>CM061462.1:5007500-7507500 GCA_030770085.1 Oryza coarctata
ACATTACACCCCAAAGAACGCAAACCCAAATTAACAATGCACCAATCCTAACACGGCACCGGCCAGCCGCGGCAATGCTCGTGGTTGTCGCGAGGCCGGCACCACCTCACTAGAGGTCTAGAGCGTCCGGATCTCGGACGATCACGAGGGCGGGCAGGGCGCAACCGCAGGCGCGGCGATCCCCCCGCTGGCGATCAGATCGTCCTCGTCGCTGCCGCGGACCGGGGCCGCGACGGCCGGTTGGGATTCCGCGTTCTTGAGGCTTTGCTGGTGGTAGATTTGCCGCAGCCTCTCAATCTCCTTCTTCAGTGCTTCCTGATGAGCTGAGCAGAGCAGAGAAGAGAGAATTTAGAACGTTGTTAGTTGTGGAATTTGGTTGCTGTTGGGTTGCATGCATGTAGCCCGAATTGAATTCGGACAGCGACATTGTGAGCATAATTGAGGTGGCAATGGCGGTCACCATCTTTGAAGATCTTGTCCTGCGCGAGGGCAGCGATGCGCTGCTTGAGGTGGCTGTTGCCCAGCGTCAGCAGCGAGCGCTGGTGGTCGAGGAACGCGACACGCGGGGACAACGCCGACACCTCCGTCTGCACGGAAAATAAACGCGAACTGTTCGAGGTCAAATCCACGGCGGGCACGCGCATGCGGTGCTCGGCAAATTCCAGCACGAAATGCGTAATTCGGCACGCACCTGGAGCGACGTGACGCTGCGCTCCAGTTCGGAGATGTACTGCAGCTTGCGCACGCGCGACCTCTGCGCGGACTGCCGGTTCGCCAGGATCCTGCGGTTGCGGAGGAAAGAATGCTGAGGAAATTGGGGAATTGGAGAATTCTGCGTTTCCAAGCGGTGCATTGTCGGAATTGTAGTACCTTTTGACACGCTTGGGATCAACGGTGGCGGGGGAGGCCGGCTGCCCGGGCGTGGCGCCGTCGCACTCGCTCTGCGCCTCCTCTGTCTCGCCCTTGTCCTGCTTCTCGTCATTCATGCTGTTGTGGTCCGACGGCGACGACGCGCTCGCCGCGGGTAAGGCAGCCTGCTGGTGCGGTGGTTGCGGCTGCAGGTCGTCGGAGAACATGGACATAAGCTGGTCGTCGTCGAGGCGGTCGAAGTCGTGCACCCCGACGGTGGCATTGTCGTCGGCAACGGGGTCGAAGAAAGCCACGGAGTCGCTCACCGAGCGACGGTGCGCGCCGCGCTTGACCGCCGAGAAATCGAGGAACTCGTCGACCCAGGAAGGCTGCTGCTGCTGCGCCCCGCCGTTGACCGGCGCCGGCGGAGGGAGCGGGAACGGCGGCAATGGTGCCGCGAGGAACGCCCCCATGGAGGGGCTGCGCTGGTGATGGTGGCCGTGGGCAGCATGGTGATGGTGCCCGCCCCCGAACTCCGGCCAAGCTGTCGCCATGGTTGGGATCTTGGGCGGCAGCTGCGCCATGGCCGGGAAGGGAGCCTGGCCGGAATCAACGCAAATGCGCGCCCGCGATCGATGGCGCGACGCCCGAAACCTTCGTCGTCGCCGAGTGCCCCGATGCGAATGTAGGGCGGCGGGTGCCGGAGATTGTGCGGCCCTCGTTTTAGCTCGCGTGTTTGTTGCTCCCTCTCCCGCCGCCGCTGCCGCCGCCGCAGCTGCGAAAACAGCAGCGAGTGGATGCGCGAGGGGGGTCGGTCCGCTCCTCCGCTAAATCGGGCAATGGGAATGACAGGGACAGGGGAGAGAGAGAAATAATAGAGGCGAGTAGGGAGGTCACATGACAAGAGGAGAGAGACAGCTAGCAACAGCTGGTGGTTTGCAAGTGGAGAAGAAGAGGGAAACCGGGCTGCTCTCTGCTGCCCGGCATCGTTTACGCCTGCAGAGCTGATCCGTGGACCTCCTCTCACTGATGTGTGGGCCTCATTTGACAGTGTTAGCACAAGAACCTAACAATCAAGTTTATAAGCGCATACTAACAAACCCGCGCAAATTGTGTAGCTAGCATATCGTTATAATTGTTCTTATATAATAGCATATATATTTTTCATATTTTACCTTACAAAATTAAATGACAACATAATTTTAAACTCTAGCAAAATTGACCAAAACTAACTAATGTGTGATATTTTGATTAATATAGTAATTTTTATATCTATAAAGTAAATGTGATGAATTCTTTATTATTTTATTAATAATAAAATAAATCAAATATATATAAAGTTTATGGTAGATTTGTTTACCTTTAGATTGTTAGTGGCATCTTCTTATTATCTTTAATAACATTATATCATATTGCATCTTATATTTGTGATAGTTTATAATTTGTTTCAAATAAGCCATGTGCATCATTATCAACACTTCTCTTTTATTGGTTTTTTATAACCCGTTTGAAATAAGAAATAGCAATAGTCATCAACACTTCTTTACTATTGGTTTTACTATATTTTTATTTTGTTGTTGTTGCTTATGCTTTATACTCTAGGGAACTCTATCGTCACATTAGTATAGACTTGAGATTCAATCTGATATGATAGTCTATTTTTAATATAGCTTGGGTGATCAACCTATTTTACTTTTCATCTATTAACATGTGTGAATTCTAAGAATTTAGTATTAATGTCTGAATTTCTAACTATTTTTACCGGCTATAAGAAGAGCCCAGAGTAATAGTAATAGACTCTTCTCTCAATATTATTTTTTTAATTCATATTTACCATATTACAAAATTATACTCCTACTTGAAATCTTTTCTCAATAATATTTGTTTGAACCCAAATTTAAAATATTTCTAAATTTATTTCTACATAAATTCTTTCTCTTAATATATTTATTTTAATCCAAATTTTATAATCTCCCCAAATTGTATTTATATATGGGCACCTCTTTTAATTTTCTTTATTTTTATTCAAATTTTAATTTATTTTAAATTGTATATTTGCTTGCACTCTATTTTTTCTTGTCTAAATTATATTCCCACATAAACTCTTTTCTCAATAATATTTATTTTTAACCTAAATTTAAAATATTTTAAATTTTCATTTTTTATGTGGATTGTTTCTCCTAATATTATTTATTTTTAATCTGAATTTAAAATATTTCTATATTATACTCCTACATGAACTCTTTTGTGCATAATATTTTTCATTTTGAATTTTAGGTATTTCTACGTGACTCTTTCTCTTAATATTATTTATTTTTAATTAATTACATTTCTACTTGAACTTTTCTCTTAATATTAATTATTTTTAAATTTTAATCTGGATTTTATTTTTTTTCCCTTAAATCATATTTCTACGTGGAATCTCATCTTAATATTAAATATTTTTTAATTTTTAATTTGAATTTTAGTTTTTTTTTCCTAAATTGTATTTCTATGTAGATTTTTTATTCCAAATCTAATATATTTTAAATTATATTTCTATTTTTTTCTTTTTTCGATTAATGTGGTGGCTACTTTTTATATTACTTCATAATGTTAATAGATATTATATATTGAGCCTAGAATATACTGTGATATATAATGCAAAATAAATTGCAACGACGACTCTAAGGGTGTAGGGCTTCTAGAGGACTCTTTGACTGCAACCTATGATCAACAAGGTTTGGTTACGTTTCTCAATTGTCAGTTTTGTTTTCCATAAGACCACATCTGCAGCATACCATGGTAAAGCCATGTTTGTAAGGTGCCAATTAATTGTAAAACCATGGTGAAAAGATGGTTGGGGTATAGCGACTAACACCGATCGACCCTAGTTTTTATTGAGGTGGATAGTGGCAACAATATGTGGCTCACTAGTTGATTAGTCGGAAGAAACCCAGACACAAGTGCAATAAGTGGCATTAGTGTTTGGCTGGGAATAACGAGGCGAATATACAGGATTCTTTGTTTTCAATTACAAATACTAACTGTCCATTTTGAAATCAACTCGTCTTCATAGAATAATGCTTTACACTGAATTTTTAGTTTAACATACTTGTAGCACCTATCAAAATTTATGATTTCAATAGTACTCTTTTTTTTTAAAAAAATACATGCATTAAATGCGAGTAATGAAATACGGAGTATATACATGTTGACACTACACAAGAGAGAAACAACTCGGGTATCCTGAGTAGTCTTGTCATTCATGTGCGCCTCGACGGTACGGTTATCTAACCGGCGAAAGTGGTAGAGTGGTATTGGCTCCCGGCCAGGATCTTGACGCGCAGAACGGACGGCTCGATTCGATCGGTGCACGAGGGCGGTCATGAACCGTGCCGCGCGGCGCCGTCAATGGGATTAAGCGAATCCCGCCGGTGGACTAAGGACATTTATAATGTAATAATTAGGATATTATCTATAGAATTAAATAAGTTATTATATATGATAAACTATTATGTTACAAGTAAATAAATAAAGAAAACCATGAGACATGTTCTACCCAACATTTAAGATATAATGAGAGATAAGTAATATTAAATTTAATTATAAATTGTAATATTTATATTTAAAAATAATATCTATTACTATTTTTTTATAATATAAAGAATATAAAAATTATGGTTAGTGTCGTGTAATTGTGCTAATAGATTAACGGCCGTGCTCAAAAGTCGTGGTGGGCTGGGCCTACGGCGCGGGCGGTTAAATTAACTAGCGGGACCAGCCGCCACGTGCTGACGTGACCCCTAGGTTTTTCCAGTGGGCCCGGGAGCTTCATCTGTTCGATATTTTCCTCTCTCTTTTTTTTATCCCACCAAAGGCCGGGCGGCGCTCGCTCCTCTCCTCTCCTCTCGCTAGCTGTTCGATCTCTTCGGTTTTCTTTTTCTTTTTTTATCTCGCTCGTTGTTTAGTTCAGTGCGGTACTCCTCCGTAGTCCGTATTCTCGTTAGTTCTCTCATTGCTCGAGTTATTATGGCCTAAAATACGGGTCCAGCGCAAGGCTACAAACAGAATGTACTTTAATCTTCCCATAATAGCAGTAGAATTCAGGGCACTGCAGCCGTGTAGGAAAAAAAATACTACATTACATCGTACGTAGTTGCTGTGATCCATTGCATTGTGTCATTGCAATTTTAATTTTTTAGTTTATGCCTGCATTTGCATTGTGCCATTGTTTGGACCGCCCGGCTCAGTTCATCGTAGGCAAAAAATGTCCATATGTCTATTGATTGGGGTAGATTTAAGAAACGTTTTTTTGGTACTGAATGCAGGGCAGACAAAGCGTTTCTACGATCATGCAGTGGGAGACAAACAGATCAATTGGCCATTATTTGTCTTGTTAGATATACTAGTTTTGTTTCCGATCTGTTCTCGCGGGCGGTTGAGCGATAAATTTGAGCCACCATGCCTGCCTGCATACATGGTGTATTCTCAACTTGCGTACTTATGCGATAGTAGCTCCGTCCCAGCCGGTTCTTCGGATCTCACTCTGTGCTGGCGAACATTTTCCAGCTAGCTAGTCAACTGCTCACTGCTATCTGCTGGATATATGGTTGGAGTATTTAAGTTCTCAACTTGGCGTCCAGAGAGCATCCGTACGTGCAAGCATGCTACCAAAATTAGCTCAAGGTGTGTTCGTGCCAAATCTCGCGTGATCGACGCGAACACGTCGACTTCTAAGAGATCTGCTTAGCTCTAGTGTAAGTCGATTGGCTTCTTTACGTGGCTCGAGATACATGTGTTGGGGCTCATGGAGTTCGCTTGGCTCCGGCACGACGGTGTGGGTGCGGATGTGCCAGTCAATTTGACCCTGTAATTAACAAGGAGGTGAGACGAACGGGTCAATCGGACAATGGGCCGATACAAGCTCTCGCTATCGGCTGGCCGTCCATAGGATCGAATTGGCCATCGGCTCCGTCCGGATGACTTCTGTTATCGGGTGGTCACCGATAGGTATTGGGACGCTCTTCCATCAGCCGGGTGTAGCGAAAACGAGATCCGCGGCCGATGGAGGCACCAAAGGGTATTCAAAGAATAGCAAAGCACGCGAGATCTCTCCTGATTACCGACGAAAACTATACCGCTCGCTCATCGACTAGAAAGCCGATGAAGGCATATATGAACTAGCAAGAAATTGTATAAAAGATACCGGTTACAAAGCCAATGCCGCTCTGGATATGGCAGCACGAGACCTGTTGCCCGCCATGACGACGTCGCTAGCACCGAATCTTGAAGATCGAATCTAACCGAAACAGTACGAGACCAAGGCCAACGGCAACGGGACGGTGGATATCGGATCGGTTGTGCTGAAGTAAGGGCGAAGCAAACCCATCGACTAGCTGAGTGAATGAGAGGATGTCTTTCTGAAGATAGACGCGCATCAGCTGAAAGGCCGATGCGCTTGGCGTGACGCTCAAGGAAAGTCTCTGAAAACTGGTGCCTATCGGCTGAGGAGCCGATACGCTAGGCGTGTTGCTCAATGTATGGATAACTCATTGGCTAACATTCTGATGAAATGCCGTACAGAGACCTATAGGACTAAAGTTCAATCTACCGTCGGCAGTCTCGTAGATCGAACCTAACTGATAAAGTATGAGACTGATTATGGCGGAGAGAGCTTATATGCCGATAGGCCCTGCATGGACGTAATGTGATACATTCGATTAGCCTAAGAGGTCGAACCTAAACGATACAGTTTTAGACAGAACGAGACATATCGGGATAGTGGTGGGATTTACCCCTTCGCCGGAGATCGAAGTTAACCGATGCAGCTCCGCGTTGAGAGTCATACTCCGCCGGTAAAAACCTAGATGAACTAGGGTGGCGATGCGCCAAAGTAATTTTGATTGACAGATGTGTTGATTGATACAGGTTTCTAGGAGTCTATATTTATACCCTAGCATTACAGAGTCCGATGTGGTTACAACAACCATCAAACGTTATCTCCTAAAAATATAAAAGAAAAATATCTCTAGAAAAAATAACTAAACTAACTAAATCTTCGTATATAAGATACGATTTACATAGATAAAATATGTTGCTGTGAGTACCATGGCTCCTTCTCAAACTCGATCTTATCTAGATAATTTTTTATTCTTAAACCGAATCTCTCTTTGCTTCATCCGATCGGCTTCCTTCCTGTAGCAACCGGACTCTTCTTTTACTTTAACCATGTTTTTCAATCTTTTTTAATTTTAACGTTAACAAAATGCAAAACTTTTATTCTGGAGAAACGATAGTAATAACAGACTGGTTAATTACGATGGCTTCTACTTTCAAACTGTGCAGTATAAACAGTATGCTTTCCAGGTTAGTAGCTGGTGCAAATGGGCAATTAATTTATTTGACACCGTGCCATGTATACAATGTTCATGCATCCATGCATCTTTGACACACATGTGAGAAACTTCATATATGTATACCACAGTATCAAAGCAATACCTGGCAATGCTGGCCACAAGATGAGAGAGACGATGGAAGCCAGATGATGCCGCAGATAAAGATAAAAGCTACTACTCCAGTAGATGTTGCATACTAGTACTAGGGCTCTATATTTATTAAGTGGTTTTCCTCCATGCGCCATTCTTTGAGGCAGCACACCAATATAGCCCCCCCTCCACGGTACAATGTGTAATCGGTCCCAACTCCCAATCTGTTATAGCAATGCATGATCGACCACATGAGTCATGCACCACACATGCATGCATTCTCTCTGTTTTATTTTTTCTCTTTTAGACCTTTCTTGCTCAATTTGAGGCCAATATATACACTACATTTTCGATTGGCTTGCTGGTGCTTGTGCTCCCATGGTTTCCTACTACGTGTCGCCTTTTTAGTTTCAATGGCGTGCATGCATTGATGGACTCACCGGTACACAGCAACTAGAATGTGGGCCCTCGGAGAGCTTTCATGCATGTATGCTAGCTGCATGCAGGGGGTGGGTGTCCAGCTTGCATCGTGTCGCCTTGTTTCTGCATTTGCTGCGCCCTTATTGGCTGCCGCCCGCAGTGGTTGGGAGCTCAATGGATAGATGTGTGCAGCGGGTACTTATAGCTACCAGCTAGCCGAACTAGTGTGTTGCATCGTGTGCAAAGGGAGAGCAGGGTAAAGCCATCTAGGAAACAAACCATGGCCAAGTAATAACCCGTCATATTGTAACATATGATATACCAGTCAGAGATGAATTATATATTGATTTTATACATAATATTCTCTATCGGTTTTTTATTATAACCCATCATTAATGTAAAACCCAACACTGATGTAATAAACATAAAAAATTATTTTTTGCTAGCTTTAGGAATTGCCAGCTCATACCCTCTAAAATACATATAACAAATATTTTTAGAAATCAGTCAAAAACAGATAATAATAAACCACAAAATAACATATCCAAAAATACATGCGTAAAAACTTACAATTTACAACATGTATTCAAAATCCACTTATATAGACATAAAACGATCTTATTTGATATTTCAAGCCAAAAACCTAGAAAAAATATATATTTGACGCCAATACTTATGAGTACGAATTTTTGCAAAATATAACCAACGCTTCTTGGTTATCAGACATTGTGGCTTTCTAACTTAATTACTATAAACTAAGTAACAAAGCATGGAAATTAAAAAAGTTAATTAGTCTAGTAAATTACTAAATTCTAAAATACTATATTCCTAAATTTATTTTATACATTTTGTAGCTATAGATTCACAAAATATAGATAAAAATATATAAGAAAAATGGAGAATCGACAGAGGCCAGTACGCACGAGCTTGGGGAGGCGCGAGAAGCTTAAAAAGGCCTACAGTGCATCTTGTAGATGCGCGGAGAGCTCGAGGAGGTCAACAATAGGGTCGTGGAGGCATGGAGAGCTTGATCAGATGCATTAGGGTAGGGAGATATGTCAGCATGGGATTTACTTGATTGCTATGACTTAAGATTAAAACCTTAAGTCATAGCAGTCAACTTATTTATGACAGTCTTAGAAGGAAAACCCGTCATAGGTAAATTACTGATCCAATTTGTTGATTGATTGATATTGTCTTATCAGATCTTTACTTCGTGTTCCACCAAGTATGGTATCAGCTTGGTCATATGCTACAACACAATGAAATGAGTTTTGTCATATTGGGCACGATCTAGATTGATAGTTTTCCTTCTGATGGTTCTAGCCTTTCTAACTTGCCCTCATGTATTGATAGTGGATCTTCGATTGGCATGATCTCTAACATATAGTCCACATAAAATTAGATGACTTTCTCAATAGTGTATTCTTCAATCATACTTCTCTCATAATGAGATTGGTTCCATACATAACACTTCAAAATTCATATATACCTCTTAAATGGGCATATCTACCTCATAAATGTAGGATTCAACGCTTTTGTTTGCTTCACCAAGTGGATAATGATATGTAACATGATATCAAAGAACATAGGTGGGAAGTACATTTTGAGATGATAGAGTGTCTTCACGATATCTGTCTGTAGGTCATCTAGTCCGTCTGGATCGATGACCATCTGTCTAATTGCATTGAAGAAAGAGTATAACCACATTACCACGTGTCTTACTTTTAGCAGCAGAATCTTCCTAATGGCAATTGATAGTAGTTGTATAATTAGGACATGACAGTTGTGGGACTTCATCCCAACCATTTTGAAGCCATCCATCAAAACCCACTTACTTAATTATAATGAGTAACCAAATAGAACCTTAACACTCTCGATAACATATCTATTTTTTTCATCCTTGGATAGAATATAGCAAGCTGAAAAGAGGTATATTCTTTCAAACTTAGAGGTTATTGGGTGTAGTTCCTTATGGATTTTCATGGCTTCCATATCTCACTATAAATTTAGCTCGTCCTTCGTCTTTCCTAGAATATCGAGCGGTAATCCGACAAAGACTCTCACAAATATTCTTTTTTACATGCATCAAATTGATACAATGGTGTTTCGACACGTGTGAATTTTTCTAATCTCCAACCCCAACGAACATAGCACTCGCTTTACTTCATATGTCGTCTTCGACATTTCGTTCTCCTTGGATAGCAACTCTTTCATAAAATCAAAAAGATACATAAAACTTTTGTTTGACCAAACCGTTACTTGCTTTCAGTTTCGTTAGACCAAACACAATAGATAGCTTTGTGTACTTCTTCTTACATATAGGATATATAGGTGTCTCTAAATCATCTACCAAAGTGGAAAATTTCTCATAATCCCTCTCGTTGTATGATGGCTCCTCGATATCATGAAGTATCTTAAAAAGATCAGGATCGACATTAATATATCACCTCTTGGTGGACATCTATCTTCTTATTCCTTGTTCTGCTCATTGTCCACTTCATCATCACAAATATTTGATAGCTCTTGTTCACCGTGGTTACTCTAATAATTGTAGTTCTTCATGAAATCTGTTCGTATCAGATAAGATTGTAACTATACTTTGTTTATAAACATCTTCTTATTTTTACAGTCTACGCACGGACAATGCATATATTCATTGCTCCTCATTCTTTTATCATCCTCTATAGCATTTAGGAATTCAATAGCTCCATTTCTATACTACTGGCTTAGACAGTTAGTGTTGTACATCCAACTACAATCTATCTAGAGTAATAGAAAAATCTATAATAAATTTAGCTACACTAATACAAATTATATTCAGATAATAACTAGGTTTTATATCATTTTTCTACCCTTAACACAAATTTATGATGAAGATTTGCCCCTACTCTCCTACCAGAACTATGTATAGTGCATACGATAAAATAGCAAAGCAATGTATTGGTGGAGGTATCTATAGAAGTCATCATATATCTATCGATTAAAAATAGACAACCCATTAGTGGTGTGCCAAGTTATCTCTGACGGATTGTGAAATCATATACATGTTAGAGGTGATCCCTCATCTTAGATGGGTACCAACCTAAACCCGTCATATGTTCAAATCCTTATTTATGATAGGCTTTTAATGAAAACCCGTAATCAGATTATCTGTGATAGACTAACTTCTAGACCTATTAGAAGTGTCGTACACTTATATCTGATGGACATAAAAGTGTGCCCATCATATTTAAAGCCTTATCTGTGAAGAGTAAAGCCGCTTGACCTAATCTACGACGGACTTTTCTACGGTCCGTCAATAGTAATGTTGTCCATGACACTGTAACCCATCACAGGTAGTCTGTTCCAGATGAAGCGATCTTGCTAGGAATCAGAGCATAGTTAATGTAGGCTTTGTTGGTGCTGTTAGTTGAGACTAGTGATTGAGCTAACGACACCGTCGAACCCCTAATGGCAAACAACATTTTTCAATGATCACTTAATTTTCATAGGCATCGACTGCTGTCCGTAGTAGAGACGGCAACAGCGGAACTTAAACAGCTATACGTCTTACTTGTCTTAGAGCTAGCTCCACCACCGGGTGAGACCAACATTGATCATGTGCATGGTACATAGACCATTATGTTGTCCTTTTATTTCTTTTTTTTATCATCGTCATTAGTCTTCTATCAAATACCCTCCATACGAAAAATCCATATACCCTCCATACGAAAAATCCATTTTACCGTAGAAAATATATGAATCACTTCTACATCGAGATATATATACTTTGGGGTAAGTTGAATACTTGATAGTATCAGTGGTTGAGAGATGTCTTGCATGGGAATTAATCGGACGGCCGTGGTGGCCTCTCACGTGCCGCCACGGGCGCCCACCTACCAAGTTGCGTATGATCGCAATTACGCGCGGAACCCTGCCCACCCGGCCGGGCCGCATGTTGCGCAATCATCTCCGCGTCGCTCTCGTTCGATAGACCCCAATCCATCCCATGCATGCATGTGCCACAGTTGGCGCCATACACGAGCGGTACGTTTCGCACCACGTACTCCTATCCATGATCCTCTCTACACCTATGATTGAAAATGCCGTGAATAGCTAGATGCACCTAATTCGGCCGGCCTCACGATTAAGAACAAGTACAGCCCAACTATATGTATGATGCTACGCGTACGTGACATGTATGCGTACATGACGGAATCAGATCGTACCTATACGTGTGCAAGTGTTCATGTCGCCGTTGACGCGACTGATTTTTCCATTCATATGAGCCAGGAGGCTGTATACAAGAGTTTAGGCAACAAGGCAGCGCTTACATTGTTTGATACAAACCGATGTACTACATGAGACCTATGTACTGCATTTTTTTTCGATTTTGCTAAACTACATCGGAATGAAAAATGGAGTCAAAATTTAGCAAAATCCTGACCTTCTGATATGCATATCTAAATATGTGCTCCAGCCAGCTTCCTTCAACTCGTGTGATATTGATGAGCTCTTGGAGACTAGAAACTACCGGGTTTAGGAAGGGATAGAATGAGGGTAGAGTATGTGGAGAAGAATGAGGAGTGAGTTTTTTGTTTAGAGAGAGGTGGCAGCCCTGATAGTGAGTGGTGCATAAGGGGTATGGTGAGGTGATTGTGCACGCAGCACGTCGCCAAAGCCATAGGACGTAGGAGGGTGGTGAAGGAATCTTGACCGAGTGGTTAGATGGCAACAGGTGATGACGATGGATCTAGCAATAGGAGATGCCGAGGATGGGGGAGATTGATAGGGTGCAAAACCTCATCGGAGATTGAAAAAAAGATAAAGCTTCATAGGCGGTTTCATAGAAGGAGTAGTTGGTGGTGATAGTGGTGGGTTGGTGGCTAGTGGTCGACATTGCTAGTGTAGGGGGTGTCGGTTTCGAGGAAGGAGGAGGCACGTGGGGCGATGTGATTTAAAATGGGTGGAGTATGTTTCTTTCTTTATATATGTGTGAGATTGAGTTTAACTGGACTGTTGAATCTTGATAGGAGAGATGAAAAAAAATCAACTTATAGATGACTTAGGATTTTTTTATAAAAGTTTTATAGGCAGTCCGTACTCAGGCTACTAAAAATCAAAATATGGATAGCAATAGTAAATTTTTGACTGGACTGTTGAATCTTGATAGGAGAGATAAAAAAAATCAACTTATAGGTGACATAGAATTTTTTTATAAAAGTTTTATGGGTCCGAAGATATATTCGTACTCACGCTACTATCTGAGTATGTCTTAAAAACACGTGGTTAAAAATATGGATAGCAATAGTAAATTTTTGACTTTACTAAAATCTTGTTTATTGTGCATAATATTAGGCAACGGGATAACCGAGATGGGTGAAATAGACCAACAACTCCACCAAAACATCTTGGTTATTTTGAGCTCTCATATGGATCTTGCTGAAATTTCGCCCGGCCCTGGTGTCATTAGAAAAAAAAATGATTTGTTATGAGTTATGACCAAGTATATGTACAACGTCCTGGTCGTTCTCCGACTGCAAACTGCAAATTTAGACTTGAGCAGTTGTTTACGGGTAATATATAAAGAAAGAATCTACTCCATATCATCTGAGTTTGCACTAGTCAAACAATTTACCATTGACTTTCCTCTTTTCTATAATATATCACCGAGTCCATCAATTACTTCTACAATATACAATTGGACCATGTATATACTTTTTTAAAATATCTAAAATACCCTTATGTACGTATAAGGAATAATTGATTAACTGGTTAGAAGTTTAAAAAAAATATGGATTTCTTTAGTCTCCTTGCACAACATATAAGCAGATTATTTACATTAAAAACAATAACACATAAAATACTATGTGTAGCATATAACACATAAATTATATTTTATAAAAATAGTAATGCAAAAATCTTGAAAATTATACACAAATTTCCATGTCGTGTAAGAAAGCTATACAAAAATTTTGCAATTTTCTGAATCTTCTAAAGTGATAAATTAACTATTAACGTTATATGTTTCTAAGTGTATTTTAGGTATTTTTTAAAAAATACATGGCCAAATAGTATAACGTAGAATTCCCTCTGTTTACATTCAGCTAAGCCGCAGCGGAGCTTTAACAAATTCAACAAGAAATTTACAGATAAATTAATTTTTCGTTGCATACAGGAATAAGAAAAAGGAAGTTCCCGTGACACGATAACCACTTCACAGTAACTCTGCAGACGAAAAGATGAATGTCTTGCGGCAGCCAGTGTCACTGTCACATAAACTTTTTTTTAAAGAACAGAAGGGCCATGACCATGCAGATCTACGAATAAACAGCAGTCGGTTGCAAGGACGATAGTAGGGTACGGCCTGATTGACTCTGGGAGCCTTGCAGAGTCGCATTCAGACATGCAGTTGTGTGCACGTAATTCTGCGTCTCTTTTTCCCTGGTACTAACAAAAAAAAAAAGACCGAGTAGATTAGAGACGTTTTGTAGTAGTCGTAATTTTCACTATTTTGCTCCAGGTAGCTCTCGATGGCGTAAATTTCTACTACGTGCGCACAGGTTGCATGTGGAGATGATTGGGGAAGGGCAGAAGCAAACACATGCAGCGCAAACCGGAGTGGTGGAGGCGGGGGGACCTGGGACCGGCCGGGGGTGCGCGCGCGAGAAGGCGACACATCCATCACGCACACATGCACGAGGCGCGCCCATCGCGCTGCCTGCAGGCGGGGCGACGGCTGTCACCATCCACATCGATATATCCTCGCTCGGCTACGAGGGTGCACGGCTAGTTTCGGCGTCGATTCTAGCTCGTCTAAAAAAGGGCAGGCACGCACATCGCTTTCGCCTTTCGGACCCTCTCACGTACTCTGGCTCCAAAAGAGTTGGCATCCCTTGGATATATATATATATATATATGCGTATCAGCGTATGATCGATCCATGCTCGTGAGAACGAAATTTAGGTTCTACGTACACATGCCACTGTACAAACGTTGTATGTGGATCTACATGCATGCGGCATTGCGGCTTGAGTTTAATCCACATACTATAAGCAAAATAAAACATGACGATGAATCTAGACAGATTAATCCTAGCAATTGTGCTAAGCAAATTAAACATGCAGCATGGAAATATAGAAGAAAGTAGCATGTTTATCTTAGCATGGACTATCTCATTTGCAGCTACAAACAGGAATACAAGATCTCTTTAAACAAGTGTCAAGAAAACATATGGGAGTGCAGGAATAGTGCTAAATGCAGAAGCATGACATAATAGTCTACTTAGTAGCCGAGTTGTCGCCGAAACATGCCATGTTCGCTTGACGTGGATGTCAACAGGAAGTAATCGAACACGAGCCAATAGTTCTTCAAGGATAGCAAGTAATTGTGCAATGCGTTAAAAAAAACTGATCCACCTCCGCCTAGTGCATGCTCTCCTAGTATTCATGCACGTAGAGTGTGTTTGGTTGCTTGTATCCTCTTAGCCTAGTCCATCTCCCTTATTTGGGCTGAGCTTAGCCTGACTAAGAACAAACACATGCAGCTTTTTGGTTGGAACAAAACTGGATATGGTTAGATGTTATTTGGTTAATTGCATTGAAGATACTGGATGTAGAAAATTTTGTTTGGTTGGTAGTATAAACTTTGAGTGTAGTTAGCTCTTTATTTAGTAGAGTGAGTAACATATAATTTAACCAATTAGATGTATTTTGACCACATAGTACAAAAAGTGGATTGCTAGACTTTATGCACAGTATACAGTAATTGATTTTTTTTGAATACTACCGTAATTCAATCGGATATACGAAGTGCCGGTGAAAGAAAGAAAAAAAGAAAAGAAAACAAAGAGAAAGCAAGAAGCTTTGTGGTCTCGTGGAGCTCACCGCCCGTTGGCCTCCCACCGGGCTTCGGCTCGCTGCTCACCACAGTCGCTGTCACGGTGACTAAATCCAACGGCTATGAACTTGGGAGAGAGAGTGGATGGCACTGGCAAGGGGATTGATGGTGATGAAGTTGATAGTGAGGAAGGGATAAAGGAAAAAAGGTGCGATGGTAAGGAAATGATGGAGTAAATGGCAATGGTGGCAGTGCACTATTGGCCATTGGATCTAGCGAAGAAGAGAGGAGGAAGAAGATGATGGTGGTGGTGCCCCTCAAACCTCCAATTTAGATCCATCGAGGTGCAATGGAGGAATGGAGGCAAAATCGCAATGTAGCTTCTCTTGCTAGATCTAGCAGCGATGGTGACGACGATGGTAGACTCTTTGTGAGCAAATGGAAAGAGAGAGGTGATGGGATGTGTGATTCCTTCTCGCCTCCTGTGTCTACACGCTTAGCCTGGATGAGAAGCAAAGTTCAATTCGAGTAAGCCTATCCCAGAAGGCTGATTTGCATAGGTGTGCTTAGGCCCCAACAGCGGTGCAGGTAACTAAAATTGGGCAACTGTGCCCGCATGTGTGAGCCAAGTATGATACAGGCAACCAAATATGCTTATAGATGTTAGGATAGGAAAACTAAATAGCAATTGTAGTGGAATAGAAAGAGTTGTGTGTTATTGCGTTCTCACTCATGGCAGATCAAGTTCTTTTTATAGGACTCATAGAGGAAGAGAGCCACCATTTACTACTCTACCATCAATTAGAATTGAATAACCTATATTGGTCACTATTCTCGTAATCAATATTGGTTACTGTTTAAAAACGGTTCACCTCCTCTTGATTATATTAAGGGAAAGATAGGATCAATTAAGCAGTATAACAAGCCTAAACTAAAAGACTCAACTCAATTTATTAGTCAACATCTACACTACAACACACTTTTGTGTTTTTGTTTTTACTCCACGTAAAAAAGTTTGAACCGTGTTAGTGAAGCTTAGGCTTCCACCTATAAATCACTCTAAGCGTATGTTCGGCACTCTCCTTTCACAACTTATCCCTCGTTTTCCATACGTATATTTTTTTAAACTACTAAATAATGAGTTTTTTAAAAAATATATAGAAAAATTGCTTTAAAAATTATATTAATTTATTTTAATTTTTTTAGCTAACATGTAATAATAAACCTCCTTGTTTTCAGGCTTCCAACCTCTCCTTACGAACGTAACATAACTCAAGTTAGGAAAGCTACTAAAATTTTCTATTGTTGCTCTCTTGTATCTACTGTTCTTTTGCTGTACGGGCAAGACCACCATGCAGCCCAGGGCTCAGCTAGCTTGCTCTATTCCTCTTTTTTCGCTTTTCAATTATTCTGGGTGTCACACGTAGGAAAAGGAGTTTTGCATATGCTGCTATTTTTACCGGGTTGGTCCGTTAGTCGTATAACTCTTAAAGCACACATATATGGAATAACTCTAGTACCGATTTTAGGAATCTATACACTAAATATCTCTCCTATACTAAAGATATATATTAAGTCTCGATTTTTAGTATCATTTCCTAATTACTAAAGATGCATATTAAATAAAAAATATGTAAGGGTATGCAAGACGTCTCAAGTCAGCTCTCGCACGTGTTACCAACTCGCCTATACAGTACGTTTGAATTAGATGAAGATGTTTTTCTTTTGAATTTAGACTGAGAGAATTTTTAATATCGATTGATAACATACTAAATATTTTTTTATATTAATATCGTTTAGTATTATAAACTGGTATTAATATATAGGTTTTAGTACCAGTTAATATTACAACAGATGCTAAAGTTGTTTATAGAGATTTGGACTGTAGAACCGATATTTTTTAGTACATATTTTTTAGAACTGATATTTTTAGTAAGTATTTTTAATCTAGCAGTTATTTAGAGGTGGATCTATGCCCATTTCTTTGACAGTAATAATTATCCATTTCGTCAATTTCGCTCTTTTCACACGTTTCAAAAGTACATGTTAGTAAGCCGTGGACCATAATTTCCCTCTCGTTTGGAATGTCCCAATGTTATACTAGTTCTTAATTAACATCTTTGGAATGGGCCTCTATTCTTAATTTGATCCTAAGGTCCGGTTAAGACACAGAATGCCTCGGCACTCGGGACGCATTTGCTTATGTAGGACCCCATGCATGTTACATCGTGTATATGTGTTGATTAATTTGGTCAGCTTTTGTCGTGCATGGACGGAAAGCAAATGAGGATGCGACGTTCATGGAACCTCGATCACCAATTGGGGTGTCGCCTTTGGACACGTTCGCTCGATCAATCCATCGATATGATCTGATACGAACAACCTACGAGGCCAACCCTGCCGATTAACTCCTGTGATTGGAACAAATAGATGTACTTTTGATAGCAAGGAACCAATATATAGTGTGAATGATTAAAGAGAATAGAATGGATCATCGAGTTCGTGGCTTATCATGGATGTTGTCGAGGTGCTTTATATCGATGGCATTGAGGTTTTAGCCGTTGGCATTGAGCTTTTATCGATTATTACTAGAACTCTCCAAGAGTACTAGCACTATAGTACAGTTGCTGCCTTGGACTGTGAATCGAGCAGACTTTCCAGCAGGCCAGCACCACCGCAGTGTGAGCTTCGATTTGAGCTCATTAACCCTCGGGAGATAGGAGCCGAGCAGAATCATCCAAGCCCACTAGCCCATCCGAGCTGGGCCAAAGCACTGGTAACGGGCCGGCCTTCCCCTCTCTTGCTCTCGCATCCTTAGCAACCCCACCGGCCACGAGCCCACTAGTCCACCACACGGTCTCCCCACCGGCGACGAGGAGAAGCGGCGGCGCGTGCCATGTCGAGGTTCTGGAGGCCGCGGTCGGAGAAGCCGACCGCGGCGATCGTCGAGGACGAGGAGGGCGGCGCCCTCTTCCTGCCCACCAGCACCAGCTCCTCCTCCTCATCCGGGTGCTCCCCCAAACCCTAAACTAAACCCTCTTCCTTCTCGCCTTCTCGCGCTCGCTACTTGTGGTTTCTGAATGTGTGGCTGCTCACTGCTGCTTCCTGCGCGGTTGGTTTTAGGTTTAGGTACGCGAGCTTGGAGCGGCAGCAGCAGCGGCTGCTTGTGTACAAGTACCGGAAGGCCATCCTCTACCTGGTGAAGCGGCACGCCACGACCATCGTCGTCGGTGAGACAGGCAGCGGAAAGTCCACGCAGATCCCTCAGGTATGTGTTCTAGGCGTATGGATGGCTCACGGTTTCCCATTGCAGTGGTGGGCGATTTTTGGTGTGCGGAGAGCTCTATCCGAGGCATTTGGTCGAACACATGGTTTGCTTGCGTGCGACCAGTGCATAAATAGCTGCATCCGGCGTTTGTGCTGCATGCACTTTTTTCTGGATGCCTTTGGCAGCATGTTGGAAGGGTGCATTCAAAATTGTGAACAATTGCATGTCATGTCTGATTATTCGGTTTTGATTCCACCGAACACCTCATGTGTTCCCTAAAAAGTAGAGAGAGAGAGAGAGAGAGAGAGTAAAAAACACCTTGAGTGCAAGACTGGCCTGTGCAATCTCTGGGCGCTTGACTAGATGAGAGCATGTGCTGACTTGTATCTCCAGTTTCATTTCCAGCTTTCTGGATTTAATTGAATCCCCTTAGGGCTATGTGCTATTGTTTGATTATAGTCACCTGCTGACCTGCTGTTAACATGTGCATTGTGCCATATGCTTGGGAATTAGGGATATATACCAAGATAAAGACATATCACAGTAAACATGAACAATGGCCTACAAATCACCTAGAGTAATTTGTTTAAATGCTACTTACATAAAAGCCCCTGAAAACTGCAAACAACATATAATCTGCCATTGTCTTATGGCGGATGATGTTTCATTTCCATCTTCGTTGTATATTGAATCAACACTATATAATTTCCCACCATCTTACTGGCAAATGGTTTTTCGTTTCTGACTTCATTGCATTCTTTTATCAGTACCTTAAAGAGGCTGGATGGGCTGAGGGCGGTCGACTTATAGGCTGCACTCAGCCAAGACGATTGGCCGTGCAGGTATCTAGTGTTTGCAACCTTTATTTAGTATTGCAGCTGTATCTAGATTCTACACAAAACCACGTCTTTCTGATTGACCATATGATGATGACATGTAACATTATTCTTCTTGGCTACAGAAAACTATTTCACTTTGATTTTATACCATGCCACAATTGTGCTCTGTTGACTCATCCTCATTGGAAATACCTGCATGTGTCTACTTGGATCACTTAGTCGAATAGTTCAAATAAACATTCCTTCTGAGCTAGAAGATTCTTATTGAGCATTAGATAACGCATGTCCTAGGTGGTACTTTTGTAGCATGTCTGACATTTCCACAATTACTTATCAAGCCTATGTACTAGACTGTTTGCAACAATTGTCCATGTGGTTAATGATCACAATCCTCATGGTTTGGATTTGATCTTTAGAGGTAAGATTATATTGAGTTGTTGTTTGCATTTCCTTAATTTAAAAGATGAGTATCTGAAGGGTCAAGTCATCCTTTCTATATAGGGTTGATATTTCATCTCTTTTCATTACCCTTGCGTGGTGTCAATTCTTCCATGATGCTGACATGCCACTTGGGGTCCAGGAACACCTCGACTAGGCCTATGGGCCAACCCCTACTACACCTATTACAGTTTCTCACTTTCCATTCTAGACCATTTAGTGGATTGAATTGCATGTTTACTGACTTAAAGGATGGCAGCTGAGTGAATTTTTTTACAGTTTCATAGATGTCATTCTTATTTTAATGCTCCAGTTCTGATAGACCTTTACTTTTCTTAGATTGCATCTGCAAATGCTTATCCTTTTTTTATCTGATAATTGCCTTCCAACTCATAATGTTAGTAATTTGAACAGTCAATTGCATCAAGAGTATCAGAAGAAGTAGGTGTGAGACTTGGAGAAGAAGTTGGTTACACAATCCGATTTGAGGATCAAACAAATCCAGTATGACCTATTTCTTTTTTATGCCTGTTTTCTTTATATGCTGCAGTATGAAGCATGGTGGTATATCCACAATATTCTTTCACTGCTTGTTAATACAATAACAATAACAACAATAGAGTTTTTTAGTCCTAAGTAAATTGAGATATATTAGAGTTGAAACCCAACAAGAGTTTTAAATAACGGTTCATATATATCAATAGCTGCTTTTTAAGCATTTCTATTTAAATACAGATCTATAGGTATATCCCAATCTTTTAAGTTATTTTTTATTGTCTCTCCTAATGTTAATTTTGGTTTTCTTTTCTCTCCTATTAGTCTGCTTATTCCTTACATACCTGGTTTGGCAGGGTACGACCATGATTAAATTTCTGACAGATGGGGTATAGATCAGAGAAATGATGGAAGGTCCTCTTCTGACCAAGTATAGATATCGGCTTACCACCCTCAATATCGACATGATCATAAGATGAGCATTCAAGTAGTCAACTGTCCATTTGTATTGATTATTCAACCATGTTTGATCCAATTGCACAAGTTTTGAGTGGCATATGCCCTACTTAAAATTTACTGATATTTTCAGTGGTATTAAACCCTTTTTCTAGTGGAAGAAAATGCCGGACTAATATGTATGGTTTATTGTCTTGCATGGTTTAGTTTCTTTCATTCACCCAATAATCCTTTTTTTTTGTTTTGTCAGTATAGTTATGGTTGATGAAGCCCATGAAATATCCATTTCAACTGACATGTTGCTGGGTCTTCTGAAAAAGGTTTGCATCCTTGGAATGTGCTAGTCTGATTTCTCTTCATATCTTCACGTGTGAACAATATTTTATTTGCCACAATTCTTGTATATTTACATGAATACATACCAGATTCAACAACGTCGGCCTGACTTGCGTCTAATCGTATCCTCTGCAACAATTGAAGCAAGATCCATGTCAATTTTTAAACATTAGGTCATTTCCTTATCTAGTAAGAATTAGCTTCAGGTTTTTTCATCTTTGCCCTCTGTTGTTTTTCTGTATACAACTTTAGGAAGTACTAAATAGGTAAACACAAGCAGGAAGTCCTTGATAAAGTGATTTAGTTAAGACCGTCTCCGTATTGTTCGACATAAAGCCTTCACTCGTTTCTTACCACCGTATTGTTCCGTTGACGTCAAATCATTCACTTGCCCTTCACCACAGCATGATCCATCGTGGCTAAGTATTGTTTGCTTTTTATTGTCTTATAAATCCACTTCACTCTTCATATTTTTAATATCTTCTTTTTACCAACATATTTATCAATATTTTTATTTTAATGTCACTCCAACTCACATAAATAATTAGTCATAATATATATTGTCATTAATCATCAAAATTTTCAATAACATACGATTAGGAGATTGATCTTTTTAGGGCAACATGGAAATCACGTATTGCCGTATAACACAAGATTCATATTGACGTACCCTTGCTTTCTGAAAATTGCGTATCGTCATACCGTTTCGTGTACCCGTAATTCTTAGTTGGCTGAAGGTTTAGGACTTGATCAAGCTTTCTTATTTCTCACTTTGGGATTTTTTAAAAAACTTTTGGATTTATTAACATTCAAGTTTCAATGTTTTTCTTGGAATTAGCACTGGTAAAATGTACCGTGTTTATGAAGACTGAAGAGTAATGAAGTAATTCTTTTCAGTAAATCTAGAGATTTTCTGTTCTTGGTTTGTTTCAGATCTGAAGTTTCTGTTAGTCTTGTGACTGAATCAGAGTATGTTATACTATTTTTTTTAAAAAAGTATAAACTCTAGTAAAGTATATGCCTTTTGATTAACCTCCTGCTTATTCCAGGAATTAGTTTTGCTGAGCTCTAATTTTCTCTGAAATGTGTCAGATAAGCTAACATGCTAAAGTTCCACCAGTGCTTGTCCTGGCATTTTGACTTTTCCCCCTTTTCTGTTTACTTTTTATTGTTATGTTCTTGCATAATTGACCTTTTTGTATGGAATATTTTTTTGTGGGTTGCATGTACCTGATTAGTGGATGTGATCGACTTGCTTTGGTATGCACTTTTACTGTGTTGCATTATCTTGCATTCTTGTACATAGCAAATATGATAGTTTGTCCTCAGAGGAAATTAGTAGGGCATATATTTGATATTTTACTCATAGAACTTTACATCCAAAGTTCCAAATTAATATATTTGTAAAATTATGTTTAACCAAATTACTGTAGTTTAACTGAACACATTCAAAGGCAACGTGTTCTGCAACTGGATAGAGTGGTTGGAGTTTAGCTTCCCAGAAATTATGCTTTTCAGTTCTGTCTTCCTTTCAAGACCGTTGCCGATATTGTCACGTGAAAATAGCAGAAGATCACACCAATGACATGCTTGAACTATCACGGTAAACATTTGTGACATAGTCCTGAACTACTGATTAATGATATTTAACTACGCTCTAAGATTCATTCACTTTTCTAAGAGGAAACCCTCTTTGCTAAATGCTTTCGTGTGCCATAAAGATCCTAAATTCTCCTTAGATAATAGGCAATATCGCTCTAATATTAGTGAAATTTATAGCTATCTGCTCATTTTCAAGTACTAATTTATTAAAAAGAATACAATACTGATTTGGCTGTACATTACTATAATAACATGGCTGCATGGTTCATTGATCGCAATGAGATCTGAAATGAAATATGTATTCTACTGATTTAGGACTTGCCTATAGACTTAAATGTGGATGCTGGTAGTACACCTTTTTTATATGATAATGCTACATTTGATCAACCCATTATTCTATAAATTTTGTTCCATTGTGTTTGTTTTCCTCCTTACCTGTCTTACCTAGGGCGGACACAGGGGGAGGCGAGCAGGGGTGTGGCCTCCCCCATGGCTTCTAATTTTACACTGAATTTACTGTAGCTTTGGCAAATTTTGAAAAAAAACTATCACTATTGGCCCCCTTCAACCAAAATTTTTTAGCGATTCTGGCTCCGCCACTCTTAAGTCTAAACATCAACGTTCTTCTGTGGCCATTAATAAAACGAATATTTACTCATATAAAAACCAGTTAACTGATTTTGACCAACGATCTTTTATTGTGGTATGATGCAAATTTTGACATTCTGCATATCAATATTGCTCAAAATAGATTTCACCTGATACGTGTGCTACAATCATGAAGCTACTCACCTTTTACTGATCTGAATATCCAACTCTTTGCTTAATGTGCCTTTATGTACATGTCCAATTAGAGTTCTGATCTCTTTGTTCTGTCACATTTACAGTCTCTGGTCTGTCTGGGAGTAGAGAGACCGCACAAAGTCAGGTCCTGATTGGAACGGGGTTGCTTGCTGGTTCGACCGTCTCTTCTCACCCTTCTGTGGGGAACCTGTGTCGTTGTTGGCAAGTGTGACATTGGGCCAAATGGAGTTGCAGTTGATTTACAGAACAACAAGGGCTTCAGCTTGACTGGTAAATTGCCTC
This sequence comes from Oryza coarctata, assembly GCA_030770085.1. NCBI lineage: Eukaryota > Viridiplantae > Streptophyta > Magnoliopsida > Poales > Poaceae > Oryza > Oryza coarctata. The sequence continues at coordinate 5,031,578 of CM061462.1, forward strand.
TTATTTAACATTGTTATTAATGTAGTCCTTCTGGTAATTGGTGATCCTTTAACATCTAAATTCTAAAGTAGAGTGGTGGAGTTTAAGTTCCAAACACTGATCTACATCTTCTTCTGTCTAAGAATGCATTCAATTTGGAAGTTCTGGTTAACATGTCAAAAACCACAATCCACTGTGTTAACCTTACCCTTATACTGCTTTGACCTACTGGTAGTAATAGATATTGAATGTAAGATGCACACATTTTCTTTTGCAGGTACTGGTATTTCAACTGATGTCCAAACCAGCTATGCAGCACGGATCATGGGAATATCTGTTATTCCCTTTAACATTGCTCAATTCCTGAAAATGCTGAAGACCCACCACAGGCAGTGCCTAGCTGTCTTCTGGCACTTAACGTATCATTCTCGCTTGTGCTTGCCTATTGCCTTTATCAGGTAAGCACAATTATGCTTGAGGACACTTGAGCCTCCTGAAACGATGGCAAAGGTTGGAAACTCTAATCTCTAGGTTTTGACTGTTAGGTTCTGCATTTTGCATCAGGTTTTCCAGCCATGGATTCAGAGGAGGAAGCTTGCATACGCAAAGCACAAGCATGTGATCTCCGGAATCCTCAGGCATGCCCAAATGGAAGCACTCGGGCGGCTGCTTAACGAGGATGGCACACCTAATGAAGATGTCATAAAAAAGTGGGTGCTTAGACATTATGCTGCTCTTGATATGCCAACAGAAAGTTCATGAACATGACATGAACCTTGTATATCCTCACACGCAGGTTGTTCCACAAGATTGACATGGATCAGAGCCAAACCCTGTCCGGTGCTGAGCTTCATGCACTTATCGTTGGGATCAACTTTGAGGAGGTTGACTTCGACAAGAATGACGCTGTTGACAAGATCATGGATGACTTTGACACATCAGGTTATGAGATCGTCGAGGAGGCAGAGTTCATCGCAGGGATGAAGAGATGGCTTAACGAGGCCAAGCGCAGCGTCCCTACCAGTGATGCCTATTCCAATAAGTTCATCATTGATTACCATGCGGTATATATTTCCTCTAGTGCTTTAGTAAGAATTTCCTTTTGGTAAAAGAATTTTTTTTCTGAAAATCTACACCAAGGAGCGTAACCTAGACAGGCGATACACGAAAAGATTCAGATATAGAATAATAGAAATGTAACTCAGCCGTCTAGAGATTGAAGTGCTGAAAAATTGTCTGAATTCTTCAGAGAACAAGGCAGGAGCACGACTTGCTGGTGGACAGATCTGACGAGACAGTGGAGAGCGTTGAGAACCCTGGCTGGTGCATCACCAAAGCCGTGGGACTCCTGCTTCTGGGCAGTGCCATTGCTGCTGCATTCGCAGACCCGCTTGTTGACGCTGTCCGCAACTTCTCCAACGCCTCGCACATCCCATCCTTCTTCATTTCGTTGATCGCCCTCCCGCTGGCGACCAACTCCAGCGAGGCTGTGTCTGCCATCATATTTGCTAGCAGGAAGAAGCTACGGACCAGTTCCCTTACTTTCTCTGAGGTACATCACTGATAGAAGCAGTGATTGCCTAAAGCTTCCTAAACCGTTTCTAGTTTCAATTTAAATCTACACAAAAAAAGTTACTGATTCCAAGTGTTTGATTCTTCGTTTGCAGGTATATGGTGGTGTGACCATGAACAACACGCTTTGCTTGTGTCAGCCGGAACATTCTTCTCCGGCGGCCGGAGCTCACTCCGGCGAGCTCTCAAACTCACTGTTAAACTCAAGAACACTGGAATTTGATGCTAAGTATAAACCGTGTCAACGTTTTCTCTCTTAGTGCTCCTACTTATACACAATAAGCTAGTAGGAATTGAAAAAACTGTAGAACAAAAAAACATGGGTGACTGAGCTAGGCTTGGCCCTCTGCCATGTGCGCCACGCTGTGACCTCCCACGCACGTTCAGGGCCATGGTGCAGTGTGGCTGATAGCATGCGTCACGACGTGATATCCCACGCACGTTTAGGGGCCATGGCACGGCGTGGCTAATAGCATGCGTCATGACGTGACATCCTATGTATGTTTAGGGCCATGGCGCAGCGTGGCTGATAGCATACGTCACGATGTGATACATATGTCGTGGCCGTGATACATGATGCTAGTCTAGGAATTTAAAAAACGAGCGGGAACATAGGATTACATAAGTCTAATCACATTTTATCTCTTAAGCTTGATGTTTCTTACTGATCTTGACTACGCCGAGTTGAACACGAAGTTCTGTCTTGCGTCAGTAGGATGTCAGTCAGTTGCTCCTTAGTGTGGACGTGCTCAATGTCCATCCTCTCGTCACCAATGTACTCTTGAATGAAGTGGAATTAAACATCTATATGCTTGTTTCGATCATGAAAAACAGGATTCTTACTGAGGGTGATTATCGATTGGCTGTTCATCTTTAGTAGAAAGGTGGCATGCTGCTTGCTTGTCAGCTCGGAGAAGAGCTGCGTTAGCCAGATGCCTTGGCACGTCGCCGTTGTCCCCGTAATGTACTCTGCTTCACACGAGGAGAGAGCGACGACCTTCTACTTCTGCGACTGCCAGGACACGGGACAGGAGTCGAGGAAGAACAGTACATCGGTGGTGCTCTTCCTTGTATCAATGTCGCTTCCTATGTCAGCGCCGTTGTACCTTAACAGCCTCAGCTTGCCTCTTCCGCTCTTGTAGTAGCAGCCATAGTCGATGGTGCCGATGATGTAGCGGAGGACCCGCTTGACGGCGTTGAGGTGTTCGGTGGTGGGGCGCTCCATGAAGCGACTGATGTAGCCGACGGTGTACGTGATGTCGGGCCTGGTGTGAAACAGGTACCGCAGGCATCCTACAATGCCTCGGTACTCGATGGTGTCCACCGCCGTCGTCGTGCTCTCCTTCGATAGCTTCAGGCGCGGCTTCATCGATGTGTGACATGGGTTGCAGCCGCCAATGCCCACGCGCTCTAGGATCTTGCGTGCGTACGCCGCCTGCGAGAGCTTGATGCCGTCGCGTCCCTGCTGCACCTCAATGCCCAAGTAGAAGCACAGAAGCCCAAGGTCTTTCATCTTGAACCTAGAACACATCTCATGCTTGAACTTGGTGATCTCGGCGTCGTCGTTCCCGGTGATGATGAGGTCGTCAACATACACCCCACCAGCAGCTGCGACGCGTCCTCACCGCGAGCGTAGACTGCATGCTTCGAGGCGCTGTGGTTGAAGCCGAGCACCACCAGCGTCTCATCCAGCTTTGCGTTCTAGGTACGTGACGCCTAGCGAAGACCATAGAGCGCTTTGTCCAGACACAGTACCTTGTCTTCATGTCCCTCGACAGTGAATCCGGGAGGCTGTCACACGTACACCTCCTCGCGTAGCTCCCCGTTCAAGAACGCGGACTTGATGTCCATGTGGTGGACCGGCCACCCCTCCTGGGTAGCGAGTGCAAGCAGCAGCCGCACGGACTCAATACGAGCGATGGGGGCGAACACTTTGTCGAAGTCGATGCCCGGTTGCTGGACGTAGCCCTTCGCCACGAGACGCGCCTTGTACTTGACCACCGCACCGGCAGCGTCCTTCTTCACCTTATAGACCCACTTCAAGCCGATCGGCCGGTGACTAGGCGGAAGTAGGACCAGACGCCATGTCTGGTTGCTCTCAATGGAGTCCATCTCCCCTATCATGGCGCGGCGCTAGGGATGGTGCTTTTCGGCCTCAGCGAATGTGTCCGGCTCCTCCTCGATCTGCAGATGGAGCTGTGCAGCAACCTGGCGTGTGGTGAAGCCTGGTGGAGCCGCAGTGCTAATCATGTTGTCGACGGTGCGGTACCACGGCTCTACATCATCGTTGTCCGTGTCCCAGTACTCCTCTGCATTCGGAGGTGGGGACACGAACTCAGGCTGGGGCAGTGTGGGCGGCGTCGGGATTGGTGTAGTTGGTTCGGGTGCTGGCGCTGTAGACGATGTTGCGGGAGTGTGTGCCACGAGCGGGCGTCGGGCCTCCTGCCATGCCAAGCCTCGTACGGGGTGACGCCGTCAACGGCCTTCGTGGGCGCTCGGTTGAGCAGGTACACAGCAGTGGTAACCGCCTCTCCCCAGAACAGCAACGGCATGCTTCGGCTCTTCAACAGGCTGCGCGCCATCGTCACGACCGTCTGGTTCCGCCTTTCCACGATGCCATTCTGCTGGGGCGTGTACGACACCATGTGCTGCCGCTCGACGCCGCGCTCGGTGCAGTACAACTCGAACTCCACGGAGGTGAACTCACCCCCGTTGTCGGTGCGTAGAACACGCAATCGTCGGCCCGTCTCTACCTCCACGCGAGCTTGGAACTTCTTCATGGACGCAAGCGTGTCGCTTTTGGCCGCGAGCAGCGCAACCCACATGTACCTGCTCCGGTCATCCATGAGCAGGAGGAAGTACTGCTTACCGCTGGGAGTAGGCAACGAGATTGGGCCGTAGAGGTCGGCGTGGACCAGATGGATCAGCTCCTCAGCGCGCCGCTTCGCCTGTGTCAGGAACGGACTCCGCTTGAGCTTGGTGGTGACGCAATCCGCGCAGAGCTAGTGGACATGGTCAATATGAGGCAGCCCGTGCACCATCCCCCGCTGCTCCAGCTTGCGTAGGGCGTCGAAGTGCAGATGCCTGTAGCGCTCGTGCCACAGCCACGCGCTATTGGTGGCGCGCGCGGCCAGGCAGAGTGGTCGGGCGATCTTGACGCGTAGCAGGTAGAGACAATTCGCCGAACGCCTTATGCGCATGGTCAGGCGATCCTTCTTGTCGTCGATCCGGAGGACGCCTTGCTTGGTGTGGACGTCACAGCCGCCTTCGTCCAGCTGTCCGAGGCTGGTGATGTTGGTGGTGAGCCACGGGATGTAGTACACCCCCGTGAGCGGGAGGCGCTCGCCAGTCTTCCCCTCGAACAGCACGGTGCTAGAGCCCTCGATCGCGACCTTCGAGCATCACCAAACTTGACGGTGCCGCGGATCGTCGTGTCGACGTCGATGAAGGCGTTGCGGCAGCCAGACATATGGTTCATCGCCCCGCTATCGAGGTACCAGAGGGTGTTGTCACGCTTGGAATCTCCATCAAGCTACGTGAACACCTTGCCTTCAACGATGCGCAGAGGGCGGTGCTCCGGTGGAATCTGAATCGCCTCGGCGCGCGATAGCGGTGGTGGAGTGGGGAAAAGAGTGGCCTGGGCTATCAGCAGTGTGGTCTCCTTCTCTTCATCAGCCTGAGCCACATGGGCCTCGACTTTAGGCTTGCTGCGGCAATCCTTGGCCCAGTGGCTGTATTTGCCACAACACTTGTAGTGGTCCTTGTTGGGGGCCTGACCACCAGAGTCGGCCCGGCCTCCATCGCGTGATGCAGAGCTGGTGCCATCGCTTTTGCCGCACCCGTGTCCGTGCCTACGACTGCCGCGCTTCTTCCCGCCGACACCGTTGGAGCTGCTCCTGCCGCCCTTGCCCTCGGACTCGCGGAGCTTGAGCCTGATAAGCCACTCCTCTTCACAGAGAAGCAGCCTGCCTTGGTTGTCGTGGACGGGGGCTTGCTTGCGCCGCTGCTCGATGGTGCGGAGCCTACCGGTGACCTCTTCCACTGAGAGGTGGTTGATGTCAAGCAGCGTCTCTATGGAGATGGTCACTTGACTCAGATGCTCGGGGATGGTTTGCAGCATCTTGCGCACGATCTTGACGTCGTGATGTTGTCACCGAGCAGCCGTAGGTCGGTAGCGATCCCAGTGATACGGTTCATGAAATCCTCCACGGTCTCCGCCTCCTTCCACACCAGGTTGTCGAACTCCTGCCACAACTGCTGCGCGTTCGCCTCGCGCACCCGCTCGACACCAATCTGGATGTGCTTGATCGCTGCCCATGCCTCAGCTGTGGCCCACTTCTGTCGCAGACCGGACAGCATGTCCGCGGGCACCGAGCATAGGATTGTAGTGAACGCCAGGCGATCGTGTCGGTAGAGCACCTCCTCATCCTCGTATGGCTTGACGGCGTACCACTACCCCGCCGCCTCAAGGTTCACCTGCATCAACATCGTCCACTCCTGATAGTTGGTGCGTGTGAGCATGGGGAACTGAGTGCCGACGACGGTGTTCTCTGAGCACTAGACGACGACCTCGCGGCGACCACGGCGAGGCGGCGGCGACGGTGAGAGACGGCGATACCTTCAACGCTCGTCTTGACCACCATCCCGCCCCTTCGACGGCGTGGACACACGCTCCATTAAGAATGAACCGCTCTAATACCAAATGTCAGCCGGAGCTTCTTCTCTGACGGCCGGAGCTCACTCCGGCGAGCTCTCAAACTCACCGTTGAACTCAAGAACTCAACACTGAAATTTGGTGCACACCGAAAAAAACAGGGGTGGCTGAGCTAGTCTTGCCCTCCGCCATGTGCACCACGCTGCGATATATATGCCGTGGCCACGATATAAGACGTGTCTAGAAGGATAACGATACAAGCTGGGTTCACGCTGGGTTCACGCTAGTCATCTAATCACAGCTTGGGTGTTTTCTTGGCGCTCATCTACATCAGGAACCTGACATGGGACTTCTCATCGGAGGTGCTCATCATACTGCTCGTCTGTTTCATCATGGGACTCTTCACAAGCTTCAGAACCACATTCCCGCTCTGGACCTGTCTGGTGGCTTACATGCTGTACCCGCTTTCACTCGTCGTCTACATCCTCGACTTCGTCTTTGGCTGGTCATAAGCTAATGCTTCTGAACTCCTGCTTTTGACGGTTACTATTGCTTCAGTTTGACCTTGTAAATTTGTCTCCCTGTAATTTATCTGTCTACACTTTCACGCTGTGAATTGTAAGTCGTGCCTATCCTAAGGTTCCCTTTTGTTCTAGTTTATTCTGATGTTGAACATAGATGAACACAATATAAATTCTGAAAGTAACCAAGCAAAGCTTAATTTTGGAATTGGCGTCCTTGACGGTTTTAGAATTATGCTGTGACTTTATCCTTTATGTGAAGAAAAATCGACTTGCAGTGCAACCGTAGATTACATCTACATCTACACGAACCTTTTGATATTCTAATTGGCACACACCTCATCTATGTCTGAAAATGTTCAGTTTCACTGTGCGGCGTGCTAGATCTGTGAAAAACAGACCCCACAGGTTAGCTGTAGTGCCCATCTAGCACATGCTCTCTCATTTCCTTGTTGAAACTGTTTCTTCTGCATCAACACTACATGATGTATTCATGTTTCCATTGTGCACACTCTTTTTGTTAGAAATGAACTAGGTGACAAAATAACCATCAGCAGGTATTTATTGGGAGTGAAAACATCTTCTAAAAGCAACTGATGATACATCTGGTCTTACTGACTAAACAAGTTTCTACTTTTTTCACACAACAGGGTAATTGGGTAAACCTCATTGTAGATTTTTTTTTCAGAAAGCAACAGGACAAGTTCAGTTCAGCAATTTCCTAGCTTCAGTTCTAAGTCGACGCCTTCAGGTACGTCGGTCTTGCACTCGCTCAAGGTCCTTTCGCAGCGAACCGGACCAACTGGAAGGAAGCTGTAGAATGGCTGCGACGACGACGATGAAATGTTGCTTCCCTGAAATTCAGATTCATCAGTTAGTAGTTAGTCCACCACAATTTCGCAGTCAAGTCACACATTACAGGTTTCAGAATATGGTAGAGCATCATTCACTTGCCTGAGATGCTATGGCACTGAAGTCGTTGTATGACGGCATCACATGAGGCTGCTTGATGAGGTGTGGAGGCTGTGAGCTCAAGGTGAGGAAGGCAGGGTCTCTGCCACGGCCGTTCTCCTTTCTGCTTTTGCAGTGAGCAAAGTCATTTGTCCAGTCTGAATAATTCGCATTGGCACTGCACATCACACATCAAAAGTAAAACCAAATTATCCGTGAAAATCCTTTTCAAAAAGAAAAAAGAATGCATCCTAATGTGCTACTTTTCTTCAGGGAAGTCAGGGTATTCGAGTTCATTCTTTTGGTCTTTGCATTTTGCAACTATGTTGTTGGGACACAGAAAACTCATGTTCAGAAAACAGGCAGAGAAAACCTCGCAAAATTCCAAAAAAAAATGAATACTTTGAGATGATGAAAATGAAATGACTAGTCCAGCTCCAGCAGAGCAAGTGAAAACCGAGTAAAGATTCAATTTATTTCAACGAATGATTGTACATCTAAAAAAATAGAATTTTTGTTTCAAAGATAAAAAGCACAGAATCAACAAGTGAATTAGCATTGGAAATCTACCTGAAATAATTTGTTGCTCTGAACTCGAATCTGCTCAGGTCAGGACCAACATCGGCTAACCCGGCCAGCTCGCCGGTCGTCGTCCTCGCCGAGAAAGGTGCCAACAGAGGAGGGGCTCTGCTCGTCGTCCTGAAGGCGGCCATGCCCTCGAACGTGAAAGGCCAGGACCTATCCACGCCGGCCGTCTCCTACAAAACCTCTAACCAATCTCACATTTAGCGACCATCACAAACGCAATCACTCACCACGCGGCGAGGCTTGAGACATACCCTCTCCTCCTCTGCTGCCACCGCCGCCGCGGCGCTGCTCCTGCTACCGCTGCTGCTGTACATTTGGTTTGAAGGGGGCTCCGTTGGGTGGCGCGCCGACGCCGTCAGCGACAGGCCCGTGCTCACCTGATCAACCAAAGAGATTTGAGCGGGTTTGAGTCGCACGCCGCGCCGTGGCACCGGAGAGATCGAGGGAGGCAGGCACGTACCATTGGGGATGGAGACTGTGGGAACAGGCTCCTCTTGTACGGGTGTTTGATGGGATCCACTGGGCTCCAGAGCGCCGGCGGGAAGCCACTGTCCGCGGCCGACCTCGACTGCAGGGCGCTCAACGCGAGCGACGGGGGCGGCGGAGGCGGGAGGTGGCCGAGGACGCTATCACCACCGAGCGCGTGGGAGGACAACGCGGTGGCTCCTCCGCCTCCCTCCATCTTCTTCTGCCCCTCGATGCGGAGCTTCTCCAGCTGCGCCACGCCGAGGCCGCGCTGCGGCACCTTCTTGGGCTTGTTCTTCCTCGAGGCCCGCGCCACGCCGGTGCCAGCCACACCGCCGCCACCGTACTTCGCCAGCTGCTGCTGTTGCAGGTGGTTACTCCCGCCGTGCTCCTGCACCATCTCTCCGCACCAAAATCAGCCGCGCATCACAAGCGTTTCTTGATCACAGTATGATGTGACAAGGATCGCAGACGATCGATCGACGCGTGGTTCTTGGGAGGAACAAGGAGGTTCTTGGATGAACAAGGAGTTGAGATGAACGCGGGAGCATGCAAGCGGGGGCGGTGGCAGCACGCTTGTCGCAGGCTACCGAATCGATCGAGGAGGGTATATAAAGGTGGGGAGGAGGCGAAGAGTGTGGGAGCGAGCGGTGAGTGGTGGCAGGCGCGGGAGACTCGGGAGCAGGAGATCCAGATAGATAGAGGGATGGGATGGATCGTCGTCGTCGAAGGAATCTTGTTCCTTTCGCCCGGCTGATTTGCCGCCCAAACCCTCGCTCCACTTTGCTCCCTATTCTCTCGATCGAATCACACGCCTCCGTTCTCTCTCTCGCCTTCGCCTTGTCCAAGGTCGTAGGAGAAAATGGGGCCGAAATGTCAGGGGCAAGGGTCCCTCTCATCCCACTGAGGCTGTGACCTGTGACTCTCAGAGAGTTCAGAGTGAACGGCTGCAGCCACCTAAACGCCCGTGATAATTGTAATCTGAGTTTTTCTTTGGAAACCGGCCCCTTTGCACGGGACGAAATTTGTTGGAAAAATAGAGGAATTCAATCTAAAGGGGGAAAAAATACTATGGAGCCCTTTATATGGCAAATTTGGTTCAAAGGGATTTAGGAGGATATGAAAATCTCTTCCATATTTTGGAGGAAATCTAACATGCAGTCTTACCTTATGTTACAAATTTATTTGAGACTACACTTCCTTCTCTCTCTAATAAATCAATACATAAATATTAAATTTATTGTGCGACATACAATGAACATTTTGTATAATTCATTTGGTTTTGTTTCTATAATATTCAATAGGTTTGGGGATTTTTCTCCGTTAACCGGCAAAAAGTCCATGAAGTGCAATTTCAGCCTATGGAGTACTTCTTAATATATACAAGGGTAAAATAAACATTTTGCATAGGGTTGGCGAATGTCAACTAACAGTCAATTAATGATGATGACAAAATGGGAAAAAAGCAATCAATTATTTGTCAATAGTAAAACATAAAATTTCTCTAATACTATAGGCAATACATCTTGCCTACTCTAAAAATAACTTTATATTTCCACGCAAGTTTTTTTTAGTAAATTTCTCAAAATTATGATTCTTTGACCAAACTATTGCAATCCTACAAATTTAACAAAGTGCATTATAAAACTACAGATTTAGCATTGAGGTTATTACAAAACTATAGATTTAATACAAAGTATTGCAGAACTATAAATTTACTGTTAGCTTTATCTCAAAAATACAGTGTTTATAACACCAACTAAACAATAGTGCTAGCGATCTAGAGTAACTTCATTAATTATTAAATCTCTGTAATACTCTGTTTTAAATCTATAGTTTCATGGTAAATTTAGTGATAAATATATAGTTTTTATTGTACTAACTTATACAACTGTGCATATTGCCATGTCATAAACATTTGTGCTACTGTTGCATAGCTCGAGTGGTATGACTAAAAAGTTTATTTTTAAAAATAAGTAACAGAGCGTTACTTTTAAAATAAAATAAAAATACAAAAGAATAATTGAATTCAGATTCCGCTGGCCTGGGCCACTTACTTTTAGAGCTTACTATTGATGGCATGTACAATTTGCCAGTGTACTGTTTTTGAAAAAGGATTCCAGTGAACAGTCGTGGTCCCATGAAACTTCAAAACTCACGTGCAAATATAAAATATGTAGTACTATTGCTGATTGCCCTTGTTTGAGCAAGCAAGTTTCTTATGGAACCTAATCAGGTATGGTTTGAGAGCTTTCAGAAGTAATTTCAAATAAAGTGTTAATGAATATATGATAATTAATTTGTCAATTGTTAATTTTAGTTGAAAAAGTACTAAATAATTCATTTTCTGCACAAAATGGAGCTAAAAGGCAGTCTGCAGCATGGAGCACTATCTTAACATGCTTCCTTTGTTCTGTTAACCATATAAACTGTCTTAACATTAGATCGCCTAGAAGGTTTTTTTAAAAAAATACAATTAACAACCCAAATCAAGGAGGGGCCAGAAATCAAATCATAAGCTGCATTGCACATCATGTACTTCCATCAAAGAGAGGAACCCTATCTAGTGGACCTGAGCCTGACAAGGTTTCCATACAGAGACCACAATGATAGACCCCAAATGGCCTAACTCCCTATCCTGGCCAGTGAGACGGGGGCCCACGCAGAAGCATTTCAATGGAGCCAAGGCGAGAAGGAGGGCAGCTCGCCCGGCTGAGCCCCACCATACACCTCAGGGAGATTCCAGCCTTTCGCTGCCTCTCTCTCTCTCTCTCCCTCTCCCGCAAATCTCCTACGATTTGGAGGCGATCTCATCGTGATCTCCCGACGCTTTCACCGTCTCGTTTCGGGCATCCCGCTCGGCTTGGCAGCGTGCTCGCCTCCTTTCTTATCCCTCTCTCAAGTCTCGCGCCTCCCCCCGTTTTCTGCAGCCACCTGCAAATTGCACAGCTCGGTTCAGAGGATCGAGTCGAGTACTATCGAGATCGTGTCGTTCATTGCACGAGGGGCATGTGGGCGACCTAATTAACCTAGATTGATCGATCATTCACGTTGGATTGACTGGCTGTGTGTGTGATGCTCTGCAAGAGACATGTATGGATCGATGTGTGCGTGCATGGCGTGCTCAGCTTCTTTCGTTTCTCTGTACATTATGTGTGTTGTGTTTTCTGGCTGGCGGGCTAGCTAGCTAAGGTTCGTGCTTCCTCTAAATCTAGTGGTGGTGCGATCGTACGTGTTCCGAACATGCAAGGATGTACTGGCGTGTTGGAAGATAGTTCCGTGGTAACTTGCCTCAGGGTTTGTTTTGGGTAGGGTTGTACATGCCTGCTGCTGGTGGTCCAAATCCACAGCAGCAACCTGTCCCATAGAATTGCATGATGCATGCAATCAAGTGGGTTGTTTGGATCAAGTATTCAAGTGAATTAGATGATCAGTTTTGTATGTAGATTTCGCTTCAATGGATCATCCAATTTCTATTGGACAACTAAACATGTGCATATATATGCAGGCTCCACTGGCCACAGAATCTGAATCGCTCAGCTGAAACCACACAGGTTTCTAGTTCAAAAACATAAGCTTTATATTAAGTTTGCTTGTAGGTAGAACATGTGGTTGTTCTTTAGAACATGTAGCTTGTAGGTTTTGCTGCAGGAGCCTGTTAGAGCTGGCTTCCCAAAAAGCAATGGGGTGGCATTGCTCATTTGTGAAGTGTAGCTAGTTATGTTGTTTAGTTCTGCTTTGTAGTAGCTTTATTTTCTGTTCTTAAACTCTGTAGATTCAACCTTTCTTTAACTTCAATGGACGAAGGAGAAGCTATGCTTCTCAGTTGTCAAAAAAAAAACTTGTGTACTTACCGTAAGTTCAAAACTAGGACCAAGAAGGACGAGCTTTAAGTGTTTTCTTTTCACGGGTACCATGCAGTAAAAGATCTTGTCAGATTTTATGCAAATCTTTCAGCATCACAATAGATACTAGTACGTTCGAAGTCATTACGCATACGCCATCTCACTACTAATTTTGTATGCATCGGATGTTGTCAAGGAGCTCCAAAGTAGAAGAGAATGCATGGCCAGGCTCTATCATAGCCCACAAGGTTGCAAAAAACTTAAGGGGACCAAAGCTATCTACGCAACCCAATCCCTACCTCGACCGATCAGCTTTAGTACGATGCGACTGCAAGCAACATTCAGCTAGGGAAATAGTAGCTAGCTACCTCCATATTGTGGACATGGCATCTCGATCTCCCATGTCACCGTATATCTAACAACCAGATCTTTCTTGTGTATGCAGAATATCTCTTCCCTTCTAGCTATTTAATTAGCACCTAGACGACTCGTCTTGGAACACATCAACAATTAATAGCTGCTCCAAGATAAAAAGAAAATTTGCTTCAATTAAACTGTCATCAGGAAAGTATATAGTTTAAATCTTGATGTCACATATATTATACATACGGGGTGTGTTTTCAATTGAATTTAATGGTGCTAAAGATTTATCGTTGGGTTTCTTCTCTTTGAGCGTATGTTAGAGGTCATACCCAGTGGGTATGTGAGTGTGATGTGCGTGCTTAGTGTTGTGTCACTGTACCATAACACCTCATCAGTGCCAATTCTTAATGAACATTAGTGCCGACACTGATGCTTTAAATCCAACCAACAAAAACAAATAAAAATCCAATAAAAATGAGTCACATAATCAATCTTTAACAAGTCGTGACATTCATCACATTGAAGAACAAAAATTAAATTACATAGAGAAGAGGGTGGGTGTTGGAGACCAAAATCATTGTTATCACCACCGCTCGCCGTGTTGGAGAAGTCCGCTTGCCCGTCTACATAGATATGTAGAAGCCCACGTCTACCACCTCTGAGTTGGCCCCAAGCTCAGAAACCCTCCCATCTAGTCGCTTTCGAGCTCTTGGCAAATAGATCCGGCAACCCTTGAGCTCTAGATGGCAGGATCCAAGGAGACGAGGAGGAAACCACCATGCCAAGGAAGAAAGGGGGGTGCTCGCCGAGGAGAGGGGGATAGAAGAGAAGCAATAGAAGGAGAGACGAAGAGAGTGACGGGGAGACGGAGGACTGGCTGCTCAGTTTGGCTCGGCTCATTTGTGTCAATTCATTTGAAATACTAGCACTTATAGTGTTTTTTTTGTCACTTATCTATTAGTGCCTGTTTTTGCTGGTACGAAGCACGTGCGAGGTCAGTTGGATGGGAAACCCCATCAGTGCAAGTTTTTTTTCTAAATGTCGCTAATATGGCGTCATATTTAATATGTCCCATAGTAGTATGTGTGCATGCATCTTCTATATAATCGCAAAAAAAAATGTCACCTAGACCAATCACATGATATGGAGGAGAGAGAAGGTGAGGAAAGAGCACCAATGTTAAACATAACATCGACTGAGGATTATTCGAAAAGTTAAAGGAAGGATTGGTGCTTTATTCTAAAATAGCTAAGCTAATGGGCGAGAATGCTAATTAGTGCAGCTTCATTGCTGGTGCACTATTTTGGTGCATTAGGCCCACAGGCTGTCCTCTTCTTTCTCTTTTCATTTTTCAGCCAATAATCTCACCTTATCTCCTACCTTTTCTGCCACTCATGCTCTCTTGTCCATAGACCGACAAGATGTGATCCTCTTCTCCTCTCCCCTAACAACACTACACCCTTACCCATCTTTCTCCTCCATGGCAAGACATTAGGGATATTGGGATCCCTTTCTTCCTTCTCTGGCGTGGTGCTCCCCCTACCCTTCTTCCTCCTCCAAGGCAAGATGATGGCGAACTCGATGTGGTCAACACGTAGGGTGACAAGCGCGACAATGCGTCACTATGCATGTATGGCGAAGTAGTGGGGTCTTCGACCCCAGCCCACAGGCAACAGAATTAGTAGGGGGGAGGTGGTTGGGTGGGAACTCCGATGCATGGCAGAGGTAGCACATGACAACTGTGCAACTTAGCACAACATAGGGGTTGCTAGCTTGACGCGGTGGTCAACATTGTGTAGCGTGGCATTGCTGTGGCGCACGGTGGGTCACATGGTGCGTGCGCATGCAACAACTGTCGTGTGCCTGGTTGGTTCGGTTGCTCGAGTTGGGCTAGCTGGGTTGATGAGTTGAGCGGAAGGAGTTAGGTTAGATCTTTGATGGATTGGGCTAGAGAGGGAAAAGTGTTAGGCTGGTTGGAAGGAGGTGGTGGGCTGGCCTTTTTGGGGGGAGGGGAGAAATGGGAGTTAGGCCAAAGAAGTGGGGAAAGGGGTTAGGTTGAGAGATAGAGAGAGATAGTGTCCAAAGGAACAGCATATTTGGTTATTTTCTAGAAATTTAGATAATTGTATATTGTATTTTGAGAGAAATATTAAATTGAGTTGTATATGGACCATAATTCTAATGATTCTAGGATTTGTAGGTGAATTTTGGACGAAGTATTTGAGATTTTTAATGGCACACGAGCCAAAGTTTGAATAAGAACCAAAATTTAAAAATAAAATTTGTAATCAAAATAGGTTTTAAACAAGAGCAAAAATTGGGCTGTTACACCTTCTTTCTATGAGATCCCTTTTTAGTTGATTTTTTTTCAAAATTGAAATAATTTTGATTTGAAATTTTAGGTATGAAAGTTCCATATTTTTAATCGAAGGTTTTGAGATTTTTCAGTCGAAAGTTTCAAAGTTTCGTGGTTTGAGTTGGAAGTTTCTAATTGTTTCAATCCAAAGTTTTATGGTTTAAGTTGGAAGTTTCTAATTTTTTCAATCGAAAGTTGTGGTTTCAAGTTGAAAGTCTCTCTAGACACCTAGAAGTAAGATTTTGTATTGGAAGTGTTGTAATTTTAAGTTGGAAGTTTTATATTTTGGATTGAATGTTTTGCTGTAGGAGTTGAAAGTTTCATGTGACTTATAGAGAAATTCAGATTTTAAAATAGAGAGAGATGATGGCACACACGGAGATATGGAGTCCGTGTCCGACGCTGCCGAAGTCCCCCTCGACGTGAGCGCGAGATATTCTAGTGACGCACGTGCGCCAACTAGCCACACCCGCTAATATAACGGGTATACGATTTAATTAGCCGATGAGTCCCATATAGGAGCATGGGAGCAGAACTCGAAAATGGTGGCCTGGGCCTTGGAGAAATAAGAGGTTTGCCGCGATCGGGTGCGGCCCCACCGCCCCAATCTCCACCGATCTCTCGCCAACCTGCCTACCTGCCCCTCGCGAGCGATCCCGTCGCACGCGCATCGCGCGCTGCCGCGGGCATACGTGCGAGGCAGCGTGGGTGGCCGTCAACCGACGCACGTAGCCGCGCGCGCGAGCGGGGATTCCTTTCGCGGTGTGTCGCGCGTCACCTTCCTCGTCCGGGGCTGGTCGGGCGCGTCCGGCCGGCGCCCCACCGAATCCTTCCGCTTTCAAGCTCCAACAAACTCGCACCCCCCAGATCGACCCTCCGTGGATCTCGCGTCGTTGCCACACAGATACGGTGCCCACAGTGGTGTGGCGTACGTGTTGCTACGTACCGCCGCCCACTGAGTGATTACGCAACGGCATCGGCATGCACGGATGGGTGTTGCCGCTGCGTGCAACGCTGCTGTATGCTGAACACTTAACCATGCAGCTCATCGACCGATCGATCGATATCACGGCGGTAGTAGCCGAGAAAAAAAGAAGATTGTTGTAATACGTGGGCAGCAGCTGTGCCAGTTATTAAGCAACCCCTGTACTGTAGCAGGCAATGCACGCTCGTGTAGTGATTCTGGGTAGTTTCTGGCAGAGGAGGCGGGCAGGAGTTGCTGGCTGGCTCGCTAGCTAGCCCAGCCGCCCAGGGCTGCCTTTCCTGTGGTCCCTGCTTGCCCTGCAAGAACCTCTCCTTCTTTTAGGTCAGAACGCTGCGTAGCTTGCACCCATACTATCACTGTCGGTGCCATCTTGGAAGTTGATAGAGACCTCCGGTGATGCATGGTCCAGTTGTCAGCTGTCGGGATTTCGTCACCACGTTCTAAATTGCCGGACCTGTGGATCACTAGGAGATCTTTTTTGTGTCATCGCAAGGTACCGAGAAATTTCTAGCCCTAATCAGGAAGTGTAATTATCTCTACTAAATGTATTTGTATCTCACCAATACCTTTCAAGTATAATCTATTTAGTACACAAATGCTTTTATACCTATTGTCAATGAAGTATTATGATTCGTCTCAACGAGATGTATGGTGTGGACAGCAGGAGTTTCTACTTCGAAGAGCATTGTGCAGAAGATTTAAAGCGTGGTGATGTAGAATTTACTTCGATATCATGCATGTGCCTACTACCAGGTAGATGCAACGTCTGCAAGAGATAAGAAAATTCTATGATTACACGACACGTGCACATATCACTAGGCGCACACTACGAGAGCATCTCTAACATACGCTTAAAAAAACGAATAACAGCAGTAAATTCCCGATCTCACTAAATCATATTACAAGCGAACTTATATGTGTAATATTTATCAGTGCTTAGATTTGATTCCTGACCGGTAGAATTATACACTCACAACTCCACTATCCATCACCAATGTTTTTTTAATAAGAAAAAACCTTGGCTTTACTGTACTAATCCAACAACTTGAAATGGATGTATCTATCTAAGACAATTTGTGCTTAAAATATTTAACTCCTATGAAACATTGAAAATGACTATCCCTCTATCCATAAACATGGGGGATTTTGGAATTCAAGTTTGTCCAAATAAGAGATTTGAAGTACTACTTGTCTCATCCAGCCACCATTTATTTAATTTTTTAGATTGTCCCTATCAATATTTTTACTTCCCAGCTATCCCTCATTTACGAAGCATTACATTTTTTTTTAAACTTTAATCTCTCCAAAAGAGCCTAATATTCCTTATATTTATGGATAGGGGAGTAAAATAATAGAGATGGTGCATGGAGAAGAGAAAAATGATATCCTGAGAATTGAGTGTCAGTAGCGCCCCACCGTCCACATCAAAAAAGAATGCATTTGCAACATTTAAATTTTATCTCAAAATGAATACAACTAGGAGGGAGTGCACAGAGATGCGCCGGAAACTTATTTATTATTTATAAAAAATGCTAAAAGAATTTCTATCTCATCCTATTCACCATAAGAACCATAGATTACCTTTATGCCATGAAATATACCATAAATTTTGATATTGAATGTCTCATATTTAAACAAAAATCTCATTATCCTGATTATATATAAACTCACCTATCACCATTATTATTATCATTGTGTTAAAAGTGGGGTGCCTTTTTAATATATGTAATTGCACATGCACCAAAAAATAAACATAATACATTATTAATACAATAAAAATATTCATCTCCACTTCATAAAATGCCCATGTTTTTCTTGTGTCCAAATCTATATTTAAAAATATTGCTTCTAACAATTAATGTGATAAAAACATTAAAATTAGATATAAATATCCTCTAATGGGTGAAGCCGACCGTAGCTGCTAATGTTTTCTTTTCTGATGTCACATGTAGTCGTGACCCTTAAGATTACCGTGGAATACAATTTTAACGTCTAAGTTGACTATTGGCACAATAATAAATGATTACATCAATAAGTAGGTTAGTTGATCTCTGGTGCCAATGGTGGCCTTCCATTGGGCTATCTCAACTCAGCAATATACATGTCCATGCCATACTTATGCATAGTAAACTCTGTTGTTCATGTTTGACGCACTTTAGGTAATGATAGAGAAAATGGAGGTGATGAAAATAGTTTTTTTTAAGTTTTGAGTTAGAGTAGACACAATTTATTGGTGTTAATCGATAGTACTAAATTTTCGTGGTATGGATATAATTTTCTGTTTTAAAAATGAGCAGCATGGATCATTCGACACTAATTTAAAAAATCTAATAGCTTCAGTGGTGAGAACCATGTAGAAAAATATTTGCTCAAGTAATAATCCTTCACAAACATAGGAGTTAATATGGGTTTTAATATATTTTCCTTGTATTACAGACCTAATTCAGCTATGCATGTTTGTGTAATATACTATGTAATAATATATGTTTATTTGTGCTAATTGTTAAGACTATTTAGATGAAAATAATATAAAAAGGGATAAAATGTGGTTCCATATGATATTTTAATCAAAATATAGTTAACATATTTATAAATTTTATATAGAAAAAATGAGCAAGGTTAATAAATGAATATAGCGCCTGTTGTCAGCTATTTAAAAAGAAGGGAGTAGTTGTTAAGATTATTTGGATGAGAAAAAGATAGAAAATGGCTTAGAATATTGTTCCATGTGATAATTTTTTAATTAAAACATAGTTAACCTGGGATGTAATTTTAATTTAGATAGATATCTAAGTCAACCACCGTAGAAAATAAAGGAAAGTGAAATATACCTTAAATAAGGGGTTGTATGTGTGTATATATATATATATGTATGCATGTACGATGATGAACCCCACTTTAATTATGTAGGTAGATGTACCATGGTTTTGGTTGGATATAACACTATATTCGTACTAAAATATAAAAACATAATAATAATAATAAATAAGATATATCACGGTACTTTAAATTTGGATTAGATAAGAAATATTCTAATATTATTATAAAGTAATACAGTAGCAGCATGTTACTCATGTTAGGTACATATGTAACTGGATTTATCATGCACACGGAATTTTAAAGCATCTCTTTCTCCTGGAGCAGAGCAGCGAGCAGCACTTGATGGTTGACATCCGGTTGCCGTCGTTTTGATGGACTGGAGATACCTCGGTAGGATAAATAGTATATTTTTCATGTACTTGAGATCAGCTGATTGAAAAGAAGTCAACCTCAGCTTTGCAGAGAGAAAAAAAATTCAGCTTTTGATCGTGCCTACTCAAAAGCACAGTTATACTTATTTTTTTGTCGTAGGTACACAGAGGAATTATTTTAATAGATCTAATTTAATGCGTAAAAATAATAGGCCACCGTGTAAACTGATGGCCAGATATTTTATATTTTTTTAAAAAAAATCTTAAAATTTCTCTAATAGACATGTGATATATTTATAAACATTCCTAGAAGTGGCATATAACGACTTATGAGTGTTTGTAGAATATTTAATATACTTTTATTACGTAATAGATTCTAGAGCATGTAATTTTTCATTTAAATTTTTTTATCTTATTCTCAAACATTATCCTACTTCTAACCACCGAGCATCTAAATTATTTTTCTTTTTACTAATTTATGTTTTGATTTGTTTTGGGGACAGAGGGAGTAATATAAACTATATTAGTGGATGAAAATTGTATACTTAGATTACATTACAGGATGTTAAAATAGGATTTTTGGATGGTTTGCCATTGCCTCGACGTGGAGGTCTAGATGACGTTGTAGCATGGACCCTGATGAGGCGGTCAACTGCCTCCTCTCCCAACATCTCACCTCATGCCTACATCCACTTTAAAATCATCCACGATGGCAGTGGTCTCCAGTGACTACTATGCTACTAGAGAAGAGGAAGGGAACAAACTACAATGATGAGCTCATGTTCGTCACTTGTAGAGAAAGAGTAGACAGAACAGTGAGTAAGAGCGGCAGCGATAGCAACAAGAGAGTAAGGAGAGCTAGGAGCTGTATGTAATGTTGACGCTAGCAAAGTCATGGTTGATATGCTTGTCAGAGTCCCTATGACAATATCGCACATAGGAAAAAAGACACATATGGGAGAGAGGGCAAGGGACATGAGGTCTCTTTTTTTTTCATTTACTGAGTTGGCAGCTAAAAGTGATAAAATAGAAATAACTCGGTGGATTTGGATGATAAATTATCAAATTCTTTTTAAGGAAGACGGACGATATTTATGAATGCACAGTCAGATGATAAATATTCCAAAAACCGTTTAAGGAAGATGCCTTGGTCATGTTTGGCCCGATTGCCGACCTTAGCTCAACGAATCAGAAAAAGAGCCCAAGAACCACTCTCGCTCAGAAGAGGAGGAAGCCCATTTAATTTGAGCCTCTCCTTGCTGTTCTGAGGCGTGGAGGCCGACCTACCGCGGCCCGCGCACCGAGCAGCGCCGCGCCGAGCGGCCGAGGGACTGTGAACGCAGCGGCCCGCGTGCATGCCACGCCCCGCGGATTGTCGACTGCCGCGGTGCCGAGCGGGAGACTGGTGCCGCGGTGAAGCGAGCGGCGAGCTGAGTGCCACACGGTGCGGCGGTGGGCTGGTGGTGGCTGGGAGAAGTTCAGGATCGCCGCCGTGGCCACTGGCTCGAGTGCTCCATAGATCGTACATCAGCACAGGACGCACGCCAAACACTGCCCATTACGCAACTGTTTACGAAATGTCTCCAGATTATTTAATAGTGATTAAAGCAAATAAGAAAATATTTTAGTGGCTTTTAATAAATATAAAATAAATAGATGTGGGAAGTTAGATAGGGTTAAGATGAGAAAAAAATTATATGAGAAATAATTGATAGAATAAATAGTTATATTATGAAACAAGATTTAAATTAAAAAGTCTTATACTTTGAAACGTAGATACGTTTGCTTTCACCGTCTGGAAAAAAGCAACGTCCAATCGCACAACGTGTTAGGATAAACATCGCCGGTGTCGATCATTTTTATGGCACGGAATTCTTTTCTTTGTATTTGCAAATCGATCAGTTTGCTTCGTAACAGCTGACAAGGCATCGATCGACTGTACTTAGACCCTCTGCCTTACCAACTTGCTACAACAGAGGCCAACAGTTGTGTGCATATTTGCGTTTGCTAGTATTGCTACCCCATGTTGCCCTGTTAGATCCGGACCGAACTGTTTTTGTATTTTTCATCAGTGCACACTAAAATCAGTCACTTGTTTCTACACCACTGTGGCAAACTCATTTACTGTTGCTATAGCGATTTTTTGCTATAATGCGATCCTCACTAAACCGGGTAGGGCTAAAAAAATATCTTGCTGGACCTACAGGCTACAGAGACTAAAAAATATCTTGCTGGACGTATAGCACAGGGCTTGGAAGGATAAGGAGGTGGCGACTGTTATATATTTTTAATGTGACCAACGGTTCATTTTGCAAAGGTTTTCGTTTATAGCGAGTGGATACCTTACTAGCTTTTTTAATTTTGATGGAGATCAGCGACATATCCTGACTAATTAAATTTCTATTAAAACTATACTCATGTGGCATGTGTACGTAAAATTCATATGTACACGTATTTAAACTCTAGTGAATGAAATCATATACCCACGACTCCACCACCATTATCGGTGCTTCCCCCACATTAATCATATCTCATCATAGAAAATATAGGCATTATGCCATGTAAAACTGCGAGTCGACAAATGAAGGCACCGGGTTCTGTACTTGTGTTTGCAGACGATGAAATGAATGTAAATATGCAAGTGTTCCTCTGATAAAAAAAATGCAAATGTCCTTGCTGAGATATATATGGCCCAAAAGAACTCCATCTCTTCGAGGAACAAGTAATGGAAAAGAACCAGTTGCTTATCAATGCTGAAAACTGAAAAGGGAGACACCTGCAACACACCAACGAACATGGAACTAGCAGGTAGGCTTCCACTGTAGCAAGCAACGAAAAAGCGAAGAACACTTTAGAGTTAGTGAGCACAAGCTGCGACCACCACCTCAAAGGAAACAATCTCTCAATTCTACTACAAATCATACCCTCCATTTCTACGTGTCCCTGTTGAAAGGATTGAATATTCGATCTGCTTGCTTCAAGTCAATACCTATCCATTTTTATGCTTGACTAGTAGCTTCTCAAAACTTTCGAAAAAAAATGTGAAGGTATTAGAGCTTATATATATTTTTAATTTCCAGGATGAGAGATTATATATTTCATATTGTCCCTTTACCTTAAAAAATATTATGTATTTTCTGCCATCTGCACTGCACTGATATATCCGTTGATCCGACTTGCATTTTGTCTCGCTAGTATGACCTTAAGTAAATGATACATAGAACTACATAGAGGAACTTCTATATATATATTTTTTGAAACAGATCAATTATATTGACTCAGCTTTGTGAGAAAGCCCAGCAAAACGAAACATAGTATTATACAAAAAGCAAAATCAAAACACAAAACATGAACTAGAGGCGTAGCTCGCAAGCTGATGTATAACCAGTTAAGGACATGCCAAAGACAGAAGACACCAGAACCATCAAACAGCAGCAAAACATCACCCCTCTCATAACGAAGGACTCTAAAGATCAGCTGGCAAGTTCATCGGCTTCACTTGCCTAAGTTTCACCTGAATAAACTTCCAACGTAGCTTGATCCTCTTCTTTTAGCAGGACGCACCATTTCTATACCAAGGATATAGATTTGTATATGACATGCAAAGGAGATTTTACAAGAACATTTTCAAAAACCTAGTCATTTCTAATAAGCCACAAAACCCAACAAACACCAGCCATCAACACCACCCACACATGTGCCTTTTTCTTCCCCATCTCTGGACCCATGCACTCTCTCAAACTAGCAGGCGACTTATGAAGATTCAGAGCCTTCCTAACAACACACCAAGCAAACAAAGCCAGAGAGCACTTAAACGAAATGTGATGTAGTCTCAGTCTTATTACATAGTTTATAGAATTCATCCCCCTTTCTATTCCCTCTTAACTAATTGTGAAGCACAGGGCAGCCTTCCCTTGCACACCATGTAAAGAAAATGATTGATTTTTAAGGGTATTTTTCTCTTTCAGATTTCTATCATCTACATCTTTGACACCACCAAAGTCAAGATCCTATACACGGATTTAGTAGTAAAGCTTTTCTTATTATTGTGGGGTCATATTACTTTACCCCTCCCCTTATCAAACTGACACCTTCTTAATATTCTTTTAAGCTCCACTAACTCTCTTTCTCCCTGCTCATTCAGATTTCTCCTAAAGGTCGAATTCCAGCTATCCCCCTCATGCATGTCTTTCACAGTTGCCTCTTGATTATAGTTTATCTCAAACAAGTTAGGAAACATCACTTCGAGAGGAACCTTCCCACACCAAACATCCCTCCAAAAACTCACAGAATCCCCTTGGTGCACCTCTTTCTCAACAAGCTTTTCCAACCATTTCCTGCAATCATGTAGACCTTTCTAGAACTACGACCCACTCTGAGCAGAACTCCTAAAGAAACTACCATTTTGTAGATACTTCCTCCTCAAAACTTGAAAGCATATATCGGGAGCCCTATTTTCTAATTTCAGAATCCATTTACTCAACAAGCACAAGTTCATAACCCTGGTATCTATAAAACCCAAACCACCAAAGTCCTTAGGCCTATAGAGAGCCCCTCATTTTATTATATGATATTTCCTCTTACCCAATCCTTGCCAGTAGAATCTGCTTCTCATTGTATCCATCCTCTTATGGAATTCCTCAGGCAGAACCCCATGGAATACGGTGGTGCACTAGACAACCATGCATTGATTTTAATCTCTCTACCCCCATAAATTAGGTACTCACTCTTCCAGGATTAAAGTTTTTTCTCAACTTTCTGTGTTATATGACATAGATCTTTCATCTCAATCTTCTCAACATGCATAGGCAAACCTAGGTATGTAAAAGGCATATGTCCTACTTTACAATTTAACATGTTGGAAATCCTTAATTCCTCCTCTCTCTCTCTCTCTCTCCACACCCAACACATAAACCTCACTTTTCTAGTAATCGATCTTCATTCCTGCCATTTCTTCAAAACAGAAAAGCAAGAACTTGAACACCAACACATTGTGATCCCTAGAACTGTATCATTTGCATATTGAAGATGTGTCAGCCCCTCAGGTATCAGTTCCGGAACAAAGCCCTCTAGGACTCCATTATCTTTTTCCCCCTCCAAGGTAGCTGATGGTGCCTCCCCCATTAGGTTAAACAGAATAGGAGACAAATGATCCGCTTGTCTAAGCCCCCTAAAGGTTTTGAAGAAAGGACCCTACTCCCAATTGATATTTACACTCACTTTACCCCCTGACCCTACTCCCCATTGATATTTACACTCATTTTACCCCCTCAGTGATCTTCTTAACCCATCCAATGAACTGAGGGCTAAAGTTCTTTCTTTCCATCACCTTGTACAAAAAGTTTCACTTCACCCTATCATAAGCTTTCGCAAAATCTATCTTAAAGATGATCCCAACCTCATTTCTCTGCTTGATCTTATGTATCACTTCATGCAGAATCACACAAACCTCCAAATTATTCCTCCCAGGGATAAAAGTTGTTTGTGTCCAACTAATAACTTCCACTAAAGCTGGATTCTCAAAGCCTTCCTTCTTTAAATCCAAGTCCATCAATTCCTCCAAGCTGTTCACTCCAACCTCTTGTGATTCTAGTTCAAAAATTTCTAGCTGTGAAAGACCCCCTTCTACCTGCAAGACCACCAAAGCTAAATACTCTTTTTTTTTATCACAGCTCCCACTCTGATAATTTGGTTTCCAACATAGGAGTCCAAACTACCCTTCCTGATTCAGCATCACTCCCTTGCCATGTCTGGTTGCAGGCAGGACATATTGCACAATCTTAACGTTATCATGGTCACCACCCCCATCCCATTTGTCATGTGATTTCTTTGTGTCATCAAATCCCTTATCCCCATCCTTCTTCTTCTCTTGATTGTCATCAGGTTTGTCTTTCTCCTCATCCTCATCTTCATCATCATCTGGTGGCAGCAAATCTGTTCCTTTTAGATAATCCCTCCACCTCCCACCTGATTTTATAGCCCACACCATTGATATAAAGAATGATAGAACAATTGATTGCAAAAGGATCCAAGAATCCAATAATTCAATCCTCATCCTTACATACTCACCTCTGTGAACAGAATCCCCATCAATCTCTTCCAGCTCACCGACCAATTCAGACATAACTCTAATTGGAGCATCGGACCTTGCAAATTCCGGAAGTCCAAACATCCTCGCCCACACAAAATATAGCTCGTCCACTATTGCACCAGTTGTCTTGGATTTAGTAACACTTGCCTTGATAGGAAATTTATCAAAATCAAAGCACTTAAATGAAGTAATTTTAATTCTCACCTCCTCATTGGGAAAATCTATCAGAAAATCATGTTCATTAATTTGCTTAACCTTCCAATTCCATTTTATGCCTTTGAACAAATGAGTCAACTCAACATCAACCTTTGTCACTGAACCCTTACCCTTGACAACAGTCAAAATACCTCTACAAATCACTTTACCCCCATCATTATTAGGCACATCAAGCTTCATACTATAAAAACCCTAATCATTGATACCATAGCCCATAAATTTTACCTCAACTTTACTATTCCTCCCCACAAACAATGGACGATTAGGAGATATGGCCCATGTTCTTACAAGCATAGCAGAAGGGGAGTTTTGAGCACCTTGCCTAACAATGTTCGAGATCTCTACAGTTGTAGCACTTGATGGATTCATCTTGGTTCTCCTCCATCCCCCTTGCCCCTTCTGAACCTATATCTTTCTTCACCTTTTCAAACCATTGAGCTTCAAGGATTTCACAATATGGATCCCCTTGCCAGGTCTTCCCCTTCTTCCTTTGCTAGTTGTGCCTTCCCTCTTTGCTCTCCTCTAGTCGCCAACACCCCTTTAGCCAGTGAGGGTTCTGCGCAAATAGCCTTCCTCGTAGATCTTCCTCCCTCCTCTCCTAAACTGGATGATCCCCCTAGCTTCCTAACCCCTCCTCTATCGCTCTCCTCTTGTTTGATTGCCATTGCTCTAGGCACTAAAACTGAGGTCTCCTCTCCATGATCTTGCCTTGAACCACCCTAGCAAATGGTCTCCGATCAATTTTCCTCTTTGGAACTAGCCAGATCCGCCTTGCCCCACCTCCAAACCTAGTAATTTTCACCCTCCGCGTTAGAAACCTTAGATGTGAACTCAAAACATGCCGTCGAGGAATCCACAACCACTTCATAGGCAGCTTGATATCATCCACCGGCTTTGGGATAAGGTCACGCGGAGACCATCTTGATCGTTGTCGCATGTCACTGCCCATCCATACCGATCGTTGCCACGTGTCGCCGTTTGCCCCTTTAGCCTAGCATCCATGGGGCTACACACTTCTAGGCCAAATTGATCCATCGCTACAGTCCTACGCTGATGAGGACTCTCCCCTAGAGATGAATGGGACCTATTAACTATTTCCTCGTGAGGAATTCTTTCATTAGAAGATAGGGATGGTGATCATATATTACCCACAGGGGATCAAATGATAGAAATCACATCCCATCGAGTCTTGTGGGGGTGGAAATGATCCAATAGCCCATGTCCTTATTTCCCATAGAGGTCCAATTCACAAGCATAGAGATCCAATTGGCTCACAAAAGTCCTGCATAATATGAAGGTCCATAAATCTAGCTGGCCATAAAAACAAGGTCTAATAAACAAACTATATAATCAGACTTTTTTGTTGCTAACCCTAAACATACCTACCTCAGTCGCCACCACATCCACATACTACTGAGGACTACATTGATAGGACCATTGACTAAGCCACAAAGGACCATAATCGCTTGTTGGATGGCTAGAGTCCATATCAGGACTCAAGAGTGGTGCAACTACTGCCAGGACGCCATCCCTCTCCCCTCGCTTTCACTTGAGCTCTAGATTGGGACTCGTCAGCCCATCGTTCGCCTACCACCCGCCACCATGTTGCCATTTCTCTCCCCTGCTATTCTCTGTCGTTTGAACTCTAGATTGGGATGGGCCTCCACGTGGATTAATTCCCTATACGGGTGGCAGGGATGGGAAAAATATTACCCCATCATGTTTGGTGGGAATGGGATGGAGAAATTTTCAACCCATGGGGATAAGGATGTAGATGTAACCTCTAATAGAAAATTTCCCGTTGTCATCTCTACTCTCCCCTTTCCCAATTCTAACCTGACGCCACTCCTTCATGTCCCTTCCATGGGGAAGACAACAATGGAGTCACACTTGGCGTTGCCTAAGGAATCGCACTCTCTAACATGTTGTCCTTGCACATGCCAAGAAACTTCTATATGCCATTTGTAATCGAAGAAAGTAGGTCCCTACATGCTACTCCCTCCGGTTTTAACTTATAACTAGCTGAATGTCATGCCTTGCTACACATAAAAATATGTATTATAATATTTTTAAAAAATAAATAAAAATATATTTATCATAAAATATGTTACCTATCTTTTTCTATAGGAACCTTAATTTGAATTTATGTGTGTTATTCATTTAGATTTGACTATTTAAAAATTTAAGGAATAATTTGTAAAATTTACAAATGATTTTTATAGTAGCACACTTTTGAAAATTTGACCATCAATTTTATATAATGGGTTTACAAAATATAATAAGTTGATGATACTATAATGGTGTTTTTTCAAGTCAAATATACGCATATATTTTTTTATAATCTATATTTGAGAAATTATTGATAGTCAAAATTTTAAAAATGTTGACTGAATCTTAATTATCCTAAATGTTAAATGTTGAGGAATCATCAAAATATAACTGGTAAGACAAATTATCATTTTACAAGCGGTTTTGTACTTTTTACAAACATTGAGGTTTGTATCCATAAAACCCATTAAGTGTTCTAAGAAAACTATTTTGCCCCTAAAAATCCTACGTTAAGATCATTATGAAGAATGAAAAGATGCAAACATTTTTGCCATTGAATTATTTATGATCCTTAAGTAGTCTGGGCATTTAGTATGATGACATTTACCAAATTTATGGGCAAAATAGTCTTTTTAGAATAATTAAAGGAGGTCAGGGGATAAAAAATACTTCTATGATGATATTTTGTAGAAATTAAGTTCCTCAATGATAATGATAATTTGTAGAACTGATCATTTATTAATATAAAAATATATTTTTTTATAAATATTTATAACCGGAAGAAGTATATCATTGTTTACACCACGATCTATGCATGCTTCATGATGTTTAGAATTGAGATATTTATAATATCGTTCAGTCACCGTAAGACGTCTCTGTGCCCATGATCCGTTTTGTATTTTTTTTTCTTTATTTTATCTTATGTGCAGAACCGTGCTGCCATTATGAGTATTTTTTTTTCTTTAAGACGTCAAGTTGCAGTCTTTGTTTCTCCCGATTTGTGATCTCTCTTAGTATATTTTTCTTCTTTTTTCTCTAGTTGAGACATAAGGAAAGAAAGTGGCCCCATGCATCTAAAATAGCTTATAACTGGTGGTCTGGTGCAGACAAATCTTCATATAGTCACCATGCTAGGGCCAACATAGCACGCTCTGTCACCTGTTGTAAAGGAAAAAGAAATAGATAAGGTAGAGATAAGATAGAACAGAATGGCATGAGAGACGATAAAACAACATACATGTAACTTTTTTCATAAAAATACTCTCCGGTTTTTAATGTATAAATTATTTTTAGACATATGTTTAACTATTTGTCTTATTAAAATAATTATATAACTATAATTTATTTTGCTATGATTTATTTGATCAGAGTTATTTTAAGTGTGACTTATATTTTTGCATATTTACATAAAATTTTTAAATAAAATAAATGATCAAACATATATATATATATATGTCAATGGTATCTATACTCAAAGAAAGTATTGGAGTAAATTTTCCACCCCCACCTATCCAAACGGTCAAAAAAATATATTTTCATGGATGGGTGAACGAACCGCCTATGATTTAGGGACGTAGAAATCGATGATTTGTAAGGCAGATTTCGATTGTAAAAATCAATTTTTACAAACGTAACCACTCATTTTTCATGAGTGATTTGTACATGCATATTCCACAACAACAGTCCATAAAAAATCAATTTTTACAGGCTCTTAACAAACTAAAAAAATATTTTGTATAATTTTAGTAGGCATCTATACATGATTACATATGACGCACTTTGTGACTAAGTGATAGATGTTTTTTTTACTTCTTCTCTCTGAAACTTCTAAGGCTCCTAAGCGTCCTTAAATATAAAAAAAGGTTTAAGTACTATTGATGTCATCGAGATTTAATATAGAGTAATTATTTGAAAAACTAGAAAAAATATTTTTTATATAGATCTAGTCGAGAGCTATAATTTTTATATAAAATTTATCATCATCCGACTTCATAGGAAAGATTTATGATTTATTTTTATGAAACAGTATTACTCCTTATTTTTAAGAGTAGTTTATTAAGATAATCACTTATAAAATTTGATTTTTACATGTCCATGATTTTCTTATAAAACCACATCTAAAAATCAGGATTTTCATATGCGGTTCTTTAGAAAAACTGCCCATAAAAATAAAAACTTATTTTTGGTAGTTTTTAAGCAGTCTATGACTATAAGGCGGCCTCAGCCATCTTTACGGGAGATTTTCCTATTGGGCCATCTGTGAAAAGAAAAGACTAGGGCATGTACAAATTATTTTAAGTAGTGATAATCAAATCGTTTTCTAAACATGTTTAGGAGTAGCATACAGTAGGCGAGATGTTCTACTGCGCTAGAAAGATACTAGAAAAAAACACGCGCAAAGCTGCGTGCGATCAGAATCGATCATAATGCACTAAGGGCTGGTAAATGCTTGTCCTTCTTGAACCATCGTTACAGCGTACACGTATTTAGCTATGCAAATCAGGATATTTTTCTACATGAGCATTACTCTATGGTGTTCACCATTTTATGTACATAACTTTATAAGTATATTACAAATTAACTCTGAGATAATACATGCACATAATTATACATAAACAACATCGATCAAATTTAATCTAAAATTACAGAATAATGTTATCCTAAAAAGGAATGGCAACAGAGGTTAGAACTTTTGAAGAACCAGCCAGTGCTAGACATCTATTGGCGTGCCTGGTCACTTTAAACATCATCTATATCATGAAGAAAGCAATGCGTGAGATATGCTTAGGACGATTTCTGCAAAAGAATAAAAAATATGCCTACAAAATCCATCAGTAGAACATGTAAGTGGATGATTAATTCAGATGGCTAAAAATTTATGGCTGTCAAGTGAGGACCAGTGGAGTTTTCAATGGTTGGCATAGAACAAAACTACAAAAGAATCTAACTGTAAATACTTCTGTTGGAACCACAATAGAACCAAGTTGTAACTATTATCCTAGCGAATACTTAAGAGCAGAACACGATGATTATGCTAGTGAGAAAAAGTAATCAGCGTTGCATCAAAGACATCCAGTTTGGGCATAACTCCATGAGTGATGCAATGACAGAACATGCCAGTGCTGTCACTTTTTACAACCAATTGGAGAGCTATGTCTCTGAGTCTGTCTATATATGCAGCCCCTATTATGTGCAGAACTGATCTGGCTTAATCTCTGTAAAGGAGGAAAGTTGCATCGGAGCTAACCAACTGAACAGAAACAGGAGATTTGATTGGGCAAACTTGCTTCTTGAAAACCGAGTCTGAGACATAAATTAGTCATCTTGAATTTCCCAGATGAAAGAACAATTTGGTAAACTCTTCTTTAGGGAAAAAATAAATCATTGGTATTGCAGGGGGATTTTTTTCATACCTCTAAAACTTAAACAAATATTCTTGACACAGTCTGCAAATTGTAGCTCTCGATAATTTATTGAACGTATTTGCTATTCATGTATATTATACACAAAGAAGAGCGCTGAGAGACAAGAGAAGCAGTTTGTGCTGGTGTTGCATGCACTCATGTGTAACCAGGTAAAAGAACAACCAAATCCAGAATTACATACAAGATTTATTGGGCAAAAATGAAAGTCTGAGACCAAACTCACCTGCAGATATGTTGTATCAATTAATGAATAACTCAAGTTTCATATGTTGGAAACTTGCAAATTAGGCGCTCTGGGATTAATTTGGGTATACCACCTATCCATCATTAGCTCTGCACGCACAAACTATTAATACCAGGCAGGCTATGCTACACTACAGCTTCGGGCAGATCACATATTAAAGACCAGCATAAATGAAGGCTATAGCATATTGCTAAAACAAAACAGAACATTACTCTGGGTTCGTCATCTGAACTCCAATGCAAGCACAAATAGTCCAAGGAGATGTCATGTTAGTTCTGCAAAATGATAGTCATTGCTAGTTTACTCATGTAGCATATCTAGACGGTGGATTTTCGGCAAAACAAGATTTATGAGAGAATCACAATTTTGTTGGGAACCATTTTTGACATGGAAAAGAAAAGGAATGAATATTTTCTATGCAACTACTGGATTGACCGCCAATATATATGGCCATTTGCAAGGTTTACATAATTGTAGGGAGTTATAGTTGAACTCAACACAACAATTGTCAATTTTATTTATTAAGCTAAGTGGATTTTCCGATTATATACCCCTTCTGTTACCTCACCAAATCGATGCAATCTACGTCCTCACCAACGCACTGCTGCCAATTTATTTGTCCTATCGGGGACACAACCTAAAGAGGGATGTTGGAGTCGGGGATGCAACCTGAAGATGGAGTAAGGTACAAAATAAACTGTGAACGAAATTGGTATATGAAGGGGGGCGCACAACTGACTTGGGCAAGAGAGGAAGTGTAACATATCAAACTGGAGACAGTAAAGCAACACTGTTGGCAGCCACCAATCTGAGACCAAGGTGGAGGCACTATAGAGAGATCGCCCATGCAGATACCACGGAGCATGGAGTGAACAGAGAGGACCCCAATTTGACTATTTGGGAGGCGCCTTGGGCTCGGTCTTCCGCCAGGTCCAAATCCATCACGCAGGAGGACAGGGCAAACCCATGACGGCACTAGGGTTTGGGGAGAGACTGGGAGATGCAGATGGAGAGGAAGAAAAAGAGAGATGTGATATATAGAGAAGAGGAGAAAGAGAGGTTAGTGGAGGAGGCCGCCTGTCACCGGCAAGCAAGGCAACGGCGCAGCTGTCGCCCACTTGTGTGAGGAAGAGCAAGGGCCAAGCGAGGCTGTGAGGGGCACGAGAGGATTGGTGAGGAGCTAGGATTTTGGTGTGGCAGCTTGTTCAAGAGATCTGGTCTATCTGTTGCTTTTTTGCCGATCCGATGGTTACATAATGGCTGGCATGCTGAGCCACATGGATGGCCAGATCGATCCTAACGCGAAATTGAATGGTCCTTGGTGGGGGCAATCAGTGTAGAATTAACTAAAATAGCGAGAGTTTTTTTTTTTGCAAAATTTGCTGACATGGGGTAGATTAATATTTTAAACAGTGCAATGCCAAACACCGTCAAATATGGATGGGAGCATGGTTGTGCACACGAATGTGGTGTGCCACCGCTATAAAGTGTCTACTGCTCACAGTGGCAAGGTGCAGGCCACACCGAAGGAAGGTGTTGACATGCAAGGCCGTAGAACAAAAGCAAAACAACTAAAAAAAGCTTCCCTATTGTTGCTTTTTCTGAACTTTTTGCTGTGCCAGCCTCAGAAAAACAACTGATATGGACTTCTACGTGGCATGTATCTATGCAGACGTAGGATGCGTATGGGCGCTAGAAGAGTGTTTAATATTACCACAGTACTGCCGTCCTACGTTCCTACAAGGGAGAGCAAAAACTAAATAACCTCTATTTGAATGATTGAATATAGGATCTCAATCCTACTGTCCGTTAAAGTCGTGTGTTGTTTCCAAGATCATAGAAAATCGTCTCCATGAATAATCAAGAGATTGCATTTCGGAGGTATGCAACTAGTACGACAAGACAAATGTGGTGTCAGTCTAATGTAGATGGGTATAGACGCTGCATTTCGGAGGTTAAGGAAATTAGGAGAATATAATCAGAATGAATATGGGTTCCAGATTCTGTAATTTGGGGTCGAGCAAATTAGGAAAACCATACCTTTAGGTGTTTATAAATAATGAGTAAACACTGTCCCGAATAAAATATTTATTTATGATGGAATTGGGTATCTTGTTTTCTGAAACAAAGAAATGGGATGTTATTTTACTGAACGTTATATTGGCTTGACTTTATCCAGTATTACAATAGAGGTACTCACGAAGCCTCTTAGAAATTTTGTTTAAAAAAAGAAAGATGCACCTTTTGACTTCTCTAAAGAGGAAGCCTCTTAGGTATTTTACCTCACTATTTATAGATGTAAAAAAAAGAATTTTGTATAGAGGAGCAGCGACTCCGGCCGTCCTCCAAAAAGATAAAAGGCTATGTTCCCCTTTCTAACACAAAGGACATGATGCCCTCTTCATCACGTTAGAGCCAGGATGTTGGTTTTCGAAGGGTTAATGTGCTTCGAAGATGTGAGCAAGATTTGAAGACGCTTGAAATAACCATGGTCTCAAAGACTTTGTAGGAAGCTAAAGGGCCAAGACATTCGAGGATGATTCGAGGACTCAACACTTAGACATATTTGAAGGGGAGTCTCTGCGGTGTAATAATAGGGGGATTTAGTTTGAAGGGTCCTGTGGCATCAACAAATACTCTAAGCTAATACTTGTGACCACTCCCACAAAGCGTGGCACAAGTCACATGTTACCTCAATATTATGGTCCTAATTGTCAGTGAATTTATAATATTGTCCTAGGTCATTTCACTCTACGAGGGTTTTTCTAATATTTGGGTTGATATAAAGGAACTCGATGAATAGTGAGAGACAAAGAACGATTCACACATGTTGTTTTTTTCCTGATAAGTACAATTTGTATACACCCTCAATACGGCCATGCATAGTACACTGCTATAGTTGATACCCCACATATATACATGCACGTACATCCTTTTCACACGCTTGAAAAAAATTGTCGAATATGAATACAAGGGTGTGCAATCTGTTTGCTCTAAATTTCTTGTAACTCTCTCCAAGCTCTTAATAAATTTTGACCAATGAACGTTTCGTCTGTCCTGCAAAAAAATTTGCAAGTACGTGCATCCTCTATATCGATCAATTACTCCAATAATAGAGAACATGCGTGAGGACATGTCATCAAGAATATTTGATTTGTATTGTTTTCATTCAGTCTTGTCTACTAACATTTGCTTAATTGTTTATTTTGTTTCATATAAATTTCCACAGCAACGTGACTACTCACTAAACACGTAACCGCACATCTCATAAACTAGTTTTAAGTCTAAACCATGAACTGTGATGTGCTTCGTGCACGCCTGCACGTGCGCCATTTGGTTATGAGCCAACTTCCGAAAAAGAGGACCTACTTGCATGCTAATTAGTGAACCAAATCAACCAGTAGCATGGGCTAATAGTGAAAATCCGCAGCCATTTGGTGTTATTTCTATATTTTTCCCTAATTTTCTTCCCTTCCCAGTTTTTCTCTATGCCAAATTTTGTTCATTGATGGCATGAACTGTCGGAACTCAGAACACTGCTACAGATCCATCATCATTGACGGCCTACTTGTGACATGGACAAACAGCCAGTCACAAAGTTCATGTGACGAGTGGTAACTTGTTGCATTATAGATTGGACTGAATGGCACAGCTCGTCACAGGAAGAGCTCATCCGTAATGAGTCAATTACCGAAAACCGTCACCGATTGTTGGTGTTGGTTCGAAGTGTTAGGCTGTCACAAATGAGAACCTATCTATGACGGACCTCTAGTTCCCACCCGTTGTAAGTATGTTTTCCTACCTGTGATGAGCTGAGAGTTATCTCTCGTTGTGGATAGCAGTAAACCTTAGAAGTTGGTAGCGCTCATTTTTTTGCACTCCATACTTGTCGCTCATTTTCTACCCTGACCCGCCACCGCCTTCCTAGAGCCCGATGTGGCCCTCCCTGTCATCCACAACCTCGGTGCCACCCTCTTTGAGCTCTGGTGCTATCTTTCCAACCCTAGCGTCATCTCCCTGAACACCCGTACCAACTCCTCGTGCATCGGTGCTACCTCCCTGAACCTCAGCGACATCCTCCCCAATGTCCATAACCCCAACACCACCGTCCCAAGCACCCCGGTAACCAGTTACATCACCTTCCCCTCTCCCTAGTTTAGAAATGCTCTTTTGTTTAAAATTGTTAAAATGTTCTATAGTTTAGAAATAATTTTAAAAATAACTTGTGAAAATATACTATTGTTTATAGTAATAATTAGAAATAACTTATGAAAATACCCTATTATTTAGAAATAATTTTAAAAATAACTTATAGAAATGCCATCGGCATTGAGCTAGGAGCTCGAGGTCACCCTGCCTTCATCTTTCTCCACAACGCAGTGAACTGCCTCTACATCGAGCTCGTCCCGACTGCCTCCATCTGCTCCTCTGTCACCCCCAAGTACAGTAGCTTGTTTCATTGATGGCTAGTGGCTGAAAGGTGAGTGAAAAGCAATTGCACGCATAGGAAAGGGAGCACCACAATCAGAAGCCTCTCCACCTAGGTCACTAATACTAAGGGAGAAGCCGTTGATCACCGTCATGGAGTGGGCTAGATCAAGCTGAGGCAGGGCAGTAGAGGGAGGGATAAAGAGGCCGCAGAGGCATGGGGAGGACATAGGAGCGTGCAAGGACGTGGGAGCTAGGGGCGACAGTGGTGGCAATAGTGCTCTAGCTCCGTCCGTATTGCCACCGTTGTGCACGACCATCCCTAGGCTGCTTCTTGATGGCCTGCTGCTTGAGCAAGGCGTCGTCTTGGTAGGCATTGAGTGGGCGTCGGCATGACAAGAATAGGTCACCGATGAGTATGGAGAAGGCCACCACGCCACTGTCACGTTTACTAAGCCACTCGTGTTCAACAATGAGGAGAAAGGGTGAAGGCGAGAGGCCACCTGGAACCCCGCGCTTGTTGGCCTCGACCGCATACGGAATGGTGAGCTTGAGCTCGTCGGCTCCCTCATCGTCCTCCTTCCCGCCCCTTTTCCTCACCTCCATCCTCTCCTCTTCTACCATTGCTGACTGTGACAACCCCCTCCTCACCGATGGTAGCTAAGTGCTAACTCCTTGGTGAGAGAAATGGGAAAAGAGGGTATATGGATAGAGAAGGGAGAAAGAATGAAATGTTTACATGTAAGGTCTATTGTATTTTTTTCTTCTTAAAAGTGCTAAGTAAGTTTCATGTAGGAGCCATGTTGAATAAAGATTATATCAACATTTTATGTTGGTGTTATGTCAGATAAAATCGAACTCAATACTACTTAGGACTTTATTTACACTAGTTTTACAACAAGATGAGAAATACATAGTGAAACTTGATGAGTGCCGTAAAGTTAACTCTATCTTTTTTTTTGTCACCTCCGCCCCTTTGCACCTAAGGCCAAACAGAAAGGCCACGGTAGTAGCTTAGGCCAGGTCCCCGCCTAACACCAGCGCATTGCTGCAATATTGCGTAGGCCAGCCAGCTGCTGAGATCGATCAATGCACTCCATCCAACTAACCTAGAGAAACCGAACAAGCCAAGGAGAGAGATGAGTCGATCGAGGCATTGAATTTCTCCTCCTTTTTGTCCAACAGAAGCAAAGCGCGCGCATCTAGCTACCTTAGCTCATCGTCTCGCATCAACCAGGACACAGGCCACACAGCTCGGTTCCAGTTGTCCGCGCGCTCAACTCGTGGCCGGCAAGCTAGCTCACGCGGTCACGCCGCCGGTGCCGTCCAAACCATTCTACTCGGGCACCACACACTGGTTTCCGCCTTTCCGGCCGAGTCAACCGTAAGCTAACACTACCAGAAAAACACTACTAACAAAATTGACATTAAACATGATATTATTACCGAATCTAATAACTCAAGGTCACTCTAAAAATATTATAGTAGTGATTAGTAGTACTAATATTTTTCTGTAGCACCGGTTATAACAGGCAGGTATTTTTGTGGCCATGCATATGTTGATGATATCAACCGCTACTAAAAATCTATAATTAATGTTATTAATCAGTATCAATGTTGTCGAATACATGCTAAAAATACCAACCGGTATATAGCTATGCACTAGTTAGTGTTTTTAATCGTTATTAAAGATTTTTTAGGAGTAAGTATAAGGAGGTGCTACCAAAATTTTTTGTGTAAGTTTTATTTGGTGATTTCACTTATCCAAGGGCTCTAAAAGATTAGCAATTCATCTTCCATTCTTGTATGATTAAATATTATATTTTTAGCTATATATGTATATCTCATCATCTTAAAAATATATAAAAATAGATAAATAAGAATAAATTTTTTGAGAAAATAAGAGTTTGTCTTAATTATAAAAATAAAGGTAATATAAGTAATAATAAGATTATTTCATAATAGCAAAAATACAAGAAACATAGGAAAAAAAGTTAAAAAAAGAGTAAACAAAGAAAAATTATAGAAAAATAGAGAAAAAGAATAAATAATTAGAAACAGAAGTTTTTTACCTCAAAGTTTTTAAAATTAATTATCCTTGTTTTTTTTAAAAAAAATTCTTTATCGTGTTTTCAAATTATTTTTCATAATTTTTATGTTTTCTAAATTTTGTACCATATTTAACCTCTTAAAAATGGTTTATACCTGTGGCATAAAACAGTCAATACTAAAGATATTTTGGTCAAGCGAGAAAACTCTTTCGTACCTAAGAATAACGGTACTAAAGAATACATCTTTAGTCTCAGTTATTAATATGACTACTATGTATTTTGATCGAGCGGAAAAAACTTTTTAATACTGGTTGTTAAGAATGTATTTTTAGTTTCGACTATTAATATCAACCAGTAATAAAAATATTTTGACCGAGCGAAAAAATCTTTCATACCATGGGTATACTATTTTCTCGTATTCTTCAATTTAAGTCTACATACTGCATTTTTTTTTGTCTCTACCACTATTGTTCCTAAAGCAAGAACATGGTACATAAAAACTATCAAAAATAACTCACTAGATTTATTATAAACGAGATCGCTAATTATATACATATATATGTATATAAAATAGTATAGAAAAAAACTTTAATATTGATTGGTATAACTAATTGGTTGCCGGTCAATTAAACCGATACTTACACGTACCAATTATATAAATGAGACAATAAGATACTGCAAATCAGTAGTAGTGTGTGGTAGCCCTTGTCGTCACCGCATGCAGTTATTGTGTTTTCGCGCTCATCCTGGCGGACCAAATTAATTGCAGGACAGCACAGGTGGCTCTAGTTCGGTCAGATTCAGATGCGCCGCATGTGCAACGACGAGTATATATATTTAACGATTATCGATTTATAATTTATTGATCCTTGCAAGGTGCGTGCAACATCGTGGTATGTTCGCAACATATAAAGCATGAGAAAAGGATCGATCTGTGTCGAACGAGTCGGTGTATGGCTCATTGAATCGTGTGCTAACTCCAACCTACTCGTTAATTGCCTAGTACGTACACCCACGAGTCTTCCCATCCATGGAACGTGAAGTAGTTGCAGTAGTACGTGTATTACGCTCCCAACCAGTGAACCAATTGATGAAGAAGCCGGTGGCAACAGCTGGAGGTAAACAGGCAACCGCGAAATCATAACTACACGGCGCACAGAGAGCAATACGCAACACTTACGCAGAGCTAGCTGGAGATGCTAAAGCCACGGGCGAGAAAACAAAACAAAACCGATAGAGGTGGAGAGATCAGAGATAGAGACGACAGGAAAGGCTCCGCCACTGTTGCGAAAGCCGGAAATAAAGGGGTCAGCCAGAGAGAGAGAGACCCCCCCTATGGTTCTTCCAGGTTTCCAACCGCTCATACGACTAGCCAACTAGCATCCGTACCGCACTCGCAGTCAGTAAAAAAGGACGAAAAATTGATCGCATGATCTCTCGATGTGAATGCACAGAAGTGGGCACAAAATTCTTTTTCCACGGAACACGACTCCACCAACGTCTAGCCGATCGATTCCGTTTCGCTTTGCCTCTCGGAGCGGTGAAGGATTGGATCGGGGAGACGGCGGCGGACGCGCTTTTCGCCTGGCATTGGCACGCACCGTCGAATCAATGCCGAGTTGGTCGGCTCGGCGAAGCAAATTGGTAGCTGGCGGCTGACGCTGGGGGGCAGAACCGTGCAACGGAAACGTTCGTTCGAGACCGCGGAAGTGGCCGCCACGAGACAAAAAGGTGTCAGGACGCGCGCGCCGTTGCGCGGGAGCACACGATTGCTGCTACGTTCAGCTCATTCAGCACAGCGCAGCAAGGTTGTTGTGTGGGATGAGCCGGAAATTTTCGTCATATAGTAGAACACTATAATATGGAAACGCTCTGTACACGTACGTACAAGCACGAACGAATAAAATCTCGGTTGATTAAGCTGCCTCTCTACGTCGATCCTAGCTAGGTTTCACTCTGGTCACTGTAGCTTGTAGCTTAGCTACTTCTCAATCATGCGTTGACGCTTCCCGAGGCGGCGGTCCATCCAGAGGCACGGCGCTTGGGGCTTGGGAGCAAGCTAGACAGGTGGCAGTGGCAGTGCCTCTGCTGCCGCCGCCGGCGCCACGACGGGGGGCGTGTCGGTGGCGCCGGAGCTGGACTTCTTGGCGGTGGCAGCCGTGGCAGGGCCTTCGACGGCAGTGCGGCACATGGGGCACGTGGAGTGCGCGCGCAGCCAGGCGTCGACGCACTCGGCGTGGAACAGGTGCCCGCACTTGGGCAGCAGCTGCACCTTCTCGCCGGCGTCCACCTGCCCGAGGCACACGGCGCAGTCAAGCGGCACCGGCGTCGGCGACGGCGCCGGGTCCTCGTACGAGAACGTCGGGAGCGCGGCGATCGCGGCGGCGCTCATGCCGTGGTTCGCCATGGGCGCCTCCTCCGCGGACGCCACGCCGCCGCCGCGGAGCTGGTGGCTCCGGCGGCGGCGGGTGCAGGTGTACCAGATGGCGATGTAGACGAGGAAGGAGAGGATGCCGATGGTGAAGGAGAGCCCCATGAACAGCAGCCGCGCCCGTGTGCTGTACTTGGAGTTGTCTGCGAACAGCCACGAGTTGGGCGTGCTCATGTTAAAACCCACTGACTGGATATTCTTCCGGCGAAATGGTCCGCCTCTTTCTTAGCTTCTCAGAGTCGGAGGCAGCAGCAGCACAGCAGCTCCACTCCTCTCGCAATCCGGCGAGCAACCGATCGAGATGAAGTCCTTGGTTTGGGCTTGGAAATGGCAACTCCGGTGAAGTGGACGTGAAGACGAAGCAGCTGGTGGACTGCTGGTGGCCGGAGCAAGCGGCGGAGATGGACGTTTGCTTTGTGTTTGGGTCGCGTTTGCTGGGGCAAAGGGGCGCCGCCGGGGCGATAGATAAAGGAGCCGGGTCAGTGCTGGTGGTGGCAGCTTCAGCTGCACGGCGCGCAGGGGGGGTCGCAACTCGCAACAAAGGGTGACGTGAGGTCGGTGGGGCCTTGAGCAAGTGAGAGCGCGAGGTATTTATGAGACGCCATCTCGGTGTGGTTGCTGGCTGCCGTGGGGGAACGTATCCTCTGCGCCATTGAAACTGAAATGTCAGACAGTTATAGTACTCTCTGTCATTAGCCATTTGGCCGTTGGAGTAAACGTGGTTGGGCAAGATTAATCTCTACAGTACTCAGCAGTAAATTAACACAGCACGAATAAGCAGTCCTTTTGCGCTGTTTATGCATTATTTTCACTGTGTTTTATGCAGGGCACTGTAGCGTCACTGTACGTCTCGGCCATTCGCTTCCTAATGGCAGACTATACGAACCCCTGGCACGGTGCCCTGGCCTGTGGGAAGATTGCAATTTTCTATCAAGGCAAATTGAGAATGGAGCTGTGACTGTAGAATGTGTGCACTGTAGTTGGCATTGTAGTTGGAGGCATGCTTCTTTGGGCAACATTAATCTATATTATCAATTGTTTTAGATTTTTTTAATGATATTTTGGACGACATAAAAAACAAATATCCCTTCAAGAGACATGTATAATTTTTTCCTAATTCTACTGTTAGAAACCATCTATACAACATTCACCATACAAATTCTTAATTATTAGAACAACCATTCATCTTATCTCTACCGTGGAGCCAAGTCCAAGCCATCGCTGCCCTCCTGACCCCAAACCCCACCTCGTGTGCCAGTGCCGCGATCCTAGCCAGCAATGCCTGCTGACCAGTGCCTCTACTGCTACCCATTTTTCTATCCTCCTCCCCTCTAATGGTTTCTTCATACATTATCTTTTTCCTAGTCCCAGGTGGCTGTCACCACCATTCACCATCACCATAGCCTCCCTCTAAGCTCTTAGAACTGTCCTCCTTGCACCCTAACCCTCGACGCTAACTTGTCAGGGCTCACTGAATTTCATCGAAGCTAGGAAGAAGATTTAAAGATCATGATCTATAAGATTTTGATTCTATTTTTTTTCATATGGTATTTAGCAAATCCATAGTTTATATAGTTTTTTAGTCATTTTTAACACTAGCATAGAACCTTATATCTATAATAGATCATCTATAATAACTCAATAAGACCTATTACACATTACTTAATCTGTAATGTATGTATATTTTTACTTAATCTATAATGGATGTATATTTTAACCGTTATAGATAGTGGTAGAAGATATGAGCTGTTATAAAAGACAACACATCTGTCTCTAAATATGCATGTGACCTAGTTCATCCATAACGGTATATAATTAAGACTCATTACAGATAATTTATCTATAATGGTTGTATATTTAGAGCCATTACATATTTCGATGCCTTATCTTCTTTTTGTGACCATGCACAATACCCTCCATCTCATTTTCTCTTGCTCTCTTTATCTATCTCGTTCCTCTTTCCTTTGGTCCTAGTGCCACACCCACGCCCACCCACGCAGTTGTCGAATCGATGGACTCTCGAAGTCAGAGCTAGAGATGGCCACGAATCTTCTCCCTCTCTGACCATGGCATCAACAACATGGTTGGATCCAGCCATGACAACGATAGTAGACTATACATCTAGCCATAGCGATGATGGTAAGCGCTAGATCTGATCTCGACAGTGCCGCTAGGACCTGCCTTCGAGCTCCTCGTCGACACCCATGACTATCCTACCTTCCTCTTCCTCTATGGCGCTGCTGCTAACTCCCTCTTCTCCTAGCCTCCCTCCATCCCCACGCGATGGGATGCAACTATAAAGGAGCTTCTCGGCTGGTGCCATGATGGTAGATGACGGCGCGTACTTAGATTTGGTCTCAACAATAATGGTGATGACGATAGACACTGCATTGGGCTTTTTTTTTCTTTGACAGAATTTCCACATCAGCTCTTGAGGATGACTTTTCTTTTTTTTTAAGCTGAATTTTCACATAACTAACGGCTCCTCATTTTGAGTCGGAGAGTTGTTACATACAAGTTTTATATGGTAAATGGATTGTAACAGCTTATCTAACCATTATATATATGGGTTTTGAGCTGTTATAGATATTGGGCTTTGTGTCAATACCAATTACACATAAGATATATAAGCTTTAATAGGTGAAGTCATATATATAACAACAACTCCACCACCATGTAATTCGATGATTTCTCCTAGCTTTGTCATTTTTCTAGCTAGAGCTGATGACCGAGGTTTGCACGTTGGAATTGTAACACTGTATGCACGTCAGTCCGATTAATATGATCTCCGTGTCAAGTTGTCAACAAGCCATCATGATGTTATCATAGAAGCTGTCGATATTTTTTGCATTCCTCCCTAGAAAATTAGCATTTTGCTGTTCACATTTTTTTTGAACGAACAATTGGTGGCCATAATTTAACAAGCTGCATTATTTGTATCATGATAAGAAAGGTTCATTGATTGCATCACTAAGCCAGTAGTGGAAGCTGTTCGGCTGCAAATCAATATTCCAGTGCGCAGTCTCCCTCCTTTTGGGCTTTATAACCTTTTTAGCACACAGAATTAGCGAGCGGTCAAGGACTGCATCACTGAAAGCAGATATAGGAACCACAAGTCGATTTGATGCATAATCTCCGCCATGTTAACAAAAAGTAGAACCAAAATATCTCTCATCGAAACGGAAGAGCAACAGTGCAGTGGCATTTTCACCCTGTTTCCAGTACTACCGAAGCGTCAAATTCTTGATGGTCATGTGTCCGCTGGTGACTGCAAAATGGACAGTGATCGATTCAGAGGCTGGCTGTTAGGTGCAGCACTTGATGGCCCTGGAATAGCACCACTGATGACACGTAATCATCCCCGTGTCAAAAGGGTTCAGAAAAGTGCACCCAGGTAGTCTTTGAGTTTACATCGACACGGGCAAGAGGCCAACGAGCTCACGCAGACCTGACAATTGACAGGTTATGGAGTGCAGACGAGCAAAACTGACAGCTAGTTTTCGGATTGTTATGCTTTCTTTGGTTTCATGATAGGTCCATGATACATTTCCTGCTTCTGCTTTTAAGTGATTAAGAATGGCACAGTGATGAACGCATCAGTATCATGCGCTTACTAGTGTATTTTTCAGACGTTAGTATGGTAAGCATGCCGATGTCGGGTGTACATGTACTGTATTTGTTGAGTTCAGGATTCCTGTGGTTCTAATCAATTCTGTGATGTTTTTTAAAAAA
The DNA here is from genome assembly GCA_030770085.1 of Oryza coarctata. Taxonomy (NCBI): domain Eukaryota; kingdom Viridiplantae; phylum Streptophyta; class Magnoliopsida; order Poales; family Poaceae; genus Oryza; species Oryza coarctata. Next base: position 5,075,715 of record CM061462.1, read on the forward strand.
TCAATTCTGTGAGATGCCTTTTGTTACTTAAAAAAGAGGAGAATAAACTAGCACGCAGTTTAACCACAAACATAGAGAAAATAACGAAAATGACTTGAAGGTCCTTACATGGAGAATTTAGCGACTCGGATACTATTGCAATATGCCTTATGCTGGTTCACATAGATTCAGATGCTGCACTAACGTCTCTGGCTCTCGGCCCACACGAAGATCTGTACTAAATTCCCTTCCAGCTAAATTAGCCAGAGGCCGGTAGGGAAAAGATCTCACTATCTTTTTGCAAGCTGAAATGATCCGACGCGAAAGGTGAAGGTTAAGAACGGAGAGACGCGTCGATAGGAAGTGTGAGCCTATGGAGGTATTATGAAGGCGCACGCAGACACGTTAAGATCTGAAAGATCTGTTTAACTGTATCCTTCGCCAAAATTATCTTTGTTGGTTGTTATAAGTGCACGAGTTAATTTAATCTCTAATTGATAAGTAAGATAGATAGAGTTAGATTATAAAACCAATCGGTTAATAGTCTAATACATACTTCTGCTATTGGTTGATTGTCGATAGAGTTAGAGTAGCCATCGGCTATGAGTCCGATACACCTCTGCTATCGGATCAGTTGATAGCAACTACAACGCTCATACATTAACTAAAAAACCGATGATAGTATAGGTGAATGGCAAGAAATAAAGTAAAGAACTTATCAGTTATAAAGCAAATGATGCTTTAAACAGAGTACGCGATAAATAGTAAAGAGTGAGATCTGATCTTCTAATGATGATACCATTAGTGCTAGCCTTAATAGATTAGATTAAACCGAGACAGTATAAAGCTCAGGCTAGCGGCACCGCAACGGCGGGAGCTAGATCGGATGTAACGACAGAAGGATCAAGTGAATCTATTGACTGCTATTGGTTGCGGGTCCAATACAAACATATAAGTAAACTTATTAGCTAGCTCAGCCAATGGAGAAATAAAACCCGCTAAGTCTTAATGCCAGATCTAACATAATCAGATCGATCACTAGCGGATAATCACTAGACAAGTACACTAGGTATAAGACTTTATGTATGGATAACTCATCGACTAACCACTCCAATAAAACATTGCGTAAAGACATATCAACCTAAACTTTAATCCGCTATCTGCTGTCTAAGTAGGTTGGACCTAATTGATACAATATAAGACCGATGAGAACAGAAGAACACAATAAGCCGATATAACTCACACGAGCATGATATATTATATCCGATCGACCTAAGAGATCGGACCTAACCGATGCAGCTTTAGACAGAACGGATATCTCAAGATAGTGATGAGAATTATCCATTCGTCGAAAATCGAAATTAATTGATGTAGCCTCCTGTTGAGAGTCAGGACCCACTGGTAAAAAACTAGATAAACTAGGATGACGATATAACGATACGTTGAGATTATATTGATCTAAGAGATAATTTATAAGGTTTCAGAGGTCTATAGAAGTTATTTACTAAAAAACTTTCTTTAAGAAATTATTGAAATTGTCTATCATATAAAACATATTTTATATATGATTTTTTACAGCTACTTATCAGACTCGGTTTTATCTGAATAATTTTTTATTTTTTATTAAACGAATATATTATCCATTTAATCAATTTTTACCTTGTGCCAACTATTAATTAGCTCTCCAATACGAATACGGTGTGCGAGACTTATGAAATTTCAGTGGTAACACCCCCTCTTCTGAACATGCCCCCAAAATGTTTACCTTTTCTCGGTCAAAATCGCTTCTTTTTCCCAGAGAGAAGCAATGGATCGTGCACTGACGTCCCCCTCCTTTCCGTCCTGAGTTTCTGGTTCCGCCGTTGTGACGAAGCTACCGCCGGGATTCGTTGGAGGATTTGCGCACAAGCTGGTGTTTTATGCAGTATCAAAGTGGCATGACATGCTGCGGCTGAATGTTGACGGCACAAGTTGAAATGGCATTGGGTAGTGGGTACAGTGAGCCTCTTGTTCAGGAAATAGCCTAGTCACAGATGGGCTTGTTTATTAGAGCCTTCTAGGCCTTGAGTCTAAAACCATACGGCTTTATTTACGGAACAGGCCGAACAGTCATGAAATTAACAATGGCTAAATGAGCTGCGAGCTGCGACTCTCTTTCTGTTGACTCGATCGATACCACTACACCAGCAAGAAAACGTTTTCTGTACGTACATAAGATGAGAAAAAAGAATCTTCGTAAAAAAAGAGAGAAAAGGAAAGAAAAATTCGAACTAGCACTAGAATGAACGAAAGAAATTCTTGAGGTGAGATTTCTCACCCCGTGGGATCAATTTGCGAGCACGTCAGGTCACTCCACTGTGCTGTGATGCACGTGGCTGGCTCGTGAAGTTGTTGGCCTCGCCGGCACCGGCACGCCCGCGCGGCACAAGGGGCACACCGGCCGCAGGCGCAGCCAGGCGTCGACGCAGTGGGCGTGGAAGGCGTGAGGGCAGCACGGGAGCGCGCGCACCGTCTCCCCTTCCTCGACGGCGCCCAGGCACACCGCGCACTCCGCCGCCGCCGCCGCGCCTCCGCCACTGCCTCCGCGGCGGCGCGAGAGCACGAAGCACGGCAGCTGCGCAATGGCGGCGGAGTCGAGGCCGCCCGACGACGAGCCGCCTCGCCGGTCGCCGCCGCCGCTGATCCCGGCGCCGACCGCCGTGTGGAGCTCGCTCAGGCTGTCGACCAGGTGGTTCGTGTAGAGCACCGCGGCGTAGCCGAGGACGACGGTGGTGAGGGAGAACACGACGAGCTCCAGAGCCAGCCGGTCGTTGTACTCGCCGATCAATGCGCTCACCGCGTCCCCGCCGTCCACGGCCACCGTCGCCATCACTACAAACACGTCTCGCCACGGCGCGCCACAGAAGTAGTATTATAGTGGTGTCTGCAGCTGGAGAGAAACCGAGAGGCAGTAAGCTACTGGGAGATTATTGGAGCGCGCCTACTGGTGGGAGATGAGACATCAACGGTCGCCGCACACGAATTGGGCGGGCGCTGCTGTTTGGCGCGGCGGTTTCGGACTCTGCCTTCGAGGCGACCACGCGGAATAAAATACTAGCTAAACGGTCTGGTGCATGGTGATGTTACTACTACTTGAGTTCTGGCATTAAGCACCAACGGCAAGGCACGTTGACGTACAACTGTTGAGTCGTTCGCGCGGTTGGGCAGTCATGCCGTCACGCGCCATGCTACCGGTGGTCGCGCGGCTGCGCGCAATGGTGCGAGGTGGTGTGGTGGCCGGTGTGCGCGACGACGGTTGGATTGCGGGGATATGCGGGCGCTATCGGACAGGACATGGTCGCATGATGAGTGCACAGGGCATGACTGTGTGTACAATCTGGTGGTAGCACTAGTCCAGTATGGATCGTGCCAGCGTAGTACCATTGGTTGCGTGGGCCCTTGTCAGAGTGCGGGGAAGAAAATCGGGATTCAGGAACCCTAATTGGCCCAAAGCATAACGTTTTCCGTTGTAGTTCAACGTTGGCATCTTCTGTTATATACTAAAGTTACCTTAAATATTCTATTACTGTCTAATAAATTAAAAAACAAAACATCTACTAAATTCATTATTTTTATCTATTAGATGCATAACTCAATTGGCAAACCACTGACTATATCTCAAAAAAATCTCTGCTCCCCCTTCTACCTCATGTATCTTCCCTCCTCACATTCGCATAATCCCTCCCTTCAATTCCCTCCTTTATGATTTTCTAACTAATACCTCAACATAAACAGAATTAATAACTAGATAATCAAATTATCATAATTTTTATATTCATTTTTTCACTGCTGTTTTATTTATAAATTAAATTAAATTAATAATTGCATCAAACAAACTCTCTAGCGTTCTAGCTCACCACATATCACTCTAATAAATTTGAAAAATGCCTAGAAATTCTGAGAAAAAACATATCAACTGAGTATTGATTTACACTTAAATGGTTGAACCCATTATATTCAAACATTAGATTAGATCTATTAAAAAATAACTAACCTCTTCCTAATTTCCCGACCCTTCATAATCTCGTGCCATGCACAGCCATGGGCTCTCCGTCCTGTCCCCCTACAGCTCCTCTACCCCTGTTTTTAGCTAATTTAGCTAATTTAGTTCACATGGAAACTATAAAAGATAATACAAAGCAATTATACGTTCCAAATTATATAACCAACCTTTTACCCATTTGCACCTATTTAATATTTATGATTAAATTAATAATTAAAGACTCAAGTCCCATATTATATATATTTTTTTGACCGAATTATATTTTAAATGGTAAAAATATATTTTTCTTTAAATTGTATCCTAACTTTTTGTATGTTCTTCAAATAGAAATAGAAAAATAGAAAAAATAAAATTGACAACAAATTATACTACCGTGTATCACTTCACAAACACTACACCATAAACCATTACTCCCTCTGTTTTATATTATAAACCACTTCAGATTTGTTATAAGTCAAACATATTCAAATTTGATTAAGTTTATATAAAAATATACTAATATCTACACAACTAAATTATTTCCATTAAATTCATCATTGAATATATTTTAATAGTATATTTATTTTGTGTTAAAAATATTACTATATTTTTCTATAAACTAAAAAGGTTTGACTCAAGACAAATGACATATAATATAACATGCAACAAGTATATTAAAAAGCTAATCCCTCCCTAATGTCCCATGTGTTTGAATGTAAGTATGTGCAACCCACCTGTCCACCTCCCTTCATCCCCATCCCCTTCCTTTTTTTAAACCTTTTTTCTAAGATAGTTGAGGATTTAAAATAAATTATCATCAAATAACCCTAACTATTAAACCACAAATTTAATTTCTAATTCCTTTGAACAATTTTATTTCTCGCAATTTAACAAACAATTTAAGACCTATGTATGTTTTGATTAAAAATAGCACGTAGACCTATAATGTAGCCCTTTGATATCATCCAAATAGTTATAAAAATACAAATAATTTGATAATGTGCATTATTCCATATATTACCCCCATAAACATTATCCATAATACAAGGAAAAATATTAAATCCCATATGAACTATATTTTAACTAAAAATGTCACATAGAACCACATTCAAGACCTTTTCATGTCATCCTCATCCAAGTAGTCTAAACAATCACGAACAAATTTGACAGCATAGATTACTCCATTTACTCCATCATGTATTACCCCATAAACAAACATAAATAAATAAATTAGATCTATAATAAAAGAAAAAATATCAAACCCCGTATTAACTCTTATGTTGGAGAAGGATGGTTGTTCGAGCAAATATTTTTTTTACATAGTTGATAGTATCCTTGAACCTATTAATTATTTTTTAGAGGAAGATTGTAATATGGACAATGAGATTGAATAAAATGCTAGCGGATTCCCTAAAAAACAACCCACGTTAACTACGTGAATTCTTCCCAAATTGTTGGTGCTGGTGCCGTGCTTTGATGGTGTGGTGGTGTGCCCAATAGCGACGTTGTGTCCGATATAGGATCTGCGGTGCCCAGCGGTTGGTGGAGGAGCAAACTACTCATTTTATTTTTTTTATTGTTGATAGGAATTTCAATATTTAAGTAATACCAATTAACGCTATAAAAAATTATGTCTACTCTATACCATAAATCTTAACTCAAAACTTAAAAAAAAGTAGGTCTACAGATACAATTTTATCCGTTAAAAAGTACTAAGCTTAACAACGGTGAGTTTATACCTAATCGGGACATGATTTATAATTGAATTTTACACACATTCTACATATTATTTCGTAGCATATATATTTTTATTTCCTTTACAATTATAACAATATACTTCTTTTAAGGTTTTTTTATAAAAATAATAAATAAGATGTCCCAGAATTCGCGCGGGCTTTAGGCTAAATGGTCATCGCTAGGATTGATCCATAAGACCGGTTTAGTACTATTACATAACGCTAGCGGATAAGAGAGAGGGTGCCTCCTCAATCATCGCAATGAACAAAGCCTTAATTGGACCCATGACAGAAATCTTTTCCAACTGTTTCGGTTTATTTTGACTTTTTGAATATTGGAAACTGGTATATGCTGGAACAGCAAACTGTGTTTACATCTTATTCCTTGCAAAAGAAATGTCATTTCCGGCTTAGCCGGAATATCTTTACTAACCAAAAATTAATAGAAAGTTTAATAGTTAAGTTTTTTTCAAATTACTTGTGGGCTTGAATTTTGCAGTACCATTCAAATAGATCGGTACCAAATTGGTCGTAGAAAAAAAATTTGGGGCTAAGCCCACTTAAATTTGGGCCTAAATCAGAACTCCATCACAGGCTTCTATTAGCTTTGGGCTGTTAAAGTGCACTGAAAATCTATTTAATCCTGGCTAGCCCACGGGCCGTAAGCCCGTAAGCTTAAGGTCCACTTTGCTCAAGTCGCTGGTATATTATTTTCAAGACTTCTCTAACAAATTATACGCTTTGTTTCTTCTACTTTTTTACATGCAAATTCTAAAGAGAATCAAACTATCCTTTTATTTTATCTTGTTTTCTAACGACCGCTTGTGTACAACCAAACGGTGTTAAAAAATCGCCTCCGTAATGGGGCGCAAAAACTACATCTATCCAAAGGAAAAAGGAAAAGATTTAGTGCAAACGCGCGGCCCTAGTGTGACACTACTATTGCGCCTCCAAATCCCTCTTGCCATTCTACAACCTCGCCGTCTCTAGCGCCGAGAGCAAAATATATTGAGATATAAGATAGGCTAATGACCGATGGATAAAGAAAGTGAAAAGAAACTAATAGATAAGAAAGGAGTTGAAGGTTGTCTTAGGACAAAAGGTTTTGAGCCGGTGTCATGGTTGGTAAACCGGCAAAGACTTCACTAGTAATATTCATCAAATAAAATTTGCTTTGTCCACTTGAGTTATTACAAAATAATTCATGGACCAGATTGAGGTGAGAGTCTCTTGCCAATCACATGTTAAATAACCCATATTTAGTGTTTTGGAAAATCTTTTCAAAAAAAAGGTTTGCGAAATAAACTTGGCCTTCCTTTAAGCCTACATACTCACATTTTCCATGGCTTGCTAAGTATATAAGTACTCAATCTTTGTTTTTCCATTTCCTTAGGAAAAGTGAAGTTGAAGATTATGGTTTCTTTCCTAGTCTCAAGTCATTACGTGTGGATTGGGTTCTAGCTTTGCTAAGTGCTGTTGTGCTTCTCTGCTTGTTGATTACATTCTCAGAGTTGTTCCAAAAGTGTGAACTCCTATAAGGTATAATATATTTATATTATATTTAGTTGCAATGATTCATCTCAGTTGATCTTGGGTGCTAGCATTATGTCCTAGGATTGGTATCGACATAGCGGTTCTGTGAGAGACGGTTCACTTCATTCTTCGGTCCCAACATCGCAATTCCATGAGAGATAGTTCACTTCATTCTCTTGCAGTGCACCCTCTCTGGTATCAGTGTAGGTGGTGCCAGGGCAGGGTGAGACAGCACCTCCGGTGAAGCTTGCTCTACCAAGCAACCTCCTAGAAGCTAGCTTAGCTTTCACTCATTGAGTATTCTATTTCCTTCCGGAGCTAAAATAACACCCTCATAAACTTTCTCAAGCTACCTACAAGAAAAGGAGTCCACGGCGAATCCTAGCTAACTAGGAGGAGAACCTCCAAGGGTAATAACCTTGAAGACGAATGCCGAACCCCAATCCATAAGTGCTCAAGATTCAAATCCAAGCTCTCCATAGCTCAAAATCAAAACACTCACCAAACACATAAGAGATGCACAAGTTTCAAGATGGATTTGGTATAGAAAACCTAGGAGAGGCTAAGGAGATAGGTCTAAAAGGTGGAAAAGCTAGCCCCTCAAAGAGGGGGTGGAAACTACTCGAAAACTAGCCATTACTCACATATTTGAATAATGAAGGTTCTGTTTGGGCTAAACAAAACTTTTGTTCCACACTCATGCACGTTGGGAGATAGGGTACCAGAACTTCCATTAGCAACCAATGGAACTTCCGATCAACCCTCTCTGTCCCGACGAGAAGTACTAAATGGAACTTCTATTCGTAACAAACAGAACTTCTATTCACATTTTCTCAGCAAACAAAGAGCTCTCATCAAAGGTTACGTTTGCATCCAATAGAACTTCCGATATAGAAGCTATACTAAACCCATTTTCCCTTGTAGGTGTTGTGCAATGTGTCCCTCTCTAAAGATCAAATGATTATTTGACCACTTGGAGACACAAATGCTGGCATTAACTCAAACCACACTTAATAGGCGGCTCTTCCTTTGACTCAAATTCAAAGTCAAAAAATAAATTTGAACATCTTGAGTCTTCAAGCCTCGCTCTTCTTTTGTGGGGGTTACCAAGCATTCATATAAATGACATAGGGACCAAGATCTTCACTTTGTCTCTATTAAACACATTAGTCCCTCAATTTTCCTTATCATCAATCATCCAAAACCCACTAAGGAGCTAGATGCACTTTCAATCCTCCTCTTTTTGTGATTGATGACAACAAAACTAAGGCTCACAAAAGATTGATATAAAAGATTTTTGATTGAAAGGAGATAGGAGTGGATCCTCCTAATGTCTACATATCAAAAAGTGAAGTTATTCCAACATGCACATATTTAGTGGAAACATAGGAACCCCTCCTATATCTTCGCAATCATTAGGTGCAATGTGTGATAAAAGTATGAAAATGAAGAACAATGCATATGGCATGGCAATCAAACAAAAGGATGTAAAATAACAATACACCATCCAAACATGCATTTCAACACACTGTAATAGAATAAAATACGATAAAAGGAATAAACTAACAGTCATTACATCGCAGACAAATAGTATTTAATAGTTATTACATGCCCTTGGAAAAGATACTAGAATAGTTTTAGGGGGAATGGAATATCTATTCCAAAGGAATGAAACTTCTAATTAGAACAGGTTGTTTGAGGCAAAAAAGAGAGATAGAAATTTTTGTGACCCCTCTACAAGAGCTATATTTCTCTTCCTTTGGCATCAAGGCATAAAAAAAACAAAAATACATAGGAGAGTGTAGAGAGAGAGAGGGATCACTCGCTCACATTGGTGTCATCACCACCATCCTCCTCCTCCTCCTCCTTCTTCTTATGTGCCTTCCATGGTTGAATCATCATCAAGACTTGAACTCCCACTAGAGTCTTCATGGAAAGCTTGACCACTAGAGGTCCCAACACCTTGTGCTTCCTCTTGAGAAGGCCCCTCTTCACCAAAGGGATTTGCATAGTGCAGCACAAGGCTTGTAGCGCCAGACTCATCATCAAACACCTATACACCTTGAGAGTGAAGAAAGTCCTTTTCCCTCATCTCCATTTTCTTGATGCACACCTTGTTCTCATGAACAAAAAATGTAGTGGAAGAGCACATAGAGAAGATCATCTTGAGAGCGCTTCAAAAAGGAGAGTTGGGCTTTGGAGGTGCGACTCTAGAAGAGGAAGGAATTTAGTGTGTTGAATAAGGTGTTGAAGAGGAAGGAGGTCTTGGATGGAATAGCTTGTGTTCCACTTCACAAATGAAGTCAAGACGAGTAACTTTCTTGATCATTGCCATGATATAGGGAGCATAGGGGCACATCATTTTAGAGTTGAAGGTGGTGAGATTTATTTCTTCCCAAAGAAACTTCATCACATTGAAACTTGATTCCTTGGGCCTCCCATAGGATAGAAGATCAACTACCTTACGTTGAATCTTCGTACCATCTCTGGCCTTGGGGTTGAGAGTGAGGCAGAACATGTTGTTGAGCACCTTGTAGTGAGGAAGCAAGCCATTCATGGTTCCAGGTGCTCCTGAGTTATACATGAAGGTGTTCGCGCCGAAAATGTCTCGAGTGATCACACCGACGCCTAGAAGGTCTGCTTAGCTCCAGTGTAGGCCGATCGGCTACTCTCTGTGACTCGAGGTACGCGCGCCGGGACCCATGATGTTCGCTCGGCTTCGGCGCGATGGTGCGGGTGCGGGCGTGCCAGTCAATTTGACCTTACAATTGACAAGAAGGTGAGGCGAACGGATTAGTCGAACGATGGGCCGATATGAGCTCTCGCTATCGGCTGGCCACCGATAGGATCGAGGTGGTCATCGGTCGCATCTAGATGGCTCCTGCTATCGGCTGGTCGCCGATAGGTATTGGGACGCTCTTCCATTGGCTAGGAAGCTTGATAGACCGATAAACCTTATATGAACGTGATGCGGTACATCCGATCTACCTAAAAGATCGAACCTAACCGATAGAGCCTTAGACAAAGCAAGACATACCGGGATAGTGGTGGGACTTACTACTTCACCGGAGATCAAACTTAACCGATGCAGCCCTGCATCGAGAGCCAGAACCCATCGGTAAAAACCTAGATAAACTAGAGTGGCGATGCGCCGAAGTTGTATTGATCGAAGGATATCTTATAGGATCCCAAGGGGTCTATATTTATACCCTGGCATTACAGAGTCCGACGCGTTTATAACAACCATTGGACATTATTTCCTAACAAAGATAAAAGGAAAATATCTCTAAGGAAGTTAACTAAACTAACTAAACCTTCCTATCTATAAGATATGATTTACAAAGATAGAATACCCTACCATGAGTTCCATGGCTCCTCAAACTCGGCCCCATTTGAATAGTCTTCTATAATTGGACCGAATCTTGCATTGCTTCCTGCAATCGGTTTATTTCCTGTAGCAATCGGACTCTTCTTTACTAAACCGATCATCCTTTTAGTCTATCCACAGGCTTACTAAATTATGGCGTTAACAGAAGGTGATAGCATGGGGTAACTTGTGCTCAAGGTTGTGAAGATTTACGCGCCTAAGGTCTGCTAAGTCTAACTCAAGAGCCCATGCAAAATGTGAGATGGTGATAGAGTACTTCTCTCCTATGGTCCTCCAACTCATTCTTAGCTCCCCTACTTTGGCTTCATCAAAGAAAATAGTGGCATAAAATTGTCCAATCGCTTCCTCACTCCAATCACACTAGAAACCTATGATGTAATACAAATACTTCACCTTGCACGCTTGATAAACCTCATTAAAAGTTTGATTGTTCTTCCCTTCAATGCATTCCCAATCTATCCATTACATCTATTGAGTGGCTTTGATCTATCCATGATCACACTGTTGTAATAGTCAAATTGGAAGAAGGTGTGAAACCAGGGATCCTCAACTTCCTTCTTGACTTTATCCGGATTCTTCAACTATTGCTCTGGAGCCCTCTCGGGAGAGGGAAGATAACTAATCCTGCGGCAAGCAAGATGATGGAAGAGGGTAGACTCAAGAGCTCTTTCCTTTTGAACGAAAATTGGACCACCGATGGCATGTTCTTGACCTTGAGGCTAAGGAGCACAATGGATTGTGAGGGTTGGACCTCTTGGTCTAGGAGCACTACCTTTGGGGTAAGCTCTCTTGCTAGAACTAGGTTGTTCTTTGCCCTTTTATGTCCTTGAAGCTAAAGGAGGGTTTTGATGAGGTTCTTGTTGTTCTTAGCCACTCCTAGGGTCTTCTTGATCAGTGTGAGCATGTTTTGCGTGAGCCATTGAGTCCTAAGAATCAAGGAACAAAAGATATAACAAGAGTTGCAAAGGAAAAGGTTGAAATGAAGGAGTTTTGGCTAGTTAGACAGAGATCGGAACTTCCATTTAGAGGGTAAGGAACTTTTGTTCAGCTCTCTACGGTGAGACAGAGAGAGTTGAATGGAACTTCTGATCTACAACCTAGGTCTAGGGAGTTCAAAAGATTCTATCCAATGAAATCAAATCAAACCTATGGGATAGAGATATAGGAGTGCAAAGAAGGCTTTCTACCTAAAGGAATCAAACCCTAGGTTCTTGGATTTGTAGATCAAGCGAAGGATTCAAAAGAGAGCATTTGAGATTACCTTAAGGAGAAAACCAAAAGAACGATGGAAGGTGTGGAGTTTCTGATCACCGGGGAGGTGAGGAAAATGAGTTGTGGATGAGTTTTCCTGGTTGGAAGTCGAGATTGCCAGAGCTCCATTGCCACCACTAGGGTTTGGAGTGGAGAAAAGAGAGGAGAGAGAGGCAGTGCAATAGGAAGAGGTATTTATAACAAGGTGGAACAAAGGTTTTGTTCCCAAGGAACTGAACTCCCGTTCAAAGCAAAAGGCTAGATTGAGAGGTCATGATGAATGTTCCATTACTTAGGAATGAAACTTTCGTTCAGCAGAACTTGAGACTAGATTTTTTGAGGAATTTGGACATAACAATGGACACATAAAGTTCATCTAGATAGAGAAAAAACAAATTTTGCAAACAAAATAGGCACACAAGATTTTCACAACCATTTTGAGAAAGAATTTTAGAGGGAATGTATGAGCTCCATTCCTATTGTCAAGATCAATTTCAACACAAGAAAAGATCCCTAAACACAGAAGCTCAATTTATATACATTGTGAATGATTCATACTTGACTATTTGTGAGTCAAGCACTTCCTCATGCAATGTTTTGAGAATATAGGATATTTAGTTTATTTCCTAACTCACAAATCTCTTTTCATCATGTGGCTTGGTGAAAATATCAGCTAATTGTTTGTCGATTCTCATATGGGTTAGGGAAGTGTCTCCTTTGGTTTTATGGTCCCTCAAGAAGTGGTGACGAATATCAATGTATTTGGTTCTTGAGTATTGGATAGGGTTGTTGGCTATTTTGATGGCATTGTCATTATCAAATAGGAGAGAGATCTTGGTCATATGATAGCCAAAGTCTTGGAGGATTTGTTTCATCAAAATGAGTTGAGCACAACATGAGCTAGCAATAATATATTAGTCTTCAGCGTTGGACAAGGCTATGTAATTTTGTTTCTTAGAGTACCAAGAAACTAGGGACTGTCCAAAGAATTGACACGTTACGATTGCGCTCATGTAGTCAACCTTATACTCGGTGTAACGTGGTGATTTTTTCGACCGTTGAAAACTACTTTTAATAAAAAACTATTTACAAAAAATTTGCTTCTTTAGGTGTATTTTTAGGATCTAAAAGTGCCAAAAGATCTTAATTATACTCATCCTTCAAACCCTCCACCAAAAATTCCAAACTAAAATCGGATCTTAAGATTTAAATTTTGAAATTTGAAATTTCTCCAAAAATCCCTCCTAGAAATTCCACCCAAAAATCCTTTAAATTCCTCTTCCAAAATTTTCCTCAGATTTTTCCATGAATTCAAATGAAAATTCAAAATCCCACCAAAACCCCATTTCAAAATTTCTAGAACTATGAAAAAAAAGTCACTATTTCACTTGGGCTGCCAAAATTCTAGCCCAACCTAGCCTCCCCTCCTTCTCCCACATGGCCACCATAGCCCATAGCCTAGCTGCGCCATGCCAGGGCATGCGCGCGCCTAGCCGGCTAATGAAACAGGCCCGCTCACTATGCCGCCCACGAGCCTAGCCCTATCTACCAACCGCCGTCACCTCCCTTCTCTTACCAACACATGGGACCCATGTGTCAGCTTCGTTCCTCACCACCCAGCTACCCGAGCCACACACGCCAAGCGTTCGGCGCAATTCCACACATGTGCGCCACACTCGCATAGCTGTGCCATGCCGCATCCTATACCACACCGAGGTTGCCATTACCACGCATCGTGCTGTACATGCCCCCATGCCGCGCCGTACCCTACTGTAGCCGCTCCGCGCTAAGCGTCCCCTGCCACGGCTAGTGCATTGCCTGTGTCGACTAGGCCCCAACGCTGCCACTCCATGCCAAGCGCCACCTGCCACACCAGCACATCGCCTGCTCTGTCCGGGCATCACCACTGCCACGGCCGGTGTACCACTCGTATTGACCAAGCCCCACCCCTGCTTCCCTATTGTCGTCATAATGGCCCCCACTCCCTAGAACCCAGCAACGCCACCACGTTGCCCCCTCGTGCCACCTTTAAAATCCCCCCTAGTCCTCTCTTCACGCTGCACCACCCTAAGCCCCTACGCACCCGCGCTGTTGGCTACACCAGTCGCCTACACACCCTCTAGGTGCAAGCACGCTAACACTATCCTTCCCACGTCACGCCTTATCCCACGCCGACGCCACCTCCCTCTTTCCTCCGACGCCATCCCCGGCACCTCCTACCGTGTCGCACTTCCCATCTCCTCCAGCGCACTCACCGCTTCCCACAACCGCACCGACGCCACCCTTCCCGTGCCATGCCTCCTTCCAAGCCAACGTCACCTCCTCGGCCTCCTCCTACATGTTAACAATTGAGAAATGTTGGGATATGGAGACTAAAGCATTCTTTGGGGATAGGTGTTTGTCTTAACTGTGAGATACGGTTGGTGCTATACGACGTGTTCTGAGTAGACGAGAGCCTAAGACTAGCCTGATACTTGGTTTTAGAGAGTGGTCCAATTGTCTGACATAGGATATCTATGGGTTGGTTCTAGAAAAGCCTTGTAGTAAACTCTCCTTTGACAACCATGTATTGGCCCACATGAGCTAGATAGAGCGGGATGTTCATGATGTGTAGGTAAAGCGTGCAACCTCTGCAGAGTTTAGTTAAATTGTTTAAACAGTCATGCATACAATCATGGATAGATGTGAGGTGTTTCTTATAGCGTAGATTTATTATGAAGATATGTTTGATAAATTGATTCCTAGGATGAGAGTCATTACCAGAGTCCTTTGTGATGGACGGCCAACCTTCGTGGTTGGAAACAGATCTGTGTATTCTAGGGTATCGGATGGCATCATAGGGCTGAGATGGCCAAGTCAGGATATGGGCCGAGAAGGCCGGTTGTGAAGCCAAGAAGATTGAGTTTGGGTTGTCATGTTAAGAAGACCGGACCTAGAGTCAAGAAGGTTGGTTAACCATGAGACTTCGTTAACGATTGGTTTTGAGAAAATGTTGGTTTATGTGTTCGAAGGAGAAAAGCAATTGGTGAAGGAAAAGATGTTTTAATTACTAAAATTTGGCTTTCTCTGTTCGAGTTGTTGTAAAGCTACTCACGGACAGATCGAGGTGAGATGCCTCCCTCCAAACGAATTTTTGAAACCCACACTTAGAGTTTTGGGAAAATGTTTTAAATAACTAGTTTGCCAAATAAAATTGAACCTTTCTTTGCAGCTTACACTTGCATATTTTCTATGGCATGCGAAGTATGAAAGTACTCGCTCCTCCATTATTGTTGTTTTTTCTCCCCCTGGCTTAAGTTTAGGTAGAAGATGAAGGTTAAAGTTTCAACCCAAGACCCAAGCTACTACTTGCGAAGTGGTGCCCTAGCCCCACTGAGTTCCGCTGGTGCTATCTCTAATTAAAGTGCAACTCAGGAATTACCTAAAGCTGTAACAAGAAGGTATATTAAATTTATAATGTAGAAAATATTGTATTGATTAATCATATTACCACTAGTACCAGTATAATGATCCTAGGACTGGTACCTATTTTATGGTTCTGTAGGGAAACGGCTTGCTATTTTCCTATAGCACACCCCCTCAGTGCCATTGGTATAGTGGCGCAAGGGCGGGGTGTGACACCTGGCATAATTGGAATTAGAATATCCAATTAGCTAAAAAATGGAACCTTTCGGATACTCTAAGCCAAGGTTAGGAGTATGAACCAAATATCAAAGAATTCTCGTAACAGTAACTAGATGACACTCCTTGGGTACCGCTTGAAAGAGAGCACACATGCACACACTAAGTGTAATGTTGGGTCTAGATGCACATAGGTAAACAATTGATCCTATCATGAAGTAATATACCTTTCAATCATCGGCTTTATCATCTTCATTAAGGTCAAGATGCCCATTTATAGACATTAGAGTCTTGATGGACTTGGCTCCCTCCATCTCAAACTTCTCGATAATATCCTTGAGGTACTTGTTTTGAGAGATAAAGATTTCTTCCTTGAGTTGCTTGACTTGAAGCCTAGGGAAGAAGGTGAGCTCCCCCATCATCGACATCTCAAACTTCTTGATCATTGTCCTACTAAATTCTTCACTAAATAAGGGATTAGTTAGCTAAATATAATACCATCAATATAAATTTAGCACATAAATAAATCATTTTTGAATTTCTTGGTGGGGAGAGTAGTGTTGGCTTTGCCTATTTCAAAGCCATTTTTTAGAAGAAAATCACGAAAGCATTCATAACATACTCTAGGAGCTTGTATGAACCCGTAGAGCGCCTTGTGAAGTTTGTAGAAGTGGTAAGGGTACTTTAGATCTTCAAAGCCGAGCAGTTGCTCGACATACACCAATTCAATATTTGTCTATTCAAGAAAGCACTCTTGACATCTATTTCATATAGCTTGAAATCATTGTTAACAACATATGCTAATAGATGCGAATGGACTCAATATGAGCAACTAGTGAGAAGGTTTCACCAAAGTCAAGTCCTTTGACTTGGGTGAATCCTTGCACAACAAACTATGCTTTGTTGCAAGTTACTACTCTATTTTTGTCTTGTTTGTTGTGGAAGACTCACTTAGTGCCAATAATATTTTTCTTGTACCTTTTCACCAATGACCATACACCATTGTGAGTGAAATTGTTCAGTTCTTCTTCAATGGCCATCACCCAATCCGCATCACCAAGTGCATCTTCTACCCTAATTGGTTCCAAAGATGAAACGAAAGAGTAATTCTCACAAAAACTTACAATGCAAGAGCAAGTGGTTACCCCCTTTGTGATATCACAAAAAATCTTGTCGATAGGCTGATCTCATTAAATGGATTGGCGAATCCTTGGATGGTGCACCAAAGGGACTTGAGCTTGCACGGTGTCTCTTTGCTCTTGAGTTCCCTCGGCATCGATCCCATCAACTTGTGTTGGTGGCACGCCATCAAGTCCTTCATTGGCCGAGTCAGAGAGATTGACTTGTGTCGATGGAGATTGATTAGGTACACCCATCTTGATCATAATCTTCTTGTGGTCTTACTTCCCCAACCACCTTGTTCTCAATAGCCTTGCTCAGTGTCAATTCATCTACAACAAGTATCACAATTTGCGCTCCTTGGGAGTCGTTAGACTCATCAAACGTCACGTCCCTAGTAATTTCAACAACTATAGAGAATTTGTTGAAAACTCGATAGGCATGTGTGTTTTACTCATAGTTGAGTAAGAAACCTCCATCCACTTTAGGTGCAAATTTTGATGGCGAAGCCTCTTACTCAAAATAAAGCACTTGTTCCAAAAGACACGAAAATATGAGACATATGGCTTGTTATCGGTAAGTAGCTAGTATGAAGTCTTTTTCAAGAGCTTGTGGAGGTATAGTCTATTAATGGCATGGCACGTCGTGTTTACAGCTTCTGCCCAAAAGACATCCAAAATCTTGTACTCATTAAGCATGGTTCCTGCGAATTCAATGAGCATGCTATTCTTTCTCTCCCAACTCCATTTTGTGATGGACCATATGGTGATAAGAATTTGTGCTTGATGCCTTCTTCATCAAGGAACTCTTCCACATATGTATTCTTGAATTCACCTCCGTTGTCACTCTGCACGCGCTTGATCTTGACTTCAAGCTCGTTTTGAGCCTTACATGTGAAGCTCTTGAAGACGAGCCTCACTCTTGTCATTCAAAAAGAAAACCCATAGAAAGCAAAAATAGTCATCAATAATAACAAAGTCAAACTTGTTACCTTCTATGCTCATATAATCCATGGGACCGAAAAGATCCTTATGAGTTCAAGTGGTCTCCTATAGTCATGATGTTCTTTACCAGATGTAGATTTCTAACTCATTTTCCCACTTTACAAGCACTACACACGGTCCTTCTCAAAAACAAAATTAGTAAGTCCAAAGACATGTTTTCCTTTTAGATGTTTCGCCTGACTCCTCATCCCCACATGGGCTAGCATTCGGTGCCAAAGCCACCCCATGGATGACTTCGCGATCAAGCAAGCCTCTGGGATTTCTCTATCTATGTTAAAGTCAACTAGATAGAGGTCCTCCTTTTGCTTTCCTTTGAACGCTATGGTAGAATTGTCTCTTCTAAATACGGTCACGTCTATGTTAGTAAACAAATAATTATATCTCATTTTGCATAATTGATATATAGACAAGACATTGTAACTTAGGGACTTGATGAGGAGGACATTTGAGATAGAAAGATCATTGGAGATGTCAACTTTACCGAGACCCATCGCCTTGCCTTTACCGTCATCTCCAAACACAATGTTGTTGTGGTTTCCTCCATCTTCATCAAGGTTCGCAAACATACTCCTCTCTCCTGTCATGTAGTTGGTGCACCCGCTATCAACTATCTAACTTAATCTGCTAGAGGAGTATGCCTATAAAATAAATTAAGCTTGTTGTTTAGGTACCCAAACTTGTCGAAGTTTGGGTCCTTGCATGATAGTGACAATCTATTTAGGAATCCAAAGACAACTTTCTCGCTTTTCATTACAAGACCCAACAAAGCGCACAACCACTTTACCGTGATGGCCTTGCTTGAGTACATAGGACACATAAAAGATAGATTGTGGCATGTGCCCTCAAGGGTGCTTGATTTGATTTGGCTTCTCCACTCTTGACAAAATTGAGGTATTGCTTGCCATTTATCACTTCACAACGGGTTAGCATGCTCTCATATGGTTGAAAGCTAAGCCCCACCTTGTGCTTGTTGTTGTGAGTGAAGATGGTCTTGTAGAGTGCATCTTTTGATTGATATATCTTTATGCACCCATACCACATCAACGTGTCGAGCCTTTCATTCTCCTTTTTGAGAGCCTCTAGAACTTGCATGTTAGTGGAATAAGCATTCACATCAATATTATAGCATCGACCATACCCATTGCTTGTAGAGACACTAGAAGATTTTGTGGCATCATTTGAAGGAGTACTATTCTAGAGATTAGTGAGTTACATCCAAACTCATGAATTTCTCTATAAGTGAGTCATTTGAGCTCTTAAGAATAGCAATTAATTTATTAATCGAATTGAGTTTCTTGGTTAATTACTCAACAATCTCCTTCTCCTTTGCCAAGAGCTTCTCAAGAGAAAGATTTATTTCCTTCTCAACGATAAGCATGTCTCTTGCTTGTTGAAAGTCTTTTCCTCACCCTCTAATACCTTCATAAATTTAGCCACATGGCTAATGGAAGTTTTGCTCATGTCAACAAATATTTTCTCACAATCAACTTCATCATTAGCATCAACATCCTTAAGATCACTCAAGGTAGGATCCAAAGATGGAGTTACCTTGTGCCCCTTTGCCATGAGATAAATGGGAGTGTATTAGTCATCGTCATTGCTCAAATTGTTGAAGAGAGATTCCCCTAGTGAAGACGACTTGATGGCGAGAGTAGCCACCCTATTTTTATCACCAGATCCAAACTCGCCGTTTTACACCCACTCCTCTACAACATGAGCGTGCCCAAGGCTTCTTTTCTTGTGTGACTTGGGATTGTTGCCATTCTCCTTGTTGTTCTTGGGGCAATCAGCGATGAAATGCACATAGGCACCATACTTGTAGCATGCCCTCTTCGAATTCCAGGTCTTAGACTTGTCATTCCCCTTCTTGTGCTTGTTGTAGTCGACGTCCTTCTAAAACTTCTTGAATCACTTGACGACAAGAGTGAGATATTCATCTTTACTTCCCTTTTCACTTGAGACTTCCTTTTTGGCCTTCAATGCAACTTCTTTATTCTTGGCGATGGTAGCATTTATTGCAAGCGTCTTGACTTCCTTGGCCTCTTCCAAAAGCTCATGCGAAATGATTCTTGAAAGGACGTCACTTGGAATGAGCCTCTTGTAATTATTCATCTCAAGGATGAGAATTACCAAGGTAGGGTTTCATGGGGCGATTGCATGAAGAAGCCTCTTGACGATGATGTGATCGGTCATGTCCATGCTCCCAAGCCCACAAATCCTGTTGACAATCACCATCATGTGGTCATACATCTCTTGTGACATCTCATCATCTTCTATCACAAACCTTCTGAATTATCCTTTCAACAACTCAATTCTTGACTTCCTCACGTCTGGTGAGCCTTCATGAGATAATCGAAGAGTATATCATATCTCCTTGGTTTCTTAAAGTTGATCGATCTTGTTGAACTCCTTCGAGCTCAAGGAGCTTAGGATGATGCTCATGGCTTGAGCATTGTAGTGGATGAGTTGTTCTTGCTCGTGTGTGGGATCAATCACATCCTCGGGGATCTCCATATGGTACACACAATCTTTCATACACTAGGATGCAAAGACATTGGAGGTAACTTCATATTGTGCTTACAAGCAGCATAATGTGTCCCATTGAAGTGACGAGCACGCTTGGAAAACACTATGATGAAGGGGTGTGGGAGAATTGAGCTTATCATAATTCAAGAGTATGCTCACTCTCCTCTTTCCCGAAGAGTTGGTGGAGCCTTTTGATCCATTGTCACTAGTGTCTTCAATTGGGTCCACGGGATCCTCTAAAAGTGTCAACATCTTCTCTAAAAGTGTTTAAGCCAATCTAAAGATTAGGCTCTGATACCAATTAAAAGGATCTTGATGTTGCCTAGAGGGGGTGAATGGGTGTTCCTGCAAACATTTGTAGTGGAATCAAATTCAAATGGAACTTTCATTCTCAACCAACAGAACTTCTGTTCAATACACTTGCAAAGATTGAGAGTGTTGACTGGAACATCCGTTATCTATGAACAAAACTTCCATTTCCCTAGTTTGTTCTCTCGCAAGGGAATAAACCAAGATGCAAATTTTGTTGCAAGGAACAAAAGACAATAGTTTTACATAAAGTTCAGATCCAACGATCCTACTCTTTATTGAGGTGCTCCAAGAAGCCGAATCTCTTCCGATCCTAAGCCTCACCATGCTATCAACCAGGAATAAGCTTTAGTCTCCAAGCAATCACCTCGGTGTACCTCCTTTCCATGTGACCACAAAGATTCCAACTTTAGACAATGAGTACCCCCTTCCATTTACCTTTTTTCAGTAGACAGAGTGCTCTGATCGAAGGTTCTATTTGCAATCAACGAAACATATGATATAGAAGCTATACTAAAACATTTTCCCTTTTGGGTGTTGTACAATGTGTCCCTCTCTAAAGATCAAGGGATTGTTTGAGCACTTGGAGAAAAATGCTAGAATTGACACAAAACCCCCTTAATAGGTTGTTTTTCCTATGACTCAAAGTCAAAATCAAAAAATAAATTTCAACACCTTGAGTCTTCGAGCCTCGCTTTCCTTTTGTACAGGTCATCGAGCATTCACACAAACACCAGAGGAACTAAGACATGTATTTTATCCCCATTAAATGCATTAGTAACTTAATTGACCTTGTCATCAATCATCCAAAACCCACTATAGAGTTAGATGCACTTTCACACGCCACGTAACTAAGTGTGCTTCACCCTCTAAGTGCCAACCCCCCTTCCTTGGTCCCTGTTCTCCCCTTATACTCTCTCTGAGGAACCCCACATGGTCAAAGTTTGAGGGGAGATTTTATTCGTATCAGTATTAGAAATGTAAATTCTTATCAACAGCTCCTCTTCTTGCTTGCTCCGCCGATCTTGGGGTAGGCCTTGTAGAGGCCCGCTCAATCCACCATGGCCTTAGGGTAGATCTAAATGGGACCCACGATGAGTGGGGTGTGGCGGTAGCTTGCCACGCACCCCCACTAAATCCATGCAATCACATAAGGAACAGAATTCACTGCACCTTCTTGGATATAGGGCCCACCTATCAGCGCCTAGTGAAGGCTAGTAAAAAAGTGTGGGCCCTAGTAAGGGTAGTCAACCATGCTCCCCTAGCTTTCTATGCACATGTTAGGGCATACATGGTCTTGAGATGACAAATAGCAGATGGAGCAGTTGTCACCTTATCTTCCATGCATCCTACCCAGGGTAGATAGCCATCCTATCATGAATAAATGGAAAGATGTTAGGGACTCGAGGACTACCTCAAGAGCTTTGTTCTTCCCAAACCAGAATGGTCCACGTGTCATCTCCATATCGTTCTCTAGCACGGCTAATGAATTGGGTGAAAGGACACATGGCATCAACTTGGTGCACGCCGTTAGCCATTAGTTCCTAGGTCACCAACATGTATGATTTATTTTTATGATCTCGTGTGTTAGTTTTGAGTTTCTTTTTATTTATTGATTCCCTACTTAGGGTTCCATAGAAAGGCATATGTATTATGCATGTAATATATGTAATGCTGGTGGATTGATACATACATGTTGCATGTGTGATAATAACAAGAAAAAGTTGTGTTCATATCATTGAAATTAGCAGGGGTAGAGAGATTGCGTGGCCTAGCTGACTCACTAGCTACACCAATCATTTATTGTATTAGATTCAGAGGTAATACTATATACATAATACATAAAAAAATCTATAATATACTATCGCTAAAGAAAATAATAAAATACGTAACTGCTTGTTGGCATCGTTCCTTTTTTTTTTTTGTCTCAACACCTTTAAAATTTAAATGGGATTCTGGTTCTATAGTCTTCAGAAGTCATCCCACCCTACTCATTTGCGACCATCTGCTCGTTTGCTCCCCGCCCCCTTATATTTGTTGTCGTCAGAACCTTAAGAAATTATACTAGCAAAACGTGAACCAGTGAATGGCGAAACTTTTACCGTACTCTAGGAACTGAACTCCGGTTTGGTCAATTTTCACCCGTCCAAACTTTTCCCATCTCACCTTTTTAACAGAGAGACGAACGAGAAGTCAGATATTTAATCACACTGCACCTGCAGTCTGCAGCAGCGTAGTACGACACCTATAGCTTCTCTCCCGTTTAACTCGGAGAAGATTTTCATCTCTCAAGAACATTCTCCTTAATTTTTTATATCATCTAAAAAGTTATAAAAAAATTAAAAAGTTGATAAGATTGATTAATATGATATATGTCACCAAAAATTAATGACTATTTAAGTAACATGTAAGAAACAAGGGGATGTCTGTGGAGGAATAAAAACGATTTATCCTTCAAACTGCAGGTCTTTTACTCCGATCCTGTTGTCCGTTGATGAGCAGCGATGCCCTGCACTGCAGCTTTCTTGTGTCAGCTTGTCCTGTAAGGGATCTTTTGAAACATAGAGTTGAAAAAATAGAGAAATAAAAATACAGGATTTTGATAGGACTCAAGTGTAAAATAAAGGATTGTAAAACACATAAAATATATAGGAATGATCGTTTGAATAAAACACAGTAAAAACACAGGAATTGGATAAGAGATAGTCTCAAAATAAATTTTTCAAGGTTGAATTTATTGTTAAATTTTCTCCAAAAATTTTCATAGTATTCTTCATTCTATAGGAATTTCAAAGAAAAGGATTCAATCCTTTGTTTCAAATGCATTTCTAGAAAATTTTTCTATAGGATTAAAATCTTTCAAATTTTATATGTTTTTCCTATAAATTGAATGGGGCCTAACTATGCTGGTATCGTGATACTTTTGTCGTCGCGAGAGTTAAGACGTCGTAGATCGTCTCGTTGTTCCCATGTGACATGCACGACAGCGATCGAGGTCCCCTAGCTACAAATATGCATCTTGCTGTCAACTGAAAGCCATGCTAAACTGTACCTACCTGCACGCTACTAGGAGGGAGCCATGTTCTTGATGATAAGCCACGCAAGATTGATATGATTTGGCGCTACGACGATCGACACGCAAGAGCTGATAGCAAGACGGACGGACGGAGAGACGGGGACCACCTATCAGTCGGATGCATGGAAGCATAGATGCCAAAAAAAAAGCTTGGGTCCCATTGCCCTATGTAACCCTACAAGTTGAGTTTTGCCTGTAGATCTGCTGAAATGGTTTTTACCAAAGTGTCAAATGGTACATTCCGGCTCGCTTCTTTAGAGGGACAGGGAGCACATTTCAGCCATTTTTTTGAAGGATTCTTCAGATTAAGTGGAGCTGCACTTTGTTAGCTTTATAGTTATGTACTTATGTCCTCTCGGAGAAAAAGTTGGACACAAATTGTGTGATAAAGTGAACATATATGTAGGTAGGTCGATAACATCTTAAAGCGAAAGAACGGCATCCAACTTCTTTTTGCACAGGTGCAGCTTGTGGTGTGGAAGCAGAACCAAAGAACTAACGAACTGTTTTTCCTTGATGTGCCACCTTTCAGTTTTACCAAGTGGCCAGTCCCTAATATGACCTGTCAACAAGTTGATTGCTGCGGCGTGTTAAAAAGACCATCGACTAATTTTTCTTTCAAATAAATCAAATTCAACACATGGGCGTTGGAGGTTTGTACTCCAAACTCTTGGATGACGTCTTTTCAACTTTAGTGAGATCATCATATTAGGGTTTAGGGGAGAAAAGGAAAGACCGACGTTTCATGGGTTTTAGAAGAACACTTAGGACACATACCCACATGTAGGGGCAAAGGTGGTTGATAATTAGAAAGTGGTGAAGTGGTTGATAGTGATACTGCTAGTGAAGGAGGTAGATATATGGCAAAGGGTTTATGAGGTGGCAAGTCTCATTGGTTTCACTGAGGGTAGGGGTAGTGGCATGGCGATGGATTTATGGGGGAGGCAGCTAGAAGAGGGTAGGGAGAGATATGGTGAGTATATAACCTATATCGTTAAGAGCTGTTTGGCTTAGATTAAATTTTACCATAATAAATATGATGTGGGCCAAAATAAATTGGTTGGTCTAGACATTAGCCTGGGTCCACCCCTAAGTAAGTTTGACATTGTTTTTACTTGAGAGATATAAGATATGACTCATCCTTTACCCCTTTGATAAGGATTTCGATCAAGCCAAGCTTAAGCTCAACAAAAGCTTAAGCCCCTCAAGCCGAGCATGGTCCACCTTCTAGCTTCCATGTAGGATGAGCACAATTATAGACTTGAACTTGGCTTGAAAACAACTTGAACACATATCTCAATGGTATTCTTTTCATAAAAACAATAAATTTCTAATCAATCATACTAATAAAGGAGTAATAAGATAAATATGTGATGTCAACATATACTAGTTCATCACATGAATACATGCTAGTAATTTATACTTGATGTACTAATTCATCACACAGTAGGCTCACAAGCTATTCGAGCTCATCCTACAAAGCTCGTAATCTTGGAACCGTGGACTTAGGCTCTGGGTCAGCTCATTCATAACTCGATCTAAGCTTGAATTGAGCTTAGGATGTGCCAAGCTGGAGCTGCTCGTAAGCTTCGAGCTTGATTTTTTTGACAACCCTATCTCTCATGGCTACAACCATGGATTTAATTCTCACACTTTCTTTAGCAAGCTACCATCATATACATATACGTACAGTACCTTAGATTGAACTACCCGAGCATAATGATGGAAAGATACTATACATTTTAAGACTCTTGTTGCGGGGTGACCTACTAGACACATAGCCCCAGTGTCCCTGCTCAGTGGTACTGGTACTGTACTATAAGTGGAACCGAATAACATGAGACAAGCTTGTGCTTGTGGAGTCGTGGTGTCAGCATATGCATATGTATGTCGTGCGATGCATGTGACTTGTGAGATGGCAGTTGTCAGCCTGCAGCCCTACATGACTACTAGCATCAAGCTAGGCTGCACACTTATGCGGACTTCGAGTAAGACAGCACTGAATCCGACCCTGCTACGTGTCCGATCGGTACATGCGGTAGTCCCCTGTAGCGCCGGTGGCAGTAATCTTGTCTTCTACCAATGTCCCGTCCCGTCGCCATCCATCAACGGATCGCTCCGTCTGTTACCACCAGCTATCTCGTCACCCCCGCCGCCCACGCCTTGCTAGCTCTTGGGCGGCATCGTCACGTACTAGCTGGCTCCGTCCCACCGGCACGACAGCGACGCCGACGCGTTCGCCGCGACCGTCCCGCTGCCGGCGTTGCAGGGTCCAAGTAGTACTTGAACAAGGTACTCTAGCTCACAATGCGGCCGGCAGCCGGGCAGCCGGTTCATCGCCCGGCCAGAATTGGCCAGCGAGGGGGACGGGTGAACAAAGGCTGTTAGCGCGGCGTCATCGTCGTACGAAAATGAGCTCAGCTGCCGCGCGCCCATGGGGATGGGCCACGGCGAACGTACGCGGCAGGCAGGGGGCAAATTTATAGTCTCATGTGCTTCGCCACGTCCCGATCTGCCGATGCTGCGGCCGGGAGCCGGGCGAGATCGATGGGAACATGGCCTGAGCCGCCTCTCGTGCATGGTGGCCATCATTGTGTCGGAGCTGCGTGATATATAGCGGCAGCCGCATCGTCGATCGCTATCTGTGGATTGGGAAAGAAAGGTTGGCGTGGCTGCCTACGTCGAGGGCCCGTACGTACGTCCTTCTATATGTGATGAGGAAATTGAAAGGTAGCTGCTCCCGGATCTGAGGAGCTGTGCACTTCAGCTACAGTCGCCGGCGGGCATCTATAGTCAGTTTGCTGCTTGCTACCGCGCCTGCCTGGATGCTGTATAGAATGCGCGCGCACATGCTAGCATAGGATGTATATATCCTCTCTTATTAGGGTATAAGTGAATTGTTTATCTCTTCTCACCAATTTAATTTTTTGTGTTAAATTGGTCGGTGTGTATAACTTAATGTGATATCAAGGTCAAAGGTCTCAAGTTCAAATATTGGGTTAAACAAGCGCAAGTGTATAGTGTACACTCCTAAAATTACTAAATTATTGAAGAACAACTTCAAATCTAGGAATTTAAACTTTGGTGGGCTCGGTGTACAAAAGATAGACATCTAACCAAAGACATATTCTCTATAAACTATCGGTCAATCTTTTAATCTAGATTGAACATAATCAAAGGCAAATAACTTTCTCTTTTTTATCCTGATTAAAGTGGCAATTTTTAGGCCCACGAAACTTGCACACGACCAATGGTTATCCCTGCTTCTGTATCTGCTTATTACAACATTTCCGTTTTACTTGTTCATTTTCCGTTTCTGGAAACTATATATAACCCACAAATTGTGCTAGCCTAAATTAGTTCTTTACAAGTTATAGTAAACTAATCAAATGAATGCTTTACTTCTTTGAACTGGTTATTAATATGTTTGCTTATCTGGCTTGTTAGATTGTTGCTATGAATAGTGATTGAGGTTATCCAAAATTGTTGTCTAAAGGAGATTTAGATAGGTACTCCTAGTTCAGGATATGCTAGCTGTAGAGAGACTTTTGAGTAAAAGGAATTTATTGTAGGGTGTCCTATTTGCACAATGTAAGCCACAATTTATGGGCAAAAGGCAAGTGATAGAACATTGTACTTGAATATTGTGCAATCATGAAAACACACCATTTGGATTTTACTTGAATCTTAACTAAATTAATATTGTTATGTTTTCACGAGAAGTAGCGCTAACACCATGCTCTATGCACATCGAAGCATAAATGAATTTGAAATTAGATGTCATAGCAGTGTCATGATGAACACTTACTACATGTGCTCTCTTGCAATGATGACTCCTAATTTTGTGGATTTGTCTCTCACCATTACTCTTAAAATCCTAGTATATCTACAACAACCTACGGTACTGCTTCCCTCATTATAAGAATCTGAATCATATGTACTATTATTTTAATACCGATTCCTTTATCAACCAACCCCATTAAATCATTGTTTATTTGTTTTGATCTAGTAAATCCCCACAAGATCAATACAATATATTCATCATCTAATATTGCAATGGGTTAGTTATTGTACAATGATGAATCATGCACCTCTCATGGTCGAGGTAAATATATGTGTAGTTTTTTAAACCTAGTTTTTGACATCAAATTAAGTGGAAATACAAACACCATGCATATAACATACAACACTTTTCAAGGAGAGGGAGAATTTAAGAGTGGAAGCTAGATTTATCACATACTATATCATGATTTGGGGATTAGCCTAAAGAAGATATTAGTCTTAAAAAAGGTACTCCATATACTTTCGCTTTTATTTTTTTTTCTAGCAACAACTATAATGTCACAAATTTTCATATGTCCAACTTCCAATGTTGCACCGCATATTGGAATTGAAAGCTTAGAGTACTTGCACAAATTTGAAGTTTCAAAAAAAAATGAAAAACCGTGGGTAAAAAATCTAGCACAAGAATCAAGCATGATATTGACATGCTTTAGAAGAACTCTTCAAGTATACACTCGTCTAGATATAAACCTTAAAAAAAACCAAGTAAATAAAAGTTAGGCCTTGCCTTTACCATGCATACCACTACTACAAATCCTTATATGTTCTTCCACACTTTTAGCTAAAAGAACACATTACGTGCTTTATACGAACCTATACTACTCCTACATGTTTGCCATAAACAAATTAAATTTGCACGTAGTAGTGCTCATTTACAAGAAAAATATCTTCCACATGCATGTCATGAGTCATGACAGGTAGTAGGGAGTAGCAAATAAAGGAGGCCAGGATAAAAGCCTGTAAAGTATGGTAGCATGCATGCTTGTAGTAACCACTTGTACAATGCACTCCTATAGCAGGAGTATAGTGGGTGTACACAGTGTTAGTCCTATCATTGCTCATTGCCTCATTCCATCTTCCAAGCAAAGCAGTCATTTATGGTGACCCCATAGATGAGGGATAGGAGAGGGTAGAGGATGATGAAGAAAAGGAGTTAGCTAGCTGCTCAAATCATGGTATGCATGCCTAGCTCATCTTCCCCTCCCCCACAACTAATTACCCAGCCTTAAAGTTACAGTACACAAGCTAAGGATTTGTCCATGTGGAAGCCAATCAGAGAAGAGAGCAGAAGTGAGTAATCATGGCCGGCCCCCCATCTCTCTCTCTCTCTCTCCCTCCTCTGGCAGCTGTCACAGAGTGCAGCATCAGTGAGTGCAGGCAGCAGGCCAAGGCCTGAAGACCCTGAGGTAAAATGGTTAAAAGAGGCTTGTACTGTGCCGCTGGAGGCAATGAAAGAGCACGTAAGACAGACTGGATACTAATGTCACACACAAAACCTTTTCCTTGTAGAATTCTTGCCATGCCCAGTGATAGATTGATAGATGGCAGCATGGCACGATGCAAAGGAAAGCTGCGGCTGCCTGCTGCTGCTGATGCAGAAGCAGGGAAAGAGACCTAACCAAACACATGGATAGGCGAGGGAGAAAATGCAGTAGTGTGTGAGGTGTGGCCATGGGGGGAGGTGAGGCAATTCTTTTCAAAGCTTAAAGCATGCATTAAATCCAAACCCTTTCGGTTGTTTTGAGGAAGGTCTGAGGGCCAGCAGCATTGTCATGCAGCTCTTTTTCTCAGTTCCAAACAACACTTTAAAAAGAAGAAAGCCCAAGATAAAATAAGGATGGCTGGAGATGCTTGGATTGCATAAAGAAAAACACTTACGGGAAGATTTGCCACAGGCATGCACCATCTGTTTCCAGCCACAGTATAAACAAAAGAAGCCCAAGTTTTGTAAAAGATGAAAGATAGGGTCCTCTCCCAATCCATCATCCACTTATCAGTTTTGAGAAAAACATCGATCTAGTAGCAACTGCTCCTGAACCCACAGGAGGAAGCAAAAGCATCCATGCATCAGGAACAAAAGAGTAAAAACAAAACAAAGCAAAGCAAGTTCGAACCTACATTTATCAACTACACCTAGCGCAACGCAACGACACAGAGGCTAGCTAAGCTAAGCTTTCCGTGGTGTGCTGCATTCTCACAAGCCTAATTCTAAGAAGCTCTGAGTGAATTCTTGAAACAAAAACCAATGACATGCGCAGCAGCAGAAGAGATCGATGGAAAACCAACCAACCGATTAATAGTAGAATCAGTAGTGCACTTGTGCTAGCTCCAAACTTTGCTCTTCCCGGATGCAATCAATAATTCCTGTCAAGAACAACACCACCAACAGCAGAAGATTGATCACATACTAAAAGTGCAGAATTTATGCAGGTTGGCCATGAGAATTCTCGGTTTCTCACCGTGATTGAAGTGGAGGAGCTAGCTGATAGTCTGGTACATGGTGTGGTGGTGCTCATGGTGGTTGGTTGTGAAGTCATCTGCCCTCCACTGCTGCGGTCAGTGGTGAGAAGCCGAGGAGACAGACGACAGCGGCGGCTTATCGCCATTGCCGCCACCACCGCCGTTGTGCTCCTCATCGCCCTGTATCCTTGCGGGGAGGCGGAAGCCGGAGAAGCTGATGCCGGGAGCGGCAAACCCGATGGCCGCCGACACGGAGGGGCTCAGCCCTCCTTGGTGGTGGCTCATCTGGTTGTCGGCTTCGACGGTCTCCAGCCATCCTCGCTCGGAGGGCTGGTTACTGGACTGAAGGGGTCCCCTCTGGAAGAAGAACTGGCTCTGGCCACCCAGCGCCGCCGCCTGCATATGCGCCGCTTGCTGCGACACGTTGAAGTGGTAGGCGCCGGTGCTCCCGCCACCGCCACCGCCGCCGCTGCCAGGGTCGGGCACGTTCCACGGCACCATGTGCTGGTTCTGCGCCTGCTCAGCCCACATGGCGCCCCCGACGAACGAGTAATTGGCGGCGCCGGGGAAGAGCGCCTGTTGCGTGGTGCCATTACCACCGCCATGGCCGTGCGACCGATGTTGGTGGTGGTGGTGGAACATGGGGTCTGGTAAGGACTGCAGCGACAGCCGGAGCTCTTGGCTCTGGCTGCCGGTGCGTGACAAGAGGTCAGGTGTGTAGCTCTGGAAACCCATGGCCGATGACTGCGCCGCCGCGGTGGATGACGATGCCTCCCCGCCTGCAGTGCCACCCATGGGGAAGAACGACTTGATCGTGTCGGCTATGGCGTCCGAGTCAAGCGACGGCGGAAGGAAGCTGGTCCCGCCGCTGCCCCTGCCGGCGAAGTCGAACGCGGTATGCGCGACGGTGATGGCCTGCGCCTGGTCATCGGAGTTCTCGGCGGAGTCGGGGTGAGTCGAGGAGGACGGCAGAGCGGCAGCATTGCCGGCGCCGGCCGTGGGCTGCCACGCCGGCAGCACGTCGAGCTTGTCGATGGCGTCCTTGGCGTTCTTGATGAGCCAATCCACCGCCTTGCTTGGGCGCTCGTATCCCAGCCGGTCCTGCACGTCATAGAACTGGATGGCGGTGTGGGCTGACAGCCGCACGCGGCGGTCGCGCGGCCCGCGCGCCGTGCAGACCTTGCTGTGCCGGTCCTTGCGCCCTGTCGACCGCACAATGTGCCCGCCCTGCACCGCCACGATCTCCCCGCCGCCACCACCGCCGCCCCTCGACCGCGTAGTTGTCGCGGGGACAATCTCGCCGCCGCCGCCGCCAGCTCCTCCTCCACGCCCCCTCGTGTGGGACGCGGCGGGGGGCTGTGGCTGCGCGGCCGCCTGCGCCGTGAACTGATGCAGGTGGTGGTGGTGCCCGACGCCTCCGAAGGACAGGAGCTGCGGCTGGAGCCCGTGGTGATGGGAGTGTTGGGACTGACCGGCGTCGCCCATGGGCGCGAGAAGGGCATACTCGGCGGACGGGGCGGACGAGCCCGACTGTCTCACGGACGCCGCCTGGAGGTGCTGGAGGTGGAAGACGGGGACAGGCGGCGGTTCTTGGTCCTGCACTCCCTGGTGGTGGAGCTGCAGAAGCCGGTGGTCGTGGTGCTGGTGCTCATCTGCCTCCTCCTGTCCCCCGCTTCCTCCTCCTACGCCGCCGTCGCCTCCGTGGGTAACCCGGTGGTGGTGCCTCGGATCCAGATCCCCCGCCGCCTTCTTCTCCGCCGCTACTGGTGCTGCTCCAATGCGCGTCCATCCACCTCGCCGGATCCCATAACTAGGAAGACAAAAAACACAAAAACCATCAAAAGAATCAACAAGAAGGCCGAGGAGGAGGAGGAGGAGGAGGCTGCATGAATGGAGAAGAAGAAGAAGAAGAAGAAGTGGTGGCCAGGGACTGACCCAGGAGAGGAGTGGGGGACTAAACTAGACGCAATCCCATGGATTGGACATCACATTTTAGCAGGGGGGACGGCCGGCCAAAGCTTTTGCTCCTCTCTCTCTCTCTCTCTCTCTCTCTCTCTCTCTCTTCTTGGGTTTGTGTGGGAGGCTTGCTGATCAGGAGGCAGAAGGAAGGCAAGAAGACAGGATGATAAGAGTAGTATTTGTGCTTTAGTGAAGACAGAGTTTTGCTTCACTGCTGCTGCTCTGTGTGAATGTGTGTCCTGTGTGTATCATAATCAGAGGGAGCTGTGCTGAGCTTAGCTTAGCCTGGGAAGTTGAGTTCCAGTGGGATGGCTGGCTGGGGCTGGAGGCTGGAGCCCCAAGAGCTAGAGGTGCTGATTTGGGAAGCCAATTTGGGAATTGGGAGGGGATGGATGATGCTGAGGGATTGTAGGTTATGCATGCGTGGATGATTAGGACATCTGTTTATTATTAAAAACACTAGGCAACGAATCGCAATGAAACTCGAACACGCCACTACACGAACACACACACGTGTACGTGTCTTTGGAAAAATAAAAACCGGAGGCGCCCTCCTCGTCTCGGCAGAGAAAGAATTAAGCGTATCTTGATAGCTTTATAATAACGGTAATTTAAACTGTGTTTATAAATACAG
The DNA here is from genome assembly GCA_030770085.1 of Oryza coarctata. Lineage (NCBI taxonomy): Eukaryota > Viridiplantae > Streptophyta > Magnoliopsida > Poales > Poaceae > Oryza > Oryza coarctata. The sequence continues at coordinate 5,108,174 of CM061462.1, forward strand.
CCGGTATATAACTGGTAGTATCTATTTGCGCAGTTGTGGAGTGATCTACTTAGTAGCTAGTTTACGAGATTATGCGGTAGACATGTTTGTCGTCACATGAATATCTATGCTCTTCGTATGCTAACTTCTGATATTTTTAGAGAAGTGTACTATAATTCTTGTAATTGAGCAGTTGCATATGCAAGTAAGATGGCAACTGGAGCTTTTTCAGGGGTATATGCCAATGGTTAATGATTTTTCTTTTTGGAAAGTTGAGAGTTGCAATATAGTTTTAAATGTGAGACCCTCCCCTGAGATTCTTGTTTCTTTATAGATTGATGGTGTGTTTTATTTGTAGCCCCACCTTGCTAAAAGAGGGGGGGGGGGTTTGCGAAATGTGACTCATTGTCCAAATTTGCCCGAGTTTGATCCACCGCAAATTTTTGTCATGAAAACAAGATCAAGTTTTTTAGTTCATTTAATGCCAAATTAAAACATAACCAGCTGACAGACCAAGATGGTGTCCATAGATCTTTTCAAAAAGAGGGGGAAAATGAACCGCTCATGGGCTCACACAAGGAGAAGGGGGAGGCATAAGAAAAACACTTGAAACACATGTTTTACTACATCAGGTCATCAAAACGAGGTTTTCTCCTATCCTTGAAGAGATATATATCTCCCTATACTTGATAAATGCATCTTTAAAAAAAGGCACTAAAACTAATCTTGTACATTGGAATGGGATTGGAAACTTATCTTTATAATTATTTTGTGACTTTTTCTTTCATTTTTTAGAGGTATAGATGTGTGTGTCAATTAAGAGGTATATACCTTCACCCTGGAGATACCTCGGAACTGACACTATGAGGTATATATTCCTCTCTATGTGAAATCATTATTATAATTAACATTTTATAATAAATAATTAGCTTTATAAATGATTTATTTAATAAAATTGGTTTGAAAATATATGTGGATGTTAGTATGAGTGTGTATGACTAATGTAGGTTAGATAACGATATATATATCTATAAACGATTGTTCACATGTGATTTAAAATCAATCTTAATTTATGATAAGAATAGGAAAAGAGTTACATCTAATACGATCAGGATATCATATAATAAGGTGAAACTAGAGTCAAGAGGTTTTATAATCAATATCGGTCAACAGCAGAATCGAGACTAGGCTTAGGGAGCTGAGGTGGTCAAAGATGTCAAATGATACGATTAGACATAAGGTGGCATGTGTGCTAGTGTCAAAAAAATTGTGAAGGAATTCAATGTGAAATCAGTAAAGAAATAAGAAGAAAATTGGAAGGAGAGAGACGTTCATGTGGATGCACAAAGTCCAAGTTTATTGCAGCTACAGTTTTCGACCTACTGTAGCGAGCAAGAGTGTTGTGCCAGCTACGTTGATCTGGTCAACATACAGATGGATGATGATTGGTGGCCTATACGGCAGCAAGGAGCAGCCATTTTGGCTCGGTTTGGTGTGGTGACTGGTTGCAACCGACGTGGAAGGAGGCAGCCGCATGTAGGTAGAATCCGACTCATACACTGACGACTATAGCGACACGTGTCCGAAGCGATGAGGAGCGCGTAGGGTTTAGGGCGTAGGCGGAGTTCGTCCCGTGCAAAGACGAGAGCGCTCATGTGTGTACGGCAAGGTGACGTGTCGCTAGTATATTGGCAAGTGGAGAGGAACTTTGATACGGATACGCTGGATTTTTTTTAGCTGAGAGAGAGGAGATTTAGTTTAGACGATTGTAATATGTTTGGAATACTAGAGATTAAATCCTAATAGGATTAGGAGTTATACTTCTAATTTGTATTATAAGTTTTACGTATAAATAAATGAGGGATTGAGACAGATATATAATTTTTGAAAGAGACAAGTTAGTGTTTTGTTTTAAAAAAGAAGAGTGATTTCTGTATACTTTATAGATACATCTTATGATCTATTTTTAATAGTTTCGTCAAGTTATGTTTTTTATTTGTGAGCAGCTAGATCGATGGCAAGGCGACGGATGGACTGGCAGCATCAAGACGGTCGGAGCACTGATAGCACGGCGATCGAACCAACGGCAGGTAGGCAATCAGACCAGCGGTATACAGTAGTGCATTACAATTTTATTCAGGTCAAATATTTCTTTTTATTTTAAAAAAGATTTAGTTTTTAGTAATCCTACCATTCACCTCAAACAGATAGTTCTTGTTTTTCGATCTACACTCTATACCTCTCAAAGACTAAAAAAGTATTGTCATTGCTGATCATAAACTTTTTCTAATCAGTTTAATTTTTTTTACCTCTCTCAAATAGTGTGAAAGTATATACCTATGGGTACGCTAAACATCGTAAAGGGAAGAATGCTAAAAACATAATTCAGCCTCATATGAGAATGAAAAGGCCAATTATAATGTAGTACTATGGTTCAAGAAGTCTGGTGGTGAGACATGATCATAACTAGCTAAGAGCAATTAACCAGCTACCCAATCATGCCGAGCCCACACATGTGGTGAAGTTTTGAACCTGCTAGACATGAACAGAGTTTGGAAATGACATTTACAGTATGGAGTACAATTAGTTATGGTCACGTCCATAGTTGGATCTCTTGACCGAAGATAAATTGATTTGCCATAGTTAAAGAGGCAATTATTTCAATGGACATGTATGCCATGCGAAATGCACCACTTCATCCATTTCAGAGAGTAATACTCCATCAAAGTTACAATAGATGTCACTTGACTCGCTTCTACACCCCCCAAAAGAAAAAAGAAAAAATGCTTCTTTTACCACAGATTTTCCAACCACAAGTACTAGTATTTATTTTAAAGTTAGTTACACGATCAGTGCCGTGCGACATTACCAGAGGTATAGAAAAAATGTAAAATCTGCCACAGCCGACTCAGTAGGTTATCTATCTGGCTTTCGTTATTTGGATCGATTGAGTTACTCATAATAAGCCGTAGAAAATGAACAAAGTAACCAAAAAATAATTTATGTTTAATTGACAAGACTTGAAAATAGAATATGATGACAAAACCCCAAAATCAACTAAAAATCAGGTTTCAAAATTTAAATTTTTGTTACGCCAGATGAGTCAACAAGCAAACGATAAGAAACGGCCGTAGTCACGGGCAGGCTGCTAGCGAGCTCCCCTTCTCCGTTCCGTTGCCGTCCTGTCCAGCCGCGCGAGATCCGTGGAACACCAACTCTGTGCACTCAATCAATAAATCTCTCGCGCGCGCACTCTCCCCTTCTTCCCTTCCAATGCATGTGTGCAGATCTGTCCCTGTGGCCAGTGTGATCTCTTACAACTTTGGGCCTCCTCCGGGGGCAGCCTTTAATTGCTTTGCCGAAAGAGACGTGGCCTTTTCATCCAACACATGGCCGATCCATGGAACAGATGCACTTGCTCAGTTGCTCCTCGATGACACGATGGCACAATGTTAATGCGATGCTATAGCTAATTAAACAAGGCGATTAATAAACAATTCGATCTCAGAAGATCGCTAAACAGTGGCTAAATAGGGTTTGCCGCTGCTGCATGCATGGTGTTTCCTTCTGTACCATGTTTTCTCTCCTCTCCGGCCAGACAAGAAACATTCTAGTGGAATGAAAAACTCAGCTTTAAAATCCCCAACACCCTGTCCTTGCCACATGATCGAGATGGTTATTGCTACAATTGCTGCTGCTGCGTTGGGCCCCCTGTCTCTGAGTGTTTACGGGTCCGGCTGGCTCAGCGGCTCACGGGATCGCTGGCTGTCCAGAAACTCACATAGGAGGAGTAAATTTTATTCGCAGTGATACATATTATCCAAGTTGATCTGCAACGAGTATCTATATGTGATTTTGCAAAACCGGGTGATGCTCAGGTCCGCAAGATAACCGAATTACAGTAAAGATGACTCGTACTCGTACTCGTATTTCTACATGGACAAGCTTATTTACTTGCACAGTTTAATGGGAACAGTAGTGGTATTACAAACACTGGAGTGACATTTTTGCAAAGGACAATTCATTGCCACACAATTTCTGTCGGACAGGTGAAAAAAGTTCATAGTGTTCAGTCAAATCAACCAAAACAGTACACTAACTACGTACAGCAGGTGTTAATTGCACCTAATTACACAGGCAATCAATTCTTCAGGGAAGAAAAGGCAGAGTACGAGTACGTACTACTGTTACTCCCAGTTGTGGTACGATCTTAGCTGTAGCTTTTCTTAAGGATGTGTCATGCAATTTGATTTGATTAATCGAATTTCATCGGTTTAATTTGATGGGTTGGACTGGACTGGCGCCCGGATTCTGCACCGGTCGGTGGCGCACCCAACAGAATCCGGCCACCAGTACAGCCGCACGCTGGCAGGCGCCTCGTTTTCGTTCTCTTGTCGCCTTCTTCCTCTTTTTTCTCTTTTCATGTTCCGGCAACACCTGCGCAGTGCATTGTACACTTGCCAAATTCATGGCATGTGTGGACTAGGTCAATGAAAATGATATACATGAAAAAAATCAGGTGCAAAATTTATTGGTACAATAATCCAGATGTTTTTGCTGATTGTAGTAGAATGGTTAGTGACAAATAATAAATGACCACTTTTATAAGTGTTAAGCCAAGAATATGTATGAAACAGTATGTACGTTCTAAAATATACATATTTCTATTTGTTTTAAAAATCTATCTAAACGCTTATATTCATATGATAATGCTCTCTCCTTCAGACCAGTTCATAGGCTACCTAGATTTATGTGAGCATGGTAACATCTATATATATATGGTTGATTTGGACTAAGTCAATATACCTCTCACTAGACTACAACAATAATACTGAATTCTTTTTATGAAAACTTCTAGCTACTACATTCATTTATCTTGTGCACACACAAATCTGAGATGTTATTTGTTGTGTGCTCGTTGCAAAAGAGCTAACTAGGACCATAAAAAAATGAGTGGATGCCGACATTCGAAAAGGTGTGTAATATTTTACAAGTGGATGTCACGTTAAACAAAGGCAGCTTTCAGCTTCATGCAAATTGGCCACATGAACAGTAGCATGCTAGCTTAATTTAGTCATCGTCTGAACCTGCTAGCAAGATGTACTCTCCGCGAACCGTGGTCGCTAGCCATTTGGGATTTTCTTGTGCAGCGTGAGATTTGAGGTTGACCGAAATCCTTAGTTTAATTATGTGTAGATCCATTTGCATCGATCCTAGCATGGCTAAATGGTTGTTAATTATTGATCGTGCGTTCATTTCTTTTGTGGTTGCTCAGAAGTAGGCCGTGACTCGTGAGGCTCCTGGCTCCGGGTCTGTTTTTTGGACATATAGTAAACTTTTGTGCACAGTGATATATTAGTTCTTTGGTGACATTGGAAATGTTCATTTAGTTATATTGGACCCAATTTTCATTGATAAATGAAATTTTCATTTCCTCAAAAAAATATGTAAGACTTGATTAATTGATTGGATATTTCAAATATTCATTATATAAAGGTTCAACACACAAATATCAGAAAGACAATAGTTCTATTTCTAGGGTATTTCTAAAGGCGTATTATTATTATTATTATTATTATTATTATTATTATTATTATTATTATTATTATTATTATTATTATTATTATTATTATTATTATCTCTTAAGATATGAGGTCCAGTTCAATTTGATTTGAGGACCAGAATTTGTGGCATGCCATGCCAGGGGCCATCGCCCGTATTAATAGAAGCCTGAAACAAGCCACTACAATTCATTCTTGGTGTCTACTATCTAGAAAGCATCACTTTAACCACAAAAAAAGATCAAAGTTGCAAATTTTCACGTGACTGAAGTTGCTAAAAATTTCAATCATCTTCAACCTAGCACTGGAATTAGGAATGGAGTAAGAAAGGAGGAGAGGAACTTATTGGCAATGGTGACTACCCGGTGATAGCAACAGCGATGATGAGACCTTCTTCTCCAATGACGGCAATGCCTTCTTTAGCGACGATGTGACGGTGGTGGTGAGGTTAGAGTTTAGGGTTTGGGGGTCAAGGTTAGGGTGGGAGGGGGCTAGGGGATAGGGGAGAGGGGGATTCCCTAGAGCTTAGAGGTATGGCCTTGGGTGGCAACGATGAGCGGGCGGCAGGGTCACCGCTAGAGCCACAAGGATGGAGGCCGATGGTGGGTGGGTTTGGCAGTGGGGATGAGGGAGGACGTGGGGTTAGGAGGTGACAGGAGGCGGTAGCAAATCCAGTGGCATGAGTCACTAGAGATGGAGAAGAAGGCAGCCTGAGAGAATGGTGCCACCGCCATATTAGGGAAGAAGAGAGGGAAGGAGGCAGGAGGTCAGTCTGGCGAGGGCTTGGTGGCACCATTAATGGCTTGTGGCTAGCCAGCAAGCTCGAGGACCAGCACTTGGGAAGGAGGCATGCTACGCTCATGTCGGTTGGTGGGGAGAGAGGGAGGGAGTGAGAAGAGATAAGATTGTAATGTTATTGTAGCACATGAATCTTGAAGCGATTCGGGCCATTAAAAAATAACTAAAATTTCTAGGTGTTTTTAGGTGATTGAAAACTACACATTCACAAAAATGAAATGCGTATGCATTGTCGATCGTGATGTGAGATTCGAATTATTATGGTGAAGTTTTAGTCAGGGTCTACATAAAAGGTTTTGAAATTGACTATAGCTTAGCAATATGAACTGGTGACCATTTCACAATTTGAAATCAAATAACTAGATTACTATTTGGACACTGATGGATGTGGAGGCAATAGATAACCACCACAAATGGAAAAGTGCATACCCTATTAGAATCTAGAATTTTCTTGAATGGATATTGAATTGGCGGTTTAGAGCACCCAAGGTAATGTATATTCTTGGTGGTTTCAACTGACACTTGTCATACTAAAAAGTTTGAAATAGCCAAAATTTTCTTATCGGTGGACCGCCAATAAATTTTTCCTCCATACTTAACCGCAAATGAAATATAATTTTTCTTGCCCTCTAGACTTGACGGGTATTCCTTGGCCGATAAATTCATTTTTACTGGTGGTTTTCATGGTTTTCTTGGCCGTTTGTGACTCTTAGAAACAATCGTGATCCTTCTAGTGATAAGGCCGAACACTTGATGCATGCATGCAGGCCGTTGAAGTAAAAACAAGCACATACCTTGATGCGATGCACTATGTGACGACGGTATAATGCTGCTGCTGACATTGCTTGGTATTCACGGGAGGGTTTGTGACGAAGTCCTCTCTCTCCCCTCCCTCTAGGGCAAAACTTTTCTGTTCCATGCATGCATGATGTATCAACCCATATAGTATTTGTAGCTCCAGAACTTAGCCCCACAAACGCTCGCTAGCTCCAACCTACTGTAGAGTCCAAGCTAGATGATGCCGCATGTCCTCCAACATGCTCAATCTAAACCATAACAAATTTTGTAGGTGAAATGTTTTATATGTTTTTTATGTTAGTATTTTAGGAAGGTGGGATTTAAATTTGTTTGATCAGGAGCCAAGAAGCCACCTTTTTTTTTCACTTTTTTTGTTAGGCATGTTCAATTGTTAAACCCAGTTTGAACTACAAGTCCTCCGCATTAACCAGAGAGGCAGAGACTATTCCCACAAATGTGTTATACAAACATTTAGTAGGTTCTACCAATTAGTCCATATCACATTATCATTTTTCCCTCTCCCATCTCTGGTTCAGTTTTTTCCCTCTCGTGTCTTGCACTGCGTGTCATATCTTGTGTCAAGAGTCAATGGACGTGTGTTTGGCTTCACGTACTGCGCTGTAGCCACGTACTGTATAGTGCAACTACTATTTTGTCCTAGCACATCTATGTGGTGGCTGCCAGGCAGTGCTGTATAGCGCAACCGATCACTCCCAATGTTTCTCTTTCTGTACCCCCTCTCACATCCACATCAACAAAATTGCCTTAGGCAACAATTTATGGATCGATTATCAATTAATGTTATACAACCCTTAGCTGGCTGTAGTCACCGCTCGCAAACACTGTTTTTATGTACACGGCAAAGATTTTGTACAAAGTCATATGCATTACATATATTCAAATATTTGTGTACCCATTTCTGTTAAAAAAATTAAGATGCATGCAGCAAGACAGAGAGGATGGTCGAGCTCGTGGGTTCATGGCCATCCTGTTCTATGATTGACAATTCATAACAAGCTAGCGTTCTATGCTAGCCCTATACTAACTCCATTTTAAAATATATTAATTTAGTATCGAATCTAACATAACTTCTATTTAGATATATATTACTAGGTTACATCTAACTCTATACTATATATAACCTGCGGCAAGAGAACGATGACACACAAACCTAAGCATGCATGCACCTAGTTAGCCTGGCCGGACACAGATCTGGCCAGTGAGAAAGCAATGCCATGATATAGCTATAGTCCTCATCACCGATTATCTCCGACCATCTGCCTGCTCACTCAGTAGCTACTCCTTCGGTTTCATAAAGTATAGTATGGGATTTTAGATTGTTTTTAAGAGTTTAAGATTAAGATGAAATTTCTTTAATGTTTCTAAGATTTTACTTGATAAGAAAAAAAATCATGTGGAGCAACATACTTCTTAACTATCAGTAAGAAAAACAGCACTTTAAAATTTCTTATATTTATGAAACTATGGAAAAGTTCAAAATCCCTTGTACCTGTGTACGAAGGGAGTAGTTGCAGTAGTACGTAGGCCTACAACTACCTCTGAGACTCTGAGCAGTTAGCTCTAGCTAGCTAGTAGTAGGATCAACACATGCGGCGCACAAACCAACTCCCGTCCCAGTACTGATGCTGTGCCTGTGCAGCGCAGGGCGCCGCCCGGCCGTGTCCGTTTGCATGCATCTGCATGCCTGCCCCGCTTGTGTGTGAAGGCCTGCATCCATACCAGCTTTCCGTGCTCTTTACAGTTGGGCCCTAGCTAGCTCCCTCCGACGGATCGACCGATCGATTCCGGTGGTACAGAACGCCCCCAATTATCGGCGTCGGTGGCAGCGTGAGTAGGGCATGCCATCCATCCAGCCCTCCGCCGCGCACTAACGCGCGTACGGCGCCACACCATTTCTCGTAAAGTCCCATAGCTTTTTACGCGAGCCACTGATTATTGGCCATCGCGTGCGTGCATGTCCGGTACTATGGGTAATCGATGATCGATTCCGGTACACAGCCACAGGCCGCGCCAATAATCAGCGCGCGTTACATTATCTTAGCCGCCATCGCCGTCGTCACCGTGCGTGACACCGTCCCCACCCATGCTCCGGCCGGCGTGGGCGCGTGTGGGTTCGTACGTAGTGCAATCCATGCTCCGCCACGCGCGCGGCACCACCACCTCGCAGAGTCGAACGGTTTTTGCGCACGGGCGCGAGAGCCGCGCGGCCCCGGCGCCCTGTCATCGGTTCGACCGTGGCCTGCGTACTAACTGGAGTAGTACTACGTACCAAACTGGACGGCTCCTAGGTGAGGTGACGGCGACGCTCCAACGCCACGAACGTACGCCTTGCTCGCCGCGCCGTGGCCTGCCACGCGGCGCGTGGTGGCATGCTCTGCACCGGTCGCCGTCCGAACAGGCGAACACGTACGTCGATCGATATCAATCCCTGCCCCACTGGCCCGACAGCCACACACGTGTAGGAACGTATGTACTGCACCGGCCTGTATGCCTCAAGTCTGGACGACATTTTGGCAAGCATCCTGGCTAAAGCTAGTGCGCCGGGAATCAGCTAGCTCGATCACCGTTGGAATGATTGGCAGATTGGGCACGTACGCACGACGTCGCTGTACATGACGCGCGACCACCGGCCGGCCGGCCGGCCGCGGCCGCGCGATGCCTGATGAAGAGATGGCATCGCGTGCATCTCGATCGATCTGTCTCTGTCCAATGATTCGCGACGCCTCAACTACGGCGATGGCCGCGTACAGCTACCTAGTAGCTGCTACATAGTAATACTACTACTAGTCCTACCTAGACTAGCTGAGTTTTTTTTTTGCATGCTTGCATCGAATTGAATACACTCGTACGGATTTTCTGGAGATGTGTGCAACACTGTAGCTGGGGCACTCACGCATGCATACCGTTTTTTCCCCTCGTGCATCCGCGAGCTTTTGCTTTCTTTTTTTTGTTCTCAGATTATCTGTGCCGATATTTTATGCGATGTTGTACTATGGAGATGGTCATTTCATTGGATGCCAAAACAGAGGATCGAGTCAGTGGCAGTGAGATCACACCAGTGTTCATATGCTAATTAATAATTACTCTCTCTATTTTATATTATAAGTTTTTTTCATACTTCTTTAAGTTTAGATAAATTTATAGAAAAATACTATAATATTTTTAATATAAAATAAATATAGTATATCTAATATTAGATTTAATGAAATTAATTTAGTACTACAAATATTACTATATTTTTCTATAAATTTAATTAAACATAGTAAAATTTGATTTAGAAAAAGCTAATATAAAATGGAGAGAGTGTAATCAAATAATTTTCTTTTCTCAGCAACTGTGCCAGTAAATGAGGGGTGTAGTACAGCCAGTGCCCCATGATGAACGAATTGTCCTGTCCTATTCTTATCTTTCTCAGGCTACGGCAATGTAGCTCGCTGGCCCTGAAAAGGTTCATCTGCAGTACGGCATGCAGCTAGCTGCAGCATGCGAAAACCCAGCAAAAATATGGCAGTAGCAGCGCTAGTACCATCTTTGGTACGAGCACTACTAGCAGCAACGTAACACAGCGAGCTGAAGAGAACCGTAGTACTCAAATTTTACTACTCTCACTCTAAACGGCCTAAATTACATCAAGATTTATACACTGCATTAAATCTCTCCCTTATCTCTTCCACTTCTTTCTCTCGATGCCATCCACGCTTTTTTTTCGCATGCGCTGCCGTCATGCACTACCCTACCTTCGTCTCACCAGCGCCAACAAGACCACCACGCTTACTTCTTAAGCATCAACAAGATCTCTAAACCCTGTCTCTCCTCTCCTATCTTCGACGGCGGAAGGCATCGTCCACTGTTAGATTCATCGATGTCACTACCTTCTACCTAGCCCATCATCCTCTTTCAGCTGTGTTGCTTCAACGGAGCAACTGTCGTCTTGCCACTCATTTATATCCACTATCTATCACTGACATGTACCATTACGGGTCATCTCTCTAAGCATAAGCACAAGAAGATCCCAAGCTTTCACTTTCCCTAACCCTTCTCTCAACCCAATCCCAACCCTCAGACCTAACACAGGTTTGCGTCACCGCCGTCTGAATTCGACTAAAATCTATCAAATTTTCTGGTGACTGAGAATCTAGCGATCCCTAATAAACAAATAGTATATATGAGAATGTACAGAGAGATAAATAATTGCTCTAGTACAGTCGCATGCATGCTTCTCCCCAGATGTGCAGCAAATCAGATGCTGGAGATAAAAAGTCCTCGCTTTCCACGAGACGCACGAATAGGCAAAAAGGGTGCAGACACAGCAGCTATCTACACGCGCGTCTGAATTTAACCATGCTGCGTCCTCAATCCAAAGTAATTACTCCACTGATTTACTGATCATGATGCTTCACAGGCCAGTTAATAAGCAGGCAGGGGCAGGAGATTGCAGCAGTAATTTTCATATATGAACAGATTACTGGCAGGAAGGGCCCACATGTCAAGGGATCGAAATGGAGCCGTAGGCTGAGCTGTAGTAATAGCAAGTTTAATTATAGAGCCACATATATAATAAGTTATAAGGTTATCTTTATTATTTTCTCTTCTCTTTTTCTCTCACCTATATATTTAATACATACGTGAAGAGCTTATCTCTTATATAAGAGCAAATATTTCTTTTTTTACTTTATCTTTTTCTGTAGATATATTTATAGCTGATTTATAGTACCTGCTTATCCACGCTTTACGAGGCGAAGCCCCATCCTGCGAGGCTGACGAGGCGATCTTTGCCGTACACATAGGCAGATTGTTTAAGTCTGCCTAAGCTAAACCCTATCTTGTTTTATTGTTAGGATTTGATCAGCTTGGGTTAAGTTAATCAACCTAGGCCGTAGGGATCAGTAACCCATAACAGCAGGGTTGTCCAGGCTTTTGTTTTGTTTTTTCGTAGCATAGGTGCATGCATGGATCCATTGTTCGCACTCCAGCGAGGCTGACAGAGTGAGAGTTGCTGAATGCTGAAATATGAATGGCCTCTGCTAAAACCGTCTTTGTCTGTCTGTGAGACTTTCTGTCCTTGTTAGGTGAGAGTTGGGAAAGTGACAACGGCATTGTACAGTTCTGAGAAACGGGGGTATACGCGTGATCACCCCCATCTCACCACCTGTGCACAAGCTAGATCCTCTTCTTGGGTCCTGAAAATCTTGTTTCTCGTTAAAGCCAGGAAGAATTGTGGACTCCCAGATGATGAGCTGGCGATTTGGATAGGAGTACTACAGGAGTAGTACTAATAGATTAGTAGTAGTAAGTTTTATGCTTGCTGGATTGCATGCTTTGCAACCCAACTAGGTAACTAGGCTCCTAGAGGTGGAGCTCAAATGGAAATTAAGGTTACACCATCTTTTCTACTGAATGGGAAGGCCACGGCAACTTATAATGGGCGGAATTTGCTATAAGGTAGGGTCATCAATCATGCATAAATGGGCCTCCACTCATTGGCCCAATTCGACGCGTTTCCCCCTCTTCGTCTTTTGCAAATGTTGGCTATGCATTGGTTTCTTTTAGAAAATGTTGGGCACGCATCATTCCAGCATATGTATTTTGCAGAATAGTCATCAATCGCTTTTATGTTCAGTTTAAAAAGTTCCGGGCTGCATGAACATGGTTGATGTGTGCGTTAAACATCATACAAAGACTCCTAAACCATCATGTAGTATTCTTACAAATGCTTAGAAAATTAGAGAAATTCCTATAAATTCTGAAGGAAAAAATCTAACCGTTGATTTTTATTTAATCTGATAGACCCATTATTATTAACTATTAGGTCTATCTTAATTAAAAAAACACTTCCCAACCCCAATGGCCCCACCCGGCCTGCATGTATGTGGATGTACGTACGTACATGCTTCGTTGTCCATCACCTCCCCTCTCATTCTCTCTCCTATTGTTATTGTTATGCTATATTAGTTAGTTAGGAATCATAATTTATGATAAAAAATAGCTAAATCATAGAGCTAATTTATATATCACTAGAATATTTATGACTAAATTTACATTTAAAGACTCATATTCACTATATTTTAACTTTTAAAAGAAATATGTCGCTTTTGGTTATATTTTTTGACTTTTGTGCGCCATTTAAAAAATTATTAAAAAATAATGATATAAATCTACCATCGTGCATAACTTCACAATAATTAAATTAGATCTACAATGATAAAAACTAATGTTCCAAAAAATTGTTCTCTCCATTCTAAAATTATGATAAGTCAAAATAATATTATTAGATTTATCATGAAAACTACTTTTATACTTTTGTGTATTCATATTTTTAATATCTAATATGAATATATTATAGGAAAAGACAAGTAAAAACCAATATATCTTAATCAATCAATAAAGTTATTATTCTATTTTCAGTTGATAAAGAAATAGTAAATAAAACACATTAAATTTGTAAAAAGCAAAAAAAAATATAATTGTAATTGTCTTTTAGTTCGGTGGCCTATTATTTTATACTTAGTAACTCAAACCAACCCATTTGGATCTTTCATATAGAAAACAAAGCCCTCCTCCTCCTCCCGTCTCCTCCCCTTGCCTTATTATAACATCCTCAAATTTATACATTTAAAATTTTGACTGTATCATGCTAGATTTTGATTTAATTTAATTAGGTGTGCAATTTAAAAAAATTTTCTAGATAGTAGTTTCTTTCAAAAAGGAGACTTTGGTTAATTTCTTTTTTTTTTGAATTTTGATTCAAGTAGGGACATGTCCCAAATCCCTACCTTTCAGTGCCATAAAAATCCCTTTATCAACACTATCCCATCTTAGAGTTCACTTTGCCAATTCAAACTCAAGTTTTCAAATTGAACTCTAATTCAAACCATTACCTAAATTTTAAAAATTCTTCCAAATTTTCCTTGGGAAAGATTTATCAAAATTCCTAGACCATCCTACAAGTCATCTTCTCTAATTTTCACATTTAAACCCCCACCTTTTTCCTTATTCAAAATCTTCCAAATTCCTGAAAATAAAAGGTATACTATTCATGATCACCAAATGTTGGACAATATGCCTAGCCCAACTACAGTTGCCCAATATTGGCCCAAACTTACACTTGCTAATCCCTATTTAGTTTTTGGCCCAAAACATTTCTAAATAGCTCTAGAAGGCCCAACCCAACCTCCTCTACCGTGTTTGGATGCCTAGATCGAAGCGCGTTGTGCCGAGGTCGATCATGATCGCCAAGCTACCTTGGCGCGTCATTAGTCACTAGCCGTGCTATTGGATCTCCTTTTTGGCCCCAATCTCACCAAGATACAGACGTAGAGTGAATCCCATCATGCCACCACGCACGTGTCATCGCCGATGTCGCCGAGAGCTTGTTCAGCCCTAGCAATTACATCACTTAAACAACTATCCTTTCACCTTACCATCCCTATCCTCTTCTCCTCTCATAGGGTGAAACCGAGCACCACCTAGACAGCTGTTTTCTACTGTGCCGCCATTGCGCACCACACTTAGAGAGCACCACTTTGCTTTCGCCCTCCACACCCATGGTAAAATTTTTAAATGAGTTCATCCCACCATCAAAACCCTACAAGCTTGCCTTTTCTATCCTCTCACAATCCTTGTCGACTCTGCAATTGTCTAGCAATTGATTTCATCTACTGCCATGCCAAAGGCCGAATTGCCTTCCATTTGATCATTCTATAAATAGCACCATAATCTCCCTCTTTTCATCATCATCCACCATTCACTTCCACCTCCACATTATGAAGCTTTACTTCCCCACATATTGCTTGAGCTACTACAAAGTGCTGATCACGCATCTAGTGTGCGAGCAAGCCGCTGCCGTTTTAGTCTTCTTCAAGCTTCAAGTTCTAGCAAAATGCCACCTCCAAGCTACACTACCTCCTTGAAGCCTGTCCGAACGCATCCATTCCATTTTCTTTACCACACCCTGCTAAGTTGTGCTTCTTGCTATTCTGCTCTATTCCACACCACCAATGCCATACATAGTCGCTTTTCGCCATCCTACCATCTTCTAGTGAGCTTTTCCAAAGAGTATCCTTGTTAAACCTAGTTTCCATTTCAGCCACAAATTTGCACAATTATACAACCTAGACAGTGGTCCTGAATGTGGGTGTTCGCTATCGAAAGGTCTTGACATTGAACGATTGGTTGACAAGCCCGTCATCCTATCCTATGAGTTGAAACACTACTCCGCGTGCTAGTTCCAGAGCTTCATTCTCTTCCTTGGCTCTCATTGCACTCCACTGTTATGCCGCTTGTGCACAAAATTGACCACTCAACTACCACCCATGGCTACTGGAGTACACCAATCACCATTCCTCTAAACCCGCACCCACCTACAACCCACCCTATCGCCAGGATTCCCAACCCTAGTACCAGTGAGGAGAAGAACTAAGAAAAGGGGATCGGGAGGAAGAAGAAGAGAGAGATCTAATGGGTGGGCCCATGAATAGTAGCATTTTTCTATTTCCGGAATACTTCAAACTTCAATCTTTAGGAGACTCTATCTCATTAAATATAGATCCAATTTCAATAAAACTTGGACCAAAATTCTTCTTATTTCAAGCTCTATCTTTTAGTACCAATTTTGCTATTTTATCATTTTCTTTAATTTTCTTGATTTATTTTGGACTTCCTTTTGAATTTGGATTTCAAATTAATTCTTAGGTTTTGAAGATAATTCTAAGTCTATAGAAAATATACCAGATCCTCATGACTTCGAGTAAGGCAAGTTACTGTGAATTCTTTGATCATACTATGCCTATATTTTGAAAGTTTGCTAAAAGTATTTATTATGTGTATTTACCCTTGTTCAAATACTTTATTTCATATTCATAATTCTGAACTTAGAAACCCAGATGATAATTTAGTTTCGCTTAGATTTGCTAAGAAATCAGATTAAAACATGTTGAACTTAGGTTAAAACAGTACGGTAGAATTTGGTGATTCTAGAGTAGCAAGTACTATTTTGATCGGCATAAGACTTTTGCCAAGAACATGTAAAGAACAAACCGAGTATAACCATAGTTATCGAATTGGAATATAATTAGCTAATTAGGTGATCTAGCAAAGATGTTTATTTAAAATTAAAGCCTTAAAGAACGAACCGAGTATGATTGTAATTCTTGAATGTATATAGACCTAAGCTAATTAGGTTGTATAGTGATTCATTTAAAATTAAAGCCTTGTTAAGAAGACGAATTATGTCGAGGAAGGCAATTATTATTTACCTTGCATAGGTAAATATTTATTTAAACTTAATTGTGATCATGTGAATTTTTATAAACCCTATGGTGTCATACAACCAGTTTTTCTTATTAGACCCTAGAAACGTCAGAACTCCTTGCTAATAACACAAGTTTAGAGCACATGAGGGCTAAAGTTTATATAACATGTACCACTAATATTAGAAAATGGAATAGCTAGACCATGACAAGACTATTTTGGGTAGTACATTATAAGTTACTGGTAAAACGTACATCTTAGTATGAATATTTCAATCTATTTGAATAGCCGTGTTTGTGGTTATATGAGCACTAGGACTCACAGTTATATTTAGCTAGAAATTTAAATACTTATATGAATTTCTTTTAAATTCCTTTACAATTTAAGTATACCAGATTTAATGTTTTATAAATTGGCTTTATACAAATAACCATTCTACTCATCCTATTTATACCATATTTCCTGCAATAACTTACTGAGTATTGTGTATATTCACTCTTGCTCTATACAAAATTTTCAGAATTGGATCATGAGGAGGACCATCCTTATGAATATTTTTACGATGACCCAGAAGCCCTAGGAAACCCTTAGATTTCTATCTTGCTAGTGAAAACAAATAAATTTTTTGATGTATAAAATAGTTGTTTTTAGTTGGCTTGTAAAACATCCTATGTAATAATGAAACCCTTTTAGTTTTATTTTATTTTGTTGACATATGTAATGAAGATCCAGTTGTAAATATATGCATCAATAGTACTAGTGTATTAAGTTTCAAGTTGGCGTAACTATAACCTCCATCTCTATTAAATGTCTCTATATGTTCGTAGTAATAATAAGCATAACAACACCTTTCGATGAGTACATAGCTGATAGTCAAATTTATAACAATCTTTATTAAAGAATGAGGTTTATTTGTAAAACAGTCTTTAGTGAGAACTCTAAAATTATATGCACAACCCTATGTCTTCCTCTCTTTGTTCTTTGGTTGTTGAATCTCTGTAAATATAAGTCAATGATCTATTTGTAAACATTTTTTTCCGAAGGAACACTAGGTAGATAGAGTATGAGGGTCTATTTGCGAAATAGTTTTTTTACTGAAGGTGCACATTGTAAAATTATATCCACAACCTTAATACACTTTTCTTAGTTGGCTCAGGAGGCTTCTAGACAAAAAAAATATGATTACTACTTCCTCTATCCAACGGTTCAGATTTCTGCTAGCTATTTTGTTTCCATGTGAATCAAAGGCCATTGTTTTGTTGATTATCTGGCTCATCCTAGTTGAGTTTGGGGATTTACTTTTCACTTGTAGAGATTGATCATGGGTTGATACAGTACGTTTATTAGTTTCCAGGATTTAAAATTTTAGGGCCTAACTAGTATGTTCCTCTCCTCCATTATATGCACACTTACCCTCTCCGCTGTGGCTCTCCCCTCCTCTCTCATCCCACTCAATTCCTTCCTCTCCTATTTTAGCTAGAAACAATCAATAGTTACAAAGCTAAATGATCATCCGATTTTTAGTTAGTTTGAACTGTTTTTATAAATAATTAATTAATTTAAGATGCATATTACACATATTATACTGAATAAAAATTAAAATGGGAACATAGACCCCAATCATTTTAATGGCAACCAAATAACAACAATGAAACATTATAAAAAGTTGACAATAAATATTATATCATCTTAAATCATTCCACTTCCTCTATAACACTCTTTAAGTCGCTATGTGTTGAAAAACTCTCAAAAATTCTAAGGAAATAAACATCTAAATATCAATATCCACTTAAATAAGTGGATCCATTATTTTCAACCATTAGATACACATTTAGAAAAATTAGAAAAATCTTAAGTAGCCATGTGTATTGTCTTAAAAATTAAAAAATCTTAGAACTTTTTAAGAAAAAGCAAAATATGTGATTATCGGTTTTCACTTAAATTGTTTAGAAAAATTAGAAAAGAAACTCTCCTCCACTTTGCCCTCCCCTCGCATGCGCATAGCACTGTCAGCCCCCTTTCCTCTTTGGCTCGGCTCCCCCTCTCTGTTTCTATCAAACTCAAACTAAAAGAGAAACAATCAATAATATTAAAACGACCACTCATCTGATTTCTAACCTAAAAGTTGCTCTATTCATAATTAAACCAACAATTTTAAGATTCATAATGCCTATATTTTGAACTTAAAATAAGACTTGTAGAAACTAAAACAGAAAATAGAAAATATCAATAGTGACTAAGTTGAGCCATTTGGAAAAAATCTAATAAATTTGTTAAAAAAATTTGATTAGTACTTTTCACTTAAATTGAAACGACCATTTTCTTTTCCATTTCCATTACCATTTTTAAGTGATTAGTTATTAATGTCCATCTATTGTACTATCATATATCATGATATTATGAGTTTCTCTAAATATTATTGCATATATAAGCCATGCTAAGGTAGCATTACATAGCTATAGTTGGTTTAAAAGTTACATTTGTGACTCTTAAATTTAAATTTTAGAACTCATGTTGACTATTTTTTTTAAAAGAAACTATAGATCATGTGTATCATAGGAAAGCTTATATCCCTCTATCTTTATTATTAAATCATATGTATGTAACAAATTATATTAATAGGATGCTTTCTTGATGAACAATAATAGTTTTTCATGATTCGTTAAAAAAGTGAGCCCTTAAACATTTAATTAAAAACACCTTTTCTAAATGAACTAAGTATACCTGCTTATAGAGATTAATTAAATACTATATAAAGCTAACAAATAGCTTGAATAACTTATTTAAACAATGCCAATAAGAAAAGTTGTGGAAAAATTATACTTTTAAGTATGGCGTGTGTTATCTGGTCGATATTCCACCCTTACAACTTTCTCAAACGCAACCTACAATGCTCACACGAATATGCGGGCTACCTTCCTAGTTTGTTTATAAAGAAGAAGAAAACATTAATATGTTCCTTTTCTTTTCTGGGAAATACTTGCAACATACATTAGCATCTATATTTGCAGATCTAAAATATATATTCAGTTTTTTTAAAATGTGAACCATGGAATGGCATGACTGTTTATTATGTCTACATGGAAATACAACCATCTTCTAATGGAAAATTCAAGCACATACTGGCATATCACGATGGCATAAGGTATCCCTGTTACAGGAATATCCATGACTAATCAAACCGTGACCGGACCTTCTTCATATTTCAAAGGCTTTCAAAGGGTCTTTTGGGTCGATATCATGGACGAGAGGAAGATCTGGTTGGAGACTCCCTTGGCTGAAACCAATGCTTTCTAGTGTCTCCAGCACGCAGTCAAACAAAATTTTGTTTCCGAATGGGGTGAAGTGTAGTCCATCACTGCATGTTATAAAAGAAAGTTATATATTCAGGAAAAGAAAATTTGTAAGCAGTATACACTATAATTGCTTATTCACAGCTACATCACGACATAACGCATTTCCTCATCAAGAAAACCAGGCACCCAGAACCAAGCCCAAAACAAAAAAATTACGATGTTCTGGAACACCGACGGAGTATCATGTTACTGTATACAGAGCACAAGAGGAGATGAAGCAAGCAAATTGCATTTTGTAAGTTTGTTACCATAAATCTTTTGATCTAAGCACAACTCAGAAGCTAGAAAACAGAATGAGACGGTGTTATGCAGAGTGTCAAGTTCATCTTGTTTGGTTAAATAACTTAACTATAGGGTCTTCAGAAATAGACAGGTTTTAGGGGCAACAACAAGGAAGTGATTGCCCATCTTAGTAAGCAGCAAGAATTTAGGCAAACAGTCTACCCATGAATATACATTTGTTATAGAACTTCAACACTCAACAGAAGTACAGAACCATTACGTTTGATCAGATTGCTTGCGCAATCTGCGAAGTAGGATACTGGTATTAAGCCTATCCACAATTCCATATTCGAGTTTAGGTATAAGGTCACTTGAAATAGATCCATACCATAATGCAGATGTTTGCCAGTCAGGAAATTGGTGCATCTTTGTCCAGATGTCTATGACTGGATGGTTCAATTCTTTAGCAACAGTCAGGAATGCCTGTGCATAAGTACCAGTAGCTTCATTGGTTCTTTCAGATAGTTTTGAAGGGTCATGTTCTCCATACATGTCCCTGCAAGGAAAGACGGACAGTCAGTACGGATTGCAAATCTTCTGTACAAGAAGATACAGCGTTTAATTTGTTACATGAAAAAAGAATCTTCAGATGAAGCCAAGAGCCAGCAAGTGGTAACTGGATATATGCCGATAAACCAGTTCCAAAGGTAAAAATTCTCAGAGTTAGAATGTGCGTATTTTTTAACATGAGAAATACATACACAATGGTGGTCAAATCTGCTTACGGATACATGTTCACAAATCAAACATAAGCATACCCTGTACTGTACTGGTACATTACGAACTCGGTTTTAAATTTTTGAACAAAGTATTTTTTATCGGAGTAATTCATTGATCAGAGCACAAGCAATTTCCTGGTTGACTCTTTTTCTGTCGTTCATCATAGCAGAAATTACTGCCATGGATGAAATAAACAGAGAATGGCAAATACACCATCATGTCATTAACAGGTAAATGCAACAAGAATGCCATATAACAACAGAAAACCGATTAAAAACATCTGGTGGTTATTCCTTCCATCCTTATCGAATTCTCGCTGGTTCATAGATTGGCGGAGGCGTGATGAGTATAATTTTAGTGGAGGGCCATTGCTCCTGCGAAAATCCAAACCAGATTAAGCAACGAAGAAGCAGTCGCATCAGTTCAAGCCGGGCAAACCAATCGATTTCAAGCAACCTTGAAGTAGGCACAGATGGCGCGGAGGTTGCTCTGGTACTCCTCGAGCGGCACGTGCTGATGCACCTGCTTCCGATCCGGCAGCGAGGCGTCGTTGGCGCCGAAGAACACCGTGACGGCCGCCGGGTCCACGCCCTCTGACGCCGCGGCGCCCTCCATGGCCCTCGCCAGCACCCGCAGCGCCCATCGCGTGTTGTACCCGCTGAACCCGCGCAGCACCACGTCGGCCTATCAAAACGATGATGCATGTCGTCGGCGTATGCGCGGGACGGCGGCCGGATCGCGAGGAGGAGGAGCATCAGTGGGGGTGCGTACCTTGCGGGCGAAGTGGTCGGCCAGGACGGTGCCCCAGCCACCGTCGGCGAAGGACAGCTCAGTGATGGAGTCGCCGAAGAGCACCAGCCGCGGCCTCATCTTCCTCCTTGGAATCGGATTCCTCCATACCGGGATATCCGCTGGGGCTCACTCACTACTGTACTAACTGGTTGGGAAATTCTCACTTGCACAAACCACTAAACAATAAGCTGTATTAATATATTTTCAAAATTTTATTAATATTTAATTAATTATACTCTAATTAAATATACAGCAGGTAAGATTTTCAACCCTACGGCCTCTCAGTTTGTCATCGGATCACTCCTCTCATGTTCATGTATGCATATCTTATCTATTATATAATAGATATATATAGTTAGATAGATATTTGCTATTGTAGTCAATTGAATTATAGAAATATGATTAATTTCTTATGCAAGTTTAGATATATAATTATTTAGACCTATAAATACTTCTTTTTTCATGTGAATGAACAATCTATACCATTTAGAAGAAAAGTAAGTCACTTTCTCTTTTTTTTCCTTTTACAAATAAGTTTTGCACCATAAAAAAAGTTGGTAACACTCTAGACAATTCTAGCATATTTGGGCATGCATATGTTGATTTTATCATAAAATTAATTTATGTTTTTTTAAGAAAAACAAAACTATTTGATTGTTGAACTTTCTGTGCTGTATGTGTCCTACCTCATTTTCTCTCTTTCATTACTTGCCGCTCAGCTAAAATTTCAAATATGACTTTTGGCCAGGTATGCATGGGTATAGTAGTAGAATGAATTAAATGACTTTGGTTAGATATGCATGGGTATGGGAGTAGCATGAATATTTGCTAGTCATGTTATGAACTATCTCACGATTTTGTTATACGGGCGAATCAGAATTCTTTTCTTTGCCTGAGTCCCAAACAATTGATTTATCCTATTTAAAATAGTAGAACAACTGCTACGTATTATTTATATAATTATGTATTTTATATATAACTATATTTTTAATTTATACTGTTATAATCTATATACGATCTCAATATCTCTGATTAATATAAAAATTTCTAGCCTGAAGGTGATGTTTTTTTTAACTATCTTACTAATATAATATAATAGATGGATATATTTTTTTATTTCAAATTATAGTTAATCTTGTCTTATATTTTAGACAGACACTTCTCTCAATATTTCTTAATATTTATTTAGTATTTTAGTTAGTCATAAATTGTATGTCCTTATGACTTTATTTTTTCTTTTTTTCCTGTTAATGCTATTTTATATATATTATTGTTATAATTTTTCAATCTTACTTTTAAATATTTAAAGACTTTTCTTGGTATTTTTATTTTCAATTTTCATGTTTTTAAAGTTTATTTAGTATTAGTATTGAAATCCTATTTTGAAATTTACTATATTTTTATTTTAAATTTTAAATAATCTTACTTTTGGATATTTATAGATTGTATTTTGCTATGGACTCTTCTAGTTTTTATTTATTTAATTTATTTATTTTTTAATTTTAATGATCTTTTGAAGTTTATTTAGATTTTTTATTAAAAATCTAATATTAGAATTTAATTTATTTTAAATTTTAATTAATATGGTGCCCATCTTTCAATATATCTTATTTTTCATTCTAAATTTCTATTATTTCTAAATTATATTCCTACTTAAAGTCTTATTTTTCTTTTTCTTCAATTCACATAAAATTTTTTAATCTCTAGAGCAAACATGGTGCATCCTTTTCAAGTCTACCTTAATAATTAGTAAAATATATCCCCTTGATAATAAACATATTACATTTTTTGTTATTAAAATATTTTATATTTTGTATAAGATTCCATCATGCTTTGACCATCCATAAATTTTAAAACACACAGTTTCATAACATAAAAATTGACATATGTAGATTTTATCTTGAAAAAAGTTTTAACAATACCTTAAACTTCTTATACTTTATGTTTTATTTATGAACTTGTTCTAATATTAAATTTCAATCAGTATTACACGTCGAAATCCATAAAGAAAAGTCAAATGACATTAGTTTCTGACCGTCAAGTAATAAGTCTATGAGAATACGAAAGCACTCCACTTCTCAAGACAATGTCCATATGTACCCTTTTTATATGTTTTTGATCACCGCCAAAAAATCCCGCGATCGGGGAGGAACGGCGGCTCGGTCACACGAAGGCCTGGAAGGTCTGCTTATCTCCAATGCAGGTCCTTAGGTCTCGAGGTTCGTGAGCGTGCCAGTTAATTTGACCCTGTAATTAACAAGGAGGTGAGACGAGCGGGTCCGATACAGACGCTCGCTATTGGCTGGCTGCCGATAGATTTGGGATGCTGTTTGATCGGCTAGAGAGCCGATGTGGACAGGTGTCGACAAACGGTCGACCGTAGAGCCGATGGAGGAACCAGGGTGTGCTCAGATGATATCGAGGCGCACGAGATCCCTCTGGACAGCCGAACAGTGATTCATCGGCTGGAAAAACCGATGAAAGCGGATGCAGCCTAGGCGATGATTAACGCAAGAAGGCACGGGCTGCAAAGCCGATGCCGCTCCGGATGTGACAGCAAAAGACCCGTCGCCCGCCGTGACAGCACCATCAACACCGAACCTCGAAGATTGGACCTAACCGAGATAGTACGAGGCCGGGGCCAGCGGCAATAATACGGAGGACGTCGGATTGGCTATGCCGTAGTAAGAATAGGAACGAACCTATCGACTAGCTGAGCCGATGAGAGGACACCTCTCTGAAGGTGGGTGCATATCGGCTGGAGGTCCAATCTTCGAGGTCCGATACGTTTGGCGTTACGCGTCGTGGGACGCCTCTAAAGTCTGATGCGTATCGGCCGAGGGGCCGATGCGCTGGGCGTGAAGCACAGAGTATGGATAACTCATCGGCTAGCACTCCGATGATACGCCGTGCAGAAGCCTATAGGCCTGAAGCTCAATCTACCGTCGGCAGCCCCGTAGGTCGGACCTAACCGATGCAGCACAAGACTGACGACGACAGAGGGAGCTTAACGGGCCGATAGGTCCAGCACGGACGTGATGCGATACATCCGATCGGCCTAAGAGGTCGGACATAACCGATGCAGTCTTAGACAGAGCAAGACATAACGGGATGGTGGCGGGACTTACCCCTTCGCCGGAGATCGGACTTAACCGATGCAGCCCCGTGTCGAGAGCCAGAACCCGCCGGTAGAACCTAGATAAACTAGGGTGGCGATGCGCCAAATTTGAATATGATCGAGAGATAGATTACATGTTTCCAGGGGGTCTATATTTATACCCTGAATTTACAGACAGAGTTCAACGCGTCTATGACCATCGGATATTATTTCCTAGTAAGAAAAAAGGAAAATATTCCTAAAGAAGTTAACTAACCAGCTAGACCTTTCTAATTGAGTAAGGTTATAATTTACAAAAATAAGCACTCTACCGTAGAGTCCACGGCTCCTCCGCAAACCCGGTTTCATCTGAATAATCTTTCAATTTGTAACCGAGTCTTCCTTTGTTACAACCTGATCGGCTTCTCCACTGTAGTTATCGAATATTTTTTAGTCAAGCCGATCCTTCTCTTTCCTTCCCTCGGGCTTCTCGGACGATCCCGATTGAACAATCCCCTGTCTTCAAGCCGATCTAATCTTCTACTAATCTGATCGGCTTTTCTACAGTTTTTCATCGGCTTTGTCTCAGTATTTTCATCGGTCGATGGCTGCATCAAACCCTCCAATGGACCTTTCAGCCGATCGGTTTTAGCCCCATCGGATCTTCCAGCCGATCGGCTTTAGCGCCATCCGATCCGTCAGATTTTGGCGTTAACAGTTTCTAAAGTAAGTATTTCAAAGGTCAAGTGAGAGTTTTAAAAGTTTACCACTATTAGGTAACATCATCGAACTATATTCCGATCTACGTTATGAAGCCATATCGAAACTTTCTTGACTGTTCAGCAATATTTTCTCTATAATCCACACACTTATAATTGAAAAATAAACTTACCAATATTTTTAATCAGTTATAACCTTCGTATAATTGAAAAAGGTATCAGCGACGATAAAACATAACTTATAGAAGCACCGATGGGGTTCGAACTTTTGTGCTCACAGATATTATACATATGTGAGTACTGGTGTGTTTTCAACATAAACTTCGTTAGCTCAGGATTTGCAATTGACCTTTATTTATTTAAACACATGCTAAGATGATACTTACCAATGTGTGTGTGGATGTGTCTTTTACATTGGAATTGAAAAAACAAAATACTATAACCTAAAATGATGGTGGTTACGGTGGTTATTTCATTTTAACAACCATACATCAATTCGACGTCACACAATAAAAACTTTGATTACTGTTGAGTGCTGACCTTGCATTTCAACAATTGGCAAGTACTCCCACTCCAAAGAACTCAGAAAGCACCATCTCTTCCCCGGTCCACCCATGACCCAACTGCGCAAAGCTCCAAGAACGCAGTGGAACCGAACAGTAGATGAACACAAATTTTACCATCAACGGAAAGGGCACAGAGAGAAAAGAGGGTAAAGAAGACGTTTCAGACCAGGAAAAGAAAAAAAAGACGAACAGTAGCAGCTGGCTGCCCTGTCCCACCACCTCCGGCCTCCCACCGAACCCCTGTCTTCCCATCTCGCCTCGGGCCCCCTCCCCTCTCCGAAATCCCCAAATCGCCGCCCCGATCCGCCGCCGCCCTCGATTCGGCGCCGCCGTTGACCCGCCCCCTATGGCCTCAGGGCCGCCGTCGCCGTCCTGCAAGGTGTTCTCCCGCAAATCTCACACCCACGGCTCCGGCCCCAACTCCTCCAAGGCGGCCGGCGGCGGCGGCATCCCAGCCTTCGATGCTCACAACGGGACGCACATCCGCACCGTCACCTTCTCGCTCTCCTCCTCGCCGGCCTCCCGCCGGGAGCTCCGCCGCCGCCTCACCGCCGAGCTCGCACAGGTGCGCGCCACTTCCAAGCGCCTCAACTCCCTCCCCGCTCCCGCGCCTTCCTCCGCGCTCTCCGCCACCGACCCCTCCACCCCTCTGCCTCCTCATCCGCCCGTCTCCAAGCACAAGTCGAAGAAGGGCCCCTCGAATCTGTCGCTCTCCGCGGAGGCGCGCCGCAAGCTCTACGCGCCCGTGTTTAAGAGCTGCAGTACGCTGCTCGCTAGGCTGATGAAGCACAAGCACAGTTGGGTGTTCAACACGCCGGTCGACGCCAGCGCGCTTGGCCTGCACGACTACCACACCATCATCACCAAGCCCATGGACCTCGGCACTGTCAAATCGCGGCTGGCCGCTGGGCACTACAAGTCGCCACGAGAGTTCGCCGCCGACGTGCGTCTGACCTTTCAGAATGCCATGAGGTACAACCCCAAAGGGCAGGATGTGCACTTCATGGCGGAGCAGCTGTTAAACATGTTTGAGGAGAAGTGGCCAGAAATTGAGGCCGAGGTAGCACAGTTGTCACCACAGCCGCCAACGCCATCATCAGCTGCACCCAGGAAACCGAAGGAGATAGATAATTCTAAGGTGTTAGAGAGGTCGGACTCAACAGTACATGTTGCGGGGATGGAGGCTACTCCAAAGCAGCACACTGGGCGGCCCTCAGTTTTAAAGAAGCCCAAGGCAAGGGAGCCTAATAAGAGGGAGATGACCTTCTGGGAGAAGCAGCGGCTTAGTAATAATCTCCAGGAGTTGCCACCAGAGAAACTTGACAATGTTGTGCAGATTATAAAGAAGAGAAACTTGTCACTCAGCCAGCATGACGATGAGATTGAGGTTGATATAGATAGCTTTGATGTTGAGACATTATGGGAGCTTGATAGGTTTGTGACAAACTACAAGAAAAGTATAAGCAAGAACAAGCGGAAGGCTGAGCATCCTGTGGCAGGGCAGGATGAGGTGAATCATGATCTAGAGCTAGAGAAGACAGAGCATGCAAGGTTGGATGAAGTAGAGCAGGATCAGATGCCCCCAGTACAAGAGACGGTATGCTTCTTAGGGATGACATAATTGTTGTGAATTACTTGCTAATTAATGCTGTGATATCTCCAATATGGTACTTACTATTTTCCTACAGTTACAGAATCCTGAGCCAGAATCAATCGATATTGAACCACTTAAAGAAAACATGGCAGGTAGGCTGATTAGGTGTTTTTGAAGCATGTTTTATAGTAATTGTTATTATTGTCTTTGAAAAAATAGTAAATGTTTCAGCTATAATATCTAAATGTAAAGTTGTGTTTGTGACCTAGCTCTATTACCAGTTTAAGGATAACAACTAAGTTGCTCAATTACAGATGACAATGAGAGGTATGTAGGCTCATCATCACCTGTCCATTTGGAAGATCAGAATGGGGAGAATGCTGGTAGATCAAGTAGTTCTGGAAGTTCTAGTAGCGATTCAGGCTCTTCGTCTAGTGGTAAATGCTCTCCTCCTTTGCAGAAATTTATATTATCAGCATACCTGTTTGCAATTAGCTCTATAAAGGATATTTTCATATACATATGCATAACACATGGAATTTACCGTGAGAAGCATATGCAGATACAGACACAGATAGTTCATCAGCAGATGTCTCTGATGCTGCACAGTCACCTAGAACGTAACATCTATAGGCCAGGTATGTTTAGTTAATGGGCAATCATTCTCTTGTATTTGTTTTCCAAATTCAAGTTATTCAATTGGTATATTCTTCAAGTCTTAGGAGAGCATCTACTTATTCAAGCTGCAAAAAAGAAAACAAAGAAATTATAGTGAGAACGATGAAGATCCATATAGCCCATGCAACTTAATTACTTCTGTAAAAGCTTTCATGTCACTAGGGGATGGACTTTGTACGGTTTATTTGGTTTTTTGAGACCAATTTTGCAACATTTGCACCTGAAATTAATGTCAGAAAAAAACTGCACAGAAAATACTGAAATAATTGGGTTTCCTGTTTTTAATGGATTGTGCATTGCCATTTCAATAATTCATCAATTTGTGATAATGCATGTATGCGACAAGGAGAATGCAAGACCAAAAACAAACAAAAGGGCATTGATTGTACAAAGAACACCAACTGAGCAACTAATAAATGGATCAGGAGTCAAATCAAGCAAACAAGCAAAGCAATTAATAGTAACTAATAGGCGAATCGAAGATCAAATGTCAACCAAGAAAAACAATCAAGAACACAAATAGGATCTGTGGGCCTGTTGGAGCCATGGAGTGTCTGTGTTGTGGCCTATGGGCTTTCTCTACCACCGCTCATTGAGTCCCCCATTGGTGGAGCAGAAGCTGATTGCTGCACTGGGGGCTGGAGGCTTGAATTGCTAGGGTTTTGGCAATGGAAATCAGGGCCAATGGGGCCTGGGCACCTGGCTGACACGCTGAGTGGGCCTTGGGCTGAGGCGAGATGGGTGGAGGTGCTGAAAGTACAAAAATACTGAGGTGGCCTTGAGTTTGGTTTGTGCGGTTTCTGTGGTTTCCAGGATAAAAAAACCATAATGAAAACTGAATAACAAAAATTAAATCAAACTAGAAACTGGAAACAAAAATAAGAAAAAACTGACAGTTCGGTGTGGTTTGGTTCAGTTTGTTTTATTTTTGCGCAGCCTTAACTTGTCACAAGCATCTTAATTCTTACTACATGCATAAAGGACTATAATTTACTGATTAATGAGCAGCTACATGTGCAAACTAAATAGTTCTATTGTGTTATTGTATTTTACTACTCTTATCTAGCAGTATTATAAGCTACTCCCTCCGCCCCAAAATATAGCTACCTTTAGCATTTAAAATTCATCCCAAAATATAACTACCTTTAGAGATTTTAGTGCTATAATGCCCAAAATACCCATCTCCTTGGGTCCCACATCCCACCGACCACATTACCTCCCCAGGCTGCATCCTCCCACCGGATATGTGTCTCCCGGGATGGAGGGAGTAATATGTTATATCTTATTTGTGTTCTACCTTTGCTTTTGTACAAAGCTTTATTGTTGTAGTAACTCATAAAGCATCCTAGTTCTTACCTGACAATCTGACATACAAATGATAGTTTTTTTTGAAACATTACAAAGGATAGTAGTTGTGCTAACAAATGAGCAGCTAACATGTTCAAGCCAGAATAGATCTATTGTACTGTATATCATATTTTACTACTCAGCTACTAATATTATAAATTTATATAGCCTCAATTATTCAGAGAAGAACAAATCAACAAAGTGTGATGATCTGATGGCCATGGATAGTTGCGTGATTGGGTCTTGGATGTTCTGTTTGACATTAGCATTGTGATGCATTAGTATTGTGACATGCTAGCAGGAATGCAAATGTGATTTTTTTGCTGTTGTTTGCACACAGTTAAAAATTAAGCTAGACCTTGGATATTTGATCGTGACCCCATCAAACAGTGTCCCAACTTAAAGGCTGTCAGAAGATATTATCACAAGTATTACCTTTCCTGTCATTCTGTCAATCTACTGAACAAGGATAGCTATTGGTTAAGTAGTGCCTGGTGGAGTTGCCATGCAATGACACAGATGATTTAAAGTTGCGGAAGCTTCTTGCACTGTGATCCTAAAATTATCCATGATAATAATTTCTCAGTATATGGTACTTACTGGTAAGAAAATAAGCTTGTATAGCAATAGAAGCATTCCATAGACAATTTTGGAAAAGGTTGACAAAGTTTCATTGTAATTTGCACAACGTAGGTGTTTATGTTGGTTTTATCCCAAAAGTTGGAGATTCTGGTAGACATCTTCCCAAATTATTATTCCTCCTTTCTTTTGTTACATATAGTCTGGAACTGTGGATATTGCCCTATTAGCTGTGAGCTGATTGTTTTCTTGTCTTGTATACTGCAGCTCATGTAGCATTGTGCCAACCAAATTGATGATCTTTAAATACACCAACGATGTGTTTGTGCACTGCAAAAATGCAATGGAATTACAGAAACTGTTTTTCTTTGAACTGAATATATATTAAAAAAAATTAAACCTTGCTTTTCTGAGATTACCTCTCAGTCTCTCACAGCTGTTTTAGAGCATGAGAACTCATTCTAATTACCAAGGGGATCATTTGCTATATGTTTCCACATACCAAGTATGGCTCGATTTGTTCAATATCCCTGGTGACTAAAATTCCAGGCCTCAAGAAGTGTCGTCATGTGCTGATAGCAGCTGAATGCATCAGTCGGGAACCCTTCAAGCTGTTGGCCTAGGCTATCCTATTATCTTATTTGTGCTTATGTAGGTGCATTCAGTTTGCCAGGGAAACCTCACTAATGAGGGTATATTTCCAATCTTAAAGTCATATGTATCCAATTTAAAGATTTTTACATCTGGTAAAAATAAAAAGTTATCATTCGGATATCTACCTGTATTCCAATAGTAACCCTGAACAAAAAACAAATTGTTCACAACTCTATGTTCTCTGACGCCCTTCTCCTTTATGGACATTCTCCCTTAAAAAAAAGAAAAAACAACTATGTTCAGTGTGCTGAGGTGCAGGACGGGGAATCAAGGATTTATTGTGAGAATATGGCCCACATGATATTGTGGAATTTTCTATGTGAGTGCAGATGCAGGTGGGATTAGGA
Organism: Oryza coarctata; assembly: GCA_030770085.1. NCBI lineage: Eukaryota > Viridiplantae > Streptophyta > Magnoliopsida > Poales > Poaceae > Oryza > Oryza coarctata. The sequence continues at coordinate 5,139,311 of CM061462.1, forward strand.
TATATAAATAACCATCACCACTGTTATGTAAGGAGTGCACAATGAATAGCTGTTGCATTGACTGCTGCCCGTAGGGCATATATACAGTACAAGGTGACAGACACAAGGAGTAAACCCTGAACCACAACTCCACAAGTGTGATACCAGATGTACCCTTAACAATGACCACCAACCACAATATTGAAAGCAATGAAGAAATTTAATTTTATAGTTGTGCTTCTCTTGAATTTTACTTAATCTACTGCTATGCAACCAGTTTCTGCTACAGTTCATAATCTACTGTAATGGATTTGGTTCCCACTTCTTGTGACTTAAAACTTTTGAAAATCAAATTATCATAGAGAGAACTCAGAGAAGATGGCTTTTCCCTTGACCTTTTTTCAAGTTATGGGGCAACTCTTTGCTATGTCAGATCAGTTTGGAAGCCTAGCACGTTGTAGCTATCTTTATCAGATGTCATATGCATGATTCATTATGTAACAACTTATCAGAACTTAATATGCCATATGCCAGTTGGATTGAGATGCTGGAGTTTCAGCCAGTTGTCTAATTTTCTGTTGATATTTATTATTTATTAATGAAAGGCTTAAGCTTATGTATTGATTGCATTTTTTTTAGTTTGTGTTTGATTGAGGTAACTAGTTTTTGTTATCCATATACTACCTCTATCCCATAATATAAGGGATTGTAGGTTGTTTTGGAAAGATCAAAGAGAAAGGAAAATGACCATGATGTCCCTCATTAAATGAGGTTTAGTTAGGGATGAAAGGGTAGTTGGAGGTAATATGAGATGAAACTTGAATGATGGGACTAGCAGTACTCTTAATCTCCTATACTGTAGGACAAAATTTTAACTCTTCGATCCCTTATGTTATGGGACGGAGGAAGTGTAACTATATCAGTACTCCAAACATACTGGGTTCTGATCAGGAACCAAACAACTTTTACTGTGCTGCAAGACTGCAAATATGCCGTATTACGAGAATTTCTTGTCCCAGTTTGGAATGTGGGATTTTTTTTCCATGACTTATAGGAATTGAACTATTCTTGTATGAAGCTATTTGAAATTCATGCCCTCCAAATGTGTTATTAATACTTGATGAGACACCATTGGGAATTGAATGTTTCAAATTGTGGCCATCCTCTTGAAATCTTTTGAAAATTTTGCTGCAAAAGATTATAATATGATTGTCCATGGATTTATTCCACTAGGGATATGCTTGACAATTGGCATCTCTACTATGATTCCAGTCATTGTTAAGATTAATGCTAAAAAATCTAACCACAACATATGAATTTTTTGTAATGCGTTTATTAATGACAAATGGTAGGACAAAAATTGGTGGTGTGATATTAGTTGCTTCTGAAATGCATTTATCTTTGAGTAGCAATCTAGCAGATGAATTGCTATCACAGTCTTCACGAGCCACGAAAACAGAAGATTGAATAAAACTAATATCTTATAGAGTCAAAAAGATGAATCTTACTCATGAATTTATGGAAGAATTAGAACTTCCTGGAAAAAATGTTTATTGAGGGAGTTAGCCAATTTGATAATATGGCTAATACATCTATTCTTATCTGCAGATCTTGATGTTAGGCTGGGAAGTTCACCGAAAATTCTGGCATGATATCGTCAGCGAGATTCAATGCTGTCCTGTAAATTTTGGCTATGTAGGAAGTCTAACCAAACCAATGCTTTTGTGTTCATCTTGCTGTCTGTTTTAGACTCATAGTGGGTGCCATAAAATGCACATGCATTTCACGCGCCTGTACCATTGTTTGCACTTATGTACTTATTGTAGAGTGCTGCGTTTACCCTAATCATTGAGCTGGAAATTATCTAACATTGGATGGAAGAAACCTGCACATTGGGGGAAGCAAGACAACCGGTGAAGACCAGACCAGGAACCTGGAGGCCCCACCCTGTTGTAATATTGTAAAATTGCTATAGTAGTTGGGTAATTTCAGCTGTGTTGGATTACCACGGATAAATTGGTCTTGCTCTGCTTGTTGTAAGATTTCTGCACTTAGTCACGTTTTGCCCTGGAACTTTTGTCTTAATGATGATAGATAACCTCTGTCCTTTCCGTTCGATATATGAATTCTCACTACACTGATAATCTGATACGGGCGGCTACACGGCTGGCCTTCACGTTATTTCCAAAATGAATAACAGAATGTTACCTAATCTTATTTTGTAATCTGAAACATTCGGAACTGTTCAAATTTAATTTGTTATCGGAAACATTTGAAACTGTTAAATACTTTTCTTTATCGATATGTACTTGAAACTTGTAAGCGCTGGAATGACGACAACACAAAGTACAAAGAACAAACTAGTCTGCCGTCCTGGATGATGCATCGACGGCGGATTGACCGTTATCGCAGGTCACGTCCATAAACCTTTCCACCTCACGTATCTGCAAACTCCGGCGAGATGCTCCCTCTCCGGCGGCTGCCGCGGCTCTCGTTCCCACTGCTGCATAGCCGAAAACCGCGCCGTCTCTTCGCCACCGCGGCTTCCGCCTCCGCCACCGCCACCTCGCCGCTCCCATGGCCGGGCCCCACCCAGCGACCTCCGCTCGTGGGGCCCGCACGGGCCCTGCGCTTCCCCGGACGCCGACGAGGCGGGCTTGGAGGAAGCCAGCGCCACCTCGTCGCTGGCCGAGATGGGCGCGCTCGTGCTGTCCACCGCCGACCCCCTCGCCAAGGCGCGGCTCACACACGCCGCCTTCTCCCGGTGGGTCGCCGGGCTCCCCGTCGGCCTGGCCGGAGCCCCTGACCACCCCGCCAGGGCTGACAAGCCCATCGTGGTAGATGATTCCCCACCTCCTCGTTTACGGCTTACCTTACTCTCGCGTAGTTTGTTGAGGCATTTCATCGAGCTGGTTCAGGGTCGGTTGTTCTCGCTGCTCTTGTCTCCTTTAGGTGACGCAGAAGGAGATCACCACGCACAAGCAGATGGGGGTGCCGCTCAACGCGTACATGCTCCACATGTTGGCGCACGTAGAGCTCAATGCGATCGACCTTGCCTGGGACACAGTCGTGCGATTCTCGCCGCTCCGGGACATGCTGGGAGATGGCTTCTTCGCTGATTTTGCGCGTGTGGCTGACGACGAGAGCCGGCATTTTCGGTGGTGCTCCCAGCGGCTTGCTGAACTTGGGTTCAGGTGAGCAGAGCACAGATAATGTGGCGTGAATTACTTGTTCAGTTACTCGTATGAATGCTTCTATTTACATGGAAGATATTTATTTCGATAAAACACAACACATTGTTGTCAATTATAATATTTTTTTTGTGTGTACAGCTATGGTGATATGCCTGTTCACAATCTTCTGTGGAGGGAGTGTGCTAAATCCTCAAGTGACGTTTCTGCACGATTGGCAGTGATGCCACTAGTTCAGGTGCCAGATCATTATCTATTTCTTATGTATAATGCCTATTCATTTTGAGGTAGTAGGCTTCAGGTCTATATATAAGGGTACTTGCTGAAGAACTTTGCCTCGTTGCAATTGATGAAATTGTTGATTATTAGAACTTAAATAGGAAGCTCGAGGCCTTGATGCTGGACCAAGACTTGTCCAAAAGTTACTTGGTTTTGGGTATCATAGGTCTGCAGATATTGTGACTAAAGTAGCAGAGGAAGAGCTTGCACTTGTTTCTGTAGGTTTGCATTGGTTCCTGAAAGTGTGCCAAATGATGGGCCGTGTCCCAGATGAAACCTTTAGAGGTTAGTTTGCCTCATAACCCATTAGATTCAATTATAAAAAATGTTGATTCATGGAATCTCTCTTCAACATTTCAGACTTAATAAAGGAGCATGATGTGGTGCTGAAGGGTCCATTTAACTACCCAGCTTGTGATGAATCCGTTATACCCTGAGAATGGTAAAGCCGTAATGCAGCTGTTATATTGAGGGCCAAATTTCTGTTGTGGAGTCCGCTCTATGATATTTTTAGTTATGAGAACATGTTCAGATTCTAGTAAGATTTTTGCTGTTTTGGCCCCTAAAAACGAGTTCAACTAGTCTTTCTATTCAGAAATAGAGAAAACATAAGTGGTTTTGAAAGACACTGCAATGCCGAATGGAGATTGAGTCGAAGAATATTTTTGTAGGCTGCAGCTACATGAATAAGGTGCTAATTGTTTTTATATATTATGCAGGTATGAAGAGAAGCTAAAGCATGAAACGCCAAGTAAACTTTCAGAGGTGAGAGATTATGCTGTTTATTGTATACTAATGTTTTCAAATGGACCTCTTACAACATGCCTGTCACAGGTGCATGATAGATTAGCTTGCATTGTTGAGATGGAGAAGGAGAATTCAAGTTTGAATGGCTAAGTCTCATTTGAAGAAAGAGAGAATTGGAGGTAGCACATTGAATCTTCTATGCTTTTTGAGTAATCTTCTTTTATTGGTTTATTTTTCATGGCAACATAGATGTCAACAATCCTCAACTGCCATGTCAAAAAAAAAAAAGAACTACCTACGCCCAGTCATTCCAGTGATTATAAATAGTTAGATCTGTAACCTCTTGTCTTTTTTCCACACATGTTGCTTCTATAATATAATTTGATGGCATATTTTCAATATTAGATATATCAACACCTCTATTATGTTGTATTATTATGAATATATATGACATTATTTTGGTTAGGGTAGGTTATTGCAGCGTGTTTTCAAGATTTAGTCTATTTATTTGCTTCGTGGACAATTCTTTGTGAAGTTGAAATAATTGTAGAGGAAAGCGCATATTCTACACAGTGGGTCCAAAATAACTCCTGTTTAACATTATATGCCAAATTCTAATAGAATTATAGTTGTTGATAGATGGGTCCCACACTCCCAATTACCAGCTCCCCCACATGTCAGTGACACAGGAATTTTGTTTAGGCCAGCATCGGAGTTTCTGTCGAGAAATAAGTCATAAACTAGTAAGGAAGTCCTTGAAAATTCTAAGATATAAAATGCACTCTACAGAAATTTTCCTTTTCATAGTAACCTGTCCAAATTTCGAAGTCAAAAGGACTTGTACCTTCCTCCTTTTTGATGTATTGTCTGCATTTGACGATGCCACAAACTTACAGTAGTGTTTTCTTTTAAGAAGAACTCCTAATTGAAGTAGTCCTCAGCATTGGCCTATTCTGGTTTTGTTTGGCTCGAGTTAAATTTGTTCATTTCAATCTGAAATATTTCATATGGCCATGGCGCATGCAACTGGTCCCCATCTTTTAAAGATGGAACGACAAATCCAGGTTGAAGTGTTTCTGTTTCACTGCCACTTCGTAACTAGTTTCTTTTTTTCTTTACTTTCTTTACTTTTATTTTGCAAGGAGTAGCTAGTGAATTGATACATGGAAAAAAAAGAAGAAACAAAAAATCACTAGTGGAGGCTTGAAAATATTTTTGTTGCTGAACTTCAGTTTCCGTTTTGGGTTCATATGATGCATCATTAACACCTATTTCTTGCATGTCAGCTTGCCAAATTGCTGCCCCATAAGTAAGCCGATACGGAAGCGCCAACAATTTGGGACGGCCAATGAAGTACCCAACAGTTTTGCTGCTCGGAAGGTGGAACCAGGTACTGTTGGACTGAGCGTTGAGACGTTAAGAACACTGAACGTGAACGACATGGTAGAGCTAGCATCAAGTATTAACGGTGCAAACCTGCAAAAGTATATCGAATCATCAAGACTAATAATGTAATGGAGTACTCCGAACCAACCATTTCAGCCTATGTAATGCATCTGCCGATGAGCTGACTATCAGCCATGACGGCCGGGTCTGGTACTATTTTTCTTCCTGACGGAGTAATCGAACCCAGATGTTCGATCCCGTATTGTCCAGAATGCTTCTTCAATCCTAGTCACTGCAGCTCAGTATTATCCATAACCCAAAACTTCTCTCCTCCGATTGCGTGCTGTCAAAGAGAAGTGGTAGAAAACTTCTCTCCTCCGGTGGTTGCTGAGCCGTGCAGTTTAGCACCGCTCGGCGAACTCAAATACTCGACGAACACGAGTACGTGGGGGCCGGTGGCTCAGCCGATCCTTCGCCTCCCATTCCAACTCCACGTGGACATGGTCTAACACCCACGCGCCGCCACGCGTCGGCGCAGATATATACGGCCGTCGCGCGGTCAGACACCGGCGGCGTCGCCATCCTCAACCCATCGCGGCCGTCCGTTTGGCCCTATCGACGGCCCGGATAGTCGGATCTTCCCCTGGCGGGTTTTCTCCAACAACCGTTCTACGCTTGGCGGCGGCAGGGTGGGTCCGACGAGAGGCGTGCATGTCCGTTCGATCTCTCTCTGTGCCGGAAAGCGACTCCGCGAGACAGCGTGGTCGTCGACTTCTGCTGGTGCTTCATATGTTCCCTGAGATTCCGCTTCGGTTTCGACGCGCTAAGCAACGGGCAGGGGTAGTAGCAGCCGCCGTTCTCCACAGCCTTCGCTGAAGTCGTCGGGGAGAATTAAGGCAGGCGGCAACGAGATGTGCTGCTGCGGTGGCGACTGCCGACCGATCGGGTGGCTGCTCGGCCTGCCCTTCGCGCTCCTCGCCGTCGTCGTCTCCTTCATCGGCGCCATCATCTGGATCGTCGGGTACGCATCTTAATTCCTTCATCGAACTCTCACCAATCTTGGATTGGATGGATCACTTGCGGGAGCGAAGAGATGAGATGAGTTGGCCTGATGTGGATGGGAATATCTGTGGTGCAGGCTGCCGATCTCGTGCATCTGCCCATGCTGCCTGTGCGTAACGGTGCTGCTGGAGGTGGCGGTGGAGCTCGTGAAGGCACCGCTCCATGTCATGACGTGGTTCACCTCCAAGATACCCTGCTGATCGATCATCATCATCCTCGTGTGTTCATTCTTGCTGCTACATATATCTCTCCATTTGGTTTATTAGTGCCCGCGATTGAATTCCAGTTCGTACAAAAAAATGTTTTTGCGACTCCTTATGGATAGATTATCTAATCGTCAGTTTCGGTGTCTGTTTCGTTGTGTGACATGATGATTGCTGGATTAGTACTTGTGGCATGCCGATGCATAGCGTCTTCTGTGATGTTGATATTGGTTGAGACAACTTAATTGGATCATCCTAGTTGGTAGTTGCGACTATGTACACCATTCGGTGCAGACGTCGGAAGTTTTCGCTTCCATTATATTTGTTCTTTGAAAGAATTTGATCTGATCTTTCCAGTTACTCTGTTGCATTCGATTTTGTGTTCCAGTGTAATGGACTCAACAGGTGGACAACATGGGCCACATTTATGATATGTCACACATGGGCTCATGATGGGCTTAACCGGGTTGTATCTGGTGATTTTTCTCCCAGAATGGGCCTATGTGTGCCTAATATTAGCATAGATTGGGCTAGATTTTGAACGTGTTTCTGACCCTAACCGCGACATTAACTTGTAAAATATTGGGTTTTGACAGGGCTTATCCTGGCTAGGCCGTAACAATGGGCTAATGGCCCCTTCATGTGCTTTAGTTGGCGGCTTGTTAAATCACCCTTTGATGGTCTCTGTTAATCGGTTGCATCTTCTCATTGCTCAATCCCCCAATTGCCACCCCTCCCATACGAACCACAAAGGCAACCTGTCGCCTCGACCATCGAAGCACCAGTTTGTTGTGCTTCTGCGTTTCATTCTGTTTCAGATACCCCGCGCTCTTTGGCAAACACTTTTAATCCTTTTGTTAGGATGCCAGTGCTTAAAACGACTAATCAACATATTCCCATCATTATACAGACGATGAAAGCAATCAGGATTGCAGTGAGTTTTCAGTAGTGAAAAGTGACGGGATTGTTAGTCCTATTTGAGATGGGGTACGATCGACTATACTAAGCAAGGCTATTTAGCAGAATTTAGGGGGGAAACTTGTTTTGTTGGTAACTGACTGTCTCCATTTCTTCTTAGTAGTGTGACGGTCAATACGGTAGGTGGCGAGTTCCTTCCCCTGATTGGCATGCTTTGGATTTTCGTCTCTCTATCTTTGTTCAGATAAAAGATGGTTAATCACAACATAGATTAAGGACGAATATAAAGCATAAAGGGGAGAAACAAGCTATCCTGTTGAACAAGCTCAAAGGCGGAACACCGAACCGGATCCACATTATCCGTGTGGTCACTAAGCCCTGTCTAAAACACAATAAATCCCTCAAATTCCATACAAAATATCTTAAATTCCTGTACCCAGGCTAAAAACCTCAGAATTAAAAGGTGAAGAGACTACTCGTGCCCCACTTCCACGAGATGTGCACAGCACCATTAGTGGCCTTGATCAACAACAACTAGCTACTATTTCTTACAGTGCAATCTTATCGTTGTAACTTGTCACTTTCGTTCTCTGGTGGTGCGAAAGCAGGAAAAAGATCACTACGCAGCTTCGGCGTGGGTTCGACACCGTGATCATACAGGCGGCTTGGTCGATCTGGAAGGAAAGGAATAATAGGGTCTTCAACCTGCAACAACGATCATGGGCCGAGGCGGCGAGAACGGTGGCCGAAAAGCCGGCGCTCGGGCGTGAGGCGGGATTACTTCCCGGTAGCGCGTGTTCAATCGGTCGCCAAATAGATGCCGGGAGAGATAGGCCTTGTAACCCGCTGTTTTATCCTTTTTCTGGTTTCGTTGGCTGTAACTTGATGTAAACCCCCCAAGTCTTAATACAAAGATGCGCATTCTCGAGGAAAAAAAACTTGTCACTTTGATCTTTTCAGTGGCCAAACCAATGCAAATTGGACCCTGCATACAAGGCAAGTTGCGTGCCATTTTCTCCAGAGGCGTTTGATTGTTCAAAATTGTGACTGATTCATTGATGCTATTTACTACTACGTGTTTGCTAATCGCTGCTACGTCGGCAAACGATACATCCATTCAAGAACATGCGATGGCCAGTTCACCATTATGCATGGTGACACTAGTGACAGTCTGACTGACACCTGCTAACTGCAGGTTTATCAGAGAAAATTAATTAATTAACAAGATGATGTGGACTTGCACCGACAAAGAATCACAAGTTTCCAAGGGCATCAAGATCATGCGACATTGCAAAGTTTCGGACGCATATCCATATTTGTGAGACCACATGGATGTCAATACATAAAAGAAAGAAGAGTCTCACCTAAGGCAGCGTGGCAGCATGATATGACGATGATTTGGCAGTCATGTTAATTTGTCTCATTCTCATATATGCATTTTCTCAGAAGACAGTGACATGAGCTATATGTGTTTCTACTGTGCCGATGCATACAACTATGTAGTGAGATTTGTGAATACTTTGTTCAAACCATGGATCAGCACATAGACCCTTGTTTTGGATAGCTACCATTGGTTAATGGTAGCCATCAAATTGTAAGAATAAAGCCCCATTCATTTTAGATGGTAGATGGTAGATGATGGATAATAGATTATTCTGACTTTATAACAATTATTTAAGAAAATGAAAGAATCAAATGTTAAAAAGTTAAAAATGGATTTAAAGAAGTATTCTATGAAATTCTAAATTTCTATATAAAAAATTTACAAAAAATCGCAATGTTTAGAAACATGGGAAACGTGCTTGCGGTAATCTAGTAGCGGAAAAGAATGGGACCAAGACCCCATCCTGGATAGCCGCTAAGGTTTTGGAATTTATGCAGTCAAACCCTTATTTTGGTTTAATTTTATACGTATTGACTAACTTTAAGGCCGAAACTGCATCACTTTGTGTCTCAAGCCGTCAGGAGATTCTTGGGGCGATCACAAGCAACCAATCGACAGGAGAGACGAGAGATCCACACACAGAGGAGGCTCCCTCACCACCAGCCCCTATGTCTCCAACATGCAGGCGTCATCTTCGCTGAACTCAGATCTGGTCAGCCAATCCCTAATTTCGCAATTATGAGCATGTGTTCTTGAAATTAGAACAAAGATTCGTCTCCTAATTCTCAGTATTAAGTTTTAATAGTCTCCTAGCTGCAAGGCATAGTTATGAGGTTTTATAACTTAGAATTGGATCGTGTGAAAAGTGCAGGATTATAGCTAACTCCTATTCCAAATTCCAAAGGAGCCCTTAATCCCAGCGGCGGAGCCAAAAACGCCAAAAAAAAAAACTTTGGTTGAAAGGGGCCTGTAGTGTTAATTTTTCCAAAATTGACTAAATTTACAGTAAATTAAATCTGAAATTTGAAGTCATTGGGAGGCTAAGCCCATCCCTGCTTAATCCGGTTCAGAAACATCAACTTATAAAGATTACTTCTTAGAAAATTCGTTGACATAATGAAATCCTCGTCAATAAGAATAAAAACCTGAAACCTTGCAGGGGCACCGACAGCGGCTACCAATTTGCACACTGTTCGCATGTACTGCTAATGCAGACTCATCAGCTAAGCAATCAGTACTCACTAATGAAACAACGAATCATGCATAATACAGTCCTAATTAAGGGACCAATAATTGTCACGTACCTTTCTCCATTCCGTACATTTTAATTGTTATTTTCTCTGGATGAAATGAGAGTCGTGCTACTATAACGTACTACCCCTTATATTTTTGGGACGGATCTGTATTCTTTCACGCCTGAAGGAACACGGACAGTTAAATTGTTAATTCACCGTAGAACTCGTTTTTAATAGGCAACGCTCTTACTCCAAAAAAAACATAATTATTAATTAATTTGTTGTAATTTGGTTTATCAATAAATGTACTTTAAACATGATTTATTTTTAATATATCTACACAAAAATTTAAAATAAAACGAATAATCAAATATATGTCTAAAACCCAACGGTGTTATCAGTAATAAATGAGGATTAATTAATCCTCATTTTAATCTTACTAAAGGATCAATTAAGAAATTAATGCATCCTTTAATATAAACATTTCTACCACTATTCCCACTTATTTATCGTATCAATCACTTTTTCTTTAAATTTCTTTTTATCATACCACAATTACCCACCATCTTAAAGCCTTCCTTATCTATTGAGGCTACCAAAGTTTTTCCCTTCTTAACTTTAATATTCTATAAATAACATAAAAATGCTTATATTTTATTTTAAGACAGATTAGTAATTACAACGTACATTTATGGGTCTCAATTGCACATCGTTTAATCCTCATTTTTCAGCTTTTCGCTACATTAAAAAGAATTTATGCTACTAATAGTAGCTCGTTAACAACTGGTGTGTCAGATTGTACCCTTAATTAATTAACCGACCAGACCAGAGGACCAACAACGATCTCCAGACACGTCACGTCGAAGACGCGCAGAAACAGCTTAACCGATGGCCAACGTGACGTACTCGTACGCGTATAAATGGCTACAAGCTAGGATTGTTGTGCAACCGAACGATCTAAGCAAAGCACAAAGCTACAAAAACGTGTCAAGCACATCTCTGTCACGTACGCAACGTACGTACGTGCTCGGCAATGGCGGCCAAGGCAGCGGCCTCCACCGTCGTCTTCGTCGCCGTCTTCCTCCTCTCCGTCGCCCGGCACGGGTCGTCGCAGAGCTACAATGCGATATACAACTTCGGCGACTCCCTCCATCACCGACACCGGCAACCTCTGCACCGGCGGCTGCCCGTCGTGGCTCACCACCGGCCAGCCTCCCTACGGCAACACCTACTTCGCCCGCCCCACCGGCCGCTGCACTAACGGCCGCGTCATCGTCGACTTCCTAGGCACGCACATATGCACCTCGCCTCCTTAATTCTGCCCAAAATTTCACTCCAAACACGTACTGGCTCTTGATTGATACTGTGCATGAGCTGATCGCAGCTGACCGCTTCGGTTTGCCGCTGCTCCCGCCGTCGAAGACGAGCGGCAACGACTTCAAGAAGGGCGCGAACATGGCCATCATCGGCGCCACCACCATGAACTTCGACTTCTTCCAGTCGCTCGGGTTGGGCAACAGCATCTGGAACAACGGCCCTCTCGACACCCAAATCCAGTGGTTCCAGCAGCTCATGCCGTCCATCTGCGGCAACGGTAAATACTCAACTGCTGATTAATTCCACTGCACGCAAGTAGCATGCATGTGTTTTCTGAATAATCGATCGATGTGTGCTTTGCCTGGGATGCACGGATGCAGATTGCAAGAGCTACCTGAGCAACTCGCTGTTCATCGTGGGCGAGTTCGGCGGCAACGACTACAACGCCCCTCTCTTCGGCGGCAAGAGCATCGACGAGGTGAAAGGTTACGTGCCTCAGATCATCGACAAGATCACAAACGGCGTAGAGGTACAAATCGCACAGATTATAGCTGATCGAATTAGCAACAAAACTGTACAGATCCTAAGCAATTACTGTCGACGCAGACGCTGATCGAGCTTGGCGCGGTGGACATCGTGGTGCCGGGCGTCATGCCGATTGGGTGCTTCCCGCTGTACCTGACGCTGTACCAGATCTCCAACCAGGACGACTACGACGGGAACGGCTGCCTCAAGAGCTACAACTCCCTCTCCGTCTACCACAACGGCCTGCTCAAGCAGGGTCTCGCCGGCGTCCAGAGCAAGTACCCGGCCGTCCGGCTCATGTACGGCAACTTGTACGACCAGGTCACGCAGATGGTTCAGTCTCCCGGGAGTTTCGGTACGTTACCTACATGCAAGCTCCGTAAGAATTTCACTCACACTTCTTTCAGCTAAAAACTTGATTGCATTGCAATCGAATCAATCAATCAATCAATCAATGCATGATCAGGGTGAGTTTGACAGGCGATTAATTAGCTGGAATCTGAAACTTGGAATCGTTCAGGACAGGCGGCTAGCTAGCAACTGAATGATCTAAATGTGAAATTGATGACTTTGAGCACCGCTCCTGCGAGTACATTGACACGCACTACGTGTGCCGCGACGTAGCGGACACAATAGCAGTGTAGTAGCCAACAGCATTCTTCTGTATAGGACAATGCTGCTGGGCTCAGCGAGGCTACAAGCATCTCAGCTCGTCAGCCATGAAGTGATCAGGTTTTGATGGCATCTTGGGTGATCAGGTTCAGGCCACGAGATGGGATACAGATCCACCGGTATAAGAACATTTGCAGTGGTCACATTGTTCGTCTGAAAGGGCTAGCCCAACTAACTGGACATCTGGAATAAACACACTCATTACGCATTAGCTGCGTGCACATGAGCATGACAATTGACAAGGACATGTGCACATAATGGAACACATGGTCTGCTTGCCATGCAAATGTTCAGATTGGCCAGATATCTCTCTGTATCGTGATACTGTAGCAAAAAGACCTTGCATTTCTAATGTTCAGTACCTGCACACTGTACAATGAGTCAAGAGCCACATTATTGATCACTGTTAATTAATGTACTGATATATGTATGGTTTGCATGTTTCGCAGGACTAAAATATGGCCTGAAAGTTTGCTGCGGCGCCGGTGGGCAAGGCTCCTACAACTACAACAACCAGGCGAGGTGTGGCATGTCCGGGGCAAGTGCCTGTGGAGACCCGGAGAACTACCTGGTCTGGGACGGCATCCACCTCACCGAGGCTGCCTACCGTTCGATCGCGGATGGATGGCTCAGGGGACCCTACTGTAGCCCAGCTATTCTGCACTGAGCTGCAGCTGCCTATTTACATGTATTTGTATATGACGGAATACTCTGAAAAATAATGCCAGGGAAATGGAATGGTAATGGCGATGGGATTGAAATATGGGAACCGCATGGCATTAGATAGTTGCTCATGTGGACACTGTAAAGCATTGTAACACGCTTGATGGGTTATTGACCTGTTTAGGCTGTTTGCACATGAGGGGACTAGTCTTGATTCGACTCAGAAAGTTCTGGTACCGTTAATGTATTTTTACTCAAACCTAGTTGGGTCCCTATACATTGCAACGGAAAAAACATGTTCATCAATTGAAAATCACATCAGATAAAATGATGTAAATAATCAGTGAGCATAAATTTATTGCAACGAAATGGACACTAATTACCACACTAAAACTAAACCGACAAAACTAATCAAACACAAGCTGCCACGTATAATTAATGAGCCAAGTATAAGAATTAACGAAAATCAAGTTGGCTTGCGCAAACTAGCTTCCATACAAATAGCTAATTTTTGATATATCAATCAGGAGGAGAGGGGAAGAGCTGGACAATGATTATATAATTGTAACACGACTATCTATAAACCGCCCACACATATTAACGTATTAATCGTGCAACGCACATTTTTGCAATATTTGTTGGTTTAAGAATCGCTGATTGCGTTGAAATAAGTCTTGAGAACATGACAAAAGCTATATCAAATTATTTCTATTTTCATGTAAGATGATTGTGAACAAATAGTAGGAATTAGTCTATTTCCATTTCAGAACCGGAATATGAAAATTTCTAAGCTTCCTATCCACTTCTATTCAAAACAAATATATATATATATATATATATATATATTAAATAACACAAAATTCTAGCTATACACGGTGAAAGTCATCATTATTTACATATGTTGTTACCATAATGATACATATAATACAAACAATAAGTACCGATTTACAACTCAAATTCGATTCAGTTTCTCAGCTTCAAACCAGTTTCAGTTGTTTATAATTTCAATAAATAAATCAAAATCTGAGTTCATGTGTAAACAGAATAGAAAATAGATCCAACCATATTCTGCCACTAAGCAACGAACGTTGTAAAATCCAAGTCGAGAAAAATCTTCTGTCATTCTGTGGGAAAAAAAATCCTTGTTTTGAACTGAAGGCCTATTACTTCCTGAGAAAACATTTAGAAAGCAAGACAACGATATATAAGGGTCTGCTAATTAACTATCATTGCTGAGATAAATAAAAAGCCACCATCTAGGACCAGAGTGGACTGATACTTCTATGCTCATCCATCAGAGTACCTATGAAAGACTAAAATGAGATGATTAGGCTACATATTTGTACTATCCTATCGATATAAGTTTGGATATATACTTATATACAAAGTGGGTAATTATGTTTTCAGATGTGGGAGAGAGATCCCAGATTCCGAGCACCAATCATTTCAGCCTCAAATCTGCAAGTAATCATAAGTCAAAGAATCGTTTTGATCGCTCACAATTTTAAAAATTAAATCGCATCATGAGTTTAGTCTTGGCACTGCTCGACCAAACTATGAAAGCAACAGTATTATTAAACACCAAACACAACCAATGATGTACACTAAAAAACTCTCCAAAAATCTACAAAACTAACATGAAGTAATGTAATCCTTTAGAGATCATTATGGCAGAAAAACCATGTTTCGATCTATTGTACCTAAAATCAAACGGTAAGGTTTAATTCTAGTAGAAGGCGAGATTCCTATCCACATAGTAAAATCAAAAGCTAAGTTCTGTTTCCAATAAAGCAAGAACCATTGATTAGTTCGTTTTGACAGCACATATATCAACAATTTGAGAAATCGGCTTTGTTAAGAAAAAAAAACATCATTTCACCAAATTGAGATTCAAAGAAGTACCTACAATATGCATCATGAGCTCAGGAGGCCCTTTTTCTTAATTGCTGAAGCCCAAAAGCAGATGCCATGGTGCCCAAAAAAACGACTGCTTGTTGACCTCACTTTAAATCCTGGATCATCATCAAATATATGCTTGGAGGTTTATTAGGGAAAGTCTGCAACATAACCAAATTGTATATTGTACAAAGTATTTTGCACCTTTGGCAAGGATAAGCACATAAAAAAAAGTTTAATTGGCAGCAATTAAGCAATGTGTAAACAACTGAACATGGACCTAGAGAAACCAATATCAGATAATATGTACATGAATATATATATATATATATATATGTATGTATGTATGTATGTATGTATGTATGTATGTATGCATGCATGCATGCATGTATGTATTGATAAAGTGCTTTTGATCACCACATTCAGAATTCAGATAGTACCTGACTGTATGTTGAATAACATCCATATTCGCAAGTGCCCTCTAACACAGTTTTCAGGTCTTCTCTTCACTAATTTAAAATTCATATATGTATTTTGATGGATTATTAGGAAGGGAAGCACACAAAGATAAGCACATAAAGAAAATTTTAATTTTCAGTAATAAAACTTCACCAGTGTTGGGGTGTCTTTGGTATCTTAACATAGCAGGTCTAAGTTCTGGTAAAGAAAGAAGGTTGTGTTAGTTTTGATAAGCCAACGTAAAAATTTAGCTAATTTTATGGAAATAAAACCCAAGAAAATTCCATTAGAACATAACCCTCTTAGCGACGCGCCATATCAAAACCCAGGTATGATATTAAATGGGTAAGGGCCGAGTCGTCACCTTCGTGACATGCCATGTTGTGATTTGGCCATAATGTCAATTTGGCAAGGATTGGACCATCACATCCTTAGTGGCGTGCCACATCGATGCCTGCGTGTAGTAAAAAATAAATAAGGGTCTTCATACTTGACTCGGTGGGTGCGAAGGGTAAGAAAACAAGTCGATCCAACTAAGATCTGTTTAGATAGCTAGAATATATGGTCTCTTATGGGTAAGTTAAAAGAGCTAGTCGAGACAATGGTTAGGAGGCGTGTAAATGTCTTGCATTCAAGAGACTAAATAGAAGGGTCAGAAGACGAAAAAGGTGGACAATATTGATTTCAAGCTCTGATACATAGGGACAACTTCAAATAGAAATAGAGTAGGATTTATGATTGATAAGAGTCTCAAGAATAGTACGGTGGAGGTGAGAAGGCAAGGGGGTAGAATTATCTTAGTTAAATTTATTATTAGTGATATAGTCTTAAACATAATTAGTGTGTATGCCCCTCAAGTAGCCTAGGATGAGAGTGACATTTTTGGAAAGACTTAGATGGTTTAGTTAGAGCACTACCTAATAGCGAGAAGTTTTTTATAGGAAGAGATCTTAATGACCATGTAGATACAACAGGTACATGTTTCGAGGCGACGTATGGATGTTTTGGATATGGTAGTAGGAATCAAGAGGAAGAGAAAATCTTGGACTTTGCTATAGCTTTTGATCTAGTGATAGCTAACACTTTTTTTAGGAAGAGACAATCTCATTTAGTGACTTTTAGTAGCAGCCAACACTCTAGCCAGGTTGACTTTGTCTTTATGAAAAGAAGAGATAAACGAGCTTGTGTGGATTGTAAGCTGATACCTAGAGAATGTGTGGTTTCTCAACATAAGCTAGTGATGGCCGACTTTTGCTTTTTAGTGTATGCTCGTAGAGATAAATAAGCCAAAATTATAAGAACTAAGTGGTGGAAGTTAGAAAGAGAGACATCAAATATCTTTAAGGAAAGAGTTATCGAAAAGTACTCTTAGAAGGAAGAAGACGATGTAAATAACATGTGGGAGAAGATGATAACATGCATAGAAAAGATTGCTTTAAAGGTGTTTAAAGTAATCAAAGGGAGTGAATACGAAATTAAAAATTCTTAGTGGTGGAACAGAGACGTGCAAAAAACTATTAAGAAGAAAAAAAGAATGCTATAAATACTTGTATCATGATAGGAGTGAGGACAATATGAAGAAATACAAGGTGGCAAAGAAGACCGCAAAATAGGCTGTGAGTGAGGCAAAGGGGCGGTCTTTTGATAATATGTATCAATGTTTGAGTACGGAAGAAGGAGAGAAGGACATCTATAGAATGGCTATGGTTCGTGATAGGAAGACGAGTGATGTCAACCAAGTTAAGTATATTGAGGAAGAGAGAGAGAGCATCTCTTAGTGAAGAAGGATGAGATAGACATAGATGGCAAGAGTATTTTGACAATTTATTAAATGGTGGGAATGAGGACACCACCGTTCAGTTGGACGACTCTTCAGGTGACTCTAATAGGAGCTTTATGCGAACGATCCAAGGATTTGAGGTTAGAGAAACTTTGAAAAGGATGAAAGGGATAAGACGATGAGTTCTGATGGTATTTCAATCAAGGTGTGAAGATGTCTCGGGCATATAACTATAGTATGGCTAACCAAGTTGTTCAATACTACTTTTCAATCGAACGCGATAGTTGAGAAATAGAGGAGAAGTATATTGGTACCAATCTATAAGAATAAGAGTATCCAAAGTTATACTAATTACCGGGGAATTAAGTTGATAAGCCATACTATGAAGCTATATGAGAGAATTATTGAACATCGTTTGAAAAAATGACACGGATCTCTATGAACTAATTTAGTTTTATGCCTAAAAGATCAACCATAAAAGCAATTTTCTTAATAAGACAAGTTATGGAGCGGTTTAAATAGTAGAAGAAGAACCTACATATGGTTTTTATTTACTTGGAGAAGACTTATAACAATATACTAAAAAATGTTATGTGGTGGGTTTTGGACAAATATAAAGTTCCAACAAAGTATGTCTCTCTTATTAAGGATATGTATAACAATGCTATAATTAGTGTTCGAACAAATGATCATAACACAGGTTACTTTCCGATTAAAATAGAATTACATCAGGTATCAGCATTAAGTCCTTACCTCTTTGCATTAGTAATGGATGAGGTTACGAGAAACATACAAGGAGATTTCTCTTGGTGTATACTCTTTGTAGATGATATAGTGTTAATTGACAAGAGCTGCGTAGGAGTAAATAAGAAAATAGAGTTGTGGCGGCAGACTTTTGAGTCTAAAGGTTTTTGACTAAGAAGAACACTTTTCAATATCTGGGATCGATGCTATAAATAGATGGAGATATTGATGCAAACGTTAGCTATATAGTTAAAGCAGGCTGGTTGAAGTCAAGTTTTATAAAATGACGATTAAACCTGCTATGCTATATGGAACATAATGTTGTCTTAAAAAAATATTTAATAACTGAGTGTTACAGAAATGTATATGTTACATTAGATTTATCGTCATATAAAAATATAAGGATATACGTGATTGACTAGGGATAGCATTAATTGAAGAAAAACTTATCTAATATTGGTTGAGATGGTTTGGCCATGTCTAAAAAAGACCCTCAGAGACACCAGTATACTGTGGAATACTAAGTCAGAAAAATAATGTAAAGAAACAAAGAGAAAGACCAAAATTACAATAAAAAAACTTGAAAGAATCCATATACCTAAATATCTATATTTGAGTAGAAATGATTAGAAAACAGCTATTGATATAGGTTTTTGTTGGGTTTTAACTCTAGACTATCTTAACTTATTTAAAATTGAAACACTGTGTTGAGTCGAGTTGAGTAATTTTCAGCAATAAAACAATGTGTAACCAACAGAACATTCATCTAGAGAAAAAATAATATATACAACGTTTTAGGTGTTGGGCAAATGAAATATGAGGTGATGTACATTTCCACCCACAAATTATTTCAATGATGCATTTTTGCTTTTGAAAAGGAGAACAAATGAGGAAACCTTCTGCACAAGATGCCAACACTCTGCTTTCTAGTTAGAAAGAAAAAACTGAAATTCCATTTCCTAGCACAAATTGTGTTCCTCCGCTTATATAAATCTCTTCGCATTAGCAGGATAGATAAGCTA
This sequence comes from Oryza coarctata, assembly GCA_030770085.1. Classification (NCBI taxonomy): domain Eukaryota; kingdom Viridiplantae; phylum Streptophyta; class Magnoliopsida; order Poales; family Poaceae; genus Oryza; species Oryza coarctata. The sequence continues at coordinate 5,158,773 of CM061462.1, forward strand.
TAAAAAATTTAAGAATTTAGATATCAAGACATAAATACCAGCCCACATTACAAAACATGTGACATCATGTCATGGGCATTAGTCCGAAAGGCTGAGGCTCATAGGCAGCTTATACCAGACAAGTTAGAGATAAGATTATCAATCAGATAAAATTAGATTGAATTTTTACTTAGGAGTCAAAGTTATATCATGATGAGATTGTTTCTATTATTAAGTAATAAATCAGAATTAATCTAATTTCTCCCTCAATGTTCTTCTCCTCAGTCTAAATCTATATCTTTTTCAATAACCAACACCACCTAATTATCCTCCTGACGGTGATTATCCTGTCATGTATCTTTCCAACAGTGGCTATCCCGTCGTTACCTCAGATCGTGACACATCATGTATCCCCTTGTCTCTTTGAAACCTATCAGACTTGTAGTCTCTTGAAACAACCATAGCTGCACCCTCGAAATGAGCGATAATAAATATATTTATCCAAAATTGATCCCAGAAGTAAATTGTAGCAAATTTGGCAGAGCTCAGTTGGCTAAACAAACATTGCAAGAGTCACGAGAAGAACAGATATCATTTTGGCCAGATAAGAATCATAAAAGTGGGTACTACTCTGAACAAGTAGAGATTGTATTCTCTGCAACCTGTTCTCTTCACCCAACTGCAGCAAAATTTGTAACTCACAAAATTTGCTAAAAGTCTTGCTGGTTTGAATAAGGAAAAAAAAGAGCATGACTGTCTGATATAACTGCTGAGTTGCTGCAGCTCTTCTTGGTAAATAAATTGAGAGCAACTAAAATCTGACACCCAAAGTCATGATTTCTTCATTGGAATGATAAGGCCTGTTTAATGTCAGAAACATATTATTATACTTGACGTTGGTTTCTGGTATCTACATAGGTCAGACCGTCAGACTTGATGGAAGCAGGTCGTTTCATCAGAGAAAAAACTTACAAGTACGTTGTTTCTAGCTAGCATAGATTGTAATGTCAAAATGTTTGGTGTTTCCTTTTATGATCTAGACGATGCAACTTATTTGACCTGAAAATACAAGAAAATAATTAAATAATATCATTACAGATAAACAACAGAGATGAGAATCTCATCCTTGACAACTTGCATCTTCAAAAAATGGGGTTCTTTGCACTGAATTGGATTACAGTTGTTCCTTCAGTAACCAACCTATCCAGGGGCCTATGTCATCCAGGATCACCTCTTCTTCCAAGATATAATAAAATGCATGTTCTTGAATATATATAGTACCACCTTATTACCCTTGCTTAGTAAAAAAATGCCTTTCTTGCGTTTCTGTTTAGTATGTACCACCTGAAAGCGTCCATAATACATAGTGGATAGAAGAACAACGTCAATTTAATTTCTAGACAGAAACCAGGGATACCAAAAAGGAACTTAGAGAAATAAAACTTTGAGAAAATAATGTGAATGTGAAGAATAGCAGTATATAACTGATAATATCAATTTTCAACCTTTTCGAAAATGCCAAACACGATTTCATAGTGTTTTTACAACATCTCAGTTCTCAAAATTGCTTGTGGAGGAGGAGGTAAGAGCTTTCAAAACAGCAAGTCTCCTAACATGAACTTCAAAGACCAGCATCCGTAATTAAGCACATTGAAGAGCCACTCGATGCAACTTGACAAGATTAGAAAAGAATCTGGTATAACTAACCATGTGGTGTGATTTCAGTGCAAAAGAAGAGTAGTACCAATGAAATATTTTTAAAAATAGTGATAAGAGGTTTGGTTGGAACACAAGTTTTGCAAAATATAGCTTCAATGTATATTGAGAACACAGTGTAAAAAAGCATACATTCAACATCATCGCTCGATGATTCTGCTGAAAGCTGATCGACTACGCTTGGTACCACATCTGCTCGAGTCACTCCAACAGCATCAATGCCTGCAAGAGCATCCCAATTTGGGTAGGTATGCAATTAGAAGAGCCATACTACTGAATGACCATGAGATCTCACTCTATTTAGTTAAGCTACCCATATGGAAGCAGAACTCAGATATTCGATAACAGACACCTAAATATTTTTTGTGCTAAACTGCCCAACGGAAAACGAAACAGAGAAATTAACTTGCTCACATGTCAAACTATCTAACTAAAAGCAATACACATAAACTACCAAATCTGTCAAAAAGCCAACATCAGAAGGCTCATGGATGGATCACCGTGTCACCCAAGCGGTGGCAAGCAGCCTCTAAAGTACAGGATTTCAAGCATTACTAATTTTCTGCTTCAACCAAACAACGTCATAGAAAGAGGTGATGAAAGTACCAGCAGCCACTTGAATGGTGTAAGCAGATACCTCATCTAGTCGCAGGCAGAACTATTCCTCGTTCTGGCAAACAACGTGCTTTGCATGGTGAACTACAGTAAGTCGGAAACCAAGAAGAAAGTCAACCCCTAAAGGATGAGAGATCCTATATGCCTAGCTGAAGAAAAAGCCACCTATAGAGAAATCTGATGCCCTGACCAGTGGTCCTGGCTTCACTGCACGATCTGCTTCATGGCACGCCCGACGGCGACACGGGGCTGATGTGGTTGAGGCACAGCCGGTGGACGGGCAAGCTGCACGGTGAGGGAGGCATCGAGGCATGGTAAAAATGGTCAGACGATGCGATGGGCACTGCAACCTAGCGACACAGATTGGTGGCAGAAGGTCGGAGATGGTGATGGTGGCCCTGCTCGGGGATGGTGAGATGGCACGACAGCGATAGGCGTCCGTCAGGGGATCGAAGACGGGGCTTGGATGGAGGGGACAGAGGCAGCACATGGAATGGAGGCGGTGGTGACGTGTGGGATTGGCGCGATGGCAGTGTGCGGCGAGCTGAAAGGGCAAGTGTGACCTCCTGTCCTGTTACCACACACTAGAGAGAGTGCATGTGGAAGCATGGTATAAATCAACTTTCATAAAACCACAATACCGATATCAGTTTTATAAAAGCTTACGCGATCAATTATCTACCGGTATCACTCAATATTTTTGTGAAAAAAGTTTCCACATCATTATACAATTCCTTAAAAGAATAACCGGTACTACTTTACATATTTTTTGAGATTTTTGTCCATAATCATCCACCCTAAATACTTAGGATGTGAAAGAAATAGACGCTCCGCTCAAAAACGGAGGGCCTGAGAGTTCTACTCATAACATCTATCATGATAACACAGTTAGTGACCTCAAATAACAATAACAGCCTAATCACTTGATATATTTACTGAGACACTGTCTACGTCATCCATCTCGACTAGTTGGAATCAACCAATCAAAATGTAGATGAAGACGCTGCCCATGATATCTAAGATGATTATATAAACTTAGACCTCAAACGACGACAACATATAATGTGCCATCGCCCGGCAACGAAAGTATATGCGAAAAATAAGCAATACAATTGAAAAGACGTTTTTGACAACAAGCTTGAAGTAAACCACATCTCTCTGATATGCTTCTAAATTGGCTAAACAAATGCAAACGATGTTAGGCATATGAGAGACACATACAATAACCAACCCAAGCATAATTACAAGTGGTTGATACCCGACTATGCACGTAGTCTTCACATGACCAAGGGGTCATATTGATCTCACTTACTATACAATGGTTGAGACCTGACTGCATGCCTCTTCTTCGTGGGAGTAGGGATCATAGTGCTCTTATCACCCATAGATATGGTTGAGATCCAATTACACTACTGATCTTCGTAGGACCAAGTGGTCACAGCAGTCTTATCGCTCATACATGTGATCGAGAACCAACTACTCTATTGGTCTGCACAGGACCAAGAGATCGTAGCAGTCCTACCACATAACATAAATTAATCAAGGTCAAGGCCTAGCTATTCAAGATTGACAAATTCTTCGTTATAGTATTTTTTTTCTCGACCTGAGCAGCTGCTAATTTTACTAAGAAAGTGGTCAAAGACATCAGACAATTGAAAAAATATTGGTAATTCTTATGTCTATTTTCTACTTAGATTGTCTACTCATAAGCTATGTTTGTGAGAAGATAGTCAAAAGCTAGAGAAAGAATGTAACCTCTTATTTATAGACTAAAAAATACTTTCAGTTTATATTACTCCTGAACATTTGCTCTAGGGCTTTTATCTAATAGTTTTTTTCTAAATAGTTGATTTCAGAAAAATCAAATGACAGAACAACCGGTTTGATGACCATATTAAGTAAAATGGAGATGACTTGCAGGCTCATTGTTGGTTGGAATTTTATTCCATCCAAATAAAGCTCAAACCAATAACTCCACTACTCAAGTACAAGACATATACTGATCCATGGCACCATTAGTCGAGAGTTTATTCTGACTAGATAAGTGTCGGATCAACAACTCTAAAACTTCATTATATACAAGAAAAAATCAAAAGACAAAGTAATGTCGAGAATAGTCCACTAGTCAAAATTCTATACCGACTAGTTGAGATTCATAACGACAACTTCGAAACACGATTGTATATCTTGTATGAATCTAACAATCTGCATAAGATGACTGTGTGTTGTGCTCTACATTACATATACTACCTGAGCTCTTCGTCTCTATCGTAAACAACAAGAATACATACAAGATAGTTGACAAAGAAGGACAATGCATTTATATTTACATATATATTTAAATAGTATACCTTGTTATTCCCTATATTGGCAAATGCCTTTTCCCCATATTGTGCTTTTGACTACTCACAATTAGATATCGATCTAAATTACTCAAGTAGTCGAGGCCAATAAGAGTCTTTACATTGTCAAATTATGGGATATGCGCATATCATCCAACTACTACATAAACATGAAATTTCTTGTCTTTAAATCCTAATTATGTCTCATATAACTTTCTTTGATGCAACAATCATGAGTTTTAATCAGTACCATTCGGAATTCTTGATAAGTCGTGTCCAAAGTAAAGCCATAAATGAAAAATAACCTAGATCTAGTTGGGACAAGAGAAAGTATAAGTTTACAATGTTTGACAAATATTCACAATGTGCAAAACTTTTATAGGTGTTTTATATGTAATTACTTACTTATGTTTAATACCTTTATATTGAGCTACCTGACACACTCGGGGGCTTTATGATCTCTAATAAGTTTATTCGAATATTTTGGGAGAAAGAAAGAGTAAACAAAAAATAACGGTTATCCGCTGAGATTTTGTACACAGAATTAGACGGACAAAGTCCTAAACTCTATCTAAATTGTAGAAAACAACCATGTGATTCTCCCACCTTGATGAAAGGATTGAGTTGTTGACCTTAACTTTATCGGCTATCATACTGACTAAGTTTTATATTCTAATAACTCAACTCTTGAGGTGATATAATATGATTGGAATATACATTTGAATAGAATTTAGGAGCAACTATTAGTGTCTTAGATATGGAATACCATATATATATGTACTTACCTCGACGGGATCATTATATACTAAGTTCTATAGGGAAACAAACCTCATACATATGGTTAAAGTCCAAAGTACATAAGGAATGAGTTCTAAACAGGAAGAGAATACCAAGTTCTACTAAGGCCCGAAAAGCACTACTCGGATCGTACTCATACTTGGCTCCATAGTTCTACTTGGACAAGTGGGCACCCAAGACTATAAATATAAAGCCTAGGAGGGGAGAAGAACAAGCTAAGGAAATCTCAACTAGACACAACATAATACAAGCCACCTATAATCTCATTGAATTCATACCCGAGGAAGCCGACGACAGCTAGCCGCCAATCACCATGTCTAAACTTTACACCAATATATTGGTGGAGTAGATTAAGTTTTCCTCTCTTTGTACTTGAGAGATTGATATATAATGGCAACACCGGCTCTAATCAATAGTAGGATTATTACCCACAATCAGGAGGCCCAAAGCTATATAAAAATCCATGTCTCTCTTAGTCTCGTTATAGCTCATTTGCACCCTCATATTAGTTGATCACTATGTTTTAAAACACACCATATATGTACAGATACTATGATCGGGTTATAACCCATCTACAGAGTTGGGCAGTTGTTCGTGTGTGAGATCAGACCAGGCAGAGAGATGAGCCGAGAGGGCGAGCAAGCATTAGTCGATAGAGGTCCAATACGATGAGCCCAAATACGCAAAGGCCTGAGAAATCTGCTTAGCTCCAGCACAGATCCTTTAGCTCTTTGGAGTCTTCAGGTTGTTAAAGTTGTGGACGTGCTAGTCAATTTGACCTTTAATTGATAAAGAAAACAGATAGAGTTAGATCATTGAGTCAATCGGCTGATAGACCGATACAAACTCCTGCTATTGACTGGATATACTGATAGAGTTAAGATAACCATTGGTTGTGAGTCCGATACACTCCTGCTATCGGCTGGTTACTGATAGAGACTGAAATGCTCATACATCAGCTAGAAAGCCGATGATGGTATAGACAAATAGCGAGAAATAAAATAAAAGACACGTCAGTTATAGAGCTGATGCCACTCTGAATAAAATATACAATAAGCAATACAGAGCGAGGTCTGATCTCCCGAAGAGACGAGACCTAGCGACCACCGATGACGGTACCGTTAGAGCTAGTCTTGATAGATCGGATCAAACTAGGACAGTATAAAACTAAGGCTAACAGCAGCGAAATGGCAGGAGGTAAATTGGACGTACCGATAGAGGGAACGGATGAATACATTGGCTGCTATCGGCTGCGGGTCTGATGCAGGCATATAAGTAAACTCGTCGGCTAGCTAAGACGATAGGAGGAACGAAACCCAATAGATCTCGATGCCAGTCCTATTAGATACAACCTTATAGATAAAACATAACTAAGACAATATAAGGCTGGATCTAATAGAACTAGATCGATCACTAGCAGATTAATCGTTGGGAAAGATATATATATATCGGCTGAAAAGCCAATACACTATCCATGAAGCTTAGTGTGAAGATAACTCGTCGATGGCTGCTCCGATGAAACTTCGCGTAAAGATCTACCGACTTAAGGCTAGCCCTATTAGACACAGCCTTAATAAATCAGGCCTAAACAAGATAGTATAAGGCCAGATCTAATAGAACCGGATTGATCACTAGCGGATTAATTGCTAGGCAAGATATATGTATATTGGCTGAAAAGTCGATACTCTAGTTATGAAGCTCAATGTAAAGATAACTTATTGGCTGGCTACTCTGATGAAACTTCACATAAAGACCTATAGACTTAAGGGTCAATCTACTATGAGTAGTCTAGTAGGTCAAACCTAACTGATGTAGCATAAGACTGATGACGGTAAAAGGAGCTCGATAAGCCGATAGATCTCATACGAACGTGATGTGATATAGTTGATCGGACTAAGAGATCGGACCTAACTAATACAATCTTAGACAGAGCGGATACACTAGGATAATGGCGGGACAACCCCTTCGTCAGAGTTCAGACTTAACCAATATAGCCTACTGTCGAGAGCCAAAATCCACAGTTAAAAACTTAGATAAACTATGGTGATCATGCGCTAAGATCGTATTGATATATATAGATAATTTATAAGACTATAGGAGATCTATATTTATACCCTAAGATTACACCAGTCCGATGTGGTTATAAATAACCCTCGGACATTACTTTCTAAACAGAAAAAGAAACTTCATCTAAGAAGTTAACAAAACTAACTAAATTTATCAAATGATAAGATATATTTTACAAAGATACAACCACCCTGTTGTGACTTTCACGACTCATCGTCAGATCCAGTCTCATCTGGATAATGTTCTATTTTTGACTGAATCAAATCCATCTTTATTGTCCGATCGGCTTTTTCTCTATATTAATCGGTCTCTTTTTATAAGTTGATATGCTCTCTGATCCTGTCTGTAGAAGTTTACTAAATTTTGGTGTTAACAGTGATACAGCGGTGGGTTGATCGAGTAGGGCATTGGGCGAGTATCGTGTAAGGACATCAAGGGAATGACGAGATCAAGGAGCGATCGGATATGTGTGAATGATTTTGTGAGAGGAGCATAGGAAGATCTTAGCTTTTGATTTTGAAAATCAGACGGTTAGGAAGAGAGGAGGTGGAAAAAATTGATAGACAAGTTACCATAACCACTATATTCACTGAACGAGTCACCGTCACCAAGTAGATTCAATTGTTTCCAGTCTCCACAAGTGTTGCCAAATGTCCCCAACCTACTGCTAAAAACGAGTGCAAAAGGCCAGGCGGGCTGTCTTGTTAAGATGAACCGTATTTTTTGTCCGATTTATATGGCTATATTTAGAGATCTTTATGGGCGTTTTGTCCTACACGCCATGAGCCCACCTTGAAATGGGCCAAATTTGCAGCTTTGCAAGCCATAGCTTGGGCCTAATATCAAGGCAGCTGACCCAATTGAACCCAACCAAGACATGCAATTCATGAATCTGTTAAATCTCTGACTTGGATCTTCCAGCCTCCATGGTCACCTCGGCACAAGGCATGAGGCATCATGATTCATGACTTGTTACTTTGTTAAGTGATGAACAAGCTATCGAATCGACGACAGGGTCTCCCATGTTCCAGCTAAACCAGATTACTCAAGGGGATAAGACAAGAAGCTTGGCTGAACTGTTGCTTGCCGAGTACTCGTGCGTCGGCTGCAGCGATGACCAAACTACACACCGCTGTTGCAACTTGAGACGACGCACCTTCCGAATGAAGTGCAGGAAACCCGGTCATCACATGGAAGCTGATGCACAAACACCGTTCAACTGTTTTGGCCAACATCTTGTTGCTAACCAGCAGCCATAGTGCCATGTTCGATTAGTTCTCTGCATTGCCTGTCATTCACCTGCTACAATTGGAAATTTGGGTTCAGATTATTGACCCGATCATCCATGCGCTGTCCTGTCCTCACAGTCACAGATGATGTTAATTTCTTCAGCTTAGTTTCAAGGTGGAGGAGCAATTAGGCGATTAACTCATCGGTTGGATTTTAGTTGCGGTACAAAGTCATGATTGTATTCAAGTAAGTATGGCTGCTATCTATTGTTCGGTACAAAACCAACATCTGTGATTTATGCTGCACGACTCGATATATTTGGGGAGCTTCTGTAAGTCACATCTACTTCTAGAATCTCCAACCCCATAAACAGTTTAGATTCTAATATAAATTCTAAAACTTAGTAGTTACAGAACCCAGAAAAATAAATAAGAAGATGGGGTTACCTAGTTTTTTCATATTTTAACCAACCACTTCTTAGAATATCTAGTTCTCCAAATGATTCTTGTGCGAGAAATTAGTATTTTGCGGTGCAAAACTGAATATTGCAGAGAATAGCATTGAAGCTGTCTGACAAAATTGATCAAAACCTCATAAATATTCCTATTAAGGCTGTTGTTTTCCCTAAGAATGGAATGCAATATGAGAATATGCACGCTTCCTAAGATTCTAAATGCTATATTTTTTAATCTATTTTTAAATTTTATAATAGTTAATCTATTCATTTGTACCATTAAATTATTCATTATTCAGCATTCCATTCAGTCTAAGAGAACACATTGCTTTCTGAAAAAAAAAACAATGTTTTGAAAGAGATGAAAAAAAGGACACAAAGTTTCATGTCTGGTCCTGAAGAAATTTTCCGCACAGTCTGTAGGGACGTCGAGAACGCAACTACATAGCGACAAGATCAATTCTTGCTTTTGCAGCCAGCCGTCGAAGCCTTCCTTTGATTCTTCTCCTGACAGCGACACAGGAAGCACATCGATCGCGACACCAACTACAGTTCCTTCAATTGGCTTGGTCCAATGATCAGGCCATCGGATCGAATAGCAACCGTCTCTGCAGAAATTTTCTTCTTTGTTCTCTCTTTTTTTTTTCGCCGGGCCGGCGAACTTTTTTGTTCTCTCTCTTGTTACAGTCTGGTTCAGTGGTCACTGAAGCTGAACTTTCACTGCGTCAGTGTTATCATTCGGAACCAAACAGATCAGAGCCGCATCAGTTGTTGTCAGTGATTAGTGAAATGGTTTAGACTTTTGCTTGCAGGTAATTAAGCTAGGAATTAACACACACACTCTCTCTCGCTCTCTTATTGAAATGGTTTAGTTTGCAGGTAATTAAGCTAAGGATTACTGTACCTATAATTAATCACAACTTGACGTATCCAACTTAGCTTGCACCATCTGCGACTTTGTAGTCTGCACAAGTAATGTCACACACTCACACGCAACTTTGAACAGTTTGTGAAGTTGATTCCCCAACTACACAGATTAATTCTGAAGCCGAATCGATCATGTGTGGATCAATCATGCAATAAACTGTACTTAGAGACACAGCCGAATTAAAGCAAGACGAGGTCATCACTTGACCTGTGCACACTGGCTACCGCTACGTATATATTCATCGATCAATCGATCTATACATGCAACTTGACTAATTTCTATATCATTTTATTCGATATGTTAAACTCCTACTTGGTACCTACCACTAACCGATCGTTGGCAACTACCCCCACTAATTGAACTAGTTAATTTAATCCATCGTTAAAAATAAGCTACTAGTAGACTAGTAATTACACATTAGATGAGCGAGCAGAGCGAAGCTTTAGGATCCTGCAGGAATCTTCTTGCTTATCAGCTGGAGTAGCCTTCGCTGCATCCATCTTTCCAACTGCTCGCTCCCATGGCATAATACTTTTCGTTTCCGTATCAAACTTTTATAACTTTTAAGTATAAGAAATTTTAAAATATTTACTTTAATATAGAATATATATATATATTAATCTCGAAACATACTTTAATAAAATCATATATTTGTTGATAATTATATATATATTATATTGTTGATACTTATATATATTATAATAAAAAATAATGGTCAAATTTATTTTTTAAACTGTGTTATTCACAAATAACAACGATAAATATTATAGAATCGAGAGAGAGTACGTATCACTATTCCGCTCTGTACTCTGTACTGGACTAGCTAGTGATGAGGGCACTAATCGTGAACGGATCAGCTAGCTTAGTTGCACTCTGAGATACTCGTGGGGTAGTAGACATAGACACGGGAACACGTATTGCTACTTAGCTGGTGTATGAAAGTGAATAATTGAGAGAATGCAGGCTCTGTTCTTGTAGCTCCAGCTCCAGTTTTGCCTCATCTGTACCGACTGTAGCAGTACAGCAATATGATATTATAGTTACACTAGTTTCCATCCATCGATCATGCATCGATCACTGGCTCATAGCACGTTCTGAATCATATGTGTTTTGGTCTTTCCAAAGTTCTAACCGGGCTCTCTTGAGACAAACGCATGCAGAGGCGAAGAATGTTAGTAATTCAGAACTAGCTCCGGCCTGCACGTGCAGCAATGCAGAGGAAGGTAGGAGCAGAAGGCACACACATTTACGAAGTCAAACAAATGATGGAAAAATCGAGTCGAGTTCAGGGTCAGAACAACTTAGCATGCACGCACACTACATGGGTTTCAGTTTCAGAGTTTCAGAGATTTTTAACCCCCTTGTTGCTGCAGCTCGCTTGCATCATATGGCCAGCTCGATCGAACGGGACGTCATTGCCCGTGTAACAGGAACGGCTCAACCACCGGTGGAAAACATACCGCGGTGGTGTTTAAGTGGATGAAAGTTAGCGCATAAAACGAGAAAGCTATTAATATATAATTAATTAAGGTTTAATGGTTATACATTTTTAAAAATAGATTTATTTAATATATTTTTAAAAAAGTTTTCATAATAAATTTAAAAAACGTTCTAATAAAATCGAGAAAAAAATTGTATCTTAATTAGAAAAAAAAAACAGGGCCACAGTGACGCTTCCTCCCCTAGCCGAAACGTGCAGACTTCCGGGGCGGCGCGAGCTGCTTCTCCTTCCGCTGGCTGCCGCGCATGTGACGCAGAATTTCTGAATCTGTTCTTCGCGAACCTTACATTAGCCGGCCCTGCAACTTGCGTACGAGAAGATTCCACTTGCTGACGTGCACTCGTGGTAGACACTAGACATCGAGAAGGAGATGCAAGTATCCACCAGTGAAGGGAAGAATCTTTCGATGCAACATGTTGGTTACTTTTGTTTCGAGTGAGATACTAGCTTATAGATGCGCAGCTAGCAGACAGATTATTATTCAGAGATATATGGTAAAGCCAGCAAACCCCCATGCCGGGTTCCATGATTTTATTATCTTGATTGATTTAGCCAGCATCAATCGATAGAAAAGAAGAAGAAGAAGAAGAACTAGATCCCAGCAACTCCCAGGGTCAACTCTTCGTGACAATAATTCTCTGCATGTTCTTCTCGCAAGTCACAACGCCAGGAACAAGTACAGTAGATTCTTATACATGTCATGTTCTCATAGTAGATTCCTACATGTGTTTGTTCGTCGGCGTATGTACGTACACCGTATATAAGTAATCCAGTACTCTATACCCGGATCTGGTTAATCCGAACCCTTTAAGAATTGCTGTGATGAGATGAGAGACTGATCCAGAGTATTGACCTGGCTTGATGAACCATTTAGCTACCACTTCCTGTCCAGAAACCAAGACCTGATCAAAGTCATCAAAACGAAGCAAATCAAGCCAATACTCTCGCACTCCTATCAAGACAAGGAAGCATTAATTAATTATTATTAGTTAGTTAGTTAATTAATTTAAGCAGACCGTACACCCGATGACCAACTCCAAGTGATAAATTTAAACAAGCGAGCTCTTTCGGACAGGTCTCCCAGCGCCACGGCATTCGCCTCGCCATCTATCTATACATGACACGGCCCGTCTCCCTGCTTGACACCAACCTCGACTGATCGATTGATCGCGGTGTCACCGTGCGTGCTAGCGATCGATCACCATGAGGTTCTCGGTCTGCGTCGTGGTGCTCCTCGTTCTTGCCGGGCTCCGGCCGCCGAAGGCGGCGGTGGCGCAGAAGTATGCGGCCATCTTCAACTTCGGGGATTCTCTCGTGGACGCCGGCAACCTCGTCGTGGATGGCATCCCGGACTACCTCGCCACGGCGCGGCTGCCGTACGGAATGACCTACTTCGGGTACCCGACCGGGCGTTGCTCCGACGGCCGCCTCGTCGTCGACTTCATCGGTACGTAGACTGTCCATTTCTCCGAGGTGACAGGGCGGGTTGACCATTGGTTAAGCTCTCTGAATTTTTCTGTGTTTTGTGATGAGCAGCGCAGGAGGTGGGATTGCCGCTGCTTCCGCCGTCGAAGGCGAAGAACGCGACGTTCCACCGCGGAGCCAACTTCGCCATCACCGGCGCCACGTCGCTGGACACGCCATACTTCCAGGGCCGCGGGCTTGGGCACACGGTGTGGAACTCCGGCTCGCTGCACACCCAGATCAAGTGGTTCCAGGACATGAAGGCCTCCATCTGCAAGTCTCCGCAAGGTTGGCGCCGTCTCTCTTCGTCACGAGAAGCACACGACGACGACGAATGCACCGTCCTGAGCACTAATTCCGGTGGTTTTGGGTGATCAGAGTGCAGGGACCTGTTCCGGCGGTCGCTGTTCATCTTGGGGGAGTTCGGCGGCAACGACTACAACTCGCCGCTCTTCGCGTTCCGGCCGCTGGAGGAGGTGCACACCTTCATCCCCGACGTCGTTGACTCCATCGGCAAGGGCATCGAGGCAAGCCGTCTTCTCCGTCTCCGTCCGTTCATCGATCGATCCAATTCTTTCCACTACGTTTCTCACCTCCGGAATCCCATGGCTTGCTGCAGAAGCTGATCGCGGAGGGGGCGGTGGAGCTGGTGGTGCCGGGGGTGCTGCCGATCGGGTGCTTCCCGGTGTACCTCTCCATCTTCCGGAAGCAGCCGGAGATGTACGGACCCAGGAGCGGCTGCATCAAGGACCTCAACACGCTGTCCTGGGTGCACAACGCCGCGCTGCAGCGGAAGATAGCCGAGCTCCGGCTCAAGCACCCGGGCGTCCGCATCATGTACGCTGACTACTACACCCCGGCGATCCAGTTCGTCCTCCACGCCGAGAAATACGGTGAGTACTCTCGCTTCTCCCCCCATCTCTCTCGCTGTTTTTTTTTGGCGGTTTTTTTGGTTCTCGATTGATCGCTCGGGTCTCTTCTCGCGGCCCGTGGTCACGGCAGTTTGCGTCTAAGGTTGTTAGTTCAGTTCGTTACGGCAACGTGACAGACGCTGACAGATGGGACCCACCGCCTGCCGCGGTCGTCCTTTTTGAAAACTAAAAAGAGAGAAGAACAGTCCTTCTATAGTTTATAGTTTTATCTTCTAAGACAGCTTTTTTTGTTCTGTTCAAGCTAAACTATTCGAAAACCACTTCAAAAACTCTGGAATTAAGCCAGCAAAAGGCTCGATTTTTCTATACGGAGAAGTTGGAAAATACCACTATATTTGCGAATAATTAAGCGGATGGATGAATATATACTACGATGAACAGCAGTGGCTAGTTTGGAGCATATTTGGGAGGCCAAATCAGGGCTGCTTAGCTACATTTTTTCTCCAAAATTTTTAAATTTTATTTATGAGGTATCGTCATCATCATTTCAAAGCAAGCATGGGAAGAGAAAGAGATGTGGGGCAAAAAACAACCAATCAGTCGAGTGACGGGAGCAAGCATGCGTTTCTGGGCGAACATTCAGAAGGGGTAGTTGGTGGCCAATTTCCCCAATATTTATGAAGGTTTCGTGATGAAACGCACCAGGACCTTGAACTCGTCAGTAGGAAATGTGAGAGATTTTCTAGTAAGCTTCGCTGGCTAGCTACGTACGTCCAAGCTAAGCTGGGCTCCCCTCCCGGGCGTCAACATTGCAGCTGATTAATTAAGAAATGTGTAGCATCAGTGCAATTGCTAATTTGCGTAGGTGACATGACAAAGCATATTTGAAGTGACACCTAACTAAACGATGACGTAACAAGCTAATCAATCAGACAGAACACCCTCCCAACCTCTGCATAACTGACTACACACAACATATCATTATTAAAAAAAAAGAAAAAAAAAGAGCGACACAGCTTAAAAAATCTATGCCATAACAAACTATAACCATAACTAAACTCTATCTCTAAACTCCGCTAAAGCAACACTTAACTACCCTAAAATACTGCTTCAACGACACGTGCACGTGTCACCATTATTAAGCTCTAATCAACTAGGATAAGACCATAAGTTTTCGCCCAGAGAAATTCTTTAAACTCTACATAATGTCTTCATGAAGGAAGTGAGCTGTCGTCATTGCTAGGTACAACCAAGATTTAACCCTGAGCACCACCTCAAAGAATCCGTTGCCCCTTCCTTTCAAGACAGTGCCACCATACCTTCTAGACTTAGCACAATTGCAATAGCCACAAACATCATTACCTACACCCTTCTACCGACATGATATCTTATGAAGATAATGTCGCAAAAAGCCAAAAGACACGCACAAAATCCATAAGATCAATGTATGTGATGTCTTGTATCGAAGCCAAGCTGATGATGATCTGCTGGTAGATCTAAACGTCATAGCCTTGCAAGAAGTAGATCCTAATCATGAAATGAGAAGAAGGTCGCCATCAACGGATTGTTGGAAAGAAGCCCACTTTGCTAGTAGGGCACACCACCGAGGCATCAGCCATCACCGGCCAACTCGCCAAGCCTTGAAGTTGGCATGTCCCAAAGCGGCTACCCCCTTCTGTCGCAACGAATGAGGATGGTCATGCCGCCCCTTCAATTGCAACCCTGTTGTACTGCCTCCAAACTCTCCACCGGTTGTGATGATCCACCGAGTTCCCGTGACACGATTGGCCATCCGTGCAGTCATCGGTTAAAGCTCCTCATGGTGTGAGACACCATGCATTCAAATCCATCCCACTATCGCCACCCAACCCCTCCCCGCTAGGACCTCGCTACTACAATCCATGGTGAGCAACGGACGGTGCAAGGACGGGAGGGTAAGGAGGTAAAGGTCAAGGATCTTAGCTCAATGAAGACACATGTGTCTAGATCACATCCTCTTGACGAGACCCCACTGCCACTATCCTCACGGCGAGCGGTCGAGGGCGTAGGTGATAGGAGGATCTCAGCACGATTGACCTAGGTGACGTTGCGAACAACCAACACCACCAGGGCCTTGAATCACTCTGGATCACGTCTGCCTCATCAACCCGCCACCACCACCCTCACGACGAGTAGCCAATGGCGCAAGGAGGAAATACGCCGAGAGAATCATGCAGCATCGACGAGACTGATGTAGTTGACGTAGGCGTAGCTGAGTGACATCCGTGTGTTGACGTCCCTGCAAACACGCACCAATATGGCGCCACCGACCTAGGCGAAGACATCAAAGACCTACACGTCCTACACCCTGACGTCAAGGTCAGCCCCGCAGTCGCCATCCTCGCTGCTGCATAGTTTCTGGTGGCTAACTCCAGTGACGGCGAGGGGGGTGGAAGGATGAGATGCGGAGGATAATGGCAAGATCGATCGCTACCCGAGTCGTCCTGAAAACGACGCAGGACGATCCGCTAATCACGAGCGTCTCACCCAACACACATTGTTTTATGCATATGTGTACTTTTCCGTTGTTTGTCAGTGATGACACCACATATGACCATATCAATTGGTACGTGAGAGAAGACTTGGAATTGTTAGCATGATGCGGGCGATGAATTAGTAACCCTCCAGGTTCTTAAATTGCATCTAAGGCCTTAATGACAATCTTACTTTGTGTTGATTCCATGTGATCCATAGGGCATTGACCTGTTCAGGGAGGGGCCCACTGTCCAATAGCCGTACAGGGTGGGCAGGGCTTTGGGGATTTAATTGAGGCAACTGGAATGTTAGCTAGATAGGCTTAGCAGCTTCATGTTGGAGTCAATAGTCCATGATAAAGCAAATAGGATATGCAGGCTCAACTTAATAATAACAATCAGCAAGTAGTACTAGTGTGTTAGTACACTGAGCAATCTTGTCAGAAAATATAAGTACCACTGAAGTAGTAGTACGAAGTAAGAGCAAAGGTACAATATGTACTAAACAACACACATATGGCAACGTGCTTAGTACTTGGGATTAGCAAATTAACATACTCCTATTCAACGAGCTTGTTGCCTAGTGTTCTTTTCTCTATTTTTGCTTATTCAGAGGATTACACACGTACCACTGTTTCCAATCATTCAGCAACTAGTAAGGCATCATCATGCATGATTCGGGCGACGGGCATCTGATTGTGTCACTGATTTTGTGTAGAAAACAATCCATTCCTTCTCTCTGTCTGTCTCTCTCTCTCTAAAGAATTCAATTTTTAATACATATAGAAGAAAACGACCGGCCAAAACAATAATTAAGCAACCTTTTCCTTGAGAAAATGATTGAACAAGATAAACATAACGGATCAGCAAAACTGTGCATTGATTTGTGACATTTCGATTCGAATTGAAATGAAAACATTTTATGATCGATTTTCACTATCCATTCTCCCAACAAAATTAATTAAAAATATCATGTCATCAATTTCGCCTACCTTTCTAATTTGTCCAAGCTAGCAGACATGTACACCACAATGCCCTTTGTCCGGTCCATCAACCCCCTCATGCATGGAAGAATCGACAAGCAAAGTATAGAAGCGTGGCAATATCCGTGATGCTGGCAATCCGGGTTGGAGAACCGAATAAGTTGACCAACTCATAACGCCACGTACTTATTTCTTAATCTTATCTACGCCACGTACGCGACGCGATGGCGATACGACTACGACACGAGACGAGACATCTGCTGACCGCGTCGTGCACGGCGGCGTCGCGCACCCCCTCGTCTCCACGGGACCTAGCCCGTGCCGGCGGCTAAAACCCACCGGTTCCGCTCGGTGATGACACGCGGGATGGTCTAAATTTTGCGGTGTTCTTGCTGGTTTTTTCAGGGTTCCTGAGGCAGACGCCGCGGGCGTGCTGCGGGGCGCCGGGGGTGGGGGAGTACAACTTCAACCTGACGTCCAAGTGCGGGGACCCGGGGTCGTACGCGTGCGACGACCCGTCCAACCACTGGAGCTGGGACGGCATCCACCTCACGGAGGCGTCCTACGGCCACATCGCCAAGGGCTGGCTCTACGGGCCATTCGCCGACCCGCCCATCCTCGAGACCCGCCACCACTGATCGATCGATCGTCCATTCGTTCGTTTGCATATATGACAAGCACCAGACACACCTTCATATGCACTGGAGGTAAAGGATAGCAAAAGGGGACAAGCGGAACAGATGTGATGGTTTGTTCAGATTAGCTGGCAGGCGGGGGATGTGTTGTAGTTTGATGTAAGAAGTGTTTTCGGGGTTTCAAATGCAATGATGTGCATTTTGTTTGTTGGTCCTTGGTAGAGAGTAGCTGTAATTCTTATTTCTTGAGAAATTAAAATTGCTCTCATATATAGCATCCCTTTTTACTCACTTTGCTACAGTATATTTTCTAATCCGTCGTTTGTATCACATTGTATTGGCAAATTTTTTGACGAATTGCCTCTGCTACCTTCTTCCAAATGTTCTTGGACGGACCACTTGCTGATGCCGAAGATCGATCAGCTCCGGACCAAGCACACCGCTGTTTTTTTTTTTACCGAAAGATCCAGGCACGGGCTTACTGGCCCGTGGAACACCCTCGGTGGGCTAGACCGCGTTGGCTACAGAACCAACTGAGATGAGAATTTGGCCCAACATAGATGCGTTTGGGGCCGTTTTCACTGCATCGATACATTCCCACGCATGAATTGCTACATCGCTACGTCCTTTTTGGTTATTTATTTATATATATTTTTAATAAAACATTTAAAATTTTTTTATAGATCTGCTCCCAATGCTCTCTGAGAATTATTTTTTTTTGAAAAATCCCTCACTAGAGAGCGTAAAATTCGACGTAGCAAACGTCTATTGGCATACGTTAACGGCGGGATGGCGAGGCTTAGAAATTTATAGGCGGTGCCCTTGCCGCTCTAGCCGAGGGTATTTTTTTTCTTCTGTGACAAGGGGTATTGTAAAAAATAGACACAGGAGGGAGGAGCGGTCTATCATTTTTACGAGCGACCCATTTACAGCCATTTGGTTGGGCATTTTTACCTATCAGGGCTATAAAATTACTAAGCCCGCTAGTAAGACGGGAAGGAGCCTGTTAATTTTAAAGGTGGCCCTTGATGTCCTCTATTAAGATATTTTTGTCCATATGGTATAAATGTTGAAAAGGAAAAAAAGATATTTCAAATAAATCTATTTTTATTTGAAGATTTAATTGTAAAGAAAATTTGAGAGTACGTAGAAAAGATAATTGTGATGCCAAACTCAGTATTAATACTAAAAAATTATTATACCATTAAGTAGAGGATCGGACAATTAATAGATTCACATACGGATATTATTTAGATAATAGTGTTAAAAACACTATACAATTATTAAGAGGTTTATACGTTACGGACAAAATATATACATAATATAAATAATACATATAACATCATAGGAACTTCTTCACTTATAGTAAACTTAAGTAGCCACATCTAGGTAGGGCTGCTCGTGGTGTAGTGAGATAGTGCATCCGGAGTTGCAAGACTAGGCAAGTGTTGAACGTGAGCGAAATGCTCCTGGATGTTGTCGCGCCATCCCTAAAGTCTATCAACTTGACCTACTGCATCCCCTGTGAGGAAAAGAGCTAGAAGGTATGAGACGTCTTAAGCATAAGGGCCATCTTCCTGCACAGCAAGTGGAAAGTATGCACCTTCAGCCTCCAGTGGTCTAGAAGTGTTGTGAGAAGAGTCTGGTCTGTGAACCACCGCTTTACCAAATCCTTCTCATTTGCTACAAACTCAACGAGCCTGCCAACGAAAGGAGGCTAACCTCACATAACCTGAAAAAAAATAGGTAACTTAAGTATTATCGTCTAGAAATCATATTTAAAGTTACGACAAACAACAATAATATCTCTTACCTAATACGAAAGTGAGGGTTCACACGCAGTAGGTTTTGTGAAGGGCATGAATGGAGGGTGGTCAGCACAGCGTTCTTGGCCGCAAAGAGGTACTAGAGGTATGAACGATCGATGTCACGGTTTAGTAGCTCCAGTGTCCAATACACCATACCTACATTAAAAAAGTTAGCACAATTATTAGAAATAAAAACATAATTTATAGTTCATTTAACTAGCAACAATTTTTGTCTGACAAAACAAACAACAGTTATCATTACTACGAGACCCAAAGTAAAAAAAAACAATACGATAGATATAGTTCAAACAACATTAAAGAAAATATTCATGACTCTATAAAGTACGACAATTAAGTTAAACATCCATTCTAAAAATAATATATAGGCTTATACTATACAACTAAACCACCAAGTGCATGAGAACGTCTAAGTCAGGATGTTCTTAAAGTGGTGCCTTTCCCCGTGTGGCATCTTCCATCGAACCTTGCTCCTGTTGGTGTAGCTTCTAGTTCACTCGAAACCTCCACATCTTTTGAACACTTATTGTAAGTATGCCTCTCCTTGTCGTACTTGCTACAATGTTTGAACCTTCTACCCGCTTCGGATACATCTATGTTGTTGTAAATCCGTCTAGTCTTGCGATGACTTGTCTTAGTCCTTCATTTTTATTGGGTCTGCAATGTAAAAAACTTGAGGTTGTTGAGCTATGAAAGACCCCGTAATACCAAAATCAAATACCTCGTCACTCCAGGAATGTAAGATAGTTTTTTTTCCTAAAATAAGGTGACACAAAATAATAATGGTCAAGTATTCCACACTCTGAGCTCACGATAATAACATGAGAATATGGCTTGTGGTACAGCCTTGGCTTTTGGCATGAGCATGAGCAGGTCCCATCATCTTTCAGAACACACTCTTGCATAATTCTCTTACAGCAGATTCCATACTTGGTCTTATCAGCATATAAGATTTTGAATATGTGCTACTGTGTATCTTGAGGTATAACTCAATATTGTTGGGCAATTTTACGTTTTGTATTTAAGTATTTCATCATCATTGTGCCAAATAAAATACCATTATTTGACATAGAGAGGCTAACTGCTTTATATCGATCTCTAAAATACTTCAATATACCATATATGATAAACTGAACAATAGTAACAAGCGGTAGATCTCTTACACCATACATCATCCAATTATAAACCTTAACCAAATTGGTGGTCATTATATCAAACCTAGCACCACTATCGTCATACGATAAGGCATATTTTTACTTTGGCTCATTCTCAATCTAGTGTAAAAATTTTCTAACCTGAGATACTGACCTTCTTATCATAATATGATCATCACTAAGGAGTGGTTATAAAACTTCAGGAGCCTCATCACTTATATGTGTTAGCCTACTTGACTACTCATCTGATTGTTTCATTGTTAACACGTCCAACCTCCTTTAAAGCTCATTAAATTTTTTCTGTTGATTCTAGGCACAAAGCCTCTTGAAAAGATCCGTAAGATATTTGTTCTTAAACTACTTGTAAAAATTAGCACACATGTGACGTATGCACCATCTGCTACGAACATTTGGCAACTTTTGTGCATACTACATCTCTATGTTACCATCCCTCAAATACTTAATAGCTCATAAAAGACTGGCACGACGATTATGTACAAGTCATACGCCTAGCCTCATACATACAACTAAGTCCTTCACTCGCTTCAGAAACTAATATTAGCTTTCAATGTTCTCGTTCTCCGAAAACAAAAGCCATAGGTAACACTTGATTGTTCCTATTAACTTCAATTATTATCAATATCTGTCCTCTGTACTTTCCAATCAGGAATGCCCTATCGATACAGACTATGGGACAAGAATGCACAAATACGTTAATACACTCACTTAATACGAAGAGCATGTTGAAACACGCTTTGTAGAGAATGGTCAAGTGAAAGGAGTGATTTGAGGTCGTAGTCGCTTCTTAGCTTCCTTTAAAGAATGCAAGTTATAAGACGAGACAAATTATCATATGAAGTTTTGAATGTGATAAACATCATCTCCACAATCTTCTGTTTCACCTTCCATGGCTTTGTATAGCTAATTGTGTACTTGAATTTGTCCCTAATGTGCCTTATAATTGACGTTGTTTCATACTCTAGATTGTGCACAATATCAGAGTACATCTTTATTACAATAAATATATATGTCATATTTTTGTGGTATTTCTCGACCTTATATATGTGACAATTATGCTCGGGGACTATTGATACCTTCTAGTAATTCTTCCATTTACCCATGAATGCATGCATCCTCCATAGATACCCATAACTTCAGTTTACACACTTCATTTCGTATATCAACTTGCTAGACTTCGCGGTTCAAAACTTCCACCAAAGTGATACCGTCCAATGCTTAACTGCCTCCATCAATTCCTCTTTATATGCATATTTAGCTACTTAAATGACCTCGTTCTCCTTATACTCTCGTGGTATGTAATGCCTCTCATAGATAACAAGTCAATAAAATTTTTTGTTGGACCATTATGACGGATTTATATTACTGCTCTCCTCGTCTGACAATTCATCATCCTCTGCATGTTCATTATCAGAATGTTCTCTATCTATTATCGTGTTGTTTTTCTCTCCTTCGTCTGTCAATCCTCTTGGTTCCATATCTTCTCGTCCTCTTTCTTTTTCTTCTTGATGCTCTGACTCATTTTTCTTCACTGTTTCAACATTACATCCTGTCATACTTTGACCCTCTTTGTTTTACACAACCATTAAAACAGTGCTCTTTCTCATACACTGACATAAGAATGTTAGGTGACCAACCTTGTTCTAATGAATTTTCCACGTACCATATCTAAGTGGTAGTGGAATTCACTAGCATCAATTTCTAGAAAAAAATTTCGATTGCCCAACTCACTACGACATACATAGTTATTGTAATGACCTAGGAGTTGATTTGAAAGCCTCGCATTAAATAGTTATACACTACTAAAAAACTTCTCTCAGTTGACCTTTCAATACCTTAAGAGTTGAGCCGAGCTCTGATAGATCTACACTATATGGACCATATCTAACCTTCACTCGACCGTGATATAATCAAAATATTACTTTATTTGACATATCTATTCACGAAAAAATAGAGTTGAATTAAGTAAGAAATTAATTATCACATATGGTACCGTACATTCGATATTTCAACACAGATATGTCTTCAAATATTACAAACAAAACTATCTACGAATTTATGAACGAAACTTTCAAACCACGAATCTAGAAATGAAACTATTTACAAATATAAAATAATACTACACATACTATTTTATTTCATCACTAAAAATAAGTATTACAAAGTGTCTAAATCTTTTACCACTGTACAAATCCACGAGCCAGCACGGCTTCGTCGCTTCCCCTTAACCATCTCCTCTCTTTTTCTATTTTTTTAATAAAATAGACTTTTAGACTGCTGCAAGGAGCTTTATTGGCAGCCATTCAAAAAATGCTTTAACAAAGCGCATCAAGGGGGCCATCTACAAAATTATCATGCCTCCCTCTCTTCTACAGATAAGGCTAATAATTTTATAGGCAGCCTTCTGTAAGGAAAAAAAATACCCAACCAAAGAGCCTTAAGGGGTTGTCTGTAAAAATGGCATACCCCCTCCTCACTCGCATGCCCTGTGCTATATTTTGCAAGCCACCCCTTGTTATGAGAAAAACACTCTCGGCTAGGGCGGCAAGAGAGCTATCTGTAAATTTAAATAGCTCTCGGGTATGTAAATTTTTTTAAACAATAAATATATATTTTAAAATATTCTAATAAAAATATATAAATAAAAACAATTCATTCTCTTTCCTAAGGACTCCGCTAAGCCGACTAGGCCATTTGCACCTACTGCACCAAGGCTACATCCTATGGTCACACAGGCCAAAGCAGGAATTGTGAGGCGAGTTGACCGGTTGAATTTATCTATCTGATGTTACAACAGAGATCTCTCCTGTGCTAAAGAATTACCATTCTGCTCTTCAAGACCCCAACCGATGGCAGGCCATGATCGAGGAATTTGATGCTCTTGTCAAGAACCAGACTTAGTCTCAAGTTCTCCATCTGGTTGTTACAAACATTATCATTGAAAAGTTGGTGTATAAACACATGTTTCTCTCTGATGGTCATCTTGCTCGCTACAAGGCACGATGATTGGTCCGTAGATATTCATGGCAAATTAGCATTGACTTTGATGATACTTTCAACCCTATGGTTAAATTGGATACTATTTGGACAATACTCAATCTTGCTATGTCTCGTTACTGGCCTATTAACCAGTTAGATGTAAATATAGCTTGCTCACTGAGACAATCTACTATGAGCAACCCTTTGGTTTTGTGGATCTACCTCGACCTTCCCATGTCTGTCACTTGCATTGCTCATTGTACAGTCTCAAGCAGGCATCTCGCGTCTTGTACCAATGGTTTGCTCAATTTGTTAGCTCCATCAGCTTTATCCCCTCATGACTAGAAACCTCTCTATTTGTTCTTCAACATGGTACTAACACAACTTATTTCCTCCTCTACTTGGATGACATTGTTCTCACTGCATCTTCAGATGCTCTTCTCCGCACTATTATTGCTTCTCTCAATCAGGAGTTCTCTATGACAGACCTTAGTGATCTACATCACTTCTTGGGAGTCTCTGTCACCCACACATCAAATGGGATGTTTCTCTCCCAACAGAAGTATGCTCGTGAGCTTCTTCTCTGTGCCAAGATGACCGATTGCAAGCCTTGCACAACTCCAGTGGATACTCAAGCCAAGCTGTTTGCTACTGATGGTGTTCCTATTTTAGATCCTTCTAAGTCTTGGAGTCTTACTGATGCTCTATAGTATCTCACTCTCACCAGGCCTAATATTGCTTATGATGTTCAACAAATCTGCTTCTCCACAGGAACCTTGCCTTACGTTCCTCAAATGCATACTCCGTTATATTTAGGCACCTAGGATTACGGTCTTACCTTTATGCTTCACCATCGAGTTAGCTGATAGTATACTCTAATACTGATTGAGTTGGTTGCCCTGATAGTTGCCATTCCACCTTGGGCTTCTGCATCTTTTTGGAGACAACCTAATCTCATGGGCCTCCAAACATCAGGCTACCATCTCCCGCTCTAGCGTTGAGGTAGAGTATCGCGTTGTAGCCCATGCCATTGCCAAATGCTACTAGTTATGTTAGCTTCTCTCTGAGCTACACTCACCACTGCCTTTGGCCACCATCGTCTACTATGACAACATCTCAACTGTTTATATGTCATCCAACCCTATCCAACACAAGAAGACCAAGATAATTAAGATTGATATTGATTTTGTTTGGGAGAAGGTCCCTCTCGGAGATGTTCATGTGCTTAATGTCTTGTCTTCACATTAGTTCGCTAGCATCATAACTAAGGCCTCACCAGTCCTCTTTTTTACAGAATTCCATTCCAACTTTCATGTCGATCTGCACCACCATTCGACTGCGAGGATGTTAACACTACTAGAGAAATGGGCTTTGATCCAACCCCTAAAAAGCTAAATATACCGACTAGATTAAGAATCATACTAAAGATCCTTTAATACCGGTTCTAAATACCCATGTCCCTATAAATAACTTTAGTATCAGTTGATAACATTAACCGATACTAAAGGTTATATATTAATACCAGTTTGTAACACCAACAGATACAAATAAAAAAAGCTTTTAGTACCGGTTGATATTACCAACCGGTATTTTTAGTACCAGTAACACCAACCAATACTAAAAGTATTTTTAGTATACCTTATAGTACTGTTTGGTGTTATCAACTATTACTAATAATTCCTTTAATGTGAATTCAAAAGTAAAACATTTCTAACTCATATGTAGGACATAAGTGTGTTAGTAACTTACACGAGAATCGAGAATTGAGGTGAGAGGTGTTGAGTTTGAATTCTATACCCCACATTTCTGACTTAATATGTAACTTTAGTAACGGTTTTAGGAACCGGTACTTAAAAAACAAGAATAAATTTTAACTTAATATTAAGGAATCTTTCAAAATCGATAATAAAAGGATTTAGAATCAATGCTAAACAGAACCTTGCTCTATCACCGGCTCCGCTTACCATGTATAGCTCCAGCGATGTACAGTGCTTGCCGCATGTAGCTTTCCGTTGTGTAGAGCATTAGCTTTTCTAGTTTAGACCTTGACATGTATAGCTAATTGTATCACTATTTTACCGATATAAGCCTGCGCCCTGATTGTGCGGCGTCTTCCCCAATCTCTCTCTATCTTTCTCCTAAATCACACCGGCTGCCTGAGGAGCCTGAACCTCCTGTCCATGTAGCTCAACCGGCAGCTCCGTCAGGCCCTGGCGCAGCTCGGCGGCTGGAACACCGGTGCAAGGATCACCTACGGCGACTTCTACACCCCCCTCGCCAAGCTCGCCGCGTCGCTTTCGATGAGATCAGAACAAATCTTAATTTCCTAAACCGCATCACCAACTCACCGTCTGATTTCTCGTAGCCGAAATATCGCGCGGGGATCGACGGGGTGGAGGGCGCACTGAGAGCTTGCGGCGGCAGCGGCGGTGGGCGGTACAACTTCAAGTTCAACATGAGCACACAATGCGGCATGGCTGGAACGACCGTCTGCGCAGACCCGTCGGTGTACGTGAACTGGGACAGCGTCCACCTCACCGAGGCAGCGCACCACCACGTCGCCGACGGGTGGCTGAGGGGGGGCGTAAGCGCACCCGCCCATACTGTGCTCGTCGTGTTCAGCGCGACAGCCGCGGCGTCTCTCTTTGCTTCCAAGTGGCCGAGTGGGTCTCACTCTCCTCTGTTTGGGAAAATACTTGGGCTGGCCCTTCTCGTGGTCCGCAGGCTGTCTCTTTATTTGTTGATAGTTTTGCCCCATTTCAAGCCTCGTGTACATGGCACATGGGCTTCATTTGTGGCCTATCCATATAGGAAAAGGCGTACAGATTTTTTCTTACGAAACTCCTACAAGCACAATTTTTTGTTACTCCCATCTAATAAAATCAATAAGTTGAGAGCTTTGTTTGTGGAGTTCTGTAAGAATTTTATGTATGTGTAGCAGTGCTCATCCATATTTATGGGCTATAAAGGTAGATGGGCCGGAAATGAGGCCCATATAAATGGATGCACCCATGACTCCTGTGGCCTAATGGTACAGTGCTACTTACAGACCATGTCCGACTGAAGATTCTTGTGCAATTGTGATTGATTCACTGAGCGCTGTGGTACCGTGGATTTTGTGCATGTGTCAGACTGTCAGGTACTAAGATCTACAGTTCGGAATACATAAAAATTCACTCGTTACTACTGGAATTAAATTGTTTACTTTTATATTACCAATTGTCTCATGTGGATCACGGGGAGACCCAACCAAAAAAATGACAAGCTCTAGAAATAGGGCAGGTAGACCTATCCTCAATCGCTAACCAAGGAAATGAGGAATACAATACAAAACATGTTTATGAATAATGCCCCTGGCCCTCGATGGGTTTGTGGGGGAATTTCTTTAAAGAGTGTTGGAAGACCATCTAGTATGACATCATCACGACTTTTAATGCTATCTATAGTCTCCGATGCAATCATCTAAACCTACTTTAACTCGGTCAATAGAGGGAGCCAATAAGATCACTGATTGCATGCCAATAATCCTCATACATAGATTTGCGAATTAAGCAGCTAGCCCTTCGAATGCGACCGATCATGCAGACATTAATCTCAGTGAACCAAAGTGCTTTCATTTGTGGAAGGAGCATCCATGAAAACTTTCTCCACGTCAAGAGTAGGGTGAGAAAGTACCATCGAACCAGATGTCCGATGCTACTTTTTAAGTTAGACATCTCGAAGCATTTCGACTTAGTGTGATGGAGCTACCTTTTGGCGCTCCTATAATAGTGGGGCTTCCTACAGCAATATCTTGATTGGATCTCGACCTTATTTATGACATCCTTCTCCAAAATCCTCCTAAATGGTCCCTAGTGGTAGAATCGCCCATGGGTGAGGGCATTGACAAGGGGACACCCTCTCCCCCTGCTTTTTATCCTAGCAATTGACCTACTACAATAGATACTCTACAAAGCCATAGAGCTCAAACTAACCAGCAAACTGCGGGTAGGTTTGTGCACCTACGAATCTCGATGTATGCCAACGATGCAGCAGTCTTTATCAATCCAAATAAGCAACATGCAAGCCTTCACCAACTTATTAGATCGCTTTGGCCAAGCAACTAGACTATGCACAAACATCTAGAAATCACAAGTTGCACCCATCAGGTATGAAAGTGAGAGCATAGACCTAGATGATGTGCTAGAGAACACACTGATGAGGAAGGCATCGCTACCATTGAAATACCTAGGACTACCACTTTCCATTGGTAGATTGCGTAAGACAGATCTTCAACCGCTCTTTGCGAAATCGGCAGGACGTATGGCCGCGTGGTGGGGAAGGAACATGGGGCTTACTGATTGCACAAACCTAGTCTATTTAGTGCTCTCTTCACAACTAGTTTACCTTCTAGCGACCCTAAAAAGTTACTAAAGGAACCTTGGAAGTTCTCAACAAACAGTGGAAAAGATTCCTTTAGGCGGGATCAGAAAACATAATAGGGGGAAAGTATAAACTAAACTAAAAAAAGAATGTGTTTGCCAATGGTCTGTGGCAGCCTAGGAGTGCTGAACTTGGAAAATTTCACAAGGACACTATGGGTAAGATGGCTCTAGCATGAATGAAAAGACTAGGAGAAGACATGTGTGGGTCTGGACACCCCATGCGATGAAACTGATAAGGTACTTTTTGCGGTGGCCATAGCAATAATCATGGGGGACGGGACCATAGTTCACTTCTGGGATTCGGTCTAAATGCATGAACATTGCCCAATGGATGTGATACCACAAGTGTATGAAATCTCCAAAAGAAAAAAAGAACCTTGAAGGAGGCCATTGACGACAGCACCTGGACACAAGACCTAAATCTCTTAATCAGTGAAATTTTGATAGTTGAGCTACAAGACCAACTAGTGACCCTATGAACTATAGTGCAAAACATGCAACTCACACCTAATGAAGTAGATGATATCATCTAAAAGCTCACAAACCATGGAGAGTAGATAGTAGAATCTGCTTACAAAGCGTAGTTTCTCGGATCAACCAGTACAAACTACAACACGATCATCTAAAAACCTTGGGCTCAAAAAAAAGTAAGATGTTCACCTGTCTAGTGGTCCAAAATAGACTATGGATGCTAGACAGGTAATCAACCCAAGGATGGCCGAATAATATCTACTGCCCGCTTCGTAGGCATGCCTTGGAGATGTCCTTTCGCCCCATTTAATAGGACTGCCGTAACGTCGATCATGACTGGTTGATAGCGCTGGCCACTTGCCCGAGGTTTCTTAAAAAATGAGTCCACACCCTACTCCTATTATATGAAAAAGAGAGAACTAGGTAGTGTTTCAACACAAAGAGCATTTGGCTATATCCCTCACCATAAAAATTAAAGAGGAGGCCAAAACTTAAACCCTAGAAGAAGCAAAATGACTCTCACAGCTTATACCTTAGTTTTTTCCTTTTTCTTTGTATAGTTCTTTTACCGTACAGAATTTTTCTACTGTTATATTTAATAAAATTGATGCACTCTATGTGCTGGTTCGTTAAAAAAATACCAATTGTCTCATGTAAAATTTCTGCCATAGTAATATGAGTAAGGGAAATGGAGATTACACCCTTTTGCTTACTCGTTGGCTTATAAACCGCAACAAAAATTTAAAATTTTAAACTTGATTTTAAATTATTTTTTAGCTCCCATTGTTTTCCCTTCACCTTAAAAGCCATTTCAAACTTTGAATTTTAAAACTTAATTTTTAGCTGATTTTGGTAGTTTTTTCATTGTAGTTCATTTTTTAGCTGTGGTTTTTCAACTGCGAATAACATAAAGTTTTAACCCCAAATTTATTTTTGGTTGGTTATGTGTTGTTTTACAGCTTATCAGATGTAGCCCAAAGCACTAAACCGCTAAAAGTAAAAATATAAAAGTTATACTTTAAAATCATATTTTGTTGGCTCATTCGCTACGGCTTAGGAACTAGATTGGCCTATAAAACTTCTGCTACTTCTGTTCAATTGTGAAATTGTCAACACCACATCCTCTTCCCAACGTGCCTCCTACCTTCTCCATCCTGGCCTCTCTATCATGAAACCGCAGTCTATTCTAGCTAAAGGCAGATGAGCTTTGCCTCCTGAATAATTATCGTTGTGTGATCCATCACTCGTGTTGCGTGTGGTTGCAAGACAGGACACCACCAATGTGGATCGGCCTAATTCTTAGGTCATAAATTTCTGATTTTTAGAATATAATATAGTAAAAAATTTATAATATAATAAGTTTGTGATATTATAATAGTATATTTCTCAAAATAAATCTAATCATACCTTTTTAAAACTAAGTTGCTTAGAAGTTATCAATAAATAAAGCTTCTAAAATTTAATTAGATCTTATCCTAAATGTTAAATTTTTTTTCTAACAAAAAGAATATTTGGTGTTGGTGCTTGAGCTGTTAGGCGATCAAGTTGATATGTGGAAGTTAGGGCATGAAACATGTGTTTGGAGTTTTGGATATATATGCCTATTTTGCTATTTTTCATTTAGGTAGTGTTTGAACGAAGATAAAGTCATCGCATACAAAACGAGAAAAACATTAACGTATAATTAATTGAGTTTTAAATATTATATACTTAAAAATATATTTATTTGATATTTTAAAGCAAGTTCTATATAAGAAAATTTTTACATGAAACACACAATCTAGCCATTTAAAAGCGTGCTAATTAAACCAAGAAAAAAATCTACATCTTAATAAATAAAAAAATAACGTGGCCTTGTTTCCATGCCTAGATCGTTGTCATTCCTTCTGTGAGATACCTGATACCCTACAACCTCTCTGTGTGACAAGGCCCTTGGCCCCTCGCCTCCATAGCAGCTCGATTACAACGTGAAATACCATATCACCGTCTATATTACTATTAGCGATGTGAATGTCTTTCGACTGGAACGTTGGAACAAAGTAAAAAAAACACAAAAACATGGGGGGGGGGGGGACATATGAATAGAAAAGAGCATGAAGTGAAAAAAAAAACTAAGAAATTCAAAACACTGTAACGGTTAAACATGAAGCTTTTAGACGGGAGAGAGATATAGAGTTAGGAAGAGTGATATGAAGGATTTTTTTGTCCTTTAGCTTTTATTTGATATTTTATTTCCTATGAAATTGAATGAATGGCCCATTTCAAAGGATTAAGAACAGTGTATTTTATTTGTACCAAAAGGGCTTATGAATTTTTTTCTAAAGGAATCTAAACATACTACACATTCCCTTTGATAATCTGCACTGTGCAGTGCACCAGTGCATGGCGACCGGCGGGACCAAAGTTGTCCTCCATGCAGTGCACCAGACATCAAGAAGGACCAAATGTCTGGGACCTCCTAGCATGGGAAATGGGAGCCATAGAGGAAAAAATATTCGAAAGCTGCATATCGCTTGGCTGGCATAAAAATGACAAGAGTGATCTTTGTTTTATATTTACCGTATCTCTCTTCGTAATTTTATGCTACCCTTGATTATATTAGCATCTCGTTAAACCTCGGACATTGGCAGAAGCAGAAATGCAAAACACGGTCAAGTAAATACTGAGTTGCGTGATGTTCCTAGTTCATGATGTAGCATCGGAGTATCGCTATCAAATTGTCATATTCCACACTAAGTGCACATAAATGGGTAGCTAACGACTGTCACTACGTTTCCAGAATCTAAAACTAGCTGAATTAAAGAATGTTAATAAGACCAGTCTGTTCACAAACAGTAGTGAAACAGTTAGTAGCATCAACAATGTATAGAAAATTCAGATGCTACATGTACATTATTCGAAGCTTTGCATGCAGTGGTTTTTAGATGGATTATCATTTTCGTTCCTATTACTTGTTTGGGGGAACCGCTCTTTTATCATACAGCACCACGAATAAAAAAAGTGTACAGATGTACTAGTACAGTAGTACTGGTACAAAGTACAAACTGAACAAGGCATCAACTCCTAGGAAAGAATCCAGTGCCCATGCTTCAGTGTTTCAAAACTCTAAAAAATGTAAAATGTAATTAGTCAGGTAAAATATGAAACAGTTAATAAAATATAATAATTTTAAATATTTAAATTTTATTCTAAATATAATAACTTTGGACTACTTTTACTACTAAATTACACATACTAACCTTTAGTTTTATTAGAGCAATGATCATCTACTAGCCTTAAAAATTAATACGTCATATACAAACAATCTAATAACTTATGTATAAAATAGCTATACATATAAATATATACTACACTATTAATATTAATATGTGGCCACCTCTCAATATACACAGTGCCTTGAAGCTTATGCTACAGCCGGTTATAAATCTATAGTCCGTTTTTCTTCTCTCTCCTCTTATCTTTTCTCCACCTAATACAAATTTGATAAAGCAATTTTAAAAACTCACTTATATCAATTATGGTATTTTTTATAGCTTCAAGTAGTCCAACCTTATACCTCATCTATCTCAAAAAGTTAACCAGTTTTTTTACCCCTCTGTACCAAATGCTGAAACTTTATATTTTGTAACGGTGTGAGGACTCCACTCTACTGTTACTGTATAAGATAATCCAAACCATCAGAAAACAAGCTACACCCTGCATTCGACGCAAATCTCGAGGCATCATCAACGGTGATGAAATAATGAAACAGAACATCTTGTTGAATGTCGTCAGTGGCCTGAATAATTGAGAGGCGTCAGGCCCCGGAATGTCACGTGAGCCGTCAATTATGACGCGCGGAGCTGTGCCTCCTCCGGCTGCCCGCGTCCATGGCGTCGTAGTAGTGTAGCATAGTATAGGAGTGATATTTACTGAAGGGAGTCGCTCGCTGGCTGGCTGTTCGCCACAAAGGGAGGAACGCTCGTCGCGCACCTACCCAGATTTGCCCTCCGCATTTATGCCCTCACCTACAATCTCAAGCGAGCCGGATTAATGACTCTTTATAGTGCCCCCATTGCCGAGCCCATCCCAATGCGGAAACGAGTCCCAGCTCCTCGTGCCATGCCACTCGTCCTCCCCTAGCTAGCTCAGCTCGAGTGTGTTTGGAGATCACTGTGTCGAGCTACTCCTCTAGCTAAGCTAGTGTCACTGTGTCAGTGGCGTGTGAGGTGTGTCGTCACGACGTCGTCATGGCGGTTTCCAGGCTCACCGTGCTCGTCACCGCCTTGGTCTGCTGCTCCCTTGTGCGGCTATCCCGGTGTGGCGGCGGAGGAGGAGGAGGACAGAGGGCGCAGAACTACACCTCGATGTTCAGCTTCGGGGACTCGCTCACTGACACCGGCAACCTCGTCGTGTCCAGCCCGCTCTCCTTCAACATCGTCGGCAAGTACCCCTACGGCATGACCTACTTCCACCGTCCCACCGGCCGCTGCTCCGACGGCCGCCTTGTCGTCGACTTCCTCGGTGCGCGCCGCCCGAATGCGAGCTAGCTGTCACATTTCCTGCACATTTGACATTTCAGTGGGCATTTGTTTACTCTTATCTTCTCGTCTTGGCCGCAGCGCAAGCGTTTGGGCTGCGGCTGCTAAAGCCGTACCTGTCGCGCGGCAATGACGTCCGGCAGGGCGTCAACTTCGCCGTCGGCGGCGCGACGGCGATGGATCCGCCGTTCTTCGAGGAGATCGGCGCGTCCGACAAGCTCTGGACCAACCTGTCCCTCAGCGTCCAGCTCCGCTGGTTCGAGCAGCTCAAGCCCTCACTCTGCAGCTCACCGAAAGGTCTCTGCACATTTCTGATTCCTGCGACTTGGTGCAAATCATATTCAGAAATACCGATTCTGATATTGGATTCTTGTCATTTCTCTGTTGAATCGGAGCAGATTGCAAGGAGTTCTTCAGCAAGTCCCTCTTCCTCGTGGGGGAGATTGGGGGAAACGACTACAACTACGCCTTCTTCAAGGGCAAGAGCTTGGACGATGCCAAATCTTACGTCCCCACCGTCGCTGGCGCCGTCGCCGATGCCACCGAAGTGAGCATCTCAATGCTGAACAATCACAGAATAAGGATTCGATCTTTCCCTTCTCATCTTTCGATGTGGGTTTTCAGAGGCTGATCAAGGCCGGGGCGGTGCACCTGGTGGTGCCGGGGAACCTGCCGATCGGCTGCTCGTCGGCGTACCTGACGCTGCACCCCAGCAGCAACAAGAGCGACTACGACTCCACCGGCTGCCTCAAGACGTACAACGACTTCGCCCAGCACCACAACTCCGTTCTCCAGGACAAGCTGCAGCTGCTTCGCCGGAGCTACCCACAGGCCAGGATCATGTACGCCGACTACTACGGCGCCGCCATGTCCTTCGCCCAGAACCCCAGGCAGTTCGGTGAGCTCACAAAAACCTCACTCCATTTCCCACTCATTTCGCTGTCCTAGTTAAGTTAGCCAGCTGATAGCCTTAGCTGTCCAGTTGAATCACTGAACTATTCTGCATTTGCATCGCTGATGCTGGAATGACAGCAACAGAGAACGGCAGCAATCACGATGGCCCGACACGATCTCTCATCAATCATCGTCAATATGGGCGTGTAGATGTAGGAGTGTGTGAAATGTAGTGGGAGTCTGGGAGATTGTGGGGCTCTTTCAAAAAACATTAGAGGGTCTGGGCCTCCTTTTGGCCGCACTTACCTATGGAAAAGGGGACTTATGGCTGTGCATAGAGGTTGATTACTCCTTTGTTGCACTGAAAAGCTCAGTGTCTTGGTAATCTCATCTAAAGTTCTGAACTACTACTAACATGGTCAGTGAAAGTGATACATGGATCTTATTTAGTCGTTTTGCTTTAGAATTTTGAGCTACATTTCTCAGGGAAGAATATAATAGAGCTACCTAGACACTGATCATCCGTGCTGTTGGTCAAGACAATACTGAACCTCTCAGGCTCTGCCCTATGTGTAAAACTATTCGCTGATTACTTTCTTTGTTAGTGCTGGATCAGGTTCTAGAAGTATGTACATTTGTTTGACGTGTATTAATAAGCATTGATTTCAAGTCAAGTGACATGCTTAACTGTTACCCCCATTTATTTAGTACTCCATGTTCACCAACTTCCAGCAATATATACTTACTGTCATGTCTATTTATCTGGCGGCTACCAGGTTTCGGTTGGCAGTTTAATTGTCACCACTTTAGAGCTAAATTATGATCCCAGTAGTATTGACTGTTGACAGCTCCGGAATTCCGCTAGTGAACACTAAATCGCTCTCTAGGCTAGCTCAGGGTTCACAATTTCAGAATGAAATTTCTGAAACTTTTGGGTCTACCAATGCAGGCCAAAATTTACGAATTTTTTTAATTTGGCAACAAGTTGTTCAAATTTAGCAGAATCTGTTCGAATTTGACATTTTTCATTCGGAATTCACCGATGTTTTTCCGTTTCGAAATTGTGAACCCTGGGTTAGCTCACTGATGAACTGGAGCTGAGCTGTGTGGCGGCTGTCCTGTCTGTCATCTGCAGGGTTCAGGCACGGGGCGCTGAGGACGTGCTGCGGCGGCGGAGGGCCGTACAACTTCAACCCGAGGGCGAGCTGCGGCGTGCGGGGGTCGAGCGTGTGCACGGACCCGTCGGCGTACGCCAACTGGGACGGCGTACACCTGACGGAGGCCGGCTACCACGCCATCGCCAACAGCATCCTCAGCAGCCCTTACACCAGCCCAAGGCTGCTCTGACCATCCGTTTTTTAGAGCTGGTGTTGCTTCTGCACTCTGTAAACTGATCTTTAATGCAGTTGTGGCTTAAGACTGAATGAAATGATGAGCTAGTGGTTGTTTTGACTGTGGACTAGTTGAGTCTCCAGGCACAGTACAGTATGTCTGTCGAGCGTCAACTTTGGGCGTTACTGTGTACGTGCTACTTTGATCTTGCAAGTACTGAATTAGTAATCAGCACAAATGCACGGATAAGTGTTTTAATCCGTTTTAAACTCGAGAAAATGCACTCCTTTTTTTTTTGCCGCCACATATGCCAACTGTCAAGGTTAATAATCGTCTCTTTCACGTGACGTCGATGCAGCTGATGCTCTGGGATTACCTATCGTGCCGCCATCTCTGGCCTGGGAGAGCTTGTTATATAAGTTAGAGAATAGAGCCCAATTACCACTAATCTTTTCCATATGGATCATCTTAAACATGCAGAATAATGATACACGATACACGAT
Source organism: Oryza coarctata (assembly GCA_030770085.1). Lineage (NCBI taxonomy): Eukaryota > Viridiplantae > Streptophyta > Magnoliopsida > Poales > Poaceae > Oryza > Oryza coarctata. The sequence continues at coordinate 5,194,991 of CM061462.1, forward strand.
ATTTATTAATATCATAGCCTAGTTGAGCACTCCTCAGAACCTATTCTATAACCTTACGAGCATTCTTTTCTTACGTGTCTACACTACATTATCATTATTATATTATGGTATTTCTACTCTATTTAAAGGGTTTATAGGTTATAGTGCTCGACTCTAACTCTACCTGCTATTACTTATTATAATACTTCAAGTCTAATTATAAACTAGTATTTTTGACACCTATTATAACAAACACAAATATGCGCCATCTAAAAACAGTAAAATCATCATATCGATCTTCTCTAAATTTGGGTTGTCTTTTTAATAACTTCATTATAAGTGGACGGATAAGTCTATGCCAAACTCATCGCCATTAAGAGACTATGTTATCACTGTAACTCTTTCTCTTATACTCCACCTATAATATTGCTCTACTTTCTCTTCTATTATTATGGTCATCTTTAAGTAAAATATGACTTTTCTTTAATTGGAATAAAACAGACTCTTGAGAAACTATGTTCATCTCAATCTTTTATTTTAAATTTGATTTTCTCTACGTCATAACCAGATAACCGATGTACTAAGAGAACCATTTCTTCATTTGTGTCATACTAACAAATCCAACACCTACTCTTTCTTTATCTTTACATTGAACCAATGATAAATTGAGAAGTTTATCATTGTCTCGACTCTTTCCTCTTTAGTCAGTCTAACTTCATACATCACAGCTCCTTATTGAGTTCCCGATATATCATGTTCTTCTCAGATAATTAATTAGCGACCTGATCGGCCTATCACTGCCAGTCTACTTGTCCTTCTCACCGAGCTTTTCAGCACCGCCTGATCGATCTATTTAGTGTCGTATGTATTCGCCTTCGCAATCTCGTCCTGTGATTTGATCTCAGACATCAACTAGCTGATCACCTGTCTGCTGCTGCGCTGGTCCAACCAAGCTGCTTCAAAGTCTTCCTCCGTCCTGTTTTGGTTCGGTCCGACCAGCTCTCGTCACGTACGCTTTGTTCCCAAGCCATACCTTGCCGCCTCATCACCTTGAGGCTGCGTCTACAGAGTTCACGAGGAGCCTTCTTGACGAGTCACTATTTTGCACCGATTTTTGTCAATTTAGTGCTGCATCGAATCTTCCCAGGCCCTGCCTTTACCGTGCCCAAGAAAGTCCCAGTAGGACTGAATTCCAAACAACCGAGTCTGACTCTGATGGACTTGTGCAATCTGATTGCACACCTTGGCTCTAATGGCCGAAGAAATAGAAACCAACTCAACCCCCGTGTCCGCCTGGGTCTCTGTTGCGCTCGCTCACGTGCTACTTCCTCTCAGCATTCCTTGCATCAAGCCTCCCATGCATTAATTTCAGCACCGTAGCATGCAGATTGTGCATATGCCTGACGGCCACCATGCACAAGCCATCCTTTATTTTATTGCATGCAACCATGATGATTCTGTGCACATCGTGCCTCCTGAAAGTGTCTCCATGCGATTTGCTCGGCTCCGTCCAAGTTGTACGCAAAGAACAGCACCACGTACTGTCCGTCCGTGCCTCCTCGTGTCACTGTCTACGATCTCACCATCCTCTGCCCTGCATGTCCGCCGGTTTCTCCCTGCCGCTACGGACCAGCGATTGCCGCGTGTGTTGGGCGTGTTGTCCATAGCACTGTCCCTCCAATCTCTCCGGTTATTTTCGGTTCCGCCTAGCCTCGTCCTTCGGTTACCTTCTGTTTTCCTTCTGTTCTGGTCCGATCGCGAGATAAGGTTGTCGCCTCCGTAACATTCTCGTTATCATCATCTATCTCATCGTTACGGCTAATGATCTCTGTTGATACATGACACTAGCTTGTTATAAAAGTGAGTTAATATAGCGAAATAATGATTAATCTTTTTAATCTCTTTAGCTATTTATCATCTCAGACATACAAAATGTGACACAGAAAACACATAATATTGGTTAAGGGAATTAACCAGTCTAACATACACTTAGCCGCTATAAGTTATGGTCTCACTGTTATTCTGTGTGTGCTATATTATCGTCAATATATTAGTGGGTTACGAGGCTTCTAACTTTACCTTGTACTACCTACTAGCTTTAAGCCTAACTATAACGACTATTATATTCCAAACCTATTCTAACCAGAACTTCGCCGCCGCATAAACTTCGACGCGGCGGGACCCTTGCTCTGAACCTGACGTACCTTCAGGGACAGGACATCACTGTCTTTGTTCCCATCAAGCTGGTTCGAGAAATACAAGCATTCCCTGTGCCACACACACGCAGGGTAAAAAATCAATTAAAAGCTGTGTGATTTGCCAACGGCTTTGTGCATAATCTTGGATCGATTGATTGATTCCGTCGTATGCGCAATGTATGCAGAGGACGGTGATTGCTTCGGGAAAATTCTGTTCATCATGGGTGGGTTTGGGGCAAACGACTACGGCAGCATCCTCTCCTCGAACATGACCCTGGAGCAAGTAGGCAAGCAAACGCTTATGTTCCTGAAATCGTCGACACGATTTCTAGTGGCTTAAAGGTACGTCGTGGTGGCGAACATGGTCTCGCTCGGGTGCATGGCGTCCATGCTGCTCCGGTTGGCGAGCACGGACAGCGCAGGCTACGATCCGTACGGCTGCCACGAGGGCTCCAACGCGCTGTCGCGGCGGCACAACTCCCTCCTCCACCAACGCGTCGACGCGATCCGGAGCAGCCGCCCGTACGGGAGGATCATCGCCGCCGAGTTCTACCGGCCGGTCGTCGCCTTCCTGCAGAACCCAGACCACTTGGGTGAGAACCGTTTGTTGATTTGATCGGTTAACGTTTGCTCGATCGTTTTGGCAGTTCGGTGGATTCGTTGTTGCTGCAGGGTTCAACGGGCGGTATGGTGGGAGATGCAGCGCCAACCTGACGAGACGGGGCTGTGCGGGCAGCCGGGCACGTCGGCGGACGGCGTCCACCTCACGGTAGCGGCGTACAGGGGCGTGGCCGAGGGGTGGCTGCACCTGCACGGTCGGTGAGAGTCCAGGATCCTGCACGCTGCGTTGCGTGGTTAACGAAGTTGGTGAGAGTCCACGAAAAAAAAACGTACCGTGGCGATGGGGTGGGCCGGCGAGTCCGTGGCGGAATCAAACGGGGCCAGTTTATTGGTCACCGCAGACTCAGCCCAAAGCAGTGGAGACGTGGACCCAATGAATCGGTTGGTTACCGTTTAGTTGTCTGTGTTGAGCCCTACAGCCTGCTCCTTGCACCGGCCCAGACTACCAAGATAGCCTGTGTCATTTTTTTACGTTGGAAAACACACAAACCACTACGGACACAAGCCACACTTACACGGCTGTGAGGATGTCCCCTTATCACACGCCCAAAGACAGCCTGCATGCTATTTGCCATTGCTGCCCTTGCTAGCTTCCAGAGCAGAGTGGCTCACGGGGTTGTGGATTATTGTGTGTGTTTGAATTTATACTCAATTTATCATTTTACAAGTGTGAGCTGGACATTACTACGCAGTAAATTACATTGACTACACATAAATTTACAAGAAGGGTGCAATTTAGTGCACGAACTTAAAATGCACATTTCCGTGCATGAGCTTGTGAAGTACGTGAAACCAAGACCAAAACAGCTAACTATAACTAATCCCACTGGGTTGGACGTTAATTTAGATGTCAGGCGCACATGTAAGTTGGACCTAAGACATGCTATCTGCAAATAATCTTAGTTTTTTCCTTGCATTATTTTCTATCCATTGCATCATTTCCCTAATTCTATTACGTTTTTCTCTGTACACACAAACTCGAAGTCCCTTATTACATGTTTGACAGAGCATACGCATATCTACGTGACGTAAGTGCATATGTGGCCTCTTAATCAGTGTCCAACTCAATAGGATTAACCATGACATGCCCTCTAAGCCTAGGCTCGCTTGTATATAAAAATGACAGCTTTACAAGTCTTTGTATAAATTACACACACCTCATGAGTTCATTACATTTCATCCTAATTATATATATATATATATATTATATGGAAATTGTTACGCTGTGATCCACATCACCGTCCAAGGACACCTGTCATAGAGGAATGATAACCATAAAATTGATACCAATTTTTAAATAGTACTGGTATCTATGATAATTATAAATCATTGTGAATCTTAATAATATTTTAAGTTAAGTTATAGCTCAAGACAACTCGAGAATGTAACCAATAGCTAACTTCAAACACTACACACAACAGCTTAAAATCATGACGACTTTGTTCTTCACTTCACTTCAAAGGGAACTATAAGGGAAAGGATGGGTGAGACAAAGCGTGTGCTCGTGTCAAGTGGTGGGTGCAACGCGACAACAGGCCAAGTGGGCCACGTGGCAACGCATGCAGGCCGGCTTGGTTGTCTCTCGCGGGAGGATGAAAAGAAGAGCAGGCTGGATGGCTATGCCATCCCGAGACAAGGAGAAGCATGAAGAATGTCCTAATGTGGGAGTGGGTTGGGCTGCCATGGGAGAAGGGAGGTAAGGTGGCCCAAAAGCATAGTACACTTCATTTATTTTCCGGTGATTGATTTGCGGGGAATTTGACATTCAAACCCAGAAGAATATGAAGGAGCCAAGGTGGAATTTTTGATATTTTTGGAATGAATTGGTAGATTGGACTTCAAAGGAATAATTGGGATGGATTCCAGGGTGAGGAATTGAATTGGAAACATGGACTCAAATTCTAGGTTTGAATTTAGAAAGGTTATAGTGAGCAGAGGGAAAGGATTAGTGTTTTGATTGGAAACTTTGCCCTGAATCTCGAATTTGAATAATCCAGGGGATTTTCGGATAGGGGTTTTGGAGGAAAATTCAAATGTGAAAAATTCAAATTCTGAGATTATTTTGGAATGAAAATTTTCAGGAGCTAATTTTTGGTTTCAAGCAAAGAAAACAAATTGAGATGTTGGCGCAACTTTAGACTTACCAATCCAGCAGATATGATTTTATTAAATTAGTTTTTAATGCCTCGCGGAAAATGGAGCATTATAGAAATATGTTCAAATAGTTTCAAAACTAAACAAACCAACAACCGAAAGAAACATATGCATTTATCTATGAATATAAATTGTACATATAATTATGAGTAGTCGTCCGTATTTCGGATTAATCGATTAGTAGTACCATGTCCATTCGCCGCCTGTACCTGGACTCTTCCAGCTTCAGTGAAGAGGTGCCAGCCATGACTTCCATTTTCTGCAATCACGAGCTTCGTATCAGTTACTATCCAAGAGTATCAGATAGCTGGAATGTCAATGAGTAATTAATTGATCTATGCATATTTGCAAGCATGATGTATGTGGAGACTGGAGAGAACCGGTTGCAAATCATTTTCAAAGAAATCTTCAATCTTGTCCGTCATAATATGGGCTAGTTGTGGCACACTAGTACAAAAAAAAAAGATTTGAAGAATAAAACGACGAAATTCTTCGGTCAGTACAGGATTAAAATTTCAGTACTATAATAATACAGCGTTACTATAGTAAGCATGATAATATTTCTATATCTTACATTTTTCAGCACTGTCTTTTCCCAAAAAAAAGTTCATTTTGTATATAAATCTGGACAGCAATTATCTAAATTCGCATAGAAAAATGAACTTTTTTTTACAAAGGTAGTAGTAAACATGATAGTTGTGTACTACAGCTTTTTTTATTGACCGGAAACTAGCTACAACTTCTATTCAATAATAGTATATCATATTTTAACCTATTAGAGGTCTCTTCTAAAAATTCACAACTTAATGCAAGAGAAAAAAAAGACCAGAAATTCCTATTTTAATGGAAATTCAGAACTTTATGTAAGTATGCATTTCCACGGTAGACTAATTCCAGATTATATACGGACAAGAACCAACTTGACAAGAAATTAAATCAAGTGAAACACGTTTCTAAATGTACTAGCAAAATGCTCATGACTTTGTATATTCTCCTGAATAATTTTTAAATGTACTAAATCAAGTTGAAACACATTTGTCAAACTCTCATGTTTTGTCACGCCAACATGATCAAAGTAAACGGAACTTCCCTGTAGAGGAAGAGGGGGAAAAAGTAAACATGTAAGAGCCTCACTGCCTGCAATGGTATTTTCCAAATTTTCTAAAAGAAGTATGTTACTCTTAGGTCTCAATTTAGAAATGGCCGGCAACATAAGCAATGCCCCTACATGGCTATATAACCCGAAAGGATCTTATTGGTGGCAATCCGCCTGAACTCCTGCAGGCCTAAGCTAGCTAGCAGATGCTCCAAAGCCCAAACCATGCTCCTCCTTCTCCTCATCCTCCTTGGATGCAGACACTACGGTCAGGTAGACTCGGGCCATCCCAAGATCGACTCCATCTTCAGCTTCAGCAACTTGTACTCCGACACAGGCAACTTCCTCAAGCTGGCCGCGTTGGTGATTCCCGTTATCCCTTTCAACAACCTCTCCTACAATGAGACCTTCATCGGCCACCCCACCAGCCAAGATTCCAATGGCTCCCTCAAAATCGACTTCGTCGGTACGCTTTATTCCCTCATGATGACTCTGTTTATGTGTAAAAGATTTATATATTGGGTTAGAAAATTGATAAAGAAAATTAGAATCATGAGTTGGTTTTTGTGAGAAATTGGTTTTGAAAAGTTGACGAATGTCGGTGCACGTGTGTACGGGTATCCGTACTCAGAAACGAGGATCAAAACTATGCTAAAAAAGGAACAGATATCTAACATGGTTAGGATATATGTGATGAAGTGGGACTGAAGTAAGGAATTTTAGAGATCAATCTTGGTCGAGGGTAGATTGGGACTAAACTCAAAAAAGAGTTCAAGTCTAGAACGATTAGAATACCAAGTAACAAAGTTGGATATAAGGTGGCACAAGATGGACAAACACCGTGTGAGACGTCTTCACAACAGACTTCACAAGGTTGTGTGCAAGCGTCAAAAATTAATGAAAAAAATTAAAAGAGAAAAAGGAAAGACCTAGGCACAACAGTTGCCTGCGTGGACATGAGATGGCCCAGCAGCCCAATTGGCATGGAGGACATGCGTGAGTGGCTTAGAGCATGGCCATGGTTGACAACCTAGCAATGACGCCAGCCGAATAGCGGTGTAGGCGAGAGCGCAAGGTGGCCCAAATGGCACGGTGACCGATAAGTGGACTTGGCTCTACAGTGAGCAGGCACATAGGCGCCCGCACGAGCGCGAGGGTGTACATATGTGATCACGCCCCTATGATGTGTGTTGGTGCCTAATTGGCGTGGGCGACATGGAGGTTGTGGCGGTGTGATTCTCTGTGGCTGAGAGTTGATATGAGTGGCCTCTCATGTGGCAGCTAACGTGGCATATTTTGGAGCCTTAATCTAAGATCTAGTGGTTAGAAATAGCTAGAGTAAGGGTCATGTTTCAAGGTCATTTGAGGATTTTCTCAAGTCCTTTTTCAACCACTTGAGACTATAAAAGGAGAGTTGATGCAAGGGTTAGGGTCTAGACCACCTTGTGAAACAAATCTATAGAGAGTTGAGAGGGTTTAGAGAGGAAAAATAAGAGGAGATTAGAGGAGACATTTGAAGAGCTTTTTAAGAATTCTTGAGGAAATTTTATAAACTTTGAAAAAGCTTTGTAAACATATTTTAATCAATAAAATAATGTTTATTTTGGAATCAATTGTTCCAATTTAAAATTTACAATTTAATTTTCACACTGCAATTTATATTTCGAGATACGGACCTTGAGCCCATATCTGTTTTAGTAATGGATAAGGTTAAAAGGAACGTACAATGAAATATTTCTTGTTTTATACTCTTCGCAGATAATGTAGTATTAGTTAATGAGAGTTGGACGGGAGTAAATAGGAAACTATAGTTGTGACGCTAGACTCTTGAGTCTAAAGTTTTTAGAGTAAATAAAAATAAAACTAAATACTTAAGGTGTAACTTTAGTACTATTACACACGAAAAGGAGGATATGAGTTTAGAAGGTCAAATAGTGTCTAAAAAAGATATCTTTCGATATTTAGTAATGATGCTACAAATGAATGGAGATATTGATATAGACATTAACCATAGAATTAAAATCGGGTATATGAAGTGATGCCAAGCATGTGATATTCTCTGTGATAAGAGGGTACTGCACAATTTAAAAAGTAAGTTTTATAGAATGACGATTAAACCTATTGTATAGGACAGAATGTTGGCCTATAAAAAGACAACATGTTCAACAGCTGAGTGTTGTAGAAATATATATATTACGTTGTATTTATAGTCATATAAGAATGAATTAAGTCTGGAATGATGATATCCTTATCGACTAGGAGCAGCACCAATTAAAGAAAGTTTGTCCAAAATCGGTTAAGATAATGAAGACTTTTAGAGATACTAATACATTATAGAATTATAAGTTCAAAATTAATGAAGCGAGGGTCTGGTCGAACGGCATATCGACAAAGGGTGGTCCAAGAGCATTTCGAGTCGCTTCTCCAACCGCCTCAGCAGCGATCTGTCGACCTTAACTGGGAATCGCTTCATCTTTCAAATGTCAATCTAGAAGCATTGGATAAACCTTTCTCCGAGGAAGAGGTGTCCCGGGATATCTCTCAGATGCCAGGTGACAAAGCTCCTGCCCAGACGGTTTCACGGAAGCTTTCCACAAACGGTGCTAGCAAATCATAAAACCTGACCTAATGGCACCCATTAACTTGCTCTACAATTCACGGGCTGCAACCTCTCTATCCTAAACACAGCAAACGTCGTCCTCCTATCAAAGAAAGTAGGCATTGAAGCAGTTGTGGATTACTGTCCAATCGGTCTCCTCTAGAGTTGGAAAGATAATCTCCAAGACCCTCGCACTGCGATTGCAGCCATTCGTGGACAACCTAATCTCCCACACTCAGAGTACGTTCATTAAGAAACGAGGTATACATGATAACTTCATGTAGGTCCGCAATCTAGCAAGAAATTTTCAAAAGAAATATTCCGACACTTCTGATAAAGTCGACATAGCTAAGGCGTTCGACACGGTGCGATAGGACTATGTTCTTGAGCTGATGCAACAAAGAGCCTTCCCTAACAGATGGAGAAACTGGATAGCTAATATACTATCCTTGAGCACTTCCCGCTTCCTTCTAAACAGCCACCTAGGGCCGCCAATAGCTCACGGTAGAGGAGTGCATCAGGGCGACCCGCTGTCACCGCTTCTTTTTATCCTAGCCGTCGATCCTCTGCACCACATCCTAGAGAGAGCGACAGAAGATGGAAGCCTCACGCGCCTCCATGGACGATCACCAAGGCTGCAAACATCGCTATATGCAGATGACGCTGCCATTTTCCTCTCACCAACACAGCAAGATGTGTCCGCCTTGCCGCACATCCTCGAGTCTCCCGGCAAAGCAACAGGCTTAAAAACAAACATACAAAAAAAACCCATGTCGCTCTGATCCGATGCCAGTCCCTCGACTTAGGCAACATCTTGCGCCACTTCCCTACTGAGGTGACTCCTCTACCTACCATCTACCTCAGGCTCTCTCTGTCCCTAACAAAGCTCCGAAAGATCCATTTTCAGCACCTAGTGAACAAAGTGACAGCCAAGCCATGGCACTGGCAAGGAAAGCTCCTAAACCGAGCTGGCAGGTCGGCCCTTGTAAAGTCAGTGCTTACCTCGCAATCCATTTACCACCTCACCTCCCTCAAAATACCCAAGGCAACCACACAGGCGCTAGACAAAAATAAGGAGAAAATTCCTATGGGTGGGAGGAGGAAAATGCAAAGTGAACTGGGAGTGTGTCTGCTGGCCAAAAGAACTAGAAGGGCTAGACATGCTTGACCTATAGCGTTTCACTCGCGCCCTGCGTGTCGGGTGGCTTTGCTATGAATGGCTGATCCGGATAAACCGTGGGTAGAGTTACCAACTCCACGTGACGAGACAGACAGAGCTCTTTTCAATTCTGCGACGGAGATCACCATTGGAAACGGTGAGAAGGCCAATTTCTGGAACTCCAACTAGATAAACAGCCAAACTCTAAGTGTTTAGCGCCGACCATCTACCAAATTTAGAGGAAGAAAAACAGGACAGTAAAAGATGCACTCACACGAAACAAATGGGTCGTAAACCTACAACCCCTCCTCTTCACCACCGTGCAGCATTTCCAAGAATTCGTCGACCTCTAGACTCTTCTACACACTGCAGCTACAGCCCGATACCGACGATGTGATCCGTTGGAAATTCACAGAGCACGGCCACTACACCGCAAAATACACGTATTGGCGGCAATTTGAAGGTGCAATCACAACGGAATTTGAAAGGCTCATTTGGGACACCTGGGACTTGCGAAAATGCAAGCTCTTCTCTTGACTGATTATTCAAAACCGAGTCTAGACGGCTAGACTGCAAATTAGACAATGGCTAATTTTCAAAAAAAAATGCAATCTTCTTGCCTTTCTTTCAAAAAAATGTAAATTAATAAAGTGGGCCATGATGCTGATATATATATAACCATGTAGAGTTGGACTGTTCTCCGTGGAGGGAACCTAGGCCCATGAACGAAAACATAAAATCCAGAATTATGTTATTCTGAGCCTGGTGTCAGCTCCTGGAGGCCCAATATTTTACTGTTTTGCTGACCCATGCAATGCAACCACGTGCAGTCGTGCACTGATCCGTAAAAGCAAACCCCATCCACATGTAGTACGTCGATACCTCTTTCTGATATGGTCATATGCTTTTATTTTGAGTCACTTGTCCATTATTCTTAATCTAAAATGCTCCCTGCTGTATATAATCTTTTAAAAATGTGTCCTATTGTAATTTACGGGAATTTTGAGAGAATTGAACTAATTCCTATAAATTCTCATAAAATTCCTGTCTTTAAAGAGCACCTTTTTAACTTCTCTATTTCATTTTGTTGAATACGCAAAAGCTTACGCATTCATAGAATAATTTCTCTATTTCTCATATACCACCTCTGCACTTCTTCCCTCGGATCGTAGTCACCTAGTTTATGTCATTGTGGCCTTGTGGGTAGGGTGCAAGGGTATAAAGGAGGTCATGGTGACAGCGACACCATGGTAACGTTGAAGTTGTCTAGACTAATTGCGAGAGGAGATCAACTAGGTTGGTGGCAGAGGTGAGTAAAGCAGATTAGGTAGAAACACATCAACTTATGGCGGCCGTAGATGTGGAGGCTCAATATTGTGAGTTTGCTAGATGAAAGAAGTAACGAAGAGAATTAGGGTTTATTGGGGAGAATAAAACAAGCAAGAAATGACTCATTGAGATTTATTAAACTAACTGTCACTGATATCGAGCCACAATTATGATGGGCCCATAAGCTCAACATGAATCATTTTATTTCAAGGCGCCAATATATGTGATAGGATAGAATTTTATCTATTTTAGATAATCCAAGAAAATTGCTTGTATAATAAAGGCGTAAAAACGAGGTAACAAACATTCAGAGGGACTTATTTGTCTATAGTGAAATAGTCATTAGTGATCTATAATCTTTACGGAGGCCATGTTCTGTTTGGTTGACATATTGCTTTTTTGGGGGGGCTTGTTGACTTACCGCTACTCATGGCCTCGTGGCTAATAGATCACCACACTCAATACGGTTCTTTGGATTAAGTTACATGGATTGTTAATACTAGAGTGGAGCACATCTTAAAAGAATTTGTTAAAGTAAACTTAGGTGCACTGGTGAAGCACTTACATAAACCCCAGCACTTAACAATCCTGCAGCTGAAGCTCACATGTCCTCACTCCTCACTGAACTCAAGACATGGAGCACTCACCCTCAAAACCAGCAGCCTTCCTCCTCCTCGCCTTCCTACATTACACTCAGGCGAACCCCGGCCGTCCCTTGATCCAGCCAATCTTCAGCTTCGGCAACTCGTACTCCGACACCGGCAACTTCGTCAAGCTGGCCGCGCCGCTGATTCCGGTCATCCCTTTCAACAACCTCCCCTACGGCGAGACCTTCTTCGGCCACCCCACCGGCTGTGCCTCCAATGGCCGCATCATCATGGACTTCATCGGTAAGTACATACACATGAGGTTTCACTCTGTCAGCTACCTTTCAGTTCTGATTTAGAGGAACAGGATTTTTGCGCCAGATTAATCTAGAGAATGGCCATTAATTCGTAATGCATGCAACTTTGCAGCCGAGAAGTTTGACGTCCCGTTCGTCCCACCATCTCTTGGCCAAAGTCAGAGCTTCATCCATGGCGCCAACTTCGCTGTCGTCGGCGCCAGCGCTCTCGATCTAGCCTTCTTCTTCCAGAACAACATCACCAGCGTCCCCCCGTTCAACACCTCCCTGAGCGTGCAGATCGAGTGGTTCCAGAAGCTCAAGCTTACCTTGTGCTGAACAGTCCAAGGTATAGTACTCCTGCATTACACTGTGTTAATTCTGCTTTCTTATCACCTGATGTGTAATGCCGCTCTTTCATTAAAATTCTACTCAAAGTATATTATGTTCGTTGCGCTATTAAATCTCATATGATTTTTTAAAACATCTTAGGTTAATTTTTATTCCAATTCCAAAAAACTACCAAGTAAATTTCTCTTTTTCGTCCGAAGACAGTAAAAATACTCGATTTGAACTCCAATCATCCGGCAAATATTCCGGCCTCCATTCTTTCTTCGCTAATCTAAAGTAATAGCATGCTTGTAACCACCACTCCATTCACCAGCAAAACACCCTCACCATCTCTCCATGACACGCACAACACAGTAGATATACAATTCACAAACTCACTCTATTTCTCTGCATTGACTTGAGTCTACAAATATTCTTCCCTCACTCTATCTCACTTGCCATGAGTCAAAGTTGTACTCCTCTCAACATTTCCCTTCTTTCTCTAAGCAAGACAACATCTTTTTACTCCATCTCACTATTAGGAGTCAACTTGTGCTCCTCCTGACATTTTCCTTTTTCCTCCAAACAAGGCGACCATCCCCTCACTCCAAGCAAGGGACGAGCAGCAGAAAAGGAATCACAGGAGAAGAGCCATACTCGTCGTTCTGCTCACCTCGATGGTGTATCAAAGAGGCTATAAGAATTTTGAGAAGTCTCGGGTGATACCTTACATCCCTATTGGCCCCACCACCACGCTGCCCAACGTCGCTTGCGCACACCTGCCCACGCTGCCATCATGCTAGCCCATTCCGGCGTTAGCCTACCACCCCACCGCCACGCCGCTCGGTGGAAGGAAAAAGTGGCAGAAGGAAGGTAAGAGAGAAGGAAAAGGAAAGGAAAAGAAAAAGAAGCAAGTAGAAAAAAAGAAAGAGAAAAGTGGGACCATGTGACCCCACACATACTCTCTCTCCTTGGGCTATATGAGTCTGAAATATTTCACGATATATTTCTTTTAGATTTTAATTAATCCTTAAAACCCTTTTAAACTTTAAAATTTTATTTATTTTTATCTGTAACTCTATTTGATACCATTCAAGTTCTAAAACATTTATAAAATCCTCCTCTATGCAATGGTATTTTTTATGTATTTATTTGTTCCCAACAATGGTTCTATGTATTGTTTTGTTTTTCTCGTATATAGGTTCTGAGACCGACGGAGGGTTCGTGCAAAAGTTTGAAGCTCTAGAAACCAAAGTGGACCAATGCAATACTCCCTTGACCACTTCTTGCACCTATATTTTAATTAAATACTTTATTTATAAAATCATATGATTAGATCCTACTTTATTTACTATTCGTCCACGATGTGCGTTCGAATCGTCAGACCCTCCTAGTAGCTACGGATTCAAACCTTAATACCACCATATACTCACCGGTACCTACCATGCCAGGGTAGAAAGTCTATTAGTTATGGGTTTAGTATCGAATGGAAAAAAATTTGGGTATTCACTATCAATTGGTTATTTAAAAACTCGGCAAGATGTCAGTTTGATTATAAAGTGAAAAATATTTTATAAGATTTGATGGTGTGGGAGTTAGTACCTTTGGCTTGACTACGCACCATCTATAAGGACCGATTCTTTTGAGAAATTCATTCAAGCATAAACAGTACAATCGCACAATAACATGAGATGCCACTGTTAGAGTAAGTAGCTAAAATATGTGTGTCTTATATATTAATAGTTGAAGAACGCTAGAATAAAGAGATAAAGGTATTCTCCTAATATGGAGGTTTGTTTTAATCGTAAGATGCAGTTGGTGTTATATGGTGTGTCTAAGTAGAGGATGGCTTAAGATTGGTCTGATGCTTGGTTCCAGAGAGTGGTCCAACTGTGTGACATGGGATGTTTATGGTTTGGTTCTGGAAAAGCCCTGCGTGACCTCTCTTTTGTCAGCCATGTCTAATCCACATGTGCTGGGTAAAGTAGGATGTTCATGGTGTGTGGGTAAACGTGTAACATCTATAGAGTTTAGTTAAACTATTTAAATTGCTATATCCGCAGTCATGGATAGATGTAAGATGTTTCTTATAGTGTAATTTTATTTTAATGTAAATATTTTTTGGAAAAAGACTTATGAGATGGGTTGTTGTTACCAGAGTTTATCTTTATGGTGAATGGTCAGTCTTCGTGATTAGTAACAAGTCTGTGTGACTCAGGGAGTCGGTTGACATCAGGTTATGAATTGGGCGAGATGGCTAGGGTGGTATGCCAAGAAAGCTGAGGGCCGAGATGGTTAGTTGTGAGGCGAGATGGATTAGATGGTATTTTACTTTGAGAGCTGAGATGGCCAGTTGTGAATTGAGATGGCTTTGATGGATTATCTGTTTTAGGTACTGAGATGGTCCAATTTAAAAGAGACTTTTCACTTATGATAATTATGATAGATTGTTGCAAGTAACATGTGGAATAAAGCGAGGTGTGAGCCACGTTCTAAAACTAAAAATTGATTCATTAATGTTTTATAAATAACCGTTTAAAAACCTTTTTATTTTAAAAATAAATATTTTATCAAACTTATTTATAGCATTACATATCATATTTTTTCTGGCTTATTGAGTACACTAAATACTCACCATTACTATTAGAGTAGAGATATATTGAATTCTCTACCAAAGCCTAAGCAGATTTACTAGGATTTTTTTGTTTTCAAGTCTGTTCATAAATCAAGCCTATGGTTTATATCCCTCCTTTACTTGTAGTGTTTATGTTCCATGTCTTTAGCTACTGTTTTTTCGCTTTTGTCTTAGTTATGTTTCTATCGGTCTGAGGTATATTCACGACGATAATGTATAATACTTATATCAGCATTATAATAAAATCTTGTTACTTTTTATTTTTACGTATATACTGGGACTGTTACTATATTTATAATATAGATAATGTTAGAACCTCTAGCCTATACCGATTAGTATTTGTAGATTGGTATAGTTTGGTGTGTCCTATGATGCATTACTGATTTTCTGCCCTGCTTCAAACTTGTGCCTGCTCATGCTTAAACAGAATGCAGAGAGTACTTCAGGAGATCACTCTTATTCATGGGAGAGTTCGGCGGAAACGACTACATCTTCCTCCTGTCCGCCGGGAAAACCGTCGAGGAGCTCGTCCCCAACGTGCCAAAGGTCGTCGAAGCCATCTCCGCAGGCATCGAGGTCGTACAATTCACCGACTCAATTTCTGCAAATAAACACATTACAATTTACAATTCACAGATGTGATTTTTTTTTCTTCAGGCAGTGATAAGGGAAGGAGCGGTGTACGCGGTGGTGCCGGGGCAGCTGCCGAACGGGTGCGTGCCCATCATCCTGGCGCTGCACGCGATCAACAACAGGGGCGACTACGACGTGCGCACCGGGTGCCTCAAGAAACACAACGCGCTGGCGCGCTACCACAACTCGGTGCTCTTATGGTGCGGTGTCGCGGCTGAGGCGCAAGTACCCCTCGGTGAAGATCGTCTACGCCGACTACTACAAGCCGGTGATCGAGTTCATCAAGAAACCGGCCAGATTCGGTGAGTGGTCGGTTCGGTTGGTTGGTTTGTTCTTCCTTTTGATTGATCGCGAACGAATGCAACTTTCTGGGATCCATTCGTTTAAGATTTAGAGTAGATCTGATCTATAGTAAACGCTTTGGGTATTATCTACTCCTATTTCTGTGGTGATGCTGCATGCAGGCTGCAGATCCCTAGCTATGGTTGAAGACCGAGCCAATCAATTGATTAATTCTCCCATTGTGAGACTGTCGCAACTAATGGTTTCATCGTGATTAACATTTAATTCCTCATTGACTTCGACGTCGTCTTTATCTACAGTGAATTCTTCAGGAAGAAAAACCTATACTAGTGTCCGATCGATGCAGCTATTTCTATGGGCTAACCAGGGCCTGATCTTTTGCTGACGCTGCAGTTCAGTGGCTCGTCGAGGCTCCGCGCGTGCTGCGGCGGCGGTGGGCCGTACAACTACAACGCCACGGCGGCGTGCGGCCTCCCCGGCGCGACCGTGTGCTCGTACCCCGCCGCGTTCATTGGGACGGCATCCACCTCACGGCGGCGGCCTACGCTCGCATCACCTCTTGCTTCTATTGCCAATTCAAATGGCGACAGATACAACAATTACCGTTTGAAATCAGAAAATAGGACATTACATGACGTGGCATGGAGATGCGTCGAAAAAGTCTTTAGTCGCCATTTCAAATGGTTATAGAGTTATTTATTATTTCAAATGGTTATATGGCTCTATAGCAATTAAATGGTTATAGAGCCTTATATAATTATTTGAAATGGTGAGAAAGGCTACAACAGCTTTCTTTTTTAAAAAAAATTTCCTAACAAATATTTAACAATATACCATTGGATGATAAATATTTCTCCCGAGATGAAATGTAATGGTTAAAACCATACAATATTTTATAACATGTTGATATATATGGATCGAGCATAGTACAAACATTATTTAATATATCTACTCTGTGTGGTCGGTCAAATGATCTTGTTGACTTCCTCTCTGAAAGCTCATGGTGTCTTCTCTATTCTTCAGATGGCGAAAGCTCTCCTAATGGCGACAATTCACACTATAGCACTTTCAAATGGCAACAATTCAGAATATAGCACTTTTAAATTGGACAATCCACTCTTGTTTTAATAATTAAAAATAGAATTATTTTTAAAAAAAATCGGTATGGTTGTGTTACTTGTGTCACATGTTGAACAGCATGAATTTTTCCACAATATTCTTTTTTTTTGTGATTGGATGCGTTACATGCCTATCTAATCATAATTTTCTGTTTCATATAAAAAATGAGTCAGAAGAAAATATAGTTTATTCAACTTTAAGCTATAAGTTTTCCATTCACCCCAATAGAAAAAAAAGGTGTGTGAATAGAGCATACACAATTAGATACATAGAAAAAAGTGACTAATGGTTGATGAGAAATTAATGACATTCCTATGGTGGGCACCTTCGTATAGACGGCGATGAGGAGAATGTGCCACAGGAAAACGAGAACCATGACATTTAGGTGCTAGTACCCACCATAATAAATCAATCATTATAAAAGTAATAATAATTTATAGCTTCGAGCAATCAGTAAAATACAACCTTAAATCAAAAGCAGCGGAATCTCATCAATCCACACCAACTTAGGTTTAGGAATGCATCATCATCAACAAAAGTGAGAAAAAAAAACAAAAGGGGAGTGGTACTTTCTTACTCAACAAACCACTAGAAGAAAATATGTAAAATGAAAGATTGAAAAGAAGTCTGGCTTTATTTAACAAAGCATTTACATTAAAACAATTTTTAAAGCTTCTAAGTATAAGTTTTCTTATAGAACATTTGAAAGAAGACTTCTATCTCAATCTAACCACGAGTCACTTTGCGACAACTCAAAGCGAAAGAGTAAAATTTTAGTTTATTCATTTTCTTCTCTTTTTTGTTATTAGTTTCTTTTTACTTTCTCAAACCTATTAGTTATCTCTGCTATACATCATGTCAGGGACTTCTCATCCCAATCCTATTATTTGGCTACTCTAAGCCATCTACATCCTATAGCACTTCACTTTCACTCAAGAAGACTACTCTATAATGCCATTATGACATCTCAGGTTATATAGGCCCATTTTAAATCACTCAAATTATCCGTCAGTTCGACTATTCTTATCCTACTAATCAATTTCACAAAGCACGGATAAGCATATATACACTAAGAGAATCACCTCATATTTATCCTTAACTATAGACATGATTATTTGAATAGTTTAGTTAAACTCTACAGAGGTTGTATGCTTTACCTATACTATACGAAACTTACTTCAAGTACTAGTTAGTACTAAAAGTTCGTAACAAGACATTTTCTAAGCTAATCCATGAAAGCCCCATACCATATAATTGGTTGAGTCCATAATAAGCATCAAACAAATCTAGGTATCATCTACTTAAAGTACATCAAGGATAATACGGCACCTATTGATATCGTAAGCACCACAATAGAGATGAATTCCATGCAGAGCTAATATCAAAACATAAAACTTTGTCTCCTCGTCCCTATTGTCCCGTAACCACTGGCACACAAAACAATCATAAATTAACAATTTACTATTTCAATGATATCCCACTATCTGTGTGGTTATACTGTAAGATACTCTAATAGAATTACCAAAGAAATCAATTCTTACATGGGAATACAAAACTAAGCCACACGGGCAAGATTTCGTTTCATGGCTTTCACAAAACATCTTTTTTCCTTTTCAAAATCCACCGACACCAAGCGTTGGGTTTTTCTAAAACAGTTCCTAAACCCATTTTGTTAGAAGTCGACATACAATTGTGATGTATGGGGTTTATCCAGTATACAAGCCTAGAGAGCATGGATACTGAGCTAGCTCTTTATTGGAGTGATAAAGATTATGGTTTACAACAAGATATAGAAAGTAATACAACTACTATAAAGATCTATCGGTCGTGCTCGTAGACTGAGGCCGATCGAAATAACGTGTACACTAAACATGCAATTTTACAATCAATATATTTCATAATCTAGGAGTAGCATGATCGAAGAGTGGCTTGGCTTGCTTTAAGTCTTCAAATCTTCAAAGAACTACATGCCTAGCAAAATTTCAGAATGTTCGCTACGTGCTCGAAAAGAGAAAACCATTCAAAATCCTATAAAAAAATAATAACTATTATAAACTAATAGTATAATTTAACAAAAAAATATAAAAGTTAAATGGGCCAATCGGACTTACGATTTAAGAAATATAAGTTAAAAAGAATTTTTGAATGCATAAAAATGGTTTATTACTTATGAAACAGAATGTTCCCATGGAATATCCCTCAGTGGGGCCATTGTTAGTGGCAGAGAAGAGGCTAGCTTGTGATAGGTTGAGTCTATCAAGTGGGCCGTGGAGTGGATAGATGAACTGGGCTCACGATCCACAGATTGACGTGTGGGGCCCTAAGGTCAATGATTTGGTTTATCTAGACTAGGTCTATGTGGCTATGGATGGTATTTTTAGTAGACTAGGCTCATGTAGGCTTGTGGGGTGTACAAGCAGTTGGGTCTACTTGTCAGTATCTCATAAACCATGGACTAGATGTATAGTTGACTGGATTTATAGGTCACAACTTGTTTTCTCTTCTTCTTCTTCTTCTTCTTCTTCTTCTTCTTCTTCTCTCCTCTTTCCCTCATATTCTCTCGCACGCCCAGGGAAGAGGGCTAAGCACGGCGATGGCAAAGGTCAGCAGAGTGGAGGTAGCACGGGAAGGTCGTTGTGGGACTGGCAAGCGATGGCAGGAAGGAGGAGCATACGTGGGTGTTGCCCAACCTAGTACGTTGGCAACCCAAATTGAGAGACAGCGATAGTGGGCTCTAGTGGCTCCTAGGCTAGGTGGAGGTGGAAGGAGCTACATGGATGGAGCCCTACATCTAGGGAGATCGACAAGCAAGCCGTCGTGGTGGTGATGCTCGCATGGGCTAGCTTGGCCAAGTGTAGTGACAACCTTGACTAGGGTAGGGTGGCAGTGGAGTGCGGGTGGAGTCCTGAGGCAAGTGATGGCGGTGGAAGTTTGGATGATGGCACAGGAGGAGGAGTCAATGTGAAGGCCAGACGACGCATAGAAAGACGAGGACGACAGATAGCGTCACGTCTGAACGATGCACAAGAAGACAAAGATGGGGTGGCCATAAGGATGGACGTGGCGTAGGCTTTCGGCATGGAAACGCGACTCCCAAAGGCAGCAAGCAAGCAGCGGCACACTGGACTAAGCTCGGCGGCGGCGGCCATGGTGCTGGCGGTGAGGGGGAGCGAGCTGGCGCACTATGGTGGCTCGAGTGTTGTGGGACGGCGTCTACGAGCCGGTGGGATTTGTAGGCGGCTAATGCCTATGATAGGGTGCGATCACTATGCTGCGTATGGTGAGGATGAAGGAGTCTTCGTTACAAGTCTACATGGCTGGTGTGATTTCGAGGCAAGGCTCGTGGCTTGGCGTGACGCATCGTTTTGCGACGTGCGATGCATGTGAAGGGATGGCACGATGCGGTGCATCGGCGACACATTGCGTCAAACACGTGATGGGCATGCCGGGCAAGTGCGAGGAAGATGACGAGCCGCGCTATGCTTAGCATTGCTGGCCAACCTGGTGGTCTTTCGGCACTGGTTCAAGGCCGGCTAGGCCGCACGGCTGCGACGGGAAAGAAGGTGGGTTGATGTGGCAATTAGGCCAACGAGTCCTCGGCCTAGGCAGATGAAAAGGAAAGAAAAAATATGTCTGTTAGGTCGTTCTGGCTATGGCCTAAGGAGAGGGAAAAAGAAAACATAGAGAATGACATGGGTAGGGCCGACAATGATGGAGAAGTTAAATCATGGGGAAAAGGAGGAGGTGGCTCAAGATGACTAATGTCGTTTGATAATTTCCTTAGGTTTATTTGAAATGGTAACTGAAATGTTTAATTGGATATTTCAATTTGAATTTGATATTTGGATGTACAAGAATTACTTTAGATTTAGCAAGGTAGTCTTGCTTGGGATTTTTGACATTTGGTACAGGGTTTAACTTTTTGAAGGAATTTTGTATGATGGAGTGGTTAAAAGAGTACGTTTAGAAAGAATATATAGTTTTAGATTTTATATTTGAATTCACTAAAATTCTAGGAATCCACAGGACGGATATCCAATTAGTTTTAAGAGAGATTTTAAAGAATTAATTTTCAGTATTTGAATTCACCGAGATATTAGGAATTTAGGAAACTGGCATTATTTAGGATTTTAGGTTTTAAGAATAATTTGTAATGAATGGAATGAATGGAGAATTAAGAGGATCTAGCAAGGAAATTAATTTGAGAGGTGATTTTGAATGGTGATTTAGGACATGATTTGAATTCTAAAATTCAAATATAAGGTAGAATGTTTACATAAGTTTTTTTAGAATCTTAGAAATAATTTAATTTGGATATTGTTACTGCATTCTTTAGTGGTCTATAATGGTATGAAATGAGGAAGTTTGATTAAGATAAAAATAAAATCTTAGAAGAATTAAAAATAATAACAGAATGTGTGAATCTGAATGATTTTTGGATTTTTAGATATGAGAGGGTTTTGAGTAAATTTTTAAAATATTTAATTAGGAGGGGACTCGAACCCACAAAATTTGAATCATACAAATTTAAATTAGAAGAAAATATTTGAGACAATATTTTAAATTCATAGCAATTGATTTAATTGAGATATTTGGTACACGAATCTAGATACAATCAAATTTTTAGACTTAACATTTTATTAAAATAGTTTTTTCCGACCACACGGAATCGGGGTGTTACACTCGCAAATTTGTCTTATTTTTTCCCTGGGCTGGTTTGACTTGTTGCCCCTCGTGGATTTCTAGATGACAACGTTCGCATTTGGATTAAATTAAATGCATGAGGCACCAGTGAAACTCTTACATAAACTCCATTACCGGAGATACAAAACCATAGCAATCCTCCCTAAAAAAAACATAGCAATCCTGCACTGCAGCTGAAGCTTAGGGTTCCTCACTGAACTCAAACCATGGGGCACTCACCCTCAAGCCCAGTAGTCTTCCTCCTCCTCGCTTCGCTTGCCTACATTACGCTCCGGCGAACCCTGGCCATCCCTTCATACACTCCATCTCCTGCTTCGGCAATTCGTTTGCCGACACCGGCAACTTCGTCGAGCTGGCCGCTCCACTGCTTCCTATCATGCCTTTCAACAACCTCCCCTACGGCGAGACCTTCTTCGGCCACCCCACCGGCCATGCCTCCAATGGCCGCATCATCATGGACTTCGTCGGTATAATATACATGTGCTCTCGCTTTTTCAGCTTGCTTTGACTTCCCATTCAAATGAACACACAGGACTTCTTATTTTCGCCCTATCAGTTCAGAGAATGGACATTAATTTGTCATCCAACTTTGCAGCTGACGAGTTCCATTCCCCTTCGTCCCACCGTTTCTTGCCCAAGGTCAGAACTTCACCCATGGCGCCAACTTCGCCGTCGTCGGCGCCAGCGCTCTCGATCTAGTCTTCTTCCTCCAGAACAACAGCACGAGCTTACCCCCGCTGAACATCTCCCTGAGCGTGCAGCTGGAGTGGTTCCAGAAGCTCAAACCAACCTTATGCTCAACAACCCAAGGTACACTACCTGCATTAGTGTGTTGTTGTCTTGTCACTCGATGCATTGCTGATCGGATTTAATTATTTCAACTTTTGCTTGGTCATGCTTACACAGAATGCAGAGAGTACTTCAAGAGATCACTCTTTTTCATAGGAGAGTTCGGCGGAAACGACTACGTATTCATCTTGGCCGCCGGAAAAACCGTCAAGGAGCTTGTCATGTACGTGCCAAAAGTTGTCCAAGCCATCTCTGCAGGCATCGAGGTCATACACTCGTACAGCTCACTGGCTTTGAGACACACGTTGCCTTGAATGATTTTACAGTCCTTAGATACCAAAATTTACATTTTTCCAATATGGTATCTTTCGATATCTTCTCTAAGGGACGTAAAATTCCTCTTACAATTTGCTAACATTTTCTCTCCCGTACAAATATTCAGACGATGATAAAGGAAGGAGCAAGATACGTGGTGGTGCCGGGGGAGCTGCCCAACGGCTGCGTGCCCATCATCCTGACGCTATACGCGAGCAAGAACAGAGGCGATCACGACGCTCGCGTTGCCTGAAGAAACAGAACCCGCTCGAGCGCTACCACCACTCGGTGCTGTTCGAGGCGGTGTCGCCGCTCAGGCACTAGTAACCTTGGGTGAAGATCATCTACGCCTACTACAAGCCGGTCATAGACTTTCTGAAGAAACCGGCCAGATTCGGTGAGTAGTTGCTTCTTCTTTTAATTGCACATGCGTTTACAAGTGCCTTCTTTGACTTCGTACGTGTTTAAGAAAAACTAATAGATTTTTTCGCATAATTTTTACTAAGCTAGATTTAAAAAAAAGTAGAACTTGATTTGATTTGATGTACAATTCCTATTTTCTATTTCCATAGATATATTTATATTAGGCTTCGTTTCAAAACAGAGGTTAGGCTGAGATTTTGCCATGTCACGTAAAACAAGATAAGCTATTAACACACGATTAATTATATATTAATTATTACAAACTTAAAAATTAATTTAATTAATTTTTTTAGTATAAAAAACCTTTGCACGAAATATATTATTTAACCCATCAAGAAGCATACTCACGGGAATAAAGAAGTGATCGTTCCAAAATAACTGTGTAGAACACACCCTTAATATACAACAGATTTTAAGATAGAATTAAATTTAGTATACAACTGTTACCAGCTCTTTATGTATTTTTATACAACTAAGTTAACGAACCTATACCATTATGGTCCAGCATATCACAATTTAATTGTACATTTTTTTTCTTTTTCTCTATTAATATGGGAATTTATAGAAAAAATACAATTACTTTACAAAGAGCTAGATTTTTAAAAGTTAAATTATATTTCATATACAACTCATAGCTCTTAGCTTTCATATATATTATTGTACAATGCTAGTTTTAAAAGTAGAGCTGAATTGATATACATACAACTGTCAACTTGTATTTCCCCAAATACTATTCAGTATACACTATCTAATCTGGATCCACTAAATGTACCAGTGCAAATATTTCCCTTTTTTTCTTGGATTAATAGAGAATGATTCTAATCCCTTGAGGGGATGTAGCCTCGTGTATGTTTTTCTTCCAAATTTAATGTAAATAGTTACAAAAAATTTTGAAAAAAACAACTGTGTAGTGTATAGTGATATCTAGCACTCTATTCAACCTACACATTAAGAAAAAAAACAAATTTAAGTACTATCCATCTTCTGAATTCATCTTTTTTATACCTTAATATGTAAATGTAAATTGAATTTTGAGATAATATTTTGTGAAGTGATATATATATATATATATATACATGTCGTATGAATGTTATTAATTTTTTAAAAATTTTCATAACTATTGAATGAAACGAGAGAACATCTCTTTAAAACAGCCTTCCGGATTAATATACTAATTTGTATGTCGTTGAAACAAATACGGTGCCATGGTGGCTCTTTTTTTTAACTCTCCGATAATAAAAAAATTGATAGACTGACTCAACTATTTCAAGATCTAGCATATGCCTAATCAACAAATTAGAATAAGTAAAGTAGGCATGTTGCCGATAGTAAACGCTTCGTGTAATATCTAGTTCTATGAGATAACACGGCTGGCGGTCCCTAAATGGGGGCTGAAGTCGTGAAGATTATACCAACCATTGAAATACACCCATTCTTAAACTCATCGTGGCAATCCCAACCGGGCTCTCATCGTGATCGATTAGGACTTTCGGCCTTGACTTTCGTCGCCGTCTAGCTAGCTTGTCCGATCGGAACAGCTAGTAGTTACTACTATGTGCTAATAACCAGGGCCTGATCGGTTACTGACGCTGCAGGATTCAGCGGCTCGTCGACGCTACAGGCGCGTGCTGCGGCGCCGGCGAACCGTACAACTACAACGCCACGGCCGCGTGCGGCCTCCCCGGCGCGACCGCGTGCCCGGACCCCGCCGCGTTCGTCAGCTGGGACGGCATCCACCTCACGGAGGCGGCCTACGCCCGCATCGCCGCCGGCTGGCTGCACTGCCCGTACGCGCATCCGCCCATGTAGACGAGGAATTTCCTAGTACATTTGGCCCGTTTATTTCAAGGGCCGATTTGTTCGATGTGATCATTTTGGTCCGTTTGTGTGTAGGGCCGATTTATTCTATGTAACCTAGCTTTAAGAGTGTAATTTCAGCCCATAATTTTTAGTCCAGTATGATTGGGCGTTTCTTCGTGAATAAAATATGAGCCCATGCCCCATGGTTGCTCTCACTTGCGCACTTGGTACGGATGTGTACTTGTCACATGTAAACAGCATGAAATTTTCCATATCAGCAACTTTTCTACTGTGTTATTCAAATTCTTCAAATTCAAAAATGCAGGAAGAGAATTCCCTGGACTCCTAAGGAAGACCAAGCATGAATATTGCCACCAAAATAGAGTATTTTGTTCACTCAGGGACCACACATTGCCAAAACAATTTGTTTATATTTATACGAACCACTTGAGATTATCCCTCTTTACCCATCAATTACAGGATTTTTTAAATATTTTTTTTTGCATTTTTTACACAGATATATCACTCAATGAGAAAATTGCAAATCTACATATCTGTCGACGTTGAAAAATCGGTAAGGGTAACTTACGACACGGCCCACTATTAAAAACTTGATAGGATTGTTGGTGACACAGTCGGCCATTGGTAAATCAGTAACAGCATGCACATAGCTACTGGTTTTTAAAATATCGTTTTCGTTGTTGTATATAAGAAATAGACCGATGAAAGATCGGTAGGAGGACTTGGGCTGATGTCTATTGTTGAAATGTTAATAATGGCCTATATATCAATCGGTACAACTGCAAATCTATAGAATTGTTCCTATTTGAAATTGAGAAGAGAAAAAAATAGAAAGAGAGAGTGGAGGAGAAGGGAGGAAGAAAGGAGGACGAGGAAAAGGGATAGAAAGGGGAGTTTTAAATCTGATAGTACAGGCTGATAGTGCAGGTTATTTTCTATGGTTTTTTATAAGTTAAGCATCATTAGTATTTCATTGAAAATAAAATTTAGGCTTTAATGGTAGATTTAATTAGTATCAACTAGTTGTTAGGTTTCTGTAATAGACACATATGTTTGAAATGTTTGGTGACTTAGTTAGAAAACTAATATAATATATATAGTTCAAACAGGTAAATCTAAGTAGTATTACATGATTGACGATAGATTTTAGTAGATAGTTATATAGAATAATTTTCTGTATGTCGTGTTAAAACTTGGTTGGGTAGCCATAAATAATCTACGTTATTCGTATTAATGAAATTATGTAATTAGTTATAGGTAGATGTACGTAATGTAATAAAGTAGCGAGTGAATGCAACATTAGTTATGAACATGATGCTTTTAATAGACAATCAAATATATGATCTGCAAGAATGACTAAGCGGTGTCTTTCAAAATTTGTTACGGAGATGGGGTCATATATTATAGGGATGATGGTGAAGATCTAAGTGATTTTCTAAGTGTTGTTCAGAGTCTAAATAGAGAAAAAGAATGACCATTGTGAAATATAATAAAATTGTTGTATTATAACTTTAGTATGAATCAAGAAGAGATTGATCTAAAACTGTATTATTGATCGAATCGGATAGTAGGTGGCTACTACTGGGAGTTACTAGAAATGGTAAATACAATATTTTGGAGGGCATACGTAACAAGAGTGTTACAGCAAAATTGGATGTGAATCCTACTCGTTCAAGTATATGAGAGGGTTCGTCCCCCGGTACAACCTAATGAACAAGTATATGAATAAGGAGGGTGTAGTGAAAGAGGTGCAGATGAGAACTATTGTATTGATATTAGGCAAAGCAGCCAAAACCCAGTGCTAAATGTTGAACTTGAATATGAACAATCTCATGACAGATGTTGTTTATGAACGACAATCACAAGGCGCGGCTAATGAAGGGGAGTAAATTCCTTCAGTGCTTGGAGTGATTGAGAGGGAAACAAAGAATTTGAGAAAGTGGTGGATGTATCTAATGTTGATTCTGCTAAAGATGAGGCAATGAACACTTTGCCAATCTCTACGCAATGGAACATAGAAAATTTCTCTAAGGTTGCTATTTCAAAGGGTAGAGACTCAGGCTGGGTATATAAGGGAAATAAAATAAAGGCACAATTGATATATCCAACTAAGGAAGCAATGCAAGACATAGTGAAGGCATGGGCAATATCAATATGTAGAACATTCTTTGTGAAGAAATCTACGCCAAGCATATATGATGTGGCATGTGAGAATGACAACTGCCATACAAACCAAAATGGGGGAATTTTTGGGTTTGTTCCATAGTAGTGTAGCACAAATGCATTGCACATGAAACCATGATGACTCATCAAAACTTGTCATCGACATACATCTCTAGAATCATGTACAATGAGATTATGTAGAATTTAGAATATGAGTCTAGAGCAATCATAACAGTAATTGTAAACATATATTAATACAAAATCAATTATGTAAAAGCACGGAGGGTAAAGCAGAAGGTTCCACAAATGAGGTTCGATACATATGAAGATTCATCTCACAACTTTCTCCCATGCCTTCGTGTCCTTGAAGCAAGGAACCCGCGCACATACATCGATTTCCTTAAAGCTGATGTAGTATGGCCTCCTAGATGCAAGATTCTAAAGTGTGCATTGTTCTCTCTTGGTCCATGCATCAATGCTTTTCGGTATTGTCAACCATTGATATGCATAGATGGCACCTTCTCGATTGACAAGTACATAGATACCTTGAGGACTGCAATATTAATTGACGCAAATAATTAGCTTGTTCCTATGGCTTTTACTTTCGTACAATGTGAGAACCGTAATAACTAGCTATGGTTTTTATGGAGATTGAACATGAGGGTTGTTGGGGAACGCCAAATGTGTGTATCATACATGATTGGCATGCTGGTTTGCTTAGTGCTATCGCATCTCTACAAAAAAAAAGACACAGAGTATGGTCAAAAGTGAGGCAATTTGTAGTCCGAATGGTGTATGAGGCACTTGGGAGCAAATTTTTACAAGCAATTTAAGAACTAGGATCTAATGAATACATTTAAAAACTATGTGCATAAAATTATGAGAAAAATATTAACAAGCTCTAAAAGACATTGGACAACTTGACAAGAAAATATAAGAAATGTGGAATACCGGTGTAGAAAAGGATAAAGAACAATTCAATGCCAAGTGAATCGACCTCTGAATTGCCATAGTGTCTAGATCCACTTCCAACATAAGATGTTTATATGCAACAAAGGAGGGGAATGACTCAAGTTTGGTGTTTTTCCGATTGGATCAAATATGAACTGAAAGAGCAGTGGGCCCTACTACATGATACCCATGGGCAAGATATAATGACTACCAACTTTGCCAAAGTGTATAACTAGGTTATGATGGGACTTGTCATCTTCTACTAGTCAGCATAGTGGAGGCTCTTATGAGAGGGATAAGTAAATACTTTGTGGACATATTATTGGCAGTAGAAGTAATATGGAGAGATCAGAAGATGCTACACTCCAAGAAGGTTACAGAATACATGACTAGAAAGTCTAAAAAAACATCCCTTCATACTGCTTACAAAATGGCAGGACTAGTGCTACATTTCAAAGTCGTATGTCGAGATCCTAGGTGGTTGTGAAACTAACCTTGAGTTTGTTACGCAAGAATGCAATCTAAATGACACTTATTGTACATGCATGTGTAATAAGCCATAGCTCCTCCACAAGCCATGCTCTCACATTATGGAAGGGTGTGGTACTTTCAAAATGGAATTAGGCATCTATCTATCTGAGTACTACATGAAGAGTGTTGTTATGAACACATGGTTGCATGAGTTGTATGGTTATGGTGTAATTGGTTCCTACATAGTTGACCTTGGTGCATCAAGATATTATGTTCTAGATACAATGATAGAATAAACTCAAAGGTAGGTCAGCGTAAATGCATGCCAATAAAGAATAACATGGATGAGTAACAAGTACAAAAGCATGTGAAGAAGTATTGAATATGTAATTAGGAAGGGCACACATACAAGACATGCAAAGGGCCATAGAAGGAGAAAGGGGAAAAACAAGGAAGCCAACCAAAGAGAAAACTAGCCCCAACGCGTAGTCATGTATCATCCAATAATGGATAGACATAAATAAATTATCGTACAACCCTACGAGAGATTATATAAGCTGAAACAATTAAACAGTACATGCATACTAAAATGATGTAGAGTCGACTCATTTAGCAACAGTTGAGTACAAACGAAGTAGAGATAATGATTTTCATAAGTTCTAAATAAACGTCCATGTTATCCGTTGTATTATTTATATTTCATGTATGTTTTATCCGTAACGTGTAAAACTCTTGTTAATCATGTAATATTTTTATCATTATTATATAAAATAATATCTGTATGTGAAACTAATTAATGGTGTAATAATTGTTTTTATATTAATGCTTAGTTCTCGTATAATTTCTTTGTAAATAAACCTCTATATGATAATTTATTCATCTCAATTATCTTTTCTACGTACTCCCAAATTTTCTTTATAATTAAATCTTTAAATGAAATAGATTTATTTAAAAAAATTTCTTTCAGACAAATTCTTCTCTATACACTAGGACAAAAAATGCTCTAACAGAGGGTGGTTAAGAGGCTACTTTCAAAATCGTCAAGCCCCTTCCCTTATCACGGGTAAACCTGATAATTTTATAGACAACCCCTAGTAGAAAAACAAGAGGGCAGCAAACAGTCGTCAACAAAAATGGCAAGCATTCTCCTCCCACGTGCGACCTATCGAGGTATTTTGTAAGCGATCCTTTAGTGCGGGAAAAAATACCCTCAGCTAGGGCGGCAAGAAGGCCACCTACAAAATTTCATGACCCCCAACTAGCCCACCATGAGATTCCATGTCCTATCCGAGGGCATTTTTCCCGCGCTTACAAATTCCCTCACCCTCGCACTCTTTCTTGCCATGTCATATTTCACGACCTCTAGAGAGAGCATTGAGTATAGATTTATAAATTTTTTAAACAAAAATATATTTTTAAAAATATATAAATAAAAAAATCTTTTTTAAAAGGTGTAGGAAGGAAATGAAATTTACACTCCTGCCAACCATTAAGAGAACGACTGGCATTGTGCTGACTTGCTGATTATTTAAAAATCGGTAGAATCACTGTAGATGAATATAAGATCTTTCAACTATCGGCAGGATTTTTACTGATATTCCATAGATCGGTACCTCTTACCTATTTTTCAAACATCGACAGGATATACATTTGCAATTTTTTGGCCAAATAGTATATTTGGGTAAAAAGGGAATAAAAACAATATTTAAAAATTCCAATTACAACATCTTCCACCGCCATTTCTGAGAAAGAATCAGGCTTTCATTTTCACTTTGGTAATAATAATCTTCTGTTTCGTTTTTGCATAATAATCTTTCCAAAGACCTATATAAGATCAATCTGCTATCTATAAATTTTCCTTTTGATTATTTCCACTAGTTCCTAGTTCAATCATTTCACTGGATGTAATGATTGCCAATTAGCTAGCCATCACTGCTGGCCGGTGAGCGCGGCGTAGAAGAGGACGTTCCAGCTGTCCGGGAGTCCGGCGACGCACCAGTGGGTGCAGTCCTCGCCGAAGATGCCGCCGTTGTACTTGGTCGGGTGCGCGTCCTTCCTCAGCTGCGACAGGTAGGTGAAGTCCAGCAGGTACACCGGCTTCGCCATGCCGGCCAGGACGCTCCTCAGGACCGCCTGCTGCGGGATCGCCCCGCCGGGGTACTCCTCCGCCGCCGTGTCGTTCACCGGCTGCGTCTGCCCCATGCACGTCGCCCTCGCCGTCGCGCCCCAGTCTTGGCCCCTGCATGCAGCCATTGGTCACATTGTCACAGAGTTCATTGCAGAATCAGATGGTTTACTGATGTTTTGTTGGAGAAAAGAAGGGATTTTTACCTGTAGTGAGAGGGCGAGATGCCCTGGAAGAAGACTCTGGTGCTGGTCTGGACGAGGTTGGCGTCGACCCAACTAGCCCAGGTGTTGAGCGCCTTGGTGAAGGCCTCCGTCCTGTCCATGTTCTTCACCACCGTGTTGCCCTCCTGGATGTAGTCCCAGCTGCAGAAACACCAAATTCAGTATGTCAGAATTCAGAACCGAACCATTTGAAGATGCAGTCGATGAACAGATGATGCTACGAAGGGTGGAGAGGAGGTCTCACGGCTGGGTCGGGCCGGAGCGCGGCCACCAGTGCCAGGAGTCGAAGACGAGCACGTCGGCGCCGAGCCAGTTGCGGGCTTGCTCGATGGTGTCCAGCTTGAGAACTCGCCCGGCCTTCTCGTTGGCAAGGTCCACCAGGTAGTGCGTCAGGTAGTAGACGATCGTCACGTTGAACTCCTGCATCCAGTGTTAGATACACAGCAGATTCAGCCGCCAACCCATCATGGCAGCAAGTTGGCAACAATTTGCAGGAACAGAACTTCTCTCAGCCAGGACATCGTACTTCACATTCTAAGGCTTAGACGATGTCAGTTCCGTCTCGCCATTGAAAAATGAAGGCAGAGGGTTGACCTACCAAACAGTGTTAAAAACGGCAGCGCAACCACCGAAATGCCGGCCCGTGCGTGCACGTGCGTCGGCGAGCGTGTCGGCGCGCAATGACGCCGAGGAGGACGTCGCGCAGCTCAGAGCTGGACACCAGCAAAAAGGCCAATAAAGAACACTGGCAGATCAATATTTCAGGACCTCACGGTCTGACATGGCCTTAGTACTTTCAGTACTAGTAGTACTGCAGGTTTTACTTTTTTTCGTGGAGATTTGAGCACCTACCACGGACATCTCACGCGAGATAAGTCGTGATAGATCCAGCAACAGCGCCGGCACCAGCAGCTGCAAGCATGCACACAGCAAGGCAGAATTCCAGGCCAGCTCACTTTGTCAGCTGTTCTGTTCTACTAGACTGCTCTGTGCCCTCTCTACGTTGTTTTTTCTCCAAGAGGAAAGGAAACTAGAAACCAAACCGCATATACTCCCTCAAGAAAGAAACGCCAATGCGGCAATCAATCGCCAGGGGAAAAAAAACCCGCAGAATTTGATGTGCGCGGTGCGCCGCTACGGCCGCGACCTCGCGGCGACCGCAAGAGACCCTTAACTTTGCCTTTATTTCTGTTGACTTCCGCATCCGCGCGCCGCGCCGGACATGCCAGCGCAACCGTTATCCGTATCAATCACCCGCCGTGCCCGTGCCCGCCGCGGGCGACACGCTTGACCGCCACGGTGGCGCGCACGCGCGGCGCCTCTCCGGCCACACGCCATTCACTCCACCCGACGCGGCTTAACATGCTGGTATGGTATGGTGGGGACGAGCGCGATTAGGCCCCAATCGTGCTTGTGTTGCGAGAGGTTCACGTCGCACTAGTGCACTGCACTAAGCAGCAGCTGGTCATCATGGTGAGGCGGCCCCAGGCCAACCGACAAAGGCGTCGACTTTGTTTTATTCACTGGGCCATGAAAGTGAAGGAAAGGCAGGGGACGTACCACGAAGCTGGCGGTGGTGGAGGGGTCGATCTTTCCCGACGACGGGGTGACGGTGGTCCGGGCGTTGGGTGCGACGGCGTGGAGCATGCACAGCAGCGACTCGTACTGGTTCAGCGCCAGGGAATCGCCCACGAACATCACCTTCTTCCCTCTCCACATCCTCAGCAGCGCCACCCCGTCGAACCTTTCGCAAATTCCGGCGCGAATTCTCAGAAACATTAGCCACGAACACGCGGAGATACAACTACATGTGAATTGCTGCCGCCATTACCGACCTGGGCGTGGAGCACGGCGGGCTGGGCTGCCACCGGTACTTGAGGTACTCCTTGTCGGGGCGGCCGTACCGGCGGCAGTCGAACTCGGCGCGGATAAAGGGACAGGTCGCCGAGTCGTAGAGCGGGTACGACTCGTCCACCACCCAGCTCCCGGCGGCGAACATGTCGCACGATGACCTGGCCGCCGCCGCCGCCGACGCCTTATGCTGGTGCTTCCTCGAGATGGTTATTGCCGCGGCGGCGGTGCACGCCACGAGGAACACGACCAGCACCGCCGCGAGCACCACCGCCCGACTACTCATCCTCCTACCAACAACACAACCGACAACAATGGAGGTGAGGTGAGGTGAGGTGAGGAGGAAGAAGGCGATGCGGCCAAGAAAGGCCGGTTCTTGTGAGGGCGGAGTTGCGGGAAGTGTGACGAAGTGGTAGCGGAATATGACAATATGTAGGGCGGCTTGAAACGCTTCTTTGTGGTAGGAGGAGGAGTGTTTTCCATGGATGGATGCAAGGGTGACCACCACATGTGCATGGATTTGCTAGGGTCCAAGAGAGGAATCGCTGGAAGCGAGTAAATAGGGGATTTCATCCATTGATTGTCTGATTTCACTCACTGCTAGGTTTCTGTGCATGGGCGTAAAAAGGGCCAAACCTTCTGAGAAGTGCAGGGAATCCGGATGGAATCATCAGCCTGATGAGCCTCATGCTTCTGAACAATGGACTCCTCCAGCTGATCTACTGCTACTGAAGTAGTACTGATTGTTTTCTCATGAAGAGCAGTGATACTGAAGTGTTTGTTTGATAGAGTACTAATGGAGAACACTCCATTCCATCTCTGTTTCATGTCACATCAGAAGTTGACATGCTGGTTTCAGGACATGGTTTATTTAATCATGTATGGGAATATGTGTGTGCAAATTGCACTTAAAGTGGAAAATGAACTCCTGACATTCTCCTGGATCATGCTGTTAATTTTTATATTATCCACCTAATTAATTCACCCTATAGCATACCATAAAATTCTAGTACCTTTTTTAGGTTCCATGCATGGCACCACTAAATTCAATGTTGTCAATAATTTCATAATCTTAATCGATTTCCTTTTAATGAAAGACAGCTGCTAGTGGAAGGAGAGGATATATCTGCATCAATTCAGCAGTCATAATCCAGATCCTTACCTTGGTTAATCGGCTTTACTGCCATTGACAAAGACTCAAGAGGAAAGTAAGACATCATCGTCAGAATGGAATGGTATAACTGCACGTATAGTGCGGACAAAATCTTAGACCACTCAATACAATCATCCTCTCCATCAAGTTATTCCAAGTTTGTTTTTCTTATCCCCTCTCTGCTGTTCGTGCATGCTATTCTACATCATTCGTTGCCTTTCTCTGACTGAAATGTAAGATTCTTTCTTTCAGGGACAAAACAAGGTTATACTGTCTGCTTTACTAGAAAGAACTCGTCTTTCACTGCTGCCATCTTTTTTCCTTCCCAGTTTCTACTGTAGGAACTACACTAGTGTACTGTCCTACTACTAGTTTCAAGATGCAATCTTGTGCTGCCCATTGGCTGGATTATTAGAAAAAGAAAGCATGTTGGGCAGAAAAAAGAAAAGGACTAAATGACAGGACGGCAGAATCAGTTTTAATATAGTACAGAGCTCTAGATTGAGATCCTACAGACCAACACCTTGTGAGTGAGAAACGTGCTGCAGGAATCACAGGAGCGTCTTGTGTGTTCTCTCGCGATCCAATGCAGAGCCAAACAGTGTCACCGAGGTAGGGTTAGCTCGAGAGAATGGAAAGGAAAGAGAAAAAAAGTCACATAAAACCAGACGAATTATACGATTAATTGAATATTAATTATTTTAAATTTAAAAAATAGATTAATATGAATTTTTAAAATATAGAAAATTTAGAAAGCATAGAAAATAATAAGTTTTTTTCTTTTTTCCTTAATCTGGAACAAAGCAATAGTAGTACCAGTTAAAAACTTATTGTACGATTTTTTAAACTGATGTGTTTTTTAAAAAAATTATAGAGAAGTTGTTTTAAAAATTATATTAATTTATTTTTAAAAAAATTAGTTAATATTTAATTAATTATATATTATTTTATTATTTTATTTGCATGTTGGAAAAGAAGGGTTGCAACCTCTTTTTCCAAAACACACCCTAAGTTGTTTTTTGTGCTATGCTATCAAGGTCAATTCACTGGAGCATGCACTTGTAGAGTAACTACAGCAACTGTCGGTATTAATTACCAGTTTGAGGTATGTAACTGATTGCAGAAAAAGGTCTACTTGGGCAAAGAGAATAGCCCCGCTGAACTTGTTATATGTTCAGAAGCTGCTAATTAACGCCGAAAACTTGCATCACAAGTGTTACTTAGGAACCTTTTGTCCTTTCCATTAACTAGCTTTAGGGTCAACAGGCAGTTAGGATCAGAGGCCTTTAGGATCCTTCCGTCCTGCCTGCCTCAATTAGTGGCCGTCATATGTATGCAGTAACGATTACGGTACGTGACTTCAGAAATAAAAACAGGTGACAACGACAAAGCAATTCTTTTCCCCAGAAATAACAGTGTGACATTCAGAGTATCAGGCGAAACAGAAACTCATATGAGCATGCAGAAGAACTGTACAAACTAGCACTGTGGCATATGGCTTGATTCTGTCTGACAGGACAGCAAGAGTTGGCATTTCTTGACATGATTGCCTGTTTTTTTCACATGGATTTGGTTATGAGAGCTGTTAATTAACCAGATTAGAGGGTGCGATTGGATCGATGATTTGGGCTTCAGTACGAGGACGGGGAACGAACTGGGCGGGCTATTCTGAAGCTTGGGGCCACATAATGTTATTAGTAGTATGTGCATGCACGCACCGGCTAACTGCCTAGCTCCCTTCCAATGTACTTGTCTTTCTGACAGAGGAAGACGTTAGTCTGGACGCTTCACTAATCATGCCTGCTTACGGACCAGCGAAACGTGTCCAAATTAATGGCAACCACCTTGTGCTCTGTAAAACATGCTTCAACCCCATCTAATGTACTAGAAGTTTCACAGAAAAATAGAGAAATTTCAGTGTATAGAACATTTTAAAAAAATCACCCTACTCTAGTTAAAATTAAGCGGTTCATGAAATCCATTATACATACACTTCAAACGGCACCTTAGTGCCTGCAGCAATCAAGGAATTTTCCGGGTTTCAAATCTACTCCGTAGGCGAGTGGACGAAGGTTTTCCCCGCGTTTTGGGTTCGTGAATCCACAGTAAAGACTAAATAAGACTAAAGATGTACTCGAACCAAATTCCACGCATTTAGAGCTGTCAACTTCACTTAAAGCAGCGTCCAAGACGCGGAGTGAATGCCGTCGCCCATACCCGGTGACCTCAGGTTGATATCGTGATGAAATCGCTCATCTTTCCCGGGTGATTGCCTGATCCGTTTGATAATGCCAACGTCGTCATCGTCATTCATCAATCAGTGACAGTCACGAGAACCAGCAGTAATGGTGCCTCGTCCGACATCGACGAGCTCGCGCCAGCTGGCCACTCTGTCTCGACGTCTCGTACCTGATGTCTATTCTCCGGCCCTAATGGGCCTTTATGGTCCGTACTTAGCCGCAACGCGATTTAGGGTGAAACAATTAACTAGGGCCCGTTTATGGAGGCCCAAATCCCCGGCCTATATAAGGTTATCGTGGGCCTCGTTATAAATGGGCCAAATTTTTCAGCCCATTCTGATTCACACTACTATGGCCCAGTGACCTATTTTTAGGTTTGGCCGAAGAATAAAGAAATCACGATCGTTATTACTCCTTATTGTCGGGAGGAGGACGGCGGCGATGGAGGTGGTGATTACAAGGTGGGGTAGAAGGGAGAGACGGCGACGCTGCAGGTTCCGTGCGGCGACGCGCCGTCCTTCTCGATCAGGATGTATCCCTGCTCGCCCCAGGTCTTGCCCCACGAGTTCTTGGCCACCCAGTACTTCTTCCCCGACGCGCCGTCCTGGCAGTAGCCGACCAGCGTCACGGCGTGGTTGGGCTTGGGCGCTGCCCCGCTCCCGAACGGTCCCGTGAACACGCCTGATCCGTAGAACTGGAATGCCGGCCCGCTCGCGTCGATGTACGCCGTCACCGGCTGCCGCGCCACGGCGGTCGCCAGCTGCCGCTCGTCGTCGGGAGGCACGGCGCGGTACCCGCCTATGCGCGCCGCGTGGTTGAACAGCGCTTCGTCCACGCGGCACTTGCCCTGGAACCCCTCGTACCTGTACTCGCTCTCCGCCGTGACGCCGCCCTTCGCGACGACGAGCTCAAACGCGCGGTCGGTGTGCCCGCCGCGGCAGCCGAAGCTGCTGGTGTCGCAGTCCACCAGCTCCTGCTCCGACAGCGGCGTCAGCTTCCCCGTCCTGATCTGTGTCAGACCCTCGATCGCCGCCACCGCCGCGAACGCCCAGCAAGACCCTGCAACGACGGCCGCCGTGTTGACGTCAGCGAGTAACAGGTACAGTCTACAGGGCGGTGGCCTCCGGAGAGCGAGCTACTTACCGCAGGCGCCCTGGTCCTTGACTTCGGTGACGGCGCCCTTGTACCTCCAGTCGATGCAGCACGGCAGCCAGATGGGATCCACAGTCCGGGGCGCCTCCTTGGGGCACGGCGGCTTGGCGCCGGTGTAGGTGGACACGAACTCGTCGTTGGTGAGGTCGGCGAACTGGTTGATGCGAAGGGCGGAGTTGTAGCTCGCCGGCGGCCTGTAGTTCCGGATGAAGTGGACGTTGTCGCGGAAGACGCCGAACCGGTACTCCTTCTCGCCGTGGCACGGGTACTTCTTGCCGAACTTGACCATCCACTCCTCGAACATCTGCATCGTCACGCCGTCGTCGCCGCCATACGCGTCCGCTGCCATCGCCTGAAACGCCAAGAAAGTGCACACAAGCAAGACAGCACTAGCCATCGGACACGAAGGCGCCATTATTCCAAGTTTGATGTGATCACCAGTTTATCACTTCTAATCCTACACCTAATATTAATATTGTTTCGAGATCTTGGTGAAGTTTGATCTTTTAATCTTTGCTGGTGGTTTAGCTATCGAGATTGCGATGAAGTGTTATGAAAGAACCATGCTTTATATAAGCTAGCTAGCATATTGGGCTTTGTCTTAGTAATGGGTAGCTGTAACAATGAGAGTAGGTAAGGATCGACCAATTGATCAGGTGTGCGTGCTTCAGTATGCTGTCACTTGCAGAGGTGTTCATAGCTACTTCGTCGTCTCAATTGTTTACAGAATGTATCGATCAGTAGTTGCTAAAGAAAGCAATGTGTTCATGGGAGAAGTTTCATTAATTCTGACTTTTGACTATTTAGAGCAGATCATGACGTTTAATATCTAATGATTATCCTTAATTAACACAACTGTTCGTACAAATGTGTTCTTTGACATGCACATTCCGACGACCTTTTTCCTTTTGACAAGTTCTGTACAGTACGTAGGTAGACACTGAAGTCTGAACCATGCATGCTCAAGAAGAAATTAAGCACAGAGTTTCTCGATCGTCAGTCTGATCGTGATTAATGAAAACCATCCACAGGTTTACTTTTTCGTCGTTTCCAACGACCAAGATAAGTGCGTTACATTGCTTTTTCGGCAAATTGCATGTAAACAAAATGCAGAAATTACATTCACGATTTACATTGTCAAACGCAGACACGCAATGATGTTCACCTCTTATGCTAACTTTCTCGCTAACTGCTGGGAGCATAAGTACACTCTGCTTACACTGTTACACACAAACAGTTGCATTGCTTTAGTCAATTCGATATAACGATCAGTCGAGTAGGTAGTTCATCAGTAGTTGATGACACAGGAAAGCACGCGACCAATTCGATCAAAACTCAATAGCATGTAGTTTCAACTTTCAAATCATCAATTTCGGTAGCTAGCTAGCACATAATGCAGATGTTTTAATCGTTTTACTACAAGCTGCCTGCATGCAGCATTATGCATTCATGTAAAGCAACTTTTGTTGAGGGAATAATTCAAGTCTCTTGGGGATGTCTCATCGTGTATTTTTTTTCTTCCAAATTCAATGCAAACAGTTATAATTTTTTTTAAAAATAATTGATAATAGACATCTGACAGTCCACACTTAAATTCGATCTATAGAAAAAAAAATTTAAGTATAAATAATACCACTACTTTTTATATGCTGAATATATCTTTTTATATATCAATGTGTGAGTTGAGTTTTAATCTAAAATTTTATAAAGTGCTATATATATATTTATTTATTGTATGAATGTTATCAATTTTTTTAAAAAAATTTATAACTATTTAAATGGTTTTAGATAAGCGAGAGAACATCACCTCAAGATTTTAATACAGTTTTCCTTTGGTTGGTAACTCCTATGTCTATGTTGAAATCCCATTTAAAAATAATTATCATTTTATACAAGGGAACGTAATACTATCAATAAATATATGATTTTATTGATGTATTTTTCAAAATTAATTTATACATATGTTCCCCGTATTTTTAAAGTAAATATTTTAAAATTTATTTATAGTTAAAGTTTTAAAATTTTAATAAAAATCTTATTTAAAATGATAATTATTTTTAGCCACCTGGTGGAAGTACAAATCCTAGGCAGCCATTGACCGATCGACAGTGCATTTCGATATATCTAGGCGGTCGATTTCATTTCAACTTAGTCATCGGCCAATCGGTGATC
Source organism: Oryza coarctata (assembly GCA_030770085.1). Classification (NCBI taxonomy): domain Eukaryota; kingdom Viridiplantae; phylum Streptophyta; class Magnoliopsida; order Poales; family Poaceae; genus Oryza; species Oryza coarctata. Next base: position 5,234,583 of record CM061462.1, read on the forward strand.
ATGTATTCATATATTCGTCTAGTTGACGATGGGTACAAAATAGCAGAAAACTAAGGGAGATTTAATGGTAGTTCTGCACGGTAAACAAGTACAGGCTTACGTACAAAAGCATGTACTTTGCAGGCGAGTACGTAGGAAATTATTAGCGCGTGAATTCGTATGCCAATTCTCAAGATGCTGAAACTAATTCTCTGAAGTGTTCACCCTCCACGAATTGAAAGGTTCTTTGTTCGCCTACGTACAACGTTAGTAAAAATGACTTGAGTTGCAGTACAGTCTCAAATTCCTCTCGTCACTGATACATAAGGTCTGTCTGTTTGGGAAGCATCTTAGGCTTCTCCTAAAATTAAAAACTCTCCAAACAATTGTTTGTCATCTAAATTATAAGAAGATATAGTTTCACAAGTCAAAAGTTGTTTTTCCTAGCTTTTTTTTTAGTTCTTACAAGCTAGATTCCCACTTGCTACTTCTTAAAATCAGCTTTTATTACTAAGAATGCAATACCAATCGTTTTGGTGTGTCGCACTACGCTATCAGCAAAAGATGCTTAAACTACATACTGTTACTCCATCAATAAAAATAATTAAAATTACCATATGAAAGTGATTTTAGAGAAGATGCAATGTTCACTGTAGCAGAACCGATCTTGATTTTTTTAATCTAATAAATCATATTTATTTATACTACCCTATTAACTATTGATATTTTTTTACTGGTAAATAAAACTATCACTTCTACTTAGCGATAATAGTAGAACGGGCGGATCTACAGTATTGGTGCCGGTGTGTGACACCGACGACTTTCGGTAAGGCCTATGGTTAAACGGCTTATCCATATATTATAATATAATTAGCATACTATCACGCCGGTAGATATGTTATGACACCAACGAACGCCTGAGTGAAGAGCACCATAAAGGCATCCTTTAGAGAAACATTCAAGTGTAAAATTAAAATTAGTACTTGTCGCCACCGAAGACCTCGAACAATTAGACCGAGTCTCGCACGGTCAAAGGATTTAGTGTCCTTTTTTTCTAATTCCCCTCAACATCAAGCACATAGTTTCTTGCAAAGTAAACCATAATCATTCTTATATTCAGCGAGTAAGATGTACTGGGACTAATTAAGTCTATCAACACACCCTTAAGTTAGTGATTTATTATATTAACTAGTCATCAACCACATGCATTACATGAGCTGTTATAATTAATATTAAAATTGTATTTGTATTATAATTATAATGTCTTAGATTATAAGTGAGTCCAATTATAAATTGATAATTTTGAATTTTAAAATTAAATTAATAAGATACTAAATAAGAGTGTTCAAGATGGGTTCAACTTTAAATTAATTTTCAAAATTTTAAAACTTTATATTGGTTATTTCTCGAATTATAGTGACTTAGATTAAACAATAGTTCATCAATTACTACTTACCAATTATTAATATTGAATTTTAGAATTAGATAAATAAGATAGCTATAACTCTATATTTGTTAATTCTGAATTTATCAAATTCTAAAGTAAACTAACCAATGTCCATAGTATCTTCAATTGCATGTTTTATTAAACTCAAATTTTAATGCATTATAATAATCCAATCTATTTGATCAATAGCTAGATCTTTTAGTTAACTTGAAAGCTTTTATAAAGTGACCATTGCTATATGACTACATAAGTCTAGCTAACTTAGGATTTGGATTGAAATGAATTGTTCAGTCTGCCAATAAAACTACAGGGATGCTTCACAGGCAAATAGTCCAGAAAATTAGAGAAAAGGTGTAATTCAAATTTTCAACAAGGTTGGACCTTAGCTAGATTTCCTAAAAATTTGCATGAAAATTGAGAATCATTCATTTGTTACAAAGGACAGTGCTGGAAAAAGTCTAGATGTGATTCAGCTAATTCTTACAAAATTCTTGAAAAAGATCCTTTTTTCTAAGTGGGCCTTAGCATGTTATTAGCAACTTAGAATAGCAAATACTCAAGTAGTCAAGTTAATTAGTGCATGGAGCCACTTGTTACTGTCCTAACTTACTCCCTTGTCGTACATACACACTAACTCCCAAGTCACAAGGCAAGTACATTAGCATGTCTATATAAACCTTGCTCTGCAGCATGTGTCCCAAATAACAAAAGGCATCATAAAGCAGCACGCACTAAGTACACTCAACATAATCTAATCAAATGGCTTCTTCCAAGCCATACCCTTGGCCTTCTCTTGTCCATCACTTGCCTCCACTTGAAGCTCCTACTGTCGGCAGCGAACCCGTCGCCGTCGCCGCCACCGCAGCCGTCGCTGCCATGCGAGAAGTCCGACAAGGAGATGTGGTCCGATCGTCGCCGGCACGGAGCCAATGGAGGCAACGGTGCCCATCGACATCCTCCGCCGGGCCGGCGCGGACGTCACCGTGGCTTCCACCGGCGACGGGCTGGTCGTCGAGGTCATGTACGGCGTCAGGATCGTCGCGGACGAGCTTGTCGCCGGCGACGACTGCGCCGCGGCTCACTTCGACCTCATCTTCCTCCTGGTACGTGCGTGCATACATCTTCACCGCTAATTTTTCAGCCCATCGGCGACCGCCGATCGCAACATGGATCATGCTCTTTCTGTGATATATGCAGGGAGGGGTTCCCGGAGCGGCGAACCTCGGCGTCCTGGGGCATGCTCAACGGCCTCAAGGTTGCTAATCTAGCTAGTGGCCACTCCACTGCTCACTACTGCTGTTCTCGCCCAGTATCAGATCACTATTTTGGGTTGAAATTTTTTTTTAGTTTGCATAAGAAAATGAAGTAGTATATCAAAGAGAAACTAGTATACATTAATAGAGAGCGCATTATCCATAGGTTTTTGAGACATACTATTACCACTAAACACATGCACTTTTTTTTATTTTTTTTCGATTAACCATCACTGTCACACTAAAAAATACGAAGAGCAATGGTAAATACCTATCCTCACTAAATTCACTCAATAAATTTATATTGATACGTAACCAGCATGTACACAGTATTTATGGCACTAGAATTTTGAATCCTGATAAATGATCCATAACTCCACTAGACCTCTTATGTTTTGAAGTGTTTTTAATAAACCCTAGACTTATATAAAATATTTATATTCCATTGGCATATACTATATATTTAATATATGTTTATGTCACTAGGATTAAAATACACATCTCTCCTGTCCTATCTTGTTTCTCACCGCATTACAAACCCCTAACAAAGATCGTTAACTGATGCATAAATGGTTACGGCATTAGTAACAAAATGCTAGTTAAAAAAGATGACTAATGTGTGTATATAATTGAAAACGGCACAGTATTTTTTTATTTTTTATTATACATAAACGGATTAGCTAAATGGATTACATGAGGTTTTATTAAACACTTTACCATAAAAAGGGTCGGGCGGCCGCCCGGGCTCTATCTATGCGTCTCTACTGTCGAGTGATGTCTATATTGGTTAGTTGATAAAGGTATTTGTTATCTCTGGATTTATTAGAAGTGGTATATGTTTATCTCCGACGAGCGAAAAAGTGAGCCAATTATATGCTTACCGTCACGGGTAATTTGGTTATAACGAGTTTTTTTAAAATATTAACAAAGGTAAGGGTTTAAAACTATGACGGATTTAAAATAGCACCATCTAAGATGAGCAAGCATATTTGATGTGTATATAATTTCACAATTCATCAGAGATAACTCAATACACTTGTAATTTTTAACCGACAGAGATATAGTGTTTTCAATAAATACCTTTACTGATACATTGATTTGCCATCTCATTGTACAGTCATCTCATTGTACACCGTAAACAATTTAGGTGGGAGAGTAAGAGGACGAATCTTCGTTATAAATTTATGTTAAGGATAAAAAATGATATAGAGTTATAATCCAAATATAATTTATATTAGTGTCGCTAAATTTGTTATATGTCTGATCATAATTAGATGTATAACACTAACCGTCTTTATTCAGAGTACAAAAATAGAGTTTTAAATTCTTAAATGTTGTGGAGGATGATAAGAGAATGAGGAGCAATGAATATGTGGCTTGTCCATACGTAAACTGAAAAATAAGAAAATATTTACAGACAGAGTGTAGTTACAATCTCATCTGAAATTGAGAGGTTTCATGAATAATTATAGTTGCTGGAATAACCACGATGAGTAAGAGACATTGAATATTTATGATGATGAAGTAAACAATGAGTAGAATGAGTTTTATTTCTAGGCCCATCACATATAAATTACCTATAATGAGTGGATTTGAAAAACCCATCATAGATAGACTTAGAGTTTTAAGCATAAGTCACAGCAATCGGACAGATCCCACATCGTCGCATCTTTCTATGCCACCACATCTAACCGAGCTCCTCGTCGCTCCATGACCCTATCACCGACCTCCCTGAGCTATCCGTGCATCCACGAGATTCATCATCGACCTCCCTGAGCTCCTGTGTGTTAGCCTCACCGAGCTCTTATGCGCCAGCCTCCCTAAGCTCCTATGCTTCAGCCTTCTCGAGCTCTTGCGCGCTAGCCTCCTTGATCTTTATCAGTTCTCCATCTTTCTCAAATATTTCTTTTATCTAAATCTTACGAATCTATAGCTACAGAATCAACAAGATGAATTGGTAGATGGAATTTAACTTTTTCAAATTCTCCAAATTCTCACTACTTGGATACTCATCGACTGTTTTCCAAAATCTAGAGCATTTATGGTATTCGCTCAAAACTTACAAAATAAAGTTTATGAGCTAGTAGGATGAGTTTTTTTTAAGGGTGTTTGTAGTAAGCCACATCACACATCTATAAATGTCATGTGGATGTGTTACATTTATTTTGTGAAAAAACATTAATTTCCTAAGTTTTTGGCTCGAAATATCCAATGATATCGCTCTACGTCTATCTAAATAGATTTTGAATATATATCACAAATTATAAGTTTGTATACATATGTATACATGGATATGTGAATTTATGATTAATTATGTGAATTTTATTATCTATTTCTAATTGTAATAACTAATTTCTAAAAATATTTGCTTTGTGTATTTCATATAGTGTGGCTAGTAATTCCTGAATCATAGCCAAAAAATAAAGTTTTTTTCGTGTTTACCGTATCAATATCGGATTTTAATGTAAAACTGTCACAAGTAACCCATACTAATGTGACAGATGTAAAATCAACACGTAAAAGGTGAGTACGTCACATCTAACGGATCTATATACCGGCCTAACAATCTCTTAGCTTTGATATCTGTAACATATAATACCTACACTCATCAGATCAGTTATATGTAACCACTTATGTGTAACAAAGACACCTGCTCCGGTTTAATGTAATGGTTATTTTTGTTTCCCTACCGCAGCTTTAGTCCTGTCTTTTTCTCTCTCCGTTTTTTTTTTATTTTTGACATTGGCAAGACCTGTCCATCGTTAAAATTTTGGCAAATGTGCTTTGTTTGTATTGTTACCGAATTCTTTTTAAATAAGATCGGCTAGGCTGTTACTTCTTCCATCCCACATCCCATGGTATAATTTGCACATTAAGATTTAACTTTTAAAATATTTAAATAATAATTAGTTTAATATAAATTAAATTTTATTTGATAAAAATAATATTATTGAATTAACATTTATATTTTATGGTTTTGTTACTACGAATATTGTTAAATATGAGAAATTAAAAGTTAAAGGTTAGATGTAGAGTTGGTGCCAAGTTTAATCGTGCCTTACTTAGAGGATAAAGGGAGTACTATCTCTGTTTTTTAACACAGGAGGTAGTTAACTTTTTCCCAAACTTTAACTAATAATATTTATTTAATTACTTTAGTTAAGCAAAGTGAAAAAGTACTAATAGATCTACATCAAAAGAACTTTAAAAATGTCTAATGTGTTTCCCTATTTACATAAATATTTTAAAAAAGATAAATAGTCAAACGAAATAGAAAGTCACATGCGCCATATATTAAAAAACAAAAATAATTTTTATTTTTGCTAAGGGATGCTAAGATTTTGACAAAGTTGTGTCTGGTATGTCACTGGAGTAGTAAACGACCATGGACTAACCAAACTTGCCAAATTAAATAATCTGGTAATCTATTTATTTATATGACCAAGTATACTCTATTGGTGAACCAAATAGACTCTAAGTTTGTTCTTTTAAGAGTATGGAGTACATCTGCCCATGCATGCATGATTAGTTTTTTTAAGAAGAAATGAATTCGAGAAATTTAGGATGGTTGGAGGGCACGGTTTCTGGTTTTGAGGAATGGGTCGCATAATTTATGAGGAAATGGACGGTGGACATTGCGATGGTCTAATGTTGTATCGAATGTTCACTTCACACGCGCCGTTGTAGGCGAAAAATCGGTTTCAACTATTGATTTGAATATTGATGAAGCCTGGCAGGCCATGAATTTATTGTCTGGATAAGCCCTCGTGGTCATGGGGCCATGCAGCCATGCTGCTGTAGTGTTGTTCATATGACGGTCTGCTGACTGCTGCTATGGTCACGGGGCCAAATGTTTCTGAAATGCAGTCATAAAACAGTCATAAAACTTCATGACCACTAGAATGAAATATATTGAAAATATATACTCCATCTGCTCTTATCTACTTTTCACTATTTTAAAATATAATAAATTTTTGCTCTTGATATAACTATTAAGAAAAGAGGTAAAAAATGGGTAAAAAGACATGTTTGCATCTTCGGGTGAGTGAGGTGTGGACCAAAACTATTTGGTAATAATTAGTGGTAAAAATATCTTTTAGAAATACTATATTATTATATTTGAAACAAAATTTAAACTCTAAATTTATTTTTTTACGAATGGAGTATCGGTCACCATTTAGAACGATTAGTTTAATTTTGACCATAAAAATTAATGAAAGTTGTATAGTTACATTTAACAAGCAACATACTTTGATAATAGGTAATGGTTCTGTATTTGTAATTCATTACTAAAATAAGTGTGGCCAAAGTTTATATGAGAAGAGTGCTTAGTAAATTATTTGGGAATGGGGAGAGAAGTACATATAACTAGGAAACACCCCAAAAATTCACCATTATTCTTTTCAAACCCTAATCTCGTGCTATTAGTTCCTTTAAAATGCACTATTAACGTTAAAAGTATTCAGTGTACCGCCCGGGCTGCTTGATTTGACCACGAGAGGAACTTTTGGAGAGTGTAATATAAGGGGGTTTTTTGGCCGTTGAGGAGGTACTGAGATAGTGGTAATTTTCCATAAATTGATATAGGAAAATATAATATACTAGATGATATCCCCTGAATTTATAGAAGCAACTTTTGGATCAAATTTAAGCCTGAAAGCAATTGGTAGAGTGGTATGGCAGATCTAAAAGATATATGTGTGAATTGAAGTAAAATATGCACTAATAATGGTGATAAACTGTGATAAAGTTGGTGATGTATAATTTGAATACATGCATTGTTAAGAAAACAAAACATATCTGCTTTCCTGTATATACATATTCATTTTTCATTATCATATGCATATAAAATTAATTGGAACATGGTTGGAATAGTAAAGATAGTCTGATATCTTGATGGCATTATTGTCCAATTGACTGCCAGATTAAATAGAGAGTTTTTAGATGGGTGGAGCAGGGATTAATGGTGTTGTTTAATTGGTGAAACGGATAGGGCTTTCATCTAATGGCTAATACTGCAAAGAATCGGCAATCCAACGGTTGAACTATTTTGATGACGTGGCTAAACGTGGTGTCTGCTTGTGGTTACACTTATAAAGAAAGTAAATTGATTGCCAGATTAAATAGAGAGTCTTTAATGGGTGGAGGAGGGATGAATGGTTTTGTTTAATTGGTGGGAAAGTGGACATGGCTTTTCATCTAATGGCTAATACTGCAAAGACTAGTTGATCTAACGGTTGAAACAATTTTGATGATGTAGCTAAACATGGTGTCTGCTTGTGGTTGCACCCATATAAATAAAGTATAGATTCCGAAGCATTCTTTTAAACAATGAAAATCCATAATATAACTGTTGCCAAATAGGTGGACCAGAAATTAATCGACAAATTAAGTTGCCTTGTCCACGGTCTCACCTGTCAATGACAAGCTACCTGTAGAAAGCTGGTATTTGTGACCATGACAAGCTACCTGAGAGAATGTAAAACAGCAATCATTTCTTTTTTTGTCACAGCATGAACAAATGAGTTAACTGCATATATCTTGTGCCTCATGTTGTCAGCTTGTCAGATATGAGGATGGGTATACCATCAATGAAGTCAACTCGGTTCAATTGAAATGCAACGGCACGCCCAAAAGGTACATATACTAGCAAGAGATGAAACTTAAGCATGCGCTTATCTTAAACAAGTTACCATTTCATAACAGCTCTTTCAAATCATTATGAGAAAAAAAAGTACTGTCTGTTCCATTATTAAGATACGTGAAGTTATTGATTTTTAAATATGCATTTGATTATTTATTTTATTTAAAATTTTGCGTAAATATGTAGAATTATTTATATTTTAAATATAAAACAAGTCACAACAAAATAAATAATATTTACATAATTTTTTAAGAAGACTAATAGTTAAACATATGTTTAAAAAATTATTAGCAGCAGCGTCATGTATTTAAAAATTGAGGATGTATAACATTTGCTACAGTATAACCGCCCGAACTTCTCTGAAACTCTGCATGCCTCCACTTGTGTCAGATCCTTGTTCCAGTAGCCAACGGCACCGAGGAAATGGAGCTCATAACGATTATGGACGTCCTGCGCAGAGCCGACGCGGATGTCGTCGTTGCATCAGCCGACGACGCCGGCGTCGAGATCATCGCGCGCCACGGGATGAGGATCGTAATAGATATTAGATTAGAGCACAATCGATACCATTCAATTACAGTGTCTCTGCGCACATATGGCCTACAAGATCATGCCACCCAACCTAACGTCAAGTTTTCATTGAGTAATAGCGACGTTCTCGGTGCTTTACACAGATATTGGAAAACTGGTTGGTTTGTTGTAGCTATCTTAGCTTTTAGAAATTATTCTTCTTCCTGCTGCTTTCACTCATTTCTATCACCAGCGGTTCATTTGGTACGTGAGGATATAATCTAGTTTTACTTTACATATAGAAACTATCTATATACTAAAAACAAATATACGGATACATGTAGAAGAACATGATTATTTATCCGTGCATGGAGCTTCATTTTTTATACAAAATTGATGTTTTGACACGTATATAATTGAATTATCTTGATATGCTCTTAGGTGGATAACTTTGATTCAATGAGAAGATGTTTTTCATATGGCCTACACAGATCATGCCACCCAACCTAACGTTAAGTTTTTTTCCTTAGTATAAATTTCACTTTGATTGAGTAATAGCAGCATCCTTAGTGTTGTACATAAATATTGGGGAACTGTTTGGTTTGTTGCAATTATCTTGACTTTTGGAAATTGTTCTTCTTCCTCCTGCTTTCAATTGGGTAAGTGAAAGATATAAGCTAGTTTTACTTTGCATACAGAAACTCTTCATACTAAAAACAAATACATGAATATATGTTGAAGAACATGATTATTATCAGTGCATGGCCCTTCATTTTTTATGCAAAATTGATGTTGTGACACGTATATAATTGAAGCATCTTGATGTGGTCTCACGTGTCTGATCATTCGATGATGAGAAAGGATAACTTCGATTGAATGAGACAATATTTTTCATATGGTCTACACAAATTATGCCACCCAACCTAACGTCAAGTTTTTTTCCTTAGTACAAATTTCACTTTCATTGAGTAATAGCAGCGTCCTTAGTGCTGTACATAAACATTGAGGAACTGGTTGGTTTGTTGTAGCTATCTTGGCTTTTGGAAATTATTCTTCTTCCTCCTGCTTACACTCATCTCTACCACCAGCGGTTCATTGGGTACGTGGAGGATATCAGCTAGAAACTATGCAGAAACTATCTTTGTACTAAAAACAAATACATAGATATATGTAGAAGAACATGATTATTTATGAGTGCATGGCCCTTCATTTTTTAATGCAAAATTGATGTTTTGACACGTATATAATTGAATCATCTTAATATGCTCGTCTGATCATTCGATGATGAGAGAGGATAACTTTGATTGAATGAGGCGATGTTTTTCATATGGCCTACACAGATCATGCCACCCAACCTAATGTCAAGTTTTTTCCTTAGTATAAATTTCACTTTTATTGAGTAATAGCAGCATCCTTAGTGCTATACATAAACATTGGGGAACTGGTTAGTTTGTTACAGCTATCTTGGGCTATTGGAAATTGTTCTTCCTCCTGCTTTCACTCATCTCTATCACTAGCGGTTCATTGGGTACATGGAAGGTATCAGCTAGTTTTTACTTTGCATGTAGAAACTATCTCCATACTAAAAGCAAAATACATGGATATATTTAGAACAACATGATTATTTATCAGTGCATGGCCCTTTTTTTTAATGCAAAATTGATGTTGTGACACGTATATAATTGCAGCATCTTGATGTGGTCTCAGATGTCTGATCATTTGATGATGAGAGAGAATAACTCCAATTGATTGAGACGATATTTTTCTTATGGCCTACACAGATTATGCCACCTAACCTAAAGTCAAGTTTGTTCCCTTAGTATAAATAGCGACATCCTTAGTGCTGTACACAAACATTAGAGAACTGGTTGGTTTGTTGTAGCTATCTTGGCTTTTGGAAATTATTCTTCTTCCTCCTGCTTTCACTCATCTCTACCCCCAGCGGTTCATTGGGTACGTGAAGGATATCAGCTAGTTTTACTTTGGATGCAGAAACTATCTCCATACTAAAAACATATACATGGACATATGTAGAAGAACATGATTATTTATCAGTGCATGGCCCTTCATTTTTTATGTAAAATTGATGTTGTGACACGTATATAATTGAAAAATTAATGTGCTCTCAGGTGTCTGATTATTCGATGATAAGAGAGGATAACTTCGAATGAGACAATCCAACTATAGCCATCTAAGAACGATGTCTTAGATCAATACACCAACTCCAGAACCTATTCATGATCTTAACATAGATTAATACACCAACTTCAGAAGCTATTTGTGATGTTAATATAGTATGGTCAACCTAACCGTAAGAGAATTGTTCATGCAAACAATCAAAAACTAGCAAGAGCACATGACCATGGCTGTGATGCTAGCATCCTCCGTGCGCCATGTCAGCCATTTACATAAGGCATTATGTCATGCATGATGGAACATATAATCTGTTTGGATTGATATAGGTGAATAATTACCTATTTATTAGAAGTACTCCAATTTAATATATCTTGTCTATCCGTGAAACTCGGAAATGGATGTTCGATTTTCTCCCAAAATATTTCACCACTTAAATAAAAAATATTTTAATTTATTAAAATGGTGAAACATATTTGGACTGAAACACTTGTTTCAACATAGGAAATATCAAAAGTTCAACCAATAGATTTATAAGATTGAAGTAAAAAAATATGAAACACCATCAAGATCCCTAATGCAGCATTGATCCAACACAAGAAACATCGAGATATGTTGACTGAGACATCAAAAAATCACAAAATGTATCGGTCTAGATCTAGCTTCTTCCCCCTCTTTGGTTTCTGGATCTTGGATTCCTTCAACAATCTCGTGTGCTCGCACTTGGGATCATATAGCAATGCGTGCAATGAGATCTCCACTCCACAGGTTGAATAGCAAGACACTCACGCCACCTTTCATGTTAGCGTCATAACCGACAATGACAAGATGACCCACCCATTGCACGCACCAACGTAGCGGCTAACACTAGTGGTGTTGGCTATCCCTGATGGTTGACAAAGGTCGAGCAGCCTGGAACATGCGACGACACAGCGATTGGTGCCGATGGCATTGGCTAGCCCCAATAGCTAACAAAGGCCAAGGGACCTAAACAAGCACTACGTGTGGAAAGAGCAGATGACCAATGATAGGGGCTCATGGTTCACCATGTCACCATCGGATATTTCCTTGAGATAAGAAGGAGAATGATGAGTGAGTGGTCATAGCACTCGATATTTTTGCCTAGATTGGGCGCCCATGCGAGGAACATTTTCGATGATACTCTATCTAAAAAGTATATATATTATTTTTTTAAAGAACCTAGCAAAATTATAATCCAATACTTAACTGTATTATTTTGTATAATCCGATGTGTGCATCCCATATACTTCAAGAATTTAGCACGATGTTTAGTAATATTTTCTACTTTCCTCTCTTTTAAAATTGTTTGACTGCTTTTACCTTCTAGTCATTGCTAATTATCATTTGATAGAAAACTAGGGAGCAAATTTTATGGATTTTGGACCATTTGATTGGCTTGGAGATTCATATGGTGAGATCCATCTCTAACTCTAGCGACTCACAACAACTTTAGCAGCGCTCCAATAATAAAGATGCAGTGACAATCCTCTAAGACGAGAGAAAGAAGAGGCCTAGCAGTGAATGATGACATTGGGTAGGCAACGAGCTACTAGTTTATTCTAGTTGTTGGTGACAATGAGATCTAAATCATTGATCTAAATAGGATAATAAAAATTTAAATGTGAAATATGTGAAAGTTGTAGAACTAGTAAAAAGATTTAAAAAAGAGATGGGTAGGTCTTGGTACAATACGGATATTTGATACTTCCTGCTATTCTTAAATTACAAATTTTCACCTGTCCAATAATCTAAATTAAAACCTCCGATTTAAAAATATCTACACGTTTCACTTACAATACAATATTATTGGAGACATAAAAACCTCACCTGCTTCCTTGTCTGCACGCTAGGCCTTGTCACAGCCACTGTGTTCCGTATCCTCTGCCACATAAAAAAAAACACAAACTGTACACCTAAGTGGGTTCAAGTGTACAGCGCACAGGCTATCAGTGTGTCCGTCAACCGAAACAGCGGCGGCGACGCAACGGCGACGAGACGATTCGTTGACTTGCCGTGACCGGAGCGCGCGGCACGCCACGCCACCCTCCTCCCTGACTCAGCACGGCAAAGCGGCCACGCGAACGTTCTCCTGCAGCTAGCTACCACTACCAGTGCCCTCTCCGGTAGGAAAGCTAGCTACCACGCCATGGTCACCACCACCATTCCGGCGAACGAGGCAAGAATCCCGCGCCTCCGGGGGATGATGGCCGCCGCTTCCGCTATGGCGCGGCGTGCCGCGTCGTGGCTATGGTCCCTCCTCTCCCCCGGCTTCGCCGCCGCCGCGGAGCCGTCGCCAAAGTGGGTCCTCGTGCCGGTCGCCGCCGGCACGGAGCCGGTGGAGGCGGCCGCCACCGCCGACGTCCTCAACCGCGCCGGCGCGCGGGTCACCGTCGCCACGGCTGACCCCGCGGGCGACCATGGCCTCCTGGTGGAGGCCGCCTTCGGGGTCAAGCTCGTCGCCGACGGCCGCGTCACCGACTTGGAAAGCGAGGCCTTTGACCTCATCGCCCTACCGGTGCGTTCACCTAGTCACTCATCCCTTACTCTCCTACAATTATGCCTTTTTTCCCTTAATAACTACTAATTCTGCTTTACTGTGCTACTGATTCGCACTCTCTGAACCCCCAAGATGTTCTTGCTTAAGAGTACGGAGATCTTGTATGGACAAAGTGACAATTCGGTGTTGCTGGTTACTCGGTGTAGGGAGGAATGCCGGGATCAGCTAATCTTAGAGACTGCAAGGTTCTGGAGAAGATGGTCAAAAAGCAGGCGGAGCAGGGGGGCCTCTACGCCGCCATCTGTGCCGCGCCGGCGGTGACGCTGGCTCACTGGGGCTTGCTCAAAGGCTTAAAGGTGCAACGTTGATCATTCAGTCAGGTTCAGATGTATCATGCTGAGTGAGAGACGTATGTGATTTGTTATTTCAGGCGACTTGCTACCCATCTTTCATGGAGAAGTTCACTGCTGAAATTATCCTTGTGAACTCTAGGGTGGTGGTAGATAGAAACGCAGTGACCAGCCAGGGGCCAGCAACAGCAATTGAATATGCTCTCGCTTTGGTGGAGCAACTATATGGCAAAGAGAAATCGGAGGAGGTTGCAGGACCCTTGGTAAGCTGTAGCCTTCAAGCCGTTACATGCTTTTTTTACTTCTATCTGCTATGTTAGGTGATATTGTTACAAAGCGATGATCTCAAATCGTTGTTTATGGCTGTTAGATTTTCCTAAAATTGTGCCCGTAGTGATTTGATCAATTATCTGAATGATTATATGGTTTCTAACTTGTCGAGCAGGCTTGAGTTGACATAATTAATCATACTGAAATTTAAAGTAAAGCAATATGTTGCAATTTTTTTAGGACATTTAATTGTTACTTTGCTCAGTTCACTCAAATTATTTTCCTGCATATTGCACCAACATCAGCTGCTTAAATCAACATTGCCTAATGATTGTGTGGTTCTTCTAATTCAGTATGTTCGTCCTCAACCTGGAGTTGACTATGTCATAGATGAGTTCAATTCAGTTGAGTGGAAATGCAGTGGTACACCTCAGGTATGAAATAAAATTGTATCCTTTTGTTACAAAAGGGGCCCTTATTTACCTTTTTAAGTTTGCATGAATAGGTTCTTGTGCCATGGCACAGGTCTTTGCCTGCTTAAAAATGTTTTAGCTGATGCTATGAGATTCTTTGTCAGTTTTCTTTTTTTTTTCGCTGGGCTGGCGGGAAGGAACCCCTGGTCAGGATTTATTATGCATAAGGGGTTTGTGGTTTACATGACTCAACAACCATGCCAGTACTTCCCTTTTCCTGTCTTGTGCAGGTTCTTGTGCCGGTTGCTAATGGCTCGGAGGAAATGGAAGCTCTTAATTTAATAGATATCTTGCGTAGAGCGGGAGCAAATGTTACTGTTGCATCAGTTGAGGATAAGTTGCAAATTGTGACCTGCCGCCACAAATTTAACCTAATAGCTGATATTATGGTGGAAGAAGCTGCCAAAAGGGAATTCGATTTGATTGTCATGCCAGTACATTCCATAGCTATTGATTTACTTTTTGATTGATCTGGTGCTACTCTTTTGAATACTACACTGACACTGGTGTCATATATAGGGCGGTCTGCCAGGTGCTCAAAAGTTTTCTAGTACAAAGGTACTTGTAGATTTACTCAAGAAACAGGAAGAATCTAATAAACCATATGGTGCAATATGCGCTTCCCCCGCTTATGTTCTCGAGCCCCATGGTTTACTGAAGGTATTCCCCTGTATATGTACATGAGTGTTGATCCCTCTCAGTAGTCAACTCTTTTTCTTTTTTTTTTTGGAACGAATTCAGTAGTTAGCTCCATAGGCATATAAATGATTATTCCAGAGTAGCAGATTAACTATCAAGCTGTATTTCCTTTTGGAAAAAAACTGTCAAGCTGTATTAACATAGATGTTTCCATCATTTTAGGGGAAGAAGGCAACAGCATTTCCACCAATGGCACACCTGCTTACTGATCAGAGTGCATGTGATAGCAGGGTGGTTGTTGATGGTAACCTTATCACTAGCAAAGCCCCGGGGTCTGCAACAGAGTTCGCCCTAGCCATTGTTCAGAAGCTGTTTGGTCGAGAGAAAGCAGTCAGTATAGCGAAGGAGTTGATTTTTATGTGATCACTGATGCTTCTTTGAATAGGTGCTTATGCTGCTTTCCTAGGAATGTAGTACAATATTGCCTATAGCAGCATTTGGCAATCCATGTGAATGAGGAATAAATGTACATTATGAATATCATGTGTAAAGAGTTGTCGTTCTTAGATTTCGGTGAGTTTTTGCTGTCTTACAGTTACCTGAATAGATCTTGACTCTTGTTTCTGAGTCCAAGGCTTTCAGAAAAATGGCATGGCAATGTTTAGTATAGGAGTAGTTCTCAAAGGCACAGGATCTGAATCCTAACATGTGGAATACATTCTGAGGTACAGGGACTGCATTGAGAGACTGCTCGATGGACAGAAAGAACCTGACCTCGCCAGAACACCAAGAATTTGAGACTTTCACAATCATAATAGACAGTATTTTGCTAAACATTTCAAATGATTGTCACTTTCACATCATCATCGGGAACTAACGTGTGATTGAAACGACACGAGTGTAACGCACTAGAAAAGTGCATCTTTCTGTGTCTTGAAACGAGGGTGATAGGGTCGCCTTCTTCAAGAACCAAGCGGACCTTAAAGAAGAATGGAGTAAATTTCACTTAGAAATAGAGCTTGTGCCACTTTTTTAACGTAAATTGTGCCATGACATAATAATTCTATGGCATTTTTTTGCTTTCAATGCATTATGCTTCTATTTATCATTGTTGGATGGCTCATTTTAAGTGCGCTTTTAGCACTATTATCTGTTAAGCAATAGACTCCTGGGAAGTGGGCAGACACTACTTGGCTATCCATATCACCATATGTTTAGTCAACACATTGTTTATTGCTCGTTTCCCATAATGCGTGTTCAACATGAATGTTAAAAGAATATATTTTGCTATATCAGCGCAAGAACCAATTTCAGTTTTGGTTCTTCATCGTTGCGAGAATAATTTTCACACCAATCATATTCAGATTAATACCACTTTTGGTGCTTCCACTAATCCACTGTGCCCTTTGCATGATATGCGTACCATGAAAAAAATTGACATTGACAACACAAATATTGCTTTTGCCAGAGCTACAAAACATATTCATTGTTTTTCCGTCAAATTTTCCGAGGATTATGGTCACTGCAAGCCGTTTGAAGTTAAACAAACTAGATTATAAAATTTTCAAGATTCTCTAAACGAAGTCCACTAGAAAAATGGATAAATATTACACTTTTAAATTTTCCAGAGAGGACAATACTCATACTTACTAAGATGGCGATGCTCAATATAATTCAGAAACAAGGCCATCTAAACGCCAGGTGTTCAAAACTATCCTTGATTACTCAATTGTCTCCTTAAGAAATTAGCTAATGCTGACGGCTATCCGTTATGAGTTGCTTAACCAATCATCGCCGGTCACTTCTGATAGATGAACATCAACGTCTGTACAAGATCACAAGCAACACATCCTTCCGGGCTCTTGCGTTTGCTAGGCGAAGTCTACCGTACAAAAGATAGCTTAAAATAATATATTTATATGAGTATTTCTCCTCCCCACTCCCTACTATTAATCATCCCATCTTTAATCTTGACTCTAGAGGGCCGTCACTATATCCTTATACCAGAGTTGCTATGAGTCGTTGGAGTTAGAGAGAGATGACACCTTATAAATATTCAATCCAATCCGTGACTAGAAGGTAACAACAGTCAAACAATTTAAAAAAGATAGGAAAATAGAAAATATTACTGAACATGTATTAGATGGGAGATGCATAGTGCTAAATTCCTAAATATATTAGATTGGTATAAGATTGAAGGACCATCTCCCCTTTTCAATGACTTTTTTAAGTCTTCAGCAAAAGTTTTAAATTTTTAGTAGAAAGTTTTAAATTTCAATGGAAAGTTTCAAATTTTGAGGAGAGTTTTTCAATTTTGCGTAGAATGTTTTAAACCATTGAAAAAAACTAGAGCATGTGAACTCAAGAATTTATATTCAAAATTTGAATATATTCAAAATCACTTTAAAGATCAAATTGATAAAATATTAAGTTGTTGGGCCATATTTTAGATAGGCCCATCCAAACCCACCGATGTGTGTCAGGCATTTGAGCTATGTACGTGCTTGAGAGAGTTTTGATATATTGGTACTCTATTAGTTGTCACTTGCTAAAATTGCATAAATCATCCCAATTATAATTCCTATTTTGAAACTCCAAAAAAAACCAAAGATGCACCCACCTAAACCCATTTGTGCACAAGAATAGTTGAGTCAGCCTATTTTCGATGATGTGCACCTACAGCAGGAGAATAAAGATAGATCACAGTCGATTGCTAATACTTATCATCACTAGCCTTCGAGATCATATTCTACTTTAACCTACTGTGAGAGTTGAGAGATCAAATTAGTCGGTGATATAACAGAAGACACATGTGGATAAAAATGGAGTGACTCGGTTATTCACGTGTATAGAGATGGCTGAATGGTGGGCCTTTAAAAGAATTGGTTTTTAAAAGAAAATTAAAACAAAGCTAACATTTAGAATGGTTTATACAATTTTATCTCGTCACTTTGATTACTCACGTTATTCACGTGCGAGGCAGTGATGGCTGCAGCGGAGGAGTCAGTCACGTACTCACGTGACGTTTCCATTTCGGAAGTGTGCGCTACAATTAGAAGTAGCTAGCGCCCACCAAATTGCCCTCCTGACGCTCACCTCCTTCCCCCATCGTTTTCTCTTACTCCTCTCACTTTTCCTTTCTGACCGCATCTCTCCCACTCCTGTCAAGTCACAACCCTAGCTCGCCCACACACTCTGCTTATCGGGCGGCGCAGGGGACGGCGTCCGGCGGCGCAGAGGCTGGCGAGGGAGGCGGCGTCCGGTGCAGGGGGCGGCGCAGGAGGCGGCGTCCGGCCGACGGAGCGGAGGGCAGCTAGATCCGGCGCAAGAGGCTGCATCAACACCGATTTCCCCCTACCCAACCCTCAAACAATACTGAGGTATATTCAGTCATTTTCCCCTTAGGGCTGAGGCTGATCAAACGCCGTCCGCCAATCTCCCCTCAGGCGAGCCATCGGAACGGCGTTGGCTCCCAAGCAGACGTACGTAGTAGACACATGAATTCACTAAAATTACCACTCCGAATAATATTCTTCATTGGGGGAGATATGATGGCGCGGTAATTTTAGTGAATTCATGTGTCTACTATGTACGTCTGCTTGGGAGCCAACGGGCGTTTCAACGGCTCCCCTGAGGGGGAAATAACGGATGGCGTTTGGTCAGCGTTGCCGGCAGTGTGGGGGAATTCACCTGATGATTGATTGATGGCATGCCGGCTGAAGGAAGGTGTGGTTATTTTATTTATCTAAAAGAGGGTAAAAAGGGGAGATGATCCTTTGGGGGCTGTTCGTCTTGTTTACATAGGTTTAGAAAATATTGCTTAAATGGATATAAAGTTGAAAATGTACTTGAGGGAAGTTGTAGGTGCACGTGGGTTCCCACAGTTTTTTCCCACTATTGCACCTTTAGTTATATATTTTTTGCGCAAGAGGACAAAGGCGCTCCGCATAATTTTGAGTAAGGGATGGCAGGATATTTATTTATGTGTAAAGGACCTAACCAAGAAAAGCATGATAGTGCTTATGCATCTTTCTTTTTTTTTCCTTTTGTTTTCATAACTGTCTTACAGAGTTTCATGTTGGCTGGTGACACTTGTCTCATTCATTGTTTGGTATATTTTGACTAAACTGGTGCTTGGTAGTTTATATTTGTTTTGACACATTCTTCATTGACTGTGTATTTGATGTTGATACTCTGGGCCATCTTATATTGTAGGTGGATGCTGGGAGGCCCCATAGGAGGCCTGTGTGATCCAAGTGTGCTGCTCCTGAGTTGAAATTGCATAGCCATATAGCAACTACTGGTGTAAACTCGAGAGATGAAGTAGTGAAAGGAAATATGCAGGATTTTGGACAATGGCTCCCTCAATCTCAGATCACTGCCGATCTATATTTCTCGAGTATTTCGATACCATCACAGTTCGATACTTCCATAGAGACGCAAGCTAGAACTTCTGCCATTGTATCGTCAGAGAAAGAATCTGCTAATTCTTTTGTCACTCATAATGGTACTGGAATTGTTGAAGGCATTAACAATGATGCTGGGCTAACTGAAGTCATTGGAAGTAGTGCTGGACCAACTGAATTTATTGACTTGAACAAGACACCAGCACGGAAACCCAAGAAGAAAAAACACAGGCCAAAGGTGCTAAAAGATGATGAACCATCGAAGACACCTAAATCTGCTACTCCAATACCTTCAACGGAAAAGGTAGAAAAACCATCTGGAAAGAGAAAATATGTCCGCAAGAAGACATCTCCTGGCCAAACTCCTCCAGAACAGGTGGCTAGCTCACACTGCAGATCTGAGCTGAAGTCAGTTAGACGAAGTTTGGACTTTGCTGCAGAAGTACTGCAAGAGAGTACACAATCTGGATCTCAAGTTCCGGTGGCTGAAATATCTACTGGTCCCAAGCGTCAACCAATACCTTCTACCATCCAAAGAGATTCGCAAAGCCAGTTGGCTTGCCATGTGGTTTCTAGCACCAGCTCAATTCACACTTCAGCTAGTCAGATGGTTAATGCACGTTTGTGTCCTCCTGATAACATGCCAAATGGAGTATTGCTTGACCTCAATAATTCTACGAGTCAGTTACAAAATGAACATGCTAAATTTGTGGACAGTCCAGCACATCTTTCTCATTCCGGAATAAGAGAGGCATCAGGAACAAATTCTTTGCTAGAAATCTGTGCTGGCATGTCAGATAGAAATGTACCTGATCTCAACAGTTCAATTAGTCTAATGCAGAGCATGTCTACCGATTTTGCTCAATACTTGCTTTCTTCCTCACAAGCTTCTGCAAGGGAAACACAAATGGCCAACCAGATGCTTAATGGCCATAGGATGCCAGAACATCCAATTACACCTAGTCATTGTATCGAAAGGGCTACATTGAAGGAACATTTGACTCATGTTCCTCATGCAAAAGCAGCAGTGCTAAATGGCCAAATGCCCCACGGTTACAGGTTGATGCAAAATCCCATCCTACCTCCAAAGCATATTGAAGGGCATTCAGTGATGGGAAATTTGAGTGAACTTGTCACAGCAAATGACTATTTAAATCTAACTGCTAGTCCTTTTAGTCAAACTGGAGCTGCAAATGGGCAGCATAATATTGGTGACTCCATGCATATACATGCATTAGATCCTAGAAGAGAGAGTAATGCTTCCAATGGTTCTTGGATATCATTAGGCGTGAACTTTAACAAACAAAATAGTGGATGGGCACCTGTAGGTGCTGCCAATACTGTGAGCTCACATGCACCATGTTTTTCAGAACCTCACAAAAGAATGAGGACAGATTATCTTAACAATTATCCAAATGGAGGTGTGGGACATTTTTCTACCTCATCTACGAATTTGTCAAATAATGAGAATGCAAATGTGGCCTCAGCAATCAACTCAAATGTTTTTACCCTTGCTGATGCACAAAGATTGATAGCCCGTGAGAAATCACGAGCTTCCCAAAGAATGATCAGTTTTAGATCATCTAAAAATGATATGGTTAACAGATCAGAAATGGTCCAACAACATTGCAGACCTGCTCTGCATGACTCTGCATGCAGGGAGTCTATTGAAGTACCTGACAAACAGTTCAGGCTCATACCAGAAGAATTCACACAATTGCCTAGTATGGCAAATAACCTACAGAGGGAAAAATATATTCCGCAAACTGGAAGTTGCCAACTTCAGTCTATGGAACATGACATGGTTAAAGGGCCTAACTTGTCAGGTGAATTGCATGAGCATGTAACTTCACCTCAAGTTGTTACTCAGAGCGGTTTCTGTGTTACCCCTCCTGATGTGCTTGGCAGAAGCACCAGTGGGGAGCATTTAAGAACACTTATAGCTCCAGCACATGCATTAACATGTAAGGACACTCTGAAAGCTTTAAGTTGTCAACTGGAGAGTTCTAGAGACATTATTAGGCCTCCTGTCAATCTTATAGGACCATCCTGTGCCGATGTTCCAAGAACTGATAATCATCAAGTTGAGGTTTCTGAAGAAACCGTTACAGCCAAACTCCCTGAGAAGCGAAAAGTAGGACGCCCCAGGAGAGAGTTAAAACCTGGCGAGAAACCAAAACCTAGAGGCCGTCCAAGGAAGGAAAAGGTTGTTGGTGGACAACTTGCATCAAAGGTTAGTCACACTAATCCATTGCAAAATGAGTATACTTCATGTTCTTCTTCTGTTGGAAGAACAGTTAATGCAGATAGAGTTGGAGAAAGCATTTCTGGAGCTATGGTACCCCTACTGGACTCTTTAGATCTTGTTATTCAAAAGATAGAGGTCTTAGACATAAACAAATCAGAAGACCCTTGGACAGCTGAACCTCATGGTGCTCTTGTCCCTTACAATGGAGAGTTTGGTCCTATTGTTCCTTTTGAGGGAAAAGTGAAAAGAAAACGCTCTCGAGCCAAAGTGGATCTTGACCCTGTAACTGCTTTAATGTGGAACTTGCTAATGGGACCAGATATGAGTGATTGTGCTGAAGGGATGGATAAGGATAAAGAGAAATGGCTAAATGAAGAAAGAAAAATATTCGAAGGGCGTGTTGATTCATTTATTGCTCGAATGCATCTAGTTCAAGGTATTTCTATCATTTCGAAATTGTTTTCCTAACGTGATCTTCTGCATATTTATAATGTATATATTTGAGCATATGTAAATAGGATTCCAAACCCTGATGGCTCCCATCTTATGATTGCTGCACTCACATTAGTGGATGGTCTCAAATCTTCGATATTTACTGTGTGCCCACATCCTATTTCTTCATCCCAATGTATTTCATGTTTGTACTCGTACTGTCCCATTAGAGTTGCATTGTGCTGTGAAGATCAACACCTTTACTTTTAGGATTACCTCTATGTTTGCAGGAGATCGGCGTTTTTCTCCTTGGAAAGGATCAGTTGTAGATTCTGTAGTGGGAGTATTTCTTACTCAGAATGTTTCAGACCATCTTTCCAGGTGAATAATGCCGAGAGACTATTTGGAAACTGTGCTTGACTTGCATTATGAGGTTATTTTGTTTTTCTTTCTTGACTATTTTCTATTTTTTTCAGCTCTGCATTTATGTCTCTTGCTGCAAAATTTCCTGTAAAGCCAGAAGCCTCTGAAAACCCTGCAAATGTGATGTTTCATACAGTTTCAGAAAATGGTGATTGTTCTGGGTTGTTTGGTAATTCTGTCAAACTGCATGGTGAGATTCTTGTTCAAGAGGCCAGCAACACAGCAGGCTCTTTTATCACAACAGAAGATAAGGAAGGAAGTAACAGTGTGGAATTGCTTGGAAGTTCTTGTGGGGATGGAGTGGACGGTGCAGCAGGAGTTTATTCTAATACTTATGAGAAGCTGCCGGCCAGACTGCATGCTACTAGGTGTCCAGTCGTTCAAACTGGAAATGCTGTCAAAGCTGAAGATGGGTCACTGGAGGATGTTGTTTCATCAGAAAACTCTGCTATTTCATCTCAAAATTCGCCAGATTATCTATTTCACATGTCCGATCATATGTTTTCGAGCATGTTACTAAATTTTACTGCCGAAGACATTGGCAGCAGAAGTATGCCCAAAGCAACAAGAACCACATATACAAAACTTCTAAGAATGCAGGGGCTAAAAAACAAATCTAATGAAACTATTGAATCATCAGAATATCAAGGGGTTCCAGTCCCATGTAGAAACAATGATCAAGTGCTCAATGGAATAAAAAATCTCGGCAGTAAACATCAGCCTTTACATTCCTCTGTTTCATATCACCAGAATGGCCAAGTTCATCTCCCAGACATAGTACATGCGAGTGATTTGGTGCAATCAGTATACACTGGCCTTAATAGAGTGCTTGATTCTAATGTTACACACACCAGTTATTATCCTTCACCTCGTCCTGGAACTGCCTGTAACAATGAAACACAAAAGGCTGACTCTTTATGCAACCTGTTATATGGTATAGATGGATCAGATAAGACTCCTTCCCTGTCTCAGCCTACACCAGGAGCTGACGTGATTTCACCAAGAATTGATAACTGTTTTCACCCATTAAGTTCAGAGAAAATGTCATTTGCTAGGGAGCAGTCCTCTTGTGAAAAATATCTTTCAAGGATTGAAGCTGAAGCTGCATTTGTTAAACAGCATGGAACATTAAATGTGCAAGGTGATTATACTGTCAGGACAGAGCAAAATGGAGGTGAACATTCTCAATCAGGATACAGTCAACAGGATGATAATGTTGGATTTCAAACAGCGGCAATCAGTAATCTTTATTCTTCAAACTTATGCCAAAACCAGAAAGCAAATTCTGAAGTACTACAGGGAGTTTCTTCCAACTTGATAGAGAATTCTAAAGATGCCAAAAAGAGTTCCCCTGAAGTTCCAGTCGATGGATCAAAAGCAAAGAGGCCAAGAGTTGGGGCTGGTAAAAAGAGAACATATGATTGGGATATCTTGAGAAAAGAAGTTCTTTACAGTCATGGTAATAAAGAAAGAGCCCAGAATGCTAAGGATTCAATTGATTGGGAAACAATCAGGCAAGCAGATGTGAAGGAAATATCTGAAACAATTAGAGCGCGAGGAATGAATAACATGCTGGCAGAACGGATAAAAGTAAGTATGGCATAAAACAGTTTACATTGAAAGTTGACATAAGTCTAGCCATATGTGCATGCATGCGAGTCCATATATATTTGCTTATTTGTTGGAATTCCAAGTTTTCAATCAACCATACTCATCTTTAGCAATTCATGTTGCAGGACTTTCTAAACCGATTGGTGAGAGACCATGGGAGCATCGATCTTGAGTGGTTGCGCTATGTCGATTCAGACAAAGCAAAGTAAGCTAACTAAATTTATTTTGAGCAAACATTCATAATGCAATTGGCCATTGGGCATTCTATAATTTGTCATTTTGTTCTTCAATTGCTTAGCAATGGCATTTGGATGTGGTGGGCATGGGTAATAACGGAACATGTCTGTGTTTGCTGGGTAATAACACATATCACCTGTGACATGTATGATCTTTTGCCCAACATAGCCACTGGTAGCCTGCTAGGCTGCCCATTTGCCTATCATCAAAGTAGGAGGCTAGGAGCTCTTTGTGCCACGTCCAAGCAATCGATTAGCTAGAACATAGCCATCACACTGGCAATCAAATCAGCTTGCCTATGTAGCAAAAACTGCCACAGGTGTGGTGGTGGTGCCATGCATATGCATGTAGTGGCTTCTGGAAGTTAGTTGTCCAACCCAATCTTCTTTTATGGATTGTTGTCACTAGCTTGGCATGTGAGGGTTGGATGGTCAGAATGAGCATTGTGTGACCATTCCAGTTATAATCTTGTTCTTGAAAGGATGGATTAGATTCATAGGATCACGAGAAGGCAAGAGCCCTCAATTGATGTTCATCATTCAAAAAATAGTTATTCACCAATGCTTTGTATGAAGACCATGAATCTAGTTTATCCTTATGTGATCGAACTGTTTATATTTATATTAAAGTGTTTACTAATGTAGTCCTACATTATTTGTACCTGGTTTTTACATGAAAATACATTGTCCTTTTTTTTGTTTCTTCCAGGGATTATCTCTTAAGCATTAGGGGGCTTGGACTTAAAAGTGTTGAGTGTGTGCGTCTTTTGACACTCCATCACATGGCTTTTCCTGTATGTTTTCTTTCACAACTAATTTTCAAGAATCTTCATATCTTTAATTCTGGAGAAGTGGAGATTTTATCTGTATCTGTTGATGATGTAGGTGGACACAAATGTTGGTAGAATATGTGTGAGGCTTGGATGGGTGCCGCTTCAACCCTTGCCTGAGTCTCTTCAGTTGCACCTGTTGGAGATGTAAGTATCTTCGATCCACTGGTTGGCTTGACTAATCCTGGAGAACGATAGGAGTTTGATCATCTGCTATTGAAGGTATCCAATGCTGGAGAACATACAGAAATACCTCTGGCCTAGGTTATGCAAGCTTGATCAACGGACATTGTGAGTTTTAGAAATTCAGTTAAGGAAATATATGTAAGAACATGTCATTATCTAAGAGTGTATAACAAGTTCTTGATGATATGTAGGTATGAGCTTCACTATCAAATGATAACTTTTGGAAAGGTATGAGACAACAACTTTGATAAAGTGAATGCAACTCAATTACTGTGTTTTGATGGACTATCTGCTTTACTTTCCTTCTAGGTATTTTGTACAAAAAGTAAGCCAAATTGCAACGCATGCCCAATGAGAGCTGAGTGCAAGCACTTCGCAAGTGCATTTGCCAGGTAATTCTCAAGATGTACATATTTTATATACATTCTGTGAAATCATGGTGATGATTTGTTAGATATGAACAAATGAACAATTGGCTGAGACCTTCCCTCCAGTCCTACAAGTTCTACCAGGCTAATTCAACTTTTGCATGCCACATTTATGTTATTTTGATACATCAAAGAATATGTTTGTGGTTGTGGAGGCTATATTAGTGTGTTGTATGTAACTCAGTATTGCAATGAAATATGTTGTAGTTTTAGTTAAAACACTTTGTTCTCCACATTTTAACTAAATACTTTCTGGACATCAATGACTATGTTGTATTTCCCTTGTAAAAAGGTTGATTGTTGCCAAGGGATTTCATTTCAGTCCAAATAGATTCGACAAATGCATTGGGCCTATTAGTTTAAGAATGAAAGTTCTATCAGTTGTTTGACTCCACTATCACCTTACCATTAGTACTTTTGAAGAAACAGACTGACCTGTTTTTATAAGAGTTTGGAACTGTGGGACATGGAGATTTAATCCAATATTCCCGGATGGCCTTATATTGGTAGTGATATTTTTTTTTATGATATAGTGCCAGGCTCGCTCTTCCTGGACCTGAAGAGAAGAGTTTGGTTACATCTGGAACCCCTATTGCTGCAGAGACCTTCCACCAGACATACATAAGTTCTAGGCCTGTAAGTCAACTTGAGTGGAATGCAAATGCCTGCCACCATGGTTTGAACAATCGCCAGCCAATCATTGAGGAGCCAGCAAGCCCAGAACCTGAACATGAGACAACAGAGATGAAAGAGGGTGCAATAGAGGATGGCTTTATCGATGATCTAGAAGAAATCCCTACTATCAAGCTTAATTTTGAGGAGTTTACACAGAACCTGAAGAGTTATATGCAAGCAAATAACATTGAGATTGAAGATGCTGATATGTCAAGGGCTTTGGTCGCTATAACTCCTGAAGTTGCTTCTATCCCAACTCCTAAGCTCAAGAATGTCAGTCGCCTAAGGACAGAGCACCAAGTGTATGGCCTTGTCCCTCTTGCAAAATCAATCTCATGAATATTAACTATAGATCATCATGTGTTTTGCTGCATTGCTTACTTCTTTGTTTCAACATATCTGTAGCTATGAATTGCCAGATTCGCATCCACTTCTGGAAGGAGTAAGTTCATAACACATTATAAAATTTATTGTATTTTATTAATCACCAACTTAGAATATATTGATGCTTATTTTCTTACAATGCACAGTTTGACCAAAGAGAACCAGATGATCCTTGCCCATTCCTACTCTCTATATGGACCCCAGGCAAGAAGTGCATAAAAAGAACACAATATCATGGTCTCCAAACTTTTTTTCAATGGTTACTTATATTGGTTGAAATATGCAACAGGTGAAACAGCTCAATCAACTGATGCACCTAAGTCGTTCTGCAATTCGCAAGAGAGTGGTGAACTATGTGCAAGCAATACATGCTTTAGTTGCAACAGTATAAGAGAAGTGCAGGCCCAAAAAGTTCGAGGGACACTGTTGGTAAGTACTTATTTCTGTAAGATATGCTCAGTTGCCCTTGGCTTGAGTATTTCTTACCTAGTTATTGTGTAAATCAAGATGTGCTATTCAAGTTTATTGTGTTTACAAATAGCGATGAACCAGCTATATCTCAGTATCATATATTGTCAGTCCAAGCTATAACAGTTCTGATTCATCAGTTGGGTAAGAAACTGATGCTGCAGTTTGTTGACAATCTGTTTCTCTTTGTTGAAAATTAAAACTAGATACCATGCCGAACAGCAATGAGAGGAAGCTTTCCACTTAATGGGACATATTTTCAAGTCAATGAGGTGAAAACAGAAAGTTCTTAAAGTTGATCTTAGTTTAATTATTATAATACCATTAAAATATTATGCAAGTTTCTACTTTCTAGTATCTATTTTATTAGTGTTCAAATGTTATGCTGCAGGTATTTGCTGATCATGACTCAAGCCGGAACCCAATTGATGTTCCAAGGAGTTGGATATGGAATCTCCCTAGGAGAACGGTTTACTTTGGAACTTCAATTCCAACAATATTTAAAGGTATTTCACTAATAAATTTTGACCAAGAATAGGATTTGGCTCGACTAAAATGTGCCATTATCTTTCTTTATTGTGTGAAATCTGTTATGTGATTTTAATAATTTAAACCACTAAGAGGACTAAGGCTTGCTTTGGGACATTATGAGCAGCTTTTGCTTGTAAAGAAACCAGATTCTGGTGCCGCACCTTCTCCGCTCTCCTCTGCCCCTGGTTGCCTTCCGCCATCAACCTCACTGCCACCCAAGTCCATCCATACCCTTCATTGGGCGCTTGGATCCTACGCCCCTCTGCCATCATGGATCATCCTCTGTCGCCTCTACTCCAATGCCAGGACAACAAGCAACTGCTTCCACCATTCCCTCTTTCTGTTGTTGGGAGCCACTCACGCTGCTTGCTATGTCTAGGTTTTCTTTTGTCCTGATTTAGATGGAATTTCCAGCTGCTATTTTTTACATAATTTTCAGCAGCGGCTGCTTGATCTGTGACTTGGAGTGTCAAGTACATGCGCATGCATCAGCACCTATGTCCACGCCCCTGACCCAACATGCAACCATGTAATTGAGGGTTGGCTCTGATACCATTACTAATGTCCTGGATCCGAAACAACTCTTGTCCTATCGCGTTTTCTGATAGACCAAACATAATTAATAACTTGGGTTATGCTTTTGTCCTCACTTGCTCCACGTAAAAGGGTTAGCCTGAGGTTACTACGTTAGGGATAGCTGGGTTTATGAAACGGTTCAACTCTCAACTCCTCATATGGTACTAAATTCATGTATTGCTGTCAGCAGCGATTTGAGTTCGAGATCACTCTCATAAGATGGGACCAAAATGTCCTTGCTATTTAATATACTATGGACCCACCAAATGAGTGGCGTAGACTGTTGGGGAGAGGCCAGGGGGGGGTTTATATGGGCAAAATAGGAATGTATGGAGAGCCATGTAGTGCCAAATATTTGCCAACAAATGAGGCAGTCAAATGTGTCATGTGAAGACTGTCAGATCAACTGAAAATTTGATTGGGCAGTTCTGATTCCATGTTTCCATCGCAGGTTTGGCAACTGAAGACATACAACATTGCTTTTGGAGAGGTAATCATTTTTTTTGTATGTGCATATCAGTTTCCATAACAAAGAAAAATGAAGTGTATAGATACTATGTTTACTGACAAGGATAATAATATTAGCAAGTATATAGGCAGAGGAGCATGTCTCTATTCTACTAGTATTATATTATGCATAATAACTAGTATAACCATTTTGTTTTGTTTTTGCCATTTTAGTTGATAGCTTAATAGGCCTGTTGTTCTAGGTTTGATGATGACACCAAAACATTATATTTGCAGAGGGATATGACAAATGTTATACCCTCCAGTCGAAATAATTGCCATTTGTACTGGACTTTTCATGGTCTTCTGAATGTATCTTACTCTTGGATCATTAATATTTCATATTTGTCACGATATAGTGGTATAGGACAATAATTTACTCATAAAACTATGTAAGTATTTATTTTTGTCACCAATCTACTCATAATTTTCAAGTGACAATTATAAATATCTTAAAAAGATACTGTTAGCTCCGTATAAAAAAATTTCACACCCTAGTCCACAGCGACAAGAATTTGTCTACAGGCTAGAGTTAGTAGTCTAGAAGTATCTTCGTAGGAATTGGAATAAAATGCTAATGTGAATGAACAAGGGTATCAAGTATACCCTCAAAATCTCAAGACGATTGCATAAATATGTAGGTGTAATTAAACAATTGTTTCATATGGAGGATTTTCTTAAAGGAGGTGCAAGACTTGTCAATATGGATAAAGCAGTTTTTATCCATAGGCATTGTTGGCAGAAAGCTGCTATAGGGTAGAATGCTACTGATGGATCCCTTTTTTGTCCAAGAATGTCAGTAACATTTTCTTTCAGGGATGTGGATTTTTACCATTTTTTTAACTTTTGCAGGATTTGTGTGCGTGAGAGGCTTTGATAGGACATCAAGAGCACCCAGACCACTGTATGCAAGACTCCACTTTCCAGCAAGCAAAATTACAAAGAATAAAAAATCTTCAGGTTCTGCTCCAGGAAGAGATGATGAATAGGCCATCTGGAAAACCAGAAAAGAAATAAAGAGGAGGTACATACAACCTGCCAGAAGATTACTGACCTGAAATGGATCGCTGACCAATAAGTTGCCGTAGGCAATTCAATTATTTCTCGCCATATACACTGCTGAAAGTTATGAACTCCAGCCACTCATGAATTCGTGATGCTGGTATTCTTCGGCAACATGATCCATCATACATATTCTAATGCTTGGTTGTTGCAAGTAATTCTTATGCGGTGACAGTTGCTGCTGATAGGGAGAAAAGGCATGTTGTTCGGCGGCTCAACTGCTCTAACGGTACTTTTATATGAGTGGAACCGATTGTTGTACATGTGAAAAATCTGCCATTCAAAATATTTATTCATGTTGTTAGGTCATTCATGTAGACGATGGCAAATTAATCATCAATTATTTAATTTGATTCATTCACAAGTTAAATTGGCTCTATATACTTGTGTGCTGCAGGCCAGCAATGTCATAATGTAAGTCGAGGAAAGGTAAAGTTGGAGATATCAATTGTTCGCATTTACTTGAAATACTCTTTCCGTTCACAAACAAATATAAAAGATTTTGGGTTTTTTAGCAGAGTTTAAGGTTAATATAAAATTACTTTGATGCCCTCAGAAGTTTACTTTTGAAAAGCTATGCTTAACGATGCAACTATCGGTAAGCAATAAAATGCAGTGATTGGATAAATTAAGTGGTATAATAAAATCTCTTATATTTATAAATAATTAAGAAAGTATTATTTTGTTTCCATATCGCATGTGATTCCTTTTTATTTTTGCAAACTCGTACCGCTGATGCAAGTATCAGGTACAATTGCACGGTTAGATGTACTCTTGTTTTGAAAATGAAAGATGGGTCAGAAATTCAAAGGGCATCTTACTTAGGATTTTTCATCTTTCTACATTTTGAACTAAATCATAGCGCTTTGAAACAAAAAAAAACAATCTACCTTTTCCAAACTGGATTTAACAGAAACCGGCTTTCCTTTTTTCTGCCGTATTCTGGAGTTCTTCCATGGACGGTAAACAGTAATTATTCTTTTAATAGGTGTCACCTCGTGTGGGATGAAAACGGTCGGAAAAGTAGGATATTTTCGTCAAAAATTAATCATATTAATTTAATTATTTAGTACCAACAAGCATACGATGCCTATCAAATTTTATATATGAAACGGTACCACTTATACGAAAATAATCCTTTGCCCTCAGAAATTTCTGTAACTGTTTTTATCCTCATGGGAACCCCCTTAAAATTCAACATTATTAAACTTCTCAATATTCGTGCAAATTGAGGCTTTGACGATGTAAAAACTGAGTTCCAACGATCTTAAAATACAGAAAACCAATCAGATAGGCTTTGGAAAATACTTGACACCTGGTGAACAGCAGAGCACTGCTAGCGGTCCCAGGTTGACAAAAATCAAATTTTATGCCAGGTTGCCAACTAACCTGTTTAGTTCTTTCATTCATCACTAATGACATGTGCCAATTTTCTAAGCAAGCAAAAGAATCTCTCATTAATGCTGTTCTCTGGAGGTTTTTCGGATGGAATTATCCGTTTATATTGTATTAAACAGACAATGAAACAAACATATCTAGATAAATGATGCGGGGGGTACATAACATTTGCCAATCAAGAATCTCAGGGTCCTCTTCCTCCTTCAGCCCTGCCTTGCCCTTCCCATTATTGCTGTCGTTTCACTGTTTCACACGTCCTGGATGCAACGACTGGCTCTGCTTTTCTTGTGATCTGGTTGGAACTTGGAAGTGTCTTGCTCCTACGATCCAGCCATTTCCGATCTTTCATTTCTAAGGCTTATTTCCTTTGGGCATTGACTGTGACAACTCTAAATCATGTTAAACGATAACCTATTAGCATATGATTAATTAATTATTAATTATTATATTTTTAAATATAAGTTTATTTGATTTTTAAAAAAAACTATATAGAAAAATTATAAATTATTTAGTAGTTTAGAAAATATGCTAATGGTATGAGAGAGAAGCTACCTTCAACCTCACAAAAAGAAGGCAGCCTAGGGGATCTTGGAGAAGGGCTTTAGTACAGGAGTAGTTCTGGAAGGCACAGGATCTAAATTCTTAACATGTGAAATAAAGTCTGAGATACAGAACTGCATGTTTGATGGACAAAAAGAACCTGACCTCGCCAGAACACCAACAACCTATTGAGATTTTCAAATGTGTTGCATCCATCTTTAATGTTTAGCAAAATAGTACTCTCCATTCTAAAATATAATTATTTTTAGATTATTTAGAATTGATTAAGGTAAAGAAAAAAGACTGTGTCTTTTAATAAATATAGAATGAATAAAGTAAAAAGATAAATGAAGGCAGGATGAAAAAAATAGAAAATAATTAATGGCACAAATAGTACTACAAAATCATTGTATAATAAAACACTGTAACTATTACTTTCTGTTATGATTGTCACTTTGACACCATAATCTGGAATACTAATGTGCGATTGAAACGACATGAGTGTAACGCACTGTGGAAAAGTGCATTGCATCTTTCTGTGGATTGAAACGGGGGTGATAAGTGCATGTCACCTTATCTTTACTCCTCAAGAGCCAAACGGACCTTATTAAAAAGGAAATAATGAATGGAGTAGATTTCATAAAGAAATAGACCTTTTGCCACTTTTTTAACGTCAATTGTGCCATGACATAATAATTCTATGGCAAATTTTTGTTTTATATTATGGTCTTGTTGGATGGCTCCTTTTTAAGGCTGTTTTTAGCACTATTATCTTTGAATCAATGGACTCCTAGGAACTTGGCAAAAACTTTGCTATCCATGTATTTAGTCAGCAGTTAGTCCATAGCTGGTTTCCCACAATGTGTGTTCACCAATAATGTCAAAAGAATAGATTCTGCTAAATCAGTGCAAAAAGCCGGTTTTAGTTTTACTACTTCAGCATTGCATTCCGATGAATACCACTTTGGCACTGGTGACTCTCGTTTTTCGATACCATGTTGGTTGGGTACGTTTTATATAAAAGTTTTTTAAAAAATCAAATAAATTTATTTTTTTTAAATTATAATAATTAATACTCGATTAATATACACTAATGATATGTTTATTTTTGCATGATGCCAAAAATTTTGGCCAAATAGCCTATCTGGACTCCGTCTATACTGTTACTTTGCATGTTCTGAGAATACGTGTTCTATGGAAAAAAAATCGACATTGCCAATTACTTCCGGCAGAGCGGGATGCCAAATTGCCAATACTCAGGTAGCTTTTCCCTCAAATTTTCCTAGGATTATTCACTGTAAGCCATTTGAGGAGAACAAAAAAGAATATAAAAGTTCCAAGATTCTCAAAACGAGGTGCACTAGAAAAGTCAGTAAATACTATACTCCTTTTAAATTTTTCAGAGACAAAACTCATAATTAGCAAGACGGTAATGCCCAATATAAAATTCAGAAACACAAGGCCATCTGAACGGCAGGTGTTCAAGATTATCCTTAATTCCTCATTGACCTTAAAAAGTATCTTAGTCGCAAATAGACAGGTAAATATACAAACTTTTAAATTAAAATACACCGACAATAAAAATTAGACTTTACTCTAGTCTGGTCGTTCGAAGTATCCGAATTAACCTAAACTAGTTTGGAGTCTATGTACCTTCTTTAAAATATACAATTGATACTCAAAGAAAATAAATCTGAAGAAACAAAATCATAGACAAAGCGATTTTTTATCGAAGTTCAGATTAAACGATCCTACGTTTCTATTAATAATCTCTAAAGAACCGGATCTTTTTTAATCCTTTATCTTACCAAGTTTAACCTTAAAAATTAATTTAGCCTTCAAACTCTCACTAAAACATAGCACTTAGTTTAAGACAACCACCAAGATTTTCACTAGGACACCATATT
Organism: Oryza coarctata; assembly: GCA_030770085.1. Lineage (NCBI taxonomy): Eukaryota > Viridiplantae > Streptophyta > Magnoliopsida > Poales > Poaceae > Oryza > Oryza coarctata. The sequence goes on from CM061462.1 coordinate 5,268,647, forward strand.
TTCACTTTCTATAGACCTTGCTCTACTAAACCAACTTTTAAGGAAGAATTCGGTGATTCACTAGTATATCTCTTTCCTTAGATAGGTCAGGACAACCTTCACAAATATTTCAGATGATTCATACGTTGAATTCTTGCGGGCAATGCCTAGTCATCTAGGAGGTGGTTCTCTAAAATTAATAATCTTAAGTCTTCACTAGTGTTAATCCACAAGTATTCACACAAATCCTAAAATTCAGTCTGTTACAAATCACCTAAAATAACTCTCAAAGGGTAGATTAAACTCTATATCTAAGATAGTGGAGTGGGGAACCTCCAAAAAGCTCTTGGGAGTGAAGTACTAATAAATAAATGGGATTGGTGAGATTAAATACTCACTCTTCTCGTAGCTAATTATTACTCATAAAATTTAAACTCTGAAGTATTCGAACAAAATGTCTAGACACTTAGGATAGGCCTTTCGGCCTAGACAAAGACCTCAGTCCAGACTCTAAACAACACTTAGCTTTAAGAAGGAGAAGATGTTCGAAGTGTTCAGTCTAAACGTCCAGAGACTCTAGACATGTCTCTCTGCCAGATAGAGAGCTCAGTCCAGAGACTCTAGTGAAAATATCCCAAGACTCTGAGTTGATTTCTCTATTTGATAGAAAAAAATTATCCATAAGTTTTCAAAGAGCCTAGACACAAACATCCGAAACATTGGAAGAGAAAAACCAAAATCCCAAAATGTACGTGGTGCTAGTATTCACTCATTTAGACTTAGAAATTGTATTGAGCACTTACTTCTCGACCCGTATTGAGCACTTGCTTCTCAACCTGGTTAAACTTAAGCCCTTCTTAACAGTACTACTTGTCCTAAGAAATCAAGAAAAAATAAAAATACATTTTCATCACTTCAAGTCACCTTTTTCTTTTCTTTTCTTTTATTTTCTTCATGGGTCTTCTTTTAAACAAAATAATCTCTCACTTGATGAATTACTATGAAATTCTTAATCACAACATATTAGCTCCATAATTTTTTATCATCTATCACTCAAAACCTACTAGAGGGGCTAGATGCACTTTTAATCTTTTCCTTTTTGGTGATTGATGACAATACTCATAGAGCCCACAAGAAAAATATAAAAGAAGATGTTTTGATTGAAAGAAAATAGAAGAATATCACTCTAAATGTGTATATATACATAAATGTGTATATATACATAAGTAAAGTTTAAGCCTATACATATTTTAAGGAAATCATGCTAGTTCTCCATATTTCCTTGCAACTGTAGGGTGCAACGTGTAGAAGTGAAAGACATGATGAATTAAGATGCATGTGACATGGTATAACATAAACAAGAAAAATAAAACAATCATCATTCACACAAGCATCTCAACAAATTGCAAGAAATTTAAAGTGTGATAAAGATAAAATAAACAGTCATTATATCACACGCAAATAATTTAGATATTACTTGTCCAAAGCGAGGAATAGAGCATGCAAGCTCCGAATAGTTGAATTAAAAAAAACTTAAATAGGAGCCCTTACTACTCCGCTTTGTCATCAAAGAACAAAAAGGGAGAATCAATTGGATGCCTCGCCTTCGTCGTCATCCTTGGTGTCTCCATCATTATCAACGCTCTTATTCTCAGAATCAGTCATCTCAAGAGGTGAATTGGAGTAATGACTAGTACGACTGATGTTAGAAGTCTTAGCAAAGGGCTATACTAGGGCACCTTGCACGGCTGTTGGAACATCATCCTCTTCTCCAAAGGGGTTGATGTGGATAGGTGGCTTGTGATCAGGAGAGACATCAACACCCTAAGATAGGCATTTTGGCGTTGTTCCAAGTGATGAACACTGTCAGTCGTGGTGGAGCAAATGGAGAAGTGGGCTTTGATAGCCTTCTTCAATGTTGACTCGGGCTTGATAATTGGAGGAGGTTGATGATGTGAGGAGGAGGCCTCGAGCCCTAAAGGAACAGCAAGAGGAGCACGAGGACAGTACGAAAGATGTCACACCTCCTTGATGAAACGTAGCCTTGACACTACCTAAATCAGTTTCATGATGTAAGGTGAGTATGTGGGAGAACGACATGGATCCATGGAGATAACATACATTTCTTCTCATAAGAATTTCATAACGCTGAATTTTGGCTTGGTGGAGCAAAAGTTAGCAAGGAGGTCAATGGCAATGATCTAAATTATGGAAGCATCTCCCGTATTAGGATTGATTTAGAGGCAAAATAGCTTGTTCAGGATATCATAGTGAGGAAGCAGCCCAAGAGTTGTCTTGATGGTCCTATTTAGATCATACATAAATTTAGACTCATGCGGAAGGATGTGCCGCTAGTGGTGGAGACTTGGATATGTGATATCAAGTAGGTCTAGCTCTAGAACTTGCGCAAAGGTATGAATGGTGCTCACCATCCTCACTAGAGCTAAAAGTGCACAGTGGCCTAGAACTGAGCTATTACTTCCTCATACCAATTTTGCTGAAGTCCCATGAGATCGTAGAGCCCTATCTCCTTGCAAATTTGAATCACGTCATTGAAGATAGGATTCTCATTTTCTTCCATCGTAACCCAATTTATTCACTGCATGTCCACAAAGGGATTAGCTCTCCCCAATATGACACTGCTATAGTAATCCTGTTGAAACCAAGTCTAGAATTACGGATTAGATATGCCAAGATAGATGATAGAGTTAGGATCCTCCTTTCTGTTTCATGCACTGATGTAGTTTTTATTTGTAGTCATGCACAGGATGGCCTAGTCCATTAGAAAAAAAGATCAAGAAGAGACTTCTGAATGAAAAGGCAAATTGCATGGATGGTCACCATAGAGTGGATGCGGATCTGGATAGTCACCAGGTATGCCTATGAAGTCTCCAGGGTGTGGATTCACATTGGTATGGGCTGCGGTCGGTGGTGAAGATGGTACTCCACCCCTTTTCACTATGTTCTTGGTTCTTCCATGAGGGGGTGGCCTTTGCTTTGCCTTTGTCCCCCTAAGAAACTTGAGAAGGATTCACACAGGAGGTGGCCCCTTAAACAGTACCACTCTGTGGAGCTTCAAGACCGTCGCTTGAAGATCTGTTTGGAGTGCGAGTGCGTTTCTTCTCATGACCCAAAGAGAAAGACCTAAGATCCATGACCAAAACAAGTATTAAGGTTGAGGCAAGATTGGATGACTGGAGGGGGCATCGAGCTGGAACATCTGGACATAATGTCCAGAGTCTCCGGTTAGCTCTCTCTACCAAGTAGAGGAGTCAGTCTAGAGACTCCGGTTATACCGACCAAAGACTTCAGTCCTACAAAGAGAACCACATGATCTAGCCATAAATTTATGATAGTGGTATAGATTGGGTTTTTAGGAGTGAGAAGGAACCATCCTAGCATAAGGTCTTTAACCCTAGGTTTAAGTATTGATAGAACAACTAGAAAAGACAAGAAAAACCCTAGGATTGAGATTACTATGAGAGAAGATCAAAGAACGGAGGATGGATCTAAAGACTTGCCTCATCAGAGAGCAAAAGCAATGAGAATCCTTTAGGAAATGATGGTGGATAGGGGAGATTGCTGGAGGATGAGTTCGTGTGCCGTGGAGAGAGAAAGAAGATGGTAAAAAGTAAAAATTAGGGTAAAAATCCAAAGATACCCAGGTATTTATACCCTTAGGTCCAGAGACTCTGGTGATTTTCTATGAAGATTCCAGAGGTTTGAAATAGAGACTCAGGGGGAATTTGACTTTGAGACAGAGAAGCGGGACCGGAGACTCCAGACAGATGGACTAGATCCTCTAGACAACTTTAAACTAGAGATAAAGAAGGCTGAGCGGAAACTCTAGGACAAGAATGCGAAGACTCCGTCTTTCTGGATTAAGGGAGGCTTGGACAAGTAATAGATGGTAACCCTGGTGAAATCAGCAAGCATATAACACTACAAAACAATAATTACAGTGAGATTCCCTAGGGTAAGACACATTTTTAAACATAAAATAGGTAAAAAAATTGCAATTTTTTATTTTTGAGAAAAATTGGAATGTTTGAGCTCTTGGTTTTGGGTCAAGGTCTATACTTAGTAAAGTGAGATATCTAGACACAAGAACACATAATTTTTAGACATTCTAGGATTTATACTTATTTATTGATTACATAAGTATTTAACTCCTACATATGCTCCACCTCAAAAGAAGTTTTGAGAATCAAAAATATTTAGCTCATTTCTTAACTTCACAAATCGTTGCTCATCTAAAGGCTTAGTAAAGATGTCAACGAGTTATTTATCGATTGAGACATGACTTAGCCAAATATCTCACTTGGCTTCATGATCTCTCAAAAAGTGGTTGCAAATATCGATGTGCTTGGTTCTTGAGTGTTGGACGGGATTATTTGCTAGTTTGATTGCACTCTCAATGTCACATAGGAGTGAAATATGTGTCATATTGTACACATAGTCATATAGGGTTTGTTTTATCCAAAGGAATTGGGCACACTAACTTTGGGTGACTATGTATTTAATTTCGGTCATGCATAAAGCTATGGAGTTTTGCTTTTTAGATGACCAAGAGACAAGAGATCTCCACTTTGAAACCAACATAATCTAAGTCGGAAGTGCTAATTAAATTAAAGTTTGAGCCTTTTAGATACCATAACACTAGCTTTGAAGTATGAACTAGATATATCAAGATTCGCTTTATAGCTACTAAATGACATTATCTTGGGAAGGCTTGAAAGCGAACACACATACGCATACTAAGCATGATATTGGGCATAGATGCACAAAGTTAGATTAATGAATCTATCATAAAACAATAAAATTTTTGGTCAATGAATTTACCTTCCTCACCTAGATCGAGAAGTCTATTTGATGACATTGGTGTTTTGATGGGTTTGGCTCCCTGCATTTCAAACTTTTTTAAGACATTGTTGAGTCACTTCATTTAAGAAATGAATGTTTATTTCTTTATTTGCTTGATTTAAAATCTAAAGAAGATTTTAAGCTCGCCCATCATCAACATCTCGAATCTTTTGGTTATCATCCTACTAAACTCATCATTAAATTCTTTGTTAGTAGAGCAAAATATTATATCATCGCTATATATTTGGCACATAAATAAATTGTTCTTCAATCTCTTAGTGAAGAGAGTAGTGTTTGTATTTTCTATCTCAATGTTGTTTTGAGAAGAAAATCACGAAGGTATTCATACCATGCTCTAGAAGTTTGCTTGAGCTCGTAGAGCGCCTTGTGAAGATTGTACACATGGTGAGGTTGCTTTGGGTCTTTAAAGTACGACAGTTGCTCCATGTACACAAGCTCCTTTATTGGCCCATTAAGAAACACACTCTTGACATCCATTTGATATAACTTAAAATTATAGTTAGTAGCAAAAGCTAATAGAATGTGAATAGACTCAAGACATATAACCGGCACAAAGGTTTCACTAAAATCGAGACCTTCAACTTGTGTGAATCCCTTTGCTACTAAGCGTGCTTTATTTCGAGTGACGACCCCATGTTCATCTTGCTTGTTATAAAACACCCATTTCGTTCTATTGATGTTGGTATTGAGTCTTTCTACTAAAGTCCAAACACAGTTGTGGGTAAAGTTATTTAGTTCTTCTTACATAGCAATCACTCAATCCATGTTCGTAAGTGCCTCCTCAACCTTCAAAGGTTCTAAAGAAGAGACAGATGAGTAGCATCCATAAAAATTAGCAACATGAGAATGGGTTGTTACTCTCTTTCTTATGTTACCAAGAATGTTGTTGACGAGATAATCTCGTTATATGCTTTGATGGACCCGTGGATGGTGCACTGAGGGGACTTGAACTTTGTTGGTGTCTCTTAGCTCCATTGTTCCCTCGGCATCAATATCATCCACATGTGCATAACCTTAATGCACAACATCACTATGGGATGTCTCCAAAACTAGTGTATTTGTAAAGGGGGGTAGATCAAGTACCCTATCTTGTTTACTTGGCGTGGCACGAGGTTTCACATCACCAATAGGCTTATTCACAATTGTTTGACTTAGAATTTCTTCGCCTACAACATAATCACCAACTTGCTTCTCTTTGGAGCCATTAGATTCATCAAACGTCACGTTTCTCTTGACCTCAACAATCCCAGAAGTATTGTTGAAGACTCGATAGGCATTAGCATTTGACTCATAGCTAAGTAAGAAACCTTCATCAACTTTTGGAAAGAAGTTTGATGAATAAGGTCTCTTGTTCAAGATGTAGCATTTGCTCCTAAAAACTTGAAAGTATGAAACATCTAGCTTTTACTAGTGAGAAATTGGTAAGCGGTCATGTTCAATAGCTTGTGGAGGTAGTGGCGATTGACGGCGTGACACGTGGTATTGATGGCCTTCGCCCAAAAGGTATCGGAGGTCTTGTATTCATCAAGCATAGTTTTCGCTGCCTTGATGAGTGTCCGATTCCTCCTCTCCACGATCCCATTTTAGAAAGGATCGTACGGAGTGGAGAATTCATGCTTGATCTCTTCTTTATCGAGGAACTCCTCCACTTTAGTATTCTTGAACTCATCACCATTATCACTTCTCACTCTCTTGATCTTTAATTCAAATTCATTTTTAGGCTTGGCATGCAAACTTATTGAAGGTAACTTGTTCTTCGCTTTTGTCGAAGAAAAAATATCCAAGAGTAGTGTGAATAATTACCAATAATGACAAAGTCATACTTATTACCTTCGACACTTAGATAAGCCATGGATCTGAAGAGGTCCATATGAAGAAGCTCTAAGGGCCAAGATGTTGTTGTGACATTTTTAGTCGGATGGTGAGCCCCGACTTGTTTTTCTACTTGACAAGCCCTACACACATGATCCTTCTCGAATGTCACATTAGATAGATCAAGGATGTGATCCTCTTTTAGAAGTTTTGACAAATTATACATTTCAACATGAGCTAGTCGACAATACCAAAGCCAATCCTTGCTAGATTTAGAAATCAAGTAAACTTTGAGACTTACTTTATCCCATGAGAAGTCAACAAAATAGAGATCACGCTTCAGCTTGCCAAGGAAAGCCACGGACTCATCATCATGCTTAAAAATGGTCACACCCTCATCGGTAAAGAGTCAGTTGTATCCAATTTTTCATAATTGAGATAAGAAAAGCAAGTTGTAACTTAAAAATTTAACATAAATTACATTTGTAACTAAGAGGTCATTTAAGATGGTGATTTTACCAAATCCAATCACTTTACTTTTATCGTTATCACCAAACATAATATTATCATGTTGCCCTCCATTGTTTACAATGGAGATGAACATATTCCTCTCTCTAGTCATATGATTTGTGCATTTGCTATTCACGACCCAACTCGATCCACCGAAGGAGTATGTCTACAAAACAATTCATGCTTAGGATTTAGGTACCTAAATTTATCAAAGTTTTGGTCCTAGAATGTTAGCAACAAACGACTTGGATATCCATAAACATTTCTCTCATGTTTCACCGCAAGAACCAACAAAACAAGCTACCACTTTACCACGATGGTCTCTTCTAAGGATGTAAGAAACATAGAATAAGTATTGAGGCATATGCTTCTTCTCTTGAGCTTATGCTCTCTTCACTCATCACAAATTTGATAGGTTTGTTGTACTTCACATCCTTTTGCTTTGATGGCTTGTTCTCACGTGGGTGAAAGCTGTGTCTAAAGCGATGCTTGTTGTTGTGAGTAAAGAGAGTCTTGTAAAGCGTGTCCTCGGATTGATGCATCTTCATACATCAGTATTTTATCAAGGTGCCAAGCCTCACATTCTCCTTCTTGAGCTCATCTAGTACTTGCATGTTAATCGAATAAGAATTCATATCAACATTAAAATATCTAGCACATCTATTACTTGTAGAGGAATTGGAGAGTGGTGGCTTGAGTTGAGGAGGAGATGTCTAAAAGAGTCTCAAACTTCACTTTGAGAGATTTGTGAGTTTTTCTAAACTCTCAAACCTCTCTACAAGTGTCTTGTTAAAACTCTTTAGAGTAGTTATTGATTCATTGACTACACTTAGAGTGTTTGTTAATTCATCAACCTTCTCCCTCTCCTTAGCCAATGACTCCTTGAGAGTAAGGTTTTTCTTCTTCTCAAGGATGAACAAATCCTCTTGTTTCTCGAGTCTTTCTTCTAACTCTCTAATGTCTTCACAAGCTTAACTATTTGAGATAATGTGCTTTTGTTGATGCCCTCATAATTAAGTTCATCAACATCATCATCACTCTATTGTCTCTTATGTGAGCATGTCCCAAGCTCTTCTTCTTATGATACTTGGGTTTATCGCCATAATCTTATTTCTTCTTTGGGCAATCGACGATAAAGTGCCTATATTTGCTACATTCATAGCAAGCTCTCTTAGATTGACGGGTCTTGAACTTGTCTCCACCCTTCTTGCCGTATCCTCCGCTTCACAAGAACTTCTTAAATTTTTTGATGATGAGAGCAAAGTCCTTATCATTGCTCTTGTCATCACTTAAGTTATTCTTGCTTCTTGCTTTTGTTTTCAAGGCCACCTCCTTGTTCTTGGTAAATGTAGCATTCTTGGCAAGTGACTTGACATACTTGGCATTTTCTTCCAAGAGCTCATGAGAGATGATTCTTAAGAGGACATCACTTGGAGTAAGCCTCTTAAAATTCTTTTCTCGAATGAGTGTTGCCAAGGTTGAGTTTATTGGCGCGAAAGTTCAGAGAAGTTTTTTGACCATGACGTGGTCAGTCATGTTTTTGCCACCGAGGCCACATATCTTATTGATGATGACTATCATATGATCATACATCTCGTGTGACGTCTCGTCATCCTCCATCACTAATCGGCCGAGTTGTCTCTCCAACAACTCGATCCATCACTCTCGCACCCCGGACGATCCTTCATGTACCAATTGAAAAGTTTTCTAAATTTCCTTGGCCTCTTCAAGTTGGTCTACCTTGTTGAACTCTTTGGGACTTAGAGACCCAAGAATCACTCTTGCAACTTGTGTGTTGCGATGAACAAGTGACTCTTGAGCGGGTGTGAGATTGATGTTCTCCACCAAAATATCGAGACATGTAAGCACAATCTTCCACATACTAGGGTGCAATGACATTATATGCAATTTTATTTTATGTTTCCAAGCAGCATAGTGCGTCCCATCAAAATGAGCATGCTCAGAAGACACAAAGCGATTTTTCACTGAAGTTTAGATCAAATGATCATACATCTCTATTGAGGAGCTCCAAAGAGCCAATTCTCTTTCGATCCCTTGGCTCACTAAGTTTAATCTTAAAAATCAGTTTGTCATTCAAGCTTTTACTAAAGTGTAGCACTTAGTCTAAGACAGCCACTAAGGTCTCTACTGGGACATCGTGTTTTCACTTTTTATAGAGCTTGTTCTACCAAACCAACTTCTAAGGAAGAAATCGGAGATTCATTAGTATATTTCTTTCCTTATGAAGGTTAAGACAACCTTTATAAATGTTTCGGGCAATTCACACATTGAATTCTCATAGACAACATCTAGTCGTCTAGGAGGTGATGCTCCAAAACTAATAAGCTTAAGTTTTTATCAGTGTTAATCCACAAGTGCTCACATAAATCCTAATATCCAATCTCTTATAAATTATCCAAAAAATACTCTCAAAGGGTGGATTAAACTCTATATCCAAAAGAGTAAAGTGAGAAATTTTTAGAAAGCTCTTGAGAGTGAAGTAGTAATGAATGAGTAGCCGGTGGAATTAAATACCCACCCCTCTCAAAGTTAGCCGTTACTTGTATAATTCAAACTTCGGAGTATTCGAACATAATGTCTGGAGACTTTAGATATGTCTTTTAGCCTAAACAGAGACCTTAGTCTAAAAACTACGGCCAAACAATTTAGAGACTTCGAACAATACTTAGCTTCGAGAAAGAGAGAAGGTTCAGAGTATCCAGCCTAAACTTATAGAGACTTTGGATAAGCCTCTCTGTCAGATAGAGAGCTTAGTCCAAAGGCTCTGCTGAAAATGTCCAGACACTTCGAGCTGATTTATCTATTTGACAAAAAAGTTTATCCAAAATTTTTAACAAAGACAAAAATATCCAAAATTCTAAAAGAAACTAAAACCCTAAACCCTAAAGTATACATGTTACAAGTGTTCACTTATATAGACTTATAAGTTTTATTGAGCAATTGCTTCTTGATTTGGTTAAACTTAAGCCCATCTCAATAGAACGATTTTATCCTAGGACTCAAAAAAAATTATATTTTCATTGCTTTAATTCATTTTTTTGTTTTTTTAAACATATGACGAATTACTGTAATATTTTTAATCATAACTCACTAATTTTTTATTATTTATTACTTAAAGAGAATTTATATGCACTTTTAGCCCAAATTAGCTAATGCTGGCTGCTATCAGCCATGAGTTGCTTAACCAACCATCGCCGGTTAGATGAACATTAACGTCTGTAGAAGATCACAAGCAACACAAAAAAGAGGCAGTCTCACGTCACTGGAGGCTCTGGCAATGTATTGTTTGACAGATGGTGATTTAATTTCCTTTTTTTAGTCAGATGCATCTATGTGAATCCAATGCTAATTTTCTATGCGTCCCAGTATATAATCATTTTGATGTTTTTCTTGTTGACATTTTTAATAATTCATTCATGGTAGGCATGGTTCATGATGAACTAAATGGTTTGGTCAAATATGTTGCATTATTTCTAAAATCAGACTTGTTGAAGGTTACAAATCAAACAAAAACAATTGAGTTGATTCATCTCATAGTTTGATAAGGTCTAGGACAAATGATGGCCTCTGTGTACTTACTGGCCTACTGATTAGGTCATCTAAACAAAACATTATTTCATGACATATTATAAGCTTTCAAGACTTGAAAAGCAGAATCTTGTGTGGAACACCTCATAGCTGATACCGTAGCGCACTTAGAGGCAACAGAGATGGTTGAAATGGCAACATCAGGACGCTTAGAGCCGGTTTGGTCGGCAAGATCACAAAACTCAGAAGCAAACAATTTCATGTAGGGACAGCATACAAGTACACAATTAGTTGAACAGACCAATTTATCTATCACTCCCCTTTCTGATTTTTTTTCCAAGAAGGTTTCCAAAATATTGGTACTCCCTCCGTATTTAAAAGCTTTATTCGATCAAGCTTTTAAAACTTTAAATCTTAAAATATTTATTTTAAAAGCATAAAAAATCATATGAATAGATTTTTTATAATTATTTTTATAATATTATAATTTTGTTAGATTGTATCATCATATCTAATATAAAATTAGTTTCTTCTATGTATGTACTTTACCAGTGTGCCAAAATTATGAGTATTATGTTTCTTCTGTGTAAGAATGTCACATTTGACCATATACAAATTCAGGTGACCATCAACCTAAAAAGAAAGTCAAGTCACCATAGATTATTTGTATGATATGCTTCATGGCTCTCCACAGTAAAATATACTTGTTGGATAAGGATGATGAGAAGCTTGATGGCAGAATTCGTGATTAACATTTAAAAAGAAGAATATTGAAGTTATCAATATGGTAGCCTTAAAAACTGAATAATCTTATTCCTTGTTCTGTAGTGTAATCCCTGTAACAAGCAACTTCTATTATTCCAGTGATTTATGACACTGATCATTGATTAGAGAACCTATATCCCTGTTCAACCATGTGTTGATTGTTCATGCAATTTGCATATCAGCTCAACACTTCTCACATTACAAGAATCAAAATCAGATAAAACTTGACAGTTTATTTTTGTCTGTTGAAAGCAATAAACCATGAACAACTACGTAAGCGCTTGGAGAAATTCTCGCGGCACCGTCAGGACAGGGAAAAGATATCCAAGCAAAGAGCAAGAATCCAAGAAATTAACAAACCCAACAAGCAACATAGAAAATGTGCAACATGTCCTTATCCCTCTATTTCAAAGTCAGAAAACGAACCTCAAGCCAAAGCCTGAACATATAAGCTGCACCATCTGATCAAGAATCTCAAAGTCCTCTTCCTCCTTCAGCCTTGCCTTCCCTTCCCTTCTCAATCCTGCAGAAGTTTCTCAAGAGACAATCGCACACACAGAGCAAACAAGACCAATCACCAAGAAACAGAGAGGAACAAACAGATTATCTACATACAAATCATCACCATACCTTCATCTGTTGAGAGAAGATGATCCCGTTCATAAAGCAGAGAAGTTCCAAGATGAAACGTCCCCTGCACTAGCTATATCGCTGAACAGGAGCTCGCTGAGGCCAGTAATGGAAGCACGACGCCGCACGCCAAGAGTCTGCAAGGCGGACTCGGAGTCAGAGCAGAGGAAGCTACGGCGTGTCAGGCTCCCCTTCTGGTCGTGCCCACCGAATCGGCCGCCGGGCACCTGAGTTCTTCCTCTTCTTCTTTTCTCGGTGTCTGAATCTCTCCTGAGTTCTTCATCAGCTTGAGAACACAAGCTACGATCCTTGTGCCCTCCTGCTTGTCCCTGTCGCTTCACTGTTTCACGCGTCCTGGAAGCAACGACATGGTTGCTCTGCTTTTCTTGTGATCTGGTTGGAAGTTTCTGTTCCTGCGATCTCGCCATTTCTGAGGCGTTCTTGGGAGAAGGGCCTTTGCTCTTGCTGCTGTCTGCCACTCTGCCTGCCTGTGTCTTGCTGGCTATCGTCCTTGTCTGAATCTTTCATGTTCTTGGGCCTTGCTCCATCCTCTCTTGTGGGGAAGATATTTGACATTCTGGAGACGCGCTTCAGGTGTTCTTTGCGCTTATGCCTGCAAGTTCTTGGGTGCAGGAGTCTCCTCCGTTGATCCATTGAAAGAGGCAGTAGCTCTTTGCTCGGGTTGATTGCTCTTTGATCTGCATGTCCTTTTGCCTTGTGGATCGTCTTCGTCGTGGCAGTCTTCACCGACGACGATATGGGCTCTACTCCCTTCGGTGACGCCGCCGGCCAGCTCTACGAATACAAGGGGTACCATGGCTTCGGCGGTGGTCATGGCCATAGGGCTTATGGTCTCAACCAGCCGGGCCGAGAGCCCGCGTCGTCGGTCCTCTTGGAAGACGGCGAAACGGAGGGTATGGAAGTCGCCGCCACCATGGAGATGCCAAATAAGAATTGTGGAGGTGGAGGGGGTGGCGACCGGGAGGAGAAGGCGGCGATGGCGCTCAAGAGCCACAGCGAGGCGGAGCGGCGGCGGCGGGAGAGGATCAACACCCACCTAGCCACTCTCCGCACCATGGTGCCCTGCACCGACAAGGTGAGCATCCAGCACTAGCTTTCTTCCAGCCGATGAGGTCTCGAGGCGGCGGCGCAGTCAGTTGCACCAAGCAACGCTACGTCGAATTCTCACGCGGCCCACAAAATGTTGGGCCGAGATGGGCTTTTAATTTGGGCCAAAAATTGATTCTCTGCTGGGCATTGCAGATGGACAAGGTCGTGAGCCACGTGAAGAAGCTGAAGAGCGCCGCGGCGCGGGTCGGCAGGCGCTCCCCAGTCCCGTCCGGTGCCGACGAGGTCGCCGTCGAGGCCGCCCAAGAAGAAGCATCCGCCGGCGGAGGCGAAGGCTCCCTCCTCCTCAGAGCGACGCTCAGCTGCGACGACCGTGCCGACCTCTTCTTGGACGTCAAGCGCGAGCTGCAGCCGCTCGGGCTGGAGGTGGTCAGCTCCGAGGTCACCACGCTGGGCGGCCGCGTCCGGCTCACCTTCCTGCTGTCGTGCGGGCCGCGCGACGCCGCCGCCGCCGACATGGCCTCGGTCCTCCATGCGCTCCAGTCCGTGCTCGACAAGGCCAGCTTCGGCTTCGACTTCGCGCCCAGGGCGTCGCTGCTGGGCATCAAACGCCGGAAGGTGTGCACGTTAGAGTCGTCGAGTTCCTCGTCTTGACAGTTTCAGAGAAAATTACGCTAAGTCAGATAACCGTTGCTACTGCTAGCTCCTTTATTTCCAGCCAAAAATATCTGATCAGTTGCAGTGATTTAATTGCTAATGATAAATTAATCATTGCTAATGATAAATTAATCAATCATGGTTGTAAAAGAAAGACACAAACTGAAGTGATTTCTTCTTTTCTTTCTTTGGTTATTTTTTGCAAGATTACTGTAGTGGCTTCTCAACATTGGTTATCACTTATCACTTAGGAGTAGTATTTAGCACTGCAAGTGCTGCTTTTCTTTGTAAGAGCGTTATGCTCCATGCATGATTAATTACCTTGCATTTGGCATATATAAATATACTAAATTTCAGTGCAACTTCAGTTTAATTACCAGCTTGCTCCTCCATGCATCACATCATCACAATGTCTTTTTTTATCCAGTTTTCATGGGCAAGTCTGTCAACTTGATATGAGAGTGAATGAGCTGTTGCTTGGTATACTTTTGTGTACAGTCGGAGATGTAAATTGTCAGTCCGTACAGGATTCAGACTGGTGAATTAAAATTAGTACTGCTCCGTGCATTCAAAAAAACGGAAGAAGTTAACGCAGTACTGCTCCTGAACTCAGAATTCAAGGAGTGCAGAAGCTGAATTAAATGAATCTTTCAAACCACTGATCATCTATTGCAGCTAGCCTCGCATTGCATCTGAATTAATTCTTCGCGCTAGCGTCAATGCTTCATGGCACAACAGTGTAGCCCAATATTAGCGCCACTATTCAATTGGATGTTCAGGGAATAATCAATTATGCGTACTGTGCCCCATCATAAGTTGAGGACAGAAAGAGATAGACGACCTATCACTGATAAGCTCTTAATTTCTTCACGAACAAGCTCTCCATTGCACCAATGATGCTGTGCATTACCACAGGTAGGTAGGTGCATGGTGATCCGCCCATAGATGAAGGAGATGTTCAGAGAGTGTGAGAGATTCAGTTCATTCCCATGTGTCGCAACAGTCATATTGACAGCAACAGAAGCTGGACAAACGTGAACTTGATTATTCTAACAATCGAACGCTGTTAAGCTCTCGTGAAAGCACTATTAAACTCAGGAAGGACTGTTCACATCTACTCCAACTGTTCACGTCTGAGAATGAAACCAATCGGAGTCAGATTCTCTCCTCTACACGAACTGGTATCTATATATCCAATGATCTCACATCAAGTTCTGTTCAGCTATCTAACATCTCTCTGACCGTAGCTTTTTATTACAAGTTGCATTGTCACCTCAATGGAAAGAAAACATTTATATGAACAAATGTAGCTAGGTTCATTCGATTGAGCAATGTAGTTAGCCAAGATATACATATATAGCTAGAACCTAGCTAATATATTCAATTATGCAAAGTATATGTGATTATAGTATATGTTTTGGCAATAAAATAGCATATCCTACCGAATAAGAAAAAAAAACGGTGTGGAAGAGAATGACTTAGAGACTAGGTTCTGTTCAGATCCAAAAGGAATAGTGCAGGGTTGTTGATCCCAAAGAATGAATAATTAAAAATCGAAGTGAACAAGTTCTTCCTGCTGGCTAGTGATATTAAGGACAACCTAGCTAACAAAGCCTGGAATCGGTTTCTTCAGTGGTGAGAGAGCCACATGTGACATCACTTCATTGAGATCTCGAGTGATTAGATTCTCTTGCTACATACAGAGATATATCATATTTTGTAACCGTGATTTATAGGCAGAACTATATAACCATGCCATTATTGGGTTTAATATTCGATGGATGGTGGTTTAATTTCCAGAAGTGAAAATTATTATGTATACACCTGGTTTTGATCCAAAATTGGTCCAATCTGTATCTCAAAAACTTTGTACTCCCTCTAATTTTAAATATAGGTTGTTTTAGATTTATGCACAAAAATTAAGAAAATTACTCAAATGGTAATTTTGCAAGGACATATTTAATATTGCACTGAGCTGCAGAAATATTACAATTTGAATACAAAGATGGGAGGAAAATAGGTGTAATCTATTGATGCATAGGAGTAATGACCATCAATAAATAAAAGAAATATAACTGAAGATATGAAGGATGATTGAGATTAAACTCATGAGAGATCCAATGATGATATTTTGTAGGTGATGTAGTTTAATACGTATTAAACTTTTGGTTCAAATTATATAAAAGTTTAAAAAACCCTAAGTGCTGATACACCCGTAACGCAAAACTCTAGATATTACGATTTGTTTTGAAAAAAAACCAAGTTTTGGAGCAAAATATTTTGAGAAAACCATGTCTAAGCTTCTATGATCATTTTGGCTAAAATACTTATGCATAATAATTGCAAAAAACAATATGAGATATTCCTAAGTACATATAATTATTAATTACTGGCTTCATTTTAAGTAGCACGTTATCGGTAGTATGATTATTTATATGTATAAGTAACCAGTTAATATGCCATCATTAGTGAGGTTGGTTGCCTTTTTTCAATTATACAACTTAGGGAAGTGTATTTTCAGCCTACTAATATAAAAAAAATCTAAAATATATCCTATATAATAATAAAATTATGTGTATTTGATATAAATATGGGCTTTTTAAAACTTTTTGTCTCAAACTATAATTCTTTAAAACAAATCGTGATGCTTAAGACTTTGTGTTACGGGTGTGATTTTTGTTTTGAAATTTACTAAAATAGGATAGGTTAAACACATAAATTTTTCTTACATGTTTTAAAAACATAATAGCCTAGTTTCCACCTTGCACTCTTGCGTGTTAAAGAAAAAAAAATAGTTTTGACTTGAGTCATATTCTACCGCGACTAATATCACGTAAGCAATTGATTTATATATTCTACCCTACCAGTAAAAATATTCTTAAATCTACTACAATTAATTGAGAACAATGTTATCGATTAGATGAGAAAAGGTAAAATAATCCAGTTTATCTTTACCATAAGTGGAGGACACCGTCCGGTGTTTTACCGTCGGAAAATGTGACGTCTCGCCATGTCGGCGTCATTGCCTACTGCGCAGAAAAGCGCAAAGCCAGCGAACTAGAGCTCAACACGTGTACACCCAATCATCATGCGCCCAACAAGCTGAGCTCGATCGGCGCGTGGTGCGAACCCCTGGCAGCAGGCTACCACACCCTCGAAGCAATCATGCGAGGCTTTAATTCACAAGCCACTCGATCGATGGAGCCAGTGCTATCGCGGCAGCAAGACGGGCTTGGTCGGGAGGCAGGTACAGGCGTACAGTGGAGCAGAAACGAGGGAGGGGCACGGGTAGAAGGCAGGTGCATATGCCAGCGTGGTTCTCCTCCCTTGGTCCACTGCTCCTCCAGCTAATCAACCCCGCGGCCAGCCAGCTGGGCCACATTGCGCGCGCTTTGCGGCTCGCGTGCGCGCGTGCGTTGGTTGGCTGGCTGGTTTGATTGATTGACGCAGGGTGCCACGTACGTGTGGCACAGCAACGCCCGGGGTGAATCTCACCTCGGTACATCGCCGGTGCGTACACGTAGCAGCACACGTACAACAACGATACACGATGCGGTTTTCCATTTACCACTCCTAAAGCACTGACACGGTTCCAAGGGTCCAAAATATGGCTACGTATTCTGGGACGGGGGTGGTGGTACTGGCACATTTTGTTGCTGGGCCCGATCTGACTCAACGCTTAATCGCTGGATTAAACAAAGTTAATTACCCGTGCTCATGGTTTGGGCACACCCGCTCACGCCTCGATAGCGGGGCAGTGGTGGGACTGACAAAAGCGGGCCGGTTTTCCATCGATGACGCAACCGTGACGCCAGGAAATATTCCCTCCTGGGCCCTGGCCCCCAGCGGACGGACCAGCAGCACGATGCGGGTTTCCCGAAAGAGAATACTATTAGTACTAACCCCCGCCCAATTACTTAGTTAATTACTCCCCCACCCCGCTCTGCGTACCAAATTAACTTGCAAAAACTACTACTAACCCATCTCACTGGCACTGCCAATCAACTAATCACCCAATCAAAACCTCTCATTAGATGTGTACACAAGCTGAGCTGAGCTGATCTGATCTGATCTGATCTGGTTGGTTAATTTGCATTCTGAACTGAAACTGAAAGTCTGAACTCTGAAACTACAATTAGCAGAGGAAGAATTCTGGCTGTAGCATTAGCAAGGGATGAGGAAGTGTAGTGTAGATCAGATGGAAAGAGATGAACGAGACTGATGATTTGTTTGGGAATTGTTTGAGGCTTTTGAGGATGGATCGAAGGACCATGCATGCTGCCATGTACTCCAGGATGCATCCACCGATAAATAAGTCTGAACTCTTGCTGAAGGGGCCTGCAGCTTGCAAGGATTAATGTTTACTTAACCAGAAGCAATCACATGGTTAACGTCACCGCTGTAATCAGCTAGCTATCTGCGGCCAGTTAATTAGGGTGCTTATGTTTTGGTGCTGCTATGAGCTTAGCTCGCTGATGGTCGAAATCGCAGGCCATCGTTTTGCTGTTTGGACAATAGCTTTCTTGCTTTATGCCTATATCATGGCAGATTAACAAATGCTCCGTCTCTGGTGGTGGTGGATAGTTAAAGGGCACTTGATCGGCATGTGAATCTCCTAGCTAGGCATCAGGAGAGGCTAAATTAGTTAGTTGCATGCTCGCCGAGGTGATGCATGATCCAAGCAACGACTTAAGCAGATCAGAAATGGCCAAAATTAATGAAGAACGCTGAATAAAACTCAGTGTTGTTTAGTACGTACTAACCGTCGCTAATGAGCTTGTAGCATGAATCCAACTATCTCATGCATGATTTCTGTGAAATTATACTTGTTCTGTATGATGTAGTATGTCGAGAAAATATATCAAATTTGTCTCTCTCCATTCTATCTCGCAGTAAAGTGAACAGGCAGTGTGGAAAACCAATCTTTTGCTGCATGGAAGAAATTGTTATATCAAGCAAGTACTATACACGACAATTTCTTTTGTGTTTTGTCCCACTGAAAACGCATTGCGGTTTGGTTTCGACTCCTGTACGGTATGCAATGAAAATGGACGCGTTACAGAGATAGCAGAACAAGGTAATGTGAAAGCTAGCACTTGGGGTTAAGCAGACAAAACTGCTGTTGACCAACGGTTTGGCTTGTACACGGTAATGCAATCCATTTCCAACCTCCAACTTTTCTCTTCCTATCAAAGTTGTTTGAGAGATGTTTGATCTTGGCTTGCCTGGGCGGAGACACCGGTAGCCTGGCACCCGTGCCCGTGGCTCGAACTCTCGATCACTCTCACCACGTTGCCTTTCGGTGAAAAAACGTGCCACTAATAGTAATAGGACTGTCAAAGGATGGAATACGCTGCAGCTGTTGTTGCAAACAGGTTGTTACAGGTCGTCATAGCGGCAACGTGCACGGCACAGGACAACGCCGGTGCGCCCGCGCGGAAGGCGGCGTATGCCTCGTCGCTTCGCGCTCGTCAACCCGTGAGAAGAGGAGATGACGAGCAGCAGCGCCGTGCGGGCTAAGTGCGGTGGCCGCGTTTCGGCGGAGAACGGAAGGCGAATTGGCGAAAGAACGAGCGGGTGTTGTCTTGTGTTGCCGCTTTTTTACTGGGGCTTCGCACATTCCATCACCGGTGCCCCGCTCGCTGCAGCCGCTGTTGTTACGGGGTGCCGCGGTGGCTGCCTGCTGTGCCAAATCTACCCCTCCCCCACTCCACTCCCACTCCACCACCTCCCTCCTCTCCTGTCCCCCACCTCCTCTTGCTGCCGCTGCCGCCTTCGTCATTCCTCGCTTTGCTTGCTGCCTTCCTCGGTTAGCTTCCCGTTCACGAGATCCCCACCCCCCACCGCGGCGGCGCACCGTTCCATGCGGTAGCGGGCGAGATCCACCGCCACCACCAGCAGCAGCAGAAGCCCGCCTAGGTACTCGGCGGAATGTCGCACCGCCCGCTGCCGCCAATGCTGGACACGCTGTCCGACGCGTTCGCCGCCGCCGTGCTGCTGTCGTCGACGGACAAGCCGGACACACTCCCGCCGGGGAGGCTGTCGCCGGTCTCCCCGCTCACGCACTCCTCCAAGCTCCCCACCCCGAGCTCCTCGTCCGGTTCCTCGGGCTCGGTCTCCAGGGCCCCGGCCTCCGCACTCGCCTCGCGGAGGACCCACTCCGGCGAGATCCCGCTCCCCTCCGACGGGCCTCCCCGCGGATCGCGCCCGGGCCACCGACGGACCGGCTCGGGTCCCCTCATCTTCACATCTGGCTCCAGCTCCGCCACCTCGCCGCTCACCAATGCGCTGCCCGCGGGGAACATTTGCCCCTCCGGCCGCCTCGCCAAGCCTCTGCCCTCCTGCTCCGCGGCGACCCCGCCGCCCCCTCCCCCTCCCCCTCCCCGCGCCGCCCGCCACGACGTGCTCGGCTCCGGCACCGCCAACTACGGTCACGGGAGCATAGTGCGGTCGCGCAGCGGCGGCGTCGTGGTCGCCGAGGAGGACGCGATGGTCAGGCGGGCCATGTCCAGCGCCGACCCGGAGGAGCTCAAGAAGGCCGGGAACGAGCAGTACAAGAAGGGGTACTTCGAGGAGGCGCTCAGGCTGTACGACCGCGCGCTCGCCCTGTGCCCTGACAATGCCGCGTGCCGCGGCAACCGTGCCGCCGCGCTCATTGGGCTCCGCCGCATCGGCGAGGCCGTCAAGGAGTGCGAGGAGGCGGTTCGGATTGATCCCTCGTACGGGCGCGCGCACCAGCGCCTCGCCTCCCTGCATATAAGGTGGGAATTCCATCGCCTTGAGCGGCCTTGGATCTGTGGACGCAGCGCAATTCTCCTGTCCATTTTTCTCGCATTGTATCGCGAAAACTGCTTCTTTTACAGCACGCGTAACGATTTTTTTCTCTGACGATCTAAAGAACACGTTTTGATCCAACAATGTAGCTAGAATAGGAACCTAAAAAAATGCTATTTTTAGCAGAACTTACAGAACAGTCGTGATCATGGTGTTGGGTCACCATTGCACGTTCATGGAAGACGATTTCTACAATAAGCACAGTATTTTTATACCTTTCTTCACAATTCTACACTGTCATGGAACCTGGTTGATCTGAACATGGAATTCTGATTTATATGTTTCTGCATTTCCCTATTTAGTATGGAAATAGATAGTTTTCAGATAATCAGGAAATGCTGCCAATACTGTAAATGGCAACCTGAGAAACAGCCAATGTGCTTATGTTTTTTAGTTTCTTCCATTGTTTAGTAAGCTGTTCAGCATTAGTTCTTACCAGTATATCAATCACTTTCATTATCGTATTATGTGATTGTTGAATTCTACCTTTTGTGCAAGTTATCAATTTGTTCTTGCTAAACTGCAGGCTAGGACATATAGAGGATGCTCAGAGGCACCTCTCACTGGCGACCCCTCAGCCTGACCTCCTAGAGTTGCACAAATTACAAACAGTGGAGAAGCACCTTGGGAGATGTATGAATGCACGGAAAGTTGGGGACTGGAAGAGTATGATGAGGGAAAGTGATGCTTCTATTGCGGCAGGAGCTGACTGCTCCGCTATGGTTGGATCCCATCTTTCATGTACTATGACGTTGAGTAGCCCTGTCTCTATTAAAGAGCATACACTTATGTAATTTACCATTTGCAGCTCTTCGCCTCTAGAGCAGAAGCTCTTCTACGGCTCAACCAGCTTGAGGAGGCTGATCTGGCTATCTCAAGTGCTTCCAAGTTGGACTACTCATCTTCATGCATCTCGGACAACAAATTCTGTGGGTTCCTCGCCAATTCATACCTCTTTTATGTGCATGCCCAAGTTGATATGGCATTGGGAAGGTAATCCATCGACTTTCTTTTTAGATATACATATAAATCAACTTATCAAAATATTTTTACTTTTCTCGCTTGACTGAAAGGGGAAAAATAACTGTCTTGCCATCCTTAGAAGATATTGAGTCTTGTTGGCATGGCTGGGGAAAGAAACACAACAACTTTATTCAAAGTATTTTGACTTGGCAGTTAAGTTGCAAGCCCCCTTGTGTAGCCTTGCTAGTCTATGACTTGACAGTACTGAAAATTATGCAGGTTTGACCATGCTGTCTCTTCTGTAGACAAGGCCAGGATAATAGATCCAGGAAATGTTGAAGTTATAACAATGCATAACAATGTGAAAGCTGTGGCTAGAGCACGATCTTTAGGGAACGAGCTGTTCAATTCTGGAAAAATTTCAGAAGCTTGCTTAGCTTATGGTGAAGGGCTCAAACGTCACCCTGTGAATCCAGTCCTTTATTGCAATAGGGCAGCTTGCAGGTTCAAACTAGGTCAGTGGGAGAAATCCATTGAGGACTGCAATGAAGCACTCAAGATTCAACCCAACTATCCAAAGGCTTTGCTCAGACGTGCAGCTTCCTATGGCAAGGTAGCATATATCTAGTTTGATGCTCTCTTGTTTTCCCAATGTAGAACTTGGAAAAGTCATAAGTTCTTGTATTTTTTTGCTCTTCTGGTGGTTAGATGGAGCGATGGGCAGAATCTGTGAAAGATTATGAGGTTCTTAGAAAGGAACTTCCAGGTGACACTGAGGTGGCGGAAGCCTATTTCCATGCACAGGTTGCTCTGAAGTCTTCTCGGGGTGAAGAAGTATCTAACATGAAGTTTGGGGGAGAAGTTGAGGCAATTACTGGAATGGAACAATTCCAGATGGTTACATTCTTGCCAGGTTTGTTTTATCTGAAGTCTTTCGTTGTTTCCAAATCCAAATGTTGATGTCCCTATTGTAGATGATGTAAGCTAACTCCACAAAAAACCTAATACTGCATATAATGGTTGAAAATCATAATAGTTCATTGTGTACATCAGTGTATTAATAATAGGCTGCCAAAGTAAGTCCGAATTTGTGGAGTTTCTAGCCAAACATGTATCCACACAGTAGCTCACTTGACAATACATGTTCATCTGCCACATTTAGGTTTTCATCAAACACATATCCACCCCTTCAAGCTCTATGTACCTACTTCAAAAGAAAAATATGAAAAGAGAGTAAATAAATAAGCATAGCAAGTGGCAATCTTCAATGTATTAAACACAATATCTTTGAGGTAGACATTAATCCAAATCTAAATCAAGCTCATCTCTAAATTAGTTATGTGAGTTGTGGCAAATCCTCGGAAGATGTGTTGATGCGACCCCTTTTAGCTGATATGACCATAGTGATATCCAAATGAGATGTTTATTGCTCTCTTGATATGTTTGGTCACTTTAGTCAAACCTCTGCCCCGAAGGGCTGTCGGCATATTTGTAGTGTAATCAAGCTAAGCAAACCAATCGCATTTGGCTTGTAAAAGTTGATAACACATTATTATAATTATTTTTCTCTCCTAATATTTGCTACTCCTAAAAAACGGGCAATCCCGTCTGAATATTTCAATTAATCTGACATATTTGGATGCTTTCCCTGCTCCTTTTTGCACATGTAGTTCATTATTTTGACTTGCAGGTGTGTATCAGGAATATTTAGTACTGTAATCTTGACTTTTGCTGATAGGGTTGAGGTTGTACCACCTGCTGGTAGTACTTGTTACTGTTTTCTGCCATGCAAACAAATCTTCACATGACATTTGCTTTCTGCCATTGTCCTAATGCTAGTTGGAAGTACATCATTTGGTCACACTGTTTTGTCTTTTACCATGCCCCTCTGTACTGTCCCGGTCACTTGTTGCTCTATCTTCTAGGTTCTAGAAGTGATGGCCGTTCCTAGCTTTTATTTGTTTGTGCTTTTAAAGTATTTGTTATTGACCTGTTTCTAATTTACAGGTGTTTCAGTCATCCATTTCATGACACCTTTAAATCAGCAGTGCTGCAAAATTTCCCCATTTGTGAATACCCTGTGTACCAGATACCCATCTATCAATTTCCTCAAGGTAACTAGTGATGTTTCATTGCTCATGCATATCTTTCTTAACTTTGGCCTAAGTTTTCTCATACTTTTCTGTTGTCAACTTAGGTGGATATAAACGAGAGCCCTGCTGTTGCACGCGCAGAAAATGTGAGGACTGTTCCAACATTTAAAATATACAAAAATGGTATAAGAGTGAAGGAAATGATCTGCCCCAGTCTACAGCTCCTGGAGTATTCAGTGAGGCATTATGGGATTTAGTCCATGAAGTGATGATCTGATGTTTCCTCAGTCCTCCAGCTTCCCGCAAGCCACCACTGTCTAGCCATAGCCAGGACAGAGCCGGTGAAGTTTATCCTGATGAAGGCAAGCATGAAAGAAGACCAAGAACGAAGAGGAATTTTCCCGATCTCATTCATCCGATGACCTTTCTATTCTCCCCCATTTCACCATTTGTTGATTACCCGCTTAATTTATTATTTTCATTTGTCCCATGCGTACATCGTTGTTGCCAAATTCCTTTAAACATCATCTTCCTATTCTTGTGAAGAACGACTGTAAATTTTTTTTTACTTCCATGTTTACCAGACCTCCCAAGGAAAGAAAGGTATAGATGGCATTTGTACTCTTTAGATCCAACTATGTAATGTGGAAGTTTTGCCAACCCATGGTTATTAATCCAACTACTATGTCACCCATGTTCTTTGGGTAATTGGCCCCACCTCTGCACTTGGTAGTCCCACTAACTACACCTCATGTGGGTTTCTTGGTGGATTTTGTGGTTTGAACATGTGAGCTATCAGCTGTTGGCCCCTCAAGATAACTCTTGTCAATAATTATGCTTGCATACCCACAAAAGAAAAAAAAAAGTGAATATGGAGGGGCCATAGCCTTACAGCTTCACACATTGCCATTCTGGCATTGTAATAGTCATACTAAAGCATATGGAACTGTCTATGCAAATGTGATCTGTGTTATATTACAGTGACTTGACACAGGACACAATGTTGCTCAAGACTGTTGTTGTTTAAGCTCATGTAAGCTGACCTGGTGATGAGAAAAGTGGAGAAGCCCCGTTGGATACCTTTGTCGACAGTTCAGTTAGTTGCTAGCTGTACTATCTTGAGACACCTGGTGGGCCCGGAGCCCATGAGGCCGACATGTTAACATCGAGCCCTGGCGTGTTGAGGCGGGCTGTTTTGGCAATTTCCTCCCGTTCCAGATCGGCGCGCATTATTCCTGCCCAATCACCGTCTCCGCAGGCATACACTCATGACTGGCAGTGGTGTGTGGCTTCTTCATGGCAAATCTAGGGGCTTCGGGCTTGCTATGGTAGCCCTACTTCGCTTTTCCTTTCACAGGTAGGTTCTGTTGTGTGTGATCAACTTAGACTAACGTTTGGTTTGTCACGGTATGTTTTGCATGCCATAAAAATCTTGGTTTAGTACCCTTCTTATCATAGACATAACTTGCTAAATTTTGCCTAATATGTGGCATGGATTTTTTTTAGGAAAAACAAAAAGAAACATGGCATCGCATGCTTTACGGAAGAATATAGAAAACTGAGACATGCAACCAAACTATTTAAGCTTAGCTAAGTTGTGGTAATCACTAGCACGGCTCTCTCTTAACCTTAGAACTAAGTGTAGCTGTGTAGACGGTGGGCCCTAATACTAACAGCCGACAAAGTATGACAAACAACAATGACAGTAAAGCAGTATGTCTTAGCACTAAAGAAAACACCATTTAATATTTCGTATGACTGATTGCGTATTTTCATACTAAAGTGCGGTTATTGTGACGTGAGCCATTTAGGACTATTGTTGTCATATAGCGTACATCGTTTTAAAATTTAAATTTTAAAACTTAATTTTAAAATTGATATTAAGTTTTTTATTTTGGTTTTTTTAATATTAGTTTTTAAGTCGCTAAGAATATATATATATAAGTTTAACTATAAATTATTTTTTTATTGTTAATACATTGTTTGATGTATTACTTTTGTTCCAGCCAAAATTGTTAAATTTTCTACTCATGGATAGTATTTCTTATAATTTCCCTTTGATATCTGTGTCTGAACTTTATTCTATATCAAATTGTCACTCTAATGTAATAACTCAGCTTTTAAATCCGCATTAGTCCATGAACGAATAGACATAACATTTCAATTATACTTTCGTACTCGGCATTGTATAAAAGAGTTAACCTGAATTTGTGTATGTAGGCCTTAATATGCAACAACACCATGGAGACATGGACTACGTCGTCCTTTGATTGCTCCATTGTACAATCATAATTAATTCGGTACATGCAGTCTTCCGTATGCTATATGTGCCTGCAAATCTAGAGTCGTCGTTGCATTTGTGGCACACGTGCATGAACTAGGGAAAAGTAAGGTCACTTGTGATTAATGAGAAGAGAGAGCTGATCAAACCGAACCGAGTCCGGTTTTGGGGCTAAGTGAAGGCGATTGGGCTGGTGTATAGCTAGCCGATCCTAGCAAAGTTTATGCCGAATGGATCAGCCAGAAACGGCCCAGTTCGTGGCAGTAGTACGTTCTTGCATTTCCTAGGAGCCCAACAGGTTGCTTCTCGTCCATTTGATCGATCGTCGGTCGGGTCCAACGACAGGGACGCACAGGCGGGTGTGTCGTTGCACTCTTGCATGGATGCGTCGTCGTTCGGGAACGGTTGGCATTCGCACGCATTTAGATCGAGTATACGTCGCGTGACACTTTTCGTAGTGAAAACGCCAGATGATAGTGTTACTGCCTTGTTGGATCAGGAAACTTCGACAGTGCAATCGGCGTAGATTAATTCTCTCTCGCGTCGTGTAACGAGTACTCAAGGTTAGTTCTTAGAATTCCTTATTTAAGTCCAGTTTTTGGAATTCCTTTAATTTGGTTCTTCTCCTACGTTCACACGAGTTTCTTGCATGGTATTAGTCCAATTTGTAAGCTTTTTTTCATAATGAAGATTAATCCAGTCTCTAAGTCCAGGATAAGGCCCGGAAGTGAAAAACAGTGAACAAAAAGGCTGTACAAAAAAGAATTACTGACCCCTTGCGAGATAAGACCCGGAAGAAGCAGGGATTGAACCGGGGCTTGTTGACAGAGCAGATATCAAAAGAGCCTATGTTATCTCATTTTCAAGGACCGAGCAATGGATGAACACTCTCTGATCTAACAACCAAACAAGCAACTGCCATTGTAGTAGAAAAATGAAGCGTGTATATATCCAGCCAGTCCAACATGATGCACAACATAATTCTTGACTCCAAAGCTGGATACGTACGTCTCACTACTACACAAAACATCTTTGCAAACGACAAAAACTGGTTTTTATGAGCGGCCACTAGGCGTTTGTAAAAATTGTGATTTTTACATATGGACGTCACAACCACACACAAAAATTGATTTGTATAGATGGCCCGAGGCTGAAAACCAATTTTTATATACAGTTATGTTAACATACCCGATATTTTCTTAAAAAATAAAAAAAACAAAAAAAATCTAGGAAAACCTAACCACCGCAATTGTTACTGTGTTGTATCACAGCTTGTAGTTGACATGTCCTAGTCATCGTCGTGCTTAACGTCATTGTCGCTATCGAGGTCTAGGTCGTCATTGTTGTGCGCCTCAACTCCTCCTCCACCACAGGCGGTAGATCCACCTCTCTCGAGACCGTCACCGTTAGATCCACCCATCATTGTTCATGAGGCCGGCGCTATCGTCAATCTGCCCCTCTTGTCACTACCAACAACGGATTCGCACAAGGAGAGGCCGTCGAATCTACCCTTCCTAACGCCGTCAGAGGGAGAGAGGGAGGGAAAAGACGATAGGAGAGAGGGAGAGCCATCGCTGTGGATGTAACATATTGAAATTAGAACTTAAAATCCAGAAGAAATTGGAATAATTAAAAACCTTTTTAAAATTGTATCATGTTGGTGTTGGTATTTATTGGATTTTCCTTTCTTTTTCTCATTTGTGCCAGTGCCAAAAATTAAAACAAATCAAATTCAAATATGGAATTCAATTAAAAATATAATTATAACCATAATTATGAATTAATATCACTTTGAATTTTTTTTATAAATTTAATTTACAAAGCTTATATTTAAAATCTAATTGCGAACTCTATTTCAAAGTCTACTTGTGCCCAGACCGGCCCCAAACAGGCTAGTCAGGCCGCCCATTAAGAAGCTAGGCCAAGTCGGCCTAGCCAGCAGAGCTGGCCAGCCCATCCAGCAAGCCAGGCGGACCCATTAAGAAGCCAAGCCAGGCCGCCTCCACCCGAGCCAGAAAGCCCAAGCTTCCGGCCCGATATTTGCCTTCACTCCGGCTTCTCCCTCCTAGCCTCTCGGGCCATTAGGCCTAGGCGGCCCAGTATGGCAAGCCTGCCAAGCCGAGCAGCCAAGGCAAAGGCCGAGCTAGGCTGCCAGATGCCGCCGCCGCCAAGACGCCGCCTGCGCTGCCGCGATCTTGTCACCGCTGCCGGAGTTCGCCGCGCCGTCACACAACCCACAGCACCGCGCACTGCCGCCACCCTATCCCCGCGTGGCCGAGCCTCGCCCGCCAAGCCCGGTCGCAGCCATGCCTCGCCCCCGCTTCGCCTGTTGCGCTCGACCGAGCCAAGCCCAGCCTCGTGCACGCTCGCGCCCGACCGACTGCTCCAGTCCCGTGCGCCGCGCTCGCCGCTAGGACGCCAGACGCCACACTGCCTGTGCCAATTATTGGCCGACGAACGCCGCGCGCGTCATCCACGGCAGCCAGCCCCACCTCCCGTACCTGCTCGCGTCGTACACAGGGCGCAAGGACGAAGCCCATGCCGACGCCGGCGACTTCCGCGCCTCCCCGCCTTGGCGCTTATTTCCGCCTTCTCGCCCAAATCATCGAGAGGAGGCGGCATGCGTATAAAGGCCGTCGCCCCTCTCGAGCTCCCCCTTTCGTGACCCCGCCGCGGCATTGTGGCCGCACCTGGAACCAGAGCAAGGAGGAGGAGGATGCCACCCGTGTGCTCGTGAGGACACTATGCCACCCAGACGAACCGCGAGCTCGTAGGCACACGCCGCCGCCGCCGTGGACGAGGATGAGTCTTCTGGAGGAACCGCGTTCTCGAGGACGAACATCGCGCTTCCCAGGCCGGAACCTCGCCGCCCGCCACGTTCGCCGTCGCCAAGCCACGGCGTGCCGATTCCCGGCTGCCGCACGGTGAGAACACCACCTCCGGACTCCTTTCCCTCCTCCCTTCACTTTTCCTGTTATGTGGGAGACGTTAGCCCACCGGCACCGCCGTCATCGGCGCGCTGCCCGTGGCCACGCGACCCTGCCCGCGCACGACCGTGAAGTCAACCGGTCAGTTTTCGCGACCCGGCCGTTCCGCAGCTAGCCGCCCATCTTGTGCCTTCCCAGGCCCCTCTAGCCCTCAACGCCGCGGCAAATTTGGCCGTGATCGACTGCCGTAGTAGCGCCGTGGCGCCATGTCATTGACCGCCGAGGCCGCACCCCTCAGCCCCGCTCCGAGTGAGCAAGTAAGGGGGAAACCTTCTCCTCACCAGGGTGAAGCCTCTCCGAACTTCATGCTAGCCGGAGCCCCATCGAATCGACGGGCTCACCGGCGACCCGAGTCTCCGCTGCCTAGCGCCGCGCCGGGCCTCTCCGGCCCCGTGCGTGTGCCCATCCCTTGCCGCTGGAATTAAGGGAAATTTGAATCCCCTCGACCAAGCAGAGACCCTGCGCCCTTCTTCCTCCCCGGGAAACCGCCGTAGCGCCGCCGCTCATTCCGCCTGAGCTGAGCGCCGCCACCCTTGCTGCGCGGCCAGCTCGCCGCGGCGCTCCCGCCGCCAGAGACCTCAGGGTACCCCCGAGTGCCGCTGCCCTCACCCAGCCCGGCTGCCCTCACCCAGCCCGGCTGCCAGCAAGCCGCGTGGGGCGTCGCCGCGTGAGAGCGTGCCCGCTCGAGCCCCTGGCTCGGTGGGGAAGAAGATAACGACAAAAGAGGGAGTAAGAGAGAAGGAGAGAAGAGGAAAGTGGAGGAGTAGATGAAAGACTGACACGCCGGCCCCACGTGAGAGAGATTGGTTAATAACTAATGAAACAGATTAAATTAATGGAGTTGTTAACTTGTTAGTATGATAAGTGCTCCCAATCGGTTAATAAAACGTAATTAAAGCCATAATTAAGCAATGTGTCACTGACATGGGGGCCTCTGGTCATCTAATGGTCAAGTTTGACCTAGTCATGGTTGATCATGGTCCCACCTGTCAATGGCTCAATATTTTTCCTTTGAAAAATAAAGGCCTTTGTAATTAAAATGCTGTGGGACCAACCTGTCAGTGAAATAAAGATTTTCCTTTAGAAAGTTAATTCAGGCAAAAAGGGATAATGGCTGAACAGAAGGTTTTGCAATTATTTTGTTTTAATTCAATTTTGAATCTTTAAAAGCTAATAACTCACTCGTTTTAAATTGGAATCCAGTGAAACTTTCACCAAAATTCATCTAAATTCAAGATATATCTAATGTCACTAGTTTTGCTATTTTAGCTTTTATTTATTTATGACTTTATCAAATTTGTAGCTAATATTAAGACACATTGTACGATAGGTTAAGTCTGTAAGTAGGTGTCATATGTTTGTGTCCTAGGGGATATTCCTGTTGAATAAGACAAGTCATCATGAACCTCTCCATGATTATGTTGTAACTATTACTACAAATGTTTTACAAATAAATTACATGTTATATTTAAATCACGTACCTAATTGATGTCATGCCTGCCTTGATATTGATTACTAGGGCCTTCTTTAGCCGTATTTATGCTATGTCCTTAGCTATTTATTGATACATCCTTAGCAATGCTTGTTAAATGTTTGTCATATGACATACTTAAACTAGGAATAATCATGAGGGTAGTGGTGGTTATTGGAAAGTGAGAGGTGACTTATATTGTCATCCCACGAATATTATGGAAAATTATTTATGAAAAACCAAAAAACCTAATTACAACAAAAATGATTTAGATGGCTCGAAGACTTGGGTGGTTTCAAAAAAGGCTAGAGCCGATCCTAGTCAATTAAGGACTAAGTGAGGAATCGAGGCAAGAAATAAGTTATGACCGTATTTTCTCACCAGACCTAGAGGATTACGACGACCAAAAGGGAGCAGTATCTTTGACATGCTGAAGTTCAAACCATAGTAAATAGGCCATGTGCGATGTGACACCCACACATAGCATGGCGAATTGAACTAAAACCTGATCAGTTGTACAATATACTCATTTTCTTTGATACCCCACAAACACCATAACTCCTCTCATTGCAGGTTTGCGAAGCTAGGTAGTATGATGGGTGTATAAGTTCATACGATGGATACCAGTGCTAGATAAAACATGAAAGACTAGGCTGTGACGGGTTTCATGTGTTGGGACTAGGCTCATATGTTAGGCAAAGTGTCCAAGTATGAGTATAGTGTACATCCACTACAGTGTGTGTAAACCAATATATTTGAATAGCTGTGCTCACTGATATTGAGTGACGGGACTTGTACGACTCTTGACTAGACTTATAATATTTTAAAATTGAATTGGAAATATGTATTAGATGGATGATTAGGGAATTATCCAAGGTAAGGGTAGGTTCCAATGGATTTAAAATGGATAAACTAAGCCTAGGGGTAAACCAACCAAAGAAGGAGCTTGGGATGGTGAACACAAGGGATTAATTATACGACTTGAACTTAAACGTTATTTTTAGTTAAAAGTGCTAGGTCATAGGTTTGTGAAATGTTTATACAAACTTGCTTTACACAAAACCTTGGCCTTCATTGATCCCTGTATGCATTATTGCCTATTGTAGTGGTGTCGACATCAAAATTTTGAAGAGCCGTTAATGGATTCGGTCAAAAGCGAAAAGCCAATAAGCCTGATGGGGATTGCCTAGTAAATACTAGATTCAAAAAAGTTTCTATGAGTAGAGAAAAAAGAATGTGTCTCTTAAAGCTGTTACGAATAGATTATTTGTAAATATTTCTTGTAAATTGGTATGAGTAGTTTTCTTTCCTTTTTATTTAGGGAATATTATCATGTGTCTGTCTTGGACTTGTATAAATCCAAGAGTATAAATATATACACCCGAGGGTCTCGTATGTTATTAGCCACCTCTAGATTAAAAGTAATGTAGTTTTCAATAGGATCTTTCTTCGGGTTGGGCTATATCAGTTAAGTTTAATCTCCAACAATAGTTATGTCGCATGATATAACCAACATATTAGTTTGGTTAAGACTTTCTCGATTCAATTCGATATCTTAGCTAATCTTATACATTTACTAGTTATCTTGATGCATTTGGATCCCTCTAAAATTGCATTGATTCAATCTCTTAGTCTGATCTATTATATCTATCATGTTATTATATAATTTATCGGTTTATTAAGTTTATCTTGTTATTTTTAATTTTATACCATTTCAATTAGATTCAATCTATTCGGTTGTTTTTTATAAGGTAAATCTTGGTAAGTCGATAGATTTTATTCAATATTCCATTAGAGTTCTAGCTAATGAGTTATCTTTATACCACGCTTACATTTCTAGATAGCCAATATCTTGAGTCTGTATCGGTCTTTTGGCTGATTGGTTTATTGTTCTATTTTTTTATATCTTTTGTCAATTACAGGTTAAATTGATTAGCGCGCTCCAAACCTCAAGAATTTAATAACCTATATTACACCTAAACAAACCTCTTAGGCCTTCGTATTTTCGCATCAACAAGTGGTGGCTTGCTATTACTTTATGCATTCCCTATTGCTATTCCTCCTTTTAGAGATAGAGATATGAGATGATCTTCACAAGTATCTTCTTGAGATTAAGGAGATGGAGGAGACGCCAAATAGTCTTAGGATCCCCAACTATTGCCTATAGAGTAACTTTGAACTACCGCAACTTCACTTTTGTTATCTTATATACGTCTTTTTGTATTTGGTGTTATAGATGGTCATGCTTGTTCTATTTAGGCCTCACTCGAGCAACCATTATAATATTAATGCATTGTAAGAATGTTAAGTGATGCAGTTGATGTACTATCAGCTATATATATGTGTGTGTGCCATTTATTGCTCTAGGAAATGATACAAGAAACACTATAGGTTTCTAATTTCTAAAATTGAGAGCCAACCTCTGCTACCGCTGCCGCCATTGCCACCTAAGAGAGAGAGAGATTGAGATAATAAGAGGAGAGGAGATATACATGAAGGGGATAAGATAGAGAGGAGAGTTGTGGCTGAGAAAGGTTGAGTGATAAATGAGAGGAGAAGGTTGAGTGAGATAGTAAGAGGAGAGGAGATATACATGAAGGGAAGCATGCACGTTTGTGCATAACCCCCGCCATGTGAAAATAAGTTTTTTACCGGCCTACTAAGAAGTCCATATGAGAAAATATGCCTATTTTTGTAGTTTGGTTTCTTAAGATGATGGTATGTAAAAATTAATTTTTACAAATGTACACCTCTAAGATATTTTATATACGAGTCTTTTTAGCCTGCTTATAAAAATAAAAGGTTGTTTCTAAAGTTTATTTTCCACTACCAGACCTTTTTTGGATGGTATTTTTCTGATGGTTTTGGACCTACGATAACTCTCAAGTCTGGTATAGGTGATGAACAGGGCCATAGCAGCGTGTGGCCAGCTCTATGTTCATTTATGCTGCAAAGTCACTCCCTTGCATTTCTCCCTTAATTTCGTTGCCATTTCATTAGCGGAGCACCAATATGTACATGTCAAAATGGCATTAGCTAGTTACTTTCTTCTGTTTTAATAAAATGGAAATAAAATTGGTCAGTGAATCTTTCGGCCTACCTAGCTAACAACAAAATAATATTACAGGTTGGAAAAATTGAAAAACAAACAGGTAATGTTCACTTCTCAGGTCTCCAGGGTGAATCATGACTCATGAGCATGGGAAGCTAGCTATCAGTAGCACCATCGCTTTCGTCTTATCCTAGACCATGCTTCAGATTCTTCATTTTTCCTGTGGCCCTTTTCAGATATGATACTCGATGCTGATTGATTCTAGCAACGATGTACTATTTCAGACTGTCTTGTCTCCACGCAGTCATACTTTTCAAGTCATCAAAATATTTGTTGATCGATCTCCTGTCATCAGTAGTTTGAGCAAGTAGTTTATGCTTGGGAGTGAAAATGGTCGTGGTAATTACTGGCCAATCGGTTGTCATTTCCGATATTTACCGACCGGACCAATCGGAAACGATAAACGGAAATGGTGTTGGAAATGGTTTTGCTGTTTACCGACCATTTTATCGGTAAACCATATTTTGCCGGTAATTACCGTTTTCATAAACATCCCCATGGCCTCTATGGCCCATTCACAGCCCACCAAGTCACAAACATAGTAGTACTAAGTAAACCACTAACCCTAAACCCCTAGTACGCACGTTGTACGTATTTGTTGAATGGAGTGAGTATAAATTTATGTTATACTCATGCAATCAAACTAGATCGCTAGTTAAATATATGATGTTAAAGTTCAATGTTTATTTGTGATATGAATTATCGGCTTTCGACCGATACCAACATGATTTCGATTGAATAGTTCTTTCCGATTTCAGTTTTTGGATCGTGTCTGTTTCCGGCTTAGTATGTTTCTAATAAAATATGGTTAAATGGTTTAGGTAATTTTCCGACCGTTTCCAATCTTTATCATGAACCACACATCAACACTCATGAGCAGCCAGCCCTGCAACGATAGGGTACTGTTACATTGGTCTCATCGATCTGTGACTCAAGCATGGGAACGGAGGACGCGCATGGTACTACCACTATCATCATCAAAAGTGATCTTAACCATTAATTTATAAATTATATTGCCAATAGTTAAATACTAATATAAGTATATATGGTCTATTGGATTAGAAAAAATATAAATGGTCTAAATTAATTTCTACCACCAGTAAAAACAATTATAAAACACTTCATGGTTTATATGTCGAATTAGAAAAGATGAATGGTCTATATTGATATCACTGCCGAATAGCTGTTGTAAAATATCTAGTATTTAATTAAGACACATCATGCATCTGTTGCTAGGATTGAAAACGGTTCAGAAGGTTTCTGGATTCTAAACTTGTTTTGGGAAATGGAAAGCGTCAATTGGATTTTTTTCAGAAATTTTTAGTAACTGAAAAGAATTCAGATTTTTTTTTCAAAAATAGAAACAAATATAGGAAGGACACTTTCTGTTTGGAAAGCGGAATGGATCGGAATTTTCGAAGAATGTATTGGAATTCTAGAATTAAAGTGCCATATACCAAATACCAACTTGACCAACTCAAATAGTATAAGCTCACCGCTAAAGTTAACACTATATGACTGAGATGTGATATATACAAGGAATTGTTTATTGGCTCAAAAGATGAAAAATTAGATTTTGCAAAGTGATATGTGATGACTGTGATGTTATTTTATAATATAAAGTGGTATTGTTAGTTGCTAAAATTTAAAATTTTTATCTACTGTTTTATTTTTAA
Organism: Oryza coarctata; assembly: GCA_030770085.1. NCBI lineage: Eukaryota > Viridiplantae > Streptophyta > Magnoliopsida > Poales > Poaceae > Oryza > Oryza coarctata. Next base: position 5,303,918 of record CM061462.1, read on the forward strand.
AAATCGGAATTTTATATTCTGATAAATATTCTCTGGTTTTGTTTTCATATCTGATATTTTTAATTTTTATTTAAAAAATATAGAAACGAAAATGGTTGAGGTGTTTTTCAAACCGTTTTTATTCCTGTCTACTGCTACTGAACTGTACAAAACGCAGACGACGACGACCCCCAAGCTTGTACGTGCGTGCGGCGTTGGCTGGCTGTCGCCTTCTCGCAGCTTGCGTCTGTCCAAACTCCAAAGCTAGCTAGCTTCTCGAGATAGACAACGGTGGATAGCTACAGATTTCGCTTCTGGCCGGCTGGATGGCCGATCGATCCAGATCGACCAACCGGCTGTGGTTCTTGCAGTGGCATGCAGTGATAGATGCAGAGAGGTGGCAGTCGATCGATCCACTTTTAATCCACCGATCTATCAGGAGGAGGCAGAAGCTGATGCAGCACTACCACTATAGCCCACCAGCATGTGCATGCATGCTTGCTAGCTTGTCCATCTATTACTAGACCATGTGACAGCTAGCTTAAGCTAAGCTAGTTGGTACTGGCTTGATCCACACAATGCCTTCTATCCCCACATCTGCATCCCCAACGTTCGTATTCAGTGACAGAGCCAAATGCATTGTGACTCTGGGATAGCGAGGTACTCCCTCTACTATAAAATATAAAATATAAGTATTTTTAACTATGTATTTAAAACGGATGATAAGAAGTAATTTTATTTGGAGCGAAAGGAGTAGCTTCTAATTGCTGTCAGTTATTTTCACGCGATTTTCAGCAATGGACAATTGTACGTGCGTCGGTGTCAAGCCTGAGCGGCCACCGTCCTGACCTGAGAGCGGGAGGTGGTTCTGCCGTTGCTCACATATATCTTACACATCACTCCTTCATGTAAATTGTTAGTCATCGTAAACTCTATCTAAGATTGTTGATACAAAATTCCCTAATTCTAAGCTCACCTCACCATTGTTGGCTGTTAGCTCTCCCCTGCCTGTCTAGGATGGCTGACACAAAATTCCCTAGTTGACTCTAGAGATGAAAAGAAAACATTTTTAAGAAACCGACACTAAGATAGTGTGAAGTTTTAACAAATATAGTAAGAAAAATTTATAAGACTATAATCATAGAAGATTATAGTAAAAAAAACAAATGCACCACCATCACGCACCGACGTCACCTACACACACAACCGAGGAAGTGACTAGCATTGAACCAGTCGCCGCTAGATCAACAAAGAGCTATAGTCGCACCGCCCAACGCCGACTCTAAACATCTGAGGACCTAGTCATCTAGACGTCGCAGGAGCAGAAGGTTATAGAGGAAGAGGGTAAGTGAGAAGAAAGATCCCTCTCCCTTGCATAGATTCGTCGACGCACCACCAGCTTTGCATAGAATGTCTGAGAGCAAATTTGGCGATAATGGGGCCTCCTATACAACATCTCTAGAGAGAAACATGATGAAGAGCACTGTCGTTGTTGTCCATCTAGGTCTCAAGGAGATCCAATACAAGGTTTTCACCTAGCGAACCCATCAAGGAAGGAGAGAGATGTCTTGACCATGCCCCTATGAGGGAAAATGACACCTTGAGGCACCGCCGTTGTCGGCCTAGTAGGACTGGGCTAGACTTTTGCATGTCGCCTGTCCCTTGTCATTCTGTAGTTACCAATCCAATGCTCCACCACTAGCCACCCATCGTTGGTGCATGGACACTACTTCACCAATGCCCTCCGTCGGCCAGCCTCTGCCTACTTCCATGTTCTAGTGTTGCACTGAAACACATCATCGTTGCAGGCCTCCACCTCAGGAGTTACCACCATGGGTCACCCCCAAGCATCCGGACAGCATCAGGAGAAGTTGTTGTAGCCTAAATATTCCAAGGGGATAAGCACACCCGCCCTTTCCTAGTGTTGATCTGGTGCATGCTGCCATCATAGGTCCATCTCCTTCACCAATTTCTTCTATCATGCTGCTATGGGTGAAGGGCTGCTAGAGGCACACCGCCACCTAGGGGGGTGCAGCGGCACCCTGTAGCACCTCCAAGCCAGCCAACCATTGCATCGCTTCCACGGTCGCACCCTGCCTCCATGGCCTCCTCACTCTACCTCCATAGGGACTGCGTCGAGTTGCAATGTCTCTACATGGCTCCACTCTCACTATCATGCCGCCACCTGCTCCCCTTATCAATCCCAGTAGGATCCGCCACCGGGGTGTTGGATCTAGCTACGGGTACAATGGATCTGGCCGCGTCGATGCTGGATCTAGCCACCGACCACTCTACCTCATGTCATCACCTAACCACCTCACACACCACCACGCCACCTCCACGCATGCGCCACCACATCGCCACGGAAGCGTCCTCCGTTCTGCCATGCCTAGCGTCACTACATTTCTTCACCTGACAGCTCACCGCTGTGCTACACCACACTGCCATTCCTGTGCTAGAGGCAGCTCATTGCTAGGGAATAGGCCCCACTGCCACCATCATGGCTCACCACGTGGTTGTCCGAAGACTCACTTCGGTGGCGATGAGATGGAGGCCTAGGATAAGGGGGGGTTAAGGTTTTCTACCTCGAGCCATGGGGGAGAATGGAATCGGTCAAAACTTATGAGCCATGCTACTTTTGTTGAAGTATATCTAATGGGTTGTTGTGGTTTTATATTTTGCATATGGTTTACATATTTATTGGTTGGGTGAATGAACTAGTGATGGTTGTGCATAGACATTGTCAAAATCATTGACCGTCAATCATGTTGAAGGAAAAATTAACAATGGCCAATACAATCGAGTTATTACGAGCATAAGGATATTCAACATTTATAGATAGTGATATTTATGAAAATTGTAGATTGAAATATCTGGCAATTATTAGTAGCATTTTAAATCCATAAAAGACCTGTTCACAGGCCGGGCTAGGCTAGGCTTTAAAAAACCCAACCAAAAGGCAAAAGCATGAGGATAGTTAAAACAATATTTTTTTCTAATTTCAGCTATTATTTTATATATTTTTATATTGTTCTAAATTAAAATGTATATAGAACACTAATATTTAATAAACTTTTAACCTTTTTCAGGTTTCCATCTAAAAAACTCAAGCCAGATTATCTACGAGTAGGTTAAGTAAACTCGAACTGTTACAAGATACATCGTACTCTGTATAAAAATACAACTTCTAGGAATGAATTAGTTCATTCTAGAGGTTGGTTTTTTTCTTGATGGAGGAAGCAAGTAGCTAAAGTCATTATCCGACCTCTATATAATTTTCTTTATGAATATATCTTTTGATTATTCCGAGTTTAATTACATGTTTTTATATTTCCCAAAAGAATTATATATTTTTATATATCCATCAACAGTGACGAAGCTGCATATAAACTATGGGGCCACTTATAATATAGCTTTTTCACAAACACCCTTACAAGTCTATATTTTTTTCATATAAATCGATTAAAATTTATAGAAATGATGACCTCGCTAAAATATGAAATACTGATAATTCATCCTATATGGTAAAATTCCTGGTTCTGTTGTTGTCCATCAAAGTATTCTATGCATGTTCTAAAGTTTCTCATCGGAATTAATATGGGTCAGATTAAATAGGAGATGTTTATAATTGACTGGGATAAGAAAGCATGTTAAAAAGGATGGATGATTATAATTAATTGAAATATGAAGAAGTATATAGAGATCTCGTTCTATTCTAAAATAGATTTTAAACGCTATAACTTGTTAAATTTTGGATTCGTTTGTGCAGTTAAGGCCGAATGGATAGCTACCGCGCCTCGGCGGGCTTGTTACGGCGCTGGTACTGATTAACTAGTAAACAACCCGGCGAAAACCAGAGCTGTTTTTACGTGGCCATCGCCGCGTCGACGTAAATAGGCTGGCCGGTCGCGAGAGAGAGAAGAAGAAAGAGAGAAAGTCTCTAGCTGCAGCCCGCAGGCCGGCAGCCAATGGGGAGTCGACAGAGAATACATGGTGGTGGCGATGATGGGGACACCAATCGATCTAGCTGCATGACATGCCCCTGTCCTAGCCTACCCCTGTGCAGCTGTAGCCACCTCTTTCCTTCCCATGTACCTCCGTTTACCAATTACCCGTCTTGTCTCGTGTCACCCATAATTCCAGACCCTAATAGCCATGTCAAGACTAATTAGTTAATCTTCAATAGCATATCAACAATTTCTATTTATCGATCATCTGCTTTTTCTTACATCTTATTCGTTACTAGCAACTTTAGCATTTAAAATTTATTTCAAAATATAACTTCTCTATCTTAATCAATTATAATCATCTCTTAATTAATTTCTCCACGAACTTTCTCATCTTAACCAATCATAATTATCTTTTAATTAATTTATGCATGTACTTTCTCATTTCAATTAATCACAACCTTCATCTCATTTTATCACACCTAGAGTACTTTCTTAATCATCATGCAAGACTAAAAAAAAATCTTATATTTTCAAACGGAGGGAGTAAATCTAAAACTTGAATAAAACGTAGAGTAAATTTGTACAAAGTGTAGCCTAAACTTATAATATACCGATAACTATAATTTTTTTTACAAATGAATTGCAATTTTAAGTTTGCTTTATATTTTATTTTTTGAATTAGTCTAGATATGTTTTTACGCTTATATAGATCATAAATAATTTCCATATCAGAGGGATAAATCAAAGTATAATTTTTGAAAGATTAAGTTGGAACAGTTTTTTTTTCAAAAAAGAAAAAAGAACATAAGTATATATAGTTATTTGGTATTGATCTAGTATTCATAAAAAGTGTTTAACAGATAACAAATAGTATTTATTAACAAATAGAAAACACTATTAATTAGTTACTACTTCTGTCCACAAATGTAAAATATAGGTTGTTTGTAGAGTTTAAGTTTGAGGAAAATTTACTTTTACGATTCTAAAAGTTTACTTGATTTAAAAAGATCATGCCTTACAATGCAACGAATAATGAGCAATAAATTAATACCGGTGTTGGATGAAATTGAGAAAGTAGTACTTCAAAATCCCTTGTAACTGTGGACAGACTGAGTAATGTTACTTCGTTAAGACATAATATATCTGGTACTAATAATTAAGGCCAAGGGGAGTTGAATTAGATGCAAGACTAGCTAGTGGTACGGCGTGTGCAACACTGGAGTAAGTACGTAGGAATGGTAGTGTACTGTAGGGTAGCTTTCCTAGAAGAGGTAGCTATGCTGCGCGAGCAGCAGAGAAGCAGAGACCGAGACCATTCCCCTCTCCTCTCTCTCTCTCTCTCTCTCCCTCGCTTGCCAAAGACGTCGCTGCAAGTTAGTCACCGATCGATCGCCTCGGGCGGCAGAGGTGATGAGGTGATCTAGCCGGATGATGGGCAGTAGTTGGCCGGCCGATTCCCAGCTGTACCCGTGCCGGGGTGCCGACACAACCACCCGTCCTCTCGATCCGTCTCCCCGGCCGCCCGGTCCCGCTGCCGCATGCGTCCTACGTACGTCGTACCTCCGCCACCGATCCACTCTGACTGACTAGCTAACTAGCTAGCCTAGCTCGTGGTCGACCAGCTGAGCTCGCGGTCTGGTGTCATATAAGGAAGACGAGTGCCCGGCTCGGTGGTGCAAGTGCTTTGTGGCGGCGGCGGCGGCGGCGGCGAGAGGTAGGAGACGGCGACGCTGCAGGTGGGCGGATCGAGATGAGCCGGGGACGGGGGGACCCGCTGGTGCTGGGGAGGGTGGTGGGCGACGTGGTGGACCCGTTCCTGAGGAGGGTGGCGCTGCGGGTGGCGTACGGCGCGCGGGAGGTGACCAACGGCTGCGAGCTCAGGCCGTCCGCCGTCGCCGACCAGCCCCGCGTCGCCGTCGGCGGCCCCGACATGCGCACCTTCTACACCCTGGTACGTAACCGTACCCTCTCGCTGGCGGCGGCGGCAGAATCTATCATATGTGGCTGACTGCTCGATCGATCGATCTGTGCTGCATCTCATTCAGGTGATGGTGGATCCGGACGCGCCGAGCCCCAGCGATCCCAACCTCAGGGAGTACCTGCACTGGTGAGTCATCAGCTGTGTAGCCGATGCTGATTCAGTTCAGTTTCAGCTCGCTCGTGTTCATGTCGCCTGCATCTCGTCGTCTCGTGTCGTACGTGCTAGCTATAGCCGCGGCCACGAGATCGAGGCCTTTTTGCCATTTTTTTTAATTTCTGCCGGCCGGCGCATGCACCAGCATCTAGCAGCCAGTGAATACAGTTACCAAAATGAGTTGATCACTAACTGCTGCTTTTCAAAAGAAAAGGGACACTTCTTTTAGATGAAAAACAATAAGGATCACATTTCTCTCTGCAATTCTGGTAGTGTGCCGACCACCGTTTGATTGGGCCTTATAGCTAATTTTCCTCGAGTAACACTCATAATATATCATGATCTGGATTATATTAAGTCTCCGGGAGAAAGAAAACATGATATGCACCGAGTTATAACGCAGAAACTTTGAGTAGTACTATAACTTAAGATATTCAATCATCATTACAGAAAAACAACACCAAATTTATCTACATTCAACATTTTATTAATTAGTTCCATAAAATATTGCCAAACAATGTTAGAAAATCAGGTACTACTCTCTCGATCTCAAAATATGAGAATTGTCTAGATTCGTAAGATGTCTAATTCTATACTAGTTTTTTATATTTTGGAATGTAGGGAATAGTTTTTAAGTGCAGCGTAGATTTGATGTCTAAAAGAGATCAACATAGTTTTCAGAATCATTTCGATAAATACATTATATGATTATCAGTAAAATATCGTCACATAGAATTCCTAGTTCCTGAAGATATATAAAACGATTTGCTTGTTTCTACAGTAGGTGCACATGCTAAGGAATTGTAAGGATTTATAAAGATAATGTGTATCGTGCATCTATGCGGTGATCAGTGGTTTAATTTTACATTTTCATTTCTAAAGGGTTATTGCGTTCTTACCTCTACTTTAAAATTCAATTGTAATTTTATCCTTATTTTTTAGGGTTTGTATTTTTGCCCCTATTTTTTAAATGAAGCATAGATTTGCCTCTGATTTAGTTTAATAGTGTTAAGTTGAGCACAAAAAACATTTATACCCATGCTTGCTATTGCATATTTACCCCTACTTTTGGATAGCGCTCTTGTTTTTACCCCTATTTTGTACAAACTTGCATTTGTTTTGAACTGAGATTTTGTGAAATAATTCACAATTTAGCTGATTTTTGACAAATACGACAACTTTGACAGAATTTTCACAGAATTTATTTTAAAGAAAATGGCAAACGAGAGATCAACCAAAGCATGCATGCATAGTCAAAGTGACAGACGAATAGAGTGTCAAATCACGTTTTAAAAAAAATGAAAGAAAACTGAGAGATCAACCAAAGCATGCGTGCATATCATATACACCCAGATAACCGAGATTCATTCATACTCTGCTGGTTCATTCATTACTACTAGGGACGCTGCAAGTTATTCCTTAGCAGCGAGCATCGAACCACACATGCTACTGATACACAAGCAAATTATTCCTTAGCAGCAACCATCGAACCACACATGGTACTGATACACAAGCAAATTAAGGAAGAACTCAGTCTGTCCACCACACCTCAAACGTGTCTTACTCCTGGCCAGAGATGGCATCAGCCATGACGGCGGCAGGCATGAGCTTTGCGTCTAAGAAGAGCCTCACCAGGTTCTTGGGTAGCCGCTCACCAGTGCCGCATTCTCCTGAGCGCCAGGTTATTGCAGGTTCAGGCTCTTGTGGGCCCAGAGTGCCGCCATCGACCGGAGCTTCTCCACCAGTGCCATCGCCGCCTGGTGCTCGCGTTGAGGACCGGGCGCCGCGCCGAGGAGCCGCCGCCGCTGACTTCTCGCATCGCCGGCGCCATCATCGACCATAGCCTCTCCACCAGCACCGCCGCCACCGCCTGCTCCCGTCGCCGCACCGGCTCGCCGGAGCCGGAGCCGCCTGCTCTATCTCCTCCCCTATGATTTCTACAGTTTGGGGATGGGAACGATGGGGGAGAAGAAATCTGACCGAACAAGTATAATAGTACTCAGGGGTAGAATAGTAATCCCATATTTCCTAAAATATTTTTTCCTTTTGTTTTCTATTTCTTTAACTCAATACCATGGAACCCACCTAACTACCATCCATAGTAGAGTTAAACGGCGACTTTACTTTAAAAATAGGGATAAATTTATAAACCCTAAAAAATAAAGCTAAAATTACAATTGAGATTGAAAGTTATGGCATAAACATAATTCTCCATTATAGGTATTCTACAAATTCTCTCACATCACACATCTCATATCATATTATATCGGATATATAATACGATAAGTTTTTCTATAACATTTTGCCCAGCAAAATGTGCTTATTTTTTTAAAAAATATTTTTTAATCCTGTTGTTTTGTGTGGCATTTGCCCCCAAATGTGGTGTACATGAGATTTACTCACGAATTAAACATTTGAGCTTAAAAGCATACACATCACATGAAATTAATAGTAGCAAAACAAGATGGTTTCTTCTCTTCCTAGCTTGGTTCAATTAAAGTTTGGAATACTAGTCCAGGATATATAATCACATTTAGATAACATAGTCATCATGGGTATAAATTTGGGACACGTACTACATGCCAAAAGGATTGGATAAAAAGATGATGCAAAAGTAATCAAGAGATAACAAAAGATTTGGATAAAAGATGATGCAAATTAAATTATTTATATCTGAAACTAGAGAATAGATTTTAATTTTTCTTGATAAATTTATCAGGGAAGAATGTCCAACGCATGGTTGCATCCAATTAATGTTCATATATATGAGGCCTTCGAAGCAATTTGACAATTAAAAACGATAACTTGCATGCACAATTAATTTGTATCTTACATAGTAACACACATATCAACAGAAATTATTTTGGTGATATTGTATATGATCACATGAGGATATTAATTAATTTAAAACAGTTGTATGTCAATAGTTAATTAGAACTTTCGAGGGTGAAAGGAACTGTATAGACCAAGTGTTATCTGACCGAAACAATAAAATTAAGAATCCTAGCTCCCAGCACAAAACCCTCACGAGCATTGTACATATGTAGATGTGCCCTCAGATCATGTACCAAGTTTTTACAATCAGTAAAAATATATAGGACCTGGATGTTTCACAGAGTTATATTAAATTGAATGCAGTTAATAGCAAAACAGCAATTTAATAACAAGTTCATAAACAGTTTCGCTATATCTAACATATGGAGAACATTTATATCGTGTACACTCTCACACAGTCACACTCCTTGCATATTTTGGTGTAGCTTTCTGCAAAGGGAGCATAGGTATACAGATTAGTCTCATTACCAAAATATTAAGGAAAATTATTAAGAAAATCAATTGCCTAAAAAACCATCTGTATAAAGTCTGGTCGATGATCCAGTAGTCATTTGGCTGGCTATCGAAAGAAGAAACTTGCATCTGCTCCCTCTAATTAAGATACGACACACACGAGCTTCATTTTCATTCTCTACAGTACTTGAACCACGGGAAAGGCCATCCAAAAGCAACACCTCTAAAAAGGAAATGACACACGCACTCACCACCATTGCCATGATCCAACCAACAAAAACAAGACCAAATGTTTTCATTGTAGAGAGAAAATTCTTTGAATTTCAGATAATGCCTTAAAAAAGGAAGCAATTGCCACCATTAATTGCTAGGCCTAGGGGGATTTCGCCCTGAAGTTGAGGAACTAGTACTTGATGAGCACAACTAAATTGAAGTTCCTTGGTGTTACTGCTCATCTTTTCAACATGGCACACCATTCTTTCTAATTTTAGCCCAACTTCAAATGGTCACAAACACCACAACCTACAATGTTCTATAGATACGCCACACTATAATCATAGTATCATAAGCAAGCAAACATGTACACGCCCAAAATTTATAGGTCCATCTAAATAAATGTTGAGTTATCGACATGGATGAACTTGTGATTCGAAACCAAGTTGATACAAGTCTACACTCTACAGACTAGTCTAAGAAGCTACTAGTAATGAAGACAGCGTCATGAGGAGTAGCCATAGAGCAACAATGGTCAGCCCGTCAAGAAGAGGCGAGGAGCTCCACGGAGGGAAAATAGGCATGGCCGACAACAGAGAAACCGCCACTGCCACCTACATCACATCGTAAATGGAGTCGGATCACTGCCATCGACCTTGCAGCCATATGCAACCCAGCATCCTACTCAGGTGGTGATAAGGTAGGGAGGTAGGGGGCCATGGTGCGGTGAAGGATCTAGCCTGCCACTAAGCCAAACTCCCCTCCGTCGTGTTGTGACACCATCTTGGCCAGCAACACACACTAACCGCTACCATGCTCACACCACCTCATGGTGGGATCTAGGATGTTGTCATTTCCTTATGTGCCGATGTACTAGCTCACTATCACACTAGTTTCTGTGACTCTATCGGGCACTCACCATCTTTGTATGTGTCATCGTAGCTGCATAAAACCACCACAAGATTGTTCTCGCTAGCTGGATCTGACAATTTAGCCCTATCGCCACTGTCCTAGAAGTCGCACAAGCCTCCGATGACTCACTCGGGTGGTGGCGAGACAAAAAGAAGGAAGGAGGAGGGTTGCAATGGTGGTGGCTGCCAAAGCTACCCCTCCTAGAATGACATGAGGGCATCCTGTCTGCGCAATTCTTACTATAAGTAGAAAAATACAATGTATACTCCTAGAATTACTTTCATCTCCAATTAAGCAAGTTCCTAACTTTACGATTTCTTCATGTGGTTAGTTTTTTATGTATAATGGGATGGTAAAACACTTAGGAATAACGAGCCAATATTGGTTAATATGTACTCCTTCCGGATCATTTTAGACTTGTTAATAAGAATTAAGAAAGCATTTCAAGTAACTTTGTTGCAGTGCATTACAAAATACGAAGCATCTATTTATAAGAGGGTGAATTTATTTAGCAAGGGCAAACAGAGAAGAAAAAAATGAATAAGTTGCTAGAAGTTCCAGACGACTTACATTTTGGAAGCGGAATATTTACCTGCCATGTAATATGTGTGCGGTTGCATACTACACTTGAGGTGGAACATATATGAGGAGAAAGTGGGAGATAATGATATATGAATAGAAGAATAAAATATTTAAATTTCTGGTCTCTGACATGTGGGTTGGTATGTTGATGACTTATTTTTTGGGTTGGGTGCACAATTTCTCATTAAAATTAGCACAAGTAAGGGATGGATTTTACATATGAGTTGAACCTAGACAATTGTAGGGTTCAAAAAGAAAAGTTATAGGGGCATTTGCAAAGGTCGGTGTTTCAATTAGGTTGGATTTATTCAGTTTTCATTTTCCCCAAAACAATAGTGTCTAAACCAAATGAAGGTTGGTAATAATAAATAAATAATCCACTTAACAACGAGTTGCTAATTGATTGGTGTAATTGAAATGGGGAAAGTTCAGTACCAAGGAATTGTTGTAGATGAACAAAAATGGATAAAATCATTTACCTCAAGCCCAACATATCGACTGTAAGTGCAACTAGTATCTTACATATTGACATAAATAGCACGATAACACCAGCATCATCTTCAAAACTGTTCGTGTGCTTTATCTAAAAAAATGCGATTTACTAATTCAGATTCTTGTATGCTGAATGGAACTGATCAGATAGAATGATCTACCAATGCAGGCTGGTCACCGACATCCCGGCAACTACAGGGGTTTCTTTTGGTACTGAAAGAATTGTCACTCTCTGAATCTGAAACAATCTTACATCTGTATACACATGCATTCAGATCACCCCCTGATGTGAAAATAATACATACAATACAGGGACTGAGGTGGTGTGCTACGAGAGCCCACGGCCGGTGCTGGGGATCCACAGGCTGGTGTTCCTGCTGTTCGAGCAGCTGGGGCGTCAGACGGTGTACGCGCCGGGGTGGCGCCAGAACTTCAGCACCCGCGACTTCGCCGAGCTCTATAACCTCGGCCTCCCCGCCGCCGCCGTCTACTTCAACTGCCAAAGGGAGTCTGGAACCGGAGGGAGAAGAATGTGAGCTCCCCTCTCACTACCTGTCTATTTATATATTCCTTGAACGATTCCAAATGGTAATATATATATCCTCCGCTTAGATTAATGGAAGCCGTATTAGAGCTCTCTATTCTCTCTCTCCGTGTGTGTAAGTATATAAATGCTCCCTCCGATTCTAAATGTAATTTGTTTTAGATTTCTCTGCTTTCTCGAAATTTAAGTTGTTATAAGACATTGAGGAACTTTGTCCCCCATTTTTCCTCTCATGCCCTTATTAACTGAATGCTACCACTCTGATGTACTTAGTATAAATGATGCACCATTTTCGATATATAATAACAACAGGCAATAAAGTCATTTTTAACACTTTCTTAATTCTTAAGCACAGCCCTAAGGCAATCTAAATTTGGAGTCATGAGGGAGTATTCTTTCTTTTAGAAATAGAGAGGCAAACTCTCTCCAATTTCTTCTATTATCAGAAAAGGCAAGAACGGCTGTATATAACAATTGAATTGATAGATGGATGGACTGATATATACCTCAAAATGGGATGAAAGTGCGGGGCGCCCCAAGTATTATACTGTCTAGTGTCTAATACAACCACCACACGTATTTGGATGAGTGAAATCCATATAGTGTGTCCATGACATCGGTTAACACCTTCCAGTATAATAACCAAGATGCCAAGTAATAAGCAGGAGAGATATTTGATAAAATAGTTTACCAATCCTCCCCGATATATACCCATCAAATCACACAAAGACGGTGATCAAACACGATACATATCTTAAAGAACTCAATTCACAAACATTATATCCCATGATTATCTCAAATGCTCAAAACCCATACTCTTGCTTGGCTAGTTCCTAGAAAAATGACTAGCCTCACACTTTCATCTTAACTAAGTTATCTATCGAAGTGTGAACCCCAATAGCAGGGATCTAGCGGGCCTCCTTTAGTGAGTTTGGTTGAGGGCTAGTTATGTGCGAGAGGGGAGCTTGGGCTCTCCAAATGTGCTAAAAATAGATAAACAAACAAGACGTATACATGTTCAGGCCATCTAGAGGTGTAATACCCTATTCCTATTATGATGGTGATTTCTCTCTTTGGTGAAAGATCTTATAAGTTTATCAAGTACTCTTGAGTATTTAGACTCCGAATAGTTCTTCATTCTTTCTCTTCTAGGTTTCCTAGAAACTTCACAGCACGTAACAAAGTGTGTTTCCTCTCTAGGTTCCAACCTCTTCTCCCTATGGGTCCTGGTTATCCCTTTATACTCTTTCTGGAGCACACCACATAACCAAAGTTCGTGAAAGATTTTGTCTATTTCACTATTAGATGTGTAAAGTTTTGTCAACAACTTCTCTTATCGCTTGCTCCGTCGGCCTCAGGATCGGCCTCGGTAGGGGCGTGGTAGTCAACAACGCTCCCCCAGTTTCTCACGCCCATGTTAGGATAAACACGGGCTTGTAGTGATGGGCGATAGCTATAGCAGTTGCCACCTTATCTTCCATGCACTTAGTTTCAGGATACATAACCGTCCCGTCATAAATAAATGGATAGGTGTTAGTGGCCTAAGATAGGCCTGGTCACGCCGCTTAGTCTCTGCCTAGAAACAGCCTTGGGCTACCCTAAGGACTTTGTTCTTCACTATTTGGAATGGGGCATGCATCACCTCCAAATGGTTCCCAACAGGGTTAACATACCAGATAAAAGGACATGTGTCCTTGACTTGGTGTGCATTTTTTGCATGGGGACCCCGGTTCTTAGGTCACCAACATTATCATAAACATGGTACATAAATGATAAACTTAAGAAAAACTAGAGATATACAACTAAATTATATACATATAGCCGAGCTGCCAAATAGTAGAAGTTCAACAGAAACCTATCTATCCTTACCACACAGGCAAACCAACTAAGGGTAGGCCCCTACTTAGAACCATCCTAAAGATCGACAATTTCCGCATCACTTAACCTAAGTATCAAAATAAATAATACGCAAGAGTCAATACATTATATAAATAATATACTGTCAAGGCCCCAATCAAACATAAATATATGCAAGGTCTAAAACAAATGATGGTATTTGTAGTCTTATTTTTAGTATAAATGAGGTTTTAGTTTATAAACAGTTTGCAATAAATATTTGTAAAGCATTTGGAAAATATGTACATAATATAGTGATCCACATAAGTAATTTCATCAACACAAGTATTATCTCCACACTTTCACCATCATCCATGGTGGCAAATCATTATAATCAACATCATGCTCATCATAAATATCATAAACCACCAATCCCATAACCCATTTTTAGACAAATTTATAACACACAAAACTATATTCATGGTAGTCACTATATTGCTCATAACAATCAGTACAGCTAATCAATTAATTTTGACTCTATAGAGTTTATACAGCTTTAACCACATGATATAAATCACTCTAATTTGTTTGGTACCTATCGGTACATCCACATTCTACATGCTGAACACGGTATAGAGGTCACAACGAGGCCATTACATTTTATACTTGTCTAACCTTGCATGAGCACAATGAGTAAGAATCCACACTAGTCATATATCATAGTGCCATAAGAGTGGTTGGCCTACCAAATCGACATTGTGAAGAAAACCCACGAGGCACTCATTGTTGTATTGTACATTCTTAGACCCCAATGTTATGAGTTAACAAGCAAGCCCCTCACAGTAACATGCACAATAAAATATAAATTATCATAATCATAATCATCATCATATATATACTTGAACAACAACCACGTCCATTGTTAATTTACATGAATAGCTCATATAAATCATCACTTAGACTAGTTCATAATACAACCATCTCCCAATGCAAGGTTAGACAAGTACACAACTTAATAAGCCAAGTTCATCCAATACCAATACATGGATGTACAGAAAACAATGGTGCATGATATAGAGTCCAGTCCTTAATGGACCTAAACAGCATATGTGTACCCTTGTCGTCCAAGTCTAAAATCATATTTTTCATCATTTTAGTTCACAAGTATATAGAGAATCACCTATGTCCTGAAGTTATAAAATTTTTATTTTCATAAGTGTAAAGGGTCACAAAGTTATTTAGCATAACACTAAACATGGCTAAGCATATGGAGGCATAATAGCAAGTATAAAGCCATTTGAGTACATGGAGGGTACTCTAATACACTCTAAGGTTATAAACAGTGAGGAATATAAGTTTCAAGGTGGATTTATGCAGCAATTAGGTCTTAACTACCATTTTACCACATTCGTATAAAGTTTTGTATAAATAGACATGCAAAGTTGTAACCAAAATATTTTGCAAAAAACATAGGATTCAGGAAAGGGCACTTGCCTTACACACATAAGACCCTAATCTGATTGGCAACACCAATTCCACTCATTTACCGTCAACTGACTCACAATCTATATAATACGAATCAAATAGATACCAAATAATGCAAAAAATCCAATATGCTCTAATATACATGATTTCTTCACAGACTTATGATGAATTTATGTGAAATAATTTACATTTTATCATTTTGCGTTTGTGAGATGTAAAAATTACAAGTTATATACTAGAATATGTAATTTATTCCTTAGGTAATTTTTAGGGATATTTCTATGAGATGGTTTTATCAAATTCCACCTTACAGTATTGAAGAGCATTCAACAAAACTAGGTTCAATAATTTTGAAGCTAATACGAATTTCTTATGATTTTTACAGGTCATGGTATGCATTATAGTGTTTATTTGTCATGCAAAATTTTAGAGGTATTTCTTACAGTATGTGTCAGATTTTAGTTTACAGTAATAAAGAGCGTAAAGTTATGAATATAACAAAATTAGAATCATTTCATTTGGATTTATAACTAATCTTTTATGAATTTTAGAAGTTGTAATTGGTAATTATTTACTACACAAAACTTTAGTTATTTTATGTACCTAAAGTTCTAGGTTTTAGTTTACAATATTGAAGAGCTCAATTTTGTGAGTCTACTTAAATTTGGTTCATCTCAAATGGATCTAAAATGAATTTTCTATAGATTTTACAAGTTTGCATATTTTTCTGTTGAGCAAATAATGCATTAATCATTCCTTTCCTAACTTTTCCAGATTTTAAATATAGGGGTTTACAGATAAGTGAGAGCCAGTATGCCAATAGGCCTCTAAGTTTATGGAAATAGAACCCGCAGCCCTTCACGTGTTCAAGTCATATTTTATAAAGAGACCCTTTTTATATTATATTTACGTATTAGTTCTTGGCCCATATGTCAGTGAGTTTTTTATAATTAAAACCCTACATTTATTCAAAATTACAGGATATGTCCTCGCTTGCCGTACATAAGGGGCTATGGCCTCGCCGACGGCGAACGGCGGCTTGGATGGGATTGCGGCCAAAAGAAAAGTTGTAGAGGATCGCTGGGGTTGCGGGAGAATCTCTGGCGGCTAGTCCGAGTGGCAATGGGTTCGGGGTGCATATGCATGTCACTCTAAGGCCACTTATTAGCTAGCTTATTGCATGCATGAGTGTCTGCAGGGTACCAGGAGGCTCACCGAGCAGATTGCCAAGGTGGAAGAGCTCCGGCGAGGTGGTGATGATGGAAGAGCATGGCGGCGGTTTGAGGGAGCTCCGGGATGACGACGGTGGTTTGATCTGGTCACCAAGATGTCCACTCAGTGCATGCATGGTGTAGAACGTCACATTTAGAAGGTGTGAGAGCAAGGAATCAGGCCGGGGCTCACCGGAGAGGATGGAATTGATGGCGGCGGCTAGAGACCGGAGACGAGGGAGACGATAGCCGTTCTCCTCGCTCGCAGCATAACCGAGGGGTCTTCTTTGGGATGTTCGTCTTCGTGGCGAGTCGATCTCCTTGGCACGGCGGTTCGGTCAGAGGAGGTCCGACGTGACCGCAGCGGGGAGTTAACGCCGGCGGGCGCGCTCTGCGTGCGCGCTGGAGCTCCCGTGGGCGCGGCGGCGTTTCCGCGCCGTTACTGCACGAAATGGAATAATATCAGGGGAAATGGAACCGGCATGGAGAGGAGGCTACAGAACGCGAGAGACGTTCTTCTCCACGGTCGGCGACGAGTCTGTGGTGGAAGTGGGGGCTAGGGACGTTCGATCTTGGTTGGAATGGCCAGAACGTAGTAAGGGAGTGTAGAGAGACAGGTTGGAGCGAAGTATTGAGGACGTTCGCGATGTTGCCAGGTCAAGGTGGAGGTGGCCACGCCTTGGGTGTGCTGGAGGCGTTCTCGGGCGTCCACATGTACCCGGGGGCCAGCTAGTGTGTTTTAGGCAGTAGTGTGGCTGCCAGGTTGGGCAGGGAGCAGTGGGGCCCATGTGGAAGTGAGGATGGAGTAGAAATCGTATTTGTTACTTTGCAGTCTTATTTTTCGTGTACTATGGTGAGAAAGGATTTATAGAAAAAGTATTTGTAATTTGTTTAGAGTAAAATATATTTTTCCTTGTGAGTTACCCCTTTGACATATTTATCTAAAAGGTTTTAAATTTAGAAATATAAGGTCAAGACAAGTGTTCAGACAAGTTTCTTCTATTGGTGTTTTGTCAGTCGATAGTAATCATCGCAGCCGAGTTTTAGCTTTGACAACTGAAATAATCAATAGTGTTGACCCTACCGATCTTTTTGAGTTGTCAATTTTAGATAAAGTGAAACTTGGTAGGGTAACTTTTGAAAGGTTTTGATCAAAGAGCCATTTATGCATTTCCCTTACTTGCATAGAATTGATTGATTGTGTCATTCTTTGTTGTTGGTGAACTCTACCGAGTCAAAACTTGTTGAGCTTTTGTCTTAGTTCACTTTTAAGGTTAAAGTTTATCTAGGGTTGTACCAAACATGTGTTACTAATCCATTTAAGGGTTCTTGATAAAGATGTTTAGACCTTTTGTTTTAGGAAGCAGAAAGTTTCTAATTTACCTTATTTGAGTGTACTCTAGCTAGCTAGATGCCCTATTTGAGTAACCAAGAATTTTGGAAAAATTTCTTCCTGAATTTTAGCATAATTGAGTTTTCCTAAATCAAAATTTTGGGTATGTTACAGAAAGTGTACAACATGAGCTATTGGTTAATGAATTTAACACAAGCATTTTCTGAATGATGTGTTTCGGGTTTGTAAGGACTTTTGGAAGTGCATTTGATGATTTTTCGCTAGACCGCATGGTCTCAATGGTCAATATGTGGTGAAGATGTATCTCATTGAGTCGCGTTGTTTTAGTAGGCCCGTTTGGAAGGAATAAGGAAATTAAAAACCAACTGATGACAGCAAAAGTAGGCCCGTTTGATCAGCTGATTGAAGCAGGAAACCAAGGTGTGCAGAATTATGCCACCGTTAACGACTGCTGCAATGAGGCGGCCTCCCTATGCACGCGTGTTCGTGACGAACCAGCTCAAGCCATTTGGTCGGGTTGGGCACGTCTGCACACACTTTATGTATAAGAGCTGTAATTCCCAGTATAGTTGCAGATATTCCATTGTCATTTCTAAAAGAAACTCAACACTAAAGAAAAGATCAGAGGGAGAGATTAAAATGAAGCACAACCGTACTCCTACATATCTGCATATGATGTTCATTCTGAACTTTGTGGTATAACGATACACGCACAGATGAGCTTCCCTTTCAGCCTTAGTTGCTAAAATCCGTGCCGCACCTCGAGTTGGTTCTTAGCATCGTAGCAATTTTGGTCTTACGACTAAGGCATCCCAGCTTCTGTTTATAAGAATCAGCATGACACATTGGGAACTTACTGTGCATCATATTCTTCCCAATTCCCATACGGGTTAAATGTGCAACAAAACTGAGCAGGGGGCAAATGTTGCTCAAATAATGAAATTCAGATGAAGCAAACGAGGATGACTCTTCAATTGACATCTGTTCCGTGGGCTTTAGGTACCAATTATGTGGGTTGCTATCCGTTGAATCAGATTTTGAAATGTACAAGACCTTGTTGTGGAACTTGTGGAGTATTTTCCGGTGACCAATGCTTATGTAAGTAATCCCTGCAGCTTCAATCTGACTGTATAGATGACCCTGTGAAAAAGGAACAATTAGTCAGAAGCAATAGTGAGTAAATATAGGTCAATGAATCAGTGATCACTGACTGCATTGTTTGTGCATTCATAATTTCCAGGTCATCAATCCTCTCTTTGCCTCTAAACGAAGTAAAAACATTTGTGTAATTCAGGGGATGACGAATCTGTACTTAGCATTTCTTGGCAATTCATGGTAGCTAGTGTATTGTTAGTAATTAAGTAGTAACAGTATGGCAAATATAGCAGCAGAATATAATTGTTACCTCATTCATATCATCTAGTGCACTTGTGGACTCATCAAGAAGGACCAAAGTTGGTTTTGCAAGTAACAGCTGAGCAAATGCAAGATGCTGTTGCTCCCCCAGAGAGAGAACGCTGGCCCAATCATGCATAGAGTCCAAACCCAACGAGGCAATATATAGCCCAACTTAACAGCCTCAAGCACTCTGATCAGTTCATCAGTTGTGGGCATCTCAGACTTGGAACCAACTCCATCTGGTGTGGAGACTTCAGACAGAAAGTTAAGAGGGTCTGAAATTCATAAGATAGCACAACTTTAGGTAATTAGGTAAGATGCAAATGCATGTTCCGGAGCTTCCTGCCAGAAGTATTGTATCAAATAAACTTGAGGCAAAATGTGTAATCTTCGTATCAAGATGGATTTCTATAGCTTTATACCACATCCAACAATAAAATACAAACATTTTTTTAACTGTTTCATCACTATTAGGAACAGAATGATGCAACTATAAGGATCCAAAGAAGAAAAAAAGAGCAATGGTGAAGTGAGTTTGTGCATTATAATAATTTTATACTTCACTTGTTTCAAGATGCATTATTCCAGAATGTCATAGCATTGTAATGAAGTCACTTAAATTCAGAACTACCCCATGGGATCAGTTCTTGTCCTCATGTACATGTTTAAAATAGTTGAAAGTTTCTATGATGGTATGGTGCCTCTATGGCTTATGTTGCAGTGTATACAAAACTTTCATGTTGCTTTAGTGTCCACACCGATGTGGTTTCTACCAAGCAGGTGGTTTTCCATTGTGGTCTCTAACAAGAAAGAAGTTTGCACTTGATTGATCCTCATGCAATATAGGAAAAAATTACCTGTACTTTGAGGATCATTCTTTGATGAATGACAAACTTCTTCAGTCCATGTAGGATAGAGCAATTGCTGACAAAGGGTTCCCAAAACCATATATGGTCTCTGGAACAAAGAATACACCATTATCCCTTCTCTGCTTTGAACTTTGTAGCAGTTCTTTGCTGTTTGACTGTATGTTGGATGGCTCATCAGGACCTGAATTTGATGTTTGAAGCTCCATGGAACCTCTCACATGGTATATGATGTCCCCAGTACCACTGTTACAAAGGCCAGCCAAAGCACGTAACAAGAGGTTTTCCCACTTCCACTGGGCCCCATCACCTAAAGGCGAAAAATGAACATATCTCCTCTATCAGATGGCAGTGAACACTTATTTCTCCTATTTACAAGTAGGCAAGTAGCTAAAGAAACAAATACCAGTAGGTGGTCCTTTTCTTAAGTTCCACAGTGAGGTCAGTAATAAGAATGTTTTCACTCCTGGGTATTAATAATGTCAAATTACAAATCTCAAGAATCATGCATGGATCAGATCGTGTCCGTGATCCATTGGAACTCAGTACAGAATGACCAGTGCTCTTGAAAGTGATGTTGATCCCATCAATGTTATCACACTTGGATAAAGATGAATCATTTCCATCCAACAGATCATCAAATTCACCTGAAGATTATAGTTCAATTAGAATAGTCTAAATATGTTAGCAAGTAATGCTGAGAGAGAAAGAGGCATCACCTAGACAATCAATAACCGCTGAGAATGCACTAATTGATTGAAACTGGAACACAATGAGAGAAAAATCACTAAGGATATGATGGAAAGCAGACACTGATTGGTTTATTACTCCAAATTCAATTTTTCCTGAGAAGTACATTGGAGCAACAACCACAGCTGGCAGGATCTGTATTAAATAACGGTAACCATTGGTGAAAAACTCCAGATTACGAGATGCTATCAGCAATTCCTGCAAACAGAACAGGGAAAAAAATATAAATTGGACTGCTTAGAAAAATAACTCACATCATAAGTTTCCATCTGATCATTCAAAAAACATGGAGCTGCTGCAAAGTGCCAGTTTTTCAGGGATATTACACTCATAAAAAAGCAACTAATCCTATTAGTATGACCGAGTCTTTGTTTTGGAATCCACAAACTATCTAACATTTGGATAAGTCTTCAAAAAAACTTTTGATACCAGTTACTAGGTGTACTATATAACTAATTCTATTGTAAGAAGAATATTACAGCACATGTAAAACCAAAATGTTATTATTACATCATGGTTTTAATAGTATATTATTGACAAATTTACATCAAACAAAAATCTGGGTATTAAAATTGGCATGTAGCCCATGAAATACCACAACCACATAAAGGAATATGTACATTTTATATGTTCTACGATGCTTTTAGTAGCTACGCTATCCTATTCCAATATTACAAAACTAAATGTCAGAACAAACAACTTGTGTAAAATGAATAATGATGTATGGTGAAAGAAAGTATATACAAGCAATACTTACGCTAAGGTTTTCAAAAGCCCTCCTGAATCGATCCAACAAAAGTTGCAATTCATTTTCTTCGCCGCCATAAAAAGAAATTGATTCAGCATTTTCTCTAACTCGGACAAGTCCATAACGAAAATCTGCTTCTTTCTTTTCTTCCATGAAGTTCAAGTTGACCAAATTCTGTACGTACAAGAACGGCCAGAAATTAGTTTTAAAGAAGAAAGAAAGAGTATGCTCAATGCAAGTTGAAGATAAATAATGTTGATAAGCAACTTACTTTACCCAGGAAGATACTAATTCCAGTGCCCCCAAGGGAGTAGACGATAAGAACAATGAATAATGGTGGATAAATCCCATAAAGGATGTTGCTGAATGATATCAAGTCCACGGCAGCTTTAAAAAAATGTCAGAGAAAATGCAAGCACGGTTCCAGTGAATGCACTGAGATCATCATTGATCCGGGTTATCAATTATTGATTGAGATTCAATCTTATAGAAAGTTCTGTTTTTAAAGTAGCGCTTCATGTAATAACTTGTCATCCAAGATCGCCATCTTAAAGAAAGGGTCTCTCTTGCATAGTCTCTCAAGACAAAGAACTGCAGGATAGTGAGAGTAGAAATCAGAACACAATTACGCTCAGAGGAACACAGGTTGTTGATTCTGCAATGCAGAAAGTACATATCCTTGATTGATAGATACTAATAGAAGTAGTAGCAATTCTAGACACACTGCTGGAAAACAGGAACAGAAGTAAGATTCTAGAAGCTAATCCATCTAGTGGAAAAATCAGAGTGCTGAATGGTTTATGGTCATAATTGGGGTATTTTGCCAGATGGAGACAGGCTGCTGGGTTCCAGGTTGAATAGTAAAAATGAATTTTGCTAGATTCTTGAGAAAACTATTGAAGTTTCAACGTAGAGTTCTACCATAAAAAAAGAAGCAGCAGAACTCAGAGATCTCCAGTGCCATAATAACCATTGATACTTGAAATAGCCAACTATGACTGTGTTGCCTTCCAAATATTACTTTCTACATTCTAATTATTTAACATTATTGGAACTTTTATCATCTTTGAGAATCGAGATGTACATTGACAGCAATACCAAATTTGGTAATATAGTTACATGATATTGTGATACTATTTTGACATTACTTATGGAAAATCTAGTGATATGTGATATAGTTCTTGTATAGACAATCTAAACAAGTGATGAAAAAAGGGTTAGTCATAAGCTAGCACAATCTGATATTTTCACAATCTGTGTCTAAGTGATACAAATAGTTGTAACAGGCTAACAGCTTGAAGAGCAATACCTACAAAAGAGCAGCAATATGCTCACCGGTATTCCTACAGCAAAACCTCCCAGGTAATACAGCAGTTGCTTGGTAAATTGTTTCTGGTCCTTGTCTTGCAAGAGAAAACACTAAATGTGTGTTAGCAAACAAAAGAGAAGCTATTGTACATCCACTTTGAACTTTTGATGATAATGACACGCCACCTTCGGTAACACTTGTAACAATAAAAAGCAGAAGTGTCCTTATTTTTTGTCTAGTTTGAGTCTTGCAGATCACCCAAATTATCAAATGAGGGTGTGTTAATTTTAGTAAAAGAGACTTATTGTGTACTATATAAAGGACCTCTCCTCTCCTGCTCCCTCATTGTTATGTGCACTGCAATTCCGTGTGTGTAATTTTGTTCAGAACGTACAATGAAACTACAAGGTAACAATTTAAACAAGACACAGAACATACCAGCAAGGGCATTGTAGAAGTCACGGCCCAGAAAGTTAAATCCAACACTGATTCCAGTAGTTGCTAATGTAAGAGTAAATACTGCTGCAAGCCTCAGCCTTGCTTGCACTTTATCTTCTGACCAGTAAGGGGCAGCAACTTTCCAAAATCTCCTAGCTAGTGTTTTGTGGTCCGTATCAACTCTCTAGCAGAATGAGATGAAAAGACATACATTCATTAGCACCAACCATTACCGAAAGGCACTATCTCCACCATGGATGAAAGAAAATATAGCACAGCATTAACCATAAGACCGTAACATAACATGTACTGAACAAAAATACAATGTCATCACTAATGTCTAGTAGTATTTTTTTCTCTTACAAACTATAATAGCTAATAGACGATTGCTTAGCTCGCACACACACTAGAATTGCATTTACAATTCTGGATCTCAAGGCTCATACAGTTTCACATTATGAATAGAAACTTAGCCAGCCAGATTGAACCAAATGAAGTGAAATGACATAATCACAAGAGAGAAGACAATTGATACTCTGGCTATGTATAACTAAACAATTCAACACAGCATCCCATGGTTGATTTCAAAGCCGACTATTGCCCACAGATAGCAAACCCACGGCGCCAATCATACCACACCACCGAAAAATCGAGCAATGCCGCAGGAAAGCTACAGCATGACGCGGAATTACAGGCACAAATATAAACCTCAAAACGCAAATGATATATACCTAGCGAACTCTGAAGTCAGGCTCTGAGCTCATAGTTTAAGCTATAAGCAAGCACCGAAGCAGATCACGCGCGCACAAACCGAAAACAAAAACACAGCGGGAACTCCACGGAGCAGAAAAACCTGCACCGGACCATCCATCACCTTATCCTCGGCATCGGGACAAGAGCAGTCGCCCGCGGCGGCGCATGGAGGAGGCCACCGCCGGGGGCCAGTGGAAGCGGGAGTGCAGCGGCAGCGGGGAACCGAAGCAAACCCCCCCGGGGGGGGGGGGGGGGGTCGAGGCGCTGAGACGGCCGCGGCGGTGGATGGAGCGGGAAGAGCAATAGCCTCGAGGACGAAGTGGAGGGGAAGCACGCGGGCACGGTAGATAACCCCATCTCGCCTCGCCCCCACCGTTTGGTGCCTTCTGGACTTCGCTTTTCTCCCACTTTTTTCCTCTCGTGACCTCGTGTGGTCTCGCCGCGGGCGAGCAATGGCGACGAGCGGCGTGACGGCGAGAGAGAGAGAGAGAGGCGTACCAGCGAGCGCCGCTCGGAGAAGTCCAGTACGAAACTACGTCCCAGGGATGTGGCGCTTCGTCCGTACCCGACTAGCCCTTTGGACAATGACAAGCCGGGCCCAAGGAGATTGGGGCCCAGGAGCAGTGACAGTAAAAGGTGGGACACGTGTCCCTCTGAGGACGACCCGCCGGGAGGTGGCAGCAGCACCACACGCGGCCTACCTGATTGGAAGACTTCAAAGCAGGAATGCAGAAACTGAAACCGAACTGTACAAAAAAACTACAGATAGTCTCCAGCACAGCAGAAAATGGTATGCATTTGGATATTCATTTCTTTCTTTTCATCATGGAGAAAAAGCATTATCAATATTTATCTTATTACATCAAAGTACGGAATTTACAAGGGCTGGCGGCGGTTGTTAATTGCCAGGTGCCAGCTATGTTCTCATCGAAAGTCTCGAAACCAGTAAATCCAACCTCGCTATCTAGCAAAATTTGTGTAAAAAAAAACCACAAACTTTGTAATTGTTGACAGCCAACCTTAAATAAACCAAAGAATCAGGATGAATCTGAGAATATAGCCCTTTGGCATGGTAGGGGGGTTAGCCTTGTGACTCGTGAGAATGATCGCTTCAGTTCATGTATCCACGGCAGTTAGGAGCTTTACACAGACAAGGAACCCTGCAGTCCTCTGACTCGTCAGGGTCAAACAAGTAGTCATAGCTGCACATAAAGAGGGAGACAGATCAGAAAATTGTAAAGATCCATAGCTTCAGGAATGGAGACAGTGAGCTGTACTCTCAAGGTATAAAAAAGGCATCAGAACAGGGCAGGGTAAAGGGCAATTACGTTAGTTCTTCTCCAGCAGAGACTTCTCTTTTGGCTATAAGAATTATCTGGCTCTTTTCATCGCCGACACTCATGATCCTTGCATAGCAATTAGGCATACACTGGAAGCATGATGATAATATTTAGCTGTCATATTCTGTTGGGCTATTAAGGTAGAGAGAAGCTGCAAATGAGAAAACCAAAGTAGTACCGAGTGATTAATCAGGCGGGCTATGTTCCCTTTCTCTGTAGCATCAACAACAACGTCTTCACTTATCTTGAACAGCTGCAGTGCAACATAAAGAATCATCACCATCGCAGATAGTTAGATGTGGTATTTCAAGTAGATCATTAACCTATCTGGAAATCATTGCATTATTCACAGGTAGAACTGCCTAAATCATTCAAGTCAAAAGTACAATAGACGACCTCCACAAAAAAACACAGTAAACAACTTACATAACAATCTTTCTTTTCCCTGTGATACCGTGCTTCCCTCAAATCTGCAACACTACGTCTAACTTGATCACCACGATATTCAATAACCTGCCACAAGAGTGATCCATTGACATGTTAAGAACAGGCTCCTAGTATTTGGATGCACACCAAACAATAGAACAGGAATGCTAACTATTTACCATGATACACTATTGAGTTTTATTGGAAAAAAATGCATATAACTTAAATGGCATACCATTTGCCCCTCCTGGATTTTCTTAGCGGCAAAGAGCCCCCATCCATGTATTCCAGATCGACCACAAGAGACCATTTTATTTTCTATTTTCTGAAATCATCAAACATCGAGTGTATCAGTATGCTGAAATCAAGTAGTAAGAATAACAATCAATCAGAAACTAAACCTGTAAATAGCGAAGTCGTTCTTTAAAAGTTGCAAAGGCTTTTTCATCCTTTTGATCCTGTTAACAAGTAGGTAAGATGCATAAGTTCTTCTGGCATTCAATAGTTGCTGGAAGAAAGAGAGTACAGTAGTCAGAATGGGATAGTTACCATGCAAGCGTTCAAACCCTCAATTGACTCATGGGAATGATGTCGGGGTCCCATTATTCTGTGGGCAATTGCCTCTCCTGGCTCTTTCTGGAACATGCAGAAAATTTAGTGGTAGAGGATAGCTTTAAAAAAAATAACAGAAATAAAACCCAGGCAGATCCATTCATCCATATTCTAGACATCCTATTATTCCAAAAGAAATGTATATAACTGCCACTAAGAGTCCCATCCTTTGAACAAGCAAAACCAGAGATGGATTACAGCACGAGAAACCCATGCAGACAAGAATCTAAATTGCTTGGATGAAGTTGAACTAAGAATTTTACATAAACTAAAAAGGAAATTACCAAAAGGAGAAAGAACATAAAGTTTAAAGGATGGGCTACAAAGAATTACAAAAAGAAAGTGGACCATAACAAATTCATAAATTATCCCTGCCAATTAACACTATCTTTTATCATATTGGGAGGAACAAAGAAACAAAACAGAATATGGGCGTGATAAGATACCTTAGTTTTCAGCATTTCATAAGGTAGGCACCTTGCAGCTGGGCAGTCAGAAATTTTAGCAGGAAGGACATTCTTCTGTAGATTTTCTTTCCTGACAAGTCTTGTACCAGTCTGTTTCTCATTATTTTGGGGCAAAAATTTGGTTGAGAAAACTCCTTCAGGCGTCTTAACTATCAAGACATTATCTGGGTCAGGAGCACTGCAAAGGGTCAGTAGAACAGGTGTAAGTAACACAAATTTGTGGCACTTAATCCTTTAAGGTAGAATTGCCACTCCCACAAATAACTATGAGATAATAGAACTGTTCCAATATCTTGCCAATTTAATTCGTCTGATTACCATTGATTTTGCTCAAAAAAGAATGTCTTACTACACTACTAAGATGGAGACCAAAAAGAAAGAACAAGGTCTGAAAAATAAGAGTCATCAGCCTATATTGGAACTTTTCTTTTTAAGAATGGAAACAATTTGACGATTTATATTTGAACCAGAGGGCGAAACAGTACGGTGAAAAGAAAAATACCTGTGAAATGCACAGTAGGAAACCATTCTTGTTATGTTCCTTCCATTTTTTTCAGAGTATTGCAACTACAAGCAACAGAAAAAAAAACGATTATAATAAATTTTCTCCAGTTGTGCATTAATGAAAAAATAATTGACTGATAAATTAACATCAAATGATAGAGAATAAATTTTAAACAAATGTGCAGGTCATGCTTGAATGCAATAGCTTATATGGAAAAATGAAGCATAAGGCATGTGCTCTTCAAAGCAACAGTACACAGAATCAATAAAAAAATACCAAGCAGGTGAGTATAAGTGCACAAAACTCTCTCAGACAAGCATCATAAGACTCATAAGTCATAATATGAATTTCTTTTTTATTTAAGAAAGAAAAGGGTCTCCATTCTACCTCCATGCGATATCCTGCTCTTGATGCACACATTGCATGATAGTAAGTAGAGCACTTGTAGCACTGAGTGCAGGCACCATGGATCTGCTTGCATATAACACATGTCTGGAATTCACATGACAACATTGTGTAAACAAACATTAAGGCAGGATTTCAACAAATAAACTGACAATGAATATACAATGCATAACATTATACAAAATAACGATGTGAAATCCTAACCTTCTTAAAGTACTCTGAAGGGATGCTCAATATGCCCATGGCTGGCTCCATTGTCTCATCAACAGGAAAAGAGACTTTAGGTTGAAACCAGGCACAAGTAATATGAACCCATAGTTGGTCAATATCTGTTGGCTTGAGAGCGCCGCCTAATGCATTTAAAAAAAATGAACACCAAGCACCACTATAATTTATCAAATGAGGTACATCATATAAACATGAGAATAAGGAACACCGGAAAGCCTCAGAAAAAATGTGAGGTATCATTCAATACTGTGATGGCATACGACATCATGGTGGGAATGATACCTTTGACAGGACAAAGACAACATTCTCTTTTTTGTTTTGGCAGTTCACATGCTCGACAGACCCAATTTGTAAAATCTTGTACATTACGTGCTCCATAGCACTCTTGGTGGACAGCTATTTGGCATCTGCACATAAAGATTTTGGAGAGAATTGTTTAAGCTACACGCAGTCCTAAAACATATAATGAATCCACAAACTAAGGGTATCAAACAAGCTTCAAAGGTTAGCAGGAAATACCTGTTGCAAATAATGATTTTGTTGTAGTCCCAATCCTCAACCCATCGACAAACAGCACAACGTTCAGTTGTCCATCTAGCATTGACAGGACTAAAAGAGTTTGCTGCAAGCATCAAATTCATTAGTTATGAAACAAGTTGCGCACACCAACAGCAGAAACCAACATAAACTCAAAGGCCAGTGTACCTAGCAATTTCAGCAACTCTTCTTTATTAATACTTGGTGTAGAAGCCTTCAAATTTGCGCAGGGAGTATCATCCAACTAAAGGTAATGACAAATGTGAAAGAAGCCATATCAAGTTCTCATACCTTTGAATTTATTGAAAACTAGGTGAATATAAAGTTTAGCAATCATTGTAGACCACCAACTTTCAGATAAATGAAGATCATAAAGGCTTACCAAGGTTACCAATGGATCCCCATTGCTCTTAAGTTTAACACTCATCTTCCAGTTCTTCTTCCTTGAACCAGTATGTCTCTCCCACTCACTCAGACTCATCAGCCTTTCCTTGCAAGAATTACATTGGCATAGTATCCTGCCAGCAACAAAACAAAGTCAATACCAACAGTGGCACCAGTAAGATATCAGGAAATCAGTTTATAGCCCTTTAGAAAGAAAGTAGTGGTTGTGGTGGTGAATCTGCCACCCAGACATCACCTCCAAGCTGCATTGTTATGAATAATACATGAATTTATTTAATATTAAACAATCGACCTTTCAAATGCTGTTTTTTTCTTATTGAGCCTTCTAAACCACAAGCTGGCGACTGTCTATCACAAGTGAGCCACCAAACTATCCTTCCAAGTTGGCTGGTATGGTAAGAACCAACAATGATAAATCATTTTTTTACACAACAATTCTGATTACCAAATCAGCTCTTGCATAAACCCACATGTCAATTTTCATGCCAAATGAATGAAACAAAAGAGAAATGTATGCCCCAAGGAAAACAACCACTCACAAAAATTTATTAGTCCTAAGAACATATGACTTTACACGATATGGGGGGCTCAGAAAAATAATAAAATCACATAAGAGTATTGATATCCAACTAAGCTTAAAGAAACATGCTGACTGTAGATTAAATAGAAGATATGCAGAATACATACATGTGCTTCTTAGGTAAATACATTCCGTCCATCCCAAAGCAGAACACGGGTATCATTTCTGGCAGTTTTTCCTTTGAAGTGTTAGTGCATCTGTGTATAGATACATTAGAAAGTGGCATGCCTATAATCATTTCAGTAATGGTAAATAGAAATCGATAGGTTGGAGGAAAAATTAAATAACTCACTCTGAACTGTTCAGAGATTTCATTTGTTCAACCGGAGGTACTGTCTTGCGCTTTGATTTGCAATCTGGACAGAAGTAATCAGCATTTTCTAAGTCCTATAAAACAGTACTGGAGTCAGCAAATTATATGCAGTTACTTGTAGAACTGTTTGATATATATATCAAACAATAGGATAAAAAATATCAACATCAAAACAAAAGAAGCAGATTACCTCCATGTTAATGCATGTTATGTCACATTCTACATGAACCCAAATTTGACACTCATCACAACAAACCTGAAAAGAAGGGTGTTGCAGGTTGTGAGCCTTGACCCTTGGACAAATCAAGAGAACATGTAGAATATAACAGCGACAAAACACATATATTTCTAAGCTCTTACCCAATTTCCACCATCTGTGTGGTGCCAGATTTTCTTGCATATGCCACAGTACTGCTTTGACTGCAATAGCTGCAGATATCATAGAGTTTGCACACGTAAGGCACCACAAAAACAGAAAACTGTAATGGAACACACAAAAACCCATCTCAAATGTATGAGCCACATACCTTATCACAGTGCCTACAGAGTAATTGCTCTCCCGCTTGCTTCTTTTTCTTTGCGGTCTTGGATGGAACACGATTGCCACAGCTATCACAACATCCAGGTGATTTGCCAACAATCTGCAGTACAGTTGATTAGATTGCAGCTCAGCTGAAAGTTGTAACAAGGCACTCACAAGGTCTTTACAGTTGTGATGCATCCATCCGTTTACCTGAGCCTCCGATTGACATTCCTGGTCATTATTAGAACCAGTCCCTTCCTGAAACCCGTCAGGGAAAGATTGGTCATTGACAGACTTCTCTAGTGAGCACCCCTCATCCATTTCGAGCTCAAAAAACCCATGCTCCGCAAGGAAAGCCTCCTCAATTGCTTGACGGAATCTGCTTGTCTTGAGTTTGTACAAAGGCTGACCCTGAAACCTGGGAGACCAAAGAAATTTCAGATACCACTCAGGTAAAGAAAGCCTCATTCATTATATGCCAGCAGCTTACCGGTCTAAGTAGTCCACAAAGGGAAAGATCATCCCTTGCTTAATCCATCCATAGTCCTGCAAAGAAATGCAGTACTGTGAGTTGACGCAAACCAAAAAAACAGAAAGGGACTGTTTGGTCCATGCGCTCACATGGTCTACCCTGTTTCAGTTGCACTTCGTGGAACTCTTATCTGAGTTATACAATTAAATGTTGGGTTGTGGATTTCAAGGACAAAACAAAATTACACCACCCCGCAATGCTTAACCAGAAAATTATAGATAATTACCCTGCCATGCCCACCAGAAGAGTATCCAAAGAACATGACGCAGAGGGCACCCGGGATGCAGGAGTTTAAGACGACTGCTGGCGCATGCAGCAGTGGGTCAATCACCACCGCAGGCCATGCTGGACACTTCTTCCCCGACCTCGCCCACACAACATCACCCAGCACGAAATCTTCCGGCCAGTAAAAATCCTCTTTTTTGTCGCCACCCTCCCTCTGCGGCTTGCACTCTACCACCACGGACTTCCCCTCCGGCACCACATTTCTGCCGGCATTGCTCAAGGACGTCACCACGCTACCGCTGAAGCCGCTAGAGCTGCTGCTTCTGCTGATATTCCTGCATGCCCGGTACAATTCCTCCTCCGTCTGCACCGGCCGCTCATCGCCGGACCACACCACGGTCTCCACGGCGCCAAAGGCGGCGCCTTTGGGCTCCACCGCCCGCACCTCCACATTGTACACCTCCCCGTCCCCGCCGCCCCCCGCGGCCAACTTCGCGGGCCTCCCCTTTTTTGCGGGCGGAGGCAGCGCCAACACCGAGTCCCTAAACCGCGACGGGACCACCCGCTCGCGGCGGCGTTTGGCGGGCGTCATGCCGGTCCCCCCTCCACCGGCTGGGGGCTCCTCCATCTCCACCTCCCCGGGGACCGCGGCGGCGGTGCAGCGCTTGAGCGGGATGCGGGACGCGAGCATCCCGCGGCGCCGCGAGAAACAAACCCTAGAATCCCAACTCGTCTCGGTGGTCAATCCTCCGCGGCTCGGGGTGGGGTATCCTTAGGGTTCCGACCGCTCGGGCCGGGGATTTTAAGGATCTCGACTTCCCGGGCTCCGGGGTCGGTTCGGAGGCGACGCGCCGGCGCAGGGGCGAAAATTTTGGGTTCCCTCCGGGACTCCGAGGGATTGGGGGGGGTGGGGGGGGGGGGCTCGGGTTTTGAACGTAAATTTCGAACGCGATGTCGGGAACGTGGCGGAGGCGAGGTGCGGAAGGAAGACGGCTCGTCGGCGCCCGGGAGATGAGACGGGAGGCTGACAGGTGGGGAGGTGGGGGCGGAAAGGGCTTTCCGCGCGGATCTGGATCCAGGGCGCGGCTTCTGGCTCGGAGCTCTCTCCTCGGGCACTGGACTTTCTGGCCTTCTTCGGTTTCGACGTGGATAAGGGTGACGCACGCAAGACGTAAACTTTGGAGGAGCGATGAAAGTGTACATGTCCCGGTCTCTGGTCCGGGCTATGAGCAGTGTGGGCTGTGCGTGCCCAGGTTCACCTTTTCGATTGGGTGTTCGACCCTCAACGGTCTGACATTTTTCGGCAAATTTCTATCAAATTTTGGTTAAATTTTACAGCTCGAATTTGAATTCTTAAAAACCATTCAAAACTTCACTCAGAATATATTTTCGTCTCACATCAAAACCTCGAAATTTACGGTTTTCTATCAGTTTTCAACGTAAACATAGCTGTGCCCCTCAGCTGAGCAACACGAAGGCATTAAAAGTAAAACGTCGGCAACAGAAGTACAGAACATTGCATCGATGATGAACAGAGCGAAGGCACCAGCTTCTCCTTACCAAAGCTCTTCTTCCTCAATTCAATTTTTCGAAAAACAATCAAATTTTTTAACATGTATTTACATTGTAGATTTAATATAGTTGCAATGCAAATGTTAGCATTATAATAATATATCTTATATATTACCATTAAGAATATGTATAAACCTATATATAAAAAGTTAGTAAGTCCAACCCAAAACAATATGTTGATATTCTGTTATCTTATAATATATTATAATATAATATAAATAGATGTTTTCTGAAGAAGAGATCATTTAATTATAAACCAGTCAACATTAAAAGAAAACATTTTTACTAGTCACCAACTACAACCCATAACCTCAAATATGATACATTATATTCTATTACCTTCTCGAGAGTATAAACCAATTTAAAAATTATTGTCATGTCTCTTATCTCTTTGTATATATATATGTCATACCTTATATACTTAACTATAACCCATCAATAATAAAATCTACTTTTATATTTTATCGTAATAATACAAAAGGTGATATAAATATATACTACGTATCTTGGTCATGGTCATAAAAATAAATCAAAGTTACATAGCTAGCTCCATAATTCTCTAGAAGAGATTAGCCAAATAAAAAAAAGTAAATACTTAATAAAAAAAGGGGAGATAGGTGCACGAGGGAAAAGCAATTATGCAGGCTTGCCGAACGAATCGATCTGATGGCCAAACAATCCTACTGAAATCTAGCGGAGAATCTGTCGACATCTTATAGCAGCCATAATAGCAGGTTACAGATCGACTATATGCACACGTGGAAGAGAGAGTATGCACACATGGAAGAGAGAGACTACAAATCGGCTATATACACACACGTGGACGAGAGAGTATGCACGCATGGATAAGAGATGCTACAAATCGGCTATATGTACACGTGGAGGAGAGAGAGAAATGATGAGTGTTGTCTCTTATATAATAGATAACTTTACACACGTTGCAAGATGACTATGTATTTAACATAGGTAAGAAAAAGAGAGAGTAGAAAAAGATAGAAGCAAGTTTAATAATATAAATTGACACATATATATTATATCATTAATATCTGATTTATATATAATTAGCTATAAATTTATATTCCACCTTTCTTCTCTTCTATCTTCTCTCTCATCTACATAATTACAAATATGGTGCGGTAACTTATACAACCTACTGCTGCGTTATCTAATTGTACTCACTCTTAGCTCTAATAATAATGTTTATAGCTAGTTGTTATCTCTATCTCTATTATTAAACTTACTCTTAGCACAATCGTTCTTTTTTAGTTTCATTTTTCTTCCCAGTCTAGCTGCAGGCACAAGCCATCCAGAGTTGGTGTTGGGATGGGGAAGAGAGTGACAGGGGCAATTTTTCTATTTTTTAAAACTGACAGAGCACTGACTTGGATGGAATAGAAGGGTGAGAAAATTCTGGTCAGTGCCCTACACAGGAATAGCGAGTTTCCAGTGCCATATAAGCATTTAGTTATGATCTTTATGTTTGGCCTCGGCTTTGAACCTTTCATCCTTACATCTATGATTTTCCACACCTCTGTGCATTTCTTCTTGAACTTCCATCTTTATGTTGTTGCATGTAAACATCTCTAGCTAGGGTCTGTCTGTCCCTACTCTGTGGTTCATGTTTTCCATCAGACCGATCCTTTGTTTCCCTATGTTTCCCATCTTCTCCAACTCACCATCATGCAACTTGTCTTTAAATTGATGTTTTGCTGAAAAACAATAAAAATACTGTGAGATTGATTGAGGTGTTAAAATAAATCAGACATCATGATCAGAAGGTCTGAGAACCAACTGGCACCAATAATCTCCTGTCTTTTTTTATTGGTGAAAAACAATGCAATCAAAATTACACAATCCTAAAATAATAGCCTAGAAATACCACTTTAGTTGGGATTTGATGGGATAACAAAACCATGAAAAATGATATTCTAGAAAACATAAAATCAAGAAGATTGAATAGATTAGATTACAACATTTTGCCAATTGTACAGATATATGCTCCCATCATCTAATGTTGAAACAAAGAGGGGAGAGGTGGGAGTTCCCAATGCATAGTATTTGAGAAAATTGCTTGCACGGTCCTCCAATTTCAGCCAATTCCTTTTGCGCTCCTAATTTCGTGTACTTCCTTGCCTCTAAATTTTAGTTTTGATCCCTAACATATGCATTCTATTAGTTCACCATTCCATAGCTAGTGAAAAGTCTATTTTGCCTGTATTCATAAGTTTACTATGTGAGGTATTATCCATGAGAAATATAATAATATAGAAAGTTTAATATTTA
The DNA here is from genome assembly GCA_030770085.1 of Oryza coarctata. Classification (NCBI taxonomy): domain Eukaryota; kingdom Viridiplantae; phylum Streptophyta; class Magnoliopsida; order Poales; family Poaceae; genus Oryza; species Oryza coarctata. Next base: position 5,339,113 of record CM061462.1, read on the forward strand.
ATTTTTTTAGAGTAGATTGCACTTTGGGACACGTATTTTCCCCAAAGCTTCACTTTGAATCATCATGAAAGAATCTTTTTCACTTTGAAATAGTTATTTTTTGACAAAAGATGCACATTGGATTGGGATGGCCCACATGTCTATTACTTGGGACACCTAGTCTCAATATCAATATTAAAATCTTTCGGTCCTAATTAAATTAAGATATGATAAAAATAAAATCCAACAGAAACCACACATATTAATGTTTAGAAAAAAATAACTGTTTTCATACACTCTTAATACTTCATGAATATTACAACAATTCAAGTCTCTTCACATTATTATATTTAATTATTAAATATATCATTTTTTAAGCTAATATTTTATACTATATAATATTATAGGTCTAATTGTTATTCTATAAAACTTATATTTTAGCCCAGTGCAAAATTTAACAACAATACTAAAATAAAAAAAATCCAAAGTGAAACTTTAACGAGAATATATAGCCCAATGTATAATTTACTCTAATTTTTATTAAAAAGAGTATACTTAGCATATTCTTTTGTTGCTATATACAGTAGACCTGGTGACTCTTGTATATTTATCTCAAAGAAATGATGATATACGACTATAGTTGTTATGCTTAACGTCTTTAAAAAATGTTACATATCCTTTTTAATATATAATAAATTCTCTGTATAATACGACCTTGTAGAACTAATGAATATTGTAGTGACAGCGAACTAATGTATTTCCAACGTTAGATTCTATAATTTCCTACATTCCTTCCATGCCTAAGGGTAAAAAGTTATTTTTACATCCATTAAAAACTTTTTTAATAGACGCTGTTACAAAACAAAAATATGTCAAACTGCTAATTCATTTTTCACGGAGAATGGTATTTAAAAACCGATAAATTTCTCCTAAACCACTGATATGTACATGAAACGTAAATAACAAACAAGAGTCTTCTTTTTTATAGGCAACCAAGCAATAACCTTCCTTGGATAAATTTGTTAGTACTACCATTTCAATTTTTTTAAAAAAAACCATTAGGTTTCACTCCCATGACATTTGAAACAAAAATTTTGCAAGCATCAATCCTTGTTTCCATATGAAAGCTATCACAAGTTTGTAAATTTGTAGAGTATTAGTCACTAAAGCTAGTTTTCACGTGCTCTCAAGAACTTTTGACTTAAAAAAATAAACATAGCAATGACATAAGCCGCTCTTCTTGTCCGCTTTCCTGATTAGATTATCTAATCCAGTGATTCAGATTCCATCATAAGAAACCTCCACATTTGAAACATGCTTCACATAATGCCATATGATATTTGGAACTCCAAACCATGAATGCCTCACTGCAGCGTAGTTGAGCTGCCGTAGAAGTGGAACACAGCACTTGCCATCTTCCCCATTTTTTGCTGCTACAAATCTGCCATTGATTTGCAAAGCTAGCATAACTAAAGCAATATTAAAAAAAGATGTTGGTATCAGAATTTCTCAAATCCTCCAATCTTTACTTCACAAAGAAAACTTCCTATGATTGAAACTGATTCCTTCCACAATATTAGCACCTATAGCAATCTGCACCCAGCAGATATTTGTTGTTTTCTCACATAAACATCTATCTGTTTTTTCAAAAAGAAAAAACATCTAGTAATATAATCGTGTATACTCAGTAAAATGCACCAAAGGAGAAAAGGTCAAAATCAAATTAATGTCTTTGTTTGTTGACTTGCTTTCAAATAATGACACCTCTGTACAATGTGGACAAGAATGTGTCACAAATGGCAGCATAAATCTGTACTACCAAAAAACTAAACAAAAAAAAGAGTAAATCCGGTAACCATTTGATCTATTTGATTACATAGTTACTTTTTCATAATCAACACACCAAAAAAATAGCTTTGATCCCATACTATGTTGCTGCCTCCGGCAAACTCAATTCTTATACTATATGCTATCGATGCCTGCTCCTGTTTTGAGAATGTCACAAATAGATGTAACTATATGAGCTACCAAACAACAGATTCTAGTCTCTTCAGAAAGAAATTCAACAATATTTTTATGCAACTCAACAAATAAATGATGGTAGAGATCCAAGTGTAAAAAATGGAAATAGTGGGTACGTGCATAAAAAAATTCAGGAAATGCATTTCTAACAAAGCAAGGAAATAATTGAACTAATAAATCCTACGGTGATGTATCTGACTTTTAACTCAATTGTACCTTATATTGCTAAAACATTCAATCATGGCATTCCCTTACTGAGGTATTCCCTTTACAGAAAAGAATCTGCCCGGGATTTAACCCCTGAAAGGTGAAATCCAACGGGCCTGATAATCTGCTACCACCGCAGATAAAAACAGTCGTTACATTGAAGTTAACATCATGTCAGTTCTGTCCAGGGATGAATACTTCAATGCTATACAATTATCCCCATTGTGCAGTGTGATAAATGGATAGGCAAAACACTCTAGGGTGCAAAAGACCATGTGAAAAATGGACACAGCACTCTCATGTAAATTTATGGCTATCTAGAGTTCTAAGTCACAATTATATACGCATCCCTCCTCTACATACAATACAAGAGGCTCTTGTCTGTAATTATAACTTGTCTGTTCATAGCATCAATATTCTACATCATGATGGGTTGTGATTCGTGCAATTTGGATGCAAAATACATATTTTTGTTATTTATAATGCATTAATTATCTATAAGCAATTTATGTGAACTTGTCAAAGGAATTTATGCAAACATCAGAGTGGAGACGGCAAGTTGTCGTGGCCTCCATCTCTTTGGGTACCATGAAGAAGCTAGAATATGCAACTATTTACAGAAACATTGTTCTGCCATTCACGATTGAACTCGAAATATTAAATTTGATCTTCCTTAAGTACACAAAATGACCATGTTGTGGATCTTTGAAATAGTCATGGAATTTGTGATTTGGGGTGTTACCTTCAGTAGTCAATTCGACATTTTAAACAGTCATTTTTTAAAGTTAACAGCAACTTGTGCATGTAGACCCACGTCGCTGGAAAAAATGTGAGCACAATAAAACTTTAGTAAACCCATGCCAGATGTATATCTACACTTCAGGTATAAATTTGTGGAAGCAAAGAATGAAAGAAATATGAAAGATTTCAATTGAAAGTGCCTTTCCATTCTTCAAGTTCACAATTACATAAAAGATTATGTAGGTTTATGCAATACCTTCTAACATCTCTGTACTGAGGCAAATAAACTGTCCACTGCCAATCTGCCATTGATGTTCAGCACTATTGTTGGCAGAGAGAGAGAGAGCGAGAGAGTGTATGTGTGTGTATTGGTTGATGGAGTTTGTTATCGGCAGGCAGCTGCATTATCCCCATTCATTCAGAATACATAACAGAAAACAAAGAGGAAAAAATGTCTGCATTCCTTGAAAAGATAGAACAGATTATAGGAAGGAACAAACAGAAGTTGAGTACACAGGTTGGTTACCTCCTTAAATAGTTTTGTGAAACTTGAAAACCACGCTATCTGAAATAAATATCATCACGCATTCTTTGAATCCGATGAATTAAACGAATCAAATAACAGCCACATTTGGTAATTACCGTGTTTGGATCGCTTGAGCATTTCCACAAGCAACTAACATGCGAATTTATTGGAAGCGTACATGTTGCAACTGGAGATCAGGGGACATGCAAAACGCATCAATAAGCAAAGACAACCTGCTTGATGCATGAAAATTTGGACCAAAGTTGAGTTGACGGACATAGCAACCTGCAAGTATCTCAATACATTGGTGTTGAAACAGGATGGGGCGACCAGATGGATTCACGGTTGCATTGATCAGCAGTCCGTTCCCCGCCAGCAAAGCAGATGTTTACACGAGCGGACGCTGTGTATGTGTACCGGCAATCGATGGATGGCACAGCGCAGCATATGGACCCTGGAGGGAGGGGTCATTGCAGTGTGTCCAGTGGGAGAGTGGATCAATTGAGAGGGAGAGGGAGAAGTGGGGATGTGAGGACGACATGGTGAGGGCGTTGCAATTCGGGCATGAGGTGCGGACGATCAGAGTGCAGAGTATATGGATAGAATTCTGAATATCTGGTTATTGCACTAGTTATGATTAGTTTCCATCTATATCTCTAGACTTACTTGAGATCCAAGTCATATACTCATATATATACCGGTCCCTGAAGCTCAATACAACGCATCCAATATTCGCAGTACATCTCTCCCTACACTATTCAACATGGTATTAGAGCGGGTAACCTAGAGCCGCCACTCACACTTTCACCGTCGTCGCCCCCGAGAGGTTTTGATCAACCGGGGGCAGCCACCGTTTTTTTGTTTTTCGTCATCGTGGTGCTTCGCCCCTGAGCGATCGATATCAATCCTCAAGGCAGCCTGTTTTCGTCATCTTAGTGTTGTCAATCGTCAAGCAACAGTAGCCAGCACCTCCGTTCCTCTACTCCAATGCTGCTGGATTCTAGAAGTCGCTAGCGTCCTCTCCAACTTTTCGATCTACACCTTGCCGATGGGCTGCTACTAGCCTCGAGCAACCGCATGGATCTAGGGAGCAACTTCGGCGCCTCCTTTGCATGCTTGCTACCAGGGTCGCCACGCTGTTCCTCGTTGTCCTCTACGCCAGTTGGCCGCCGAAGGTGGAGCAAATGACAATGCAGAGCCAAAGGTGGATCCACATCGGCGACCTTCTCCGCCCCCGGTCCCTTGATGGCGTTCCCTTAGCTCCGCGCAGGTTGCCGTTGACGTCGCCCTCAACGGTTGCTTCCCACACAGGGGGGACTCGTCATTGATGCCGTCGCCACAAGGGCACTATCTCTGCCGACTCCTTCCTCGTCATCGTCAACCTCTAACGCTCCACAGACCTGTCGCCCTCCACTAGCTCCACGAACTCGATGACCGGATCTGCAAGCTGTCGCTGCCCCCCTAAAGATCTCGTTACCACTGGTTGCTGCCTTCCTCCACGCCAGCCTCTCGCCACCGGTCGTCACCGTCCCTCCGCCGCATGTCTTGCGTCTCGTGGCTAATGCCGCTCGGGTTGAGGATGAGAGGTATCGTCCGCTCGGCCATGGGCCCCTCCACGGCTGCTCGCCACCCTCGCTTGGCTGGACCCCATCGGCCACTAAGCGTCCAGGCTCTCGTCCAATCAACACTGCGCTGCTCTTCGTCTTTCCTCTCTGCTTGTTTGCACTTGTGTGGATGGCCATGGCTTGAGGGATGGACGGATGGTTGACTAGTCAAGAGCCTTTGACCATGGTAGGCTAGTCTAGTCATTCGAGACGTGATGGGCCATGTGCACTGCTACTGCATTTTTTCCCACGGTCAGCCATTGGGTTTGTGTCACCCACCGCCTCATCAACATCTACGCATATCCAACATCGTCATCAACTCTACTTTGACTACATCGTCCCACCAACACATTCTTGGCTTGATCACCCTATGGATTGTCCAGGTACAACGATTTCTATAGTCAATAATCTTCGATTATGCGTCTATGCCATCAAGCTTTGGACTACCGCTTCTTCGGCTCCTTCGGGGCACAATGTCATTGCCTATGGTCCACAGCCACTGGCTGTTGCAATGCTGAGAAGCGCCCTCAGCATGGCCTCATCGTCAGTGGACTCTTTGTCGCTGCATCAACATGGAGTTGTAGTTGTGTTGCCTCTTCAGGTCATAGCATCACTGCTCTCATCGTCTTTATCGCCATTTGCGCATCGACACCCTCGTTCGCAATGGTCATTGTCAGCCACTCGAGGTCTTCTTGGCCTACTTCAAACATCGCCACCTGGTTCGGCTACCACAACTTAGGCTACCAATGTTGCCATTCGGTTGTTATGCTAGATAGTATTAGTTTACATCTATATCTCTAGGATTACTTGATATCCAAGTCATGTAATCATTTATATACCAGTCCCTAAGGCTCAATACAGCGCGTCCAATATTTACAGTACATCTCTCCGTACACAATTCAACATAGAGGGCTACGTAGCAAGGGCAACACACCATAGATGGGGGTGTTAACGTTTGGGAGCAGGGATTAGGGGCACTATCGAAGGTAGGTTCCTAATTTCACGGCACGTGATAGACACATTGTGGCGCACCGTAGATGAATCACGCATGGGGTTAGGGAAAGAATGGGAGAGAAGGAATCGAGATAGTCGGATTTGATAAGTTGTTTTGGATTGTTGGATTTGATGATGGTCATGAGTAATGAGTAAAAGCAGTTGGTGCATTGTAGGGTAGATAGATCGGTATGGAAGAGATCAAAAGCAAAATTCAGAGATATCTAAGATAATTAATAAAATTCAAGGATGTAGAAGGGATTGGCTAAAATTCTAAGGGTATACAAGGAGTTTTGTCCACGGGTAAACAAAAGAGAACCATACACTTAAGCAAGTACATTACTCATTGATTATACAAGTGACCAGTCTTACAAAGTCACTTATGAGAAATAAGCAGGTCAAAATAATGTATTTGCTTTGAATTTGCACAAGTGTGATATACCCTACAGCGCACGCTAATTGTATGCTTTGCATAAATAACAAAATAGAAGTGTGGGGTCTTAGGACACCACCGTTCAGTTTAGATGCCAGTGAAACAATATAGAGAGAGAGCAGCTCTTAGTGAAGAAAAATGAGATTAGGTATAGATGGCAAGAGTATTTTAACAATTTATTCAATGATGAGAAAGAGGACATCACCGTTCAATTAGAGGACTCTTCGAATGACACTAATAATAAATTTGTGCAAAAGATCTAAGAATCTGAGATTAGAAAAGTTTTGAAAAGGATGAAAGGGGGTAAGGCGATGGGCCCTAATGATATTCCAATTAAGGTGTGAAGATATCTCGAGGATATAACTATAGTATAGCTAACCAAGTTGTTCAACAATATTTTTCAATTGAACACGATACCTGAGGGGTGAGGGCGAAATATATTGGTACCAATCTATAAGAATAAGAAAGATATGCAAAGTTGTACTAATTATCGGAGAATAAAGTTGATGAGCCACATTATGAAGCTATGGGAGAGAGTTATCAAACACGGTTTGAGAGAAACAATACAGATCTCTATGAACCAATTTAATTTCATGCCAGGAAGATCAACCATAGAAGTAATTTTCTTAATAAGACAAGTTATGAAGCAGTTTAGAGAATAGAAGAAGGAATTACATATGGTTTTTTATTGACTTGAAAAAAACTTATGACAAGATACCAAGAAATGTTATATGGTGGGCTATGCACAAACATAAAGTCCCAACAAAGTATATCTCTCCCATCAAGAATATGTACAACAATGTTATAAATAGCATTCGAACAAATGATGGTAACATAGGTTACTTTCCGATTAAAATATAACTACATCAAGAATCAATCTTGAGCCCTTATCTCTTTGCATTGATAATGAATGATGTTATTAGAAACATATAAGTGGATATCTCTTGATGTATACTCTTCGTAGATGATGTAGTGTTAATTGATGAAAGCCACACAGAAGTAAATAGGAAATTAGAGTTGTGGTGGCAGACTCTTAAGTCTAAAGGTTTTAGAGTAAACAGAACTAAGACTGAATATTTGTAGTGTGACTTTGGCACTATCGCACACGAGGAGGGAGATATGAGTTTAGGAGGCCAAGTAGTGTTTGAAAAGAACATTTTTCGATATCTAGGATCGATGCTACAGATAGATGGAAATATTGATACGGACGTTAACCATAGAATTAAAATAGGCTGGTTGAAGTGGTGCCAAGCATCTGGCATCCTCTGTGATAAGAGAATACCACAGAAGCTAAAGGGCAAGTTTTATAGAACGATGATTAGACCTGTTATGCTATATAGAGCAGAATGCTGGTATACAAAAAGATGTCATGTTCAACAGCTGAATGTTATAAAAATGTGTATGCTACATTGGATTTATGGTCATATAAAAATAGATCGAGTCCGGAACGAAGATATATGTGATCGATTAGAGATAACACCAATTAAAGAAAAGTTTGTTCAACATCGGTTAAGATGGTTTGACCATGTCTAAAGAAGACCCTAGAGGCCCAATACATTGTGGAATCATAAGTCAAGATAATAATATGAAAAAAGTTAGAAAAAGATCGAAACTACATAGAGAAAGATAATAAAAAAGACTTAAAAGAGTGGGATATATCTGAAGATTTGTATTTAAATAGAAATGTTTGAAAAGCAGCTATTGACATATTTAAACCGTGATTTAGAGATTTTTGTTGGGTTTTAACTTTAATCTACCTTAACTTATTTAAAACTGAAAGTTTGTATTGAGTTGAGTAAATAAACGTAGATAAATAGAGTAATGAAGTGACGATAGTCACAAGAATCGTCAAACTACAATAATGATTAGATAACTTGCTCTGAATAATGATAATATTCGGCATTTAAAATTACACCCATCCTAGCAGTAGTCCGATATATATAGGAAAAATTCATGCACCACAGTTTTCAACTTTATTAGTCCTAACAATATACATGCATGCATGGTTTATGGACAATACACATGCTGGTTTGTGGATAATACATTGCGGATAGGGATCCTAATACAAGCTCTCTAGTTGATAGGTCACACTGTCATAGAGAAAATAGTTGTTACAGTTTATGGAAAATACTATTTTCTAAAGCACATCTAACAAAACATCATGACAGCACCAGAACCCATATAGTGTGACCATATCACAATACAGTTTCAGTACCAGTGTACCACCCTCACTAGTCCCTACATATTGTTTGCACAGATGACAAATATTAGTTCCAACTTTCACGGCTTCACCAAACTTTCAAGGAAAAAATAACTCACTCTGAACTGTTCGGAGTGTTCATTTGTTCAACTGGAGATACTCTAGCCTTCTGATTTGCAATCCGGGCAGAAATAATCAGCATTTTCCAAGTCCTATAAAATAATACCGAGTCAGCAAATTATATTCAGTTATTCATAGAACTGCTTGATATAGATATCAAACTAGGATTAAAAAAATATCAACATCGAAATAAAAGAAGCAAATTACCTCCATGTTGATGCATGTCTGGTCACATTCTACATGAACCCAAATTTGACACTCATCACAACAAACCAGCAAACAAGTGTGTTGCAGGTGACGTCCTTGACCCCTACACCAATCAAAAGAACATGTAGAATATAGCAACAACAAAGCACATATATTTCTAGCTCTTACCCAATTTCCACCATCTGTGTGGTGCCAAATTTTCTTGCATATGCCACAGTACTGCTTTGACTGTAATAGCTGCAGATGTAATAATGTTTACACACTTAAGGCAAAATAAAAACAGAAAATGAAATGGAACACACAAAAACACCTCTCCAGTGTCCAAGCAACATACCTTATCACAGTGCCTACAGAGTAACTGTTCTCCCACTTGCTTCTTTTTGCTTGCTATCTTGCATGGAAGATAATTACCACAAATATCACATCCAGGTGATTTGCCAACAACCTGTAGTACAGTTGATTAGATTGCAGCTCAGCTGAAAGTTGTAACAAATAAGGCAGTCACAAGCCAATATCTTTGAAGTTGTGCTGCATTCATCCATTTACCTGAGCCTCCGATTGGCATTCCTGCTCATTATTAGAACCAGACCCTTCCACTAACCCGTCAGGGATAGACAGATCATTGACAGACTTCTCTAGTGAGCACCCTCCATCCGTTTCGAGCTCAAAAAGGCCACGCTCAGCAAGGAAAGCCTCCTCAATTGCTTCACAGAATCTGCTTGCCTTGATCTTATATAAAGGTTGGCCCTGAAAATTGGGAGACGAGAGAAATTTCAGATACCACGATGGTAAAGAATGCCCATTCACCACAGCATGATAGCAGCTTACATATCTAGGTATTCCACAAAGGGAAAGATCATCCCCTGCTTAATCCATCCATAGTCCTGCAAAGAAATGCAGTACTGTGAGTTGACGGAAACACACACACACACACAGACTGTTTGGTCCATCCGCTCTCATGGTTAACCCTGTTTCCTGTTTCAGTTGCTCTTCGTGGAACTCTTGTCTTTGTTCTATCAAGGGCAAAGCAAAAAGAAAACACCCCGAGTGCTTAACCAGGAAGTTGTGGATAATTACCCTGAGCCCGCTATAAGAGTATCCGAAGAACATGACGCAGAGTGCACCCGGGATGCAGGAGTTCAAGACGACCATTGGCGCATGCAGCAGTGGGTCAATCACCAGCGCAGGCCATGCTGGGCACTTCTTCCCAGCCCTCGCCCACACAACATCCCCAAGCACGAATTCCTCCGGCCTGTAGAAATCCTCTTTTTTCTCGCCACCATCACTCTTCGGCTTGCACTCTACCACCGTGGACTTTCCCCCGGGCCGCCCATTCTCGCCGGCATTGCTCAAGGACGTCACCACACTACCGCTGAAGCTGCTGGAGGTGCTGCTTCTTCTGATATTCCTGCACGCCCAGTACAATTCCTCCTCCGTCTGCACCGGCTGCTCATCGCCGGTCCACAACATGTTAGGCTCCCTCCCCCTCTTGCAGCTCCACATCATACGTCTCCCCGTCCACGGGCGCCGCGGAGCTGCCCTTCTTCGCGGCCGTCGGCAGCACCAATACCGAGTCCCTAAACCGCGACGGGAAGACCCGCTCGCGGCGGCGCTTGGCTGGCATCACGCTGCTCCCCTCTCCGGCAGGGGCTCCTCCATCTCCCCGGCGACGGTTCAGCGCTTCAGCGGGATGCGGGACGAGAGCATCGTACCAACCCCGGGGACGGGGGCTAGCGCATCGATCACCGCACCGCACGAAACAAACCCTAGAATCCCAACTCGTTGGCCTGCCAATCCGCGGCTCGGGCCGGGGCAGGGGATTGGAAGGATCTCGACTCCCAGGCGGGGAATCAAGGGGGCGGTTTGGAGGCGACGCGCCGGCGCGGGGGAAAAATTTTTCGGATCCCTCCGGAACTCCGAGCTCAAGGGAAGGGATTGGAGGCATGCAGGTTTTGAACGCGATGTCGGAGAGGAGGCGAGGTGAGGCAAGGTAGGGGAGGAAGACGACTTGGCGCCGGGGAGATGAGACGAGAGGTTGATAACGTGGCAGCAGCGGCTATGTGACAATCTAGTCGAAAATAATTTTAAAGATATTTGACTGACCCTACATGTTATTCTCTACCAATGTCCTCTGTTTACTTAACTCCCCTCCGAGGAACGACATCTCACAAGTAGTGGGGAGGCATGGTGGTGCTCATAGACATCACGACAACAATCCACCATGGTGGTAAAAGAATGAGAGAGTGATATAGGGAATAGATTGCCACTAAGATTAATTAATGTCATGCGTATACCACGTATGTTCAAAAGAACTAGGTGTAGTAATAATTCGTTAAGTTTAAAGAGTTCATGAGCGTAATATCTATAGTGTCGATAGGAGTGCTTAGGGGTAAATCAGACTTTTTTATTAAAGAAATAACAGGGTATTACTGGTGATAAGTGCTCTTACATGTATGTTATATTATATTATATAACTGAGTAACGTGCCTTCTTTTGGTTTTATTAGGGAGCTACTTTCTCGTTTATTGTAAGTACATGTTTTTAAAATACTTTATATATAGAAAATTTTAAAAACAAATAAATCACTTTATAATAACTAATACTTAATTAATTATATACTAATAATTTTTTATTTTACTTTTGTTTATAAGCTCACTTCATGCCTAGCTTCAAACGAAGCCTAGGTCGTTAATACCAAGGATACTCAAAATATAAAATGCACGAAAGGATGAGCCGTCAGATCATTGTTTTCAAAAAGTTCCCTTACCGCTAGATGGTTATTCCGTTGTGGTGAGCATGCCAAGCCCTGGACTTAAACATGTGTTATTCGGCGGTTTCACGAGAGCGCCGCACACACCCGTGCATGTTTAGGGCCTGTTTGGAAGACTGGATAAAAATAAAATACAGGAAAGTAAAACATAAGAATACATGTGTAATATAGAGGATAAAAACAAAGAAAAAATTGTATTGAGGGGTGTTTGGAATGAAGGTGTAGGAAAAGAAAAAAATGGCTTTGGGTGGATGTAAATTTTCCCGTGTTTTTGCTTCAAAAGTGCAGGCTTAGGAAACTTTTCCAGCGTTTTTGTCTTGCTGCGTTCTTTAGTTCCAAACGCATGAACAGTAAAAATTTCATATCGAATTTCTTCCTATCAACTTTCCCTGAAATTCCTGTGATCCAAACGGGCCTTAATGGGAAAAGAAATGCATGTCCACCTCAACCAATTCTCTAGCTTGTGTTGTGTAAAGCTCATGTTTTTATGACCGAGAAAAAATATTTAAATAAAAATATATTTATAAAATTTAGATTTTTTTTAGTTTGTTAGAGAGTGTGCCAAAGTAGATCTCAAATTATCTCTAAATATATCCTAGAATTTATAAAGTTTTATGTGTTGCTATCTTCTTATCTTCACATTGCCTCCAACCAAACTCAAATCCAACCATCTCCACCACACATTTGGTCGTCGGCCGCCAACGACCAATGACACACTCCCACCGAAGCTTATCACCACTCGTTGTCAGTCACCTCCCATCCTCTAGCCCTAATCCAAGCCATCCATCTTTCTTTCCCCCTCCACTCGATGCTCTGGTGGCCTTTGCTCATTAGGATTCGCTATCGTTCGATCGAACACCGTTGAGCTTTGTGGGCTATCGATTTCCCCTCCGATCTTTCCTCCTTGATCAGCGATCACGTGGCCACCACGCGGTAGCCACGTCCGAAGACCACGAGTCCACCGTGGCGATGTAGTGCGCCCGCCTCAGCCTAGCCAGGATTTGGGCCGGCCTACGAAGTTGAAAGGCCTCGACCTCATTTTCTCATCCTAACAACACTCGCATAATCCCATTAATTTACCCATTAGAGAAACAAAATTCTAATTCACCTCCCTCACCTTGGCCTACGTGTTAGCCTCTATTTTAAAACTTTTCTTTTCCAAAAAATATTTAATTTATTTTCTATAATCTAGAAAATGATTTACTCTTTCAAAATTCATATCTTTTTAACTAGAGCTCCGTTTGAGCCCGTTCAATTCTCAATTTTTCTAAATTGAGATCCATCTAATGGTATTATTAGCTATATATCTTAGGTTCTGATTTTATTTCTTTTTACGTGTTGTTTTATACCGCGTAGTAGTCGACATCGAGGAGCTGCTAGATAAGGAGTTCATCGAAAAAGACAAAGACAAGTTACCCCTGGTCATATTTATCCTATTTTTTTAAATTAAAAATTATTTTGTTTATGAAGCACATATACTTAGGCACACGATACCGAATTGCTAGTTGATCCGATAGGGCTAAAACTCTCTTGTTGCATATACTCTCTTTGTTTGTTGATGAGCCTATACCCTTATAGTCATTTTATTGTCCTAGTGCTCGTGCTCAGCAAAGTGTGAGTATCGACAACATCCTTATCACATAAAACTTATCAATAGGATAAAATGGGTTTTAAAAATAATTTAGCAAATGGGTTTTAAAAATGGTTTAACATACCGACCCTCTCGTGGTCGGGAGCCTTGCGAAATAAAATGACTTTATAAAACTTGATAATTTATAGTCACTGCCTGTGTGGCCTGACTTTCACATGGCATATAAGAACCAACTCTTGAAAAATTTTATTAATCATATTAAAGTACGATCATATGGATGGAATAGGACACCCTTGGCCAAGTAATTAGTGAACCTTACATATGTGTGAAAGCAAATGAACGTGGAGTCGTCGATGTGACATCTAAGATGCACTTATAGGACCCTAAGTACGAAAAGTCTATAATTTGCCTAGTACTTTATCTAGGATCTATTCAGTTGACAATCGGTTATCCTAGAAATGCTTAGAAAAGGCCTTCTCATGAACCTTCCCTCACCATGTGTATCTGATTAATACGTAGTGGATATTTGATGTAGGTAAAGCGTGTACCTTTTATAAAAATTATAATCTGTTCGAACAATCGTGCCCACGGTCATGGGTACATAAGAAGTGATCTCTTTAGCGTAGTATTGTATTTGGAAAAAATGTGAAAATTTTTGTTGTAGTATGAGAATCGTTACTAAACTAGCCTACATGGGCAATGGAAGACCTGAGTGGTCTAAAACGGGTCTGTGTGACCTGAAGTGTCACTTGGCACTAGAAGTGGAGTTGGATAAGATAAAGTTGAGTTGTGATTGAGAAAGAAAAAAAATTAAAAGAACAGAAATAGAGTTATCGCATGAGACTTTATGCTCCAAATCGAAATCGAGGCAAGTCGTTGCAAAACGACTTGTAGAATGAATTGAGACACAAGTCTATTTCAAGTAAATATGGTGAGTTGTTATTAGACAACTCATGAAATAGATTGAGATGTAAGCCTATATACTAACTTAAAGAGCACAATTAAAATTTACAAAGATGATTTAAAAATACAGTGTATTACCAAACAAAACCAAACACCTCTTAATAACCTTTTGCATACCATCTTAATTCCTGTAACTTGCTAAGTATCTTATATACTTAACCTTACTATTATTATCCTATATCTAGAAAAGCAATACAACTAAAGCCCAATCATAGAGGAGTTTCTTTTAAGAGTAAGTGACATATAAAAACTTTTAGGGTTTTGATCTAAAATCTAAGTCATGTTTGTGAGTTTAGGTCTAGCTTTGCTTATGCTATCGTTTTTGCTTGGTGTAACGTTATAAGCTCGAGATCTATTTGTGGCTACAATCTATGTATTAGAATTTATCAATATGTAAAATGAGGTTCGATGTAATTCACCTATGTTCTGGTACTAGTTAAGACCAGTACTGACATACTTTGTTTGCTAGAAGAGATATGTCACATGTGATATGCGTGTTAAGTGTTCGGTATTGATTGTCTCTTCCCCAAGCGTTATTTGAGAGAAAACAACATAATGGAATGTGTCATGTGCCTAATCTTTTCATTTGTTTTTCTTTTTTTTGCCTTTTTGGCCATAAAAATGTTGGGGATTAGAAGCATCACTATCAATTGGATTAATGTACTACTAGTTGTTTAACTATGTCAAAATTCATTTATAATTGTTTCAAAAAAAAGAGTGAATTCCATATTATGCCAAACTTTTTTTTACCAATGTAGCAATATGAATAGGGGATAAGTCACTTTTTTTACATTGGTCTTGATATATCTACAAAATGTTTCACTTTAAACCAAAATTTCGTCACGCTCTGTTCTCTCTTTCTCCTCTCTCTAGTCTCTCTCCATAGCTTACTATGCTGATGAGCAGCGAGGAGGCCATGCGGCGCCCTTGCAGATGATTATGATTGTTTGGACAGTTAGTGGGCTGAGGAAGCATCTGTTGCAGGAGGTATACGTGGCCTCATTGTTGCACTCTACAGGGACTGTCTACAAGAATTTGATCAGGAGCAGCAGCAAGCTGACTGGTGCTACACACTTGGAGATGTGAGCTCATCAGGAGAAAAGAGATGTGGCTGGCTAGAGGAAGAAGAAGGGTTAAAAGTGAAATATTTTGAGAAAAAAAATTAGTCCAAAGAGAGTGTCCTATCCCTTATCCAAGTTACAAATGTGATAAAAAATAGCCTAACGTACATTTCAATTAAAAAGTCCTTCCAAGCCGTATCTGGAGAGGAGGATACTTCGAGAACAAGGTTGGGAAGGCTACTGTTCTGCCACAGCTGTCATTATTAGTCTCGGCCTAAAGCCCAATAAAGAAAAAAGCGTAAACCTCGTCGGCCCTTAACGGCACCGAGAGTCCAAGACCAAGCAGCAGCAGATCTCTCCCTCTCCCGAAACCCCAGCGCCGCCGCCGCCGCCGATCGCATCGGGCCCATCGCCCATGGAGGACGTCGTCACCGACGCGCCGCCGCCGTCCCGCTTCTCCCCCGACGACCTCGACAACTTCGCGGCTCCCCCGCCGCAGCCCGCCCCTATCCTCGTCGTCTCCCCGGTCAACCCTAGCCCCGCCCCGCGCCTCCTCATCCTCCTCATCTCCCCCACCTCGCTCGCGCTCCTCCCCCACCTCCCCTCACCGCCTCCGCTGCACGCCTCCCTCCTCCTCCCGGAGCTCCCCCTCGAGCGGTCCCAGCCGCCCATCCGCGTGTACCACCACGCGCCTTCCGGCGCCCTTCTCGCCGCCGCCGAGGGGCCCGTCCCCGCCCACCGCGCGCGCGCCGTCGCCAGGTGCCTCATCTCCGCCCTCAAGCCCGAGGAGATGCTGGTCCTCGACGCGGTCCGGAGCGGGGCCTACAGGGGCAGGCTCGCCGCGGACGAGCCGGTGGAGGGGAAGCTGGAGACCAGGGCGGCGAGGAGGCGGGGAGGGATCGGCGCGGCCCGGGGCGTGGCGGCGCTGGCCCCCCCCGGGAGCGTGGTGGACGGGCTCGGCGCCGCGGTGATGGTGGAGTGCGAGATGCGCGGGAAGGCGGCGAGCATGGTGGTGACCTGGCCGGAGGGCGCGAGACCGGCGGAGTTCGGCGTCATGCGGCGCGTAGCGGCGGAGCTCGGAGTCGACCCCGCCAAGGCGGCGGGGAGGGTCGCCGGCCGGGCCGAGATGGACTCACTGTACACTTGAGTTAGTTCACTCACTTTCGCTGTGATTGTGTTGCACGGTTGCGGAGTGGTCTCATGAGTTGTATTAATGGAGAAAAAACTGGGATTATATCTCACAAAGTCACAAGAGATGATTTCTTTGCGTTTTGAGACAATCTGCCAAATGGATTCTTGATATGCAAAACAACATTTTTCTGTTTTTTTATTGTGTGTCGATTGTTATCGCTACATATTGTACTGCTGCCGGTTATTTCACAAAAATCTTGCTGCCTTTAGGCTTTAGTTGACTTAATTGTACAAGATAAAAACGTGAGAACAAAAGCAGCCTGATAAAAGGCCCATGTAAAACCTTGAATTTTACAGTATTTCTCAAGAATATTCAATTCCCGCAAAGATACTCCAAAATTGCCCTCTATTTCAAAGGAGAGGAAATTAGTTCAATTCATGCAAAGATCTCCCAAAATTGCTCGTTCTAAATTCTAAGGGATGCTTCCCTCTCACAATGCTGCATGGAGAAGCAACCGATTGGAGGAGGGCCTATTTGGTGAAGCTTTATATTCTAAAATGTAACCTGTGGAAATTCAGATAGTAAAAATCTAGAGAAACCGAGAAAAACAGCTCCTAACTTCTAATCTATTTTTTTGGATTATGCAGTTATACCTTTTTAGAATCTGAACGAAAAGTTGGACCATCGAGGAGAGGTTTTGATTTGTAGCTGCTATAAGCTCTCCATACAGGCTCCACTGATGCTGCATATGTTTATACAATTCACGTTTGGAAAATTTAAATAACTTGAAAAATAAAATCCGAGGATGCCAAGTGGGATCATAGATCACATGTCATTGACACATCAAATTACATAACAACCCACCCACGTGGTATTTTGTAATATTGTTGATCTATTTGCACACATCAAATTACATAACAACCCACCCACGTGGTCTTTTGTAATATTGTTGATCTATTCGCTCAACTTAAGTTTAAGTTGAGCCATAGTTTAGAACACTAGAATAATTGAGTTTGATCTTGGATAAATAAGTTGACTGTTAATTTACTGAATTTGTAAGGGCCATAAGAGCTAAAAAATTGTGTCATTAGGAACTTAGGACCAGATGATTTACTGCTATAACTAAAACTTACTACCTGTAAACTGTAAGAGAATTTGGTTTTAGCAAACATGGCTGCACTTCGAATTGTTAGTTTTTCTGTGAGGAATTTGAAACTCTCTTGACAAGTAATATGCTGCTTACTTTTCATTTTTCTTGTGCAGTCACTTCTAGTCTTCATCAGGTCCATCAAATTTGCAGTCATGTTTACATTTGGAAACATACTAGCAGTTGGGAGGTGGTTACATAGATTTCACTCATATCTCATAATTTTTCAGATTAGCTTAGTGATATCCCCTATATTTGGTGCTGAAATGTCTACAGTGTTGAACTTTTAAGTTTGAATTGAAATATTCTCTAATATCAGACTGAAATATATGTTTAGTCATTGCATTTGTGCTACCAGTTTTCTTTGTGAATGTTTGTCATATGTTGACATGTACCTTTATTTGGCAGCGCAGCCTTCCTAATGGGGCCAAGCCAACAGTTGAGGATGATGCTTGACCCGGTTCGTGTGAATGCAACAGCTATTTATGGTGGATTTGTTGTTTTGGCTCTATTTTTTGCTCTTTGGGTTAGTATTATTTGATCCATCATCCTTTTTCTCATGGACTTGTATTCTTGTAAGTAAACCACTTAATTTTGTGGTTGCCATGTGCTTTAACTGTGCAGATCCATTCCAAGGTTCTAACGTTGATTGCAATCATATGCGAGATCTGTGCCCTGTTCTGGTAAGCTTCCTTTTCTTAAATAATGCTAAAGATTTATGGGTCATAAACTATTGTTGTGTTACCGATGCCATTTGTAAGTATGCCTTAATTAAATTGATATAAAATTTACAAAAATATTGTAAGACTAGAGTAATATTTTCTGTGCTTTTGCATAGAACAAAATTTGCCTTTAGTCTTATTGCTGCATGTCCTAGGAGCCCAAGGCAATCACGAAACACTGGTTTTGATCCTTGAGTGTTCTCAAGTACTGAATGCATGTTTATAAAACATTAGTGAAACTGATCTTACAAGTATCAGGACTCTGTAAACATGTATGCATGTTAAGTGTCTACATGAATCGACTTCAGGTGCTCAGTTACTTCACGTACGATGTGGATTATTGAAGCAACAAAAGGCAAACCATACAGAAACACATGAAGGCTGAATAGCAGCCTACAGTTCTCTTTTGCACAGCATGAATCCACAATGAGTCATCAACAGTAAAGCAGCCTATAGGATGTTAGGTACATAGTACTTTTTTCTTGGCAGGTCAAAAAATTAACAGTGTATATGACATGCCATTATGTTTTGACACCAGAAATCTCCATGCCATGAAATAATTTGTATTTCCACCCCTTTTATTTTTGTTTTATGAAATGGCATTAGTGTTGATTGTATCTTTATTTCCTACCTGTCCATGTGATCGATTGGCCTGCTAGAGCAAAACTCTTGTGACAAAATAATGCTAACGGCTCCATATTCTCCTCTCTTGCACCTCAGGTATAGCATGAGCTACATCCCTTTTGCTCGGCGAATGGTGTCTGACCTGATGGTGGTGACACTGAACTTCGACCTGAAGGTGAAGTTCATGGGCAGCATAAGGATGCCTTAAGGTGCTCGCCCATGTTTATGCAATACTGCTTCTCCCCCACCCCAGTATTGCTTGTTCACCTCAGTTCCTCCAAATTCCAATCAAGATTTTGTTGATAAACAGATCAAGCTATATGTTTTGTATAAATGTATTACTGCATCATGCACTTGTTTTTGTAACGTTCTGTCTGAAATTGGCCAAAACACCGAAGCATTATGCATACAAATCTCTTGGCTGCATAACTCTGCGTGTCTTGCTAAATGACATCCATATGACATCTTTGCTCAACCTGGTTCTTGACGACATATTTGCTCCATTGCACAAACTGTTCCTGTAAATCCTAAATTTCTGAATTTTAACAGGTAGTGATATTGCATTTTTATCTCTTTTGCAGAAAAGAGTATTTGCTATTCGGGCGTCAAACTTCCAGAACGCAGATCACCCAAATATGCGACTACTGTTGAAGTCTTCGTGTTACAACACCTGGCGCTACTCGCCACCTACTGGCTAGTGGGGTCCGGCCAGCCTTGATGCGTTGTAGGCCCACTTGTCAGTGAGCAGCAGCCTGTGTTCTCACTTCTCAGCAAGAAATAACAAAACTACCCCTCTATCGCCCTCAAAATTACATTGACACCCCTGCCCAGCTCAGCTCCGGTTCAAATCTTCCCAGCCAATTCAAATTTCTGAACACCCCGTCGCTCCCCGGCCCCTATATAAGCCACCCATTCCTCGCCCACGCGCAGCACACGTCGCCCCACCGCTGCATGGGCAAAGCGATCTCCCTTCTCCGGCCACCACCGCGAGAGCCACGAGAGAGCGAGGGCGAGAGCGAGAGGGGGATGATGGAGCTGAGGAAGCGCCCGAGGCCGCGGCGCGTCGACCCAGACTTCGTCTCATCACCGCCGGCGCTGCTGCCGCCGAGGAAGCGCGCGAGGAGGCAGGCCGCGCCGGCGGCGGTTCCGGCGGAGAGGAGGCGGCCGAAGTGCGCGCGGGTGATCATCCAGAGTCCCGTCGCTGGGCTTCAGCCATCCGTGTGCGGCCCGTGCGAGCCGCCGCTCCGGGCGTGCAGGCTACCGCGCGCCTCCTTCCTCGCTCGTCGTCGCCCTCCCTTCGACTGGTAAGTGATTTGCTGCTCCCTGTGCGTGTGTGGCTTCCAGATGGCGAATTTGAGTTAACTCCGAAGCTCTTGAACTTTTGAATTGGTTCGGATTCTGCGTGCGTTCTTAATCTAGTGTGGTTTCGATGTGTGCGCGTGTTTCTGAAAGTTTGGTGGATTGGAGGAAGGGAATTGGTTTGAACTAACTTGGAGTTCCGCGGGTTGGATTTGAGCATCTGTGATGAACTAATGGAAAATCGCCACACGAATTGCTTGTCCGTGTTTGCATTGCGGTGATTTGAATCTCGCTGCTGTGATTTCAGTTTGGTTCTTAGGCGATCGCAACATAACCCAGTTAAGCAGTTTTGATCCTGCTGTTTGAATCCTCTAACTCTGGATTGTGGGCCAACTCTTCCATTCTGTCGCATTTGGCCATCTAAATTTTCATGTTCTGTTGCATTTGTGCATTGCAGTATTTGAATCTCGTTGCTGTGAACTCAACTTGGTTTTGAAGCGATCGTGGTCGCAACTTAATCCACGTATTGCTGTTTGAATCTTCTAGCTCTAGATTGTGGCTTAACGCTTCCATTTCCGTCCTGCTCCTAATCAGCTACGTGCCGCTGGACATGGGTGGCTTGAAGCTTCGAGATTATTTGAATTTGTTGCGTTGATATGTTGCATTTAACTTTTGAACAACCGGTGCAAAGTGCATTGGAAATCCTCTGCTCAGCACTTTTGGTTAGAAATTTAGAACTGCTATGCACGTTCGACTGTTTTGGCACTTGGATTGGATGAAATTCTGTAGCATTTGTTTTTCTTCTGGATTCAAATTCGTAGGAGCAGAGGGCTCGTTAATGCGTTATGGGTCTCGAATGATGGTTGCTTCTATGCTTTCCACTTTGTGAATTCGTTATTTACCTTTTATGGGACTTGCACTGCAGTATTTCGAATCCAGACACTTCAAGTTTTGAACATGCTCCTTCTGCTAAGTTTAATTTGATTTCCAACGTTTGAACTCGGAAGGTTGCACCAGTGGCTCCAAATTTCCGGAAATCTATCGTCAAATCCGATTTCGAATTTGAATTCAGGAGTTTTTTCCTCTGCTGTTGCAGGTACGAGGCGGACATGTGGACGGAGGTGGCCAAGTACCTGTTCGGCGCGGAGCTGGTGCGCCTCTCCTCCGCCTGCCGCTGGTTCCACCGCCTCCTCGTCGACGAGTCCATCTGGCGCCACGCCTTCCTCCGCGACCTCTCGCTCCTCCCCGCCACTGCCGACTGGTACCCTCCTCGCCCGCTTCACCGCTCCTGGCGCCTACTCTACGCCTCCGCCTTCAGTAAGCTCCAGCTCCACCCCCTCCTTCCACTGACAACCCGGTCCCACTTACTGACATGACAATGGGGATAAAAAAATAATAAGAGAGACGCACAGACCAATCAATCGTATCAGCCCTATTGAAGAATTTGGAATGAAACGAAGAGTAATGCTCCCTAGCACGGGACAGAGAATAGGACCACTTAGCTCGAAATAACATTCACATAAATGTTCTAACATAGAGTAGAATCGAACATTGAAAAGATTAGTTCACAACAGTCAATAAAAAAAAGATGGGGCGCCAAATTACTAAACAATAGGAGTCTTTCTGTGCAAGTCAGATGATATTGACATGACACGTGTCCATCTCTTCTACCTCCAGATGGCGCCCACTCGTACTGGTTCCGCCGGAGCACGAGGCACATTGGTAAGCGCCGCGCAACGACGTCGCCGAAATCGTGATCTCTCTCCGTTTCTTCTGATTGGTCTGTGTGACGTACGTGACGCAGGGGCGTATCGGATTGGTGGGTTCCTGCTCGAGTCGCCGCACATGCTCCTGACGGCGAAGCTGGCGGTGCCGAGGTGGTTGCCGCCGCAGGAGGAAGGCCCGCAGATCGCCATCGAGATGACCGGCGCGTGCGTGCTCCCCAATGCGTGCCCTGGCATCTGGATCGCCGGTACGCGCCCATCTTATCGTCTCCTAATTCATCCGGCTCGCTTGCAGTTCTGGTTAAACTGTGCCATGATCTCACACGCATTGCTTTTGGCCTTGTTGAATCTTGCAGACTTCCATCTTGTGAGGTGCCCCAATTGCACCATCAACAAGTGCGCAGGTGAGTCGAGATGCTGGGGTTTTTGATCCTGCCACTATGGAGTTTGATTGCTCACTGAATTTGGTTGGATGCAATGGGTGGTTCAGGGGTCCTGCAGGTTCTGGACGCACGACACTGCGAGCTGTTCCTGGAGCAGGGGTTCTGGAATGGCACCTGGGAGTACGAGGACCTGGGCAACCACTACAACGACGAGGAGACCCCCACTGCAGCCTGCGCCATCTTCAACGCCAGCAGCAGCGCTCATGAGTCCATTTCATGTTCGTTCCTGGACCATTTGGCATTTGGCCATTCCAGTACTTGGTTCATTTACATGCTTGGTATAAGGATGGCACACTCTCACGACGACTGACATGGATGGCGTCTGCTTGTTCCGGTGCAGGTGTTCTCCGCTCGAAGTCTTGGGTCAGGAGATGCGACGACCCGCAGCCCAAGGCGCATTGCCACCCATACGCTGTTGCCCTCAATTCCAACCTCCTGTCCAACTCCAACCAGGGTATGCGCGTGCATTGAAGCAAGTGTTTCTTTCTATCTCGAGTCTAGTTCTCACCTGATATTCTTTGCATTGCGTGGGTGGCAGGGTTGGTGTCAAGATTCCAGGCGATGCGAGACACGACCAGGAACGGGCAGATAGTGTCTATCAGAATCACACAGCAGATTTACTGATTGAAGTGCCTGGTTCGTTTCTGGTGCTAGGTTCCTGCTCTGTTGTTTAATGTGTTAATGCCTTGTTTGCTATGATATTAATGCTGTCGGGGACGGTTATGAGAGGGAATACAGTTATACTATAGTTGGTTAGGCCTCCGTTAAGATTACAAAAACTGTTTAGAGTTCGGAAGTAGAGAACACCCAAAAGAAGCAGACTACGTGTTGTTTTTATCGAACCATTGAGTCATGTCGTAATATTCTATTCTTCACTGAGAAGTTGTACACTTGTTTTAACAAAACAAGAATTTGCTTATTGTACATACACTCTGCTTCGCTAGCTTGCTTGATTTCATGAGCTTGCCCTACTGTTTGCAATAGACTGGTGAATGATTTGATACCCAACTTGTAGAGGTTTGTGAAACCATAACGGAAGTATAGCGAACATCTCTAATTCTGTTCATGCCTGTGGGCCCTGAAATGGGATGTCAACCCTTCACTAACACCGGCATTTCTGAACTTCAGTCTTCAGAAGATGGTTATCTACAGTTTTGTTAATATAAGCTACTAGTATTAGATCAAGATATCAATTGAACAGTAATTGAACATATCTGCTTATGCATTCTGCTCATTTAAGTTAGTGTTTTTTGTTCAAGGATGTTTAGTCTCATGATATCCCTTTTGCATTTGGGATTACAAATCTATATGTTAGATTGTCTGAAATTGATGCACAAATAGGATTGTCCGTAGATTTCAGTGATCGATTAGCATAAGCTCGCATGATATAGGAGTTAGCAGCTATCTGATGATAGCCCACAGAAAGGAGCCTCTTGCTCACATGTCTACATTTAGATTCAGTTCGGAATTCTGACATCTGGTTGGGTTAGTGGCATGAAGCTTAAACAAGCTTCCAATTCCTCGGGGTCCTTTTGCACCTTTTATTTAGACCTGGTTATTGTTGGCAGATGCAGTCCCCTCATAAAACCTAGAATCATCTGCTGCTAGAAATCCTCGTTGCAAGCTTTCTGGATGCCTTAACATGCATAAGTCTGACAAAGTTACAAACAGTTATTCATTTAGAACAATAGAACGCTGTCGTGGGCAGTAATTTAGCGTCTCCATTTCTTTCAAAAATGGACACTAACTCATTATTTCTGAATAGTGTAGCTTTAAGTTGCTTATGTACTTGTGTTGAGCTGCAAACTCTGAACTAGTATTAACTATAGGTCTCTGTCAGAGCTACGTGTTCCTGGATTCTTGCTCTCCGATTTCTGAACGGTGCAGAGATTTCTTGCACTAAATTGATATACTGCCGTGATGTTACATTTGGGGCCTGAAATATTAGTACATCCAGTTCGGTAAATTTAAGTGGCCGATGATTTACCGTACTAGTGATAATATTTTTGTCCCTCAGTGGATATCCGCTTGTTTTTTTTATGTTTTTTTTAAAAATAACAAGATGGATTAATATGAAATATGTTACTTTACGAATATGTAAATTTAAATTTAACTTCTACAAGTTATAACAAAAATAGCAAATTTAACTGTGAATATACGTATACTAGTTTTAGTTAAATTTGCTCTTTTTTAATAACTTATAGAAATCAAATTTGACTTTATATATTTGTGGAGTGATATATCATCTTAGTATATTTTGTTAAGTTTTTTAATGATTGTTTAGGTGATATGTAAGAAACATGAAAATCATCTCCAATTGCAAAACTCAGTAGGGGAGACATTGAGTTAGGCAGATTAGCAATTGCAACTAGCCAACCTACTATTGTATACATGCACATGGAGCCTAGCGGGCGCAACAGAGCAGTTGCGATCAACTTCTACTTGTTCTGCGCTTAGCGAGTCCTAATCCCGATTGAACCGTGCAATGGATGGCCTACTCCAAGTACTGCAAAAACTATTTCAGCCACGCCTAAACAAATTGTATCCGTTGCCTTCGCAGCTCATGATGCTGGATGCACCCTTTTCTCCCTCTTTCCCGTAGGAATTTGTAGTCATCCATGATACATGCGTACGTGTGCTAGTGCACAAAATTTCCATGTAACCCCAAACCCACTTTTGATGGAGTCCCAAAGATATTACATAAAAAGTTGAGATACAAAACATAATAATTTGCCGACTTGTTTACCCGTGTTAATTTATTTTTCGCTGTGTAGTAAGTAGGAGTGTTACTATACTGCTTTTGTTTGGATGTTTGCCGTGGACAAGTGCTAACTGTCAAAACCCATTTTGACCTTAAACTCCAACAACAATAATGTAACACTCCATTGAGCAGTGCAACCTACTCCTTTCATATTATAATTTCTAAGCTTTGATCAGTTAAATTAATAGCTCTGTTCCCTGTGACTTTATATAAACACCATGGATGTCAGCAGTTCAGCACCACCAGTGGCATCACCCATCATTCAGCTCCCTCTCCCCCTCTCGTTGTTCTCCTCTAGCTCACCCATACCCAAACCACAGATCACAACTTATCTATAGCTAACTAGAGCAAGCTAAGCACAGGCCGGGCAGTGGAGGAAAAGAGAGCCAAATGGGCAACATGCTCCCATGCTTGGTCCAAGGCAGGACGACCCTCCCGGCCGCCATGAACCCCAAGCAGAGGCTTTACTCCCTCAAGCTACTCGTCAAGGCCCTCCGCAAGATGAAGAAAAAGATGATGAAGCCCTGCAGCAGTAACAAGGGCAACAAGATCGGTAGTAGCAAACCGTCATCGCCGCTGACGTCGGAAGCAGCCTCAGCAGCGGCGGCGGCGGCGGCAGGAGGAGGTGTAGAGGCGGCGGCGGGAAGCAATAAGCCCAAGGTGAGCCCGAGAAGGGCGGCTCAAGGTGGGCACAGGAAGGGCGTGGTGCGGGTCAAGGTTGTCCTGACCAAGGAGGAGGCGGCGCGGCTGCTGTCGCTCACCGTCGGCGCCGGCGCCGTCGGCGGTGGCCGGAAGACCGCCGCTCAGATAATCGCCGAGATCAAGAGGATGGAGGTACGCCGCGCCATGGCAACATCGGCGGCGTGGCGCCCGGCGCTCGAGAGCATCCTCGAGGAGCACCACCACTCGCCGCGCCGTAGCCTCGACATGCAGGTGGCGTAGAGGGCACATACTCACATGTATATGCCTACATGCTCGTGTCACGTACGTAGGACGATGATCGTGGTACAGATGGATAATCAAACACACACACACACACAGAAGGATTTGGGTTGAGAGGCGAGCTAGGCCGGCGACGACGACGGCCATGTACGCTCCCCCTCCCATGCACGAGCTCCGGCCATCTGCTTCCACTTTTTTGAAGCTTTCATCTCGCTCCCTCTCCATGCTGGCCATCTCATGTGTTAATTAGTCACCGGATGAAAGGAAAATGGAATGTAAAACTTCGTCAATCTTTCGACTGAATGTCCAAGCGAAGCAGCAGAAGAAAATATTTCGGCTGAATGCTTGTAAGCATGTTCGATGTTTCTTTCGAGCAATTCTTGAAAGAAAGAAATTTCCTTCGAGCAATTCAACCGTTCTGTCTCTGTTAATACATGAAACGTCTACGTCCCTTTAATTTAATGCCTAAATAGACTGCACATGCACATTTGAATGACGCTCTCATGACCTCATTGACTGTGCCTTGAGACATACGATTGTATGGCCGTACTTCGCACAGTTCGCATAAATGAGTTAAGATGAAGCTACCTGACGAGATTATTTCTCATTTAAAAGATTCAGACTTCCGTTTGGTTGCGACGTGAACAATAATTCAGCATGCTTGTCTAGGGACATAGCTCTCCCGTCCAACGGATTGAAGCTTGATAGCCGGGCGCCCCCATGTGCAGTTGTTCTCTTGCAGTCTTGCTAGCTTTGCAAGGATACACCAATAAATGAAGGGCGGGCAAAAAAAAAAAAGGGGGTTAGCTAAGGATGAGTTGAGTATATAAACCAGTGCAAATTGCAAGTGTCAATAAACAAGGGGAGATTGAGGTAGTGTTGCGGTTGAGTGGGGGTGGACGGTGGTCTCCTTGCGAAAATGTTGTTTATTGTAGGATGTTTTTCACGTTCTTTACTAGCTGTATCACTGTTTATAGTTCTAACCGAGTAATCCTAGTAAGCATTCCTTTCTTTCTTTTTCTTTTTTTGAAGGTTATAACAATTATTATCCTTTTGGAAATAATTGAGATGTCATCTTGTAATTTAGATATTCAATTGTCATAATTTTCCTCTTGGAAAATTTCTCAAGTTTTTCCACCAAGTCTTAATTAATGAACCTACATAAATTTAATTCTGACATTTTTCATAGTTTCCGGGCATGAAAATTTTGAGTACAATAGAAATGCTGCACAAATTAATTTCACTCGTGGTTCATGACATAAAGTACTAGTCATTTTAGAATACGTGTGGTCAACACAAGTTAATTAAAAAATATTTAAAATATATGTTTTGAATATATGAAAATGATATTTTCTAATTCGCGAGCTTTCATAATATTATACTTATATACCATTTTTTTAATTTATGATAAATGACTTAGGTAGTCAATATTGTATAATATTGATTTTTAAAAGCTTAAAATAACTTATGATCAGAGAGAGTAACAATTTTATTTTACAAGAGTGGTTGTTAAGAGGAGGCAGGCACATGGCACCCTTCTCAAGTCTCAATTGACCAAGCATTTCCTACGCCCTCAAAATAACGTGCATTTTGAATTACCCTAAAAAAACAAACATTGGTTAGCATTATTATTGCTCTCACAAGAGAAAGCGAGTCGCCAATCGCCAAGCACCATTGTTTTTTTCTCCTATATTCTCTTGAACAAAACTTTAGTGCAACAAGTTGACTTTCACCTACCGAGTAATTAAGCTGTAAACTAATTAACCACACCGCGATGCCGCGGTTCATGAACATACTGAATCAAACAGAAGTCTAGAAGCTAGAGGACATCCTGCCGAAAAAACCGACGGGTCGTCGTTGAGTGCGATGTATGCAACGCAACGCATGCGCGGCCGCACATGATAAGCTCTACTAATCAGCTAGCTCTCTGCTGATTAGATTAAGCCGAGACGACTCGGCGTCCCATGTGCAATGTTCGTGGCTTCGGCGTCCTTATCTCGGGCCCTATCCTGCTGCTGCGTCTGCACACGTAATTTTGTCTCTCATCTCGCGTGAATGCGTGATCTCGGGGACTAGTGTTCCTCCGGCCGGAGACGAAGACCCCTATTCCGACCAAAATCGCATCGTGGCTAGCATTATTATCCATAGCTGCACTTCATAATTGTGGCTGAAGAATTATGGGGTGATAATTTGATATGTGATTAATGTCCAGGCCAGCTGACCATCGAGTTTGGTACTGTGCATATACGCGCAGTTTGGAATTCGGTCTGTGTATGCGATTCAGTACTTGTTTTGTTGTGGCAAGTATGATTTGAAGTATATACTGATTACGAGATCAGAGGGGTCGTGGACTGATCGCTGATGATTGATTTGATTTGTTTTGGGGGGGTTTGGTCTGATGTAGAGCTGCGAACCCGAATCGGCGTTGGGATAAGGGCACATGGGCCGTATTGGAGGGTGGGGGCACCAACACGGGTCTTGTTGTGCAGTTCCGTGGCTGTCCTCGCAATCTCGCAGCGTGTGAGAGAGACGAGCTAGAGAAGATTCGTGGGGTTTGTGCAACTGTACAAGATGGCACGGTATCGCAAGTGCAATTCACTGATCTGAATAATATTTTTTTTGTCTGTTCATCACCATCAGAATCACCACGTATTGAGATCACTGGAGCCACGGTTGATGGAGGAAGGAAGGCGCGCGGGAGGAGATCGGAGCTATGTGCACGGTGCGCCGGTGGCGGCGGGCCGATCAGTTCGGGCCGGAAAAAACGTAATGGGCCTGTACCGTTCGTATCAGCTTGCGCCCATAACAAGCTGCCAATCTTGACCCGGGCTGTCGCTCGCGATCCAAGCAACGGGGAAAGGGTGAGAGGCCCACTAATAGCCCGTTACTCTGGCAGGCCGCTCCAAGCCGCAAAATTTCTAGCCC
This sequence comes from Oryza coarctata, assembly GCA_030770085.1. Taxonomy (NCBI): domain Eukaryota; kingdom Viridiplantae; phylum Streptophyta; class Magnoliopsida; order Poales; family Poaceae; genus Oryza; species Oryza coarctata. The sequence continues at coordinate 5,368,249 of CM061462.1, forward strand.
ATCAGCTACACGGTCCATGTCACGGTAGGCCGCGCCGTGTTTTGGCACGCACGCAGCCAACTCCTCCTCCGTTAATCCACAGCTAGTAGCTGCTCCATACAGATCGATGGCCTTTCAGACAGGAGATCAGCGCTCGCCGTGCTCCTCACCATCGCGGCGGCGGCGTGATAGCACAAAAACTATCACGAACCAATACCAAAGTACCAAACTTACTTGATTTTGCTTTCGAATCCGACCCTTCTTCCTGTTACCAGATGAGTTGGTTATCACGGGCTGCGCGGCCACCTCGTCGAAGCCCTCCCCGGTAGCCACGCCGGCTGGCTCCCTGCCCGGCAGTGTACCAGTCCAGATTATTGACTTCGAGTGTGCGTTACGCCAAGGTAAACCATGGCAAGTCAATGTTACAATCTGTTCTTCTTTTCTAAAGATTTGCTACAATGTTTTTTTTCATTTCTTGTTAAGGAAATATATTACCCTGTTACATGCGTGTCTAGCTAATTTCATGCCCATTCCTGGTTTTATCTCGCCAATTTCATGCCTGTCCTGGCTGTTCGTAATTAGGAGACAAATTAAAGTAAAAGGGAAAATTTTTCCAAGAACAAAATGCATATACACACATTGGAGTGATATCAAATCTTAAAAGGGAGATGAAAAATACATGGTCGTTCATTACTGCGGAAAACCAGAAAGAAACATGTCCTTATACATGAGAGGAAAGAAAAACAAACAATACGGTATACACGCTAGTTTGGTTTTCTGGTCATTGATAGCTACTGAAAATCTGATCAATCTGCCTCCGGTCCTCCGACAATATCTCTTCTTCAACTTTCTCGTCATCATATATTCCTGCAGTGAGAAAACCCAAAATTAATTAAGAACAAGCTGCAAATGTGTGCGAGAGAGATGTGTAGCTGTAGCTCCCTTCAATCCAATCAATAGAGGAAGACAATGGCAGGTTCATTTCCCGGGTCATGCAAACCCATGCAAGTGCAGGCCTACAACATTATTGCCATGCACTCCAGAGGTATCCATGAACCGGCAGCTGCATCCTACCACTTCCTCTCCTGAATTGGATCGAAAGGGAGTTCCTCCTCCTCCTCCTCGTCTTCTTCTCCCCTTCACATCACAGCAAGATATCCATCTTCAACTTATATATCAAACGCAACAAAACAGACAAAGTATATGATAAAAAAGGTGACAAAGCTGGCTAAATCAATCCTTGTGTGCTATGGGTTTCTAGCCTAGGAACTCATGAGTTCTGAGTACAACAATTGCTTAGGGGTTGGTGGGAGTACAACAATTGCTTAGGGGTTGGTGGGTTTATATAGATCTCAGGGGCAAATCTTGGCCGTCAGATCAGACACAAATCCTTTATATTAGGCCACTTGTATATATATAGAACTGACCCTAGTTAAGATCTTAGACTCACTGTACACCATATTACTATATAGTATCAAAACGGGTCTAGATATCTTCGACGCGCTAACATCATTTCACTGGCGAGCCAACGCTTTCTTCTTGTCGTAGACCTTCTCATCCGGTATTCCTCCTCTATCTTCTTGTCTCGGCTCTCTCCTCCTCGTTTTCTTCGCAGACGACTTTCTCCTCCTCTACCATCCTCGCCCTCCTTTTCCACCATGTGACAAGTAAACGGCATTCATCCGTCTTTTCGTCTCGTTCAGACCCACCTTAACTTTTTACTTGCTTTAGCGCACCTTTCTCTCCTCCGACACCGACACAATTCTGCGCTTGTCATTTTCATTGGCTGAACCCGTCCATCCTCCATCGGTTGAAACTCTCTCGGTTCCCGGTTCCCGCTTTTCCGAATAGAGAAGCTCAAGGCACTTGTAGCAACTCAGCAATATATTATACACCTTAATTAGGGCTTAGAGGTTGGAAGTTATCTTTCACTATCAGATTGTCTTGCAAGAATCCAAACTAAACGTGCCATGGAGTACTGCGGCCGTCGTCTTCTTTTTCTGCTGTCATCTGCCCTTGCTCAACTCTGAATCTCTGATCATGCACGCACGCGATTCTCTATTTGAAACTCCTCATTTGCCGTAAATTAGTGGAGTACTAAATTAATCCGGTTCGTTTTGATACAGAAATGTATGACTCCGAGAATTGAGCTGCTCATGACCACGATTTCTGCAGCAATGGCGCCACAAGTACGCAGACATGGCCACCCCATGCATCAGCCGAATTTACGTGTACTCTAGCTCGTGTCTGTCTGACCTCGCCGCAAACTGAAAAAGTTCAGATCAAGCGCATAAGTTCAGGAAACCTGTGAAGGTCACACCTTGCTGGTAAAATACTGGAGTACGAGTACACTGCACAAGACTGACTCTGACTGGAGGGGAGATGGGATTTTGTCCTTTGAGGAGATGTTTCCTCGTTTTGCATATAAACCAAAGTCAAATCAATACAAGATATAAAACTACACAAACCTATATAAATTAAAAAAAATAACAAATATAACTATTAATAATGCATACTATTCAGTCATGTTTTTTCTTTGAATTTAAGTTATCATGTTTATAGAGCTATATATTATAATATTGATGTATCTTACCAAAAGAAAATTAACTGGATGACATGAAAAACGAGGAGACATAACAGACTTTCCAGACTAGAGGAGACATGGAAAATGTGCAGGTCCACGTGAACAGTTCACTTCTTTAGCAATTACAGACAGTTCATGAGGCTTAACATCTGTAAACTTTTGATCCTTGTAGCCAGCTACTTAATCTGATCTACTGTTTATTGGAAAGAATTAGGATTGACCCCCTACAAAATTCTTCAGCAGTGACAACAGTACATACCGATTGCAGCACCACCCTGCGCATCTACAGTTAGAATTTTGTCACAATTTCTCTGCAAAGTTACACTACGTGAGATGGACACGGGCGGCCAAGCCTTAGTCTGAAACTCTATTCTCTGTTACTTCTCTTCGTCTGATTGTGAAGGCCCATTGATGGCATCGGCAAAGTATTCAACTGGACATAGTTTAACATAACAGAAATTAAAAAGTCAGGAATGGTGTTTACGCTGTAGTTTTAGGAATGAGAAACATCACCAAGACAGTTAAAGTTACCTATGTCATTCTGGTCTGGGGAATCTAGTAATATGTCGGAGTCTGAGGCCAGGAAAGGTGTACCTGCGTAGTTCTCAAGAGCTTCCAAGTCTGAACATGAATAACAAAATGATTAGAATGGCACACAGAATAAGCCTTGCTATCAAAATGTTAACTGCGCTGTAATGTCCCAGAAATGCACATAACAATACTAGTATGTAGCACCAAAAAGACATTCATATGGCAGATTCGACCGATAATATATGTAGTAAACAAAGCACAGTGGCAAGAAAAAAAGATCTTCTAGAGCATGAGATAGCTGCACTTGTGCCAAAATCTGAACCGAAGTATATTAATAATGCTAAGTCCTTACTTCAATTGTGGGCAAGTTCAGGATCATAAGTATATTAAATAAGGTAAAAATTAACAAAGCTATAAAACTACCTCCCAAACTTGTTAAATCTGCTGTTAGATCAGAAAGACTGAAATTCCAGAGCTGTCCTAAAGATCTGATGGAGTCCCTTGATGAGCCATCTGGTCCTAACTGCAGTTGTCCTGTGTTCTCGACATCAGATACAAATGTTGAATCTAGAGCTGATGTATCCATGGTCATCCCTGGTATCTCAGACGGAGTGAAAGGAGCATGGTTGCTTGATGCTGCTGATGAAGGGCTCACAGCCATCTCAGATGACATAGCACTGCAGGTAGCGCCAGCATGAGCAGTTTCAGCTGCACCGTTGTCCACAACCATGCTTCAACAACATCAAAGTTACATCATATGAATCATGAATGTGAGCAGAAAAAAGGTAAATATCATAGATGTGTTGATACAATTTGTTCAAAGAAAATGGGCATGCTGCAACATTATCATGGGGCATCAAATAATCAGAAATATGGATAGAAAAGTCCTAAATATGACTTTTTGCAGTAACAAGCAGTCTGTTAATAGACTTTCTTTTCAGAGGGAAATAAATATTGGATAGGGAAACGGCATAGTTGAGTCAACAAATTATGGATAAAGGCTGGTGGCATTACTTAAAAATTCAGAGTAATCAGATATAAGGAACACATGCATTTTTTTTGTGGAATTAAGCCAGTAAAATTAGCAGTGAAGGGCATTAGGACAATCCTATAAATTGTTTATGACTTGTATGTCAGTGTGTAAATAGAGGATTTACTTCAACTAGACAACAAACAGCAGCAGGAAGAAAAAAAGTTCATCTTCCTATATGCACACACAAGATTCATCAGACAAAATATGCTTGACAAAATAAACAGGTACAGCCCATGATGTAAACATCTACCATGGAGGAAAGAAGAATATGACATAAAGGTAAGGCTTACTCATTTACAGAGTTCATGCGAATTGGATGATAACCACCAGCTGCAGGGATCCCATTCACTACATGCCTGCCGGATAGACCACAGGCCATTGAGTCAGTGTGAGGCTGGCCAGGAGCAGGAATCATAGGTTGCTGAAGTACCGGATATCCCATAGGCAAATTGTTAACTGCACTGGAACCGAGTTTACATTGAATAAGAATGGAAACAACACTTTTCTATACGTGTAAAATCAGTCAATGGTTAACCTCAAATAACTGCTACAACATGTCTAAACAGTAAATATAAAACAAGGTATTTGTGAAGGAAAAAAACTATATCATGATGACAATTACTGCATGAATAGAAATCTTATAAGCCGGGAAATCATATTTGAATTGCAGTATCATAGTGTGATAGGATATTTGTTCTGATCACCCTATTAAATAGGCTTTATCTCTAATCAATGGCAGTCCAAATTACTATTTCAGTCCAACATTGCTGCAGCAAATGAGGATAATGTAGACTAGTGAAAGGAGAATGAAAGTGATTTTACTAATTGTAAAAACCTAACCAGTGGGAAATTTCAATAGAAGTTAAGACTTAGAAAAAAAATTACTGCAAAAACACAGGAAAGAGAAGGAAGTTGGATGAAAGAAAATGCGCACACTTCTTATTTACAGCAAATCGTAATAACCATAATAGACAACGAAAGCAATATAAACAGCATATTTGAAACTTTAGACTGCAATCTATTAGACAGAGTAACAACTTTCCAGGCCTAGATTTATAAGCATGGACTTTACCTGGCATAGGATGCATTCCATTTTGCATAGGAGCCAATGGAACATTTGGAGGTGCTGGATATTTCATCAAATTGTATTGGTGTTGCAGTAAATGGTTGAACAAGATAATCTGCCTTTTCAATTTCAACCGTATATAGTAAGCACGAAAGAATTCAGAATTCTCTTCTTCAAGTTTCTGCCATACTGAACATACAAAGAGTATCAAACAAAATGAGCAGCAGAAATTAAAAGGCTAATGGACATATATAGCAATCTGGATGCTTTATATACAATAGACATAGCATAACATAAGTTGAGCTTAGGATGTTTACAAATTTCCATTTGACCACGCATTTCTATTTCTTTAAGTATAATGTATAAATTGTCAATAGGTTAAAGCATGTATGATTCTACATGCATCTGGTACTGAGTTTATGGATGATGTATTTATACAAATTTAATAGAGAGCAACAAATGAGCAGTTTATATTATATAAATTTAGCCATCATCTTATCAGCAAGGTTTACCTATGACTGAGTAAGATGAATTCCATGATGGAAGCAAAAGCGAATGCTAGCAACCTATATTACAATAAGTATGGGAAACAAACAAAGATTACACTAGACTAGTAAGTACAGTATGAAACCCTCCAAACATTAATAATCATCATCAACTGATTTTCAAACATCACCTAAAGTAGTGAAACCAGGCTCTATTCTTGCACGAGTAGAAAGCGTCCTAACAACCTCTCCTTTGTTCATGTATAGCTGTAGACAGCGCTCTATCAAATTCTGCACCTGCAACAGGGTATCCAATTTAGTTAATTAGTTAGCAACAGTGTAGAATGGCCCTATAGAAGGATGCCATCTGGTAAAATCTGAGTCTGCAAAATCCAAAAGCTTTAACATAGCTTGAGATCTTACAAGTTCAATATCTTCACGAGAGACCTTTCTATTATCATTACTGGCGACAGACAATGAACCAGAATCTCCTCCAGGACCGTCAGTGGCCATTGGATTCAGCTGGTTACTTTGCACTTCAATAGTACCTTGTGCTGACGACTGCAACTCGGTTGGGCTCTGAATATCCTGTAGGAAACATCCATACTCTAAGTTGTTAATACTGAAAGCAATAACAGTCAATTCAGTATTTCACTTCAAAAAAAAACAGTCAAATATGAGATTTACTAGAAAAGGAAAGAGAAGCCTCGATTCTAACTACTGAATTATCTTGGACAAAAGCTACGAAATAGTAATAATACAATCGGTACCACTATTCCTAAATGCCTACAGATCAGATATCCATGCACCATGCTGCAGAGAAAGTATCATTACCAGAATCTCATTTTTTTATATATTTAAATGCAAATGTCAGGCGTTCGCTCCAATATTTCCCTAGTTAGTACAGAAATCAAATGTTATCATTTATCAAGTACTGACAGAGACTACATAAATTCTGTTTAACATGCATTATATCAATCTATAGAGTGTAGACTGCTGAAGAAAAAGCCTATGCACTTCCACTTTTTAGTGATATGATCAAAAGATGATTTTTTTATTCTGAATATAAAGATGACACAAAATGAAGATCTGCAGCGAATACTAAAGACGGTAGCAAACAAAAATCACCTGAGAATCCTTCATTGCAACATATGACATAAAAAGAGCTATTCCAAGATCAATGCTTATCCTGATAGGGAAAAAAAGGATATAAACAGTTATGCCAGAATGGGTGCAAAATAGTTTCAGCAGGCCAAACACCCCCATCTCCCCCACCCCCCCCCCCCCCACCCCCAAAAAAAAAAACGCATAAAATCAGCCTTTTTCGGCCTACACCACCTGCGATCTAACTACCAGATTAATATACCAGCTATCCCATTTTTTATTATAGCAAAAGGGGGACAATGAACCGTACAGTTTCAATAAAATAGTACAAAAACGAAGCAACTTACAATAAACATACTGAACCTATTCCAGCATAAGAAAACAGGTAGGATTGATGATTATATTAGGAATATTCGCCTTCAAAACAAATATGTACACGACTTCACGTGGTGCATGGGGGTTCAGATAACCCCCAATCTGCAAACTAAGCAAATCCTATGAGGTGAGCTAACATCAATCTTGCGCGCTAAAGAAGCAGCAGATAGCCGGGAGTAACGAGGGGCATAGAGTTGAACAGAACACCACCCCCCGCGCCCGCCCCCCCCCCCCCCCCCCCCCCCCAAAAAAAAAACCTGTTAGAACCCAAGCCGAGCAGCTACCATTACCACACCAAGCACCAAAGAAATCCGTGAGAAAATTGGACGGGTTAACTGGAGGTAAAGAAACCGCTCCAATTCCGGATGGATTTCCAATCTACGCCGGGAGGGCTACGAGACAAGAACGAAAAATACCTTCAATTCAATTCGAGCCGGGAAGGAAGCAAGGCGAGAGGAGAAAGAGCTCCGAACCCGCTCGCCGGGCGCGCGCGCGAGGAGGCCCAGGCCGCTAAGGGGCGGGGAGGGTCGGGGAGGAGAGGAGGGAGGCCGTCCACGCCGCCGCGCGCGCGCTGCTCTGCTGTGTACGCTGCTGCTGCGCACGGCGCACACCAGAAACCCCAATAAGGAGGAAGACAAAAGAAATGGCTAGCTCTTCCCAGTTTTATTACTCTCTGTAAACAGAAGAATTAGCCATGGGGGCATATAACGGCCATGGACCGTACAGTACCAATTTTTCATATTTCAGTCACAGAAAATTTTAGTAGTTCCTAAATGATGTTATTTTTCGCAGATAGACCTCTAAAAATAGTTGTCATTTTCATGTTAATGGCTGAAAAGGAAATAATTGGAATAATATAGAAAAAAATATTGGATACTAATTTTTTTTATTATAACCGAGGTTTGGGACTCTAACAATTGTGTGATAACTGGTAGTTTTATGATAAACACAAAATCAGATAGATTAAAGTTGCGATATTGTGTTAAGTAAAATTTTACATATTAGATACAAACGTTGCACTCCTACACATACGTACTTTATATTTATTATTATTAGAAGAATTTTTATCAAAAGACAACCACCTTTTTCTCGGTTAATATCTCTATGCTAAAAGTGGTGGGCATCACATATTCATGTACACCTCCGTGTCCTTGGAAAAACTTTTTGTTGAATGATTAGCTTGAAATCAAAACGATGATTGCTCTCTCAGTTCCACCAACTAATAAATGAATCAAGACCAGTTCGTCCAAATCAAGAGGTTAATGAGTGAAGGCGTTAGGAGCCCACCCTGCCTGTGAGCGTGACAAACTCAACCCCCTCATTGCTACATACCCACTGGTTGCTACTAGCCTGCTAGCCTCTAGCGACACATTCATTGCTAGCACGACTGCATGAACACAATATCTCGTAGCTCTCGTCGTCCTCGCTCCTTACATCCAACCCTTTCTGTCGGCAAAACTAAATCACTTCACAGAAAAATCCTAAAATTTTGTGTGTTGCAAAACAGCCTGAAAAACGAAACAGAGTTGACTTTTATGACTAAATATAACTACTTAGTTAATGTTTACTATCCTCCTATCTCCTATATGTTTTTAGCGTAATAAATCTTCTTAAATTACGATCTTTACCACACACCACTATAAAATAGATTTTTTAGCATCTTAAACGGTACAGATAACCAATATAAAAATATAATACAGCCACTTGTGTGGTAAATTGAGTGAAGATCATGGTCTTAAATAAAAATCCATCTGTTTGCATATACATCTTAGTATCTATGGTTATTTTAAAATAGACATATATAAAAAGAGTTTTTATAGATGTATAGCTTTTAAAATTTTCCTATTGACTATTAAAACTCATTTTAACTACCTACTATAATTATAATAATAATAATAATAATAATAATAATAATAATAATAATAATAATAATAATAATAATAATAATAATAATAATAATAATAATAATAATAATAATAATAATAATAATAATAATAATAACAACAACAACTATGTCGTCTATGTATCAAATTATCAAATTATTTGACGGATTGTCCATAAATGGTCAATGAACAATGTGTGTCAGATCATTCGGTAGTCAGTTGATAAACGCCTGCGAAGAACGATGTCGAACAGTTGTGGCAGAGATGTCCACCCTGTCCCTCTGAAAACAACGGCGGGGTTAGCCGTTTCGATGTAGCCGCGGCATCAAAAATCTGGGCGAAGCTAGAGCTCCTGCAGCGCGCCGCGACTGATGGTAACGATGGCCACGACACCCGCGCACTGCAGCGGGAGCGGCGGCCATCGCGCTCAGTCGTTTTCTGGTTGTGGATAGCCATGCCAAGGGGAGGAACAGTGACCCGGGCTACCAGATTCCTGAGGTTTTGCCTGGTTTGGACACCACCTATCAAGCGGCACTGCTCACAGCCGTCAACCTACCAGCTATTTTTTTTACTAGCTGCTACTAGTAAGTAGTAGTAATATCTGCCAAGCTCTAGGTGATGATGTATGCAAGAGGTAGTAATTAAGGTGGCTAATTATTTAAAACTCTGCACAAGACACAAAATACTGTACCAATAGGACTCCTCTGCATTACTGCAGAGGATCCAACGCCCTTCCATAACTACTTAACCGACATGGATTGCCCGGTATGCGACCGTAACTGCAGAGGATCTGCGTTCGTGCTGAAGCACGTAAAATCTACGTGCTGCTACTAACTTTGTTGCACTTTGGTCAATTCTCAGCTCACCCGAAAGGAGAAAAAAAGGAGTTACTGCTTAATCGGCGAAGGAAGGACAGGATTGGATTTATTGAGGGACCAGCAAGCATATATATGCGCTTAAACAGAGAATTTAGCAAGTACTCCACAATACATAGAGTTCAAAAAATCTGAATAATATTCTGCAAAAGGCCGAAACATAATTGCACCGAAACCTAAGTACCGACAGGGGAAAAAATGCACACTCATGGCGTCGACGCAGCGTTATCCGTTACGTGGTCCTCGTACGCACTCACATGACCCTCTCCCAGCTTCAACTATTGGACAAGTACGAGCCACTCCATGACACAAGTTGGCACTGTTTTAGACTGACATTTATTTTCTCCTCTTCGTAACTAGCTGAACACGAAAACTGCATCTCACCGAAGATAAACTGTTCTATTTTCCCGTCTAATGAACAGTGGAGTGTACACGTTTCAAGGTAGTACTTTCAATTTATTTTGACCCATTAACAGCTGAACCCGGGACCATAATACGCAGCTTTCAATAAACCGTGAAAAGAAAATAAACGGAGCAAAAAAAAACAATTTATATGTAAATTGTTACATATGTATTGTTGTAATTTAAAAGTCGAAAAATGTATTACGATAAAAATATTTTGAAATCATCTTTTAAAATTAAGCTTTTAAACTTAAAATTTAGCTTTGTCCGATGAACTAACGAGCGGACCACGATGGGAGGTTTGGAAAAGAAAATTACGTTTGCTCAACCTGGGCAAGGCAATCATGCCCTCACGGCCTCCCCAACGACGACGTCACGAAACCCTCCGAAAAGCCGGCGAAATTACCATGAGGCATCATGCGCGCGGTGCCGTCATCGGTGCACGTACCGAAGCGCGCGCACGGGCGAAGGGGACGTGGTGGACAGGCGCTGCGTGCTGCATGTCAGGCGCGGTGGCGATGTACGCTAGCTTCATTAGCCGGCCCTTGGGGCACCTCGAGAGGCCAACGCGGCCAAAAAACAGAGAGAGAGAGAAGGGAAAACATATACACTGACCGAGATAGAGACTTGACACTAGAGAGAGGCCAGGTTATTACAGGCGCAACGACCTATAGATCCTGCCCGTTTCCCTCCTCGATTGGTTTGCTTTTCTAGCTACAGCTAGCTTTGTGTACGCTCTCTCCAGCGTGTGCACCTACCTACACATGGGCGCAACGTTACGTCTTGGCATGGCGTCTGGGAGAGATTCCCGTGGCCGTTGAGAGAGACGCGAGAGAGAGAGAGAGAGGGAGGAGGTAGTGGACCACGGCGGTACGTGCCAGAGCAAGCAGGGGCAAAAATACGGCCGTGGCAGATGGGATCCGTCCGAGAGCGATGACGCCGAAATGGCCAAGTGCAACTGTGGGTTCTCCGCGTGCGTGGTGGTTTGCTGGTTTTTTTTTTTGTTTTTGTTTTTGCCGCGATTCCAGGCGCCCCGGCCGGGTCTCGCGGCGGCGGAGGCGTCGGGCCGCTGCGTCGGCGTGGCGCGGGGGGAGACGAGGAGCGTGGCGGCCGCGGGCGCCATTCATCCATCCGGTGGGATCCACCGGGGAAATACGATGCCCCGAGACGGATCTCTCGCGAAAGGGATTGTATTTCGTCATCGGCATCGCGCGTTCGCGCTTGGCACGTCGCGTCGGCGTCGCGAAGGCCGCCGCCGGGGAAAAAGATCCGTACGCGTGCCCTCTGTTTAGGCGATCCGACCTGCTTCCGGCTAACTAGTGGTGTTGGTGAAAGGCACGCTGTCTCACTACCATTACCGATTTTTACCGTGGATCTTTTGTATATACAAATGCTTACATACTATCATACATGTACATATGTATTTCAGCTGTGATAAATCTTCTCCGGATAATTATACACTACTATCATTTGCGTGCGCCATTTGTAATGGAATTGTTTGTGAATTGATGTTCAATTTAGAAAATCGTACGTGATTCTAGTTGTTTTGCAACACAGGCTAATCTAAGTTTAAATTTCCACCCGAGTCTCTCTCGCAACTTGGCGTACTTGAGACAGATTGGTCAGTACTTGCGAAAAAAAAGAACTACCCACAAAATTAACGGTACTTTTTAAACAAAAACAACTCCTTCCTACCATAAAAATTCCAAAGATAATTGTTACACGTATTCATGTAGAAAAAAGTTTGCTGAAAGCAAAATCAGAAAAAAAAAATTGAACAGCCTCTTGCGGGCCACAACTACTGTCTCTGCAAAGTTACTTTACATCTCTCGTTTAAATCGTATCCTTAGGAGTAAAATCGGACACAAGTCAACCTCTTCTTTCCAAACTAGTGTAAACGAGGTTAAAACACCTATTAAGACCGATTTCATCTAACATAGCATATAAGTGGCTTATTTTACTCTTATTATATTAACGTGACATTAAAAACAAAATTAAAACCGACACATATATAATGCCACCCATGTCTCAATAGATCTCACTTTTTCCACTCACTTCCTCTCCTCTCTATCCCCTTCTCCTCTATCCCTCTCTAACCATGGTCGGTGCACTAAACACAGGGGCGATTGAGGGCGTACAGATGTAGGTATGGATGGGAGGAGAGAAGATGTGCTGCGCGAAGGAAGGCTAGCTAGCTAGGAAGCTTGGTGAAGAAAGGGGTCATCATGACCTTCATCCCATCCAAGGCTTGGCTCACTTGGGGCTCAGTGAGCTTAATATTAGTGATGGCACGATTGAACTATTACAACGGCAATGACGTGCGACGATTGAGCGAGCCTAAGTGGTGGTAAGGGAGAGACCTTGATATGATGGTGTTAGGGACGACCCAGTGGCAACCTAGCCTCGTTGTCATGGGGTCGCTCTGCTTTCGCTTCCTCTATGCAGGACTCTTACCACCATCATAGGGCTCATGGATGGAGATGAGTTATCCATGGCATAGCCATATGGAGCTCCCATGCCGTCCAGCTCAACCTCCGTACAGGCTCACGCTTTGTCACCTTAAGCTTCGGCTCCATCCCTACCACTTGCGCTATTCGCTGAAGGTGAAAGAGGAGGGCCTAGCTTGGATGATGGCAATGGCAACCTTAGCGTAGCTCGCTCCTTCTTTGATTCAGCCACCCTCATTTCGATTCGGTCACCCCTGCTCTATTTTGGCCTCCGTCACTACCTCGCTTCTCCTTCGTTTCGCTGTTGCCATGGCAGGCCACTGCCACACCATACCTCCTCCTCAGTTGCTCCCTCATTGACATTTCCATCACCAAAGAGAGAATATGAGAGAGAGTGGTAGTGAAGGAAGAAGGGGATGCTTACCGTAGAATTTTTTTAATTGTAAGTGTCACGTCAATACCACGTGAGACGAGGATCAAGTTAAACAAGTCACGTAGGTACTACATTAGTCAAAACTGGCCTCAATATTAGCTTGGAACCTAGTTTGTACCAGTTTTAGGAGACATAGAGATACATTATATTTGGTTTTATGATTGAGGTATACGATTGAAACTCGACAAATACAGAGGTGGCCTGTGAGACTTTGAGTAGCATCAGGGCAGAAAGTACATTGGGCTTTCATGAGTCAGGCCCAACTAACACCTCTCTAGGTCTCTAGGAGGAGAACGCCCAAGTGCTCCACCAGGTCCGTGTCTCCGAGATCGTCGAGCCGAGCACACAAGGGACGGTGGCGGCGGCGAGGCAGGTGAAGAGCCAGCGAGCGGGAGGCCGCGTCGAGCGGGGAAGATGCCGCTCTATGACTGCATGCTGCTGGTGAAGCCGATGGTGACCAGGGAGGCCATGGCGGAGCTCGTGGGGCGGGTGGCGCGGCGAGCGTACCAGCGGAACGGCGTCGTCACCGACGTCAAGTCCTTCGGCAGCGTCTGCCTCGGCTACGGCATCAAGAAGCTCGACGGCCGCCACTTCAAGGTCAGCCAGCCAGCCAGCCTGATTCGCCCCTCTTTGTTGTCTCTCGGTGAGGTCTCTTGTCTTCCTTGTGTGCTGTGAGCCTGCGACGGTGAGTGTCTCGTGGACTCGTGGGATTTGGTGGCGATCTGATGCGTCCGTATGTATTGAGGCGTGTTCGACGAAATGCTTAAGTGGACTAAAGAGTTGCAGAGGTTCGTGGTTCTTGCCTGCGGTTGTCGCCTTTCACATGCTCGATGAAATGCCACAATGGGTTCCTTGACGCCCTGGAGTCCTTTCTCGAATGCCCTAGCGAATGCAATATGGGCATTGTGCTCATTCTTATCATTAGAGCTAACGTGTTATGTTTAGGGTTTTAAATGTTTCAGGAATATCAGGATTATCCTGGTTGGGTGGTTCAGAAAACAGATGTGCTGCAGTAAATGGTCTTTTTGCTTTGAATATTGAATATAACTCTCGATTATTTTTAGGTACTCCCTCCATCCCAAAATATAAGGCGTACTACCACTAACTGCAAAGACCAGAAATAATTACTATCACCTCTTTGTTTGGATCACCTCAATAAATACAGCATATACCCAATGGGATTAGAGATCTTGAGGGTGGAGGATTTAAAAAAATGAATTTAGGAGGGGGAGGTGCTAGTTAATTGCATGCATGTGCGCCTTGTATTATGAAACATAAAAAAAAAATAGTTGTGCCCTATATTTTGGAATGAAGAGTGTATAAAACACCTCCACGATACTAATGGAAGACATATTAGAGGTGGGATGGTGCATATTCTTTCAGTTTTGTTATCCAAGTCTAGTTTTGGTCATCATATTTGTGGTAATCTATTAACTTAAATTTGGTCATTGGCCACTCAAAAAGCTCGCTTTGCGATATGGCACTTGAATGCTTGTCTTATTGATGTATTCTTCTTGGTCTCATGGGGAAAATAATTGACTAATTGTAGTTGGTGACTAATTCATCTGGTTCATTCATTTCTGGAGTTCTGTTTGTGGTAAACACTTTGTTACTTGTGTGGATGTGGACCAAAGTTTTATAATGGTACTTTCATGCTTCCCCTGTATCTTATCTGAGGTGTTGACTCAGATCTGAGTGTGAAGGAGGATCTCACACCTCTTTCTTGTATTGTAACTTCTTTTCCTCGCTTTAATGCAATAGGCAGAGCTCCTGCCCTTTGCGCTCATAAACAAGTTTTATAATGGTACCTGGTTGTGTCCTCAGGTGCTCTGTGAAATGTCCAGAAGGGCATCTCTACCGTGTTTAAGCTTGGGTTGTCATTTCAAATTTTATTCCAAAATTGTAGAGGTGTTATGCCTTTGTCCTGTTCCATGCTCTTCAGGGTTGCCATAACTGACTATAGTACAGGACTAAGGGCTACATTTTTCATTTCCACGTGTCCTATCCATTTCCACATCTGCACTAGCATTTTTGTTAGTGTAATAGTTGATTTGTTTTCATTGAGTTCAAATCAACATTGAGGATCCTAAGGATTTGTTTTCAGCTTGTTATGGGAGATTAGTTAGTTACAAAAAATACAGAATATCTGATATGTGTTTCTATTCAGCATATGAAGAATGATCAAATTGATTGTTGCATAGTAATTGAGATTTTGGAAAAAGGTTGCAAATACACACTAGTCAGTCTACAGTGGGTAGGATATTTCATACTGCCCATCATGCCATCTTTTCAAGTGTGGATTTCAGGCTCTTATATCGAAATACCTTTTTGAGATCAACTGCACAGTCTTGTGTCAAAAAATGAAAATCAGACTATGGATTGCAATGCTACATCAAACATGGTTGTAACTTTTTACTTGTACCAAATTGTGATGCATGCACTAGCATTGTGAGTTTATGACACTGCTGACAGTTCCTCAGTTGCCTTGATGGTCACTCTGAGACTTGAACCATTTGTCTTTAACAAACATACATGGTTATTAATGGAGACTTGAATTTGCTAACTATTTTCGTTCTTGTTACATCTAAAAAATTTAAGAGCTGAATGTTTTTTAGTGGGATTCTGAGGTCTGAAGTCTGGACATAGGTCAGTGTGACTTCACATTGATTTTGTATGAGAACAATGTCATAAGCTATTGCTAATGGACTATCTGTGAACATAATTATAGAAAAAAAAATGTAGGGAGTGAGCCTACATTGTTGAATTGCTCATCTTAAGTGGAGCTGACGCGGAGATAGAAGTTATCACTTATCACTAATACTGGCACTGCATGAGTAATGGGAATGCCTTGATGCGCATAAGTTATCACTAATAAAGTTTTCTTATTTATCTGTTTTGTCTGTTACAATTTGCTGAACATTATGCAGAGATTTGATGTTCCACAATGCTCTAAATGGATCTATATTCCATATATTCTTGTTCATAAGAGTGTATTTTCATTATCAATTAACTCTCAGATAAACCTTCGATACTGCAAGTGAGAGTAAAGTCAGTAAACACACCACTATTAGAAAATGGCTGTATATGTACATGGCAAGTTCTTATGTAACTGTATTCTAAATTATTTGTTATTTGTTAACTTTCCTGCTTCTGTTCAAGTTTTGATCCAATTGTAAGTGATATAACATGTTTATTTGTGGTTGGCTACTAGCAAGGTTATCAGGAATGATGATTTGATTGCTTTGAAAACAACTACTTTGAAAGCCTCAGTGCAAAGTGATATAATTTCTGCTACTGGCCAATGTTGCCAAAACAAATAACTGCATATCAAATTGGATTAGTTTTCTTGATTTGCTGAAGTTTTTTATGCCACGTTTACAGGGCCAACTTATGCAAATGACCATGATGGTTCCACCGTCCTTCACCCAAGAACTCCACTATCTGAACAAGGAGGACAGGTTGCTTCGCTGGTTGGTGGTGAAGCATAGGGATGCAGTGTATGGTGTGGAGTTCATCAACGAGGACGACGGAAGGAACGAGATGAGCGACTTCCGCTTCCGCACCAAAGACGATACTAGCGATGTTGATGAATATGATGACAGTGATGACTATGAATATGAGGTCGACGAGGAGTAAGCCTCATCGCATGTCTGCTCCCCGTACTGGCAGATACTGTTGTCCACCAAACATAGGGCAAGAAGTCACACCTGAACCTGACTTCTGCTTGTTGAAACAGTGCCGGAGGATATCATTAAATGTGAATTTTCCATTTGTTCTAGATCATGGGTAGCAAGTAGCATGTTGTTTGTCTAACGTTTATGTTTGTGATGCGAATAAGCTCCAAAAGTAATCATCTAATTTGAAGGTTGTCAGTTGTCACAGATTTTGCTCTTTCGATTTCTTGGGTTTAATCACGCAATTTGCTCAATGATATGATACATAGGAGCACCATATTTATTCATCAATATAGCTTTACAGACAACATACACGATGATGCTATTTGGATGAGATCAGCATGGAGGAATTACTATCTACTACCCCCTAATGCTTTTAAACGATATGACATGATCACAAGAAGGATCTACGGCCATGGACGGCCAGGATCGATCAGAATTCAGAAGCGATGCGCCAGCGACCAGAACCACCCCACGATGCCGCCCTCGTCTTCCTCCTCGTTGTCCGAGTCCGACTCGCAGTCGGAGTCGGAGTCGTCGTCGCCGCCCACCTCCGCGTCGCCAGTCCCCGCCGTCTGCGGCCACCACCAGCCGTCCTGCGAGTCGCCGCCCCGGACCGCCACCGCGTTCGCCTCGTCGCCGTCGTCGCACCGGAACACGAGGCACAGCAGCGAGGAGAGCGGGCGGGCGGATCCCCCCTCCTCCTCCTCCTCCTCCTCCGGAACGGCGGGCATGGTGGTGGTCAGATCCGCGTCCGCCACCGGCTTGGGCAGAAGAAGCGGCTCCGCGGCGTCCTCGCTGTCCACGGCGTCGGGCAGCACCACCACCTGCGGCGGGAGGTCGGCGGGGCGGCGCGCCGGGGCCGGGGCCACGAGGAGGAAGCAGACGGCGGCGGCGACGGCGAGGGCGGCGCCTGCGGGGGCCATGCTTGCGTTTGTGATTAGTACTGCGTCATTTGTGAATTTGTGATGTGGTTTAAGGGCGATTTAACTGGACTTCGGTACTAGACCGACGCTTAATCTCGCTTGATTAATCGCTAAGGAAGCCTCCCTGTCATTTTCGTGTTACGACAGCAACGAAACGAGACAAGCGGCGGGGAAGAAGAAGAGGGAACGGCGGAACGAAGCCAAGGTAGCTACCGAGAAAATCACCTGGCGCACCAAACTGGTAGCGCACGATCGAGACTCTGCTTATGAATGTGGATGGATATTACTATTCCTTGTGATAGTTGAGATAGGTAGGCAGGATGGAAAGTACATTTAGAGGTTAGAGCATATTTTCTAATTTAAAAATAACATTGTCAGTAAATTTTAAAAGTAATTCATCCGTCCTAGAATAAAACTAAAGTCTTATAAACATATTTTTTATCTACTCTCTTATCTTAACCAATCACAACCATTCATTATCTAATTTTTTCACTAATTTTTTCTTTTCAACCCATCACAACATCTAAATATTTTTTAGCCATTTTTAAATATCCATGCTAAATTTAAAAAATATTTATATTTTAGACGGAGTGAGTAATAAAAAAAGTCATAATTAGAATATTGTTATAGTTAGAAATATTATGTTGTTTTTTCGAAGAGATAAAAAAATTATACAGGTTCTAACCATATGGATATATAATAATGGAAAGTGAGTTTATAAAGTATTTAGACTTATAGTAATTCATTTTTCTCTCTTCTACATATTCTAATAACTTTGCAGTAAGATATCCTCAGTGAACAGCCTTAGCTCTTCCATTATACTGATTTAAAAGATACCACGTAACCATGCTATAAGAGAGAGATGTCTAAGAGTATAGAGATAGGTATAAAGAGTCTTGTTTGAAGTCCTCCATCTTGCTTGCTCCTTCGAGCTAAGATGGGTCCCACGTGGGGTTTCATCAAACTTAGGGTATGCTGGGGTTTGATCAACACAGTTTTGTTAGAACAATCCTTACTACACCATGTCTGAGATTTGGCCCTCCTGCTAGTGTTAGCTAGCGCAAAAGTGAGCTCAAGTAGAGGGCATGATAGTCAATTGTGTCTCCTTGCTTTTCCACTCCTCTATCAGGATAAACAAGGGCTAAAACGATGTGGCAACCATTGCCTTGTTCTCCACATTAAGCGGTGTATGGTAGATATTTGTCTTGTCACGCCTTCTTCCATGCTGTGCATTATGGTTCAATAATCGTCTTGTCGTTCTTAAATAGAGAGGCAACTGATCCTAAGGTAGAAAAACTTGTGCTGCTTATCTGAGATGCTTTTGCTCGAGGAGAGTCTCAAGCTGGGCTATGGCGATTAGGAGCTCGAGATTGTACCCTTGCTTCTCGTGGATGTGGTTCTTCGTATTCGTTTTAGAGGGGGCCATGTGGTGTCACATCATCAGCCCACATCATCTACAATCTGTTTAATTTATTGTTTAGGCTGTAGATGATGTGACGTCTCTCTTAATGTGTTTGGACAAGAACCTATTTCCTATATCACTAAAATAGTAGAAGGAATATACCTAGCCTAACATTCAAATGATAAACACTGAAATCTATTTTTTTCTTCCTATATGTGAACAGATTGTTGTCATGCCTTTCTACTATCGAAAAAATTAAATACATCTTACTGTTGTATCTCAAATGTACCCCATCGTAATATGCAGATCTCTAAATTCACATTAGATGTAGGCTTCTTTAAGTGACTTGGATCTATATACATATCTTGGATTGAGCTAATCGAAGAAACCTTCAGTAGTACCATTCTTATTTATTTCGATTCACCATGACTTCTGTTTTGGCTCTTATAATCGAAAACGAGGTTCATAGCTGCTATGGATATGCGTGCTTGCATGCAACACTAGCATTATCCATTATCTGCTTTCGACTACCTGATCCGATGACATGGTTTTCTTTAGCCACTTGTGTAGCCTACGGCAGTAGTACTACTGCAGTGTGATCCTTTGAAAGGTATCAGTACAGAACAGTGCAGTTGACTTCGTCGTTGCTTCGCAGATGGAGGATGCAAGGGCAGGCAGCTGGGGATCACGCAGGGCTACTTATCACGCAGGCAGGCAGAAAAATGCCTTTGGGATAACCCTTGCTGACAGCATTATTCAGACTTTCAGACTCCAGAGCTTGGACATGGCGCATGTTCCTGCTTACATTGTCAATGGAGTTTTTTTTAATACCCTAACTATAGATCCACGTATCAAGTTCTCATTGGCTCTACAGTTTGTTTTCCATCTTATATTGGCCTTTGATTACAGAACACTGATACACTGACTTAATATATCTCTTTCTTATGAGCCATTCAGAGTTTTAGTTTTTTTTTAAACTCGTGTATTTATTTATCTAGCTAAGTTTTAAAACATAATTCATAAGTGATTACAATGCGTGTATATATATATATATCCAGTTTTGCAAAGAAGCCCCTTCACAATGGGCAAATTACACTTTTGAGCCATATAGAACATGTTAATTTAAAAAAGCAATCGAGTCTTCAATTGCTTGTAGCGTCATCGACGAAGTTGGCATACAAAGTGGGATTTTAGCCACATCAAAAATTATTTCCGCTAGAATATATGCTAAAGAAGGACACAACAACATTGGTTCCAAAGGTTTAGCATCAATCCATGGCATCGACAAAGCATAGAAGAAGCATAGCAAGTTGCAAATCAAAACAAAGGCCATACCCGAGCAAGACCTCTATGTATGGGAGGTTGGGATCAGCTGAGCTTGACTTGACACCATCAGCCGTCTCATGAAAAACTTCTATCAGAAATCAAGAAGGCCTCCACCCTTGGAACGAGCTTGCCGAAGATGTTGGTGTAAGCTGACACAACCTCTTCTTGTGTAGATCTGGAATCACCCCAACCAATAGGTATGACGTTGTTGACACAATAAATCAACGGTAGGACCAAAATTCACGACAAATTCCTTCAACATTGGTGACCACCTTAAGAACCAAAAGGCAAAAGCAATAGGAATAACCCAATCAAATGAGAGAAATTGACTAAAACTACTGCTACTACTACTACTAGAGCGGCGCCCGATCCCTCTCCCACCCTTCGCTGGCAGTGAACAGCTAGAGAGGAGGAAGATGGGTAGGAAAGAGGAGAGCGTTACTATTGGGGAGATTTGGAAGAGCTCAAGAGAACGAGGAAAGAGCCCACACGCCAATGTCATTCTATCTTCAGAGTTTTGGTTGCAATGAGATGTTGAACCCCTCTCGCAAAGAAAGATAATTCATTTCCTAGAAAAAAAGCCCTGAAATATTGTTCTTCAGATAAAATTCATGGAAATCTTGAGGAGCCTAAATACTGTGCTAGTTCCTTTTGGGTGTTTGCCAGTAGATTTTAGACGTCTGAAAATTTGTAAATCTTCGTTCATCTAAATTTGCAGTGCTATGTAATGTACAATTTTAGTTTATTTTAACTATAATTTTATTATTATCTATGGTTTTATTTTATTTTTATTCAAGTTTGAATATTTTTAATGTGAATTTGTAAATTTTTATGAATTATAAGTTTATTTCATATTTAGGTTACAATAATTTATTGTCCAACCTTACCTTTTATCTAAGAAAATTTGACTTTTTTAAATAAGTAATAATGGAGTAATTTGAACCATGGGATTGTCATCCAAAGGATGACAAAAGTGACTGAACTTTTTAAAAATTTAAAGCGACTGAAATCTAGACACCCACTTTCTTTTGATGAAAATTTATGGTTGTCGTGTCTGTAGTTTGCGCCTGTCTGTATGTTATGGGCCTATCTTGCACCTGAAATTCCTTATGATATATGATGATTGACAGTCCACGTATCAATTCAAGTTCAAATTAATTTGAATAATATATTGAAAACTTAGAATGCTACTATGTTCCAACCATGCCGTAACTAGTGACACATTATTCAGTAATTAACTGGACCTTGTAAATTGCTATGTTTAATTTCATAAACATCCCATGCTAAAACATAAAAAAGTTTCTGATAAATGGATCAATTAGTTAGCTGCCTAGCTAGGTGGACTAATATAAATGCAAAACTGAACTGTAGTTCCGATCTACTACATTTTGGCTTCGATCATCTCTGATGAGATAGATTTAGATATGCTTAGCTATATATCTAGGCTGCTCAACTTTCCCAATTTCCATGCATCAAGCAAACACGTACATCGGCCGGTATGTTTCCATCAAGATCATAGTCTCGGAGACTTGCAAGTGCTAATTAGGAATCATATCTGATTGATCACAAATTCAAGAGAGGTCCGTTGTTCAAAGCTGGCACACCTCGATCACTCCTAGCTAGCTATATATATCTCTCAGCTCATTAATTTTTGTCTTGTCTAAACAAAGTGGTCAACCAAGACCTTAAACCGCTCACATTAGGAGCCCAAAGCATGCACCTATCCATGCACATTGATGCATTCATGCATATAGAAACAACACCCAAAAGTCACACACGCATTGCAATATTTGACAGAAATATTTGAGCAACGCAGAATGCAGCAGCACACATTTATGCGTAGCTATAATTTATATAATATAAATAGGTTTTGAACTAAACCACGAAGAATTAACTATTACATTGCAGGGTTGGACATAAAAGTCGTCGTCGTCGTCGTCCTCTGACATTAGAACCTAAGAACTACATATATTAATTTATTATTATCAATGCTAAGCGGTAGTTGTATACATATACTAGCAGCTTTATGCTTGACAATGGAGTCAATAAATCCATATATATAGGAGCTCACACTGTCACACACACACCGACACATGCAGCAAAGGCAATTGACTCGATGGATCAAACCCTTTAGCTTAAATAATTAGTAATTAACTGCAAACATTTACTACTATATAGTTATATAGCCATAGCTGATGCCAAATTAAATTAAGCATCTAGTTGATTAAGTGGAACACACATATGTTTATATATATGTGTAATAATGTCTATTAATTTGACCTGTCATCAAGAAAGCTCCTGGTTCTTCTCCACCACTCTCACCTCCTTCGCCAACCTCAGTATGCTTGCCTGCATTGCCATGACCAGCAGCAGCTAGCTGATAAGTATGTTACTGTCTGCTACTAACTGAAAATGCCAGCTTATATGTGTCTGACCTGATCATCGGTTATCTCGACGGCGAAGCCGTCGACGATGGCGAGCGACGACTTCTTCCGGTAGGTGTCCGGCTGCAGGAGCTTGGCGAGCAGCTTATCGTGCTTGTGGCTCAGGTAGGCGTCCAGCGTGGCCGAACCCTCCTTGGACCTGCAGCTAGCCCGCCCAATATTCAGAGAAACACATTTTAGCTAGCTAGCTACGTGCTGATCATTACTGATGGCAATTAGTATATGTGTCAATGCGTGCAAATCTGTAATAATATGTGTAGATTTATGTGGTTAGATAATGTGTACAGACCGGTCGGCTCTGAGGCGCTCGTAGACAGGGTCGAAGTTCATGAACACGAAGTAGACCTCCTGTTGCGGCTTTGCCATTGCTCTAGCTCAACCTCCCCCTCCTCCTCCAACTGTGGTTTCAACCGCACTACTGGTGCTCACTGTTCAGACTACTAAAGCGAGCACTGTAATAAGGAGCTAGATAGTAAGATGCATGTGTGCTTGGCTGGCTGGCTGCAGATCATTGCAAACGCCGGTATTTATAGCCGGTTGGAGAGTGAGCTAGCAGCTAGCAAGCACACTGCGGCCACTACCGCAAGTGTGAGCACGAGTGTACTTAGCTTGCAGGGTTTTCGAGCACGAGTGTACTTAGCTTGCAGGGTTTCTTACTGCACCCAGATTAGCCTAGATCTAGAATGATCTGATTTAACCAGTAATTAAGCACAGCATGCATGCAAGCAACCTAACGACAAACCGTTCAAGCCTGCAGGCCTATTGGGTTTGATTTGGTCAAGAGCATCTCGCGTTGAATAACCACACCACTGCACATGCATCTAGCTAGCGCACACACTTGTCAGCACTTCACTGAACCATTTACATTTATCTTCAGAAATAAAATATATGCAGTTGCATCAATGAATATATATACAAGCTTGCATGGTGCATGGGCGACCGATACATGCATCATTTATATGTATATCCAGCCAGCAGAAATGCAGAATGTTGATTCCGATGAAGCACGCAATGCGAATGAACACACATGCACGCACGCACGCATGCACGGATGGGGAATCTTACAGGACGGGAAGAGGTCAAGGGCTCGAGATAATCTCTACGCTAGAGATATACACCTTCAGATACTATACATGCCAGCGTACCTGAGAAAGAGAGAGAGGCTTAGTATCAGAGATTCAGAGCTAGTGATTGGTTGGCCGGAGGCCGGAGTACATGTGTTCATGTCGTGGCTGATGATCTGATCAGAATCATCACACACGCCGCCCGGCCGCCCGCCCGGCCCGGATTATGGATGGGACTGGGACGGCGTCGCAGAGGCTGCATGCATGCACGCGATCAGGGATCGAGGAGGGCCCGGAAGGATCGGATCGACCCGGCAGCAGCGAAGGACGGCAAGTGCGGTGTGGCGCCGGCCGGGGGGAGGAGAGGATCTCGGCGAGATCGATCGGCCGGGCTGGCAAGTATTCCAATGTGCCATATCTGCATTCGCTAGCAGCCACCAGTTCACCCATTTTTTGGACGTGCATGCACGTGTGACTATGGTGTACGCACTAGCTTCCTAGCTCTGCTGAGCTAGTGTATGCGCCATGGAACGCAATGGTTTTGTTCTCGATGGATGATTTGATGGAAAGTGGATCCTAAGCACTTGAGAGCATGCACCCTCGGTTAAAAAAGAGAGAGACACGACACACATGGGACTGCCGCATATATGGGATTGCCTAATTTCTGGCCAGCTTAAAATACCATAAATTTCAATCAATTTTTTAGATTATTATTACTATATTTTTTATAATTAGAATTACATCGAGATTTATGCAGACTATCTCTTTTTTCCCAACACTCAGAGGTTGCCACCACCTCCCCTCTCCTACAGTCCCCTAGGTTTATGAGTACTGAAAGCTACCAACAACGCTAGCTAGTGAGCTTCGTCCAACCAGCCTCGCCCTTTCCCTCTCCTTGCTCTCGTCCTTTTCCTCTCTTGCTTTCTATATACGAGTGGTGATGAGGTGCCCTTGTTCCACCTTTTTTTTTGTCTTTAGTGACTTGTGTCGCCGAAACACCACCGTCGCAATCGCACCCACCGCCCTTCTCTAGCGCCCTAATTCAAAATCTAATATAGAAATCTCAAAACCTCAATCCTTGAAATAATTAATCTGACATAAACCTTCTGGATTTAAATTTTAACATTTGAATTTCCTTCCTAAGCAACCCTAAAGTATTCTCAATGTTCAGACAAACATCTAAAATCCATCATTTGAACTTTCTTAGAAAATCCTTGATCTCATTCCAGAAATTTAAGAAAAAAAGCAAATTTCCTTTCCTTGGATCCAATTTCTCCACCAAAATTTTCCAAATATTCTCAATAGAACAGAAATATATCCATCATCAGTATATTTATTCTTGGACCCCCAAAAATCGATGAATTCAAATATAAGTTTTGAATTCAAAACTCCATTGAAATCCTCCTCTTTTGGTCCTATATATTCTACTCTGGAAAAAATTATTCACATCCTTAAAAAAATATGAAAACTTGCCCCAATTACTAGAATATCAATCTGGTGTCCTTCCGTGAATTCTTTAAATACTAAATTTAAATCTAAATCCCAACTTCAATTATTCAAATTCCCATCCCTCGGATCCAATATCTTTTGTACCAAAATTTTCTAAACAATTCCATCCAAAACCAAAAATATTTCCATCTTAGAATATTCTCATTCAGCCCCTAGAATATCGATAAATACAATTTAAATTCAAACCTCCCATAAAATACTCCTTTTTAACCCTGTATTTTTATTTCCATACTACTTTATCTAACTTTTCTCATGATTCAAACTTCTACAAAAACATCAAAATTCCTCGAAATAAGTCTCTCCTTTGAACTCCTGGATTTCTTTTGAACTCAAATATAAATTTGAATTCAGATCCCAATTCAAAATCCTCGAAATATCTCTCAAAACAATTTCCTAAAATTGAGAAAAACCTAGTGTTCACCTTGGTCCACCCCTTTCCTTCCTTCCCTCTCCTAGGCTAACTCGAGATGGCCAACACCTCCTCTCCTCTCTATTTATTTCCTCTCAGCCCAACTTCAGCTAGGTTTGGCTTAGTCCTCTTTCCCTTTCTATTCCGATCGGGCGAGAGTCTCAATGGCTAGCCTAGCCTCCCTAGCTATCCTAGGCTGGCCTATATGTTCTCTTCTCCTTCGAGGCCTAGCTACATCCCTACCTTCTCTCCCATCACAGCCTAGCCTAGCTGACCTATACCTTTCTCCCTTCTCCTCTCTCTCGCCCAGCCCAACAGTTCGCACCGTGCACGCACTCACTCATTGCATAGCATGAGCACATGCAGCCTACTTGACGCAATGCTGTGCCGCTTGCTATTCATGTTGCTTCACTATATCGATATGTGTCGCGCTACTCCAACAACATTGTCGCACTAGTTAGTCAAGCCACACTGCTCCTCGTCCGTTTATCACCATGCTGCCTCATCGATCTGCTTAGCCGAATTTGAGCAATCCGCCTCTATGCCACACTGGTGCACCTAGCTCGCAGCCAATCTTATCCCCTCGCTTGAGCACCTCCAAGGCCCATGGCGCTAGGTCACTGCTGCTGCTCAGGTGTTGATGCCACCCAATCAATCCCCCATTACCACTTGGTCCCAAGCTCGCTCACTCATCATCGAGTCCCATCGACAGCCCCGCCTTTGTGACAAGCCCCGTCACCTAGCCCTGCTTCCCCGATCCCGCTGCGTAGCCAGATCGCTGACCAAAACAACAAACATAGTGTGTGACCTCTCCGTGCCTCCTTCTCTGCCACACACCAAAACCCTATGACACTCAACCCTAGAGCCACCTCATTTGGTCCTAGCTGACCCTATTGCTCAACCAATCCCCTTGCACTAGTGAACTGCTGCCAGCCAGTCCTACTTACTAGCATCGTCGTCTAATCCAGCGCCGCTGTGTAACTTGTCGCACACTGCACAGCGCGCGTCATCCAATTTGGAAGCTTCCACCTCATCCTTGCTGACATTGCTAGCCTACCACCTTTCCTCCATCTCTCACACAAGTCACATTCTCTGCCTATAAGTACCCCACTTGCATTGCCTCCCTCCATCCCAAATCATGCTTGAGCTAAGGGTGAATACATTGGCAGCCGCTTGGATCGCTATTGCCTCCTCTCCCCTTCCAACACTACCCTCCCACTCCCAAAAGGCCACCGCTACCATTTCCTTACTCTAGGTCACCTCAGCTACCCCTGTTCCCACTTGGATCATTGATCAAACACTTGGTGGAGTCTAGGAGCTCGATGCTTTGTTTTGCTTGTGCCACCACATTGTCTAGCCACCTTCCACAACCACCTCATCCTAGGTGATGCCACCTCTCCCAGAGCATCCCCCATCCATTCATAATCCCCTCCCATCAACATGTTGGCATTTTGCGCCGTTGGACTCCATTGCCATGCTGCTCTTTCTTTCCCGCCTCGAGCCATCATGACTAATTCCCCTTAAGCTCAATTGCCACTAGAAAGCCCCACAAATAGGTTCCCCATATTGAGAAAATACCTACTCTGCCCTTTGATTTCTTAGAAACCCACTAGAATAACGTCTCCTTGTCTACCCCTTTTTTTGTCCACTAGCCTCCCTATGTGTGTTGCCATTGCCTTGGTTTGCTGGAACACTTCCTCGCACTGGCCTTCGCATCCCTCCCTATCCCATCGCCCACCTCCCATAGCAAATCCTAGTGAGCACCCGGTGCGGCTACCATGCCTCACGTGTGAGTAGAATAAGGCTAGATGTAGAAGAAGGGAAAAAGAGGATAAAGATTGACAAGTGGGCCTCATTATTAGTGCACATTAATCGTACTCCTAAACCCTTCCTCCCTTACACAACCATGTGGGCCCCACATGAGTAATAATCTAATTAATCTCTAATTCAAATTGTTGATTCACTTACATGTGGGACAACCTTTAAACACCCTTGTCTTGGACCTTGGCCTTTGGGATACTATCCAATGGGCCACCCTATCTAGCTCCCGGCTCGTGATTCCTACCTATGACGGCCTGCTACATCTCCATGCCTCCATCGGTCCATCGGCCATAGGCCACTAGACTATCACACCCAGTCGAGTCCACCAGCTACCTTGCCTTTCTTCCTCGATGGATTACGTCCACTGTGAGCCCATGACTCAGTCGCTAACATATGGACCCCAAGTGTCAGTTGGGATATTCTTTTGAAATATTCTTTCCCAAATTATATTAAATCATTTTTTAGAAATTCTTTTAATCTTCTAAAATTCATATCTCCTCAACCGAACTCTGTTTGATCTCATTCAACTTTCTAATTTTTTTTCTAAAATCAAGATATATCTAATTGCACTATTATTTTATACTAATATTAGTATATTTTATAGGGTTTTGTGTTCTTTTCTCTCATTGGATGCATAGTCGATGTGATGTATCAAAATATCGTTAGAAGTTGATTTCGTGAAGATCTTTCAAGACCAACAATAAGGCAATGCACTCTTTGATCATATTACTCCTATATTTATTTAGTGTTGTTTGTAAATGCACATTATTTAGTGTACATGATAGTTTGACTGGCCTTAGTTACATAACCGGTATACCTACCTATTAGTTGCATTACTACCTGTAGGATGCTGATAACCTTAAAACCTTGTAACCCTAACTCCATGGTATCTTGGTATCCTTATGGGTACTGGTAACCCCACATGCACACTTGTTTATCAAAAAATAAGAATTTGGGTTAGGCAAATATTCCAAAAAACTCAACATGTGGCATCGGTATGTTTGGAAAAGAAAGTTTGTTTTTGAAAACTCATGATATGGGAACTCGCTGGTGTGGCTTGGTTTTATATTCATAGAAAAATACCAATTTCTTAGAGAATTCTATCCAAGTATCTTACAGTACAACCACACGGATGTTATGGGATGCTCTTAGATGAGTCATTAGTTAATCTATGTTTATCTTGAATGTTCAGTAGTTTTAGAATAACGGGAATGAGGAGACAGAGTTGTGAAATATGTATGACTTTTCTTAAATTATTACCTATATTATGGCACATATGATACTAAACTAAGAGTTGTAGCATCACCAGTATGTCCTAAGTAGATGAAGGCTAGTCTTGCCTAGTACTTGGTCGTGGATCTTGACCTAACTATGTGGCATGGGGTATTTATGGGTTAGGTTTGAAAAACCCTTGTCATGAACTTTTGATACCGATGGGTATTTGATGTTAGTTTTGTGTCATACGGGCAAAGTTTGTAACCTCTACAGAATTTAGCTAAACTATTTAAACAATCATTTCCACGATCATAGGTGAATATGCAATGTTTCTCCTAGCATAGATTTGTTTATTCGTGCTTTTGTAAAATAGGTTTATAGGTTAAAAATTATTACCATAATTGGTTTGTATGGCTGATGGATGACCTGAGTTGTATAAAATAAGATTATGTGACCCAGGATGTTAGAAAGTCATCATAGACTAGTCTTTTTGAGAGGAAGCATTGTGTTACTGGTTATGGATGGCTCGATGAGACAAAGGGAAAATGGTTGAGAATGGTACGATTGTTGAGAAGGAAATGGTTTGTGATTGTTGAGAAAGTGAATAAAAATAATAAAGAAAAATATAAGAAAATATTTTAAAACTAAAATTTGGCTCTTCTGCTTGAGTTGTTGCAAAGCAATTTATGAGCGGATCAAGACGAAAATCTCCTTCTAAAACCTTTTAAAAGAACCCACACTTAGTGTTTTGAAAAGAAATATTTTTAACTAAGGATTTGCGAAATAAACTTAGACTTTTTTTGTAGCTTGCATATTTATACTTCCTAGTGGCTTGTAGAGTACGGAAATAGTCACACTTTTATTGTTTTTTTCCCTCCTCTTTGTCTAGGATGAAAATGATGAAGGATAGGTTTTCATCCCTAAATCCCAAACTGTTGCCTAAGGTTTGATGTTCTAGCTATGCTAAAGTTCCATTGCTGCAATTTTTGTCTAAAGGTTGTGCACCCAAGGACTACCCAAAGTGGCAATAAATGAAGGTATAATTTATTTATATTATTATAATAATTCAACTTTTATTACCGTGGCTACCAGCAGTTGTATCTTGGGACTGGTATTGACATCATAGTTTCATAGGTATCGATTTGCTGTTCTCTTGTGGCGCACCATCTCTGGTGTTGCGTGTATAGCAATGCTAGGGTGAGGTGTGGCACTGCCTAAGGATTGCATGGTTGTGTCCACTAAAACCAAAGCCACCGAACCCAAAAAGCTCTGGTGAACTCATGTAAATCGAGCACTCCAAGGCCTCCTAGTTCTCTGGGCCAGACCCTTTCTCATTTGACTTTGCATCCCCCTAGATGTCTTCACCTCCACCCATAATAATTTTTGTATGGTCCTATCGATCAAGCTTATAACTCCATCTAGAAGCTTAAGCACAATTATATGATAGATCGGCTACGATGTGAGGATGGATCTTTTAAGGGAAATTCTTTCCATTGCTGTCATTAGCTTCTCTTGCCATAGAGCTAGCTTTTTTGAGACTTTGTCGAGGAAGGGTTGGACATGGACTTTCTTTAGCCTTGAAACCGCAAAAGGCAACCTTAGGTGCTTCATAAAGAGATTTGTGACACTTGTGAGGAAGATTTCTAGGATATCTTGTAGGTCCATTCATGCACATCAGATCGACACAGTTTGACTCTTTTGCATATTGTTCTAAAGGCCAACAGCTTCATGAAACAATGATAGTATGCATACAAAGTTTTTCATATCATTTGCAATGGACTGACAAAGATTGCCGCATCATCGACATATAGAGAGGTTCATGGCCGTGCCGTCCTTGGGTTATGTAGCTTTTATTTGTCGCTTTTGTCTAAGATCTAGGGGATCGATTGCTAGGATGAAGTAGATCACCTTGTCTCAGTATATATAGTATTTTGGTTTCTGTAGAACTTACAATTAATGTAAAATTGATTGTAAGCACCAATAACAAGTTAAAGCCTGACATTTGGAGACTGCAAATGCCAACACTTTCAAAAGGAAAAAACATAGATCAGTAACACATATAATACATGCATGGTACATGATCATATCATTCATAGAACCATATAAGCCATACAGGAGAGGGCTACCCCAGGTCTAGCCCGAACCTTGATTCGCCCTTGAAAGCAGTGGACAGTGTTCTAGCTAAATTATCAAATGAAGAATAACTCACTAGTACGATATTAATTTTTATAGACGGCTA
Organism: Oryza coarctata; assembly: GCA_030770085.1. Lineage (NCBI taxonomy): Eukaryota > Viridiplantae > Streptophyta > Magnoliopsida > Poales > Poaceae > Oryza > Oryza coarctata. The sequence goes on from CM061462.1 coordinate 5,399,475, forward strand.
ACAAGAGTATTCAGAGACGGTTTAGCCAACCGCCTCTAACTAGCTCAGTTGCTAAACATGACTTTTCCCTATATTTTAGTATGTCGGTGAAACAGGTCATCGTACGTGTAGTGACTGAAGAGGATTATCCGGCATTCAAAACAAAGCTCATATAGTCATATTTCAACGAAACACACAGTACACATCTGCACGACGATCCGTGTACTATGCATGAAGAGCTTAATTGGTTGCTAGCAGTACAGCCGGCCAACTCTGCACAAGAGACATACATATAGCTTAAGAGCTCGTCAATGGCGCCCACAGATTTAGACCGTTTTGAGGGATTCAGAGCCATGGATGTATTCATGCATGAGAGAGGCAGCCGGTCCCCGGCCGGCACAGCAGCCAGGTGTGGGGATCGATCAATCGATCGATCAGGACCGGATCACATGCATGCTTGCTGGATGCCACCACATCCAAAGAGAGCGTTCGTCGGAGATGTGGGGGGCTGGTTTCCTCCCAGGGCATCACATCTATACTTCGCTAGCTACGTTCTTATTTTTTTAGCGTGTAAAATTTGTTTTAAAATAGTTATCATTTTAAGTACTAATTATTATATTAATCACTTTTGATTTAATTTTTTTATATGCTATCTTCAACTACTATCCCACCTTCAAACATATATTATTTAATAAGAGATAATATTACGTAACCTTAACATATACTATTAGAACGATAAGTTTTACGGGCGAGGCAGTACTACCTTCCATATGGGCGCTGGCCACTGCATGCATTCATGCAGCAGCACGCTTTGCTAGCTTTAAGGTAGTCACTTCCAGGGTCCCAGCAAGGAAAAGAAGAGAGTTTGTACTGCAGCTGCACGCATGGATGCGCCCAAACCCAACAAACTCTTTGGCCATGCATTGGAGGTATACGTGTGCCACTGTGTCCGGCCTGAAAGCTAACGCAGGCAGCCACATGTTTTGAAAGGGAGTGTGTAAACTCTTGGGGGTCTCTAAAACGGTAACATCAATATTGCTCGATTCGACTACTATTCCTTTCAAAACTAGATTTATATTACTAAAATATTAAATCTAAATAGCTATATTCAAATTTATATTACTAAAATATATCCCATCCAATACTAGATTTAGTTGTTTTGATTTATATTACTAAAATATATCAGAGTAGGTTTTTATATTTGACTCCAAGTATGCATGTTTTAATTCCAACATCAAAAAAATATACTCCCGTTTTTAAATATAAGCATTTTTAGGTTATATAGTAAAGATTAAAGATAAGAGAAAAGATTCCTTTCAATCACCTCATTATTTAATTTGGAATTTTAAATTGCTTGGATTCCTAGACATCTAATTAGCTGAAAATACTTAAATTTCCATGTATGTGAATCACCGTACCCAAAATTCTTATGTTGTATATAATTTGAATCTAAAATTCTTATGTTTGGAATGGAGGGAGTATAATACAGGTCATTTTAAAATACATGCGGTTAGATATAACAATCTTAAATCATTAATATGTATAATTATATCAAACTTTGATTTCTAAAAAAATAGTTGATTTTTCATAAAATATTCCCATGTATTTATATTTTAGTTTTTAATGAATGTATGATTAGAAAAACAATGATAAATTAAAGTATGTGTTAATATCCTTAAGGACATGTAAAAATAAAAGGAGTAAGACCCATTCGAATAAGCAATAGGGTGGAGTTTTCTTGTTTTTCGTTTGTATTTTTTTAAAATATTAAATAATATGTTTTTTATAAAAAAATTATATAGAAGTTTCTTTAAAAATTAAATAAATCTATTTTTTAAACTTATAATAATTAATACTCAATAAATTATATACTAATAATAACTTTTTTTTTGTTTCGTGTGACGCCAAGTGCTCAGCTTATCGGCTCCTTCGAACGTGGAACATTGTGCAAATCAGACTTATTGTAGCTCAAGTAAAAGCGTTGAAAGGCTTTATAAAGCTCATTTTGTCGTGTTGTTCTCTTTACTATTTGAAAAGAACCTTGTGAGGACAAGCAGTGTTACGTCCTCTCTCTCTCCCCTCCCCTTTGCATAAAACTTTCGCACGCTGTACATGCGCACCACATCAACGATTAACTTCGCAGATCTATGATGATGCTTACTGTCTTTCGCTCGGCGCGACAGAAGGAAGCCGGCCAAATTTTACTAGATTGAAAGAAGATTACAAGCATTTGACAATAGTGGTTGCCAGGAAGGCAAGACCTTGCTGGGAGGAAATTTGCTAGGCACCACCGACGACGTTCATCCACAATCCGCCCATAGAGAGATCAGCAGAGGATTGCCCCTCTTCAAGCTCTTGCGATAGTATTTGCATACTGTGCAACACGAATGAATTAATTTAAAGGGGCTTATCTTCTTCTTCCTACTCTATTACTTTCATATTCTTTCCATTGCTATTCTCCTTCCCCTATCTCCTCTTAATGGTTTAGTGGGGTAAGAGGGCTCAAGCCCCCTCTCCTCAGACATCCACACTAAATTCACCCCTACCTATTTACACAAATTCATTGAGGTCTAGGTGTGACATGATTTTGGACTGCATGTCTAAGTTGAAGTATATGCATGATTTGAAGATATGGCGGTATTTATTTAGCTCCATACACCAAAGTAGGCAGGCCGCTCATGAGGTCACTATGTTTTTTACAGATTGTCCGTCATAAGACAAGTTCCTCCCATAGCAAGGAATATCAAATAAATATATACATCTCTTAGACACATTTGCTTTCAAAAAAAACTTAGTTGTCTTTCTTGTAAAAAATATTTTATTAACAGAGAAAGTCGAATACAATGGTTTCTTTGTATTAATTTAAATTATAATGATAAAAGATTGATCGGATATATGCTATAGTTATATAACAGTACAACTACAGTTAATAAACATACCATCCAGCTCCACATGTAGCAAATTAAATTTATAATGCTTTTATTTACAAACATGTATTAATGTGTAGCGTGCCATATATACGGAACGAACAATTCTAACTAGTCCTTGTTTATGCTGTAAATGCGCATAGCTACTACGTGCCAATACATGATTAAACCACACAGGGAGGGTTGCACGTACCATCGATCCAGAATATCTCCCCCGTTGCAATTTCCAAAGGGGCTTGCAGTCTTGCAGATCGACAGGAACACACAGAAGTGACCGTACAAATTTCCCTGCCCTATTTAGCTCGAGAAAGTCGATGAGGACACGGCCCTAATGACTATGCACTGTGTAGCTGCATCCATACAAACCATGAGCTCTGTTTTGATCCACATTTCTAAAGTAGTACTTCTTCTTCCATGCATTCAAGCATGCATTGAATCAAGCTGGCTATACCTAGTCGCACCTTTCAGCAAACCTGCAGAGCTGAAACAGATCGAGCACGGAGTCATATATGTTGCAGTGATAAGATGACATAGTAATTTCCATGCATATACGCAAGCGTGAAGATGCAAGCAAAAGCTAGGTTTGGCGCCATATGCATGCATGTTAAGGTTGGCAGGAACGCATGCCCTAGTACTCGTCGCACGCGGCGGTGCACGATACTGCCGATAGCTACAGCCACGTAGCTAGCTAGCTGGCAATCACACAATGCAAGCACTCGCGCTTTTCCTATTGGCAGCGACGTGACAAAGCCCAATCATGCACAAACCCCAGCTCAGCTAGCTACTGGCACCGCGTCCACGTGGCTCCTGAAGCTCCTCGACCCTACCCCAACAGCAGCATCCACTGCCCTAGCCCCCCATGGCTAGCAGCTAGCTCGAGCTCGATCCATGGATGCATTCATCTCGGCCACTGCTGTAGTTAGGTCTAGCTAAACAACAGAGCCGCTAGCTACTGGTAGCAACATATTCTCTTTGTTTTAAAATATAAAAAAAATTGTATGTTTTTTAAATTATATCTAAACATCCCTAGTCTAGATTTATTTTTAAAAACTTATATTTTGAAATGGAAATGGATGGAGTAGTTATATACCGATCAATGAAGTCTGAATCAGCGAGATAATTAACTCGAGGTAATAAGTTGGTGTGCGCGCGCTCTCTGTTTGCCCACATGCAGGGAAACCGCTGGGCATGCATGCGATGCGATCGCAGGCGACAGTGCTCCAGAGATCGCGTTCTCTATGTATCGACCGTGTAACACAAACAGCAAGATCCAATAGTGATCGTCACTTGTCTTCATCCTCGGCTAGCTAGCTAGCTTTGGATGCTTTCTTTCTTGGGAGTGATATGAAACGTATCGATCGCTTTTTCAATAATGCATGCATATATCATATCGATGAATTGTTCTAGCACATGTATAAGTTTATTTTTCCTTAGCATGTTTGAGCTTTGACCGAGTTATCATGAGCTAGTAGACACACACTGGCAACCACGATTTGACGTAGCGTAGTCTAGTACTGAGGATGGCGAGCATGCGAGCTTGAGTAAACAATGGCGGGGAGCTAAGGATATATATTGCGTGGCTGGCATACTGGCGCCATGCAGTGACAACACAAAAAACGCGCGGGAACTGGAGGGTACATGCATGCATTTATATATGCACGATAAACCCTAGATATATAGGCCGGTTTAATCATGTAAGCCGTAAGGTAGATGGATCATGGCTTCATGGTTGGATATGATATATCAGGATGTTAGGTATAAACTCCTATGTAACTGGATCTATCGTGCACATGGTGGAATTATAAATCATCTTTTTCTCCTGGAGCAGAGCAGCGAGCAGCAGTTGATGATTGCCACTCGGTCGTCGTCGTTTTGATGGACTCGAGGGACCTCCGTTGGGTAAACAGTATATTTTTCATGGACCTGAGATCAGCTGATGAAAAGAAGTCAAAAGTGTCAGCCTTTGTTTTGCAGAGAGAGAGAGAAAAAAACGACGATGTCCTTGCGAACATCTCCATAAGCAATTTCTAATTAAGACTAAATTGGTATATCCTAAAATTAACAAAATTATAGCGGTCATCTCGCTATTGATAGATATATTACCTTGAAAGATTAATTAGCAAGCACCATACATCCTGCCCCTATATGCATATCTATCGATATTTCTTAAAATTGATGAAGTCATTACAAATGCTTTATTGTCTACGTTGTCTACTGCTAAAAGAATCATTAGTCGTAAATACGAGCAGTTCTATAACATGAGCAGTGGGTAGGTTTCACTATAAAAAATCTAACCAGCTGAATTACATTTAGTTCGTTGCTTTTAGGAGGATTTATGCAGGGTTCTATATGTCAGAAATTCAGGTACCATAAAAGCAAAAATGCAGAGATTTTGGGAACTTTTGGAGGGAAAAACCTGAATTCGAACAAAAAAGGTTACATTTGAAAAAAAATTGCTTAAATAAGAAAATTTTAAATTTTCGTTCAAAATAATTTCCTATCATGGTGACTGAAAAGATTGAAATGGCAAACCGAAATATCGAACCTTGGTTTTATGCCATCGTCAAACGAGAGTTTGGGCATAAGATCAACGTTGATCGTTTGCCATGAGGTACATCATGGAGGCGGGGGGACACAGTGTTGGACAGTGCGGAAACTGCTCTAGAAGCAGCGGTGGATTGCATTTTTTCTGTATGGTGGTTTTGATCCTGGCACTTATTTCCTGTCCTTGTAAATTCTGATGGCCAATCTGATGGGAAAGGCAGTCCTAGATCTGCAGGCAGATATTTGATTTGTACTTCACTGCTCTAGATTCTCATGTTCTTACTATGAGCGTAAGAAACAAAGAAAAACATAGGGGTTGATTCGAGTCCTCGGCTCAATGACTACAATTTTTTTTAATTACACGGAATACGCGCGTCACACATACATATGCAATTGCGTCTCTTTCTGCCGACAAGAGGAAAGAGAAATATTGGTCCATGCCATTGCTTCAATATAATTATATTTTCTGTTTATTCTATTAATTTTTGGATAACTTTGTTTAGGCCACCGAACGTGACGTAGACTAGAATTGAATTAAAGTGTTTGAAAAAGGAAAACTTAATGTGTGAAGGGTGATCTATGTCATCAGAAATATAGACGTTTTAGAGAATATATATATATATATATATACACACACACAAAAGTTGAACGTATGGACGTATGCTACCAAGGGGATCAAGTTGCTTGTACATGAATATTCATGGATGGGCAGATTGGTTTGAAAACATCGCACCCTTTTGAGTGGGAGAGTATGTAATGCCCTAGACCCATTGGGCTAGTGGGAGTACTTGGTAGATACTTGCTAGTAGTTTTAGTTGCTAGTATCGTTAGATGCATTGGTTAGTACAGTAGTATATCGGTATGTCTAGGTAGAGTATAACTTTTTTATAAAAGGGAAAAGTCCATTTTCAGTGTTTAAACTCATTTTTCACCTTAAACTATAAAACCAATTGTTTTTCATTCTCATCTTTTAAAACTAGATAAAAAATACACTAGGACGTTTATTTTGTTTGAAATGTCTAGTTCATATTCTTATTAGTCATATTTTGTTGATGCAAATGTCACTTAATTAATTTCACAACCATGAAACCTACCTCATCTAATCTAAGTGTGTTAGCAAAAATGAAGTTTACTCTTTATAAAATATACTAGAAATTCTGACATACGAGCGGGACCTTAATTTCTCGATAACCAGGTGCTCCCCTGTTTTTATCAACAAGCTTAAACCATTGGATGAGTATGCCGTTTCTAAAAACTTCTTAATTTAAGTTTAAAAATAAACCCTATATACTAAAATTTCATAATTTGAACCTTTAATCATCTTTCTTGCATATCACTATAGTAGGATTTAAAAACGTGGTGGTGTAGCAAGAGTTTAGCCTTGCACCCACGGTGACATAACATGTCATTGTTGCTCACTATAAACATTGGTGCTATGTACCTTGTCACGTCATGGATATTTGTGGGCCCATGGTTCCGTCTTCCTAAATCGTGATTGCAGAGAACGCATCTGGCTCCTACCTCTTCCTTTTCCTAGACACGTACGTGACGTTGCCTCAAGTAGTCAAGTGGTTGTTGAAAATGCATCTAATCTTTTAATTAATTAATAATAAATAATTAAAAAACTAATATAACTATCGAGTAAATAATTATACATTATATTATAAAGTGAGTAAACATAACTCTCAAGGTAAAAGAATTAAATTATTAACAGTCAATAATCAAACTGCCTTGACATTATATTAAATTGGAGAGTTGGTGTGGTATCCTTAAGTCCGATAAGCACCAGCAGTCTAGGAGTTGCTGACACGCAAAGAAAAAACTCTGTGAACAAGTAATTCTAGATCACGCATCGATACAAATATCATTCTATGTCAAACTTATGTTGACGATATAATTTTTTATTTAACTAATATAGATTTTTGCAAGTATTTTAAATAGAATATGACGAAGTGATTTGAGATGTCAAACATGGATGTGCTTAAGTTTTATCTTAAATTTTAAATCAAGCAACTCAAAAATTAGACTTTCATATGTCAAACCAAATACTTAAAGTATATGTTGAAGAAATTTGATATGGAGCATGCCAAGGCCATACATGTTGATCTTGTAATGTAGAACAATTGATTAAAAGTTTTATCAATCAATTATTGGTTTCTTGCTCTATCTTTGTATATCTACACTAGATATCATGCATAATGTTTGAATTTGTACTTGTCTTCAAGCGACTCCTAAAGAATGATAATTTGTATTCGTAAAGAGAATTATAAGATATCTAATCCATACTCTAAATTTAAGGTCATGTTGTTATTCTAAAGACTCAACATTTGATTTGATTGGCTATTCCGATTCGGATTATGCTGATTGTAAAGTAGATATGAAAAGTATCATCGGCACGTGTGAATTTTTTGGCTAATCACCTTGTTTCTTGTCCTCCAATAAGTAAAGTTTCACAGCCCTATTCATCACGAAAGCGAGTATGTTGCAATGGAAAGTTGTTATATCCAACTACTTTGGATAAAACAAACCTAAAAATATATTGGCTAAAATCTCTACAAACTTTCACTTTTATGTGACAATGAGAATACCATCAAAATAACTAACAATCCAATCCAATACTTAAGAATAAAACACAATGACATTCATCATCATTTATTGAGAGATCATGAAGCCAAAGTTGAGATATCCCTAAGCCATGTGAACATCGATAAATAACTAACCAATATATTCACTAAATCTTTAAATGAGTGTTTGTTTTGTGATTTAATAAATAAGCTAAGTGTCTTGATTCGTGAAATGATGAAATTCTTGATTAATCAATAATCAAGTACGAGTCATAAAAATGCAAAAAAATTTGAATTCTAATATCTCGAGATCTTAGTATAAATAAAACTTGGTCTTGGCATAACTCTCAGAATTCAAACATTCTTTGTAAGGCTAAAACAATTTTCTTTGCAAAAATGGTTTGTGAAAATCTTGTCAAAATCTCAATAAACCTACGAGGAAAATAAAGCATACTTCAAGGCAGAGAGACCTTGTTCTCTGAAAACTTGGTTTATTGGTTTTTGTTATCTTCGATGATACTCCTTGCTCATCTGTCTCTCTTTATACTCTTTTTGGTGCCTTAATACTAAAAGGGAGAGAAAGATTTAAGGAGCTCTAGAAAACAAGATTAAATAAGCATATGGAGATGAGAAATTTTGAATTTGAATTGCTCTAGAATTTTCATTTTGTCTTCAAAATTTTCAATTGGTATCTTGATACACTTTGCTATGCACGAATAAAAAGGGGTTGGGGAGTTCTCACATTCTCAAAAATAAGTGCATATGGGTCTCATTTCATATATTTGTATGAACACATTTTCGGAGAGCTCAAACAAACCCTTTTCAAAACCAAATTTTATTCAATCTTCTGTGAACTTTAATTGGGTTGTTATCAATCAAAAAAAGGAAGATTAAAAGTGCATTTAGTCCCTCTAGTGTACTTTGGCTAATTGATGATAAATGATTAAGAGACTAATACAATAATTGAGCAAATGAGTAGGCATTATGTCCTAAAGTGAGTGAACACAACCCTCAAAGTAAAGAAGTTAAAGTAGAAAAGTTTGGACAAAGTTTAAAAGGTACAAGATCAATTTGCCCTGAAGCTATATTGAATCGGACAATCCGATGTAGTATTGGATAGTTTAGGTTTGATAAGGATCGAGCAGCTTGGGAGCTACCAGACAATTCGGGTGAAGACACGTGAATAAGAAACTTAGTAGATAAGTGGTTTTGGACTAGGATACAAGAGGGTGACAGACAATCCTATCCGGTATTGAACCGTCTGACACGTTATGGAGACGTCGAACAATGGCTTGGTGGACATTGGGTGAAGCAATGGACTGAATAGTTGAAGCGTTGTCGAACAATCTAGGATGAAGGCACTATCAAATAGCCTGATAGCTATCGAATTGTCCATCCCTTTATGACACAACGGCTAGTGGCTTAGTGACCATTGAAAAAGCATAAAGGGTCAAACAGTTCGACCCAGTATCGAACTATTCGACCCTATATAGTTTTTGGTAGACTCCATTAATAGTAACAGATGACTAGTTGGAGGAGTTAGAGTAAATGGATAGTGCCCTAGACTCAATTCAAGTTTTTTAGATGCCCTTATATCTTGAGCAAACCAAGCAAATGTCCAAGAGTATTGAGAGCTAATTAAAGACCATTTGTGCTAAAGTTTAGTTTTAAGTATTCTTATGTTCTTGTTTAGAAGACTAAACTCTCTCAATTCTCTCTATGTGTTATAAAAACTTATGAGCTATTAGTAAGTTAAGTTAAAAGTGTGTAAAAATAAAGAATTATAATCTCATAATAGCCAAGGTGTGTAGTGTACATGAGAACACTTGTAAATGTTCTATCTCACCTTTGAAAGGGAAGAAGTGATAAGAGTGGAAACCAAATTTTATTTTAACGGATGCTTAGTAGAGCAAGTTTCACTAAAGGTTATAGCTCATCATTCAAGCTCAAGACCTCTTGTGGTCGCTTGAAGACCGAAGTTGCACCAGATGTTGCTTGTAAAAAAAAGGATTAATCGAGACATGGCTCTTTAGAGCTACTCAATGGAGACATATAATTGCTTGAATCCAATCTTTGGTAAACAATCGGTGTCTCCTTTTCTCTCTTTTACCTTGCACTTATCGTTTTCTATCTTGTGTTAATAGTAATTTTTTGCTTGTTTGTTTATCTCTATTAATCATTAGCTTTATCTTGTAGAAAGTGTATTTAAGCAGTACTTCTAATCTTATATTTTGTTATATTTCTCAAATTAAATTTCTTATATTGATTGAATTATCTTACAGTAATAACAATCCGAACCATTATTATTTTTCTCTTTCATCTACACTGGACGGACTGTTCTATACTGTTGAACTATTCGACTCTCTCTAGTCGAATTGTCTGACTCAGCATCGGACTGTTTAATTAGATCTAATTTCACTATAAGTTTTTAAAATTTTAGATATCTTCTATTCATAACATATTCGTTCCTCAAGACCTCTCAAGACCTTTCAATCCTGACGTTTGTTGAAGTAGTTAAGTGGTTACTATGGACTTGTTTGGTTCATTCCCGTTCCTAACTTTGCCCATTTTTTGACATCGGCAAGGATCGGTCATTACATTTTTTTAATTATTGCCTAAGTCAACATGTTTGGTTCCGTACCAAAATTATATCTAAGCATTTAATCTACCCAAAAGATTTGGCAACGCCATTTTTTTTCCTACAAACTAAATAGATGACTATTTTCTTTTCTTGGTTGAGTTTGGCCACAAAGCATGCCCTGCATTCGCAGGCTGCCAACTTATGATTCCTACATGTTTTTAAACCACCTTTAAGCAATAGTAACTTTTAAACCATGCATATATTCTGTAATCCGCTTGAACTTTGTATTTTTAACAATTAAATAAATAATTTAAGACCACATTGACTATATTTTTCTGTAGAAAAATTGTCATGCAAGCATATATGTTTCCGGGCATGAGTATGGAGTTAATCTAAACCATTTTTTTAATTGTTAGGTTTTGATAATTGCATTACTATATAACATAAGAGGTTCATTTTGGCTAAGACCCTGACCATCCTAGGAACCATCTTAAGCAGGGACGGAGCTAGAGGTGGTGAGGGGGCTCGAGGCCCTCTACCCCATTAGACTCCATTGAGAAAGAGAGAGGGAAGAAGAGAGAAGAAAATAAAGTGGAGCTAGAGAAGAAAGAAGGTGGAGCCCTTTAATAAAAATCTGGCTCCATCACTGCTCCTAATTACCCTTTGATGCTTTGAAATCCTAACATTCTATCCTATTTATTTGAATGGAAGAAGGAATATTCGATCATTTAGCAAATTCCATTAATGGGGATAAATAATTTAAAGAGCTACGTAGAAGAGAAGATGATGTTGGCTGTCTGAAAGAATGGCCCGTGAGCATCAATCACTGTATCCTGTTAGCATTTCCGAAGACAGCTTTGCTGCCATGCTAAGACAACAGAAATGAAACAAGTCCCAAGTGAAGAGTACATGAAACACATCAATCTCTCTGAACCTCTGGCTCCCTTCCAGTTATCTTCTAATGCGTGGTTACCACTTTCAGACCATTTTCCTGATCGATGTCATGAAAGTTTTCAGCTTCCTCGTGGCTTTTCCTGTAAATGCAGTACAATACCAACTGAAGGATGCCCATTGGACAACCAATGAAGTTTGGTGACTGCACGAAACAAACAGAAGAAAACAATGAAAACAATTGTAATTTTACAGCTCGATCCATTTCTGAATAGAAACGTATGTACCCGGTACTAACCGCGATGAAAAGATCCTTCCCTAGGAGCCCATATATCATCCAGAGAGCACTGGAGAGGAAGGAAAACAATGACAGGTAGAAGGGCATGAACTCTACACTTTTGGTTGTTATGACTTGCTTCTGAAAGTGGAAGTTCCATTAGAGAAAATTTAGCGTAAATTTGTCGTGAAGACTGGAGAATGAAAACAATTCTTCTTGTACATAGTTCCAACGTCTGAATCAGATCTGTTTCATTACTACTATGGATATGATCAGTACTTTTCATTGTCATTACAGGCTTTTATCTTGAAGTCAATGCTATTTGGAACTTAATTCTGTCTGTGAAGATCATGATTGCGAAGGATGTATATGTGAAAGATACTCACTGCAGCTACCATTGGAGAGCTGTACATCGATATGGAAGCCACCAGGCCAATACTACCCACAAAAACTTTGCGCATACCGTGTGTATGAAACAAAAAGCTTGAAAATATTGCTGTCAGCCCAAAGAATGTCAGAACGGGTAGCACCATTTGCAACACAAACTTCTGCGAGAAGATCGTCAGATAGCCTGTCAAAACACTGTTTCAAGATTCATATCTGAATATTTCCTCTGCAAACAACTTGCCTTTTTTTCTCTGGGTGCAAACCATGCGTATATGCTGATGAATGTGATCTCAAGAAGTATGCCAAGCCCATTGATGGAAGACACTGTAGAGTTCTCCCACCCTGCGCTCACCACAGGAAACCCATACCAAGTGTACAGGAGGCAGTTGAACAGAGCTAAGACGTATGGAACACAAGAGAATTCTTCTACACTGCCCTTCTTGACCACCCTCCTAAATGTCAATCTGTGACGCATAATTTCATAGCGTACTGATAAGCAAAGATTTGCATATGAAATAGATAATGATCACATATAGTAGCTTTGATTGTGATGTACATACATAGGGGCTGCGAATAGGAGCATGGAAGCAGCATTTCCTGAAAGTGGGAGACACGACATTATGCTCTGAAAATGATGAAACTGAATTTACTTCAGGAACATTCAGATGAGAAGTACCTAGAATTCCAACTGCTACACGGACTCTGTTGGAAACCATTCTTGCTGCTCGCCGAACGTTTCAGCTCAAATGGACTGCAATTTGACAAAATGGCCACTTCTTTGCTCGAAGTGTGGGTCTGTCTATTTATAATGCCTAAAGCATACTTAAAGTCTGAAATGCACAATGAGTGGATGAAGCACAGAAGGCCAAAAGCTATGCCTGCTCCGTGAAATTCAGTAGGATAGCACAAACAGATTAGGCTCCGTCTGGCATTGCGGTGGCTTTCAAAAGCACACATTCACTTCCTTTTTCTTATTGAATCATTACAGTTCCAACGGAAAATTCTGATCAGAATTAGTAAAGATTGTGGTGTTTTACAATGGTTTGTACTAATAATATAATCCATTTAGACCATTTATATTTTCTAATTTAATACATTCTATCTTTTTATACTACCACCTCAACTATTGATAGTAGAATATTTTTTCCTGCTAGCAGTAGAACTTAATAACTCATAAACCAACAGTTGGTATCACCTCTACTAATGATAATATGATTGTGAAATACTATAGAAACCACTATAAATGTACTCATATTCTAAAACTTAGCAAAGAATGTCACAACAACCAATAGTGTCCTGTCATAAGCTCAACCGTTTGTTGATTAAGACAGAATTCATGCAACAAATACTAATGCAAGACTAAAGTTTTTTTGATAGGCTATAATTTTTCTTGTAAGCTATGCCAAAAGGTAGAGACCATTTATATGTAATAGATCATGTCAATCAAAACCCAGCAACGAGCAAGGAATATGGAATCCAGACAAATTAGTGATGCTTAATTAAGTCAACACTTAGACGATAGGTCTATTCTGATTCCACATTGAGAGCTACTTCATAAAGATAAGTCAGCAAATAATGCCAGAAATCCCAGGTGGTTCCACGAATGAATGGTTTGTGGTGACTAGATTGGAATGGTGGTTTGTCATTGAGAGATAAAGCTATTGGGCACTTAGACGCACATTCTGCCGTGCCCTGCATTATGAAGATTGTTTAGTCGATCACAAGTAGTGGTGGTGTCAAATACTATGAACTAAAAGAGAGACCCTGATTTAATTTAGATATAATGTGTGATTAGTCGAAATCGGAGTTGGCAAAGCTTGTTATTATCAACTCATCATGCATGCGAACCGTGGGCAGATAAATAGTTATAAATCGTGTTGCTCAGGTGGTATGTGCTGCTGGATCCATGTTAATCTCTGACCAATGCTGCGAATGAATGAACTTTCTACGTCAGATCTCTTGATGTCAGCATGCAGTACAAAATGCCTACGCATAAAGCAACAAATAGCCAACTTAGAATTGCTGTTCTAATTGTTTATGATGTTGCTAATATTATCACGTTTAATTACTTGATCTAACTGTTGTCCAAATTCCAAATTACATCTCTGAATGTTTCGACTAAATTCAGGCGACGCTGCGGGAGCGGTGGCAGTTCGCCTCCTTCCGGTTCAGCCGCTGGTAATCGCGGGCTACCTTCCCGTCGCCACGGCGACGAGCCGCAGCAGCTCGAAGTAGCCAGCCAGAAACCACAGGCGGCGCGCGGCAGCGGATTCGAGAGACAGTACCGGATTGGGGGTGGCGGCGGAAGGAGCGTGGGCGGCGAGGCGAGACGGCCTTACAGGTTTCGCACTTAGATCCCTGGTTACTTGGTTAGCGACTATGTTGGACTGATAATACCAATACGACATACCATAATACGTCAATAATAAATAAATTTAAAATTAATATAATAAGAGAAAATAAAAGGTTAAGGTTTTAAATATAAAACAGGTGGCTATTCAATTTGATTAATAGGATAATCATATATTCTCCGTCTCAAAAAATATAAAGTGTATTAGTTTTTGCATGATATATTTTGACGGTTGTTTTCTTTCATTATATAACATTAATAACTATGAAATTAACATTAGATGAAGGTATTTTCAAATATGAATTTATTAGTCAAAAGTTACGCATATTAATTTATCTAAATACATTAAGTCTTATATTTTGGACATAGAATTAATTAATTGATAAAACATTTTTATGAAAATCATATCTAGACTAGAATTATCGGCGAAGTATAGACGAGTATCCGAGAAATATCTGAAATTAATTTATTATATTAAAATAAGCAAATTTCAGTAAACCATAACTATTGGACATTAGTAGCATAAAACCTCGGTTATTGTAATTTTTTCAATGAACCTCATGTTTTTTTGCAAAGTATTTGAAGAAACTCTATATTTAAATAAAATACTCATATTTTATTGGTTAGATATGATTATTTTTACATAAATTCTCAAAGTACACATCCTCCTGTCTACTTTATTTTTTTCTCAATTTTACACTGCACAAAAACATAACATAATTCTAATTAATAATGACATAATAATCAGTAAAATATAAACATAAACAATCAAACTAGGAGGATCAATGATTATTGAAAAGCAGCTAATGTGTATATGTGCTAAAAATATCTCACACAATTTTTTTATAATTATTATAGATAAATATGTTAGTAAAATTGACTGTATAGGGTTATATCTAGTGTTTTATGAAACATTTTGTTTCAAAAACTGAGGTTTTTTGCAACAAATTACCAAACCTAGGGTTTTTTGTTACAAATGGCCTCAAAACATGGTGTTTTATGAAAATTAATCTTTTAAAAAACTAAAAATCATTGATATGTGTTCGGTATGTATCCAAGAGTATATGTACGTATTCAATATAGGATATGGTAGGCTTTAGAAGTATCTAGGTGGCATAGGTTAACAATCAAGAATAACGATTTAGCTAAGTTTAGGGTTAGTTTTTTACTTCCTTCTTGTGGAGCCATGGTTACCGGGCCCAGACCTTTTACTTGTAGAGTCTTGAGAGCTACATCGTCTATGGAGGAATCACGAAGATCTATTGCTGAGTAATGTGAAAAATGGGGATTCCGTGTGAAAGATTGGGGTTTTTGCTAGGTGCCAAGAGATTGGAGATGAAGGAAGCGACAGTAGTAGATGCAAACGGATCTTACATGAATCTCATTGTTGGAATTTATAATCCCATGGTAACGGTTCATATTTCAAGAAAAGTGGTCTGAAATTTCCAGTGATACTGAAGCTGTTCATATTTGATTAAGATTCTAACATATAATTAAATTCAAATTTCAACAACATGATGATAAGTTGTTTGAAATAATGGAATTAGTTATCAACCTTAACTCACTCGGATAAATCCTAAGCAGATTCATGATATTAACATGTCTCCTCGGATAAGACATTCTTAATGACGTTGTTGTGTAAATTTACATAGATGTCGGGGGCTACTGTTAGTATTATAAATATAGCATATCCTATATACATGTATTGGTTATTGTCGAGAATACTACATGCCTAATCTTATATAGAAAGATATATCTAAGTATGAAAAAGATTACGTATAAATCCTTTGTCCATCTCTAGTAGAGCTAAACATTGAAGTCTAGCTTGGGGATAGTAAGTACTTATCTGTTTCCTTCTTAGACAAGAGGACATGTTCCTATATAAATATATAGCCCTTTGAGGAGGAGGATCAAATCATAGATTATAGACATAAACCATATTGAGACCACTTTAGAAAGAAGCCTTACGTCTAGTCACTAACTACAACCCACTAGATTATTTCATCGAGATCAGCTTAGCAGGCTAGGTCGCTTGTTTCTCTTTATATTTAATGCAACATATCTTGATATATATATATATAAACTAGACTAAAATTATTAGCCTTTTTGAAAGACTGAACTAATATAAAATTTTGTCTCATATCTCTTTATTCCTATCCCATGCATACCTTTGTTACAATCGTATTCTATGCTCCCATCGAAAGTGTTCGGTACGTATCTGAGAGTATTTAATATGGGGTACGCTAGGTTTTAGAAGTAGCAAGGTATCATAGGCTAGCGATCAAGATATTTACATTTAAGGTCCCTGATGGTGTTAGATCGCTACATTTGATAGCCAATAGGAGTTTTACTTTTACACTAAGTCCGTGTCTGGTGTTTACTCGTTGCGAATACTACCAGTTGGATTAAGATCGCTGCCACTGGTAGCGGTTGAGATGCTTCCATGTTTAAGAGATGGGTCTCCTGGCGGGACGGTGGGGCCAGGAGCCGGCCGGCATGTTCGGCAGCGATTGCACTCCGGGAGCTTGGCCGACCGATCGCGGAGACGTCACTGTCGTGCCGCGTCCCGTTCCGTCTTGCCAATTCACGATGATCTCCTCGCTCTGGTTCGGGGATCAACTCCGCTGGCTACCACCTCGTCGCAGGGGAGATAGCCACACTAGCTCCGGCAGCTGGAGGTCGGCGCGCACGTGTGGCGAGCGCGCCGACGAGGTTGCTGGTGGCAGTGGCGTCGTGGATCGGTGGACGGGCAGCACGTCCATGCAGGCCAGGTGGTGGAAACTGCAATCTCTGAAGTTTGCTACAGATGTGGAATGCTCGACATGTTTGCGGTCTCGAGGGATGGGTAGGTTTAATGGCGAATGTTCGAACGTGGCTTAGACACGGTAACGCGTTTGGCCCAGCCCACGTGCGTCTGGTCCACCCCGAGAAGTTGTAAAAAAGTTTATACGTAGAAACTTTTGATATAGAAGCATTTTACATAAATATTTGAATTCAAATACGAATTAAAAGTGAATCCAAATCGGAATCAAACATTATTTAAACTTTTAATGTATAAACTTATCAAAAGAAAAAAAACAAGATGCCAAAAAAAGAAAAGGTGGGCGTTCGCGTGAACATTCACGAACGGTCCCGTGGTCAGGGAACACAGATTTCACCTCATTGTCAAAATATCCAGTAGGAAATCTATTGCTTTCAATATTTTACATGTCAAATGAGAAGCTAATATGGCTGCATATTTTGCGCTCCAAACAAGCCTCGCCGCATTCAGTTTGAGACATGATTTTAGTCCTACTTGAATTCATGAAACTTTCTGGGAATGTTATACTTATAGCGTTAAGGTTAATGCTTCTAAATGGCCATTTGAACCAAAGGAATGGAGATAATTGAATTTTAGGATATGTCTTATTTCATACAAGTTTTAAAAGAAATTTAATATGAGAAATTTTCTTAAAGTCTTTATCTCTTATCAAATTTATGCATTTTTTCATGCAATGCAATCAAATAGTTATTCTTGTTTTTTTTATATGTTACTATCTTCTATTTTATATTTGCATGTCTATCAAAATTCTATGTTTTTTTATTTCTCAGTTTTCAGAACCATGTGTTTTTAAAAAAAAGTCTAAAAGGCGAAGCAGCATTTCTTATACGAGCACATCATGCATTGCCAGTGGGATGGACGTGAGTCGGGTCAGGTCGACCCGAGGTCCGACCCATGCTACCCAGGATGGTAATTGTTGGGCCATGGTTAACACAGACCACACAGATCGTCTGGTCCATCGACCCACCATGGGTCGACCCATTGCAGAGAGAAGGCGTTGTCTCAGCTAACTCATCCGCAACGATCACCAAGCACCAACACGTCACGTCCCCAAACTTTTGCGGCATCAGATCGAACAACGCGTAAGTAGTTGGCAGTGGCTGCAAGACTGCAACTCGAGATAGGCGTGGAGGTCCGTGCAGTTAACTGAGGGAGAAGTCGCTGGCCACCTGCCGGAAAGGATGCCATCCAGCCTTTCACGACCGGGCTGCGGTGATGAATCCGAGTAGGCTTTGTGTTTGAGCGTGACGCTGATACCAATAGAAAAATGATTTTTACAACCCCTCACCCTTAATTTTACATACCGACAAAAATATAAAACATATGTTTTAAGTCTACTGTCTAAACAAAATATTAGGAGCACCCATAAAAATCATTTCAATACCTGTAATAACAAGATTGGTTTCAGATACCATATAAAAAATATGTATATTTGTATGAGTGACGCTATGTAGATGGGCGCCATGTAGACTATATTTTTAAGACCACACACTCTTAAATGTCTATTTGTGGTATTTTTAAGTCTTTAACTACATCCATTATCATCGGTTTTTTACAAATTCTGATCACTTCCTCCTTAGAAGACGAACCATTGAACGCTGGTCACATCCTCTACTATCAGCACATGCCTTCTCACCTTTCACGCCGAGTTTTTTTCCAATAAATATGAGACAACGGGGGATTTTATTGTCACTGCTCTCGCTCTCACTCACCGAGCTTCGTCGTCTCATTGATGTTCCTTATCACCTGCTCTCCCATTCCCTGTAGCCATGATCAGTTCACCACCATAGTCATAGTACATTATCACTAGTGAAGAGGAAAAGAACAATGGTATGAACAGCTCCAATGGCGATACCACCTCCTCATTGCTTCCACCATTGCCAATTTGCCAGGCAAAATGCTTGACGATGAAGTGGACAACGACTTTGAAAGCTAGTATAATGGGTCCCCATCAAAGAAGGACTCTGACAAGGACCCACCGTCGAAGGAGAAGGACTTTGATAATGATGAGAGAGGCCACGAGGCCGACGATAAGGAGGGTGGTGAAGGTAGGTGTCGAGGAAGAGGTGCTCAAATACAGCGCGAAGGTGGAGGCTGAGGAGGAGGCCTCGATTGCCGTGGACATGGTGAAGAACTGCGTGGGTGAGGCGTAGGAGGCATGCCCCAGTATGGCTATGGTGTAGAAGGAGGGTGCCCACACAGCCGTAGCGCCGTTAGACGAGGCAGAGATCGAGCCGTCGGCCAATTAGGAGGAGGCACCGATGAAAGCTGACATGGAGGAAAAGGTACAACACCAGCCCCTAGACATGATCAATTGCCAGCATCTCGGCACATGCCCCTAGCACTTGCTCGACAATGGTAGCAAAGCATGCAGGAAAACAGCCCCACCTCAACTAATTAGATATATAACTAGAGTACAACAAGTAGGTCTAAGTAGAATTTATGTTGAAGAAAATACTTTTGCTTTCTAAAATGTCATAAGTACTATAGCGCTTAGATAGAATATGACAAGTGGTCTCAATTAGAGTCTTGTGCAAATTAAATTATATGTTAAGTCTACTGTCTAAATTAATATATGTTATATATTTTATCTTATACAATATAGTATCTAGAGGAGTTGATTATATAAATATAGATTATTGCTGACAAGTAGACCCACACAAATGTGGCTTCTCAATGATATGTGGTCCCAATATTTTTTTCAGGCGGCTTACATAAACAACTACCTCCTAAGAGATATTTATTATTATTCAAAAAATTTGTAGAAAATTTATACAAAGGCCAATTGAGATTAACAAAAGTTCAGAGTAATCCTTACTACAATTATAATAGTTTGGTTACGTCAGTAGTTGCCTCAACCACTAAATTTAGTATGGATTATCACATATGTCACAATATCTAGATTAAAAGGTATGCAAGTAAATAATAGTGAGTGATCGTTGAAGATAACTAACCAAATTGAAGCCCTTCTAGTAAGAAACATATAGATATATTGTTTACCGTAATTAAAGTCCATATGGATTCTCTATGAATTATTATTATTTTTAATTATTAACGTGAGCAGCACATGCATACAACTGATAGTTTGTTATTCGGTACTCCCGTATAAATTTTTGTAGGCGACTGTTAAACATATCCGCCAGCGAATGTTTTTGCATGAAGTTTTCTTAGGGCACCACCTATGAATATCATTTAGATATAATAAATATTCTAAAGTGGTTTAGAGCTCTAAGTCCTAAGGGGTAGTGTTCTGTCCAAAATCATCAACGCTGCAACTGCACATTAGATCAAAAAGCGCTATTGTTGCTTACTAGGTCTACCAGCATCGCAATTGTTGCCTGCTATATCTGCGCTCCTCCTGCTCTTTCTCTATGCCTCCTCAACATGCATGACAGCGATGTGGACATAACCACATTGAGGTGAGCGTTGTTTCACCGTTTCTCCCACCATTGGCACAAATATCTAAGTACGCTGTCCTACTGACTGCTATTATTAGAGCTTCAAGCTTGCTTGTTTGCTTTGTTGTAGATCTACTCAGTTTCTTTCCTAAGATTTAGGGTTTCGGCTATATATATGTATGTAGGGTGACAATAGATCTACTTGGTTTTTTGCTTCTGTAGTTATTTATGTTATCTGCATAGGAGGTATAGGAAAATTTTAGAGACAAAATATTAGTGTGGCAGTACGTTGTGCTACATTTGTTTTATCAATTTTAGATTGCAGTGGCTTTGTATACAATTGATTATTTTATCAAATTATCACATAATATTGGGTCAGTAATATCTTTGTGTGGTTTGAACGGTCTGGTGCCTACACTAACCGAGTAAGAAGCCTCGACGTAGAATTGTGTCATTTGTGACAATGTAGAGTAGGATATACTGTTATCTCTGTTTTTACTTCCTTCATAGAATGGATGCTCCTATAACAAGACATCAACCTAGTATCTTACTTGATAAAGACTAGCATTGACATCAACCCCAGCCACAAGATACACATTAGTAATCATCAAATTATGAATCAATAGTAAATTAGAAATTTTTTTATAATGCATGGTTTTATATAGAAGTTTATCTAGGCTACTTAGTAGGTTTTGAGTGATAGATAATAAAAAATTAAGTAGCTAATATGTTATGATTGAGAATCTCGTATTAATTTACTTAATGAGAAATTGTTTTGGTTAAAAGAAGGCCGCCATAAATGTTAGAAAAGAAAAAAAACTTTAAGCGATGAAAATATAATTTTATTGTTTTTTGAGTTCTTAGGACAAGTCGAACTATTAAGGAAGTCTTAAGTTTAAATGGTTCAAAAAGCAAGTGCTCAATAAAACTTTTAATTCTATATGAGCAAACACTCGTACCACATACATCTTGGGTTTTGATTTTTCTCTCTCAGTGTTTCAGATATTTGTGTCTAATCTTTATGGAAACTTATGAACATGTTTTTCTATCAAACATAGAAATCAGCTTGAAGTCTCCAGACTGAGCTATCTGTCTGGCAGAGAGTCTTGTCCGGAGTATCCGGAAGTTTAAACTGGACGTTCTAAACCTCATCTCTTTCTTGAAGCTAAGTGATGTATAGATTCTCTGGACCGTTTGACTGAGGTTTTCGAACTAAGCTCTCTATCTAGACCGAAAGACATGTCTGGAGTCTCCGGATATTTTATCCGGATACTCTATAGTTTGAATTATATGACTAACAGCTAGCTTAAAGAGAGATAGATATTTAACCCCACCAACTCCTTTTGAGGAGTGGGTACTTATTTATTTCTACACCACTCTCAAGAGCTTTTTATAGGTTCCCCTACTCCACTCTCTTAGATCTTGAGTTTAATCCACCCTTTAAGTGTGTTTTTGGGTGATTTATGAGAGATTGGTTCTTCGGATTTGAGTGAGCACTTGTGAATCAACGCTAGTAAAGACTTAAGTTTGTTACTCTTAGAGGACTACGTACTAGATGATTAGACATTGCCCATGAGTATTCAACGTGTGAATCATCTAGGATGTTTGTGAAGGTCTTCTTCACTTTCGCTAGATAAGATGTATATTAGTAAATTCCTGAGTTCTTTTTTTTAGAGGATAGTTTAGTAGAGCAAGCTCCATAGAAAGCAGAAACACGATGTCCTAGTAGAGATCTTGTGGTTGTCTTAGATGAAGTGTTATGCTTGGTAAAAGTTTAGAGGCCAAACTAATTTCTAGAGTTGAACTTGGTGAGAATGGGATTGAAAGAGATTCAGCTCTTTGGAGCTCCTCAGTAGAGACGTAGTATCGTTTGATCCAAACTTTAATAAAAAAATATTTTTCTCCTAGCATCTTGTTATCTATTATATTATCCATGATTTTGTTTTCTTTCTTCCTTGCCAACCCTTAGGGTTTGCCTGCTTTGAGTGTACCTTGGACATTTTAAAGGAGATCTAGAATTTTCGGACTAAATCACTAGAGACTCCGGACTAATCTCCCTGTCTAACAGAAAGACTAGTTCAGATACTCCGGACGTTAGGACTGGAGACTCCGGAGGGAAGTTTAATTTTTGTCGCTAGTTTATTTCTGAATTATAAGTGTGCATATTCATCTCCCTATGTGCGACTTAAGATCCTTTTATTACATTATGTCCCTTGTAGTCTATTAACCATCTAGGATGGTTGAGACACGTATGCAAAATTACTGATATGTAAAATGTGCATATTACCATTGATGAATATCGAGATGGCAATATCCCAATTGTTGTGTGTGGCCATTGAAATATATGTCCTTAGTAGATGTTGTTAAGGAAGCAATTAGTAGTTTAGGACACAATGTAACCTACTTTTTTCTCTGACTTTAGTTATTTCGAACTAAAAAAGCTTGAAGATACGATGGTGTGGCAGTAATGCCTCTTAGTCTTTCCAACGTCCATCCAATTAAAGAGGTACATTAATCTCATAATTTTTAATTTCAATTTTTAGTTGTATTGGTAGTAATAGTTATTGTAATTGTCCTATGGATAGGATAACACTCTGAAGGTGCTAACGAAAGCTAACTTGTAGTACAATTTACATAAGGTGATAAATAAGATTGAGTACACATTCACTCAACTTAAGCCCTATTTGATTGACAAATTCAAGCATCAATATTTTATCTATTTTTGTTCAGAGCAAAAATAATTCACAGTCTGTGAAGATGTAATGGATCGGTATGTTAATGTAAAAGAAAGTGATTGTATATTTGTATTAATTGTTATTGAGCACTGTTCCGAGCAGATAACGTAGATATAAATTACACTATATCTCGAGTGTTGAGGTTGACAGTATGTATGATCAACCTAATTAGCACTGGCTCACTATCTAAGTGAATATTTATTGTGATTGGTGCGTATGTATTCCAATAAGAAACATGCTAATGTTTTATATGGGCATATATTGTGGCATAGAAGTTGGATTTTTTTCCTGTAATACAACAAATGTAGGTGGTTTTCTTCATAGAACCAAATTGTTTTTTTACGAACGGTTCTCTTCAATAATATTATATAAAAAACGTATTTCACAGATGAAAAATTAAAATATATAAATATATTTTTCTAGATGATTAATGCGTGCGCCTGCTAAAATATTTGAGTTTTATAGGTGCTTGACTAGAGACGGTAAAAAAAACACTCGTACAAATGACTTAGGGGTCATGAACAAATGGTTTCTATATCAATACGATCCATCCCCTTTTTTCATGGCAGTCAGGCAAATGCCGGGAATCTGCTAGCAGGGCGAGACGGAGACGGCGCAGAGAAAACAGAGGTGGCGCAAGGGTAGAGCAGAGCTCGCCATGGCGGCGCGTGGCGCTGGGGCGGGTCAGAGCGTAGGGCGGAGCGGTGCGATGGTGAGAGTGCAGCGTCGTCTTGGGGATGCCGGAGCGTAATCGTGGGTCAACCAATAATTGTCGCACGGGCCATTGTGGACTGACCCATAGCCACGTGATTTTGATCCCCACACTTTGTGTCCTGGGTCGATGGGTAGATAAGGTCGACCCAATCCACCTGCATCCCTAATTCTCACATCGTAAATATGGAAAATGATTTTAAAATCTCGAGTCTATGTTTCTCCTTTTTTTCATATTGTCTTGTGAATTTTTTTAAAAAAATTAACAAGATAAATTAATATATAATATATCATTTTATAAAGATATAAAGTTTAAATTTAACTTCTACAATTAAAAAAATAAATTTGGTTGTCAATAGTTTAGTTTATTTTTTTAATTTGTACAGGGTTAAATTTAAACTTACATGTTTGTTTATACAGTGATATTTATATATTAATCTATCTTATTAATTTTAAAAAAAACTATTTGATTTCATGTAAAAAATAAGAAAATATCATCTGAAGGATTTAAATTTCATTCCCCATACATATATACTATCTTCGCACTTGGCGTTCTAGGATATTTAGCATAGTTAAGATTAAAAAAGAATATAATGTTCATTATTAAATAATGTATAGTTAAATATGGGAGGATAATCGTGGATAGAATGAGAGAAATTTAAATTAAGTTGATTGATAAGATAAATAATATTTTATTATAATAACTATTTTAAGATATATTTTTAATCATAAAGAGATAACTAAAACTAGCATCCTCTCAAGAATCATCACACCAAGTGTTTGCTACTATATACCCTCTCTGTGTACTTTGCTGCTGCATATGCAATTCTGGGCTCTCTGGGGATCTGGGCCCTGCAATTATCCCCATTTTTGCTGCTGTACTTGCCTGAAGCCATGTGCACCGGGATGCAGACTGTTCTCCCAACCGCAGGCAGAAAAGATGTCCAGGACTAGTCTCTTCCGCCGCCCCCGTCCTGAACCCGGCCCTCCTGTGCATGCAGTTGCAGACATGCAGCAAATAGCCAACACAGAAATCCTATACCAAACCATGCATTCCGACCAAAATCTCACGATGAGAAACACACGGCACATGCATTCAGATGCAACTAGCTATAGGTTGCAGAGACATTATCAGCGAAGGTTTATTTTGATGCTGGGACATCATCAGCAGAGGCCACATGCATGCATAGTAGATAGGTATACACATACTTTTGGCCGGTGGCCACTTAAACGGGTGACAGGTACAACACCAATCCTAATTAATTTACTCGTTCTCATAAACACCTGCACCTGCAATTCTGCATGCCGATTACTAGAGAGTACGATCTGACGCTGAACTCCTTGTCCTCTCTGACTAAACATTGTGACCACTGCATCTTGCATGCTGCGACTCTCAGTCTACTACCTTATCTGTCACTACAGCTGCTTGCATGCCCAGTTCATCAATCACTTTGCGTCTTTGCGATTCCCTTCTGCATCAACTACTGTCGTCGTTCGATCGATCGATCCGCCATTGCCGATCAGTCAGTCGTAGGCGGAGCTTAAGAAGACATTCACGGTGCAGCCGGCGAGGATCTGGAGGACGCCGGAGTTGGAGCGGGAGACGCAGCGAGGGGACTTGAACTGGCCGACGGGGGCGCCGAGGGAGAGGTAGTAACGGAGCACCTTCTGGAAGGTCCCCCGCTGCAGCACGCGAAGCTCCAGGGGGGCGATGGCGCCGGCCTTCCTCGACCCGACGTAGCCGGCGTCGGCGAAGGCCCTGTCCAACTCGTCGCAGCAGGCCTGCAGCACGTCGCCGTCGACGGCGCCTGCGTCGGCGTTGAGCTCCAGGAAGACAACGTAGTGGCCCGGGTCCGACGACATGTCGGCGTGACTGGTGTAGTCCACCACCTCCAGCTTCTCGCCGGCTAGCACCGCCTTCGCCGCGCTGTCCACCGCCAGCTGCAGGTCTTGCTCGCTGTTCTTGTCGATGTTGATCGACAGCATCAGATTCCTCCTGCACACGAACTTGAGCTTGGGCGTCGCGTTGTAGAATCCTGCCACCTTCACCACGTCTCCCAGCCGATACCGGTAAAGCCCTACATACAGAAGTGAGAAGCAAAAATGTTGTGATAAAGACGTTCCTCAGTAATATCATCATGACTTTTAAAATTATATGCGAATCAATCATACACACTCTAGTCCATAATATTTTATGTTGGAAGTACTAATCCCAATACTCCTAATATCAAATATTTCTGACTAGAAGGAGTATAATCTTAACCAAGAATCCACTGAAAATCACATCACGAATCCAACAAAACATCCCATTACATTAGCTAATTAAGAATTTAAGACCCACTTTCACAGATTCAGACAGCATTATTTGTTCAGGTTTCCTGCATAATCCTGAACTGATCAAGGATACAGTCAACAAAATACAGGGACAAATTGAGCTGGCTAAAGCTTCAAACTTCATATGATTAAGATGGTAGGGTAGCAGCATGCATATATATAACACAATGAAATCAATCAAACAAAGAAGAAGAAAAGATTGTGACATAGATGGCCCCCATCTCTGCTCTAGCTAGGTAGCTGAGACTTTGTTCATGTACCTGCTTCCCACTTGTGCCGTGTAGCCTGTCAACGATTCTTATCCGATTACCTGACATGATCACAGGAGATATCATCATCTCCTCTTTCCTGTGGCTCCCATGGCCGGCTAGGGAGCCATCCATCCATGGAAGTCATGAGTCTAAACGCGACGACGACAAACCCTAGCAAGCTATCAAACTGACTTCTGAAAAAAATGGATGAAAACCCTGAGCTTAATTAGCTCGTTGGTGCAGGTAAGAAAACCTGAATATTCAGATACTGGAAATTAAACCAGAAAGAGATGGCCCAGTGTTTGTGTTTGTTTGTTCGTTCGTTTGATAGTTGCAGCTGTTACATTCACATGTGAATGCAAGAAACCTGGCTTATGGTCAAAGTTGACCACGGTTAGCGCTGGGGAGAGTTGAGTACGGATTCCGAGCTGCTGGTAAGAGACCAGTACTAAAAAATGTACGTAGGGGAATAAAAAATTAGTTTATATTAAAATTGATATATATTAAAATTGATAAAATTAGTTTATATTAAAATTAGTATTATTTAATTGATTTAAATAAAAATTATTTATGAAAAAGTGTGTTCAGTGTTGTTTACTAATGTTGTAAAAATCTGTACATGAGGAGGAATGTTGTTATAAAAAATCACTTAAAATTGAAGGAATTTTGGATAGATTAAATTTCATATATCGCTATAGAAACAAGCTGAAACTATGAGTAAGCCAAATACATAGTATATATGTGGTCTAGTCAAAAGTGGCCTAGCAATGACGTGTGAGTGGACTAGCGTGGGTTGAAGGAGACCAAAAGTTCGTAGGCTATTGGACTAACTTAGCAAGCAAGCCGAGAGTTAGTAGGTCAGCATAACCGGCTGACGGCACAAAGATGACCCAGCAGTAAGCGCGGGCGCGCGTGGAAGACGTGCGGCTGATATGCGGACCCAACATAGCAGCAAACGTGGCGTATGGACGCACGGTGACGGAGTGGCTAACATGTGGGTCTAGTATGGTAGAGACATAGCGCGAGCAGGCACGCTTGGGTGTGCATGGGCGCAGGAAATACTAGGGACGTGTTATCATAGGATTGACCTGATGACATGGAAATAGTGTACAAGCGGGATTTTTTTTGGAAACGTGTTGAACTCTGTGCTCTTCCGTATGTTGGGTGCCATTGCGCAATCTAGAGCGTTCGTTTTGAATCCGAAGGTTGAGAATAAGAAGAGTAGTGATTACGAAATCTTAAGGTTATTTAGGTCTTTTTCTTTATAATTTTTTAATTTTGTCTATAAAAAGAGTGTAAGATGTTAGATATTTAAAAAAAACTGAGTTGAGAGTTTTTTAAGCACAATTTTAATAATAAAGATAAAGTTTATAAAAAATTAGTGTAGTAATTAATATCTTTCTCGTTCATCTTTGTGGATGCCTAATGATCAATTTTGGATTAATTTATTTTTCTCTATTATTTGATTGGTTTTTTATCTAAAATTTAGCTAATGTGTTTTTCTAGTGTACTAAAAGATTTAATTGGTTAATTATTTTCAGATCATGTATTATTAATTAATTAGAGTTTAATTAATTTTAGTCAACCAGTATAATTTTATTTTGTTAATATCTCGAGATCTAGAAATTTGATTGAGATGATTCTAGTTGGTTTTGTTTATAAATTATTTTCCAATTTATTATGTCAAATTTTTAGGTGGATCAGAGTTATGGATCTACGGCTATAATCTGTTTACGACGAAAAAGTGTTCTAGATTTTGAAAATATGGTTTTTAGATTTTGTGACAAGGTAAGTGTTAAATTTTTTATACTGTTGCAATCATTCACCTCCCTTTAATTACATGATCCTGTATTCTGTCTGAAAGGTTTGTTTAATTTTGGTCGGTCAGTTTTCACACCTGAACCATGGTCTACTGGAAGGTGGTACGAGTAGTAATTAAGTGCTGTTAGCTCTCAAAGTCATTTGAACAATTAATAAGTTCTCTTTTTTTTATCAGGATGAATTGAATTGAGTCATTGGACTTGATTTTAAGCAGTCAACAGAGTTAGTAGTAAGGCTGTGGATGATGTAACACTGTAAGTTTCAGATCAAGTGTTCGGTACAAGTTACCTTGTGAAAGCAACACAGCAATTATTGATCTACTACATGTATAAAAAATTAACCTATCATAGCAAATTTGCTTTTTTTTAATGTTTTGTCCATTCCATTGGCTAGTTTTCATTGATCTCCAGTCAGGTGTGCACATAATATGTTGCAGAAAATTATTCGAGTGAAGGGCCACTTGGGTTAATTAATTAATTCATCCAAATCCCTACATCTCCAAGGTATGTTCATACCCTGCTCTCCAAGCAACTCACAAGTCCTCAACTAACCAATGCCTCAGCCAGGGTCAAAATATTATCTTTAATAGTTCTTGATGACCTAATCATCTTCTGAACCAAAGACTAAAAGTCTAAAACTAAACTACAGACAACCAAACAGAAAAGCCAATGGCAACTTCAGATCTCCTAAATTTTCCCATTGGTCATCGTCCTAAATCTACCAAACAGAAAGGCTCATCTACAATACTAATTCTTTGACAAAAAATGATCAAGTTTTCAAGACCAGAGTGACCATTTAGCCCAAGGGTTTGGAAGGCCAAATGAAGTCAATGCCCCCTTTGGGACTGCCAGACTGTCAGATCTCAAGTCAACAAAGGGGAAAAGCAATGAGCGAAAGTTCTCTGTACTGTCACTGTGTCCACCGGTATGCATTGCTCTCAGGACAAAGCAAAGCCTTCTAATGACTGTGTGTGTGTTTGGAAACCTGCCTCTCCAGTTACGGATAAGAAAGCAACGGGCGACAGGTGAAGGTAAACTGTCATAGCTAATTATCTTACATCACGTAAAACGAAATAAATTATTAGAGCCTAATTAATTATATTTTTTAAAAAACTATATAGAAAATGTGTTTTAAGAAATCAAATAAACATATTTTTAAATTTAAAACAATTAATATAAATAATTTATCTCATTTTAGGTAAAAAAAACTCCAGCCAAACTGATTAAAGAACTCGCACTAAGAGCTACTCTATTAAATGATGTGATTATCTGTCTATACAGTATGTAAAGCTATTTATCTGAAGAAATTGTAAAGAATTTTTTGTTTTATCTAGCATTTGGACAGAACAACTCTGATCACTGTTTTTTTTTTTGCTTTCTTATGAACTGTTCCACTGTTGCTTATATATAGTCAGGGTAATTAAACTATTTTAAACCCTCATGGATATGCCCTCGTGTCATGCATATTTGTTCAAATATTTATAAAAAACATATTGCCACCCTAGGATTCTTCCCAAACATGTTCGGTACACATGTGGTCCCAAAAATGCTAATGTTTGTAGTGTCATATAAAGAACGACAATTTTTTCCGGGGGCAAACATTATATGTCAGTGGCTGCAAATGTGCAAGCGACCAAATTTCGACTGGTTTCATGAACAGATATGCAAAGGCGACAGTGATTCATTCATTTTGGACTGGAAGTAGTAAGCAACCACGTCATGCATGAGGACGAACGTAAAAGAGGTGTACCTGCGAAGGTAGTCATCACGACCTCGTAGAGCTCGCCGACGGCGACCTCCGTCAGTCCGACGGGCTCGGCCTCGGCGTAGCCGCCGGCGCCGCCGACGATGGGCTTGAGAGGGATGAACTCGAAGTAGCCGATGTCGGGCAGCACGGTGAACGTGGCGCACTCCGGCGGCGTCCTGGGCTCGACGTTGGCGCCGATCCACCCCTCGGACGCGCCGTACTCAGCGGCGACGAGCGGCAGGCCACCGGCGTAGTGGCGGAGCTTCTTGACGTAGTGCTCCATGGACCCCGTCATGATGCCGTAGACGTACTTGGCGTTGGGCCACAGCGCCGGGATCACGCCGTACCAGTTGCTCAGGGCGGCGCACTTGCGGGCGACCTCGTCGGCGAGGTCCGGGTTGGGCGCGGCGAGGAGCGCCGACATGGCCTGGCGGACGGTCGGCGCCGTGACGCGCGCCGGCGACACCTCGCCTCGTCGGATGTCCGCGCAGAGCTCCTCCCACACCCGCTCGAACGTCTGGAAGGCGAGCACGACGCTGTGCGCGAACGTGGCCGACACGATCTGGACCTCGCCGGCGAAGAGGAGGCCGCAGAGGAGGTGACAGTAGAGCGACTGCGCGAAGTCCGGACCGAAGATCACCTCGTCGGGGCTGCAGCACTGCGACTGGATGTCCCTCATCGTCGCCTTGAACTCCTCGCTCCGGTACACGTTCGTCGTCGCCGTCGTCGCCGTCAGCCCGCCCTTGGTCTTGAACTGCCGGCTGCTGTAGATGAACTGCAGCGCCTTCCCGTTCTCCACCGGAAACTCCCTGCCACAGTATAAGACAAGATTCATCATCACCATCAGCGTCCACCACTAATTACCCGACAAGATCGAGGACCCCTCCAAGAATTGACCTCACTGAGATCGATCGATCAACATTTTCAACGCGTCGATCGATCAAGATCAAGCACTGTGTTCTTAGTACGTGTCGTACGTATGAAAAAGATGATTATTGTGCGAAAGTGAGGAAAAAAAGGGAGGCAGGCTATCTATGGCGGACAGCGACGCCGGGGACCGGAATCTGGACAGCGTTTGCTTTCTCGCGATTTAGTGCGGCGAAAGAGACGACAAGGATAGGATACGCGGCTCGCCGGCGATGGCGGCGGTACCTGTTCCTGAAAGCGTAGGAGATCCTGTATATCTGCATCGTCGACTTGACGAGCTCCTCGTTGAACAGAAGGTACTTGCGCTTCCCCTGCGTCGTGCCGGAGCTGCACCGATGATCGCCATGGTCAGTTATTGAGGTAAAAGAACAGCAAGCGGCGGCGAGCCTGTGGCGACGCCGACGAGGAGAAAGCCGCAATAACCTTAGGGAGATGGAGGTGGCGGGCTTGGCGGTGAGGACGGGGGAGGCGTCGCCGTCGGCGATGCGCTCAATGTAGGGCTCGAGGTCGGCGTGGATGGCAAGCGGCACGCGGGCACGGAAGGTGTCCGGGTCGGTGCGGCCGGCGAGGCCCAGCCCCTGGAGGTACTCGACGCCGCCGTTCTCGGCGAGGATCCGCCGCAGCGTCTCCCGCTGCACAATGGCCGCGTCGCGCGTCAGCTGCTCGAACTCGGCGATCACCGCCTCGCCGCTGAACCCACCCGTCCTCTTCTTCTCCAACATCTCGCCGCACACGGCGCACGCTTCTCCCAGCAAGAAACCTACACGAGCACCATCTGAATCAATCCAAGTCGTCACGACATGATACGCAACTTCCGAATTGCACCGAACAGTGGTGCTCTCAAGAGGACAGATTAAATTCAGAAGCGGCAGTAATGGAAACAAAAAAAAATGTTTTTTTCTTGGGCAGAAACAAAGTACACTAGCGGCAAAGGGAAGAAAAGAAAAAGGAACAGGACACCAGAAAACAGCAGCCGCTGGCGCACTTTTCCCTTCCCGTGAACTGAAGCTATAAAAACAGCGAGAGGAATAGCAACAGTGCCGAGATTTGCAGGAGATTGTTCGGAGCAACAGAGGCAGAGGCGACCCAACGAACTGAAGAATTCAGACAGAGAGAGAGAGGAACAGAGAGGGCACGCAGCACACTCACGGGCAGCCCAAGAACAGAGCAAGAGACGGCGGAACAGACAAAGACGACCGCCAGCCACGGGCCGGAGCAAGCTTGACCTCAACGTGTTCGTGACCGTCGTCGTCGGCGGCGCCGGTGCGTTAGGCGCGGCGCAGCAATGGACTACCTCGCCCGGAGAAGAGGGAGGAGGAGAGGAGGAGACGGGGCGCGTGGTGGTGCGGTGTGACGAGCACGGCGAGGAGGCAGAGGCCGCGCGTCCCTGCGCGTTTATAGACGCGGCAGCCAAAATCCGCGAGCTCCTGTGTGCGAGCGAGCGATAAAAAAACCTCCTTTTCTCGAAGAGGAGGGGGAAGCGCGCTGTCAGGCACAGAGGACAAGACAAAGGCTGTTGCCGTCGTCGCTGATGCAACGCACCGTTCGGTGCTGCACTGCCGTCCTCCGCTCTGCGAGTCGGTTTAAGAAAATCGTTGCTGTCGAAGCTCCGGTAAAACTGGGGTTAATTAATTGTTTGCATGTAAAATGGGAATGAAGTAAATGGTTTTGAAAATCCACCGCGGTGACAGACGGAGCGAGAAAATACCTTCCATTACAGAGGTGCAAAATGATCAATGCTCCAGGTTTGTTTTACCTGGGAATGATAGTTATGTACCACATTACAAATGCGTTTTTATGATTTACCATTGTCGACGGTCCGTAGTTGGCAGAATTGTTCCGCGCTGAATCGGTGATTCGGTAGTAGGGATTGAAAAGCTATGACCACTCTAGTCTCAAAAATAAACACACGGATTTTTCAGGTCTAATTTTTCTTGCGGATAACAACCCTACTCGTTTAATTTTACTGTGGGGAATGAGAAGATGTTCCAACTTAGCACATAGGTAGTGTGAATTTGTAGCTTTATAAATGATGTATTTAATAACAATTAGTTAAAAAATATTTGTGATATTGATGTATGTGTCTGTGGGTTATGTTATAACATCTTTAGTTAAAATAGTTGTTTTCTTATAGGGTGACTTTAAGCTAATTTTAAGTAATGATGAAAATTAAAACTATACTTAGATGAGGTCTAGTATAATTAACATATCTAACATTAGTCAAGACTGGCTCAAGGGATATAAGGTTAAGGATGACGAGTGACGAATTTAGAGTGGCTTATGGTGAATGGATATTGTATAATAAGGTGTTTGTAATGGGTATAGCGCCAAAAAAATTATAAAGAAAATTAGATGAAAATTAAAAAAAATTAATTACAAAAATTAGAGAAAAATTGAGCTTTAGTAGGACTAGAAGTCCTACTCCTATTTAGAAATAGAAGTTTTGGGTATAAATAGATAAGCGTTAAGGTCTATGAGTATGACTTTAGTAGAAAAGAAAATAGAGGTTTAGGTTTGAGAGGTATGAGTGTTTTATATGGATTTTATATACATATTTTATATAATAAAGTTAATCTATTTTTATAAGTTATGTTTTTTTATTTATAAGCAATTAGATAAGCGGTAAGTTTTTTTATTTATAAGCAATTAGATAAGCGGTAAGACGATGAATGGACTGATGGTGTGGTCGAAGTATCGATAGCACAACGATTAAACTACCATACAGAGGCAATCAAGTCAAGTGGTATATGATATTACATCACAACTTTATTATTTAGAGGCTTCTTTTTATTAAATGAATCTCGTTTTTCATAGATTTATTTCTTTTATTTCGATTTTGCCCTGGCCTCTTCGGTCGCGGGAGGTCTTTTTATCCTTAGATGTCATGTCACCGGGCTTGCCGCTCCTGTGCGCCTTCCGTTATTCCACGCTTCGAGCCGCGTTAGTCAGGACAACGACTTTCTGCCTGACGGAACGGGGGGCAAGTAATGAAGCCTGGCATGGGCACGTTGGATACGGTGGATCAACTGCCGTAATGTGGGATGACAGCAGGCCAAGGTGAAATGTTGGGACCTGCGTGCATACTCGATGGAGGGGCTCACGGAGACTAGCCATTGTAACTAAGAAGGGTGACCGTAGGACGTCGCGCGAGTCCACACCGCTCGGCGACCGCAGTGCCCACCCTGCTCGTAGATCTCCCTCGACCACGCCCGCCTGGTCGTGGCTGCACCCCGCCACGGGCTCACTGCCACTTACCACGGAGACTGCGGGTGGGGAAAACAAAGAAAGCTCGTGACACATCCGTTCCAACTTATAGTGATAGCCGAGTCTTTGCTAAGCTTTTCAACTCGTGAGCAGCTCATTGAGCTCGTTAGTATAAGGTATTATTGCATATTTACATATTTAGTGTCTATTAACTAGTGTTTAGCCTTTTAATTATATCAAAAATATTTGAATATCTGTATTTAGTGAGTTTATTATTAATTAGTGCTTATATTATGTTAATATATGATAAAATGGTAAATTTAAAATTATAAATCTAATAAAAATAAGATAGAGCACGTTAACGAGCCAGCTCATAAGCTAAGTCGAGCTAGGATTTTAACTCATTAAGCTAACAAATCAAGAAAAGCTGCAACGTTAAGATAACGAGCTGACCACCAATAACCGTTCCAGGGATTTGCCAAATCCTACCCACTTCGAGAGAAATAGGAGGTGCGCTACGCACCCCTGTGCCCATGAACCTCACAAACCATGGATGTGTATACTTTGGTAATGAATGGTTGAATGATCAAATACATTAATAATTTGTGATAATTATTTTAAGGGTATAGATGAAAAAATTAATTATTATAAATATTAAAAATATGGATTCAAAACAATATTCTAAGATATTCATATTTATAAATTTTTTAGAAAATGGTACTGTTTAGGAATTTGGAAGCTGTGCCATTAATCTATTAAGTAAAAAAAGAACACGCATGCTGGAAAATTCTAAGGAAATTGCTAAAAAAGGGTCACATTTTTTATAGAAAATTTTAAATATAATTATAGTATAGTTATATTATAGCTATAATATAATTATACTGTGTATAATTATACTGTGACTAGAACCTTTATACATGTAAATTTTTAATACTTGTATATAAGTTATATTTAAAAGATTTTTACTTAGAAAACTTGCGGCAGTTTTTTCCCAATTCTAAAGACCTAACTTATGTGGGGTTATACGGCTAGGCCACCCCCTACTTTCCATTAGTTCATGAGGCCTAATGCGCTATGGAAATTAGCGAGATCGATCCATCGGTGCTTATCCGTTTATGCTGTCATGTTCTGTTCGTTGATGGGAATGGATGGGGGGCTCAATTCTGAAGTGATTGGCTGGTATTTATGATGCCGTCGTAAGCTAGTGGACAGCAATGTTGAGCTGATCCCGACATCAGAGGGTGCTAATTAATCAAGCAAGGATAAGGCCAACGAGCACGCTAAAAAATTAAATCCACTGACTGCAGTGTCAACTAACGATTTACAGTGGCATATCTGTGCCTGTCAACTATGGGTGTTCATCGATGGGATAGAGTTTAACTTTGGAATTAGCTTAGCCCTCTGCACGCTCCCTGGATAAAGTTAGTAAAACAAAGTTAGTCACCCTGATCAAATTTAATTTATTTGATATTAGAAGGACTATGTTTAGATCTCTAGTTATTTTTTACTGTAGGAAATAATACGACGATTTTGATGGATTCGATCAAAAGTCGAAACTGCCAATAAACAGTCCTGATGTTGACAACGCTGGATTTTTTTGTTACAAGTTGTAATAAATTTGTTTCAGAAACAAAAAATATCAAGAGAAATTCAACATATGGTCAAAATATATGTAAATGTAAATAATATGAGCTGGAACTTGTCTTAACCACCGGTGGGCTTAGGACCACTGACATTAGATAACCACCTAAGCTTATTGGCTCAACATAGTGGAGTAGGCACATTACGTAGCTGGTGTTTGGTGATACCCAACGATTAGCTACTGTCTACTGTGTGTTTCATTAAGACAAATATTTTCAATCCACCGTACCATGTGAGTTCAGTATGATTAATGAATCGTGATTGGTTAATG
Organism: Oryza coarctata; assembly: GCA_030770085.1. NCBI lineage: Eukaryota > Viridiplantae > Streptophyta > Magnoliopsida > Poales > Poaceae > Oryza > Oryza coarctata. The sequence goes on from CM061462.1 coordinate 5,435,835, forward strand.
TCAACCATGTTGTTTGCTCGTGCAAAACTATGTAGTACTAGATTACAACTAGACCTTTTTAGTGTAAAATATGGACGGTAGCAGTGGAAAGAAACAGAAGAATATTTGGGCTCAATGAGCCATGGAAATTCTTTTATGCATCCTATCCTTTTCAGGTTCGGAGCTAAGCTCCTGCTCTATAACCATTAACCAACTTGCCAAGTGACTTCTGGTTGGTACTAAAGTCCCAGTCAACATACAGCGTATATCAACAACAAAGAGGCACACATACGCACCCACTTGGCAACTTGATTATGTTTCCAGAACTGTGATAGTTAGAATGCAACAGTCACTACAGTTACATGTTGAATCCAACTTATAAGTTACACTTGTCAATACTAGAGCCGCCTCCTTAAATTTGGGTGTGCGTGCGGGCAAGATTCACAGGATATCATATAAGATCGTTTTTTATATGGTAGTATTAAACCGTAGATTAGATTTTATAGACTACATATTTTTTATATAAGATTTGTAATACATTGTAAAAAATGAGGCCTAGAATGTTGGTTTTTATAAATTTAGTTGACTTTTTAAAACTTGAGTGAAGTTATTAACATTATTTTTAATCTATTCTAGTTCTAAATAATAATTATGTAGGTCATAGGATTAAAATCCTATGTAAAATCCTATGGATCTCGTGGAATCGTATTAAACTTTTGCATGGATCAAGATACTATTAAAATTGAGATAGATCATAATGATTTCCGCTAGATAGGATATTTGTGGGTTAAGGGGATAGGAGCTCCTTGAATCTTGATTGTGGGCTCGGGCTCCATGGCGATCCTAGCTCCACCATTGACACTCATCAACAAGACAATTTTCTATGCTTATGCTGGTATCTTTCGTGCAACTATGCAAAGACCACTACCAAGTCTGGTCACATCTTTAGTTTATATCCAACATTGGCACACAGTGGTAAAGTCTAATCACATCTATAATTTATCCAATATTGATACCTCATCTTAATTCACAGCACCTCTAAAGGTACAATTATCTGTACCTAAGAAATAAGAATCGTACAATGGCACTACTCATCGAGGTTGCATACCGTTTCTTGAAAATGGACGATAAAATGAAGGAAGAAGTAATAACTTGCAGTTGGATATAACCTAATCTCCAAGATAACTTGCAGTTTGTCATCGTCTTAATCTGACTAATCGCTCATGGTCATTTTTAACATATACTCCGTACCAGATAGTCTTCGATAGATATATACACACCAGCTGATATCATGATGATGATGGATTTGGAAGGGAAGAAAAGTATATGTGGTAACAGATTCTAGCTGAAGCTTGTATTTTTATACTTGACTAGGTCATACTTATGTCCCTTCAGAGAGCCAGTCCAAGAAACAGAGGGAAAAATAAGAGATTTTCTTGCCTTATTTCTCGTGATCTTGTGCAGGGATTGCCTTGACAATTTGACATCAAACGAGAACAGTGCCGTAGCTCAGTGTTATGAGCGCTACTAGGGCTTGGACCGGCCTGCGTTCTAGTCTTCTCATGCGCGGGTTTTCTCACCATTTTTCCTCTCTATCAATAACAATTGGTAATTTCCTCCTTAGCTTCTCACTTTTTTTTTCCTTTCAAAAACAATTTGACATCAAACCAACTCCATTCCATTGCATAACCCCTTTTAATCCCAACACTTGTGCTGCTGTTTCAGTTCTGAAGATTCTCAGCCTCAGAATGGAGAGGGTAGCTGCAGCCTGTGCAGGTTATGGGCTCAACAGAGACAGGCGCCACAAAATGACACCAAAGTTCAGATAGAGTTAAAGGCTCATGGACCAATTTGTTGCGACAGTGAGTGCCACTGTTCAGTAGAGGATGGTGGTACATGCAACCAACCAACCAAGGTTTTATATTTTTCGTTTGTCGTCCACTAATTTGCTGCTTGCATGCCTGGCTCTCACAGAAACGTGTCTGGATAGGCTTGTCCTGCCTACTAAAAGATTGTTCTTGGACTATGCCAATTATGCTGGATTCATTTTTTGGACGACGCAGACAAGCACGCGCACCCAACCACCTTTGTACCCCCCTGAGTGCGTCTTGTTAGCACGCACCTAAATTAATCAATGAAAACACGACGTCTGGAATTCAACCATTTTATGCAGAGTTTTTTGCTTCCACAACTCCAAATTGAGCACGTCTTTATAGCACGCACCTAAATCGAATGGTGCAAACAGGACATTCAGACTCAAACCATTTATATATAGTCACTCTTCCACAATAGCACCTTATCAGCCATATCTAAAATTTAAATTTTAAAATTAATTGTGATGGTATTTTATTGTAGTTTATTTTTTAAGATTGGCTTAAGTCGCTAGAAATGCATATAAAAAATTTATCTACTAGTTTTTTTTCTTTAATAAGCGTTACAACTTATAATTAGCTGTAAGTGAAACAATCGAATCAAACACTACATTATTCACCGCTATACTCAATTTCACTCCAAGAAAGAGGTGGTAGCGCATTTCTTTCAGATCGAAAAGGACATTGCACTCCGAGTTGAGCTAGCCAAAGCTCTACGTACAGCTAGCCCGTCGATTTGATCATGCCAACCACTGCACTCACAAGTAACAGCAGAAGTCAGCAGTGCCGAACAGTCTGAACTACTGTTAGTTGAATGGTGCTGTGTAACACATCGTAGCAGCAGCAACAAGCCTCCTCCCTACGTGATGACAACGTGACGATTTCAAGAGCAGAGACCTCACAGTCACAATCATCACGAGAGGCAGCGACATGACTTCCCTGACGAAGACGACATGAAAAACGAGCACGGTTGAGATGGTTGGCACTGACGAATCCCTGCAATTTCTAGCTAGCTAGCTGCAGTGACTGTGTGTTCATGTACCGGTGCACATGCTGCATGGCCATGCAGCTTTCAGCTCGCCTCCTCTGCTTGCAATGGAGGGCCATGTGATCTTGAACCCTGGAAGCTGGACATGCCTGACCTGCACCCCAACCCAAGCGTCAATCTGAAGTTAATTCAGGGATTCAGAGTTTCAGATGCAATGTGCAGGAGAGTGTCAATGTCATGTAGAACGGTGACCTGCAGCTGAGTCTCCTGACGAGGCTGACCTGGCGCCTCTCATGCTGAGAGCTCCAGCTCTGACAAATTCAACCATTTAATTTCAATTTCTCTTCACTGTTAGATTGAGACTTTGGGGATGAAAGCATCTCTCCAACTCTTTCTCTTTTTTTTTTCAGAGAATTGTGACCAATAACTTGCTCACGTGGACAATGGACCCCAAATGTCTATATGTATGTGTGTGTGTGTCTCAGCGTCTTTCTCCTCCTGAGCTAAGTGGTGGTTAATGCAGTAATTGCTATCACCCAGTGATGATACCGTGGACAATGCCTCCTAATTGCAATGCTAGCTAGCTGTCATTCTGTCGACGAGAGAGAAAAGCAACGTATAACAAACCCAATGCTTAGGTGTTAAGACCGGACAGTGCAAAACTGCTAATGTGTAATTAATCCTTTGCAAAGAACCTAGTAACAGTTTCAGCTCCACATCATACTGACACAACGAGAGTACAGTAGCAGTAATTAGTTGCATACACTGAATGCACTTGGCAACATGCTAGATGCTGGCAGGTAGGCAGGTTTCTGAATCTTTTAGGGACAACTGGATTGCAAATGACATGTATCTGATCACACCATGGCGAACCATGCAAGATTCAGTTCAGGTTTGCACTGGCCAGGAAATGGGCAAACGGAATTAGATGTAGATTAATGTGGTCTATATTTCTCGCTTGTCACAGGTTAGATTTTTTTTCTATTATTTAACATATATATAATCTACCGGCCTATTTCACAAAAAGAAAAAAAATAGATGTAGAACATACAACGAAAGGGCAGCAAGCTGTTCTTGGTGTCGCCGAGTCTTTCATTTCCATCAATACGATAATGAAATATATGCTAATCATTATTATGCGCTGACAAAACACCAGGCCAGTACGATGGCTCACTGCCATAGAGCCCATAATCTTGTGTCAGTATCATTATTATTAAGGACTAACAAGTGCTCACAACCATATGTCACTCTCTGCCAATGCAGTCAGTGGACTTCTGTTAAGAGTTGAGAGCAATGGAAAACCGAACAATTGTTAACTTAATTGGTGATTTGCTCCAGCTGACACATACATTGATCGGCTTGATTGAGAGTGGCCTTAATTAACTGTGGTCTTCACTGGAGAGCTGGCCACTAAATGCCTTACGCATCTGATATGTAGTATAGGATTATGCTTCATACCTGCCAGTTTAAATGCTATCCCTGCACTGCAGGGACCCCACATTATTCAGATATGTGGCTGATTTGCAAAGTTTTGCCTGGGTCTTTGATGTTGCTTTCTTGCCACCAAATGCAATGAGAAACAGCTCCTTTCTGATCTAAGAGATAGATACTACATGCGACCTGTCGGCTGGGATCACTACACACATTGCCTCAAGATACATTTGGCTGAGCCAAGAAATTGCTATATGTTTGTCTAGTCTTATGCTTTTTAGCTTATAACCTGCCTAATAAACCCAAACAAACAGGGTTTTTAACCTGCTAATATCATTTGTAGTGTACAAGGTACTAACTAGTATATGACGAATGTATCTTGGGTAGCCAGTACCCACTGGCATCAACTTCTTTGAGATAACATAACTATAAATACACGCCATACCCTTTAAAAGAATAATCATGCACCTTTCTGTATTAATCAGCTTTGCACACTTATGTTGTCAGCACCATCTACAGTTTCACGTCTTTTCTGAAAAGAATTCATCACGTTGTCCATAAGCCTAAATTTTGTATCGACCTGGCCAATTCCTAGTCAAGTAATCTAGTGAGATATTTCATTTATGATTCATTTACTTTTTGATGCGCATGCAAAGCTACCGTACAACAGAGCTCAAGCTCCACCACTCAATGTGATATGCCCAACCAACACAACAACCCTGCTGTTCATCTAGGTAATAGTAAATTGCCTATGCCTCCATTCGTAAGAAAGGAGGATTTACAAGTTCACATCCTAACTTGATAAACAGAGCAATCAATTAACATGATGGAGTTAATGGCAACACCTTGGTGGTATTTAAACTCTAAAGGGTATGTAAAGTATTTGCATATTTGGCTGAAAACAATGGACTACTTTGCAAATCATGTATCTGTTCGCGCGCGAGGGTAAGATCGGATCAGGCAGAGGGGCGCGTCAAGGGAGCGCGAATGTTAGCCGATAGAGGTCCAATGCGATGGCGTGCGGACACGCCGAGACTAGAGAGATCTGCTTAGCTGCAGCACAGGTCTTTGGCTTCAAGGTGTCTTTCGTCATCGGGTTGCTGGAGTTACAGACGTACCATACAATTTAATCTCTAATTGACAAGGAAGATAGATAGAGTTAGATCATCGAGTCAGTTAGTCGATAGACAGATACGAACTCCTGCTATCAACTGGATATGCCAATAAAGTTAGGACAGTCATTGGCTGTGAGTTCGATGCACCCCTGTTATTGACTTGGTGGCCGATAGGAACTGTAGCACTCATACATCGGATAGAAAGCCGATGACGGTATAAGCAAATAACGAGAAATAAAATAAAAAACTCAACAGCTGTAGAGCCGATGATACTCCAAACAGAATACGCAGTAAACACTAGAGAGCGAGGTCTGATCTTGCGAAGGGATGAAACCCAACGACCAGCGATGATAGTACTGTTAAAACCAGTCTTGATAAATCGGATTAAACCGAGACAGTATAAAGTTGAGGCTAACGGCACCCGCAACGACGAGAGCTAGATCGAACGCAACAATGAAGGGACCAGATGAGCCCATCGACTGCTATGGGCTACGGGTTCGATGCAAGCATATAAATAAACTCATCAACTAGCTGAGCTGATGGGGCAATGAAACCCAATAAGTCTCAATACCAGATCCGACAGAATCAGATTAATCGCTAGCGAATTAATCGTCTGGCAAGATATATGTATATCGACTGAGAAACCGATACACTAGACATGAAGTTCAGTGTATGGATAACTTATCGGCTAGCTGCTCCGATAAAACGTCGTGTAAAGACCTATCGATCTATGACTAAATCTACTATCAGCAGTCTAGTAGGTCGAACCTAAATAACATAGCACGAGACCAATAACGGCAGAAGGAGCTCGATAAGTCGATAGAACCCACGCAAACATGATATAATATACCTAATCAAACTAAAAGATCGGACCTAACCGATACAACCTTATATAGAGCGGATACAACAGGATAGTACCGAGACTTATCGCTTTGTCGGAGATTGAACTTAACCAATGCAACCCTGCGTCGAGAGCCAAAACCTACCGGTAAAAACATAGACAAGCTAAAGTGACAATACACCGAGATTGTATATTGATCTATACCAATATGTTACAAGGTTCCAGGACTATTTATACCATAGGGTTACAATGGTCCAATATAAATATAAACAACCTCCGAACGTTCTTTCCTAATTAGAAAAGAAAATTTTCTCTAAAAAGTTAACAAAACTAATTAAACTTGCCTATCTTATAAGATATAATCTATAAAAATACAATTATATTGTCGTGGTTTCTACGGCTTCTCTTTAGATCCAATCTCATCTAGATAATCTTCAATCTTTGACTGAATCAAATCCATCCTCATCCGTCCAATCGGCTCTTTCTCTATATCAATCGGCATCTTTCCATAAGCCGATTGGCTCTCTGATCCTATCTACAGGATTTACTAAATTTTGATGTTAACACATGCTCCCAGTTTCGAAGTATGAGGACTCATGCTTCGAAATTATTTCCTCAGGCTCCGACGACTCTAGAATCTTCTCCCCTGCCTCTTGCAATCGACTCTCATGAGCCAATACGGTTTGCATTAAATGTGTTAAGTTGTTAAACTCTTAGGAGAAACACTTTCTTCTGATTCACCTTGATAATCCTTGGAAGACCAGCTCTGCTAATTGTTCATCGTTTAAGTCCAAGTTGAAGCTTTGGTTTTATATCTTGGAATCTCCGAAACGGATTTCTCCTTCCTCTGCTTCACCGATATTAAATATGTAAGACGCATCTCATGGATCCCCGCAAAAAAGTGTTTGTGAAATTATTCTTCTAAATCGGCCTATCCTCTGATTGAACTTGGTGGCAACAATTAAAACCAATTATAAGCCGATCCGAATAGTGACAATGAAAACAATCTAACTCTTAGAGCTTCTTCTACCGATGCTTGTCCGTACTGAGCTAAAAATCGGCAGACGTGTTCAACTGTAGACATATTGTCTTGCACTGAGAACTTAGAGAAGTTTGACATCTTGAATCGGTGTGGTAACGATACTCTATCACACCACTTAGGGTATGGAGACTAATACATGAAACTCTCATTTGGTTTCAAACCAAATTGTTCCTTCATCACTTTTGAATACCTTTATAGTCCACTCATCGTCTTCATCGTGCTCCCTGAGCTAAACATAGCCATCAGACCAATTAAACATCAGTATTTATGGATCAATATCTACCGATGTCTCAACTGGTGGCTCTTGAGTAATAAATCCATCCACTCTTTTCCTTATTAAGTCCTGAAGCATACTTGTCAACCTTTCAGATTGATCGATCAGCACGTGATGTATAGTTTCATCAACTAATTCTTAAACGAATTTCTATAGACTTGAAGATGCAGGTTGAGATGTTTCACCGATCAGAGTTGATCTTAAGAATGGATTCTTCTAGGTTACAAGCACAACTTCTCAAAAACTTTCACATATTGCTCCTCCTGTTGCCTCTGTGTATCTATCAAGTCTTTCAATATGACCAGAATAATAATATCTTCATCGACTTTTTATCGGATGAGTGCGCCTTGGCATCTACTTCTTCAAACATACTAAACTTTGAGCCCCACCAGACGTGCAAAAAAAATATGTTCGCACGTAGGGCAATCAGACCGGGCGGACAGGCGAGCCAAGAGGGTAAGCGAGCGTGAGCCGATAAAGGTTCAATGCGATCGCGTGAACACACGAAGGCCTGAGAGATCTGCTTAACTTCATTGTAGGTCCTTCAACTTTGAGGTTTGTTGAAGTACACTCTCAATTGTCCCACCAGGTGTGCCAAAAAATATGTTCGCGTGCGCAGAAAAGATCAGACCAGGCGAAGGGGTGCGTCGAGAGGGAGCATGAGCATTAGCTGATGAAGGTCCGATGCAATGGTACGCGAACACACCAAGGCATGAGATATCTGCTTAGCTCCAGTGCATGTCTTCGGCTTCGAGGTGTCTTTGTTGTCTAGTTGCTAAAGTTACAGGCGTGCCAGTCAATTTGATCTCTAATTGACAAGAAAGACAGATACAGTTAGATTATCAAGTCAGTCGGTCGATAGACAGATACGAACTCCTATTGTCGGTTGGATGTGCCGATAGGGTTAGGACCGCCACCAGCTGTGAGTCAGATGCACCCCTGCTATCGGCCAGTGGCCAATAGAACTGTAGTACTCATACATCGAGTAGAAAGCCGATGACGGCATAGGCAAATAGCAAGGAATGAAATAAAAGACTTATCGGCTGTACAGCCGATGATGCTTCGAACAGAACACGCGATAAGTGCTAGAGAGCGAGGTCCGATCTCCCGAAAGAACAAGACCCAACAACCACCGATGACGGTACTGTTAGAGGCAACCTTGATAGATCGAACCGAACCAAGACGATATAAGGCTGAGGCTAACAGCACCGCAACGACGGGAGCTAGATCGAACGTAACGACGGAGGGACCGGGTGAACCCTTCGGTTGTGAGTCTAATGCAGGCATATAAATAAACTCATCGACTAGCCGAGCTAATGGGGAAATAAAACCCACTAGGTCTCAATGCCAAATCCGACAAAACCAGATCAATCGCTAGCGGATTAATCACTATGCAAGATATATGTATATCGGCCTTTTAGCCGATATACTAGACGTGAGGTTCAATGTATGGATAACCCATTGACTAGTCGCTCCGATGGTTATAAACAACCTCTGGACGTTCTTTCCTAATCAGAAAAGAAAATTTTCTTTAAGAAGTTAACAAAACTAACAAAACTTATCATATAAAATATATTATATAAAGATACAATTACTCTGTCATGGATTCCACAGCTCCTCCTTAGATTCGGTCTCATCTGGATAATTTTCAATATTTAACTGAACCGAATACATCATTATCTATCCGATCGGTTTTTTCATTGTATCAATTAGTCTCTTTCCATAAACCAATTGACTCTCCGATCTTGTCTTCCAATCTTATCAAATTTTGATGTTAACAGTATTCCAAATTAAGTATCTTATAGTAAATGAGTACACACAAAGTGATTATTAGTATATATGAGTTCATTTAAGCAGGAACGCCCAGTAGTAGGATATAATTCAGTTGGTCAAGGTATCAACAACACATCACATCAGACAGTTTCTTTTCTTATGGAAACACTCTTGACTTAACAAAATACCTCTAAGTGATATAAACATAGGGTGGCTGCATTCTGCAAATTTAATTTTGGCAATCCCTAACTTGTCCAGAAGAAAGTCAGAAACTAAAACTAAACATATATGTACACAAGAGTGAGATAGGTACAGTAGTCAGAATATTTCAAGGATCGCAGAAAAGTTTAACCAAATGAATTAGCATTACCAGAGTCATGGATGGAAGTAGGGATCCTCCTTGTTCTGATATATTGAAAACAACTGTTTTGAGTAACGTGCAGCCAGCTTGTGACAGAACTCAAGAGCGTTATGATCGTACTTCCCCAAATCGTGGACAGTCTTCTTAAGCGGGCCACAAGTATCACAATCAAGAAGAAACTCCGCTATGGAAGATCCCCTATACAAATAAAACAACTTGCAGTCTGAGAAAAATGAACTCCAAGTTCAATGGAAGTTAAATAAACCCAAACCAAACTTTTTTCAGCTATACCCTTATTAAGCCCTTACTTATTAGTTATCACGAAGAAACCAATAGCCAAACCTGAACATTAGAGCGAATACGATATTTTCTATTAGAAGACAGGTATGGTTATGTGTACGTTGTTAATAACTTTGAGGTTCATAGAGTCATGAAGGTAGCTCAGTTCTAATTCATAAAACTAGAGTTTGGCATTTGGATGGTTGACAGTCCAACCAACAGCACTGTAGTCCGAGTGTTGGTGCATATAGCCAATACAGGAACTGCCACAATAGATATGTTAATCCACTGACGGAAAATGCCATCTTACCTAAATACAAATTATTTCATCTTCAGTAGGGCTGATATCAAGACTAAACAAAATAACAAATGAAGAATGTAAAAGATACAAATTGTATGCAAAACTGCTAACTAATGTTACTTGTAAATGAAGAGGGGACTCGCATTGCATATACAGAAAGTAACTACCCAGTAGGCATACCTTGAGGCATCAATCTGGTTAAATCCTTGCTTGTTATGCAAAATGGTGGCCTTTACTTCCTGTTCATCCTTAGTTTGCTTTCGATAGAGAGCACAAACAGCTTTCAAGCAAAGTTCAGGGTGTTCAGCAAATGCAGATAGCATCTCTGCCTCATACTTCCATCCCTTAGCATTCCTCTTATGGCCTATGCAAGCCATAACATCTTTATAGCTTATCTCATTGTCAGACTCTTCTAGTTCTGAAGAGGATCCTTCACTGGGAGCAGAGGCATCAGAGTCTTCTGGTTCAGCATAATTTTCTGAGCAATCCAAATCATTTATTATGAAGTCATCCATATCATCATCCTCTGAGTCATACTCACTCTCTTCACAATCCTTGGGTTCAACAAAGTTGAGCACCCGACGGGCAGACTGTGCTCTCTTTGGCTGACTTTTAGCTAACCGAACCGAGCGCCTAATTGCAGGTGTGGAACACCCTTTAGTCTCACTGAATTCACCACCACCCTTTCTCACCCTCTCTTTTCTCATCTTCTTGGCCACTTCACGAATGGGAATCATACCATCATCAGTCTCGATCTCTGTTGCAACTACATGAGCACCATCGCCACCATCCTCATTCTCATTGTCACTGACTCCACGCAGAGCACGCTTCCTACTCTGTGTGACACCCACATCCTCATTCTCATCGTCACGGACACCACGCAGAGCATGCTTCCTACTACAATCCTTGCCTCTCCCACGGCCACCCTGGCTCTCAACCTCATCTTCACTATCGCTGGTGACAACCAGTGCGGCGGCGCGTTTCTTACCATGCAGCATGACTGTAACATCATCATCCTCGAGACCCGCATTATCGCCAGAGCTAACGCTCCCTCGGTCGCTTCCATCACCATCACCACCTCCCACGGCGTCCTCAATCTCTTCTTCATCCCCGCTCTCGCCGGTCACCACCCGCACAGCAGCACGCTTTCGAGGAGTCGGAACCGCAACAAGGCCCTCCTCCGCGCCCTTCCCCTTCCTGACGTCAACAGCCATCCCCTCTTCCTCCTCCTCGCCGTCGCTAACCTCTATAACATCACACGCCACACGCCCTCCCGCCATCTCCTCCAATCGATGAAGATTCGGGCCTCTCTTACCTGTACGATCCGCCGGCTCCCCCTCCGCCATGGCCCTCCTCAAGCTCGCGTTCTCGGCTTCGAGGAGGGAGACCCTGGCCTCCAGGGAGGCGATACGGGAAGACTTGGCGACGAGCTCTTCCTCGAGGGCCGCCGCGGGTCCCGCGCCGTTCATCTCCGGCTGTCACGGCGGCGTCGGCTGAACCCTAGCGTCAGCCGGAGACTGAGGCGTGTCGTGTCACCGCGAGAAGGGGAGAAGACAATTGTCTTCTTTAAAAGAAAAGGATTTCGTTACTCCGTAACAGAAAAGAGAACGGAGTCTGTTTGGGCCTGGAACGGAGAAGATTGTAGGGCCGAGAAAGGGCAAATTTCACTGTTTTGGACTTTTGGGTGCGAATTGAACCTTTTAGGGCTCAACGGCTCACTCCAGAAAGACCGATGTGTTTGGGTGAATTTGCAGACTGCGATGGTTTCATCAGTCAAGTTCAAAGCTAGCGGCACTGTATTTGAATGTGAGCACTACGGTTTCCATTAGGCGTGCTCCAAGGTTTCAAAATGTAACAGTAACCACACCATAATCGTTTTACATCATAATGTAACAGTAACCACATCATAAATCGGACTAATTGAAGCAGTTTACATCTAAAATTGCTGGTAGTCGTAGATTAGATAATTGACAATGTTTTGAATATGTTGGGTTATGTGGCGTGCAAAAAATTTATACAAGTTTAAATTCTAATAGTCCTACCATGCCCTTATTGTATATATTGATTAGATGGTATTTTGGAGCACAGTGGGAGTATGAAGAACACTAATCTACGTCAAGTCAACTAATCTGATGAGACCCATACGCAGGGGCTTTGGTGAATTGGTTATGATTGTCAATCAGGATCTTGTTTGGGGATGGCTTGAGGGTATTGGTACTTGAGCCCTGAAGGTTGTTGTTTTAGAACTCATAAACATATTCTCCCTAGATGTTTGAACAGTCTTGGCCATATCCATTTTGATCTTATTGCATATATCCTACTCGTCTACAAGAAAAGAAAATATTATGTGTACAAACCCATTTAGGTTTTTATATGGTATTTCATATTTAAAACACTAATAGCACTCGGTAAACCAACCGAGTCAAAATTATTCATTTTTAGCAAAATTTGTTTAAATTTTTATCTGTTGTCATATCAACAACAGTACCATTCTTGAGCGACACTATGGCTCTAAGTAATATAACTACTTTTTACACTTTCTTATAAATTAGTCTACAATAGTTTTTGATATTATGCAACAGTTTAGTATTTATTTAAATCAAGTTAATAACATATATTCAAATAAGCATTGGCAATGCACAACATGGGCATTTTACCTATAGCAAAATATGGGCATTTTGCCTATTTGATATATTATTATATTTTTTTATATCCATAATAAAGTATGAACATTTTGCTAGTGTAGTTTTGCCCACATTTGTTCCTTGTACTATAGACGCATCCTTTTTTTAATAATAAAATATCTTGTTTCCACCAATTAAAAGTATTTTTTAAGCAAGGACTTAATTTTATTATTTTTAATAAATTATTGTAACACATTTAGAAGTTAATAGCAAAGGCAGCTATAGTATTTGATTACCGGTGGCATTTGGGAACCCAACAGCTCTAGCTCTGTGTACCGCCGGATATTCCCAGCGTACCAGCATCTAGGCGCTGCGCTTTTTCAACTGTATGCGCGCGTGGTTACCGTTGAAGAAAAGATCGACCATCGTTGCAGGACTCCAGGACGTGCCACACAGATCTCATCGAGTGCCTCACATTCCTGCTTGCGACCAACCACTCGCCTTTCCGTGCCCGCGCGTCGGCGTCACCGGCCGATCGATCGACGGAGCAGAGCGCTCCGTGCCGTCGAAAACGAAAAGCACCCGTGGTGTCACGGGGCGTCTCACGTGCGCGCACCATGCCGCCGTCGGTCGCAAGCAGTGCAGCTGGTTTGTGCTTTGCTTTGGTTTGCTTTGCCGTGGAGTGGTAACCAATTGGTTGGACGGCCGGGGTCGATCGGCTGGCAGATCTTGTTGGAGCTCTCCGACTCTGACGCCGCCCAGGCGCCCAGCATCGACCGATATCTTCCTTTCGGTTACTTTTCGGATTGAGCTAGTAGTAAGCCAAGGCAGTAGCAGTCGCATAGTGGGATCGGAGGACGTTGGTTTTACGCAATGTGCACGCAAAACCCTTTTCGTAGCTTTCAGGCATCATTGGTTTGACCTCGCTGACGATCGTATCCTGTGCGCTTAATTGCTCATCTACGAAGAACGATGACGGCGCGTGCGCGATGTGCATGCGTTCTTGTTTTTTGTCCTGTATTGGCGACTGGCTTCCGATGTCTGCACAGAGCCACAGATCAGATCATGCCTGCTTCGGCTGGCGTCCACCCCCCCTCTGCTTTTACTACTGGTGCATCTCCGTCTCGCTGCATCGACCTGTCGCCGTTGCAGCCACGACGCCGCTGCGTGCTCACACCTGACCTGAGCCAGTCCACGCCCGACGGTCCGCGTCACGCGTACGGTTAGTTGGGCCACGACACAAGCACCCCCTCCCAGACGCACACCGCAAAATCACCGTCTCCCCCGGACGCTTTTCGCGCCAACCCGCTGCCGCTCCTGCCTCCATCGGTCGTAGCGCCCCGCGCCCTACCACCCGTCCGCCGCGGTTGACCCGCCGCGCCTCTCCGCCACTTCTCCAGCGGCGGCACAAAGCGTCAGCCCCGGATGACGTGCGCGCGCACCGCGGGCGTCACGGGCGGGCGGGCGCGCGCCGTCCGTTCGACCCTCGCGTTAATGCGGGCATGCAGCAACGAGAGGCGTACACGCGCGGGTCGCTCTCGGTCTCTCCCCGCCTCGGACGCCACCGCACGCGTGACCAGTTGTCGCCCGATTGATCGGTCGCCGCGCGTGGCTGCATTTCTCGTGACCGCTACCACCGCCGTACTCCCTCCATTTAGTTTTCATCTTTTTTTTATAAATAAATTTAAATTAAATTAAATTTATAAAATATATAGCAATATCTACAACACGTTTCATTAAATCTAACATAGCAATTTAATGAAATTAGTTTATTATTATAGATGTGTTATAGATATTGCTATATTAAGTTTGGTATAGAAAAAAACGGAGGAGGGAGTAGGATATTTGTAGCTAGCCGCGGCTATAAAAGCCGCTTACCTATCCGTTTCATTACAGAATACTGCAAGCTAGCTAAGCTCTCCTCACCTGCTCTATCTTGTACAGAATACCACTCTAGTTGCATTTTCTCAAGCTGCTATAGTGGTGTGGCCATGGAGATGATGGCGGCGAGCGGCGACGGGAAGAGGGACGGCAGCGGCGCCCAGCAGGCGGCGGGGTGCGGGGGGAGGTACTTCCAGATGCCGCTGCACTACCCGAGGTATAGGAGGGAGGACTACGAGACGATGCCCGAGTGGCAGCTCGACCGCCTCCTCTCCGAGTACGGCCTCCCCGTCGACGGCAACATCCAGCAGAAGCGCGCCTTCGCCATCGGCGCCTTCCTCTGGGGCGCCGGCGGCGGCTGCGCCCACGCCTGATCGAGCGATCGAATATTACGCACACCTCCATCGATCTGGACCAGCTAGCTGATGATGCATGTATGCACAATATGAATCGACAGTTGATCTTTCAGGCCAGTAGTTATTATGATTTGATATGTGGATACGTGTTTGTACTTAAGGAGACGTAGGAGTGTCTACTAGCTTAGCTAGTTTTGTGGCCATGTTTTTTTGTACTTCTTCTTTGCGAGCTCTGAGTATTTTGGAGCAGTTGTGAACGATCGAGCTGTGAACATGTGAGGACTGACTAGGTACTTGATTAGCAACGCTTAATTCCTTTGTTGTGAGATAGTTATACACTCGTATAATAATGTGTGTTTCATACTACATCTTACATGTACGGATCGATCGATGTACCATGCACTGTACCTTCTCTATCTATATATATGGACTAGTATTATCTAGACTTGTCTATTCGTGATGTACATCATTGTTAAACAGCTTGACACGCATCATGCATGTGTGATCTGTCTGATCTGTACGAGCTGAGCTGTAGTCTTCCTGCATGCATGCTCGATGCAGGCTACATCCGATCGATGAGAAATCTAGGTGATAAGTCGATATACGCCGTTTTAATTCAGCTACTCCGTTGGAAGTAGATGGGCTACGGTTTTCATTAACCTAAGAAGGCATTTCCCATGGTCCTTTTCAGTCCCATCCCCATAACCAGGCCGAAATTTTTGTTCACAATACCGGCCCACAGATACCGCTATGGACTGTGATTTGGTTTCTCATTAGGCCTATAACAATTAGGAAAAAGTCTGATTTGTATACTTAACCGTAAAACCGGATATATTGATTCGATCGGCCATTTTGAGGGCAATTTTTATTAACATGGTGTGCACGTGGCAGTCACCAGACGAGTTAAAATAAACGTGGAGTCCAAATGTTGGTGAAAAAAAAAACTATAGAGCTCACCTATTAGTAAACTTCTTCACCCCTTTGTTTCTTCGTTCTTTTGTAGTCCGCTCATCATCTCCTCCTCCTGAGGAGGCTGAGCGGTAATGATGGTAAGAAAGCCGATAGTGGAGAAGCCGCTCTCCTCCTTTTCCTCTCTATACCTCGCATTCCATCCTTACTTGCTCTAGTCCTTTGCAGTCACCACCCCTTTGCCGTTCGTGATCTCGATGCCACTCGAGCCATCTTGTTGGTGCCTTTCATTTTCCATCCCTATTCAACCTCCTCGTCATGTGCCTCCCTTTCACGCCCTTCCTAGAGGGGTCATCGGAGCAGCATGGCCATGCCCGTCATCATCATGGAGCTTGATGGAGAGGCGCCTAGCGGTAATCGAGGGCGTGGAGTAGGACGTGGAAGGGGACCAACACATGACTTCTCTTCCTTCTCTCCAACGATAGCTAGGCAATGGCTAACACCCTTAGCACCGATGCGTGAAACGGATGGAGAAAGAGGGAAGGGTGGTCATGGCGAGAACAATGGGGGTGGTGATGGTGGGTAGAGAGGGTGAATGTGTATATTTTTAATTATAAAATAAACTAGCAGCGAAAATTAAACTTCTCTCTAAAGTCTTCGAACCAACATTTTTATTAGATAGTGAGACTAGTCTGAAGTCTCCGACTATATTTTCCAGAGATTTTAGATATCCTTTAAAATATCCAAATGACACTCAAATGAGGCAAACTTGAGGGTTAGAGAGAAAACAAGGAAACAAAATCACAGATAATATAATAGGTAACAGGATGCTAACAGACAAGCAATTTTCATCTCTGTTAAGGAACTCTAAAGAGTCAAATCTCTTTCGGTCTCTTGCCTCATCAAGTTTAACCATAGAAACTAGTTTGGCCTCTAAGTTCTCACTAAAACGTAGCACTTAGTCCAAGGCAACCAAAAAGTTCTCTATTAGGACATCGTGCTCTTACTTTCTATGGAGATTGCTTTACCAAACCAATATCTATAGAAGAACTTGGAAATTTACTAATATACTTATTTCTTTGTAGAGTTAAGGAAGAACTTCACAAACATATAGAGCGATTCACGCATTGAATTCTCGCAGGCAACGCCTATTCGTCTAGGATGTGGTCATTCAAGAGTTATAAGCTTAAGTATTCACCGACATTGATCCATAAGTACTCATTCAAATCTTAAGATCCAATCTCTCACAAATTACTCAAAAAGTACACTTAAAGGGTTGATTAAACTCAAGAACTATCTTTGGGGAGTGATGTAGAAATGAATGAGCAGCCATAGTCTCAAAAGGGGTTGGTGGGGTTAAATATCTACCCCTCTCGAAGTAAGTCATTACTTATATAATTCAAATTTTAGAGCGTCCGGATAGAATGTTTAGAGACTTTATATATGCTTTTCATACTAGATAGAGTGCTCAGTCCGAAAAATCTGACTAAACGATTCGGAGGCTCCAAACCGCACTTATTCTTAAGACAGAAAGGAGGTTCCAAGTGTTTGGTCTAAACTTTTAGAGACTTAGAACATACCTCTCTACCAAACAAAGAGCTCAATCCAGAGACTTCAGACAATCCTCTCTACTAGATAGATTAGTCCGAAGACTCTGACATAAATATCCAAAGACTTTGAGTTGATTTATCTATTTATTAGAGAAATTTATTCACAAGTTTCTATAAACCCTAGGCAGAAACATCCAAAACACTAGAAGATAAAAATTAAAATCCTAAGATGTATGTTGTGTGAGTATTTCCTTATCTAGATTTAAAAGTTTTATTGAGTACTTATTTTGCAAATCGGTTAAATTTGAAACCCTCTTAATAGTTTGACTTATCCTAAGGACTCAAAAAATAATAAAATTATATTTTTATTACTTCAAGCTATTTTTTCTTTTCTAACATTCATAGGATGTTTTTTTAAACCAAAACAATCTCAATTATTGTGATATTCTCAATCAAAACATAATAGATCTCTAATTTCTTGTTATTTATCACTTAAAACTTACTAAGGAGTCTAGATACACTTTGAGATGGTCAACCACCATCCTGCTCCTCTATCTATTGTTCTTGTTGACCCTGTTGCCTTCTCCACCTCCACTTGTGGAGTCTAGCTACTGTTTCCATCCTACCATGAGAAGGGCTACTCGTTCGCCGATGTGGCCTAGCCTTTGGCTACTCCAATGGAAGGTGAGAGCCTAAAAGGAAAGAGTCGGAGAGGTGAGGAAGAAGATCAAGTTGGGAATTGGCATGTGGATCCCATTAATTTTTTTACTGTATTGATATGTAAGAACCATGTGGATGTCACGTAGGATGAAGATTAACACTACGTAGGATAAAATAACTCATAAAATTGCTAATATAGTCATTTTGCACTTATTTTAATAGCGTAAGAAATCGTTAGGTTGAGGGATACGAAGGAGTCATATTAAACTTTTTCCTGTCAACTAACGGGACGAGTTATATTTATTACGAAAAAGGTTCGCGCGCCGCGCGATCGGTCCGAGAGCGACAGCGATACTGTCCAAATATCTTTTTTCGGCCCAGTGAACGCGTCAGGCTTTTTTCTTTTACCTTTTTTGGCTCATGTATGTTTTCCTTTAGGGCTTAAGCCTTTTCCTATTTTCTTTTTCTGGAGCAGGCGAAATCTGACTAGGGGAAAGACCAAGCACTTGAGCCTCACAACCCACATGCATCTTTGTTTTTATTTTCAAATTGCTCTTTTAATTCATTTCAAATTCATATGTATGAAATTTATATGTACAAAGTTTTTATGTGCAACACATGGGCCTCACGGGCTCACAACCCATATATATGTTTTGCTTTGTTTGTTTTTTTTGCAAGGTGGAGCGTGAAAAGGAGACACAAGCGCAGCTTGAAATCTCAAGGACAGATCTTAAGGCTGCAAGGGAGAAAAAGGAGGCAAGACTGCTTGAAGTTTATAATTCACTCCTTAATCAAGACACAAGTCAGATGTTTGAAAAAGAGAAGGCTAACCAAGAGAAGGCATTGGAGCGGATGGAGCTAAATCTGTTTGGTGATGATGGTGAAGCATGAGGGGCAGTGTGATATAAACATGTTGCTGTTGCAGAAAAAATATTGGTTAAATATTTTGTTTGAATTTCTCTATATCTCCATGACAATTTTCAATGTGAAAGCAAAATTCTGATGTGAAAGCTTCATTCTTATGTGAAAGCAAAATTCTTTGCCGTTGCCTATATAATTCGCCCAGTTTATGTCACTTTCTCATGCCTCACCTCCACAAGATGTCAGATGAGCATGGCGATCCTTTCTCAATTGGTCAATATGATCCAGCTAGCAACACCATATATACCATGGATTTATTAGATGGTTTCGTTGCTGAGGATGACATATCAGATGACGTTGTCAGTGAGGCAACAATGCTGTTGAAGGCTAGCGTTGAAGCTCTTCAAGATGTGGCATCTGATC
Source organism: Oryza coarctata (assembly GCA_030770085.1). Taxonomy (NCBI): domain Eukaryota; kingdom Viridiplantae; phylum Streptophyta; class Magnoliopsida; order Poales; family Poaceae; genus Oryza; species Oryza coarctata. The sequence continues at coordinate 5,455,354 of CM061462.1, forward strand.
ATCGTTTGGGTCCTAGGAAGTACATCAAAAAGTCACGGGAGGAGTATCATCAACATCTACTGAATGATTATTTCTCAGATAATCCTCTTTATCCTTCCAACATTTTCCGCCGAAGATTTCGTTTGTCAAGACTGTTGTTTGAGCGCATCTTCAATGCCTTAGGCCAGTGGTCTGATTATTTCATTACAAGGGTGGATGCCCTTCATCGTCAAAGGCTCACTCCGTTACAAAAATGTACTGCAGCTATTCGACAATTGGCTAATGGGAGTACCATGGATCATCTAGATGAATACCTGAAGATCGGTGAGACTACTGCAATGGAGGCAATGAATAATTTTGTCGAAGGGGTTATTGCGGTTTTTGGTGGACAATATTTGATGTGCCCCACTGTGGAGGATGCTGAGTGTTTGCTTGAAGTTGGTGAGAGTCGAGGCTTCCCTGGCATGTTTGGGAGCATCGATTGCATGCACCGACGGTGGAAAAGATGTCCCACTGCATGGAAGGGTCAATTCACTTGGGGTAATCGAAAAGGCCCAACCGTAATTCTTGAAGCCGTGGCTTCTCACGATCTTTGATCTGGCATGCATTCTTTGGTGTTGCTGGTGCCAACAATGATATCAATGTTATGCAACAATCAATTCTATTGATCGAAAAATTAAAGGGGCAAGCTCCCTGGGTGCAATATATGGTGAACGAGAGACAGTATAATACAAGTTACTACCTTGCAGATAAACTATACCTAGAATGGGCTGTATTTGTGAAGTCGATATCCATGCCTTATTTGCAGAGCACCAAGAAGGGAAGAGAAAGGATATTGAATGAGCATTTGGTGTGACGACGGTTTTGCATTCTGAAGCAGCCAGCTCATCTATATGACCAAGGGCAACTTGAGAAACTTGTGCTAGCTTGCACCATCTTTCATAATATGATAGTTGAAGATGAAAAAGACGAGGACATTGAAGAAAATCTTGATTTAAATGAGACTTCAAGTACAACTATTGTTGAAGGCCAGAGTTCTCCTAAGAAGAATGTGCTGTATTTGAAAGAGTGTTACACGATGGCTTAACTCATTTACAACTAAAGGACTTAAATTGAGCATATTTGGCAAAAGTTTGGACGCTGTTAAAAAATATCTATAGTTTGTTACGCTGTTTATGTAATTTATTTTCCGTTTCATATCGTATGAATATTTAAGTAAATTCAATTGTTTTCATTTACATGTTTTATGTTCCTGTGTGATTGTTATATGCTAGTACTAAATTTATATGCTATTGCAAGTGGCTATAAAATTTATGTCATATTTGATCACAACACCATATAGCAATTTAATGCTATGGTTAGTCTATATAAAACTAGTAATTTATACATCAAACCAATCCTCATAACACTTTTGCGGACTGTGTGATGAAACAGTGCATTAAGACTGGCATTATCGTCGCCTCGAACGCAGCTAAGAACCGATGTTTCTTTCGACCACACCATTATCCATTTGACCGTACAACAACGGGAGGTCGCTGCTGACAAGGAGGGCCCACACGCAGGCGCAGGAGCCTGCGAAGATATCTCGTCTTCCTCCTCCCTGTTGCGTCGTCGTGTCAGCCTCCGAGAGGGAGGGGCGCCGCGCCCGGACAAGCGCTCCACCTGACGCCACGCGGGCGCAATAATATCTCAACCCAAATCCTGAGAGCGAGCAGCGAAGAGAGAAAAAGAAATGTCTTTTTTACCAAGTTCACACACTGCTCTCCTCCGTTTTATCTCCCCCCTCAATCCAATTCAAAGCTCGAATCTTTGTTCAAAAGAAGGCGGAGGGGGAAAAGGAGGGACGCATCGCATGACTCACCTGTTGCAGCTTCCGGACCTCGCGGCGGCGAGGCCGCCGGCGCGGAGGAAGATCGCGGTGGTGGTGGCGGAGGCGGCGGCCGGGGGCGGGGTGAAGCAGCAGCAGGTGATGGTGGGGAGGGGGAGGAAGCGGGAGGTTGGAGGGAGGGTGATCAGGGTCGCCGACCCCGTGCGGGAGGGGAGGCTGCTGCCGCTGCCGCTCTTCTCCGTGCCGGTCACGCCGTCGGAGTTGCCGGCTGCGGCTAGGCGGCGGGAGGAGGACGAGGAGGAGAGGCGGAGGTACTACCTCAACATAGGGTACGCGATCCGGACGCTCAGGGAGGAGCTCCCCGATGTGTTCTTCAAGGAGCCCAGCCTCGATATCTACAGGTTAGTAGTGTGCTTGATTTGAGGAAAATATTGATCCTTTCTCAGACAAAGTTTGAGCTAGATTTAGGAATCGGGTGTGAACTAGTGGCAAAAGAATCGTCTTGTTGAGCAGCGAGTGCTCCAATTGGTAGCTTCTAAATTTTAATTAAATGTACATCTGAATTGCCTGAACTTGTATGCCTTCGGCTTTCACAGATACTAATTGCTTGATGTCTGCTCAGAGAGCAGTTACTGGTTTACAGACTTGTATGCTGTATCTTGATTAAGTAGATTGCAACAAGTTGCGTTGCAGAGATGTACATGTTTGGGGCGTCGCGAAGTTGGAATTACCATGCGCTTGCTGTAAACTGATAGAAATTTGTAGTTTGTTCTGCAGTATTTGTTTCGATTAGCTTATTGATAGGATGTGAAATACTATGTTTATCTCTAGGGGTCATCTTGTTGATATGATTGTAAACACAGCCTTACGACTGCTCAGATGCCTTTTGTGCTTAGGTTGAGCCTTTTTGCCCTTTCTTATTACCTTATTACTGTAAACATGTTCTATTTTTTATGAGTTATTGCAAACAACGCAAACTTCGATTATCAGTATGGCCTATGGTTTGAATATTTTCTGGACTATATAGTAACTACATTTTGGCCTGAACTTGAATTACTGTAAACAGAGAAACACCGTATATTAATTGCATGTTACTTAATAGGTCAGAATTAGACCTGTATGTTTTATTGTTCCCTTAATCTTGGTCAAGTTCAAACTTTAGTATGTATTATGTCTTGTTTGACACTTGACAAAGTTGCTCTGTTGAGTTGATTAGCATGGGTCTGCAACTGCATATATTTACTTCTGTGACCTTTTCTAAAGCTATTTATGTAGTCTGCAGTGCTAGAAGGTTGCATTTTTCTTATATAGCTTTCAACATATTTTGGTCTTATCATCAACCTTTTCACATCTCCATTTGTTACTGCTTTTTCAGAGATGATATTGTCTTCAAAGATCCTCTCAATAAATTTGAGGGCATTGATAATTATAAAAGGATATTCTGGGCATTGCGCTTTACTGGCCGAATCTTCTTCAAAGCATTATGGGTTGATATAGTTAGTATATGGCAGCCTGCTGAGAATCTTATCATGATTCGATGGATTGCCCATGGCATTCCTCGAGTCCCATGGGAGGGCCATGGTCGCTTTGATGGTGCTTCTGAGTATAAACTTGATAATAATGGGAAGATCTATGAGCATAAGGTGCATAATGTTGCTATGAATCCACCAACGAAGTTCAAGGTCCTGCCAGTCCATGAGCTAATCAGATCACTTGGCTGCCCCTCCACACCAAAACCAACTTATTTTGAGATTTCATCTCAATCTTTGAGCGCTGCGCCAGGTTATTTAAGATTGGCATGGACAAGATGCTACCTTCTTTTATGCCATATGCTTTCCCTAAGAAGGATAGCATGGATTTAGCATGATGTTTCTAAATTTTGCCTTTTTTGTTGAATGATAGTGTACCAAGTTACTAATTGGTAATACTTTCTGTATATATATATATATATATATATATATATATATATAGTAATAATTTATATAGAATAAGAGTTCTTCCGGTTGAGATGTACAAGCTGCAGTGCTGAACATGTTTCTACTTGGGCAATTAAATGTATCAGATAGCAAGCCAATTTGACAATCTATCACTGGGGCATCTTCTCTGTGACCAAGTTGATTGGGGGCATATCTGTGTCAACTCTGCATCTTATTTTGCAATGTGATGAATACTTAAACAGAATGTTTTACATGAATCAGCAGCCAGAAAAAAAATAAAGGTTGTACACTGGCGAGATGATGAATTCCTCACAACAATCTGTTTGGTGGATTCTGCATACTATTGCATTGCTCCAAGTCCAAGGGCTTCAATAGTCCAGAGTACTAGAGTATATTTTTATGCAGTATCAGGCATTCGGGCGCAAGGGCAATTACAACGGGATGCGAGAGACCAATCATGAAACAGAATGAGAAACAACAAAGAAATTTAGGACTTCAGTAAACGGATCTGATAAGCAGTGCCGCTATGTTACAAATCCATGTCCCTGAAATTTCACATGTTCTGTGGAAAAATCTTCATGAGACACCAGAGAATTTTTGCAGTCAAGTCCGGCAGCGATTGGGCACAAATTAGCTGTCCCATACCAGATCAGAATAGAACAAAGAAAAACAAAGGCAAAATTAGATGTTTATGAACCTGCATTATAAGAAGAAAACCTATGCTTCCGAATCATTCTCAAAATTATAGATACTATATTTGACAACTAACAGTAATAACCTGACAAAGGGAAACCTAATACAGTACCTTTCTTCATCGCTAGATGCCTAGATCCAACATGACATGCCCATACAAAATAATTTGAGAGGTCTAGCAGCAAGCGGTCTACAAAAGTTCATCTCGTTTTGGAGATGGGAACATATTGCATTTTTTGTGAAAAAAAAGAACCAACTCAGCTTGAAGAATAACATGACAAGCCACATATGTTGCTGGTCCAAATTGCTCAGGCTTAACCCGGGAAGCTAATATGGTCACACCGAATAATTGAACCCAAACAGGAACCACATATTTGATATGAAACCTGGCTTGTCTCCATTCTGTCTTGTATGTCACTGGAGGGAAGATTTGGTGTCCTTACAAAACCTCCACGTTTCTAACCCCCCGTTTGCACTGCTGCACATGCTCCTAATGTCCAAGAGATGCTGGCCGAATAATGCATTTCCGATAGGAATATTATCTTCCAATAATTTGCAGTAAGACGCGGGACAAGCAATTCCTGGGCACCTTTCCTGCACCCATAAGCCCACAAGTTGCTCCTCAGATATGCTTTCTGTAGCCATTATACATTGTTATATTCATATAAAATAATTTCCCAATAACTTGTGGATATGCCTATACTTCCCATCGTGAGATGCCCGATTCTTCCAGCCAAGCCAGCTGCTGCTCAACTCAGCTACATTAATCAGGACCGAACTGTTCTCTCCTTGTGGTTGAGTAGCATTGTATATCTATGAACATGAAGTACTGGACTCAATCAGCTTGTTACTACTTTCCTCAGTAATTGCCATCAGGTTTGTGGACCATGTAGGCATCAACTTGTTATTACTTGTTATGCAGGTGCAAGCCTGCAACACCGATGCAGACTGTTCAGGGGAAGACAAACAAGATCAGGAAGGGAACATTCCTACATTCTGATGACATGAAAGAATAATATGAGCTTCGAAAGGCACTTTCACTAGTTTCCTCAGAAAATACCTTATAAAATTTCTCATGTTACTTTACTAGCTACTATCCACTTCTGATAATCTATATGGAACAATAAGATTATGCATTAGAAACGATAAATTTTCCTTACCACCAAAATTAATATGAGTTTAAGAGCCTATTGCATAGATGCCATTGACTCTCAAATTTTCTTCAGTCCATGACAGTGTCAGAGATGGCAGTGGAGTGGGAGACTGGGTGGTAGGCAAGGCAATAGCAGTGGTGGAAGAGAATAATTGACAAGTTTGACTGATTGTTATATTATATTGTTAATATCTGTTTATTGTGATTAAGTTTAGTTAATTATTTTCAACTTGACAGGTTTGACTCATTTTTAACTTCTAACTATTTACCAAGATCAGTTCAATCCAATATCAGATAAACTATAAAAAGGGAGTGTCCTACAATCATTTTTACAATACAAATTTGTTCAGAGTTACTACTTTGGGTGTGACCTGGAAGCCATCAATTCATCCTTTCTCATCATTTAGTTCATTGGATCCAACACATAATAATTTTTGGGCATTGTTATTTTTACTGCACCAAAACACAAGGGATACTATCATAAAACTGAGTGTAGGAATGCTAAATTCAATGGGACACATTGAAACTATTCTTGGTGATGCTTTTGGAAGGAATAGATGCCACACCTTTATCTGATGTGTCTGTAGACAATTGGCCCAGAGAAGATTTTATTACCCGTCATCCATCCATCCATCCATGTTAGGTTCACTGACAGCATTGCTCCGATGCTTACACCAATTCCAACATTCTTCCATACACGAGCAGGCCGCGTTGAATCTGATACCATGCAGCAGGACATCACCTGAAACATAATCTTATGCCTGCCCTTCAGGAATTCAGCCCCTGAAATGCACAGGTCTAACAGTCCTGCCAAAACAGACACACAAAGAAAGCATGTCCCTTTCCCTTCACATATAATTTATACACAAAGGGTTAGCGTTTTGCATCACATATTGCAGCCATAATGTTTAATCACAACTTACGGCAGAAGTCAGAACAAATATTTTTCTTGTTAGTTGGTTTCATCTCAGATAAATAAAATGTATGGTGCAAGAGAGACAACTTTACAGTTAGGCCTAGATTTTGTTTCTTAGGGATCAAGTCAACTCCATATAAAAGGATAGCAATCTGTTCACTATGAATCAAGAACGGAAGAATCAAAGCCCCTTCTGTCTAAAGTCCTCTCATCCCCGTCTGTCTCCCATGTTCCCAGTCATCTAGAAATCTCTTCAACCTCTGAAGTGTGACCTTCCTCTGTAGTATAGATCATAAACTTGTGCCTCAGTGTGCAATGCATTCATATACAATCAAGCATGGAATTAACACACTTTTGTAGCTTAAAAAGATTACCCACAACTTGTGATGCTTTTCTCATAATGGAAAAGGGAGAAGCGTGTGCTTCTCTGTCTCAAAAAAAATAATTACCCACTCAATTACAAAATTTATGAAGTTTTGGCACATAGATAAGGAAAAAAACTACAGTAACTCCATTATTGAACAATTGCCACATCTGATTATTCAAAATTTGATTGACAAATTAGCCATAATTATGTAGACACTTGCAAAGCACAATATTCGAGAACTATTTTTGACAAATCTAACAATATGGGTTTCTTTTCACCTAACTAAATACTCCCTCCTTTGATAAATATATGACTGAATTTGATTTGGTATGGTTTCCAACGTTGAACTTTGACCATCAAATTATTTTAGAATTAATAACTAAAAAATTGACATCATGTGAAAATACTTTAAAATGCGAATTTAACGGTACCACTTGTGTGCCCGTTATATCATCAGAGGCATCATTTTAAAATGGTGGTTATTCAATGTTTTAATAGTAGTCACCAGTGACATGTTTCCAATGTCATCTCAACTAATTGGCCTAACTGCTCCTCTCACACTTTTTTATCCAACATAACAATCATTTAAAAGAGACTCATAGAATAGTGGTACACAGAAATACCAAGCTTTACAACATTCATGCCTTTCCACCTTGGTGCAGGCTTGGCTACCTTTTTTACCTCTCAAACTAGTTGTTGGAATTATCGTTGAAATAGTTTGAGGATGGAGATGAAACAGGAGCATCAGCGTCTGGGCATGTTTGAGAAAAAGTCGTTACGCCGAAAACCTAAACTTGAATAAACTTTGCACATAGTTTTTTTTCCAAAAAAAATCATTTATTTTGTACCAGAGGAAGTACTAAACTGAAGAATCCATTATCATAGCTAATTGGATCTAAGTAGCCAAGTAGACTGCAAATTTAGTAGAGCCTGAAATTCACTCCTTAATGATAGCTTATGGTGGCATCCATCCAAAGTGAAGATTTCATGCATATAGAAATGATCTTTTCAAAACATGTCCATTATCATGCAACATGAACCTGGCAAAACAATACACTGTAAACTGCAAAATCACCGACAGGTAGCTAGCATTATTTAAGATGATATATTCCAATTCTCTATCAACACCTACATTATTGACAAAAGCATCTGGATATCTTATGGATTAATATTTCCAAAAATTATATTCCCCTTACGTGAAACTATGCTGGCTATACCACCCTTTCATCTACTTGCATGGTTGCACCACTATCCTTAACCTATCAACAGAGCTATATATTCCCTCCATCCATCCGTAAGACTCTACACTTCCACAGCTCAATCTACGTCAGCTACACCAGCGTTTTTCGATCTATTTTGTGCAACCCTTAGAGCAATTGCTTAAAAGGCACCCTAAGTTAGAGAATGAATGGAAAGAAGGGTAGTATAAGGATTGACATTTGTCTGACACCAAAAGATGTGGTGCCAGAAGTTGCAAAGAAGCCAATCAGTGAAGAAGGGCTTTCCCCAAGGAAATGGCTACGTGATGTCTGGGACTTCGCCAGACAGGATACAAACAGGGTCACCTTTGCACTCAAGGTTGGCCTTGCTTGCCTCCTCGTGTCACTGCTCATACTGTTCAGTGCACCCTATGACATCTTTGGGGCTAACATCATCTGGTCCATCCTCACTGTTGCTATAATGTTCGAGTACACTGTTGGTACGTATCATTTCTATGCATGAATAGCTAGTTAAGTCTGTACATGTGGAAATCCTATATTTGTTCAGATGAGCATTGAAGTATGAGAAAATATTTATGATTGAAAAGTACTGATAATGTTATCCATCTGCAGGTGCAACATTCAATCGCGGATTCAATCGAGCCGTCGGAAGTGTATTTGCTGGAGTATTTGCAGTAGTCGTTATTCAGGTGGCTATGTCTAGTGGCCACATTGCAGAACCATACATCATTGGTTTCAGCATATTTCTTATTGGTATGCCTTAAAACTGACCAGTATTCAACATATAGGCAATCCGTGATTTTATCCATTTGTATTAACAAGATAAACAAGCTAGAATTTTTCTTTGCATTAACTCAGTATTTCTTAAATATTCTTAATGTGCAATATGATATGCAGGTGCTGTAACATCATTCATGAAGCTATGGCCATCACTCGTTCCATATGAATATGGTTTTCGAGTTATCCTATTCACATATTGCTTGATCATCGTGTCGGGCTACCGCATGGGAAATCCCATCAGGACTGCAATGGACAGACTCTACTCAATTGCGATCGGAGCCCTCATAGCTGTTTTAGTAAATGTCTTTGTCTGCCCAATATGGGCAGGGGAACAACTGCACAGGGAGCTAGTTAACAACTTCAACTCTCTGGCAGACTCCTTAGAAGGTTTTTTCTCAGCATCCTAGTCTTTGTGGTGATTTCTTGTCGATCACTGTTGAGAGCAATAACATATTTTTTTTCTATCGCAGAGTGCGTCAAGAAGTATCTAAGTGATGATGGTTCCGAAAATCCAGAGTTCTCAAAGACAGTCATGGATAACTTCACTGATGAACTAGCATTCAGGAAGTGTCGAGCTACGTTAAATTCGTCCGCAAAGTTTGACTCTCTGGTAAATTCTGAATTTCACATGCTCATTCTGCATTATAATCAACAACTTAACAGCTAAGATTTTGCCATTGATATGATGATTAATTTTCTAGGCGAACTCTGCTAAATGGGAACCACCACATGGGAGATTCAAGCACTTCTTTTACCCATGGGCAGAGTATGTGAAAGTTGGCAATGTTCTTCGCCACTGTGCCTACGAGGTGATGGCTTTGCATGGTTGTGTGCACTCAGAGATTCAGGTATCACACTTATTCTCCCTGCATCTTAAGTTCTTGTGCTCCACTGCCTATCTACAGCTCCATGGCTAAATCCGTTATTTCGAATAAATAATTCTCAGACAAAGTTCTTGATGCAAACATAATAGAATAGGATATAAGAATTATATGTAACAAGGCAAGATACTTAGATGCACTTGTGAATTATCTTAGATGATCCTAGGTAACAAGGGGCACCATGTGCTACTTCATGTGAGAATAGAATTATGCCCTCATTGAGACCTTTACATGCAACCTGTTAGCTCTTGTCCTAGTAGTGGAAAACACTATATTCGCATTCTATGATGCAAGGCAACACAAAATACTCAAAAAGGCAATTATTATGTTTCATCCAAGGACCAGCAAAGAGCATACCTAACATCTGAGGGATGTTGTGATCTCTTGAAGGACATCTTGTTAGTAAATAATAAACTGTCAACACACCATCACCATGGCTCATACCTTCTGGGGACCAAACTTGTTAGCCACCTTGACCCAACTTTAACATTCTCGAGAGTACAGTTTAACCATGGACGGGGTCATTTCACCAGTTCCCTGTATATATGCAAAAGACCTGAGGACAAGGATAACAGCTGATCAAATCAAACACTTAATACTTTGGCTGGTAAAAGTAACACGGCAAGTATTTGTGATTGGAAACTTGAGTCTTGAGAATCATGACCTACAAAGTTTTTAAGCAGAGCAGGGAAATGAAAAAAAAACATGTGCTGTAAGATGGCAAGTCAATTAAGAATGCACACTTAACAAGATTCAAATTGTTTTAGAAAAAGTAAATCAGAAATGAAATTGTTGAAAAGTTCACGCTTCCACATGATGTCCTGAGTTCCACTAACTTTGCATTTGCATACTTTCTGGTGTGTACTTAATATCATCAAAGCAATCATAAATGGTATAGTCAACATGCTCTTAACCTTATTTTGCATACAACACTAGTACTTGCATTATTGCAGGCCCCGTACAACCTAAGATGTGCCTTCAAGTCCGAGATCTTAGATGCCACAAAGCAAGCCGCAGAGCTGTTGCGCAGTTTGGCAAGAGATTTAAACAACATGAAGTGGAGCCTTCAGACTAGCTTACTTAAGCATGTTCATGTCTCGACCGAGCGTCTGCAACACTCAATTGACTTGCACTCCTACCTCTTCACCGCAAGTCAGGAAGACAGCTATGGCAAGCCACAATTGAAAATCTCAAGGGTTGTGTCTTTTAAGAACCAGTCCGGTGAACCAGAAAGCAAGACAACTGAAAACACAACACCAATGGCAATGGAAATTGAATCCTACCATGAGAGGATGAAAAGGCAGCAGAGGAAGCTGCATTCATGGCCTTCCAGGGAGGTAGATGATTTTGAAGATGACGAAAATGTTGATTCTGATCTCATTCCTAGGATGCGTGCATTTGAAAGTACCACAGCGCTGTCCCTTGCAACTTTCACATCACTACTGATTGAATTTGTTGCTAGGCTTGACCATTTGGTTGAGGCTGCTGAGAAGCTCGCTAAGATGGCCAGGTTCAAGCAGCAGACTGCAAACTAAACAGATTAAAGATTAGCATAGTTACAGGATACAGAACTAAGTGCATACTTATCTACCAAAAGCATCCACTGACGTAAAATTGTTGTTTGCTCTTTCTTATACTGGATAGGGGGGAAACGTGTGTTTACTTACTCATATTTGCCAGTGCAGATATAAAATTTAATAGAAATATATCTGTTAATCTAATCCTGTGAGATCTGTCTAGCAAGGTGTGTAATTTCCCGTACGTGACCAAACCTTTTGAGGACAGTCACAATAGTTTAGTTCTCTGGAGTCACTATGCCAATAGTGCCTCCGGTGATTACCATTGTGCAGCCAACGATCAAAATGTCCTTACGAATTATTCTCCAAAAGGTAGCTTCAGTTGATATCCATGAAGAGCATATCTGTGCAAACTAGCTTGTTGGGCTGATTCAGAAGTCATAACCAGCTGCAATTATCGTTGAACTATACACCGAACTGAACAACCCTGACACACTATCAGTCTATATCATGGAATTATGGAAGGCAAGGCATATGCTCAATTATCTATTCCATGTGTAATCGAACCATGACGAGGAGGGCATTAGGTCCTAGACAGACCAGGTTAGCTAAACCCTTCACATCGAAGAAACTAAAACAAACACAACATGCGAAACGCAAGGAAAAATGCCAAGTCTTCACAGCCTGTGACATCCAATGCCGAAAATCTAGACAAGAACAGCCAGAGAACCCTCACAAGCATAACGCCGAGCACCTGGTTTGCGCTCCATACCAGGGTGGTGGTGGAATGAGAGCAGGAGACCTTCGATCACTTTCTCTAAGGAATTTCTCTAAGGTTTATTTATAAATTTATAATAGAAACTTAATAATTAAATTATGATTCTAGTTGGTTTGGAGACTTAGCGGTTATTGGCATGAGTGTGTATAACTAATGATATTCAGGTTGAGATATATATTCCATATAAATTATTTGATCTGTATGTATGTATGTAGTTTCTTAAAGATTAATTTTAGTTAACAGCAGATCAAGACTAAACTCAAAAAAGAATTGAGGTCTAGAATGATCAAATATACTAGATAATAAAATTGAATACAACATAACATTATGTTATGGATGAATACCCATGTGGAGAGATCTTAGTAACATGCTTTATAAGACTGAGCCTGAATATGTTATTGCTACAAGCTTTTATAGTCAAGATCTTAAAATGTTTTCTACTTTGAAAGTTTATTTTTTTTGTGTTTCTCTATTTTTGTGAAAATACTAGTGATATTAACATTGGAAAGAATTCGGTTCACTAAGTATGTTAAAATTCGATATCATTTTTTTCGAGATAATTTTGAGAATTATAATATTGTGCTAGTGTTTATTGAATTAGATGGTTAGCTTGTAGAAATTTTAACAAAAACATCTTGATCGTGTTTGTTTTGAAATACTGACAAGTGTGTTTAGGGTCACTCACCCCTATGACTTACGTTGAGGGGTGTTCTGTTTTTACATGTGTACAATATTGTATATGGATCTTTTTATGCATTGAAATTAAGAGTTTTACTTGTTATCTACTATATTGCATCATAGATCTTTTATATTAGGTATATGTTACTTTTTTAAAATTGATCTATTATCTAGTTTATATGCTTTTGAGGAGGTTGTGTGATCTTATCATGTTTATCAAACATGTTGAAATTTGCTTAAATGGCAATCAAGTTGATGCCAATGCTTAATCTATCTCTTTTTGGATTATCTTTCTTATATGTATGTCTTGTTTACTCTTTCTTGATAACAACTATAGTACATGCATTCAAAATGCTCATGCATTCAAAATGCTTATGCTTTCATGTTAAGTTTTGTATCATTAGTGATATCTTTGCTTATATGTTTCCTGCATACATTCATTCATTTTTGTTCGGGCTACTAAGTATGTTTATGTATAAGTAGTTTCGAAGGTAACACGAAAACAACCTATAATTGAAACTCCAGCTGCATGTCTTGATTTAGGCTTAGACGAATACATATGATGAAGATAGCATTGTCGGCTAAAGATAAGATTAAGAATAGCATTACTATGGTGCTACATATGTTAAAAACTTAAAAAAGAAATGCAAAATGAAAATGAACTTAAAACTATTATGCATTGATGCTTTCTTGAAATTGGCATTAACATGAATTGTATGGATTGATTGTTTTGAGTGAATAGGCAAAGCGTATTTATGAGATTGCTTGTTTGTTTTTGAGCTACTACTAGGGATGGAAATTGCACCTTAAATTGCTAATAAAGTTAAAAACTTATTGCTTGTTTGTGATACGAACTTGTTCTAGATGTTATGAATTACACTTCTTTTAAATATGTTTTAGCTAGTTTTTAGGTCTTGCTTTTATACGAGTTATTTATATTTACATATCGATGCCTTTATAAAACTCCTAAAACTCTTATTTAAGTTACATCTTATTGCATGCATTTTTATTTCTTTTTGCTTTTGATGTCTCCATTGTCGAAGGGAAAGAGAAATAAAAATTAAAGTAAAGTTACATTCATTATAAATCAAAAATTGCTTTATATCTTGGTGAAAGGGGAGTTAGGCATAGTGGGGAAGTGTATTTATATTGTTACTTGGTTTTAATTTTCTCTCTTTAACTTTTATCAAGTTGACTTTTACAAAGTTCTTTATTTTTAAATTTTCAAAAATAATTTTGATTTGGATTGCCAATATTTCCATCAAAGTGAAGATTGTAAAACCATATATTGTTTTATACATTTGTGTTGATAAATTGGCAATTAAATTATGATCCTAATTAAAATTTTGGTTTGGAGACTTGTCAATTATAGAAGTGAGTGGGTACAACTAATAACAATCAGATAGAAATATCTATTCTCTTGGATTATTTAGCCTATATGTGTGCGAGACTTTAAAGGTCAACATTGATTAATGGTAGATCAGAACTAAACTTAAAAATGAGTTGAGATCCGAAACAATCAATGATGCGAGATAATAAAATTGAATGCAATGTGGCACACGATGGACGAATATCGTGTGGGGAGATCTTCGCAATGGTAAGTGTACAAGCTTTAGAAACTTGTGAAGAAAATCAGAGAGAAAAATAAAAAATGGTGGCCATTGAGAAGAGATTTAGAGAGAGTTGAGAAGAGAGTTAGAGAGATTTATTTGAGTAAAATAAGAGGAATTTACGAGAGTTTTATATATATCTTTTAAATTCTTGAGAGAATTTCATAAATTTGTGAAAACTTTATAAATATATTTCAATCAATGAAATAATATTTATTTTAGAATTAATTTCCTTGTTTTAATTTAAATTCCACAATTTAAATTATGTATTTAAATTTCATAATTTAAATTTTTGTACTACAATTTAATTTCTAGTACTCTACTCCTTGTGAGTTTTTTCTTTCACTAATTCCTTTGATCTTGTTTTTTAGTATGATGAAAAAGAGTTAATCTCTATATTGTCTTATAAAAAAATCAAACGCTAAAATAGCAAAGGTTTAACGTACTATTTGTTTAAATCTTATGGCTCTTGATATATATATATATATATATGACTTATGATATATGATAAAAAATATTCAACTAAGTGATATTCATTAGATCTAATTTTTTCATAACTAGTATTTATGTTTTTAATAGCTAATATTTAAAAAACTTAACCAGTTTAATATTTTATATTTATTTTAAAGATAAAATGAATAGTTCTAAACCGTACCCTAACGCCCCCGAAATCATCGCCTTGCATCGACCAACCCCGAACGACCAATCGGCCGACGCTACGTCTGGCTAGGAGAAGTATGTACGCCGTCGTCTTCGTCGAGCTCATGGCGTGAAACACGGCCGTTGCCGTTGCCGCCGCCGCCCGTCCTCCGCCGGGCGCAGATGTGGGCCGGCCCGAGCAAGATAAGGCCCACCTGTTCGGGCCCACACACGGAGGCCAACCAACCTCCTGATCCATTCGAAGTCTATCAACTACCAACGGCCGAGACAACGCGGCGCTCCTCTCCCAATCTCTCGCGCCTCCGAAGCCACCGCCACCACCGCAGTCGCGGCGCCATGGCCAGCGTCGCCTCCACCTGCTGCTGCTCCTGCCCCTCCTCCACCGTGTTCGCCTCCTCTCTACCCCACCACCGGGCGACGACGAGGACGCCTCGTCAGTCTCTCCGCCGGCTGCCGCGCGGCCCGCGCCACGCCAGGCTGGCCGGCCGCTCGGTACGCGCGACCCTTCACTGAGCTCTTTCACGTTGTAGGGGATGACCTGAACTGAGCTGTTGGTTCAGGTGGTGAGGTGCCTTCCGAAATGGGGATTGGAGAAGCTTTCATCCCCTGTGACATCGGATGAGGAGGGGCCTGAGCCGTCCGGCCGGGGCCGGGGAGGAAGAGCCTGGCCGTTGGACGCGTCCTGTGGTTTCGCGTTCGCGGCGGTGGCGGGGATGCTCATGCTCCAGGGTTCGCAGCAGGCTCTGGCCGGCACGCAGTTCATGGGCCTGCAGCCGGCGGATGTCCTGGGGGATCTCGGTGACATCAGTACAGGTTTTGCATCAGTTAGGAGAACTGCCTCTAGCCTTTGATTGCTTCCCCGCCTTTTATTTCAGTTTTCCTCAGCTGTTTATACTCATTTACAATGATTTATGCTTATGTTGATCATTATATCAAAATCTGCATTTCAGGCTTTTCTGTTGATCTTCTTTTCTGAGCTAGGGGACAGAACATTTTTCATCGCGGTAAGCACTATCATAACTATCCATGAACATAGTTACATTGTTTTGCTGCAAATTAATTTGGTAAGAATCCGTCATAGCGTGCTACCTTCAAATGTGTCTTGTGCAAATCACATCCTTGTGCTGAATTTCATGTATTTAATTCATATTTCGATGTTCAAATGTTGAGCGTAAAATATTTTGGTGCTCTACCAATATATCTAACTCATTTGAAGTAAGAAACGACTTATGCATCTGAGCGTCTCAATTGCTTTATGAAACTATGGTAATCAGTTTTTAAGGCATTGCATGTCATCCTTTGAGTGAAATAGAGAAGTTGCAAGTGTGTTAGATATTTGAAGGGTTCCACAATACCAACTACCAATAAAAATAGCAAATCTTACAGGACAGGAAGGGCTAACAACTGCAGTTAGTTCAAGGCTTCAAGACCTTTCTATTAATGAATGATAGTATGAAATTTCATAAAAAGTTTATTCCGTTTCACAAGCTATGTGGCTTTGTTATTTACTTCTTTTACTGTACAAACAATTTGATAGTAATGTGTACTAAATTGAATCATTGATAAATGCTGCAGTTGCATGTATTTCAATAGGCACTTTTAGCAGCTAGAAATTCTGGAGCTGTCATTTTTCTTGGCACATTCGGAGCACTTGCGTAAGTTCTACAATTGTGTTGTTATTATTTCTATATGTTAAATTGCTTTTACTGTATTAGTGCAAGCTTTATATGCTTATAATTACAGTTACAAAAGTGATGTTACAAAGATATTTGTCATACACCAGTTTGTTTGACCCTTTTGGTGATTAACAGGGTAATGACAATTATATCTGTAGTTCTTGGACGAGCATTTCACTATGTTGATGGCATCATTCCATTCAGGTAATTGTACTTATTGTCAATGAGGACCTTCCATTAGTCATTCTTAGTTAACGTACCTCCTGGCATATGCAGTTTTGGTGGCACAGATTTCCCAGTTGATGACTTTCTTGCTGCCTGTCTTTTGGTAAGGAAAATATTGCATGCTGTTGTTACATGCACAAATGTTTAAATCTGAACTCAATATTTATGAAAGAATTCCAGTGTATGTATTATGGAGCATGGCTATTACTCATGCATTTCTATTTGAGGTTAACATTATCATTCTAAATTATATTTAACTATTTTAGGTTTATTATGGAGTTACTACATTGCTTGATGCAGCTTCAGGCAATGAAGAAAAGATGAACGAGGAGCAAGAGGAGGTAGAACATCAGAATTTTAAACTCTTAGGTTTGATCAAGTCGATTATATTGCTAAGTTCACATAAAAACAGTCTGGATTGAAGAAAATTCTCTTTAAATCTTTATCACTGATTGAATGTTGTAGTCTCTAAAAATTCAGTTGATCAAATTTTTATATGCTAATTGCATTTTAGTTCAAATGTTCTGTTTTATACTTAATATACTAATATATAATATAGATATTGATCCATTCATGTCCTTGTTTTAAATAAATCCCTTCAAAAGTATCTCAAACATTTTCATTGCATGATTAGCAGAACAAATTGTTTTCAGAACTATGCTAAAAGGGCATGCATTCAAGTTGATTATCATCTTTCAGGAAAAAAATATTACAAAGATTATGTTCTAGCAAATTGATATCTCACTGCAATTGATTGGTGCATATGGTAGTATGCTTTCCCTTGGTTATGTTTCTATCTGATATGGAACTCCTTATAATACAATGCTACACAATCGCAGGCTGAGTTAGCAGTTTCAAAATTTTTGGGAAATGGTGCAGGGATCATATCTGCCGCCAGTACTGTTGCTAGCACATTTGTTTTGGTTTTTATCGCCGAATGGGGTGATAAGTCATTTTTCTCTACCATTGGTAAATCCCATAAAATTATTTTATGTAAGTGTGAGATATTTTTTTTATCACGGCCAATATTAACACCAGTTTCCTTCTTACAGCACTTGCTGCAGCTTCATCTCCTCTGGGTGTCATTTCAGGATCACTTGCTGGTCACGCTCTCGCAACATTGGTAATATATTTGGAGTCAAATAATAGTTGAGATGATCCAACTAAACTAGTACTACTATGCAGGAACATTCCATAACTACTTATCCATGACTAATGGCATTAGTATCCTGAAAATTGCTTAGTTCTTTTATCACCAATGGGTACTTGATCCATTGTTGCCCCAGTCATGTGTCTTGCAAGAATCCACTCTTGTTGCTTTATTTTTTTAAGGATTAATTGACTTCACTCCTTCATAGCATAATTGGGAAAGGAAGCCTTTTCAAGTTACTCCATCACTCCCCAAAGAACACCTGTTTTATGGACCATAAACTCTATGAGAAGCAGGAAACGTTCCAACTAGTGTTCCTGTTGCTCAACTTCAGAACTTTTATGTCTTTTTTTCCTGAATATTTGACATTAATTAATCAATTTATCTCTACAACAGATTGCAGTTCTTGGTGGCTCTTTGCTGGGGACGTTTTTGTCTGAAAAGGTATACTTATACTACCAAAGCAACTTGGTTTCCCTGTGTGACTGGATTTGACCTGAGTCACCTGACCCACTAGGTGCTTTTTCTCCTATGTTTAAAATGTTAGAGATTTATTTTTAAGGACTTTGTTACAGATTTATGACTTGAATTTACATTCAAATATCAGTTTGATTGAGCTTCAGCCTAGGAAAGATGGGGCAATCTACTCATATATGAACAACATATAACATGTTTTGTATATATGGTATAGCGTGTGGACATTATTGCTTGATGCATTGTATTTGAAATATATAGGAAAAAATAACTAGTAGATTTCTGACAAAATTAAGATAAATTTGCACAATTCATCTTTATCAAGTTTGCATCTGTAACATCGACCTGATGCAGATTGTAGCATACATTGGAGGGAGCCTCTTTTTAGCATTTGCTGCTGTGACACTAGTGGAGATCGTGAATTCGTGATGTGGGAAGAAGTTTCAAGATTTGTCAACAAATTACTGGACAGGTGTACAATGAATACAGCATTTAGTGACAGGTCTCTGCTGCCACATTGTTAAAGCAATCTCAATTTTGATTGTCATAGTCATTTACTGATCTAGTGTCAATCTTTGATTGCCACAGGAACTTCATTGTTCATATGGAACACAATTTGCCTGCATCAGATGATACGCTGTTGCCGATGGGAATTTGTACTTCCATATCCTCGAGATTACCTTACCAACATGATTGGTAATCAAATTCAGAAGTCAGAACATGTCAGATGTTGATAATAGGTGGAATGTGAGATTACGAGAAAAACGCTTTGACTTTTTTCCAGAACTATTTTTAACCTCCTCGTATCAGTAAGAGCATTGTAAAGTCAGAACACACTGATTTGGACCGACTGAGATATAATTTCAGAGTCTAAGCCCTGCATTGAACAGTTTTTTTTCCTACTGTGATACTACTGCCTTTGATGTATCTTTCCGTATCAAATAGCATCTCTAACCATTAATTTCTAAAAACTTATAAAGTTTAACATCATAAGATCTTTGGTTTTAGATTTACCATAAGAAATACTTTTATAATATATAATTCACTTATTAAACTAGATAAATTTCTAAAAATTTAAGTTCATCGCTGGGCCGTCGAAAGAGAGTTTACAGACAAGCCACTGCTCATGACCGATTAAAAAAACCAGCGTTCTCCACCCACTCTAACACACAAGTGATCTGCCAAAGTTGCCTTTCCTTCGAAGATGAGAGCGTTGCGCTCTTCTCAAATCAACCACGTCACCAAAATCATCCTCGCATTAGCAATTTATATTCAGAGTTAGAAGTGTTTTGACTTAGGATAAAACTAGAATAAAATTAATTTGAAAGAGGGGAATACCGTATTTCACGCGCTACCAAGTTCACCGCAAGTTTAAATTGATGATTAAATGATGACATGTAATTCAATGCTCCACGAAATAAAAATGAATGGTTATGCAACTTCTGTTCAACTGAAATGGCACCTAGAGTGTACAAAATCTGAAGTTCCGAACCCATCATTGGGTTACAAATAGGAATCGGTATGCTTGCCAATCTCTTACTTCAAGAACTAAAGCTCATCTGTTCACTAGTTTCACAGCATACGAAACACTCGATCTGCGTCTCTGTTCTTCGGATTCCTCTCCTCATCCAGATCAGCCAAGGCGGTGCACAGAGTGAACAGTGTTGGACCTGAAAGCAGACTCATGTTCATGATTCATCAGTTCATGTCGCAACCCTTGCAATCTACAATACTCGGCATTTTTTCAATAATGGAAATATCAATTCAGCATGCTTGAAGTTCTCCGCCGCTCTCCTCACCCTGCTCATGGAGTTCTCGTCCTGCACCTACATATCCACATAGGTTTTCTCATTGATCATGGAAGAAATGGTTGCGACTTTGCTAGCTGCTTAATTACCTGCTTGACATGGAGATGGCGGTACATGTTGGCGTGAAAAAAGGGCGCCGCACCAGCCTCGCGCACGGAGAACCGGTTGCCGGAGGCGGTCTCGACGTTGACGATCCTCCGGCGCCGGACATCCATCAGGTTGTAGCTGTGGCCGACCGACATGTCCGGCGAGCTGACCCTCTCTGCTCCGGCGACCAAAAACACACGCTAGTGATTAAACAGCTGGTGAAACACTGATCAAATGGGACGGGTTGATCAGCTGTGGGGTTACATTCATGGCGTCCTCGAGGTCTCTTGCTTCGAGGAGGTCGCTCGACACGAAGTTCTGTGCGATGGCGCCGGCGACGACCTCGCCGCGCGCCGGCGGGACTGAGTCGAGCGTGAACGCCTGACAATAGACCGCGCGCGGCGAGCCGTTAAAACGGTTGGAAACCTGACGCTGGAAATGGAAGTTGAGAGGGGTCGGTCACCTACCACTCCGTTGCTGTTGAAGCCGAAGGCGCAGGTCGGGAGCTCGCCGACGTAGGTGTAGCCGGTGAACGACGACGAGCAGTCCGGCGACGTGGCCCTCACCACGTAGCTGAAAACCACGGGATTCAGTAGGCTGAACGGTTGTTTCGTCAGGAAGTGAGTGAGAGGGAGGAGGTGCGGAGCGGCTATACGTACGTGTGGCCGAGCAGCGCAACGTCGGCGTCCTCGTTGTGCATGGCGATCGCCGTCGACTCGCTGGTGAGCAGGACGTCGGAGCAGGCGGCGGCGGCGGCGGCGGCTTCCTCTTCCCGGCGATGTTCTTCCTCCTTTGGGATGAACGGCAGGATCTCCTTCCTGAAGTTGACCAGAATCACCTGTTACTCCCACGAGTCAGTTCTAGTCAAATGTATACGTGACATAGAATAAGGTACATCGGCGTTAATCACCGGATATACATGATAAATCCAAAAATATGCCATTTCCGAACGCATTAAGGCACTTTTGAAATGTGAGAATTTTCGCCGATTCTCATAAAATTATTGATTCATTTGAAAATCTCATATAATTTATATGAGTAAATTGCAGTTTGTCTATAACTACTTATGACGCACCATGTTTTCAAATTTCGACGCTTTATCAAGCCGGTCCACGTTTTGAAATTGCTGAATAAATCAGCTATGTTAAAAAAAACTAGAATTCAAATGTTTAACATTTTTTTCCTAATTTTACTGGGTGTGGAGCGATTTACGGTAAGAACAAATTCAGCAATCCTCGGAAACTACTTCAGCAAGACAATAAACACCCTACTGCCCCCACGTACCAAAGGCACGACGGAAACGTAAATAGAGGGGCAAAAGAGCCATTTTACATATAGGGGTAGGACCCCGCTGCCGTCGGCCATCCCCGACCAGCTCGTCCCATTACCGCCGGTACCTCACGCAGCTGGCGTCCCGGAGTGCTGCGGCGAGCGGCCGTCCCTGCGCCGTCGACGGAAAAGGGAGCAGCTGCTGCCGCAGCACGGCGTCGCCGCTCATCCTGCTCCTGATGGCCTCGCCGAACCTCTGCCCCACGGCGAGCCCCAGCGCGTACCCGCCGCCGCACCGGCCGGCGTCGAACACGTCCAGCTCGCCCCCGCGGGCATCCACGGCGGCGCCCATGTTATGTGTGTTACGAACGGTAAAATGGTCTGAAACTCTGAAGCTGTGTGAAAGGACCAACTGTTTTGGTGCCTTACCTGCAACAAAATCTAGTGATCGGTGAAACTACAGCTTCAGGTATGTGTGTTTGCTACGGTGCAGTGAGCCAGTGATTTGTGGTGTGGCTCATGGCCTTGAATACTTCTTGGGCCAGTTAGTAATTAAGCCTGCTCCGAAATTGAGGGGGTGTTTGGATTGTGACCCAATTAAATCATGCCAAATAATTGGTAGTAATAAAGTTGTCACTTATTTTGTTTGGAGCCTAAAGAATTTGCATTGCTAAATTATATATGCATCCCTATCATTGCAATACAAGTTAAAGGCTAAGTCAATCTTACCAAATAATTTGGCAACAATCCGAACAACAATTTTTCCATAAATTTTGGCAATAGCCAAATTTTGTCATTTCCAAAAAAATGGTGAAGTTTATAATCTATATTTGGTTATATGCTATTATAAACCTTACTAATTTTTAGAACTTTGAGAGCAATTTAGGGAGAGTTCCTGACTTTCCTTTTTTTATTATTTTAGATTGATGGAGTATCTTTAACAATAGCCCCCTATTTTAGAGCTACAGAGTTGTCCACATTTCCTGACAAATCCAATAAATACCTTTAGCTTTAGCAACAACCCCTATTTTAGCATACACCAACGCTGACAGCGTACAGATTATAAGTCATTTTTCTCATGCACCAACGCTGGACAAAGTTCACCGACTAATCACAGAAAAAGCTACACCATCCCATCTTACTAATCAGCAACTTTTGATCCACAAGATAGAATCCAGCTACAACTTTCAGATCCACCACAGTAACGCAGAAAAGCTGTCACCATTAATTATTTGTTACGCTAACCAGTCCACACTAGTCCACATGACAAGACATCATTTGATAGTGCCAGCAAATTCCACCGAATGCAAAGTGGTGTATGTACATAACCAAATATAATCGATTTTACAGTTTTTCATAAGAATAAAGGAGAGGGAAGAAATTAGATGAGAGCTGTTTGTGATTAATTAGTTGAAGTATATTTTAGTTGAGTGACCTTTTTCTTTGTTTTTAAATATAAGTATTTCTAGGTTGTATGGTTAATAAAATGATTTTTTAGTCATTTTATTGGTCAAATTTGAATTTTGATTTAATTGGATTCCCTTTTTAACCACCTACTCCATCCGCCTCAAAATAGAAAGTAATTGCCTGAATGCTTAATTCTAATGTATTAGAATCATGTTCCAGAAATCTTATAGTATGTAAAAAATTTAAATAAAAAACTACGTATATTTGGGAGCATAGGGAGTTTTTCGGGTGGAGGAAATAAACTAATATTGCAGAAGAGAAACCATTTCTCTCGTTTGCTTTTAGAATATTAAACCGCTGCAGATAAACATAATACTCCCTTCATATCTAGATATATGATATTATTATTTTTATTTAATCAAACTCTTAAATATTTTATTTTAAAAACGTAAAAATCGTATGGTTAGACTTTTTTCTTTATGAGTATTTTTTTATAATATCTAGTTTTGTTAGGTATTATCATTATATTTTAATAGCAAAATAGTTATGTAAGTTAGTCCTACACATCAAAAACCAATAAAATCAACAATGTTATATATGTCTCCGTCCCAAAATAAAAGTCACTAGTACAATATTCTCTTGCTCCTAGAAAATAATAAAATTTGCATATAAATTTAGACATAAGTTATGTTTAGATTTATGTAAAAAAATTGTTTTTTTAACGTTGGGAGTACTCTTCAGACTTCCATTGAAGTCCACAATCCCAGATGCCTCTACTACGGTCTCCAACTCTCTCCTGCATTGCAAACAAAGAGAGTAACACCATTCTCCTAGTGAAGTTAGATTGGTTGCGGTGAGCAAGCTACAAAGTACAAAGCATTAATTAAAAAAGAGGATTTGGGTGTTCATTGGGAAAGGGAGCATGAGGCCCTTGGAATTTGGAGGTGGCCACATCTGAAGGCAGTTTTTATACAATTAGCTCATCCAATGGGGGCCTAAAAGTGATTAAGAAAATGGGGTTTCAGGGTTGCAGACACGAGGTGGAGGAGATGAGGGCAGGCCTCCACAAGCACAGTACACCCCTCTGTGAGTTCCAAATCCCGCTGTTAGCTCATCAGCTGCTACTGCCTTTGGCAACTTTAGGGTTAGGGTTTCACACCCCCGACAAGCGCCACACCTCTATCTCTCTCTCATCTTCGTCTTTTGGTGCAGGAGGAATGGAATCTCTCTCACTATAGCCTTCTTGGCAAGTTGCAGAACAGCCATATGCAATTTATTCATTCAGGTTCAGAAATGAGCTGCTGCAAAAGCGAAGGTTGAATGGAATTGCAGTGAGAATGGCTGCATCCTGCACGCAGAGTGGGTTTCTCAGCTTCCATTGTCTGAAAATGGAACCGTCTACGACCTGAAGCGAGTGCGAGTGTGTGACTGTTTTCAACTTCTACTTGCAGAGATCTGCAGCTGTTCTCCTTAATCTGTCATCGTGCAGTGCAACCTGGCATTGCTGAATAATGTCAGTTAAAGAGAGTCTGATTGTTTAATTAGCATTTTTCTCAAGCTGGTGGCACTGCTACGTAGGTCAACTATGCTGGTTTTCCATCCAGAATTTAATTTGAAACTTGTTGGTCATGCTAGGAAATCATGCAATTGGGAGATGGTCAGAAATATTCCTTGGAAATTCGGAAGGTACTGCAATGCTCAGATTCTTACCGCGGCATCTCTCTCCTAGGCAAATGCAAGAGCCTAACAACCAACACCGTGTTAATTGTTGAATTTGTTTCTTAAACCATGCTGAATTGTTTAACAGGGACTAGCTAGTGAGCTTCAGTTCGAAGCCGAGAACATGTTTGCAGTACACACAAAATGACCGGCATTAGCTACATCTGTTACTTGAAACATCGAACAACACAGCCATCATTTCTTTGATCTAATATATCATGCAGTCCTTAACACCATATATATACTAGTACATTGCTAATACAGTTCTGCAGAAAATTTTCCAAATTAATTAATTTGCATCTTTCCTCGATGTGTTCCCAAGCAGCCGGCCGCAGGCACGCATGCACATCGGCCACCTGCTTCTGTCAGATTTGCACTGGAAACGAGAACTCGTAAAGAAAAGGCAGTGCCACTCACATCTCTGATGTATTCTCTCTCCTGATGGTAGCATAGGGCTCCAGCGACGCTGTATTCTCTCTCCTGATGGTAAACTCCCCCAGGAACAATATACTTTCGGTGCTCATTCTAATTAAACAAAATTAATTATCATTTATCTGAATGATCTGACAACAAACCTGTTTTACAACATCTGACTAAGCCACTGTGTCAGTTGCTAATAAAACTAGAGGTTGTAACCCAGAAGGTATACATCTCATTATCTCCCCATTATCTAAGAGATAAAAAAATAAACCGGTTAAATTGATTAGAACAAAAGTACATGGTTTACAATGTCAATTTTTTTCTGGTGACATATAGAAAGTTATATATACCTCATATATATACTCGTCAAGGACTGAAGAAAACTGATAAATAGATATAAAAATGAATTTCCAATCCTACTCTCGAGTCCATTCCAAAGGTTAGTTTTAGTATATCCCTTCACACAAGGCACTTCTATAAATAATGAGTAGGTATATACCTACCAAAGGTGAGAGAAAACCTCTGAAAGGCATTTTTACAAAAACTACTTAAGCAACGAAAAATAATTTTAGAGAGCAGCAGCTCAACAAGCAGACACTAATCACGTGCTGCATACCTGCAACGGCCTCAGAAAAGACGCTGCCTCTTTTTGCAATGCCTCCGAAAATGCTATTAATAAAAATGCGAATTTCTAGATTATCAAAATGATAGTTAACAAGTTAGAAAAAAAATGAATGACTAAAAACTGATGGTTAAAAAGGTGGAAGGCTACCGATCAATGGTGTATAGCTTTACAACATGTCTTCATAGAATGCTCATGAATAGAACATTATTAGGACTGCATATAGAGTTCAAACTAAACGAACATATATAATTTGTTGTGGTAATTAGTACATCTAAACAGATGTTGGAAAAATATTTGTTGAACATCACAAAGAAATGCTACACAACTTTAAACAGAGCGTCACAAATAATGCTATTCCTAAAATAATTACATAGAATGTCAACAAGTTCAACACCAACGACTTCAAAATTTTATTTTATGGATTTATACGTGTGTTCTGCGCAATGTGACAAGTGACTTCAGCATGTATAAGTATTTATTAGCTTGTTTGTTCGGTTATATATATCAAATATCCAAATATAAGTTCACCTTGTGATCATCTGATACTGGAGAACAAAGAGGATTATAGGAATCACTAAAGGATTTGCATATTCCAGATTTTTGTGTTGAAGTTAGATGGAGTAGTAGGCCAGTAATACCCAACAAATAGTTGCACCAGTGAAAACTAATGTATTGGCATATGCTGTCAAACTTAGGTGTATTAATTGTCACATTTTTAGAACTCTAGTATTGTTCAATACACAGCAAGTTGTCATTATTTTTTTTGGAAGATGTTTAGTAGTCCCCTGGTAATTAAAACAAAATACAAGAATGGATATCCCCCTTATTTCCAAATAATGCACAAAAACTAGACAGGCATGCATATTATAGATCAAAGTTTGTGAGTTGTGAAGCAATATACTAAAGCAAACCGCATATACTGCTAAGTGGGCCATAAAAACCTCTACACACATCACAAATCTCACCAAGGGTAAAACAATTAACCCATCTTTAACCCTGACCTTTTGGGGGTGAAAACAACTTCGCCTTGGGGCCAAGGAGGAAAACATGACATGGGAAACTTGATCCAATCAGATCGGTGGCCATGCTCCAAAAGCAAGCACTACACCGCACACGTCCAATCACCAGTATGCATAGCCAAGTTCCAAAGGAAACAGCGAGACTGAAATACGTCTCACTGCTGCACTTCACGCACCGAAAGATGTGAGATTCCCCTCAACCAGATCACCACAGGGTATGGTTGGATGAGATGGATTTTTATTTCTTCCCCTTGTTTCTTAATTATCATCTAAATAGTTATTATTTTTAAAAAATAATTAATAGAAAATACATCGTTACATAAATATACATAAAATTTAGCTTCTTATAAAAAAATAAATTAATCTGAAACGGTATTCACAGTTTTTATTTTCGTTACAACTCTATTTTCGTTACAAATCTAATAGTCGAATTTAAAATTACATATTTATATAGTGGTATATCTTATATTAATATTTTTTATTTTTTTTATAACTACTTAGGTAGAGGATGTTTCCTCAAAGGATTGAAATCACTTTTTCATATTAGGATCGTATTTTGTCCTGGTCCACACCATGGATGGATCAGGATCACACACAAATTCAGTAGATATATAGGTAGGAAAAAGAGAGAAAAAAAGGTAGGAGTACAAAGAAATCTAGATCGAATTCAACAAGAGCTACTCTCCTATTATCCGGAACGCATATCACAAAGTAAAGTAGCTGTGCTTTCCGAGAGAACATATATGTCCTCTTTTTGTAAGAGAACGAGGTATTGCAGTGAACAGATCAAGGATATTTAGTCCAAAAGGGCCCTACTAAGGAAAGTACAAGAACCTTGGACCTCCATTATTAATGGACTAATAACCCTCCTTAATAACAATCAGAAACAGCAATTACACCGGTGCAAAGAACTGTAGTTTTTTGCAGAGGCAAGAAAGAAAGCAAATCACTAGTGTCATCATTTCATGCCAAAACAGCTAGCTAAAGCAACAAAGCATGCAAACGTGAGCAGCTAGATCGGCTGATCTATGCAAGAAACAAGCAGATCAGCTCAAAACACGTGAGATCGAAGGCGATAGATGGGTAGCTAGATCGAGGAGGAGGGAGCACCCTTCAGTCCAAGCAAAGACGGCGCAGAGATCAGAACGTTACCTCCCGCTTCATTCACTCATCTGCTAAGCTGCTATCTCAAGCGTTTTTTGCTTGGCATGTGGGTGAATGAGTCGGCAGCTAATTCGACCCTAGAACCGCCCATGAGTGAACTGAAGGACGCTCTCTTCACTTCATCACTTCTTCCATCAAAAGAATTAACAGCAGCTATAGATCAAGATCAGATCAATCGAAAAACGGCAGCAAACAAGCATGAAACGACCACAAACTAGAAGCTTCTCATGGAGCCATCAGCCATGGGAGAGTTTTCGTGTGGATCTCGGAGGATATCTGTGAGTGGCATGGTAGCACAGAGATGGGTGCTAGAGGGAGGAAGATAGAGAAGAAGACATCATACGGAGAAATGGAGAAGGCCATTAAATAGAGCCAAGGCGTGAAATCACAGGAATAATAGTAAGAATAAAAATAGTGAGAAGTGACCGGGCCTTTGTATCATTTCCCAAGTTTATTTTTTGGACGGGGGCATTTCCCAAGTTTTTTTACCATTGCCTTAGAGGAATTTTAATAAAAATTTAGAGAATTAAACCGTTTTCTATAAAATTATATAAAATTTATGTATTCCAAAGAAACCTAAGTAAAACACACAAGGGCCAACCAGCGACTGTCGAAAGTGGTAAGAAGAAATGGCAAAAGTCATACTTAAACATGATACAGTATGTTGAATATAATACTCACTCTTCGGTTTTAATATATAACATCATTTAATTTTGAATATACATTTGTTCTAGTTAACATATTTAATGGCGTTGTATGTTAAAAACCAAAGAGAGTATATTTAATGTTTACTTTTTCTCATGGTATATTTATAAAAGAAATATTTAAAATATAGCTTATATTTATAAAAAAATTCCATGATAAAATTTTATGACCTTTTCATTTATTAATGATTTAACATTTTTAGGTTGCCTGGAAGCATTATAAGAAATTATATATTTGGGAGTGGAGAAAGAAGCAGATAGCTAGCTCATCCGGCCAGTAGCTAACTGGTTGGGCTTATTTGGTTAAAGTGCTTGGTTAATTAGAAATTAAGCTAACCAGTGGGTGTTGTTTGAGGGAGCCGCAATGATCTTTGAAGTTCTCTTCGCGATTAGACAGCTGCTTCCTCTAAAACACACGTTTAAAAAGATAAAAGCCATTGTAAAATTGCTAACCCTTACTGAATTCCTACTCCACATATACATAAAATTTATAGGCACTGGGATTTTAACCAATGGGAAATGTATGACTAAATACTTTAGAGAGTGCTGGTGGAATGAAGCTAACTAAATACAAGACAAATCATAGAACATGCATAAATATATTCTAAGTACCTATTTAAAATATTAGGAAAAACTAATTATCTTTTAAGCATCTGCCTTTTTCTTTTATCTAGCAAGCATGAATATAAATGAAATAGAAAGATATATACTGGTTGGCCTACAGTAGTATGGCTCGAACCCACCTCCCCACCCTCCCATTAGGATTGAGTCTAATTTTAACTCTAATGAATGTAGTCATG
Organism: Oryza coarctata; assembly: GCA_030770085.1. NCBI lineage: Eukaryota > Viridiplantae > Streptophyta > Magnoliopsida > Poales > Poaceae > Oryza > Oryza coarctata. The sequence continues at coordinate 5,484,898 of CM061462.1, forward strand.
CACCTGTAAGTAAGCTGTGATGCAATTGGTGCTTCCCCTGTCTTTGCAATGACTTTAGCTCAGCAAGATTTTCCGTTTCGGCAATTTCTGAGAATATTTTTGTAGTTGGCATGACATTTTTTTTCTAGAAGAAAACTTCCATATTATAATTTTTTGAAAAATTCTAACCTCCATAGGTGGAGTGTCTTTCTCGACCAGCTTGAAACGTGTATAAAAACACTACAAACAATTCCATTATAGGACTACAAAGTTCATAGTTTTCACGTACGATATATTTCTGTCCCTTAGAGCATGGCTGGCTAATAGTAAAGTCAATTATTAGTTTTATCTATTATTATATTATTTAAAACCAATCTAATAATTACTTAGTCATATCTTATTATCTCATGAAACTTGTTATAAATCTGTAGCTCACTCATCTTCTCTATCCTCTAATACATCACAAATAAAAAAACAACTTTTAATTATAATTATAGTATGCTTATATTCTCTTATACGTGCTCTTAATTAGTACATAAGTAATAGGTACCTGTAGTGGTGGAATTGGGCACTAATATTTTATTTCCATCTCTTTTTTATTAGCTAGGAGCGGGTCGAGAGGCATGCGGTTTAGCACCGGTACCAACTACACCAATCAAATTTTGACTTATTGCCCGCTGATGCTATTTATCTCTCCATGCTTAGTGGCTAGATTAATTACATGCCACTATGGAATGGTCCTTGCATTCCTATGATTTACTTTCAATTTTGTTAGAGTTTAGGTTGAAAACATGTATAAAGTCGACTAGCAATATCGTAATAGGTTTTAGAGCATAAGAATGGTCAAATTTTTAGGGCTTTTTATTTTATTATCACTTTCAAACCTACTAAATTTTAATATATTGATAAACTAAATATGATCTTACTAATGCTATCATATCAAAATTTGGTATTTCTAGAAGTTCTCATAAAAACACTATCAAAATTTAAAAATGCATGAAACTAAACACATCCAAAGCAACCAAAATTTAGTAATGCATAAATATGCCAAAATTTGGTATTTTGGTAAGAAAGTAAATAAGCCCTTATATCCTACATATTTTTAAAATAAAAAAACACCGCATATGTATGTAACTATAATGAAATAGTAGGTCGGTAACTAGGGCAGTGGTGGATCCAGGCCTAGGCTAGCTAGGGCTCAAGCCCTACACCTAGGATTCAAACTCCATGCAAAATCTAGTTTGAGAAAAATGCTTGAATTTATAGAGAACTAGGGCAAGATGATAGAACTTAGCCCTAGGCGTGGCTCTAACCTGGCTTCGCCACCGGTTGAGGGTTGCTTAATATTTTGATATCCTATAATGGTATTAGTTTAGAGTTGAGTGTAAGTAGTCAAAGCCCCAAGAACATAGGTGTTGTCTAAATCTCATTAATAAATATCATATCGTTTATTTGAATCAACTTCGTATAACTTTTTTGGTTTGGCACTCCGATTTTGGTTTTATAACAACTTCTGCTTTAAACATGTTAAGTTGGTTCTTATGATCAATTTAATGCGCCACCAATTGATAGTTCACATGTTACGGGGTTTTTTTGCAACATAAAAATTTTACATGATCGTCAATAATGTGGGAATTGAGGTCCCCATGACCAACAGTATGGAATGGCCTAGCGTCATGTTGCCACTTTCCCGAGTTGCTCAGGATGGTGCAAGCCAACCCTACGTTGACATGTGGCCCTCCCTGGGAGGAGATATTTAAGGATTTGCCACTCTTAGATGGGGTGTTTAATAATTTACTATTTGTGTATCTATGACATATAGACCTAGGAACCATAGGGCCTACATGCCATAGACATATAGAGTAGCAAATGGTTAAACACTATTAATGTAGGAGTGTCAAATAGGGTTGACGCAAGGTGGCCTGCTCCATCTATCTCCCTTTAGCTAGACGACTTGAGCCCCATCCTCGAGCACTATGGCAAGAACCGCTCGGGCACCGCAAGGACTATCCTCGAGCCAGGCCATTGTGGCCAAGGGCTCGCAACTCTTGGTCACTTGTAGTTGATATTCTTCTCTCTCCTCGTGAGTAAGACGGGTCAAACGTCTCCCTATTTAAAGGTGACAAGATGTTTATCTATCTAAGATAAAAGGCATGAGGACAAGGCATTGTCATCCCTATACCCCCATCACTTTAGCCCTTGTCCTTCCCCTCGACAAGGGATAGAAAGATAGGAGGTGCGGTTGACTACTATAGCCCAACGTTTTTACCAACCGTTACCCGACGCTGATAGGTGAGTCCTAAGGCTAGGGTGGCTTGGTAACCTTGTTTCTCTGTGCTTGCATGGAATGGATGGGGCACGTGACGACCCCTCACATCACCTTGGCCCAAGCGGGGCCATGAAGGGCCCGAGCTCAATAAAGTAAGTAAGAAGAAGAGTTATTGATAAGAAATTCTATATCTAATATATATACACTTTACCTTACTCGTAGTTGAATTATATGGTATCCCCCAGAGAAACTATAGAGGGAGATACTATAGAGGGAGATACAGGACTACGAAGAGAGGATTGGAACATAGAGAGTTAGAACCCATAGCTACATGCTGCGTAGTTTTTAGAAAATCAATAAGAAATGAAGGAGGACTAAAAAAAAGGAAAGATGACTACTCTAAAGAAAAACTTGTAAGATACTTCATCTCCAATAAGAAAATCATCGATACAACAGGTGTATGGTATTATATTTTTAAATAGCCCAAAAATTCTAAAAAACTATATCTTCTCGTTTGTGTATAATCCTAAGCTAATGAGTTCTCACTGTAGAGCAAAGCCCTCGGCTGAGCTCAAAAATGATCTCGCCGAATCCAGCTATCGGCGTACGAACACCTACAATGATTTTCATACAAATAAGTACACTTCTTGTTAAATTTCTCTAAATTTTTATCATTCTAAATATGGCCGGTAATAAATAAGATCGGGACATGAGAGAGCTGGTAATAAAAAAGACAAAGACATAGCCCCATGTCTCCAACTAAGTGCCAACAACCAGGCCTCCAAGCCATGTCCAATCAATTGGCCTGTTACTAAACTACCTCTAAAGTGGAAAAAAAGTTCGTTAAGCTGGCTTGATTAAAATTGCTCTGATTAATCTAGTATTTTTTAAATAAAAATTATTGTTAAACCAGAGTTGTTTTCACCCTGGCACGTTAGCTCTTTAACCAAAAAAATAGCCCCAAATGATAGTGAAAAATATAAAAATAATTTCGATAAAATCAGCTTTTTATCCATCTGGGCAGTAATGCAAAGGCGCCGAACCAAACCAAACCAGGCCACACAATATGGCATGGGCGATCTGATGAGCCCTATCATCCGAGCTTGTTAGGCAAAGCCCAACAATCTGCACTTTGGACTTCTTGTCCCTTCCACCCACACAGGCATTCATCAGCTACTGACCATCTGATCAGTGCATTATACGTACTACTAGTACCTCTCCTCTCTGTCAATGATGCACATAGAGGCCAGAGAGAACGGAGGAAGAAGAAGCAGCAATAGCAGCAGCTGATCGACGATGAGGTGGCGTCATGTGCATCAACAGTCGCTGGACGCTGCTGGGTGACGCATTTCGCGCATCCTGCTTGTGGTGTAGTACTAGCTAAAGGTAGATTGGAATGACAGGCGACGTGAGGGCTCGAAGCAGGTGTCGCCGGCGGAGGCGGAGGCATACACACGCCGCTAGCCGCTGCTGCATGCCTCGACCCTTCCGCTGCCTGCCCGAGAAAGGACAGCAAACGCACAGCTCAAGTTAATCAAAGCACCGAGCGACAGCAGGATGGGGGCGAGAACACCTGGAACTTTTGGTGATCTATGGTAGTCCTAGCTTTGCGTTTTACTCTCTCCCTCTCTGTTTTTTTGGATTTTCACTTCGGCAGAGTTTTCCTCCCAGCATTCATCGTATTTAGTATTTATATTAGATGTTCTCTTTTTCATATAATTGTTTTTGGGTTTGTCCATGTAATTTTCGACCGTACTAGGTGTTCATATCATTTATCAAGGTACTGTTTGCAAGATTCCTTCTCCACCATGTGAACCCCACATGCGATGAAGAAAAAAAGGTATGGCAAGAGTGGCCCATGCGTGGCTTCAATTTTATTAGACACCTTAGACAAGTTAGAAAAAAAAATTGTGACAAACTTAGGTAAATTGAATTACTCAACCAACCAACCCCTAATTTTCTTATTGAATCTCATGAAAATTCTACCAGCTTCAGCTCCGTGTCACTCCTGAGGGGCAACATAGGTGGCATACAAATCATTGCAACCCCATCTCTCTCCCTATTCTCGTCGTCACCTAAGTAGGTTGTTAAAAATCGTGTGGTTGCAAGGATAACAATGGTGGGGCTTTCTTTCTTTTCTTCTCCAAGCTCTAAGAGACCCAAATAACAACGACCTAACAGCTATATCCAATGGTAACAATGGCTATGATGGCAATGAGATAACTAACTTTAACAACATGACGATGACAACCATGCCTTTGGTGGCATCGAGGATGGTTGCAATAGTGATAGGATGGCGTGGCGATGACATCCTTGTTGCAGGGAATGATGATGACAATTGGATCTGGCGCCTCATCCAAATCATGTCTTCTTTTCCCTCTTGTGCTTAAGGCTTAGTGACGAGAAAGAATGGCAGTGTTGCATGGATTGCTAGATCCACGTCGACGAAGGATAGATCTAATGTGTTAGTTCCTTGTTCTAGCCGACCCAACCCCTATGACATGATACAGCGACTCACTAGCGTATTGTTCAGTTGTGACGGTGACCCCTATGGTGGAGTGTAGCATCTCAAAGGACCAGGAGGGCGATGACGAGGTGGCGCATATAACATGTGTGCAGTGATCGTTGTGCAGACATGCTAGCGGTAGCTGTAGGAGCCCAAGCAACCTGTAAGCCGGTCTTGGCTATCTTGAGTTGAAGCTAATCGGCTAGGGACGACAAAGCTACCACAATAGGGGGCAAGCAGGCAGCATGTCAAAGCCTAGCCTGGTAACTTACTACTAGCAACATTGATGTTTTTAAGTGCTACAATTTCTAGGGACCATTGTCGAGCCACCTCCATATCTCTCTTCTTTATGAGACCCTCTAGGTGAAAACCATATCTAAATTTCCTTAGACGGACGGTGACAAAGATTTCACATCATTTCCTACTTAGAGGGGTTACCGAGATGATCCTTCTTGGATAGAGATGGGTCTATGCGAGGACGAGTGGATCTTTATTCTCTCTCATTCTCTCTCTCTACAACCTTACTACATGGTAATGTCTAGAACTAAGAGTAGCTATAGCTCTATTTTAGTGGTGATCAACCTACTGGTTCCTTCCTTGACGAGTGTGTGGGTGTTTTGAGTATGCCTATCAAAAAGTTTAAGCCTCGTAAGCCACTTAAGCTTGGCTCATCCTTGGTTCAATTCGAGCTCAGCTCAAGTTTTAAACAAGCCGAGCCTAAGCCTATGATAAAGCTTGAGAGCTTTACCAAAGATTTATCATGTTTTTTTATAACTAAACTAATATATGTATACACAATAAATTAGCATATGTTAGCAGCATACTTTTTCCTCTTTTATTAGTGTGGTTAACTAGAAAATAATTATTCTTTTCAAAAAATATTCTTAAAATATAAATCGTACTACTCGTGGTTGAGCTCACCTAAGCTTGATCTCGAGCTCAAAGTGAGCCTACGAAAAAGCTATAGGCTCAACTATATCGAGCTCGAGCTTAGTCGGGCAATCTTAGTGAAACGTACAGGTGGATGTGTGTTTTTTTCTTATTTGTCTTATTATAACATTTTTTTCTCTTTCTATGTTAATAGGAACATCGTAGTGTCAGGTGCCATTTGTTAAAAAAAATTGTAGCAAATGCCCGTTATTTTTTTAGTTGTGTTATCATTTGTTGTTTTTCGTAGAGGTTTCACATGATACTCTCTTGAACGCGAGCTGCAGCATTCTACACCGCGGTGATATCGACGTATAGCCCTTTAGCAGCGAAGAATCAAAAGATTCTTTGAAGAGCACTGCAAGCCTGCAACAGCTAGCGCAATTGCAGCTGCAGGCCATCACCTCATCGCTAAAAGGCCACTGCATGTCCACCCGAAAAGCCTTGGGCTCATTTACTCTATAGAACTCATCGGTTTTACATGAAATTTGTAAAATTTTCAGGTGAATCAGCTCATTTCACTCGCTGGAATGCTGGATTGAACGCGATCCTAACTAGAGGGGGAAAAAAAGACGGTGGTAGCACCGGAAGACAGCAGGCGAGGCAACGGCCGTGTCAGAGTTTTTGCCTGTGAAACCCGTGGATGCTTCACATGTTTGCCGGCCACGCCCGTGGATCCCATATTCCATCCAGGAGGAGCTTGATGGCAGTGTGAGTCGTCTCGTCGACCTCGTCAAATCTCAAGACTCTAGTCGTGTCCAATCCTAACAGCTCTAGCCATACCCACACCTCACCTTTTAGCCTGACCACACGTGTCCCGTATCATGCCATAGGTTTTGGACGTTGCTGGGCAATGAGTCTGAAACGAACTGTCATTTTCTGGCCCTTACGAATACAGTTTGTTGCAGAAAGAATTGTTTTACTTCCGTTTCAAAATAAATCAACTTGTGTGTCTAGATTGTTGCATTGGTTTATTTTGAGATGGAAGGAGCAGTACATGTGCTGTAACCTGTAGGTAGACTTAAGCATGGGTTGGGATGGGCTAGGCTGAGCCAAAGAAAAGCCCGGTTGCTTTGTGGGGGATGCTATTGTATGGTATACCCATTGCACGGCATGCCCCTTCCAAAAGCGCACGAGTGTGAGTCCTCCGGCCCAACTCATGACTCTGACGTATCGTGCGAGCGCAACTGTGCGGGACGCTTGAGGGCCTCGTGCTCGTGGCTCCTTCTACCCTCCGTTTAAATTCGCAACCCTTGGGCACATTCTTATGGGCTTTGATGGTTAAGTTTCTCATGGAGGAAAGGTGGGAATGGCTTGTTTTGTTTGGGCCAATTTCTCTTTTTTTTCCCTTTTTTTTCTTAAATTTCCATCATGCATGCACTTTTAACTGTGTATAATACAACGATGTTCCTCAAAGGTATCATGATACCTGGTGCACCTCTGTATCGTGGTATTAGACTTAGTATTTATGTATTATCTATGATACTTATAGGGTATCAGAATTGTCATTCTAGATAACATATCTAGTATCATAGTACCAGATCTAATAGGACCTAATGTACTATGTTTAAGTATATGGGTATCATGTTTAGTATAAGTAGGTATCGCTTTTACCGTTCCAATCTAGTCAACATGTGATCTAAATAGTAAATGTGGCCAAACATGACCATGTTGATCGATCAGCTCTAGCTGGGGCGAGGTATCTTGCAAAGTATAATAAAGGCTTATGGTGGTGTTCATATCAATCATCGAAGTTTGATATTGACAATAGGATGTATATACACGTATACGTTTAGTGGGATTATATGTTTCCCACGCATCAAAGACTCTTAACGCTTAAGTCTTTAGTTAAAAGTATGTATTAGATGCACACACACGTATGTATGTGAAGTGAGACGTGTATGGGTCATGTGCGTGCTGGATGTACCCTCAAAAAATTGGCAAGCAGAACAACACGCAGCCTAGCCATGACACACAACTAAGCAGTCTATCCACGACACACACCTATGTGTGGCCAAGGCCAACGGGATTGAATGATGGCAACTACGTCTATAGCTTTTTCCATAGTTCTTACATGTACAAAATAAATATTCTAGGTTTTAGCGTGATGATAATAGCAAAAGAGAGATGTGTACTAACAAAGTATAGTGGACAGTGGTAAAAGAGAGATGCAAAATTTTGTGACAACAAAATGGTTTCGACCCAGTGGGGGGAAAAAGAGAATTCTCTAGATAATTTTTTTGAAGATAATTTTTTTGAAGGAAGAATTCTCTAGAAAATTCGGATTACATAAGACAACATGCTATAGATGTGTAAATAAAATGCATGAGAAGGAAAATAATCAACCAAAGGAAAAGTAGATTGTTTTAGCACAAATCAAATATGCCCCAAGGCCCCAAGCGATAAACGTCTAACCAAAATATTTTCTTCTCTGATACTCCCATATAGAAATGAACTTCTGGCAGCTGTTAGTCAGATGCCTGAACCTGCATTGGACAGCCAACTGGCTGGTGGCTGCAATAGGCCAATAACTACGCATTATGTCAGTGACATCATATTCGCTCCACGAAACCGAATACAACATGAGTAATCATTTGTATTTGCTTTTGCTTTCTTTAAAGGCAAGATGCATTGCATTTTCGTTGCAACTACACGGCATAAAACAAGATGCTTGGGTTTCTTCTTGTTGATGTAATGAGTAACACTATAACTATAAAGTTATTTTCCTCTAAAGAAACAATTATAAAGTTAAGCTAGTTGGATTTCAAAAATTCTCAACAGATGAAGAAATAGCATTAGTTCTCCAAGCATCAGAAGCATTAGCAATTTTTGCATATTACATACGTTCACAACAGGGGACAGGAGGAATCCAATTGTATGCTGGATTGGAACAAAGTAGTTAAAGCAGCTAAGTGATTTAGAATCGAATAAAGCATAATAAAACAATATGTCAGCTCGTGACAAAATGGTCTTGCCTTGAACCATAAGCTTGTTGAATCAAAGTATACATTCATATGTTCTTATCTTCTTTAAGAACTATGCAAAGTTAATCACCAATATTTCCATGCTTAATGAAAAGAAACAACTCTCTTATGCATATATCAGTTGAGGTTATATAGACAAAAAGCCTAATGTCCTCCCAGGAAACTTATTTCCATTTTTCTTGGTAAAGCAAATAAATAAACATTTTACATTAGCAAAAAATTCAAAAATGAAAATTTTCTCATTATGTTAATACAAAATCGCATGTTCTGCCATTATGTCATTCGAATCTAAGTATGAATGATGTCATGGAGAAAAATGTATTGGTAGATTTCAACCACCTAAAATTGCACAATACTCACCCTAAATTTTCATTTGCATAATGTATTTAGTAAAGCAAAACCCAATTTTCATTTTGTTTGTTTTGCTTTTCTAGAGTTAGCCTATATTTACGTTACCTATATTTGAATATCTTGTGTACTTTTTCTAGGGTGTGAATTCAATAATATCTAGAAAAAACATTTTGCTAGACTCCAACATGTATCCAATAATGGCTTTTCAATCTTCCTATTCAAAATATTAAACAAACATGAATTAATAACTACTCCAGTTAGTTGATTATGGATCTCCACACATGTATTTGTAGGATATTGAAGGCATCTTAAACTCATACATGGTATAATTGATTAATAACAATAATGTATTTTTTGAACTAAAAGAAACAAGTTCAGAAAAAACACTAGGAAAATGACCAACTTGCTTGGCATACTACAATAAAAATATTTATATTGATTTAGATTTGAATTTGTAGTAGGATAGCGGGTGAAAAAAACTGAAACCATATATACGTCCATGTGTTGTTGCGGTTATATATACAATTAAAATTGTAGGGAATCTATTATCAGAATTTAAAAAATCTAAACCGTGTCTGTATCCAGATGCTTTTGGAAGAAGTTGGTTCTATTTGGAATTGCACTTTTCCATCAAAAAAGAAGAGTTGCACTTGTGCCAAGTGTAGAGAGCACGACTAATCAAACCCACGATTAAAAGAATGAACAGCAGTTTAGATGACTACCATAATCTTTTCACATAATATCTAGATAATATATAGACAACCCACAATAGATCATCTATTTAATTATCTCAAATAGATTTATGCAATTAATGATTTGATTATTTATACATTTGTACAATAGTATAATGACATTAAGCTGTCATAAGACCATATATTAATCAATAAACAACAAACTTCTCTCCCATCTTTTTCTTTTCTCGACATTATAACTATTCCTACATGGCATCTACTTCCAGATGCTAACATCACACCACTACTGTTGATGCCCTAACTGAACAACGTTGAAAGAACCCACTAAACAAACTGTATGACATGCAAGGCCTCCAACCATAAATGGAAATATAAGAATCCAAGGACAGTCAATGTATTACTAGGCTCAGGCATGTACTAACATAACATCTTGCCACACTTGTCCTCTGAAATAGAGTAATATTTAAATTCTTTCCATGTTTTGTAAAGCTCGGTAAAGCAAGCAACAACCAGACCTAATTTGATGCCAATTAGACAATAGCAGTCATTTTCATTTTCAGGCAATATATTCACTTCAAAATACTACTTTATTATGTTATCTGAAAATTCTATTCCTGACACGACAATTTACAATTGTCTTGATTTTGTTTGTTCAGTGGGAGCTTTTGTTCAGTGTATGATCATTAATCCAAGTAACGCTCCGTCCGTTTATTTTCCAGTCAAAAAAAAAACCTTGGTTCATTTGTTTAAAAAGAGAACAGGTTTCCTTAGAATGCAATTCCATCCCAACCCCTAAGCAGTAGCAATTCCATCCTGTTTAACCGGAAAATTGAAAAGAAATTTTGTGGCTAACTTAGAATGCAAGAATTTTATAGGATATTCATATGAATTCCTGCAAATATCCTACAAAAATCCTGCTTATACGGTAGCTCCAAAAGTTAAGAAATCAGTCTAGTCAATTAAGATGGATGAAAAGTACCAAAACATTGTTAACAAACAACCAGAGAATCATCAACAGGGAGATAGAAATCCTCATGCTTCGAAGAGATGAAATTATACTGCATGTACCTACCATTTGCACCCATATTATCTGGAAATAATGTCTCACCATTTGGTGGAAATTTGTTTCCATTTGCATATATGCACGCAACTATCAATTCAATATACAAAGAAACTGAAAAGAAATCAAAGAACTGCGAATCAAGCACATCTAGGCACGATGGAATAACTGGATGGATATGGAAACTTCACTAAAGTATTAACAAATATCGAGAGAATCATCTCTAAAAAAGAAAGAAATTTGCATGGCAAGATATGAAAATAATACTACTAAATGTTACTGAATCATCTACGATTTCCCCTATACTAATATAGTACTCATGCCAAGTTATATCGCCATAATTACACGGATTTGTTTTCTCTAGTTCACAGTTTAAATTTGCATGGCAAGATTTCTAAGATAATTCTCTAATACTAAATGTTACATAATCATCCATGATTTCCCTTTATTAATATACTCATGCCAAGTTATATCGCCATAATTACACGAATTTGATTTCTCCAGCTCACAGTTTACGGTAAGTGCTTGAACAGGTGGATTCGAGAACGAGATAGACACTTCCAAAAGCCGAATCCGGCCGTTAAATTGCTGTATCCCAGCACCGAAAAAGATTCCCAAAAATATTTTAATTAAGCAACAAGGGCACAAGGCTAGCTGCCAGCCTTCACTTGCCATGCATGCATGATGCATACCAAAACATCACAGGCCCAAGAAAAAAAAAGGCAAGGACAAGAAAAAAAAAAGTCAAGTATTCTGTGCATATATGTGACAACCCACCGTCTGATCCGATGGCCAGGATTTGCCGCCGAGCACTATATAAACCCACCAACCCCTAAGCAATCGTTGTACCCAAACCTTCATGGGATCTAGCGTTTGCTCGGTTGGTCAGCTTTGCGAGAGTGCGAGCGACCGGTCCGGTCCTAGGTTCAACTCTGTCATTTCTAGGATTTTCTCACCTCCAGGGGATTTTAATCCCTGGCTAGGATACTCCCTAGCTGTCCTAGGCTCAACTCTGTCATTTCTAGGATTTTCTCACCTCCAGGGGATTTTAATCCCTGGCTAGAATACTCCCTGGCTTTCTCTGCATAAAGCCTCTTCAGCTTATGGTCTTCAAGATTAACTTCATGCACATGGAGAAATGAGCTGGAGAGTGAGAGCACGTTGCAGTACAGGGCTTAACTTGTGCACATGGACAAATGAGTTGGAGAGTGAGTTAAAATACGTGTGGAGGGTGTTCGTTTTTTTATGTGCGTGTTCAGATAATAAACTTGTACTAGAGAGATGAGGCTTAAAAAAAAGAAACTCACGACACAAAGATTCGTTGGCCAGTCTTGTCACCTTTTTTCATATACTTTGTCTGGTTTTTTCGGTTGATAAGTGTAGATAGGTGGCTATCTTCATTTGTTGTGAAGGGGAGAAGAAGAAGAAGAAGACGAGCTCCCTTCGATCCAATCCAGGAGAGGAAGTGGTACGATGCAGCTGCCGGTTCATGGATACCTCTAGAGTGCATGGCAGTAATGTCGTAGGCCTGCACATGCATGGGTTTGCATGACCCGGGAGATGAGCCCGCCATTGTCTTCCTCTCATGCTTGGATTGAAGGGAGCTCTACACCCCCCCCCCCCTCCCCCCTCTCTCCCTCATGACTCATTATCATCAAGGTAAGCATATGTTTGCAGTTTAACTTGTTAATTATTTCTTTTGGTTTTCTCCCTGCAGGATTCTGCAGCCCACATTAAGGTTGCATGGGAGACGTGGAGTCTTCAGGAATCAGAACTAGGCTTCAGGGTGCTCATCAACAAGCTAATCGATGAGATTAAGCTGTGGAGATCATGTAGAGCAAAATACTTATCGACGATATTGTCATGATGTAAACTTGAAGGCGCAATGGCCTGTTGATGTGCTGGTCTTCTTGTTCTTTTCTGTCCTATATTAGGAGATAGTATATGCATTTTGTTCTGGGTCTTTATTACTTTATAACCTGGTGTTCATCCATGTCTTGATTAAAGCATATTAGAACTAGGCCCTTGTTCAGTCTAACTGTCTAGGAACCTAATTAAACTTCATGTATACAGTTTAACGGTGATATCGTGAATGAGCCACTCAATCCGCACTAGTAATGGTCCCACAATAGCCAAAATAACCTGATGATATCGTCAGTAACAGAGGTAAAACCAGGAATATTCATGCAAGCTTAACAAGAGTTAAAACCAGGAATAGGCATAGAAAGTAAGCTTAACAAGGTAATGCAACGTTTTTTTCTTTAGTAAAAAAAGAGAGAGAAGAAGAAGAAGATGGCAACATTGACTTGTCATGGTTTACCTTGGCGTAACGCACACTCGTAGGCAAGAATCTCTGGATCCGGATTCCGGGACAGGTACATGACACGTTACGTCCAAGCACGGATAAGTCGCTCCCTTCGCCCTGGCATGTCGTTCGGGGGCCAACTGCGAGACCGATGCAGTTGATGTGAGCCATCGTGCACAGACACAAACGTCCATACGGCTGGGTTTCGGGTACCTACGATGTTCCTGCATGCGCTCCAGTCCCCCAGCTTTGTTCACCATTGACCGGCATGCATGAGGCATCGCCCTGGCCGAAACGACAGCTGCAACAGGCGGGGCATGAGGCCGAGCCATGACAGTGGTGCCAGTGAGCTGCTTTTGATAGTTTCAGACGCTGCCTGGGCCAATGTCCGCCGTCTCGTCGTCGTGAAACAGGGCCTTGGACACCGTCGCCAGCGAGGAGCCGCCCTGCGCGGGCGGATTCCTCTTCCCCGTGGCCGTCATCGGCGTCTCGCAGACCATGTCGGTGCACGCCGCGCGGCGCCGCTTCCTCCGCTTGGACCCCTGCCTCGACTGCGCCGGCGCGGCGCGCTCCTTCCCGGGGTGCTTGAGCGCCCAGACGCGGCGGAGGTCGGGCACCCAGCTGGTGAAGGATGAGAGCCTGCGCTCCCTGTTCCTCCTCTCCTCCGCCCTCGCCAGCCGCTCCTCGTGCCTGCTGCTGCTGCCGCCGCCGCCGCTGCCCGCGTGATCACGTCGCGGCAGGTGAGGGGCGGAGTTGCTCCCGTCGACCTCGTGGTTGCTGCTGCTGGGCAGGGAGTCGGAACATTCCACCTTGTCGTCGAACAGATCGAATTCCATCTCGGTGTAGATCTTCTTGATCACATCTTCCATGGATTCCATGTACCTGAAACGAGTTGGACAGAGTATTCGATTCTCATTAGGAAAATGATGATTGTTCATTTGAATTCTTTTCAAAAAGAACAGCACTATAGCCCTACACATGAATACTTTCGACTGAAAACATTGTTGTATAGTGCTCGTATTACCGTAAACAGGATTTTTTTTTTTTGATAGCCAGGAAGCAAACGTTGGCCAGCAACCCAACGCTCACTTTTAAAGGAAATGGCTCTAAGAGACTGAGAAGACTAAATGGAGTAATGGACAATAGTATTTTCTGAGCATAAATTCTAAGGACGATGTTATAAGACTACCATTACAGTATGTGTACAGATTCCTGTCATATTGTTCAGCTTGGCTATATATATCGTCTGAGGAATAAGCTTTACTTTATTTAATGTTTCAACATATATTCTTAACACCAAGAGAAAATAAAAAAGCCAAAAAAGGAATGCATAATATTCATGGTAGTACAAGTATACAACCCAGAAGAATATCTTTTCAAATTGAATATTCTATATTTGCAATGTAGAGAGAAGTTAGAACATTACTTTCAGATCGAGGCAAATTATAAAAGAGTGATCACTCTGATGTCAGAACTCGGTGCTACTGCACAATAATGCTTTATTCTCCTCGCCATCAGGGAAGATAAATAACACTTCCACATTATGCATTTGTGCTCCCACAAGGTATCGTTATCACGTTCAGTTTACCAGTGATGGTAGGCTAGTTTCCCAAACAAATGCTGCATGGTTTTCATATTTTGCTTAATATATATTCTCCTAGAGGCAACCTGGCTGCCTGTATTGATTGGCTAGAAAAATCAACCCTCATTTTACCTTACAAAACTACCCCCCCCCCCCACCTAAATGATAACATTCACAAGCACCCAAAAAACCAATAGCTCGACAAATACATGCTAAACTAAGTCATACCTGATCTTAATAGTCTTTTCGGCAAACTCAAGAATATTGTTGGACTGAAATGAATCCCCTTGGAGATTGATATCAATAAACTGCAAAAGAGAGCAGATTTCTTTTATCATCTTCTGTTTGGAACCTTCCTCGATACCAGGTCCAAGTTCAGACTTCATTATTTCCATCCTAAGCAATATCTGCAGTTCATGCCTGATACATGCTTGTTAAGGTACACAAACCAAATAATCTAATATATCTACATTTCTTTACTATTTGAAAGGCCACACTAGACAAGATAAATGCAAGACTGAAAGGAAAATAAGAGCATTTAAAAAGGATACTCTCGGATTTTGTAAGTTGTGCTGTATTTTGGGATTTGCTGAGATGTAGCACACGCTGCATTGCTGTCTTTGTACTTTGCAACCAGCTCTTTAGGTTTCCTCAACAAAATACTGGAAGCTTCACAGGCAATTTTTCCACCGGAAGCATCTTCTACTTCCCCACGATCAGAGTACCTCACTGAGTTCTTTCCATGCTTAATCATCAGTGCATGAACAGACAAGCCAACCAAGCGTCCAGCTACATTCCCCAAATCTGCATCTTCAGAACAAAGACTTTGCTCAATCTTCTGAGGTACACTCCCAAGAAATGCTTCTAAATCTTCCATAGATGAAAACTCTGAAGTCTCATCATCCACTGGTTTCTCCACTTTGTTGCAATTTATTTCATCCATTGGCTTGTCCTCTTTGTCACAATCTACTTCATCCACATAAAATTTGACCAGAGGGGCTGAAGCATCCTCTTCTGAAACTGGATGTTTTGCTTCTGTTTCATCTTTTGAGGAAAGATATCTTTCTTCTTCTGCAACTGCAACTATGCTTGACGAAGTACTAAGACACTGCTGTTTCACTTGTTTCATCCAACATTTCAAAAACCGCAACTTTTTAGATGTGGCACCATACCTGATGAAATACAAGTCTTCCAAATCCACCAACGGTATGCTGCCATCAGCATTTTTTAGGAGCATATCACAGAAGGAACTCCAAGTGGTCGCCTCAAATAGCTTACTGACCAGTTTGCTTCTCTTCTTCCTCGCACTCTGCTCCTTTGATGTACCAGGCATGCAGCTATCCATCAATTCGGGGTTTTTTGCAACCACCTGATCAAAACCGGCACCATTTTTCGCAACATGAAGTAACGCATAGTTCGTTGAGAGAGGCACGATAAGTCCATCTGTAGGATTCCCATCTCCACCAGAAATAGACACCATTGCACAATAGTTCTTCCTACGAAGAAACACCAGAATAAGCTGCCAGATCGGCTTGCTTCTTCCAAGCTTATCCTTCTCATCGCCGAGCATCAACTCAAGAATCTGCTGTGGGAAGAACTCCTTCTCCGCAGCTTCTTCACAATCACTCTTGCCGGCCTCCCGAAACCATCCACGCACCATGGCAACATCACCATCGCCGGCCATCAACTCCTCCCAACTCCCCACCTCACACACTGCCTTCACATGCATCGTGAATACACTACCACCCCCCAACCGCCATGGCGTAGAGCCAACCACCTCGACTTCACAGCCCTTGCAGACCAGCGGTTTGTCCTCCACGTCGGCGATCTCCAGCACCACCTCCCCACGCCTTCCCCCTTCCCGACCCCCAAGCCCAAGGCCTCCCCACACAAGCCCCGGCGTTACAACCGCCGATCCCAACGTGACCGCATCGGCGGTCGTGAACCACCACCCCAGCTGCGTCACCGCCCTCCCAACCCCCTTGCCGCAGGCGCCGACGGCAACCCAACAGACCTGTACGCCCCTCGCCGCCAGCCGGTCCCTCACCGGCCTGAAAACCCCCTGAAACCTCCCACCAAAGTCCGCGTCTCCCCCAAATTCCTCGAATTCAGCGGCGGCCGTGAAGAGGACCACCAAATTGGGCGTCTGCTCGAAGACGCGGCAGCGGCGGCCTTGCTGGGGGTCGTCGTCCCAGGGGTAGTCGTGCTCGAGCTGGAGGATAGACTTGGCGATGGAGGAGGAGGGGGGCAGGCGGGGGTGCGGGCAGGCGGGGAACGCGAGGCGGCGGAGCGGCGCGAGGGACGCGAGGGTCTCCGGGTGGAGGTGGAAGGAGAGAGGGGTGGGGGCGGCGGGGAGCGTCCTGGGGAGGAGGGAGGAGGAGAGGATCGGGGAGAGGGAGGAGAAGAAGATCCGCGCGGCGGAGAGGGAGGCCGGGGAGCGAGAGGCGGAGAGGAGGGAGGTGGCGGCGGGCAGGACGGCGGCGAGGTAATGGGAGGCGGACTGGGCGGTGGGGGTACTCGCCTTCGGGGAGGGGAGGAGAGGGTCGATGTCGACGAGGAGGACGACGCGGCGGGGCTCGCCGGCGCCGGCCGTCATGGGTGGTCGGCGGCGGCGGAGGGGATCGAGTGGGAGGGAATTTGGTCGGGATAGATCTGTGTCGAATGGTTCGGTTTTTGTTTCTTTCTCTTCTCTTTTTTAGCGCGGAGGAGATGGATTTCCCAAATTTTGGCGGGAAGGATGGATGAGCCGGCGGACGAGGCAAGAGGCTGGCTCGCTGCAGGTGGGGCCCACCCACCAGCGTAGGCCTGGCTCGAGGCCCGCGAAAGCCAGTGCGGCTGTGCGGGGGCGGCCGTTGCGCGATGGCGTGATCGCGATGTTTCGATCGCTTGCAGTTTGTTCGAATTTCGGATCTCGTATTTCAGAGCTCCTCGTCGGACCACTTGTTTGGGTTGAATTTCGTTCGAGCTTCATTAAATTCGACTCGCTGGTGCTCGTATTTCAATCGTAAAGCAAGGTTGCAAAGCCTACGTGTGATACATACTCTCCGGTCATACTTGCAGTCTCATTTGGGAAAATCTTAGGGAATGTTCGGTTTGTAGCTTAACTCAACCAAGCCAAAGCCAAAAAATTAGTCATCCATTCAGTTTGTTCTAAAATATTCCGTAATAGCATCGCCAAATTGTTTGGTTAGGTTGAATTCAGTCCATAATAAAAACTTCGGTAGAAAACCAAACGACTAGTCAATCTTTACCCAAAAAAATTGGCAATAACAAATTGTTGCCATAGCAAAAAACTTAGTAAGGTTAGGAATGGTAAATAAGCAAACAAGCCTTAACTACGTAGTGGGCACGGTGCACCATAGGAGTTTTGTGTTCCCTATTAACATGTAGGGAAACCAGCACCGGCAGTTCATTAAGCTCTTTACAAGCCAAAGCACATGTTGGGGAAATCTTAGAAAAAGGGATGTTAGATAAAACTAGACAATGGTACATCTGTAGAATTTCAGTTTATCTTGCAGGCACTTCTATTTATTCATTCTAATAGAGGCCTTTGAGCTGTGTTACTATTTTGCCATCAGACGACAGCTAGCTGGTTTATTATTTCCATGGCAACAAAAGCAAATAACAGATGAATAAATCAATTTATTAAGAGAAATCGCAGCAACACGAACATATCAATTTATTTGCTATTGGCAAAACTAAGGTCTGTAATTTGATGATAATGGCCCCCTGTCAAAAATATATAACAGACTCGGGCAAAGTGATAAATCATTTGAACTGCCACAATGCTTTCTTGGATACCATCAAGCGGAAGAAAACAGTATTGTGCAGCATCTTGTATTCATGAATCAGTCACGCAGCCACCTGCCCAAGAAGGCTTCGACGAATCTGTAAAAAGCACACGAATATACCTTCAGAACAGAGGTAGGAGGGAGAACACACAGCTAATCATGTCTTCACATGCTAAAAAAACTAAATACATAAGATACAAAGACCCCTGTGTAGTATCTTCACTATATCCACAATAATAATGATGTAGGGAAATATTCAGCAGAGCCGCTTTTCAAAAAGGTCAATGGAAAAGGAAATACAGTTACATACCTCCGGTAGCTTCTTTCTGAAAACCACCTCTAGTCTAGTATCCAATGTATTTTCACAGACGATCTTTCCATCTCGGGAAGCTAGCACAACTCCACCAGAGCTAAATAAAAATTACAAATATTAGGCATTCAGATCTACATAGTTATCATCTAATAAACATGATTTTGGTTGGTTATAGTATAAGAAAAATGGCTATAGCTTCCAGAAAAACAAAGTGAACATATGGGATATTTAATTGCAACGCAGAACAATGCACAAACACTTGAGCAAAAGAAAATATAAGGGTGTGCACTGTGGAGCCAAGAAGATTTGCTGGCTGTGTTGATGGAAACACCCCTGCCTATTCAGCTATCCTAATTCATGGAATGTTGGCACTATGACACTCTCAAAGAAAGTAACATATATGTCCAAAACATATATTGAGAGACAACGCATTCCTTTGTTTAGTTGATCATGAAGCTATTATATGCCATTTGCTTCTAAGGATCAATGCACATTGCATAAAGATATTCATAATAATATAGGAGTAGGATATAATGAAAATTAATGCACTCCAAAAATACAAACAGGTTCTATTACAACAAGTCAATCACTTGAAAATTTTAAAGTGCAATCCGATATCCAGGTAGGAAGCACTGGTAGTACTTAGGGTAGTAAGTATCAAAACGAGAAAATTGATGACAATGTAAATTGGCAAGTATTGTTGCTTATTATATCAGCAAAAGATTGCAACCATTACCAGGAGAGTCCATGTTAGGGTAGTATTGAAACGAAAAATATGATGACTACAGAAGTATGGAAAATTGGCAAGGAGAGTGGCTTGTGATAACAAAAGATTGCAATCATTACCAGGAGGGTCCATGTGCCTCATAATGACTGGGAGCGGAAGGCAGATAGACATTACAGTCTACCACTATTTCAGGAGGATATACATTTGCTTTGTCTGCATATTCATTCTTTGCAGACTCCAAAACTGATTCAACAAGCTCACGATCCTCCTTCCTGCAGCGCAGAATCACAGCTGGCTCTTTCAAACGCAACAAGCTCTATTTAGAAATTTTTGTGTCAGCTAATACTCAAGCATCAATAATAATGTACAGACACAAATAATGCAAATAGAAGTTTATAAAAGGTAGGCAGATTCAAGTCACTCTGCTTAGAGTATGAACGTGGATAGATGTATCTAACTGGTCCTCGGCTAAAGAAACCAATTTAAATGTATAAGTACTCTCTCTTGATAACTACGAGACTCCCACACAGTTCAAGATGCAAATATCGTAGCTTTTGACAAATAATTAGTACGACAATATGTAGGTTTAGTGGCATACAAGTGGTACCATGGATTGTATTCAGTAGTCATTTCAATCTTGATTTCCATGTTAATGATATGTAAAATAAATCGACAGTCAAAGTTCGATTCACGCCAAGTCAAATCACCCCTTATATTTGTCAACACCCCAAAAAAGAGAATATATTCATGAATAACGTTATTGAGTCCCATCAGATGAAAGAACACGTGAAAAATGTACTCCGTATGGGCAAAGTAAGAACCACATTTACATATCATGGAGCTTGACAGTAAGTTCTGGAATTGGCTACTTAAACCCAAAGTACGATCATTTAAATTATGAGTCATCCACAGGGAACTACATTAATTACTGGTTCACAATAATGTTCTCTATATTGTCTTTCCTTTGCAGCATGAATTCTGATGTCTTTGTTGATGCATTGGAAATTGCATGCATTGATGTGTTGTTGGAAAAAAGAATGCAGCAGGACCACAAATTCATGCTCCACGTCCAAATTACCAAATGCAAAAACAACTCTACTGACCTGAACAATAAATATCCTAAGAAGATTCTTGTATGCATGGTGATCTCGGCTTATGTACAGTAGCTCTTTCCCTGCTGCCTCCAACATAGACTTCGCTAAATCATCTTGAGCTTGCAGAACTTCAAGTCGGGAAGCGTTGAGCTGCTTTGAGTATTCACTACACCAAATGCAACTTAATGAAATCAGATAACTGCCCTTTTGCATTGCTTTCTTTATGGCATCATAGTTTACCATGAATAATTCCATGATGAATGTGCCATTATATTAATGGGTGAAAATTGAAAACTATTCATAACGAGATGAATAACTTGGTATTTTCCATGGTGCAGAATCACACAAAGTAAATAAACTTATTTAATAAAGAACAGTACAAACAGTAATAAGAAGTTTACATTTTCTTCTCGATATCACCTTTCTTCTCGTTCCGTTCATATTCCAGCCTGATCCTCTTCTTTTCAGCTTCCACCAGTTGTAGTTTCTCGATTTGAAATTCCTAAGGAGTTATCCAACAGAAAAATTATTAGATGGAAGTCAACAGAGTAGTTCATGTGGAGCAAAACACTGAATGTCACAAGGGGCAACCAATGCAATGCCGCGGATCCAAACCACAATAGCACAGCAATCCAACACCACCCAATGGAATTGCTCAAGAGCACAGTTCGGACTCCAACTGCAGCCTCCCTAAATCCCCATGCCCCAACCTGAACCTCCAGGAACGCCGCCATTGTCCGATCCATGCACAATGCGTTCAATCTGACACTACCCATTGCGCGATCCCAGTAAATAGGAGATCCGATCTTCCGATACCCCGGATCTCCGCGATCGCGCCCGAGATCCAGACCGCAACGGATCCGTACAAGACGGTAAGGTAGGGTGGGGGGACTAGGGAATGATACCTCGGCGGCGGCGGCCTCGATCTCGGCGGCCTTCTCGACGGCCTCCTGACGGATGAAGTCCGTCATCTGCTTGAGCTGCCGCGCTACATCGCCGTCGTTCATCATCGCGGTCTGGGGATGCCCTCCCTGGTCCCTTCTTCTCCTTCTCCGGTGATCGCCGGGTCGGTGGGAGACGCCGCGTCGATGGGTTTTGATTTGCTCGCGAGTGGGTCGCGTGGATGCGTCGAGGTGGCGATTCGGTCTTATGACGCGTTGGCGGCGGGGAGCCAAGGAAGGAGAGATTTTTATATACAGGGCCCTGAGAAATTATATTTTTTTGTTGCGTCCGCTTCGTTTTCCGGTGCCTGTTCAGATCATGTTTCGAACCACCTATGGTCCAGAGTCCAATCGCTGACCGATTATATGAACTCAAAATGAAAGTTCTAACTTTGGATTTTAAATTTGAATTTATATTTTTTTCTGACTATTCGAATTCTAATTTTACTCTTTTTTTTATATTTTTTTGTCCTTTGATCTGAGTTGAGTTGAAGAGCTATTAAAAAATAGCAGTACTATTGTTTACTATTTAGCTTATTAGTCATCGATAAAATTTAAATTTTAAAACTTACTCTAATTTTGGAGTTGATTAAACTTAAATTTACCAACACATGCCCATAAAGAGAGAATTAAACCAATCTTCAGATCAAACAGGTGGGTATGCTTTTGCAAGGACAATACATGAAAAAGCTGGGAGTTTTTACAGAGTCCAAGATGAACGCATCAGCTAAAGCAGTTCACATACATCACAGCCGCTTGTGGGAGTAATTCTTTACTCAGCCATGCACACACAGTAACAATCACACACGTACGAGATGGCAAGCTCATGGCTACAGAAATCAGAAATTCAGAAATAGGGGAAGCGCGCCCTCATCACCGCCGGCGACGAACCGGACTCCTGGCAGAGCGCGTCGAGCTTCCACACGGGCAGAGAGACGACGGCGGCCTCATGGCGGCTCTCCTTGCCGCGGCCGGTCGTGGCGCCACTCGCCGGAGCCGGCGAGCCTGGGCTGATGGGCTCCTTGTTCGCTGCCTTCACCGCATCAACGGCGACGCCACCGCCCGCCGCCGGCACGACGGTTATCTCCGGCCGCCGGCTCTTCCCTTCCATCTCGCTGCTTCCTGTGCTTACGTTGCAACCTGGATGAAGGCTTGCAATGCTTCTACTAGTCTTCTATGCAATGCGACTGATTAGACTTATTCACACATCTATACATCATTCCGGTTTGGTTTATAGTAGTACCGGACAATAAAAGACGGGTTGTGATGGGGTTGCTCCTCTTCTCTTGTGGGACAGGATAAGATCAAGACTGAATTATTGTTTTCCCTCATGAAATTTATTGTTTTACAGATACTGATGAGTGGATAGTGGATCTTGACAAAGACCTGATAGCTATTCTTTGTGGTTGTTTAACCTTATCCTATTCAAGTGGTAATCCTGAGAAGTACTGAGGTGTGTGGATAATTCAACATGATAGGAGGTCACAGATTTTATCCCAATCCTAAAAAACTGTATACATCAATACACGCAAAACATCCTATGATCATCCAGGGCAAGAAATGGCTATCAAAAATTCAGTTTAATGGTCTCCAATCTCCATAGTCCACATACTTACTCCGGGCTATCATTTTCTCATATCTGATCCTAAACGAGTAACAGGTAACACCACCTTGGTATAAACAAATCTAGAATTTACTCTAGAAAAGATATATGGAGATGGAATGATACATACGGTGAAAACTTGTACATCAGAAGCAACACATTGCCGGACGAGGAACTGATGATCTGAAAGCTATCACAAGCCGAACAGAGTATCATTGGTGCCAAAGATTGAACCACCAAACTGCCTAGTGTTCAAGTCACCATCCAAAGTAGGCGGGAACCGGTCGAGCCACTGGGTGAGGTTTGGACTGTCAGAATCCTCCACGCATGGTGAGGTCATGTCGATAGCATCCAGCATGATGGGATCGCCATCGCCGTTCTTCATCTTGGAGTCAGAATGGAGCATGAAATTGTAATGCACGTAGGCTTGGTCGGCCAAAGCCTCCTTGTCCAGCTTGTTGCGCTTCTCTGAATGATTCCGAAGGACTATGCCCCAGTCTCTTTGGAAGGTCAGGGTGCCGCAAACCTGGCTGACTATTCTAACGGCAGCATGTTGCAATGATGGCGCTGAGTCACCATATTGTTCCCACCACATCCCTGATCATCAAAAGGTCATTACTAGTTAGAATACAATGGTCATCAAGCACGTGCCATACATCAACAATGTTTTATGAGAAATTTACGGTCCTTGACAGGTATCAAGGGTTACCAAATTTTTTAGTGTAAATTTTGATACCTCATGGTGCCTGAGGTACCACCAAATTTATATTAGAAAATGTGGTACCTCCCGGTGCCTTTTCATTGACCATAAAATCACTCATGTTTTATTGTTAGCATCTAAAAACTTAATGCCACCTTTATATAACTTAGGATAGTAAAATATATAAACATTTTGATACCATGAAGTTTGGATTCTTTTTTTTATATAAAAAATCCCGACTAATATATGTGTGATAGTCCATTGGCTTGTCTGGTTTACATTTAGTTTCTTTTTCTCCCAAATCAGGAGATTGAACCATGGGCTTGCAGCCCTGCAGCAAAGAAATGCCAACGGTATGATAATTTTGAAGCTAGTGCCCATCGGCCTCAAAATGTAGGTCCACTCAGTATTTGATATTTGACTGTTGAAAGTTTCACACAATGAACAAACCAGGAAAAACTTTGTTTTAAAAAACATTTCATATTTGACCATGCACTATATAATGAATTAATGATTAATAAATATAACAGTTAATTCCAGCTTGCAGATTTTTACTGCCAAGCATAGGAACCAGTTAAACATAGCAACCTATTACTGGAGTAATTAGTTTATAGATTTCAGTTATTATGTTTATCCTGCAGTTAATCTAAGCTATACTACTGCATTTTAAGAATATATTCGAACAATGCAGCTATGATGAATAGTACCTGGGGAGGTGTTGTTACGGGCCTCTTTAGCAATGTTAGAGCCAAACATCCCTTGTGCCTTTCGAAAAGCATGCAATTCCACTGTGATACCTTGCCTTTGGTCAGGGACTGTAAGCACTTTATCCAGAACATGGTAGAACTCCTCCTTGATACTAGTGAAAAATTTTACTTCTGGATTATACTGGATGCTTGGGTTCAGAAAAGCAGCTGCTGAATGAAGAGGTGAATGCAACTCTACCTGCCATTTTTGCTCCACGATGTCCAAAAATGACTTGCATTTTCCTTCATCCATTATGTAATATGTTCTAATAGAGTCCATCACCTTTGTCATAGACTCATATATATAACCAATAGCAGCCTTGCCTCCTGAGACATCCCTCATGACCCTCAATAGAGGTTCCGAAACAGCAGCTATCTCTTCGACTGCTCTCCAAAACTCATCGTCATCAAGGGTCTCAACACATGACTTGCCTAAAGACCTATTTGCATATGACGAAGACGCATAGTTAGAGCTATGAAACATTTGCTTTAGCTTTGGTCTGTGCCTCAACAATGATTGCAGTGTGAGAAAATCTGATACGCACTTTGTAATTCCTGAACAAACAAGCTCCTGCCCAACCATGCACTTTCTCATAAGATCAAGAACCCACTTGTTGTTGTAGATAAATCGTGTTATGGTTTGGGCTTGACAGATGCACCGGTTCACCCAATCAATCTTGGAGAAGTAATCCAACATTGAGTTTACACAAGAAGATGCGCAGGGAGACCAAAATATGGTGTTGTAGTTCTGCATGATCAGCTTGTCCACGCTGCCATAGTTTATATTTCGATCCGTGATTATCTGCACCACGTTTTCTGGACCAACTTCCCGAATCACATCATCAAAGAGCTCATACAACTGGTGACTTTTGATGTGTGGAGAAGCATCCACTGTTTTGAGGAAGAATGTCCCTAATGGAGATGACACAGAAAAGTTGATGAGAGCTTTTGATTTGTTATCAGTCCACGAATCAGCCAATATAGTGCAGCCTGTTGTCGCCCAATCCTTTTCGATCTCTTTGGTTTTCTGCAAAATCTCTGACTTGAGCTTGTGCAACCACTTCGTCTTCAAAACCTCAGCTGACGGCCCTCGGGAGCCCTGTCCACCAAGTGCATCCAGCATATGCCGGTAAGAAACAGAGTCTGCAATACTGTAATCCAACTTATTCTCAAAAAAGAATTCAGCTATGCACCGTTCGGCTTCCGATGGTGGCGCTGAGCGAGCCTTGTTTGCAGCAGATGATAGTTTCTGTACGGGAGCAGATACCTCCAACGCAAGGAACTGAGTGTGGTCAGAGGCTGAAGTAATAGCAGGAGAAGTGGCTCGCTCTGGAGATGGAGGCTGAGAGGGAAGATCACGTATCCTTCTTGGACGCACCGATAATTCAGTATCACGTTGCCTCTTGAGCATCTGTGACTCTCTGCGCTCTTCTTTTGCTGCTATGACAGACTTCACCTTTTCTATGACATCTGGCTTAACCTTGGTGCAATGGTTGACGCCTTTGCTCGAAATTTGAGATAGATGAAACTTGAGTCTGCTTATACCACCATTTAGGACCTTGTAGCAGAACCTGCACCTGACCTTGTTCCCACCCATCTTGTCACAGTACTCCCAGCAGATATCCTTCTCCCGCACTGAAACAGTGGACAAAAATAAGCACAAGTCAGAAATTCGACTCACATGCGCTCATTACATGAATGACCTTAGCTACAAATAGTGAATGGATGGAGTAACATACTTTATGGTAAAGCAGAAGCCGGCTTCTTCTTATTAAATATCTGCATAAAAAACAGAGCCACGAATTTTCAGAAAGCTCCTGCTTACAGTCAGCTACTTATAGTGAAACTTAAGCATTCTGGAACTTGATGCATTGCACGTAGAAACTCAAAAGACCAAAAAGGACCAAGTAAAGCAGTTCAACTGCTGGAAGCAGCATATCATAATGTGCGCGCGCATGAACACATGTGATTCTAATTTCTAATCCCCTTCTTCTTGAAAGAGTTTAGTTCTAAGTTAGTCCCTTCTCATTCAACAACAGTGGGAGGAGCTACTGCTCCTTCTGTCGAGTGTACTCAAGAAACGACTCCCCGATTCTGCCATCGATTCTGAAATCTGAAGCATGAAACTGTGAGGCGGCTATGGCGGAATCATCAGCGCTTCAGTGAAGCAGAAATGAGCGCAAAGCTGACATTTACCCCATTTTAGTTTCAAATCAATTCGCCCTCCCCCATGCGCTAGAATCTACCTCTGAACCCAACACAGTAAGCCAAGGAAGTGGCGCGCAATTTATGACAAAAAATCGATATTCAATTCGCGAGAAATATAATCTGTTCGCGAAAAAATGACGCGAGATCCGGGAGGCGCTCCCGAGTTGTCGCCCGTACGACGCGGGTAGGTAGGAGGCGAGGAGCCGCTAACCTGAGCAAGCGTGGGAGCGAGCGGCGCAGGTGGGGGAGAGGAGTAGGATCTCGCTCGAGTGGTTTCTCTCCTGCTCTTCTTCTCCCTCGATTTTATCGTCTCCTGGTGGGGACTCGGGAGGTTTGGGCAGCCGCCGCCGCGTCGTCGCGAGCGAGTCGTGGGGAAGAGAGGAGAAGAGCGTGCTGGATCCAGGATAGGAGTGGGCGTGGTCGCGTGGATGGCAGGATGGGCTCGCGGACACGCGACGCGAGATGCCACCACGAGATGGACGACCTCGCGCTGTGGTCCGCGAGACTCGATAGAGAGAGAGATATTAGAGAGAGCACGTATTCACGTCACGTCGCGGAAGAAATTACGCGAGTTTTTTCGTCAAGTTGGGCCTTGGAAGTAGGCCTTCGGCCCAACGATGGAGTTGGTTGCTGACCCGTTTCGGCCCACACTGTCGTCTTCCTCCTCCGGCTCGACCGGAGCTGGTGCCATGAGGCATGGAGCGGCTCTAGCCGGCGGCGCCGGCAGCGAAATCCGGCGAGGTCATGGCTGGAGTGTTGTAAAAGGCTCAGGATCAAATGTCGCTAGAACGGACACCCTCTCGGACCGCACACTCGATGGACACGAATTGACGCAGCGCACGAACACCCCCTTTTCGGGTTTCTTTTCTTCCCTTTTTATTGACATTGGTTACCCGCTCGGCATGGCTCCCACGTTCCGCATCTCTTGCTGCGCCATCCCACAGCCACGAGACGTGGGCGACATTGCCGGATCAGACTCTGTCACTTACGCGCGCACACACGCACGACGCGAAACGGGCGCCGCGCTAACCACTCAGCTGTCCAAGCAAAAGATTAGGAACACATACATACGCAGCAGATTAGAACCAACACACTCCCCCCTAATTCTGTTGCGTCAACCCAACGTTGATGACGCCGCTCCGAACGACGCAGTTGCTGAAGACATTCGCGCGAGAGCGGCTTGGTGAGCAAGTCCGCCAGTTGGTCATCCGTCTTGACGAGTCCGTCTCATGACACCGAAGCTGATGCAGTCACGGATGAAATGGAAGCGGACGTCGATGTGCTTACTCCTATCGTGAAGTACCAGATTCTTGGCTAGCACTAGCGGGGACTTGTTATCGATGTAAAACAATGGCAGGACGACCTTGGTGTTCACTAGGTCAGCGAGCAGGCATGACAGCCAGACTCCCTGGCACAACGATAGCGCCACCACGCGTTTGCTTCTGTGACTGCCAGCTTACAGGATTCTGGCCTAGGAAGAAGAACACGTCCGAGGTGCTCTTCCAGTTGTCACAGTCCCCGGCATGATCAGCGTCGCTGTAGCCGATCAGCTCCAGGGCTCTCTCCCCTTGTCGGTACACACAGCCGTAAGATCTCATCCCGACGATGTACCTTAGCAGGTGTTTGATGGCGCTCCAATGCTCAGTAGTTGGTGCCTCCATGAAATGGCTCACATAGCTCACTGTGAAGGCAATGTCAGGGCGTGTGTGAACCAAATACCTTAGACTTCCGACAATGCTGCGGTACAGGGTCTTGTCCACCGAGGAATTTAAACTCATCTTGCTCAACTTGAGTCGCGGTTCCATTGGGGTACTGCACGGGTTGCACCCTAAGAGTCCGGCCTTCTCGACGATCTTGTCCACATAGGTGCCTTGGCACAGCGTGATGCCCCTCTCGCTCTGATGGACTTCGATGCTGAGGTAGTAGTGCAGTGGCCCGAGGTCACTCATGCTGAAGAGTCGGGCCATCTCCTTCTTGAATTGATCAACCTGCGCCTGGTTTGCTCCAACCACGACGAGGTCATCGACATAGACACTGACGAGTAGTAAACTATCGTCGGAGCCTCGCACATACACGGTGTGCTCAGCAGCGCTACATCTGAACCCAAGCGACTGCAGTGAGCTATCCAACTTGGCATTCCAGGCCTTAGGGGCCTGCCGTAGGCTGTACAATGTCTTGTGAAGCCTGTAAACCTTGCGCTCCTTGCCTCTGATCGCGCACCCCGGCGGCTGCTCGACATAGACTTCCTCTGCCAGGTCTCCGTTCAGGAATGCAGACTTCACGTTGAGGTGGTGCACCGTCCACCCACGGTGCGCAGCGATGGCGAGGAGGAAACGCACGGACTCCAGTCGCACCACCGGGGCAAAAACCTTGTCAAAGTCGACGTCGGCGCATTGCACGTACCCCTTCGTCACCAGGCGTGTCTTATGTCTGGTGATGTTGCCGTCGGCGTCGCGCTTGATCTTGAAGACCCACTTCAGGCCTATGGGATTCACATATGGCGGCGCGTCAGTGAGCATCCAAGTCCTATTGTCGTTGATGGACTTGAGCTCCTTCGCCATGGCCTGCTTCCATTCCTTGTGGACCGTCGCCTCGTCGAACGTGGATGGCTCTATGTCGGCGGTGAGCAGCAGATCGTCATCTACTACAAGGTTGTCGTCATCGTACAACAAGTTGTCGACGATCCTGAAGCGATGTGCAGCTCCCTCCTCGTCGTCCGCGTCCAGCGCCTCCAGGGCACTTGAAGTAGGAGGCATGAACTGCACTAGGATAGCACCCTTCTTTGGTAGCTCACCTTGCAATGGTACTGGCCCACCGTGTACACACGGCATTCGTGGTGACGACGCAGCCGACAACGTCGCTGCAGAGCTCGATGAAGGGGATGACGCCGCCTAGGGCACCGGGTGCTAGTCTCCAGGTGGCGGCGAGTGTGGTGCAGCTGCAATCGCACCTCCGATTGAAAGCGACGAAGGGGGCGTGCCCGGCAGTGAAGGCATCAACCGGCTTCCCCAGCTCCAGCTCAGCCCAGTCGTCCTCCCCCACGAGCGAGTCCTGGACAACACTGTAGCTGAACTCCTTCATGCCACCGCTGTTGTCAGACGCGCTCCAGTCCCACGCCGCGTCTTCTTCAAAGACCATCTCACGAGTGACGTGCACCTGGTTCACGATAGGGTCGAACACCTGATAGGCTTTTGAGGCAGGCTCGTACCCGGTCATCACCATTCTCGTGCTTCGGTCATCGAGCTTCCTGGCATTCGGTTTGGTCACCTTCACATGCGCCACGCAGCCAAAAACTCGCAGGAAGTGCATGGCCGGCTTTTCGCCGTACCACGCCTCAAATGGCGTATGCCTCACCAGACTCCTCGTCGAGGCGCGATTGAGGAGGAAGACGGCCGTCATCATAGCCTCTCCCCACAACCAGGCAGGAACTGCCTTGGCCTTTATCATGTTCTGCGCCATGGCGAGCACAGTTTGATTCTGACGCTCCACCACGCCGTTTTGCTAGGGCCTGTACGGCGTGGTGAGGTGCCGCTTGATCCCGCGCTCGGAGCAGCACTCGAGGAAGCTCACTGACGTGAACTCCCCCCACGATCGGTGCAAAACGCCTTGATCTTCCGCCCGGACTCGACCTCGACGTCGGCGCGCAGCTTGCGGAACGCATCCTCGGCGTCAAACTTGTTGGCAAGGAGAACTGCCCACATAAACCGCGGCATGTCATCGATGACCAGCATGATGTAGTGCTTGCCACCGGGCGTCACAGGTATAATAGGGCCACACATGCCCCCATGAATGAGTTCCAGCGGCTTGGTGGCATGGTACTTGGCGCCCTACAAGAACGGCGCTCGGCGTTGCTTCCCGACCAGGCAGGCATCGTAGACGTGTTTGACGTGCTCGATCTACGGAAGCCCTTGCACCATGCTTTCTCACCCCATCTTCTTCAGTGCCTGAAAGCCAAGATGCCCAAACCGGGCATGCCACTTCCACTCCTCGTCGTCGTAAACGGCGATGTCGGCTTGAGTGGTAGGATGTAGAGGCGATTTGCCATGCGCCTTACCTTGGCGAGCAACTCACGAGATGCTCAATCCCACATTCGAAGAACTCATCTTCGATCTCAATCTTGTACCCATGCTCGTCGATCTGACTGATGCTGAGGATACTGCTTCGGAGGCGAGAGATGTGGTAGACGTCATGGAACGCGCGGTGACCATCATCCTTGGACGCGAACAGCATGGTGCCATGCCCAGCGATCTCCTCGAGCGAACCATCCTCGAACCGCACCGAGCCGATGATG
The DNA here is from genome assembly GCA_030770085.1 of Oryza coarctata. Taxonomy (NCBI): domain Eukaryota; kingdom Viridiplantae; phylum Streptophyta; class Magnoliopsida; order Poales; family Poaceae; genus Oryza; species Oryza coarctata. The sequence continues at coordinate 5,515,967 of CM061462.1, forward strand.
TCGGGGTTTAGTTTGGAGAAGATGGACGCGTCGCCCGTCATGTGGTTTGACACTCCAATGTTGAGGTACCACTGCATCTCCCCATGCTCGCCACCACCGTCCAGGTCTACCACGACCTTATGCTCGTTTAGGAAGACGTGCTCGGTACGTTGGGCGTCATGGGTGACTGTCTCCAGCGGTGTCACCACCGCCATGTACAGAGCGGGCGCCTCTTGTTCCACCTGAGCCAAGTTCACCTGTGGCCGATTCGTAGCCACCACCGCCGCCTTCTCCTCATCCCGCTTCTTCTTGCGGCACTCGCGCTTCCAGCGCCCGCTTTTGCCGCAGTAGTGGCAGGCGTCGTCGTCCTCGTCACCATCGCCGCCCTTGGGCGGCCCCGAGCGTGTGTCCTTGCTGTGCCCCTTGCCATGGCCACTTCCGCCGCGACGCCTTGCCACGCGCCGCTAACCCGTCGGTGTGGATGTTGAGGTGCGACACGAGACGGGCGATCACCTGCTCCTCGGTGAAGTACAGCTTGTCGTCGATCTCCTTGCTAGTACCGCCCCCGCCCAATCTGCCGCCACCTCTTCCCTTCGTGTGGTTTAGGGTCTCCTTCGTCACCTTGAGCCGCCCAACAAGCTCATCCAGAGACACCACCTCGAGATTGAGGAGAGTCTCGATCGCCACCGTAATCTGTTCGAAGCGATCAGAAAGAGCCTAAAGAAACTTACACACGATCTCCTCCTCCTCGTACACCTCCCCAAGAATTGCGAGCTCATCAGTGATCTTGGTGATGCGGCACGTGAAATTGTCAACGGACTCTCCTTTCTTAAAGGTGATCGTGTCGAATTCCCGACGCAGCGCCTATGCCTTGGCTTTCCGCACTCGATCGACACCGATGTACCGCGTCTTGAGTGCATCCCACTCCACCTTCGCCGTGGGCTTGTTGGCCAACCCTCCTTGGAGCTCTGGTGGCACCGCCTTGCATAGCGCCTCCAGCGCGTTGCGGTCGTCGGTTAACTCCGTAGTGCTGACGTTGACGGCGTCCCAAAGGCGCCTCCCCTAGAGCATGACGCGCATCATCGCCATCCAATCGGTGTAGTTCGTCCTCGTCAACATGGGCCATCCAGCTTTGCCCACCTCTCGGACCGTGCGGTGAATCACCAGCACACAATCGTACCAGCTGCTGTCTCCTAAGCGGCTGACGGTTGGGGATGTCGAACACCGGTGCCACGGTGAGCTCGATCTTCGATGCGGCATGAAGGCTGCTTCAATGGCTCAATGACGAACCCAGCGACGCATCCTGGCTCTGATAGCAATTGTTGTAAAAGGCTCAGGATCAAACGTCGCTAGAACGGACACCCTCTCAGACCGCACACTCGATGAATTCGATGGACACGAATTGACGCAGCGCACGAACTTTCGGGTTTCTTTTCTTCCCCTTTTATTGACATCGGTTATCTGCTCGGCATGGCTCCCACGTCCCGCATCTCTTGCTGCGCCATCCCACAGCCACGAGACGTGGACGACATTGCCGGATCAGACTCTATCACTTGACACACACACGCACGCACGATGCGAAACTAGCGCCGCGCTCACCACTCAGCTGTCCAAGCAAAAAATTAGAAACACATACGCAGCAGATTAGAATCCAACACGGAGATGGCTCCTCTCCATTTCCTTTCGCGTGCGCGTCTTTGCCTTCCTCTTTATCATCACCAGCAGGCGGCAGCTTCCTCTATCGAAATGTTAGCTTTAAACCTTGCATAACTAATTTTAGTATAGTTTCACTGATTCCTGCATTCGCACGAGCTCCGATCTGTGGTTGCCGCGCAATTAGTGGCCAGAGCGCCTAGGAACGGAAGGAGACCGCGCCGACGAATCACGGGGATAGACATGAGCAATCCACGGCGCGGAATCAAATTCTATACTCAAATTTAGGTTGTTTGCATGTTGTTTTGCATAATAAATAGAGAAGAAATGATCAGAAAAGCTGCAGCTTGATCGTAGCACCAAATCCACTCTCCTTGGTGTCAGGTGTTCGTCCGGGTGTTCTTCCGGCGTTCGCAGGACAGTCGATTCGCCGAAGGTGTTCGTCCAGAGTCCCAACTACTGATCCAACTAAATCTCCTAACATGCAAGGCCGGGGCAATGGCGCCAGTGCGTTGCTTCTCCAACAACGGAGCCATCAGCCAGTGTATGAGACAAGAGCGAGTTCCACCGGCGTCTGGCGGAGGCCCTCCGCGTTCAGATCGCACCTACTATTTGGGTACGTCTCCTTGCAGTTGTCAGCCTCCCATAGCCGGCGGCATATGAGGAGCACGCTGCCACGCCGAGCGCGATGCCATCTCGGTACACGTGCATGGATGACATTCGAAGTGGTCTGGTGGCAAAGAGCGGGTGCCAGGGAGGCCCGGCCATTAGTGCTTCAGGTTGGGATTGTAGGTCAGGAAGTGTAGGGTGCTCGGCCGGGAGGTGTGTTGATGAAATGTCTCATTGAAGAGGGCATCTGTATTGTTATGAGATTGGAATCAGTATTAATCACGGAGTGATTACTACATAGGTCTCATCCTTCCATAATCACTTAATTAATTTATAGCAAAAGAATTGGGAGGATAAGAAAAGGAAGCCAAGAAGAGATAATATGTAAAATATAGTCTAACATCCCCACATAGTCGTAGCGTCAGTGAAACGGACATTGAGACTAGAGCAGAACTCGATAAAGACAAGAGAAGAAGACCTTTGGTGAAGATATGCACATCCCGCGAAGATATAGGCACATGCAGAACACATATGGCACCAATGACAACCTTCTCTCAAACAAATGAAGGTGTTTAGTATGCTAATATTGTATCAAATTAGACGAAAGGTATATGGCATTGATGTTGTCGTAGTACAACCAAGTGGCCTTCGACGAAGGGTATGAAGCTCATGTAGCCTCGGCTACGGTGTTGGAAATCGCATTGTACTCGGCTTCAGCGTTGGAACAGGAGACCGTATTATGGCGTTTAGAGGACTAAAACACTAAGTTGTCGCTGAGTAAGATAGCATAACTGAAGGTGGACTTACAGGTGTTAGGACAGCCGGCCTAGTCAGCATTAGAGTAGACAACAAGATCTGCCATAGGTGAGCACTGAATGTGTAAGATGAATTCCAATATGTCACAAACATAGCATCGAATCCACTTGAGTGCACAAAGATGAGGCTTTACATAGATTGTGCATGGAGAGACAGACTTACTACACTACATTGGAGATGTCAAGCTGAGTGAAAGTAAGGTAATGTAAAGCTCCAGCGAAGCTATGGAAATTCATCGGGTCTGCTAGAGGTGCACCATCAGTGTGAGGAGAGCTTGGTGTAGGTGTCAATATGAGTGGTGCATGGCTTGCAATCAGTTATGTCTGCTCGCTCGAGGATGCCAATGTTGTACTGCTACTGGCTAAGCAGAAGTCTAGAAGATTGTCGAGTGACACTGATGCCGAGAAAGTGATAGAAAGCTTTGAAGTTATTCATCAAAAACTTAGACTACAAGGATGAAATAGTCCACTGAAGGAGTTGTGTGAAGGAGGCAGTTAGAATAATGTTGTTCATATAAAGGAAGAGATAAATTGTATTGGCCCCATGGAAAAAAATAAACATGGACAACAGAAAGCATGCAAACCTATAGTACCAAGCCCTAGGTGTATGATTAAGTCTATAGAGGGACTTGTTAAGGCGGCACCATATTAGGATGAGTGGAGTTAACAAACCCTAGTGGCTGAATGCAATAGACTGTCTCTTGTAGGGTGCTATGGAAAAAATCATTCTTAACGTTGAGTTGATGAACATGCTAATCTCAAGACACTACAAGGCTAAGCATAGTTCCAACCGTGGCAGGTTTGACAACTAGGATAAATGTCTTGTTGAAGTCAATACCGGGTCATTGTGTGAACCCATGTAAGACCCAGCGAGCCATGTAACTATTGAGGGTGCAATATGACTAGAACTTATGTTTAAAAATCCATTTGTCTATAACAATGCTAGCACTAGCCGAACAAGGAACAAGATCCTATATACGGTTGGCAAGAGGCACAGTGAACTCGTCCTCTATTACGGTGTGCCAATTAGGATCCATAAGTGTTGCTTTGTAAGTCCATAGAACCAGCGATAGAGCAACAACACAAAGATTCAAACAATCAATAGGCTTGTGCACACCGTCCATCCCGCTTGTGGTCATGGCATGGCCATTGACCACGGGAGATTGCCCTAGCAGTGATGGTGGGGCTAGAGCATAGGCACGTTGATACGAGGTCGAGCGACAGTTAGGCATACTCCTACGAGCGAGTCAACCTGGGTGAGGAGTGGAGTAGCGCGAGTACAAGGTGGTCGTCCCAATCGGTAAAGCACGTGGGAGGTGAGGAGGCTAGCCTAGTTGGTAAGGTGCACAACGAGGAGGCTAGCTCAGTTGGTGAAGCATGTAGAGGTGAAGAGGCTGGCCTAGGCGGTGAGGCGCACGATGAGGAGGCTAGCCTAGTCGAATGGGTTAGCTAAGCTAGCCCGACGGGCGCCGATCCAATATGCAAGATTGGCCCAGTCAGCTGGATGCGTGTGGGCGAGTCGGTCATTGGTGGCGATGTAAACGCCGACAAAGTCGATTGGGCTAGCAGGGTGCCTAGAGCCGCTGACTTTTGGGCAATGGGTGCCTGTAAAGGAGCGGAAAAATCCTCCAAAAAATTGAGATCAGTAGCACTAACTAGAGATGGCCCCTCAACAAAAGGAAAAGAATGCTCATCGAACACAACATGACGTGAGATAATGAAACTAGATCATAACACTGATTTTTATGCTGGAGTGGATAACCAAGGAAGACACACATAATGGAATGAGACGAAAGCTTGTGTTGTGCAGTAGTGGAAATGTTAGGGTAGTATTTGTAGCAAAACATGAAAGGGCACATAGGATGAGTGAACTCCATATAGGGCAAAAAACAGGGTGTGGTGTTGAAGCGTCTTGGTGGGATGGTGATTTATAAGGTGTGTAGTGGTGTGGAAGGCCTCTACCTAGAAGAAGCTAGGAAGGCTAGCTCAAAAAAGCAAGTAGCGAACTTTGTTGTTTGATGGAATAAAGAAAGTGCTCAGCTTTACCATTATAGGGGGAGGTGTAGGGGCAAGACATCTGCATAGTGACGCCGTTGGTGAAAAAGAAGGTGCAGGCGGCATAATTATCGAATTCATGACCATTGTCGCATTGAATATTGTAGAAGTTAGTAGATATTTGAGTTTTAAGATAGGCAAAAAAATGTGACAACGAAAAAAGTATCGAATTTGAAGCATAAAAAAAATGTCCAAACGAAGTGGGAGTAATCATCAAGAATAGCAAGATAGTATTTATAGCGAGAGGTGATAACAATCGGAGACGTCCAGAAATCACAATGCAAAAGTTCAAAATTAGTCGAACCCCTAGTAAAGGAATTAGTAAAGGGGAGGCAGATGTGTTAGTCAAGCTGACATGCATGGCAAAGGTCGGTGGAGCCACCTTTCGACATGGGTAGAATGAAGGACTAGGCGACGTAGGCAAGGGCATCATGATCCAGGTGCCCAAGATAGCGGTACCATGTGATGTCAAAGGTGGAGCTAGCGGTGAGAGCTACGACTAGTGGTGATGGTGGCATGGGTAGGGCATGGTGGAGGGCGTATAAGGGACCGAAGCTATTGAACCTAGCAATCATGATTCTAGTATGGAGATCATTCACAGTAAAACCATAGGGGTCAAACTCGATGGAGCATCAGCTCTCAATAACAAAAGCAACGAATAGAAATGAGATTTGTAATTATGAGAGCAAAGCACAATATATCTTTAAGATTAAAAAAACAATTGGAGTGGTGAAGGTTAGTTTGCCTAATAGAGGTGATGGGTATAGAGGAATCGTTGCCAATGATAAAATGAGAGGGATCTTGAGAGGTGGGTGGTGGGTGAAAAAGAGGGTACCAACGTCAAAAGTTATGTGTACAGTGGTACCCGTATCTATATACCATTCATTTGTCATAGGTTGTTGCATTGTGGTGGTGTTGAAGGAGCCAACGAGGGAGGCCTGATCCCACTAGGATGGGATGCCATTGAACTAGCCCATGGGTGGAGGTAACCCATGAGGCATCAAGGGCTAACTTTGGATTGACAAGCCCATGACGCCCATGTAGGCTTGCTAGAGAGCCGCCTGCTGGTAGGTGTCCTAGGACAGAAGGCCAACAGGTAATGGGCTGGTGGGATGCCCAATAGGGTGAGGATTGAGTAGGCTATGACCCAATGGGCTTAGCCACATGTGGATGGTGTCAGCCCATGGGTTCTATGGCGATGGTCACTTTTCCTAGGTGTCACCTGCTTAGTTCGTGAGAGACCGGTTGCTGCTGCTTCCATTTCCCTGTTGGTTGATGTTGTTGTTGCCACCACTACAACACTGGTAATTGTGGGAGTTTGCCGCCGCATTGATTATTAGTGGCTCCACTCGGAGAACTCCTAGCGTCGAAGCCAGTGGCATGCGTTGGGTTAGAGCCTCCAATCTACTTTCTGGAGCCACTATTGCTGGTGCCAATAAGGAAGACGATGGATGTGCGGGTTGGTCACTATGCCTTGGAGAGCTCCTTTAGAATAAGTTGAGAACAAACATCAATGAACATCGGGAAAAGACGCTACATGTCAATTAGAGTCCATAGGTTATCAAATTTAGCACTCAAACCATTGAGGGTGGTAAGGACGAGGGTACGGTCCATCATAGGTTCGCCAAGGTCAGCGAGGTTCTCCACCATCATCTTCAACCAGTGGCGGTAATCAGCAATGAAGAGGTTACCTTGGTGGAACGCACAAAACTCAACGGAGAGGTTGAGGACGTGTCGCTTGCAGTTGCCGAGAAACTACATCTTGAGCCCACACCAAACTAAGAGAGCGATGACATCGGGTGTCATGACTTCGTAAAAGAGATAGGTTGAGATTGTGCCATAGAGCTAGCCTAGGACTACACAATCCATCTATACCCATTCGGCGCGGTTGGGGCGATAGTCATCGGAGAGGACATGGTCCATTAGAGCATATTTTGCCGAGGGCCATGAGGAAGAGGCAGCATCATAGGTAGAAGTTGGAGGCTGTGAAGTCGAGGGTGACCGGCACCAAGGCCTTGATGTTGAAGATGCTAACAACTTAGGTGTGGAGGGTGGCATGAGCATGATCAGGCAAGGCAGGCCATCGTGGGGAAGAAGGTTGCTGGGGTAGCCAGGCAAGGGTGGTAGGGGTGTCACATCAGATCACCTGAGTTGCACGGAGGCAAGGAGGGTTGTGAGCGTAAGTGCCAGGTGTGGAAGGATCGACGATGTAGGGGTCACGACCTCCGATGCCAGGGCGATGGAGGTGTCGGCGCTTGATGTTGCAGCCATGGTGGAGGAGAGGCTGGCACCGGTGGTAGTACCAGAAGGTGGCGTAAGTAGCCTATCGATGAAGGAGGACATGGCCTTGCGCGTGGCAGTGGAGGCCCTTGTCGCAACAGAGTTGGTGATGACTTTGGTAGTGTTGGTGTCGATGTCGAGGCCGATAAAGGGTTGGAAGACGACACGGATAGTGTCCACGATGACAACAACAATAATATCAAGGACGGTCTTAAGGGATATGAAGGATGCCATGGAGAGGGCGGTTGCCGCAGAAATAGCTATTGACATGGCGGCGTCGGGTAGGGGTGGCGCAGAGGAAGTAAGGAAGAAAACAGTGTGGGAGGTGTTTAGGGTTTAGAGAGCGAAAGTGGTAGATTGGTTCTTTATACTATGTTAGAAGATTGGACTCAATGTAATAATGAATTGATCATAGAGTGACTATATATGCCTTATTATTTTATAACTATTCAACAGATTTATAGAAGAGATAATATGCAACACGTATGAATGCACAGAAGATGTTTGATGGAATGGCAACAAGGCCGGACCGCGAGAGGTGGTGTTCTGGATTCTGATTGCTTCGTATGTTCGCCTAACGGGCTCAAGAATGTGCGGCAACAGGTAAGCGGCTTTCTTTACTCCAGGCATAGAGCGAGAGAAATATGTAGTATGGTTTGTGATTCTATTTATGTCTCATGCAAGTGTTGCTAACAACGAGTGGATGGTGGTTAACGAGATGCGTTAGACTGAGGGTGCCTCTTCTGTGGTGGAGCCTCACTTGACTACTTGCAGTCCGCGTCAAGAAATCTACAGGTGATGCCTGTTCCTCATTTGTTCTTGATGCGTGCAGGCGCCTTTAATGGTTGAATGGATATTGTTAAACGTATACATGCCAGTATTGTACACTCAGATAGATATGGCCCAAATGGCCCATTCCACTCCAGCCCAAATGCTTGTGTATGCTTCTAATAGCAATACAGAACTTTTGAGGTTGCATTTGTCTTCTCGTGGTATCAGAGCATGGTTTTCAACCCTAGCAGCTGATCCCCGTTGTCCGTCGGCCCGCCGGTTCATCGGCGAGCAGCCTCCTCTGTACCTTCTCCTTTAGATCCATCGTGCCATTCGCCACCGATCGCCGTGAGTTCGCGATTCGACCGTCGCTGCAGATTGTGTGGGCCCAAAGCTCTGCCGCGCGGGGTCGCCGTCCTGCGCCCTTCACCCATCTCCGCGGCACGATTCGCCGCCCTTCTCCAACCACGCAATTCGTCGCGGCTGCTTGTCGCCCAGCCGCGTGGGCCGTCGAGTCGCAGCCTCTTGTCCCCAACTGCGTGGTCCGTCGAGTCGCCATTCACGCAGACCGTCGCGGTTGCCATTGCCAGCGGTGTGTTGGCACGACTGTTCTTCATCAGTGCGCTGCTCATCACTTGCTGTACATACAGGTTATGCCTGCCCGCTCTCCTCTACTGGTACTACTGCTGCTCTGTCTACCAATTTCTGCAGAAAGTCAGAAAATCCAATAGGTCATGAGTGCACATACTTGACATGTTTAATTGGGTTGCTAGTGTTGCTATCGTTACTTGATTCAAGATTGCCGTCTCCACTGGGTTCAAGACTCAAGTCGACAGTGGTATTTGATTTGTTCTATTATCATGGTGTCAGATGGAATTCTTGGTTCTTATCCGTATGCTGCCATAGCATCGTATTCATCTGTATCAAGTTCTCCACCAATTGCCTGACACCCATGGATTTTGGACTCGGGAGCCTCCTTTCATATGTCTTGTGATGATTCATGGCTCACATCATGTCGACCCGTTGAAAATGGTGCCAGGATTCATACAGCTGATGGGACATTGTGTAAAGTCACTCATCAGGGAGCTGTCTGTGCCCCTCGGTTTGTAGTACCTGATGTCACACTTGTCCCAAAACTATCTATGAATCTCATGTCTATTGGCCAGCTCACCAACAAGTATTGCTTTGTTGGATTTGATAGTACTTCATGCTTTGTGCAAGATCGCCACACAAGAGAGGTCATTGGCACGGAACATCGTCAGAAAGGATCTGCCGGGCTCTATATCCTTGATAGCTTTAGTTTGTCATCATCGCCCACTGATACAACTATTGTTAGTTCTTTTGTGTGTTCTTCAGCTTGCAAGTCCTTCCTACAATGGCATCATCGATTGGGTCAGCTTGTGTGGTTCTCGCCTAACCACTCTTGTCAATCAAGGTGTTCTTGGTCCTGTTTCTATTGACACCACATTTACTTGCAAAGGTTGTAAAGTTGGCAAACAAGTGCAACTCCCATACCCTGCAAGTACCTCTAGGTCAAGTCGACCTTTTGATTTGTTTCACTCTGATGTTGGGGGGAAGGCCCCCTTTTCTTTCAAAGGAGGCTACAATTACTGTCATTTTCATTGATGATTACTAGATATACGTGGGTCTATTTTATGAAGTATTGTTCTCAGCTATTGTCTATATATTAGTCCTTTGCTCAGATGGTTCATACTCAGTTTTCTAGTTCAATTCACATTTTTTATTTTGACTTAGGAGGGAGTATATATCCAATGCTTTTTGTCACTTTCTGATATCTCAGGTCACTCTTCCTCAACTTTCTTGCCCTAGCTCTCATGTTCATAATGAAGTTGCTGAGTGTAAACATCGACATATCATAGAAATTGTTGGAACGCTTCTCATTGCATCTTTTGTTCTAACTCATTTCTGGGCAGAGGCTATTTCTACAGCCATCTTCTCTTCAAGGCAAATCTCCTAGTGAGGTGTTATTTGGATCTCCTCCTCATTATGACCACCTTCAAGTTTTTGGCTATACTTTTACTTCTTACATGTACCTCATGAACACACCAAGTTGACAACCCAATCAATTGAGTGTTTTTCTTAGATACAGTCTTGAGCATAAATGCTATCTTTGCAATGATCTTTCCTCACGCCATTTTCGTTTTTCTCGAGATGTTACTTTTGATGAGAACAAACCCTTCTTTTATTCTCCTAGTAGTCAGACTTCTACTCCCACAGATTCTTTTTCGTTTTTTTTACTTTCCACCTATTCCTTCATCAGAGTCTTTGGCTCCATCACCTAGACCACATTCTCCACCTTCATCACCATTTCTATCGTCTTCACCATTACCCACACTACCTTGTCCACCTTCACCATCGTCTATACCACCTTGTCCATCTCCACCCTTGTCAGTACCTCCTCCACCATCACTCATCCTAGCTTCATTGTAACCCACACCAGCTCCTTCAACTACAACATTAGACACATTTCCTTTGCACTATAGTTGTAGACCTGGAGTTCATAATGAGTTGCAATCATCTCCATCTACTCCTAATGATCTGGTAGTTATCACTTATGTTCTAGTTGATGGTTCACCTACTACAAGGTATAATTTACATAATCGTGATGCCCCTCGTACACCTAATAGAGATGATTTTGTTGTTGGAGCTGCAATTGAGTCATCTACTTATTAGGAGGCAATTGCTCTACCTCAGTGGCAATTGGCTATGTTTGAGGAGTTTGCTGCACTAGAGTGTACTAATACATGGGATCTCGTTCCGTTGCCATCTCATACCGTTCTTATCCCTTGTAAGTAGGTGTACAAAGTTAAGACTATGTTAGATAGTTTAGTGGAGAGAAACAAGGTTGGTCTTGTTGCCAGAGGTTTTCAGTTGGCTCATGGTCGCGATTATGATAAGACACTTGCTCCTATTGCTCATATGACTATAGTGCATACTTTAATTGCTATGGTAGCTTCTCATTCTTGGACTGTCTCGTAGATGGATGTCAAGAATGCTTTCTTTCATGGTGACCTTTATAAGGAGGTATATATGCAGTCACCTCCTAGTGTAGACGCTCCACTGGGGCATGTATGGCACCTTTGTCGTGCGTTTTATAGTCTCAAGCAATCTCCGCATGCTTGGTTTGCACGGTTTAGTTCTATGGTTTGTGCTGCTGATTTCTCTCCTAGTGATCACGATCTTGCTTTGTTCATACACACATCTAAGCATGGATGTGCCCTTCTTTTATTTTATGTTGATGACATGTTGATTACTGGAGATGATTTGGAATACATTGCTTTCATAAAAGGGAAACTCAGTGAGCAATTTGCGATGTCTGATTTGGGTCCTCTTAGCTACTTCCTAGGGATTGAGGTCACCTCTATAGTTGATGGTTACTACTATATTGAGGATCTTATTGCTCAGTCAGGTCTCATTGATAATATAATTGCTACTACTATGGAGTTGCATGTTCAACTCCATTCCACAGATGACACTCTTCTTGATGATCCTTCTAGATATCAACATCTTGTTGACAGTCTTGTCTATGTTATTGTCACTCGACCAGATATTACTTATGTCGCTCACATTTTGAGTCAGTTTGTCAGTGCTCCCACTTCATTTCACTATGGTCACTTACTTTGTGTGTTGCGCTACTCGAAGGGTACTACAACTCGACTCTTGTTCTATGCAAGGTCTAGTCTGCTTTAACTTTGTGTTTTCTCGGACTCTACTTGGGTGAGTGATCCTATTGATCGTCGCTCTAACTGACTTGCATTTTTCTAGGCACTTCTCTTCTTAGTTAGAAGTCCAAGAAACAGACAACTGTATCTCGATCCATTACAGAGACAGAACTTCAGGCTCTTGCCACCACCATTTTGGAGATTGTGTGTTTATGTTGGCTGCTAGTTGATTTTGGTATCTCATGTGATGTTCCCACGCCTCTTTTATATAACATAGAACTTCAGGCTCTTGCCACCACCACTTCGTAGATTGTGTGGTTACGTTGGCTACTAGTTGATTTTGGTGTCTCATGTGATGTTCCCACACCTCTTTTATATGACAACACTGGAGCAATCTAAATTGCCAATGATCTAGTGAAGCATGAGTTGACAAAACATATTGTTGTTGATGTCTCTTTCACGCATTCTCATTGTCAACAGTCAACCATTGCTCTCCAGTATGTACCCTCTGAGCTACAAGTTGCTAACTTCTTCACCAAGTCTCAAACTCAGGGGCTTCACTGGCTAAATCTTGTCAAAATCAATGTGGTAGATCCACCTTGAGTTTGAAGGGGGTTTTAAACATATACAAACTAGTATTGTACACTCAAACGGATGTGGCTCAAATGGCCCATTCCACTCCAGCCCAAATTCTTGTATATACTTCTCCTAATAGCAATACAGAACTTTTGAGGTTGCATTTGTCTTCTCAGATATGACATTAGAGTCAAATGTTCTAAGCTACTGCTGTGCCTATACGCTTGGAGGAAAAATGGCGCAATATGAATGTGCTCGAGCAAGCGCAAGAAAATCTCCTGGATTGAACGTGCTGCTCGACTGAATTGCTATTAACGGAATTTTTTTTATTTCTCAAAACAGGACTTTTCTTTAACATAACCTAACACCCACTACCTGCTGATCCGCTGATGAGATGATCTGTCAACCGTGAACAGTTCCAACAGATAATTGTAGATGGCAACTATGTCTGATGTTGACTCTGAACAGGTTTATCTGAGTTTCTTCTTTGAGCATGTGCAAGATTACTAAGATATCATCATGGATCTCAACAGTTGCAACGACGAATGCAACCAGCTGTAGCCACTGCCTACTATGTTTGACCTGAAAAGCTAGTCTATGGTGGGACTAGTGCACTGATGACTTGCAACTGGGAAGCCACCTCTTAGTTTCCATATATCTGTTGTTAGGAGTTAAGGGGATGGACTACCACTCACGCCGCCAGTTAGCAAGAAATATCTTCTGAATGGAGATCTCAATCAAGTTGAGGTATTTGTTCTCGCCTTCGTCTGTCATAATACTTCCATTTCTCATCAACTTCATACATCCAGATTGCAAATTAATATTTGAAAGAGACACCCTCCTTCCAGGACAATCTCTGATATGCTAACCAGACTTTACCCTCAAGAAATGGTGCCTTCAAGTTTGGTTTCAACTTCTCATATTTTTTATACTGTGCTGTCAGTATCTGGTTCACTAACTCGTCATCTTGTTCCTATGATTACTTGCCAGTTTGGCAACCCAACTTGTATTGCAGCTGTGATTCCTCATCAATTAGCCTCTCAGAGAAGGGCATATTACAAATAAATGTGAGTGATAACGTTCTTATATCAATTTCAAATTACACGAGTACTACTTCCAACTCTGCTGTTGCAGTGCTTCTTGATAATGGAGATCTTGTGATTAGAGACCAAGTAAATAATTCCATGGTGCTTTGGCAGAGTTTTGATAACCCAACTGGTATACTGATATCTGGAGGGCGCCTGGGATTCAATTCAATCACCGGCAATAACGTCTCCTTATCTTATCCTAGTAGTCTGGATAACCCAGATTCACCAGTCTACACTCTGCCACTGGATGCAACTAAAAGGCGACAGTTTATTATCCAGCATAATCCTATTGGTTTGGCATTTTCGGGTACTTTTCCTAGCTGGATGGACATTCATGAAGATGGAGATTACACTCTAACATTAAATGGAACGAATACATACATGATTTTAAATAGCTCTGGGTTTATTGAATTTGGTAAGCAAGACTTACGTAGTAATGTTCTATGGTCTGCTCCAGAGAGTTCATGTGACTTTATTCATACTGTGGACATTACTGCACTAGACCAGGCTCTTGCATATGCCCTATTGGTTTTGTTTCACCATACGCAGGAGAATGGATTGCTCTTAGTTGTTCGAGGAAGGTGCCTATGAATTGTGGAAGGGGTGCCTCAACTCATCCAGAAACTGGATTTTATCCAATAGATGGTGTGTATAAATTCCCTCAGAACTCTTGGTCTTCAGATGCCACAAGCATGAAAGAGTGTGAAGCCTCTTGCACAAGGGACTGTACCTGCATTGCCTTTGCTTACAATACAACATGCCTACTTTGGTTTGTGGAGTTGCGGAACATAGTAGTGCTTGACTCTGGTTCAAATGGTAATCGATTGTACATTCTTATTGCTACCAATCAGCAACAGAATTCAGGCTCTAGAGCTGCTCCTCAGTTTTCAAACAAAAATAAGGTAATTGTTCTATCAGTAATGTGTATGTTAGCTGTCATTGCTATTGTTATTATTTTTTTATGGAGATTCCATATAAAATTACTCACAGCAAAGCCAGTGTATGAAAATGAAATCCTCATGGTTTTCTCGTTTTCCCAAATAAAGAACTCGACAAAAAATTTCTCTGAAAAACTTGGAGAAGGTGGCTTTGGCTCTGTTTTCAAGGGTACAATTTTAGGTTCCATGGCCGTGGCTGTCAATAAGCTAAAAGACCTCACACAAGGAGGGAAGCATTTTCGAGCAGTGGTACAGACTGTTGGCATGATTCAGCACAACAATCTTGTTCGTCTGCTTGGATTCTGTGCTGATGGCAGCAATAGGTTGCTGGTTTATGAGTACTTGACAATGGCTCCTTAAACTCCCATCTCTTTTCTGGGAATTCTGAAAAGTTGAGCTGGGAGCTCCGGTACCAAATAGCACTTGGAACGGCAAGAGGTTTAGCTTATCTGCATGAAGAGTTCAAGGATTGCATTGTACACTGACATGAAACCAGATAACATACTTCTTGACACAGAGTTCTGTCCTAAGATTGCAGATTTTGGTATGGCGAAGCTTCTGGCTCGAGACTTCAGCAGGGCACGGACAACTTTGCGAGGGACCATTGGATATCTTGCACCAGAGTGGATATCAGGTTTGCCAATCACACATAAAGCAGATGTTTACAGCTATGGAATGATGCTTCTTGAAATCATATCGGGGCAAAGGAACTCGAGAAGATCAATGCAGGGAAGCACACTTACTTTCCCATCTATGCAGCATGTAAGGTGAATGAAGGTGATGTTGTGTGCCTGTTGGATAGCAGGTTGGAGGGGAATGCTGATGCAGAGCAGCTGGAAAGAGCTTGTAGAATTGCATGCTGGTGCATTCAAGATGCTGAGGATCAAAGGCCAATGATGGGGCAAGTCGTTCACATGCTAGAGGGTGTTACGGATGTTGAGGTCCCTCCTGTTCCAAGTTCACTTCAGAACTTTGTGGCCATGGAGGATAGTTGTACTCAATGTAAAGAACTTTGCTAATATCTGAAGTCTCTTCAGGTGCATCAGGTTGGAATTTGTATTGGACTTGAAGGTCATTCGTTTTTGTATTTTTCTTTCTTTGCAGTAAAATGCAAACTTTCCTGTGTGTCCTTGAGGCCTTCAAGTTTCAGCTCCTGCTTCGCCGGGCGACTTCTCTGTTCATTTGCTTATATATTTGTAAATTTATGGGCCTGGTTCCTTGTGGGACTGGACAACATATGCAACGCCTATGGTTGTCAGAGATGTGCCGTGCTCTCTGTATGCATTGCTTGTTCATACCTGATAGTGATACTGATGAGTAGCATAGGCCTTTCAGTATGATCCTCAGTTTCATTTTCATGTGAATATTTGAGTGACTAACAGCACTACCAGCCTATGACTTAACGGAACAAAAAGGTAGGCCAATGATCTGAGAGAGCCATCTAGACTAGGGCAATCCAATTGAGCCTCAAACTTCTCATTTGGATTGGCCCTTTTTCGAAGTACGTATGAAGGTGCAGTTCATCTAAACTTGATTCATGAAGTTTCAAAAAAAAAAAAACTTGATCCATGCAACAAGAAGTGGATTCTTCCGTGATTCGTGTTGGGCCAACACCACAGACCAACAATATCTATATTTCAAGGCCGAGCCCACCACAGGCCAACCATCCCACCCTATCTGTTAAGATGGGCCTGCTTGACCACCCGCCGCACCGCACGGCATGGCGCAGCCGCTGCCGGTTGGCGACGCCGGGGGCCTGACCTCCGCGAGCGTCCTTGTCGATCGCCGCGGATGCGGCCATGCGGGTTTCGATGCGCCGCATTTCGCAAGCAGATCAGCTTGCTTAGTCACCATCTCTCCGCCGCCGTTGTTACCGACGCCAGACGGCCAGAGTCCCCAGTGTGCAGCCGGCTGTGTCGAGGTTGGGTGCACGTCGGGTGAGCTGGACGTCTGGGCGAAGCCAAGGTGTTCGACGAAATGGCTCAGCAACGAGGCGCGTTTCCGGCGGCCTGCCGGACTGTTCCCAAGGTAACTGTTCCTTCAACCCAGCGGCGAATAACATCTGTTTCCTTGGAATACCGTGATATGATACTGGGCATGATGAGACACTCCTGGTGGCAAATTGGCAATGATAGGGTCTTCAGAGTAATGATAGATTTCTGATGTGTGCAAGAAATCTTATTAGGAAGTGGTGAATTACAAGCTCTGCGTCCTCCCGTGTGGGCGGCTTGGGACAAAAAAAACCCTAGCTGGTGCTCCTTCCAGCCTTCCACCTCGTCGTCGCTGGAGCAAGTTGCTGCAAAGCTGTGCAGTGAGCCATGATGGTGGCGGTGAGGCCATTTCCCCAGCAGTGAGTTGTCTCTGGCGTGGGAGAGGTGGTGCGGCGCAACAACGAGCTATGAGGAGGAGCACATCAAGATGAAGCAGAGGAGGCTACTTTGGTGGCGTGCAAAGGTGGTGAGGCAGAAGGCTGGGACGACAAGGTGGCTGATCTCCCTCCCAACTTCCCCTTGGTGAGCCCGATGGGGCGTAACCGAGGGCAAGATTTGGTGCCGCCATGGTTGGATTCAATGCCCGCATAGCCGAATTTGACGCCCTTGTGATGGATCTAGCCGGGGTCGAGCGGCAGCGCGACGACCTGGAGGCTGGCGCGGTGTGGGCTAGAGGAGACAACAGCAAGAAGTCGACACGAGCGATGGCAAGGGTGGCCCATACAACTGACGGCGACAAGTGGCCAACACGGGCAACGACAACATTGGCGTGGTAAGCTACGACTTTGGCGACGGGCATAGCTACGGCTCAGACGATAGGCATAGTAGATAGCATTGGCCAACTGCAAGGTGGCCGACGGTGGCAGTCATGGGCGGTGGCTAGTCCCTCTGCTGGTGGCCAGCTACCCTAATGATGGGCATGTGCATGGTGGAGTGGTAGGCGGTGGCAGAGTAGGGTCCCTAGAGGCGAGGAGGAACTATCGGATCTAGTTTCCTAAGGTCGGATTCAGCATCTCTCCGTAGATGGCCCACAACGGTGGGATGACGAAGGGTAGTAATGAGAGATGGTGGCAGCAAGGCTCGCGTGCTCATTGCCCATGTGATGTGTAGGGAGACGATGCTGTGCCAACGGTTCATTGGAGCTTAGCAGCGTGTGGAGGACCGGTTCTACTCCTTGATAGCCTACTGGTGGTGGGGCGCTAGTATGGTTACCGCACACTGAAGGTGGCTCAGATGGTGGTGGTTGACGGCAATGACAAGGAAGCAATGGCATGGTGAGGATAGGAAGTTTCTAGGTGAAAGCCTAGCTCATCGGGGCTAGCAACGGCGACGCTTTCGAGCGCTATAACGTACTTATGGGTGTTGTCGTGGCTTCCTCCTCTTGTTGGTAGATTCTTTAGGTGAAAACCACATCTTGTTTTCTCGGGATGGGCGATGGAGGCATCCTTGGCATTGTGACCTCCCTGGAGGCGTCGTTTGAAGGTCTACTTCCTTTCAATCTTTCTCCAGACAATCGTCCTTTTACGGTGGTGCTTCTAACCTTCACAAGATGGCCACACTAGTAGCCTATGCAAGGGAGAACGGATCCATCTCTCCCTATCCCTCTCTAACCCAAAGGCGTGGATGGAGTATAGTAGTTGGGATGTAGTGATGATTTTCTGTTGTTGCTCAGCAGTGGGCTCTTGTGTTGTAGGCGCGTGGTGTGGCTTGTTAGTTTTGTTTTTTTTTTCTAATTATAACCTTTTGGAGCTATGGTTTTATAATTTTTTTCTACTAGATCAATACGAAACCTCATACTATCCTAGGTTTAACTCAACTCAACTGAACACAGCCTTTCAGTCATAGATAAGTTGTGGTAGACTAGAATTAAAACCCAACAAGAATATCCAAATCATGATTCATACACGTCAATAACTGCTTTCCAAGTATTACTATTTAAGTACAGATCTTCAGCTATATCTCACTCTTTTAAGTCCATTTTTATTGTCTCTCTTTATATTAGTTTTAATATTTCTCTATCTCTCTTCACATTATTATCTTAACTTATGATTCTATAATGTATTGGCGTCTCGGAGGATCTCCTTTGGATATGGCCAAATCACCTCAACCGATGTTAGACAAACTTTTCTTTAATTGGTGTTACCCCTAGTCGATCATATATATTCTCGTTCTGGATTCGATCCATTCTTGTATGACCACAAATCAAACGTAACATACGTATTTCTGCAACACTCAGTTGTTGAATATGACGTTTTTTTATATTAACATTCTGCTTTATATAGCATAGCAGTTCTAATCGCCGTTCTATAAAACTTGTCTTTTAGTTTCTGTGGTATTCTCTTATCACAGAGAATACTAGATATTTGGCGCCACTTCAACCAACCTACTTTGATTCTATGGTTAACGTCCACATCAATATCCTAATTCATCTATAGCATCGATCTTATATATCAAAAATTGTTTTTCTTAGATACTACTTGGTCTCCTAAACTCATATCTCATTCCTCGTGTGCGATAGTGTCAAAGTCACAACTCAAGTATTCAATTTTAGTTCTGCTTACTCTAAAACTTTTAGACTCAAGAGTCTGTTGCCACAACTCTAGTTTTCTATTTACTCCTGTATGGCTCTTATTGATTAACACTAAGGGATATACACCAAGTGATATCTCCTCATCCATTACCAATAAAAAAAGGTAAGGGCTTAAGGCTGATCCGTAATGTAGTCCTATTTTAATTAAAAAATAATCTGTGTTGCTATCATTTGTTCGAATACTAGTCATAACATTATTATACATATCCTTGATGAGATAGACATACTTTATTGGAACTTTATGTTTATCCAAAGCTTATTATATAACATTTCTTGATATCTTATCGTAAGCCTTTTCAAGTCAATAAAAAATATATGTATGTCCTTCTTCTACTCTCTAAATTGTTCCATCACTTGTCTTATTAAGAAAATTTGTTCTGTGGTTGATCTTCTGAGCATAAAACCAAATTGGTTCATAGAGATTTGTGCCATTCCTCTTAAACGGTGTTCGATAACTCTCTCTCATAACTTTATAGTATGGCTCATCAACTTAATTCTCTGTTAATTAGTATAACTTTAGATATCTCTCTTATTCTTATAGATTGGAACCAATATACTTCTCCATTCCTCAGGCATCATATTCGATTGAAAAATATTGTTAAACAACTTAGTTAACCATACTATAACTATATCTTTGAGACATCTCCACACTTTTCTCATATTATAGCTATATGGTTTCTAAATATTGGAATACTATTAGGGCCTATCGGCTTACCTCCTTTCATCATTTTCAAAACTTCTCTAACCTTAGATTTTTAGATTCTCCGCACAAAAATCTTATTAGTGTCATCCGAAGAGTTGTCCAACTGAACGATAGTGTCCTCTTTCCTACCATTGAGCAAATTGTCAAAAAAACTCTTGCCATCTATCTCTAATTTCATCCTTCTTCACCTAGAGCTACTTTCTCTCATTCTTAATACACTTAACTAGATTGAAGTCCCTCGACTTCCTATCACGAGCTCTAGTTATTCTATAGATGTCCTTCTCTACTTGTTTCGTACTCAGACGTTGGTACAGATACTCGAAAACCCGTCTCTTTATCTTACTTATAGCTCGTTTTGCGGTCTTTTTTGCCATCTTTTACTTCTCCATATTGTTCTCACTCATATCATGATGTAAGCGTTTATAGCATTTTTTATTTTCCTTAATAGCTTTTTGTACGTCTTCGTTTTATCACCAAGAGTCTTTAGTTTTACATCCACTCTCTTTGATCACTACAAATATCTCTGAAACAGTCTTCCGTATGCATGTTACCATTTTCTCGTATATGTTATTTGCATCGTCTTTTTCCTTCAAGAACACTTTTCGATAACTCTTTTTTTAAAGAAATTTGATGTCTCCCCTTCTAACTTCCACCACTTGGTTCTTGTAATTTTAATTTGTTTATTTCTACGAGCATACACTAAAAAACGAAAGTCGACCACCACCAGCTTATATTTAGAAACCATATATTCTTTAAGTATCAACTTACAATCCATACAAGCTCGTTTATCCTCGTTTCTCATAAGGACAAAGTCAATCTTTAGGTTATTTTAAAAAAAGAAATCTTATTAGTAGGCGTTCCTTTATTTTCTTGGCCGGCTGTTCTAATTGACAACGGGTTGCCAGTTAATTGCTCCGTTTTGAGCAGCCAACGTATAGATCGTTTGCCAAATTGGCACATGGTTCTAGAGTGATTAATCACTGCATGTATAGCCAACCCTAGCTATTGTTGACTTGTGAAATCAAACCATCTCCGCTTTTTTTCTATAAGGAATCTTCTCTTATGACCAGTCTCTTGTTTGGTTGGAAGGGATGGAGTATCCTTATGATAAAGGCAGATAGCACAGTGCCATACACCCATACCCCATTAGTTTTAGTGATAAATCTCATTGAAATGAAGAAGGGAAACAAGTGCAAGCCTTTGCCGTTGTCCTCCTCCATAGTAATACTTCTATCATCCACCATCTTCATACATCTCATGAACGAGTTAGCATATGCAACTAGTGCAACAGATACCCTCTTACCAGGCCAATCTCTGCGTGGAAACCAAACTTTAGTCTCAAAAGATGACTCTTCCAATCTAGGTTTCAATTGGTTATCTGCTTTGTTCGGCATCTGGTTCACTAACTCAATCTGTGATAAGTTAGTATGGGAGCCTGATAAAAATTACCCAATCGGTGACCTTCAATCTGTATCACTCACTCTCTCAGAAGATGGCACCTTACAACTACTCAGCATGATTCTCTTCTTTGGTCAACTCATTATGTGAAGGGAACCTCAATTTCTATTGTTCTAGTTCTTCTTGACATAGGAAAACTTGTCATAAGAGACGAAACAAATGATTCCATGGTGCTCTGGCTGAGTTTTGATTATCCAACTGATGCGATACTTCCCGGAGGAGGTTTTGGATTCAACAAAATTATTGGCAAGAACATCTCCCTTCGCTCATCTGACTACTATTCTACTCTAGAGTTAGACACAAGAAGAAATCTAGGATTTATAATCCGATATATTCTTTGTGGTTGGATGTTTGCTGACACCTTTCCCAGCTGGATGCAACTTCGTGAAGATGGCACCAATTTTTTAGCGTTCAACAATGCACAAACTTAGTTGTCTTTTAATGGACTGTCTATCAATCTCAACAAACTAGGGGAGTGCAATTATAGGTCCTGTTATCTGTGGTTTTATCCAGAAGTTACTTTGAATATTGTGGCCCTTATGGACATTCCTGTTCCTCAGAATGTGAATTCCCTTTAGATAATTACAAATGGTACATAGGAAGAGAGGGCAGAATTTGGGGTTTTTCAAGATTAGTGCTGATAAATTGTGCCAAAGTGATGTTCTATCGGATAGATGGCATTGATAGCTTTCCTGACAGCCCTCAGTTCTTAACAGTCAGGAGCACTGAAGAGTGTGAAGCTGTTCGCTCAAGTTACTGTTCCTGTATAGCCTATGCATATGACGTTACATGCCTACTATGGTACGGGGAGCTGTGGAATGCCACGATGCAGGGCTCTGGTTCTGTTGGAAGACATATATACGTACATGTTGGCCAACGAGAAACAAGTATTAAGAATAGTAAGCGTGCTAATATTGTTGTACTAGTAGCAGGTATATCATTCCTCGTCATTGGTGTTGGGTTTATTCTCTTGTGGAGATTCCATAGAAAGTTATTCACAACCAGATCAGTGGATACCAATTGTGGTCTTATGGTTTTCTTGTATGCCGAAGTGAAAACACGACAAAGAATTTCTCTGAGAAACTTGGAGAAGGTGGTTTCGGTAGTGTTTTTAAGGGTATATTGCCAGGCTACTCTGTCATGGTCGTGAAGAAGCTAAAATGTGTTGTCCAAGTAGAGAAGCAATTCCGGTCAGAGGTGCAGACCATTGGGATGATCCAAACACACAAATCTTGTTCATCTACTTGGGTTTTGTGCTGAAGAAAGAAACAGGCTGCTGGTGTATGAGTATGTGCCAAATGGTTCTCTAAGTTCTCATCTTTCCTCAGAGAGCTCAGAAAAGTTATGCTGGCAATTGAGATACTTTATAGCACTCAACTGCGAGAGGTTCGGCTTATCTACACGAGGAATGCACGGATTGCATTGTACACTGCGACATGAAACTAGATAACGTACTTCTTGACACAGATTTCTGTCCTAAGATCGCAGACTTTGGTATGGCAAAACTTTTGAATCGAGATTTCAGCAGGGCACTGACAACAATGCGAGGGACTATAGGATATTTTGCGCCAGAGTGGATCTCAGGACTACCCATTACACATAAGGCAGATGTTTACAGCTATGGAATGATGCTTCTTGAAATCATATCAAGGCAAAGGAACTCAGAGAAGATCAATGAAGGGAGGTCCACTTACTTTCCCATCTATGCTGCATGTAAGGTGAATGAAGGTGATGTTATGCGCCTATTGGATAGCAGGTTGGAGGGAAATGCTCATGCAGAGCAGCTGGAAAGAGCTTGCAGAATTGCATGCTGGTGCATTCAGGATTCTGAGGATCAAAGGCCAATGATGGGGCAAGTTGTTATCATGCTAGAAGGTGCTATGGATGTTTTAGTCCCTCCTATTCCAAGGTCACTTCAGATCTTTGTGTGCATGGAGGATTACTCTACAGATCTGGATAGTTTCTGAAACCTATTTTTACCTGATTCATGTTTGATACAATGTAACTACATGAAGTCTATGCTTTTCGCATTTCAGAAACTGCAGTGAAACACACATACACAGCTGGTGTTTGCTGCAGTTTTAAGCGGTGTCTTCACTTCATGCTTTTGTCGAGCGGCAAGCTCGTTAATTTGTGAAACTATAGTCTGTATGCAAGGCATAATATTCCGAGTTATTGCTTTTTCTCTATGTGAACATTGTGAATTATTGACAGCGGTATGCTCTAAGTTCTTGTAATTATTTGAGGAACTTGAAGCATGACTGACACCTTAAAGTTGAAAAAGGACGTTTATCCTGGATATGGACATAGTCACAAAGTTTTCAAATCAATGATATTGAGAATTGAGGTCGAAAAACGTATTACGCTACTTATAAAAGATTTTTATAAGGTGGAGATAAAAATGTTCTCGCGTTTTTAAGATAGGGACGGTATTCCCAGTTCGAGAAACGCTGTCATTGATGCTGTTTTCTGGTCTCGTGGAGTTTGGCTCAGATCCTAAATTATTTGAGTTTTTCTATAGCTGTTAAGAAGGCATCAGAACAGGAGACATCATAGTTTTTTTTAATAATAAGGTATTGAGAGATACCACAAATTAATACCGAAAAATGTGCTACTCTTTATATATATCTTATGGACTCTGAAAACACTCAAATTATTTTGTTCCCAGGAGAGTCTATGGTGCTCAGCCAATCCTCCGCGGTGTAGAGGTTAGCCGCCTCCGTCAGGTGAACCCCATCCCAGAACAAACGAGCAGAAGGATCCTCGCAAGTGATCGCGCCCTGATCGCCTCAGAAAGCTCTCCCAGGCCCTCAGCAAATCGTAAGAACCATCATCTTCAAACCCTGCAGCAATTGCAACCATCAACCTCGTTGCTTCCCTTTGCTGCAAAGATCCTACTTAACATGTACAGAAATATGAAAAATCTGATGCATGGTACTACTGACCAAACTTGCCAGGCGACTGCGCCATCTCCTTGATGGGGCTGAAGAAATCGGCGTAGACGATGCTGACATCCGGGTGCCTGGCCCGGAGATTGTCGAGGGATTCTTGCAGCAGCGAGTTGTGATGCATTGCTAGTTCGTTCTGCTCCTTCAGGCAACCGCTGGCTGGGTTGTAGTCATCTGGGTCAGCTTGATCAGCAAACATATCAAGAATTGGTGGCGTGCAACCTGACGGTATCATTCCTGTAACGACCAAATTCTTCGCCCCGTGCTTGATCAACCTCTGTCATCATTAGCATAGTTCGTCGAGTGATCAATACTAGTATTACTTGTATTCATTTCAATTCCTGATTAACAAGGTTGGCAATCTCAGTCTGCAGATTGTTACATGATTGATCAATGTAGACATGGAGATGGTTTTGATGATATCTGGGACGAACGATCTGATTTCTTGCATGCTCTTCTTCTGGAAGGAGTAGTATTCGTTGAATCCGAATTAGCTAGGCCAAGATAGAGGGACCCACGTGAGTCCCACTTTTTTCTTTCATTTCCTTTTTTCCTTTCGCTTCTTTCTTTCTTCTCTTCCTCCTCTTCTCTTCTCTTTCTCCTCTCCCTCTTTGATTCCTTCTCATGCGGGTGGCGGCAGGCGACGAGCACCACTAGCATAGGAGGGCAACAGGGCGTCACACAGGTTGAAGGGCATCATGGGCGGCATCGATAGGAGAGGCACACGTGGGAGACGTGGCCGTGCTGCATGCAACATAGGGAGGAGGTGATGGCATGGTTGCGAAAAGGGGGTGGCAGCGTGGGGAAAGGGCAACACTGGTGTGAAAGGGCGTCGGGGCAACACACAAGTAGAGGAGAGGAAAGATGGCGTCAACGTGAGAATAGGCATTGGCGCAGGAAGGTGATGAGGCATGGACAACATTGGCACGACTACTAGAGAAGGAGGAGAAGAAGACATACGAATATGGCTACCTTTGCAGTGCAACAACGATGGCAACTTTCCTGGTGGTTCGACTTGGTGATGACGATGACTCGAAGTGGTAAAAATGGACATGCGGGAGGTGGAGGTATTATGTGAGACTCTAAAAATTCTTATAGCCTCTTTTGACGCACCACCGAGGTTAGCACAATGAGTAGGTTTACTGTCACATTCTTTCTCTCTATAGCTCTTCTTTGCTGTATGTTTGCTTGGAGTAAGGGAGTGGGTATCAGCTTGGAGGGAGAACGAAAATGTCAGGAAACTAGTTGACCTTGCCAGTGAGAGCATAGAGAGATAGAATGGGGGATGTGTACGTGTATGCCCGGTGTAAGGTCATGGGTGGCACGAATATACGTACATGCTTGTGGTTTGCTTGCTCTCATAGGAAAAGGAGGGTGGTGTTTTGTTAGTGTATAGGGTGGTGATTGCATGCATGATATTGCCTTGTACTACTGCTCATGGTTGACTGTGAAATATAGGTTGTATGTTGCTTATAGTGTAGGGAAGGGTTCATAATTTGGTTTGGTAGGGAGGTGAAGTGTAAACAAAGAAATAGAAATAGTGTACGTGCATGTGTCTGTTCTCTGGCAGGAGAAAAAATAAATTAGAGGGGAAATAAATAAGTGTTTAGAAAATATTAAGTAGGTCGAGAATATTTTTGTGTTGTAGTCAAAGTTTGAGATTGAGATTTAAATTTTTTAGATGGGAAGAAATTATTGGTTGGTATAGTTAAAATTTTAAAAATTAGAAAACTTAATCGTAGAAATTTTTGGAGAGCCAAAGTTTAAAAAATGGAGGATAATTGTAGTTAAACCTCAACAGATTTTTGAACTTGGGGTTTAAGGTTTGAAGAAACACAGTACTTTAGGATTTTGACCATAAACCTAGATACACTAGTTTTTGAAAATAGAATTTTAATTAAAATAATTTTTTTGATAGGATGAAAAATTAGGAAGTTACTGTATTAGATTTGTCCATCAATTGGTTGGTAGGGTATATTTTGGTAGCAATCCAAAACAACTAACTCTTTCAACATCACTATCTTTGTAAGTATTTAAGTTGGGTGCATACGAATTGTATGTATATGTTTGTTTTGAGAATATAATTTTGTAATACTATAATTTTATTCGCCTTTGTAAATATATCATTTTAATGGTGGTCAAAATTGAATTTTAAGAATCACATCAATGCACAAAATATATTTTCAAGACCAAGGGGAGTGTTAAAATAGTCTATTTAGTTGTCAGTGGTAGAGCCAGTGACTACATTGAGCTCATGTAGCAAAGAGCTTCTTGTTACCAACAACTTTTCTATATGGTTTTTCAACGATATATATTTAAGACACAGCGACGGACCCCAAATAGTTGCTCGACCTACCCGGGAGCTGATTTGGCTGATATTAGTTATAACTTTCCGTAAATATTTATTTGCTTCAATAAGATTATTATTCATTATCGATTTAGTACATCATAGAAATTTATGTTCCATGCTAGTTACTGAATAACTACTCTGCTATTGCCTACGTCTCTCATCTTAGAGAGCCACGACATATAAGGATTGCTTGAGTGGTACTAGTAAGTATTTGATCCTTAGATAATATGGTCATGACGGTCACCAGGGGTGGAGCCAAGCCTCAGGCAATAAGAAGTTAGTCTTAGGTTTGGCTCTTAATCCCATTCTAATCTTACTAAAATCTTTGTAAAAATCTGATAGCTAAGCCAAAATTCAAGCCCTAAGCTTGAAGAATCTTTGGCCCACCTCTGGCCACAAAAGTTGCAGTGTACCACAGATGTTGTATATAATTGTGGTAAAACATGACATCCAACTAAACAGCAGTGTTATACTTGCCGGTTAACTAGATGGAGGGGAGTGTGGACTGTGGAGTGCAGAGGAGGAACAGGGTCAGAGAGAAGACGACAAGGGCAAATTTTTGTTTATTATTATTATTATTGTTCAGTTAGTTTGGTACAGCTCAACAGTTTTGTTGAAAATATCAGTTGCATAAACTAAAAAAAATAATTCAGTGGCACGTCACATGAGGATACAATAATCAATTAAGTAGTAGTACCAGTAGTTTTCAAGGATCTTTCTTGTGTTTCCTGAGAAGAAAATCAAGAGCGGTTGATGTTGAAAGGCAGCTGCAAGGCCTAAGTCCAAACTTCAGATGCTTGCAGACATTCACCGGCACACGTACGAGATCGTGTCAAATTGACCTCGAACAGGAAAAAGAAGATCACAATTCAGTACTGAAGATACACAACAACATCAACAAATAATATTCAAATGTCCATCTGTTCAGCAGTTTTGTCCACAATTTTATTCAGATCATCTTCAAGGCTGAGGTTCCCTCACAAAGGAAAATCGATCAGCAACCTTACATGTATGTATGTATGTATGTGTGTGTGTATGCATATATCTGATTTAGCCGTGCCACATCAATTATAGGAGCGAGCTAGCTCTTGCAGATAAGGTTATGGCGCGAAGCCAATCATCAGCGATGTAGTGGTAAGCGGCCTCCGTCAAATGGACGCCGTCCCAGAACAAGCTAGAAGATGGATCCACGCAGGTGGTCGCGCCTTCATTGCCACAGATTATCTCGGTGTTGTAGTGGTACCTTCCGGGACCTCCGCAGCAAACGCTAAGAACATCCTTGCGAAACCCTACAAACCACCGTATATGCAAACTTCGACTCCTTCAATTCTATGGTTGCACCAGTCAACGCCTTGTATGTATGCATTCTACCATGTTTTTATGCAATTAGAGCTACCATAATACTCGACTTAATTTTTTTTCCCGTGGAGATAGGGTCTATTATAAAAGGAGTGCACATTAATATACTCCCTCCATATCATAACATTTAATTATTTATCTTATTTTAAAATTTTCGTATAACTATACATACTTAAAGTAACTTTAATAATATCATAACAAAATAAATAACGTTTATATAATATTTTAATAAAATGAATAATCAAACGTCTGTGTAAAAGATAACAGTGCTATGTAGTTAAAAATAAAGAAAGTAGTTGGTAATTTTGAATTTGTGTTGTTTTAGTTTGACCACTTCTATTTTATAAATAAACTTACAAGTGTGCACACATATAATATTATTTATGATGCGAATTTATTAAATGATTGGCGTGCATCGCATGCTACTGATCGAGGGTGGTTAGCAATTATACTGACGAAACTTCTCAGGATTCTGGACCATCTCCGACACATGTCTGAACAAGTCGGGGTGTACGATGGTGACGTCCGGGTGCTTCTCCCGGAGCTCCTCGACGGCGTCCAGCAGCAGCGAGTTGTGCAGCGTCACTATCTCGTTGGGCTCCCTCAGACAGCCGGTGCTCGCATCGTACTCCGCCGCGTCGGCGTCGGCGAAAGTGACGAGGATCGGCGGCGAGCACCCCGACGGGATCATGCCCGGAACCACCAGTGTGGTCGCCCCGTCGCCAATCAGTTTCTGCTTTCACAATTAATTACTACTTGTTTCTTAATTAATCCATGCATGATGATTCATAACTACTGTACTAGTTAATGATCGGTTTGATTGCTTTGTCTGAAATTAGCTGGCTGTTTGGTAGGATCAATCAAGTAGGTTCTTGCCTCGACGGCCATGGAGATGGTCTGGATGATGTCCGGGACGAACGATCTGATTTCTTGCATGCTCCTTTTCCCGAAGGAGAAGTGGTAGTCGTTGATGCCGAATTCGCCGACGAAGAAGAGCGATCTGCCGAAGAAATCCTTGCATTCTGCACATCGCGTGCTCTCGAATCATGTGAGCAAATGCATGGATTTTGACCGGTTAATTTCAGCTTAATTAGCTTGGAGATTAAGTACGAAGCGATCAACCTTGGGTTGTTCTGCAGAGCGAAGGCTTGAGTGAATCGAACCAGCTCAGCTGCACGGCTAGGCTGGTGTTGAGAGGGAACAAACTGGCGCCCGGGGGATCGTCGGCGTGGAAGAAGCTGGAGTCGAGTGCGGTGGCGCCGCCGACGGCGAAGTTCGCGCCCTGCTGGAAGCTCCCCTTGTGCGACAGGTACGGCGGCACCAACGGCATGCCCAGGTTTTGAGCTACAAATCAGCAGAAATGCATGAGAGCATGCATAAACAGTGGGTTGAGACCGTTTTTATCTATATAATCTTTTTTACGTCATATACATCTAAATAGCATATGTACAACTCACACATTAGGTCGTTTGTTTAGCTATCTTGAATATATCCGTATATTTAATGATTTAATTATACAGACAGCACGTATAATGATATAGGTGGTATTAAGCTGTGTCTATTAGACCATCTATTCATTAACATGCGTCAATCTTCTCTCTGTTCTTTCTTTCTCTTCTATCTATCAACAAAATCATACGTGGTGCTCATGTTCTGACCAAGGAAGAAAATAAGGAGTGGTGCGGTGCAGTGCAGGAATGCCTCGACAACAACGATGACTTACCGATGAAGTCAATGACAAGGCGGCCATCGCAGTTGCGACCAGTGGGGAGGTCGTGGAAGAAGGTTATGCCGTATGGAGGCCGCATGACGGGGTCAGGGAAGTTATACCAGTCGAAGACAACGGGGTTGTTGCCGGTGTCAGTGAAGGAGTCGCCGAAGCTGAAGATGGCGTCGTACCGCCGGCCGCCAGAGGGCGCCGACGAGACGACACGGGGCTCCACTGGCGAGAGGAGGAGGAGCGCCACTGCCGTGGCCAGCGTCAACCTTGAGCCCATCCCGTTCACTTTGACTAGCGAGGCTCGTTATGCACGGCCAAATGTTCGTACAAGAAAACGTTCTCTTTTAGGAGCTCCTTTAGTGTGCTCTGTGAGCCATTGCCAAATCCTAACCACACACGTCTTCAGTAGTTTATCTTGATAAATAAATATTCTTAGATCGATATGCGTGCGGCTTAATCAGAGCTCCTACCAAACACATCAAACTACATTATTTTATTATTCTCTAAACACTTGAATTTAAATTTGATGCTGTAACAGCCCTAAAACTTGACTAAATTTTAAAACCGTTTTTTCATATGATTTTCGAAAATTTGTGTTGAGTTTTTTTTCGTTTCCATTTAAAGTCGTTCTTTATTTATCATCTTTCTTTTTCTTCTTCATTTTTTTTAAAGTGCAAATCTTTCACCCAAACCCTCGCGGACGAGTCCATTTCATCTTCATGCCTCCAACCCATCTCTTTTTCTGTCATCGACCTATTTTCCTTTTTTTTCTCTCGTTTTATTTTCATTTCACCTCCTTTTCTAGCCTAGGCCGGCCCAGCCAAGCCCACACCAGCCCGGCCTCCTTCCCTCGTGAGGCAGAGCCACTGCTACCGACAGCGCTGCCGTCGCCAGGCCACGCAGCTGCTTGCGCTGTCCACACCTCACACGCCTGTGCTTCAGCTTCGCTTCCAAGCTCCAGCAACCGCAGCACCATTCCGATCCAAAGCAAG
This sequence comes from Oryza coarctata, assembly GCA_030770085.1. Lineage (NCBI taxonomy): Eukaryota > Viridiplantae > Streptophyta > Magnoliopsida > Poales > Poaceae > Oryza > Oryza coarctata. The sequence goes on from CM061462.1 coordinate 5,546,525, forward strand.
AGCCGAGCTAATCCATTTGAGTTCCGGAGCTCGAGCTCGACAGCCACTGCCGCCGCCGTATCCATCCTCCGCATCCGTCTCCCTTTCCCGGCCTCCTCGTCAGTCGCCACCACCTCCTCTAACTCCTCCCAGAAGCCGTCCCCGCCTCTGCCTCTTCCATCGCCATCGCCGAACTCAAATTCAGGGAAACCCTAGCCTCGGCCGCCGGCTTCAAACCACGAAATCCACCGTCGTCGTCGCCTCTAGCCAAATATTGAAGGTGACACCGTATTCCCTATCCAAGGTTCTCCCTTTCCTCTCTTTCCACCTCCGTCTCATCGCTGGCGCGGACTCACGCTGCCACTGCTCTGTTCGGCCACCGCCGGTCGCACGGTGCGCCGCCACCTCGCGCACCCTCTCCCCAAGCCGCTGCCACAAATGGAACCGCTTCCCTCCTCTGATGCTCCTAGACCTCTCCCCCTCGCCGGATTCCGCCGGAATCGCCACCGCCTCGGCCTCGCCGACGGCGCCCTGTAGTAGAGAAACCCCCGATCCGGGTTCGCCATCCCTCTAGGACCCTGGAAACGGCCTTCTCCCGCCGCCTCACCGTCTCCTTCATCGCCGGTGACCACGAGCCGCCGTCGACTTCTTAAACTAGAGAAAACCGAAGAAAAACCGGACGAGCTTTTTTTCCTTTTAAAAGAAAATCAGAAAATATATTTTCCCTGGTTAAACTGGTTCAGTGACCATTTGACTTCAAATTGAAAATCTGAGACCTATTTTTTACTTTTGGAATTATTCTGAATACATCACATCAGTTTCGTCAATGCAACCCTAATTTTAGCCATTTGATGCTCACCAAAACTATCAAAAATCCCTAATTTCTTTCAAAATTCTTTTTTTTTATCTTCTCTTACACTTTCTAAGTTTAGTGTTCATTTGGAGTTATTTTCTTAGTTGCTTTATTTTGTGTATTGATGGATTTCGTAGTTGTCGATCCAAGAGAAGGCGAATGATCAAAGTTCACTCCTAATGCCCATGCCATTAGAGAAGCATGATATGATGACGTTGAACATGCACTTTTGATCATAAATTAAATCTAATTTAGAGATAGGTCATATTTTAGGTAGAATATGCTTATAATATATGTCATTTTATTAACAATCTTTTTGAAATAACAATGACCTATTTTTTTTATCTTACTATATAATATCATGTCTTGATATTGAGCTTGTTATTCCATTGATAACCCTAGTTCAAAACAAATGTTTATGATTATGTCAATTATTATATGAATTATATCATTTCATGTGAAACTTTGAAAAAGTTACGCTTTATATAATGTTAATAAGGAAAAAATCCCTTATGCGTAACATAGTTTACACCCATCCACACGATCAAAGCATTCGGACTTAGCATATGCTACAATGAATTGAACTTCTGTAACCTTTCGGTATATTGGTATTTTAGGTATTAATGTGTGTAATGCCCACAGGGTGATGTGAGATGTTGATTACTTATGACTATGGGTACTACGGGGCCTATTATGAGCTTTAAGAACTGTGTGTTCTGCATGTTCCTCTCATGTTGTACAATAGGTGCATAGGGTGACAAGTTGGTGCATACCCCCATAAAGGCCAACAGTCAACTTGTCCTAAAACCTACTAGGCAGAACAGAGATAAACTTGAAGCGGTAACATGTTATATTATCTTTAGCCTGGCTAATTGTGGGTATTGTACGGTAAAGTTAGGCAGACACTATAGAGTTATTTGGTATTCGAATACGCCGTGCTTCTAGCTAATGGAGATATGTTTATAGGTGAATCAAGAGTAAAGGCATAAGTAGAATTGGAGAAATGTTTATACTTGATTAATGAATGGTATGAAATGATGAACTCTTCAAATATAAACTTTTTTTAAAAAATAGGTTGTTTGTGAATTACTGCTAAGGTTTAGAGTTAAACTAATTTTCTATCCTGTTATACCCTACAATAGTATAAGTTTCCTAGCATATCTTGCGGAGTACTTGTGTACTTAGTATTGCATATTCGTGGGCTCCAAACGTTCAAGGAGAAGTTGTAGGTGAAGTCGAGAAAACCATCGACCTATAGGAGTAGGATAAAGTTGAAGGCTATGACTTCTAGGTTAACTCTATGCTTAAGCCATTTATGTGGTGTAGAATAGCGTCTTTTGGTTGTAAGTGTATAGTTGTAGGCCCGTTACATGTATGTGTTAAGTTCAGTATTGTAATAGAGCCTTATCGATTTGTATAATTAATCGAAGTATTGTTTTAATATTATTCCGCATGTAACTAAACTTTCTGAGTGGTTACATGATTATGAGATGTTTAGATCCCTATTTGAGTGTCCTCATACGAGTGGTATCAGAGCAGGCTTGACCGTAAGTTGGCCTAGGTTGGTTAGAAAGTGTTTGAAAAGTTTTTTTTTAAAAAAAAGAAAAACTAATTGAGAAAATGTATGTCCTTCTATTTGATCCTAATATCACAGCACGACGATCAATATCGTGATTTTCGCTGAGTCGTTATTTGGCCGGCGGCCGGGCTGACAAATGGCGAAGGAATTAAGTTGTTCATCCCGGTTTAAAAATACGAAGTTGTTGATCGATTATCATCGCTAATAAAACTGAGTAATTGATTCGTTTCCCTAAAAACTAAGTTTAGATCAGTAATATGAACACGGTGTAACAGATGATAGGCCATTAGTTAGCAATTGATTGCTTCTGTAAAACTAAGTAATTGACATGACGACTCGATTTGTTCCGTTGCCACGTATAGATGAATAGAGGACAGCCAAGAGATGGTTTTGGATTAGCTATACAAACATGTGCGAAGCAACAGATCTAAACCGCTTGAGAATTTGGAAGAACAGGAAAAAAAAACATATCACAAAGCGGAGGAGCTGCAAGGTCAGGTGTCTAGCACCGGACGAAGCTTCACGAACGATAGCTACAAACAATTAGTAATGAAACTACAGTAAAGACATTTCCTATTCCTAATTTACCCTTAAAGGGATCAACGGTGGATACTTAATAGCGTAGGAGGTACCTCAGGGACCTTCCAAGCACCGTAAAAGATCTCAAGATAAAGACAAACTTATTCAAATGTGGAAATGTGCCCTGGTCATACACCAGCACCTGCGATGAGGTGTTTGATGGGATAGAATTGTTAGCCTTAGAGAGGGGTTTTCTTGCTACTCTAGAATAGAATCGTCATTCGATACCTTCCCTCACATTGCACGCATCACACAACCGCTATCTCCACCGAGAAAACTATAAAAAAAACCTTCGCTAGTAACGAAAAAGCAACCGGTTAGTTAATGAAAAAAAATCATTGAATCCCATGCTTTCTACTTATCCCTAATCTACATCTTTACAAAATTTAATCTTCATTACAAAACACGGATATCTTATTAGTGAGTTTAGAGAGTGAGATTCATTACCAACTTGTTGATGGTGGAAATTGGACTAGAGTTCCTCCCGTCGATTAAGATAGAAAGATTTCAGCACTACATGATGTGTTAAAATCTAATCCCTATATAAATTCCTCATAATTCTCATGACTAATCTACTACAGTAGGCATGTTTGCTTATGCGACGCTGCAGCTGGCTGCAGCAACGGTACAAGCAGTGCGACTTCTGCTGCTGTTGTTGTAGCTGCCGCAGCTGTGCAACCGCATCCATCTCTTCTGAACACCCTCAGTGATTTCAATATCACTTGGTTACTTCTCGGTTACCACGATAACTCTCTCATTTTTTGAAATATATTGGTTACTTCTTAATTACTACGATAAATATAATATCGACATGTAAAGTAAAGGTAATCCTTACCAATAGTATCTACTACTCAACACTATTACCTCTTTTATTTAAACTTCCAATTCCCTTCTTCTAGCCATCAAACAGTTAAGCAGACGTGGATAGTGGAGCGCACCAAAAGGGTAGGTGGAGCAGCAAAACCTTGTGGAGTTAGCATGCCACCATATATATCTGGAGCGGTTCTTCATAGCATTCAAACAAGAAATGCTTCAGCTGAATTTTTTTTTAAATATTTTAAATTAAACCCTAGCAAATTCGAAAAGATAAACTACGACACAAAAGGAAATTCGATGACAGTCACATCCAAGGAGGACGTTAGGACCCAACCACGGCCCACCAGGCAACCTGCGCGATGGCCTAAGGCCTAGGACAAAAGGCCCATTAAGCACTACAAAGTTTCACCATGGTACTAACATGGACCGGCCAGGCCTTGGTCTATATTTTTGGTCTGCCACTTGCCTGCACAGTGCTCTGCTGCTAACTCATGCGAACGATTCTGGTGTTTTTTTTTTCAAACTTACGCGAACGATTCTATGCTGCTCAACCATCCACCCGCGACGTAGCGGTACCCCGCCTCCGTCAAGTGGGCGCCGTCGAAGTACAAGGACGTCGACGGGTCCTGGCACGCCGTCGCCGCCGGGCCGCCGCACGCGACGCTCTCGTTGAAGCTGTACGTCCCGTGCCCTCCGCAGCACACCGTCAGAACGTCCTCCCTGAACCCTGCCATCATCATCAATTCATCATCGATCGCATCAACAACGCAACGATCGATCAGACCACCATCTTCTGCAATCATCTTGGCATCGTTGATAGACTCGCCGAAGTTGCGAGGGGACTCTACCATCTCCATGACGTGTCGGAAGAAATCGGCGTAGACGATGGCGGCGGCGGCGGCCGGGTGTTAATTGGCCCGGAGCTCGCGCAGCGCGTCCTGGAGCAGCGAGTTGTGGTGGGCTCCTAGCTCGTTGATCTCTCTCAGGCACCCCGTCCGCGCGTCGTAGTCTGCCGGGCCGGCGCGGCCGTCGAAGGACGTCAGCACCGGCGGCGAGCAGCCTGACGGGATCATCCCGGGGACGACGATGCTATTCGCCCCGTGCTTGATCAGCCTCGGTTAAGAACAAAGGTTTGGTAGATTAATTGCTAATTTACCATGGTCTGATCACTGATAACTGATAGGTATTAGCTGTTTGCTGAGTGATTGATGGAGTGATGCTTAGTGCTCACCTTGACGGCCATGGCGATTGTCCTGACGACGAGAGGAACGAGCGATCTGGTCTGCTGCACGCTACGTTTTTTCAAGAACATGAAGTAGTCGTTAACCCCGAATTCGCCCACGAAGAAGAGGGATCCGCCCAATAATTCCTCGCATTCTGCAGTACGCTGAGCGTGTCATCCGTGCTCCGATATCTCACTAACCCGGTGATTAGCAATGCGCAGCTAATTAATTACGTCGCGAAACAGAGTGATTGATTAACCTTGGGCCGTGCCGCACAGCGAAGGCATGAGATACTCGAACCACGCGAGCTGCACGTCGAGGCTGGTGTTGAGGGGGAACTTGCTGCCGGAGCCGGGGATGCCCATGTCGTGGAAGAAACCGGCGTCCAGCGCGGTGGCGCCGGCGACGGCGAAGTTGGCGCCGCCGCCGAAGCTGCTGTCGTGCGCCAGGAACGGCGGCACGAACGGCAGCTGCAGGCAGGCAGATCGATCACTCACGCGCCAAAGTTCAGTGATAGATACCTATTCGACGGCGATGGCGACGTTACCGAGGATGTCGAGGATGAGACGGGCGTCGCTGCTGCGGCCGGTGGGGTGGCCGAAGAAGGTCTCGCCGTAGGGTGGCCGCGTGACGTTGGAGGGGAGGGTGTGCCACGCGTAGGCGACCGGCTTGTTGCCGGTGTCGGCGAAGGAGTCGCCGAAGCTGAAGATGGAGGGGTAGCGCCGGCGGCGGGCAGCGGAAGGGGAGGCCGCCATGGCCGTGCCCTCCGATGACGCGATCAGCAGGAGCAGCGACGTGGCGGCGCACAGCGAATAGCTGCCGTTGCAAAGGTATTTGAGGACTCTGAACTGCAAGTTTGTCTTTTTAAAAAAGGAAAAAAAATTATTCTGGCAAGTTAAAACATTGACTTGGAGCCTTCTGAGATTTCCAAGCAGAGTGAAGAAGTTAATAATACTATCCAAGAAGAGTTCAGAGAGCAGGTGCTCTTTTCTTTGCTTTCAGATCAGCAGTGAGCAAATGCTGAATAAGCAAGCTGTCCACATGGCAATGGCGTTACAATTTTGTACCATGTAATCTTACGACAAAAGAATCATCATCATGCAGGTAAGCAGTACCGTCAAAACACAGGATTCATTCCTACCTGGAAAGACAAACAACATGATACTAGGGGGTAAGCTTCCAACGAGTGAGGTTCAGGGAGCGGCAGAAGAGCTTTCTACCATGTTCTGAACATCCACCACCGGAGTAGAGGCCTCTGTCGACATCCGCGTCCCAGTATCGGTCCTTCGCACATCCTCAATCATCCTCACCACGTCCGACATCTTAGGCCGCCGTTCTGGGGTCCTTGAGACACATGCCATGGAGATCTGGAGCATCTCCACCATCTCCTCCTCGATGTTGGGGCACCTCATCAGCTCGACGTCAAACACCTCAGCAGTCCACTCCTCCCGGACAACGGATTGTACCCACCTGACCAGGTGAACAACCTCATTGCCCCCACCGGTAATCTGAACTGGTGATCTCCCGGTCAGGAGCTCGAGGATGAAGACGCCGAAGCTGTAGACATCTGAACATTGCAACACTTTCCTTGAATCGGTAACCTCTGGTGCACAATATCCCAGAGAACGGGACCTTGCGATGATCGGGTTCATCAGTGATGCCAAGCCAAGGTCGGAGACACAGCCATATTGCTGGCTGTTCAGGAAGACATTGGAGGACTTGATGTTGCCATGAACAAATTTCCCATTGTTCTCAGTGTGAATGTGTGCAATCCCTCTTGCTGCTCCAAGGGCTATCCTTACCCTAGCTTCCCAGTTCAAAGGTGATCTGTCCTCCCCTCTCTTTCCTGTATAGGGGAAAAAAAGATGATTATGATATGTATGTTACATTCAATTTTGGCTATGAATAAATAAAATTGGATTATCTTGCTAATTGATCCTGATCCATTTCAGATGAAGAAAAAGATTCATACCAACATTACTACAACAAATTCACAGAAGAATTAATGTGTTTTTCTTTTGTTGATGAAATGTAGTATCTGAATTTAGGAATTCCGTCATTTAGTTGCAATAAGATGCCACATCTAAGGAAATATATTGTATTGCTACCATACTAGCCTTGACATGACTAGTTGACCACACCAAGCATGCCATGTGAACTTGAATTGAACTGACTCCACATGCAAGATTGCAAGTGAGTACAGCTAAGAGCGATGTAGAGCCTCATAAAATATACTCCTACCAATCAGCTGGATCTAAAATTCTAAATAAGCATGGCAAATTTAAGATAGCACAGCAATCCAAGACAAGCAATAGAAATTAAAAGGTTCTAATTTCACATGGCTGCATAGGCACTACAGATATTAGAACTGTAGTACTGTATGCCACTTTAAGTGAAACACGAACAGGACACTAAATTTGGCCCTTTTAGTTAGGAGAACAAGTCTAATTGGCATATTCAGAAAGAGTGAAAGAGAATACAATCACATCTACTGAAATAAAAGGTTACAATCGAAACAGTCAAAGAAAGTATATATTGAGAGAACCAAATTGACCAAATGCAACCTGGAGAGTTTTTTTCCTCAAATACCACCAGCCAAAAGGCCTCAACTACTCTGGTGGAAAACACAATAAGGAAGCACCGTGCTTAGACAATAACTATTAATCAGGGCAAGAACAAGGACCTATCGTGCATTTTGTACCCGCTCTATACTTCACTAATTCCATCGTGAAACACATCCAAAATTGCCCACCCTACCATTCAATCAACAGAAGTTTCCTTGCACTAAACAAGTATATCTAATTTATCTAATTTCCAACACCTTCCCAAAAGACAAGCAACCTCGTATATCTAAGTCATCACAACATTATTCGTATTGTAAATTACCTTCCCTTTTAATTACGGCATCTCCATTTTTTTTTCTACTCGTATCGTGGCATTTCATAAATCCTACTAGAAAACAAGATTCTTGAATATCACACCTATCATTATCATCACCAGTTAACAAGACTTACTAACCGAGAATGACATGTATAAAATACAACAGTAAATTAATTGCAATGTACAGGTTAGCGTTGATATGATGAGTGTGACACACAGGATTGTTATGAGAAGTGAACTTGGGGGTCTCCCCTTTAGTTCGAATGTGACAACAAGAACAAGAGCAAACACCATACCATGAAGCATGTTGGATACACTTCCCCGGCTATAGAAATCGTAGACAAGGAGCTTCTCATCCTTGGAGTAGTAGTATGCCCGGAGTTCCGCCACATTGGCATGCCGAATCCGTCCGACGAGCTCCATCTGCTGTTCGAAGTCACGGCGCCCGGCGCTCACCTCCTTCAGCCTCTTCACCACCACTGTGGTGGCGTCCTCCAGCACCGCCCGGTACGCCGTACCGAACGCCCCCTTCCCAAGAACCTCGGCGGAGGCGCGGAGTAGGTCCTCCAAATCGAAAGCCAATGCCGGGCCCTCGAAGAACACAATGTGGTTCCCGTCCCCGGCCTTGCCTATCACCGCCTTGGACTCCGGCGACTCTCTCCCCTTCTTCTCCCCGCTCTTGCCGGACACGACGCGGCTCACCTCCTCGCCGCCGCCGCCGCCGCTCCTGTTGCACAACGCAAGCAGGAAAACGGCGATGACCGCGGACACCGCAACGCACCCGCCGACGACAATGGCGAGAATGGCCGCCTGGCTGAGCCGCACCCGCCTCTTCGACGGCGCGCCGCCCGCCGCCGGAGAACCGGAGGGCGGCGTCTCCACTGGCGACGCCGGCGTCGACAGTGTCACGTTGTTCCCGGCGAACGCGGCGTCCTTGAACCTCAGCAGCGACCTGGGCACGGGGCCATCAAGACGGTTGTTGGACAGGTTCAAGAACTGGAGCGCTGGGAGGCCGAGGTCCGGGACGCGGCCGGAGAGCGAGTTGTTGGACAGGTTGAGCGCGACGAGCTGGGTGAGGTTGGACAGCGCGGCGGGCAGGGTGCCACTGAACCCGTTAAACGAGAGGTCGAGCACCTGGAGGCTCCGGAGCCCCGCGAGCCCGGGCGGCAGCGCGCCGGAGAAGGCGTTGAGCTGGAGGTGCAGCCCCGTGAGCGCGGCGAGGGAGAGGAGCTCGTCGGGGAACGGGCCCGAGAGGTTGTTGGCACGGAGGCTGAGCACCTGCAGCGCGGTGAGTCGGCCGAGCGTGCCCTGAGGCACGGGGCCGGAGAGACCGAGCCCCGGGAGGCGGAGCGCCACGACGCGAGACTCGTCGCCGCTGCAGGTAACCCCCGTCCAGTTGCTGCAGACGCGCGGGGACGACGCCCAGTTGATGCGCCCCCGGCCGCCGCCGCCGCCGCCCACGCCCGCGAGGAAGTCGAGCAGCGCCGCCCTGTCCGCGTCCGGCTCAGCCGCGCACGCCGTCAGCAGCGCCAGCGCCAGGAACGCCGCCAGGCAGAGAGGCAGCCTCGGCGGCGGCATGGCGGAAACCAGCAGAGCCGCTGGGTTTGGATCTGAGCAGTGGTGGAGGTGGAGATCGGAGAGGAGAGGAGAGGAGTCGAAGGGAAGGGAGAGAGCTGCTGCTGCTGCGCGTGCTTGGGGAAGCGCGTGCTTGGGGAAACGCGCGCCAGGGAGAGGGGTGGGTTATGGCGGTGTTTGTTTTGCTTGATTTGTGGGGAGCGGCTTGTGCGCGGAGAGGTGGGATCGTGGTGGTGGTGGTGGTGGTGGTGGTAGGCAACGGCGCAGCTGCGTGGCGAGGCGCGCGGTGCCCGGGCCGTGTGGCAGCTGAACGATTGGGCGGGGCGCTGCACGAGACGCCGCTGCGAAGCACGGGTGCACGCGACGGCGCCGCGCCTGATGGCAACTGGCAAGCACGACGCGACGGGCACGTACGCCTCGCCTCGCCTCGCGGGATTTTCACGTGAGCCCGACGCGTTGGTATGCCTCTGCTGCTGCTGGTGGTGGTGCTGGTGCCAGCCGGCAACGAAACCGGCACGGGATTGTGAGCGCTCCGGATCTTTTGCACTTGGGAGTTGGGACGTCTGAATTTCTGACCATGGGAGATTCTTCTTCGTGTGATGGGAGAGAGGATACATTCCCGAGGAGGGTTTTTTTTAAGGGATTATTAGGTTTTGAGGTATACAGTAATAGAAAAAAGTGAAGGAATAAAAATACATGTATTTTCTGTATTTTCTCTCTCTATAACTTGTAGAAAAGAAATTTTTATTTTGATTTTCTATACTTCATTCCTACAAAATGAATTGCACTACGTAAATTATTTGTTTTTTTCTCTAAACTGAATAAGTCCTAAGTAGTCTCCACTGGTAATAGAATTAATCTAGATGGATAGCTAAAATTGATAGTTGATATATTATTTAATTTTTTTATAACTTTCTAATGCATAAATGAATGAATTAACTTCTACAAAGTTAAAAAAGTGTTTAAAAGTATTTTTTAAAAAAATTATATATAAAACAATGTATAAAACTTATTATTTAGGAGCTTAGGAGACATGCAAAAAATCAGGATCCAAGATAAATAAAGAACATGGCTTATTTTTTCTAATCTAATCGATGACATCTATTTATAACACCACCTAAATAGTATTTTTATTAGTAGTATAACTCATAAATCAAAGTTTTTAAACTCTTTACTAGTGAGAATACTAGCAGTACAGTATTACCAATAGACCTTAATACTCATCCCATTCTAATCTAATGGATCATATTTATGAAATGACCTTGATATATTCTAAAGAGATGTGAATAGATATTTCCAAAAATCACTTATTAAGGAGTCAAATTCACCAAAACCTCCGATTCTAAACATCGGATCTTTCGGTTGGCTTCTTCTATGCGAGACAAGAAAAGCTGACCGAAACTTTCGGTCTTGAATACTAGAACTTACTCAGGGACAAGATTTGCAATCAAAAGGTATAGTGAAAAAGAAGGAACACACATAGAATAAGCATGATTGAAGGGGACAATAATTTTTCATTGAAGTTTAGATTTTTCAATCTTACTTTCTATTGAGGAGCTCATAGCAGCTAGATCTTGATTGATCCTCTACCTCTTCAAACTAATAACTAGGAGAAAGATTTAATCTCCAAACAACCACCAAGAATTAATGGGTTTCCTCTCAGCCACCAAGGTCTAAGAACGAACAACCCGCACCTTCCTCCTATAAAACTCGCTCTACCAAGCGAACTCTTATAAATTAGTTCTGCTTCACTTAATTTTACATATTTCCTTGAGGTGGTGAGACAAAGCTTACAAACCTTCTTGAGACAATCCACATGAAATAGATACTCATGGGCGACGACTAGCCAAAACCACCAAGAATAACAAAGCGTGATGATGATGGTTGGATGTTGATCCAAGTGATCTTTCAAGACACCTAGCTCTCAAGCCTACTAGATCCAAAAGCCCTTACTCATAAGATTTGTGGCTCAAGAATTCAAGTGGAGAAATCTAGAAACCCTAGAGAAGCTAAAGAGATAGGTTTGAAAGGTGTGGTAACCAACCCCTCAAAATGGGGTGGGTGGAGTTAAATGCATGCCCATCCCCACAACTATCTGTTACTCACAAATTCAAACACTAAAACATTAGGTATAAAAGACCGAAACTTCTAGTCCAACACTTTAGCTAGAAGCTAAAATGAGGATTGAAACTTCCGGTAAAAAAGACCTAAACCTCATATCCGAAGCTTTTGTCTCGATAAAAAAAATGACCTGAACTTTAGTTTACAAGGACATTAACTTCTGGTCCGCCTTCCAAATCTGAATAGAGAGTTTGGACCCATCGAAACTTTTGGTCGAAGCTTAAAGCACATCATGCCTTCCCTTGTTAGTATGGTGCATTATATCTCTATTTATAAGATCAAGGTGATTCTAGAGCACTTAGACATAATACTAACCATTAACACTAGTCTCTCTTAATAGGACAACTTTCATATGACTTAAATTAAAAAAAAATAAATTTAATTCACCTTAAGTCAATCATCCATTCGTATTGTTTTGTAGGGATTTACATATTACAAGATTTTCAACACATAGGAGTAATACCTGCACATTCACATTCAAGATGATTAGTCCCCTATGTTGTCATTTATCATCAAAAGCTACTAGTGCCTAAATACATTTTTAATTTATATCATCACCTCAATTATTGATAAAATAGTATTTTTACTAGTAGTATAGCTTATAAATTAAAGTTTACCGGTGAGAATACTAGTAGTACAATGTTACCAGTAGACCCTAATACTCGTTCCAGGGTGGTTGCAGATTGCAATACAGTGCATCATCCTCTCCCCTGTCTATGGTTGAATCCCATTAACATACTCCGATTTTGTTACAGCCATGTGACCGCGACATGCTCTCACTACATGTCGTTGCCAAGTCAGAAGGACCGAAACCCAACGACCCTACATGTCGTTCACCAAGTCAAAGGGGCGGAACCGAACAAAATGACATGAGCTGAAACCACATTAGCAGCAGTAAGATCGCAATGACACATCCACATCAAATCGACGCAAGCAGCAGGAAGTGGCCCGGCGGGAAAAAGCGTGGCGATCTGCCATGGACTTTGTACAAGGAAAAGATTGCAAGTTTGGAACCGTGATGATTGCATCCAACGACAACTGCTTGCCACTCAAAAAAAAAAGATGAAGGTGAAGAATAACAGAAAGACAAGTGCCATCCTGCAAGCTTGACTGCGTTCATTTCTACTACCACAGCGGAGCTACTCCATCATTTAACTCAAGTTTTTAAGCGGCTAAATAGTATGTTTTTAAAATATTATATATTTATTTAAAAATGTTTTAAATTATTTTTATATAGTTTTTTAAAATCAAATAAATTGAATTTTTAAGTATATAATAATTAATACTTAATTAATAATGTTCTAATTATCTGCTTCGTTTCCCGTGCGGCTAGCCTTAGCTTTCACTTTTACTTTTTGTCAGATCAAACAGTCAAGTTTGAACATCCATCGCCAGCAAGCTGCGGCTTCTCCTACTGTCATTATTCTCTGGCTCGTTCATGCTTGTGGGGCACTGCCACTCTGCCAGCATTAGCATGCCGTTTTACCGCTACTTGTAAACATCATCAAGGGGGTAATCATTGTCAACACGAGAGAATCATCCGCAGGAGCTAAGCTTTGCTTGGTGGATGGAGCTACTACCAAAAAGGCTGTTAGCTCATGCTAATTGCTTTTAGGGTTCAAACAAAAGAGACGGATAAGCACACGACAATGCTAGCCTGTACGTACCCGTCTCCTCTTACGACTAGCATGATGGTTTGCGATTGCATCATTGATTCATCATTGAAACGAGGTTAATCAATTCGCCGCTATAGTTTAGCTGAGGCAATTAAGCAATATTTATGTGGATGCTGTTCCCAACTACTAGTAGTACTACCTTGTTGCATGGATGGATGTGTTTGCATGCATGGTGCAGTCTGGAAACAGTGGTGTACATATTTCAAACGGAGCAAAGCAAATGGAATGGCAGCAATTCAGGCCTCGTTTGAAAACGTAGAAATTATAGGGGATTTATATCCTATAAAAAACAATCCTATGGAGCCTTTTAGAACAAATGATTGGTTCCAATCAGTTACTTTGAAATTTATGTGGAATGAGCTAAGAGAATTTTAGAGAAAATAAACGTAAGGTCTCAACTCATATTTTCATCTGTTTACGTGTTGAGTTACCGCGTTTTTCTTTTGTGTCAATAGTTTTGAAACTTCTATGTGTTTTAAAACCCCACAAAAATCCAATTCACATGGTTTTCTTATTCTTGTGCTTTAACAATCATGCATTTGAAAGATGTCCACAATAGGTAATTAAAACTAAAAAGCCTACTGCCGTATCAGGCTACCAATACAGGTATTTAGAAACACCTACGTACGTACAACCGTACACTGCCCAGCTGTTATTCAGACTCACCTCACCTCACCGGCCGCCGTCTCCGTATGTCCTACACAAAACTCACTGCTAGCTAGTACTACTACTTCTCCTACAATACACTCAATTAATCCATGTGACCATGTGCCTCTGAAATTCTGCATGCTTCCCGTGTACGTAGCAGTATTTGGACGCGTAGCTCTACGCATAGTACTCGATCTCCTCGAGATTATAGGTTGCCATTTCGGAAGCTGTTCTGTGTTCTTGGCTAAGGCTGGGGTACGTTTTGTGTCCTTTTTTTTTGTAGGACTTCAGCTGGCTGAATGCTGGGTAGATCGACATGGAACGGACCACACAGTACACCATGATTTGAAGGCACATGTGCATACGTACCCCCTCATCTGATCCACCGAACCGTCGAGATTTCAATTAATTCCCGTCCACAACTTGTACCGTTTGTTTAATCTGTACAGTGCATACGGCTGATTACTAATACTACTGCCATCTCTTCGTTCTTTTTTTTAATAAAAAAGGCTATTGTAATAGGATCTCTTGGCACCATGCTCTTGCTGCCGTGGCAACAAAAGGCTTTGTGTTGTACCGAAAGGCAAAGCGATGACGTTGGAGCTTGGATGTGATCAGTGATCTGCATCCGATTTCAAATCGCCTGTGTATGCATAGGTGGCTTTGAGACGTTTCTCCATCATGCGTTGATCAATCACCAAAACTTTTGGCTTTGAAGTCTCAAGTGATTATTCCATTGTCGGCTCCTTTCCTTGGTTTGACAGCTCTGCTAAAACACACAGTACAAAAGCGGAATTAGGAATCGTGTATCGGTTTCAATTCGGTCCCGCAATGTAGCTGAGCTACTGCCAATGCCATGAGAGTTACGGTCTCACGGATTAACAGGAGATTATTTGCAACTTGCAGGCAGAGTAGCTGGCCAACATAGCCGCTAGATAAACCAAGTTAGCTTTACTAGCTTCCAGGTAAACTTTGCCAAGCAAAATCTTCACCTCGCACAGCTCACTGCATCAGCGTAGGGTTGCCACTGTGAACTTCAGCACCCTTGTTTGATGAGAAACAGTCGAGGAGACAGGACAAGTTTGGGAGCAGCCATGGACACCTCAGCTCATCAGCAGCAGCAGCAGCAGCAACAGAAGCAAGCCGGCAAGGGGTCGCCGTCGTCGTCGTCGTCGTTTTCGAGCGAGATGAGAAGGAAACCAGATCAGGCGAGAGCGAAGACGAATACGAATCGTATGATGGATTGAAAAGACCAAGGCAAGGCAACAGGATGCCGGACAGGACACGGGGGGTTTGGACTTGTCATTTCTCGCCCGTGAGAGGGGGCCGGGGGGCCAGTCGCTAGCGTTGTTTGGGTAGTACGGGTCCTACGGGATCCACAGATGCATGCGCAACACAGGGCGCAAGCGACGAACATGATCCTGCACCGCGCACTGCAAAGGATTGTGTCCTTTCTGCTCTTGGGGCATTATTGTATTGCCATTGTACTACACGATGGGCTAATGTTGCATTTTGTAAATAAAAATGAAGGTTGTTAAACGGTTAATAACCTGCAGGAGTTGTTTTGACAAGTTGACAAGAAAAAAATAAAGTGATATAGCTCCTATATGTTAATTTACATCTCTTATCCGTAAAATCATGTAGCTAATATTAAAACTAGTATAAATTAAATCCCTCGATGTTTTGAAAGCTGGTTTTATCCTATGAGACACTAATATGACGGTCTGATAATTCCCACATATCAATGACAACTATTTTATACTACTTCTCTTTTCATCATCTTTCTCTCTATGTTTCTCTTCTCTAGAGCGCGAGTGGTGACGGCCTAGGTAATTCCCTCCATGAGCAAGGAGGGAAAGCTAAACTCGCCGGTAAGGATTTGCATCGTTGTACCATCTTTCCCCATGAATGTGCCACCCATTGACCTCATCTCAAAGCTCGATGCAACGGTAGCCAGCACGCATCCTTGCATGGCTCTGCCCCACTTCATCAGGAAAGGAGGGGAGTAGGGTTCAGCATTAGTAGCGACGAGGAATGGGAGTAAGACCAATTTGTCGACTGGCACATCCTCCACACATCCGACCGATTAACGATGGATCTACCCCTAACAGCGCTTTGGAACATGGCTGACGACGAGTACGCTCTGACAAGCCGTCGGCCTACAGATCGAGCTTGAGCTTCATTGACCTTAGTGTCTTCTCCTACACCTAAATAATGTTGCGTCGAGGCACAGGCAACTTATAGATCCGTCGTCGGCACTACCACCTTGTAAGATATATTGCCATTGCTGCATTGCTCGTTGGTGGCAGTCTGCTTACCTTCCTCCAACTTAGCTCGGGTGAAGCAGCTTCTAGAGCCCAACTTTGACCACTCTCATCATCGTCACCACTATCATACCTTGGCTTGTCAACCCCTGTCTCCTTTTTAGCGCTAAGGTGCTAATGGATGGCCATGGCCATAGAAGCTACTCCTTCGTCAACTTCTAGGAGAAGATATAAAGAAGGAACTGGGGAAGAATGAGGAGAAAGTGGTGGAATGCATTACATGTAAGACCCTACAAGCATTTTATGTTTTTTTCTAGCTGATGTCATTGACATGTGGGTTTTTTTAATTTTTTCACTGCCTTTAATTATACGTAATTATCACATAAGCGTAATGTCGAATGTGACTAGATCAATATGTCACGTAGATGCTATCACTTAATAAGTTTTTGGATCTGGTTTATACTAGTATTACAGTAGATGCGTTATATTCAATTTTACTGTCGAGGAATTTGAGACGGGGGAAGTGAACTTTTTACGGTTGACATTGAGCTGCTCTTACATTGCCACAGGCCCACAGCCAACGGTCGTCACCATCAGATGGGCCAACTCTTTTGCCGTCGAAATCATGGCCACAGCCAGCAAGTTTTGCACCTCCCTTCTGGTCCGCCCTAGCAAAAAAAAAATTGAGGCAAAGTCCGGCCGTGCAACTTGGGGCTAATATGCACGAGTTACCGCTATTAGCGTAGCACTGTGGTAGTCCGAAAGAGGGGTTAACGTGCAAAATGAAGTCATACTTCTGCAACCCTCCCGCCCAGTTGCTGTGAACAGAGAATCTGACTAACACAAATCCATCATGCAAAAGAATTGACAACTTCAGCTCTAGTAAACGCGGAGAGGGGGGGGGGGGGGGAGCATATTTGCTTCTCTGTCAAAAAAAAAGGCAATAATTGAACACAGATTAGAATATAATCAAAGGTACTTACATAGCCGAATACTACAAAATAAAGAGCATACACTAATACAAAAAGTATGATCAATTCTGACTAAACTGACAGCATCAAAGTCAAGAGACAAGCAATAAAAACTAGCAACTGAAGAGATCCCATATCAAAATTCCACAGAATATATGTCACTATCATAACCGTCCATCAGGTTTTGAAAGGAAGCCGGGATAGGAGGCAATTCAACGCCGACAAAACCTTCCAACATGTGAATAACTTGCCTCATGGATGGCCTGCGGATCTCGTCATCCTGGAAGCACCAACAAGCAACTCTACAGGCAACATCCAACTCCTTCAAACTCGCATTTCCTTCAGGTCTGTCATCAAGCAAGCATAAAACATCTCCTTCATTCACTTCAGCAGCAGCGTATAGGGGGAAATACCGATGATGCCCAAACCTCACTTTCTCAGTACTCCTCCGCCCAGATATTATTTCAAAGAGCAGGACACCAAAGCTATAAACATCCGCCTTGTGAGTAATAGGCTGTCCAGATATCCACTTTGGTGCAAGATAGCCAAGGGTTCCTCGGATAGTGCTCAGTGCAGCGGTGAAATCCCGTCCAAGAAGCTTTGCCATACCAAAATCTGCAATTTTGGGTTATAATTCTTCATCAAGTAGTATATTTTCAGGCTTAATGTCACAATGTATGATGGAGTCCCTGCATTCCTCGTGCAGGTAGGCCAAACCTCTAGCAATACCAATGGCAATCTGAAGGCGAAGGTTCCAACTTAATACCCTTGAGCTTTCTGAAAAGAGATGAGAATCCAAAGAACCATTTGTCATATATCCATAAACCAACAACCTTCTAGTCCCTCCAGTACATAATCCCAAAAGACGCACAAGATTAGAATGTTGGATCATCCCAACAGTCTGTACCTCTGTCCGGAATTGCTTATCTGTGTGCCCTAGGCCTTTGAGCTTCTTCACAGCAACAATCGTTGAACCTGCAATTGTTCCCTTGAAAACACTTCCAAAGCTACCTTCCCCAAGTTTGTCAGAGAAATTTCTTGTAGCCTTCTTGAGCTGTTCATAAGAGTACACTGCAAGAAAACCTTCCATTTTTGTCTGTCTTGCAACACATGAGGATCTCTTCTTGTATATCAAAAGAAGCATCAACACGATTAGAATAACCGCTATTGACACAAAAATTAGTATGAAAACCAGTATGTGCGACCTGCTTTTACTCGGAGAACCTATACGCATATAAATTTCACTGTATGGAGGGTTATCAGCTGAAGTCAAATTAAGCAACATCCTGTGCCATATCTTGCAGCCAGAATGATAGGAGTATGCTGCACAATAGCATTCGCTTAGGCAGGCAGCTTGACATTCTTCACTAGTTGCTGCCATCATATTCTGAGGATTGTCAGGAAGCCCCTGCAAGTTGTCTAACAAAACAAGTAGTCAGTGGAAACAGCACCTTGACAGTTTGAGGGGGTAATTCTAGAGCAACCACTAACAAAATGTCCAAGCTCCCATTCATTTGGCTCCGTTGGACTGAAACCATCAATACATTTGCATGTTCCTGTGCTTGTGCAAATACCAAGTGCACCACAGTGAAAAGCACTAACTTTGCAGCGGGAAGGGTAGCTCCACACAAGTTGCCAACCACTAATTGTTGCATTATCTAACCACTTCAACAAACTGACTTGCCCCAGATGCAATTTCATGAATTCAATATCATTTGGAATTTCTGGATCATTTGATCGCACCGAACTGCTATTTTCTTCGTAGGTAACCATCCAATCCGGAAAGGTTCCAAGATAGTCATGTCCATCAATGAACATGATGAATCCCCTCTTTCTACTTTGGTCAATCATGAGGGTACAATAATAAGGAGGCTTGGACAGGGTAAGCAAGATATTGGCTCCGATGACCATATGCAATCCAAGCCATGCTCCTGGGAGCAGTGCATCAGCTGGGTGATCAAAGCTCTGCCATGTGACCACAGAAGAGTTCAGCTGTCTTACTACAAAGTTTCCAGTGTTGAGGAGAACTGCCACAGCAGTGTTCGGTCCATTTCTTACTGAATTTGAGGTCCATAGTACAGAGCCGAGCTTCTCAATATAAAGTTTGCCCGCATCGATATACAACGTTGCATCAAGGAAGTTAGTAATGGGAATCTTGTTTCCCAGCCAGAAGTTTACTAGATTGTTGCTTGTAATGTTCTTGTACCGTGTGCTGAGGTAGCGCTTTGTACCACCTGGGGAGAAAAAACCCAACCCAAAAATGTCCTTTTCTGATACTAAGGTTTCACTGCCTGAGAGAGATTGGCCAGGAAAAAGGGTATTTGATGCACTTGCAGCATGGCTACCCAGAAATAATATGATCAAGTTGAGTATCATTGCAGCAGAGAGGGCAGATAAAGAATGCTCGAAGTTGATTTCTTATGGGCAAGCACTATCTCTGAAGAAGAGACAGACATAAATAAGGACATGATCAATATGAACATATTGAACAAACGAAATTGCAATAAGGATAGATACCTCGAGTAAAGATTGAAGAATATCCATGCTGCTCCAGTTTCCATCATAGCCTCTGCCCCTTTGCAGTTTTCAGTGGAGATTAGATTTGTTTAGAAACAGGAAGAACAATGTGTTTGCCACCAAGATATTTCAATGTACTGTACTAAAACTGACGAGGAAAGTCAACTACCTAACAGTCACATACTGTACAAAACTGGTCAAGCACCTTTATCTCAAAAGTGCTATATATAACTAAAAAAACGATGTCTTTTTCGGCTTTTATTTTCATCAATTATACTATCACCTTCCAAGTTAGGGAAATGGCCATTGGGTTGGAAGACTACTGTTTTGATCAACGTGTGCTTGCTATGATCAGTGATGTACTTTCAGCCCTGGCATGCAGATGATGTCATGAATAAAAGTACAAAAGTGCATGCATCCTGAAATAAGGAGGGATTTCCTCTGGAAAAGGAAAACCCTTAAGGGGGAGAATATATGGTGTTAACAAGAGATTTATCACTACGGGAAGAATTTTTTCTTGAATGCCACTACGAAAGAACTATTGGCCAATTTAACATCTTAGGCATTTCAATCAATATGAGGCAGGAAAATGGCACGAGCAGACCATTCTTACTTGATAGGTAGACCGATTCTGACTTTTTGAGACATTTGCATCCAAACAGCCCAACATGGTCTGTACCAGGTACCATCGACTTGATATGGTGCAAAACTGGCCTAACAATTTTTATCTGGTCAGAATTTTAGTTCATGGTCCACCAACATTAGCAGCTTCTAATAAAAATGGAGCTTATCATGAATGAACAACATATAGTGGTAAATTACTAGCACAAACGAAAGCAATGGAAAAAATCACACTGAAGTAGGATAAGGTGCAACCAATCTATGCTAATTTAATGCAAAATTCCACTATCTTCAATGATGCAAGATATGCATCGTTGAATTGTATGCAACGTTTCACAAACTTTCATCCCACTTGAATGTAAAGTTTTCCATGTTAACAATGAAAGGAGTGCATGAAAATAAGAGAAACTGTCATATTGCTGACTTGCTAGCAAGATATTCGTATAAAAATGGTATTATCTTCTAGAAATAAAAGACTATGAGAAATCTGGTAGTTGATAGTAGTTTTGGTAAATACACACCAAGCAGTTAGGCCTGGTAATTTTGATAGTGCAGCATCACCTAGATCTGCACTGATCTTTAAACATAAACTAGGGTGTTCCTTCTTTGCTCAGATGTCGTTGTAGGTCCGCATGTGAGGAAACACAACTGAGTTTTCAACAAGAAAGAAAGACAGTGGTAGTTAAAAGACAACAATCTCAGGATGCTTATATTTGAATGGATGAAACTTAACCAAAAATGGAGACACTGAACTATGTCACTGATTAGCATGGAACAAAAGAATCAACATGGACAAACAAGTTTCATCAGATAGCACACACCATAACCTTAGTAGAGAAAACTTTGCTATTTTTTTAGCCTTGTGGTTTTCTTGTCTTTTAGCTTTTAGTCAAACTTTTTACATATATTAAGTACGAATACCGCCAGTATTTGTTCCAAATGATAGTTAGTTAAGTTCTTACTTTGCTTTTACGAAACGTTAGTTATTTGCATAAACAGAGATTGGACCCAGTTCCTTCACATTGGCAGGGATTTTAGTTCAAAAAATCACAATAATTCTGAAAGGAAAGGATTTGATCTAATCCCCATCGATTCAAACAAGCGGTAGTGAGCACTTTCCATTTCCTCTACTTCCAGATCATGTATATTGTATACCTTGCATAAACCATTTGTGTTGAAGATTTTATAGTGCAAGAACTTCTCAGCTAAACCTATGCGTCAAAGGCAGTAATCTATATCTAGTAATTGACATTTGACATTGGAAGCTAGAAAAAAAACGCAATATCATGAACAGTGGAACCACTCATGTGCCTGACGGCTGATGATGATCTCAAAATTGTTGATAAAACTGCTCTACACCTTCCTGCTGTTGCACGTCCAGAATGGAGTTTCGTGTTCATCCTTCAATTGATGATTCCTAGTTCCGCTCCTCATCATTGCATCCTGTTAAAAGAAGTCCACTTTACTGGACAATTTAAAACACTACACCCCAAAAAAAAGGCGTCTATTTTACTGGACAAATTAACTTAACTAATGAAGCAGTGGAACTTGAAAGTGTACAGATGCCAAATCCAAGCATACACCCAAAGAAACATAAAATTTGGATTACTAAGTGGCTCACAATGTGCAGATAAGGTGCCAAATTAAGTAGTAGTTGCCATTGTCAACTCAAGTAGCCCATCGACCCATAAAGCCACATGACTCTTAATCGGGTCAAACATTGTCAGCTCCTTGCTTTTCTTGGGTCAAACATTTCATGGCTAATCGGTTGTTCCTTCCTTCCCCTTAATGCGGTTTTCACATTCTTGCGTTGCTTTCCCCCGCTATATATATGGTCAGTATATATCCAAAATTACACATAGAAGGGTCAGTGACCGAATCAAACTAGATAATGACTCTCGACAAGCTTGATAATGACTTGTACAGCTAGAGTGATTCCTGCCGACATCAACCACAATTGAGCCACTAAATTACCCAAGTGGATTAAAGCCGTTTAGTGATTCGTCCTGCACAAGTGTTCATTCATCGTTGGTTTTTGTTTTTTTGACGTCGTCTGCAGTAGTGTTTTTTTTACTGTGGCTAACCTGGTTTGGTACTTTGGTACGATATTACGTGCCAATATTTTGCAAATTAGTTTGTTCCGAGAGGAATTCCAACCTTAGAGAGGGCAACGAAGAAGAGAAGACGAATTAGAAGACACATTGGAGATATGCAGTTTGCATCCGTAGGAAACGAGCCTTAGGGTTGCGGGGGTGACGACGAACATGCCGCCGTCCGCATCGTCGGCAACCGACCTCCTCCACGCGCGGTTGCTCGCCGTCGACCGTCCCCGCAGTGCACTGTGCACTGGACCGCGCCGGCGGCCGACATCGAACACCCACGCGCGCGGGTTCCCCAGCCATCGGGCGTCTCCTCCGGCGCCCTCCCAGTCAGAGGCCCACGCGGCGCGGGAATTTTTTTATTTATATATTTTTAATTAAAATATTTATAAAAACATATTTTAGATAGAAAAATTTACAGATGGTTTTAAAAAAACACCCTAGCGTTAAATCTAATGTGACAAATAACTATTAGCTCCTGTTAATTACAAGTTAGTTGATGTAGGAAATTTATACTCTTTTATCACCCTACTCAAATGTGTTTTATTTTGTGTTAAGGCTCATCGGTAAAATAACATGGTGAGTGAGGAAGGAGGAGTTGTCATTTTTATGATTACCCTTTTGTCGTCTTTTGCTAAGGTGTTTTTTCACACTCAGTATGTCGTCTACAAAATTGTCAGACCTATTCCCCTTTCATGGGTATGCGTTTTGTCTTTATCGTACAAATGTCCAAAAGAAAATTAGATTTTAAGTAAATCTATTTTCACTTAAAGGAAAATTTAGGAGTATATAAAAAATAATTGAGATGTTTAAATTATAAAAAACTCACTATTGGTTCGAATGATTAATAAGTCTACATATGGACATTATTTATATAATAGTAATAATAATATTTTATGATTATTGAGAGATTTAAACATTACGGACAAAATATAGATGTGATATAAATAATATAATCAGTAAGACGGTCTGGACGTCTATTTAAAACCTATAGAGATCATCATTTATTATTGAGTTGTAGTCACCCGTTGCTAGAGAAGCCGACTATTCGCTCGTACTCTAGTTTAGCATACATGTATTATTCAATTGTTTTAGTCTATATGATCTTTGCAGAGTTATACGGTGATTTCTTTACGTTTATATGTTGTTTGAATTTATACCTTTTTGACGGTTCCTATGAGAAAAGGTGCATATATAGTTATGAATGTTTGGACAAACAAAGTACTTTATCCTTATTAATTGACCTTACCATCTGACAATGATCATCGCAAACACAATTAGGACTCTTCTGCTATAAAGGTAGCACAAGAGGTTGGGAACAAATACAAAATTTTCTATATCAACCCACTGAATGAATGAAGCTATACATCCTTCTGTGGATCTAGCAAAAAAAGTATTAGTTCAAAGAAAATATTGTATTGATGAACAATTAAAAAAATAGGGGCATACTATCCATACCTCATGAGAATAATTTGGGATTAGAAGAATCTACTCCCACGAGTATTGAGGTCCCGAGATACCATAAGTTGGTATCGATCCACACATATGTAGAATGGATGGTTACAACATGGTGGAATTAGCCAAGTCAAATGATCACTTCTCTAGTTTACATCCTGAGTAAAAGCACATTTAGCAGATATTATTGTTTGATGCTATAAGATAGGTGGTGTTGGATTTGCAAGAGTATTAGTGGGAGAAAACCGTGAGGTTCATAATGCATATGAAGCTCTTATATAGTGTGAGTTATGTTAGGTGTGGAAGACATAACTAAAAGCGTTGAAAACGAAGTGACATTCACAGCGAAAAGTGCCATGTTGCAAAAATCCTTTGAATGCGACGTGACATTAATGCATTGAAAGTAGACTGTTGGGTTGTGTTGAAAATGACATGCTGATCACACACCGAAAGTTGGCTGTCAGGTTATATTGAAAGCAATGTGACTGTCATGCTTCAAAATTTGGCTAGCATCACTCAATATTGATTGTGACTCGACAGTCATACGCACAATAAGGAGTAAAGGCGCCGAAAGTTGATTGTTGTATGCTACTAGTAGTCATGTGTGCATAAGAAAGAGTGAAAGCGATATGGTATTAACATATAGTAAATGATATAGGTACGTACAGCCAAAACTATGTGTAAGTACTATAAATAGTAAGTACAAATGGTACAACGTAATATTGGCCTGGGGTTGCGCTCTACCCCTCTTTGTCCTCCTCCCCTATGCTCGCACATGACCCTGGGTGTAGATGAAGCAGTCGGCTAATGCACCATGGCTATCACAGACCTATTGCACAGGAGTCAAAGCATGCGGCTCCTATTTGTGCAGTGGTGGAACTCTTGCGAGCTAAGAAAATCCGAGCATGTCCTGATCTATAAGGTTATTGTGGTCGAAGAAATCTTGCGCCTATCCAAAGATGGACTGCCTAGATCCGCCCGCGATTGCAAAAATTTACGGTGGTGTATCCTAGAACCATATGAGAAAAATAGTTAAACAATGGAAACTAAAATATTGTGGATTAAATGGAAGTATGTACTGTGTGACAAATCTTAAAACCCTTGTGTTGACATCCCCGCTCCACGTGTTAATGTTCCCGCTCCCTGTATTGGCGTCCTCGCTATGGAAGAAGCAAATTACGGCGTAGCAAAAGCTATAAAAGTATACTTTATTAACAGCATTGTGGTCCGCCACTGGTTATTCGATCATGAACCACTCAACCGCATAGAGCTATAGAAGTAGTAGTTAGCCGGTGATCAATAAACCTAGGTCGGTCTTTTTGCACGCATCACAAAGACCCCAGTACATCGCTACTAGGATAGTGGATCTCTAGTTCCACTTAGGTATGCTCCCGTCCTCAGCATCTGCCATTGCGCAGGCATAGTGGATAGGCCCTTTGTCCACAGTGCGGCCTACCATAATGGTGAACATCACTTAGCCAAAGAGCCATATAGGTACGCCTCCAAACTCCATCGCACAAAGTAGTCGTTGATCTTAGGATGGAGTTGATTAGCCTTCATAGAGACAAGGTTATTTTCATAAATAATTAATTAGACTTAAGTACGCACATAATATCATAGCAACTATTTTACTTATAGTGAACTTAAGTAGCCATATCTACGTAGGGCCGCCTGGGGTGTAATGAGGGAGTACACTTAGAGCAACAAGACTAGGCAGGTGTTGTGAAAGTGCATCTAGGCCCTCCATAGGTTTTGAGTGATAGATGACAAGAAATTAGGGAGGTAATATGTTATGATCGAGAATTTCACAATAATTCACCAAGTGAGAGATTATTTTGGTTAAAAAAACATCCCATGAAGGTTAGAAAAGAAAAAATAGCTTGAAACAATGAAAATGTAATTTTATTATTTCTTAAATTGTTAGGACAAGTTGAACTATTAAGATGGGCTCAAGTTTAACCAGTTCGAAAAGCAAAAGCTTAATAAAAACTTATATCTCTAGATGAACGAACACTTGCACCATATACACCTTGGGTTTTAGTTTTTCTCTCCTAGTGTTTTGGATGTTTGTGTCCAGACATTGTGAAAACTTATAGATAACTTTATCTATCAAATAGAGAAATCAGCTCGGAGTCTTAGAACATTTATATTAGTCTCTAGACTGAGCTCTCTGTTTGGTTGGGAGGCCTGTTCGGAATCTCCAAACATTTATACTAGAGTCTTTGGACTAAACTCCCTATCTGGTAGAGAGGCCTGTCTGGAGTTTTTAGAAGTTTAGAATGGACACTCTAAACCTCCTCTCTTTCTCGAAGCTAAGTATTATCTGGAGTCTTCGAACTAAACTCTCTGTTTAGGCTAAAATGCATGTCTAGATACTCTAAAATTTAAATTCTATGAGTAACAACTATCTTTAAGAGTGGTGGGTATTTAACCTCACCAATCCCTTTTTGAGGAGTTGGTTGCTTATTTATTTTTACATCACTCTTAAGAGCTTTTTAGAGAGGTTTCTCATTCCACTCTCTTAGATCTCAAATTTAATACATATCTTGATTGATTCACAAATATCTTGATAGATCTTGCATAAGGATTCAACATGTGAATCAATCAAGATATTTATGAAGATCTTCCTCAAATCTATAAGGAAAGATGTGTATTAGTGAATTTTTGAGTTCTTCTATTGTAGAACAATCTCCATAGAAAGCAGGAGCACAATGCCCTAGTCGACACCTTAGTTGTTGACTTGGACTAAGTACTATACTTTAGTGAGAGTTTGAAGGCCAATTTAGTTTGTAGGGTTAAACTTAGTGAGGCAAGGAATTGAAAGATATCCAGCTCTTTGGAGCTTCTCAACAAAAACATAGGATTGGTTGATCTAAATTTTGGTTAAAAAATTACTTGTTTCTAAGCATCACATTACCTATTATATTCACTATGATTTTGTTTCCTTCCTTCCTCCCCAACACTCAGGGTTCATCTCCTTTAAGTGTTCCTTGGACATTTTAAAGGTGGTCTGAAATCTTTAGATTATATAACTAGAGACTCCAAACTAGTCTCTCTATCTGATAAAAATGTCGGTTAGGATCAAAGACTCCGGAGAGAAGTCTAATTTTCACTGTTAGTTTATTTTAGAATTAAATGTGTGCACATTCATCCACCTCTATGCAACTCAAGATCTATTCAATTGGTATCAAAGCCACATCTTTAGATAAAGATTAGCTGCTCAAAGAAATATCATAATTGGGAAACAATCCGATTAATGCAAGCAAAGAGATGAGATTGACTCCACTGGCAAAATTTCCTCTAACAATGGTGTATCTATTTCTTTCGATTATGACAAGCTCCATTTAAATTCTTTCACCCACTTTGTATCTGTGTCTTTCGGACATGTTCCTCATTTTGATAGACATACTATGCCGCTTAAAAGCATAAGATAAAATTGCATGTAATTTCTTTGCATCCTAGTGTGTGGAAGATTGTGCTTATAGATTGTGCTTATAGGTCTTGATATTCTGAAGGAGGACACCAAGTTCACACCCACTCAAAAGGTGCTTGTCCATCGCAATGCATAAGTCATAAGCATGATCCTCGGGTTTCTAAGTCCCTGTTCACCCCGAGATCCCTCGTGCGCCCCGGCGCGAACATGCCGATGCCTGGGAGGTCTACTTAGCTCTAGTGCAGTCCGATCGGCTTCTCTTCGTGGTTCGAGGTATGCGCGCCGGGGGCTGTGGGGTTCGATCGGCTCCGACGCGACGGTACGGATGTGGGCGTGCCAGTCAATTTGACCCTGCAATTGATAAGGATGTAAGAAGAACAGGTCCGTCGGACGGTGGGCCGATACAAGCGCTCGCTATCGGCTGGCTGTCGATAAGATCGGGATAGCCATCGACCGCGCCCGAAAGGCCCTTCATTATCGGCTATTTGCTGATAGGAATCGAGAAGCTCTTCGATCAGCTGAGGAGCTGATGTGGACAAGTGTCGACGAGGGATCGGCGGCAGAGCCTATGGAGGAACAGGGGTGTACTTAGAGGATAGCAAAGCATACAGGATCCCTTCGAATAGCCAACGGAAGCCATAACAGTCGTTCATCGGCTGAAAAAACCAATGAAGGCACATGCGGACTAGCAAGGAATAGTATTAAAAGGCACAGGCTGCAAAGTCGATGCCGCTCCAGATATGACAGCACGAGACCCGTTGCCCACTGTGACAGCGCCATTAACACCGAACCTCAAAAATCGAACCTAACCGAGACAGTACGAGGCCAAGGCCAACATAGATGATACGGAGGACGCCGAATCGGCTATGTTGAAGCAAAGATAGAAACAAATCCATCGGCTAGCTGAGCCGATGAGAGGACGCCTCTCTGAAGGCGGGTGTGTATTGGCCTGGAGACCGATGCGCTTAGCGTTACGCGTCAAGGGACACCTCTAAAGGCTGATGCGTATCGGCCGAGGGGCCGATGCGCTGGGCGTGAAGCTCAAAGCATGGATAACTCATCGGCTAGCACTCCGATGATACGCCGTGTAGAAAACTATAAGCCTGAAGCTCGATCTACCGTTGGCAGCCTCGTAGATCGAACCTAACCGATGCAGCATGAAATTGATGACGGCAGAGGGAGCTTAACAGGTCGATAGTCCCTGCACGGACGTGATGCGATACGTCTGATCGTTCTAAGAGGTCGAACCTAACCGATGCAGCCTTAGACAGAGCAGAACATATCGAGATAGTGGCGGGACTTACCCCTTCACCGGAGATCGAACTTAACCGATGCAACCCTGTGTCGAGAGCCAGAACCCGCCGGTAGAAACCTAGATGAACTAGGGTGGCGATGCGCCGAATTTGTATTGATCGAGAGTTAGATTACATGTCTCCAGGGGGTCTATATTTATACCCTGGATTTACAGACAGAGTCCGACGCATTTACAACCATCGGACGTTATTTCCTAACAAAAACAAAGGAAAATATCTCTAAATAAGTTAACTAACTAACTAAACCTTCTTAATTAGATAAGGTTACAATTTACAAAGATAAAATACTCTACCGTGGATTCTATAGCTCCTCCACAAACTCGGTCTTATCTAGATAGTCTTCCAATCTAGAACCGAGTCTTCCTTCACTACCATCCGATCGACTTTCTCACTGTAGTCATCGGACAACTCTCAGCCGATCGGCTTTAGCGCCATCGGGTATGTCCAGATTTTGGCGTTAACAGTCCCGAAGAGTTTAACAAAGTGGACCGACTTGAAGATGCCAACAAAATTCGGGAAACTATTCAATTGACACCTGAAGTGTCTCTCAGGGTGCGAGAGTCATGGATCAAGTTGTTGAAAGGACAACTCGGCCGATTCGTGATGGAGGACGATGAGATAACATAAGAGATGTATGATCTCATGATGGTTATTATCAATAAGATCTATGGCCTTGTGAGTAAAGACATGATCGGCCAAGTCATTTTTAAGAATCTTCTGTGAGCCTTCGCGCCAAAAAACTCAATCTTGATGACCCTTATCCGTGAGAATAAGAATTTTAAGATGCTCACTCTAAGCAATGTTCTCTCAAGAATTATCTCTCACGAGCTCTTAAAGGAAGGCATCAAGCATGTCAAGGCCCTTACCAAGAACGGTGCCATCGCTATGAAGAAATAGGTGTCATTGAAGGAAAAAACAAGAAATAAGATGTACTCAAGTGATAAGGAGAGCGAAGATGAGGACTTTGTTTTGGTCGTAAAAAATTTTAAGTTCTTGAAAAGTGGTAGCTACAGTAAGAAGAGCGGTGATAAGCCCAAGACTCGTCAATCTAAGGAAGTTGCTACCTGGTTCGTCCAAGTTAGTCTCGTAGGCTAGATTAGCTAGCATGCTCTCTATTTGTACTTAGTATGATACAAGCCAGATCTATAAACTAGTGTAGCGTTATTATCCTTCTTAAAGGCCTAAACTATAATAAAAATCATGGTTCCTTGTCTCTTCATTCTATATTCATGCATATCTTGGTATTAGTCATAATATATGTCCCTAAAACACCATTGTCAAGTATAGCCTGCCGACATCCTATCTTTCTCAAACTAGAAAAGAAGAATATCTAAAATCAGTGGCCAATCATTGTGTTAATCGAATTTCGCTTCTATTATCATCGGCAACTAATGTGAATCAAAGTGGAAGATAACATCAAAGACTAACTGAGCCGTAAATAAGTCATTTCTCCAAATCTTGCCACCACCATTGCCAATGAACTAGATTCTACGAGGACACCACCACTCGGATGCCACACCAGCAGGTACCTCTAATGCAATGCCTTCAAGAAGTCTATGACATATAGAATGTCATTGTCATTATTCTAGACATCCGGAACAAAGTTTGCACCGTAAAGATTCCACCCCAAGCATAGGAAAGAGAGGTGTCGTGACATCACCTTCAGGAAAATAAATGGTGCCCATAGGCGTCACCAATATCAGTGCTCGAGCAATAGCCAATTGTTGGAGACGGATTGTAATTGCTCTAGTGCCAACCACCACCAGAGTTGTCACTGTCCTGTTGCCTCGCTTGCCCGCCACTGCTACCTTGGTGATGTAGAGAGATGGAAACACACTGCCACCGCTACCACCACTGCAAGGCTGGATCCCTGCTATTGCCTTTCAAGAATATCTGAATTCGGCGCTCTCTGTACAATGACACAGCAGCGATGATGCACGCAATGATGTAGGCACCAGAGCACCGTTGCTATCGTCGTGGTCACGCTGCCACAAAACCCTTGAGTCCGTCGCCATGGTGCCGGATTGTGTGTGGGGAAGCTTGCCGTAGGCCATATCACTCCCGCCGTCTTGGTTGTTGAAAACGGATCCCAGCCATTGATGGGTGCTAGATCTAGCCAAGAAGACCCGCCACTACTTTCCTTGAGGACCTTCTTCGGCACTTCCCTCCGGCAACGGCGAGGATGATAATTTTTGCATTTGTGTCACTCCTAATTGGCCTCACCGGTCAGCATAGCATGCAGACAAGTAGGAACAGCCATGAGTAGGAATCTGACACCACAATTTTGTTTTCCTTAAGCATGCAGCATGCAGGATTTCTTTTCAATTCTTTCCTCTCAATTGACTAGATTTTTAGAAAGAGAATACAAAATATCAATTGCGATCATTTTTTAGACTATTAATTATGATCGATTAGTCGTCAAGTTATTATCTTTCAACTTTTCTAAAGAAAAAGGAGGAGATGAAAGAAAAAAAAGTAACATAGGAGAAGATGTGGTAGTGATCACCTCCTATCAAAACCGAGGTTGTAGAAGCTGACCCACACCTTCTCCACATCATTGAGGTGTTTCCATGTAATTGGCATAGAGGTCTTCTCTAGCTCCATGCCTTCTCTTCGGTATAACCGTTACTTGTCCCCATCTATCTACTACTCAATCGTGTTGAGTTGCCTCCTCGACCTCCACGCTCCTCTTCATCCAATGAGATAATTGTATTTTTTATTGTAATACTAGGTAGAAACTACGTAATATGAAAATGCCATCGAAATCGCTAGTGGTAGAAAAATAAGCTAGTTTAAATAGTTAGGAGAGACTCATATGTATATTATGAATCAAATTGGGTTATAGTTGAGATACACAGAATGGATCTTTTTGTTTGCAAAATTACAGGGTCGCCCTCGTGCTGGTCGCTACCAATCCGAAAAGGGTTAAATTTAAAAGTTCTGATCCGGACAGGGACTACCTCGCGAAATTTTAGTTGTAGCCGTCCGATCAAGATGGACGGCCCCTATCCTCGTCACCGGCATCCTGGCACCCTCCGCGGCGGCGCATACCAGTCAACGGCTGCAGGCCGCAGCCCTCTGCCCCTTCGTCGTATGGCGCCTCCGCCGCCGCCGGAGGATTGCGAATCGCTAAGTCTCTATCCCCCGGCCTCGTGTCGCTTGGGCTCCGCTCGCATATGTTTCGCTGTCGCTTGACGTGAGCGGGCAGTCGCCGAGGTGGCGCCGGCAATGGAGGAGACGGTGGCAGAAGAGATCACAAGGCTGTGCCGAGAACTTGATCCGCGGAAGAGGGTGGAGGAGGTCTAGGCGGTGGCCGGCCGTGGTGGACGCGGAGGATTAAGCGCGCCTTCCCGTGATCACGCGGGTGTGCAACGGTGCGGTTTGTCAACTCAACCTCCGATTCGCTCGTCCATCTGATGCAAGCCATATGCCATGTTGATGCCACTATGCTGTTCGTTCGATTTAGCGGTGAATTAGTATTGAGTTAACAAGATATTGGATATGCAACGACTGTTTTTGCCTGTTATCTTATTAATCAAGTTTGTTAGCTACTGCGACAAATCAAACTTGGTAGTGCCAGATTACCAGCAATTGGCCTTTG
The DNA here is from genome assembly GCA_030770085.1 of Oryza coarctata. NCBI lineage: Eukaryota > Viridiplantae > Streptophyta > Magnoliopsida > Poales > Poaceae > Oryza > Oryza coarctata. Next base: position 5,578,728 of record CM061462.1, read on the forward strand.
ACCTGAAAGCTACGAAGAGAACGTTTTATCCAATTTGGCCTTCTTTCATGGGGCCATTGAATTTCCCTGCAATGTTTTGATTTCCAAGGGTAGGAGCTATTTAGGTGCCCATGATGTGAAACATACAGCAGGGGGTATAACTGCACTAATATTGGCATAGCTAATCAGCTAATGCTTTCGTCCAATGGTTTTATGCTCATCTGCAGTAGTACACAATGTCAAAGGAAGGTTACCAGGGCGGGCAATTTTGAACTTTTTTTTATTGCATTTACAGCTAGAACATACAATTTGTGTATGCCTACTTTCTACTGATTAATCCACTGACACAACAAGTTTATACATGCCTAAATTCACTGCTGACAAACTAGCTTATGCACGCCTAAATTCTAACTGATTAATCTGCTCGCACCAAGTAGGTCCATGGAGAAACCGAGAGTTTCCTTCTGAAAACTGGAGGGGAAGCTAGCACTAATCTCGTGTCCTCAAATTCCAGCTTTCTTGAGAGTATATACCACTGACTTCACTCTCCATGAGGTTCTGAAATGAAGCTGGAATTGGAGGCATCTCCATATCAACTACACCTTCCAACATGCGAACGACTTGCCCCATCGACGGCCTGTCATGCTTTTCATCCTGGATGCACCAACAAGCCACTCTACAGGTGATGTCAAGCTCCTTCACATTAGCATTTCCTTCCAGCCTGCTATTCAGTAAGCACAAAACATCTCCTTCATTCACTTGTACAGCTGCATATGTAGGAAAATACCGATGGCTCCCAAATTTTATTCTCTCCGTAGACCTTCTCCCTGAGATTATTTCAATAAGCACAATGCCAAAGCTATAAACGTCTGCTTTTTTGGTAATAGGCTGCCCATATATCCACTCTGGTGCAAGATAGCCCATTGTCCCTCGATGGTGGTCAATGCAAAGTTAAATTCTCGTCCAAGAAGCTTCACCATACCAAAATCGCAGATTTTGGGGCAGAATTCCTCATCAAGTAGTATGTTTTCAGGTTTAATATCACAATGTATGATGCAGTCCTCACATTTTTCATGCAGATAGGTAGACCACTTGCAATACCAAGTGCAATTTGTTACCGGACATGCCAAGTCAACAGATTAGATTTTTCTGAAAAGATACAAGCATCCAAGAATCCATTTGGCATATACTCATAAACAAGCAACTTTCTACTCCCGTTGACTCAAAATCCCAAGAGACGAACAAGATTAGTGTGCTGGATCATTCCAACTGTCTGTACTTCTGTCCTGAACTGTTTCTTTGCTTGCCCAAGGCCTTTCAGATTCTTCACAGCAACAACATTGGTTGATCCATGGCAATGTCCCCGTGAAAACACTTCCAAAACCTTCCTCACCGAGTTTATCGGAGAAATTCCCCGTAGCCTTCCCGATCTGTGCATAAGAGTAGACAATAAGGGAGCTTTCTACTTCAAACTAATTGCAAACAAACAAGTCTCTCATGTATCTGCATAGAAGCACCAATGCCAACATTGCAGAAGTCACAGCTAATGATCCAACCACCAAGAGCACAATCCATCGTGTGGCCAATCCCCTGTTGCTCTTGAGCTTGGAACCCAAACGGACATAGATCTTGCTGTATGGAGGTTATCAGCTGAGCTCAGATTGTACAAGTTGTGATACCATATCTTGCATCCAGATTCATTTGAGTATGCAACGCAGTAACATTTGTTCAGGCAAGCAGCTCTGCAGTCTTGATCAGTGGCCACTGGTTCATCCTGAGGATTGTAAGGGAGTCCTTGCAGCTTGTCAAGAATGGCGAAGGAGTCGTCGTGCTCGGTCTGACCGTTCGTCTCGCAGCTCAGTGGGAGAGACCTCGAGCAGCCGGTGACGAAGTAGCCGAGCCGCCACTTGTCCGGGTGCGACAGCGTGAACCCGTCGACGCACTCGCATCCGCCGCCGCCGGCCGTGCAGACGCCGAAGTCGCCGCAGAAGAAGGCGACGGACTTGCAGTCGGAGGGGAACGTCCAGCGAGTCACCCAGCCGGCGGTGGAAGCCGATCACCGCATCAGGCTGACCTGCCCGAGATTTAACTGCAAGAACTCGGTGGAGGGGCGTCGGGGTGGCTGAGCACCAGCGAGATGCCATTGTCTTGGGGAGGTCACCATCCAGTCCGGGAAGGCGCCGCGGCTGTCGATCCCGTCGGTGGTGAGTACGAACCCGTTCCTCCTGCTCGCGTCGACCCGGAGGCTGCCGTCGTGGGAGAAGGCTTGGAATGCTAGGGAGAAGTTCGTCCCGGTGGCCGCGTCGAGCCCGAGCCTGCCGCCGGGGAGCAGCGAGTCGCCGGGGTAGTCGAAGCTCCGCCACAGGACACAGGAAGGGATCCCCTGGTCCCTGACCACCAGGTCGCCGGTATCGAGGAGGACGGCAACGGCGCCGCCCGAGGAGGAGGAGGATCCTGTCCTCCTTGATGTACAGCTTGTCGGCGAAGACCACGACACGCCGGGGAGGTCGATGACGCCGACCCTGTCCCCGATCCAGAACGTGGGGCTGTACTCCGCCAGGTTCCTCAGCAGGACGCCGAGGAAGTAGTGGATGCCGGAGCCCGGGGTGAAGAACCCGAGCTCGAACGTTCTTGAAGACGAGGGTCTGGTTCCCGGGCATCCCCTTGCCCGAGACAATGGTGTCCGTCGACGCGGCCGCCGCCAAGAACTCGCCGCCGCCGGCGAGCAGGAGGAGAAAGAGGAACGCTAGCGGCGGCACCATTGTTCCACGGGAAGACGGCGACCGGACGAGGCTCACTTGCTCACTGTCTCCATCGTCGACCATGGCTTGCAGAGGAACGAGCAGTCGAAGTCCGGTTCAGGTGCAGTCCAGCTGCAATGTTTTCAGCCGTCAGATCTGATAAACGGAGGGTCAGATTCGCTCCCTCCCTGCTCAACTAGGCGCTTTCTTGATACAGCGACACACTGGCAGTCTGGCACACGGACACCGGGACACGCTTTTGCAATTTTTGGAAAGTAATGGGCGATTCGGACTCGTGCTATAGTAACGGCCTGTGAGTTTAGCTGCTGTTACTGTAAAGTTGGCAGCCGTCAATTTTGCGTAGTTTGGTTCGATACAACAGCTACTATCCCTATCCGTGGATAAAATGCAATGCACGCCAAAGTTACTTGAGATATTTCGATGTATAGCACTGAGAAGTGGCCGGTACCAAAAAAATCATACAAAAATTTCCTCCTTTCAACCAAAAGTACACTCCATTAGCTTTTCTTCGATTCGTAGCACTCCCAGCCGTCCACGTAGATTGTTTAGCCATGACTAGAGCGGACAAAGATGAATTTGTCCTAAGACTGTTGTTCGATTGTTCATCAAACGAATCAAAGAGTCCACGTGACGCCCATGAAAAGAGTGATAGCAACAGCGACGGCTATTGGTGGCCAGCGGTTTGGTGACTTGCTTGATATTGCTAGCTGGGGCCTTGCTCAACTGTGGTTTGCTTGATGACGAGATCTAACCTTGCTGGCAAGAGTTAGGTTTTGGGGGTAAGCCATTAGCTGTCATTGTCAACAACAACCGCCGCATGCCGTCGTACCAGTCGCCAGCCACCGCCGTCATCACCCTTCCTACGACGTCGCACGAGCCAAGGTTCAGCCCAACAGAGTCCCATGTGCTATTCAGATAGGAGTACGGGTAAATTAGTCTTTCTCCATCCCAACTCACGGACAGGAACGATAAACGTGACGTACTACGAATCGAAGAAAAACTTATTACATTTGTTTGGTCAAAATTAAAAAAATTTGTACTGATTTTTGGTAGATCGAAATTCCTAAGTTATTTTGTTGGCTATCGTCATGGAGTAGTGTGCTAGTGCTCGTCGGCCCTACTGTTTATGGTCATATTACCACCGATGGTCAATTTATTCATGGCATTTGTAATTTGTTATCTGTAAGGACTATAAAAGTGACTGTAGAGATCTTGATAAAGATCACAGTTAACCCTCTCCATTTTCGTTTGGGCTTAATTTACCAGGACTATTGGGCTGAAGTGATGTAGTGAAGTGACTGTTCTTGTATGGCCCTGAACATGAGACCACTTCCAGGTTGGGCTAGTTGGTCCTTGTTGATATTCCTACTTAAGGACCTTCCACTAAAACTTCTTGCTCCAAACTTTACTGAAGATGCAGAGATGCTATGCATCCAGGCTGTTCAGCCTGAACAGGTTTCTGCTCTTTCAATGAACTACAGCTTTCCTGTTTTATATGCTTTGGAAAAAAAATTAAAGGGGGCATAAAGACAAGTGGACAACCTGAACTGGATGCGGCAAATTTGCATTCAGGTTGATTTGATTTGATGTTCTCCATGCCCCCTGAGCTCAACAGTGCTTTCCTCGGGGTTGGCCTGGCCCAGCTTCATTTAGCAGATTGCAGATTATGGTTAGCCTTTGTACCACTCCCTGCTGTTCCCCTCTCATGTTTTTTGACTAAGGTTGGCCATCATGTATAAACATGGCCTCCAGTAATCATGGCCATTTCTTTTGTGCTAGTGTGATCACGGGCTCACCTGAGCTCCCTGCACTGGATCCAGATAACATTTCCAAAGACGAATACTCGATGATTTGATTGATGTGTGACAATGTACACCGTAAACTAATCACCACTTGAGCTTGAGATGTATAGGTGAAATTTGTCTGACTGATTCTGAAAAAAAGCAGGTTTGGACTTGCAGGTTGCTTTCAAGACAGGTATTTCCTTCTGAATATCGGTGGCGGTGGAGCCTTGATTCAGAGTATCCTGAACTCCTGAAGAAGCATGGAGCCCAGCAGACCAAGCACTACAAGTTCCAAGGCTGTCAATACACCCCATATTGTCATTGACATAAACCACTTCACTAATTCCTACTAGATGCTGATATCAGCATTTACACTTGATAGTAACTTAAGTTAAAATGGTTTCAATTGATTCATTATTACTACTGGCATAGAAATCTACACTTTTCACTTCAGTAACTTGAGTTAACTACTGTGAATTGAATATGGTTTAAACTGATAATCCTATAGCTCTCTGACCTTGCATTTGCTGTAACCTAGTCATGAGCACAGCGGTTACTGTGATCATCATCGTCCATTTTGCTAAGCAATTTTTTTTTTGCAGTGTTCGTATGATATGAATCGTCGGTGGTGTTTTTGTAATCTGAAACAGAGGAGCATGGCAGCGCTGCAGCTGCCTGTGCAGCGCATGCTGCCGCATGGATAAGTGTCAGCCAGATCCTGTTGTTTTTTCCCCTCTCTCTCAGGCATGCGTGCAAAACGCAGACATGGACAAAAGGACTAGCCACTCGATTCTTGGTTATGGTCTATGGATTTTCTCCCTTTCTTTTGACAGTATCAGTGTTCTTTCTCTTTAAGGATGGAGTACATTTTTAACATCCCAAAAAGGAAGCTTGTTTCAGACTTTCAGAGCTTTGTATGTGATCACTGAATCCTGAAAAGAAGTTTTCTTTAGGCCAAACAAGGCCAAAAAATGAATCTTTGTTCGATACATTGTGAACAATGAAGAATTAAAGAGTGTGGTAGTCACATTATATTATGGTCAAATTCAATTTCGATTTCGGGTACTTATCGATAGCTTAGCTTTTGCCAGGCCAAGCCCACTAACACCAAAGATCTGTAAAAGTTTATATTAAATATATGTATATATTAGATTAGAGTTTAGAGCTTAAAGTTATAATAGATATAGATAAAGTTAAAATCAAACTCTCTCCTAGCCTCTTTCTTAAATAGAGGAGTGGACTTAGTGTAATCTTATAGCAACTTAACATCGGCAAGAGATCGATTGACTGGTGGACAACCATTCAAGAGTCGTATAACCCTGATACACTATAAATATGTTGGATCAGAACGAAGCATTCATAATCAATGTCCTAGAAATTAGGCTATGTCTAAAACTCGTTAACAAATATCGTATCTCGCGTTGTCATTAAGTTTGGATATTCTATCGAATGCTTCCATGTTTAGCTACCGATGTTGATTCTGGAGTTAGTTTTTTAACAACTGGTATCAGAGCTTAGTGATGGAAGTAGATCCATGGATAAAGGCACGATGGAGGTGTCCTACAACGCGTCACTCGAAATTAATATCTGAGGAAGGACATGTATGCAAGGTGGAGGTAGTGTCGAATCAATGACTTGATCGGTAGATTCGAACACTTCGGCTAGACGACTCAAATCGTTCGATGAGCTCTTTTAACGGGGAGATGGTGAAATGTGACGCTCAGGGTTCGATGAGCTCTTTCAACGACGTTCTCGATTGATGGAGTCGAACAATCTAGTCGGAGTGGTCTAGGTTTTTTGATGAGCTACGTTTGACAAGGAGATGGCTAGATCTAGCGCTTGAGTCATTCGGTGGCTAAAAAGATGGCATGGCAATTTGTCCGCTTTGGGCTCACGACTAGATTGATGGATGGTCAATCAGAGGTCAGAGCAGGTGGATCTAAGGTAGTGTTACGAGGTGTTGACAATGTGGTGCGGCAGGATTGCTTTGACAACGATGTATAGGCAGTGGATGGTTGAGTTTGGGTAACAACGATTAGACCAGCATAACATCCTATCAATATGGAGAGACTAAATTCAGCCAAATCATGGAGAGACTAAATTCAGCCAGCATGGTAGCACATCTTAAGCATCAGACAACATATCAACAACATGGGCTACTGGCATAGTTAGTGGTGGTGCTGGCAAAGGTGCTATGGATGTTGTTGGAGATACACGAAGGCTCAAGTGGTCACATCTCAAAGCATTGTGTGTGATTCGTGTCAAGGCCAAGCCGATGGTGACTAAGGGGCAATGTCTACTGTGGTAGGACTCTGGTGGTGTCATCATCACATGAGACTCAAATTAGAACGAGGTCACGGCATTGGGTGGCATGAGTGGCAAGTAGTTCAAAAGAGAGAAGAACATATAGTCGAACACGAAAGAGGAATAGATACGGCTTCAATCTGGATACAAAATCAAACTCATTATCCCTAATAAATTAGCAAGAGGCACATCTACAAGATTGCATAAAAACGCAATCGAATCAGATCACCAAGCAAGAGATGAGATTGTACCTAATTTTGCGGAGGCAAAGGCGGAGGTGGTTTGGAGCAGTGAGTACACAGTGCCAAAGGCATGTCCTTGTGTAGGAGGAGTGAAGGGTAGCGGTGGTGCTGTTAAAGTTTATGTTGAGTATATATATATAGTCGATTATAATTTAGTACTTAAAGTTGTAATATATGTAAGACGAAGTTAGAGTTGAACTCTCTTCTAGAGACCTGGTGTAACCACATGACGACTTAGCATAGGCGAAGGATCGACTGATCGATGGTCTATCCGATCGAAGGTCGTGTAATCCTGATACACTATAGTTATACTAGATCGGAGATAATCGTCCATAATCAATATTTTAGGGATTAAGTTATGGTTAAATCTTGTTAACAAATATCGTGTGATGTAGTCATCAAGTTTAGATTTTGTATGTGACTACAAGTTTAGTACCGATATCGATTTGAAAGACCGATTTTCTAACAGATCATAACTGATGGCCCAATACCACGTCTAAGTAGTAACGTGACACTACATACACCATGAATGTTGCTACATGCAAGTCGAAGACGTTTTTTTTACATGCAGTACAGGCTAAAAACTTTCCTGACGATGTTTCTACACTTCTCTGGATATGGAAAAAATTGTTCCGTTCTGAACATTGTTAGGACACTGTGGTCACTTAAATTATGATCACTGAAGTGTAACATTTGAAAGACAGGGAAAAAAATGAAGTTGCAATATTCTGTTTCACTTCCCAGAAAATAGTTTACTTGAACAGATGATTGTAAAAAAAACTGATATGCAGATCACTTCCCATGCAGCTACGTACCTCAAGAACATGCACATCGTATTACATATTTGAAAGTGATGTTAAGCAGCAATACTAATTTAACCAGTAAAATGGCAGGTAGCTACAAGAGCTGCCTATTGATAATTCAGGTCAATTGGTTGGCCCTGGTGTATGTTTTGCCTATTAGGAAATTGAATGATGTTCTTTAGTCATCATTAAACTACAATACTAGTATACACAAGAGCTTGTTCTTGTATAATACACAAAAGCTTGGCTCTAAGCATAATCATAAAGCCAAGCTAATCTATAGTTTGACCTAAACGAGATACTATAATATGTTCGGGTATTAATGCAGCTCAATCACCCCTTTCTTTGAAATATTACTAGCATCCTAGTGGGCTGATGGGCCACAGCATCCATTTTAACAGACAATTTTGTCCTTTGGGTCCCTCCCAATGGCTTGGCCAAAACACTTACTAATATTTCTCTTAAGTTCAGTCACTGCCTCATCTGCAATTTTCAAGTAAATGGTGCACCAATTTTCAGATAATTTACGATAATTATCATGGTGCCAAGTTGAAGCAAAAGTAGAGGAAAAAAGGCTAGTACTATATCGCCCATCACTACTAGTGTTGAAAAAGTTCAGAAAGAGTCATTGTTGGTATTAACAATTCCGGTTGAAGCCGAGACATGGCGAACTGTATAGAGCTGAATCGGTAGCATTCTGTCTACATGTATTCGAGAAAACCTCACTCTCTTACTCGTGCACTCATCACTAACAGTCAGGCTAGCTTCTTCTGAATTTTTCTGATGTGCAACTGTGCATATGCAATTATCAACACGCCCATAAATGTCTCATATCTGAATTGCACCGCTGTCTGTCACCATGGCTTCTCTTAGACTGGACACTGGAGATTAGCCATGACTGAACAGTAATAAATTCTGAATATCTTGAATAGAAGGAGTACTATATCAGTGGAACTTTTGCAGCAGCTTCACAAGTCAGCGAAGAACGTACTGGGTCAGTGTAGAGTGTACTAGTTCTATGCTAGCTAAGCTAGCTCAAGAGTATAATTTTTCTGAAACTGCATGAGTAGTGGGAGGAGAGTAGCTCGCCACTACGGACGCCTATCTGAATTCTGAATGTAGGCGCAGTACTTTTATTTATGCTACTATTTCTAACGTTCAGTCCCAACACCGAGCTAAATTAGAGATCAAATTCTCTCTGCATTTCGAGGCTAGAATTCGAGGCCAAGAATTCGGCCACCTTCAAATCGCATGGGAAAGTGAGTCGAGTTTTAATGGCGTGCCTTTTGGCCGCTGGCCAGCAGCAGCTTCGAGCGCTGTAGCCTTTCAACGCCTCTCACAGCTGCAAAAATACTATAGTGTTTTGTGTAGTAAGCCGGTGTCCGAAAATGTGGGGGATTCATCTGTCAATTCCATGCAAAATCACCGCTACCTCTATTTAAAAATATAAGTCATGTTTTATTTTATAAAAGAAGATTTTGACCAAATATAATTCTATTGATATATTATATATGACACAAAAATATGATTATAAAAAGTACTTTTGAATAAAAGTCTAATAACATCAATTTTGTGTTGGTCAAATCCTTGTTCTAATAAAACAAGTCCATAATTTTGAAATGGAGGGAGTATAAATCAATCCATATCAAACCCTCAAAAACGTTTACTGAATTTTAGGATACTCACATTCAGGGTTCAAATGTCTTCCATAACTGCTCAGTTATTGCGGTATCGGATATATCAACATGGTCTGAAATGCGGAATCACACAATAAATCAGTCAAGTTTTTACAAGTCAAAATTCTGGTCATATTTGTGCAAACTTACCAGTTTATAATCTGGGAAACGGTTTTGTAAGCCTAGCTCGCATTTGAACCACCACGAACAGTACATAAATCTATCAATTCTGCGTTACCGAATAAAAGTACTACACTGATCGCACTGACATTTCCAGCAGAAATATCCAATCCTAATCAACAAGGATCTGAACAAAAGATGACTAAACCTGCCTGTACAGTAAACAATAATTAAGCAACAGAGGGAAAAAGGGCTAGGAATCACCGGCAAGTCCTAATTATATACTCCAAATTCCCTACTCTAAAAGCAGGCAGAAAAAAAAAGGGATGCAATTGCGTGCAGAGAATAAAAATCCCAGTTGACAAAGGTGACTAGGATTGCTCAGTGTCCAGGATTAAAGAAATGGTGTTGAGCTCGACCTGCCCATATGCCCACACGAGTAATTGCTTTGATTGGGTTTGTCTATTCCAAATGATTCCCTTCTTCCAAATGATTTAATTGGAGTTTAGGTGAAGAAAACAGATGGCTGTGTCGTCGTAGGAGGAAGAGGAGTTTGTGCACACGAGTGGGCAAAGCAACCGGCCAGACCCTAGAAACCAGGTGTCGCCTGGAGAATTACAATATTGGAAAGGTGCATGCCCGGCTGTGCATGGGATGGACGGTGACGAGAGGTTGTATACATATCCAGGGTGGCTACTTGGCTAATTGACATTCCATGATTGAATTTTTGCAGATTCAGGGCAGCTAACAAAAATTATTAGCAACCTGAACAGGTGGTTTGTAAATTTAGCATCAAATAAACATTAGAATTTTGAAATACTGGAAAATATCAGGGATTAGCAGAGTGAGGGTTTAGACTACTGCTTTGGTTGTTGAATTATCGGTACCAGTCAGTTAACGGATTTTAAAGGACAAAAACTATAAAATTTTGACTGGTAGATAGTTGGTAATGGAACAGAATAGTTCTAAACTTAAATTTTAAACTATAACTATAAAATTTTATCTAAATTTATATACTTTTAGCTGGTAACTATTTAGACCTGTCACAGCGTTGGTTTTGAAGTCATGGCAGAATGTAGAATACGATATGTCCTGCAAAATGCTTCTTTTCCATTATGTTTGATTTGTGGAATAATTTATCAATGTGAACTATATAGGCTACCAGGATTTTAAAATAATCAACGGTAATCACTTGACTGTCACGGCTATTAACCATCTTGAGCTAGTTCACATAAAGAAACTGCTCAATAAACTGGTCAAACTGAAATTTGAATTTTTGGCGAGATTTGTTCGATTTTCATCAATTGTAGAGCGATAATCGCAATAACAGATGGAAATTCTGGGAGTAGTATTAACTATTTTTCAAACCCACACATGACCACTACATACATTAGAAAAATCTTATCCTTGAACATTCTTAGTAGTAACATATTTTGATGTAGTTCTCGAAATAGGGCCAAAAATTTTCCAATTATTGATTATTATAGTTATGCACCGGCATTAACTAGTAGTACTGGTGCAGTATCACTTTAACAGTTGAGAGTGTTTTTGAGTGTGATGACGACAAGGGTAGGAGCCAAACAAGCCGCATTAACCCCACTAAGGATCCCACTGTGTTTTGCTGATTCGGACATTGTCTCGTAGACATGTGCACGGCCGGGCCCACCGGGCAGCTGTGCATGTCTTGGTTTTAAGCTGCTCATCGCGTACTGCATGGTACGGCCATGAGCCGAGATAGAGATAAAAATGCTGATAAAAAGGCTAATGCTGGTGTGAGATAATGCTTTAACTATGCGTGCCAAGCTGATGAGACTGAGTGATAAAAAGATGATCTGGTCTGTTGTTTGCATGTATCCTGGAACTTGCCCTTTGCCCCTTTTCACATGGATTAGAGGCAATCATCAGCTTATGATGGATTCTTTTCATGGTTGTCAAGACGTATGCACTTGTGTTGGTTTGATTGATCGATCTGCGTGTATGTGATGGAAAACGACTAGCTGTTAGATCTATAATTCGTCGCTCTGAAATTAAAAATATTAAAGTGATCACATTGTTCTGTGGAGAATCTTGAATCATAGATATACAACAAGAGAAGCATGAGCGATTGGTATATATGACATGAGTAACTTCCGATTAACACTACGAGATATCTATACCACTTAAAGACCAGAAAACGCTTTGAAATCTGTAGACACTATTGCAAGTTTAATCCATTGAATGTATCTACAGCTGCATCGTTTATACACAGGACAGCTTCCATTCAACATTAGAGTATGAGTACATTAATCCACACCTTCAATATGCAGTGTGGTTTGGTCTACCCGATAGTAGCAGCTACTGTATAATCCATCCTTTTTAAAAATATACAATATTATTGATTTTAGACATATATTTAATCGTTAGTCTATTAGAAACCTATACAAACTAAATCTCGTTTATTTTGTTTTGATATGTTGTATCGTACTTTAAGGCTCAAGCACAACTTATTTTTCATATTTGCACTAAATTTTTAAATATTTTTTTAAGAAAACTACAGCGGTGTGGTCACCAGCCTAAACTTTATTATCATCAAACAAATTTGTACAAGTAAAGGAATACAGGGGGTGAGAAGAAATCATACAACATTCATTATGGTCCTAAAATTTCTAAATAAGAGTAAAGTCTAAATGTATATTAAAAATCAACAGCTTATATATTTTTAAAAAAGAGGGAGTATATGATTATAGTATACTAGTATTTTTCAGATAGCAAGTGGCCTGTACTCTATATGCATTTAGGATCACCTTGATTCATAGGATTGGAAAAGGTTTTTCATAGAATTCAAATTTCTATGGATTTTTTTCTTACATGTTCCTTTGATTCATAAAAAGTAAAGAAAACTTTCCATATGATTGAGTTCACATGCTTCTCTTTCATAGGAGAAATATCAAGAAGTATGATCTTTTTTAAACTTTTCTTTGTTTTTTTCCTATGGCACTATTAAAGGTTCCTATTATCTTTTTATGTATTTTTTTTATTCCTATAGCATTGCAGAAGCACACGGCTTAAATTTATGTGTGTTTTTCTAATCTTGTGTTTTTCCTATCCTACGAATAAAAAGGCCTTAAAAATACATAGAAGAAGCATACCACTTCCATTCCTATGTATTTTTCTATTTCTATATTTTTCCTATCCTACGAATCAAATATGTAAAGTGCTATGGATATGCAGACATATATGCTACTCGCTTAAGATTAAAAATAATTGTTATTTTGGATAAGATTAATTTTAAACTTTAAAAACTTTAACTTAAAATACAGATTAATTTTAAAATATATTTTAATAAAAATAAATATTTATTGATATATATATTGTAATAGAAATTAGTGGCAAAGTTATTTTTTATACCATATTTTTTCAAAACAATAACAACTATTTTAATCTAAAGGATTATTTTGCTACGGAAATTTAAACTCTTGGTGTTCAGACCATTCATTGCACGGCCAGTCTGTGGAAAGCACTTGCTGCAAGCAGTTGTACGATCCACTCAAAATTAATTCTGCAACTCAATTACGCACGTTGATGCCTAGGCCTCCAGCGTTATATATTACCGGTTTAATTACCCCTTTGATTGGAGAGATGCATGGGAAGACGGCACGATTCGTGCGGTGTACTGTCTGGATTAAATCTCATTTGATCTTCCTTAGCTGAGTGTACGGGGTTGTTTCGAGTAAACTAGGTGTCGTGGGAAAATGAGGCAGAATTAAGTGCCTTGTCGCCTTGTACGTCCGCGAATTGATTTTAGGACTGCACTTGAAAGCTGACAATTTTATATAGCTGTACTCACCCTCGTGTTGATCTGAAATATTAACCAGAAAAGAAGAAGGAAAAGGGTACATGTAATGCTCTTGTCTCAAATTTCTAATTGGTTGGAGTAATATGACGTGGTTGATTTTTAAACGTAACGTTTTGATTATTTATTTTATTTAAACATACTATTATTTATTTTACTTGTTTTTATCATTAAAGCCACTTAACCATGACTTATTTTTATTTACATTAAATTTTTAAATAAAATAAATAATAAAAAAAAGTCAATGTGCCTAGTATATATGATAATGGAGGCACTCCCTTCGGTTTCTTTGGCCAATTTTTTATTACAATATATATAAAAATATCAATAAGTATATTATGACTTTATTAAAATATCTTTTAAAGATTAATCTATATATAAAAACTTCTAAAGTAAATATTTTAAATTTTATTTATAGTCAAAGTCTTAAAATTTTGAAAGTATTATGGAATCGGATGGAGTAGCAGTTATTTTATTTTTAAAATGCTTGGCAAAATAAAAGAACAGAGGAGAAATGCATGCAGATTTGGCAGCTCGTGATTTGTCACTACATTGTCTGATCACCGGTCGACGCGTTGCTTCCGACCCACGTCTATGCCTCCCTCACGGAACGACGGAACGGTATATCACCAGCGCTATAGTAGTAGCACCCCTACGTGCACAGCCACTGTCACCGACCCGCGCGACGGGCCCACTTCCAGTCTCCCAACAGACAGCACAGTCGAACCGCGGACGGCGCCCGCCTGTCACGACGATTTGTTGCCTGCCCTGGCGCAACCGGTAGCCGCACCGGCCCGTTTCGCCCCGGTCGGATCCCGCGCGCAGCACGTACGGTCAGATCGGCGTACAGGGTGGCTCAACGGCCCGCGCGATCTCCTCAGAAATCTGCCGCTCTCGTACGGTGTCCGCGGCTGCTTTTGCGTCCGATCGGGGGCCGCTCGATCCGAGCGATGGAACAGCACGGTGCACGGGGACGTTCGCGCTGTTGCCACGCACGCGCGGCGAGCTATAGCTGCACGTTTGATCGAGCGAACGGCGTACACATATCGCGTGGAGTAATGGGTGCGCGCGGCCAAACTTTGTGACCCTAGCTGACACATCTCCGCGTCTCATAAAGTATAGCCCTGCTACATATATCTATAATTTTCTTTTTGCGACGCACAACACATTTTTATACTCACAAATACACGTCCTAACCCCGTTAAAAGAGACAGGACCAGTCTTACTAAAATCCTATATAAAAATGTATTTACATGTGTGAAAAATCCGTGGACACTAGAGGACTTAAAGGTCCCAGTACAGTCGGTTAAAACATGAATCTAGTTATTCAAGCTGATATTATGAATATTATTTTTTTCATATGCAACTAAATATTTATTTTTGGGTTTCAAAATTAAATTAATAGAATATAAAATTGAGAGTCCAATAACATTATATTTGTTAATTTTAATTTTATTAAATTTTTATTGTGGTTAGTTCTTGAGTTATAATCCATTAGTTCCAAAATAGAGCAATCATTGAATTTTGTAAAAGTGAGGGATAAAAGTATTAGAATTTGTTAAAGTCTACAAGTATTGTATTAAGGTTTGTTAAAGTGGAGGTCATTTTAGTTTTTTTATTAGTACGAGTGGGATGGATGAAAAATGAAGTTATCTTAGGACGAAAGTAATAGCATATTAAAAAGTGTATGTCAGTCAAATCTTGCTAATTATAAAACTTTAAATTTTAGAATTAAAATAATATGATACTAATTGAGAGTGCAAGATGATTAACATAAGAGCTTTCTCCAAGTGACCAAGTAGTATAATTATAGACATATGGATAGATTGGACGGACTATGTGTATTGTGCTTTTAAAAATATGATTTTTTTTAAATGTGTATTGTTTAGATTACCTTTTACTTATGCCCTATAAGCAAATTATTCATCCCTTCTCTGTTTCAAATTGTGCGAAAAATTCAGTACATGAATGATATATTGATGATAACTACTAAAAAACTAACTAGCTAGAGGAGAACGAGTTCAAGTAAATATATTTATTGTCTCTCCTTTTTAATATGATAATGAGGTACATCTAATTATGAAATCAAGGAGAAAAATGAAGTGTTAATTTTCGAATTTTCTAGTGATACACTTTCAGATGCAGGTGGATGATGACTAAAACGATGGATCATGCAGTGGGATTGAGAGGCCAGTGGAGCTTCGGAAATGGTAACTTGTAAGACACGCACGTGCCTAAGGAGAAAGCAAACAGTGCCGCTCCCCGGACGCCAAAATGTTTTGTCGGGGTGAAGTGGCCAAACAAATATGTGGTCTTCGACCGTACCGTTCAGGGGATCAGTAATCCATAACTAAGATATGCTAGTATAACATGGCTGCCTGAAAAAAAACTTATGATGATTTATTAGTAACTTAAAAATAGTCCTTATAAAAAAGTTTTATATTTATATCTTTAACGATTTAAAAGCAAGTACTGTAAAATAAACTAATCACAAATTTAATTTCAAAATTAAAATTAAAATTTTGGTTTATAAGCATAAACATAAGTGAACGATACAGTTGAAAGTGACTAGTTGCTCTATTATGTGATGGTTTAGCACAGTATGACATAGGTAATCTTGCAGTTTTTGAAACCTACTCTTGCTTCATCACAACATAACTGTCAGCTGGTCCCAAAACAATAACAGAGGTATACTGTCCCTGTGCATTCACAAGCAAATATAGTAGTACAATGGTTTCTAGAGCAGGAGAAGCAAACGTTGCTTTGACTGAAATGTTCTGGTTGTGTGAAAATGGCATCATGGGATTTCTCATGGAAGATTATAAGTTATATTGCATAACAATTTGATAGGTTCTCACTAACACAGATGTTTTATGGTGCTCGGAAAGGATGAATAATTTAAGGAACATCTAATACGGTAGAGATGTTTCACGAGTGCACGAAAATATTAGAGTTACTGTCAATTTTGGACATTATATATCTCGACGCATGTGCTGTAATCGTGCTTACATTATTCCTCGTGGCTCTTTTACTAACCAGGAATCAAGTTCGGGAGCTGGATGTCAATTTCAAGTTAGCTACTGTGAACTGGTGAAGTGAAGGTACTTCATGTGCGCCTTAAGTGGTTTGTGCGTTCCCATGCGAGCCATGGCTAAAAATGGATTTTGTTATTAGTACTGCATCCCAAGAAGTACCACTGATCACAAATCGCCTTCTCATGCATTTCCACATTGCTCACTACTACAAAAAAAAAATCAGACATTCAGACTTTACAAGTCTCTAGGAGAAGAGTGATGCTGGACAGGCCATGGTCCAAATGATTAAGATTTGATGAGGCCTAGTAAGACCAAAGGAACATTTAGTGAGATTATAAAACATGCATTTTGCAAAAATAAGCAGCGTTGTTTATTGGCCGTTCTGGATGTACAAGTATACTGTACAGGTGCTATTACGAAGTTCTCACTTGTGTATTAGTAGTATACACCAACTGTTGTTAATTGGCGATGGTCCCAGTGAGATAGTATAAATGCAGTATAATACAAGTATACAGTAGTATATGCAATGGTGGTGAACAGGACAGAGCCAGTGCGTGCATGCATGGTCAGTCAGGTCATCTGGTGGAGCCTGAAAATATCCTACTAACCGAGTGATCAGAGAGTAGCTTAGCTTAGCTTGCTGAGCTAAAGCTAATATTAAACAAACGCAAGGTAACAAGGGGGAAGAAGCCAAACGCGCAGGGGCAAAGCCACGAAGGAACATCTAGGGGGCGGCGATCCATTGACCCTATCGCTAATGCCGCGCGCTTAATAGCCACCTAGCGTGGTAGCGAGCCCTAAGCTCTACAGGCCTAATCTGCCCGCACGCACACGCTGCCTGGACAAGCCCGGATTTGGACGCGCCCACTGCACGCACGCTGACACAGTAACACACTGGCACGGCATGCGGGCTCATCACCTTGCTTATGCATACTGTATAGTATGAGTATAGCTCACTAGCTAGCTTTAGCCGAACGAGTTTAGCCATGTAGTAGTAGTATGAAGCAGTCGAGTAGGGGTATTGTATAGGCAGCTACGGGAGATGGCCGGGGGCATGGAGGGGACGTGTGTGCGGGCAGGAGTGGTTATGTAATGGTCCATGTGTAGTGCGCGCGCGTTCGGGGATAGAAAAAACGCAAGGGGCAGCAAGCGCCGAGCGCGCGGCGGGGCGCCGTGTTCCGTGTGGCTCCCGGCCGGTTGCATGGCACCCCGCTTTGTCTCGCTCGCCGGCCGCGCCCGCACTATATACTCCTCGTAGCCTCGCACTCGACGACCAGTATTTGTAGCGCGCGCGCACGTACCCGGCACCGCCCGCTTGTACGTAGCGACGCGAGCGGCAACGGGGGAGGTCGTGACGCGGACTCTCACCGCCCCGCGGGGCCGCGGCTCGATGAACACGATGCGCCGTGACGGCGACTTCGTCCTATTTTTTTCGTTTGCAATGCATGCTCCTCCTGCTTCGCCAAGCGAAAAGACGAGTCGCACCACAAAAGTCAAGCTAAATCATGCCATCCGTCGACCAGTCTGCGCGACGGAACGATGCGTCGTCGTTGAAGCGATCGGGTGGAATGGCTAGCTGTGGGCGTGGATCGCCGCGTCCTTCCACGGGTCATCTCCGCCGTCCATAAGAAAGGCAACGGGTGGCTGGACAAATCGCGACACTTCTCCTGAGAAGTCCGTGATCTGCAGCGGATATTCGGGTCAGGTCGGCTCATGATTGGCCGCGAGTGCGCGGGGCCCTGGACACAGCCACACAGGACAAGCGTAGGCGGTAGGCCCCTACGTGTACCAATATACAGTACCGCACGTATTGTACACTGTATAATACTGTAGAGTTGTACGGATAGTGTTAGAATACAACATTCCTCTTTCAGCTCAAATTACGTAAAAATCTTGTAAGAAAACAGCATTCTTGTGTTTCTGCTTTAGTGCTGCTGCTGAACACTGTAGCGAATCGGGCGAGCGAGATGATGCATTCTGAGAACCAACGGGGTGAACTGTATCAGCGTTCACCAAGGCAATAGGCCAGTAGCAGCACTAACGCGTCGTTTGAGGCAAACGGTGTGGTGTGGGGGTCACCGTATAAACAAAACAAAAGGAAATCCTTATCAACGGGAAAACCGCGGGGTAAAAACCGAGAGGAAGGAAGGAAACTTCAGAAACGGGTGTTTCGTACGCGTCAGCGTCACAAGACAGGCACGGGATGGATGGGGCAGGAAGGAAGGTGGGTGAAATTTTTTACCGCACCGATCGAGGCGCCCGGCCCGCCGCCCAAAACTATGGCTTCCGTACCACAGTCGCCTGCAGTGTTACAGCATGGTAACATGGGCCAGTATAGCCAAAGTAGTGTGAAAAACGGTTAGGGTGCGTTCGAGATGATAGGAAGAGAAATAAAGAATGTTGTTTTTATTAAACGGTGTTTTTTTAAAAAAAGTATAATAGTTTAGTTTTAAAATTTTAAAATGATTAATGTTTAATTAATTATATATTAATAACTTATTTTATATGTCTTTTTTATATTTTTATTTTCATTACTCTCAAACTCACCCTTACTCTACCCACAGGAAAAAAAAACGCCCCTCTCACATGGGTGCCGGCTCGTCGCCGATCATCTACCGTGCCCCCGGTGACTCACCTACAGCTGTGGAGAAGGCCAAAAAAAACAAGTTACTGTAGTGGAGACCGTAGGAGGGCACAGCGATGCAGGGGAGCAGCACTTGCTGTTGCCCCGGTGTTTTTACAGCAAGGATGAGCCGTTGTTTTTTTTTTATCGAGCAGCAGGCGCGATGTAGCCGACGTGTGGGGCCGGCCGGGCATTTTTACCGCGCACGCGCGGCCACCGAGGTCGTCTCGGGGAGTAAATTGGTACTATGGGTATCTGTGAATAATGTTGTCGATCCACATGGTTACCGTGAGCTGGTACTACAAACTCGAATCTGACCGGGCACGCTTCGCCAGGCCGCGCCGCTCGCCTCGCCGTGTCGGTCTTCATGCAGCGGATGCCCCACATGTCAGCCTCACTTATACCATCGTTTTCACTCTATAGCTTACTATAAGTCGTAATACTTATTAAAAAATAATTTATAAATAAATTATATATATTTTTTGTTTCTTAAGAACTCAAAGTCAGCGATAGAAAATATATTACAATAAAAAAATATTAAAAATTACTCTAAAACTAAGATTTAAAAATTAAACAGTAGACCATGCAGTTTTTTACTTTCGAAAACGATTGAGTTTTGTTTTGTTTTTAGTCGTGAGTGTCTTGCCGAAGGGAACACGTGAGCTGCTGCTAACCGTCCGTGATGCATCAGAAGGAGTTTGAAATATTTGCCTCCAGTGTGGTGGAAGTCCGTAGAACACCGTGCTTCATGATGCACAATTTTAGGTAGTATATGGTACTGCATTTGTACTAAATAGTAGTATGAAAAAAGAATAAGATCAAACTTTTCGGTCGGTCAAAGTTCTCGTGGGTGTCTGACAACTGGTCCTACAAGGCAGTGGGCCGTTGAGTTTTCACACAACATCCTCTCTGGCAGCTGACGACGTGGGGTTATCGGCAGTGTACTATGAGAAGCTGTACTCCAGCAAGTGGCATTTCTCAGTAATAAACATATGCGAGCAGTGCATAATGCTATGCGGAATTATACTTGGTATGTAGATGGGGAAAACATATTTACATGGATTTTTTAGAAAATGAGGTACTATTTTCTGGGATAATGGAGTGTGCCGTATTTTTTTAAGCGTGTTATATGTTTCTAGTGAACTCTCACATCATGTGTAGGTGTAGGAAAGAACAACATCAAAGTTAAAACTATTTATAGAGAGGCCATTTGGTGCACACCTTTTCTATTGTGTGTGCCCTGCGTTTTTTTTCCCTTAAAATTTGCTTGTTGTTTATGCACATGTTTTCGACACAAAATTAGATTGCTAAGGAAGAACTTAATCCTTATTTACAAAGTGTAAGCACACACACGCATATATTTTCCAAGTGCGTTTTACTAGAATAGCCGCATCTTCTGGCCTCCGATAATTGAATCCTAGTGGATTGTATGCATAATGGCATGTCCTTTTGTCCTAACGCTTTTGTGCTAGACAACAAACCGATGTCCGGACGAAATTCTAAAAATTAAAGTGCACTTCATCAGTTAAGAAAGTGCTGTTCAAATTTAAGGACTTGCATTTGTGCTAAAGAAAACAAGTTGGTTGAGTGTATTTTTTCCTTGGGTTGCCAGCTAATCATCAACTCTTCCATTTTGTCAAAAATTACGAGCATTGCAAAATTTCATTATGCACTCCTGCAAATATTAACCATAAAAAGAAATTATTGCATCATGTCCAACCATGCATAAAAGACGTTAATAGTAGATATTAAATCTGAGTTATTTTGGCTAATTTTCAAAAAAAGAGTTATTTTGGCTATTGTCAAATATTCAACCATTAAAGATGCCAGACACAAATTTTGACAAGGTTTTATGAAGCCTTATGTTTTTTTTTCTGTTGCAAGATATGGCTCCGATATTTCACTTGACTAATGATTAACATCTGGCAGTTCATTACTCTCGCCCGTCTCTCTCCGTCGTTCATCCCCTAAATATTCGTAGAATCTCATATTATAAAAAAGTAAACAAACCGCTCTCAAGTTACAGCGTAAACACAATATTTGATCACTTCAATTATTTTTTTGGGCAAACTTGCAAGAACAATGACTTATTAATTTTCTCTTAATTTTAGGTTGGGAGCAGATCATTTTATTAACTGCAGGAGCCGATTAAATTGGCATGTTTTGGACAATCCAACCATGATTAGAGTACAGATCATTTCGCAGACTGGCCGAAAGGCTAAATCATTGCACAGCTATTTACAGTTTCACTCGCCAAACGTTTTTATGGCAAAAGTCATTTGCCAGCTACGTACGGAATTGTATTATTTGAAATACACATTTTCAGTAGCGATCAAATATTTTAATCACAAAGTCCTTTCTTAAAAATTAAAAATTTTGTGCACCATGTTATTGTTTTTAAGTTTATCTTATTTTGAAACTTACACTTGCAAAACATATTTTAGTTCGTAGGCTATATTAGATAAAAAAAACACGGAGAAAATATTTAACAGAAAGTCAGAAAATACCACTACAATATATGTCATCAGCCTGTTTAATTCCAGAATTACACCTCGAAAAAAAAACAATTACCACGAGGAAAAAAATCCAGCCTTTCCACAACACTCCAAAGATTTTTACCGTGGAAACTACCCCCTACCACTACGCCTCACGTGATCCCCTGACGCGGAGACTGAATTGTGGGCCCATGTCCACGCGTCGCCCATCGAGTGGCCCCGCGCGAGATGCGGCGGGCTGTTGCACGGTCACAGACTCACAGCTCACAGGTCGGCGGCTCGCTAGAATCTCCCTTCCCCTCTACATGGTCGCTGATAGGTGGGTCCCACGTGCCGTTGGAACCCGCTGGCCGGTCATTTACAGGTGGGGCCGCATAATTACTGCCACCCGGAAAATGTACTGGCCCTTGTAGTTAGAGTTTACTGCCGCATAGCCAGGCAGGCACAGCATTTATTTCCACCCTGTTTTTTTCCTCCTCCAAAATTCGAAATTCTATTTTCTGAAATGTAGTAAATTTTGCTGGGGCCCGAGTACGAAAAGTCTCCGAAAAACTAGAGGTGGAGGAGGTGGAAATACGGCCGAGGAGAGAGAATAAACAAGAAAAAAAATCGCGGTTTCCAGAAATGGGGCTCTGCGATGCTATAAAAGTGGAGGACTCCTCTCCCGCAGCTTACAGCAACAGCAGCCAACAAACACACGCGAAGAGACTTCCGCTCGTTGGAACGGAGCAAAGCTTCCACCTTCGTCTTCCTCTGCCCCATCCAACCCACCACCTCCCCCGAAAAAACCCCACCAATACCTCATCGCCTTCGTCTCCCTCCTCGCTTCCACGCCAAAATTCGTTCGCTTTTGCCTCCCTCCCTCCCCCCATCTCCTCTGGGTTTTGGGACGGGTTCCCCGAGGCGTAGGTGGCGGTGGTGGTTGCTTTTGTTGGAAGCGAGCCATTTGGGTTTTAGGGGGGGGGGGGGGTTGGGGTGGTGGTGGAGGATTGGAGGGGGCTGATGCGAGAATGATGATGTGGCCTGTGGAGATGGAGGAGGGGTTTGTGGCGGTCAAGAGGACGGAGCATGTTGAGGTGACGTCCTTGGCGGTGGCGGTCGAGGCGGCTCCGGCGAAGGGGAAGGGGAAGGTGGTGGGTGGCGCCGGCGTTGGGCCGACGAGGGTGAGGGTGTTCTGCGACGACTTCGACGCGACTGACTCGTCGAGCGATGAGGAGGAGGTGACGGAGCGCAGGAGGGTGAAGCGCTACGTGCAGGAGATTCGGCTACAGCGGGCGGCCGTGGCCGTGCCGCCGGTGAAGGGGAAGGTCGTGGAGGAGGTGTTGCCTGTGGCGGCGAAGATGGCGGATTCCGCGAAGGCGAGGGTGGTATTGCCTGTGAGGAAGAGGAAGGCCGGCGGGGACGGCGCCGAGCCGCGGTTCCGCGGCGTGCGGCGGCGGCCGTGGGGGAAGTACGCGGCGGAGATCCGCGACCCGTGGCGACGGGTGCGGGTGTGGCTTGGCACGTTCGACACCGCCGAGGAGGCCGCCAAGGTGTACGACTCGGCGGCCATCCATCTTCGTGGCCGCGACGCCACCACCAACTTCAACCAGGCCGGGGAAGCCGCCGACCTCGACGTCTCTCCCGAGGTCGCCAAGCGCGTCCCGCAGCCGCCGGAGGCGTCCAAGAACGCCTCCCCGGCCACCTCCTACGACTCCTGCGAGGAGTCCCCCGCCGCGGCGGCCTCCCCAACCTCCGTCCTCCGCTCCTTCCTTCCGTCCGCCATCGTCGCCACCACTGACACGGCCGCCAAGAAGCCGACGCCGCCTCCTCTCGTCTTCGGCGGCTTCGCCGGCGAGCTCCCACCTCTCTACACCGACTTCGACCTCCTCGCCGACTTCCCGGAGCCCCCGCTGGACTTCTTGTCCAACCTCCCCGTGGAGCCGTTCTCCCTCTCTCCCTTGTCCAGCAACGGGTCACCGGACCTCCACCTCGACGACGACGCCCCATTGCCGGCGGCGGCACAAGAGGACGACTTCTTCCAAGACATCACGGACCTGTTCCAGATCCCCGTCGTCTAGTGCAACGACAACTGTAAAACACCGGATTAGGCGACTAATCTGGCCAATTTTGTTTGCGTTTTCTCGTTTTTTTTCCTTTATTTTTTCGGTTTCTAGAGGAGAGGAGAGTTAAGATCACGATTCCCCGGCAGTCTAGCTGCGGCAGAACACCCACCCCGCTTCGTCAGGGCAAGCCCTTGACGCGGCAGGAAAGATGAGAAAGTCAAACGAGAGGGATAAGACGAGATCATGTTGTTGGGTTATGGTTTTTGTAAACCATCGAAATTAAGTTATCGGTAATTATCAAAGACAAGTATCAATCTACCAGTAATTAGCCATTCGTTAACTCCTCTCCAGTGTTTTGTTTTGTCGCGTGTGCTACAACGCAATGAAGCGACGAGCCGGGCCCCAACACGCCGGCGGCGGCCGGCGATGTTTGGACGGTGCGTGGGTTCCCGAAACGGCCCGCGATTTCCTCGGCTCCGTTCCGAGGCGTCGGGCTCCGTGCGGTGTTAAATGCAGCAACAGGGAGCGTCCACACACCGTGATCCCGCCGTTGTAGCAGCGTTTTCTGCCGAGATCTCACGCACGCCGGTTAAGCGGAAGCGATTCAACAACGCGAAATCGGAAGTATCGAACCGAGCCGGCCGTTGGCTCGCCGGGCGCGGTCAAGAGGGGGACGGCATGAGCGCCTGACAAAGGGGCGTGGGATTAGGAAAAACCTGCTTTGGGTTTGTTCTCGTGGGGAGAGCAGGAGATCGGCGTACTGCACCACTGCCGCAGGCCGAGCGTGGCAGTGGCCTCCCCTGCAAATTCCTCTTTTCGCTTGGGCCTTTTTGACTATACATGAGAGAGGGAGGCACCTCGTCATCAAAAGGGAAACTAATAATAATCCCACTTGGAAAATAAATCCTGCTCTAATCAGCAATTGCCTTTTACTACCATATGACGTGTGTAGTATTAAACACGAAAGATTTACTATACATGCATTGGCCGATTTGAGTAGTGTTGAGCGAGAAGCTGGAAGGATACATGGAAAGACGGCGTGTCCCCTTTATGTCTATTCTTTTGGTGATAGCCGGAGGCCTTTACTCGACCATGGGGAAAGAGGACGGGGAGGCCACGGGGTCCTTTTGGTCCTTTTAGGAAGGAGATGGGGAATTCTTCTTTCTTCCTCTTTCCAACACGTACTGCCCTCTTTTGAAGAAGCCCAGCATGCAGCAGCTAAGACGTACGTACGAGCATCTATCTATCCAGCATCCATGTATAGCTCGATCGCTGAGCAGCAAGGACGTGCAGTAGCACTGCACTGTACCAGCGTCTTTTTTATCCCCCACCGTATGACGGCTTTATTAAGCCCACCTTACCAGCGTTTTGCCGCTGCCGCTGCTGCTTGTGTGCCTGGCATCTTTGGCAGACACACTCCGTCATCAGGAATTATCGGGACGTTGCCGGACACGTGCGGGCAAAGGCCGGCCGCGGCCGCGCGTCGAAAGACGTTTTTTTTCGCTAGCTAGCTCGTGCCCGGTCCTACGTACGATTGAGCTGCTAAGCACATTACACACCGCCGCCGTTGTGTTCGCACCGACCGGAAGATGGCATGGCTACGCCGCCGTTTTTTTCAACAGGACGTTCTGTGATGTGTCTTCGCGCTAATCACGCTCTTCTTCGCGTGTACGGGTGAAGAGCTGGGCTCCAGCGGCGGCACAGACCGGAGAAGATTTTGTCAAACCACGTCTCTCGGTCAGTGTTGAACGCCAGTGTACTGATGCTGATGCTACTGCTGCTGCTGGTACTACCCCTAAGCAAAAGCTAGCTGGAGTAGCAGCACAGCAGCGAGCGAGCGAGTACACCAGAGTAGCCGCGTCGTTAAGATTTTTCGGTGCCTTCGCTGTCCCAAGCGCGCCGGTGTCTCTGTCCCCCTCTCCATCACGATATTCACACACCTCTCTGCTCTATCAGCTGATCGCCCCGGCCGGCCTCTGCCTGCCTGTGTGTGCCCGTCCTTTGCACGGTCACGCTAGTTCCTAGTGTGGTACGGCCCTCTGCCGCTTCCCGAACCCCGAAATTGCTCCCTCCCAGTCGTAGCAGCGGCAGAAAGCAAGCAAGCCCTCGCCTCGGTCTGTCCCGTCGAAAAATTTAAGGCACTCGGCTACAGAGCTCGCGGTTGCGTGCCAAGCAAGCGAGGAAGCCGTGGAAAAAACCACGGGGACGCGCCGAGCGAGCAGAGGAATGTCTTTGGAACTCGACCACGACAAACACCGGGCAAAACGAGTAAAAAACCAAACCGTGCAGCGTGCGGTACGTGCGGTGATCGAGCATGCAGCCGGTGTACGTGTACTGTGTGAGTATGAAGAGGTGAGCTGCTGAGATTGGGTGAGCTCGTGCTGCCGGGGACTTTGAGTACAGCGCAAGCTTCTGCCGTCGTCGTCCCTACTACACCCCCGGCCTCATGTTGGGTTGGTTCGTACCTCTGCTTTGGAGTAATTTGTTCGCAGGATAGGGGAAACTCCGGGGCCCATTTTCATGTGTGTTGCAGTGTTAATGCTGCTCCTGCTCCTGCAAGCAGCAAGCTGCTCTGCCCTGGATCCGGCCAGCGAGAAAGACAACGCCTCGTGGCAGATTAATTCATTTGCTGCATTTTTCACTTTAGCACTTGCTGTCAATGTCAAACCTTGCATCTGTATTAACGGGGGAGCTATATTAAGCTCGGATTTTGTTCTGGCAAACTCGCTAGCTAGCTACATTGCTTTGGAAATTTTTAGAGAAGGTGTACTACGAGCTAGCGTGGAGTACGTGCATGCCGGCCAAAGCTGCTTTTGTTTCCTTCCTTTGTTCTCTTTTCTTTTGTCACCTGTGTTTTATAAACTACTCCTACCAGCTTTGGAGCGCACGAGTGTTGTAGGGTGCTAGCTAGTACAGTCAGTTAACTGAAGATATTTCCGGGCACCTAGTGCAAGCTATAGTATTCTAGGAGTCGTTCTGAACCTGAGAAAAGGCACTTGGGCAATTGCCAAATTAATTCTGGGCTCCCACAACATAGAGTACGTAGTTAAGGTAGCTATCATGGGCACACGGCTGGGGCAAACTTATTTAACGGCCGGTTATTAGTAGCGTGCAGTACTTTTCAGCGAGATGTCCTGCTTTAGGTAATCCTACACACGATAGCTAGGCTATATATCATTGATACTTGGGGTCCAGCTGGTTGGGCAAG
Organism: Oryza coarctata; assembly: GCA_030770085.1. Lineage (NCBI taxonomy): Eukaryota > Viridiplantae > Streptophyta > Magnoliopsida > Poales > Poaceae > Oryza > Oryza coarctata. The sequence goes on from CM061462.1 coordinate 5,605,636, forward strand.
GCCACGATTGTGCGTGCACATATTGTGTGGTCGTGTGATGACAGGGAGGCATGTATATCTAAGCATGCTATTCCGAGTCAGAGGCTGTCCCCATTGGATGGGAAGCCCTGGGAAGAGAGAGGGCTGGATGAAAAAGGTTGCGGCTATGATATGATTCGGCCTAATGCCATCACAACCACCGTCGTGTGGCTTAACCCCTGCGGGCCACCTGCAATCCTACTTCAATTTAGTACCACCGAAAGGACAAAAAAACTAGTAATTTAGCCGACTGATCGGCAAAGCTACTTATAAGCCGTTCGCAAGTGCCGGACGCTCGAGAATTTTTTTCTCGGATTTCGTGCGTATGTTTGTATTTTTTTAAAAAAAATTATATATAATTTCTCTATAAAATGGAGCTTTAAAATTTTTATAATAATTGATTCCATCAATATAAAAAAATCAGATAATCTTTTATATTTTATTAATAATTACTTTTTAAACGTAGCTTTAGCTCTTGAATCTTGACCAGTCTATCGATCTCAGGCAGCATGTTGTTGGTAGAAATAGCTAGCCGTGCACATGCTTGCTACAGGTCTCTCCTACTCTCTCCTCGTATGTTGAATCATTCTGGCAGGCATGCAGCCAACATCGGAAGGATAAAACTAGCCAGCCAGCCGCCCGGCCGGCCGAGATTAAAACTAACCGGTTGCTAGCCGATATGTAGCTGCATGCGTCCTTGAAAAGTGCAACTGGTTGCATGTCCTGCTGCGTGATGCTTGTTCGTGCTGGGCTGCGTACGGCCGGCGCCTCTGAGCTCACGAGCTGTGCATGCACTGCACACACCGCTGCGTGCATGCATGCATGCATCCACATGGCCGCTGCGCCGGATGCGGCACGAACAAGCAAAATTGCTACCCACGGGGGGCCGGGCCTCCTCGCGGCGGCAAAACTTGGGTAAAAAACAAAGCGACCGGCCGGCCAGGGCGCTGTTTATTAAACAACGCGCTGGGTGCAGCGCCCCTGCGCTCGCGCTGCGGCAGCCGATCGCGCTTTGTCGCGTCGCGCACCCGCGCGCGCGCGCTGTGGCGAGCCGTTTCCACGGTCTCCGCGTGCGCCAAGGACATGCCTGGGCGCCACCACTGCCGTCCACATTCCAGCTGGTGGTGTATAGTACTATGTACTACCTGCCAGACGAGACGGACACTAGATGGCACAGTAGTAGTACCACTGGTGTCACAGTCGAGCGACAAGTTTGCCTGCCTGCCTGCATTTGTTCTCGTTCGAATTCTTGTGTTCAACTTGTGATACGAAGTTGTAGCTAGAAGAGACCTGGGGGTGGAATGTCTTGCGGTCATGAATCGATCGATGCACACCTGAGCAGCTGCCGTAACGGGGTTCGGTGGTGTCCATGATGAGCCGGTGATGCCTGCCTCCGACCCCGTGCAGAGGGTCGGTGGGGCGTTTTACTACTCTGCCGGACTGCCGGCGATCGATCGATTGGGAATAATCATAAAAAACCTGCGTATATTTATACCAACTACTCGTATAGTACTACTGTACCACGGTACCACCAGTACATACGACTAGTGGTACTACTTTGGCGCTCTACTGGAGGTGTGTCCGTGGTACAGTGTACGTACGCGTGAGCCACAGTGCGCGATCCTGACCTGCGCGGGGCTCTAGGCCATACCGGCTGGCGTGCCACGGATGACGGGCCAGCCAATGCGTGCGAGCTGACGTGACGCGGGGCTAGCTCCGAGCCGAAGCCGCTGCACGCGCGTTGGTCTCGGCGTCTCGCGTATCTCACCGTCGAGGTTGCAATCGGCGTCGTGAAACGGGGATTGATTTGTGTCGAGCACTCGCCATCGGCATCGCGAGCCGATCATTGCACGCAGCTGGTGAGCCAATCAAAAGAGGGCTCTGAGTTTTCTGCAAAGACGAGTAGTGAGTGTGACTCACACGGAGCAGGCATGCACTTCACAAAAGAAACTTCTTTTACGTATTTTATCCCTTTCTTAGGCGCTTTTGCGGAGATAAGATCGAATGGCGAGAGACCTAATCATTCCGGGTAATAATATCTCCAGGAGTTATGTATTTGACTATCTGAATATGCGGTCCTAGTACAGACTCATCCTGTTTTATTTCCGATCAATGATATAAGTAGGAGAACCTTGAGCTGAATTAACTCTTTGCTTCAGTTCATAAATCTTTACATACAACATAATGTGCTCATTTTTTCCAGGTTATAGTCCGTACTAATTGCCAGTTAATACCACGCAGTTATGAGAAACTGACAAAACAGTTCTTTTAACAAAGGAGATTGGACACAATATGAGTTGTATGTAGGTGGCCCTATATGCACATTGAGTAACACACACACAATTCTCTGAGTCACAGAAAGCACGTGATGAATTTTGGGAGCCTGATTGATTGGCAGGGGCAGTGACATCGTTTTAACAGTTGCAGCCATGTGTGAAACAGCTTGGAGCAGTGTACTAATCTGATGCCAAATTAAACATCTTGAAAAGAGGGACAACTACTGTTTGTGCGGTAACCTCTAGGACATTGGACCACGAAAACTGCGGCAATTTGGTGTTCCTTATAGCTCTCCTAAAAACCCTCAAACAAAAGGACCGTTTCATCCCTTGTCAAAGTGTGACACTGCAATGACTAAAGATTAGCAGCTAAAAACGGCTATCTGGTGATAGTGATGAGAGCAAGATATGGGCTTTCTAGAATTCTAGTTCCACATGTAATGTGCTAGAGAAAGGTCTGTTAAAGTTCATGTCGAAAAAAGAGAGGGATGTGTAGACATCATCATCATATTAGCAAATCTGCTATATCAGTCTGAATTTTCAGCTGTCACTAGAAGATGCCCGAGTAGGGTTATCTTTGTGAAACTTTGTCGAGAAAAAAATCTTAGCAACTTCATCACATAACTAGCATCAGAAAAAGCTATACGTGTACACAAAAGGCTAAACTGCAATTTCTGTTGGTGTTGGGCAAAAGCAGATCAAGTGTGCATAAACATCTTCACAAAAATTCTAGATATGGTCTATATATCCACCAGTTATGCTCAGCGGTCACATGATATTCTGTTGTAACCTGTGGCACCACACCTATCATACGAAGATTAATATCACTATATTTTGTACTTCAAATCAATGGCAAAATCTGTAGTTCTTTCCAGTTTGTGCCGATGAGAAAGGTCCAGCCAAAGTGAATCCAGATACTGAACTCACTGCAGGAGCTATAGCTTTCTCGGTTTGTCCAAGGGATATAGATGTGTGTAGTAGCCATGGAACCTCAAGAATATAAGTACATCTGATGCTAACCTCTTGCAAAACAAACAACAAAGCTCCAAAGCAGAAGGGACTAAAAAGGCCATGCCACCTTTATCTTGCTTTATCACACGGATTAGCTCACAAAATTTAAACTGAAGAATCTGTTTGACCAGTCCTACGGCTCCTGCAAAGCTCAACGCTGTGTGGAGCTGGAACGTTTACACCGCTGTTACAAACAGGGTGGTTACAGCCTTGGGAAAGTAGCATATAGTAAAGATATGCGCATGAGAGATTAACTTATGGGTCTAGACCCACATGTAAGTGACATGAATTTTCTAAACTTAATTTATTATTTCTACAATTATAATACTAAACAAAAATCATTACATTATTAGGTCGATCGTCTACTTTGTGACAAATCCATGTAGGTGCATACTCTCCATTCTCTCCCTTCCCTTTCCAACTTTTGCAGCTTTTTACATATGCTCCTACACAGGATTTCGCAGCTGCATTCTTCAATTTTCTCAGTCACGTGCATGTGTTTGTGATTTTATTTTTGATACTTTCGTGGCCAAAACTGCAAAGTCTGATAAACGCACAAAATCTGAAGTTGTATCGTCTAGATGTTTGTGTTTATTTTTCAAATATTCTTAGTACCGACACACGTGAGACTAGCAGCAAGGGAAGCCAAACACAATAAAACCTCATGGTTTTATTTATTATAACAAAAAATTAACAAAGAAAATACATTTTTTTAAGAATTTAGATTGAAAAATTTACGGTTATTTACGTAAAGACATACTATTAACGTGTGTTAGGTGGTAATATCAGTGGAATGGTTTTATTTATTTATTTATTTATATGTATGTGACGAAAGTCAATATTAAAACTACACTTAAAAGAGAAGTAAATAAGTCATTCAATGGCGGATCGGAACTAAATTTCAAGATTATTTAAGTGTAGGATAGAAATAAAAAAAAGCCTGAATGGTAAAAAAATCAATAGATCAAAATTTTTAGCGAAAATAAAATAGGACTAACCTGTTGATGACGGTCACCCTCGTTACGATTGCCCAAGAAAAAAGATACAATTAAACAAAACTTTTAAAAATAAATATAACTTTATTATATTAAAATATATTTATAAAATAGATACAAAATACTCCTCTATTTTTATTATACTGAAGTCTTAACCTCTTATCTTATTTATATATATTAAAAATCCAAGACATAACTTCCTATTCCCATCATGATCCAAACTTATTATAATTTACCAACATAGTTTCCCTCTTCCTTACACCAAAAATCGCAGCCTCACAAAATCCACTCGAGCATCTGACATCGACATATCGCCATGCCATACTGTAGTCCCGCTCGCAATCGGTCTGCTCACACATGCCTCCTGCCTTACGCCTTTTGCTGCCTGGGCCTGCTACTAGCGTTCACTTCCAAGTCGGCCTGTTGGACCAACAACCGCGTCGATTATCAGTAGCAGCCCCAACCAAAACTGCTGCCGCCTCCTTTATTGTTCACTCAATAGGACAAAGCCGGCACAGCACTGCTAGACATGGTCAAAGCTACTATTGACCCAATCTAGACATGGCCAGGCCTATGTCTAGACCAACGGTGTGGCACGACGAGCCAGCCTAGGATGGCTTGAGTAAGGCTGACCGGCCTGATACGGCTCAAGCATGGCACAGCATGGCCTGATGGCTCGACAACCATTGGCGCAGTGGTTAGCATGACGTATTTAGCCTGTTTAATTTAAAAATATGACACTTTGACTGTGTAAGCTAAAAAAAATCAAAAAAATCCAAAAATTTATAAATTTCGTCTATAAATAGATATCCATCTTCCTTCCATATTCCACACTCTTGCATTATCCTCTCTATTCTCCTATCTTTGAGCTCACAAGTTGCTTTCATAATTCTAAGAATAAAAAAAAATCAAATCAACTATTGCTCTAAGGTCTAAATAAAAGTTAATGTTTATTATTTTGTCATATGTTTTATAGTATTTTTAATATTTATTGATTATATGATTTATTAAAATATATTAAATATTTTTTTAGTATAATAGTTATGGATCGATTGGAACAAACATCTATTAAGTATCACTTCATGCTTCAAGGTGTTGTAGCGGAAGATACAAGTACCTAGAGAATAAGGCTATGAAGCAGACATAGCTTCATCATCAACACCCACAAAGTATATAGATGACTTCAAGCATCGATGAAAAAAGATCAAGAAGCAACACATCAATATTTTGAGAAGTTCTTTGTTAAAGAAAATAATGCTAAGGTAAGATATGCTAAATGCAATTACTATAATAATACTTTAACAGCTAGGGATTCTAGTGGTACTAGTCACTTGATTCGGCACGTTGTCACTTGTAAATAGAAAGCTAGAGTGACCATGATGCCAACGGTCCTAGACTTCAACCATCTGTCCAACAATAGGAGCACAACAGTGATATTGCTCAAAAAGAGTTTTGTCACTTAATAGCAAGAGATGATCTGTCCACCAATTTTGGTGAAGAATGCTCATAATCCTAGATATACTGGTATTTTTAGACAAAACATAACTAAAGATCTTGTTAATACTATGATGAATGTTTTGGTAAGCTTAAGGATGTTTTACAATCCTATACTTTTTCTATGGCTTTGGCTAGTGATATATGGTCAAGGAATGTTAAGGAAGATTATCTTAGTGTTGGTTCTTATTTTGTTAATGATAATTGGGGATTGAAAAAGAGAATAATTAGATTTAGGTTAATTGACATGGTACAGAGATGTAAGAATATTATAAAATGAGTTTCCCAATGTATAGAAAAATTTGGTCTAACTAATAAAATCTTTGCAATTATTTTGGATAATGCTTCTATAAACTCTATAGCCATAGATATTTTTATTTCCCTTTTTAGTGGATATGTTGGATCTATTTTTTTTACATTAGTATTGTGCTTGTTGTGTTATTAATATTATAGTTAAGGTTGGTTTGAAACAGTTACATACTACAATTTTTTTAAACTCTTCTAACCAATGCATTGAAGCATATAAGAGCTATTGTGTTGCTATGGGGGTTCACTCTTGTAAGTTTGGTTTGATATGGATGTGAGATGGATCTCTACTTACCTAATACTTAAGCAACTTATTCCATAGAAGAATATTTTCTTTGTTTTTATCTACATGCACTACCATTAGCGTAATGGTCAGACTCTACTTATTGAAGGGCACCAGTAGTCAAAAGAATATTAGAATTTTCAAAACTATTCTATGATGCTATTGTTGTTTTATTTAGTGTTTATTATCCTATCGCACCATTAATTCCATGTTATATTTTTAAGATTGCTTCACATTTAAACAAATACGAAAATGACCCACTACTTTATTCTATTGTTATTCCTATGAAAACTAAAATTTTAAAATACTGGATAAACATACTTATATTATATGAATTTATATTTATTTTGGATCTAGAGCTAACATTAGTGGTTTTTCTAATATACTAGAACTTTTATCTAAATTTACTGCTAGTGATTATTCAAATTATTTCAAAAAGGTTCGTATTAATTATTTCAAATTATGAAAGCAAGTATAGTGCAGTGAGATTGTTGCAACCCACACCAGCCTTGGCTGGAGTTGGAAGAAGAAAATTGTATAGGGAAAAAATTTGGTGGTGCAGGTAGTTCCTCGTCAAGGAGTTCTAGGACTTTGACCTATACAACATCGACACACTTTGGATCTTTAGCTACCGCTTCCCAATCTGAGTTGAGCTCCTTTCTCAACAGTGACACCGTCAGCTACAACGATGAAGATTTTAACATAATAACGTGGTGGCAAGAACAAAAATTAACATATCTCATGTTTTTATTATTAGCACGAGATGTGATGACCGTTCATGTTTCCACTATACCTTCTGAGTTTGCCTTCAGTCCCACAGACAGGATAATCATCGATAGATGAAGATGTTTCACAATTGATATGGTGAAAATACTCATCATCATCAATGATTGCAAGCAGGCTAAAGCCCGCACACAACACTCTGTGGATAGCGAAGAACTTCAACTATCATTTGAAAATTTGTAACTTGATCAAAATAATAGTAGCAATGCATAATTTCTGAGCTTGGTTGTACTCTGTTTTACTTTATATGGTTTTCTCATCTATTTGAAATGAGTTTTTAAAAGATTTTAATAAGGCTCATTCTATTTTTTAAGAATTTTTCTAATTTATTTCATATTTTTCAATGTTGTTTTTTCTATGTTGCTAAAATTTCTATGTATTTTTCCCATTTCCATAATTTTCCTATTTTCTTTTCTTTTTCTAATTTTCTAGGTGTTTTTTTTGTTTTTATGGGTTAAACAAGTAAATGGGCTAGCATAATTTGTTTATCTCCTTCATGGGCCGTGCCTCGAACATCGCCTTGACTTGTTAGCCATCCTAGCATGGCCCACTTAAGCACCGGGCCTTAATAGCCCATGCCAGATTAGGCCATCCGTTTGGCCATCTCTAAGCATTGCAGCATGTTGTACGGCTATGGTGCCTCAATGTACTATAGCAAATATTTCCATGTTCTTTTGTTTCCAAGTTTTTATAGCCAATTTCTTCGTGATTTTTTAGTGCTCGCACATCAACCTTATGAAGGCTATTATGAAGATCTTCTTATATGGTATCTATCTACCGTACAACATCTTATGTCTAATGTCATCATCTGACATCCTTGACCTTGGCTCTACCTGAGCCTAGTCTTATCCTGCCATTGTTTGATGTTAACTCCAAGATATCATGACTCTAGTCCCACCTTATCATATGGTATCTTAACACACTAGATCTCGGCTTCTCTCTGAGCATAGTTCTAGTCCTCACCATTGACTAAGATTAACCTCAACTCACCTGTATATAAATAGACAGAACAACCATTTCTGGATACATATATCATAACATAACCCACATTAGTCACACACAAATTGACATCAACACCATAAATATTTTGAAACTAATTTTTATTAATTAAATTATGTATAAACCAACTGTTCATTATAAAATATTAATCATGATAATGACTTAACATTTAGGTCCAGAGTGATTAAGGATACCGGGTGACAAGGTTGGGTACAAGGTTGCACGTGATGAATGGACAACGTGTGTCGGAGGTCTTTGTAATGGATTTCATAGGGTTAAGTGTGCAAGAATCGAGATTTGTAAAGAAATCTAGAAGGAGGAGGTCTAGTTGGGGGCACCAGGCCTAGCTAGGGAAGTGGCCCATGTAGGGAGTCACACAGCTCGGTGTGGTTGGTAGGGATGCCAAACTGACCTAGCTAGCTCATGGCGAAAGACAGAGGAAGCATCCAATGACATTGGGTTGGAGTAGCAGGACCTGCTGACGGCCCAAGACAACAACTTGAATAGTGGCCTAGTTGCTTGGTGACCTAGCAAGGTCAAGGTTGGCTTTGAGAAAATATGATGGCCCAAGGAGTTGGAGGCCTAGGTGGAGCATGTGTGTCGTCCTTGCACAGGAGACAAGGAGAGTGTGCTTGGGTTCTATGTTGTCGATACGGTGGCGTCCGGTTGGTATGTGCGCTTGACATGGGTCATGGGTTTGGCGTTCTCTTGCTAGCATGCGGACCCAACTCGAGAGCAAGGTGCGAGGCTATGACGTGGCGACCATTTATTGGACTGTGCAATGTCGATGGTTGCGACAACGTGGGATTTTTGTGGCCTAGGTGGCTTCGCGATGATCTGGCGTGGCTAGAGATGTGGCGAGATTTGGAGCCTTGATTCAAAGATCGATGGCTAAAAAAGGAACAATAGGGGGAGTTTTAAGGGCATTTTTGAGATTTTTAAGCGATATTTAACTATCCCTGGCCTATAAAATAAGAGGTAGATGGTAGGGCTTTGGCCACCTAGGAGCACATTTGGAGATAATTTTAGAGAGAGATTTGAGAGATATTTTGAGAGTGAGATGCGAGGGAATTCCTTAGAGAATTTTATAGGTTTTGTGAAAGATTTGTAAACATATTTTAATTAATAAAATAGTGCTTATTTTTGAATCAATTTTGTCGTTTCAATTTAAATTCTATACTTTAAATTTCCACAATGTTATTTAAGTTTGGGTATTGCTCATTTTCTTCTATATGTTTGTGGTATGAGTTTCTCTTTCCTCTTGTTTCTTTATTTGTCTTGATAAAAAGAGAGTTAACTTTTATATTATGTTAGAGTAAAACCTGAGACCCCTAAAAGAGTAAAAGAGTAGGGTCTTTTATACTTATGTGTTATTTGATATTTGGGTCTTGTAAGAGATATTTGTATGTTATGATAGAAATTCGTGATTTGTGATAGATTTTAAAAATTCTTAACCGAGTGATGCTCATTATTTATAGGAGTCAACCTAAAGATCTAGTTTCTTTATAGCTATATCTTTTACTTAAACCTTTAGTTATTATTTTGATCTAATTTTTTAATAGCTATGATTTTGAAAACTTAACCATATCATATCAAGTTTTTACATGTATTTTAGAGGCAAAGTAAATCGCTCTATATCACCCTTCCTCTATAGCACGTTTTGTTTTTTCAAACACATTAAGATGAACCTTAATTTCAATCTTTCGAATTCTTTCCTCTCTCTCTATCTCTCTTTTGATTTGGCAGCTTGCTGTTTCTTCCCAATGTAGGGTAGCTTTCCCAACAACTGCAAGCTAGCTGCAAGATCTTGAATATCTCACCTCCTCTTTTCATCTGTCCCTTTCACCATGCAAGCAAGGGCTTTTTTTAGTGTAAGGTTGTGTTTCGATTCCGCTTGTTAATGGAGAATTTTTTCCTCAGCTTTCGTGAACATGTTTTCTAGCTATTAAACGGTATGTTTTTTGAAAAAGTTTATATGCAAAATTGTTTATCTCAACTTTCTAAAATATATTTTTTAACTTTATAGTATTTAATTATATTATTAATATCATTAAATAGCAATCACAAAAACCAGACAATCTTTATCTTTCAACCTAATAAATAGACATTCACTAGACTTGTTGAACATAAATGTTGCCCTTTTATGTGCAACCCCAGACGGAGCGATCACAAAAAAAGAGGGAAGATAAGCTAGTAGAACTACCTTGTGAAGCAGCTGCAACTCTACTTTTTTTTTTTAAAAAAATCTGCTACACGACAATGATAATTTGCAGTTTTAGCTACAGTATCGCAAAAGTAAATATTTAGAGTAACATACTATCGAAAGTGAATATTTGCCGAGAAGCACTGCATGTACTATTTTACTCTTTCTGGTCTGATTAGGAGACATCGCAGCAAAGCTCGGCAGCAGCGTTACGATGTTCCACTTCCACGACCAGTCGGTGGCGTGGCTGCAGGATGCCGATGGCAGCATTGCTGTGCACGACGGGTACGTGCTCGGGTCCGAGCCGGACCACGATGGCGTCCGCCTTCGGCGCACTCTTGCAGAACATGTATCATATCTCATATCTTTCTCTTTTTACAAGTGAATATATAGCTAGTCATACTAATGATCTTTGTTTATGGCTTATGAGTTATTTCTCTGTTTTCTCTGGGCATTCAGAGGCAAGATCTTTTGAACGCTTCATTTTTATTTGACATTTTTAATATCTGTATAGTATATGATATTATGCACTAGGTGGTTTGTTACTGGTGCATGTCATTAATACAAATGCTTCAGCCCCGTTCAGAAGTGCTACCAGCTGTACCAACTTTTTCATTTTTCGTTAACATGTTTTTAAATTACTAAACGGTATATTTTATGCAAGAGTTTTATACATAGAAATTTCTTTAAAAAATTAAACAAATTTACTTTTCAAATTTATAATAACTTCTAATAGGAACGGGGCCCTCAGTCGTCAGTAACAAATTGTCAAGAAAAAAAAAGAAAAGACTACGTGTGCAACTGAATTCTGAATAATTTCAGTACTCAGCTGTGCGTTGTTGTAACTAAACTACCTGGGGGTATCATCGTCATTTTACATATTTTCTCTTCTAACCAGGTAAAAAAGAATAAAATAGTATAGGTGATGTATACCGAGGAATATACGTTTTTTTGACAATTCTAAAAAATTACTTTTACAGTGATTTATACCTAATACCATGTATTGTAGTGTTGTATAGCAAATTTTATTTTTTTTCTTTGCCACTTGCACTGCATCTATAGACAGTTGTGTTTGGCTTATTTTCATGTAGACAAAATGAGGGAGGAAATGGTGCTGATTTTACTCACGTTAGTGGACAGTCAATTCAATGCGATTGCAAGAACGGGTAAACGACATGGTTTTTTTGCTGTACCTGTTTTCACCATGGAGAGCAGTTGTCGGTGAGAAAAATGCACATAGTGAGGGATTGCCCTCTACTATTCTCTGGTGACACAAACAGGATACCACATGGCTGCAACCAGGGAAACTGTATTGATCCTTCGATCTCGAGATGTTCCGTCATTTATCTAAAACAATTCAAATAGTTATGAGGAATTTTTTAAAAATTAACAATATTTATACAATAAATATATATACTCAATAAAATCTTTAGATTGAAACTCAATCCAGATATAAAAAAGATAAATTCAGTATATAAATAATAGGGATATTATTTATAACCAAATTTGCCTTTTTTTTCTTCTTAATATGCAGGTTGAATTTAAACTTAAATTTTGTGCAATGCTAGTTATCACTGTACTTTACATTACCATTTTTTTAAAATTTTTTATAGCTATTTACATTGAATTTAAAAGAAAAAGATACATAGGTGGATATCCCCTCAAGATATTAGAATTTATTCCAACAGCCTAGTTGGCACCTTGCAGAGGTTGTCCAAAGGGCTTCAAGACCATTAAGGCCTCTGTGATTTGTAGAAAAAGAATATAGGAAATTTGGAGGATTTCAATCCTATAGAAAAAATTCCCATAAAACTATTTGAAACAAATGATTTGGAAAAAAAAATGGCAGCGATTTTAGAGGAATTAAACTATTTGTGAAAATCCTATAAAATTCCTGTATTCTGAAGGATCCTTGAATCCTATCATTTGCTTATGAAATGAAGAGATTTTAGAAAAAAAAGTTAACAATAGCTTCAATCTCTTAAAAAATCTCATCTGAGTCAATCACTCTTATTGGATTCCTGCATTTTTCTTATAATGTAATCAAACAACTATTCTTATATTTTTCATATATTTTGTAATTATCTGTTTTAAACTTGTATTCCTATCAAAATCTTGTGTTTTTTTTCTATTTCTTTATTTTTTAAATTATACATTTCAAATGATAGAATTGTGGTAGAGCTGAAACTAGCTCGACTTCAGGACAATGCCTGTGTATATTTTGAATGCCAACATCTAAAACAAAATCCTCCAATACTTTGCAATCAGAATCTTCTTGAGCAATCAATCTAGAGCATCCCATTCGACTTAATTACCCAATCTGTAAATCTGTTCGTGAGATAGGTAGCCAATGACAAAAACGAAGAGAAAAACAGAAAAAATGAAAATTTTGCTACAGGATAAGTTTGTGTAATTTGCTAGTATATGTAAGAAAACATGCAATAATTGAAGAACACATTTAATATCTAATAATTTGCTGAAGGACCCTGTAAGTATTATTTTATTATTTTTGGTCAATTTAAAAGTGAATTAAAAAAAAGATGAAAATGCCCCTTAGACCACAAACTTCGAATTTTGCATTTAGGTGAAGAAGAAATATGATATAGGGCAGTAATATACTTGGGACGGTGGTAGATTTAAAGTTGCATAATATGTAGTTTAAAAATGTAGAAAAAACATGAAAATTTTGGGTGAAAATTGAAAATTCAGAAAAGCTACAAAATGCAGTCGTGGCTGCTGTGGTCTAGGGTTTTGGAGTGGATTAGGTAAAGATGGCCTGATTTGGTCCTATTCACCCAAATCAAGATGAGTAACATGTGTACCTCTGAGAAGCAATTCATTATTTTAATGTGGTTTTTCTCTCTAGCTGAATAAAAAATAATAAAAAAATGATTAGGTATCCTCCATTAAATTAACTTTTTAAGTCGTTCTTTAAGCTGTGTCACGTTTTTTTTATGTTCACTAACAAATTATATAAAATTTGAGTGTTATGTAGTAAAATTCATTAAAAATTAGTATGTTTTATGTATCTAGCCTAGTTCTAAGAAGCAACTAGGAATGGCTACTTTCTTTATTTTGAGCATGTTTTTGAACTATTAAATGTTGTATTTCGTGTAAAAATTTTTTATATAGAAGTTTATAAAAAATCAAATAATTTAATTTTTAAGATTACAATAATTAATACTTAATTAATCATAAGTTAATATTTTATCTCATTTCAAGTGCCGCCGGAAACCCATAGAAGTTGCTCCTCCGAACGGGGGGGCGTAGTCATAGTAGGAGTAATTTCCTGGGGTGCCTACAATCTCTGACGGTGATAGTCACAGCAATTCAGTAGGATTGCTACTACCTCTGTACCCTGTAGCTGGTTTTGAATGCTTCTTGCCAACGAGCAGAGAGAGACGGGTAATTTCCAGCAGTTTAATTTTCAGGGAGACACTACACTACACTAGGCGAGCCTACGGCTTTTTCCTTGCTTCTCTTTGGGCTTTGCTCTCTGCCCGAGCCTTGTACTCTTGTGAGCGTTCGTGAGCAGTGACACGCAGACCAGGGAGAAGGAGAAGATCGAATCGGAGATTGGGATTTGGGCACGCAACACATCTCATCAGCGGGACAGTCATCCATAACTAAACTCGCCGCACCAACCTGCGATCCTCGGTACTCTCTCCATAAGGTGTACAATCATCATCTCAAATAGGAGAATTAGCATGGATTTTCGCGGCTGAAACTGTCCTATCTTCATAGGAAGGACGAGCCAGCTATCCTGGTCATCGTTACCCTACTAGTACTGCTGCTACTCCGTACTCCGCCTGGTAGTAGGCTACACGGCCGCACCGTGTCGCAACACCAAACAAGAGGGAAGGAGGACCACCGCAAACGCAGGCTCCGGCCGAGACGAGGTACGCGCTGCTCTCTTGCTCGTTTCGCGTCTCTCTCGCCGTGTCCGTGACCGCGGTCCGCGGCTGCTGCAACATGTATAGTTGTATACCGTGTTTTGCAGTAGATGGTATATGTTGCAAGGTAGATAGGTCGGTTTGATGAAGTGTTCATTTGATCCTGTTTCGGCCGGTCAATAGAAGTGCACGCATGCATCGTCCCGTGTATATATAACAAATCCAATTCAACTGGGCGCACTTGGATAACAGACGGGTTCCCGAGTGTCGGCCCTGAAGTCTTCTTTTGGGCCAGCTCCTTTGGTGTACAGCTTGTGTGGTGTGCCCCCTCGTCAAATCAAATAAAAAAAAAAGTCACGCTCCAATATCAATGCGTGCTGTGCCACTTGCTCCGGCAGACAAAGGGTGGTGTGGGTCGATGGCCGGCAAAGGCCACTGGCCACCGACCATTGCTCAGGCACCCACCAACCAGTGCCCGGTGGCCACCATGCAGCGAAGGTAAACACGTAGTACAATGGTAAGCAAGAAACAATTGACATCTCAATAACCGCATTTGCACGTACTGGTAATCAGGAAACACAGCGAAAATTAGGTCTGCAATACGAACAAATCAATGCAGCGGTCCTCTACAACGACTGAGATGATGAGCGATGATTACAGGCTACAAATCTAAGCGAATGCGATAGGTACCTAACTGAATTCTATGAGCACAAGAGAACAAATGTCATGATATCCTACGAGTAGATACTAGGAGACATGTACAAACAACAAGACCCCTCAACCTTTTGCTAAGAACACATCGAGGTCACCTATTCTGGTATCCAGAGCTGTTTCCAACTGTGATGAATTCTCTTGGTTGATCATCTTGTAGTTGTATTTACAAACTGATGGACTGTGTTGTCCGGAAGATAACCAATGTAACCGCAGCAGTGTTATCACGCCAGCAGCTAACACTCCAGTATGC
Organism: Oryza coarctata; assembly: GCA_030770085.1. Taxonomy (NCBI): domain Eukaryota; kingdom Viridiplantae; phylum Streptophyta; class Magnoliopsida; order Poales; family Poaceae; genus Oryza; species Oryza coarctata. Next base: position 5,620,861 of record CM061462.1, read on the forward strand.
CCTAATAATCCCCCAAGGGTTTTGATACTGAAACTGTTCCTGGCCAAAGCAACGCTAGAAGCTACGATCTGCCCCAAGAAATTGGCATTTTTACTGTCAGCACCAGAATGGCCTCTTAGTTTCTCAGGTTTGTTTACTGACAGAGAAGGCCATATGCCTAGGCAGACATTGCGCACGAAATCCAAAGCTTCATCTATAATTTTCTTTTTCACCCCACGGTGTCCATTTAATCTTATTGCAAGCATAATATGACTTTGCTCCAACCTTGCTAGTGAAATATCTCGTTCTGCTTGTTGTTGTGATTGGACAGCCTGCAAAAGAGTTCAAGGCATAACGATACAATTGGTATAATGAAACTAAGCATCAAACATGTCAATCTGTTGAAGAGAGCCTAAGAACAAATGGATGCTTGACTCAGATGATATTTCTTTCAAACAGACAGCATAGCATATCCCAGAAGAAAATGAAGTTAGTTTTTTTGACAGAGCTCAAAAGCTTGGATTCATAACATGGATATTAGATTTTTAATATCTAGATAAACTAGAGGTGAAACTGTTAAAGTAATGTGGAATGTTGAATCACAGAACAAATATGCGTTCCACACCACCACTGAAGATAATTTATATTCATATGTAATGGTGAACAAGTAGGTTGCATCAAACAAACACATTTCTCCGCTGCTATCGTTTGCCCTATAGCTTATAAGCTGCTGCCAAAATTTAAATTTTAAAACCTAATTTTAGAGTTGATTTTGAGATTTTTTTCATCGTAATTTATTTTGTAGGATTGGCTTTTAAATCAGTAAGGACACATATATAAATGTTTTACCCATAAATTATATTTTTATTGCTGATAAGCCTAACGGCTTATAGTCAGGTCTCTAGATAACTTTGTTCCTTGCCTTCCTTGATCCTTCAAGGATGTATGCAGCATCCTTTATTTCCTTAAAATAAAACGACCAAAAAACTTGAAGTTCCAAGAAAGTTTTACATCTTCCATCATTGAGTGGCTCTTAAGCTCGTGACTCTCTTTTGTTTAAGAGGATTCTACCCTCTACATAGGAGGCTAGTTCACTAGTATCATACTTTTCTGGTATTATCAACTCGATTCAGCAAGTAGCTTGGTTATATCTACACAATCTTGACAAATTTGAACAGTGGTAATTGCTTCTTTTAAGGACAAAAACAAATCTGCAATTTGCAGGAACAGCTAGAACAGGAAGTTAAATGATAAAGAAGCTACAAGCGCTGCATTCATCACAAAATTTCAAAACCAGCTTAGGAACACTCCCAAGCAAGCAAACAAGTACAGCAAACTGCTAGGGTATTAAGAAAGCCCTAAGCCTTCAAGGTTTCAAACCTATCACTCTTATCTTTACTTCTTCAGATTTTCTACTAGTATGTGATAATACTCACAAGCTCAAAACATTTTCCAGCTGTTCACATATGGCACTTGAACAGTTCACGGGAACAAAACAAATTACGGATCTTTTAATTTAAAAAGAAGCATGCATCCTTACTCTATCACGCAGTTGCAGGATGCAACTACTTACAAGGAATAATATAACTGTTGGAAATTCAAAGCAGATTAATGGAGGGCCAATGGAATGAAAGAATGTTTTATCATAATTCATAAGAACATAACCTGAAGACTATTTTTCATGCATAATTGCCTTATATATGACAGTTCGAATTTCGGAACATGTAAATGCTAAAATGCTTATCTAATTTAAAGTGAGTAGTGCCATTCCTTCATGATCATAATTAGTTACTTCCCGTTCCAAATAATAACAATCCTGCTTTGGTGCTAGTACAAACGAGCGCCCCCAGAGACACACATGGGTGGAAACAATAAAACATGCTCTGAATCGTCAGAACATATGTAGCATTATCCTATGCATGGCTTTTAAAGTTCAACAAACAGTCGCTTGAATCTACTGGCATTTCGGTATCCTCCCCAATTTACACAAACATCCGCGCGGACCACTGCAACGTCACATTCGAACAAATCTACGGACGCGAGAGGCTACGCTCAGGTCGGTTTGCGTCAAACCCACACCAAAGGGAGAAGGAGGCAAGGAGACCAGGGAGGGGAGGGCTTAGCGGCACTCACAAGGAAGTACTCGAACTGGTCCTCGATATCCTCGAGCGCGGCGCGGATGGCGTGGAGGCTCCTGGCCTCCTCGGCCACCGCGTCCAGCGCGGCTGCCTCATCATCGACGCCACCGCCCTTAACGCGCAAAAGGCCTTCCGCGGGCTTGTTGTCCCCGGAGCGGCGGCGGACCGTGCGCAGGAAGTGAGCGCGGGAGAGGGCGTGGATGGCGTCGCTGACCTTGTCGTGGAGGTCCCAGATGGTCTCCAGCACGGTCTCCACCTCCTCGGGCTCCATCCCGGAGACCCTAGCTCCGGAAGGTTCCAGAATCTTCGGAACCGCCTCCTCCCTAGCCTTCCGCGTCGGCGAGGGTTTTTGGAGAATTTGGAGCTGTTTGGAGGGAGAAGGATTTCCAGAAATTTCTCTGGGACGTTAGAGACGATGCGAAAGAGACAATTGGGACATTGGGCTAGATGATTCTACGTTGGCCCCTACTACTTTGGGGCTCGGCCCGGCCCGGGATGGGGTAAAAGTCGAGAGTCTTCGCCTTTCGATTCCAGCAACTACCGCCGACCGCCGCTGGTTTCGTTTCTTTCCTCTCGCCCAAGTCGCCGCCGCCGGCCCACCCCGGCCGCGGTTTGTTCCGCTCCGGCTTCCGCCTCGTGCCCTGAAATAGGAAGCGGCGGCGCAATTGCTGAGGAACCCTCGGCATACCACCTCTCTCCCGTTCTCTCCAGCGGGCGTGCTCCTTTGTTGCTTCATCTTTCGCTCCTATCGGTGGGTGGTTGGTGGATTGGATCGGCATGGATTCGACGACGACGACGACGCCGAAGCCGGTGTGCGCGCAGGAGGCGCTCGCGCTGCTCAACTGCGCCGCTGAGTCCAACTACGACCGCGACAAGTGTCTCGCCGCCCTCGACGCCCTCCGCGCCTGCATCGCCCAGAAGGTGCTCTCCTCTTTCCCCATTTCGTCACCCCTAGTATCGCATTTCCTCTGATTAGTCTGAGCTCTTACCGTAGGAGAAGGGATTGCCGAATGGCTGATTTGACTCTGATAAAACATTGCCTGTTAACTGCATTTCCTGATTTCCTGATTGTGATTGAGTAATCCATTTGATGGATCAGTATTAGTAAGGTTTACTACATTCATAATATATATGCAATGCCCTTTCATAGTTGTTATCCAGCTCCAGGAACTGTAACATAAAAACACTCCATGGGAAATCTGGAAGTGTTCCATCTTCTAGACGCAAGCATGTTTGAGCTAGATATCTACTACTCAGCGCCTTATTGTGGATTCTTTTCGAATATTCATGTATTCCGCGTGTCTGTCTCATGTCTAGTGGATACAACAATGATCTTACAAGAGTACTGTAAAAGCCAAATATACCATTCACTATTCATCTTTGCTGGTTTTTCAAGGATTATTTTCATCCTTTTGCCTGAAAATGTGCTTTGTATTGTGAGAGGCTTACATTCTTTTGCACTTACTTATTAGCGTGATATTACAGTTTCTGGTAATCTGGAGTCTGGACAAGTATATGGGCAGTGCTGGATAATAAAATAAATACACTGTTACTCCCTCCCTCCCTAAATAAACGTAGTTTTAGATAGTCAAAGGCATATTAAAAAGAAGGTTAAAAGACTGCTATACCATTCATTAATATAGAGAGAAAATGAGGAGGAGGGAATACTATTGTTCAATAACTAAAAATGAGAAGAAAAAGATGTAGCAGTATTAAAAAGGCCTAGTGGACTACTCTAAAACTACATATTTTAGGGATAAATTTTTAGGCTAAAACTACACTTATTTAGGGACGGAGGGAGTAGTTACATGAATACTTCAATGGCAAAATAATTTTAAAGAGTGATTATAACACTGTTTTCAGCTATTGACGTGATTGAACTGTGATTCTAAGACTTTTGTTGGGTTCTATTTCTATCTTATCTTAACTTTCTTGTGACTAAAAGGCTGTGTTGTTGTTATTGTTGATTATGACACTGTTTTATACATGCAATAATGTTTCAGGCTTCAAGCTGTAGTAGGTTGCATATTGAACTGTCTTTTTTAGCACCCGGTAGCATCACCTCCATTAGCTTACCTTAGAGCTCAAACGATTGAACTTCATTCTGTAGAGCTGTTTTCTTGGATCCATCCTTGTACAGTGCTATTTTCTAGCTACAGTTATTGGACCTTCACAACTATATTCAGAACGGTTAACTTTCTATTAAACCTTACCTAATATAACTTCACATCTTCCAAAAGTATGTAAGTAGTATGGACATTTTTATCGTTTATGCACATAATATTATGATTTCTTAATGGAAAATCTGGCTGTTTATGCACTCACCTGTTCTAACCCTAGCAAAATGAAAATACATAGAGAATGATTCAAGTAGTGATTTTCAAGTTGTAAATGATCATGATCCATTAGCCATCTATAATTTCAGTTTTCAAAATACTTGTTATGTTCTTTGATGGTCGTAGGGTATTGTTCGTGAAGACCGGTCCTTTAGCCATACTGTGATGTTCCTAATTGTTTTTGCTGGTGACTGAGAGAAAGTTACTAGAGCAAAATATAGCTAAATATAGCTCCACTATGGAAAACCTCAATTGTTTGCAAATGTGTTATATGCAATGTCATTCTAGTGTGGAAGTTCAGTTGTTGCTTTATGAAGCAGCGGTTTGGATTTTATTGCTAAATTGTCATTTTTGCAGATGTTTCCTCACGGTTAAATGTGTTCTTTACTTTCCATGCTATGGAAATTTGATTGTTCTAATTTAAGTGATGATGAGATTTTTCTCTTTCCTTTTTGTTGAAATGTTGCAGAAAGTGAAGAAATTTTCGCTAGTTGAGGCAAGCTCCACAGGCACCTCTGAAACTCCAAAAGGAAAATAGGAGCGGACTGAAAATTAGTCAAGAGCATCTAGCATTACATCTTTCTTTTTCAGCAAATAGGTTACTATGTTTTGCCATCAGATATTGTTGTAGTATTTTCAAATCATTCAAGACTACAGCTATATGGTGGCTGGAAAAATTATGCGACCAATTGGTAGTTTGGCACGGTTTGAGCGGACCGATGACGTGTGATGCAGTTTGCCCTGAGTGGCTCGATAACGTTGTGCTGTTTTAATAAGCTAGCTATCTAATGTACACTGTGACGATCAAACGTGTATGTTTTACTCCATCGATGATACCATGTGTATCATATAAATCTCACAGAGATAAATTCAGTTGCTTCCCAAGCAAAAAATTTGCAAGGTCAGAGTGCCAGACATTCCGAGGGATTGAATCATAAGCGTATTCTTCTGTTTCTTTGCTTAGCAAGCTGGGCATTTCGTCAGTTGGTGTGCCAAGCATCTGAAAGTTTCTCTATGTGCAAGGTTAGGATTTGAGAGGAAGTTCTGGTTCGATTTCTCGAAGCCTCTATTTAGGCTAAAGATATCCATACGGCTGTATTGTACTATCGACAGACAATGACCCAAAGTTTAGAGTCTAACGGTCTGTATAATATACTATCGACATAATTTTTTAGTTTGTATGTAAATACACTTAACATGCTCTATAGGATATTTGAGAAAAAAAGTGTGATTTAAGACTTAGCTTATTTTGCAAGAATGAACCTTCCATTAGCATTAAATCCTTGTACCTAAGCTATAGTGTGGCGTAGTCACGTGGGCTCTTGGGTGTTGAGAGCAAGGTCTATTCTTACGACTAGCGGAGGAGAGATGACGTGACTTTGTAATGGCGGTGTGGCTTCATCGTTGCTATTGTTGAAACTTAGGTGATAGTATTGTAGTAGAAGAGACGGGTTTGGAATAAGGTCAAAACTCTAATTTATATGGGTCTTAGGTAGACCATAAAGTTTTAGCTTCTACCATACCAATAATTTATTGGTCTAGTGCCATCATCTAAGTTATCTTTAAATGGTTTAGATAGTTTAGGATAGTCTTTGACCGACTAGATAGGCAAATGGTTTAATTCACATTTTAGGCCATAAAGTATATGATAACCCATCATCTAGTGGCTACGGTGGTAAATACTGATTGTATTAAGCCAATGTTTAGATAAAATACTACTCTTAACCCGTGGCTACATGCTAGAACTATCTATGACCATATTGCCCTCTACTCTTCTTCTTCTTCCCTCCTTGCCATCTTTCCAACGAGATCTGATGCTATCAGCACTAGCCGACAAAGTCTAACACCTCGCTCACATCGATTCCCCATCCGATGAGCCCTCACTAGATGGTCTCTGATGAACCTAAGGAGGTTTGGGTCACAGAGGCGTAGGAGGAGTAGTTTCACACCCTAAAAATCGTTTAATTATATATTGTTGTGAAAAAGTAATTTCTAAAAATTATTTAATAATTAAAGGAAGTGCTTGAATAAAAATCTATAAAAAATTGAACATCAAATCGACCTATTAAAATTTTACTAAATACTTTGAATGCCAAAGTATTTTTAGGATTTGAAAAGTATTTTTAATAAATGAAACATTATTTTAGCAATTATTTCAATTAAAAATCTAATTAAAATCCGTTTCTAAACCTTGGGCTATTTTTAGCTCATTCCTTCCCCGCTCGGCCTTTCTCTTCCATGGGCATGCTTCCCCTTCTCTCGGCTTGCTCCCGTGCCGGCTCGTCTCTCTACATCTACTAGGCTGCTTTGCCTAACTTCACATAGAGCTTTCCTACCTTGGCCTACAAAGGCGAGCCGGCCCAGCCAAGCCACCTCCCTTCGCTAGCCCGCTTTCGCATGCGTTAGCTCATCTCCTTGCACAGCCTAGCTAGCTGTGCAGTAGCCCAGCAGCTAGCTGGACCTCACATGTCAAGAGCTTTTTTAAGCTCTGGTTAAGCTCCCGCTCCTGTACGCCATCGTCTTCTACATTCGATTCGGCATCGGGTTGCCAATTTCCTCAAATCAGTTAAGGGAAAATCTTTTCATCATTCCCTCTTCCATTTCCCCTAAGATTCAGATCCAAACAATGTAGAATTGATGCGAAATCAAGCTCTATTCATTCCTGGTGAACTCGGGATAAACCCTAGGGTTTCCACTGTCTAATCCTGCTGTATCCATGTTGGACTCCTTCTCCTTTGCATATATATATATATATATATATATATATATATATATATATCATCCCCTTGGTCTCTCCTCTCATTTTCACCCTTTTCCTAAGCTCTTCCCATGCCTTAGCTGCTTCTCTACGAGCTTCCTTCTTTCTCCACCGCTGTCACTAGGTTCAGCCATTGTTTGCCACCGTTCCCACTATCACTAGAGTGAGTTGTCTCCTCCTTTGGCATCACAACATCGAGACAAAGCCCAACCACATCTCCTCTTCGCTTGGATGTCGTTGTCACCGGGGACTCGATAGTGCCACCACTTGAAGCTCGTTGTTGGCCTCTTCCCGCCGCCACTTCTCGTTGTGTTTGGGTTGGTAAGGTTTGCCGTCTCATGCTCGTTGTTGTGGTGCTCTCTATTCTTGCCGGAGCACCGTCCTTTGTTATGAGTCGCCGGTCTCGTGCTTGCCAGCTGGCATGTTGATAGGGCCATCCACATGGTTGCCTCATCAATGCCACTTCCTCCTTCCTCACTTGTGTGGCCACACATGTATATGCTCGCTTGGCACTTTCTAGCTTAATTCAATCTGAGCCATCCAATCTCAGTCAACTTGATTAAAGCAATCTCAAATGTCCATTCCTGTAAATCACTTTCAACTCTCTCGATGGATCGAGTCCATGGTAAACCAATCACCTTCATCTCAATGACATGCGGGTCTCGTATGTTAGTGACTTCAGTCTCTCCTTTCTACTGACTAATGTCATAATCTATCTTTTTCTAGGATGAAAATAAATCAAATATGATGCAATAGATTGTTTAGTTTTTTTTATAAAACTTTATTAATTCATAACTAATTCGTACAAACTCATTATGAGGTTGTTAGTCTCATAATTCATCTAAATTGATATATTTGTTTATGAATTTTGTTTGTATTGTTATTTGAAGTTTCTTAGTCTTTTTCCTCTTTCCGTTGTTTCGAAGGATCGCAAGTTCATCGGAAAAGTTCTAGAAAACTAATTCAAGATATTTTATTATAAGGCAAGTCATGTGAATCCAAAATCTCTTCATCCTATATTTAAATTTTTGCGTTATTTTAAATATGTATTTATTTTTAAATATTATAAACCTATATTTCCTTGTCATCTAGGTAGGGATTCATGATGAGGGTGTGGCGGCTCTAGTGGATTACCTCCGCGCTCACTCCTCTTTCTCATGAGTCTCTTCTAAGCCTCGCCGCATCAGGTTATGGTGGCGATGGAGATTCGAGGCCAGCGGATGCAAGCGCCAACCACCCAAGGCTCATTAGTGCTATACTAGGTGCTAAGCGAGCTCCGTGGCCCATGCCATGACCTACTTGCGGTGATGCGAGGCTTTACGCTGCACTTTATGCTAACGATTGCCATCGCGATGCTACGTCAATGCTAGCACCTTTCCTTGTCCTCGCTCCGATTCCTTCTCTTCGTTAAGGAGCTACCTATTTTTTTCCATCACCTATAGATGATAGCATGGAGGAATAAGATCAATACGTGATAAGGGAGCTGATATGGCCAAGGAGCCGTCAGACCTCGACAGTGAGTGCTGATGGTGTTGGAGGAAGGAAGATGAAGGGTAATTTAGTCCTAATAACATTCTAGCATGCCACGGATTAAAATAGAAATCTCTTTTATGAAGCGGTATTTGAGTTAATCTCACTTTTAACCATGGCATGTAATCTCAAATTTGTCGGCAAGGGCACGCAGCGTATCACGTCCTGCGTTGTTCGCACACGTAACACGTCGCTTCGAGTGCGCCACGTGGCACCGTCAAGAGTACGCGAAGGCGCAGGCGAGGAGCCGTATCGAGGCAAGCGGCGTCCACTACCTCCTCTCCTTCCCTCCCAAATTTCTCGGCGGCGACGCGATTTCTGCGCCCTTCGCGCCTCTCCCACCGCCTGCCTCCTTCTACCCTTCACGACGATCCGCCTCTGCACCCTCCCGGCCTCGCCTTCTCCTCTTCCTCCTTCCGATGGGCGCGGAGCAAGCCCCGGAGCCGCCGCCCTCGACGCCGCCGCTTGTGGCGGCAGCGGAGCACGAGATGGGCTTCGCCGAGCGCGCCGTGGCGGCCGCCGGAGCCGCCGTCGTCTCCGCCGTCCTCGTCAACCCGCTCGACGTCGCGAAGGTAAGCTCCGTACGACACAACACTGATTGGGACGCGTTGGGGAGAAATCGTCGTGGTGCTCTTTATCTTTGTTTACGAGCCTAGATTGCGTGGGGACATATGCGTTTTCGTGTTGATTGAGTCCTTATTTTTTTTCATCCTTCAGACAAGGTTACAAGCACAGGCGGCCGGAGTTGTCTATCATCCGGTAAGCGTGCCACTTCTCTTCCACATAGAGTTTGTTCGCCGTTCAATAGATGGAGCTGCCGTGGTCACCTGTTTGCTCCTAGGTTGAATTCTATGTGCAAGTAACTTATCATTTGTTGAATATTTGTTGGGTGAATTGCTTATATCTCAAATATTCGTTGTTTGTTTATTTGTTTTTATCTAAAATACATTGCTCAGATATGGTCAGATTTTAGGTGCTATCCGTGGTGCAACCCTGGAATAAATGGTTTTGGGCCATCCTGCAGTTCTGAATGCTTTCATTACAGAGGGACAATGGATGTATTTTATAAGGTTACTAAACAGGTAATGCTTTGCTTATTGATACTTTCCTCTTTACCTTTCTCTATTATGTCCATCGACTGTTGTAATGATTGATATGCCCCCTGCAGGAAGGAATTTTTAGACTATGGAGAGGTACTGCTGCAAGCCTAGCATTGGCAGTGCCAACGGTAAATCTTTTCAGCTGATCACCTCTTTCTTCTTTTTGTATCAATTTCTTCTTGTCTGTCTTATAAACTCACAGGTGAAAATATTTATTTTATCCATTTGTTTATCATTTGTCCTGTATTGTAGACATATGTTTTGTTCTCTTTACATTATTCTGTGTGAATACTGAAGGTGACAACAATATTATTGTCCTGTGGACTTCCAGGATTTCTCTTGGTAGAGGACAAAGAGAAATGATCAGGAAAACAAATATCAATAGTTAGTGCCACTTTGTGCCAACAAGACATGTTGATCTGCGTGTATATTTGTCTTTTGTAAGAAAAATGATGGGAAGTGCTTGTCTTGTTAAAATCTGGGCATGCCTGTGATATTAGATAATTTGTAATTCTGTTAAAAAGCATGAACAATGAAGATGTTAGCGGGGAGAACATGTGCACTGAAGGCATTTAGGGGGTCTATTGAGTTTTGGTGAAACACTCTGATCTGTGAATCTCTTTCCCTAGGAAGGTTTGGAACATCAGATACATATCGTGCATATCTTATCTGCCTATGTATTTCAGTTGAAGCATTTGATTTTACCATAACTGATCTAGGATATTATATAAATTTTGGTTATGTGCAAACTTGTCTTCTGCTTATGTCAACATTACAGGCCTGTAGACTTCTATACTTGGTACTTTGGCAGTATCATATACTCTGCATTCTTATATGCTCTCAGTAGACATTGCCATAACAACCTCTCTTTAGCCCAGTGAATAACAAATTCTCTTTACTGTGTGCTCCTTTAGGTTGGGATATATCTGCCCTCTTACGATCTATTGCGCAATTGGATTGAAGAATATTCAGATCATAGTTTTCCTAAACTGAGACCATATGCTCCTCTAATTGCTGGCTCTGTTGCCCGATCATTGGCATGCATAACCTGTTCCCCTATTGAGTTGGCAAGAACACGGATGCAGGTGAGTTTATTGTACCTTCTCTTCTCTCTATATAACATCCTTGTAGTGTAAAATAAAATTACATGTGTGAAGCAATCAAAGGGTGCTGGTGTGAAATTAGGCTGTGAGCTCTAGTAACCAAAAGATTTTATAGAGAAACTCTGCAATGCATAATAAAAGCTACTAGCATAATTCATCCTCTTTGAGAAGTAAAACCAATAACTAGCTCGTGATTCAAAGTTACAAATAACTTTGTGTTTGAAGTTATAAATAACACTTCAAATTTGTGTTTGAAATTATAACACCTCAAATTTGTGCATAAATAAAGCCTTAAAGTGACCTTGCCCATTGTTTATACCTGAACAGCTAACATTATTTTATGATAACGAAACTTATTCTGTCTGGCACTTATTTTAATGCCATTATTTTCTTTTTATATAAGTAGGCCTTTAAAGAATCAAATGTTGGAGGGAAACCCCCTGGAATGTGGAAGACTTTGCTTGGTGTGCTTTCATTGAGACAGAGCATCAATCACCCTGAAAATTGTATGTACTTTCCTATTGTATTGTTTGTTAGCCTTGACTAACGAAGCACAAACATGCATATTCTCGTCCCATTTAAGGGCCTCAGCAAATTTGCTAAACTATGTCAACTTAGTTATTCACATGAAGTTATACAAATGTACCTTTGAAGCTTTGAACTGAAGCCTTATTGTTTTAGATCTTATGAATGTTGAGTTATACATATTTTACATTGTGAACAGTTCGATCATACCACCTTCTATGGACTGGTCTCGGAGCACAACTTGCACGTGATGTCCCCTTCTCAGCTATATGCTGGACAGTTCTTGAACCAGTGAGCTACTTTACTCAAGTTTGGTATACTGTATTCTGGTTTTGATAATTTGGATTCTGCCAAACCTATAGAGCTCACTCTTCATATCCTAATGCTCTTGCTGCACAGACTAGAAGGCACCTGATAGGAATAGTTGGTGAGCAAAGCAATGCAGCAGTTATATTGGGGGCAAACTTCTCTGCAGGCTTCATTGCTGGAGTTATCTCTGCTGCTGCTACCTGTCCTCTTGATGTCGCCAAGACACGCAGACAAATAGAGGCAAGCTTGAGGCTCGATGACTTATATCTAGTTTCTTAGACTGTCCTAAACCAAACTTCTATTTGATAGACTTTTCTGCGTGTACTCAATTATGTCCTTGTGCAAAGAGCTTGGAACGAGCTACTAACAATAACTTGAAAAATACTTCTGTTTTGTTTTGTTGCTAAACACTCTTCATTTACTAGTTTATGTATTCTCATTTCAGAAGGATCCAGCTAGGGTATTACACATGAACACAAGGCGCATATTGCATGAAGTATGGAGGTATGATATTACAATTTTATTTAGTAATCTCCTTTGCTGTATTTTGTGTATAGCAATAGCCAATGGTGCACATAGGAACGGTTGCTCTTGTGGAATATACGTGAAGAGCTTGCGCCTGTGATCTGTCCATAGCTCTTTCAATGGTAAAATCCATACCTGTCAATGTTAGAACTTTGAAGGGATGGAATAAAAATGATAGTAAGACTCTAGGTTATACTAGCACAGAAACATACTTCCTATATAAGAAGATAATGTTTTCTTTACAAAAGAATGGACTAGGCTGTATGGGTTTGTTGCCAAGCTGTATTCTGAGCTAGTGTGATGCTAATTGACACTTAAAAAAATGATAAACTCCAGGAATCCTTTTTTTTACTGGGCATTGCATGAGCATTTATATTTCTAGGCATTGCAACTTGCAAGCATGCACACTTGCTTAGTGGTGCGTTCTCTGACTATCCTGTTTCCTTGGTTTCCTAACTATCAACAAAAATGTAGTAGTCTCTAGCAACTAAAACAACTTTTCCACACAATTCAATGCATGTAACACTTGTTATATGACACTTGTTGCAGCAAGGAAGGCATCAACGGGATATTCAGAGGTGCAGGTCCTCGTATGGCACGGGCAGGGCCTTCAGTGGGCATCGTCGTCTCTTCATATGAAGTTGTGAAGCACATCATGCACAGGAAACACGCAGGGTTATGACCTTCTAAACTCTTCAGACGTAGAATTCAACTGCAGCTGAGGCTTTTGGCCATTATTTTTTCTAGTTTACCTAAACGGACTAGATCGCTTTAGTGAAGGCCGGTTTATATTCCCTATCTTTATGCCTTGCCTACCTTTATCGGGAAGGCCAGGTCGAGTGTGCCCCTTGTAATAAAAGGGCAGAATGCCCGGATGTGAACACTTCTCGTTACAAGAATTCATTGATCCATTCTCCCTGAAAAAGTGATGTTTTTATTGAAAGATAAAAAAAAATGGAAGACGAACTCTCCAAGCAGACTGAGTAAATTTCGTGGGCATTATAGGCACAATTGCTGTCGGGACGAGTTCAGATTTAGTAGTAGCATTTTCTTTTGCCGGATTCGTTTGTGCTTAGTCCGCTCATACAGCAGACAACAAACTAAGAAAGTATAACTTCGACATGCTACACAAACTGCTGTTCTTCAGCCGTCAGAAGTTGCAAGTTTTTGTAATCCAAATTCAAAACATATCAGAATCTCTGGCAAACATGTCGAGATCTGTGTAGGTTTTCACTTGCAAAAGCTCCGGATCACATACAACATAATCCCATGGATCCAAGAGCCAAATATATTTGAGCCCAAAATGGTTCTTTCTTTGTAGAGGTCGGACTTCATGCAAAACGAACCGGAGGCAGAGCATGATAAGACGCTGAAACAAAACATTCCGTTGCAAAAAGTTTTACCTGGAAGATCTTTACACTGAAGATACAAGTAGAACATGAGTCTACCTTAATACAAAAGCTAACAAGGTGTTTTATCTAACGTCTCTTCCTTCTACCTCCCTTCTGTTTTCCCTTGCCCTTTTTCTTACCCATTCTCATCTTCTGCTCAGGCGCATCCCTGCCCGATGGTTTGGGTGGTACCAAAAGATGCTTGACATCAAGTATACCATTCTTGAAGTGCCCTTGGGTAGCCCTAAGTACTCGGTCCTCAGGTCTAGTTTTTTGAGCTTTACTGTTCTTGGAATCCCGCTTCCTAAATATTCCAAGTAGTCTTTCCTGTATAGAATTATCATGTTTATCATCGTTAACATCCTGGATAGCAATTTTTTACAATTTTATTGGGCGGTAGTCACTCCCTGGCATGGAAAAAGATTTATACAAGCTGAAGATTAACATACCTCTTCCGCTTTCTTCTCTTCTCTTTTCTTTTGGTTCTTCATAGCTGGCTTTGATACACTTAACGGCGTACGGTGCTTCTTAATGGCCTATTGCAGACAATGAAAACTCTAAGATACTGTAATGTTACAGGTGATAACAGCGTAAAGATTTATTACCTTTCCACCCAATTGAACTACTTTATGGTTCTCTAATTGCTTCCGCTCCTTCCATGTAGATGCACCTAATATAGTTAGCATTAAGTGAGTGTATGTACTTCAATAATTTGTTGAGATCAAAATATAAGGTTTAAAGGAGAGATGGAACAAAAATCTTGAAAGAAATACAGATGAAATGGTGAACAATAAGACAACACAATTCAAACGAAGTTTTACTGATGCAATAGACAAAATCACATATTCATCTTTCCTAAATAAATTAAGAAGGGGCTCTCTGAAGCCTCTCCACAAACAAATGGTCTCCAAAAGCCTTCCAGGAACAAAAAACAAAACAGGGGACATAACAATACCACATATTATAAACAGTGGCCACAAAAGGAAGAATGATGTTAACAAAATGCAGAATTTATGTTTCCTCGACTGAACTCCATAGCATCATAAGTAGTTAGATGGCAAATGGTCACATGGACTAACTTGCATAGGCACATAGGATAACAATTGTCAATTGTTTCAGATTATGCTTTTCTGCCAAAAAAAAAAAATCTTGAACTAGCAGTCACATGGTATCATCAAATACCTCAATTAAAACACACATGCTATTGCTATTTTTGACATAGTAGGTACAGTGAATTTTGCATACTTCTCACGGGCAAGAAGGCTTGCCACTAATTTGATTCGTTGAAATCAAATTAAAGAAAGATAAATAATTGCAGACAATATAAAGAAGATATCAGCTTTCACAAAAGTAGTGTGAGATGAGATAATTACCGAAAAGTTCAACATCTTTCAACAACTTCCCAATATCAATGTCAGGCTCCTCATCATCAGATGTGTCAACAGATTTTTCCGTAGCTGGTTTCCGATACATATCTGAAAGACTCGATCCCTAATGGCAAAAGGCATAGCAATGAGTCAAACAGAAATGCAAGATTTTATTGTTAACTCAGAGGAAACAGGAGCACCATGAACCAATGAACCTGGACAGCGCCAAACCGAAGCGGCAAGAGAAACAGAAGGGCTCACCATGAAGTTGCGCCATTCGTCAGTCGACGACGGCGCCCCAGGGCGACGGGGATTCCGGGAACCGGGCGCAGACGGATCGAAGACGACCTCCGCTGGAGCATTGGCCGGTGTGGGCTTCGGCCTCCCCTTCACCATCCTCTCTCCCCCCTGCTGCTCCCTTCCCAAATGCCCCTACCAAATCCTAGCACGGTAGCACCCGGTGAGAAACGAGCCACAGGATAACACAAAACCAAGAGCCGGTCGAAACGGAGCCGCACCTTGACTCCGGTTGGTCGATGAGGCGGCGGCGCGCGCGGAGCAGGTTAGGCCGCAGGCGAAGCGAGGGTTCGGCTGGGTGCGGGAGGCGGCGCGGGGAGGGAGGTAGGGTGTCGGGGTCCTGACTCCCGAGGGCTGAGGGAGGAGGGTGCCGCACAGGTGGGAGTTGGGTTGGGCCTCTTGATGAAGAGATATTGGACTGCAGTGACGCAGGCTGGCCAAATCTGGAATTCTGGCATGTGGATAGGCACACGTTTGGGCGGGCCTCGTCATGCCCGCGTCCTACCACACGGGGCACGATTATATATATATGTTTGAAAAAAATTACATGTACGTTCTTTGAAAGTTTTATTTTAAAAATAACGCACGCTCAGATATGTTAAATCTGACCTGTTGGCCCGTTAATGATGGGCGATACGAGCTAAAAAAAAATTATACGCGACTTTTGTTGTTTTCTATTATTGTGTATTTTAGATGGCCTATAAAACCCTTATTGCCACTAAAAAATCTATTTTAATTAAAAAACAGAAAAAAAAAGGCAGTTGAGGGGAGCGAAGAAAAGCGACAAAGCCCTACTATCTCGTAGATTCATATGGAGGTAAATAAATTATATGTTTTATAATATTTATTCTTAGTGATAAAATAATGTAGTATTCATATCATTACTAAATCTATAGATAGTTTTATTTATAAGGTTTAAAGATATATTGGTGTTAAAATATCGAATGCATGGTACTATATGTCACAATTAATTTTTTAATTAGTTGAACTCTATTTTTTATAAATAGAATGGTATTTTGATTATACTATGATCTAGAGAATGCTAGATATGGTTTATATGGTGTATATCTATTAGAGTTTGGCTCAATCTTTATAGGTATTGAAAAGCTAACTGAGATAAGTTTTATAGCAATATACAACTGGTTAATACGAGGCTTCTAAATCAACCCTCAGGTTAACATAATAATCGTATATGTCATATTGAGCCGAGCATTCAAAGGTTTTTTTTTTTCTGAAAATTGATACCAATAAATTTTACTATCACTTAGAGATGGTATGTGGAAAATATATTGCAACAAGGTTGACCATATATCAATCTTGTATTAGTACACGAGAAAGATAATACTAATTTAATGGCCATACAAGACAAAGATATTCTAAGTATGACGAGAGATAATGCTAAAGCAGTAGAGATAAATGAGTCAAAACATCAAGAAGGAGGATGAGGATGAGAAGATAGGAATCAAGGCGAGGGAGAGAGAAACATGCTATCTAAGGTAATAAGTAAGATTAGTTTTTAAACTAATTTACTAATAATTCATAGATACATCCAAGCATATGTCTATTGGGGTATGTATTGTGTAGTTGAGTAGATTGATTAGATATTTTTTTTCATCAATTTATGTATGTGTTGTTAGCAATAGATTTGTTCTTGCTTTGATATAGCATTAGATTAATTTTATGCTTTCTGATCCATATGTATATGAAAATTAACCGGAGAAAACCATGTGATTAAAATTGCTAAAAATTGGTTGGGATGCTTGTTTTGGACCGAGCTTGGTTCGGTAGGGCCGAACTAGTCATCATCCTTGCGCCCTCTTTCTCTCGCGCTCACATCTATCTATCTCTGTCTCTCTTCGTGCGAACACCACACTAGGTTCGTTTCCATCGCTGCCTAAGTCCAAGAGCCAGACTTAGAGGTATGCCAGCCATCGATCACCACCACTGTTGGGTAGGCAGCTGTCCACGTGTTGGTGCCATCGCATGAACCACCATCAACATCGGAGGCCCATCAACCCACATCGTCATCATCATAGTACCTGATGCCGATGCAAGTGTAGGATCAAAGAGGTTGACTAGATGAGGTGAATAGACGGTTAAACATCTTTTGGTTTAAACTAGGTTTTATATGTAAAAGTAGGAATCAAAATGGTTTTATACAACTCAAGACCTAAATCAACTAGTCTCAACTATGCACACTAAGAAGCTAGGTCTATGTTGTGGTTTGTAAATCTAGGACGATAATAGCACAAATAATCTCTAATATATAAACTTGCTTAAAGTAAATTTGCATAAATATAAATTAAAAAAGGAGACAAGAGGCAAATAAATTTTCCACCTGATGTTCGGAAGTTTGCTGACTTTCTACGTCACCGTTGAGGCAAATCCAACTTCACTGCTTAAATCACTAAGCCTCCGAACACCTTTGTTAAGGGACGGGCAAGGTAGGAGCTAGTCCCAAGTGGTCTCTCAAGCCTCGATGACTATTAGTATCATTTCTCCAGTTTGTGGATAAGTGAGCTCCAAACCTTTATAATCAATCACCAGGTCTCCTTCCCAAACTATTTTGGAGAGGTCATCGGGTCACAACCGCTACCAAATTGTCTAGGTGTCGGCAGTAGCCAAAAGTAATAAGCCAAGACTCTCTTGACTCTCACGAAGTGTTAGAGATCAATCTTATGTACAAGTACTAAGCAATTTTGCCTCTATCACTTTCTACTTACAACTAATGCATTTTAGTTACAACTTATACATTAGAGGAGAGGAGAGGGCTCACTCAAGCTCAAGGACACACAATAGGCTCATAAGGGTTGGCTCTCATGCATATGCCTTCACTAGGACTAGGAGCATCAACCAAACCACTCAAACTCATGGCCTTATATAGCCCCAAAAAATAGCCATTGGGGGCTAAATTCCCCACCGTCTGGCGTATAAGCGTCGAACCGACCGGCATCCTTTAGTAATGGTTTGAAAAATCCATTGTTGCACATTTAATGCGCCACCTATACTAGCGTTGAGCACTTGGACCATCTGGCCTTGGGCTCGGACTGTTTGGCCAAGGCTAGAGCTACCAGCTAAGGTTCATCCTAGACCAACCTTAGTTCACTCATCGGACCAACCGCAAGTCACATTTCAGCACAACTGATCATTAGTAAAACAATAATATCTTATGTCTTAGGTGATGAAATTTGACGTTTGTGGACTCTATGGAAAAATTATTTAGAGGGTTATCTAACCCATGAACAATACATCTAATAATCACAACATTTATCAAGGATAAAGGGCTCAAACTCCAAAGGGTGCTCCACTAGACATATCCATATGAGACCACTCACTCCTAATGGATATGCCCACTTCTATCTTTGTTTAGGAGTTGAGAAAACTCACCACACTTGGCTAGATCCCCTAGACATGTCCACTTCTCTCTTCATCCACAAAACCAACTCAAATGAGAATTATGGATGGACAAGACAAAAAGCCATGCATGATATACATCTAACCACTCTCGTCACATTCATGGCAAAAGCTCTAGTTGAGTCTCAAAAGGATCAAGATCCCACCCGGACTCCATTCTCAAACTGGATAAAACCTTAATTTGTATGCTTAGGAAAAATGATCATGTGTTTGAGATTGAGCGATTTGCAAATGGTTCAAATCAAACCAATAGTCATTGACTCCTCTTAATAGTACGCCGTCTATTTAGCAACCTGGACTTTACTCAAAACATCACGACCAGTAAAAGACTAAGAAAAACATTTTTAATTTCATTATACCTTTTCCTTGTGCCATCCAACCTAGGGTCAAAACTTGAGCTTGGATGAACACTTGTGACCATTCGGTTGAATCATATTTATGCCGAGGTCTTGAACAACTTTTGTCAAAACTTTCTTCTCATCACAAGCTTGAACTTATCCTTGTCAATATGATGATGTTCTTGGTTTGATGACCATTAACTCATGATGTCATCTATTAGCCTCATCATAGTAAAACCTATTACTTTGTACAACTTAGAGGAAAATATTAGTACTAACAAAATCGGTTGTTATCTTTCAAATAATGACTAATCATTTGCATATGAAAAATATGAATGATTTTACTAAGTATTCATCAACACCACAAGTGTCATATATTCGCATATAAGCTCAAATGTAAATATCCAAAATAAAGAGTATGTATATAACATGGATCTACAACATGCACAATAAAAGTATATGATTTGCTTCCCTCTACATATACACATACAAAGGAATATACACGAAAGACAAGTATATGTATAATAAGAGAAGAACCAATAGGAGTTTATCCTATACACACGGAGAATGCATGTAGCAAGGATAAAGACAAATGCAAACACACACCTTCATGATCTCTATGTTCTCAAAGTAAAGGAGACAAAAGGTTGGAGATAAGAAGTGATATATATCGCTTGATCTCCATGCATTCTATCTTTTTAATGATTAAGGGTCATAACCATAAAATGCATATCTACCATGTCTCTTCATCAGGAAAAGCCTAGTTGACAACTTATTTAAAAGAAAATGTTAATCCCATAAAAACTGATTTATCATCTACCACCAAAGACATAATAACACAAATTATTTAATCCAAGATCTTTCAATCTTTTCTTTCTTTGGTGATGAACGATAACCCGATGTAAAAAATATAGAGACAAGATGAAAGATAATATCATTTCGGTATAGATACCACATACATGTATGAAGGGGAAATTTTATCAACTATATATGAAACAAAATATAGAATGAGCTCCGCCTCAAGACGTGCATACATATGAATATAAAGAATCGGATATACACATAGTCAATTAAGATCAATAAGAGAGTTTATCATATATTTTGGATCCAAAAGAGTGACCAACTTAGAATATATGAAGTTTAATATGTACCTATCATCATTTTCATTTCCATAATCAAATGAGACTAGTCAAAGAAAACCTCATAAAAACATTAGTCCCATATAATTAAATATCATTAATTACCAAAACCAAATTAAGATACTTGAACTTACAATCTACTTCTTTTTGTGATTGATGACAAATCCACTATTAATAACCGCATTTGGATATAAAGGATATGAATCAACATTTTTTACACAATTTTTTTGACTTTTGGTCAAAATGGGCCTTTTTAAAATCTTTCTAGTACTTGATCACTTTGTTTACATTCTAAAAGTTGTAGAGTTGTAGTGCATATGAAGAAATTCAATACTCACACTTAATGTGATATTTCCTTTATCTCAACAAAGAGAGGTAAATAAATGCAAGATCCAATAAAGACCGAATGAGATTAACAATAAGCATAAAGTGATAAAATACATCCATGATGCATGAATATGATCAAGCTTATACGTTCATATTCCACAACCCATTATGCTCAAACATGCATAGATGATTACTGTTACAAGAGCAATAAATTTAATTTTAAAAGAGCTATGAGAGTGCAATGCAACCTATATAAGGCTATAAAAATTTACAAACTAAATGCATTTTATTGAGATGGCATTGGTAATTGATGTGAATTTTCCATCCTCAATGTTTGGCTTCAATTCTTGAACTTGGTGAGAATCATATTTTATTACATAGGCCAAGCCTCAAATGCCTCTCCATGTGTCTATATTCTTATTTGAGTACATTTTGGTCCCTATGTAAATTAGGTCAATCAATGTTAGTTACCAAATTGTGAGGCACCCAAATGCTCCTCTTTCTAGGTGCAAGTCTAGGCAAACCAACATATTTGGGAAACATATTGCCTTGTCTATTTTTCCTAAGCACATAGTCATTAAAAAGAATAGAAGGCTTAGGAGTGTCACATATGATACAATTTATACAAACATGTTCCTTTTCCTGGCAATTATAGTAAGTTAGGCTTTAACCTCTATGACTTGTCTTCTTCTATTGCCTTTTGCTGGTTTGTCTCAATTTTGATAAGTTTCACTTCTCATCCATCTTGTTGGGGGCACACCAAGGCAAAGTGTCCCTTGTCATAACAACAAAAACATGTAATGTGCGATATACTTTTGCTCTTATTTTTTTTGCCATCCTTTCTTAAGGATACATGCTTCCTTGTATATCTAGGCATATGCCTTGTCTTCTTAATATTCTCCATGCAATGGAAATCAATTCCACACTTGTTATTTGAGCTCTTTTTCTTGCTTAGGATTTTTTCAAGAGTGACTTTCCATTGGTAGCTTCTATTGAAATTTCCTTTTACTTCTTCGAGTGGACTTGTATTTTCTTATTTTCCTTTACAAGATTAGCAACGACATACATAGAGGAAGAACAAGAAATTTCATCTATATTTAAGCTACAAGGTAAATCTAGTAAGTCATCACAAGAGATAGACACACTAGCGTTAGATGTAATGCATGGACTAGCTAGACATGGCATATCGTCCTCAATTAAATTACATGTGATGTCTATGTCCACACTTGGCTTAGTAAATGCATGGCCAATGAGAAGAGACTCATAAGCTTCTTTTATCTCCTAATAAGTATTTCAAAGTCACTTATAAGAATTAATTAACTCCTCATTTGAGTCTTTCAAAGGGAGAAGAGTTTTCTCTAAAATTTATTTTTTCTTCTTCTCTTTGGCAATGTATTTATTAGCCTCCCTAAGCATGTCAAATAGATCATCACATGAAGACTCATCACCATCATTACTATCATCATTACTATGTTTAATAATAGTATCATGAGAATTTTTATTTACATCATTCTTATCAATTACTAGTAAGCAATAAGGTGATGTGGATGGTGTTGGGTGCTCCTTGTCAACACTTGAGGAGGTTAAACCTTCATCCAACATTGATTCTTGTGTGCAATCATGAACAATTTTGGGCTCTTCATATTTTTCTTTAAGCTTCTCCCACATAATATGAGCACTTTTGAGATTGCATACTATAGTGAACATGTCATCACTCAAAGCACAAAGTAATGCATTAGTAGCTTGAGCATCAATATGTAGGTATTTCTCTTGCCCACTTGTTTGATCATGGTCATCCAAAGTATGAGAAAGGCCCACATCTACAATCCATTCTATTTTTAGACTCATGGTTCTAAAATGAGAAATCATGTGATTTTTTCATTGTGCATAATTTGCACTATCAAATATAGGAGGGTCACCATTAGAGTGCAATATATCTCTAGAAGCCATTCTTTTCTCTTGGAATTGTTAAGTCCACAAAATAAGTGACCAAGCTTTGTACCACTTGTAGGATTAAGGAGGCCGACTAGAGGGGTGGTGAATAGGTGGTTAAAAATCTTTTGGCTAAAACCGTGTTCTATATACAGAAGTGTGAATCAAAACGATTATGAATAATTCAAGGCCTAAATCAACTAGTGTTTGCACACACGTGGGGAAGATCAGACCGGGTAGAGGGGCACACCGAGAGGGAGCATGAGCATGAGTCGATGGAGGTCCAATGGAGGCGCATGTGGACATATCGAGGTCTGAGAAGTCTACTTCAGTCTAGTACAAGTCCTTCAGTTTTGAGGTGTCTTCGTCAAGTTGCTGTAGTTACGGACATGCCAGTCAATTTGACCTCTAATTAACAAGAAATATAGATAGAGTTAGATCATATAGCCAATCAATCAATAGGCCAATATGGACTCCTACTATTGGCTGGTGGCCGATAGCAACTGTAGCACTCATACATTAGCTAGAAAGCCAATGATGTCATAGGTAAATAACGAGGAATAAAGTAAAAGACTCAGTGGCTATAGAACCAATTACGCTCCAAGCAGAGTATATGATGAATAGTAGGGAGCGAGAATCGATCTCCCGAAGGTACAAGACCAAATGAACACCGTGATCATATCGTTAGAGTTAGCCTCGATAGATTGGACCAAACTGAGATAGTATGAGGTTGAGGCTAACAGCATTGAGACGACGGAGACTAGATCGGACGTAACAATGGAGGGATCGGGTGAACCCATTGGCTATGGGTCCGATGCATGCATATAAGTAAACTTATTGGCTAGGTGAGCTGATGGGGGAAACAAAACCCGCTAAGCCTCAATGCCAGATCTAACAGAACCAAATTGATTACTAGCAGATAATCACTGGGCAAGATATTTGTTTATCGGCCAAGAAACCGATACACTAGGCATGAGGCTTTGTGTATGGATAATTCATCGGTTGGTCGCTCCAATGAAATGTTGTGCAAATACCTATCAGCTTAAGGCTCAATCCGTTATCAGCAGTATAGTAGGTTGGACTTAACCGATGCAGCCTCAAACAGAGTGAGACATATCGAGATAGTGACGAGATTTACCCCTTCGCTGAAGATCGAACTTAACCGATGCAGCCCCGCGTCGAGAGCCAGACCCCACCAGTAAAAACCTAGATGAATTAGGGTGGTGATGCACCGAGGTTGTATTGATCAAAGGATGATCGTATTACATGTTTCTAGGGGGTCTATATTTATACTCTAGGTTTATAAAGTCCAACACATTTACAACAACCATCGGATGTTATTTCCTAACAAAGATAAAGGAAAATATCTCTAAGAAAGTTAACTAACTAACTAAATCTTACTATCCATATAAGATACGATAGAATATCCTGCCGTGAACCACGGCTCCTCCTCAAACTCGGTCTTATCTGGATAATCTTCTATTCTGAAACCGAATCTTTCCTTGCTTCAATTCGATCGACTTATTCCCTGTAGCAATCGGACACTTCTACGTTTAAGCCGATCATCTTTCCAATCTATCGCTGGGCTTTTCAAATTTTAGTGTTAACACCAATGCAACCCCGCGTCGAGGGTTAGAACCCGTTGGTAAAAACCTAGATAAACTAGGGTGGTGATGCGCTAAGATTGTATTTGATCTATGATAGTTAGTTTGTAATCTTATAGGGGGTCTATATTTATATCTTGGGATTAAAAGAGTCCAATATGGTTACTAATAACCTCCGGACATTATTTTCTAAACACAAAAGAAAAATTTCTCTAAGAAGTTAACAAAACTAATTAGACTTGGCTATCTTATAAGATATATTCTATAAAGATACAAATACCCTATCATGCTTTCTATGGTTACTTCTCAGACCTGGTCTTATTTGGATAATCTTCCATTTTTGACTGAACTGAATCCATTCTAATCCGTCCAATTGACTCTTTCCTTGCATCAATCAATTTCTTTCTACAAGCTGATCGACTTTCCAATCCTATCTAACATGTATAAATATAGACCCCATGCAGGCTTGTAGAGCATCCACACATATCAATATAATCTCGGTGCATTGTTACTCTAGTTTATCTAGGTTTTTATCGGCTGGTTCTAGCTCTCGACACAGGGCTACATTTGTTAAGTCCGAACTTCGGTGAAGAGGTATATCTCGCCATTATCCTGGTGTACCCACTCTATTTAAAGTCGCGTCAATCAGGTTTAACCTCTTAGTCCGATTGGATATATCACACCATGTTCATGTGGAATCTATCGACTTATCGAGCTCCTTTTATCGTCAGTAGTCTCATGCTGTATCGGTTAGATCCAACCTACTAGACTACTAGTAGTAGATTAAGCCTTAAGTTGGTGGGTCTTTACTCGACATTTCATCAGAGTAGCCAGTTGATGAGTTATCTTTACATTAAGCTTTATGCCTAGTGTATCGGCTTTTCAGCCGATATACATATGTCTTGCTGAGCGATTAATCTACTAGCGATCGATCTGGTTCTGTCAG
The DNA here is from genome assembly GCA_030770085.1 of Oryza coarctata. NCBI lineage: Eukaryota > Viridiplantae > Streptophyta > Magnoliopsida > Poales > Poaceae > Oryza > Oryza coarctata. The sequence continues at coordinate 5,645,919 of CM061462.1, forward strand.
ATCTAGCCTTATACTATCTCAGTTAGGTTTGATCCATCAAAGTTGTGTCTAATAGGGCCGGCATCAGGATTTAGCGGGTTTCATTCCTCCCATTGGCTTAGATAGCCGATGAGTTTACTTATAAGCCTGCATCTTACCTGCAGCCGATAGCATCTGATGGGTTCACTCATTCTTTCCATCAGTACATCCAATTTAGCTCTCACTATTCTAGTACCGTTAGCTTTAGCCTTATACTGTTTTGGTTTGGTCCGATCTATCAAGTTTGGCTCTAATGATACCGTCATCGGTGATCGCTAGTTCTCGTCCCTTCGAAAGATTGAAACTCGCTCTCTACCGCTTATCATATATTTTACTCAGAGCGTCATTTGCTCTATAGCCGATATGTTTTTTATTTTATTGCTCGTTATTTGCCTCTGCCCTCATCGTCTTTATAGTTGATGTATGAGTGCTACAGTCCCTATCGGCAACTAGTCGATAGCAGGAATGTATCGGATTCAATCGATAACTATCTTAACTCTATCAGCACATCCGATTGATAGCAGGAGTCCGTATCGGCATATCGGGCGATTGGCTCAATGATCTAACTCTATCTATCTCCCTTGTCAATTAGAGATCAAATTGACTGGCATGCCCGTAACTTCAACAACCCGAAGACTTCAATGAGCTGAAGGACTTGCACTGAAGCTAAGCAAATCTCCTAGTCCTTCACGTGTTTAGAAGTGATCGCGTCTGACCTTCATCGGCCAATACAGTGGACCGATCTGTGCAGATGAACAATCACTAGGGCCTCTATTACCATCGTTGAGCTCGCCTCATCATCATATTGAGGATGCGTGGGTCGACATGGAGCTCCACCGTGCACCATTAAGCCGCTACAGCACCAATTGTCGTATGGGTGTGATTTTGTCGTTGCTATGCTACCAATCATGGTAGTGGATGGGTCGATGATGACCTCACTGTGCGTACCAAGTAGCAGACACCACTGTAGGCGATGAAGGGGAGAGGGAAAACCCTAATTCCCCCTTTTCTTTCTCAGCTACTTAGGCGAACCAGCTAGGATGGGTTGTCTCTACCTGACCAAATAAAGCCCAACAGCAACCAGATAACCCAAACAAAATTAATAAAAAATAAAAAACCTAAAAATCCTCATGTGGCTATAGCTTCAAAAATTTGGCCCATTAAGCATTTTAGGTTACATCGTGCTTGTTGGCCCAAATAAGATCATGACCCAAATAGTAATTTGGCTCAATTAATTTCGATTTATTAACAACTTGTGTTTAAGTCCCTCAATTAATTTTGGTTTATTTACACTATAGTTTACTGTTTAATATAACTTTACAGTTTGAACCTTGTAATTAACAAAAAATACATTAATTTTGTTTTGTGGCTATATCTTACTACTTAGGGCATGCATAGTTTAGTTTTGTTTGTTGGTCCACTAGACTTCATAATAACCATGTAATGGTGTATTTTAAGTATGGCATTACTTTTAAAATTGTTGCAATTCCAACTAGAAGTCTAGATATAATTTTCTATGTTATAATGCTTCCATAAATTGTGTTCACCTAGTGTAAAACCCCCCTTGAAAGCATTATGATGGGGTTTATTTTTCATGTATTTATGTGTGATGGCTTTCTGTGGGGCATAAATATTAGGAATATAATGATAAAAAGACCAAGTATAAACAATAGAAAACCACCTAATGCAAGGAAATTTTGGGCACTTAGATATCCATGGCTATGGATAAGACCACTCTTTACTATTGCACTCCTTCCCGCATAAATAGTGTTATAGATGTGTCTACAAGGTGGACTCACATATGTTTGTTGTACAAGATCCATGTTTTTGCCAAATCCATCGTGCATATCATCCGTTTGTGTTGCATTCTCTAAGAACTGCATGAAATGATTTAGGTTGATAGTGTGAGTGAGTTCCCGTCAAAGTCTTCAATAACTATTATATGGCTTTTGGCATTAATGTAGATCACTCTATCTCTATGTTCACACTTTAGAATGGGATTATGTGTTATTGAAATATATGAAATTAGACAATATGCTTGAGATTCATTGTGTTTTTCCCTAGTGGCTTAAAATCTCAATTAAATTATAGTCTATTTTATGTCAATATTCTAGCTTTCCCTATGATTGAGAGCATGCTTTTCTGATTTGAAGATAAATGATTATACCTCAATTTTCTGGCAACATGGTGTTGTGATGTTCAATATTTTCAGATATTTTTCACTATGTTTGGTGAGAGATGCAAAGTGTTTTCCATGAGGTGGAATGACACTACTCATATTGTTGGCCTTGGTGTGCACATATGCTCTTAAAATTATTTGGAACATGTTGTCTTAGTTAGGACACCAGAATATGGAGGCAAATCTAGCGGAATAAGCTTGTGGGTAGATGTTGTGGATAGACATGATTCCCACTCCACTACATAGTTAATAGCTTTACTGGGGTGTTGACCTAGTCTCGGTCCTTGAGTGGATCTAGTGCTGAATGGCCACCTTTGTTGACCAATGGTTGGTAGTGTTTATCTAACAAAGTTTTGATAATGGGAGTTGTATGGTCAGTTTAGAGCATGTCATGGGAGGACGTTGGCTAGTTATACTATTGCCAAATAGTTTATCTTTTGCTTAGTTTCAAACTTTACACTAGATTGATATTTCCCAGATAAACAAAGTTCTTATCTTTCCTGTTTTATTCTAAAGCTCATCTTCATGCTAGAATCGATATAATGCTTTAGTTTAGAAGAACAATTAGTGTATGATCCAAAAAGCTACAGCCACTCAAGCAGTTTGATGTAGCTGTTATTTATACATGTGATGGCTATGCACTATCGCATTTTCTCGTGCTCTTGTAGTCGGTGAATATGCCCTGGTTGTGTTGGTTGATTGCCCATGGCCTAGGTTGATGACCATACCTATCACACATTGGTGTATTTTGCCATGTGGGCATGTGCAAGCCATGCATAGGTTCGTTGTGTTGCATGCATTGAGCTTGTTGTGTCAATAGCAGTTGCACCGACACATTCCATTGTTGATGTGGATGTGTCTAAATATAATGGTTTTATAGTGAATATTACCATTGTTGAAAGTATTGATTATCTCTTGATGACTAAGTCTAGGGGAAGTAAATGTGGTTTGACAACTAGCTCTTGGATCATCACTAAAACAAGTTGCTAAATATGTAACCCAAATCTAAAGTTTGCTATGAGTAATTGGGGTCAACCTTGGACAACAAACAAGCTAGACTATAACACAACTCTACACTATAGAAATCTTCTTGGCAACATAGGTTAGAGGTTGCATAATTTGTTATCATACTCACATCTCCTTGTTGAGTGCATCAGAATGTGTTTTGCCATCATAGGTTGCCATCTTAAGCATATGACATGGGATATCTAATGCACATCAATTCAAAATTGATCATGAGTTTGAATGGCAATGGATGTGCATTAGTCATAGTGAGCATATGGCTAAAGTATTTGCATGTTGGTTGCATATACACCTGGTAGCAATTGTGGTTCTGCATACTTGTATATCCTATCTAGGACATTGAGGATAGCCCTTCGGAGAAAGGAAGAATGCACTATTTATGCCACTGTATTGGTATATGTCCAGGCTCATTGCATAATTGAAAATCTCACCTATTAAAGTGCTTTCCCAAATATATCACCATCGTAGCATACATTCATGGGAGAACATCTGTGATTGAGGTGAAATTTATTAATCCGCTATCACAAAATGGGGATTGTAGGTATGCTATTGTAAGATATCTTGGCATTAAGGGGAGAGAAATGCCCATTTAGAATGCCTCAAAATTTGTTTGAGTGAATGCACTAGCCAGACTAAATGTGTGGGTCCTACGTGTTTGTGGCATGGATTTTTTGCCAAAAAATCATATGAGGAACAAAAAGATAGTTGTAAAATAGAGTAATGTTCCTACTTGTGGTAGATGTGGATAGACCTAAAAATAATATCATATCCACATAAGATTTATGACATTTGATCATGCTCCATGGGGACAGTTGCAAGCATGATCCATGGGACTTAGTTAGAACATAAGAGTTCTCACTTTACGTGATGATACTCCTTTAATTCTCCTAGCGGAGAACTCACCTTTGGAAGGTGGCATACCACATGATGATGCTCATCGTGGAGACAACATTCCTAGAAATGTACACATAATATGATGGTGGGAATATGGAACAACCATTGATCGATTGTTTTAGGAATTGAAGATCTGTTTAAATGTGGAAGTGAGAATAAATGTGTTGAAATTATGTCACATCTTACTATTATTCTCTATGAGAGAATCCGGATCTGGAACCAAGTCCATGGCATAAGCATTTGACTCTAATATTGGGTTAAATGGAAATGTGGTTAAGGCAAAACCGATACACCAAGTGAAAGTCATGAACGTTGTTCGAATTTTTTGGGTCATTATTGAGATAATGAGGTGATGTGTGATGGCTCAAATAGGTCCTATGTGAGACCTCTCCCACATGAGTTAAATGTTTCACAATATAATGCAACTAGCAAAATGGTATGAAATTAAATATGCAGTTAAGAGATTAGGGAAATCCACGAGGAGATCTTAGACACCGTATTAAAATTGTAGCATGCAAATATCATACCAATAGTTGTTCCGGTAATGATAACACCTCCTTGATGGGAGAAAATCTCATTAATGTAATTTCCTTTGAGGGGGAGATCTCATTGACGTGATTTCCTCTGAGAAACAAAATAATTAGTAAGTTTGAACACACTAATAATAGTGTAATACCTTGGAGGGATAATGACCCATTTGTGACCTCATATGATTGAAATGAAGAACCTAAAGAGATCAGACAACATCTATAAGCACATGTGCATTTTGCGAATACCACTAGGAGTGTGTATACTTGTGATATATCTGCTTCGACTGTTAGTTGGATTGCTAGTTTCTTCTAATACCTATAAGGTATGCTTGGTGTTTCTGATTGTGTGTTGTCCCCTATAGTGCTTAAGTTTCTAGACTAGCAAGTTACTAAGATTGGTAAATCATATATTTGGAAGACTTGTGGTTGATATTGGTAGATCCCCAATTGTTATTGACACCATTAGATAAAGTTGCAATGATTAAGCCCTAGTGCTTAATGTGTCAAGCCCAAGAGGTGAGTGCAATTGTGACTTATTCATCCCCATAGTCATTTGGAAAGATGAAATAGATTATGTGGTACAACAGTATGGAATTGTGGTCTATGATAGTGATAGAATACATACTCTCTATTTTCCCTATTCTCGTTTCAATAGTGAAATAAAATAAATATTTTTGAGACTACGGGTTTAAGGATCTAATGAATTCTTGTCTGCGCATACATCTAACATATGTTTAATGCTACGGGAACATGGTATACAACAAAGGTTGTTGTCAGGAGGAGTATGTACTATGATTGTCATTTGCAGGACATTGAAATGTCTTAAAGTATACCTAGGGTATTGGCTCAATGACAACCACTTATACCTATTCCGAAGGTCCTATCATAGGGAGATCATTTTGATTGACCAACACCACTGATAAGAGTGGGCAACCTCATAGACTCCTAAGGTGAAGTGAGGTGAATAGTAATTTAAGTCAAGTGATAATATAGTGGATTGATCAACTAGTCTCTCCCAGCTGTCAGTTCTTGAAAGTTTGTTCAAAGATGATGGATGATAAGACTTTGAGATTTGTATAGTTCAAGGGGAGAACACCCTAGAACATGGCCCATTGTGTGGACCAGTAAGTCCATAATGTTGTATTTTTTCCCTTGAGTGAGTGGAGCTATTGTTACTCACATAAGGTTTTTAACGAGGAAAAACCATGTAATGCATGAGCGGCAACTATGTACTCTTTCTCCTAGCCTTTTTTTTCTTACTAGGTTTTGGTAAATGTTTTGATGAGGCATGAGTTGAACACTGATAGGGACAAAGGGGAGTGTTATAGAAGTTTATCTTCTAGAGAGATAGATTCCTTTCTTACGAGTCAATCCTAATCAAAGTAGAGATAAGATTTATCTCCCTCTAAGAACCCTATATATAGAGGGGTAGGGTGAGACATTGATGACTTCTTGTACTTAAGAACACATTTATAATTAAGGCAGAGCTCCACCTTATATCTATGTCTATTGTCTACTTCTGTAATGTTTTTGACAGCAAAGAGAAAGATGCAAGTGTTCTACATCTTCTCATGTCTCTACTATTGTAGGAGAAATCACTACTACAGATCCACCCATCGTTGATGACCGAGTTATGATGGGCCTAGTAGGCTGCCAGGGAGTTTAGTACCTGTGATGGGTGGCAACTTGCCCCATCTCAGGTTAGGTTGAATAACATGGCATATTACAGTAAGAGCTTATTCGTGACGGGCCGATTATTGGGAACCATCACTGATTGTCAATGTCAGTTCAGAGTTCTATGCCTGTCACAAATGAGGACCTATCCATGATGTAGGTTGCATATTTTTTGCCGGATATGTATATTATTCTAATTAGTGTTTATGTAATATTGCAAATGAATAGAAACTAGATGTATAATAGCAATCGCTTGAGCCAGGACTATAGAGTTGGAGTTATTCAATTTTTAAATGTTGTGAATGATGACAAGTCTAGAAGGGGCAAAAAATTTATGATATGCCTATGCGTGAGCTGTAAGAATGAGAAGATGTTTGTGAAAAGAGTTCAACTACAGTCTCACTTAATACGTAGATGATGCCCTTGGTGAGATGTTATGAGATGTCAAGGCTCTAGCATATAACAAAAGGGACTGTGAGAAGTTCATGCGCTTGGTAGTGAATTTTGAGACTCCTATCTTCCCTGGGTACAAGCCAAAGTTCACAAAGTTGTTGATAGTATTTAAAATTATGAAGCTTAAGACAAATAATGGGTGATCGGATAAGTGTTTTGTAGAGCTCTTTGATTTTCTAAAAGACTTACTCCCTGAGCCAAACACTTTGCCAAGGACGACGTACGAAGCAAAGAATGTGTTGTGTCCTTTGGGGTTGGAGATTAGAAGGATTCATGCATGTCTGAATGGCTGCATATTGTACTACAAGGAGTATGCATACTTAGATTCGTGCCCTATGTGTTAAGCTTCCCGGTATAAGAGGAAGAATAATTCTGTAGAGGGTAAGAAGTCAAATAAGGGTGGCCCTACAAAGTCATGTGGTACCTACCTATTGCAGACCATTTTAGAAAACTGTTTATGAATGAGAAGGAGGCTGAGTTATTTCATTGGCATGACACCGTCCGAAAAAAAGATGGTTTGCTTAGACACCTGGCAGATTCGATGGAATAGAAAAACATCAATAGAATATACCCATAATTCATGGAAGACTCGAGAAACATACAAGTTGAATTGAGTACAGATGGAATAAATCCTTTTAGAGATATGAGTAGTCATCATATCGTATGGCTAGTCCTACTTGTGAACTACAATTTACCTCCTTGTGCATGCTGGTGAAAGAACCGAGACAACCTAGCAGTGACATAGATGTATTCTTGAAACTACTATACGATGATCTTTTGATGCTATTTGAAAAAGGTATAGAGACATGGGATGCATTTGGGTGGGAGAACTTTACCCTCTATATGTTGTTGTTCTGTACGATTAACAACTAACCTACACTCAGTAACCTATCGAGGCAAACTATAAAAGACAAGAAGGCATGCTCAGACTGTATGAAAGAAACACACAGCAAGTGACTGAAGAACTCCCGCAAGATGATTTACTTGGGTCATAGAAGATTTATTTTCTGTAGACATCCATAAAGAAGAATAAAGAAAAATTTTAATGGTAAGATCGAGCAATACTAGGTGGCATTGTGGCGATAGGCGATGAGCATTACTTGATGTCCGGCAACTCATACTTAAGCTATGTTAAAATTTTAAGAAAGAAAATTGATCAGAAGCTTAAGTAAACATTAAATAAGTGACATTAGTACACAACCACCGATCACTACTAGCTTATTACTACTAGTCTGACTCGGGCATGCAATGATTGGTTATCACTGACAATTCATGTTGGATTAGGTAGGTCTAGACTATTCTTTTTCTATGTAGTGATACCTAGCGAGTACTACTGGCTTAACACATGAATTGATAGTGATTCATTTACCAACAGTATGCCAGTTTAAGACAGTTTATAAATTTTAGAAATAACTTGTCAGCCTATGTGATGGATGTAAAAGACACAATTTTCGTCAATCCTATACCTTGTGGCGAGGAGGTCAGAGGTTAAAATCTCTTCAACCCACCATTTAAGAGAAAAACATTATTCTCTTACACATGAATAACTTTGTTATATAACCATAAATGCCTGACAACCATGCAACAACGTCAGTTGGAATGACTGCACTGACATCGAGATGATCCCGTAAGACACACAATAGATTGCTAGACACCAAGCTCACTATCATTGAGATTGACAACCTCGGAAGACTGTCACCTCTAAAAGTGTCGTCCTAAAGTTCAACAACTCATGCTAGGTTGTCACACAATAATACCTAAGGATTCTACACCCTAACTCCGAGAATGTCCTCGACTCTAAGAAAGAACACGCATGGGACGAGTTGAAGTAATTGTACGACTTCCTAGCTGGAGCGGAGGAGGTACTAAAAACACTGTGCTTTTCAAAAGTTGGATAATTCATGTAAGAACTTCAAATTAAAACTCATCAACGAGTTTGTCTTCAACCTGAATAAACTCGTTGTACATAACTGGTTTTTTTATAATTATGATTTTACAATTATTATACCATTTCTTTCAAGTTATTCTAATTATATTATTTCACTTAAAATAATCGTTTGCTATTTTAGATTTTAAGAAGCTTCACATATGTTTTGTGATGTATATGTTCAACTTGATAATGGATGTTGTGAATTATGTAAATTTAAATGCTATATAAATTATACGGATACGAATATGAATACATAATGTGTGTGTATATATATATATGTTGAGTGAATGCTATGTGAATTATGTTATTTTTTAGAGGATGTGGCTAGCAATTACCTAAACCTAACTAATAAAATAGATTATTTTTTTTATTAAAATAGACCATCTATGACGGGTGATGACTAAAAATCGGGTGGTATTTTTCGGTTCGTTGTAGGTAGTGTATCTGTTACTGCTAACAAAACACCGCCTGTTGTAGGTAGGATGGTTAGCCGCAGTGAGTCACGGGAAAACTATCTGCTAGTAACATGTTATATTTATAATCCTCATAGGTATTAGTGTTGGTAATATGTTTTTCATTCGTCGTTATAGGTAGAATTTCTTATTATTTAACTTTTATGGGTGATCAACACATTGTTTTTATAGACAAGGGTTTAAACCTGATCCGTTAGTGAATAGAAAACGGATTAAGTGATTTATTAATAGATGCGTTGGTTTCTAACAAGGCCCAAATCCACTCGGGGTGGATGTATGGACGAGTCTGGATCGGTCATGGACTCGTGGCGTGTCTGTCTGCGTGTGTTTAGTTGGGAAACACATTCTGAAGCCTAGTAACCTCACCTACGATTCTTCTGAAAAACTTGTGCAGAAACCGTGCACACCCATCAGCCCATTCTTGTGTGTCGTGTGCATTCTGTCAATCCTGTGACAGTGAGCCTCCAACTAGTAGACCTTAAGCCATCTACGACGCATATATACCTCTCCATGATTTGGCCTTTGCGCCTTCCAGATCGCTCCTTATAATTTCCTTCCACCTGCCTGACTCCCTAGACACACCACCACCTGCTCATTTCCCATTCCTGGATGCGTGTGTGCCAACCTGCATGTACAACATGTATTCGTGCAAACCCCCTTTCGACCGATACTAATAGTTACAACGAGTACTCGCTACATGAGCATGGTAGTATACAGGTTATAACCTTATACGATAGTTACCGGCTAGAAGAATATGGTTTAAACAAAATTATAAATTTAGGAATACTTTTTTTTATTATATGAAAGATACATATGTATACGCACACACCTTACAGTACGCGCACGCATCACACTCACATACTCTTAAACACACCCCCTTACTTACATAGACAGACAACAAATCTCTATCCTTGCAAATATTCTACTGAAATTACTATAATATTTGTGGGAGTATTTGTAATACCGGCAACTTTTTTAAAACTGCTAGTAACCTCTTTATAAAAATCGAGTGGTTTTAGTTGGTTTTTTATGGAGTTGTGGTTTTTACTGGCTTTTTCTCTGATATTGATCGGTTTTTACCTGGAGAATGTTAATATAAACATTGTCACTAAGATTGAACCTATGAATTTCTACACTCATGTCTCTATCATCGTATCACTAGTGCTCTCTAAATTTAGGATTACTAAGCATATTGTCCATACATTAAAACATATTTAAATAAAATATTGTTATCAACCCATCTCATCTCTTAATTTTAAATATACTTTTTTTAAGCTTACATGTGAGTCTTTTAGCACCTTAAGCTCTTTTGTTTTTCAAAAAAGTAAAATAGGAAGTTGGTGGTGGGATGGTGGCATATTTACCACTCACGCATTCTTTTAACGTGGTAATAGAGTATAGATTCTAGTTGGTTTTCTGCGAAAATTTCAAATTTGGGTTCGAGTTTTTATCCAGATAAAATCCAATAAAAAGCTGTTACCAGATTTCACTGGTTACACTAATTCTGGCCAAACTGGTATCCTGCACTCCGATCTTTGTAGCTCAGTTGAAATTTAACCTCACCATCTTATCAAAACTAGATAAGTCTGAAAAAACAACATGATGGTGGTATAGTCGTAGACGTACGACTTTAATTTCAGTCCTCATAAATAATAATTATAGATGGTGTCTTTTTATATGATTTTAGTAAAACTAAAAATTTATCATTGATCTCTATATCTTTAACTGTGTGTGTATAAAGGTACATTCATGATATGTAAATACCGTCTAGCGTGTACGCATATGTATTTGTAATGGAAAAAACGAAACTAGTTAAGGCTACAATGTAGTAGAAGTTATATTCTAGAGAGACAAAAGTGTTCCCTCTTATAGTGACGTCCAATAAAATACACATCGTACATCTTTGCATCGTCATTGATCGGTCACAATTGACAAGCGTAGTTCGTCTGGAGTTCTTGCCGGCACAAAAAACTTTAACAAAACCATTCCGCTCTCTGGTTTCCATATAATAATCAGTGTTAAATTTATTTTTGAAGACTAATCAGTATTCAGTGGATTTCACACCAGTTGCCTAGCTAATGGCCTATGTGTGCACCTAGCCTTCCCACTATTCTCATCTCTGATTCCTCGGAAGGTGGAAGGTAGCAAGATAGAATTGCTATCTAAACTGCTTTTACTCATCGTACAAATTAAGCATTCCCTTTTCTTGCATTATCCCAATTGGTAGGCCCAAACCCCTAACTAAATAACTAATCATATGCAAATTACCTCCTTTATTTACTACTTTTAGAAGCATGTCCTAGTGGAAATCTAGTTAACTGACACCACACCATTACCATATATATCTTGACCTTTAGTTAAGGTTAGGTCATGCAGCTATATGTATATATATTATATATTATATCTATATAGCTCACAAGGGAAATAGCATACTAGCCAGTACAAAATATAGGTACTAACCCTATGACATAGTGTGATATATATATTAATTATCTGCACAACATGCATGGAACCTTGCACACTTGCAGCTTCTCTACCTTTCTGACATGTGGTTCTTAAGAAGTGGAATTTTAATCTTGTCTATTTAATTGAGTAGGGTCTCAGTTAATTAACAGCCTACTTGAAGTTGATTTGATACTCGATCACACGGACCACGTTAATGACAGAGTTGATGTAGTTTTTCTTTTTTGGCATCCAGGTGCACAAACAAGTACGTACGGCCGTAATATTGTTTCCTCGATTGGGTACTGCACTTCAGGCTTTTCGCCGAACTTCGCACCAGCACGCAGCAAAAATTGTGCAGGAGTCCCATATGAACACTCACAAAGGATACTCACACATGTCATAAATTAAGCTCTCCGATGTGTATGGAAAATGGAACTAGTATGTAGTGGCATGAATTATGTGTAGGATGCTGTGCAAATTTGTCTGATGTTGGAGAGCCCTCGCAGAATATACTCTCAAACTTGTATATGTTGCTATATTCGCATTTGATCAGGTCGTCAGCGACACTTTTATTGAGAGTACAATTGGATGCACACGCTCAAAACGTACCATGTTCTCTCCACTCGCTATAAATTTTTAGTTGCATTGAACACCTTATGAGAAACATGACCACTGAGAAAATAGCACGGTGGTAAACACCTTCATGCTTGACAGTGTGAGGCTGCCAACCAGGACTGGAACCTAGTTATCACAAAAAAGGGATCCCTTGTTATGCGTGTTCTCCTCCCTTCAGGACCATTGAATGCATATTCGCGTATGCACTCCTAAAATTTATGGAGGCCAATAACGATTTATCTAGAGTTTTAACTTTGATGAACTAGATACGAAACTGTATCGTCTAGCCATCTGATTGTAAATTCTATAGTACTACTTGGAAGGTGATTGCCAACAAGATAATGGGAAAAAAACCAAATCATTGCAAATTAAGGAATAACACCAGTGGCAATATAAGTAATAGCCGTGGGGGAAATGTTACGTAGCCTTGCACTCAGCAACTTTTGTCATCACTTTCTGATGTTGCTTAATGGTTGCCGAGTATCAAGGCAGCCAGGGGCCATGCACCTCTATCTTTTGCATGTATCTTATCTAGTACGTACAAACAAGTGCTCCCTAATTATTCCAATCCCCAGAGATATCTGGTAGATTTTTTAAAAGTCACACTTGGATAAATTAAAAGGAAATAGTGAATATTATCTAGATTGGGGATCATCATGATTGCAGTCAGAAACACGGTTTTTTCTGTGGAATTGATAAAATCAGGATGAAGCTTTTGTGACAAGAAAAAAAGAGAGAAAATTGTGACAAAAGAAATGGTCACTAGGGCCGGGCAGGGCATAGAATCTGGGGGCGAGGTGGCCCAGGCCATTAGTGAACGGCCCACTTGATTTTGATTGGGCCTCTCACTTTCTCAACGCGTCACCACGAATATTCTATCTAGCCACCTCTCATGTTCAATCAATATGTCAAAACATTTTCATTAAAAAAATTCATCATGTCAACATTACGAGAATGGTCGACTGTACGGAAAATTACAGGGTATTATTAGTATTTTTTTCAATAAAAAGAGAGCTTACTTATTAGTCAATAATGTTAAGTTAACTATTACAAACGAGATGTAGTGATAGGCATGTGTATATGGTATGTGTGCATCTTCCATATACCCATAAAAATAATATTTAACTATTGTCTTAGACATATCAGTTTCAAAATATTTAGCAACTTTCTTCCTTCAAAAAGAATATTTGCCGATTGGGGAGATACAGAGGTTATTTGGTTTACTACCAAACAACTCAAGTTAGATAGGTTTAATCCAGTTAAGCATCCGTTTGGTTTGTGAAACACTTGTGACAAAATTGTTTTATCATTATATAGGTCATTGACATATAAAAGTGTAATAGGTTGCTCTATTTTAACTAAAATATGATTTTAATTTTATTAGCCACATATTAGCTTAAAAAAAGTACGATAAACTTTGACAATTTAAGTAGGCCAACACCCTAGCCTTTGGCCGCCCTGCATGGTTGTGCTACCTATGGCTACAGTGCACCTGCAGCTACATTGCTCGCAACACAAAATTTTGTTGCGGCTATTGCAGCACTGCGATGTGCAGAGCCGCAGCCAGCCAAGCAGATCTTTTTTACAACTTGCCTCTAGCTAGTTGAATGCTTTGAATTAAAATTACATTATGGAAAAGCACTGTAACACCTCAAAAGTTAAAAAAAAAGGGAGGGGGGGGGACAAATACTGTAAAACAGAACAATATTTTTTTCCCTGGTAGCTTAATGCATGTATATACGCCTGGCAACTGAGGCTGCAGCTAGCCGTGCATGCATGCAGCATGCTGCTGGACCTAACCCACTCACTGCAAATTCTCCCCAGCTTAATTTAACACAAGATGATGCATGATAACATGATTGTTTGTACGGCCACTCCTATTGCAAAATCCAATGTTATTCGGCTACTATCTTTTTAGGTGCATGATTCTAAGGGTACTTCCGAAGGAAGCAAGAATATAGCTAGCCAGATGACCTTCCAGATTAGTACTTAATTAACCAATAAGCTTCCCATAAAAATAATTTATAACTAAGCTTATCACTCAAATGAATGTGTTTGTGCTGTGATAGTTCATTTTTAATTTGCTTAGTTCGATCCATGTAGTGGCAAAACTTATAGCTGACGTGCATGCATGGTAGGCTTATAGGCTTTTTCAGTTTGTGAGCGTACAGGATGTAGTTTTTTATAGATCATTTTGGAGTAACTTGCGTGTGGAAATGAAGAATATATATGTGCGTGCTTTTATGCCCTAGCTAGCTTCGCCTTTCATTAATTCGTTCTTGAAATGGTGAGTTAGTAAAGCTTCCATGTGTGTATTTTATACTTAGCAAAATGGCTTCAAAAAATATTGTATATTTAGAGTGATAGAGCAAAGATAGCCTCCACTTGTCCCAAAGTAAACGAACAAAGTGGCTTTGTTTCCTCAACCCCTATAGGTCAAAGCTTCAAGTTGCTATGCAGTTAGCAGTCTGAAGCACAAGTCAGAAAAGAACATTGTTTTAGACTTTTACAAAATTTTCAGAATCAACAAACATATATAACTTCAACTACTTAATTATTTTATATAAATAAAAAGTTACATATAGTGTTATAAACTTTTTGTTATAATATATTTGGATGAGTTATTTTCATATACTAAAAACTTACACTATAACAATAATTATGATAAAATTTAACTTATGTTAGCGCCACATATTCTAAAACAACATTCTTTTTACTGGAGAGAGTGATTTAAAGCTATGCTCTTGGCAAGCAAATGAGAAGTTTTTACTGGCATGGAAATTGTTACAAGCACTTTACTGGCTCCTATTAATTATATATAATATAACTACGCATATATAGCCAATCCTATGAATCAAACATTGGGGTTGATGGAGAACACCTCACTCCTATATATCTCAAGCTCCTGAGTCCTGATCACTGGACCACCCTTGGCTTTGTGCGGAGTCTACTGACTAGTTGAATTGTATTTGGCATGTATACATGTTAACTAAATGAAAGCTGAGAATCTCGACCGGCCGCCCGAAACTTTGGTCAGTTAATTAGGCATGAGAGGGGGGGGGGGGGGGGGGGTGGACGAATGTTGTGACGAGTCAAACGTGATAACTTATTTTGTAAGGGAATGTTTTGTGGCATTGCAATAAAATTATTCTACAATCCAAACATTCCCCTCTCTCATAGGATTTTTTGAGTTTGGTAGCCCGCTCCTTTGCAACCATCTCAACTGATCTCACTTTTCTTATAGCTTTAAAAAGTGAAATCATTTACTCAAAATTTTGTTTTGTTGCTTTTCTTTATCATGGAGAGGTTCTCAGCATGCACAGTGTGCTATATATATATTGCAGGAATCCTCCTATCATCCTGTAGGGGGTTTGTGAGTGCTTGCTTAATTGAATTGTTCAATACCAAAATGTCCCTATACACAATTTTTTTTACAAAAGTTTTAAAGGTTTTTCTGCATTAATGGATTTTAGTGTATGGGTGTGTGTGTGTAATGATGCATATATGCCTTGCTGATTTGACACATCGCCTTGACAAACTTTTTAGATCAGGCTGTTAATGATTAAAGATGATTGAATTTGTCATATATATTTTTGGACCCTACCAAATCGAGCGTACATGATACTGTGATACACATAACTCTCCTGAAGGTGGTGTTTGGTAGAATACTATGTATCGATCAATATGAAGCACACACCCCACCTCAAATTTGAACCTTTTTTTTCTTTCCCGCGTACAAAATATTTCATTTGCTTTGGGTGCTTACTTCAACTGCATGCATGCATTTGAATCCGTGAGCACGAGAGGTTCATTATTTTGAGAAGTCTGCATTTTATTTCAAGGAGATCGATGTGTATATGTGTTCATATTGTGGCGAACTTATCTTATGCATACTGTATATAATATTATTGAAAGTACATATAATTTTTTGTTAGAATTTTCGGTAACATTTATTAAGTTGGTGACCGGTGTATAATTCTAGATTTAGTTAACTTGTCCAAATATTTATAGTTATTGAATGAGACTTGTAAATGGTGCATGTGCTTGTGGAATATTTGCGAAGAAGAAGAAGAAGCCCTGACACATATATTCAAATTCCCGGTAAATTGCTAGCAAACGTATTTATTTCCCTCTGTTCTTTATGGGTGCTGTCAGAAGATTGCTAACATCCTGAAAATATTCACAATTTGAAGTGCCACCAGCAATCATCCGGTACTGATTGTTGTGGCTTGTACTTTGCCTATTCTATGATTGTTTTGTCCGCGCAATCAAATGATTCCAAAACGCTGGAGCTTCGTATACTAACCACCTACTGTGCATATTGTAATTGCTTTGCACCTGAAAACTAGTCAATTGTTGCTAGTTGGCACATATATTTTTGTTTATTGCTGAAGTGTTGCCTTGACATGAGACCATAATACAACTTGAAAAAAACATATGTTTTCTTGTCTTTAGTATTGCTGTGTCTTTATATTTCAAACTTTAAGTACCAAGAAGTCTGAGTGAATTGTAACTGCAATAAATTAGTCGTTGTTATTTCCAAATGTAATCTGATTTATTTTCTCCAACCAGTTTTTTTTAATATGGCATCATAACGCCAATCCGTCCCCTCCCGGAAAAAAGAACGACAAATCATTCGAGAAAGGACCGCCAAATTATTGATAACCGACTCATCGCTGCTACAGAGGAGTTCCAGGGTGCCACTGCTACTTATTGACCTTCCATTGCTGATTTTATAGGTGACTTGAACTTTACAGACTGATCTTCCTCAGTTTTACGTTAGAGTTAATTATTGTCACGATTAATATTTTATAATAAATAATTGATTTTGTAAATAATTTAATTAATAAAATTAGTTGATTTTTTTTAAAAAGGGAGAGTTTTTTATTTTACTTTTTTGATTTTTGAGTCATTTGTGTTTTTTTACATATCTTTTGTTTTATTTTTCACAAATAATATTTTGTATTTTAGAGATGTTGCCAATGTATTTAGAGAAGATTATTGAATCACTGATCAATATTTCATGATCAACCATTAATTTTATAAATAATTTAATTAATAAAAATTAGTTTAAAAATATTTATGGTGTTGTGTGTTTGTGTGTGACTAATATGGGGTCAGTTTATAATATTGAAACGCTTGTTACGTCTATTTGTATCAATGGTGATGATTATGAGTACACTTAGAATCTAAGGAGCCAAGAACTAGTGTGCTTTGTGATAAGATTGGGTTAGAGTCAGAAGGTCTTAGAGTTAACATCGGTCAACAAGATTTGGATTAAGCTCAGAAAGAGCCAAGGCCTAAAACAATCAAAAATGCTAGGTGACAAAAGTTGGACACAAGATGTCATATAATGGATGGATATCATGTTGGGAGATATTTGCAATGGATTTTATAAGTTGTATGTATAAGCATCGGATAAATCACGAATAATTTAGAGTGAGACCAAAAAGAAAGAGAAAAATTAAATTAAAAAAATATAAAAGGTTTGGAATATGCGAGATTAAGTTCTATTAGAAATACTTGCTCTTAAAATTTTAGAGGAAGAGTAAGAGTAAGAGTTTTAGATGAGTTTTTAGTTATAAAATAATGAAATGCTAAGTCTATAAAGATATAATTTTTATAAGAAATAAAAGTTAGAGTTTATTTTTAAAAGATAGTAGACTCTTTATATTGATGCAATCAACAAAGTTAATCTACTTTTAAAAATTTTGTTAAATTATATTTTTTATTTGTAAGCAGTTAGATAAGTGGTAAGACGATAGACATAACTACAGTATCAAGATGGTCGGAATGCTGACAGCATAGCTATTAAACTTATCATACGTAGACAATCAGACCGGTTCTATATTATATATTTCTTTTTATTAAAAAGTTGATTTTTAATAATCCTTCCGTTCATCCTTGTTTTTTCCCTACAGTTAGCCTCGACGGCTAACTCTTTCTACATAAAAAAATCTTCTCTACTGTGTGTGATCTCTGTGTGGCATGTGATCTGTATGCAGGGTTTGTGGTTGTCAAATCATGGCTCTAAATACAACCGGGTTTTGACGGTAAAATATATGTGCTAAAGAACAGCACAGACGCAGGTTACCAACCGGCGTCTATGAACACTGTCCAAGTCACAGGCATTCTTTAGAAGAAACGTCTGTGATCTTTACCCAAAGACACGGACGTGGACGGATTGAAGCATCTGTGATCTATCACATACCCGTGTCGGAAAAGCCGTCTGTAATCATTGTTTAAATCACAGACTGGATGGGAAACAGCGTTTGTGATATGTACGCATCACATATATCAAAGTGTTTTTATTTCTCGTGGATGTACGTCACTTAAATAGTTTTTATTTTTGAAAAAATAATAAAATAAATTAATATGAGATATATATCATTTTATAAATTTAAATTTAACTTCTACATGCTCTAACAAAAATAATAAATATGTAAATATACGTATACTTAGTCTCAGTTTAAATTTATTTTTTTATAACTCATAGAAATCAAATTTATTTAATTTTCTTTTTAAAAAAATTACGATTATTTAGGTGATATGAAAAACAAGGGAATACATGAAAATTCATCTTCCATCATATATGTTTGTTGTTTTCCGTCATCACAGACACAGACCAGAGACTCGAACGGGATATATCTGTGATCGACGTTAATCGTGTCTGTAATCTATTAATATTCAACATAAGGCGTCCTTTTTTTTCCTCTTTCTCTTACTTCCGTATCATAAAAAAATTTACGTGGCAGCGTATACTCCCATATACGTTAACGAACACGCTAAAGCCGGTAGAAAAGAACTAGGGATAAGTAAACTCGAAGTGACAGAAAAATAGCAACCTAGGCCTATCTAATTCTGGCAAAGAAAAACAAAAGCCATTCCTTTTTCTCAAAAACAAACTAATATAATCCATCCTGAGTATTATCCGAACGGGTGACTAGATCGATTATTCTTATCCGGAATGTTCCTTAAAAACCCACCGTAAACAGCGTTTATCCAGCCGATAAAACACAGTGGTTCGTTATATCGATCAACTCCTTACAACCAACCAGCTAAAATTAAACACCGCGCGCATGCATCGGAGATCGAACGTATGTACGTACACGAGGCGGAGCCGGCAACGCATCGATCGATCGATCGATTTCGCAAGTACCAAACTCCGGCGACACGGCAGAGTACCGCACGAGCTAAGCTAAGCTCAGCTCAGCGCGCGTCCCGTCCCGTCCCGTCCCGTCCCTACTCCGGCCGGCCCGGGCCCCCTCACCCTAACGACCCCTCTCGTCTCCTCCCCTCCCGGCCTCCCGCTCTCTCTCCCCCATCCCTCTTGTCCCGCCTCATCCGACCACCACCTCCTAGTCTTGTGCTGCTCCATCAAGATCCCATCCCATTTTTCGATCCATTTTTAATTTATCCATTCTTCTGTATTACCTCCGCTCTTATCCAAGAAGCGCGATTTATCCTGCGCGTATTAGCTGCAAATTCAGAGGTTGGAATTGTCCCCGTTTCTCGGCGCGCTAACTCGCGGTGAAAACGGATCGTGAGAAACCACAGGAAGATCAGCAAGAACCCACCGGAGCATATGCTCCATCTTCGTATATATACCCTCCTATCCTCATATCGTCACTCCGCCGCAGCTGCTGCAGCTTGCTCATCGTCGTCGTTCGCGATCGCAACCGTCCGGCAGTGACAGTGACAGGCTAGGTACAGGAGGCAGGGACAGGGCAGGTACAGGAGACAGGGAGGGAGATGGACTGCTTTGCGGAGACTGAGGGGAAGAGAGCGAATGACCCGCTGTACCAGCGGCGCGCCGCGGCGACGACGCCGGCGACGGGAGTGCCCGTGGACGACGTCGACAAGGTGGTGGACGTGCCGGGGGCGGTGATCGTCGGCGCCGGGCCGTCGGGGCTGGCCGTCGGGGCCATGCTGGGGCTGTCCGGCGTCGCCTACGTCGTGCTGGAGCGGTGCGGTTGCATCGCATCGCTGTGGCGGCACCGCACGTACGACCGCCTCTGCCTCCACCTGCCCAAGCGATTCTGCGAGCTCCCGCTCATGCCGTTCCCGGTCAGCTTACCGGAGTACCCGACGCGGGACCAGTTCCTCGAGTACCTCGACTCCTACGCACGCACGTTCGCCGTCGAGCCGGTGTTCCGGCGGGCGGTGATCAGCGCCGAGTACGATGGGGAGTCGTGGTGGGTCTACACCAAGGAGGTGATCACGGCGGCGGTCGGCGGCGAGCAGGCCGTCCTGGGCTACACCATGACGGTGTACAGGAGCAAGTGGCTCGTCGTGGCCACCGGCGAGAACGCCGAGCCCGTCGTGCCGGAGATCGAGGGCGCGGGAAGGTTCAAGGGCCAGATGATGCACTCCAGCGAGTACCACAACGGCGACGGCTACGCCGGGAAGCGGGTCCTCGTCGTCGGCTGCGGTAACTCCGGCATGGAGGTGTGCCTCGACCTTTGCAACCACAATGCGCGCGCCTCCATGGTTGTTCGCGACACGGTGAGAAATACACTTGTTCTGATCAAAAGAAAGATTTGGTCTTTGCTTCTTGTTTCTTCTCCTCCTTTTTGCGCACCGCCCATATTTGTTTTTGTCTGGATTTTATCGTCTTTTGTTGGTTGGTTCAGATGATTTCTCAAATGATTATGATCACTAGCTGAGAGAACCTGAAAAGAATCTGATAAGTTCAGGATTTGTTTAATTAATAGTAAACACATTAGATAAAAGAAGATGCATGCACAAACAAACAGATTAAACAAAAGGTGATATTTGCAATCTTTTCCATTGGTGCAACCTTTTACCTTGTACTTAATCATCTCTTGCACAGACTCGTAGTCTCGCACCGTCTGTCTGATCTTCTTTTTGTGCGTAAGCATGAGTTTAGCAAAGTGATCAGTCTAGTTGGCATCACAGTTGATCTCACGTGTTTATACACTTCCCTAAGCACACAAAAAAGTTGCTAGTTTCTGATCTCGCTGCATGTGTTAACATAGCTTTTCTTTTCTCGGTAAAAAGGCACAGTGCTTATTCAGCCATGCATGCCAAGAAAGAGGCTGCGATTCTCCAAGGAACTTTCTTGGGATTCATGAGCATGCGCTAGCTAGCTTGTGATGATCCTATTGAAGAAAGAAAAAAGATATAAAACATCAAAAACCAACTAGATTTGCACCGATATAACAGTTTCAGTTTCCAAAATAGTCCAGTTTAATTAATTATATAGCTTTTGTACATATATTTATTAACTAACAACAGCACTAACTTGTGTCATTTGGAATGCTATTAACGGTTATGGCAATAAAACTCTTCGCGATTGGCCTGTTGGTACTTTATAAATATTCGATCAATATGATAGTTTCTTTTTTTGTACTTTTTCTCCTCACTGGAATGTGAATTTGCAAAGCATTAATAAAACTACCCTGATGGTGATAAGCATATTCATGTGGAAGCTGCACCCAAGTTGTTTCCCCCCCTAGCACTTTGCAAAGCTATATGTAGTACAAATTCTTGCTAGCACCTGCAACCTGCACAACATATCAGCAAGAAAAAAAAAAGGCAGAACCTCTCCCAAGTGTTTGGGCCCCAAGCCCTGCCTTTCTTATGTTTCTCTCTCTCTCTTTTTAGCCCTTTAGTTTCCTTCGTTTAACTTGTGTCCATGTCACAAACAAAACAAAACAAAACAAAAAACAGCCACTTTGATGTTGTGCTTCTCCTTTCTGTGTTATTTTATAATATTTCCACAATGAAAAAAAATCCTTCCTTTGCAACCGACTGTAACTGTAACTACTGATGTGTTACCAAATTATATTCAAATCTTATTCTGATTTGTGAAGCTGATGATGTAGTCTGTCTGTCTCTAATGGTGATCTCTTTTTCATACGCTTCAGGTGCATGTCCTACCTAGAGAAATGTTGGGGTGGTCCACTTTCGGTCTGTCCATGTGGCTCCTCAGGTGGTTCTCTGTCCAAATGGTGGACCGGCTGCTCCTCCTGATGGCACGCCTCGTGTTCGGTGACACGGCCCGCCTCGGCATCGCACGGCCCAGCCTTGGCCCCTTGGAGCTCAAAAGTGTGTCCGGGAAGACTCCGGTCCTCGATGTCGGAACCCTAGCCAAGATCAAGTCCGGGCACATTAAGGTTGGTAACTCGGGCCTTTGACTCATATATATTAGCCTTACTCTCTCCCAATTGCACGTAACCTCTCCCAACATTTTCACATTCACTGGGTGATGATATGTAGGTGGCCCCAGCAATTCAATGTTTCCGGGAACATGGCGTGGGGTTCGTGGATGGCAGTATTCAAGACTTTGATGTTGTCATTCTAGCCACCGGTTACAAAAGCAATGTACCATATTGGTTAAAGGTAAACATATACAAATACATACACATATATTCTCAACTTAACTCAACACAACCTTTCAATTTCAAACAAGTTAGTATAGGTTAGAGTTGAAACTCAAAAAAAATCTTTAAATTTCGGTTCAGTCATATTAATAACTGTTTTACGAGCATTCTTATTTAAGTATAAATTTTTAGCTATATTATACTCTTCTCTTTTAAGTTCTTTTTTATTGTCTAGTTTTAGTCTTACTCTATCTCTCTTCATCTTACTTAAACTTTCACAATGTATTATCGTTCTTAGAGGTCTTCTTTAAATATAGCCAAACCATCTCAACTAATACTGAAATTTTTTTTTCAATTGGTACTATCCCTAGTTGATCACATATTTTCTCGTTTCGAACTCGATATATTCTTTTATAACCACAAATCCAACGTAGTATATGTATTTTTGCAACACTCAACTGTTTAACAAGACGCCTTTTTATATACTAACATTTTACTCCATATAGCATAATAAATCTAATCGGTATTCTATAAAACTAGCATTTTTCTTCTACGGTACCCTTTTATCATAGAGGATGTTAGATGCTTAGCATCACTTTAATCAACCTGCTTTAATTCCACTCTTTGATGATCCATAATTACATGCATTATTTATTCTCTACATATGCTACATGTCAACTAATTAGAAATTGATCTTGTTCTTGCTGTGTAAAAAGGAGAAAGAATTCTTCTCTGAGAAAGATGGATTCCCAAGAAAGTCAAATGGGTGGAAAGGGCAGAATGGCCTGTATGCTGTTGGTTTCTCAAGGCGTGGTCTCTTGGGAGTGTCCATGGACGCCACCAACGTAGTGGAGGACATTGTGCAGCAATGGCATGATATGGGCTATGAAATAAGTGAGAACGACAAGTGACATGGAATGGAACCACTGTTTTGATCAGAGCATTTTCTTGTACACACATCATGTGCTGGTCTGGTTTACATTTCACTCTAACAGGTAGATAAAAGCCTGAAAAAGCCATCAGGACTTTCTACCAGTGCGTATGCATAAATATACTTTGATCAGGCTAGTGTATCTCATTTTTCCCCCAACCTCATAATGTATATAAGTCATGGTATACGCAGTAAACATTTGTTGCATTTTAGTGATATGATTTGGCCTAAATTTAACTGGAGGGAGTGAAACTAGAGTAATGAGTTTGAGGGAGAATAGCTGAAGGGCTCTCTCATCGGTTTAGTTTTGGTCCTGTGCGCTTGTCTTTTTTGAGAAAGCTTTGCTTTTTTTCCTTTCTGTTTTTTTTTTCATTTTGGCAATTGTTGTCATGTTATTTTTAAGTGTCAATTGTAACAAACAAAACATTTTCAAGAAACTATGCTCTGTTAGATTTTCTATTCTATATTTTTCCCATTATAGTCTTATCTCAAGTTTGCCTTAATGTGTACTTTCAATGGATCACAACGGGGAGAAGGGATACACCATATGGTAAGTCAACAATACCAAACATTTTTGCAATGCATGTTTCAGTATACCACCTTTCCAGATGAATTCCACATACTCCATTCATACCACCTTTCCAGATGAATTCCACATACACCATTCCAATGTCAGATGGGATTAGGGGGAAAACAGTCTTCTAATATAAAGAGGCCTAATTTAATTAGTATTCTTTATATGTATATCCCAAAACCATAACACGAGATTCTGCTGTCTATATTTTCTTCATATTATGCACGGTGCTTTAAATTATATCATCATCATTCTGTACCAAGATGTATCCCAAGGGACCACCACCACAAATCCACTAGCATTTATGCAGTACCGTTCAACCCCTGGTTTTATGATGCTGACCTCTCACTCTCAGCAGCTATAGCTAGAGTCAGAGGAAGGTGCCGCATTTCTCTTGTCCAAAACCAAAAGGGCTCTGAAACCTTATGCCCTAATTGCCCCAGTTGCATGTCTGCGCTGTCTCTCATCTGGGACTCATATATTCCAGACGAAGCATATTCCGGCCCGGCCCTGAGCTGTCGCCCCAACGGTATCCAGGCAGCAGCTAGAGATCGATCAGCTTCGTAGCCCCTGCTCCTTAGCTTTTCTGCACCCATGATTCCATCTCATCTCCACCGTTTCCCACTTCAAATGTCAAGCTGCGAAGTGCAAGCCCAGGGGGGGAGATTCTGTCCGTCGATTGCAACAAGGTGGTGTGCTTAGGGGGGCACGGGCGCTGCTGCGGGATCGCCGAGCATCCTGCGTAGTGCTGCCACTCGCACTTAGCGGCACACGTAGGTAGTGTCGGTGAGAACCTCGTCGAACACCTGACGATGGTACTGTTCACAAACCTACACACACGCGAGGAAGAAGAACAGTAGAATGCGCACTGTTGGGGGAACGACAACAGGATCGAAAACAGAGCACAAAACAGAGTGCTTGAATTCGAAGCGGAAATTGATTACTCTCGTGGAATTTTACAAGAATTCGATCGGGGTTGTCACCCCTGGTTCTTCACTCACTTCTATATATTACAAATGACTCAAAACCGAAAAACACAACGGAATTTGATGTTAATTTTAGAAAGTTTGTGATCCGCCATCGTGGGCGCGTGTTCTCCTGTGATTAGCATACACACGATTCGCGGCTGCGCCTTCCTTGCTGAACAATGTCTGCGGAATATGCCGACCGAATATCACTTCCCATCTCCGCCATGATCAGAACACGATGCGTAAATGTCGAGGATCATCTTCAATATTCTCCCTCTGAGCCTTGACATGGCCCAAAATCAAGAATACCGAGTTGATGCTGTGACATGATTAGCTTCGTCGCTGACATTCCTTTTATCAATGTATCTGCTTTATGCTCCTCAGATCGAACAAACTTAATTATGATCTGGCCTCCATCCACACATTCACGAATAAAATGGTAGCAAGTGTCGATGTGCTTGCTCCTCCCGTAAAACACTGGATTCTTCATCAGCGCGATAGTAGACTTATTGTCCACAAATAACTTCACCAATCTCTTCTCTGTACCAATCAGTTCTGCCAAGAGTGTACGCAGCCACAGTGCCTGATAAGTTGCTGCAGTGGCTGCCATGGATTCTGCTTCACAAGATGATAATGCAATCATTTTCTGTTTCTGAGAGGTCCATGAGACTGGACAAATATTGACATAAAACACCATTCCTCCAGTGCTTCGACGATCATCAACATCACCAGCCAAATCACTGTCGGTGTACCCTATGATTATCTCCTCACCATTTCCCACAGTATACTTGAGACCGCAATTCACTGTCCCCTTGATGTAATGAAGGATTTGCTTGACAAATTTGTGATGCATCATAGTAGGTCTATCCATGAAGCGGCTCGCAACACCAACAACAAATGCTAAATCAGGTCTGGTGTGAAGGAGATACCTCAAACACCCGATCTCTCACCTATACTCAGTCTCGTCCACTAGTCGTCCTTCCATATCTTTGTGAATATGTGATTTTGGGTCAATGAGAATTGAAGTTGGATTACAATCCTTCATCCCAAATTGTTGCAGAATCTTGTTTGCATATGCCGATTGTCTGAGAGTGATACCAATATTGCTTTGAGACACCTCTAGACCAAGATAATAAGAGAGAAATCCCAGGTCACTCATCTCAAATTCACCTTTAATCTAGATCTTAAACTCTTTAATCAGCTGAGGATTCTGACCTATGATGATCAAGTCATCAACATAAACTCTAATTATGATTTGATTGTTATCTTCACCTCTGATGTAGACCGCTTGCTCCTGCGCACAACGCGCAAAACTCAATTGCTTCAGAATCTTGTCCAATCGGATATTCCACGCTCGTGGAGCTTGTCGTAAGCCATACAAAGCTTTCTGCAACTTTAGAACCAAATGTTTCTTTCCTGACTGAATAAATCCCTCTGGTTGAGCAATGTAGACTTCCTCTTCAAGCTCCTTATTAAGAAATATTGATTTTACATCTAGCTAGTGAACCTGCCAGCCATGGTTTGCTGTGATGGCGAGCAACACATGCATGGTGTCAAGTTTGGCCACTGGAGCGAAAACTTCTTCAAAATCCACACCATGCTTCTACACATATCCTTTCGCCACCAGTCGAGCCTTGTGCTTGATCACATCTCCATCTGCATTCCTTTTCAATTTGAAGACCCACTTGAGTCCAATCGCCTTTTGTCCAGGCGGCAGAGGAGTGAGTACCCAAGTCTGGTTTCTCTCGATTGCTTACATCTCAGTGATCATAGCTTTCTCCCACTCTTTTTGTCCAGCTGCTTCATGATAATTTCAGGGTTCCTCAATGTCTGCTAAAAGAACTTCACCTTCTTCTTCGTCCAATAGATCCATTCGTGGAGCTTCACGCATAATGTATGACATGTTTCTATACTGCACTGGTCTATCGCTGTTGAAGGGTGAGTTGCTGATACCTTTAGTCGATGTGCTGGTCTTTGTTTGCATGTCTCTTACAGGTGGCTGCGGCAGATGTTCATCTTCGCTTCTTCCTTGAGAATTAAGTAGAGGTTGTTGATCTTCAATCCTTGTGGACAATTCTGTTGTATTCAACGTCTGACTGTCATCCTCTTCAGGTAATTGTTCTTCAACAATGAGCTTCCAGTGTTCTTCAGTTCTAGCTTTTTTGTTCCATAACCATAATGTCTTCTCATTGAACACTACATCACGGCTAACATGAATTTGTCCGTGAGTAGGATCAAACAATCTGTGTGCTTTGCTCCCTTCCTCAATGCCCAAGTACACAAGAGATAGACTTATGTCTTGTAGCTTCTTCAGATGTGATGTGGTGATTTTAGTGTAAGCCTTACACCCGAATATCCTCAAGTGTGGTTTATGCCCTATCCATGCTTCAAAAGAAGTCTTGTCACCCATAGGCTTCGTGAGTAATCTATTGAGCAAATAAACAGCATGCCGTATTGCCTCCCCCTACATCTGGCCTAGCATCTCTGATTCCTTCAAAAGAGTGAGAGCCATTTCCATCACTGATCTATTTTGATGCTCTACAACTCCATTTTGCTAAGGTGTATACGGGGCTGTAAGATGTCGTTCGATGCCAGCATATGTGTAGATAGCTCTAAATCTCTCTGAATTGAATTCACCTCCTCGGTTTGACTGCAAGACTTTGATACTGCTCCTAGTCATGTTTTTTACCAGTGATTTGAATTTTGTAAACATCGTTGCTGTTTGATCCTTTGTCTTATCACATACACCCACATCCATTGTGTATGATCATCAACTAATAGCATAAAGTACATATTACCTGCTGCCGTTGCTAGAGTAATCGGGCCACACAAGTCCATGTGGACAAGCTTAAGAGGATATTCAGCTCTGTAATTTATGAACGCCGGAAAAGATTGCTGCACTTTCTTTGTTGCCAAACAATTTTCACAGACTTGATTCAGACATTGTATGGGAGGAATTCCTATGGCCATTACCTTGTCTGTCAGCTGCTTTAAAGCCTGAAAATTTGTGTGTCCCAAACGCTTGTGCCATAGTCAAGCTAGATCATCAACTCTTAAAAGAAGACACGCATTCTGTATAGGCTTCAGCTTGATTCTATAGAGTCAATTTTATGTTCGACTAACCTTCATAATGAGTCGCCATGGATTCTTATCAAACACCTAAAGATCTCCTTCATCTATCACCACCTTGTGACCTATTTCTATGGGTTGTCCCAAGCTTACCAAGTTACACTTGAGACTAGAAATATAATATACATCCTGCAAAACCCACTGATCTCCATTCTTACACGAGAATACAATCGATCCTTTACCTTTGATCTCTACTGATGATGCATCTCCAAATCTTACTCTTCTAGTTATGTTTTCATCCAATTTGCGAAACTTCTCTCTATCACCTGGTATGTGATTGTTGGCTCCATTGTCTAAGTACTAGAGATCACCACACATCAATCCACCATCTGCCAGGAGAAGTTTGGGTAAGATATGTTCCTAGATGACAAGATTCCCATTAGAACCTTCTGAGGACTGTTTTTCTTCTGATACAGCAAGCAATAGAGTTGGCTCAGCATCGTCGATCGTGGCAAGGTGAGCTTCATCCTTCTTCTTGGGGGCATGACATCGATTCGCATAATGCCCGAACCTGTTGTAATTGAAGCACCTCACATGACTCCTATCACGTTCACCACCACCTAACATAGCAGAATTGTCCTTTCGTGGTGAATTGTTGCGCCATCCCCTAACTCGACCATGGCCACGGAAACTCCTCCACGACCTCGGTTGCTTCCTTCTCCTAGAAACTTGCCCTTGCCACCCATGGAGTCATTGGTGGCCTTCTTGTAATGTGCTTCCCATTCAACCTAAGTGAGAAGTACTTGTCCTTCAATATTTCTATCACTTATCCAGTCTTTTTCCGCATACGCTCTTCGTATGTCTTAAGGTGACCGACTGCTTCTTCAAACGCTAGAGTATTTATGTCGAAGAACTATTCGATACCTGTGATCACACTCATGAATCTCTTAGGTACTGTATCAAACAGTTTCTTCACCAATTCTGCATCGGTGAGTGAACCACCTAGGCAGGAATACTAGATAGACATGCCAATAAGATGTCCCCACGTATTGATTAAGAGTTTCATCAATCCCCATTGTCATCAGGTCAAATTCTGCCTTGAGAATCTGGAGTTGTGCCTCCCGCACTCGGTCTGCATTGATAAACCTCGTTTTGAGACGATCCCAAACTTCTCTTGATGTTCGCTTCTTCACCACCTGCATGAGAAGATCTTCTGGCAGTGCCTAGAACAGGTGTGATTTAGCCTTCTTATCCTTCCTCGGATCAACGACTGCGCCAACCGCCGGCTCAATCACTTCCTAGATGCCTTGATCTTCCATCATTGCCTGTATATGGATCACCCAACTTGTGTAGTTTGTCACTGTTAGCTGCGGATAAAGAAACACACTTCCCGTGCTTCCCCTAACCGTATCTGCCATCACAATCGACATGGTGTTGAAGCAGACATCAGGTTCAACCAAACTCTAATACCAATTGTTGGCGAGAACCTCATTGAACACCTGGTGATTGTACCGTTCACAAACCTACATCCACGCAAGGAAGAACAGTAGAATGCGCATTGTTGGGGGAACGACAACAGGGTCGGAAACAGAGCACAAAACAGAGTGCCTGAATTCGAAGCAGAAATCGATTACTCTCGTGGAATTTTACAAGAATTTGATTGGGGTTGTCACCCCTGGTTCTTCACTCACTTCTATATATTACAAATGACTCAAAACCGAAAAACACAACAGAATTTGATGTTATTTTTGGAAAGTTTGTGATCCGCCATCGCGGGCGCATGAGTGCGTGCTCTCCCGTGATTAGCATCCACACGATTCGCGGCTGCTCCTTTCTTACTGAACAATGTCAGAGGAATATGCCGACCAAATATCGCCCTCCATCTTCGCCATGATCAGAGCACCACGCATACATGTCGAGGATCATCTTCAATATGTAGGGTTTCGTCCCTGCATCATTGCGTTCTTGCTCAGAGGACACCATTAATTATTCCATGTATTGTTGTCTGCATATGTCATGCATGGTGCTTAATTTTTCAGCTGGGAATATGCGCTTGATTGCTGGATAAGATGATAGGTAACGGATGATTGATGAAATTAAACTAAGTGTGCGATAATTGTTTGAAGGCACAAACAGCTGAATTAAATATTAGAAATTAAAAAGTTGATTTACAAAATTCTAATAAATGTCGGTGAAGAATTTTTTTTCCAAAATCATATCATTTATAAGCTTGGAAAGTATGCCTCATGATAATTCATAATCCATAGATTGATCAGGCCAATTTCAAATAGATAATTCACGATTATCTACTTAATTATAACATATAAACTTAAGATATCTTACCACAAGTGTTATAAGCAATTCAGTAGAAGAATTTTGTTTTGAGAAAAAATATTTTAGAGACATACAGTAAATAAAACAGGGTTGTATGTGCCATTGTTAGTTGAGTATGGAAAAAAAGATTCTGATAAATTCTAAAAACATTAGATAACATAAATAAATTGTTGCTGTCACGTATCACTCAATAAATATGTAATATCAAATTCAATTTTTTTAACAAACAAAAAATGATGAATCCAACTATGAACGTGATTTCTCTTTTTTTGCTATGTTTTGTTATCTTTGTTTCAGCATGATTAGATGATTTGTCAGTAAAGGATGCATGATATAATCATCTATGCTGTCTTGCAAAAATATAACTATTTAAAAAAAGGTGAAAAAAGAAGACAGACATACACTCTATAGCGTATAAATAGTTAAAACTAACAGTAGTCTAACCATTCAAACAATACTGGTGGTCAAAGTAAAAAAATAGTATTAGAGCAAAATGACGTGTGTACTACATCCGTTCAAAATATAAAAGATGAAGGTAATACAGAAGATAAAGATGAACCTAAGCGAATGTGCATATATAAGAGCAATAAAAGGTAAGAATATATATATGAAATTTTAGTGGCATAAGATAGATATTACCAGATGAACTTTTCAATCTTTCCACAACATATTTCTGGCCCACTGACATAATTTGTTAAAAGGCATTAGAAGTTCACATTTGCACTGAATAACTGAAGCAGTTTAATTTTATGGGCTTACCAGCGAACAAGAGTCACTTCGGGGGGCAGGGGATGCAGTTACAGAATTTACAGTTTCTGGTACAATGAATACTTGAATGGTCAGAAGTTCTGTAGGTGGATCCTTTCACCAATCGCAATTTCAATGAAACAAAAAGAAGAAAAAATATTTAAGCATTTGTAGAATACGATGAAGTGTAATCAATTGGATAGGTGGTCAAATTACAGATGTTTGTTTGCCAAGTATTAACTCTATCGATTATTGTTTACGATTTTTTACATTATTGTTTAAAAAGGGCTCTTATTTTTGTTAACTAAGATCAGTTGAGCTGACATATATGGGTTAAATGAGCATTCAAAATTTATAAATATTTTTCATGGTTTGAAAGTTTTGCCTGTTTTTTAACCTTTGAGTGAACCTAAGCTCTATTTATGGGTCCAAGTAACAACTTCTGCACTGACTCTGAGGTTGTGCTCGCACTCAGGGTGATTGACGGCAGCTGCCTCCGCTAGGTACAATGCTGTCAAGGTACACTTTGCGCAATACTGCATTTTCTTCTATCACAAAAAAGAATTCAGGGGGCACATCTCAATTCATCGAGACATACTGAAGATTTAAAATCTTGGTCATTTCCTCTTAACTGAAGGTTGTGAAAGACTGAAAGTACGAACCTACTATCTGGAAGTTTATTGTTGCCACAGTAGCTGTGGCCAGTGGCTCGTGCAACTTTGAATCACAAACTAATACTTCTCGCTAGGCTGTACCATGCACCCACAAAATTAACTTTTTGAACATACATAAGCAATTAAAATTCAGTGTAACATCTAGATTATCTATTTAAGATACATAGCAACTTAGAATGGTTTGCCATGGGTTTTTCTTTGTGCAGTAAAGATTTTTGCTACAGTAGACCAGATACACAGTACACGTGTGTCTAGCTGGAAATAGGCTAACGACGGTGTCTGAGCAGACTAACGTGGGCTGAAAACGGTCGAAAGTTAGCAAATCGATGAGTGTGGTGACTTAGCAAGCAGGCCAAGTGTTAACAAGTCAGCGGAATAGGCTAATGGTGAGGAATCAGTCCAGTAGCAGCACGAGCGCGCATGAAAAAGATGTGTGGCTGACGTATGGGCTAGCATGGCAGCGAGCATGGTCACAATGGCATGTGTAGCTAACAGATAGGGCAAGCGTGGTAGTGAGCACAGGCATGCGTTGGTGCGGTGACTCATAATTGGGCCTGGATGAGGTAGAAACATGGCGCACACGGGCACATGCGCTGGTCACAGGAGATCCAGAGGGACACGTGTTATCACAAGATTGGCGCGGAGGCATGGCAGCAATGTATAAGAAGGATTCTTTGTGAAAACGCGTTGGACTCTATGGTATTCCGTGTGTCAATGACGTGGCTCAATCTGAAGCCATGATTTTGAATCCGACGGCGGAAAATAAGCAGGGCAGTGGTTACGAAATTAAAAGGGTATTTAAGTCTTTTTTTTAAGTATTTTTCTGGTTATTTTTTTGCTATAAAAGGAGGGTAAGATGTTAGTGATTTAACATAGAGATTTAACAGAGTTTATGCATGAATTTTAATAATAAATAAAAATATGTATGAAAGATCAGTACAGTAATTAATCTCTCATTCTTTTTTTTGCATACCTAGCGATAGATTTTAGATTAATTTATTTTTTCTTGGATTGTTTTTTATCTAAAATTTAGTTAGGGTATTTTTCTATTGTTCTAAAAATGTTGATCAAATAATTATTTTCATATCTCGTATTATTAATTAATTAGGGTTTAATTAATTTCATTTAACCTTATATCCAGTAATTTTATTTCGTTAATATCTTGAGATCCAAAAGTTCAATTGAGTGATTCTACTTAGATTTGTTTGAAAACTTTGTCTAATTTATTCTATAAAATTTTTAGAACATTCATAGTAGTACATAGCTATAATATGTTATATTTTGTGATTATGCGAAAGTGTTAAATTTTATATTTGAATTTCACAATTATTCACCACTATGATTGTTATAGGAAGTTTATTTTATTTTATTATCTTTTTTTAATTCATCTTATCCGGAGATTAGAAAATTTGTCGATGGATAAGTATCCTATAAACCTTTATAATGTTGTTGATATTTAGTATTAAAAAGCTAAGATGGAGCTTAAGGCTTTACGATGTGAGAGAATATTTATAAGTCATATCAAATTCCAAAAATGATACAGCGATAGCGACAGACCTATCACATGTGGAGACTAACTACAAGGCAAGTAATTTGATTATTTATGTGCTAGGAAAAAGCAAATTTGACCATATGATGCATCACTATGTCATTATCTATCAGTAAAACACGGTAAAAAAAGGAATGTCAAGTATAAAAAGTAACACATACGTTTCGAGATGAAACATGGTGAATTTATTAATGATTTTTTTGGTCATTTTAATAAGATTTTTAGCAACTTATGGTCTATTAATATTATATATTCTGAGGCTAAAAATTCTCGTCAATTGCTATGAGCTTTAGATATTTATATATAGGAGATAAAGATAACATCAATTAGAGGATCTACTACCATGAATATACTTACATTAGATGTACTTTATTCTAAATTAATCTATTCTAAATTGAAAACTCATAAGATAGATATTTTTGATAAAAAATATGGCTAATAAATCAATAATTTTAGCTTTATAAACTAGCAAGTCTATTGGTGATAATTCTTCATCTAGTTATACTTTGTGTTTTTTTTATCTTCACTAACTGATGAATAACTAGAGAAATTTTTCGAAGATGATTTGGTATTTTCTTTCCACACGCTTCATAAGAGTTTTGCAAAATATTCGATCTAAAAAGAAATCAAATGGTGGAGAACCTCAGAAATATTTTGAATGTGGCTCGCTTAATCACCTTTGTCTTAAATATTCAAAATTTTGAGCAAGAATTTTTAGGGATGAAGATGAGGAGTAAGACAAGGTTGAGAGTGATAAGAAGCCACCAAGAAGAAGGGCTATTTGAACAAGAAGGTAGTTTACCATGTTCTTTTTACTCTTGAATAGTAAATCTAAGAGATATGGATATTGAGACTGATGATAATATTACTTCCAAAGGCAAAAAAAACTATGTATGATGGCAAGTAGCAAAAGTATCACCAATAGTAATATCAACAATGATAGAGATAATGAGGTAAAACATTATTATGATGATTTAGCTCCTACTGTTATAAAAATTAAGTAATTTATTAGAGAAGAGAGATTAAAAGATTAAAACAAGAAGCTTTGATTGAATAATTAAATACTGAAATTGTAAAACTTAAAACTTTAACTTATATAGATAATTCTTGTAAATCATATGACTTATTTTATGCTGAATTTGCTTTTCTTAGGGTATGCATGCTTCTATTTTAAATGAACTTAAGCTTAAAAAAGAGAAAAATAATAAACATATTTGTGTAGTTGATAAATTTGCTTATTGTGATAATTGTAATTCTCTTAAGTTGAAGTTGAAGGATATTAATATTAAAATTGCTCAACTAAAATATGATATTGCTACTCATAAAATTCTTTCATGCTCTAACTGTGGTAAAAAGAATAAATTTTAGCATATCTCTTTTAAAAATTGTGTCACTCTTTTGAATCTTATCGATTATTTGAAAGATAAGATTGGGACAAACTTTAAATCTAATTTTGAATCAAAACACTATTTCTCAAAAATTTTAAAACAATTTTGGGTTATGATCCTTATGATTATTCTAAGAATAATGTCTAACTATTGTTAAATCTCTTGATAGTGGTATAATTAAGATAGTTGATGAACCTAAAAAATAATTTTTAGATCTGGCAATGTTATATCATCTACTCACACTAGTACAAGTGTTGTTTTTACTTCTAAAATTAAATATAAAGTTAAGTATACTTATACTTACTGTGTTAGAGATAGCCATAAAGTAGAATTTTGTTTTAGACTTGCTAAGCAACAAATGAGACAAAATGCTAAGACAATGTATAATTTAAAAAAGTCACACCCCTTTGGTTATAATAACATGAGTAATAATAAATCTAAATCTTTATATAAAATACTTATATTATGTCTATTGGTGTACGTCGTATGTTAATACTGGATTCAAAGTTATATTACTAACTCTAGTACAAAGACCTTGAAATTGTCTTCTTCTATATAGGCATTTTGTGCGAGAAAGCAGAACTTTTGGTTAGTGAATTTCGGATGTTTATGCCACATATTCGGTGATAAGAATTGGTTCTTCTATCTCATAAGAATATTGTATGTTGAAAAGATAATTTTTGAAAATGCTTGTACTTTTATAGTTGTGGCTATAGGTATAGATACATGGAACACATCTTTGTTGATTAAGATGATGAGGATGATGAAGATGAAGCTTTAGTTTCTCTCACACAATCAATTGAATTGGTTTATTTTTGTATCTTCTTGCTTCAAGACTAGATTTATAATTTATAGTATATTTATGTGCATGATTTGAAGCTTCTCCATATGCTTCACATCTTCAAGCAATTGAGTGGATTCTCAAGTATGCTCATGACACTAAAGATTATCGCTATCTGCATCCTCATCTATTACTTTAAAAGCTTTTTCTAATGCTGATTTTGGAGGGTGTAGATTTAATAGAAAAATTACTTTTAGAGCTTATTTCTTCCAAGGTAATTCACTTGTTTTTTTGTCATCTAGAAAACAATCCTATATAGCACAATCAACTGATGAATTTGAGTGTGTGGTTACTGCTAGTTATTATTCTTAAATACTTTGGATAATATCTGTGCTTAAGGATTATGCCATTACTTTGAAAAACATTCTACTTTTTTGTGATAACATAAGTAACATTTGTATTGATAAGAATCTAGTACAATACTCTCTAGGATAAAACATATTGATATTAAATTTCACTTTTTCAGAGATCAATAATGTGGCACTTCATTATATGGATACTGAATATTAATTGACAGATATTTTTACAAAACCTTTGGATTCTTCTCGTTTTGCTAATCTTCAGGAATAACTTGGGATTATTCATCCAATAGCAACTTACATGATTGAAATGTATTAATATGCTATTAAAAATAATATGATAAAGATCAAAAATTATGTGCTATGAAAAATATGAGAAAGATCGATGAAATATGCATTATGGTACTTCTTATTAATGAGATTGCTTACTATTGCACTTTGGTGTAAACTTAAAAGAATTTGTGTATGGCCAAAACCTGATTTAGTACACTTGAACTGGGTTGAAAAGTAAGGTTGATGGAGTATATGATTTCTTGCAATTTATATTATGATTGAAATCAATTTAAAAAATACCAATGAAGTATATAATAGTAAGTTTTAAAATAGTTGGGTAAGAAATATTATGTCTTAAAATAAATTATTAATTTTACTTGATTTTTAGTTATACTGGATTTGTATTGCATGTATATAGCTATGAGCAAATTACTTTTAGCATGACACATACGAGCTTAATATAAATGATTTACGGTGCTCATCAAAAAAAATAAATTTGTTATAAAATTGCAAAAAATTTCTTTATGTTGTCTCGATGAATCCATTGCAAAAAAGGAAAGAGAGTTTACACATAAATTCTAGATTATTTTTGGGAAGGTAAATGCCAATGTTTTTAAAAGTTAAGACCATTGTTCCATGTTTATGTGCCGTTGCCAATATTTTGATATGGGGAAGATTGTAAAAATCAAAAGTGATAAAAATTAGTTTATATTAAAATTAGCAAAATTGGTCTTTGTTAAAATTGGCAAAATTAGTTTATATTAAAATTGGCATTGAGTAATTGGTTTATATTAAAATTATTTATGGTAAAGTGTGCTGAGTGGATCAGGTTGTGAAAATATATCACTAGAGTATGTTTTTTTATTTATATGTATATAGGTATTAAATGCTAAAAATAGATAAAAATCGTTAAAAAATTAGAGAATTTTAGAAGAAAATTGATAAATTAATTTTTAGAGTTTAGTAGAGTAACAAGTTGAAACTATGATTAGGCCGGATGTATAGTATGAACATAGCCTAGCTGGAAGTGAGTGGGTTGGCGTGGGCTAAAATAGCCCAAAAGATAGCAGCCTGACAAGTAGACTAACTTGGTAAGCATGACAAGAGTTAGTAAGCTGGCAGAACGGGTTGACAGCGAGAAATCGGCCTAGCAGCGACAATGGGTGCACGTGGGAAAGATGTACGGTTAGGCCCGGCATGATAGCGAGAGTGGGTGTGCGGTAGCGCAGTGGTTGACAAGTGGACATAGGTAAGGTAGAGATGTGACATGCGCATGCACATGGGTGCATGATATAGAGGATCCGGAGGGAGACATGTTGTCACCGGATTGGCGCGAAGCCATGGTAAAAGTATACGAGCAGGATTATCCGTAGAAACGCGTCGGATCCTATGGTCTCTCATGTGTCGATGATATGGCACAATCTGAAGCATCGATTTTGAATATGATAGCTGACAATAACTAGAGTAGTGATTATAAAATCTCAAGAGTATTTAGTTTTTTTTAGAATTTTCTGATTATTATTTTTCTATAAAAGAGGGTAAAGTGTTATGGATTTAACACACAGATATGAGAGAGTTTTTGGATGAATTTTGATAATAAAGATATTTTTTATGGAAAATTAGTTCAGTACTTAATCTGTTGTTCTTATTTATCTTTGTGTATAACTCGATTGATTTTAGATTATTTTATTTTCTCTATGTGGATTGGTTTCTTCGATATAATATAAAGGGTGTTTTTCTAGTGTTCTAAAAAATTTAAATCTCACATTATTAATTAATTAATTAGTGATTAATTTATTTTGATCTGTTAATATCTTAAGAGATCTAGAAGTCTAATTAAGGTGATTTTAATTGAATTTATTTGTAAATTTTATCTAGCTTATTCTGTAAAATTTTTATTTCAATCCAAATTACAGACATATGGCTGTAAAACAAAATAATGTTTCATTTACATTACAAAAACACGGTTTTTTTTACTTTTGTGATTATAGGAAAATGTTAAATTTTATTTTTTAGTTTCGCAACCATTTGTCCCGCTCTGATTACCTATTCGATCCTACTATTCTCCAATGCGTTATCTTCGATCTGGACCTATTGCTGTTACTCCTCATTTTGAAGTAGATGTGTTATCTACCTAACAGCCAGTGATAATGGTTAACTTTGGGGCTATATTCAGACTGATCAACATTTCATAGTTTATCTTCATGCTAATCATGCACCACCCATAAGTACTCCCTGGGTAACTTTGTATTAAAACTCCCTGACAATTTTGTATTAAAAATGGCTTCCATGTAATAGTAACCAGCTATTTGGTACATTTAAGGTACTTTTGTTCCCAATAAAGTAAAGTTCATAATAGTTTCATCAATTTTTGATTGATTTAACTCTTACATTTGACACACTTCGCCTCATTACCATATGTAATGGCCCACATATAGAGGCTTTCTTAAACAGGCATTCGGAGTCGCGCAAAGCATGACTAGTAATAGTGCTAGTATACAAAGTTGGGAAACTATTGGACTTTTCTTATATTCAGTCTAAATAATTAATAAAAGATCAAAATAATTAGGTAAACCCTGATTGTATCATTGTGATTTATATTCCTGTACAAACATGTAGTATCTACAAATAAAGAAAAAAATATCGCATTTGATTATGAAAAGTATAGTTGCATTTATTATTAAGTTTCTATATGTATTTTTAAAAAAAATTGTCATAATTATCTAGTGGCCATGGTGGATGGAGAAATGACGTCGGGGATAGGGGAAATGGCAGCAGAGGAGAGACATCCAAATCGTGGAAATGGTGAATGAGGAAACACGCGTCTAAGGGGTGACGTAGTTGGAGGAGGCAACTATCAAATCGATGAACCAGTGAACTTCAAACATTTTTTTAGACAAAAATTATAGTTTGATTTTTTTTGAACTTGTTCGAATTATCGAAAGGCTTATAAATACGGTGTCCCTCGATCACCTGTTATCGCGATAACCAATCAGCTATCCTCGATATTGTAAACCGTGGATACAAGTAGCACCAAAAACAGTAGCTCTGTTCTGTCCACAGAATATCGGAAAACAGAGTGATACTAATTTGACCTACCAATCCAACTACAGCCGGAAAATATGAAGCTAGCTTCTCTACCGTCGTGGGCGAACTACACACGCCGTTGCTACTGTACACCAATCGAGCACGTATGCTGCATGCTTTGCTATAGCTGCTATCCATTTGCTACCTGCTGTGCCTTTCAGCACAGAACCCACCAGCTCCAAGGTTATCTACTCGACTGAGATCGGCACTGACGCCCAAATGGCTGTAGCTCGATAGCACGTCGACGACGCACGCACATTTGTTTGAGAGATCGACCAATCCGTCGATTCTGAAGTGACAGCGAGCTGCATATCAATCGATCGATCGAACTGCACGTCATCTCGTCAGATCGTGGATCGGCCAGCGAGCGAGCTGGTTCCGTTGCCATTTCCAGGCCAAAGCTAAGCTGACCTGATCACCACCGGAACATCGCTTTCGCAGAAGAGGGAGAGTACTTAGCCGTCGGTCGTCGCGGTCGCGCGGCATGCAGGGGTGAGGGGTTACACATGCGTTGCGTACATCTGGCGGAATCTTTGGCCACAAAAGTGTTGAGAGCATCGTCCAATCGATCGGCCGAGAGCGAGCTACATGATTGATTGAGAGAGAAAAAGCTTAGGGGCATCGAGCATTCTAGCGTGGTTTCGTTCCGCGGCAAGCTGCGCCGCGCGCGCGAGAGAGAGATACACGGGAAAGTGGCGGTCCCGACTCCCGAGCGGGGGGCGGGACGAACGCTGACATGCATGAACAGTGCAGGGAGAGGATGGAAGGGGCGAAACGGAACTCGCGGGTGTTAGATAATCCAAGCTCATGTTCAGAATAAAGGTTGTTCTGTTTTTCCGTCGCGTCTAGGATAGGTAGAGGCCGGACCTCTAAGTCATGGGATGGCATAGCTACTGCAGAGACGAGAAGATCGCTATGTCGTGGCTAATGTTGTCACTTGGTTTTGTAATTCAGAGTATAAATTGGTTTGGAATAAAAAAAACCGATCATTACGACACAAAAAGTTCTCGTGTTCATCGCGTTATAGCCTTGTTGGTGTGAACTCTCATGTGCGAGTGTGCGTTCTAGATAATCTAGGGTACCGTTCATCTTTTTCGGTGACGGACATCGGGATTTGAAGGCTTCAACGGGTGGACGAGTACCATAATCTTTTTCCATGGATGGATTAACACCGCTACTCAACAGTATAATTTTTATAAATATAAATTTTTAAAAGATACTATTATATTACCTTTTCGCTTTATAATACCCTCAAATAATTTTCGTTGCTAAGGATCCATGTAGCTCAACACAAATGCGATTCAGCTTATTTGCTATAGTTAAAATTTAAATTTTAAAATAGTTGACTTTAATGTTTTTATCTTAGTTTTATTCTTTCAAGCATTAGCTTAGGTTTTATTTATAAATTATTAGTTTTTCTATACTCAGCTGTTGGGATTAAAGAGGGAATGGAATGGCCGACCTGACATGACGGTATTATTGGCGGCACCTCGAATGGCGCTCGCCTGCGACCCTTGTGCGCTCGTGTCCACGTGCGTTCCTGCCACTGGTTCTGACGGGAGAAAGGCCGGGGAGCTCTCCAATTCATGCATGCAGGTTCCCTTTGCACAAATGCTAATGGCTTTTGGTTGTCGTAAGCAACGTACCGTACCTTACATTGATCCCATTGTCGTAAGGTTTTTACCGAGAATCAATAATGGTTAAGCGTTACTTTACCATAAATTTTATAATATTTTTATAGGTACTGAGTCCAGAGCTAGGCATAAGCATATGGTGAAATATATTAAGCATAATCTAATTAGCCTTTTTTTAATAAAGTTCAAATACGCGAGGGTCCGTCTAACACCTGAACTATTAGGTATTGAGATTTTTGAACATGTCGATTTAGTCCAAGTAACCCCTGAGTCGTATTATTGGGTGGCTTTCCTATGTGGCGCATGAACTCAGTCAAATGTTCTACCATGTTGGCATGTACACACGATGATTCTGCCATTCTGTTTGCACCACTAAATAAACAAGAAAACTATATTAGGAACAAATATTTTTTTTACGTAGTGGTTTGACTAGTGTGTTGACGTCGCAAAAACGATGAGTCAGCATGCCCTCCAAGCGAAACGACAGTCGTAGGATACATTGAAACAATCAGAGGTGAATGATTGACAAAGAAAAAAAATAAAATTTAATAATTTTTTAATTATAAAACTGCTTTTTAATCTGAATAGAATAATAAATTATAACCGTGAATTCTTGGATGGAATAACTAGACAAAATTTATAAATAACTTCAATTGGATTTTTGTTTCTTCAGATATTAACAAAATAAAATTATTAAATAAAAGTTTAACCAAAATTAATTAAATACTAATTAATTAATAACACGAGATAAAAAAATTAACCGATAAACCTTTCAGAAAACTAGAAAAACATCCTATCGAGAAAATAATTTAATCTAAAATCAAACAAATAATTTCCGCACAAATTTCCGATAAGCTTTAGCTTCATTCCCAAAATTGCACTTACAAAAGCTAAAAAAAACTATGTTAATTTTCTATTTTTAAATCTCTAATATCTTACCCTCTATTTATAAAAAAATAAAAAAATCTTATAGAAAATAAACTAAAAACCTCTAA
Organism: Oryza coarctata; assembly: GCA_030770085.1. NCBI lineage: Eukaryota > Viridiplantae > Streptophyta > Magnoliopsida > Poales > Poaceae > Oryza > Oryza coarctata. Next base: position 5,687,862 of record CM061462.1, read on the forward strand.
AATGTCATAACCACTAGGTTGTTATTTATTTTTAGTCGTCTGATCTACTGTGCCATGCCATCTTTCGTACAAAATGCTAGATAGTCTGACTCTTATCCATATAGAATCTAGCTTGATTATTATTCTAGTGTCTCTGTATCTCCTGTGGCCGCACACACGCTCTTGCGTGCGACATGTCACCTCTACCAGGACTACCAGTCGTTGAGTTTTTGCCACATCTGCGCTCATACTCGCTGATAGGTCTGATCTACGTGTCAGTCGCAACCTCTGCGTGCCCATGCCTGCACTCACTAACAGGGCTGACGTAGCTATTAGCCACTCCGCTATCATCGTGTGTGCGTTTGCGCCCACTGACAACCCGGTCCCACATGTCGGGCTCTGCGCTGCTCCACGCGTGCTCAGTCTCGCTGACAATCTGGTCCCACCCCTCTATTGTCGTTAGGCTATTGCCACGCTGTGTCTTACTGAGCCATATCTGCGTACTAATTTTTAATATTTTTCATCTATTTTTTCTAAATTTAATTACTACACACAAATAAATAATAAACAATCATCGGTATATATTTTACAACACATATTAATGTGCACACACTCACCATATATTTTTCATAAACAATTTTAAATAAAAACCAATTAAATAATATCAATGTAAATTATTTTCGTTAATTTCAACGTAAACTATTTTACCAATTTTACTCAAACCAATTTATTATTATTATTATTATTATTATTATTAAACAATAGTTTAAAAAACCCTTAAAAGTTATTTACATCGAACAAGGAGGCCTAATGGCTCGATACCCAATTTAATAATTCTTCCATTTTAAAATAAAAATATTTCTAAGGAGACTAAGGGAGATTTTGGTGACTTAAATAAATGTGAAATAAATGGAGGTGATAGGGTAAGTAGGATAAAGGTAGGAAAAAATTAAATGAAAATGATTGATAGGATAAATAGTAGGAAGCAACATTTTAATTTAAAAATTATTATATTTTATAACAGAGGGTGTAGCTTTTATATAAAGTTTAAGGGGATAATTGGGATTTCTTTTCAAGTTTTCTCTATAGCTAAACTAGCCGACACGGCATCATGAGCTAATCATCACTTAATCACATCGTGGTGTTTGCCGACGTTGGTGTGATTAATGTACAGTGGCCCGCAGAATGATATATGCTGCCCCAATCAGATCGATCGATCGATGTCATGTCGTGTGTGCAAAGGGGAGAGGCAATGGGGCCAAAGGGCTGCTCTTCGTCATTCCTATGCACCTTTTGTCCGGCATTTGGCAAATCCAGATAATCATTAGGCCACATATTGGGGTTCCGTCTTTAGTTCCTCCCTTTCACTTTGTTATTTTGGCCCTGGAAAATGATCTCCATTATTAGGGCCGAGGTATGGTAGTAGCTGCTTCCATTCCGTGCTACATGCGTGGTGCGTGATGCATCCTGACGTGACACATATGCGCGCGACGACACGGTGGGCCGGCCAGACGGAATGCCAGTGCGGCCGGCTGGGGTGTGCACCCGCGCGCTCTCGCAGGGAAAAGCGCAAGGCTAGTTGCTACCCTGCAACTTGCAGAGATCGATCCATGGATGCATTTGTCTGTAGGGGCGCTTCAGCTTAGGCTCCGTTTTATTAGCGACTTCGATCCACAAATTTCTCCTTTTTGTATAATTTTTAAAAAATATGTGTTTTATATAAATTTTTTATATAAAGGTTTTTAAAAACATCATATTAATAGATTTTATAAATTTATAATAATTAATACTTAATTAATTACATACTAATAACTTATTTTATTTTTTACGTGTCGTCTAAGTTGCTCAGATAAAACTCTACACACCCTATTTGGCAGCTTTACAAATGCAATGCATGTTGTTCTGGTTTTGGGGAATTTCAAGTTTTCAACTCCTGATTTACCCCCCTTAAAAAACCCAGGGGAATTTCAAGTTTTCAACTCCTGCTTTACCCCCTTAAAAAAAGCCCTGCTTTACCCTTTTCGGGCTTCTAGAATTAATAATGCAGCTTTTTTTTCCGACTTGTCGCATCGTTGCATGTACATCCACTGTTTGATGTAGAAATAAGACCTCCTTCCGAATAGACGAACTTTAAGGTATTTTTATGGAGATTGAAATGTTTTTTTATAAAAAATTGTGACATGTGGCGGATTTATTAACATGTAGCAGGTTCGAATCCTGGTTATTAGGAATTTAATACATAGTCAGGCATATACCCGCCTGCCTTCGGTAGGAATTTAATAACGTCCCAGATTTGATTAACCTTCGTTCTTTTAGAGCCTACTTATGAGTATATGCGCATAGTTATGTCTATGTCTACAATTGCACCATTCTGGATATCAACATATGGAGTATGAGAAACCCGGATATTATGAAGGCCAAACCGACTAATTAATATGTAGCCAGTGCCGAATAGTTACTTGTAAGATAACGGGAATTAGAAGATAAGATATAAAAGGAAAAATAAATGTGATCTAACTAACTAACTAAGTTTGTTAAGTTGTATTTCTTGCAACCTAACCCCTTACATGAACGAGATATCACACATATATAAGAGTCAGATACAAACGTGTGTATCTTGAGCCCGTATTATAAACCCTAGATACATCTAATTTAATCTACCTCACGAAGGTGTGAACCTAAATATAAACTCTTCGTGTCACTATTAGTTCTTAGATTTTACGCACCCCCATAAGTTTATTATCTATTTTTAGAATAAATCAGTAGATCAATCCTACTAATGGCCTACTCCGGCATAGTTAGCAACACAAGATTCCTCCCTGAGACGGCTTTCCACTTGAGTCCATCAACTTCACCACCGATGGCACGGAGTCCTTTGTCACCTCAACCTCACTGACATCTTCGACATCGGTCACTTCAAGTTCACCCTAGAATTGGCCTTTCAATTCAGGCACCTCAACTTCACCAACAACGACATTGGCATTCTAGCACTAGCCCTGCTGGCAACAAGCAAGCTAACTAGCACCTTCATCACTCCTTCCTATCAAAGCCCCACATCTATTCAACTAGGGAGGAAGCCCACCAACACCAAGTCGAATGCTAGCATACGCGCGCTACACCGCCAAGTGTCCTTCGAGCTCTCTAACTCGGTGGCTGCTGATTCATGGGCACCGCCTACTTCCACTCAGGACCCACTTGGACATGGCCCCATACCAATCGAGATTAGATCTAGGGGGTCAGGTTCATTAATGAGACCGTGCACCTCTTCGGCTCTAAGTCTAATGCATCGGCTTTTGACTCTTCCTTCTTACATTGCAAGGTGTTCACCATCCTCATGACGGTGGAGGAAATTGAGGCGGAGGCCAATGAGCACCTTGTGGAGGAAGAAATACTCAAACACAAGTAGCAAGAACTCAACAAACTCAAGCAAGAGCTACACCTTCATGGCCAATAGGCTCGAGAGTACATTCTCTAGTTTGACCTTCATGGTCAAGCAGTCTTCAAGATGCCGCAACACAATGTCATGGTGGCTTGAGCCCTTCTCGACTCTGTCGAGGCAGTGTTGTCTCTGACACATGTTGCTATCCTGATAGTGTCCCACATAAAAGCCATAGAAGAGGAGGCAACGGTGCAACACCATGAGCTCACCCCCACCAAGCTGTTGTCCACAACCTCCAAGTCCTACACATCGTGGCATCGCCTTCACTAATCTCAAGCTGGGAACTCCAGGTCAGCGGTATCAAGTGGACAGGCTCCAAGATCTCACCACGACTAGCCACTCATTCTGCATGACCTCCGCCATAACATCAATGCCATATGGCATGAGAAGGAGTAAGACTGGCACTAGCACAATCAAGATGACTGTGATCATTTTAGTACATACCTTGATGATGACAACCATTATGATCTCTGTAGCACCTCTTGCATTTGCTACCATGCTAACTATTGTCCTAACTACCACACCGACTACTGCCCCAACAACCGTCATGAACGGTCCCTAGTCTACCCACGCCCTAGATATAGCGAGGGCATACTCGCATTCATAAACGAACTTTTCACATTAATTGGCCCACCGGGTTCAAACTGATGAGGGTCGAGAACTAAGGTGGCAAAACCAACCCTGAGTCATGGCTAACAGTCTACACACTCGCCATCCATGTGGTGGGAGGCTACCAAAAGTCCATGGCCAACTACCTTCTCTTCATGCTAACAGACTCGAGCCGTGCATGGCTCATTGGCCTCCCAGAGGGATCAATTGGTTTCTGGGGAGAGCTATGAGCCTAGATCGAGATGAATTTTTAAGGTACTTACCCTCGTCTCGAGACTGCATGGGACCTCTACTAGATTCACTAAGGCAAGGGTGAATCATTCTAGGACTACATTAGGCACTTCTTCTAAAAGTGCAATGCCATCCCTAATGTCTCAGACAAGGAGGTCATGGTGTCCTTTTATAGGGGTGCCAAGGATGGGACTTCATTAAGAAGTAGGCACGCAAGCTGCCCACCAACATCAAGGTCATGTTCGACATGGTGAACAAGTATGTCTCCTTGGTTGATGCTATGGTAGTGCACCATGAAGACGGCAAGCCCAATAAGGACCAGCCCGAGTCCTCCAAGGGCAAAGGCATCAAGCGCAAGAGGTGCCATGCCGCCAAGAATTGCCACCTCCTTAAGCGATTCACCCAAGAGCTCGTGGAAAAGGCAAGCGGTTCGGGTTCTGGTGTGGCTACAAAAAAGGAAAAGACGGACGAGAACCCAATGCCCACCTTCTAGAACCCCTACATTGAGCTCAACTACATCTTTGGAGGGCTTGACGTGTACGAGTTCAAGTGGAAGCAAAAGCTAACCACCTATAAGATCAATGTCGTCGCCCTTGACACCCCCAATATCTCAGATAGTTGTAGGTCCTAATAACTTTTAACCGCTCTGACCACCACGACTAAATCTTGCCACCCGACCGGTACCTACTTATCCTAGATCTAGTTGTCTAGGGTGTCAAGCTAAAGAAGGTCTTGATCGATGAGGGCAGTGCTTTGAACATCTTATTCTCCAAGACCTTTACTAATATGAAGCACCCTCACTCATCCCTATGGCCGAGTACGTCACCCTTCCATGGGGTGATCATGAGGCTTTCTTCAATGCTACTCAGGCATATCACTTTGCCCGTCATGTTCGGTACCAAAGATAACTTCCATACCAAAAACATCTGCTTTGAAGTGGTCAACTTTGAGACGGCATATCATACCATCTTTGGCTACCTAACCTTGGCAATGTTCATGGTGGTCCCTCACTATGCCTATGCCATCATGAAGATGACAAACCCGACTAGCGTCATCACCCTTCGCGCTGACGTCAAGCAGTCCTTCGTCTATGAGCAAAAGAGCTACTAGTTGGCCTAGAGCCAGGAGGTGATGGTTGAGAGGCAAGCTGTCCACCATGAAGCAAACGCCCGCACCACCGAAGATGTTGTCCCTACCAGGAAACCAGCCAAGGCTGATACCAAAGTCATGCTTGACCTGACTAACTCCACTAAGACAGCGCTCATCAGTGCTAGCCTCGATGACAAATAGGCAGACATGATGATAATCAAGCAACCACTTTGCCATTTCACCCTCGAACGTAGAAAGGATATCTAATAAGAGTTAGCTAGGCTTTTAGCGACAAGATTTATAAAAGAAGTGCACCACCCGAATCGGCTAGCCAACCCGGTACTTGCTAAAAAAAGAATAAAAAGTGACGCATGTGTGTCGACTACACCAATCTTAATAAAGTTTGTCCTAAGGACTCTATTAGATTGCCTCGCATTGATCAAGACTTGACTATCCAGTTTGAGTTACTATGCTTCCACGATGCCTACTCGGGGTATCATCAAATAGGGTTAAAGGAAGAAGACCATCTCAAAACTTCATTTGTCACTCCGTTTGGCACCTACTACTACACGAAGATGTCCTTTGGGTTAAAGAATGTGTGGCTACATACCAACGTGCCATGAAGCGCTACCTCCACAACCAACTCAGATGAAACATCGAAACTTACGTCAGCAATATGGTGAACAAGTCCTGAGTAAAGGAATACCTCATCGCTGACATGACTGAAGGCATCTCAGATTCTAGCTGGCATGGCAGCTAGCTCCTACTACCGGATCTAACGGCAAGAGCCAGAAGGATGGCGATATGGTGAAATCTTGCTAGAGATGGGGAAGTAGAGGCCGGAGAGAAGAATAATGGGAGGTGAAGGAGGGGACAACGGCTGGCCCATTCTAAATGCCAACAGGCATGATAGGGAGTGGCCGATGGTGGCCTTGTAGATGTTTGGAGTGACGTAGCATGCAAGGAGTCGAGGGCACAGGGGTGTCACACCACTAGAAAGAGGGACAAGGAACTAGGGTTTGTTATATATATGATTGTGAGTTGATATTGACCATTGGTTCTTAATCTATGAAAAAAATCAACTGAGATGAATTCTTTTTTTGCAAAAGATATATCAGCAGTCTCTAAAATATACCCTAGCCAAATTTTCGTACAGTCAAGTACCTAGAAAAACTTTCAATTTGCTTATTTTGAACTTTGGAGATGTATTGGGGGTGTCCACTGAAGCGGCCCACCTTCTGTACATGGGCTCCGTGGACCTCGGTAGCCTAGTTAGAGCAAGATGGGCACCCAGTTGCATCACCACCCAGAATAGCTATTTTGATTGTCTAGGTCTTTTTTAAAAGAAAAATAATTCAACCCTATTCCTCATAATCATACTAGATTTGCATCTTAAGATTGTCTAAATGTTTTTCAAATCTTGTATCCTTGTAAAATATATTCTAAAACATAGCTAGAGCTATTCTGGTAAAATATATAATATCTTCCCAAGATTATCTCATATAGTGCTTTACAAGGAAATGAGATTTCACGAACACTATATGAGATAACCTTGACAATATGATCCAGTCTGATTCTGCGAAATCCATACTCTCGGTTCATTTTTTGAAGAGGTGAATCCATGTTGAAGATATGGACAAGGACAAAATTCCATGACAAGTTGCAAAGCAATTGATTAGCACGGTGGTATCTTTCTCACTTGGCTTAGCTTTCTCCTGAGATCTGGGACCTCAAATCGAACCAACTGGATTTCTTTTGGAATCAGGATCTAGACCTGGTTGGCTGAGTAAATTGCCCGGAATTTCGCCAATGGTAGCAATAAAAAGATTACACATTAATGGTAATTTCATATCCACAACTGCTCCCAAGAAAAGAGTCTCTTTTGCCTTCCTCTTGTTCGTTGAGGTAGCTGCTCAAAGCAACCTTTTTTCTTGTATTGATTGAAGACACCTCACAAAGTCACAATTATCATTTTTTTCTATATTGGAATTATCCCCCTTTTTCTTGTAGAAGTAAAAAATCAAACCGGAAACTGAAAATATCTGGTATATCTTTGGGCTTTGTGAAGATCCACGGAAGATTAAAAAAAGCATATTTCACAGAATTTAGTTACGTGAGTTAGTAAAAGGTGCTTGTTTATTTTTCAGACCAGAGAAAAACTACGGAACAGAATAAGCAGAGAACAATTTCAGAGATCTCAGTAGGACAAGAACTCGATAACTTTTACAAGTCTCATAACCGCTTAACTTTCTTAAACAATTACTGTATCTGTAATAGCAGTACACCAGAAAAAAATTTCCCCAGACAATGAGGGGGATTGATCATCATCATCATTTGGCAAACCTATAATGCCAATCTACACGAACTTTGCAGCAATTATGCTCTCTGAAAACCTCATCTTCTCGTGAAGCTACGAGCCTCAGAACTGCTGCCAATGAATACTAGCCTATGTACAACACTGCAGTCTCAGTGATTCAGTTCTCCTCCATGACCAGCTTCTGGTCGTTGTTGCTGCTGGCCAAGAACCGGAGCGCCAGCTCGTACGCCGAGAAGATGGCACCGTTGACGACGAACGCCCGCGAGACGGCCGTGCCGAGGCCGCGCCACAGCACGGGGAGCCCCTCCTCCCGGACGCTCCGCCGGAAGCAGTCCACGACGCCGAGGTACCTCGGAGGGTATGTCTGCGCCTGCAGCCGCGACTTCATCACGTCCAGCGGGTAGCAGAAGACCCAGCTGGCGACGCCGGCGAGGCCGCCGGAGACGACCATGGTGGCGAGGCTCTCCTGCCCGCCGTGCCGGCGGCAGCCCGGGTGCAGCCGCTCCCGCGCGTACTCGTACGTCCAGAAGTACACGCCGTGCGCCGGCGCGTCCCGGAACGCGGTTACCGCGAGCCCGCGGTATATGCCGCGGATGCCCTCCTTGCGCAGGATGTCCCGGGCCACGTCCACCGGGCCGTGGTGGTCGCCCGGGCGGCGGTGCTTCTGTCCGGCCGCCTCCAGCTGCAGCCTGATCTTGACGAGCTCGACGGGGGACAGGATCAGCGTCTGCAATGCCCCGGTGCCGACGCCGGCGAGCGCCACGCTAGTGTAGGACGGTGGCTCCGACATGGAGCTCGGTGGATCGAGAGACCGCGACACGATCGCGTAGACTTGGAAGACCATTGCATTCTGCAACAGAAAAAATAATAAGACTTTGAGCTCGTCTCGACATGAGGACATCCTTGTACAACAAAAAACATCAGGTCAACAAGATTCTTGCTTCACAAAAACTTGATAAAATAAAAAGTTCGGATGCTGTGAACAAAATGATAGAAATGAACTTTGGCCTAATGTTTGGCATTGGCAACATAAAGAGACACGAAGCGTACGCATCATCAGCGTACGTTGCTGCCTTTATTGGCTATGCACAGCTGCACAATGCAGTGACCACACCATGTGAGCAGCCAGAAATGAGGAGGTGGCAACTGGCAACAGTAGTACACAGAACTACTGATGCAAACATGTGAATATATTTCTCTCAAAAAAAACATGCGAATAGTATGTGAGAGGCAGGTCCATCATCTTTTTGCTCAGCTAAGCATCCAGCCAGAAATTAATCCTCTTGGATCGATCAACCCTGACTGCCCAAATGGGCTCAGTCATCAGTGCAACTGCAGTACTGCATCTCACCAAAGCTACCCCTACCAAAACTTGCAAGAAAGCACCTGTATCCAGCAGAGAAGCTTCTAGAAGTTACATGGTTGATTACTGTGTGTGGTTGTGTTTTGTCATTGCTATACTAGAAGAACAGGAGGTGGCAAAAATTGCAACTAGTTTTCGAACGCGACAAGGGAGAAATGGCTCATCTAGTCATTTCATCGTCAATGTAGAGCCGTAATTAAATGGCTAGCTCATAAGTTTTGTCATGGGTGGTGATGTCAGCGTGTGTGTTTGAACAAAACTTCTCGTCCTAAAAGGACCTTTTTAATGGTTAAAAAAGGGGATAGATTGGAACAGCTCTAGGTAGAAAGGTTAGGTTAAAGAAAGCAAGAAGAAGAGGAGGAAGACGTATCAAAATACTCCTGGGATTCATAACTCCGAACAGTTTGCGTGCGAGCTCATCACGGGAAAGCGATATGCGCTCACCTGGAACGCGACGGAGGCGAGGGGCGCGCCCATGCCGCGGTAGAGCGCGGAGGAGCCCTCGGCGCGGAGGATGCCCCGGAGCAGCGAGGCGGCGGACGCGGGGCGGCCGGGAGCGGCGGTGATCCCGGGGCTGACGAGCGGCGGCGGCTGCTGCAGCCGGATGCGGAGCGTGTCGAGCGGGTGGCCCGCCAGCACCCCGGCCATCCCCCCGACGCCCCCCGCAATGAACTCCTTCCCCCAGCTGCTAGCCAAGAACTCCGGCCAGAACTCCATCGACCCGAACCAAAACAAACAAAGACTATCCAAGAAGGGGACCGCCTGCGCCGCCGCCTTGCCTGCACGGGGAGAACGGATCGCACGCGCGCGGAGAAGAAGGCGTTCTTGACTGTTTCAACGCCCAGAATCCGCCCGCGGATCCAGAAAGAAGAGCTCGTCCTGGATTGACGGGAGAGACGGATGCGTTTCGGCGTGGGCGAGTCGAAAGGGAGGGAGGGAGGAGACGGCGGTGGCACGGACGGCGAGGAGGGGGAGGGGGTGTGGAAGGGAAGGGGAACGACGAGGTGGGAGAGGGAGACGGTTCCCACGTTTCCCGTGGTTTTTGTGGGGATTGGCGCGAAGGAAACGGCCAAACGATCATTTCACGAGAGTGGAGTGGGGCCCGCATTGACAGTGGTACGTGAGTACTATCTCTTCTCCTAGCTGTTGCGCAGCTCTCTTCGGCCAGTTTGTCACAGCTCACGGTGTAGCCGAGCTAAGGTGCGGCGAGAATACTGTTTTATTATCGTAATGTAATTTTTAAAAGAAGAGCGGTAGTTCTTTTAAGAGTGTTCGGTATAGATTGAATTATACGGGACAAAAATTTTGGAATATAAATTGTACAAAAAAGGCAAGCATTTATGCTGCTGCCAAATCAAGTTTTTATGGTGGAGATTTTGTTCGCATTGCCAGCTAACTCAGTTTATTATCCTGCCAACTCAAGCACATCTCGCGTAATTTCTCCACTAGCTCAATCCTCGTTTCTTCGGGTGCATGCATGGTTAGAATTTAGTGAGCATTAATGTGATGTACACCGATCGAACGGTTTGCTTGCTGCTAGCAAATTTGCTCCAAAAGAAACCGAATCGAGCGCTATGGTCAGCAGGGAGGGACTAGTCGCACTCGAATCGCCCCCGCAACATACAAGGCGTGATAGGTTAGGAGACCGGGCGGCCAAATCACGTGCCAGTTTCACCGCATCCACGTCGTCCCGCAGGCACGTGTATCCTGCAGGCCTAACCATCCACACACGCCACAGATTCACCGCCACGGCGCCACATCCACGGACGTCCTGCGCGCGGGGTGCGTGCGACGCTTCACCGAACGGTCCGCGGAGGAGGAGCACGTACGAGAGGGTAAAGGAAAACGCGGGCCGGCCGTCGTCTCGTCGCGACCAAGGCCGGCCTCTCTCGTGGAGAACGGAGATGAAGAAATGTCGTGGAGGGAGGACATCTCATAGTACGCTACTCTTCTGTAGATTCGTACATCGATCGACATGAAAAGGTCTATGTGGAAGTGGAACTGCATATGTATTGGCCATGTAGGCGACGGTGACGCCGCATGTAGGCGACATTTCCGGAGCCATGTGTTCGATCACGCAAGAGATGGGCTGTTTTGACCGTGTTGCTTTTGGCCAACCCATTATGTGTTTGGCACGTGTACACTCTCTCCAGTAAAAAAAGGGGTTGTTTTGGAATTTTCACCGTCAACAATATACAATTTTAGCTACCTATTCTTTTATACAAATACAACAATAAGTTGCATAAGTGTAATATTATAAAATAAGTTGTTACAGTCACTACGCTGGAGCAAGTTAGACGGGTCTAAACCCATAGGTCACTGATGACTTTATGTTACCTTTGACGGTGTAGACTCGTAGGACATAAAGTTACCTGTGATGGGTGCTAAAACAAGAACCCGTCAGAGATATTGTTACATCTGACAAATGATATATATACCCATCAGATGTGACCTACTCATCTTTAACGGACTAATTTTGTACCTATTATAGATAACAATCTCTGTTAGTTTTTTATTATAACTTATCACTGGTATGAATTATCTGTGATAGTTTTATGTTAAAACCAGACACTGATCTAATGAACATGAAAAAAAATTAAAATTATTTTTTAGCTACCTTTAGAAATTGCTACCCACACTTTTGGAATACATATAGCAAATATTATCATAAACAAGTTATCTCAGCCACAAACAGATAATACAATCTATATAATTAATCATAAACTCACTATACAAACTTATAATTTATAATATATATTTAAAATCTATTTATATACACATAGAGTGATATCATTTGATATTTTGAGCAAAAAAACATAGAAAAAATATATACTTGGCTCTTGTGAGTACGAACTCCTGTAAAATATAATCAACTTATATCTTGAGGTCTATGCCCAAAAGCACATCTCATCTGTACTTGTCAATAGTATCTATAGTCACAAACTAACTATAGTATCTGTTGCGCGTATTTGAAGTCTAAGTTATGATAGAGGGATTTATTATTGTATTTGTATTTGTCCCTATTTTTGATGTACAATACCCATGTGGAGTCTATTACATACGCAAGAGGCAAGAAATCATATGAATCATAAAGGTTGGAGTTAAGGAAATAAATCCTATTATATGTTGGTACTATGACCATAAAAATCTAATGGCTCATATGCGATAAACATGTGGCCATGGTAAGTTTAAGTTTTATAAATTATAATATGGAAAACTAAAAGTGATAAATCTAAAATTTGAAGTCACTTACTATTGATTATGCGTTAGCATTATGTAATCCTTGTCTTGATAAGCCTACATGCAACAGTTGACATAATCGATGACCTCATCTAACTGGGTATTTAGGTTAGTTTCATTAACCATTGATAGATCAAGAAAACTAACCTTGTTAGTGGACCTCCGGGACTCATTCCAATATAACCTGTAACCATGCAAATATTACTAACAAATATTGTAACATAAGTACTTACGACATAAAATAGAGCCATGTGCACTTATAAGAAGAAGCATTTTAATAGGCCGGTGTCCACCGCTCTCACCCTATACAAATCATAGAAATCTTTCAAGCCAACAATAACAAATGCTAGGACTGAAATAAATTGTTCTTAACCATGATGTCCAACGATTGAGGACTACATTTGTTTTCTTTTCGAGTTGCTGACTTCCATGTAGTATCTGTGTAGTTGTCGGCAACAAGTACCTATATTTTCTAAAGCAGGGTCCTCTACTAAGGGCATGCCTAACATGTATTGACTTAACTGCAAACGTTGTAGGGCCCACGACTACTTCTCCTTGCCCTTCCCTTTTTCCTTGGCCCTAACATTTTGGGTTTTGTTGTGCAAAAGGAAAATATCGAACTTGAGAGAGATCTTTATTAGAGACGTGGCATCGAGAATGAAGTCATATTCCTTAACATCAGCTGGTTCTAGGGCCACGAGGAGCCTCAATTGCTAGATGAGTGTGTTGACGTAAAGAAAACTGATTGGCTGACCTAGATAGATAAGGAATTATCTTAACTACTATGTTTGTCTTTGACCATTGTATGAATGTTTGTTTTGAAACCTCAAGAGTCAAAATCTCATCATTTAACGGTATTGGTAAAGGATATCCCATCCAACTATTCTTGACTTGATCGACACTCACTTTAGCATAGCCAGCAATTAAGTCTGCATCGTGCACCTTTTGTGTTGGTGATGGTTTATGAACCATGCCCTCGTCAGCATCGACACAAAACATCAAAGTGATCCTAACTTGTAGGATGCACTTGATTGTATTCTGCATGGTGATTATAGTATGTTAATATACATGAGTTTGAAATGTAACTGAAGCTAAGTAAGATGTTGGCAAGCTAGAGTCAACATGGCCCTGAGCAGGCACGTGGGTTTCTGTAGCTATGGCCACTTGACCCATCTGCATCTCTAACCTCAGTTATGCCACCTCTTGTTGAATTCTGGTCTCGAATTCCATCCCTAGTTCGTTCTTCACCTCCTCCGTTAGCTACTTCTTAAGAAGGGCATCCTTATCAGCTTTTGAGAGGCGACGCTTCTTGTATTGGGCATTGTATTAAGGCAACCTATACTACCAAGGTATTTCCGTACCTATACCTCTAGTCCACCCAGAATGTTTGGAGTTTCTCAACACTTTGCGTGAGGACATCATCCTCACACCGTCATGGGGCCGACTCAACCTCGCTTTGCGAAGATGGCTAAGATAATTCCATCTATAAAGAAATTTTCAATGAATGGGTAAAATATGTAAGGTAAAAAAGGTGGAGAGGTCATGCAAGATTGAAAATGGTACTCACGAGCCTTTGGTAGATCAATCCATCCGATGGATTAGGCCAACAAATGGTGTTGTCTAGGTTGATCTTTTGCCCATGCTCGAGCCCAATTTCTAGCATATATCTTCAGGATGTCACCAAACAGAATTGGGATATTAGTTGCAACTATGGTTGCAGCCTCTTTAGCCCAAATCTATTCTTTCCCAATATGCCCCAACATCCCTAATTGGTGTGGGTGCTTGTTTTGAGCTTGTAACTATGTGCCTCACTTGTTCTCATAAACTCTACATAAGACTTCTAAGCATATAACTCCTCCCATACTATCTCAGTTATCTAAGGGTACTTGGTGTATGGAGAATGGTTGTTTAGTGGAACGACATACTCTATAACGAGCTTGGACTTAAAGTTCTTCTAGGCTTTACCCATCTTTGAGAGTATGCATCTCTTCAGCCTTTGCTCTACCTCATCCTAATAATCAAATTTTTCATTCAATCTTTTCCAAATTGTTTCCTTCTCGCTTTCGAAGATGTGTCTAATGTCTTTATGAAGAATGCTAAAGTACCTTCTCGCCACCACACCACAATTGTTCCTAAATGAGCTAATGACACTTTGCGACTCCGTTGGTCTACTAGAATCATTAACCTCTGTGATCGTTTGCCTATGCTTAGGCAGCTCATTTTGAGACATAGGTTTATGACGGAGGTCAGACCACTAGTTATAGTCGACATTTCCACTTCTTGGTTATTGGACATTGTGGCTTCGAAATTAATTATTGTAAACTAACTTGTGCCAGTACATAATTAGTTGCGGCGGTACATAACAACTAGTGATCATACAATATATTGCATTACTATAAACTAATTAGTACCGGTACATAACGAGTAGTGATCATACAACCTAATTAACCAACAATGTACTATTAGTAGGGGCACCCATTCCCTATAGTACGTGAATTCAAATTTCATGCATATCATTGAGTGCATTAGCTATTCAACCAAGGATTGGATTAGAATTCATGATACTAATGTGACTAAATTTTGTAAGGTTACAAACCATACATGGCTCGGGGGTTTCTAAAGATAGCACTCAAATAATGCACAGGCTGATAGGCATGAGCTATATATTTATGTCCACAATACACTTATGCGGGCAACAATGCAACTTGTTAGCTCTGGTACACAAACTCATGACTGCAACACTAAGCTAATGATGAGGAAATCTAAAAAAACACTAAGCACATTGCAAAAAAGAAACACTAAGCAAGACCTCCAATGTAAGCAACCAACTTGTAAATTCAGCACAACCATTCAATGCACATTCACTAGAATTCCATCGATATTCAATAGTTTCGAAATGCAGAAACATACAAACAAAATTGAAATGATTCTTTACTCTTTTTGTTATATAGCTGTTTTGAAATGTATTTTAATTACCAATGCAAGAAGTGTTCACTCTACATTTCTTTAACTAAAATATTCAGGTTGAGTTACTATGCAATAATTAAATTATTTTAAACTATTGGTTCCAATTCTTATTAATGCTACTTACTACAGGGAATTTGAGTAGCAAAGAGAAACGGGTGCCAAAACTGCTCACCAGTTAGTGAACTAAAGAAGTCATGATCCTTCTGAAATTGGTGTGGCTACATCAGACATTTATAGTCAATTAATACTATGAATTCTCATATAGTAACAATTGAGCGTAGTTCTTTTTCAAAGTGGCCTTTTAATTTTCCTTGGATGGAAGGTTGTTTATTCATGTGAAGTAGGCATTCTCAATAGTATATTCTCTATTCTACATTGCAATTATACCCTATCCATGTCACATATAATAAATCCATATACTGTTGCACACCCAATACGTGGCAATACCAGGACCCTTATTATATAGGTTGGTTTCTAGGTAATTAGTTGCATTCGGCATATCTAATAACCTGGCTATTTTAAAGGAGTCATGTAGTTATGAGAAGGTAAGCAGGAATAAAGAATGAAAACTCTCAGTCTAAGTCTACCTCTCACCTATAGTAGTGGATGTCATGCTGCTACCTTCGTGGCTCAGTTGGCATAGGCCGCATAGGGAATAAGGAGGCCCAGTAGTAGAAGCTTGGGGCAGCCGACATGCAGGAGCTCGAGGAGGCTGAGCTCGAGGTGGCCAGCGCATAGGAGATAGAGCACTCGGCAGCAGAGATCGTGGACAAGCAGGGAAATTGGGGCAGTCGGCGCATAGGAGCTTGGGGTGGCCAACGGTAAGACTCGTGGACACGCGGGAAGCTTAGAGAGGCTAGCGATAGGGTCGTGGAGGCGTAGGGAGCTTTGTTAGATACGTCGGCATAGGGAGATGCAGCGGTGTGGGATTTGTCCAATTGCTATGACTTATGGTTAAAACCCTAAGTGGGTTAAAATCCTATATCATAGCAATCAACTTACATGTGACAAGTCTAGAAAAGAAACCCGTCATAGGTAACTTACATGTGATGGATTAGTTTGAAAAACCCATCACATGTAACTTACTTGTGATAGGCCTATAAATAAAACACGTCACTGGTAACTTTCTTATGACGAGTTTCCATCTAGGCCCGTCACAGGATAGTTAACTACTATGACTTAGGGTTTTAACCTATAGTCAATTTTTTTTATTATTGTCTTCTAGTTATTGTTTTGTCAAAAATGTTTTATTACATGTCAATATAAGGGTAGAATATACATTTTCTATGAGAGTACATTAAACTAAAAAAACTTTAAATTCTTTATTTCAATGAAAATAATTATGATATTTTCTATCGAACTAAAGTTAACTTTGTAGTGCTCAATCGAACTTCATATACAAACGTTGACATACATACATATCATGAACAAACATTATTACTTCTCATATGCTTATATTACAAAATAATGCCTTCTTCATGGTTAGAGCATGCATATACAATACCGACTTCTAGTTGCACCTCTTGAAAAAGAGCTTCTTGACTAACACCATCGATGTACTTATCGTAATCTTTCTCGTCTACCACATTATCGACCCCAATAATTATTCTTTTACCCTCACGAACTACATGAAGCGTTCTGTTTGTTGGATCTGTTATATATAAAACTTAGACAACATGTTTAGTGAGATCAAATGGCTCATCCTTGTATCTATTAGACCACAAATTTACAAATGTGAATCGCTCTTTATCAACCATAATGTCTTTTAGTTCAACTCACCTACATCGTAACTATGCCACTTTGAACATCACATAGCTCAACTCCCACCTTTCCTCTATGCGACCATAGTACTGATCATGCATGTCAAGTTGGTCATTAACTCTATTCATATCCCACTATTCTACACTATGCTTTTGTTGTCTTGCGTGGACATATAGAATGAATATCCATTGATATCATATCTTTGCCAAGTTAGGACATCCCATCCAGGACCTCGCGCTAACCATTTCATTGTCTCACTTGTGAAGTTCTATAAATTACAAATATGATCCTTGAACCATTCGTTAAAGAATACAATGTGTTTTTTAGACCCAACTTGCTGATCGGTTGATATTGTCTTGTCAGATCTTTGCTTCATGTTCCTCAAAGTATGGTACCACCTTGGTCATATGTTGTAACACTGCAAAATGGGCTTTGTTAGTTTTCCTTTCAATGATCCTAGTCCTTTCAGCTTGCTCTCATGTCTTGATTGCGAAACTCTTATTGGCCAGATCTCTGACATATAGTCTACATAAAATTTGATGACTTTCTTAGTGGTGTACCATTCAATCTTGCTTCCCTCAGGATGAGACCGGTTCCATATGTAACCCTTTAAAATTCCCATATATCTTTTGAACGGATACATCTGTATCTTAAACGTAGGGCCACACTCTTTTGTTTACTTCACCAGGCGGACAATAAGATGTACCATGATATCAAAGAACATAACTAGAAAGTACATCTCAAGATGACAGAGTGTCTTCATGATGTCTGCCTGTAGGTCATCTAGTCCCTCTATGTTAATGACCTTCAATCCAATTACATTGAAGAAGAAGCATAACCACATTACCGTGTGCCTTACTTTTCATGGTAGAATCTTCCTAATGGCAACTGATAGTAGCTGTGTAATTAGAACATAACAGTTGTGGGACTTCATTCCAACCATTTTGAAGTCATGCATCGAAACCCACTTACTCAGTCGTGATGAGTATTCAGATAGAATCTTAATACTCTCGATACATGATAACATATATATATTCTCATCCTTGGGTAGAGTATGGCAAGTTGAAGAGAGGTATAATCTTCTGGACTCAAAGGTTATTTGGTGCAATTCCTTATGGATTTTCATAACTTCCATATCTCACCATGAATTTAGCATGTCCTTTGTCTTTCCTAGTATATTGAGCAGTAAACTAATAAGCCTCTCACGAACACTCACAAACATTCTTCTCTATGTACATCAAATCAATAAAGTAGCATATCTCCATATCTTCTTAGTATAGTAGCCGTCAGAATATCGATTTCTTCTTCTACATGCTATTCAACTGAGTTAATAGCATTCTTCTTCTTTTCAAAATCATTATAGATGTCTCCCACTAGGGCATGCACCTCTCTTTCAGTTAAAGCTAGCGGTGCACTAACCATTTCCCTTTTATCATTGATTTTTTCTTATTTTTCTATATGGGTGATACAGCGGATGTAATCTTATATGGCCCACATACACCATCTTGTATGAGTTTTTTATCCACACGCTATGTATTTCATCTATATAATCCGAACAAGCTTTCTTTTATTTTACGGTATGGCCAAAAATATTACTAAGTACAGAGTAATCATTGATAGTATAGAACAACAAGGTATGAATCCTAAAGATCCCCCATCCATAAGAATCCCATGTTTGAGACCCCTTATGCCATAGCATTTCCAAATAATCGATCAAAAACTCTAAGTAAACATCAATATCATTATTAGATTGTCTCATTTCTGGAACTAGTATGAAAAGCATAATGTCCTTTCTTTTAAAGCACTACTAAGGCGGTAGATTGAAGTTCACGAGAAGCATTA
The DNA here is from genome assembly GCA_030770085.1 of Oryza coarctata. NCBI lineage: Eukaryota > Viridiplantae > Streptophyta > Magnoliopsida > Poales > Poaceae > Oryza > Oryza coarctata. The sequence goes on from CM061462.1 coordinate 5,706,699, forward strand.
ACCAAGTGCTATAACAATTGTTCAGGTCATCAAAAGGATTCATGTCGTCTGTACTTAAGGCTGAACCTTATGTTTCTCGGATCTTTTGCAAATTCGAAGTAATCCCTATTGTGTTCCTCCGCTGCGCTGAATCGATTAGATGCCTAAGCATTCCATCCTCCTTTCTATCAATTACATGCCAACGAACCAACTTAGTTTTCTTCGAATTGGTGAACATTCGTTTTATGCGGTCAGCAATAGGGAGATACTAAACAACCTTTGAGGGACCGCCCCTTTTGAACTTCCTCTCCTTAAGAATACTCTTGTTTTGCTTGTATCAAGAAGATTTACATTTTGGGCATGCATCAAAGTTGGCATATTCTTTATAGAACAAGATGCAGCCGTTTCAACACGCGTGAATTCTTCTAACCTCCAACCCCAACAAACATAGCACTCACTTTGCTTCATATGTCATCTTCAGCACTTCGTTTTTCTTAGGCAACAAATATTTCATAAAATCAAGAAAAATTATGAAATTTTTATCTGACCAACCGTTACTTACCTTTAACTTCATTAGATCAAGGCTAATAGATAGCTTCGTATGCTTCTGCTTACATACAGGATATATAGCTGTCTCTGAATCATCCACCAGAACGGAGAATTTCTTATTATTTTTTCTCATTATATGATGGCTCCTCAACATCATGAAACATCTCGAAAAAATCAGGACGACATCAATGATATCACCTCCTAGTGGACAAGGGACAAACATATCATCTTTATCTTCTTGTTCCTCGTTATGCTTATTATCTACTTTATCATCATAAATATTCAACAGCTCTTGTTCATTATGATTACTCTAGCAACTATAGTTCTTTATGAAACATCTCTATATCATATGAGAATGTAACTATACTCTATCTTTATTTTTATAGTATACACATGGATAAGCTATATATATTTATTTATTGTTCCTTCTCTTATTATCCTTTACAACATTCAAGAATTTAAGAACTCAATTCTTATACTCTTGACTCTCTAATGGTTAGTGTTGTACATCCAACAACGATCTATCTAAAGAAATAAAAATATATATAACAAATTTAGCAATACTAATACAAATTATATTCAGATAATAGCTAGTTTTTAGATTATTTTTTTACCATTAACACGAATTTACGATAAAGATTAATTTTTTCTCTTTACTCTCCCACATGAATTGTATAGTGTGCATACGGTGGTAGTATTTATAAAAGTCACCGTACTTCTATCAATTAAAAATATATAGTCCATCAGAGATGTACCAAGTTATTTTTGATAGGTTGTGAAATCATATACACGTCAAAATTAGCTCGCTTATCTTATATGAGTGTCATTCTAAACTCGTTATAAGTTTAAAATAGGTTTTTAACATAGGCCCATCACAAGTAACCTAATTATCTAATCTACAATGGGTTCTTTTAAAATCTGTTAGAGATAATGCTATATATAACGAGATATTGTGGCCCTTTATAGATAGCCATACTAGATGATGGGATCTAATGTAGTGAGTAAACTTGGTTATATAATTTTATATGTACAAGACCTATATTTTAAACAATAACTATAGTCAAGATTATCTTTTGTTTGACTGTGGGGTTCAACAACATTATTCTTTCGTAGTCGGAGGTAGTAATAATTTTCTAAGTCTGTCTTCATCGAGATAATATCTTTACCTGTTTAAAAAATTCGTAGTTTTTTCAATCGTCACCTTCGTCCGTCGTGTCCGAGCGTGCGTTCGATCTTCTTCCGAGTTCGTCCGCATCCGAGCGACGCAAGTTGACGTCGTCATCCAGATTGTCCGTCCGTCCCCGACTCCCCGTCCCTGCGCGACACGGGCTAGCACCAGTAGCAGCAGCGCAAGCTCGCCGTGTAACGCTGCCAGGTCATGCAGCGGTCCGTCGAGCTCGGGCGAGCAGGCAAGCACGCACTAGCTTCTTGGGTTTGTTTTCTGATGATTTTGGGTGTTCACAGCCGCCAGAGAAAACAGGTGCCACGGACAATACGAGTACACTAGAGAACCTGACGCAGTATGCCGGCCCGACGATCAAGAAGTTTGTACCTGTTCTCTTGTTTTGCGTACTTGATTAATAATCCTATCAATGCCAGTTTCCTATGTATTGAAGCAATTTCTTGGATTGCATTTGGTTTATTGAACACCGGAATCTTTATGATTGTAAACAAGCATTCAATGCAGTCCTAAAACAACAGATTATCAGGCTTATCAAATTACCGTTCTTCTGTGCACTTATTTTCAGGGAATGACGCTGATGAATTCAATGCAGTTCTGAAACACCAAATAACGATGAAAGCGTTGATTACCAAATACGGAAGATAACCTTGAAATTACATATAGTCCTTCTTGTAAGTTTTTTATAATCGATGATAAATAATTAAGAAACTAATATAATTATTAAGTAATGAGCGGTCAAGCAAAAACAACTCTCAAATTAAAAATAAAGTTGAAGTAAAAGCAATTTGAATAAAATTTAGAAGATAAATGATCAGTTTCCCCTAAAGCTACAATGAAAAAACAATCCAATATGGTACCAAACAGTCTAAGTCCTATATAAGGGTTGGATAGTCTAAAAGCAATCGGACAATCCGAGTAAAGGAGATCATGAAGCTCAGTGGACAAGTGATTCGTTCGAAGCCATTAGACAAAAGGCACCAAACAATCCGACACGTATCGGATTGTCTAGCACGCTTTGGGGCACGATCGGGCAATAACTCAGCGGACAATGAAGAAGCAATAGATCGACAATTCGGTGCAATATTGGATTGTTCGAAAGTAGCATAGTCGGACAATTCAGGAGCTATCAAATTGTTCGTCCCTTTATGGTCTAATGGCTAGTTGCTCGGTTATCATTGGAAAAGCATAAAGGATCGAACAATCCGATCCAGTACCGGACTATCTGGCCCTAGACAATTTTTGGTAGACTCCATCAACGATAACAAACAGCTAATTGAAAGGGTTGAGGCTACAAATAAGTGGTGCTATAGATTTAAAAACTTTTGGATCCATCTTCACCATTAGTAAGCTAAGCAAATATCTTAGAATTTTGAGAGCTAATTGGAAATTGATTGTACAAGAATTTAGCCTTGAGTATTCTTGTGTTCTTGTTTAGAAGGCAAATCTCTAGCCCAACTCTATGTGTGTGTATTTTAAGCCTTGTGAGCTGCTAGTGGATTGAGTTGAGAGTATGTGAAAGTGAAGAATTGTAATCTCAAAGTAACCAAGACGTGTAGTGTGCCCGAGAACTCTTGTAAAGATTCTACTTTGCCTCCGGAAGGGAAAAGAGTGATTGAGTGGAAGCTAAAATTCATCTTGGTGAGTACTTGGTAGAGCAAGTTTTATCGAATGTTGTAGCTAAAAGTGTATCTAAGCTCTCTAATGGGTTTTGACTAATTGATAACAAACGATTAAAGTACTAATGTAATTATTGAGTAATGAGCGGATGTTAGATCCTACGAGGTTGAACAATGAGTGAAGACAATCCTCAGAGCAAAAGAATTGAAGTTAGAAAGATTCGAGCAAAGTTTGAAAGGTTGAAGATCAAGTTGTCCCAAAGTTACAAGAGGTCGGACAGTTCGGTGCAGTACTGGACAATCTGGACCCTTCATGGACTGAACAGTTCGAGTGCCACTGGATAGTCCAAGAGAAGATAGACGATAAGCATCAAAGGACAAATCATTTTGGACCACGGGAACAAGTGGTGCCAGATAGTTCAACCTAGTATTGAAGTGTCCGACATGTTTTGGAGGTGACCAAACAGTGGCTCGGTGGATGATGGGCTGGACAGTCTAAGAGTTGTCGGACTATCCGGAATGCGAGGCACTATTAGACACTTTAATCCTTTATGACGCAATGGCTAGTTCGTCAATGACAATTGACAAAGCATAAAAAGGGCTAGACAATTAAGTTCGGTGCCAAATTGTCCAAACTTATATAAGTCTTGGCATTTTTTATCAACAGGAAGAAATGACTAGTGGATGAGTTGAGGCTATAAATGGGCGATGGCATAGACTCAATTCAAGACTTTTGGACATGTCTTCACCCTGAGCAAGTCAAGCAAGTGTCTAATAACATTATGAGCATATTGAAGATTAATTGTGCTATAGTTTAGCCTTAAGTGCTCTTGTGTTCTTATCTAGAAAGCTAAACTTCCTCCCAACTCTCCCTCTCTTTGTGATCTTGAGCTTGTAAACTGATAGTGGGTAGAGTTGAGAGTGATTAGAAGTGAAGAATTATATTCTCGGAGCCATCAAGAAGTGTGGTGTACCCAACAACTCTTGTGAAGGTTCTATCTGGCCTCCATTAGGAAAGAGTTGATAAGAGTGGATGCCAATTATTATCTTGGTGAATGCTTGGTAGAGCAAGTTTCACTAGATGTTGTAGCTCGTCATTTAAGCTCAAGGCCTTGGTGGTCACTTAGAGATGAATCTAGGCCTTGGTGGTTGCTTTGATACCGAAACCGTACCAAAAATTGCTCGGAGAGGAAAATGATTAATCGAGACTAGGCTCTTCGGAGCTCCTAAATGGAGACGTATGATCAATTGGATTTAAACTTTGATAAATAAATCGGTGCCTTCTTTTCTCTCTTGTACCTTATATTTACCACTTTCTATCTCTTGTGCTAGTAGCGATCTTTGCTTGCTTGTTTAGCTCTATATTTCATCAATTTGCTATTGTAGAAAGTTTGCTTGAGTAGCTTCTTTAGATTTCATCTTGTTAAATTGCTCAAATTTATTTTCCTATGTTGCCTGGACAATCCTACCAAAGTCAGACTGTCTGGACTACTTCTATTTTTCCTATTATTTGCACTGACCAGTCCAACCTATTACTGAACTATCCAAACAGTTATAATTCTATTGCAAGTTTTAAAAATTCAAGAAACGTCTATTCACCCCCTTCTAGGTGACACATCTAATCCTCAAGGCCCTATTTTAGTAGTTCGTTGTCCAAACTCGGGGCATCAGTGGTCACTTAGAGATAGAGCTATGCCTTAGTGGTTGCTTGAAGACTGAAACTGCACCAGAGATTGCTTAGAGAGGAAAAGATTAATTGAGACTTGAATCTTTGGAGCTCTCAATGAAGACATAAGATTACTTCAATCTAAACTTTGATAAACAAATTAGTGTCTCCTTTACTCTCTTTATCTTGTATTTATTGCTTTCTATCATGTGCTTGTAGTAATCTTTGCTTAATTGTTTTGCTCTATCTATTACTAGTAATGTGTGTTTGAGTAAATCTTCTAGTTTGCAGCTTGCTATATTACATAAGTTAAGATTTCTATATTGACTAAATTGTCCTATAGCAGTCAGACAATTCGAGCCATATATTGTTTTTTCAGACTGTCCTAAAACTATCAGACTATCTAACTACTTTATGGTTAGACTGTTTGGAGCGATGTCGGATTGTCTGGTTAATTCTAATTCTGCTATAAGTTTTTAAAATTTTAGAAAACATCTATTCACTACCTCTAGGCAACATATACGATCCTTAAGATCCTTTCAAACCTTTATTAATTACCAGCTGGTTTCACTTGCTGTTGACATAGACCAATGGAAACCTTGTAAGAGATCATTATTGTGTTAGTTCACCATCCTTAGCTCAACCAAGGTGAGCAGAAGAGAGTAGCATCGCTCAGGCACCAATTATGGTGATGGAACTGTGGGAACAACAGTGACATGTGATTTGGTTAAATGAAATTAATAACAAGATTCACTTATGTGTTGTATGTTTTGCTCAAGATGATCACGATGCTGTCACATACCTATTCTCATACATACTTTATTGAAATTTTTTACTTGTGTAACGTGTGGGGTACAAATATATAATCATAGTGTCAATTTTAGAATATGAAGTTACTATGTAGAGAGCTTAAGATTATAATAAGCAACCGATGAAAAGCAGTAAGTGAGAACATGAAAAAGCTGAATTCCTTAGCTTCTAGTTTATTTTTTTATTATATAACTACATATTTGCAAAATTAAAAATCTAGACTATTTGAAGAGCGTCTAGCAGCTAGAGATCCTAGGAGAAGATATAGCAACCTGAACCTCCCTAAATAGGCTCTAGATATGGTTAACAGAGTGGTTGGCTTTGGAGGTTTTATGGCTTCTTTCTTTCTTTCTCCTTCACCCTTCCCATTTCTAAGATGGAAGTTTTGTTACTACACTTGACTAACATGGATATACCAAACCTGGAAAAAATAGTGGTTATAAATAAAGGATAATTTTGAGTTGTCCCCTTAATTCGGATGTACAAATTTAATCAAGTTATATTTGGAATTAAAGGGGTAATGGGGAGGACAAATGAACAAAGAGAGAGGACAATTGTAACTTTGTAAGTTCATTCAACATGAATATTGCATTATTTTCATCTCTTTGAGTTAACTTAATCTTCAACTTTATTAAGCAGGGTATATAAGATGAATGATCCAGTGAGTTTCATAAAACTGCAATTTTTCCAAAACAGCTTTTCACAAAGTTACAGTAACAATAAATTATTTTATGAAAACCCATAATTTTATCCTCATACGTGTGTATGATAAGTATGAGTATCACATATGTATATGATATATAGTTTAGACAGATAAAGTTAGAGCCTTCCATAAAATCATATGTTATTGTTAGCTATAAATTTAGATAAATAATATTTATATGTCCAGAATTATTTTTAGAAATGCTTATATTTTATAATAGAGATACTAATAAACTATATTTTTTACAAAATAATTGTTGTTTGAAATTTACTGTGAACAGTGACAAGACCTGTTCTAAAGCCATATACAGAGAGAGAAATACATGTATCTCAATTCCCCAACATTACTTATTCATGCTATCTGTCCTTTCTGCATCACCTTTTCATCTTTTTTGAGTGAAAAATACCTTCCCCGTGATTCTAGTGACCCCGGAAGCCAGGAATCGCTATCCGCATACGATTCTTTCGCGGACGGTGGGCCACGAATCCACGATCTCCCGACCCCACCCACCAGTCTAATTGGGTAGACCCAGTCCAAAATAGTATCCCCAACCGTCGCCACTCTAGACTCTACCCTTTTTCATACCCACACCTGTTTTGCAAATGACAGCTAGGCCCCACCTCACCTGGAGCCCACATGCCATCGGTTCCGCCGCGCCTTTGGGGTCCGTCTCCGAGTCCGCTTCCTCCACGTGGCTACTCCTCTCCTCGCCTCACCTCGTCTCGTCTCGTCTTCTCCCCTTTTCCCTACCTCTTCGCCCCCTCAGCAAGAATTTCCGAAAAATCGAAAAACCCCTCGAAAAACGGCGAAACGGGAGGACGAGTGAAGGAGAAAGTGGGGAGAGATAAAAATGAAGCCTTCGAAGAAGAAATCGAAGAAGAAGAAGCCCTCGCCGGCGGCGACGGCCGGCGCCGCCCCGACCCCTCCGGCGGTGGATGGGGCGGAGGGTTCATCCTCCTCAGGCACGTCGTGCTCGCCGCAGTCGGAAACCCTAACCCTAGCTGCGGCGGCGTCGGAGACGGAGTCGAGTAGCAGCTGCGAGGCGTCCACGTGCTCGTCGGCGTTCAACCCCGGTTCGGCGGGAGGCGCCTCGACCTCCTCCCTCTCCGCCTTCTCGTCGTCGGCCTCCACCGCGTCGTCGTCGGCCACCGGCGACGAGCGGCGCGACATGGCGTGGCTGCTGGACGCCTTTGGCTGCGCCACGATCGACCAGGTGGACTCCGCCTACAGGGAGGCCGGCGGTGACGCTTTTCTCGCAGCAGGCATCCTTGGATCCTCGCCGGAAGCGCAGCCCTCTCCACCCCCTCGGCCTCCGGATCTCTCGCCGCGCGCCGGATTTGGTAGCAGGAAGGCCAATAGGAGGCCAAAGAAGATAGCCGTGGCTGCGACCGGCATGGTTGCCGACGTGATTGGTAAGGGATACACGCGACCTGCCACTTCGCCAGTAAACAGAACAAATGCGTGGAAGGGCAATGCTTGGAAAGACGGAAGTGGCGACCGCAAGTATAGTGTTGAAGAGGCCGAACAGTTCCTGTGCTCTATGCTGGGTGATAATTCGGAGCTTGGCATGGGTGTGGTCAAAGACGTGCTCGGTAAGCTGCTTTTGCTCGTACCTGTAAAAAATGCATTTTTTTCCTGTTATAAGAGCCCAGCATAACTATAATACAACAAAGAATAAGATAGAAACACTTCCTCAACGTAACAGGAGAACAGCTACAATTCAAAAGATAGATTATTTCCCCCAAGGAATGGCTGATCTTGATTAGAAAATGGATGTAGCAAACGTGAAAAGAGAATTAAAATGCCATCCATAACATTGCATAGTTCATAAGCCAATTTAGTGAAAGGAGCAAATATTCTGTTTGATTGAACTTAAAAAATGTGCTGACTAGTTTTTAGTTTTCTTTATATGGCTGCAAATGGGAAACTAATTCTGGGTGCTATTCTTGTGTTAACTTCCTGATATGCTAATATTCTATATGCATTTCTATTATTACTTCCTCCAGTTAATAATATTTGATGTTGGTAGTACCAATATTAGTTATCTCAACGTAAAATATTATTGATTAGTTGGGGTATTATTATTATTTCAAAATGCTTGAAATGAAAAGGGCAATAGGCTGTCTACTTGGTGCTCAAATCTGTGGCAATTAGATTTGATTAGGCTTCTTACAGCACAGATGTGTCCGAGGCTGTGATGCTGGATTTGGGATGAAGTCCTATAGGAAGGTTATTTCAGAGGATTGACTTTTGGTTTGAAAGCATTGTAGAAGCCCTGAACAAATAGAGCAAGATTCTTGTATGACCAGCCAATTGGACTTGTGTTAAGCCAGCATACATTGTGGTGCACCATTATTCTCTTAGGCCAAGCATTGGGATGTGAAGGAGATTGTTGACTATGGTGGTTGTTTTATGCTAAGTTCATGCATGAACTAAGAATGACAGCATACTGAATTCCATCATAGATCAACTTTCTACCTTTCAATGTCATGGACATAGGCTGGTTTTCTTACATATGTGGGTAGCATTCTGCAGTTGTAGCTGCATGCTCGTAAATGTTATTTATTTGCAATACTGCTGCATAGCTTACTCACACAACTGCTGAAGTTTATGTTTTTCAGCATGAAACTAGTCACTGGATGAAATTTGGTGTTTCTGTGTTTGTGTTGAAAGTTGATCCATTTTTATGGTTTCCTTGAATGTAATACCAAATCTTTCACTTATATGCTTACTAAACTAAAACCAGTGTAGGGAAAAATATTTCTTATACAGTAAGATTTTATTATTTGCAACTGTTTGGTCAGTTGGGTGGAAATGATTTTTATCTTAGTGGAATGCATTTCTGATGTTACTTCCCTCTATTGTTCAGGTCAATATGGATGCAATGTTGATAAGGTAAGGATTTATCTTATTGGGTCCATTTCTTATTGACTTCTGGCTATGTTTTTATGTCCTGAATGGAAAAAAAGTTCGCTTATTGGTTGGAGGTAGAATTTCACTTTTCTACGAGGGAGTAGAATTTCACTTTTCTACGAGAGAACTATTTTCAGCTTGATTCTTTTCCAAGCTCAAAACAAGCATCTATGCATTTATGCAAGTTAGCACACTATTCTGGGAATTTCCTCACGTTTATTATGCACATGTACAAAAATAAGCTGTTGTTTTTTTGTACATGAAGAACAACCATGCAAGTAAATGAAATATTTTTCTGTACATGATGTCATGTTGAACACATGCAATTACACATGAAAAATAGCTTGGTAATCACTTGTTACCATTATCCATCATCACTCATGACATTGCACGGGCAATACCAATTTCTTGAATAGCGTTCCAGTTGGTCAATTGTGGTTGCAAAAGAGAGCCTTTCTGCTAGACACAAGATACAGACAGGAAACACATGTTGTAGTACATGTGGAAATGTGCCTAGCCATTGCAGATTGCAGTGCCTTGTGTCTATTGACAAAAATCAACTGATAGACATCAAATACCACCAACAGTTGCGGCCACTTGTGACATTGATGAGTAAGGTGGTGATGGTAGGGGAGGGAGTGGGCATATTTTCATACGTAACACAGCTGTGTTGCACAGTTCATGTATACTAGATGTAACCTACCATAATCCTTTTTTAATAATATTATTTAATATTATTACCTTATTCTTGTAAGAACATTTCTCCATCTATTCATTTTTGTAGTAGCCAATGTAGGTAGGTCTTGATATTCCAAACCAGATTGGCTTGTTCTCATGATTAGTTGGTCACATAGATATAAACTTTTGTCATATCTAGACAGGGATGCACGTGGGTCAGCCCACAGTTATCTACTGACCCACACCACTTTATTTGATTTACAATTTTCTACCTAATACGGACTAGGAAGTGGGAGAGGTGTTCACTTTCAAGTGATTGGTGTTGGTCAATAGGCACCCATCAGCCAGCAAACTTGCATCCTTATGTCTGGATGATTTGAATCAAAATTGTCAGTAGCAATATTTTTTTCCAGTGTGGGAGAGTAATTTGATGGTTTATACCGATTTTTCATATATCAAACCAAAAGGAAGGTTGTAAAGCAAGGGATTGTTATCTAGGTCCCATGAAATTATCTAATCAACTAGCATTTCCTCTTTTTCCCTGAAAGAATTGCATGCTGTAAGTTTTCAGCCATTTGTTCAGAAGTTTTACAAATTAAAATGCTTTCAGGCTCTGGATGCATTACTTGATATCTCGGGTATGTCTTCCCTTCAAAACATGGAAAGGTGTTTCCCGAATGCTCAAATAAATGGCGTGAGCTCTACAAACATCTTCCTAGGAAATGGACTATCTGAGGAAGAGTCAACTGCAGGCACTAAAAAGAGTTCATACCAGGTGTTTACTTAGCACTATCTACAATCATAATCGTATATATCGTACAGTAAATTAGACTATTCTTAGTTCACTCATGCATATATTAGTAGTTATTATTGAGTTCACCACAATAATTTTTTTACAAAATATGTTAGTGTGGGACCATAGATAGACTACCTTATAATTTTGTAGTTAATGCAGGTATTATTGTATCTTCTTGCTTGTGAACATATATGTGTTACAGCCTTATATGATAAGAAGGTATCTTTCAAGGCATCACCTACTACCATTTGCGTTTAGGACCTGCTGAGCTGTGGTTTTAGTGCTAACAAGACTAACAATAATGAAATAAATTGTTTTAGTTTTCTTCTTCATTTTTGACACTCATAGATATCCTTGCACAGAGTGAGATATCAAGCAACTGGAATTCCACTTGCTATTTCCTATTGATTGACATGATATGTACAGTCTATTAAGCATGCTTGTGATTCCTTGTTGTTCCTTAGAACGATCTAGATACTTATATTCTTTCAACTAGGGTCTTGCAACCCTTGTTAAACTATCATCTAACATTGTAGTTTTATTCAGTTTACAGATGAAATGCCAAGCATGGCATATAATCGTTCTGAAAATGAGCACAGATTCCTTTGGGGCGAGCTTCAGAACAGGTGGGTAATAATTTGCCAATATATAGCTGACTTTTGCTACCTCATGCATCAATTTGATAATATACGGATATACCTATACATTATTCATGCATCCCATCCTGTATAATATTTTGTTTCGATAGATTTGTTTGGGAGAAACACAACGGAAAATCTTTGATCATGGGATATATTATCTCAGTTGATTGGATAGAAACTTAAGTTGTCTATATACATCAAATTGCATGGGGTTCATTACTAAAGTTGCAACTTTGCAAGGAATGCTAAAATATGGTCTTTATAATGGACAAACAAATTAAACGAGCTTACTTTTTGCCGTCAAGGCCTGTATATCTTGCAATGTTTTGAGCTTACCAGTTTAACTTACAAATTTTTATCTAAGTGCAGGTGCATATACAACTTTGTTTATTTACTTTAATAGCTAGTTAGTTGCTAGACATATATCAGTAAGCTCAACTCTATTATTGCACTTTCATGTGATTGTTTCTATGTTATCCTTGCTCAACAGCTATTTGAAGGTTGCATGTGAAGAGCCCCACTCGACAACATCACCTACAAGATCAACAAGCTCGATATCTAAGGCACCACAACAAGTGCTGGATTCACTGTTCAAAATACCTGAACAATGCACATATGAGCCAAGTTCCATGGACTGGAAGAAGGTAGTTAAGAGGCTGCAGTCATTCAATTCACCCATCACATCAAACAATCAAGAAAAACCAAAAAATGGTATGCTCTGTAGCATGTTTTCACATTATTATTCAATGCCTTCCTCATGTCACTTTAGAATGAATCTGGGAAGTGTAGCTATTTGAACTACCATATAATAAGATCAATAATTGTAATGACCTTCATTTAATACTAGTTTATTTATGGACTTAATAATGCCTTTAGTTTTGACCACATGCCTCATCCTAATATACACTAAAATTGTTTTGACCTTCGTGTTTCAACTGTCACTTGTTGTGCTTTGTTATTTTTACATTTGATTCTTCTGAAAAGATATAACACCTACTTCTCTCATTAAGGGAATGGGTATCAAGAATTTCGTACTGTCGCTGGAAGGCATTATGATACAATGAAAACATATTATCAGAAGGTAAGATGGATTTTTTAATCTGAGTTCTCCTTGTGCTACTCTTATTGTATACTCTCTTATCTTTTGTATTTCTTATTGCCTTGTCATTTCTTCCTATGCAGGCTGCGATGGCATATTCCAAAGGAGAAAAATCTTATGCCTCTTATCTTGCAGAGGAGGTCTGGCATCCATTTTTAGGAACATTTCTTGACAGGACACAGCATTTTGACATCTCCATCCAATAGACTGAAATTTTCGAATAGTTTACAACTTTACATAGGCTGTTAGATCTCAGTAACTTCCTTATGCACTCATAAGTGAATTGATTTATTGATGCTATTGCTTTGCCTCAGTATCCAAATTCTGTCTTTTTAGGGGAAGCATTACCGTGAATTAGCTCGCAAGGAAGATGAGAGAGCTAGCAGGGAGATATTTGAAGCCAGGTAATTGCATAACTTTCCCAGCTATTACTTTTAAATCACATCTGAGTGTTAATCTTCTGTTTGCAGAAATAAGCATATAATGAATACAGTGACTATTGACTTGCATGGGCAACATGTTAAACAAGCCATGAGGCTTCTCAAGGTTCACATGATGATTTGTGCGTGCATGCCAAGTGAGTATTCTCAGTATGACACGATTGGGTGCTACATTAATTATCAGCATTGTTATTGTTTATTCAGCTTTGTTTTGTTCTAATGCTTCATGGTCCTACTATTGTCTTCTTTCTTGTGCTCTTATAAACAGCTACCTTTCTTAGAGTAATTACTGGTTGTGGTGTAGAAGGCACAGGAAAGGGAAAAATAAAGCGAGCGGTAAGTATTGGCTTAGACAAATAGGAGCTTTTTTTCTCACATGTGTGTGCTTGTTGTCATGCTTCATTTCTGCAGTAAATTTATAGTATTCTCTGCCTGTTATTAAAAATGAGCTGCCCTCATGAAATGTTAGGTTGGATACCTGGGTACCTTCCTGTGCTATTAGTTCTATGTTGTGGTGGTTATACGACCCCACTGTAATAGAATGCTTTTAGCATGCAGCTCTTGGCAGCGTCTGTGTTGCTGATCTTTACTCTTTCAATATGTTGACAAGCACTCTTAGTTGGCCAATCTCATTACCTGATGTACCATGCTTTTGAATTCTGTAAAAATGGCTGTGGTAGGTTGCCGAGCTTGTGGACAAGGAAGGCATTGAATGGCATGAAGAAAATGCCGGGACCATAGTACTAAGGCTTGGTGGCCCAAGGGGGTATCGTTTCCTTGAGCATGACAGTGATTCTGATTGAGCCTTGGGTGTCTTTTGAGGAGACTGGTATAGATTAACGGCCGTTCTATTCTATGTATCCTCCTGTATCTACCTGTATTTACATGTGTTGTAATTATGGATAGGTGACCTAGGTCGTCCTGATTTAGGCTGTAGTTTCTCTGACATACAGGCTCAGGAATAGAAACTAGAGAACAGGTGCTGGCTAATATAATGATCATTGTAGGCTGCTAACCTTGTAATGTACTCTATCTATTTGCCTGTCTAATTGTTTTGATAAGCTAAAGGCAACTTATGTCTTGAACATCAACATTGCAACTTTCGAACAGCCGATATGCTAATGGAACTATCACAACCAAAATTAGCTGTGAAATTTTAGCATCTGTTGCATGAAGTACGCAATAGCACAATCTTCCTTCCAAGTTTGTTACCTAATATTATGGATGCATTTGCCTACGTAGTTGCCGATTTTGTTTCATATTCTAGTTGCCGGCAGCCATTTACTGTTACGGCAAATGAATGCGTTCAGAAGGCTTGTCTAATGACTATTGCCAATTACTCTTCTTTTTTGAACGTAAGAATTTTATAGGATTTTTATAGAAAACAGTTTGTTTTTTAAATTTTTTTATGAAATTCCTTCAAACCAAATAGGCCTCAGAATATTCGTTTGAATAAAATTGGCCCCATCTTATGGCCTAATTGTCTCGGGGGAAGCTGGGCATTTCGCACTTGCTCTGCCGTGCAAACAAAAAACGACTTCACACGGCCCAGCTTCGCTTCGCCATCTCGCATACCCTCGATGGCCGCCTCCGCCGGAGCCGTCCGGCAGCCGCGGCCCTTCCCCACCACGGTGCCCTCCCATCCTCTCGTGGCCTTCCGCCTTTTCCTTCTCTCAGGAAGGTTCCTCTCACCTCTCGAACCAAACCCCTAAACTCTCCTCCCTGCTCGTCTCACCGTTCAACTGCCCAACGCAGGCCGAGCTTCTCTTCTCTTCCCCCGCGTTGCAGACTCCGCCGGATTCGGATACTCTACTGTAGCCGATGAGTCGACCGCCCCCGCGAGTCCCAAGGGCAAGGCCAGGAAGAACCCCGTGAAGCAGTCCCGCTTCGACTTCACCAAGGTGGACGCCGCGCTCTTACCCACTGTCATCCTCGTGGGCCGACCCAACGTTGGCAAGTCCGCACTATTCAACCGGTGAGAGACGCACCCTGCGTAGTTTGCTTGTATCTCGTGAGGTCGGCATTTCCACGAACACGTTTTGGGTTATTTTGTTTTCTTACAGCTTCCTACTAGAAAATTCGCAGTGTAAAGACAACCCTTTCTTACTATTGCAACTTATGGTTGCGGCCATCTTAATGATACTACACATCACACAACAGTTAGGCATTTTCTGAATTTACTTAGCTTGCATTTTCATGTACATATTGTAATTTTTATGATAACACATAAACACCACCTCTAACATTTTGCATTCTGCAATAACACATGCAACCTTATTATGTATTTTTTATTACATCAAGTATGTTGGCGCGTTTCCTTGGGCAGCTTAATGTATTTCATGAATATGCGTTCACCACAATTTAGTCCAGTTACATACTGACATATGTTTCATCATTATACTACTTAGAACAATTTATGCTTTGGCATTGCAGCGTGCATTGTTTGCCACTATCTTGTTCTCTTGAAATGTTTGCTTCTGACTTTGAGGTTTTGATTATCAAAACTAGATTTATACAGAGGAGGGAGGAATTGGTGTACAATACACCGGGGGACCATGTTACCTATGACATTCGTGGAGTTGCCAAGCTCGGTGATCTCCATTTCCGTGTGCTTGACTCAGCTGGACTTGAGACAGCAGCAACATCTGGTAGCATCCTTGCTCTAACAGCTGACATGACTGGGAATGTGTTTGCTAGATCTCAATTTGCCATTTTCTTGATTGATGTCAGGTGAGTAGGCTATGGCTTGATTTCAAGTTCTCATCATTGAGTCAAGTTAAAGTGTTGGCACTTGTTGCCTATTAAAAGTGCAATGGTCTGTTTAGGGATGGTCTACAGCCACTGGATCTTGAGGTTGGACAATGGCTGCGGAGACATGCATCTGGGATACATACCATTGTAGCAATGAATAAGTCTGAGTCACTTGATGAGCATGGAGTACTGACTGCGGCTGCTCCCATAAGTTGGGTTTTGGCGACCCAGTTGCAATATCTGCAGAGACAGGCCTGGTGATGGCAGAGCTTTATGAGACACTAAGGCCACTGTTTGAGGACTACATGTTTCAGCTAACAAACAGTAAGTATTCTTTTATTAGTAATCATTTGTGTTGATGTTCAGTAACATGACTTACTCCATGCTTCCCCCTTGGTCAATCATCTTTACCTTCTACTGTCATATTGATTCAGACATTTAGTACACTATTCACCTCTATGATGAGTTCGTCTTAGCAGAACGTTTAAGTATCAAGGTTTCTCTAAACAATATGATATGTTCATCTGGTAAATCTGTCCTTTTGATTCTGTCCAAGTAGAAATGGTATCTTGACAATTGGGACTAGTTTATTGTTTTCTATTTGCATGTGCATTACTGAGGAACTGGTTTTATTGTTATGGAGGGATCAACAAATGAGTGACCACAATCTATTGAGTTCAAGACAATAGTCTTCTGTGTTTGCTTATAATGTTATACTTTCTCTCAAGCAAACCATATTGCCATTTATGAACAAATTATTCATGAATTACACTCAAATATGATAGATCGACTCAACCAAGATGACCCTACCTCTGAGGCTGAGATGGAAGCCCATGAAGGTGATGAAAGCAAGTTACTTTTGCAGTTGACAATTGTGGGACGTCCTAATGTTGGGAAGCCTACCCTGCTTAATACCTTGTTGCAAGAATAAAGAGTTCTAGTTGGCCCAGAGGCAGGCTTAGCAAGGGACTCTGTTCAGACTCAGTTTCAGTTTCACAATCGAACTGTACATTTGGTAAATTCCTCTTTACGAGTTCAATATTCTGTTTTTCACTTCACTCTGTTCGGACTCAGTTTCAGTTTCACAATCGAACTGTACATTTGGTAAATTCCTCTTTACGAGTTCAATATTCTGTTTTTCACTTCACTCTGTTCGGACTCAGTTTCAGTTTCACAATCGAACTGTATATTCAGTAAATTCCTCTTTACGAGTTCAATATTCTGTTTTTCACTTCTGTTTCTTGTATTGGCCATATATATATGTGCTCGTGTTGTGAACTTTAGTGGTGTTATACTATAATGTGCCACTCAACCTTTTTTTAAAAAAAAATCAACAAGAACTTGTGAGTTCAACAATACTTGCAGTATAGTGGTGTATCTCTGTTTATGTTGTCCACGTAATGATTTTTTGCAAGAACATAATGATTATTTGTTTAAAAATATTACCATCATGACAGCAAAGATAACTGTTGTGCTTCTGTTATGTTCATTTTAGTCTCTTTGACTGACTCTCGTGAGTCGCAGCAAGGTTTCATCTAAGATCCAGGAGATTAACCGTTAGAATTTTATTCAGTTCATCCTTCTGTTATTTTTGCTGCTTTATTTATGAAACCAAAGAACTTATGTTGTTGCCTTGCTGAGATGATCTGCAACAAAAAGTTAATGAGGCCAAAGATTCAAAATGCTTTCAGCCCCAAAAATGAGTTATGGACCACATTAATACCACATTGAGTTATGACAATGAATCATTCTAAGATCTAAAGAGGGTATTATGTTTATCTAGCTGATGGTTTAGTCAAGGTGTCATGTCATTCAGAGGCTCATCATGTAGGGCCTGTTTTGATAGAGCTCCAAATCTAAAATGGATTTTGAATTTTGGTACTGGGAAAGGTAGCTCCATCCTTCCAATATATTTTCTTGAGCAGATCCAGCTGCTCCACTCTTAAAACATTAAGGATCTAGCAGTGTTTAGTTGGGCTCCAATTCCACTGGATAAGGATTTAGGAGCTGGAGCCTTGCCAAACAGGCCCGTAATTCATCTAGTTGGAGTGTGTCAAATTCACTCAAAGTTGTAATTGCATGGTGCAATGTAAGAGCTCATAGCATAATATCCATGCAAGCTACCTATCTGAACGGATTCATCATTTTATTTTTTCCCTTTTGTTTCGTGGTGCAGGTGGACAGTGCAGGTTGTATGGAAAGATCAGGAAAGGAGAAAGGTCCAGCATCATTGACACTGCAGGTTGTATGGAAAGATCTGGCTTATTTTTTGACCTTTCCAGAGCATGTTGCATATCTATTAATGATTTAATGTAGTAATATCATTATGAAGTGCTGCATTTCTAATGCATTTCATATAACTTTCGATTCATTGAAAAGGGAGAATGACAGTCACCCATTTTTACCAGAATATATCAGTAGTTTGCTTCATATTTTGATAGGGGAACCACGTGGCAAAACATAATCTTCTCCTGTTTCTGGCAGGTTACAGGAATACCAGTTGTGTTTATGTCTGCATTGGAGGGTAGGAGGTGGATTGCTATCATGTGCCAAGTTATAGATACTTATGAGAGATGGTGCTTAAGGTTGTCGACCTCATGGCTGAACCGTTGGTTGTGTAAGGTAAACATCCTGCTCAAGCGCTCAGTGCTCACATTGGCCTTACACAATTTGCTTTAGGGTGTGTGACAAGTAGGAATTGCAAGTGAAGTAGGACAGTAACAAGTACTCTATCTGTCCAGAAATATAAGGATATATAGAGTTTGAAATTTGTCCAACAATTTAAGAATTCCCCACCTACTTCCTCATCTCAGCCAATCACAACCCTCTCTTATTTAATTTTCTCACCTACTTCTCTATCTCAACCAATTACAATCATTCTTCACCTCAACCTTAATCTCTAAAAATAAACCTTCAGATATCCTTATATTCTTGGACAGAGGGAATAGTAACTTAAATATGTGCTGTTAGATTGAATTTAAATGGTGTATGGCTCTATATTAAAGTGAATTTAAATGGTGAAATATCACTAGGTAGAATTTTGAGCTTGCAAAGTGGAATAACTAGGGGGTTGTTGAGAAATATCAGTGTGTATTGTAGTGGTTGATCTAAGTCATCTATATTTAGGGATATCAGATTTCTATAGTTCTTTTTTTTTCAGGATTAGTTAAAAAAACTCAATCAGTGGGAGAAAGACTGCCCCACGGCTTTTTACTAAGAAGAAACTTCAGCCAAAGCCAGCCGAGAAAGGCCAAGAACCTTGGTCCCTTGACACGCAAATCCATCCCCCATGATTTGGGCTTTAACCCGTGCTTTGAGGCATCTGCCCCATACATGAGGGTCATCCACCATAAGTCGTTTCTTAACACGTGTTTTAACTAAGGGGCTAGTGAGTGACCTTTTTCAAACCAACTCTGAAATTTGCTCCCGTTGGGAGTCGAACCCCGGCACCAGTAGGTTCTACTAGAGTGCTATAACCACTAGGCCATAGACCCGTTCACTTTAGGATTAGTTCTTATTAGACATCTTTTGTCATTCTCTACTTTGACCACTTGTTTACATTATGTATTGATCGCCAATGTCTTTTATGTCACTTGCCATTTTCATTAGTCTACCTTTTAATTCCCTGTGATAGGTTATGAGCAAACATTCCTGGAAAGACTCAGCCACCCAGCCAGAAATGAAGTACTTTGCTCAAGGGAAAGCGCGACCACCGACATTTGTTGCCTTTATGAGTGGGAAGGTTCAGTTATCTGATACAGATATAAGGTTCTTGACAGAATCTCTCAAAGAAGATTTTGATAATGGAGCGATACCAATCCGGCTTGTACATCGCTCTATTCCTAGAAAAGAGACTGTAAAAAGCAACAGCAGGAATACAAGGCCTAGGATAAATACCAGAATGAGAACAGATAAAAGGACAACAGTATCTGAACCCCACTACGTCATAGAAGTGGTAATGGCTGCTTTGTTAGAAGGTGGACTAGCAGATGGAACAAACTGCTGCATTTCAATCAAAAAAATGTGGCCAGTGGAAAGATTTTTGCTGCCTGCACCGAGGAAGTGATAGCCTTTTGCTGCTTGTTGAGAAGAAACGAAAGCTGGATCAAAATAAGCAATATAACCTGTTGAGAAGAAACGAAAGCTGGATCAAAATAAGCAATCTAACCGTGGTGTGGTGAAACTAATTTCTCCTGAGAACTGTGGAAAGCTGCACCCTGCTTCGATTATCGAAGCCGCAACGGCGTGGTATTGTTTTCAATGCAGCGCAATGGGTTGTCGAACTTTTTTGTGTTGTTCAAAACATGTCAGGACGAAATGTTGTACTCTGTATTGTACAGACAATAGATAAAGATGTTCTGAGTTCTGAAGCTTTACCTAATAGAATCAAGCTATACTTTTGTATACATAATCAGGATGTTAAGGCATTGACCACGTAGCGTGCCAAAGTGGCCAAAACAAGTGAATAACCTTGATACGAACTGAGACGTGCTGGTTGAAACAACGTTTAACGAACTAGTGTTCTGCAGCTAATTAATCCTAGACGACCAAAATCAATCGAGCGGCTCAGATATTTACGATGAGTAGCAGCGTGCAGCTCTGCAGCGCACACCTCCCAGGAGATTAGGAGAGTAATCAGAAGAGGAGAGAAGGCGCCACGAGGTCGTGCGTGATAAGCTTTTTTTGGATAGGAGAGCGTGCTAAGATAATCCCTCGCCGAAGCAAAGCGCAACGTACTCACCCCCGCAAATTCCCCAGATTCCAAGCCCAAATCCAACGGAACGCTCCACCTCACCGGCTCACCCCCACCTCGCCTCATCGCCACCGTGACATTTCAACAGCGCCACTCCCGGAGCCACCGCTCCATCCACCGCCATGCGCCGCGGGCGCTCCACCACCTCCTCCTCCTCGGCGTCGGCGTCCAACCCCTTCCACGCCTTCGCCTCCACCCTCTCCTTCCTCCCCTCCCCCTCCCCGTCCCCCACCTCCGCCTCGCCCCCGGCTCCCCATCTCGCCGTCCCGCTCATCCTCCCCGTCACCTCCGCCGCCCCCGAGTCGAACCGTGGGGCTCAGCCGATGCCGGGCGCGCGGATGGCCGCGGCGTCAGGCGGCAAGACGGGGGGAGGTGGGGGGAAGGGCGGGGGCCCCGCGTTCGTGGGGCAGGTGTTCACCATGCTCGACCCCTCCGGGAACGGGCTCATGGCCGTCACCACCCGCTTCGAGCTCCCCCAATTCCTCGCCAGCAGGTACCCACCCTTCCGTGGAGCATTGTTTCCTGCGCCTAGCTCGAGCTCTAGGCCTCTAGCTCTGTTGCCGCAGCCGTGTGTTGTTGATGGCGCCGCCCTATGTAAGATTGGGACATCCGTTACAGCTAACACGAGATGTCACCTGTTTGCCTGCGTGCGAATTATCCGCTAGACTATGCTGTTCTTAGAAGTGGTTATATTACATAATATAGGAGAAATTTGCTACCTGCTGACCTTGATAGTCTCGTTAGAAGTGGTTCTATTACATTGATAAATCCATCTAACTCAGTGTGCGAATATTGCAACTCCAGCACACTTTTGGGCACATTATCCACCATGAGGACACCAAAATGGTAGGCTGTATTGTTTTGTTCTTTTCTAGAACTTACTGACCATCAGTCAGACCATGGGATTGAGCAATGTATGCAATCCTACACCATGACCTGAAGCAACTTCAGTAAGCTGTAAGCCTGTAACCATAGATGTGTATACAGTGAATATTACTATCATTTGCAAGCTTCTACTTTGTTGGGTTGGCTTGCCTACTTACACTCTCAGATAACAATCCAAATTGTTGATTGTAACATATAGTGGCATCATAATGTATTAGTTGTCCTGCTGAATTGCATTTTTCAAATTTATTTTCTCAGGACTCCTATGTGGTTCAAAAGGATCCTATCACCATTGAAGAAGAGTGAAAATGGTCCAGTATTTAGGTTCTTTATGGATTTGAATGATGCAGGTATTTTCTGTTATGAAATACTCCGTTTTCTTGTTTTGCTTGATGCATCATGAATTAGCATTTATTTATTATGTCTATTGGATTATAGAGGTGGTACACCAGGTACCTTATAGAACAGATCTATTAGGGGATAATTTTGATAGGGGGGATTTTGTACAGATTCTAGTGTTTCAGTTCAAAATTTGAAGTAAATCACATCCCCCCACCCCCACCCCCAAAATAATAATAATAATAATAATAATAATAATAAATCAGGCCCTTATTTTTTGCTCCCCTTGTCCACAAATATAAGCATTCCAGAGTACTACTTGTCTCATCAATCACCTCTATTTAAATTTCTTTTCATCTTTACCTCTAACTCCCTCCCACCTCCATCCATCCCTCATTTAATGAGGGGTACCAAATTATTTTCTCTTCAACCTTAATATCTGCTAAATAACCTAGAAATGCTTATATTTATGGACGGAGGGAGTATATATATAACAGAAAGCCAACTATAGTTGTGTTTTCTAGGTTTCCCTGAAGCCTAGCCCCACAACCCCACCCACAGTCACAGATCCACTCCTTATACATCTGAGACACCAAAAACTTGTAGTCCAGAGTTGCCTATTGGGCAGGCCATTTTCCTCAATTCTTAATTCTTTTTCTGGATGAAGTTTGCTTTATTGTATAGTCATTTCAAGTTTGGATCTCCTATGTCTAGAAATAACTTTGCATTCCTGAGCAAATTTTCCTTGCATCAGTAATATAAATACATCTGATTACTGGCTTTTACGTGACTTAGTTTTTCAAACATTTAGTTATTGCAGGGAATAATTTTAGCTAACTTGGTTTAAAATATTCAGTATCCTATGTTAAGCGGCTAAATGTGCCAAGTGGTATGGTGGGGGCTTGTCGCCTTGATGTAGCATACGAGCATTTCAAGGTAGGTATGGTGATTTTCTTAATATGAGGTTCTGTCTGAATGTTTATGTTATTTTTTGCAGTATGCATTTTTACTTTAGATCTCATAGTATATTTATTTATCACCCGTCGCACCTCACGGACACTATGCTAATCATTTTCATATCTGCATATCAAACATTTAGCATCCTGTGTTCATCATGTTCCTTGTCATTATTATTTTGCAGGAAAAACCTCAAATGTTCCAGTTTGTTCCAAATGAAAAGCAGGTTTGTGCTGAAATATTTCAGTTTTGCATAAATTTGAACATGCCATTTAGAGGCTATTACCTTTTTCCCTTATAGGTTAGGGCTGCCAATAAGCTCTTAAAGTCTCTTCCACAAAGGAGGAGGAGGAAAAAACTTGATGGTGTCCCCGTCTTTAGTTCTCAAAACTTAAATATTGCAGTGGCAACGAATGATGGAATTAGATGGTATGGATTGAATTCTTGAATTTTTAATTGTTTCTTTGAGAAGAATATGTAATTATATTTTTCCACATATGTTCATTATAAACTTGCCAAACATGTGTTCATTTTCCTGTGAGCTGACAGCATTGTGAACCAAACAGCATTGATTTATTCTTTATTCTTAAATTTTACTCTGCATTATGAGCTTGCCAAACAGCATTATGAGCATTGATTTATCCACCTTTTCAGTTTCTTTAATTGTTATTCTGCTGATTTTTGTTTTTGTCTTTTTACATGAGGTGCTGGTTTCTGTCAAATGTCAATATGTCTGGATTACTTACACATGGTCAACTGAAATGTTACTTGTCTTCATGGATTCTTCAGTGAAGTTTCATTTGCCATCTATAGCAGTTCTTGTTCAGAGTAGATGTTCGTATTTGATGATAGGAGAGAAAACATAGGAGATTCTGTAGGTGTATTCAGCATTTGTTTGAAAGCACAACATGAATTTTGCTGCTGATCACAATTTCAGGTATACACCATATTTTTTTGATAAAAACTTGTTGGACAATATTCTTGAAGCTTCAATGGATCAACATTTTCACTCAATGATCCAATATCGCCACACACGGCGTAGGAGAGATATTGTTGATGATAGTTTGACATCAGAAATGATTGAAGAAAGTGCAGACAGCTTCCTTGAGCCCCCAGAGGTACTAAGAACATTAGCTATGCACAAGATGTCTCCAATGTCTTCTATAGATTTTTTGTTCCCTCAAATTGTTAGGAATGTTGATGTAGGTACAAGAATTGATGAATGAGATCGGTCCAGTCGGAATACCGCTAAGTGTTGTAACAAAAGCAGCAGAGATTCAATTTCTTGATGTTGTTGATAAAATGCTTCTAGGAAATAAGTGGTTGAGAAAAGCTACTGGCATACAGCCACAATTCCCCTATGTCGTTGACTCATTTGAAGAAAGGTGCAGCTCCAACACATGTTTAAATTATTTACTGCCTCTTACTTTTTTAATATAAAATTTCTTTGTCGGTTATTAACTTGAGGGAGATTAATTGGCCAAGTTGAGTTAGATAGGTCATGAAATACTTCTATGATTTTTTTGGCATGTTTGAATTTAGTTTTAACTATGCATACCCTGATTATTTCACATATTTAAAATAAGCTACTTCTAACAGCTTGGTAGCTTGAAAGGTTTAGTCTCAGCAAAACTAAAACTGAATATATGATATATGAGTTTAGTAATACTATATAAGACAGGAAATGTTAGTTTAAAAGGTCAAATAGTATTCAAGAAGAATACTTTTTGTTATTTGTAATCGATGCTACAAAGATATGGAGTTATCGATAAAGATATTAGCCTTTGAATTAAAGCGGAGTGAATAAAATAGTGAAAAGCATTTAACATTCTTTGTGATAAGAAAAAGCTTAAAAGCTAAAAGATAAGTTTATAAAATGATGATTAAATCTACAATATTAATATAGTGTAGAATGTTAGCTTATAAAAAAATAACGTTGGATTAGGTTTAAAACGATGTTATACATGATAAACTTGAGGTAGCACCAATTGAAAAAAGCTTATTCAACACTGGATGAGATGGTTTGGACATATTGAAGACCTTTAAAGGTATCCACCCATATATAGTAGAATCATTAGGCACAGCAATAATGTAAGGAAAGACAAGAGAAGACCGAAACTGACATAAGAGCAGTCAATAAAAAAGATACTTGATTTGTTAGAATATTTCTAAAGTATTGTCTTTGAATAGAAGTGTATAGAAAATAATTATTTTTATATCTGAAATCTTGATATGTGTCTTCTATTGTGTTTCATTTCTAGTCTACTATAATATGTTAGTTTAGGATTAAAAGGCTTTGATGTTAATGTTGATGTTTGTAATAGCTCGGTAGCTTGATGACCTTGTTTAGGGTAAAGATAAAGCAAAATGACAAACCTAGTTCCTGAAGAAGGCTGCTAAAACATTGAGATCTGACCTTGAGAAGAAGAGAGGAAAAATGGTCTCTGAGATACTGAAACAAATGATTTAACCTGTCATTTTCTTGTGTGAATACTCATTGATAGCCTACACTAATTTACATAGTTCATCAGTATCTCTTCGTTCTACCTTTTGCTTCATTCATGTGTTTGTTTTGTTCACTCTCAGGACTGCTTCTGCGATTGACAGGGCTGCTGCCACCAGTAGTAGTTTTACTGCTTCAAAGGATGCTGACTGCTTCCAAAATAGTAAACAATCACAAACTTTAGAGTCAGACCTTGATAACAGCATCCTTGGAAAACACGAAAACTCAAACCATGGCCAATCTCATTTCCCCTTCAGCAATCTGCTTCCTAATATATGGCCAGGTCATGATAGAAGTTTCAAAGCACAAGGAAGAGACAGAACATACAGAAGGTCTGTTGTTCCTCATCTTTCCCTTCACTCTTGCTGTCATGCACATTAAGTATACACTGCGAATCATGTCTTCTATACAATCTTAACCTTAATTATGGTTTTTGTGCTTTGGTTCTATCTAATAAGTATCTTCGTTTATTTGTATAATCTTTATTTATATTTATGTGCAAATTTTCAGATCATCTTTCTTTAATGAACAGATGTGATGCCAGCATCAACAATGGTTTACAAGCCAACCCACTTCTCCCCAAAATCACGATGGTTGGTATCTCAATGGGCGAAGGTGGACAAATGAGCAAAGCCAACTTGAAGAAGACAATGGAAGACTTGACTGAAGAGTTAGAACAAGCAGGTGAGACTACTATCTTTAGCGACAAGAAAGACCCACTGTTTGTTGCCAACGTTGGTGATTACTCAAGGATAACTAAGATTAGCTCTACATGAGACTGATGAAGCGCTCCTGGTCCACGTTGCAGCTTATAATCATCCCACATACTGAATTTCTAACAAAACCAGCCGTGATAGTCAGTGTTACTATGCTACTCTGGCAGGACGGATTATAGTAATGTAAATGTATATTACCACTTCCTAGGATTTCCTGATATGGTAAATGTGTGTATTGCCGCTTCCTAGGATTTCCAGATATGGTTATCCGTCATATGGTGGCTGTGTGCATAGAATTTACTGTCCATGTAAGTAGGGCAGAATCTAGAAAGCAAGAAAATATGTTTTGTTCTCTGAGTTATGAACTAGATGGTGAATGAATATATAGCATTGGAACAACATATTCTTAGTTCCGTTCGTAGACTGGAGAAATGCATTAAGGTGCTTTCTTTCGGTAGCTGGATAGTAGCATATGTGGTAAGTTAGACTGGAGAAATACATTAAGGTGCTTTCTTTCAGTAGCTGGATAGGATCTGTGGTAAGTTTGCATGTGCATCTGTGTAGCTAGATTTGCTTTCAAGTTTGCGTGGCTTTGTAGAATACTCCCAATTAGATAATTACGTTATGGCATATTTACCAGTCAATGGGAACGAGTTTGCTAAGGGCATGTGCATCCCATGGGTGATGTCTAGATGCCAAATTGTTGGGAAACATTCAGTGAAGAATATGTTGATATGTGCAATTCCCTCGCAAACATCCAGTGTTTATGGAGAAACTGTAATTGTACGGCACCCATATAAATACTATTCCCGGTCAGGGGATCCATGTCATTGTCCCTCTTTTTTTTAGACTCACGTTGTCCAGTCTTAGGAATTGGAAGGATTAGCCAAGTACTGTGCAGGCGTTTTCAACAACAGTTCACCCCTGGCCTTGCAGCCTTGGCAGGATTGGATTGAGATATGGCGAAATTGTGCCAGGCAAGCTTGATAGATAGCGCTTCCTTGATGATCGAAGCCACCAACCGAAAAACTCATTTGTTCTCGGGTACTTTTCCATCGTTCTCTCCATTTTCAGCTGCGGCAGCTGCAGCATTTGCAGCCTCGTCCAAGCCCATCTTCTGCAGCGCATTCGCAAAGACATCCACATCAGTTGCAGTTATCTTGTATGGCGTGTGGCTGGGACCTGGGAAAGTCCGGGTTTCGACTTCCTGCTTATATTCAGATATAGCCTTGTTGATGGCATGGCCGACATTACCAAACTGTTTGCAGAATTTCGGTGTGACCTGCAGTAGAGCAGCAAGTGCACGTTCAGCTCGGCACAACTCACATCAAAGCAAAGCTGCTTACTAAGGATTGAAAGGACGGTGTCATTTACCTTGGCATGGTGTGGATGTTGCATCATCCCTAGCAAGTCATGGTAAACTAAGACCTGCATTACAAACATACTGACATTAGGGCTTCATAAGCAAACAATGGAACAGGCATTTGCTGCATGAAAGATGAAATTATGTATTTGCAGAATTCAAGCGACTATTGAGCAAAGCATTAAACTTGCATACTCGACAAGGTCTCTTAGCAGATTTTATTGAAGTTATTATTCAAGGAAAATGTACTTGGTGTGCTAAAGGACAATTGCATATGCATTGACGAAATGCTGCCAGAATCAGAATAGATACAACTGGCTTGATCTAAATTATTGAGAAACATGGACATATATCTGTAGAAGTGTAAATTATGACGAATGACTGAACCTGCCCACTGCAGAATGGTCCAGCACCAATTCCAATGGTTGGGATTTGCAATGCTGATGTTGCAGCAGCTGC
Organism: Oryza coarctata; assembly: GCA_030770085.1. Taxonomy (NCBI): domain Eukaryota; kingdom Viridiplantae; phylum Streptophyta; class Magnoliopsida; order Poales; family Poaceae; genus Oryza; species Oryza coarctata. Next base: position 5,734,498 of record CM061462.1, read on the forward strand.
CACAGGAGCTGGCACACACTCCAACACAACTGAGAAGCAACCAGCCTCCTGCAAGGCAAGTGCTGTCTCCACAACCTACGCACACAAGCAGAACAACACGGAGCAAATCTACACATGATCAATCAATATGAATCAGGCTAAGAGTCAAGTTACCAACAGAATGAAGAAAATCACACCTTTACAGCACTATCGACTGTCTTCCCTTGTGGTCGAAATCCACCAAGCACGCTAATAGCCTGTGGCGTGAGCCCAACATGCCCCATGACCGCTATTCCAGCCTCCACAATAGCCTTAGCTGCACTGATTCTCGAGGGTGCACCTCCTTCCAGCTTGATTGCATCCATTCCACCTTCTTTTAGCACCCTCACCGCAGAGTCAACAGCCTATTACGATAAAGCATACACCACGGAAATTCAATGTCTCATATGCGTGCATGCATGTGAAATACTTAAAAATATTTGGCATGCTGATCTTTTGGGTTATTTTCTACAGTTATGATTTGTAATTTCAGCACATGCCAGTGTTCTAAACTTACAAAACAGAACTCCACTGGCAGTTCAAGTTTCAACTTCTCATGTCTGATGGAAAGGTGAACAAAATAACACAAGTCCACATATTTTGTATAAAATAAACTTCATCTGATAGCAGTAGCAGAAACTTTGTGATAAGAATAACCAAGATCAATCAAATTTCTTAGAACACAGAAGACACTATCTGCTTTTGTAATCACTAGGGCGTATTTTTTTTGTGCCTTTGTTGACATCCCCATTGTAGCATACAGATATATAATTGTTAATACCAAACTTTGATAAGCCTTTGCAGACAAGATCGAAGTGACAATTAACTTATGAAAAGAGATCAATTGATATAGAGAAAGAGCCAATCAGACAGATAAATATAGATTCGATTTAATCAAAAATAAAAAATTATTCAGATGAGATCATATCTGAGAAGAAGTCGTGAAAGTCACGACAGGTTGACCGTCTCAACTCAACTTAATACAGACTTTCAGTCCCAAACAAATTGGGGTAGGTAGAGTTGAAACTTAACAAGAATTTCTAAATCACGATTCAGTTACGTCACTAGTTGCTTTTCAAGTATTCCTAGTTAAGTACAAATCAACTTTAGTTATATTCTACTATTTCAAATTATTTTTTATTATCTCTCTCCATGTTAGTTTTGATCTCATTCTACCTTTTTTTATCTTATTATCTTGACTTAACATTTTATAATGTACTGGCGTCTTTAAGAGTTTTTTTAACATGATCAAACCAGCTCAACCGATGTTGAACAAGCTTTTCTTTAATTAGTGCTACCCCTAGTCGATCACATATTTCCTCGTTTTGGACTCAATCTATTCTTATATGACCATAAATCCAACGTAGCATACGTATTTCTGTAACACTCAGTTGTTAAACATAACGTTTTTTTGTAGACCAACATTTTAACCGCCGTTCTATAAAACTTACCTTTTAACTTCTGAGGTACCCTCTTATCGCAAAAGATGTCAGATGCTTGGTACTACTTCAACCAGGCCGATTTGATTCTATGACTAACGTCCGCATTAATATCCCCATCCACCTGTAGCATCGATTTCAGATATTGAAAAGTATTCTTCTTAGGCACCACTTGGCCTTCTAAACTCATATCTCTCTTCTCGTGTGCGATAGTGCCAAAGTCACACCTCAAGTATTCAGTCTTAATTCTACTTACTTTAAATCCTTTGAACTCAAGATTCGACTTATAGTAGATTAAAACATAGGTCGGTAGGTCTTTACGCGATGTTTCATCGGAGTAGCCAGCCAATAAATTATCTCTACACTGAACTTCACGTCTAGTATATCGGTTGATATATATCATCAACGATTAATCTGATATCAATTGATCTAATTCTATCAGATCCAGTCTTATATTGTCTCAGTTTAATCCAATCTATCAAGATTAGTTCTAACGGTACCGTCATCGATGGTCGCAAGGTCCTGTCTCTTCGGGAGATTGGATCTCGCTCTCTGCAGCTTATCGCATATTCTATTCGAAGTATCATCGGCTCTACAGCCAATAAGTCTTTTATTTTATTCCTCGCTATTTGCATATGTCATCATCGTATGAGCGCTAACAGAAGTGTATCGAACTCACAGTCGATAGCTATTTTAACTCTATCGTCACATGCAGCCGATAACAGAAGTCCGTATCGAGCTATCGATCGATTGACTCGATGATCTAACTATCTCTGTCTTCCTCGTCAATTAGAGATTAAATTAACTGGTACGCTCACAACCGAAGACTCTAACGAATTAAAAGATCTGCACTAGAGCTAAGCAGATCTCGCAGACATTCGCGTGTTCGGGTGCGATTGCATCAAACCCCTTTTGGCTAACGCTTGATCGCCCTCTCGACACACCTCTTCGTCTGGTCCTATCTCCTCCGCATGCGAACAATGATACTGCAAGACAATCCAATATTATTCTTCCTGCATGAACTCGCATAGCTAGTTATTTTCCCAATAGTAATCAAGAATAGAAAAAAATAGTGAGAGTTACGTAACGGATCTATCAGATCAAAATTCAGACGTGGAACGAAATTAATCGGCAACGCGGCGGCATAGCAGCGACTTCCCATCTCCACAGGATCGATGGGGGGAAGAATGAGAGAAACGCGTGTTGGGGGTAGGCGGTACCTGCGTGGAGGAGGACTCGTAGCACCCGAATGGGAGGTCGCCGACGAGGAGCGGCCTGGTCGCGCCGCGGGCCACGGCGCGGCAGTGCTCGAGCATGACGTCGAGCGAGATTGGGAGCGTGGTGTCGTGGCCGTGCACGACCATGGCCGCCGAGTCCCCGACGAGGCAGACGTCGATCCCGGCCGAGTCGACGTGCACCGCGGAGGGGTAGTCGTAGGCGGTGATGACGGTGATGGGCTCCCCGCGGCGGTGCTTCCCGCGGAGCGACGTCATCGTCACGCGCCGCGCCGCCGCCGCCGGCGACGCATCCTGCGACCGCGGCCCGCCGTAGACGGTCGACTCCGGCACGTTGCTCAGCCGCCGCCGCGCCAGGTGCCGGAAAGCCTGCCGCATCAATGGCGTGGTCGCGTAAGGCGGCGCCGGTGCGTGTGTGGTGATGGGGACGAGGCGAGGCGGCGAGAGGACGGGACTAGTGGGGATACCGAGAGGTGTTGGGTGGGGTTGCGATTGGGACTTGCGTGAAAAGGGGGGCCAGATTAATTGTCCAGCTGTGTCAGTGTCCATGTACAGTCACGAGTGAATCTGGGGCGTGTGATCCGACCGTTGGAAAATACCGCTGTACAGGTGATGTTTGGTTGGACCGTAATACAAATACCGTAAATGTTAATGAGGCCAATTGCAGAGTTAATGGAAAACGTTAATGAGGCCCATTGGCTGTCAGCCTGTCACGGCGGCAGCAGACCAGCAATCCACCGAGAATCCTATTTAGCGCATATGTGCCGTAGGCGCACACTTACAGCTCACAAGAGTCCTTCTCCCGATCCACTCAGCTTCCTTCTATCCCCTTTTGGCAACATCAATCTGCGCCTGTCTCTGGTCGCCGCCCCCATCCTCCTCTCCGTTTCCGGCCACCCCCATCCGGCCATCCCTCCCCATCTCCCTCTCTATCCCTGGCTTAGCTCCTCCGTCCATGCTGAGTCCGCTCAACCCTAGCCACCGAGCCATGGGGACTCCGTCGTCTCCAGCAGCCCCGCCACCACATGCCGCATCGGCGGCCTCTACAAAACAGGAGGAGCAGCGGCAGGCACCCGCGAGGCTGCGACGTGACCACGGCTACAGCGGTGACCTGGAAGACGATGACCTTTGAGGAAGAAGGAGAAGAAGGATTTGAGTATTAGATGAAAGTTTTATATTTCTTAATTGAAGGTTTTGTGATTTTGGGATAAAAGTTTTAAAGTTGAATCGAAAGTTTTTGTGGTTTTGAGATGAAAGTTTTAAAGTTGAATCGAAAGTTTTTGTGGTTTTGAGATGAAAGTTCTTGTGATTTTGAGATGAAGTTTCAGACTCGAATCAAAAGTTTTTTTTTTTGTGATTTTGTGATGAAAATTTCAGACACGAATTTAAAGTTTTGAGATTTTGAGATGAATATTTTCATATGTTTGAATTGAAAGTTTGAGGCAAGTTGAAAATTTTGAAGACCGGGGAGATTTCCAAATCGCAGTCCAACTCCTCGGTGCGAGAGGAGGCGCGCCGTGAAGCAGAATCGGCAAGGGGGCCGCGCGTGCGCGACTTGCGCCGCTAGCGCAGCTGCGCCAACTAGCAGCCCCCGCAGTCCACTCGAGAAGAAACGGCGGAAGACCGATGTGATCGAAGGCAACGGAGCCTCCTCGGTGCCTTCACCGTATACCTCTCCGGGCCTCCGCGGCGAGGAGTGCGTACACCACCATCTTGACCTCATCCTTCTTGGCGCCAGAGGAAGCCGCCATCCGCTAGAGTAGGAGGGCAGGGGAACGTGTGCTCAGGGAGGAACTCCTCGGGACGAAGACGTTGAGAAGTCTGGAACCTCGTACTCGCAGAGCTAGCGGTCGCGGAAGATCAAGAGGCGGCAACACGCGAGTCGCGACTCGCGAGGATGCCGGCGTTTCACAAAGACGGAGGAGGTACTAGGAACGCACGCTGGAGCTCCGTATCGGTAAGAGTTAAGACGTGGGCTTGGCACAAGATCAGTTTTTCATTGAGCCAGTTTTTGGTTGCAGGGTATTTTGATTTTAGCCCATCTAAGGTTGCGTTCGGACCAAACAGGTTCGGATCGTCTCCTGCCTGGCATGGATTATTAATTAAATATTAACTATAAAAAACTTTTAAAATATATTAATATATTTTTAAAGTCACTTTCCTATAAAAATTTCTTTATAAAAAATGAAAACGAGGATGAGGGAAGATGACCGCCAAACACAGCCTAAACCTAACCAATGTAAGGGTTTCTATTCATGCTAGTAACTGATATTGCCAAAATCAGCCCCAACCAAACAACTTCACATAGTGTGTATGACAGACTGCACATAAATCACATTTTAGAGTAAACTAGCCTAGTTTCTTACGCAAATTAAGTGGACCTAGATTGAAATTTGATCGAGAGTAGAATGATGGGTGGTGCGTAACTCTTTTCTTGTGTTCTATAATGATAGGCTCCGCTCGGCAGTGTTGGCAATTGCTGCATGAAGCAAATCTCTCTTCTAATTAGCTATGCAGTGTAGCTAAAGCCAGCATCCTCCGAGCATGCCATGGTTGTATTTTGTATATACTACATCTATGATGATACGTAGTTATCATGATTAAACAGTGTGTACTCATCATTTTATCTAATTAACATGGTCTAGGCCTTCAAAGTGAACATGATGATTCATTTTAGTCCTTTTTCTAGTATCTAACATATTTTTTGCATGCTCTAATATAATATTTTAAATTTTACAAAACTGCTGACTATCTATCTAAAAAAAATTACTTTTCTACAAATTTTGCTGAACACATTCCAAAACTACAACAATAGCATATGAATTTATTACAGAATTAGAACTTTGTTACCAACGGAATCTGTCTGATAGGTTAAGTGCACTCGCCATACATACATCATGCATACAACACTCACGTTATACTTCCTAAAAAGCACAAGATCCCCATCCATGGTCAAATACACCTAAAGAAGGATCATAACACTGGATGGGTCTTCACTCTTCAGATTCAGCTTCAATCAACAATCTTTTTTTTTGCGATAAATCAAACCATTGCTATTCATCAATGCTAGGAACAATCAAGCATAGATCTTGTTTAGCTGCGGCGTTCCATTTACCTCTTTCTCTGTATTTTGAACGGCAGCTGCTGCAGCATCAGCAGCCACATTCAGGCCTTTCTTTAGTAGCGCATTCAGAAAGGCATCAACGTCTGTGGCAGCCAGTTTATAGGGCGTGTGACTAGGACCTGGAAACGAGTGGGTTTCCACCTCTTGCTTGTACTCAGATAGAGCTCTGTTAATGTCGTCTCCAATGTTACCATACTGCTGTTTACAGAATTTTGGCGTGACCTGCAGAGGTAGTCAGGTAGAGTAGAAGTTCGGTAAGCTCAAGGAAAATCATAACACAGTAAAATGGTTTAGGAAGGATCAGTAAAAGAAGGTGGCACTTAACTTGGCATGAAGTGGGTGTTGGAACGTCCTTAACAGGTCATGGTAGACTAAGACCTGCCGTAGAAATTCAAATATGTTGGAACGAGGAATCTGATTTCCAGTTTTCAACATGCTTTACAACAAAAACATTATATTTATTGATATCATGTTTATCAAATATGTAACCGTTGTTGAATATGTAGGTTATTTTTTAATTATAATAGCATAGATTAAAAGAGAAGTTTACAATTGTTGACGCGAAATATGTCGATGACTCGTGTTGTCACACACGGAAGTCTATAAATCTGTTTAGCTCCAGTATAGGTCTTTAAACTCTTTTGCGTACTTTGTTTGATGAGGTAAAGTGTACCAATCAATTTGGCATTTCAATTGATAATGAAGATAGAAAGAATTAGATCAACAAGTCAATCGATCAATAAGCCGATATAAACTCCTGCTATCGGTTGGATTGCTGATATGAGTTAAAACAAACATCTGCCAGGGATCCGATGTAGTTATAAAGCAAATGATGTAAATATTGAAACTCATAACGAAAATAAATACATTAATCAAAGGTTCGATGTAAGCCGATGCGATGAAAAGAGAACAAAACCTACTACCCCACGATCAAAGGTTAACAATAATTTTGATAGATCATACAAAACTCAGACGGTATAAGATTGAAATAATAAATCTAGATCGATTGACAGTAGATTAATCGCAACATGAATATTTATTGGCTAATAAAAGATAACTCATCGGCTAACACTCCGATAAAACATTGCATAAAACCTATCAACTAAATAGGATTTAACCTATTAACATCAGTCTAATAGATCGAACCTAACCGAGACAGTATCAAACTATAGATAATAAAAAAATATATCTAGCCAATGGATCCTACGCAAATGTAATTGATACACTAGATTAATCTAAAATATCAAAACAATAGTCTTAGAATAAGCTAATGAATCAAGATGAACTGGCAATAGTAGTCAAACGAACTAGAATAATCTAAAAGATCGAAATGATACAGGCTTACACAAGACTAATCTAACCAATACAACTACCAGGTGGCAGAACTTACCTCTTCACCGGAAATCAAACTTAACCAATATAGCCCCGTGTTAAGAGCTCAAACCCTCCGAAAAAAACCTAAAGAACTCGAGTGGTATTGTATTGATCGAGAGATATTTTACAAGACCCCAAGATGTTTGAATTTATACCTTAAGATTACATAAGTCCTAGGCAGTTATAATATCCATAGTAACCACGAAACAAACACTTTCGAATAAAACATACACTAACAAACATTTCTAATTACAATACAATCTTACCTAATTATAATAGATATTTCTAAAGATAACTTATTTCTTTGCTTTCCACGAACCGCCCTAGACTCAATCATTTGCAAGCTAATCGATCCATCCAGACTCAAACTCAAACATGACAGCTGATCTATCAACCATTTGCTCCAACTGATCCATCACCATCGGCATTTGTCAAGAACCATCAGCTTTCATCAAACCCACCAAATTGCCATACCGATGCGCTAATTCGTGCCAATTTTTCATGTTAACACATGCCCCCCAATTTTGGAGTATGAGAGTTCATGCTTCAAAATTATTTTCTTTAGACTCCCACGACTCTGATATATCCTCCTTTGCTTCTTGCAATCGGCTTTCATGAACCGATACTATTTATATCAGATGCGTTAAGCTCTCAAACTCTTTTGAGAAAAAACTTCTTTTTGATATGACTCAATAATTCTTAGAAGACTAGCTCTGCTAATTATTCATCACTCAAATTTAGGCTATAGCATCGGCTCCGGACATCATGGAATCGTTGAATATATTCTAGAACTGATTCCTCCATCTTTTGATTTACCAATATCAAATATGTGAACCGCATCTTGTGGACCTCAGCAAAGAAATTTTCATAAAATTGCTTTTCTAAATCGACTCGCCTTCTGATAGAATTTGGTGGCAAAGATGAGAACCATATGAAGACCGATCCTGATAGAGACAAAAGAAAAAAAATCTCACTAGCAAAGCATCCTCAGTCGATGTTTCTTCACATTGAGCTAAAAACCAACTTATATGCTCCACAATGGAAGTATCGTCTTACCCTACGAACTTGGAGAAATTTGGTATCTCGTATCGGTATAGCAACGAAACTTTATCAAATCACTCATGGTATGAGCGCCGATACATAAAATTTCCCTCCTTTGGTTTCAAAACAAACTGTTCCTTCATCACTTCAACTATCTTTGTAATCCACTCATTATCTCCATTATGCTACCCCCGAGCTGAAAATAACCATCAGGTTGATTTAACATCAGCATCTGTGAACCAATGTTTGCCAATGTATAAACTAGTGGATCTTGAGTAATTAATACATCCACTATTTTTCTAATCAAGTCCCAAAGAATATTCATCAACCCTCCAGATTGATCGATCAGTACGTGACGTATAGCTTCATCAACTAATTCTTAGGCAAATTTCTGTGGACTTAAAGATATAGGTTGAGTTGTTTTACCGATCAGAGTTAGTCTTGTAAACTGTGTCTTCTGGATTGGTCCTTGCCGCATAATGCTAAAAGCTTCCAAGTAGAGTTTCTGTAAATCAGCGACAGAGTGCTCCACTTCGTCTTTATTCCTCTGTTAATTCCTCTAATGTGACTGGAACTGCAATCTCTTCATTGAATTCTTTATCATACATGTTAATTTTCAAGATTTGGTCCCACCGTGCGCTAAAAATGTGTTGACGCAAAATCTATTAATGACTCGCATCGTCGCACATGGAGGTCTGAAAGTTCTACTTAGCTCCAGTGCAATTCCTTAAGCTTTTTAGCGTCATTGGCTTAATGAGGTACAGGCATGCCAATTAATTTGAACTTCTAATTAATAAGAAAAATATAAAGAATTAGATTAACGAGCCAATCGACTGATAAGACGATACGGACTCCTACTATCGGTTGAATTGCCGATAAAGGTTAAAATAAACATCGACTAGGGGTCTGATGCAGATATAAATCAAATGATGTAAACATTGAAGCTCATAATGAAGATAAATGCATCGGTTGAAGTTCTGATATAAGCCGATGTGATAAAAAAAACAAAACATACTATCTCACGGCGCTAACGTTATTAACAACGATCTTGATAGATAGAACTATACCAAAATATTATAAGATTAAAATAGGTTAATAGTAGATTAATCGTAACATAAATATTTATTGGCTATTCATCGGCTAATAAAAAATAACTCATAAGGTACAAAGTAAATGGAGGTTATAATAGTATGTGTTTCCTTCACTACTGCTAGCATCTGATAAGGTAAATGCGAGTCTACAACCAACGGTCACTTGGTTTAGGGCACTACAAACCAGGAAATGTGGTTGTGAATTCATTGTTTATGAGGGCAATCTTTTCAAGGGTATGGCTACAGCTGCAGGTACTCTTGACACATTTCAATTTGGTGCTGTAAGAACTCCATTCATGCCGAGTATTTTCAATGCTTCCAATCGATATCGGCACCTTAGAAATTGATTTGAGTTCACAAGGAAGAGATGCCAAAATTGATTGATACGACTAGCAGATGGTAAGCTTGATCTTTGGAATCTTCTCATGGTGAAAAGACGGTTTGATATTCTAGGATCTCTGCCCTTGCTTATGGCTATCCCAATGTGTGCCCTGTTACAAGTAAACAAGAACACACCAAAGCAGATTGCAAGCCAGGACATAACTTCTGTACTTGGAGATATTGCTTCTACTCTGGCCATAATGAGACAGATTCATATTCCATAATGAGACTGCTATTGAAAGCTACACAAGCTGCATTTTTGTGGTACAGAGTCCTGTTGACAAGCTGACAATATTTTGCATGCCGCTGAATGTTTTAGGACAGCATGAACACAATAGACAGTTCAGTGATTCTGTATTACAACTCTGGACAGCCATTACAGGAAAATGTTACCACGTGCAGTTGATACATAGCTTTGGAAGGGGCCTGTTCAGATTACTTATCAAAGTAATGAAGATGCCGTGGGATACAGGCGGTGAAGGCTTCTCAAAATCATGTCGGCTTGAGGCAAGCCGAAATTCAAGGTGACGGGGTTGTTAGCAACCAACTGGGCTGCACCATGGGCTGGGTCAGCCACTCGTCAAGAAGCCCAAGCAAGCCCAAATGTGCAAGGATACAAAAGCAGGACCAGCACTTTCAGGAAGGTATCGAACAGAAGAAAGGCCTCGGCGGCTAGGCGAACGGCGGCGGCGACCTGGAGGCCAGGCTTGACTCCTTGTCGAGCATCCTTCTCCTTCTTCCATCTCTCCATTCCCTAGCTTCTAGAATCTTCTAGTCCCTTGTATCCTCTCCGTCTCCACCTCCAACCTTCCTACTGTATTCGGATATTTGTTGCTATTTGCAATTCGTGTTTGGGTTCCTGTTGTTGAGCTGAGAGAGAAGAGGTCTCTTAACACGCGTGCTCTGCTTTCTAGGCTGGGCCTCAATATAGGCCTAGTTTTGTTCCATGGGCTCCGGCCCAGTAGCTTCCAATGCCATGAACTATTCACCTTCTCATCTCTGCTTAGATGGTGACTCTACATGCTCTGCTTTCTAGCCTGGCCTAAATACAGGCCCAAATTTTTTGCCATGGGTTTCAGCCCGGTAACTTCCAAGCCCACGACCTTTCACGTTATCATCTCTGCTTAGATGGCGACTCACTCTTGCAGTCTTGCTCTGTTTATTCATCCCTGCATGCAGCATGCAGCCTATAACGAAGAACAGGGTTGGCAAGATCATCGTTCTTCGTGTGCTTCCCTGTGTCCTTCCGTCGAAACTAGTCGCGTGGGATGAACTATACTTCCGCTGCACTGCTACCAATTAACAACTTACTACCATAGAACTATATTTAACTGCATACATGCATGTACTGCGAGCCGAAAGAACAAAACGTGGACAGACACCTATCCCTCTGATATAGGAGTAAATCTGTTGCAATGTAGGCACCAATGTTAGCAGAAGAACAGACAGGACCCCGTCAGATTTTGAAACTGAGAACGCCTCTCCAATTCAAATGCCCACTTCCATTTTAAACGCATTAGCTAGCGTAGATTGCAAGAGATTGATAGACAAGATCTACTACTGAATCTTTCCCCTGCTAGATACACACAGATACATAATTTGATTCCTGTATACTGCCATCGTCTTCCTCGTGCTCTGCAGCATCATGCGCTCGTTCATGCATGGATGGCTAGCTTCGTTGTCCAGGTACAGTGATCTCCCTTCCTCTCCACCCAGTACTGCTGATTGGAACCTCCACGGATAAGTTTTTCAGAGTTTTTCCCCTTATCTAGATTGCCACTGTAGTTGCCCTGTGATGTGTCCACGTACGGCGCTCTGTCCGAGCTAGATCCATGGCGTTTCCGGACACCGGACAGAACATGTCTCCTGCAGAGATCGGTCAGTGCGATTAGCTAGCCGAGCAGAGGGCGGGGTGCGACAGCCTCTGCCGCTGCGTGCAGATTGGCAGCAGCGCCCTACGAAAAGGGGGCCTCGCACATAGCTCTCCGGGAGGGACGAGTCTCTGCTGCACATTCACGGCGTCGCGTGAAGGCGTACGTGCGTGCACTGAACTTTCACCGGATCTAATCCACTCGGAAGTGTCACTACCACTAACCAGATGGAAAAGTTGGGTAGTGCAATTAAATCTCTTCCTGTAAATAATCTCTTCCTGACAGAGTCACCCAGAAGCTTAGTTATATACTTGTATCAGGATAGTAGTTTGATTGGTTAGCAGAGTTCAGAATAGAGAAGAGTGAGCACCTTGCACGTCGATGGTAGTGGCCATGTTGTCTGAATCTGAAGTGCTGGAGTACTTGCTAATTGTTCAACTTGAGCTTGCACGTGATACGAACACACTAACATATACATAAGATAAGCTAAGGTTTGTTTAAAAAGCGGGATTGAAAAAAACGAAGGAATAGAAAAATACAGGATTTTAATAGAAATATCAATATAAAACAGAGAAATATAAAATATTGGAATGGTTGTTTGATTAGGTTGTCGGAAAAATACAGAAATCGGATAAGAGAGATTGACTCAAGTCTGTTAAGTTTAGAGAAATTTTAAATCATATGAATAAGAAAAGTAGATAAATAGGAATGTATATATATGAATTTTTTAAGAGGTTTGAGTGAATGTAAAATTTTCTATGTTTTAAGGATAAATTCTTTTTGTTTTCCTATACTTCATTCTTATAAACTGAATAACACTTATAGGAATAAATCCTTAAGAATGCAAATCCTTTGTTTTCCTCCAAAATGAATAAGTCTTCAAAGAAATTTTTTCAAAAGTTTGAAGCTCTTGCTAGTTCCTTCAAAATCTTCATAGAATTGACCATTGAAATTTTAAAGGAAATGATATGATTCAATCATTAGTTTAAAAGGCATTCATAGGAATCTTTCCTATAAAATTAAAATTGTCTAAATTTTCTATGTTTTTTCTATAAAATAAAAAGGAAACCTAAGAAAGTTTAGTTAATTACTGCTGTTATGGAAGTAGATTGGTACCAATGCCTAACAGGAATCCGAAGTGATCGAGTGAGCTCCCCCGAGGTAGGTGGCAAGATCTGAACAAAATAAAATACTCAAGCAAGATTCAACGTACACCGGCTGGTACTTGCTCTCTAGCTACTAGGCGCTACTCCAATAAACATGGTTTAAGTTCTCTTCTACTGTTCTCTCCTTGCAAATGGCCGTAACTTTATTAACAAGTGCTAGTGACAGGGATCAAAAGGTGCAACAAGGTGAGCGAAGCGTTTTTTTTTCCTTTTTGCAACAGCGGTCGGTATCTTTGCTACTACATGTCACGCCATCGCTTGTGGCTGTCGGGGGAATCAGTGCACTGTAGTGGCGTTCACGGCGGCGTCGCGTTGTATGCATGGTGGTGAGACGCTGTAGTCACTTGCGTGTAGTGTAGTGGTAGCACCGAGCAGCTAGCGGAGCCGACCAGAGAGATTCCCGCGCCACCCATGTGCAGTCACCGAAACTGGTGAGAGACTTCACGTGTGACGCTGTACTACTGTAGCAGCAGTACCGGCTGCAAGTACTCACGTACGCTCCGGTCCCCGGTTTACCCGCGCTACAATAGTCTCCTCCATGTAGACTTTTGAAGTCCTCTCCTCTCACGCATAAGCACAAAATCCGCGCCCGATGAGAAAAGGTTTTTGCATCGGCGTGTGCTGGTATTCTTCTCCACAGATTCGGCCTTCAAGATTTTGGGTGAAGTCTACTTTTTTTGTATGTTGTATATACTTGTTCGATCGGTTGCAAGTTTTTATCTAAGTTAGCTTTGGACACTACATTTAGCGCGTGGCCCGTTTAATTAAGTCAAGTTTGGCACCACAATTTAGCACACATAAATATTGTGGGAAATAAACCAAGATACCGAACAACCTTGACTATGATTTATCCCATACATACATACATGACGGTTGAAATGACAACATGACGCGTATTATTTAAATAATGAAACCTATTTCAGCTTTGCTTAAAAGAAAATGTAACCAATTGTTACAGTGTTTACAAGATGAACAATAACGAATTACGAAAACACAAAAATGATATATACTAGTAAGATGTTATATAAAACTTATAAAGTCACCAACTTAGCAACTGTTTCAGCATAACTAGCGGAAAGGGTTTTATATTTGCCAGGTCGAGAGCAGCGGTGGCAGCATATATGTTTGCCTATGACCACATGCTAGAGGAGGACAGTGGACGTAGGTGAGGGCACAGTATTTAAAGTGGTTAGGAGGCAATGGGCATAACCAACGCAGACAAGGAAGAAAATGCAACACGAAGGATTGCGTAGTAGGGGAGGAGGAAGAGTGGAATGGAAGAGGGCAGTGGTACGTAGTACTTGCCGGTGCTAGTGGCAAGGTGGGGCATCTTCGATGTTGTAGTTTTTCTCTGGTATATACATTGGATAATGTTAACCAGAATGTATATGTGCTTCTTTATAGAGAGAGATATAAGATATTATACCCATTGAATTACAACAGAACACCGCTGCCTCTTAAGTGATACTAGAAGCGAGGTCTATACTCTATACATGTGTTTGGGAGGACAATAAGATTACTTTGATCTGATCTTAATGGCTAAAAAAATCGTGTACAAAAGTCAAAGATCAATATAGCCACTCCATATGCCATCTGTCCTTAAGTCTTACTCTAACTCGTTGAGGTGTGTACTGCGTCCCTGTATATATTTGTCAATCTCAGTACCACTCTGCTGATCATTCCCAAATCTAAGTAAACAACACAAATGCATGCAAAACAGAATCCCCGCAGACCGCGGCTGCTTGTGATAGAACAAGTTCTTCCAATTTGCACAAGTCGTCCGAACACCGAGCACACGTACGCTAGTACTAGCACAAAGCTGCAGCCTGCACGGCAGAGCAGGCACAGTGATTGTCAACTTGCAGTAGGTTTAGGTGATAGCACATCATAACTTAATGTGAATGGAAGTATGGGCCCCATAGGGGGCCCACATTTTAATGGCCTAATTACTGTTTCCTACTAATATTGTAATATCCTCTGACGCCTGACCACAGCGTTACTAATAGTAGCATGACATGGTACCTTCAGGAACAACAATTAAAATCTTTACAGGGATACTATATTCTGATTAAACAAGTGAAACACGAAGAAGACTCCTGCCTCATGAACAGCTACTCCTACTAGTAAGAGATGAACTAAAGGCTGGGAGTTTTAAAACCTCTTAGAGACAAATCCAGCATCCTGGGACCCTTTTTGTTCTCTGAAATCATTAGCAGTTTGGAGCAAGGCGGCAGAGTCACCATCAAATCATCAATCAGAGCCGAGCCCCGCCTTAAAGCAAACAGGAGCATTCCATTCCTGAAAATAGCTTATCATGATCAAGCAAGCTCTCATGCAGCAGCCGCAAACAGTGGCAGTAACTCTCATGCGGTTCACTATGTGGACCGCGGTTTTCCTACACTTGGCAATCTCACAACCCGTATGGTGGCTGCGATCGAGGAGACGATTTCCTCTCGCCTCCTTGTCATCAGCGCCACGCCAATCAAGTAATCAACCATCCCGTCACGCCATTCCCGGCCTCGCTCGCACGAACGTCCATGCAGAAGCTATGCTTTCCAACGCGCGCGTCGTCGTCGCCTCGACATGTTGGTGTTGCCGTCTTGGCTTTAGCCTTGGCGTCCCTCCCTACCCAAGGCGCGGCCGTAGTGCACAGAAGACGCTCGCGTCCCCCATCGGTGCATCCGTGCATGCGCGCACCGTGCCTTTGTCCCCCCGCCGGCCGCCCGCCTCGCCGTGCCGTAACCACCCAACGCGCCAACAATGAGCTCGACGGGGTGGAACACATCATATGCCAAGAGGGGCACACACGACTGCCGGTCGTATGAGAGCGCCTCGTGTAGTAGCAAATGATTCAGGCGCGTACGTAGCGTCTCCTGCCGTGACACCAGCCGGCACGCCGCTATCAGCAGGTGCAGCCGCCGCTGCCAGCCAACCGAGCCGGCCGGTCTCCCTCACCGGGCCTGTCTCATCTGTACCTAGCTTGGCCGTATGTATTGCCCGCTAATAATGATCTTCCCCTGGGACCGACGCGGCGCATGTCTTGTAACAGTTTAGGACCTTGGTTGTTGCAATGCAAGAGGGATGGAATGCGAAAGACGTACGGATGGATGGATGGCGAGGCGTGCACGGAGCCCACAGCCATGGCGACGGAATAGCTGTGGACGTGCTGTGGTAAATGCTCAACTGACCAGTGCTGCTGCAGCTTTAACTTCGGCTCCGATCGGACGAGTGCTGAACCACCCCATCATCGGTGGACACGGACTAGGAAGGCTAGCGCTTGCGTGCTCGCAGCATTGGATTCCCCTGCTCGTGGATCGGTGGATACGCTTCACGTTTATGCACGGAGGGATCGAGCTAGTCTGACATCATCTATACTAGTGGAGTGATTAGTCATGTATACACCACTCATCTAGATCTAAGAAAGTCAATGCGGTTCTCCAAATCTTGCCTTAGTTGATGAACGAGCGCCTGCCTGCGTCAGGCTGACGACCATTGCCCACCGCAACAAACGAGCAAGCTTCTGGTACGTCCAAAAAGGCTTAACAGCCGGCGCCGTAGATCCACTTTCCGAATCAATGCCGACGCAGGCAGCAGTAAGTACGGTGTGTGTGGGTCGATGCCACGTCGTAGTAACGCCTAGTAGGCTGGTAGTGCGTAGCTTCTGTCACGTACCGCGCCCTGTAGTATGTGCGTATATATAGTAGTGTATATAGTAGGCTGGCAGTGCAGCGGCTGTATTTACACGGGCGGTAGTACGCTGGTGACTCGTAGAATATGCCCAGCTACGCGTCGCGCCAACCCGCGAGCCTACGTGCCGCCCCGCCCGCGGGCGCGCGGGCGAAAGCTGCCCATGCCACCGGCCAGGCCGGCCGGCCACCCGTCACGCACCGCCCGCGGCGTCGTCGTCTCGCGCGACCGGCCCGCGCCGTGACGAGATGGCACGAACGCTATTTGCGCCCACTCCACGCGCGGCCGCGCGACGTACGTGCGTGGGTGGCCTCGGCGCTGTCGCCTTTCGCGGCGACCGAGGCGGGCGAGATCCCGCACAACCGGCAGACGCGACGGCACGGCACGCCCAGCGGGGACGAGACGAGATGCCTGCCGCGACGGACTTGACGGAAAGATGATGTCGCGCGGGGGGTGTGAAAAAAGCGGCTGTCGCTCGCGCGCGAGGGCGCGGCGCCTTATGTCGAACGGAAACAGATTCGGGAGTGCAAACCGGACGGGGAAAGCACGGTGCAAATCAGCTTTTCTTTTGTCTCTCGGGCTTGGTTTTATGCCCGAGTTCCACACACCGACACACGGCAGGCATACTAGTGGTAAAGCTCCCCGTCCGACACAGCCGTCTTTTCTCCGTCTTTTCTCAGCAATACGATATTGTGACACAAGACAACCAAAGTCACACGATAAGCCTAGCTACACCCCCACATGAGTGACACCATCGCATGCACAAATTGTGATGCATTAAACGAGCAAGAATGAGTACACTCCGACCAATGCCTGATACTAGTACTCCAGTGTCCAGTGTAATACTGCTAGTAAACGGGATTACGACGGGCAGGATTGCAGAAAGGGGAGCAATTTATACTAGAGAGCGACTTCACATGGGAGAAGGAAATATTTTACATGCATACTGCTAGCTAGCACTACCAGATTATTGAGCTAGGACGGCGGCGAGCAATTACTGATAGGAACAAGATAGGAGTTCATCGCGGCCAAAAAGACAATCTTTTGCCACGTTAAGACAAGCCGCACACATGCACGTTTTTTTTATCACGGCATCACGTGTTCGATATCAACAACTAATAATACTACTACTAGCGTCTAAGCTACGGTTTGAGCACGGCGATCACCGTTTGTCCGTAGCGGCGAATCGGCCTGTCCGAGTCAAGCGCCGCCGCCGCCGTCGCCGCCGCCGTCCTTGGTGTCGACCCTGCCGCCGTCCCTCGTGTCGCTCATGGACCGCAGCAACGGCGACTCCGACCCTACAGCGAGAGATGTTACTACGTTGTGTGATAGTGTTACTGGGAAGTGGGCCATCGGGGTGTGGTGATGGTGATGGTTACCTTTGGAGGCGTTGAAGGAGCGTTTGCAGTGCGCGATGGCGCTCTGGATGCCGTCCTGCAGCTGCAGCAGCGAGTCGTCGCGGCGCTGTGGCTGCTGCCCAGCGGTGGACGTCGGTGGCGGAGGCGACGGCGAGGGCGCGGCGGCCACGGCGGAGGACGCGGACCGGCTCTTGACGAGGCGCTTGCAGACCTGCTTCAGTCCTGCCGGGACGCTGGCGCGTGGCGCGCGCACGCCGCAGGCGACGACAACCGGCTGCGGCGGCGCTGGGGCCGCCGAAGCGGTAGGAGGCTGGGAGGGGGCCGGGGAGGGGGAAAGGGAAGGTGACGGCGAGGGGTCGGGCTCCAGGTCTGTCTCCTCGCCCTCGCTGGCGCCGGCGAAGCGGAGGCGCTCGCCGTAGCGGCGGGAGACCTTGACGTAGAGTGGCTTGATCTTGTTCAGGTACTTGAGCAGCATCTCCTTCGCGAAGCGCCGCTCCTCGGCGGTGATGGCCGCCGCCTCGGGAGTCTGCAGCGCCTGCACAGCCGGCCTGGCTGCGCCGGCGCCGGCGTCGGAGGTGCGAGAGCTATTGTCGCGCGTAAAGAGCGAGACGAAGGGCGCGTCGTCCACTCGGAACTTGATCAAGAAACGGTTCGTCTTCGGCGCCAGGGAACCGCCGCCGCCGTTACATTCCGCCGAGGCAGGGACCTTCAGCTTCCTGAGCTTCAGCAGCAGCACCCGGAACTTGGTCGCCGGCCGAAGGAACGACGCCGGCGGTGGCGCCGCCTCCGAGACCAGCTCCACCACCTTCGCGTCCCCGGGCTCACCACCCGCCGCCACCGCGTCGTCCACGGCCACCACCTCGCCGCCGGACGAGACATCCCCTGCGACAGAAAAGTTGAACTCGACCCGCTCCTCCTCCGTGTCCGACGCGGCACTCTCGTCTCCGGACACCGCGAACTCCAGGTCAAAGAACGACGCGTCGTCATCCACCTCCCCTCCTCCGCCACCACCACCTCCGCCGTCTTCACACGCTAACGCGGCTATGGTCGTGGCCGCCACGGCCCCGCCCCTGTTGCCGGCAACTGCGCCGCCGCGCAAGAACTTGAGGAAGGTGAACGACTCCATGTCACACAACACAGCAGCCGCAGTAAGCACACTTGTTTCTTGCTCACTACTACTAGCTCTTACTCCTACCTACTGCCTCAACACTCATGAAAAGACTCTTTTGGGGAGCCTTTTGAGGAGGGGAGAGGTGGGAGGGGGAGGAAGAGAGAGGTCGGAGAAGGTCGTGGTGATGGACCGGCGGTGCATTAAGGACTAATAGATGAGCGGAGCGAGCGGGTCCGTGAGGCAGTGACCTCGCTTGGGCTGTAGCTCTGCGGCGGCCATGCGCCCGGGCGTCCGTGCCGAGGTGCTCGCGCCATCCTGTCCGTTCATCGCGGACTCGACGGTGCTGGGCAAGTCGGGGGTCAAACGATATGGGAGGGAGTAACGCAAACACTTGGTACGACGCAAGCTTGTCACCGGCCGGAATTTCATTTCGGCACCCAAGGTATAGGACCAACCGCATACCTTTTCTATAATTTCGGTAAATACCAGTTATTTTGGTTGATTCCAGTTGAAACGGATGGAATTGGCAATTGAAGTACCGTATCGGAATATGGATAATTATACAATTTTGGATTGTAGAAAATGTAGAATTGCAGATTTATATATTAAAATTTATTTGAGATGTATTGCATGGTAAATTATGTTGTAGATATAAAGTTATGAACTTATTCATCTGTTATATTTAATTTATTTGATGTGTTTTTAAGTATAATTATTAAGCGAAATTTAGTAAAATATTATATAAAAATAAATTTATATTATTTAATTAAACATACACAAATATCGATCGGTACCGAACATTTTCGTTCTGAGAGCTAAATCAGAATGGGCTGCAGAATAAAATTAATAAGCTTGATATGACGTAAACAACTGAGTGTGAGAGTGTCCAAGTGTGTACCAAACTAAGCTGGTTTGGTCTTTCGGTTTTGATCCTGTTTGGAATTTTGCTGGTCGCTTGGCCTTCTCACTGCAGCAATCCTCTGTATTTGATTGAGGTTTTGTAGGAAAAATGTAGAAAATTTGAAGGATTTTAATTCTATAGAACTTTTTTTATAAAAGTCTTTGATACAGATAATTGAATCATATCCTTCCTTCAAAATTCATATAGAATGAATAATTGTAAAGAGGTTTTGGAGGAAAGCTAGCAAAGAGCCTTCTAAAAATTTAATTTGAATATCTCTCATTCAATTCCTACGTTTCCTGTAGCCTATCAAATGACCATTCTTGTGTTTTTTTCTATATTTTGTAATCCTCTATTTTTTTTACTTACATTCCTATTAAAATTATATATTTTTTATTCCTTCATTTTTTAATCCTATATTTTAAAAAGCCATGAAAGAATTGTTTGAATTGGAAATTGTACCCCACTCATCAAATGCATGTGTACAGTAATGCCTATAGTTCATTTGGACCACTTTATGTCTTACTTCTCTCTAATCAAAATCCAGCATACACTCTGCTAGTAACTTAGTCATAGATTTTTTTTATTTTTATTAGCACACTTTTTAAACTGCTAATTGATGTGTTTCGTATAAAAAAGTTACTTTGAAATAGAATCTAACATGCCTTTAATGTACATGTTTCCTGTTTTTACACCGATTAGTTGATATCTATACCCTTTTAATAAGAATTCTATAGTAGTGTTTGTGAATTTGTCACCCACTATTCTCATTGTAGTTTTATATATTGCATAGCAACAACTAAATCTCAATTGATAGCTAGGTACAAAATTAAATAAGATGAGTATTCCCTATAGCAAAAAAGGTGAATAACATATTTTATATAAAAAACATGCTTTTATTTATTTTAGGTAATATTATGATAAAAAAATATTTGTAGCAAGCACAATTTAGTTCATTGGTTGAGACGGACAAATGTCTTGTTTGGTTAGCCAAACATTATAATGTTTTTATGTCTAATAAGACATAAAACAAGGGGTTTTACTAAGAAAGTTGAGGTACCGAGGGGAATCCGAGAGGAATTGGAACAAGGTGTACAATGGATATTGTATCAGGAGGTGTCATATAGCTATATTTGCTTTGTTAATAGAGAGTAATGTGTTGTTCCACTATCTGAGTAATTCAAACGTTTTCTGATGGTGGCATCTTGCTACCGAAACTTTTTTACTGTACATGATGGAGTTGCCTAAGGTTTCTTTTGGAACAAAGGTTTAATAGAGAATCCTGACTTTTTATATAATTGGTAGCCACTAAAAATCATTTAATACTATAAAGCTCAAATTCTATGAGGCCATGTCATCAGCTTATGAGGACCGTTGGATTTGTTAACATTATTACTTGGATTGTATATTGCTAGCAGTGGCCTTCTTCTCCGGACCTACCAATGGCCCATCTTCTAGGCAGCCCAACCCACTTACCTCCTTGACCTCCGGTGCCATCCCAATCAACATGGTGTGCGGTCTGCACCAAACCACCGCACATGGTGCACCTTTCTCCATTCCTTGGTGCGGCTATGTGCATGCCTGTCTTACCTCAATTGTCATGGTGTGGCATAGCTTCAAGTTCCCCTCTCGATTCATCATTTGTCTAAAGTCTAGATAGTAAATGTTTGACACCTCAATACCTCATCCACTTCAACAATCAAGTGTACAATCTAATCGGTTACTATTCACAAGGATCATCAATCAATTCGTCTTTCTCTGTATCATCCTCCCTCAAAACTGTCGATCTCCTCCATTTCATCCACTATGGCTACCAAGGGCATTTATATTTGCACATTGTCTTATTCAAGCAAGCATGCAACCCAATCCTCCTCAAAAGGGCAGCGCACTATTATCGAACCCCTGACCCCTGACCAACAAGCAAAGGATGACGGAGCTTCTCCACTTTATATGTTAGCCTTACATTTCAAAGGAGCCCTAACTCATGTTGGGTGTATCCATCTATGAAAGTGTCGATGTATCATCCAAGAGCCCTTTTACAGTACTCCATCTTACCTCTAGGGAGGTAAGAGAGCTATACAAGATCATAACCGTTGATTATATAAATGATCTATTTTGCTTAGTAAAAATATTCTTGGCTATTTCCATTAACTAGTAACATGCCCTACTAGTACAGATTCGTCTATCGTTGACGACCCACCTATGATGGGGCTTAGCGTCCTGCCACGAAGTTTATTACCTATAATGGTGTAGGATCAAGGTGTCGACTAGAGGGGGTGAATAGGCGATATTAAAAATTTATCTAACAACCAAGACTAACCTAGGTTGTTATGGATCTAAGCAACTAAATTAAGTTTTGTAAGCTTAGGGTGATAAATGATTAAAAATCTCTATTAAAATGAATTGCATAAAGATAAAAACAATATGTAAAGGAGACAAACAAACAAAGATTTTAACCTAATGTTCAAAAATTTGTCGGTTTCCTACTCTCCGTTAAGGTGAGCCTAACTTCACCGCTCAAACTATTAAGCCTCCAAATCCCTTCGTCAAAGAATGAGCAAAATAGGAACCGGCCTTAAAGAAGTATACTTAAGCCTCGATCACTAGGGTAATTTTTCCTTCACTCCGAGGGTGGTGAACTCCAAACCGCTTACAAACACGCTAGGTCTTTTCTACAATCTTCTTAGAGAATTTGCCAGGAATCACTTCCTCTAAGTCGTTTAGGAGGCGGCAACCTCTAAGAGTAACAAGTGACAACCAATACTTAGAAATGATCAAGTGACACACTTGCTAAATGATGACCCAATGCACTTAACTTGGCTAAACAACCCTCAACCACTCTCACAATTAGAAAATAAGCTCAATTTGTGTAAGAAGGGAGGGAAGGGTTCATATGAAATGAATGTAAGGCCAAGAGATGACTCTTGTTACTGATGGGTAAGTATTTATACCCCCATCAACAAAAACTAGCCGTTGGGGGGCAAAATCCTCAAATCTGCACATGTTCGATCTGACCGCCATTTAAGGACCGGTCCGACTGGACTCATTCCCAACGGCTAGAAAAAGAATTATTGGTGCGTATTAAATGCGCCAAACCTGGTCTAACCGTTCCTATACCTGGACTGACTTACCTAAGCCTTGGACTGACCGACCCTTCAAAACCTTTTTGTAAATTCCCGGTCCAACCGAAGTTTAGTCTCGGTCCGATAGTCTGATAGAGCAGCGCTCAGAAACATTTATGAAAGATCATGATCTAACTGGATCCAAGGGCTCGGTCCAACCGACCAACAGAGTAGCTTAGAAACCTTTATGGAAACTTTCAGTCAAACCGGCCCTAAAGACCGTTCCGACCGACTGACAGAAAAGTACTTGGAACCCTTTCTGGAAACTTCTAGTTAAACTGGCCCTAAAGCCCGGTTTGATCGACTTCACTTAGACCACAATACTAACAAAACAAACTTTGGCAATTTTATTAATGTGGCATTTTTGATCAACTCTTTTGCAATTGTTACCACCTCTCTTGATAGTACAACAAACTAAAAAATAAAACCAACACGATCGTCCAACATCTTGATCGGTATACAAGTGTAATAAATGTTTTGTTTGTTTTACCGCCTTCTTGCTTATCAATTTTAATCGGTGGTCAAACTACTTCGTTGATTCTTAGCAAGTACCTAACTTAATCACAATACTCAAATGCAATTATTAGTACACAAATTTTGTTCATCATTAATTTCCAAAAGTAATAAAGGGGCCTAGATGCTTCAGACGGGTGGCAACTTGCCCTGTCATAGGTTGGACTAAATGGCATGTCCTGTCACAAGAAGAGCTCATCCATGACGAGCCGATTATGGAGAACCATCACATATCGTTGATGTTGGTTTGGAGTGCTAGGCCCGTCATAGATGAGAATCAATTTGTGATGGGCTACTAGTTCTCACCCATCGCTAGAGTGGAGGTATTTGATAAAGTGAAAGACAATAACAATGTTTTTGGTAAAAAAAGAAAAGTACCTTCAACCAAAAAGAAACCGATATGGAGAAAAAAATTCATCTTCTAAGGGCTTCCATACTAGAAACATCTTGAGATCCACCATTGTATTGACTTGATGCATATAGGGAAGAACATTTGAGAGAGTCTTATTAGGGTCAAAAACGTCATCGACAAGGATGATTACAATCAATATGTATATGTAGGCCAAATAGAGGAGCAATCGAAAGGCAACAATGTATATACATAAGGAGATCACATTGAAGGATTAAATATATAACTCTAGTATTGTAAAGATTCAATGAGTACACTACCTACAAGATAAGAAAGCTGCCTAGTGGCTTCATTGTGTTGTCCTGTCAACTGGATGACATGTTGGATTAGTATCACGTAGATAATATGTCGCATTATATTTGAATTGTGACATTTATGTTGGAGAAATATAATATGTGGCATTATATTTGAATTGTGACATTTATGTTGGAAGAATACAATATGTGACATTACATTTGCATAAAATTTTATTAAAAAAGCAATTATATTTTGTCATTTAATTTGGAAAAAAGAAAATCACCTCATTGTCAAACGGTCAACAAGTTGACTACTGTCAATAAGTTACCTGTGACAGGCGAAAACTTACCTGTGATAGACCCTATCTACTAGACCATCACCAATTAGCTACCTATGATGGGCTATAACTCCCTGCTCGTCACGGGTAAGTTACCTATGACAACTAGGGAGTTCCCGTCCGTCATATGTTAGCTACTTATGATGGGCCGAGAGTTACCGCCCATCACTAATATCAGTAAACTGTAGAAGTTGATTGCGCCCGTCTTTCCTGATCTTGCTCTCCATACTTGTCCACGCACTCATCTTCTCCACGCTAACAGTAAGCCATAGTTGTCGTCGTCTTCCCTGAGCCCGGCACCACCTCCCCGACCCGACACTGTCATCCCCAAGCCTAGTGCCTCCCTTCCTATCATTCCTAACCCTGACGCTACCATCCCTGAGCCTCAGCGCCATCCTCCCCGACCTGACGCCACCTCCTCGAACCTCGATGACATCCTCCTCGACGTCCACAACCCTGACGCCACCTCCCTGAGCACCCCGGCGACCTGGTTTGCCACCTTCCTCTCCCTTCCCTCTCTAATTTAGAAATATTCTATAGTTTGAATCTATAGAAATACTCTATAGTTTATGAATATGACTTCACATCTTTAGGTGCTGTAATAGATAGAGCTGAGGAACATATGTAGAAAAAAGATGGCTGGCATCGGACAACTACGCCATCTCTCCACCATAATTATGACTTTTCAGTCCAACAGCAAATTAGCGATATTTATGGTTTTCATGTCTGCCATCATATAAAAACCTTGATGAAACGAGTGACTACGTTTGACCCGGAGTATAGAACCCAATCGAAAAGAAAGCCTTTATAAATCTAGATCCCTTAATTTACATATCATAATTAATTAGATGGACCTCGCAAGCATTAGAGGGGACATAGCCACCTTTCTTCTAGCCTAAGTGATAAACAAGAAAGGAAAGGACGTTTCCATCAAAAGTCGGGTCATGGAGCTCGTTAGAAATATGTATTTCCTATTTTAATTACTTTATTCGCTTGTGGTGAAATAATCAATATTTTTTCAAAATACTTAGTTCATGTATATAACTCGCTCCTTGTGACTGTGATTTTACAGTTATTATGTGACTTCATTTAATTTATTCTAATTATTATATCTCTTGAGCTAATCATTTGCTATTTTAGATTTTAAGAAGCTTCACGAGTGTTTTATAATGTAAATGTTCAACTTGATATTGGATGATGTGAATTATGTAAATGTAAATGTTATATGGATTATGGGGATGCGAATGTAAATGTGAAATATGTATATATATATGTTGTGTGAATTCTGCCCTATTCCATGAAAGGTGATATTTTTTGCCCTATCGTAGGTAGTGTATCCATGATAAGTAACAAAACACAGCCCATCGTAGGGCATATTTGTGGTATGCCATATGTATTGCTACCAATAATGGGTTGTACACCCGTCCTAGGTAAGATTTCTTACTGGTGACCTTTCATCAATGACCAACGTATTTCTTATTACACGTAGGGGTTTGGACTTGTCACCGATTAGGAGATCTATTATAGTGTCCATATTATGTAATGGGATAATCCCATATAAATAAAAATGGGTTAAAATAGTGCTTAAAGATAAAGCATTGGATCCGATGGTTATGCACGTGGAGCATATGGACACACTACACGAGGTGGGAGGAGGGCATGGAACTTGGAAGGAGGATGACTCCACTTGTAATAGAGATAAATGATAGAAAAAGAAAAAATAATGATGAATATAATTATCTTTCCAAATATAGCATTCACGTGCTATACTTGCCATAAAATGCAAACTCATTCAAACGTTAGGCCCTAGGGGTAAACTATTTCACCAAAAAAATTTATAGTCAAAGTTCAATAAATTTGGCCAAAGTTTTATGAAATTCAAAGTAAATTCAATAATGATTGCTCAACATGAAAGAAATTTGGCTGTATCTTGATGCTTCAAACTGCTATATCTGAAGCAAAATTTACACATAATTCAAAATTTCGAAATTGTTTCAAATCTTCCATTAAAAACTGAAGGTAAAGAAAATGAAAAAAAAACACTGTTTTTACCTGGATTTGGTAATTTTTATTCGAAATTTGAAATCTACTAGTAGAATTTTATTGTAGTATTAGTAATGAATCTGTATATTGCTACAAGGAAATATGCACATTTCCTTGTTTTGCTATAATGATTGACATTAATAGAGTTTTAATAGTAATAAATGACATCTTACCTCTTATCTCTCAATCCCAAAATAAATTAATTGCTGGAGTCTAAACTTTGTTTCAAAATAAACCAACTCATATCTTCTTATCTATTACTGGCTTACAAATTGAGAAATTTTATCCCTTTAATGAGGGATATTTTGATCATTCGTCCTTCTACTTAGCTTTACATTGGAATGCTAAGAGTGGATTTTTTTTTCTATGATAGAGGGAATATGAGGTAAGAGGAAACTGACAATTGGATCAATGGATGATGGATGGTTCAAAATAGTTTGGGTGTACAAAAAGAAGTCCATCATCCAAACGACATCTCTTCAGCTTGCTCTATCCAGAGACAATGGCTGGAGGCCAGTAAACCCAAAACCAAACAGCCTCTATATGTGAAGAAATTTCCATTTCCATGCCCATCATTTCCCTGAACCATAACCATGATACCCAGCGGTGTTGGCGTCCAACCAGAAGCACTCATTGGCAAACGATGACAATGACACAAGAGAACGCTGCAGTGCCTTGCGCTTATCCACTGACTATCATAAATGATATTTACTCGATTCTTTGGACCTGGAAGGCCATGATGGAATCATCCAAGCCTGACAGGAAAATGATGGACTCTTGAGATACAGTAGCACTTCTACATATGTGAGACGCAGTTGGGACTTGGGAGGCTTGATCAGTCAATCATTTGGTGGAGAATGAACGCTGCACATTGGAGTTTGAGCGAGACCCAGTAGTTGCAATAAGTTTGCAATGTGCAATGCAAATTTGCACGTACTAGAATAAATCATGTCAAACATAGTATGGCCTCATCGGTCTGGACTTCAATGTCAGAGTACAGTATCTTGCCCTTTAATGTGAGACACTACGTACAGTCCGTTTGTGAGAGTCAATTCCGCATTACTCATAGTCCTTTCTCCCTTTTTTTTTAAAAAAAGTTCATTTTACTTTCCAGACTATTTCACCAAATTATTTAACTTTCTCTGTTTATTTTACGATTCAAACTATTGAAAATGATTCGCATTACTCTCTACCAGTATTTCTCTTTTTTTCTGTATTTTGCAATGAAATTTGGTAAAATTGATATATGCATTATATCAATATTTTTTAAATCTTTTTATCACTATTTATATAGGTTGGAAGCATTAAGACTGATTAAAACATTGGTGTTTTAAATTTTAAGCAAATAGCAATGAAAAATCTTTAAAATATTTTGAAACTTTGATAATAGTGTCATCTATGGCTCTATAAAATTTTAGTTTAAAATATGACTCTTTTAAAAAGAAAAAGAGAGAGATGAAGCAGTAAAGTGAAACATTCTAATAGTTAAGGGGTAAAATGAGAAAAAAACATTTAGGGGATTAAGTGATCATCGTAGGGGTAAAATTGACTTAATTTTTTTTCTTTTTTCTTCTATTGTTGTTGCAACAACAGTTATCCTACTAAAGTTGACTTGGCAATCTGGAACATTGCCAACTAGGTAGGACAATACTCAATCATAAGAACATATCTAGCGATCTCTTTTAACAATTGTAATAAAAAAATGCTCCTAGATATTCGTCAACTAGATAGCCAAACCATCTAGCTGGCCAAACACTCTCACCACCTAGTCAAATCTACCTAGCCACACCCACTTACCAATAGTGAGCTCCATGATTGCCTTTCTTTCTTTGGCACCGCTCCATGGTTGCCTACTCCCGCTAGACTTCCCTAACCTCCTCTAGCCACTAGTATGCCTGCCCAGTGCCAATCTGCCCTGAGCTCCTCATCTTTTGCCTTTCGTTGCCATCAGGGGCACATCCCTCCTCACTCCTTATCTAGGGCAGCTGTCATCAAGGGGATGGGCCCTCCCTATCATTGGTCGACCTTGGCTCCACCGCCTCGACTTCTTCCTCCGCTGGCTCCTTCCTTGTCTCCGTCTTGCCCTCTTTGACTCTAGAACTCCACTGTCACCGAGGGGACGGGGCTTGCCATGATGCCCTTGTCTCGCCGCGTCGGGCCACCGTTGGGTCTAATGGGCAGAGACAGGGCATGCCGTGGTCCTCCGTCCCCACTGGTCAAAGGACCCTCCTTGCACCACCTCTAGACATGGCCACGAGTAGCTCCTCCTTGAACCAACATCCACTATCTTCGTGGCGGCTCTACCGCCACTAGACCCCTTTAGGCCCTCTATACCGCCTCTACCCAGCGTCGTCGTCGTCATCAACACCTCCACCCAGGCCACCATCATCGACCATGCTAGAACCCGCTGCCCATCCACTGCCTCGGCTATCCCACTGTCAATCCCATCCCTGCTCTCCTATTCTTCTCCTCCCTTTCCTCACCCTCCTTGCTATAGTCTCCCACCCTCCACCACCCGCCTCATTAGTCGCATTTGCCAAGCTCTGATGATCACTAGTACCGCCGCTATCGCCCTGTGGTTCAATGTCTCACTAGTGAGATGATGTGTGGGTGGGGAGGCGAAAGATGTGAAGGGAGAGAGGAAGAAAAAGTAAAGAGATTGATATGTGAGACCTACTATCTGATTGAAGAGAGTAATAGAGAGGTTATTGGAGTAAAAGATAAATTTTACTCTCTATCTTTTTTTGGTAAGCTGGCCAAATGGATATTTAAAGAGTCAGATTTAAAGAGGCTACTGGAGATGCTCTAACACACTTGAGAATATCTAATCGTTTTGGTATTCGGTTTGATCGAGCGGGGTTAGCTTGCTGGCATCTAATCCAAGCCTTTTGGATCATGGGCCGTCTACGTGGGTTGGGGGCTTCAGGCTGCTCGGTTGTTCAAGGCCCAGAGTATGTTAGTTTGTTCATGATTTCTCGACACGGAAATGTGAATATGCGTGCAGGCTACTACTTTAACCGATGGAGAAGAGACACTGTCTCTGCTTACGATTCAACCTGTAACACCAGCCTTGCTTTGCTTCGGCTATAGGCATTGACGCGACATCCTCCTTACAACGCGATTTTTCCTTTTCCACATGAATACTACTAGCTCGGAAAAAGTGGCGGAAACAAAACGAAAGCGATCAGCTTCAGCTTCAAACAGAGCTTCGACGAGTTTCAAAAGTAAAGTGCGCCACGATCGAGAGCTTCCGACCAAATGGCAGGATGATCGGATCACGCGATGTCACGATGCACGGAGAGAGATGCAGAAAATTTGAAGTTGTGAGCAAAAAAAGTCCGGATTCTCCACGCGGACGCAGAGACATTTTGATACCGTACATATCCGTGTGGTGGGCCCAGGCCACGTCGGGCATGAGGGATACTTGTAGCCCAGATACTCTACAAATCAAAAGGACGAAGAGATTCCGAATGCAAACAAATCGTGGGGCCCAGTCCATAAGAAAAGCTGCCCGCCCGCCGCAGGGATAGGGTGGTGCCCACCACGTTGATTCCGGGGCCCTTTTTGACGTCAAGGGCTCCACTCCTCCGGTCCTCCTTTCCTGCTAGAGGCACCCATGTTTGTTACCCCAACAGTTAGTAGGGTCAATTAGCACACACCCTATTTCACTAACTGTCATTATGTTTGCTTTCCCCAAAATAACTAGATGTATGAAATAGAGGAGTGGTGTTAACACTAAATTTGGTAAACCCACAAATATATTCAGTTAATGATTAAAGATCTAATAGGCTTATAGAAAGAGCTTGATTAATAGATGAGAGCTGAATTACTAATTAATAGATAAATAAATTGATCGAACATATAAAAATATTGATGGTCTCGATAAGAAAAAAGATGATTAAATCAGATGAATATGAATTCGGTTCAGTTGAACATAAGATTATCCAGATAAAACCAAATCTAAAAAGAAAATGTTAAAACTATGGCATAGTGGTTTTGTATATATAAGAAATCGTAAGAGTAGTTAATTTTATTATTTTTTTAGAGATGGTTTTTTTTCTGTTTAGTAAATAATATTTGGATATTGTTTGTAAATATTTTGGACTCCTGTAATCTCGAGGTATAAATACAAACCCACATTAACCTTGTAAATTATCCCCATATATTAATATAATTTTGGTACATCGTCACCCTAGTTTATTTATGTTTTTTTCGGTGGGTTA
Source organism: Oryza coarctata (assembly GCA_030770085.1). Classification (NCBI taxonomy): domain Eukaryota; kingdom Viridiplantae; phylum Streptophyta; class Magnoliopsida; order Poales; family Poaceae; genus Oryza; species Oryza coarctata. The sequence continues at coordinate 5,765,179 of CM061462.1, forward strand.
TGACTCTCAACGTGGGATTGCATTGGTTAGGTTCAATCTCCGGCGAATGGGTAAGTTTCGCCATTTATCTAGTGTATATGCTTTGTCTAAGACCACATCGGTTAACTCCGACCTGTTAGTCCGATCGGATATATCGCATCACATTCGTATGGAATATATCGGTTTATTAAGCTCTTTTTATCGTCATTAGTCTCGTGTTGCATCGGTTAGATCCGACTTTCTAGACTGCTGATAGTAGATCGAGTCTTAAGTTGGTAGGTTTTTATGTGACATTTCATTGAAGTGGCTAGCCGATGAGTTACCTTTACATCGAGCTTCACGCTTAACGTATTATCTTTTCAGCCGATATACAGGGATCGCCCTCGATTAATCTGCTATCAATCAATCTATTTTATTAGATCTAGTTTTATACTGTCTCAGTTTGATCTGATCTATTAAGATTGTGCCTAATAGTGTTGGTATCGTGATCTAGCAGGTTTCGTTCCTCTCATTGGTTCAGCTAACCAATAAGCGTACTTATTTATATTGTAACTAGACAATGGGTTTACTCGTTTCTTTTATCGACATGACCAATTTAACTTATATCGTTTCAGTGCCGTTAGCATCAGTCTTATACTATCTCAATTCGGTCTAATTTATCAAGACTGACTCTAACAGTACAATTATCGGTGGTCGCTAGGTCCAGTCTCTTCCTAAGACCAGACTTTACTCTTTATTGCATATCATATATTTTATTCAAATCACCATCGACTCTATAGACAATGTATTTTTTATTTTATTTATTGATATTTGCTTATACCGTCATTGGCTTTTTAGTTGATATATAAGTGTTATAGTCTTTATCGGCAATCAACCGATAACAGGAGTGCATCAGACTCAGAGCCGATAACTATCTCAAATATATCGGCACATTCAGCATATAGTAGTTGTCCGTATCAGGCTATCGATCGATTGGCTCAATGATATAACTCTATATGTCTTCCTTCTCAATTAGATATAAAATTGATTGGTACGCCCTAAATTCTAATAATCAGCTTAAGTAACTATATTAGATATTAGAGTTAAACAGATCTCTTAGGCATTCGTGTATTTAGGCGTATCGTATTAGACCTCCATCGACCAATACGCGGACTGATTCAACGTCAACAACTAGTGATGATTGAGTTTCATAGATCCAGATTAATATAATTGGTCATGATTGATCTCTATTTCATCTCCCTCATTAGGGCAAGAGTGAGGTGGAAAGGATCATTCTACCCTATAAAGACATCATTGTCATATGGAGCTGGCTATTCACGGTGTAAAAATGTAATTATTTATGAAAATAGGCAATCATAAAGTGTGAAGATGTGTGAATTGACATAACATGGTCATATTCGCACAATCATGGACTGTGCAGTACTAATACATCTCTTTACAATGACTCATATTGCACTAAACCGCAAATAATGAATATCTCATATTACTCACGCGCTTAGCTCAGTTTGTAGATATACGTTCTATTCCTTAGCACATCACTCATATCATATCAAGTTTAGCAAGTTTATTTGAGTTAGACATAGGATGCATTCGATAGGGCAGATTGGCTAAGCTATTTAGTGACATGAAAACCAAAGCTCAAATGATTAATTAAATATTAATTATCATAAACTAAAATTTTTATTTAATTATTTTAAAAAAAACTTGTATAAAAGTTTTTTTATTTCACGAAACGCACGTAATTTGAGAGATATGCTTACGATCAACGAGAAAGTGGCCTAACCCATAAGTTGATAAAAATCCAGCCTTAGACTCGTATTGGTGTAGTCATAATAGTGGCAGTACTAGCTTTCTATCAAATTCAATTTTTACGTCCCAAGAATTCTATAAGATTATCTTTTGTTTGTGACCAATTTTGATATAGCCTCAGACAAGTTTTTTATTCTAAAACGAGAAGTTCCATGTGAATATAATTGACAGTAATGTTTAAGAAGATACTCTTTCGTCCTAAAAAAATGTCTTTTAAGTTATTAACTTGGACAGTACAATGTCCACTCTTCTCCTAAATTTTTTTTACTAGCTATGAATCTAAGTACATAAAGGATACTCTAACAGAGGGAGGGAGTAGTACTCATTCTAGGGAAAATATTTAATGGTAGGATTACTAAACTCAGTTCTTTCACCGTCAAATAAATTTGAGAGAACGGGGTATGCGGAAAACCCAAATCATCACCATCATCTTAACCCCCCAAACTCGAATTTCCAAGCATTTCCCTTCTAGCCCGGTGTAGGGCATGCGTATTGTGTGGTCCGGAGCAAAAGCGCCCCGCCGTCCACCCGTAGTCACCATCCCACCTCCATCTTTCCACCGTCCAATCCAAATCCAACGTCCGCGATCTCCCCATCGCCCTAAACCCTATCTACCCTATAAAACCCTTGCACACCGTCCCACGACGACGTCTCCTCGACTCCCCCGTTTCAACTCCTCTCTTCTTCCCCACTCCGCAGCGCACGCACCCACTTTCCCCTTGTCCCGCGGTGGGAGCGGCAAGCCAATGGCGGAGCAGCAGCACGCGGAGGGCGGCGCGAGCCCTGAGTCGGAGACGCTCATGGAGAAGATCGCCGAAAAGCTCCACATCGGCGGAGGAGGGGACGGCTCATCGTCGGATTCCGACGCCGGCGAGCGCAAGCAGCCGAAGCCCTCGGCGCCGCCGGCCCCCGCCGAGGTGACGGAGTCGTTCATCGACTCCGCCGCCGCTGCGGCGGCCGAGGCCAAGGCCAAGGTGTTCCGCCTCTTCGGCCGCGAGGAGCCGATCCACAAGGTCCTCGGAGGAGGCAAACGTATGGCTCTGTGCTAGTGATCTCTTATCGATGCTGTTTTTAAAAACGATTTGCTTTGAAATGCTTAGAGCGGGTTGGGATGGGCTGGATCTGGACGGGCTGAGAGTGTTGGCTTTCGGACTAGATCTGGTAGATATTAACGCTTCGGTAATGGGAGTAAGGTTTTAGCCTTTTGACATGCGTACGTATCTGTTTAGATCTGTCGGTGTTAGATTAGGAGTTTAGATATTTTCGACGAATTGAAGCAGCTAAGTTGGCCATCACCTTGCTGGTGACTTCAAATTTTGCCAATGTAGGTTGTATCCGTATGATTTACTTGTATACCATCTCATCTGTGTGATTTCATTTCTCCGTATCTGTTTGAGTAAATGGACATGTTTAGCTTTGATAAATCATAAGCGATTGTGGCAAAGAAAAAGATATGCTTGCTTGTGTCGGTAGCCATATGAAGCGAGGTTCTGATTGATATGTAAAAAGTAACGGAATAATTGAATAGGCAGTTCATGATTTCCTTGGTTGTTCTGTCATATTATTGTCTGCTGTTGTGCTAATACTGGTCTCATGAGCATGAACTAAACTGTTTCTAAACAGTATGGGTTTGAAGGTTTTTCCCTCTGCCCCAAAATAAACCAATTCCTGACCAAAATAAACCAATTTTTTTCGTAGCCAGGAATTGGTTTATTTTGGGATGGAGGGTGTAGTAAATAGTAATTGTGCACTTCTGGGTTCCATTACATAGTTAACCGTAGCTAAAACAATCATTTTGAATGAACAAAACACTGGTCTAATTAGACGTGAAAAGCATGTGGATCCAGGATGCACCTCATTCTGGTGAATCCTTATCAATAGCTACAAAGGATTACTCTAAGCCGCATATGATGTTGATGATTGCTATATTTGTCTGAGATTGTTATTCTTCTGCTATATTTGTGGTTGAGGTGCAATTTGCACTGTGTGCTCATGTTATATAGCTTGATTATCTATCATTCATCCTGCCATATTCATTTCACTTCTCTATTTGCAGCCGCTGATGTGTTCCTATGGAGGAATAGGAACATCTCTGCTGGTGTACTAGGTGGCGCCACTGCGATCTGGATCCCTTTTGAATTGCTTGGCTACCACCTCTTGACTTTCGTTTGCCATGGGCTCATATTCTCTTTGGGTTTTCTCTTTCTTTGGTCTAATGCTTCATCATTTATTAACAAGTAAGATTGTTTTCATCTCTGTCGCAAACTTGTCCAAGTTTTGGCAAAGCATAATCATGTTCCACAGGTAGACAATTACATAATAGGTCTCTAAACCGTGCCCTTTCTTTCAGGTCTCCCCCACGGATCCCAGAGGTGATTATTCCTGAAGATCTGGTTGTCAACATTGCACTATCTACACGTTATGAGATCAACAGGGCCTTTGCCAATCTTCGTCAGATTGCTCTTGGCCGGGACATCAAGAAGTTCCTTATTGTATGTCTCTGATGCTTTTGTCTGTGCATAATAATTGTTCCCACAGCAAACTGGATATTCATGATCTATACTGCACTTTTAGGTGATTGCTGGCCTTTGGTTTCTTTCTGTTCTTGGGAGCTGCTGCAACTTCTTGACCTTGGTTTATATTGGTAAGTGGTTTGGGGCTTTGGGCTACTTTGGAGAGGATTATTCTTTATTACCTCTTCAAACTATGGATTTGGCTAATGTTGGATCTTTTGCTTCTTTGTGCCAAACAGTTTTTGTGGTGCTGCACACAGTCCCAATTCTGTATGAGAAGTACGAAGATCAGATTGACTCCTATGGTGAGAAGGGGTGGGTTGAGATTAAGAAACAGTATGCAGTGTTTGATGCTAAGGTTCTGAGTAAAGTACCAAGGGGCCCCTTGAAAGACAAGAAGCACTAGAAAGAGGTGATACAATGCCTCTCAGCAGGCGATGATAGTGGTTGGGTCGTGGGTCTTCAGATGCATTGTGACTGCCCTTGTGGTATGAGTACCGCTGTCATCTATTACCTTGTGTTCTGTATGGCTCTTTTGTTGTCTGATCTCGATGAGAGTAGCCAAGTAGCTTGCTCTACAACAGTAAGCAGCTGCCGCCCATGTTTTGCTCCATCGCTGTTTGATTTTGATCTGTAAGGTGTCGCATGCCTATTGTTTATGCGATATTGTTTTGCTACTTAGATTGCTGCATTTTGGAATTTGGTGATATTTATGAGCCAATGCTGAGACTAGATGTCATCTAACCATCATTTTTGTTGACTTTGGTGAAAAATCTTGTTATGATTGTGCTATTAAAAGTTCAGCCTGCGATGTGGACCCTTTTTTTTCGATAGGAAGATGCACACAGTTTTGGACATATACTGAAATTTCGAGGCTATTCCAAACTTTGGCTTTAGTATGGTTGATGTTGATAGGACATGGAAACGTTTGTGGTGTTATTTTATAATTCATATAAAAACTTTGGCTTTAGTATGGTTGGCTTTAGCATCGTATAGTAAGTAGAAAAGTAAATTTTATAATTCATATATGTTATTTTGTCATGCCATTCTCCCATATCAACTCGCCGGTTCCCATCCAGTTTAGATTGCGCTCATCCGGCTGATGGTTAAGTGGACATGTAATTAAAGTCTACTACAATCTATCACCTTTGAGAGATCCGATAAGCTAGGCTGCTCAAATCAAATTACCAAATCGATCGTCTTCCTGTCATTGAGATCGTAACGCTTGGACATGTGCTTGATCATCCTGAGTACCATCACCGCTTCGCTCTACCTCCACGCCCATCAGCACAGCGGAAGTCTCGATCTCGTCGCGATCCTCGTCGAAAACGTGGAACATCCTGGCGACGAAGAACTTGCCATCGCCCAGGTACACCATGTAGGACTTGCCAGGGATGCACTCCTGCGACACCCCAAGATCCAGGTCCCATGCGTTTATCAGTGGCTAGATCGGAAGCACACAACTGCTCACCCTGACATGAGAGGCCAAACCAGAGGTTTTAGTCGGCCACATACTCCGCATGGCCACTGAACGGCAGCGCCCACTCACCACCGGGCAGCTTGCTCCACAGATGATTCGCCGTGTCGAAGCAGAAGGATCCAACACCGGCCGTTGATATCCACAAGCGCGAGTCACCGACTACTGCAGTAGCAGTGATCTCGTAAGGGAACTCGACGTCGTCGCAGTCATAGCCCGGTAGCCGCTCGTCGTCTTCGAATCCTGGGAAGTGGATGTAGGGGGGCGTTGGGAGAGAGCGGCAGTACCAATCCCGGCGATAAGAGAACTTGGCCGGCGGTTGGCCATAGTAGAGCACCTCAAAGGAGTTACAGCCAGGTTCCCGGATACGCGAGCCCACGACGTAGAGGCTGCCGTTGACAGTGGCCGACATCGGCTGCCACTTGGGCGCACACATGGTGGGCATGGTGCGGATGGCGTTCATGGCAGTGTCATAGAGGATGGTGCGGCCCTGGTGGTCGACACCGATGATGTCGACCTTGCCCTGGCCAAGAGACAGGAAGTGCATCTCCCCGCTGTAATGCTCTGGGGAAATAGAAGGACATGGTGGGGCGAGGCAGGAGGTGGTAGGCGTCAGCCGGTTTTGTGCCTTTTCCCCTTTGATGACGACGACGACGATGATCCATTAGGGTTTGTTGCTGATGGGTAGAAGAAGCGTTGAAGCGTCGATGCTGTGCAGCGTGTAGGTGGAGGGACGGTCGAAGAAGTTGCTGACCATCACACGGAGAAGCCGGCGGTTCATCGTCCGTCGCCGGAAATAATTTCTCCGGTCATTGATTGATGAATGATGAGCGACGAAGCGGCAGGACGGCGGCGGCGCGTGGGACAAATTAAGGTTTGGGGAGAGATGGGGTCAGCTGGTTCGATCTTTATATGTGCGATCTGTTAAACCATGGGCCGAGAAGATGCAATGGGCTGGGCCAGCTGAATGCAATACCACGTCCAGGGCAGGGCGGCATGTAACAATTTTTTTGACTAGTGCGTTGCCCGTGTTGCAATGGAATTATAATTGTTGGGTTTGGTTTTTTCTATTCGGTTTTTTGGTTGATTTTTATGTGCAAGGTTTTTAGGTGGTGGGCTGATTTTTATAGGAGACGGTTTTTAGGTGGGGTGTTTTTTTACATGTTACGACTTCCCAAGGAGATAAACTTTTTTTAAGGTAGTAAATATCTATTTATTTTTTAAGGTAGTAGAGAAAATGTGACGAAATATAGTAGTATACATTATAGGATTTAAATCATTTGCGCATCTATAACCAATCTCCAATCCCAAAAAACTAATCAAATTTAGATCAAGCTTATCCAAAGTTGAAGTTTGATTTTTTAAAAAAAAACTAGCCAATTTATCGAACGGTTTTTAAATATAGGGTAGATAATCAAAATAATCAAGTTATTATCATCACATTTTAGACCTGATGTACCATATAATATCATATTCTACTGCATATCAAAAAAATTTACAATTACATGGAAAACAATCATCAACCTTCGCATGTATTTTTAAAAGATTTAAAAGTTGTGCTTAGCGCTAAGTGTTGACGTCGATGACGTACGCTACTTGCAGCAAAAGTTTGAGAAGGACGAGGATTATGAGGACTATGCAGCTTATATAGTTTTTACCAATATGTTTCCACTTATGTTTTTAGAGGCTGTATTTCAGTTAGTTCTCTTTTTCTATCAAACTGTGTTTTTAATTTGCAGTTGTAAATTTTATAATAATTATCTATAGTTTCTTTAAAGCAAAAGCCAAAATAAACTTCATTATTAAAAAAATATTAATCCTTCACAAGTTTGTCAACCAGTATCCCCACGGACCACGGTAAGTAGATAACCACCGTAACATCTCCACGGTAAGTCGGTAACTACCATTGCAGTTAACAGTCTAATCAAGCTGGTCTATTTAAAAGTTGTGCTAAGCACTAAGCATTGGCGTCGTGTACGTTCGCCAACTAAGCATCTCCACGGACCACGGTAAGTAGGTAACCACTATAGCACCTCTACAGTAAGTCGGTAACCACCGTACCATTTAACTGTGTAATTGAGCCAGTCCGTATTTAGAAACCGCTAAATAAATCGATCAGAGTTCAAAATAATTCAAACATAATTTTAAATGTTAGCCAAATTTTGTATGAATTTCATTGGTTCGTCGGTAACCGCCCGGTTGTTACGGTTATCGACGAAACCGCAGGTCACCTGTCGAATCGGTAAATCTGCCGTGTAGTGCACATATCTGATTTTTTTTCCCACTTGTTTCGTACAGAACTGAAAAAAAAAAGAGTCCACCACGGGCGGTATTATTGTTTTCGCTTCCGTCTTAAGCCTATCAATTAACAACGACGCAAAAAAGGGTACGGGGATGGAATTCACAAAAAGGCGACAAAAGAAAACAAACGTCCGCCCCGGATTCATTATTATGAAGCACAACAACCATAGGCAGGCAATGCACCCTATCAAATTTTACACGAAAAAACAGGTTTCATAATCAGGCTCCTCTGGACCCAAACATTCTTAACTGGTGGAACTTAAAACACCGGACTATTTTTACATGGTTGTTTTCCGTCTATTTCAAATTATGTTCATACACTCTGGACATTCAGATAGTTCAGAGGAAGTATGTCAACTGCTGTTTCTTTCTAGAGCCTCCTTCACCATACAATTCATTCCATTGCTTCAGTTCACCCATTATTGTTCCTTCAGCAGCAAAGCTTGCCGCCACCTGAATTTCAAAGTTCCGCAAGATGTTAACAAGCATAATGCTACGATGCAGTTACAGTTTTTCAGTCTTTTATTAGCAAGATTTACGTTCCGTGTATGTTTCTGAAGTCTAAATTGAACTGCGAAAAAAGATTCACCTGGTTCTTTGCTTCTTTCAAATCTGTCATGTTTAGTGGCCTTAGTATGATCGCCTCGTCCTTCTCTTTCATCTTCGAAGCATCTGATGCATTGCCTCCCTGTTCCCACTTCTTCTCCTGAAGATATTAGGCATAGTTATTTTACTTTTTGTATAAAATTCACAAAATTGTCTTTAGTTGAATGCTCAAGTATCGCAGTGACTAGATTACCAGTTCCTTCTTTCTTTCCTTTTGGATCAGTTCCCTCACTGGGCGATATGCTGCTGTTGTGCACAGGTTCTGTCACACAGCAGACTACTGAGTTAACCAAAGAGTTCTATGGGATGACATAGATTCATGTCTCATGATACTGACCTTTAGATCACTGCCACTATATCCTTCAGTCATGGTGGCTAGTTCCTTACAGTCTAGTCCATCATCATCAACTTCCTCCTTTGACAGAAGGCTCCTCAAAATCAATTCCCGACTTTCCAATGATGGCAGGCCGACCATGATCCTAAAGAACCAAGGCAACACAGTCAGGCATGGAACAATGGAAAGGTGTTAAAAGAAAGTTTAGGGACAGATGAGAGAACAAGAATATAGCTAGGAAGAGATGCAAACCTGCGTTCAAACCTTCGAATGATAGCCTCATCAAGATCAAACGGCCGGTTGGTCGCAGCAAGGACAAGAATTTTTTGATCTGGTCTTGACAAGAGGCCATCCCAGTGTGTCATGAACTCATTTTTTATCTTCCTCATTGCCTCGTGCTCTCCAGCTCTGTTCCGCTGCCCAAGCATGCTGTCAACCTCATCGACAAAAATGATCGTTGGTGATACTTTAGCAGCTAATGTGAACAATGCTCTAACATTCTTTTCATCTTCACCAAACCATTTCGATGTGATAGTCGACATTGAAACATTTATGAAACTGGCTTGAGCTTCATTTGCAATAGCCTTGGCTAGCATTGTCTTGCCAGTTCCAGGAGGACCAAAAAGTAATATACCTCTGCAAGGTTTAAGAAGACCCCCTTTGAAGAGATCAGGTCGTTTGAGAGGGAGCATGACAAGTTCTTGAAGGGATTCTTTGATATCGCTTAATGCACCAATATCATCAAATGTAACACCGATTTCATTAGCAGGTATCACTTCAGGTCTGATGCGCTTTTCAAACTCATTGTCTGGTGGCATTTCCTGAATACACAAAAAGGATGCAAATACACATTACAAAATTAGCTTCTTAGGGCTTGTGCAAGTAACATAAAATGACACAAGATAACTTTTTAAAGATCTGCATATGATATATCAAAACCATAAAAAAAACTTTCGATAATTGATTTCAAGGAACTACGTTTTATTCTGCACAGCATTTAACAGAACGACACTTCCATTATAACCAATGGTTCTGCAATAATTTTTCCAGTGTACGTGTGCTTTTAGACTTTTAGGTAATGATCTTACTGGTGCTTTTGCAGCTGGACGTGGATTATCCTTCTTCTCAAGTTTCTCTGGCTCTGTTTTGCTCTCAACAGGAGCGGCAGCAGCAGCTGTAGGAGGTACTGGTGGTAGCAAAGTTGCAGGTTTTGTTTCTGATTTTGCAGCAACTGGAGCAATTCCCTTGTCCACCACCTGTATGTGAGGCATAATACATGAATAATTACAACTTTAAATCAACAGAATATTCTGAATTTCCTGAAAAGCATACATGTAACAAGATGTTATTTGGAAAATTTTGCAATAGCAGTAGATAGCTACAGAAATATCTTGTTACTCTGTTGGACTAACCATAATTAAGTATAGAGAAAACAAAGGGCATTATCTAAGAATTCGTATTCTAGCACCAAGGGTAATCGTCTGTCAACAAACTATAAAGTTAGTGCTAAAGCAGTAGAAATAAAACAAACCTTTGAAGCATCACACTTTGCTTCCAACTTCATGCTGTCCTTATCATACATCTTGTTCTCTTGAAAAATTTCCAATGCATGGGACAAGCTGTGTCATGAGAGTCATAAAGCGGGGAAGAGATGATGAAACCAACAGACAACTATACGAAAATGCTAAATACCTCTTTGCAGATAGAACTAATTTTCCACTTCGGTACTCCGGATCTTTGTTATTCATCAGGTGATAAGAAACCGCTGATATCACAATCTCCTCAATGTACCTACCTAGAACCATTGTATCAGATAGACATATCGATCCTAAATCATCACACTCAAGGTCGTTTTCTGCAAGGACTTCCGTAATATGGTTCCGGTTATCCTGGAACTGAATCATCTTCATATCTTCTTCTAATTGGGAATTCCAGCTCACAAGGTGGTTCTCATTTAATGGTGGCTTGATTTCAATGTTGTATGGAAATAAAGCAGTTAATCTTTCATCCAACTCTTCATCAGAGTCAATTTCCACAATCCTTGAGCCAAGGACTAGCACTGGCCCTTCAAGCTTATTCAGTAGTTTTTCAAACATGACATACATTTTTGTGGATTTGTGAAGGAACTTCTCAACATCTCTTATGTAGAGGACTATTGGGTTCTTCTTAGATACTGAATGCAGAACCTTGTATACCGCTTGCACCAAAATCTTCTCATCAAAAGTCCAGCTGCTAGCACGTCTGAGAGAAGCTGCAGTGTTTAACCAAATAAGATATGACTCATGAGAAACAGAAAAAGGTGCATGGTTCAGAGCAAAAGTGCTGCAAGAAATTTATGAAGACAACATATGCAAAATATCAGAAGCCTCAGGAAAAATTGTGTGCGCAAGAAATTTTATTATGACCTGGATTATTTGGAGGGCCTTGTGATGCCAGACTACTCATATCAGATGAAGTAGAGGCATTTCTTTTAAGCTTCGGTAAGCTGCTCATACTTTCAGAGCTCCTGCAAAATGCATAAAGAAGCCATATCAACAGCAGCCGATGATATGCAGTTTCTGTAACAGGTTCACAGAAGCTTAATTTTTCCGTACCTTAATTTCATGTCCGTCATGCTGCTTTGCCTACGAATAGTTCCTGTGATAACAAAATAAACCAAACTAAGATAACAAATATACAGCTGCAAAACTTCCGAGCTAGAACAAAGTACATAATTCAGTTACGCTCTACAGTCAAGTGAATTCAATTATTTTTTAAGGCAGGCATTATTACATTCCTTCACAGAATCAGAAGTTCAGACCAAATTGAGGCTAAATTATGTGAAGTCAAGAACAGTTGTTTTGTGCTTTGTTGGCAGTAAGTGTACTTCACAAAACTAATTCATTCTCTCAGTTCAGCAGGAATAGTTTTCCAAAACTATGTTTGAATACCGCTGCCATTCATCCATATAAATAATAGCATATACAGATGGAATCACTAGATAACAGCATACACTTTTTTTTTTATTTCAGATAACCGAGAATGACAGCAACATGATTGTATTGAAGATCTCAACTGTGTAGTGTGCAAAAATGTGAAATTCACAAGAAAATACATGTTCCATCCAGTTTGTTCTAATAGAAATGAAACCACAAAGTTCATGTCGGCTGCTAATCACTGAGCAGAGTTCCAAGAAGTCAGTGCCAGAACTGAAGCAGATTACTGAGAAGCAAACAGAACTATTGTACCCGACTTCGGAATAAGGAATAGCTGAACACTTCTTATTGAGAAGTCAATCATGTCACCTTTGGGTTTCTCCTTTTGTGGTAGAATTGAAAGAGATCCAAGTAATCCAGACACCCTTTCAAGGGTTGTCTCAGAGATGGATCTTTTGAAAGACTGATAAGAAGAAAGTGCTCACAAGTTAATAAATTAGTTAAACTTGACACTATTTGGGCAGCTGAAAAACTCAAAACTTTGCAACAATGTAGGAAAAAAATGCACTACAATGTCAAGAATAAGCAAAACAGGATTCTTCAAGGCTCGGAAATCAGAAGAATGGTGACCTTACAACAAATACGACCAATTTCAGGATGTCAAGAGGAGAAATATAATCATAAGTGTGTTCAGTTCTTACCGAGTCTGTGTTGTTACCACCACCATATTTGCTATGGATCTGTAAGGAAGGAAAAACTGTATTACAACATATTTAAATGTACATGAAAGGAAATCTGTGCCAGCCAAACTCACCTTTATGAGAAAATCTGTAGGATCTAGCAACAGCAATTTTGCTTCAAAATAGTGGGCAAGCGCTTTGGCAAGCATTTGCTGGTAAAGTTCTTCAAGATAGGAACTTAAATAGTCAGGGCCATAAGAAGAGTGATTCAGCAACTCCGTAACTTGTAAGATGAGGTATGATTTACCTGCAGGGCCTGACAATAGAATTGCACGGCTAGCTGGTGCAAGATTCCTGGTATATTTTGAGATATCTGCTTGCTTCAAGTGAACATACGCCGCGCTCGTCAGCACAACACGTGTTTGCTCGCTGAGAATCATAGTTCGAGGAAAAAGAGAAACAAATGATGATGAGATGAAGCGGAAAAGGAAAATGAACATGTAAATGTACATTAAAAAAAGAGCACGGAACTTGAAATCTATCGTTCATCCAGCATCTTCATTGTCCTGTTGGGCGATCATTAAAGTTGAATTCCAGCAAATATTTAGATCTTGAAAGTGAACAAACCAGACTTTTGATGTCTCACCTCTGTTTTTTCTCTATGTGTTTTATCATCTAATTTTTTTAACCAATTCTGCCACCACTACCTTTCAAGGCCGCCATTCTTCAATCACACTGAGGAACATTTCAAAAGGAAGATTTGTCTCTCTTAACCTTCCACGCAAAATTTTGAAGCAGCTAATCTATAGAAATATAACAGTATCACTGCCTTCAGTCACAGCGTTCATTTTGTGATCCCCGAGCCAAAAGATCGTAGAAACCATTCGAAGCATTCTCTTTTTTTTTTCTAATTAGCCAAAGTACGCGGTTCATCTGTAAATCTGTTGACTGAATATCACAGAAGGAGCTGCACAGGATAAAAACAAATCCCCTGTACAGGACAGAACAGAGAAGAAAAATCCTGTAGCAAAAAAGCATGCAAAAATCTGATGCTGCAAGGTGACGGAACAGTCGCAGTCTTGCAGAGCTTGATGAATGGAAAAAAAAAACTGTTGATGTTAATCACCTGAGGTAGTAGGGGAACTCGTCGAAGGTGACCTTGCTGTCCACGCCATCGACGACGAGGCGGCGGAGCTCCTGCTCCACCCTCTCCACCGTGACCCCCGCCCTCGCCTGGCCCCCCTGTCCGCCGCCGCCTGCCCACGGCGCCGACGCCAGCCCCAGCCCCACCCCGACGCCTATCCCGATCCCCACCGCCGACATCACCACGTGCTTCCCCTCCATCCCTCCTCCTCCCGCCGGCGTTCCTTCCTACGCACGCCTCCGCTCCCCGCAACCACCTAGCAAGCTAGCTCGCCTCTCGACCGATCCTCCGGCGGGCGAACGGACGGACAGCAAGGTGGCGGATGAGGTGGACTGATCGATCGGCGAGCGCAGGAGTGGGGTTAATGCGAGGGAGGGGGGAGGTGGCGGAATGGGTGGCTTGGCGAGATGGATGGATGAGGGGAGGGAGGAGAAGGGGAGGAAGAGGCAGCTGCTCGATCGCCGCGGGTTTCTCGGTGCTTCTGCTGCTGCTGCTGCTGCGTGCGCGCGTCGCGTCCGAGCAAAGGGAGGCCACGCGGGCGCGTACGTGTGCTCGACTGTTTTAAAGTACGAGGGAAAATCATCCAAATATTTATAAAAAATCTTTTAAAAAATATTCATATATATATACCACTCCATATAAATTTTTAAATTAAAACATATAAAAAAAGATAAATTTAACAAATAAAGAGTAATGATATTATTTATATTTGAATTTATTTTTTCCTTAATGTGCTTGTTGAATTTAAACTTGATGTTTGATAGGATGCTTAGATGTCACTCTACTAAATATTATCAATTTTTAATTTTTAATAATTATTTATATTAAATTTAAAAGAAAAATATATGCAAGAGTACATCGTCTCCAATGATTAAAATCTATTCCCAAGCTCTGACGCTGTACAAAGAGGGGGGTTTTTCCGCATGGGCCACTCGGTTTCTCTGGAATCGCATGTTGTTGCGGGTGGCACCCTGCATTTTTTTTTCTTAGAAAAAATATTGATTGGTAGGTATATATTTATTGAGAACAAAAAAGATATTTTTCATGATTCACTGCATTTATCATGATGGATTCCTTCAATTCGATCAAAAAACAATTAAAATGGAGTATACAGTAGTGCTATTAATTTCACTGTCCTCGTCCTTTTCTTTTTTTTCTCCCCATTGACACGATCCGGGGCAATGACTACGGAGCAAAAGGGCGTGAAGCCATGGAGAACAACTGGACAATTTTACCGTGCACTCCAGGTCCCTGCATGTAGCTCGGGACTTTCACCGCCGTCTACTCCTTCTTCAGGCAGCAGCAGTGGAATCAGCAGCCGCAGTGCTGCTCATCACTCAAAGCCATTCAAACGCATTCGTTCGATCGCCCCAGGATGGATTTTTGACTCGATTGGCTACAACATGCCTGGCAGGCAGGCATGAACCTGCCCATGCCCATGCAGTATCAGTATGCTGCAGACGCGCCGTTCCAATGCAACCTCTGCCTGGCCTGACGATATCATTTCAGGCACAACATCAACTGTTGCATGCGTACGTATGCTCTAACCTTTCGTTGGCCCCAACTGGCGAACTTGCCGTTGCCGCGCCGGCGTCCCGGTGCAACGCATCTCACCGCAAAAATGTACACATTCACGTACCGGCGCCCATGCGTGTCGTGGGTGCACACTGCAGTCACGTCGTCGTCGTTAGCTATAGCCACTGGTGTGCGCAGAGACATCAGGCATGGCCGTACCTGCGTGCGATGTCGCCACCGGCACATCGTTGAGTTTTTTTTTTCATTTCTTTTATTTGCAACACGTCCTCTCTCGCCGGTGCGCGCGGTGACGACTCGTCGCGGAGGAAAAGGAAAACTAAGGGCTTCTCCGGTAGCGCTTTCAATGCGACTCATAGTCGATGAAAAAAATACTGTAGCAAATCGGTGCAGTAGGTTAGAAACCGATTGTTAAATATGAGCCGATTCATACCAATTAAAATAATATTTTTGCACGGTGAATTTAATAGCCAACTACCCGACGGTTGCCATGGTATTCATCTATATAGTAACAACACAATTCTCATCAACATTTCACAAAATACAAGCAAAAGATATAAGTGCTCCCTCCTCTCCAGTTCTTGAAACAAGCAGTAGAGAAAATTCTCAGATCTCCTCCCTATTTTACAAAACACAAGCATATATATCTCCAATCTACTTGACAAAAAACAACATGGACCCATTTTAACTGGTAGCTTCACAAGTTTGTAACTTCTCAACCTCAAGCCCAAAATTCAAGGATCATAAACTGGCTCTAACCAGCAGTATCACTTTTTGCTATCAAACTGGCAGAAATAAGAAAAGATGTAGAATGTACATTTGGTATCTTACAAACTCGTTTTGCTATTATACGTGACCTAGCACGTATGTGGACTAGAGAAGCACTTTCTCAGATATGTATGCTTGTATTATATTGCACAAAATGATCCTAGAGGATCAAACAAGACTCTTATGGGGCTCGCAATGATCACAGCTATGATTAGACAAACTCTAGTCAATTATCATGGGCTAATTATCGAGTTTGCTACGATGCTCGAGATAAACATAGCTATTCATGACAGGTTTATGCATTGTCGCAAGAAGACTGACTTGATAGAGCATATGGCAGAGATATGGAAATAATCAAGATGATTAATCTGTCTTAGAATAATCTATGTTCATTTCAATCATAATGTACGTATTTATTTTTAGCAAATCAATGATTGTAATAGCTAGATGCAAAATAAATTACATTGCCCTATTTAGTTTTTATTATCCATTTTTTCCACAGCCAACATTAGAACATTTTGGAAAAGAAACATGTATAAATCAAAACTATCAGAATAGATTATCTCTACGATCATGAAGCCGATGCGAGGAGGTGAGGAGGAGGCAATGCAGATCCTGATCTAGATGTGCTATGCGTGCCTTCCCGTGAAGAAAGGGCACGGAAAGAAGAAAGCAACGAAAAGCTTTAGGTCGAGCAGTATGATTTTTTTATTTGTTTAGTCATAGGAAGAGTCCAACATTAGAAGAAATTGACTCAATTACATACTGCATGGGTGTATGTGGCCGTGGTGAGTCCACCCACTACTGTGGGTGACCTAAACTGCACAAATCTGTGAGACGTGGCAGCTTGCCTAGGAAGACGAGAGGCCGAAAGAATATCTCACGTCATCACGACCACGCGCGTTTTGCGAAATGGCCCCCGCGCGTCAACGGGCCTTATTGCGGCCCACAAAACTGCGGCCCGCAAAACGGAGGAGGAGACAGCCCACAGCCAGCCAGCGGAATCGAGCCCGTCTTTCTCGTTTCTCCTCCCCTTGGTGATCTTGGGCGGCCGCGGTGTGGCGCATGACCATCCCGACGTAGTTCAGCGGCGGCAGAGAGGACGCGCATCCAGGCCTTGCAGCCCTCGGTGCGGAAGACGAGGAGTAGCTCGAGGGCGGGCGCAGTGAGCTGCTCCGGCGGAGCGCCAACGAGGAGCCCACCCACCCTAACTGAAGCGGCGGGCGGCGGCGCGGTAGGGCTAGCCGGTCGTCTTCGTCCTCTCCACCTGTTTCTGCGTCTCACTGTAAGAGTCGTTCCCTCCTTGTTGTTAACCCCTATCGACGAGAGCAGGGTTTACGAGTCTGATTCCGCCCGTTCCTCGCCTGAATTGCAGCTGTGTGATAAACTGACCTGAAGAGTGGAGAGCTAATTTGCGGGGATTTCGAGGGAAGCTGCCCGGCATGTTTCGACCACCAGGTTCTTTCGGGGCCGCACCCCTGCCGCCGCCGCCGCAACCTCAGGCATGGCAGTGGCAGCAGCCTTTCCAGCCGGCGGCCGCTGCATCCTTTTGGCAGCGGGACAATGTGCGGGAGCATGTGGGGAGGCTACAGGAAACTATCGAATTAGCCAGTGCAGTGTGAGTACCTGAACTGCCCAAAGCTAGTGCCTAGTCGTCTCGAAGTCGAAGGCGTTTCCTTTACTAATTTAACAGACGATTTTTTGTGGACTAAAAGTGGAATTGAATTGTCAGGATAAATGAGCTCGAGGAAATTGCGCTGGCTAGAAAGTCGGGCAATGCTAGCGTGCAAGAACCTGGCTTGTCTTCAGCAAATTTTTCGTCAGAGCCTGATGTTTCTTCTGCAGATAGGCTCCGGCATTTTGTTGAGCTTGCTAGAGCTATGAAGATTAGCCAAGATACTCATGAGTCTCTGGCCACAGATGCTGCTAATTATCTTTGTTCTCAACTTCAGAACCTTCTTGTGCCTATTTATCCTGCTGTTAACCAAGGGGGTCCTTGGGAAGAGAGGTCTGCAATGATTAGGTTAGCTCAGAAGCTGCAGAAATCCAAGAGAAATAAGCAATGGAGAAAGAGAAAAAGAAAGCATGTCGCGGAGCTTTTCCAGAAGGTGCGCTCATCCATATGTTTTTCTGCTTATATCATGATCACATCAAAGTGACCATAGACTTCAATTGTCTTGATGTTTCACAGGAGCATGCAGATTATGACAGAATTGATCAGGAAGCTGATGAATGGAGGGCTAGGCAAATAGCCAAGGACATTGCGCAATGCAAGGTTCTTTCTCATTTTTGAATTTGTCATCTTGTTAGTGGGGTTCTTTTGGGTAAGATTGCACTATTACTCCACAGATTATCAATTCTTTGATACTGTGAAATCAGGTGGAAAACATGAAGCAAATTGCCAAGAAA
Source organism: Oryza coarctata (assembly GCA_030770085.1). NCBI lineage: Eukaryota > Viridiplantae > Streptophyta > Magnoliopsida > Poales > Poaceae > Oryza > Oryza coarctata. Next base: position 5,783,647 of record CM061462.1, read on the forward strand.
AAGGCAAATGAGGAAAGAAAGCGTCTAGAATCTGAGGTAAAATTAATGGTTACATTGTGATGCGGAAATTCTGCTTGTTTGTGGACATCTGTGTGGAAGTGTGAGCACTATGTTTCATCATTTCATCTGCATACACTGCTGAATTATTTGTACAGTGTGATATCTTGAGTTATGAATTTGTTAAGCTGTAAGCATTAAGTTACAACATTTTTATCTTTGACCTTATCTGATTTTCTATGAATTTAGGAAACTCTATAAGCTATTAAAATTATCGTATATTTGTCTTTGGTATGCTGCAACCCAACATCTACAATTACACCACCAACCTACTTGTTTTCTTTCATTCAGAATTATTGTGCAATCAGTTTGTGAATTCTTGAGTGGTTATTTCAGTATATTATATTTAGATTCCAAGCTATTAATATTCTCTGTAGAAATAGTAAATTTATGAGTTGCAATAAAACAGTCTTGTTTTCTAGAAAACTAATTTTCTCAATACAAATCTTCTATGTTCAGCTTGAGCTTGCCCTAATGGTCGAGAAACTACAGGAGCTTCGCTCTATAAGAGTTCAAAAAATGAAGAAACAAGGCAGGATATATTCATATACCCATTATTTTTTATGAATTTCCTTCTTTTCATTTGTTTCAATATATGTCCATCAAACTTATAGTCATAATCTAAAAAGGTGTAAAATACATGAATTCAGGAAATGATTAATACATGGGTGTCAATCTTACAGTAATGGGTCAATCATATTGTAATGCTTCAAGAATCTGTCCCTTGTTTGGATGATTGCCAAATTTTGGCATTCCCTTTCCTCTCTGTCATATCTGATGCATGTGTTGCCAATCTGTTGGCCAAATGGGTCATGTATTAAAACTTCACCAAAATATTAGCTATAAAATTTTGGTAGGCTTGGTGTGGATTGGGGAACAAACTAAAATCACCTGCGAACTTTGCCTTTTGCTTGTTAGTTTTTTTCCTTTTTTGGTACAGTTGATCAATCTAAACACCTGGAGACTGATGCATGAAGTTGCCATGTAATATATTGCAGGTTATTTTCTGCCAGAAGAAGATGATAAATATCTTGAGCGTGTTAAGGCTGCAGTTGAGGAAGAGGAGCGCCAAGCTGCAAGTGCTGCTCGGACTGATGCTGCCAAGGATGCTATTCTGACTGCTGAAGAGTCGAGGAAGGCTGTGCAGTGTACAAATTCAAGAGAAGATTCTGAACAAGCCAAAAGTGCATCAACACTGGAGCAGAACCAGAGAGATGCAGGAATAAGCGATAGAAGTCATCATGCAAGTCAAAAAACAGAGCATGAACTTCATAAAGATGAGGGAAAAGGGCATGGGCATTATGATTCTGTTTCCAGCCTGCCTGTTGAGTTCTACCATTATTATCATGGAAGCAGCTATGACATGGGAACGCTCATTGAGGTAACTTATGCCAGCTTCTCAACTTCATGCTACCATTATGGTTTTGTGTGGAGTGTACATATGACACTGTAAATCTGAACTAGGCTTTGCACTATTAGTCTATCACAGCCAAAAGTCTGAACTAGGCTTTTACATATCGGTCTATCACAGTCATAGATATGGCATAGCGTATTTCACACTTCCACTGCATACCATCATTGGCTCATCCGAGAGCTTTCCGATTGCTTCATGTGTTTGTGATTTCTACCGAAGTGGGTATTTTAGGTTGATCCTATCAATGGTCTCATATTAGTGCAATTACTCAATACTTTTTTTGATTGAGAAGTACTCAATACATTCACTCAGCCATCATGTCTATGTTCCACCTTTGATTGCAGGTCCGCAGGATGTGGGATTCCTTTATCAGACCTGGAGGAAGGTATGACTTTCATACAGCTAAATATAATATGCAAACTAAATTCACTCAACAAACATCTTTGCCATACAACAAGAAACCATGGAAATATAGTTAAGATGGCTCTCTGAAGAACTAATACCAAGATGAGCGAAAAAAAAAACTTCCGAGAATATACAATGTTCTATTGTGTTACATTTGGCTTATATATGGGGTTTCCACCATAGGAAAGTGCAATCTCTTTTAGTAAACAGAATGATGATCTTTGGATACATTCGCAGTTTGTTCAGTTACTTGGATAATACTCTGTAGTGCTTTCTTGTAATCTCGGTACTGTACAGTTTTGTAGTGCTGGATGTCCTGTGGTTTTTTCAAGCCAGCTAATAACTTGTGGTAGCATTCATCTTATTGAAGAGCTGTGATGATAGGATTTAGTGCATGGTGCTCTCGATTGTAGTGCTTTACCATGTGAAATGAATTCTATGTAGCATTCTCTTATATAACAGTGCAATTGTCTCACCTGCCTGCAGCCGCATACCTGGGCACTGGGTTCAGTCTCCCCCTCCAGCTGATGAAGTATGGGCATCATATTTAGTGCAGCCCAAGTAAATCCAGTTATCTGTAACAAATTTAATCTTCTGCTTAACCACTGGAATCTTTCAAGACTACCACAAGGCAAGCTAGGTACTTTGAGTTACATTTTTTTCCTTCAGTATTAATACAGAAAATTGATTTGGTATGTGGCCAACTGCATTGATCAAAGTTAAATTAACCAAGCAAAGTTCAATTGCTTGCACTATGAACCCTCAGTTAACACTTAATTATCTTATAGTTTCACATGTGTTATCCAATATAAGGTGTTGTGAGTTTCTTCACCACTGTTAAGGCATAAACACTAAAAAAATATTTAAAAAAAATGTATCCTGGTCTATGCTTTTTCGAGGATGTCTTTTTTGCACGTGTATGGTACGCTCCATCTGTTGTCTGAAAAATTAAATCAATTTTGTTGAGTGGGGCAAGATTGGCACTCTCAGTGACTCAGTTTTGAACTTCTGATAAGTGTTAACCACTTTGGCGGTCTTGAGTCACCACTGCAGTTCAAATGTCTTGCTTTTTTAGTTCTCTGTAATCAAGTCCTAAACATTGGATACAACATTAAACTTCTTTGCCTTCTCTAAAGAGAACTTATTGTGGTTCATGTCAAGGACCAAATTCAATGTATACAATTCAGAATTGCAAACTCGTTTTATATTCTGAGTCAAGAAAAAATGAAGAAAAATGTAGAATGGGCATCCCTTTTCTGATAGCTGTATGCGGACATGGTGGAGGCTTTTCTATATGAAGAATACTAGCCACAGGTCCTTTTCTAACCTGTTGAGTAGTTCATGACAACCACCAGATTGCGACGCAAAATCAATGGGATTTTACATATTTAGATCAAGTGATCAACCAGTGTAGTCCTATGCTCTGCTGTTAATTGTTACTAATCCATCCATTCTTATGGTGTTAAACTGAACATACAAAACTATTGTAGTGCTGTTGTTTAGACTGTAAGCTATTTATTCCACAGGCTGGTGATATCCCTTGAACTTACATGTTAGGAATCGTTTGCCCCCTTCCCAATGATATGCCAACCTGCATCATGAATCACCACCTGGAAAATGAATAGTTTAGCATATGAGCTATATTGTTTCAGCATTTGATCAAAACCCCCAGTACAGCTAAAGGTTATCTTGAAATCTAAAACATTATTGTATGAAAACTACATATTCATAATGTAACCTTAGTTATTAATTATAGCTAGTGTTTATTCAGTTAGTACCACAATACCAGTTAAATCTTACCTTACATAGCTCTTTGATATGAGGTTTTAACTGAATATTTATCTACTCTGCAATCGGTCCTGAAAGCACTTTTTAAAAAAGCTGTGTTCTACTTTGTTTATAGTTTCTGAGAAGCTTTGTATTGTTGGATCAGATGCCATGGTGAAGATTTGAACCGCGGAATGTTTTGGATTCAATTTTCCGAGTAAGGACTAAAAAGTGGACTGGTAAATCTAGATTTGGAACTGTATCTAGCAATAGTAAATACAAATAGCTTCAGAACATGATAGCTTAGATGAATAGCAGATTAGCATACCGTTAACATCAAAAATCACTGGAAATAAATTCGATTAAAGATCGGAGATTTGATTGGCTTATGAAAAAAGATCGATAAGTTGAAAACTTATTCAGATTAGTATTCAGATTAGATCGAATTCAAGGGTAAATTGTAGAAGTCACGGCAAGCTATTTTTTTATCTTTATAAAATATGTCAAGTTAATTATTTTTATTTTTATTTCTAGATAGATTCTGTTTTATCATTAGAAAAGTTTATCCTATATTTGTGTGGGATTTATATAACCCCAATGTATAAATATAGGCCTTATATAAATCTTGGAAATTATCCATACAGATTAATATAATTTTGGTGTATCGCTACTCTAGTTTATCTAGTTTTTTACCAGCGGGTTCTGCTCTCGACGCAGGGCTATATCGATTAGGTACGAACTCTAGTGAAGGGATAAGTTCTGCCATTATCTTAGTGTATCCGCTCTATCTAAGACTACATCGGTTAGATTCGACTTTTTAGTCCAATTGGATATATCACATCACATTCGTATGAGATCTATCGATTTATCGAGCTCTTTTTACCATCATCAGTCTCGTGGTGTATTGGTTAGATCTAATCTATTAGACTGCTGATAGTAGATTAAATCTTAAGTCAGTGGATCTTTACTTGATATTTTATCAGAGTAGCTAACCGATAAGTTATCTTTACACTGAGCTTCACGTCTAACATATCGGCTTTTCGGCTAATATACACATATTGTCTATTAATCCGCTAGTATTCAATTTGATTCTATTAGATCTGATCTTATACTGTTTCGGTTAGGTCCGATCTATCGAGACTGTATCTAATATGACTGTCATCGAGATTTAGCGAGTTTCGTTACTCTCATCGGCTTAGCTTGTCGATGCGTTTATTCATATGCCTACATCAAACCTATAACCAATAGCAACTGATGGGTTCACCTGTTCTTTCTATCCGCATGACTGATATAGTTTTCGCTGTTCTCGTGCCGTTAGTTTCAGCCTTATACTGTCTCGGTTAGATTCGATCTATTAAGGCTGATTCTAACAAAATGGTTATTAGTGGTCGTTAGGTATCGTCTCTTTGAAAGATTGGGCTTCGCTCTTTACTGCTCATCGCATATTTTATTTAGAGCGTCATCAACTCTATAGTTGATATGTCTTCTATTTTATTCCTACTATTTGTTTATACTGTTATCGGCTTTCTAGCCTAATATATAAGTGCTATAGTCTCTATTGGTAATCAGCCGATATCAGGAGTACTCTTATAGTCGATAACTATCTCAAATCTATCAACACATTCAGTCGATAGTAGGAGTTTGTATCGGTCTATCGACTGATTGACTCAATGATCTAATTCTATCTTTTTTATCGATTAGAGATTAAATTGATTGGCACGACCATAACTCCAACAACTAAAAGACTCAAGCTTAAGGAACTACACTACAGCTAAGCAAAGCAGATCTTTCAGTTATTCGTGTATTTAGATGTATTACATCGGTGGACCGATCTCCGCGCGTGAACACATACATGTTCTATATCTTAGTCATTTCAATACAATTTTCCATACTGAGTGCATGACCATTTCTGTCTCTATGCATCCTTTTTCCTGCAGCAGCATTTTGGGGTATGCCCCACGGCACAACTATTGGTTAGGACTTAAGCTTTTCCCCTATGATGAGCCATATAGATGAGGCCCCGAGAAAAAGATGACCAACGAAAAATTCGTGGACACCATTAGGAGAAAATAAGAGGTTAGTGAATCGGATGACATTAGCACCCGGTACTATATCTCTCTATAGAGTAGTAAGGACACGGCATAGTGCCTGCTGCCTTTTTTGTTGTGCTTGCTTGCTCCTCCCATTTTCTTATCTCTTCGAGGTGATTAGTGATTACACAGACCAACAACTGAAATCCTAAAGCTCGTAGTGACAAATTTGATGATACTCGCAATTAGGGAAAGAGATCTTATTGCTTTCATGAAAAATATTGCTGCTTTAGTCATTGAAGAATTATTGGGTGCACTTGGTTTTTAGGCCTAATAGGAAACACATTCTATCATGAATTCATGATGAAAGAATGTTGATTCTTCTTGGCCCTCTGACTTTGTTGGGACGGTTTCTTTTCTGGATTTGGGCAGGACAGGTTAGAAAGCAAGTCAATGAAGCAAAGTAAGGACGCATGCAAAAAAAAATTGCTCCTCCCTACGGTGACAAGAGCAAAATTTTGCCGCGTTACTTTACTACGTCTAACTACCATAGACATGGCACGATATATCAGTCAAATTTGTATTGATCACAGGAGTTATGGCAAGCATCTGTATATTAGTCTCTGGGTTATTGTCAGGTTATGTTTTACCTTGTTTTAAACTTTGTTTTACTTTTGGATAATAATTTGTTGGTCACACTGTCCAGTATGCCACACTTCGGTTATAACCTTTGGTAGTGTTACACGCCAGTTGGATACCCAGGCATGTCGCGTAAAACATTGCTCTCGCAATTAATCTTGTAATAACATTCACACAACGAGTTCATGATAAGTTCATGAGCTCCATGCATAACTATTATCACAGCTAATGCTCTCTTAAAACGCAGAAGTTTTACATTTCATATATTTTAGTTTAATTCCTCCAAAAAAAATTTCAAATCCCTCCATCTTTTAAGAAGTCGTTGGTCTAGTTTAAAATAGATTATTGACTAGATTATTATAGTGGGTTATTTATATGATTATAGATAGAAATTAAGTATTTTAATAAATAAAGTTAACAAATACTTAGAATAAGGATCTAAACAATATAAACAATATAGTAGAAGAAAGTTTTTTTAAGAGAAGGCATTTTTAGAGCATGGAATAAATATTTTATGTTAATTATCCGGTGAAGTAGTTGAAAAGACTTAGTCAAAATACAACCCAATCCTTCCTGTTTAGCTTAGTCAAAATACAACCCAAGCCTTCCTCTCTCACATCTATGCCTCTTAGCTAACGGTAGTTTTATGTCTAATTGTTACTCTCTCTAAATAGTTTATAAGTAAAACTTTTATCTATTCTTAACAACTTAAAGAAATTATTGAAAAAAACTACTATAAAAAATATTAAAATTAACTCTAAAATTTTTAAAATTTAAATTTCGATAAGCTGAAGTAGCTACTCAGCATCAGATATACTACTACTTAACTGGAGGGAGTAGCTTGTTACTCCAACCTTGTTACTCTGCATAATTAATTGGACCAGAGGTGGTGTATACTTGCGTATATAAATTGGACGAGCAAGGCCGAGAGAACAAACGGACTAGGCGAGCGAAAGAGATAGCTAGCTGCCTCTGCAACCAGCGTCAGGAGCTCCCCTATCACAGTGTGTCTAATCTGTCAAAACTCTGGAGGTCAGTTCAGTTGGTGTGTCCGAAATCTGTCTGTTCCTTTTTTGTTCTCTGTGCACGCAGTAATAAACACTTTTGATGGTACTGCACGAATCACGATGTATCGGTGATTCTACTTGCGCGAGTCACCGCGGGTAGACCCACATGCCATGCTAACGCCCGCCGTACGGTCCACCGGGACGAGCCCGCGGGGAAGGCGCCCGGCTAAGCCGTTGATTCCACGCGCTGGATCCGCAGATCGACGGTCAGGAACGATCCGGCCGACCCCACGTCAGACCCACCACGCCTCGAGTCCGACACTCCGACCCCACACGCAGCCGAAGGGAGAACCCCCGCAACACCCGCCACCTTCGCGGCCACCCACCGATCGCCGCCGGCCCGCCGCTCCGGCGGCTCCATCTCGCCTCAAGCTCGCGCGCCTCCTCCTCGACGGGAGCCGCCGACATCTCCGGACTCCTGCATTTGCATCCCCCGGGGTAATCCTTCGGCCTCTTCTCTTTCTTCCATGGCGAGAGAAAAATGTTTTGTTTTGTTTTCTTCTTTTTTTTTCTCTTTTGGTGTGCTTTTTGCTGAACCTGAAGCTGAAGCACACGGGAGACGACCAAAAACCCTCAAATTTCCAGCCTCGCGCAGACTGCATAGCGCATACACCTTCGTCTTCCTCTCGACACGCTTCTCGACTAGCAGGATGCCCTTTCAGTTAGGGATGCGTTCAATTCTCTGGAGCTAGCTTTTGGTTTCGCTTCAGAATTCTTGTCTGAAAGCGACGGGGCCATGTCTCTGACGTGGTTTACTTTCAGGCTTTCAGTCGGTTACCTGCTGTTCTTGAGTTCGGTAGAAGGGGGATTTAGTGAGCCTGTGTTAGTGATTGGAGGAAAACCTCAAGCTAGCGTTGTGTGCCAGATCGTGTAGCCAGTTCGTTTTCAGTTCAGAAAGCTTGTTGTTGCCCTGTTCACTTGTAGCCATCGCTGATCATAGGAAGATAAAGCGTTTACATGCAAAGATGGGTAGGGTAGAGGAAAAGTTTGGAGAGGATTTTCCGTTTCTGTTCCATTTTGGTTGATGGTGATTGCTGAAAAGAGTGATACAGCACAAGAACAGGTGTCCTTCTGCATGCATTCGTTCATGATATTTGGTAATGATTTAGTATCAACAGATGAATTTATCATTTAAAGATCATATGGAGAGATTAATACTTAGGTGCCTATCTGAAGAAGATACATTGTAAGAAAACCTGCAAGAACTGCTTCCTTTTGTCCCTTCTGCTGATGATATATGGCTGGCTGGGTATGCAGCTGTTAACTAGAGAAATAGTAGGATAACTGGATAACCAAGTTCTCACAGCACACTTTTCACATCTTTTTTGTTTGTAGAGATGCGTGCAAATAGGAGTGTATCTATGACAAGCAAATCGAGCACATTCTGTCGTGCCATTGACGACTCCTGAAAGCACTATGATTTAGTGGTCAATTTCATGCTGTTGAGATTTTGGACAGAGACCGGCCGAAGATTATCAGTCAACAGAGAACTTGTAGAAAATTCAGAGCTTTCCTGCACTGCATGGGTGCCTTGCCCTGCCCTGCCTGATGGGCAGCATTTCCCTGCAACTTGCAAGAAAACCGTAGATCAATCAATTGACTACTCGCAACCGATAATTTCATCCTGATTGATACTCCTATTCCTATATCAAGTCTGTTTTTGCAGTAGATGCATCATCGATGTATCTGACTTACTGTTATCTTGCCCAGATTTGCTTACACTCTTCACGACCATGAGCTGATGAGTGATGAGACTAGACTACTAGAGCCCAATCTTGGTCGCCAATTGCCAGGGTTACCAGCCATCCAGGACAGATTCTGCCATTTATGTCTCTGTAATTCCCTGCCTAACATTGCTAAACCTGCAGCCAGAACCAAAACTTGAGTGCCACAAGTGCCAATATTTTCTTTTATGTCCTGCACGAACGCCACACGTTTGTACGGCCCAGAATGCATTTGCATTGAACTGCAATGTCTGCCTAATCGAGCTGTCCGTAAGGTACACGTTGCACTGTTGCAGGTTTGCAGTTGCATTCGATAGTGCCGTATAAATGCACTCACTGATCAAACTAGCAGAAATAATTGGTAAGTCTTGTGTGAGTTCAGATAAGCAGAAAACATCTTCTTCTGATTCAGATAAGATAAGCAGAAAGTTTGATGCTTGGTTTGGTCTCACAGTGAACTCAATGTCGTTGCCTAAGCCATATTGCAGAGTATGCTCTCGTAAGACAAATATCATGGCTGAAATATCATTAGTTCTATCTGTTCTTGGACACTAACAATGTGATCTCAACTGTCCATTGTTGATCCTTTTCTGATGATGATGATGATGATGATTTTCATATGTTGCAGGTTTCCCGAGGTTGATGGAAGCTGACGAATCCGGTGTACCGCCGCGACCGGTCGCCGGAGATGCTCACATTCCGGCGAGCCGCTCTGCTGAGGAGCCAATCTTCAGGGTAAGTTTCGGGCGCTTCATGGTTAACGCAGATCACCTGATCGGAGCACGAGTATGAACAGTCGCGTGCCGGTGTAGGAGCGGCACGGCGGCGACCTACCCATCGCCATGGCGTACTCCCCGGACACGACGTCGGCGTTCCGCGCGGCGCGCCCGGTATCAATCAGCCTGCCAGCGTCGCCGACCGGCTTCGACGTCGCCAGGTCGGAGATGGAGCTCCAGCGGCACGCCATGACGGACGCGCCGTGCATGCTGCCGCTGCCGGCACGGCCGCCGATGATGGCCGTCGAGCAGCCCGACAGGATGATCTTCCGTTCCCAACCGATGGCCGTCCACGGCGGCGCGGCCGCTCTGCCCCAGCAGGTCAGGAGCTCCCAGGTGAACGATGGCTCGAGCCGCGGTGGCGCGCCGTGCGCGGCGACGACGACGGGCAAGGCGCGCACGCGCAGGGACACGAGCTACGACTCGTTCAAGACGTGGTCCGGGAGGCTGGAGAGGCAGCTCACCACCCACCTGCGAGGCGGCCGGCAGCAGCAACAGCCAGAGAAGCAGCGGGATGAGGAACCCGAGGAAGACGACGCGGCGGCAGCGGCGGCGACCTGCAGCCGGCCGTACTCGTCGATGCCGAGAGTGCAGCGCTTCTTCGCGGCGCTGGAAGGCCCCGAGCTTGACAAACTACGGGTACACCATGAGCAACCCTCTCCCTGTCGTCTCGCATTGGTCGAACAGTTGTCATACCACCCTGTACGTAGTAGCTCACGCGCCGCCGTCGTGGTGGTGTTGGTGTCGTGTCGTCGGCAGTCATCGGAGGAGCTGGTCCTGCCGTCCGACAAGACGTGGCCGTTCCTGCTCCGGTTCCCGGTGTCGGCGTTCGGCATGTGCATGGGCATGAGCAGCCAGGCGATCCTGTGGAAGAACATCGCCATCTCGACGTCGACGAGGTTCCTGCACATCACCGTCAATATCAACCTGGTGCTTTGGTGCGTGTCCGTGGCGCTCATGTGCGCCGTGTCGGCGCTATACATGTGCAAGGTCGTCTTCTACTTCGAGGCCGTCCGGCGAGAGTACTACCACCCGGTGCGCGTCAACTTCTTCTTCGCGCCGTGGATCGCCTGCCTGTTCCTCGCCATCGGCGTGCCGCGGCTGGTGGCGGCGAGCCTCCCGCACTGGCTGTGGTACCTGCTCATGGCGCCGATCGTGTGCCTGGAGCTCAAGATCTACGGGCAGTGGATCTCCGGCGGGCAGCGGCGGCTGTCGAGGGTGGCAAACCCGTCGAACCACCTGTCCATCGTCGGCAACTTCGTCGGCGCGCTGCTCGGCGCCATCATGGGGCTCCGGGAGGGGCCCATCTTCTTCTTCGCCGTCGGGCTCGCCCACTACATCGTGCTGTTCGTCACGCTGTACCAGCGGCTGCCCACCAGCGAGACGCTCCCGCGCGACCTCCACCCCGTCTTCTTCCTCTTCGTCGCCGCCCCCAGCGTCGCCTGCCTCGCCTGGGCCAGGATCACCGGCGAGTTTGGCTACGGCTCCCGCATCGCCTACTTCATCGCCATGTTCCTCTACGTCTCTCTTGTACGTACGCACGCACACTGGCTAGCTAGCTACGCCGCCGCCGCCGTCATTGCAGCAGCTGATGCATCTCGCGTGTGCATGCAGGCGGTGAGGATCAACCTGTTCAGGGGGTTCAGGTTCTCTCTGGCGTGGTGGGCGTACACGTTCCCGATGACGAGCGCGGCGATCGCGTCGATCCGGTACTCGTCGGAGGTGAAGAACGCGTTCACGCAGTCGCTGTGCATCGCGCTGTCGGTGCTGGCGACGCTGACGGTGACGGCGCTGTTCCTCACCACGCTGCTGCACGCCGCCGTGCACCGGGACCTCTTCCCCAACGACATCTCCATCGCCATCACGGAGCGCAAGCTCAAGCCCATCGCCGAGATCCACGAACAGCAGCGCGACAAGGCCGCCGCAATCGCCACCGCGGATGTCCACCCCGACGCCGCCTGCAAGGACCTCGAAGCCGGTGTGCCGCCGTCATCATACACCGGCGATCGATCGACGATGACGATGACGACTCACCCGTGCCCATTTGCTGGGCAGTTCTAACCGTGTGATCAATGGATCAGCCAACGACGTGCACGCACGAGGTTTCGTGGCGGAGAGAAGATGCCACCGTGAAGAAACATGCATGCATGTTTTGTGTAATTAGCCTTGCTGTAACTACTTGTACGTGTATGTGGCGATGTTAGATAGGAGATCGAGTTGTTGACGACTTGGGATACGGCTAAGCTAGCGCCACCAATAAGTTGATTTGTCTGAGAAGCATGCAATGTACGTTCGTAGTGGTCATCCCCAGGTAGATCGTGACGGTGGGTATGACTTAGGGTCTGGTTGTGGAACTTTGGAGAAGCTATAGCATTTTTCAAAATCTCTAACTTTTTAAAATAATCTTGATTCTCATCTAGGTTGTAAGAATCTGTATCTATAAAATCCAAAAAATAAACTAAAAAGCTAGTATCATCCCATGTACATTGTACCAACGTCTTCCTTACAGTTGATTAAAGACAGGCCGAATCATCCAGCTCGGCCCAATGCCAAAAGACGGTTGGGTTAGCCTGGACTCGAGTCACACTGGCCGGCCTGCATGAGCATACCACAACAATGCCTTTCTAAATTGCAATGGCACGGTCCAGAACAATGCCTTCCTAAATTGCAAGGAGGAAATGGTAGATAGCACTGGCAAGTGGCTACAAATGCCACAAAACCCACAACAATGGTTTCCTAACTTTTGGAAGAAGAGTTCATTTCCGTGGCAGGAGTTGCGCCAAATATTTGTGGAATTTTGGCAGGCAAGTGACTTCCTGTGTGTGTAGAACAAACTGATGGGTCTGACCACTGTGCAAGTAACGAAATATCCAACGGTACATAGTTTCATAAGAGAAAGTAGTAATGAAAAAAAAATAGCGTTTGCATCTGAGCAGAAGATTTATTTCATAACAAGATAAACTAATGCTAGACCGCCGACAAATCAAGGGTACTCGATCAAGCTACCAGATTGATCGTCATGTTGTTACTGAAACGGTAACGCTTGGACTTGTGCTTCATCATCCTGAGCAACCTGCCGCCACCATCACTATGCTCCTCCACCTCCTAGTCTCCGTGTCATCCTCGTCAATAACGTGGAACAACCTGCCGACGCAAAACTTGCCGTTGCCCATGTGCACCAGGTAGGACTTGGTGGGGACGCACTCCTGCGGCGCCCCTAGATGATCCAACGCCCACGCGCCCGCCACCACCGGCGACGCCGCGGCGAGATCGGAAGCGCAGAGCTGGTCATCCCTGACACGAGAGGCCGAGCCAGAGGTCATGCTCGGCGACGTACTCGGCGTGGCCACTGAACGGCAGCGCCCACTCGCCGTGCTTGCTCCAGGTATCACGCGTCGTGTCGAAGGGCGAAAGTGCCAACTGTAGAGAATAATTCTTGCGTGTCTAATTTTAGTGATTTAGCTTTCTATAGTCTCTCTCTTCGATTGTGTGATCGTGTGATCAGTCGGTGTGATCCTGTGATCAGTCGGTTAGGAAGGCTATTATCTGCTGTCTTGTAATCGTATATATAAGTTAAGGAATAGACCTCAAAAAGGTCACCAATTCAACAGCAAACCAACAGTACCGTGTGCCTTTGTCTTTGCGTGAGTTTCTTGTGCGTGTTGGTTGTGATCTCGCCAACAACGTGAGAGTTGTTTCTCTGGCGAGGTTCTAACAATTAGTATCAGAGTTAGGTTTGTCCAAGGTCTAAAGATGTCAGGGAAGAAGGCTGGCGACAGCACCTCGGTGGAGAGTGTCGTGATCCAACAGGTGATTCGTGAGGTGGGCAACGGGAGTAGCAACCCCATTCTCACCAAGAACAATTACTCTGATTGGACGCTCCTGATGAAGGTAAAGTTGAAGGCTAGAGCCCTCTAGAGCGTCATTGAGGATGGTGGAGCCGATGTGCAAGAGGAGATGATGATGCTCGACGCCTTGTGCAGAGCGGTACCACCGGAGATGGTGCCATTGATCGCCAAGAAGGAGACGGCCAAGGAGGCATGGGATGCGATCGTGATCATGAGAGTTGGGGACGATCGCGTGAAGAAATCAACGGCGCAGCAGCTGCGTCGGAAGTTTGATCTCACCACGTTCGATGACGGTGAGATCGTCGAGGACTACGCGCTATGCCTAGAAGGCATGGCAGCACACCTCGCCACGCTTGACGCGGAGGTGAAGGAAGCTGAGATCGTGGCGAAGATCCTACGTAGCCTGCCGCCTCGCTTCAAGCAGATCGCAATCGCAATCAAGACACTGCTCGACATCTTGACCATGTCGGTCGCCGATCTCACAGGGTGGCTGATGGAGGTGGAGGAGGCGTTCGAGGAAGCGTGGACATCGCTGCAGCACGAAGGGAAGCTGTACCTCATGGAGGAGGAATGGGATGCGCGGCAGAAGAAGCGTGAGGCGGTGGCTCGGGCAAAGCAGAAGGCAGGTGCGGACATGGACGCGGACACGGGCGCAACAGCTCGTCTGGTGGGCCATCAAATTCAAACAAGACCATCGATGACGAATGCCGGCGGTGCGGGAAGCTAGGCCACTGGGCTCGTGAGTGCCGCTCGAAGCCTAAAAGGGAGCAGGCCCACGTGACGCAGGATGAAGACGAGGCCTCGCTCCTGTTTGTGAAGTTGTCCCCAACTCTATCCACAACGCCGCTGGCGAAATCCCCAACCGCATCGCCGGCTAGGTCGCTGACACCTTCCCTATTAAAGGAGATTCCACTCTTGAGGGCCGATGTGGTGCTGCTGGGAGTGGAGCAGCAGCAGGACGGCGGTGGATTCGTGGCGGCATCCACAAAATCTGTTGTCCAGATCGAGATCCGGGAGGAGAAGGTGTTCGCCCACCTTGAGGATGAGAAGGAGCATGATGCCGGGACCTGGGTCCTGGACTTCGGAGCGACGAACCACATGTCCAGGTCCCGGGTGGCGTTCACAAAGCTCGACACGGCAGTGCTCGGTACCGTACGCTTCGGCGATGACTCAGTGGCACGGATCGAGGGCCGGGGGACCGTCGTGTTCGTCTGTAGGAACGGCGAGCTCCGGTCGCTCTCCGGGGTCTACTACATCCCCTGACTGACGACCAACATCGTGAGCCTCGGGCAACTCAACGAGGTAGGCTACAAGATCGACATCCACTACGGCGTGATGACGATCAAGGAGCCCGACGGTAGGCTTCTAGTGAAGGTGAAGCGCGAGGTGAACCGGTTGTATCTGCTCCACATCAAGCTCGCACAACCAACCTGTTTGGCGGTGCGTGGCCACGGCAACAAGGTGGTGTGGCATTGGCATGAGCGCTTTGGCCATATCAACATGGCAGCACTGAGGAAGCTGGCGTGGGAGGAGCTGGTGCATGGACCACCAGAGATTGGGCAGGTCGACCAGCTATGCAAGGCGTGCTAGACCAGCAAGCAGAGGAGAACCTCGTTCCCGACGCAGGCGGAGTACCGGGCAGAGCAGCGCCTAGAGCTGGTCCACGGTGACCTATGCAGACCGATCACGCCGGCGATGCCCAGAGGTAACAAGTACTTCCTGTTGTTGGTCGATGATCTCAGCAGATACATGTGGGTAGCCGTGATTCCTTTAAAGGATTGTGCTGCAGCTGCCATCAAGGAGATACAGGCCTAGGCGGAAGGCGAGTCGGGTGTCAAGCTGAAGGTTTTTCGAACGGATCGTGGAGGAGAGTTCTCTGCAGCAGAGTTCACAGAGTACTGTATTGCCGAAGGTGTGCGATGGCAATACACGACGCTTTACAGTCCACAGCAAAATGGAGTCGTTGAGCGGTGGAACGGCACCGTGGTGTCAACGGCGAGAAGCATGCTCAAAGCGAAGGGACTTCCCGGCTGGTTTTGGGGTGAGGTGGTGGTGGCCGCTGTGTACATTCTGAATCGGTGCCCGACGAAGAGCGTGGACGGCATGACGCCATTTGAAGCATGGCACGGGAAGAAGCCGACGGTGCATCACCTAAGGACGTTCGGCTGTATCGTCTATGTCCGGAACACAACACCACATCTGAAGAAGCTTGATGACCGCGGTCGCAAGATGATCTTCGTTGGCTACGAGCGGGGCTCCAAGGCGTACCGCACATATGATCTAGTCACGAAGCGCGTCCATGTGACGCGCGACGTGGTGTTTGATGAGCAAGCCCAGTGGGACTGGGACATAGGCGGCGACGACAGCGAGCCGAGTGGTGGCAACGACGCATTCATGGTGGAGTACACCACTGTTGGACACACCGCGCCAGACGGCGATGACGCCGTTGAGGCGCCTACAGGAGGAATGCCGAGAGAGCAGCCACCGCATCTTGGCATGGCTGGTGGTGAGGAGGAGCCCGATTCATCAAGCAGCGTCGACGACGACAACCTCGATGCCAACCACGACGAAGATGCACCTCTCCGGTACCGCAGCATCAACGACATCGTCTGGCAGGCTGGCTTCGCACCACGTGTGCTCATTGCAGAGGAGCTACACGCGGTGAGCGCTGATGAGCCGACCTCATTCGCTGAGGCGCAGCGGAGCCCTAGTTAGAGAAAGGCGATGGTGGAAGAAATGGAGTCCATTGAGGAGAATGACACATGGTGCCTCGCTGACCTTCCACCCGACCACAAGGCAATCGGCGTGAAGTGGGTGTTCAAGGTAAAGAGAGACGAGCGCGGGGCGGTGTCCAAGCACAAGGCATGCCTGGTGGTGAAGGGCTACGTATAGCGACACGGTATCGACTACGACGAGGTGTTCGCACCAGTGGCCAGGCTCAACTCAGTGCGCCTGCTTATTGCTCTCACGGCGCACGAGGGATGGGAGGTGCACCATATGGACGTGAAGTCGGCGTTCTTAAATGGCGACCTGGAGAGGAGGTTTACGTCGAACAGCCAACTGGTTTTGTCATTACCGGGAAGGAGCACAAGGTGTTCAAACTGAAGAAGGCTCTGTATGGGCTGCATCAAGCGTCGAGGGCCTGGAACGCGAAGCTGCACGATATGATGCTGTTGCTTGGTTTTGAGAGGTGTCCGTCTGAGGCAGCAATCTATGTCAAGAGAAGCGGCAATGCGCAGCTGGTGGTCGGTGTGTATGTTGATGATCTAGTGATCACCGGGGTCAGCTGCAGCGACATCAAGTTTTTCAAAAAGGAGATAAGCAGCACGTTCAAGATGAGTGATCTTGGTCTACTTCGCTACTACCTCGGCATTGAAGTGAAGCAGGAACCGAGTGGGATTTCTCTTAACCAAGGGGCATATGCACTGAAGATCTTGGAGAAGAGTGGCATGGCTGGATGCAATTCAAGCCAAGTACCTATGGAGACACATCTAAAGCTGAGCAAGCTAAGTTTGGAGCCGCTGGTGGACGCTACTGCATACCAGAGCATCGTTGGAAGCTTAAGGTATCTCGTAAACACTCGCCCCGACCTTGCTTTTGCTATTGGATACGTGAGTTGTTTTCTGGAGGAGCCAAGGGAGGACCATCTTGCTGCGGTCAAGCGAATTCTTTGATACATAGCAGGGACAAGCAACTGGGGGCTCTGGTACGGCAAGAAGGAGGAAGATCAGATGCTGCTAACAGGTTTCAGCGATGCTGATTATGCAGGAGATGTTGATGCTAGAAAAAGCACAATCGGGATAATTTTTTTTCTGGCCAATAGCCCTGTCAGGTGGCAGTCAATGAAACAGAGAGTAGTGGCCCAATCTAGCTGCGAGGCAGAGTATATCGCAGCTGCGAATGCCGCTTGTCAAGCATTGTGGCTCAGTCGGGTGTTAGCTGAAGTGTAGGGAACAACACTGAGTGTGCCAATGCTGAGGGTGGACAATAAATCCGCAATTGCTTTGATCAAAAACCCAGTACTCCACGGACAGTGCAAACACATAGAAGTCAAATACCATCTTGTCCGGAAGTCTGCTGAAAATGGTCTAGTCAATGTCGAGTTCATCAGGAGCGAAGAACAATTAGGCGACATTCTTACGAAGCCGCTGTAAGACCAAGTTCCATGAGCTGAGATCAAAGATCGGCATGATCAATGATGAGCATGGCAAGGCTTAGGAAGAGATTGTAGAGAATAATCCTTGCCTGCCTAATTTTAGTGATTTACTTTCTTTAGTCTCTAGTAACTTTTGATTGTGTGATCGGCCGGTTAGGAAGGCTATATCTGCTGTCTTGTAATCGTGTATATAAGCTAAGGAATAGACCCGAAGAGGTCATCAATTCAACAGAAAATCAACAATACCGTGTGTCTCTGTGTTTGTGTGAATTTTTTGTGCGTGTTGGTCGTGATCTCGTCAATAGCGTGAGAGTTGTTTCTCCGATGAGGTTCTAACACCAACGCCCGCCGTCGATAGCCAGAAATTAACGCGACTCGCCAACCACCGCAGTCGCAGTGACCTCGTAAGCACGCGTCCTGGCCATCGCATGCTGCCGATTTCAATCTAACGCCTCTGATTCTTTTCCCTTCGAGCTGTACAAAGGGACTCATCCCCATCCACTCGTTCTACTCGTCCCTCCCTCTTTCTCTTCCCCAAGCATCTGAGCCGCATGCGAGAAGTCCAACCACCTGGGTTGCCGCAAGCACCTGAGCAGCATGGTGGCCGGTGTCGAGGAAGATGCTGTGTGAGGCGGAGGCATGCAATGACCTTTCGCGTTGAGATGACGAACCAGTCGGCGGCGACCCTTGTCCTCTTGCGTTCGAGGAGGCCAGCGTGGACGCCGACGCATCACCGCCGGGAGCGTGCAGGAGAGGGGTACGAGAATGCGCGCGTTGAGATTTTTTCGATGTTTCTGCTGGTTTAGTTTGATGTTGCTTGTGTTGGATTGAAATGCTGCAGTGGGATTTTAGATGGTGTTTCATAACTTGGTCCTTGATGCGTGCGGATCTCTGCTGATGTTTCAGGAACTGAATTTCGATGTTTTATCTGTGTGATCGAAACGGAATGTTTCAGTGGTGAGTCGAATGTGTTTTAGCATTTTAATAGTTTGAAAACATTTTTCTAGTTGCGGTGGTGAAACAGCGCTCGATTTTTTTAAAAAAAGAAAAATCCGGCGCCCGATTTGTAGTACTGTCAAAAAAAAAAAGAAAGAAGAAAAACTCAGTGGATTAGAGAGAAAGTGGGGAGTTGAAGAAGATCGGCTATAGACTGCAACGCTGCTACGGGAAAAGAGGGTAAACATGAATCCATAATCTGTTGATCACAAATGATCCTATCGGCTACTCCCTCCGTTCCAAAACATTAGAACCATGAGATTAGACACATCCGGGGAGTGCACGTAGGGAGGCGGCGGGAGAGAGCGGCAGTACCAGTCCTCCCTGTAGTCGCTGCTGGGGTTGCTGCCGTAGGCGAGCACCTCCGAGGAGATATGGCCGTCTCGCCGGGGACACGACTCCATGACGTACAGGCCAAGCGATACCGGGGACCAAATGTTTGGGGGGGTGCAAAAGGCCAAGCCGTTTCCCAGCAATTAGGATGCGCGCATCACAGCGCATGCGCATGCACGGCTAGTTGGGTTCAGCGTATCAAGCCCTTGCACGCGCGCAGGCGAGCTCCGTGCATGAACAATGGATTATGGATCAAGAAACGATCGAGTGGCCGGCATAGCATGGTCCCGACTCGTCCGATCGATCGTACCTGGCCATCGATCTACCGCTAGTACCAGTAGCATGACTTTTTCCTCGACGGGGAGCTAGGCCCGTTACGGCGCCACCCATGCATGCTGAAACAGTAAATCGACCACGCATAAATGAAGCGCAACACTATCCGCAGACCGAGAAAGCAAAAAAACTTTAAGATCCTATATGTCACACGACGCGATCATTACGGCCAAAATTCGTAGTACTAGTATTTTTCTTTCCTTACTTCGTTGATGGTTCATTATATTGTTCAATTTCCATGCCAGTCGTCAATTAACACATGTTTTTAGTTGGACATAAAACTGCACCGATGACTATACGTAGTTTACGTAACTAATTTACATGGAGCCCGGCTTTCGTTTTAGCTTGTGATGGTGTGCAGCTAGAAACAGAGGACAGAGCCAATACTGCTAGTAAATCAGCTCGATTCGCCTCACACTCGTACGAGCCTCTGTTTTACTCCTACACGCCAACAAGGCAATAATGTGGCATCCGTGGGCCATGAGCCAGGAGGCCACGAAGGCTTGTGGGGGAGATGAGGCTTCGGCCATCACTCACCAGTCAGTTGCTGCTCCCGCTGCAGCCGTCAAAGGGCGCCTCACCGCACGTCACCCTCCGATCAACCACACGCATCTCATGCGGTCTCTCCCTGGTTCCCTCCTGTTGCGTGCACTTGCCTCCCTTGGCCTCTTCTCCCTTCTCCGCAGGCGGGCAGGCGGGAGGGGAGGGGGACACGGCCACGAGCGCGCCGCATGCGTAGGGCAAGGGCGCGACACGGCCGTCTCCGTCGCACCTACATCTGCCTCCCCGGCCCCTCCGCTAAACTCCTTCCCACGTGGCTGATGCATGCACGCCGTCCCACCTCGCTCTCGGCTCTTTTGCTTGCCTCTGCGTATAACACGCAATACGCGTGCATATACAGTATGTGAGCAACTTGAGACTAGGTACAGATAATGTACGCATTTACGACAGTGTACATCTCATATATGCCAGCCGTTGTTTCATATTTTGTGAAATGCTTGATTTTTTTTCACGGTTGTTGAGAAACATGTCTGATCACAATTTTATATCATAACACCTTTATAGGATCTACAGACTGCGTATCTAACATTAGATGAAAATTATTATAAACATCTGTTAAATATTCTAGACTCATATCTAACATTTAATAGAAAAATCTCCTAAAAGCTATTAAATATCACTACAACACAACACAAAACCTAAGTGGGTTAGACAAGCATGTAGAACTTGAGGGGGTCGCAAGATCGAGTCAACACAACGATACAATTTTTGTTTTCCATGACTAAGTACAAATCCTGGCATGCATCCAATATATGGTAAAAAGATAGACAAATTCCTCCCCTCCAATTTCCTGTCAGATGTTATATTGCAAATCCGTAAAATCTAATAAGTAACTATATACAACTTTAAAAGTGTTTTCTTGATATAAATATATATGTACAAGGCACACATCCAATATATGGTCAAAAAACCGACATATCCCCAAATTTCCCGTTGAATATTATATAGCACATCCTTAAAATCTAATAAATATATACAATCATAAAAGTGTTTTTTTAAATATAAACTAGCAGGGTGGCCTGCACAATTGCGCTGTTATTACCTGTATGAAATTATCTAAATTTTTTAGACAAGATTTTCT
The DNA here is from genome assembly GCA_030770085.1 of Oryza coarctata. Taxonomy (NCBI): domain Eukaryota; kingdom Viridiplantae; phylum Streptophyta; class Magnoliopsida; order Poales; family Poaceae; genus Oryza; species Oryza coarctata. The sequence continues at coordinate 5,804,834 of CM061462.1, forward strand.
TTAAAATTTGTTAAATAGTCATCTCGTTGTTTTTGAATTTAAAAAAAATCAAACCTTATCATCACCGGGTTTCTAATTTTATAGTTTTTAAAACTCACACCAGTCATCACCGGGTTTCCAATTCATCCTCCTTGCTAACTTGAAAAAGTAAATCTTAGATTTCATTATCTCAACAGGTTTCTTTTTTATAGATTTTAGAAGTCTTGTCAAACGCCACCACTCAGTCCTTTACGCCCATCTGTTGCACTTCCTTTTTATTATCATCAAGATTTTAAAGATTGCATCTGATCATTTTTAGCATATGAAAAAATATTAACAATTGCCATTAGTCCAAAAAGTATGAACATTGGCAATAGAAACTCTAAAAAATTAACATAACACAGAAACCAATATGAAGCATATGACACTTACTTCCCTTGCTCATTAGGATCAACAATAGTTCCATCTATATTTGTTCTTGCTTGCAAAAGGTCTCCAACAGCAACATCAATATTAACATTTATATGCAAATCATGCAATGGATCAGATATTTGATTACAATCATCCAAATTCTCACTTCCAACCACAGCCATATCATAAAAATCTCGTGGTTTGCACTGATAAACTGCAGACCATTCCTTATCAATGGGATCTTAAATGTAGTAAACTTGCATGGCTTGTGAGGCTAAAATAAAACGTTCATCTGATAACCTTTCACCAGAATACATGGTTGAAATTCACTAATGTGATCCCAAGATGATAATTTTTTACCCATTTGTTTTGCACACGGTTGTTAACCCAATCACATTTAAAGAGAACTATATTTCCACTGTGGTGATAATCCAACTCGATAATTTCTTTGATAATACCATAATACGCCTTGTTTTGTAGTGTTGGCTTCACATTGCTTCCAGTTTGAAAACATGAAGTTTGTGCAACAAATGCGACTACACTATGAACTGGTCTACCCTCAGCATTGGAGTACATATGAAAATTATACCCATTTATAGCGTAGCAACCATGAAAGGTCCATGAGCTAAGATTTGTTTCTCCTCAGGAACATCTAGACCACTTTCCATTAACTATTCCACCTGCCGGTAGTTTACATACATACATACATACATACATACATACATACATACATACATACATACATACATACATACATACATACATACATACATACATACATTCATTCATTCATTCATTCATTCATTCATTCATTGCCAATTAAAATGGATTTGAATCTCACATTATCAATCTGAAGCACAGACTAGTTGTACTCACTTGTATGTTTTCTGAACCACTCATGAAACATTTCATGATGCGTACGGTTGATTGCTCTTTGATTATGATTGCCAAGTGAGCAAAGATACTCAAGATGCTTGCTGCACATATAGTGTAAATACAAATGGTAAAAAAGAGAAACCTACGTAATATGCTAAAGTGGAGAACTTACTTTAGGTAAGGTTTTATTCCATCGTAGTTGAACAGAACATATCTATGTGCTTGCTGCCAGGTTTGTAGTCTAAAGATGTACTGCACATGCCACCCAAAGCCCGCCCAATGTTGCTGAAGAATGGAGTGGTACTAGACATTTTGTTATCCAGCCCTTCGTCATTTCTAGCATGTTTAGTAAATCTAGTCTCACAACCGCGTAAGTATTGAGAGCAGAATGTAAGACTCTAACCAAACAAGTACTTCTCTGCTATAGATCCCTCTAGGTGACTTCTAGTAAGGACATAGCCTTTCAACCGTATTAAAAACCTATAACAAAATATATTCACAATCCTCTAGATGACTTCTAGTACGAACATATCCTTTCAACCGCATTAAAAACTTATAACAAAATATATTCACAATCCTCTAGGTGACTTCTAATACGGACATATCCTTTCAACCGCATTAAAAACCTATAACAAAATATATTCACAAGTTAGGTTTTTCTATACATTTTGAAGTATTTTCAGAAAATACATATTTTGAAATTATTTGTACTTCACCCTTCTACTGAGTACATGTTGCGATTGTGCACTGAACTAGCAATTCTCGCCGGGGCAGGAAGATGCACCATCAAGTGTACCATGATATCAAAGAAAAAAGCTACAAAAATAGTCTCAAGAATGCATAATGTCTCAGCTATTTCACACCCCAGTTTTTGCATATCACTAACACGGATAGTAGGTGAGTAGATCTGCTTAAAAAAATTGCTCACACGAATTAATGCAGTGCTTACATTTGTTGGAAAAATCCTTCTAACAGCAAGTGGTAGCAAATCTTGCAAAAGAATATGGTTACCATGGCTCTTTTGGCCAATTATCCTTTTCTCATTGATATGCACATTACGACGTATATCAGTTGCATAACCATCAGGGAACTTACCTCCCTTCAAGACTTGGCAAAATAATTTCTTCTCATCAGAAGACACTGTACATGGTGCTGGTGGCAAATAAAATTTCCCACCTACTTCAATAGGATGAAGATCCATTCTAATACCAAGGATTTGGAGGTCTAACCGAAAATTTAAGCTGTACTTTGTTTTCCCATCAATGCCCAAAAGTGTGTTAATAATATTGCCGTACACATTCACATATCATCAAAATTATGTAGCAGCAAGAGGTCTTTCCAATACGGTAACCTGAACCAAATAGATATCCTTTTCCAAACGATTGCTGGTTCACAATCCTTGCATCACGGCTTCGTTTGTTTTTTTCCCAGTTGGATCCTAACCGAATTTTGTATGAATATTTTCTGTTAACTCCATAATTTTCTCTCCGGTAAGCGGTGTAGGCGCTGCCCTTAACTCTGTTGTGCCATCAAATAAATTTGCATCTAATCTAAATTTATGGTTGGCATCTAAGAATCTGCGATGTCCCATGTACCCCCTTTTTCAAGTGGAGTGAGCAGGTTTGCAAGTGGCATTCAGGACAAGCTACTTTACCTTGTCTAGCACATGCAGTTACATAGCCTAAACCAGGAAATTATGTTATGGTAGCTATAATGGCCGCATGCAGTTGAAAAAACTCATCCTTAGAAGCATCGTAGGTTCTTACGCCATCAACAAACATATCTACCATATCATCTACTAGTGGTTCAGCATACACATCCTATCAGCTCCAGGTGCCTTAGGGCCAGGAATTATCATAGCGAGAATAAAATTTGGTTGCTTCATACATAACCAAGGTGGAAGGTTGTATGGAATCAGAATGAAAGGCCATATATGCTATGGTTAACATTTGATGACCTAAATGGGTTACAGCCATCAGCAGCTGAAGCAAGTTTAATATTACGACTATCTGAAACAAATTCTAGATACTTGCAGTCAAAATCCTTCCAAAAAGAAGCATCCGCTGGATGCCGAAGCAAACCATCTTTCCTGCGTCCCTCATCATGACAACTCATGTCAGCCACAGTTTTACAGGACATGAAAAGCCTTTGAAGCCTTTTCTTTACTGGAAAATAACAAAGAACCTCTCTAGGAACTTTGTGTGTACGTTTCCCATTTGGACTCTTATTTTCAGATTTCCATCATGAAGTGTTACAAGTTGGACAAATATTTTTGTTTTCATGTTCTTTGCTAAACAGAATACCATCATGTTCGCAAGCATGAATGCTAACATACCAAAGTCCTAAGCATCATACTAGCTTTTTAGTTTCTTAGGAAGTACTGACCCATCTGGAAAAGCATACTTATGTAGATCTAGTAGCAAATCAAAACTTTTATCACTCCATCCACCAATAAATTTTATATGGAGTAATCTAATAATGAAGTGAATCTTTGAGAAGTCACCACACCCTGGATATAGCTCCTGACCAGCATCATCTACCAACTAGTAAAAATCTCCAATATCAACATCTTGTTACACCTCATTGGTCTATTCTAAATCTACTTGCACATAACCTCTCATACCGAATGACCCATTTGTGACGGGCCATTATAGATGAGACAGAGCGACTGGACCCGTCATAAGTAAGACCATATCTATGACGGACTATCGTATAAAACCGATAAAGATAAGGTCAACTCATCTCTAACGAGTTTAGAAGTAGACAGATGGTTATAGATAAGCACTCACATGCGACGGTTATCTAGTCTAATCCTGTCACAGGTAAGGGTTTATTACCTATAACGGTTTCTTAGTATAGCCAGTCAGAGGTGAGATTTGTCCTATGACTTGTGTTCACTTTTATGGCTCATCACAAGTGTCTTGATCACATCTCTGATGGTTAGTGTATTGGCAACTAACAAAGGTTGTCTATCTTCTATATATACTTTCACATATATATTTATTGGTCAACCCACCTTGTACACTGTCTATATTTTAGGTGGGAGGGTAAGGGAGGTGAATCTTTATCTTGATATTGAGAGGTTAAATAAAAAATGACCTAAATTTGGACTTAGTAGTATTATAGTTTGTTCATCCAAACTAATATTATTAAATATGTGTAGATGGATCGTAGTTGAATGTACAATACTAACTGTTTAAGCTAAGAGTTTAGAAATAGAGTAGTTGAATTCTAAATGTTGTGGGGAATGATAAGAGAAGGAGTAAGGAATATGTGGTTTGTCCATACATAGACTACAGAAATGAGAAGATGTTTTTAGATAGAGTATAGTTACAATCTCATCTTATATATAGAGTTTTTATAAAAATGTTATAGTTGTTGGAGCAAATATGGCAAGTAAGAAGTGCTAAATATTCATGTTCAAGAAGTGGATGATGAACAGTATGAGAAACAAGAAGATTGAGATGACATGTATGTCCCTTCTCTATTTGGTGGTGATATCATTGATATTGATCATGATCTTTCTTAGATGCTTCGTGATGTTGAGGAGCTAGAATATAATGAGAAAGATTATGAGAAGTTTCTAGCTTTGATAATGGATTTAGAGACACCTATATATATCATGAATGTAAATTGAATCACACGAAGTTATCTATTGTCCTTGATTTAATGAAGCTTAAGGTACGTATCGGTTGGTCAAACAAGAGTTTCACGAATCTTCTTGATTTTTGTAAAGGACTTGCTGCTCGATAGGAACAACACGCCGAAGACAACATATGAAGCAAAGCAAGGGTTATATCCCTTGGAGTTGGAGGTTAAAAGAATTTATGCATATCCGAACAACTGCATCTTATACTATAAAGAATACGCCAACTTGGATACATGCCCTACATATGAAGCTTCTCGATACAAGCAAAAAAATTGCAATTTGGAGGGTAAGAAGTCAAACAGGGATGGTCCAGTAAAGGTTATGTGGTATCTCCTAAGAAAGTATCTAGATTTAAGAAAAGTCACTTACATGCAGATCTAAGCAACCAACGTCCTTATCCTAGAGCTTGATCCCTAAGCCCACACCATCGTTGCCGTCATTGCCATTCCCTCTCATCGTCCCTGAGCTCCCCAAGCCTGCCACTGCACTGCCATTGTCACTGACTCTAAGCACTCCTATCATCCAAGAGCCCCTAGAGCCTACCACTGCGTTGTCATCGTCGCCGACCCTAAGCCCTCTCGTTATCCCCGAGCTCCCTGAGCCAGTCATTGTGCCGTCGTCCTCGAGCACCACCATAATTGAATGTTAACACACAACATTCTCTATGATTTATCGTCACAATTTTTTTGCCACTTTAAGTAGATTGCAACCTTTGCATTCTATCTCTATGATTTTTTAGTTGATTTTTCAGTGAATTTCTTAGCTATACTATAATACTGCCTATGATTTTAGGTTTTTATTTTAATTAATTACCTTCTATTTTTTGCAATTTCTCAGTTAATTAACTAATGTGATTTTAGTTGATTTTGTATTTATTAGGTGATTAACTAATTCTACTTTTAGTTAATTAACTAATGCGATTTTAGGTGCATCTATACTTTATTAAAATATTGATCATAAGTGACTTCTGTAAAAATCTAAACTAATGTAAGCATTACTACATTAATAGTATACTCAACTTACAATAACTAACTATAGTATTACTATACAGACAAATAGGTGGAACATCCGTTAGATTGACCTAGCACACATTATAGAATAAATAGCCACTTTCATCCTCCAAGAAATCATTTACCCAAAAGGGATGTTCTGGTCCAAGTAAAATGAAAGTGAATGCGTCTTGTATAATGACCAATGTTACATATTTGACAATTATATCATACACTTTATATTGGTATTTATATATTTGTCTATGTATATGCTTGCGTATGTATGTCCTTGATTGTTAAATGATCACAAAATATAGAGTACTCGGGATCCAAAGTGGTTTGGATGGATTAGTGCATGTACTATCCAACTAAGACACCTTGGATCACCGAGCATCTCGTATTGTGTCTTTTTTGACAACTTAGAATATGTTAGTAAAACCGACCACCTGTCACCTCGGCCACTAGCTGCCTTCACCTCTAGACCATTAGGTGAGTCCTTTTTTGTTTAGTTAAAAATTAATTTAAAATTAATCAAATTGCTCTATGAAGAAATTGGGTTTGCATAGATTACATTATATTATAAATCTTGGCTTCGATTATACCACCCACCATGATATCAACTTATTCTGGTGATTTGCTCAAGCAGAGCAAGCTAGGGGCCCCAAGGCAAGTGGCAATTGCCTTAGGGCACTTTTGGCCCCTACACTCGGGCTCGTTCTATTTGCACCTAATTGCTGTGAGTAATTGATAGTGAGATTGAAAGTAAAATGTAGTTATTATCGAAGCCCATGATTTGCGATATATTATCTAGTTAATCTATCAAATAATCCTCGTGCCAAGGAGGTAGTTGTTTTTAAACTCCATCAGCCCGACAACTAAGAGCACTATAAATTCCTGACATATATCATATGTAACATACTCTAATGATCACAGATAATATACTCTAATCTATCAAATAATCCTCGTGCTAAGAAGGTAGGAGTCAGATAATCACATATTGCAAGGTTCTACGGGTCTCAAGGTGGTTTGATTGGATTAGTGTGTATACTAACCGACTTAAACACCTTGGCCTCTCCAAACCTCATATTCTGTCATTTATTGACAATTTAGATTAGGTTACTAAATTATAAAAAAAATTCATAAGTTATATTTAAAAAGATGCCTCCTGACTAACGAAAATCCATAATATATTATTTAATCATGTTTTTCCCTTTTTTAACTTCATGGGTCATCGTGGTTCTTCTTCGAAAATGCATAGATGACACGTACATGGCTATGGGTAAGTTTGTGAATTCAAATAAAAATTATAACTATATGTGATTCTCAGAAATTAATGTATATGCATGTTGATAAATATCTAATTGTGAATATGTGAGCAATATATATGTGTGTGTGAGCTTATTGATATGTCAATATCAATATATCACTTTGAAGAAATTTTGGATACTTAATTGTAGCAATGTTGCTATTGGAAACTGGGAGGGTATAGAAATATACGTGCTATCTATTTTTGAGAGAGCATGGTTAATAATTCTTGAGGCTATCCAAAAAACAAATTTAATTTTTTTTAGAATAACCACGCCACTATCGGGTCTCAAGCAAAACACGTCACATGTGAGCACTACATGTGACGGATTTCAAATAAGACCGGTCATAACTGACTATCTATGACGGGTGCTAATCTACGTCGTCATAGATGACTGAGTCATTTCTGACGGATTATAAAGTCCGTCAGAGGTATTACCTCTGACGGGTCATAAGCGCAGTCACATGTCTAGGGTAGCTCATCTATGATGGGTTGTTAAAGCGATTCTCAGAGCTATATTATCTCTGACGGGTTGTAAGAGCAATAAGCTTGTAGTGCTACCTCACATATGACAAGTTTTCTTGCAGCGCGTAATAGGTAACCTTAACTCTAACGAACCTTAACCCATCGTTGGTGACGGGGATTCATCACTAACTACTCATCTATCACAAGGGCCAAACCCATCACTGATGAGGTTTAGAGCTGTCACAGATGATCAGATTCGGTATAGTGATCCCCTGTCTCATTCAATCCACATGCTAGGTCCTGAAGAAAATCAGAAATATTATCCTCTTCATTTGACTTCTCTACTTCTACTCTATGGCCCCCATCATCATCCATAAAAGTACTTGCTTCTCCATGAAACAACCATGTTCTGTACCCTTACATAAAATCATCACAAATCAAGTGCTACCGGGCAATACTACATTCTCTCCGATAACTATTACCACAGTTTTTGCAAGACATAATATTGTGTTCCCATTTGATGAATTATAAAAAGCAAACTCTATAAACCTGTCCACTCCTTCCACATATCCATTTGCATGCCTACATGCAATTAATTACTTCAATTTTAGAGACAATACTAACACAACACTTTTAACTTATGATTCTTACAGAGTTTGTGGTTTACCCAGGTAGATCCACCCATTGTTTATCCATGATGTACCTTTACAAAATATAAAGTAGCAATTATAAATTTATCACTAGTTTAAATCGTTATTGTAAGACTGCCACTAAAAAAATATAAAAATACCACTAGAATATCATTAAATTGTGTCCTTACAAAATAGAAAAAACTAATGACAAATTTGTAAATGCCCCAAATATAAATGTCAAAAAATAATTTATATCTAAGAACACAAGCAAAAAAAATATTTTTATTCAGCAGGGATTATAGTTTCACAGTTAGGGCATCCACACATCTCATATGGCAATCCATCAGTAAGGCATGAATCAATAAAGGTCATACGCAGACTGCAGTAAATGAAATTAAACTTGGTTCCATGGAAGAAGACATAGCAACATGTGTTGTCAAAAGAAAGAATATACACAATATAGTTTGTAGTGGCATGGCAGACAGGTGCTAGCGGATCTAGTAGATCATTCCATACTATTGATGGCATGCATGCATGAAGCCCTAAATTATTTCACCACTTTCTACAAAAAAAATATTACTCCTCTTTCGTTTAATTATCTAGAATCCACAATTCATCCTAGCCATAATAATTAACAAGTCTCCAATGCACATAGCTAAACACAAGATTATGTTGGTGGCATCAATCACATAACAAGTGAAAACAAATGAAAGGCATCACATATCTAGAAAGAATGTGAAAATAACATAAGATCTGTACTCTCACCCCATGCAACCATTAATTGGAGACCAACTCGACGGCAAATATGAAAAAAATTTGTAAAGGGATGAACTAACATAATTATTCATGAATAATCTAAGCCAGGAAGTTGGCCCGGATTATACAGCTATTAAATAAGTGGACAACAAGAATTGTAAAAGGCAAACTACAATAAATCTGAACCCATATTATGGTAATCACGGGGGATGGACGACCATTACACCACATCAAACTTCGAGTCACATCTAGTGACTTAAAGTTGAATTTAACAGCTGCAATATTATTCACAGGGAATATTTACTCCAGAACATGGAGTATCTTATTCAAAGTTTCAGGCCCAGTTGTCAGTTCCAATTCCTAAAAATAGCTACTATCAACTAGTAGTATGCAATATCCATGCAATTTATGGATTGATGGGTTAAAATAGTAATGCACAAAAACTGCAAGAAATTATCCAACTAGCATGCAAACAACAATCAACCCTCCGGTCAAAAAAAAAATCAACCCTTTCTTTGTTATACACCACTCCTTCCCTTCCCACATCAATGCAATGCAACTCCATCCAAAGACACAATTTTACATACTTTGTCGAACACATCTCAGCAATGTGACCTCATAACATTGTAACATGCCTAACGAGCGCAATAGTCAAGATCACAAGCACACATTACAGACTCCACCGCACAGATTATGCACACATACATCACAAACACTTGACATAGAGACAAGCAGAAACTAAATTAATCACAAATCAGCACTAGTGACTCTCAATAAGTAAAGCAATTTAACTAAAGCTTATTCCATATATAGAGGGATGAAGGAGGAGGAGTAGAGAAATTGCAAGATAACCTTTTCAATGTCTGGATTACAAACTGCCAAGCTTGGAGAGCATACAGGTAGATGGTTGCTGAGAAGAGGAGCACTAGAGTGGAGGACGAACCTAGGTCCCATGGGTCAGCCTTCGGGGTTAATACTTGTGGTGGCAGAAGAGCCAGAAGACTGGTGGTGGCTTCAAGATCTAAACGGGAGCAAAGAGTTAGGCTTCATGATAGGTTAACCGGGTGTCATGATGGCATTGGTCGGCAGGGGAGGTGGAGGTGGGATGTGTTGAGATGGGTAGGTGGTGGCAGGCCTAATTGGGTAGATCAGAAGAGAAATGTGGTGGTGTGGGCCCACTAGGGGCCGATGGGATGATGATTAGTCTGTTGGTCTTGTGCCCTATACGAAGGCACTGGTAGGGGCGGTGGATGCCGAGGGGAGGTGGATTGGGAAGGAAATAGTGACGGCAGAGGAGATGTGCAATGTCTAGTTTTTTTCTTTGGAAGTTTAGAGAAGTTTTGGCCTGGCCTGCCCATTTTTCACCAGCACGTGGTCCAATATCTTGTTTTTGCGTGAGCACACCTTTGCCGAGACATGATGTGTTGCCTATCAATCACTGACACATTTTGTTTCTAAAAAAAATTAGAATTGCCGACAGATACTACGTTGGTATTGTTATATAGGTTTGACTGCATGTTATGTGTTGTGTAAACTGACCTTTTGCCAACAAAAGTCAGTTAGGCTATCGTGTAGTGTATGAACTGCCAGAAGTTTCCACCCGTAGGAGCCAACATGTATGGTGGCTAATCCAATATTAATCCTGCTCTTACTCTCTCACGATTTTGTTGGAGGGGATAAATCAGAATTCTTTTCTTTAGCAATGTCTCAAACAATTGATTTGTCATATATTCAAAGTAGAACAACTCCTACTTATTGTTTATACAATTGTATATTGTGTACACAACTATATTAATCAATCTACACCGTTATAATATATACCCACATGATCTAATGATCAATATCTTTTTTCTTTTTCTCTGATTAATGTAGAAATTTAGGATTTAGAGCGATTGTGGTAGCTTCTTTTAGATCTTTCTTAAATAGATTTTTTTTCTTTTGAATTATAGTTAATCTCATGTTGGGTACCTTATGTCAGTATTCCTTAATGTTTATTTCATATTTTAGTTATTTATAAATTATATTTCTTTATGGACTATTTTTTTCAATGTTATTTTATATGTATTATTGTTATAATTTTTTAACTCTTACTTTTGATATTTAAATATTGTATTTTCTATAGACTTTTTATAGTAGCTCCTCTTTACTTATTTACTTATTATATTGTATTGTATTATTATTCCCAATTTTCATGATTGTTTAAAGTTTATTTGGAATTAGTACTAACATCCAATTTTAGAATTTATTTTATTTTTTATTTTTTATTTTAATTAATCTTTTGAATATTTATAGATTGTATTTTGCTATGAACTTTTCTTGGTGTATCTTTATTTATTTTATTTTTGTTGTATTACATTTTTGTTTCAAATTTTAATGATCTTTTTCAATTTTATTTGCAATTTGTACTGAAAATATAATTTTGGAATTTATTTATTTTTATTTTAAGCTGTAATTAATATTGTGTTATGTTCTAGATAGACTCTTCTTTCAATATTCATTATTTTTATTCTGAATTTTAGTTATTTTCTGAATTATTAATCTTACTTTTGTATATTGTGAATTGTATTTTGTTATATACCCTTCTTGGTATGTAGTATTTATTTATTTTTATTATATTTTTTTTGAATTTTAATGATCTTTTTAAAGCTTATTTGGATTTTTATTAAAAATCTAATTTCAAATTTTATTTTATTTTTATTATAATTTTTAATTAATCTCCTGTTCAATATTTTTTATTCCGAATTTTAGTTTATTTTTAAATTATATTTCTACATAAACTTTTTTCTTTTTTTATTAATATACGAATTTTTAGTCTTAACCGAACTTTGTGTCTAAAGATATATATATATATATACATCCATATTTAAAGGTTTATAAGTTGGACATAATCTTATATATCCAAAACGCAATGATTTGTGACCGAAACGAGTACTAGGTTGGTTGAAACGGAGGCGTGCGTCTAACAGCAAAAGTGCACGTCGTTTGAGGAATCTGATGCGGATGCAATGCAATACAAGCCCCTAGCTCGAATGGCTGGCTAACTGCTTCCAGCAATCCGACACAACCGAGTCCAAGCGATCGATCACGAGGCCTATGCAATTTTAATTCGGTTGTCCTCGATCCGACACGAATTCCGAGGCGTCATCCGCCGCGTTCAAAGCTCATGCTACCGTTCCAGAGGAAGGTTCGTACTCGCAATTTTTACAGCAAAATGATATGATTCAATTCGGTACGAACAGAGAAACCATTTTCCCCCGTGTTTCAAACGAGCAACAGTGTACGTACGTCTTCCCGGTAGATCATGCATCCATGCTTGCACATGCATGTTAAAAGAGTGATACCACAAACTTGGGGTTCTCTCTTAATTCTATTCATCTACTGTTCCAGCAAAAAAAAACGATGATCAATTGTGTACTAGTACGTTCATGCACGCGTGATGGCGGGCGAGACATAGGCACCACTCGTCCACGCCAACTCCTGTAGTGGTGGTAGGAATCGTTCACTGTTTCGTACATTTGTTATTTGCACGCACTGTTGTTACGGTGCACTGCACATACGCACGCATGGTAGCGAGCAACCCCTGTCGGTCGATCGACGAACAAAAACTGTTGGTCCAGCCAACAGTCGCCGCCATGGCGTTGACATTATGACGATGACGACGACGACGACGACGTTTGTTGTCACGTTGAAGGCAGAGCTGCCTTCACCTTTGCGAACTCACTCAACAAAGGACGCTTGGATTTGGATGCGTGTATGCAAACTCCACAGCGACGTACTACAGAAGCATGCATGCATGCTGTTGCACGCACTGTCGGCTCAATCTTGCGTCAAGTCCATCAGCATGCAGCTGCTGATCGATCACAGGTCCTGCTGGCTAGCTTGTCACGTCAACCACAAATCTCTTGATCGAGCTGCTACAAACTTGATGGCCGGGTTCATTAATTGACACAAAACTTAAGATGCGTTCATTGCAAGACCTCGATCGCTCGATGGGCTACCAAGAATTCATTATTGCTCGATCGACGGAGAGAACCCTTGTAGTACATCGAGATTAAGAAGACATACACCAGGCCACCGGCGGCGAACCCAAAAATTTTTTTGCTGGGTGTCCAGTAGTACATACTAATTAATAAAACTAATTATTGAGAAGGAAAAATTAATCTACACTGTTCATCTTTTTTCTATCCAAAGGGCCAAATTGAGTTATACTACCAATTTGATTAATGGTAGTATAACAAAGGATATAATTGTCCCTAAAATAAAGACGTGAATGGCAGTTCTGTAAATTTTAAAAGTCCTAATGTTTTGTTCCATCTTTTTTTGACAGGGACAAACCTGCAGAGGTGGTGGCACCATTTCCTTATCAGCTAAAACCATGTAGATCATCAACGGCGCCAGGTTAATTGGCTCATCACATAAAGAACACCGAAGAATATCCAATAGTCTATGCATGGCACCATTCAATATGACCTAAATTCCATTCAGTTTCCTCATCGCTAGCTATGTTAAATCTTCATCACTATAGTCAAGAGCGTTTATACGGAAGCGTTGTGGATATTATGGTTGGATGAACCTGCAGAGGCGGTGGCGCCATTCCCTTATCAGCCAAAACTGTGAAGATAATCGACGGCGCTGGGTTAATAGGCTCATCCCATGAAGAACACCAAAGTATATCCAATAGTCTAGGCATGGCACCATTTAACATGGTCTAAATTCCATTTAGTTTCCTGCTCGCTAGCTACGCTTAAATCTTCATCACCGTCAGCAAATTGTAGTTATACAAAAGTGTAAAAGACAAATTCTTTAATTGTAGAGTTGAACAAAATACCATTATACCATTTTAAATCAACGGTTGTGATCGTTCTACCGTAGTAGATACTATAAGGAGCACCGTAGAAGTCCTCATTATTGAGTAATACTGTAATTAACATAGCCTAATACATGTAGAAATAGACAAGCTAGCTAGCTCCCCGGTGTCCGGTCCACCGGGGTAGCTGAAGGTAGGACGCTCCTGCAAGCCAGTGGATTCCGAACCGATGGCCTAGATCAGTTGACTGGCAGATTGGAACCAATAATCCCAGTTTCCTTCGACTGGGAACTTGATCGCCAAAACTGTGTATGCATGTAGGTATAGTAAATAACCTTAAGAGGTAGTATCAGACTAAGGTTACAGCCGTAGAGTACCATGTAACATACTCGTATATATATGATACAACCATAGTACTATACCTTTCCTTTCTTTTGCTAGTAGTACATGGAATAAGGCCTGGTTAGACAGTACTACAGTTGCAGGCTATTCAGGATAAGAAGGTGAAGAGACTATAGAGGCAAAAGGTCCCAACAGGTTGCAGGTGATTTGATGTTGGGGAGAAATGCGTTTTCAAATCGAGGCTGTACGCTTGCCCTGCAACAGTACCTAGTCTCCTTTTTTTGAAATTCAATGTTATCAACAGAAAATTTTCCAGAAATTCTACGGGTATGCCTCCAAACAAGCCGGTCTCAAAACCCTGCATGTAGCAACACTGTTCAGGGAACCCTGTTGGAAGTGGAGTGTGCTCTCTTAACTTCGTTTTGTTTTTTTTCAACTGTTACAAAACTGTCACAAATATACACGTTTTATACTATATGTCAAGCTAAAAAGAACCTAAATTCTGTCCTAAAAACCATAACATTTTTGAACATCTCACCAAGGTATGCACATTACTGAATTTCCTTCCCGGAAGAATGGCAGTGTTTTTCTTTCAGAGTTGGTTTGATTTCTCTGTTCTTAAGCTAAGCTAGGTAGCTGGTCACTTGTAGTAACTACTTCACCCTTTATTTTTTATTCATCTTACACATATCAATATAAAAACAAAAGACTAGAATATCCTTCACTTTATTAAATTCTAATACAATTATCTCTTACTTTATCTCCTTTTAATATATTTATTTTTTATAAACTCTAATACAATAAGTATTTAAATATAAATTTATTTTATAACAAATAAAAGAGGATAAGGATTAATAGACGTGGCCCTAGAGCTAAACTAGTTCAGCCAGTAGGAGCATGGTAACTCTGCCTCAAGCCTATGAATGGAGTAGTAGTAGTCTAGTACACAGGAAGGCATATGAATGAATGGAGTAGTAATGGCCATTGGAATGTTGCCTATGGATGCGAAAAGCAGAGGCTAGTTAGTGGAGGATAAGGACATATGACTGCTCAAAGTAATGATAGGTCAAGGACTCCTGCCACACCTAGACGGGAGAGTTGTTCAAGCAGCGTCTATGATTGATGCTCAATGCATATCCAAACTGCTCCAGCACCGTAAGCTGCAATTTATATCGAGATAGGAGAAGAAACTCTCGTTTTTCCGTACATGTTTTTAAATTAGTAAATAATGTATTTTAATAAAAAATATTATAGAAAATTTACTTTAAAAATTATATTAACCTATTTTTAAATTTAAAATAATTAATACTTAATTGATTATGCGTTAATAATTTATATGGTTTTATATATATATTCTTAGCATTCTTATTTTCTCTCTTCCTATACATACGGTCGATTTGGTTCTTCTGCATGTTTTGGTAGCAGACTAAACACATAAAAAAACATTCTTATTGCTATATTTCATCGAGCCAGGAAAAGTAAACAACAGTCCATTATTGCATCAACGGTTTAACATTTCCCACAATTTTAAAATATAGGATGTTTTTGTTTTTTTGTAAGCCAACCTTTTTCAAATTTGATTAAATTTATAAAAAAAATATTGATAGCATCTACAACACTAAATTGATTTCATTAAATCAACTATTGGACATATTTTATAATATAATATTATTATGTTTTTAATAAATTTGATTAAATTTAAATATTTAAAATGGATGGAGTTCGTGATATTCTTATTGATGGAGATACTCTGGTATATGCTTTTAGAAATACAGGGTATATATACTCCTTGGCTGAAAGAATCAGAATCCAGAAGCAGAGGGAGCAAAGGGGAAGTGGTGGATGCAGAGGAGAGGGCGTTGGAAACATCCTCTTTGCCAGGCGAAATAATGAGGCCATCCATTTCAAATGTTGCATTGGCTAGCACACAGAAGAGAGGAAGATGCCACCGTGGGCTAGCTAGCTGGAGAGTACTGCCCCCATACCCAGCGAAGAGACGCAATATAATACTGGCCCCGGTTCCTTCGGATCTGAGCGCAGCATTCATGGCGATCGATCCATGCACCGGTGTGGATGGAATGTGTATCAGAGGAGACCACGTCTGCACACCGTTTTGTGTGCTTCGTCGTACTGTACTAGTACTGCTCATTGCTACTCCTCCTACTCGTATACCAAGCCTGAAGATCATTGCAAATGTTACTGTAATTACAACAGCTAACAAGATGATGCTAACTGAATCTCGGCTGGGCACGCGGTTTGTTTGCCTGCCTGTCTGAAAGATCAATGGAGCCAGCCAGCCAGGCTCCCATGTGATGTATGTGACTGAGGTAATATAGTAACAGTACGCCCTCCTTATGTGATTGTGACTTTGTGAGCTTCTACTACTAGCACTGCGAACAAAAGCAGCTATAGCTCCCAGTACTCCATTTACACTCGATGCAGCTGCAGGAAGCTGCCACGAATGTACTATGCCTGATGCAACGATGCATTCAATGGTATAGTTACAGCTAGCAGCAAGCTCCTCCTAGCGTAGGCTGTTTACCCTAAAACTTCACTGTTTGCCTGCTCAAGCCTATTCCTACGTATTTGTGGCAATCTAGATGAGATGATCAGGAGGAAGAAGAGGCTGGCCGGGGACCATTGATCCTACATATGCTGAGGCGAATGCGAAGAAGGGGGCCCTCGGCCGGTTTGGCCCTCTGCGTTGCGACGCATGCATCGCCGTTGCAGATTTGCTGTGGCTATCCTTAATTAGCTTATCCTTCTGGTCTCTGCGACGCGGCTGATCAGCGATATGTACGGATGAAGGAAGGAGGGAAGTGCGTCGAGATGGGGATCAGTAGCGTTCTGCAGCTCGATCGTAGCTCGTGTTTCCGTTATAAGATGCAAACCCCCTGCTGCTGCCTGCAGGCTCGTGCTGTGTCTCCTCTCTTCTCCCCTTCGAGTGCAGCTGGTGCTGCTAGAACGCACGTAGCAGTACATGGATCGATGCTTTGGTGATGAAAATCTCAGTCCGGACGAGAGAATCCATAAGCTAATGCAACCAAAACGCTTACGAAACTCGCAGCCACAGGTTGAAATAACACTCTGTCACCTGCTGCTTATCCGGAACCGGCACCGCGCATGGCTACGGTTCGATGCCACCCAGCACATGCCCGCCGCGGGGAATGCTAGATTTCATGTGACTGAGATTTTCTCAAATCTCAGTACCTGCTCCCCTTCCGTTGGATTTCAATAAATCTCAATACCTATTCCCTGTAAATATAATGGCCAGAGAATTATCTTTAACCTTTAACCAAATAGAGAAGACAAGAGGAGAGGAGAAGGTGGTGGCTAACCTTACTGGTGATGATGACAAACTTCTCGCCGATCTATTCATCTTTCTTATCGCTGACCATGCCTAACTCTGATAAAGGACCTATAGATTAGGATTAGAATTTCGAGATAAGGATTGGAGTTAGGGCAGTGATAGGATTAGGAGAGAGACAAAGATGTGATTTTTCTAGACTCAAAAGGATGGCTTTGGACAGGGGTGCCATGAGAGCCATAAGGATGGAAGCCAACGGTGAGCAAGGGCAAGGGAGCCCGTGAGGTTAGAAGACGGCAGCCGGCGATGGCAAATCCGACGACGCAAGCCATCGGAGACGAGAAAGAGGGTAACATGAGGGAATGGCACTGTTGCTAGATTAGAGGGGAAAAGAGAGAGAGGAAGGCAGGGAAAGGGGAGGAGGAGGCGACGGCCCACGGGCCTCATCGGCATCAGTGACAGCTTTTGGACAGCCGACGAGACCAACGGCGATGCGGTCCGGTAGAGAGGTGACGGCACATTGAGCTCTTGACAGGTGTGGACCTACGTGTGGTCTTGGGTGGGAAGAGAAAATAGAATATGATAAGGTTAATCTCGATTGTTAAAAAAATATTAAAATTTAAGGTGTTTTAAGTTGCCTCAAAACTATACAGCACCTTTCCCCGCACGTCCCCTTGCCTGCACCCACCTTCACCAGTGCGCGTACGCGTACACCTCCCCGTTTCAAAATCGCGACGCCTCCCGCTATATATAACGCGGCTGGCTCGCCGCCGCTGCTACCTCGCACTGTGATTGGCTGAGCTAGTAGTAGCTGGCAATGGCAATGGATCATCGAGGTGGTGGTGGTGGAAGGAGCAGCAGCCGGCTGAGGGACACGCTGGCGAGGATGTTCAGGCCGGGAGCGTTGCTCCGGTCGACGTGCAACAACAACGCCACCGCGTCGACCTCCTCGTCGTCGTCGGGTGGGGGAGGGGCGGTGGGGATGGCCAAGACGACGACGACGACGACGACGACGAGCGGCTCGGCGGCGTCCGCCTGCTCGTCCAGCAGGGCGCTGCTCGCCGCGGACGCCGCGGCGCCTGTCGACTGCAGGGACTCGTTCTTGGCGTCTTCCCGCCGCGACTCCTGCTACGCCGCGGCCGCGCTCGTCGGCCGCACCGAGTCGTTCTCCACCGCGCTCGACCGTCTCCACCGCCGCGCCAGCACTCCGCTGCCACCCTCGAGGTTCTTCGTCGACGCGTCGTCGCTGCCTCTGGTGGAGAGCAAGAAGGAGGCGGCGGCGGCCAAGGAGAAGGAGATGACGAGCGCTGCTCGCGACGTTCAGAGCTATCACTACCATGGTCACCACCACCACCATGGCAACCTTGGTAGCCGCGGCGGGAAGAGTGATCGGACCAGGAGGCCGCTCTCCAACCCCTTCGGCTTCAGCACGTCCGACGACGCCGAAACCGACGGCGAGGACGTCTTCAGCAGCGACGCCGACGACCGCGGCTGCGGCGTTGTCGGCGGCGCCAAGAAGGGGGAAGCCGAGGCGTTCTTCTCCTCCTCACGAAGCTTCTCCTCCGACTCCTCCGAGTTCTACACCAAGCAGAAGAACAAGCCCAAGAAGAAGCCCCTCTCCTCCCCCTCCACCGCGTCGGCCAAGCCCCCGCCGCCGCCGAGGACGAGGCACCAGAGGCGCAAGCGCCGCGCGGCGAGCAGCTGCGACACGTGCGGCGTGAGGGATGGGTTCCGCCCCGTGGTATCGGCGGCGGAGGAGCAGGTCCGGCGTGGGTTCGCCATCGTCAAGCGGTCGCGGGACCCCTACGCCGACTTCCGGTCGTCCATGGTGGAGATGGTCGTGGGGCGGCAGCTGTTCGGCCCGGCGGAGCTGGAGCGGCTGCTCCGGTCGTACCTCTCCCTCAACGCGCCGCGCCACCACCCGGTTATCCTCCAGGCCTTCTCTGACATCTGGGTCGTCCTTCACGGCGGCTAGCTACTATCTAGCCTTAATAAAAAGCAACCATCTTAATTAGCTCAGTCCCAGGATGATCAATCACTGAGATTAGCCATAACTATCTTAATCAATTATGTGTGCTGATTAATTAATCATTGCTCAGAGTTTAATTTTCTCCTGTTAATTAATATCCTCTCGTGTTGATTAATTGCCTCTCATGTATAATGATGAGTTGCTTGATCTTAATTAATTACACTTGGGCCATGCACATGCACTGGACAGTGGACACTGGTGTGTTATGTACTTGTACTGTTCTTGGCTCTGAACAATCAACTTATCACGCTACCTTTTTTTTGAAGACTCGAAGAATCTGATTTGGAAGTGGATTTCGATTGACCAGAGTGAGGTGTGGTTTGTTTGGTAACAGATAGATAGGAAGGGAATGGGTTCTAATTTCTCAACGAAATGTCCTCTTGTGTATATATATATATATTTAAATTTAATGTAAATAGTTATATATATATTTATTTAAAAAAAATGACAATATAAATTATAGTGATATCTAACCATCCACTTAAAAATCAAGTATAAATTCGATCTATATATTAAGAAACTATAGATAAATAGTAGTAGCACTATTTTATATATCAATGTGAGTTGAGTTTTGATATAAAATTTTTTGAAGTGTTATATATGTTATATTTACTTAGCTCAATTTAACACATCCTTTCAATTCCAAGAAATTTGGGTTACACTAGAGTTAAAACCTAACAATAACCTCTAAAACAGGTTTCAGCACATCAATAGCTGTTTTTTCTAAATATTTTTATTATCTTCAGATATATCTTACTCTTTCAAGTTTCTTCTTGGTTCTCTTCATATTAATTTTAATTTTTCTTTAGCTCTCTTCATACTATTATCTCGACTTAGATTTCATAATGTACTGGCGCTTCTGAGGGTCTCCTTTGGACATGACCAAACCATCTCAACTGATGTTAGATAAGCTTTTCTTTATTGGTACTATCCCTATTCGATCATGTATATTCTCGTTTCAGACTCAATTCATTCATATATAACCACAAATCCAACGTAGCATAAATATTTCTGCAACACTCAGCTATTAAATATGATGTTTTTTAGATCAATATTTTACCCCATATAGCATTGCAGATCTAATTGCTATTATATAAAACTTATCTTTTAGTTTCTGCGATATCTTCTTATCATAAAGGATACCAGATGTTTGACGTTACTTTAACCAATCTACTTGGATTCTATGGCTAATGTTCACATCAATATGTCCATTCATCCGTAGCATCGATCTCAGATATTGAAAAGTGTTTTTCTTAGACATTACTTAGCCTCATAAACTTACATCTCTCTTCTCGTGTGTGATAATGCCAAAGTCACACCTCAAGTATTCAATCTTAGTTTTGTTTACTCTAAAATCTTTGGACTCAAGAGTCTGCCACCACAACTCTAGTTTCTTATTTACTTCTGTGCGGCTCTTATCAATTAATAATATATCATTTGCAAAGAGCATACAATAAGAGATATCCCCTTATATGTTTTTTTATAATCTCATCTATTACCAATACAAAGAGATATGAGTTCAAAACTGATCACTGATATAGTTCTATTTTAATTAAAAAATAATATGTATTCGAACACTAAGTCATATTATTGTACATATACTATGAGAGACACATAATTTGTTAAAACGTTATATTTGTTATATTTAAAAACTATATGTACTCTAAACTGTTTCATAATCTTATTAAAAAATTATTTTTATGGTTAATTTTTCGGTCATCAAATCTTGTTTCTCTCCGATAACTCTGAATTTTTTTAATTGGATATTTTTAGTCAAATTTTAAATTGCGATTGAACTTTGGGATCAATTATTTGGAAATCATGATTGTATGCATACTAGCTAGTACTAGTGCCTCGCTTGTGTTAGACTGAACGCACCTCTTAATTTGATTTGAAAACCTGGATCTGATAGATGAGAGAGTTGATAGGCTATGCAGAGGAGAGAGAGAGCAGAGCAGAGCAGCTTATGCAGAGGCTCAAATCCCAAGCTAGTGATTGAGCATAGAAAGGCATACTCCATTGGCATCTTCCATTCCCTTTTCCCTTTGACCTCTTGTGCCGGCAAAGGCATCTGTTCTTTTGAGGAGATTGATGTAATAATACTTCATGTAGGATAGTACTGCCTCTTAACATGTAATGCTCAAAGGAGAATTTAGTGTCCAACTAGTACTACTAGTAGTGGTGTCCTATACTAGTAGTACTCCGTATGATTTGTGTAGTTACTATACCTAGGAGTATTAGTACTCCGTATTAGTAGAACTGAGATGTTGGAATTAACCTTGGAGCAGGTGCTGCATCCTTCTCCAAGAACATTCAGAACAGTGTGTGGAAAAGCTTGAGGCTAACTATAGAGTACTCCAAATATAACAGTAGGTATATTTGCATTTGAACTTGGGAAAAGGTGGCGGCCTTGGCGCATTGTCCAAATCAAGCTCTTGGATTGGATGTGCCCTGTTTGCTCAAGGGAATTAGTTTAGTTAATTGACTGTGGGATTAGGTTTGTGGGGCAGTGTTTTAATTAAAGATAGGATATGTCACTGCACCAAAGCCTTGTTCATTTCTGTTTAGTACTTAGTGGTACTATTAGAAGGGACACCAGCCAAATGACCTGAATGCCATGCCATGACATGACTTTGTACTAGCTTGGCATGTGGGTTACTCCATATTATTCACATTGAAATCTGGAGCGCTAACTACTTTGCTACATTGTCTTGGCCGCATTGTGTTGTACTTGTGTGTATGTATGGTTAAATTACTACTAGTAACACTGATTTTTTTCCTACCGAGCATATATTCAAAGCGAATTGATTTGTATCTTAGTGACATGACTTTGCATTTTGTCTTGCTAGAAGCATGCATACGCTCCTATGGGCTATGACACGTTCCCATTTCAGATGAAACCTGAACCTTTCAAATGTCCCTACTTTCAGCATTGCAAATCAAATCAAATCAGCTCGAGGTACACAATTCAAGTGAGTGACCAGCGGTGTGCTAGCTAGTAGCTTTCACTATTTCTCGAGCAGAATTCAAGCACGCATGCAGCACGCTGTCCTGTGGCTGCCTGCTGTGCTAGTTTGACAATGCTCTTAAGGTTAATGTAAGAAAACTTTGTCTAATGATATTTCAAAAGGAAACTTTTTTTGTTTAATGATATTTCAAAAAGAAACTTTGTTAATACAAAGTGTTCTCTCACGTCAAGAGAAGATGCTGCTATTGCCGTGTTCCCTTTTGACTTGGAGGCTAATCTCCACGTTTTCTGCTTGGGAAAGATAGCTTTTAGTCAGCCTAAAAGGTGATCGATCGCCTTGGTAGTGGCCTCAACTGTTTGCGGCAGAATTTGCAGATGAAAACATGGTGCATCGTTGTTACTACTACGTGGTAGTACGAACTAAAAGCCAACAATGATCACAATATGAAAGCAAATAGTAGTATAGGTTCAGTGAGATACACGCACGTACATATCCGTACGGTGTGTGATGAAAGTAAACAGTCGGATTGTACATTTGCTGGGGGTGATGCACAGTGGCGCCACGTTCTCTGACAGCCTGAAACATTGTTTGTAGTGACGGGCAGTAGTCATGTCACTAACAGAGATCTACGAGCATCGGTTTAATTGACGATCGTAAAAATCTATTACTAATAATACGCGTACGTGACGTGAGAACCTTACAGTGATTATTTATTGTTAAACTGTCTTATAAATTATATATATATATATATGATTCTTTATTATTATACTGTTTTATATATATTATACAATTAATGGTCTCTGTACATAATAAATTGAATGAGTTAGTTGTTGAATAGTCTTATATAATCTGTTGAAAAAAATTCTTAGAGACATCGGTGGGTAAGTTCACGGCAACGTGGATGGTGGAGATATGGACAACGGCAGCGTCAAGGGCTATGTTGTTGGTAGGAAGGCGGATTTGCGGCGTGGAGGGTGGCGTCGTCGGTGGGAAGACGGGCACGTGTTGACATTAGTACGGATGGTGTCGGCGTGGATGACGGTGGCATGAAGATCCAACAAGAACGTAATATGGAGATCTAAATCGGAGAAGACGAGTGAATGATATATATATATATATATATCATCTCCTCTCTTTAATACCAGTTGTATATAATAACTGGTTCTAAAAAGTTTTTCTCGCTTGGCTAAAATATTTTACTCTCAGTTGGTATTAAAAATTAGGACTAAAGAGTTTTTCTGCTTAGCCAAATTTAGAAAATAAGAAAGAAATAAAAAATAATTTGAAAAAACTAGAAAACTAGGATAATTAATTTTAAAAACTTTAGGGTTAAAAACCTTTCTGTTCTAATTTTCTATTCTTTTTCCTCTATTTTTTTATAATTTTCATTTGTTTACTCTTTTTAACCTTTTTTCCTATGCTTATTGTATTTTTACTATTATGAAATATTCTTATTATTACTATATCATCTCTATTTTTATAATTAAGACATACTCTTATTTTCTAAAAAAATTATTATTTCTTATCCATTTATATATATTTTTGAGAGGACATACATATATAACTAACCTTTTAGAGTCCTTTATGAGTGAAATTACTTAATAAAACTTTCACAAAAAATTTTGGCAGCACCCTCTTATATTTCTCCTCTCAAGTATCTTTAGTATTGGTTAAAAACATCAACTGTTACTAATAAATACACAATAGTACCGGTTGGTGCCTGTAGTCAGTGCTAATTTATTCGCAACATTTGTACCTATTGATAACACCAATTTGTACTAATGTATAAATCTTTAGTATCATTTGATATCATCAACCGATACTAAAGATCGTGTATAGCCATTGAGGATGCCTAACTGTAATAACCGATACTAAAAATGAACATTAGCACTGTTTGGTGTTACTAACTGATAATAATAATGATACAGTGGTCCCGAGCCTTTAGACCCAATAGTAAAGACCATCTTTAGTACTAGGTTTTCTACCAACCGACATAATTATGTTTTGAGTCATTGGACCAAATATTATTTTTCTGGTAGTGTGTCATACATGTGTACATGTATGTACGTCCCTGCCTAGGATGTAGAGTGTGCGATGCGGTAACTGTTGTCATCTTTATGTCACTAATAAGAATAGGATAAGTGGTGGAATGCAGTTTTCTCCGTCTATTTTTATAGGATGAATTTGAGTTAATATGATTAACTCAAGAATCACTGTAATCTGTCTGTTACAGTAGTCTTTTCCTGAATTTTATAGCTTTAGGAGTACATATGGAAGTTGTAGGAATAGTCTCTAAAAAGTTGAGACTACTATGATAGGATGATAACTTAACCAACTTCTTAGACCATAATCCTAAGCTAGCACCCGTAGTTAATTACTGGTCTCTTGACATCTTGAAGACATATTTCTTTTAGGTGGTGCATTAGATACAACTCTTCTTTAGGTCATATATCGAATACTCCTCTATTTGACAACTTGAAGATGAATTCCCTTCAACTTGCCTTATAGTAAAACATCTTCTTCTCCCTACACTCTATGAAGCAGTCATAAACACTTGGTAGCACAATGCAATATGTAACCAACATGCCATTTCCTGAATGCATAACACAATATGCCATTTCCAACATGACATTCCCTGGTTCATGTGCCATGATGTATCACATTCCATCTTCTCATCTTCTTAGACTGAATTGGGGGTAAAGTAGGGGATTTTGCACCAACAAGCCCCTTACGGGTGAGAGTGCAAACTTGTTTCGACCAAATCGGTGCTTTGCTATATATGCAGAACTTGCTATCACCCTATTTGGGTGAAACTTAGTATTTTGTTTGTCTTTCACATTTATTGTTTAGAAAAAGTCACTTGTTACATTCTTAAGTATACTTTTTTAATGTAACGACACTTTGCATTTCATGCTAGGGCATTGTTTCACCTCATGGCTCACTCCTACCTACTGGGAGGGCCTATACAAGGTCATTGCCCTGGGAGATTGTGGTAAACTTTTCTTTCACCATCACCACCAAGGTTCCTTTGCCCTAGTTTTCGTGCCTGCTTACTTTCAACTTCTTCGTCCTTAGTTTTTGAGCCAAAAACTTAAACTGCCTTCACTTGCTCACTTCGCTGAGTTTTTGAACCATGGGCAAGAGCTCAAAATCCATCGTCAAGAAGGGGAAATCGGTAATCATTGCAGTTGAGCAATTCCACAATGAATGAAACAATTCTATCGAAGATAATTTCTAAGGGACAAATTTTGAACCGAGATTATCTGAAGATTCCTAAAGGTGAAACTAAGCCCTTAACCACCTATGCTAGATACACTATTGTTTTCCAAGCATACTTTGATGCTGGCCTTCGATTTCCATGTGCATAGCATGTGTCAGAAATCCTTGCCTTGTACCAGATGGAATTGTGCTAACTTGCCCCAAGCGTCTTCGTTCATCTTGGGGTTTTTGAGTGGATGGTGAGGAGCTGTGGTGGAGTTCTACATCATTCGTCATTATACCCAATGGAATCCCTACTTTGGCGGAATGAACTTTGTGACCAACACCAACCGGTTAGAATTTTGGCCTATTCCTGCCATTTAGTCTAAGTAGGGGAAGAGCTAGCAATCAAGATGATTTTACCACAAAATTGAAGCTACAACTGATTCTGACGAGCTCAAGACACTTAGCTTTTTTGACAACATTTCTAATTTCATGCCCAAGCCCCTAGTCAAAATGTCAAAAGCATATGTAGACAGCTAGGCTCGAATCATTGAACTTGCTTCATGCTTTAGTGTACGTGATCTCATGGAACTGTTTGTCTTGCTTGGTATTTGGTCTTTTGTGACTAGTTGGAGCCTAGCTTTTGGGTTTTTGCTTGATGATTGTGGACTCCAAATTCCATCTTTAGAGATCAAAAAGAATACCAAAGGTGCATTTTTTTCCTTTTAGTATATCGATTTTGTGCCCTTTTTGGTCTATCGATGTCTATTTTGATCTGCCTTACTTATGGTCATTTTTCTTTTATTTGTAGCTTGTTCTATTGGTAAGGTTGAAAAGATCACTATCAAGCTTCTTGGCTCGTATACTTCTATCGAGCATGATTCGTATGTGAAGTTGCAGAATCAGATCAGGCACAATGGCATCTTATCTGTACGTGGGCTAGGTATTCTCACTAGGGTTTTCGTGCTTCACCGTCTTGGCGCTACATGAAAATGCCATGTTTCTGCCTTCTCTCGTGAGTGTTGAGATAGCAAGACCAACGGGTTAGACAACGACAGTGCGAGCTCGAATAGCACATCTAGTGGCACAACAACTTTGCCACCAAGCTCAAGTACTGGCCAACCCGACGCCTTCTTAGCCTCTAAGGGAAAAGGGGTTATAGATTCTTTCTCTTCTTGGGCCCCTAAAAGAATTCGAATTGCTCCTTCAAGCAATTATCGAAAATACATGTTTGACTATAGCCTTCCTGCCATTGTCTCTCCCCTTCCCGATCTTGGTATTTTGGAATTATAGGTTGGGCCTCTCGAGCTTGCCACTGGTGGTGAAGTAGGAAATATAAATGTTGTAGCCATCACCCCGAAAGGGCATGTTTCCTTGAAGAAGATGGCAATATTCCTCTTAAAGGACAAGTCACAGAGACCGAATCGGTTGTTGCAACTTGAAATGACTCTTTACCTCCACCTAAGGTAAAGAATGAAGAAACAATTGCTACTAGTCATCATATTACCACTCAAGACAAAGAAATTGTCATGGATGTCCTAAGCATGATTGAGAGAAGATGCCATGATGGAGGCTTGAGGAGAATGGGTATTCCTACTTTCAAGTTTCTACCAGCTCGGGAAGTCAGGACATGCATCTTACCCTTGACGACTTGAAGTTTCGATCACCTCTTCATAATCTACCCAACACCATTGCTCCAATGCTTAATAACCCATAGCTAGAGCGGGAATTTGTCAAGGCGAGTGATTTAATTTCATCTTGGCTCACTCTAGAAGTTGTTGCTACTAAGGTATTTAGTTTCTTCATTCCTTAGTTTGCACCTTCTAGTTTTTGGTTCATTATGCTTATTTCTTTCATTTTAGTTTTTAGACAGTTAGCATCACGTAGCTTAAAAGGAAAGTTGTGGAAAAAGTGCTTACTAACTTTTGTAACTACTCTATGGCAAGCCAAAATTGAATTGCAAAGCACAAAGATGACAAAAAAGTCTTGTGCCGTCAAATTGACGAACTAAATGCATAGAAGGCTGAAGCCCACAAGCTGAGAAGGGAAATGAGGTAGAGCAGAGATGACACTGCTCAGAAACTTACGGAGAAGAAGCCAACTTGCTTGATAGTGATCTTTCAGTGACCTTGCTTAAAAACTATCGAGATCAAATTCTCAATGGATGCCAAGAAGTGTACAAGACATTGGAGCAATTTGAGACAGATTCTACCCTTCTAGAGGTCGAATCTAGCATAAGCGAGCTAGCCGATTAGCTTAGAGAGGCCACTATTGGGTTGGGCATGTGTGTAACTCAACTTGCTTCTAGATGCTCCAAGATCTCTATTGAGGCCTTGATGGCATCATTGTATTCGAGTGGCTGTAGTCACATTGGTAGCTTGAATAACTTGATCCCTTATCTGCTTGCGGACGCAAATAGGTTTCGTGTTTGCAAGGAGGCTATTAATCTAGCTATTTGTGTATTTCAAGGCTTGTACTAGACTCACTAAGGCTACAACGATGTGCTTGCTTCGCTAAGGGCATCCTTGAATCAAGTCGTTGAAGCCAAAAGGGATGAAAACACCAGGCACCAGGCTCCACAGCCTGAAAACAATCCTGAACTGATTCGACAAGTGTGAGCTATGTTTGGCAATCGAATTAGTCAATTGTTCAAAACATCTTTTGAAGTAAATGCTTTTAAGCTTTTGTCTATGATGGCTCGAATTTATATTTATGTACTGTTTCATTTACTTGCTATGTTTGAGAATGCATGTTCAATCACTTGTTACTACTAAGGAACAAAATTTACTCTTAATGTTGTTTTCGATTATTCTAAATAAGCTATCTGCCTTGTACTTAAATAAGTAATGAATGATATTCTTCCTGCTATATCCTTTATCATTCCAAATTGAAATAACATGTTTAGTTCAAATTAAAACACCTATTAATTTTGAACAATGCCTACATGTAGAACTTTTTAGCGTAGGAGTTAACATACGCTGGAGCTCACTGTCCCCCTAACCTTGAAATATGGTGCTTAGGAGAACATATGAGTGTTTTGAGTCCTTGGCTCAAAATCAATTTGAATTAGGTGCATTTCAAATGGTGTTGACACTTAGAACATGCAAGAGTTTTTAAGTCCTTGGGCTCAAAAACAATTTGAATTAGGTACATTTCGAACGGCACCCACACATAAATTTTTTTAGCGTAGGCGTCAATGTGCCAGAGAAAATATTTCTTCATGCACAAGTTAAATTTCATCTACCTCTATATTTCATTTGTTCCTCTTTGTCAGAATTATACTCTTACTTCGTGTATTTTTTTTGACCTCTTAACTTATACTCCGACATGTTGAAGTGTATGTTGCCTTTTGATATTTCAAATCTCCACTCCATGTTGTCAGAGTTCATGTTGTCTTGTGGTACTTAATGTTTATACCACATCTTGTTGGAATTCATGTTGCCTTTTATCACTTTAAACTCATGTACTCTATTTTGTTGGAGTGCATAGTGCCTTTTGGCATTTTGAAGCTTGTACTCCATCTTGTTGGAGTGCATATTGCCTTTTTGGCATTCTAGCTTATGCCTATACATAGAAGAAATCATCCGAACATGCTCGATTTTTTTATACAAGTTTGAACCTCCGTTGTGCATAATAACCCTATGTCCTATCTTGTACACACACACACATAGCATAGGGTATAATACATAAGCTTAAAAATGGTCATGGCCGGTTTGTTTTTTTTTTACATATAGAACTTCTTGAGTGAAAGGGCATTCCATATATGCTCTAGCTTTTTCTTGTCCAATTCGACTAATCTAAATGCGCTTATGTGTGTTTGTTCCTTGATGACATATGGGCCTTCCTACTCCGATTCAAGCTTTCAAACTAACATTTTATTTAACACTTTCTTGAGTACTAAGTCACCTTCTTTATGCATCTTGGTCTCACTTTGCTATTAAAATACTTCTTTGTTCAATCTACATATTTTACCATCTTGTGAAAGGCCTCAAATCACACTTCATCCAATTCATCTAGAGATACTTCTCTCCCTTCTTTATCATGTTGCTTGAAAACCACACGAGGCGAAAATGCACCTATTTCGCTAGGTGTCATTGTCTTATCACCATACACCAATTTGTACGGTGTCATTCTAGTTGATCGTACAATGGTTGTTCTCGAAGTCTATAATACTGACAACAAGTCTTCGAGCCATTTATTATTTGGTTGATTATGTAATCTTTTCTTTATGGCTTTGACTATTTTTCCAATTGTATTCTCCACCATGCCATTTGCTTGGGGATGACAAACTAAAACAAAATTTATCTTGAAATTCATCCCTTGGAAAATCTCATTGGACTTGCCTAACTCAAGTTGCTTCCCATTGTCACAAATAATCTCTTTTGGGATCTGGAAGCGGTATATTATATTCTTCCACACAAACTTTTGCACTGCCACAGATGTGATTTTGGATACCACCTCGGCCTCTATCCATCTTGAGAGTATTCAATTGCCGCAATGACAAAACATAGATCACCCTTTGTTCTTGGTAATAGTCCTATAATATTAATTCTCCATCGGTAGACTGGTCATATATGGGGAATTGGTTGTATTTTGTTTGATTATGCTTTAGCAATTTGGACCATGCATTTGGCACACTTTGCATGTGTAGAATCAAAACACAAGAACCAAGCCTACAAGACGGGGGTAAATGGTAGGATTACCAAAAATCAAATCTTTTTGTGGAATAAAAAGAAACCTTTGACCTAGATAAAGTTGCAATGCACTGCTATATATCGCCATTTTGATTGCCTACCTGCCACCAGTTCGATTGTAGTGCTGTCAACGCTCCGACTCCCTTGATGCTACCGGTTTGTCCACCGCCTTGTCAGTGATCTAATTGCTCATGAATAAAGAACACAACTCAATAAAATTATTAAAAATATATCAACTTTATTATATCAAGATGTGTTTATAAAGTACATACAAAACACTCTTCTTTCTCTCAAAATTAAACCATAATTTTTGTTTCTTACAAAAAGTTATACTCATGGGGCCTCAACCTCTCATCTATTTATACCTGAAATCTCCATCTTCAAGTAAGAGTAGACCTCCTAATCATATTAGGACTCAACTCCTCATATTCTAAATCTATTACAAGTTTTCAAATTGATTTCTTTCTTTCCAAATTTCCATCTAATTTCCTTCACAATTTTTCTAGCTCTTACGTCCACTTGTGAAGCTCATTGCAAACATCTTATCACACTGTGTCCATCCACTATAAGCCACCTTGTATCCAACTTCGTCACCCGACATCCCTCCTAAGCCTAGTCTCGATACCGTCATTGACCGATGTTGATACTAAGAATTTTGACTCTAGTCCAACCTTGTCATATGGTATCCTAATAGTGCTAGACCTCCACTCCTCCTTGAGCATAATCTCGGTCCTCACCATTAATCATGATTGATCTCAAGTCACCTATACGTAAATAGACAAAATAATCATTTTAGGTACAGATATTGTAACCTGACCCATATTACTCACACACACTCACACCGACACCAGAAACATTTTCAAACCATTTCCATTAAATAAATCATTTACAAAACCAATTGTTTATAATAAAATATTAATCATGACAATGATTTCACAACATGTTCTTATATATCTTTCTATGTCTTTGACAATTGTAGGCCAATATATGTCTTGCCTTATCATCGTGACAATTGTAGAACTATGTTGTTTGTTGATGGGAACAATAACTGGACCGAATACTGCAATGTTTGCCTCATTGGCGTCTTGATGATTGCAGAAGCCCCTGCTCCGTTGGTATTCCATGATCTATCTGAGTATATGACCTATGACTTTTCATGTTCTACTTTTTTTCTACTTGAATGAAGGTCCATTCTACCACAAAATTGATCAATACTTATGACTTTATGGCTATTCTTACTACATGCTTCAAGCCAAATGGTATCAACTCCATTGCCCATTTTGATATCCGCTCAGTTGTTTACTTATTGGCCAAAACCTCCCCAATTAGATGTGAAGATTGCACTGTGATTTCATATGCCATAAAGTAGTATTTCATCTTTCGAGATGTCTTAACTAAAGCATAAATCAACTTCTCTATTTTAGATTATCTCATTTTTGCTCCTTGAAAGACTTATGATACAAAGTATTCCGATATTTGCTTCTCTTCTTGCTCTTGCACTAATACGACACTTACTATTTCTGATGTAGCTACCATGTGTAGCAATAAGACTTGTCATAGTTTTAGGATTCCGAGGGTGGGCATGTTGTGCAGATATCGTTTCAAGTTGTCAAAAGCTTGTTGATATTCTATTGTCCACTTGAATTCTACCACTCCTTGTAGTGTTTTGAAAAATGGTAGTCCCTTTTTAGTTGATCTTGCTAGAAATTTACTCAATGATGCCATTATGCTTGTTAGTTTTTGGACTTCTTATGGTTTCTTTATTGTTTTCATTTGCTATAATTCATCTATCTTGTCCAGGTTAGCTTCAATCACCCTTTTTGTCATAAGAAAAGCCAAAAGCTTTTCTGCTTCTACTTCGAACATGAACTTTTTCGAGTTGAGCTTCACTGATGCTTTACGTAGGTTGTGAAATGCTATTGTAAATCATTTTCATGTGTTTTTGCTTTTATGCTCTTCATCACTATGTCATCTATATATGCCTCCACATTTCTCCTTAACCGACTTGCTATTACTTTGCATACCAACCTTGTAAAAGTTGCTCATACATTCTTCAAACCAAATGGCATTCTTATGAAGCAATATATACCAAATGATGTTATTAATGACATTCTCTTCTCATCTTCTTTTATCATAAATACTTTATGATATCCTGAATATGTATCCAGAAAACTCATCAATTCACATCCCACCTTTAAATTTATCAGTTGATCTATTCTTAGAGGTGGGAAATTATCCTTTGGGCATGCTTTGTTCAGGTTTGTGAAGTCTATGCACATTATGAATTTACTATTTGACTTCTTAACCAGAACTGAATTAGCTAACCACTTAGGATACTTCACCTCTATTATGACTTTTACCTTGGGCAATTTCTCCAGTTATACCTTTGTAGTCACTTGTTTGTCTGCTGACATCTTCCTCAATTTTTGATTTTTTGACTTGTAATCATTTTTTACTGCTAATTTATGTTAGATGAGGTTTCTGTCAACTCTTGTGAGCTCTTTTGGTGATCATGCAAAGACATCGATGTTAGCCTTGATCACTTTTAAGATTTCCTCTTCATCTTGTTTTGTTAAATCTTCTCTAATTGGCACATATCTTTCTAGCTTTGTTAGGTCTATTGACACTTTCTTTATTTTTCCTTCCAGCACTGATTTCTTCAACTTGTTATATCCATATTGGGTTTCTGCACTTTGCTATGTGCACTTTGGGGTTTGTGCTCCGTGGCATATATTCCCTTTTGGTTAGGCGTCCCTATCAACACAAATTTTCTTATTGCTAACTGACTTCTATGGACCATTATGAACTTTGGCGGTTCGGGCAACTCCATGCAAATGTAATTATGATGAATGACCACATCAAACATGTTTATAATAGATCTGCGAAGTACTACATTGTACTGATATGGCACATCCACTACGTCAAAAATTATCACTTCACTTGTGTTTCTCCTTTATCCTAGCACCACATCCAAACCTATTTTATCAATTGTCTCTACCTATTGTCCTCTAAAACCTTATAGTGGTACTTCTACTTTGGTCCACCTATGTATGGGTATCTGCATTTTCTTGAATGCATCTAGGAACAAGATATCGTTGAACTTACTCCATCTACCAAAACTCGGTGAACTTCATATTGTGCAATGTCCATAGAAAATCACCAAAGGATCTTGATGTGGAAATAGAATTCCCTTAGCATCTTCAAGCCCGAGTAATATTATGGCATTTGAATATATTAGCTTAGCAGTTTAGTTGCTTATTCTTATATGGTTCACTTGCCTTACATATGCTTTTCTTTGTCTCTTGGATTCTATCCCCAGAGAGGAGCCTTCAGTTATAACATTTATCACCATTTTATGTGTCTCTTCAATTGCTTCCACCCTGATTATTAGTGCAACTTTTATATGATTTTGAGCCTTTTGCTCTTGTCTCATGTCTTGTTGCTTGTTTTCATACTCTTGAGCTTGCTTGGCCAATATGTATGGTGTTGTTCTAGATTCCTCCATTGTGTGATTTCCTTGCCCTTGTAAAGTGCAATACTTGTCGGATCCAAATTGTATATTCTCCCTATTTTGCCTTTTGTCTATGCTCTTCTATTTATTTTATGGAGTCCAATTCTTATGAAAAGTCTATCTTCCCATTTTAGATAATTCATTTGCTTCTTGTCATGCTTACGCTTCTTCAACGCCTTGTGATTTTGCTTCTCATAGCTTTCCTCATGGACCACATTATGTGGTTTGGTTTTTGAACTTTTCTTTTCAAGTAATGCAGCTTATTCTGCTTCCATCCTCAAGTCATCTTCTTCCTCCCTAGCAAAACTTTCTATCCTCTCAAATAGCTCAGCTGTGCTTGGTTGGTCTTTAGAGAGATCAAACCTTAATGGACCTTTCAACAATCCTCTCTTCATTGCGGCTATGATTATACCATCATTAGTTTGCTTTATCTGGCTCCAAACTCTAGAAAATTTTAACATGAATTCTCTTATTGTTCACCCTAGTATCTACCTTACTACATAGAGGTCATCTGACTCCTTTGGTTCATTGTATGTTCTAATAAACCATGCCTGAAAACTATCCCTCATGTGCTCCTAGGAGTATATTGACATGTCTAGTATTGTTGCATACCATGATAGTGCTACACCCTGTAACATGGTGGAAAGCATCTTGGCCTTTGTTGTGTCATCCCCTCCCGCTGCTTCAACTGCGGTTTCATATACTTTCAAGTATCCATTTGGGTTATTATCTCCTTTTTACTTTATGATGTTGGATATTTTAAAGTTGGGTTGCTAAGGTGCTATTTGCAAACTCGGGCTTAACAGACTTTTATCAGTAATAGTCTGAGCCCCTTGCACTTGTTGCAGTTGATACTGTTGGGTAGGTTGGTTAGGTATATGAATTTGTGTTGGGGGATTTAGAATGTTTTGGTGTGCTAGTTGTGGATGTTGTTATTCGGAATAGACTATTGTGGTACATATTGCATGTTGGCTTGATGCAACCAAAATTGCTACATATTGACAATTTGATGTAGTGTTAGTTGCATTGGGTAGTATTGGTTTGATTGGGCATATCTATGTGACATATTCAATCTAAATCCTAGAGTGATGCTTGTAGCAAATTGTGAGGCATTTGACTGATAGAATATGGGTGGTTGGTTTAAGTCATTTGTTTGATTTGAGAAGCAAGGTGGGTTCAAGATAGTTGCTTGATTTGATGCATGTGATGGGTTTGAGATAGTTGGCTATCCTCTGAGTGTTCCTCCCAAAGATGATCCTGGCACCCCGCTTGTGGGTTAGCTTCCTCCCGTTGCTGGTGCCGCTTGGTTTTGTATGTCTCTCAGTCTTTGCAATTCCCTTTGCATTTTCGCAAATTGTTCTCAATTGACTATAAAAGTCTCTTGTGCTTACAACATTTCAGCCAATTCCACTTCAGTCAAAGGCACATTGCCTCCTACTGCCTCTCTAGTTATTTCAACCACCGCATTATCATCGTTCACATTCATGTTATTTGTGTCACCTCCAGCAATTCTGTTTTCTTATTCTTTCATATCTATCTTTCCACCTGGATTGTCAGTTAATCTTGGTTATTGGAATGTGTTACTGTTTCTTGTCAAAACTATTCTTGTCCTCTATGACCTAGGGCATATTTACTCCTTGAATTCACCTTATTGTAGACTTACGTCCTCACCGACAGGGCCACTATTGTGACCTTAGGTCATGATCAAAAATAGGTATAGGTAGCAGAAAAGAGTTTTCCCCCACTTATCCGATGAATTCAAGTTAGTGTGATTGGCTCAATAATCACTGTAATGTTTACTTTAATGTATATGTCTTATAGTAGGTTTTGCTTGGTTTTTATAGCATTAAGAATACATATAGAAGTTACAGAAATACTCTATAAAAAGGTGAGGGACCATTATAACAGGATGTTAACTTGATCAACTTTTTGGGTCACTATTCTGAGCTTGCACCTATACTTAATCTCATGGCATCTTAATAATAATTATTGATCTCATGGCATCTTGAATACATATTATTTTTAAATGGCGTATCGAATACAACTTACTCTTCAGTTCATATACCAAATACTCCTTTATTCAACCGTTTGAAGAGGCTTTTACTTCAACTTGACTTATAGTTGAACATTTTCTTCCTACACTTTATGAATACACTAACACGATATTTTCTAACTAAGCAAGCAACCATTAATGATTTTGTAGCTAGAGCTAAATTTATATTAAAGTTTCGCTATAGTTATACTACGTTACACTATGGGTTATAATATAATTATACTGTAGGCGTATGTGTAATTTTTTATTATAATTTTTTACTATTCATTGTAGTTTTTGTTGTCGTTAACCCTAGCTGTTAAGTTGTTTGTTTTTAGATTTTTTTTCTAGCGTCAGATTGCTTGACGCGATTAACGCCCGGTGATACGTTTTAATCTGAGGAGTACGTAGCTATTTGGGTGGCTTGAAAAATCTGAGTGGTATTCCAAGAAAAATCTGTCGAATAGTTTTTTAGATTGCAAACGCGACGACGCGCCGTGGGAAGAGTTGGAGTTTGAATCAACTTGCCGGCTCGGCCAGATGGTCGAACTGTCAGTTGGATGGACCGGTGTGGGCCTCGGAGAAAGTCCAATAAGCAGTTGGGCCCACCGTGTGTTGTTGTTTCTGGTTACCAGCCAAGACGGCACTAATAAGCAGAGGTGAGCCAGGGATTCTTTCTACTTTCTTTCTTTCTAGTAGTAGTAGTTTCTACTCCTACTTATGCTTGCGCAACCGCAAATGCATGCATCTGCAGTAGAGTATCTAGATCCAGTATCCTAGTCAAGTTGTACGGCTAGTAGTAACTTGTAGCGGTAGCAATACACTAATACGAGAAGAAACTGCAGAGAATTAGTAGCACGCACGCTACGGTCGACACGAATGACACACGGCTCAAACGGGGCAGGCAAGTCAATCTCCTGGCTCCTCCTCCTCGTCATTATCCGGCGGTCAGAGTGCTAGCCAGCGGTTGAGTGCACGCACATAAAAGCATTTCTCGGCAGCGTGCATACCGTGCAGAGATATTTCCGGACGGTGACAGCGAAAATACCCTCGGCCGATCGATGAATGCATGGAGGGGTTGGGGAGGCAGAGGGCGACCCCAAAAAGCGAAGCAAGCGACGAGGAGGCCCGCGGCGGCCACGTCGCCGGCGGAGATGAGGTTGCTTCAACGTGTGGCCACCTCCGTCGCGTGCGTTGCACCTTCCCCGCAACCAAGATCTTTTTGTCCGCTCCTGCTCACTCCTCTTGCCCAACTAAAGCGTGCAGCACCACCATAGTCTACTACTACTGATTAGTATTCCAATCTTGGCCCAGCATGACCAGCAGTTTTTCTTGTTGTCGTACCAATAATTTATTGACGGAAAAAGACATACGGAATACAAATATTATAATTAGAGCTCGATAAACACTTGGGATACGAAATTAGGAGTGACTTATCTACTAAAATCCTTTTTCACAAATTAACCCACTGGATTTGGACCCAAACGTAAATCTGAATCTCTCCACGGGTATTGCACAAAGCCGTACGCATTATTTAATCGCCTGGTGAAGTGGTGGGCACACGCCCCCCCTAAAACTAAGGAGCCCAACCCCACAAAAAAAGCGTAGGACAACAGAGTGTGCGAAAAACAGCACGAAATCCTTATCTCCTCGCGCTCGCGGCGACGCCATGGCCGCCGCCGCGGTGGTCCACCTCTCCGTCCACGGCCGCCTCTGCCGCTCGCCGGAGGCCCACGCCCGGGCCTTCTACCGCCCGTCCCTTCTCCGGTGCCGCGCGTTCAAGCAGGAGACTGATAACGGCTGGGAGGAGCCGTCGCCGCCGCGGCCGACGACCGAGGTGCGGAGGCGCAGGAAGGGCCCGCTCTACCAGCTGAAGGCGGCGATTCAGGGGCTCGCGGGGTCGCGGGCGGCGGCCGCGGAGGTGTATGGGGGCGAGTACCAGCGCGCCGTTGAGAAGGTCGAGGAGATCTTCTTCTCGGTGAGCTCCATGTCCGAACCCTCGAGCCCTCGCATACGCAGTTTCTCTACATGATATGGCTGATTTTTTTCATCTGATCGTGTGATCTGATGCGTTAACTAGTACGACTGCCTTAATTGTTGCCACGTATTGGGAGGCTCAACCGCTCAATGCGTTAATGAGCCCTACTACCTTAACAGCTTAGCT
The DNA here is from genome assembly GCA_030770085.1 of Oryza coarctata. Lineage (NCBI taxonomy): Eukaryota > Viridiplantae > Streptophyta > Magnoliopsida > Poales > Poaceae > Oryza > Oryza coarctata. Next base: position 5,842,953 of record CM061462.1, read on the forward strand.
GCTTAGCTGCGTATGGGGATTGCGCCCACTAGATGCTACACCCACAGGTGAATTTAGGTGATCTATGTTGTTTCAATGGGAGTTAGGATCCAATACACTAACTGTGGCACAAATCGATTTGCTCGACAGTTGACACTAGTCAGCTCAATTCTGAATGCAGTAGGCTCGACTGTAAAATTCTGTAATGCCAGTTCTCTTTATGTTAAAGTTCTGCCTGCAGTAAAATTGATTGCAGGCCTACGACACAATTGCCTGGGCAGAGGATGCGGCTTGTAGCCAGAAGTGTCATTTTGTGTAGCCTTTGTTGCTTTTGAAACTGTTTTAAAATTCTCTGAAACTTGCTCTAGATTAAATTTACTTCGTCCCTCACTTACATGGGCCGAGAGGTTGTTGCCTCTACCATTGTATGGGGGTCATGGGCTGCGAGGTACACTGGTTTTACATGCCCAACTGTACAGGCCTGCTTTACAGTTCAAGTGAATTGCTTCCTAGGCATGCTGTTTCTTTGTATTGATATATATAATAAATAAAATGTCCACTATCGGCTGATTCTAACCTAAGAATGTCAGCAATTTTCTATTTGTCGCCAGCCTGAACAGGGTTGTTTAGTAGACAGTGCTATTTAGGGTGATTGCATTGTGCCTACTCATGTACTGAGTACTGACCAATGAAGTTATGTAGTCCTTTTTCTGGATTTATCAGTACTGAGTAGTAGGATCAACTCCTTTTCTGAAATAGTTTTTCCTAGTTCAAATTGACTGATTTCCTTCTCCTTTTCAGGTTGCTACGCAGGTAGGCAGATATGTTATCACTATGATGAGCAGCGGTGTTGTACTTGCAGTTGGATTTCAGTTATCAGGTTAGTTACATACATTTGATATATTGCACTGCCTTTGGATCCTTCTGTTTTAAGATCATTTCTCGGAGTTTCAGTTATGACCTAGCTACCTTTCTATTTAGGTGGAGATAGCCAAATGAATACACTAATTTGGTATAGTTGGCTTGGGGGAGTAATTATTGGCACGATGATAGGTGCAAACAGTGTTCTTGAGGAACACTGCAAAGCTGGACCTCGCAATGTTGTTATAACTGGAAGGTAACCCATTTTACATTCTTCCTTTAACATGCCATCTGAATCTTTTGCTAGGAAGTAGCATGCATACTCTGAGTACAGGTCAAAGGTAATAATCAAAGCCAATGAATTTATTCCTAGATAGGAAGTACTATTTCACCTTCTGTTATTCTCTATTTTCTTATTTGATGAGTGGAATATAACTATAATAATCACCAATTATACATGGGTTAGTGCATAGAGGAGATTATGAGGTGCGGTCGTATAAACCAATCATTGAAGTGACCTCATAAAGATGTTAATATAAATATGACTTCCCATTGCATCCATTGGGAGCTGGTTTCTTATTAGTATCCATGTTCTGCAATCAATGCTGACCTTATAGTTTGATTTTGGCAGCACAAGAGGATTAGGGAAAGCACTTGCCCGGGAGTTTCTTCTTTCTGGAGATCATGTTGTAATTGCTTCACGCAGGTGGTACTCATAGATATGTAGCTCAACGTGTGTTGTTGTTGCATATCCATGAGATTCTTTCTCATGGAATGCAATGCCTTGTCCTAGTTTTAAATATCCTCTTTTTTGAAGGCAGCCCTGAATCGGTCCTTCAGACCATCAACGAACTTGAAGAGAACATACAGGAGGGATTGTCAGTTGCGAAAAAGAAACAGAGAGAAACTTTGCTACATGCCAAGGTTGTTGGTACATCATGTGATGTTTGTAAACCAGAAGATGTGAAAATGTTGGTGAATTTTGCTAAGGATGAGCTTGGGTCAATTGATATTTGGGTAAATAATTTACTTTTACATATCCATCTTTATCATTTATTCTGCATTATTTCACATTTAGGAACTCCGTTGGATTGAGTGGGCAAGTTTTTCATACTTATAACCTTTTTGTTTTGTTCTGTACTGTGGCATGGCAGAATGTACTTAACATGTGCTATTTCTTCTTATTCTTATGTACAGATAAATAATGCTGGCATGAACAAAGGTTTTAGGCCACTGGTACATTTTTCAGATGAAGATATTTCTCAGGTAAGTTGGTTGTTATCTTATAAAAAGCTGTGTCGTTTCCTTTACGATAGGGTTCATAGTCTCTTTGGAGACATCCGATAATAGGGTTCATAAAACTGTATTCGTCATGCAACCTGGCTTAGCTATTTCATATTATTTTTCTTTCTGCTTAGCCTAAACTACATTATTGTTTCCTTTTCTGTTTGCAGATTGTATCAACAAACCTAGTTGGCTCTTTACTGTGCACCAGAGAAGCCATGAATGTCATGCAATATCAAGAAAAAGGAGGTCACGTATTTAACATGGATGGAGCAGGTTCTGGAGGATCAAGTACACCATTGACAGCTGTGTAAGCACCTAACTCTTACACTGGACAGGGATATTGTTTTGTGGTTTCCTCATTGTCTAAAAACGAGTATTACTTGTGCAGTGAAGTTAAAACTGATACTATTTTGCAAACTTGCAGTTATGGTTCAACTAAGTGTGGGCTTAGACAGTTCCAATCGTCCCTTCTGAAGGAAAGCAGAAGATCAAAAGTTGGTGTACACACTGCATCTCCTGGAATGGTCCTTACAGACCTCCTTTTGAGGTAACTTCTGAAGTTACTTATTTAGATGCCATGGTTGATGATTTGATTGTTTAGTTCATAGTTCATACTGAACTTCAGATATATTGATTGCTTGGTGCAATTGTTGTCCAAACCGCATTTTGTGTATTAGATAGTAAAACAAGATAAGACTTCAACTGCAGCTTTCAATAGGATCTTTTCATTGTTTAGTTCATAGTTCATACTGAACTTCAGCTTTCAATAGGATCTTTATGAAACCATACAGATTGGTTTATCAGAATTTCATGCTATCTTCATTTAGAAGTTATTTTCAATAATCAACAATCAGAATATGTTTTTTTAGAATGGGGAACAGTCAGAATTTTGAGATACATTGCTCTGCCCAAATATTATTTATTTCAATCTCTTCTTTCTAGGATTTGTGGCAACTATTTCTCTAGGTTCAGCTTCACTTTAATTATTAACTTGTTTTTGCTACTGCTTTTCTCGCTCTTGTTTTTCCTATCTGATAATCCCCACAAGAGATTGATGACACAGTACATTGGGTGCGTGGCAATTGATCGAAACCTGAAAGAATTAATGTTTAATACCTGTGCAAATACTCTGCCTTGTAAATCCAGTTGGCACATTCTTTATGTTAGTAAGATGTGGAATCAGCTACTTCATAGTTTCTGTCAATATAAATAATTTTTGAGATATCAGATATCTTCCAGATATAATTATTACAAACGACTAATGCAATGGAAAGTTCAAACATATTCATATATATTTTATTGGGAATCCTATATACAAAGATTAAGATTTTTTTTTACTTCAATTGATGGTGCATGCCACCTATTCTTCCATATTGATCTAGTCAGTTCTTCTGTTGTCACATGCCCACTGCTTTAGTTAACCTATAATCCTTCTATCTTTTGCAGCGGCTCATCTCTGAGAAATAAGCAGATGTTCAATTTAATATGCGAGCTTCCAGAAACAGTTGCAAGGACATTGGTTCCAAGGATGCGAGTTGTGAAAGGAAGTGGAAAGGCGATAAACTACTTGACACCACCAAGAATCTTGCTTGCGTTGGTTACTGCATGGGTTCGCCGAGGCCGATGGTTTGATGAAGAGGTATGTTTCTTCTCTATGCAGCTAATTTCTGTTTAGCTTTACCTTTTATTTCAGCAATGCCAGACTGCCAGTATATGAAATATGCTGAATTCCTGGAGAAGCCATGCCTGCAGACATGATTGTTGCTTTCATTATTATGCATCTTTCATGTACTATTCATGATATTGAACCTCAGATTTTTGAGCTATTATGTTTCTCATATAGTGAAATATACATTTGTAGAGAAAGAGCACCAAGCTCTTCTACTGTTGCATCAAATGTATATATCACTCATTGTTGCATATAAAGAAACTGAACATCAGTAGAGGAGAGTACTCAAATTATGCCTGTGGGGTTTTATTGTTCGCTGTCGTTGTGCTTAATAAGCAGTATTTAATCTAAGACTGGACCAGCTAGGCGAGTCAGATCGTAATAAAGCTTGAGACCAGCATCCAGTTCTGTCAGGTCTCCACATAAGAGCCATAGATAGGGCTTGTCTTGATGTTTTGGTTTCCAGGTTCATTATGACCAGCCCATTCCATCACCCTTACTGCTATTTTAGTGTTTAATTTGGCCAGATCTCTTCAGGAAGGCCTTAGGCTGGTCCTCTCCTCAATGACTTCAATCACATGGTTACACCATAGCATAGCTGATTCATTGGTCTCAGTGCTATTGTGCTATTGTGTGTACTGCATGTTAAATATGACATTGTTAATTCTCACATGTATTGCTGGATCTCAGCTAGTCAGCTTCCACATGAAATCCAGCAACAGATTTAACTGCAGAAAATGACAGTGCCATGTTTTTAAAAAGCAACTGTACCCATCAAATGATTGCAGTCTAGTACAATTTTGGGGCTGAACTGGACAGCAACTATGCATATTGATGTTTTTTTTGTATCTGACTGGTTTATTGGATGTGATTTTGAGAAAGTAAACCACCTGCAAATTTTGGTATTGTCGAAGCTTCTCACCATTAATGATTGACATATATGAATGGAAACACTGAACACATGTATTATTTTCGCAAGATATTTAGGAAAGATGATATTTTATAGTTATAACAAGACATTTGAGAGAAATGATAACAAATGGGTAATAATTTAATTAAAAGTCAGTCCATGTTCTGTCAGAATCTTTCACAATATAACTCAAGAAAAGTGCTGTACATTACTGTAAAGATCAATGTCTTTTGTGATCGACAATGCTCCAATGATCCTATGTTCAAGGTTGAAAATCAAACAGATGAAGTAAAAAAAAAATTCTTATGAACGAGAGATCAGCATATCAAGCGCCTTTATGCATACTTCATAGTTCATAATGCTTTCAGTTTGATGATTAATTCCTGTGAATGTGTGACTGATCATAAGCACATTGCAGGGAAGAGCAGTATATGCAGCTGAGGCTGATAGAATTCGTAATTGGGCTGAAAGTCGAGCACGCTTCTCTTTCACAGATGCCATGGAGATGTACACAGAAAACACATGGGTTTCTGTGTTCTCGCTCTCTGTCGTCTGTGCATTCATAATTCTTTCCAGCTCAGGTGGACCTCTTCCTGGCACATGATCCCCAGAGTTGCCAAAGTAGATGGCCACACAAACCATTTTTCTTCAGTACGGGGATTCTATTATCTACTGATATATGACACACGAAACTTATGAAGGGGGAAAGTTGAACCCACAAAGCTTACCGCGCAACGGTGATAAGCATTAGCTACCTCACCATTTAAGGTCAAGCTAACCTTGTGCTCAGGAAAAAAAGGGTAAATAGCATTTATTATGTGGGCATTCCACTGTTTGTAAGCTGACTTGTAAAAACGTGTATCTGAGCTAAAACTGAGCACGAACAGATTCGACAGACATTGTTATCTGCTGTACATGCATGTAGTAATGTAGTTTGTTTTGATAACTGTAACTCTGTGATCGTCGCTTCCAGTTGCTCCATTTCAAGACAGTATGTCGCATCCACCAATAGAACTGAAAGCAAGTGAGTAATCAAGCAGCATGTGCTACGTATATATATGATTCATCAATCTGTTTTGTATCACATGAAGCCTATGGGTTATTAAAAGCCAAGCTACCAGTAATTCTGTGATTTTCAGTGAGTTCTGGATCACAAAGGGAGAGGCAGAAGCTGCATTAAGGTATCATTTATGTAGTTTGGTCTATACTTGCAGAGAGCAATGATGTTTCTTTCCACCCAGTTCGTTCTTGATGGGGAGGCAGAACTTTCACTTCACCTCGTACAAACAATGTACGGATTCTGTGAGCCATTGTAAGCTAAGGGGCGTATTTTCTTCCAATAGAAAAAAAAAACACAGACTAGTGCTTTTTCATGAAATTTATCTGGTGAGTGGAGAGTGCACACACTTAGTAGCCGGAGCATGCGTTGGCAACTTTTCTGAACTACAAGCTGGGGACGACGTGTGGTTTCTTTCCAGGAGTTGATAGCAGCTTGCACTTCTGAAGTTGGGTGTTGATTTCTTCCCCTTTTTCCGCAGAGCAATGGCACCTTCCATTAATTGGAGGGTGGAAGCTTCTTGCTTGCGTCCGAGGCCCCAATGTCACCAATCCTGTTTGTTCTACATCGTTGTTGGAGTACAAGTGAATTAACCGTCCTTATCTGTTGGTCTAAGTTTTGTGTTGAACTGGCTGATGTGTATCTGCCATTTTCCATCAGCTTAAGCAATGGGGTTAAACTAAATATGAATGCAAATACCGCCTTACATGCATTTTTTCCATTCATATAGATAAATAGCTTCAAGAAACTTATTCCAGCCGGCATACCTCAACATATACACAAGGAAAATGAAAAATAGAAAGTACACTTGCATTTTCTTAGCTGACTGAAGTCTCAATAAATTTGCTGCTACTTTGCTTGGATTAACCAACTACAGATAAGTTGACTCTGCCTTGGCCTGGCCGTGAACATGGCTAGTACAGTAGTACTCTTGGACCTCTGATTGCAGCTTGCTACCAGCAGCCACGGCCGCCTTTGTTTCGCATGTCGCTGATTAATTAAGCTAGCAAAGCCACTTCTTGGCTTTTCTACTTTTCAACATTGCCATCATGTGCATGCCACTGCCAGACCAGTACGTTATTCCAATGTGGCGTGGTGTTCATCTTGAACAGTGGCGATGTGCCTTAAGGTCAATGATGTTTTGTTTCTTGAGGCGACTAGACGGTGTGAGTGCTCCCGCTCCCCAAGATCGAACTCAACCGTCCGATCCACTTGTGTTGGGAGGGCTCCTTTTGACAAGCAGGATGGAGCCATGGAGGAATTGATGTAGTCATGTATTGTCTGTAAGTGCTCTGTGGAGCCCAAGGCAAAGAATTATTGGGGAATAGTTTGCCTGTCCTCATGGAGAAATGGTTTGTCGCACATGGACACGGTTAGGTCTCTCACCCGGTAAGCTTTACTAGTCACCAAACACATAAATTTTATATAAATTTATAAGAAACAGTTTAATTTCTGGAGTTTCGAAAAGGCTAAAGCTGTGAACTTACCACCAAGGAGGCAATGACAAAACCCATTTTAAAATCTTAAAGCAGTAGAAATAAAATGGATAGAGGCAGAGGAGTTGTACAATCTATTCCACGACAAGACGAATCCCACACTAATTAAGTCACAGATTTGAACTAGTATCACAAAGGGGATTAAGCTAAGCTATCCGACCCACCGCGTCACCGCATCATATTCATATTCATATCTCATATTTAATATGGTGGTTATCATGAGGACATGTGGTTTAGCCTTGGAATGTTTATCCAAATTCCAAAACGATCAAAAGAGGCATATGGCTTGTCTATAGCTGAAGGCGATGATGTGCATGCATCAGAATATACACAACAGCACAACAAAACGCACGCGTGGAGGAGGATTGTATCTGCATGAAATGGCATATTTTTGATATTGCGCGATGTGCGCATGCATGGCCAGTGCAAAGTCACACACACGTGAGCATGTTGGGCAGAATGATCGAAAGCAACGGCCACTGTCGAATCTGCATCCTTTTTTATTTTTGGCATAATGTTGTGGTATTGTGTAGAGTTTGTGCAGAGCTATTGCTTTGCAAGATTTGATGCCATGTTTTAGTATAAAAAGGTCGATGTAATCTGTCTTTTCTTCAGGGAAATTCGACCATGCATGGAACATAAACCATTGGGTGATATGGTTGTCTTTTCTTAAAAAAAATTGAAGGTATAGACAGTTATAATCCGTGATATAGTTCGTGGTCTGTCAGGAAAATTTGTGCCCATAAAAAAATCCGTTTTTATAGTAATATACTGATATGAATATACTTTTCGACACTGTTAAATAAAAATAATAAAAAATTGGTCTAGAGTAAAAATTAGTAAAATTAATTTATATTAAAATTAAAAAAATAGTTTATATTAAAATTGTTTAATTGGTTTATACTAAAATTATTTTTAAAATGTGGTGAGCGTATCTATGTGTTGACATAGTTTAAGGTGTAAAAATTTATACCGGAAAATATTTTTTGTTTATTTGTGTGACAGATATTAAGTGTGGGAAATAGATGAAAAATTACTCAAAAAATTTTGGACGAAAATTAAGAAATTAATTTTTAGAATTTACTACAGTAACATACTAATATTGCGAGCAGGCCGAATAATGACCCAATTGCAAATAGGTTGTAAGCGGTGCGCGAATGAGGTGGTGTGGTCTAAAAGAAGCTAAAAACAACTTAGACTAGCGAGTGGGTTAACTTGATAGGCAAGTCGAGAAGTCAACAGCCCAACGGATTGGGCTGATAACAAGAAACGACCCTGTAGCACACTCATAGTGAGAGGGAGGCTAATAGGTGGGTACGATATGTCAACGAGCACAGGCGCAAAGAAGTACGGTGGTGCAGCGGCTGATAAACGAGCTAGCCTATCAGCGGGCGCATAGAGACGCAGTAGCTGACAAGTGGGACAAGCCTGTCAGTGAGCGCATGGAGGCGCAGCGGCTAACAGGTAGACGTAGGGTGGCGTTGCAACTGACAGGTGAGTCTGAAAAAGGCGACATGACACACCTGCGAGCATAGGAAATCTAGACAAGATGTGGCATAACAGGATTGGTTCGAAAGAGTGGAAATAGTGTATGAGCTGGATTCTTTGTGGAAACGTGTCGGCCCTCTGTGTAATAAGTGACGTGGCACCATGTGAAGTTTTGATTTTGAATCCGATGATTGAGAATAAACATAATATTAGTGGCTATGAAATTTACTTAGGTCTTCTTTTTAATTTTTTACTAGAGGGTAAGGTGTTAGGGATTTATAGAAATTTGAGAGAATTTTTTATGTGAATTTTGTATGATCAATTTTGATAATAAAGATAAAATTTATAGAAGATTAGCTTGGTAATTAATTTATTTCCTCTATATTTTGAATTAATTTCTTTTCTCTAAAATTTTAGCTATGGTGTTTTTATATAAAAAGTTTGATCGGTTAATTATGTTTAGATTTTAATTAATTTTGGTTAACTTCTTGTTTCATTAATATTTAAGATCTAAATGTCCCCGATTGAGATGATTTCATTTGAGTTTGTTTGTAAATTTTGTCTAGTTATTTCTATAAAATTTTCAGGTTGATCATAATTATGGATCTACAGCTATAATATATTTAGTAATAAAATGATATATGTCTGGATTAAAAAAACACATTTTTTTATTAGGAGAAAGTGTTAAATTTTATTTTTTTTACTTTTACAATCATTCAATCATTTATCTCCTTTTGATTATCTATTTTAATGTAAGTCCATCTTATGAGAACAATCCGGATACATTGAGCTTGGGGACATGATAACCCATGGATTGACTTGAACTATTAGAGTAACTAATTGAAAATCTAATGCATTATCATGTATAGATATGCATGCTCTGCTTTTCAGTTCAAGTGGCATGTACCTTCTGTCCCTCTCTTAAAGGAGTAGAAGAAGTATGTGCTATCCTTGGACTATGCTATTAAAAAAATAAATGGCCTGGAGCAGAGGTCATGAGAGAAATGTACCCTACAAACCAGAATTGGTGTAATGCTGCAATGGGGCATACGGTGGTTGGAGCAAATTAATTTTTCAGTTATTTTTACTGTTAAGCTAGCTGTATTTTCTCGGAGAAATTCAGACATGAATAATTTGAGGACAATATCATGTAAATTCTTGATGATATGTTACCGTGATTTGGTTGTCGTAGGAGAGTCGGTCGTTAGAAATTTAGAATTATATGTGCATGGACATGGAACCATCAGAATTCACGTGCTATGAATGCTGAGATACCTGCATGTTACTTTTTGTGTCCTACATGCATGATTAATTGCTAAGATAAGATGATCTTTCTAAAAGAAAAAAAAAGTTGATGATTGCCAAACATTTCCAATCATTACAATGAACAAAAAAAATTGCAAGTACTATGATGCAGGCAATGGGGTTAACTCAATAGAGATTTTGTTATCATGATAGAATTTCATTGAGTGAGACATACGTTTGGTTTGCTGCCACACCTATGACAAAAATATTACTTTTTTTACTATGTAGGTCCCACGCGCCATCAATGTGTAATGGTGCTAGGGGTGAACACAAAAATGGGCAAAGGCCCAGGCCGCCCCATTAGAGTTTTGACCCAGCAGAAATTTGTAAGGTGAAATCTCAAAGTGCACTATCGACCTTTCGTCCTGTGCCCCAGGCCATGGCCCAGGTGACCCGGGGTCTGGGTCCGCACTTGAATGGTGCTTAGAGATTTTCGTCTTGCTGGCACTAGTGCGTGCTGATTAATGTAACTAACTTACTCGAGTTTAGCTAATAAATGTGGCAAATTTGGGCAACTTATGTGTAAACAAAGATAGTGACAATGCTCACGAGTTTTATATGCCTAACTGTTTGGTCAATATATTGAGCTGGATTCACTCACGCACTACAGGTTACTGATCATTCCATTCGTTATTCTATTCAGTTTTGCGGTAGCTCTATCGGTATTTTTTTCTGGTTTTTAATATATAATGTTGTTAATTTTTAATATGTGTTTGATTATTTGCCTTATTCGATAAATTTATATAAAAATATAAAAATATATATGTTTAAAAGTCAAAAACACCATATATGAAAAACCGAAGGAAATATTTCTGTAGTACCGAGTGCTACTAAAATTCTAGTGTTCTACTATCTTGGAGCAATTTCTGTTTGATTAGATACCTCAACATTTGTAACAACAATATAAGGGACCATTTGGTTCCTTACCTCTGGATTCCTACAAGTTTGTTCCAAGAGTAAGTCATAAACTTTTGTGGCTTAAAGTTGGTAACTACACTAGCAAACAACAAAATTTGGCAGGTGAAAATGTCAACTAATAACAAGTAAGATCATTGCAAACAATGAAATAGTGTGACACGCCGCACCCCTATAACAAACACTAATCCCCTATATTGATACTAGTAATTCAGACTTCCTAAAAAAAAGATAAATCAGATACCAGCCATGGATGACCAGGACACAAGTTGTCTTCAATATTGCAGAGGATTTCTATCCTTGACAAAACCAAATGTGGAAAACGAGGGCATCGGCTAGCTCTCTAGCAGTAGCCAGCAGGACATATATATTTATGCATAAAACACCCAACGGTATTTAATTTGGAACACAAAAGGTCATTAATTTGGTGCTGACTTGTTTCTCAGTTGTTCCATATATTTGCTACCTGCTGTCAATCCTACAAGACATGCAAGTAAACACGCCTCAGAACGGTGTACGCAGACGAATGCAATTAATGAATAGCTTTGCTTGCATACGTACCGATTTCTAGCTTGAGTAAGACTGTTAGCTAGTAAGTAATTGACTAAAGATCAAGAGATCAAATAAAGCAAATATCAACCAATCATGCTTCAAGCTCCCATCGTTAAAGCCCAGCTCTATCAACCACATATTAAGATCAATCATAGCTTCATTAACCATATCAACGTCAGATCAAACAACACTCCAAATTAACCTTGCTAGCTAGCTGCCATAGGTTTGCGTAGATCATCTTTGGTACTGACACTTGTATACTATGTGCACATAGGTTGATGGTTGTGGTGGACACATAATCTATATAGTGACTATACATCAGACCATATAATCACAAACCGCGTATCCGCGCTTCGTGAGGCCTAAAGTAAACCACGGTAATATGGCACTTTAATTCAAAATTATGTATTTGAAAAATTCGACAGGCCATAGTAAAGAAGAAAAAAAATGTGCTGATTTACAATTTCCCACGTATTTGTAAGCTTAATTACTTTCTCTGTTTAAAATATAAAACATATGTCTCATTAGGACATAAACAATAATTTCTATATTAGAATATAACTTTTTATGCAAAATTAATATCATTAGATTCATATTTAAAAGTAACTACTTATGATTGTGTTTTTATTTAGTAAAACAACAATTAGTCAAAGCAATTATGTAACGAAATAAAATGCATTCTATAATTAAAAAACAAAGGGGTAATTGAATTATCATGTATACGCAATCAAGCCAATCATCGGTAATTAATTTCACATATATTCATGTGATCATCTCTCTATCTTAAATACATATACCTCTAATTTTTCCTTAAAACCACCTGCCTGCTTTTATGGATCAAATTGTCAACTCCTTTGGAAAAAAAAATCTCCAGTTTTCAGGTTTTCACCCGTACATTGACATGGCAACTTTCTCAACCAAAAGATAAATATTGCATGAAGCTGTAGTACTCTCATGACACGTCACCTTGTCCCTTAGCTCACACAAGTGTCGCTGCGAAATAGGACACAGCTACTACTATTAACACTGTAACACAGCAGCAGGAGTAGCCACTCACTGACGTGTGGGCCCTCCTCTCAGTAACGCCACCGTCACCGGCGTCACCGTCGCGCGTAACACCACCGCCATAATCACGCCGTGAGAGAGAAGCAAACGTGAGCCTGACATCCCGGCCCCACGCGACAGTACCCCGTCACTGACATCTGGGCCCAAGGAGGAATGGGATCGCTTAACCGAAAAGCGCGGGTAGAAGGAGAAATCGCCGTGTTCTTCTTCCCCTCGTCCTCCGGCCCGATCGATTCCCCGCGCTTTTATTCCCTTCTCTCTCTCCTCCTTCTCCCCCACGTCGCATCGCCAGTAGACTACACTGGGTGGTGGTGGTGGTAGTAGTAGTAGTTCTCTTCTCCCACAGGTCGCTATCCGCTCCAATTCCCCACCACCGCCGCGAGGAAAAAGTTGAGCAAGCCTCTTTTCTTGGTGCCGCTTTGTTCTTGTTCTCTTCTTGCTCGTGGTGGTACTCGTCGACTCGTCGTGGTGGTGCTGGTGCTGGTGGTAGTGAGTGAGTGAGTGAGTGGTGGCGATGTCGTCGTCGTCGCCGCCTCCGGCAAACCAGACGGCGCAGCCTCCGGCGAACTCCTCTTCGTCGGGCTCATTGTCTCCGCCCTCGCTGCCGGCTCCGACGACGCCCTCCACCACGCCTCCTGCGGCGCCTTCGCCTCCGTCGAGCACGCCTTCCTCGCCGTCGTCGGAGAGGTCGACGCCTGCGGTGCCGGCGCCGGCGTCGAGCTCGGGGCTGACCACGCCCGTGGTGGTGGGGATTGCGGTGGGCGGCCTCGTGGTGCTGCTGCTCGTCAGCATCCTTCTCGTCTGCTTGTTCAAGAAGAAGAAGCAGCACCACCACCCTCCTCCTCCTCCGCCGCCGCCGCCGCCGCACCTCCTGCACTACTACGGCCACCCGCCGCCGCCACCCCCGCCACCGTTCAAAGGTGAGATGGCACCTCCAAATTCCTACTTGGCTTGTCCCGGAGGTGATACAGTCATACAGATCTTCTGTTGCGTTTTCCTTTTGTCTCACTAGCAACAGCTGCAAGTACGTCGCTATCAACTGAAATTTTTGCTAAATTGCTATTCCTGGTAAATATTTTATTGGCTTTCTTGAAAAATTTTCAAAGATGGATTCTTATCTTTCATGGGATAAAAGAACATATTGTTAGGCAAAAATACAGGATATAGGTCCTTGGTGTAGATTGTGCTATGTTTAGCATGGATTAGTGGTGGTTTGGATCACCAGTTCATCACTTGTGTTTAAGATAACACAAAGGGGTAACTCTGGAAAGGAAGTGACAAGACCTGGCATGTTTGTATAGTTCTGAGGTTACCTTACTTTTAAGCCAAATCATTTGGAAAACAAAAATATGCACTTTTAAGCCAAATCATGTGGAAAACAAAAAAATATGTCATTTTCTTACCATTTCATTCATGAGTTAACTAGCACAGAGTTGAATATATGTTTCTTTACATATATTTAATTTGTGTGTAATCATCTCAAAAGGAAAAAAAAAGAACTGCAGTCAATCATTTCCTTCTCATTTCACTCCACATTGGAAAATTTTATTTGGAATATTAACTATGATCAGCGGCCTTTTCAGTACAATTCTTGCTGAGCTGCAGGGGATCACTATGGTGGGGTGTACCAAAATTGGCAGCAAAATTGTCCTCCTCCTCCACCTGATCATGTGCTGAAGAAGGTGCCTTCGCACCCTTCCCCCCCACCACCCCCTGCTCCACTTAATGCGCACAGTGGTGGTTCTGGCTCAAATTACTCCGGTGGCGACAACAGCCAACCTCTAGTGTCACCTGGTGCTGCCCTTAGTTTTTCAAGGTGTACTTTTACTTACGAGGACTTGTCCGTGGCAACCGATGGATTCTCCGACGCTAATCTGCTCGGGCAGGGTGGTTTTGGGTATGTTCACAAAGGAGTTCTGCCGAATGGCACGCAGGTTGCTGTGAAGCAATTGAGAGATGGGAGTGGGCAGGGAGAGCGTGAATTCCAAGCGGAGGTTGAGATTATCAGCCGAGTGCATCACAAGCATCTTGTAACATTGGTTGGCTATTGCATTTCTGGAGGGAAGAGGTTGCTCGTTTATGAGTTTGTTCCAAACAACACATTGGAGATCCACTTGCACGGTATACTCTCTTCTTGTGATTTCATTCTCATCGCTTCTTGCTTTATTTCAAAATTCTCTATATAATTTGTGTGAAAAAGAATTAGAATAAGCAAATACTAAAATGATTTTAAACAAATTTAGGATATTTCTCTCTTGCTTGAGTACAATAGATAAATTAACCTACTGCATTGTTAAGAGAAATAAAATCCCATGACTTATTGCAGTGCAGTGAAATCCCTCTGCCCTAATTGTTGAGGAATCTTATCAATGCTCAATTAGGAATGTACACGAATTCCTGGAAGATACCATCTTTCATGTCACTTTCTTCAGTTAAAATTATATTCTTCTATGATTTGTAAGAATGGTAATAAACAACAGGCAGTACTTTGATGCCAGATAGAAAAGGACAAAATAGCTCTCTAGGTTCTTCAATTGCCCTTTTATGTAAATGCGGAAACTTGCCTTGGAACAGCTGTAAATCTGTCATGAAAATCATGTTCTATACTCATTTGGTTTGTCTGCTCTTGAACATTTATTAATGGCTATTTTCACCTCTTTCAGGGAGGGGTCGACCAACCATGGAATGGCCTACAAGACTACGAATTGCTTTGGGTGCTGCGAAGGGATTGGCATATCTTCATGAAGATTGTGAGCGAACACCCATATCTACTCGTTATGGTTCCATTTTCCACTTTCTTATAGGTATATGCCTATTGTATCCTGATTTTCTCTCACACACTTTACAGGCCATCCTAAGATCATTCACCGTGACATAAAGTCAGCAAATATTCTTCTCGACGCAAGATTTGAAGCAAAGGTGTGCTATACATTTTATGTTTTGTTTCCTTTCTGTTTTAGAAGTTCATACTGATTGGTAATTACATCCAGCAAAGACTTTACTAAGCAATATTTACATTGCAATCTTTTGATAAGAATTAAATAACATTTTGTGAGAAAATTGTGCCATCCATTCCTTTACTCAAGCTGGTCACATAACTGATTTAATAGGTGGTTTTTACTGTGCTGATCTACTATGGTTAACTGGTAATCTGACTGAAGGGTAATAAATGAGAAAGGCGTACACAATTTTGACGTAGGCTAAACTTTTCTGTCTACCAGATGAGTAAATTCAGAGAATTAGCAGTAGGCGTATATCCAATCATAATTACAGATACAGAGTTGATACCAGCATACTACCAAATCATTTGATGTGAAATTTGCTAAGTAAAACTCTTTTACAGGTGGCAGATTTTGGACTTGCAAAATTGACTTCTGATAATAACACTCATGTTTCAACCAGAGTAATGGGCACATTTGGGTATGTTCTGTCTACTTGTGTAGCATCATTTCATAATTTCTAAAAACAAGATTAATTAAAATTATGTACAATAAACAATCATTTTTTAAGCTAGTACATGACAGGATCTGCTGTATCAAAATCAGTTCCCTTTTAATACTTTTCCTGCCCTTAGGTACCTTGCACCAGAGTATGCGTCTTCTGGCCAGCTCACCGAGAAATCAGATGTCTTTTCTTTTGGAGTAACGCTTCTTGAGCTAATAACCGGCCGCCGTCCTGTGAGATCGAACCAATCACAGATGGATGACAGCTTGGTTGATTGGGTAAGTTATTTCTCGAAACTAATTAACTTTGTTGTCCACGATACTTTCAGAGTTTATGCAGTTTCATTCAGTATACTTATCTTGGCTTTTACATGACAATCTCGTTGTAATTAATCTTATAAATACAACTCAATCATATATTGAGGTGCATATTTGACAATTTAAGTAACAGCATTCCATACATTTCTTTCCCTGAATCTAAATCTAGTGTCCAGATATAGTAATGTTATAGCATCGACTCATATTAAATATTAAATATAGATGAATGATTATAGAAGTAAAAATAAAATTTAACACTTCTCTTTAATTAAAAAACTAAAAACCGACATAACACTATTTTGACCTCGAGATATTAATAAAACAACCAAAATAAATTAAACCCTAATTAATTAATAATATAAAATCTAAAAATAAGTAAGCAATCGCACTTTACATAATACTAAAAAATACTTTAGCTAAATTTTATATCAAAAGAATCAATCTTCAAGACTAATTAACTTACTAATCATAAACTTTATCTTTATTATCAAAATTATATTAATGAAATTAAAATTCTTAACAACTTAAATAACTCCAAAGAAAAAACCTAAACAATCTTGAGATTTCATAACCATTTCATAACCACTGTTCGGCTTATTCTTAGTTATCAGATTTAAAATCAACCCTCCAGATTACATCACTTCAGCAATCACACGATAGTTTGACGCGTTCGAACACTATTCCATCGCCTCCACACCAGTCTAGTTACAACACGTATTCCTCCGGTTCTCCTACGCCTATGCACGTCACATCTCTTTGTTTGGCCCTACCTATCAGTTATTGTGCCAGCACGTACCCTCACGCCCATGCTCGTTAACACATCGAGTCCACCTGTCAATACCTCATGCCATCACGCCCGTGCGCATCGCCACGTCAGCCGCACACTCTCGTCACGTGAGCACTTGTTGGGCCGATTTCTCGCCGTCAGCCAATTTCGTTGGCTTGCTAGTTTTTCAGACTGCCTGTCAAGTCAGCCTACTCATCAGTCCGCTTGCTTTCAGCCTCCTTCAGCCCACACCAGCTCGCTCACGTGTTGTCGCTAGCCTACCACTAGTTAGACCGTATCCGTACTGTGCATTCGGCTTGCTCACAATTTTAGCCCCTTTTTTAGCAAATTCTAAAAATTAATTTTTTAATTTCTGTTCAAAATTTTTTAGCATTTTTTTATCTATTCCCCACATTTAGTATTATAAATAAATATAAAAAAATATTCTTTAGCATAGATTTTCATAACCGGACATATATCAATACACACGCTTATCATATTTTTTTCATAAACAATATTAAGATAAAGTAATTATACGATATTAATTCTAATATAAACTAATTATATAATACCAATTCTAATATATTCTAATTTTACCGATTTTAATTTAAAATAATTTTTTATTTAACAGATGTCCTCTATGATCAATCACTTTGTCTTTTATGTTTCCATTTGGCCTTCGCGTACATGCTTCTATACTTTAGTTTCCTGGACTGTTGATCATCTTGTAAACTTTTTTCACAGTCTAGATGACGAGTTCCTAGTTCCTATTTCCTGAGCATGTGTTATGTTCTCTGACAATCTTGTATACAGTTAGTAATTGATTTTGTTCCTCCTACCTGCAGGCAAGGCCTTTAATGATACGAGCATCAGATGATGGTAATTATGACGCTTTAGTGGATCCAAGGCTAGGACAGGAGTACAATGCTAACGAGATGGCAAGGATGATTGCTTGTGCAGCTGCATGTGTACGCCATTCTGCGCGCCGACGCCCACGGATGAGCCAGGTACCTTGTACTTTAAGGTTCCTGTTCTTTTCTTTCATCAGTTTTCATCTACACAGATTCCTTGTTGTTATGCCAACTTGCCAAGTATGCTTACTGGACAACAAAATTCAGTGCAAAGAAATATTAATTACAGTGGATTTTTAGCTTCTCTAGTTTCAATTCCAATGAAAAAAAATGATTCTACGTAATTACAAGAAGGAACATATATATTTTTTATAATAGAAATGGTTTACATCTCTATCCTCTGCTAATAAGTTTTAGTGTTGAGAAATAGGACGGCAACATATCATTTTTTTTCCAAATCTCGCCGGAATTGAGGAAGGCAACGAGATCGCACACAAACGAACACAATCGAATCGGTGCAGGTTGATCTTCACCGCATTTTCTCGTCTTCGATTTATAGCAAAACAGAGGATAGTGGCCACTCGGCCACGACGCGCTCGGCGCGCCATGCTCCTCCGCGAACGGCACCATCCCCCGTTCCAGAGCATGCCACGGAGCTCTGAGAGTGACCACTCGGCCACGACGCGCACATCGAGCCACGCTCCTCAACGAATGGTGCCATCCCCGTCCTAGAGCGCGCCGCGGAGTTCGGACTCCGACCAGTTCCCACGCGAACTCAAGCACACGTCGAACAGACACCAAATCAAAACGAAACTAAAATAGAACAAAAACAGAGTGAACACGCTTAGATTACTCTACAATCTCGCCCTAATCCCAGCATCGTTCACTTCAGTTTGGTGACGCTAATCAGCTCGCGGATTTCCTGAAACTTGGACCTCTCGAGTGCTTTTGTCAGGATGTCCACGCGCTGCTCTTAAGTGCTTGCGAACATCAAGCGCACCGCCCTATTTTTCGTGCATTCACCGATGTAGTAAAATTTTGTGTCAATATGCTTGCTTCTATCGTGAAGCTGGATTCTCACTTAGAGCGATCGCGAACATGTTGTCCATCTTCAATTGTGGCGGGGAGACCTTGACACCAAGCATGTCTTTCAGCAAATGCCTAAGCCATACCCTTTGGCATGTGGCGGTTGCAGTGGCGATGTACTCCGCTTCATAGGATAAGAGAACCACCACGCGTTGTTTTTTGATTGCCAAGCCATTGTGTTGTCCTCGAGGAAGTAGATGATCTCCGTCGTGCTCTTTCTATTATCAATGTCTCTTGCCAGGTCACTGTCCTTGCTCCCAACATACACCAAGTCATAATCCATCATCCCTGCGACGTATCTGAGTAGGTGCTTCATTACTGCCATGTGATCCTGCCTTGGGTCCTCCATAAACCAGCTTAAGTATCCCACGGTGAACGTGAGATCTAGCTGAGTGTTCATTAAGTATTGTAAGCTATCAATCAAGCTGTAGTACTTAGTTGCGTCAACTGCCGGTGATGTGCTCTGCTTTGATAGCTTGAGTCGGGCCTCCATTGGAGTCACACATGGGTTGCAGGTGTCTATCCCTACCTTCTCAAGCACCATAGGCGGCCTGAGAGAGCTCAATGCCACGTCGTCCTTGCCTCACTTCGATGCCGAGGTAGTAGGAGAGCATCCCCAAGTCACTCATGCGGAACAAGGACTTCATCTTCGCCTTGAATGTTCCAATCTTGTTATTGGACTCCCCTACAATGATGAGGTCGTCGATGTAGATCCCCACCAACAACCTCTTCTGCTCGGAGCCATGTGTGTACAACCCGTGCTCACACTCCCTCCTAGCAAACCTGAGCATGTGCAGGCTAGTGTCAAGCTTGGTGTTCCAGGCATGCGGTGCCTAGCGTAGACTGTAGAGTGCATTGTGCAACTTCAGCACCTTCCCTTCACACCTGGCGATGACGAAGCCAGATGGTTGTTGGACATATACTTCCTCCATCATCTCGCCGTTGAGGAACGCCGATTTGATGTCCATGTGGTGTACTGTCCATACCTTATGAGCAACCATGGCCAAGAGCATGTGCACAGACTCCATCCTGGCGACCGGCGCAAATACTTCTTCATAGTCGATCCCTTGGCGCTGCACATAGTCCTTCGCAATGAGCCGGACCTTGTGTTTGGTGACATTCTCGTGCTTATTGTGCTTCAGTTTAAAGACCCATTTCAGTCCGATGGCTCACTGCCCTCTTAGCAATTCCACTAGCGACCAGGTCTTATTGTGCTTGATGATGCCATTTCTTTGAGCATCACTGCGTGCCACTCTTTGCTTCGCTTCACCTCCTCAGCCATGGTTGGTTCCTCCTCAGTCGCCACCATGAGCTATTCCAACACGTCCCGGTCGGCAAGGCCCAGTGGCGACGACGCCCTTGAGTATGTTGTCCATGGCGTGGAAACGCAGAGGGGTATCGTTGTCATGGTCGCCATCCAGAATGAGCTCACTAGTTGGTAGAGATGCGAACTCGATTGCTAGAGCCGGTGTTGGCGTAGGTGTGTTGGGCTTAGGCCCGCACATGGGTGTCACGGACTCAGGCGAGGTTGAACGCGTTGGTGGAGACGTGGTTCCTTGTGGATTGCCACGATATCCCGTCGACATCATGGTGAATTCCACCTAAAATGGTTTGATTTCGTCGATGGGCATGGCTCCCTTCTTAGCACACTAAACCTAGCTTCGTTCTTCCTTGAACACAGCATCGTAGGAGATGTGAACTCACCACGACACTAGGTCGTAGAAGTGATATGCCTTCGTCCTAGCTCATAGCCGACAAACACCATGGGAGTGCTTACCATCGTTCCTTATATGTGCGACGCAGCCAAATGTTCACAGGAAGTGAACGGGGGGCTTAGAGCCATGCTATACCTCATACGAGGTCTTGCCATTGACGCTCTGTGTGGGAGCTTGATTCAAGATGAAAACAGCCATGGCGATCGCCTCTCCCTAAAACCAGCTTGATAATGGCATTGTCTTTATCATGCTTCTGGCCATCCCCATCACTGTCTGATTCCTCCTTTCAACCACGCCGTTCTACTACGGCGTGTATGATGCCGTGAGGTGCCTTTGGATCCCATGCTCAGTGCAGTAATCTACGAATTGGTACGCCATAAACTCATCGTCGTAGTCGGTACGCAGCATGCACAGCTTCCTCCCAGCCTCTGCTTTAGCGCCTACCTAGAATCGCATGATTGCTGCTGTCGCTTGGTCCTTGGAGCCCAGGAGCATGACCGTTTTGGCCTTGCCTTTTCGCTTCTCAATGGTGTGGAGTCGGCCAGCCACTTCCTCAATCAAGAGCACATCGACGTCGAGGAGCATTTCGATTGTGATTGCTACCTGAGACAAGTGTTCTGGAGCCACGTCCAGCAGCTCCTTCACCACCTTGGCTTCAGGCAATTCCTTGACAAAGATGCAGATGCTGTTGGCGAGACCGGTGATTTGAATGATGAAGTCGTCCACCATCTCGCCCTTCTTGAACTCAATGTCGGCGAACTCCCTACGCAGCAGCTGTTCATTTGCCTCACATACGCGTCTTACCCCTACCCGCACGGTCTTGATCGCTTCCCAAGCCGATCTTGCTGTCCGTTTGGTGGATAGAGACCACAGCATCTTCGGCTGCACGACACGGAGCATTGCG
The DNA here is from genome assembly GCA_030770085.1 of Oryza coarctata. NCBI lineage: Eukaryota > Viridiplantae > Streptophyta > Magnoliopsida > Poales > Poaceae > Oryza > Oryza coarctata. Next base: position 5,864,620 of record CM061462.1, read on the forward strand.
GCCAGCGCCAACCGGTCATCACGGTACTCCACCTCCTTATCGTCGTATGGCTCCACCGCATGTCAGAGCCCTTGCGCCTATAGATTCACCGTTATGAGCAGCGTCCACTCCTTGTAGGTGGTTCTTGTTAGAAACAGGTAGTGGATATAGGCACTCGACTCCCTAACGATGCACGGCTGGACAGTGTCTAGTGGTCGCTCATCACGATCATGCCCATGGCGCGGTGGTGGAGATTCAATAGGATGGCGACGCGGTGGCATACGCAACGGACGGGGTGGTGGAGTGCACGACACACGCGGTGTTGGGATATGGGACTGCCGTGTCGGCGGAAGTCGCGAGCCCACCCGCTATGACATGGGCACCAGGGAGCAACGAGGTTCTGATACCAATTGTTCCAAATCTCACCAAAATTGTGGAAGGCAACGCGATCTCATAGAACACGCACGCGAATCGATTTATAGCAAAACAGAGGATAGTGCCCACTCGGCCAAGATGCACTCGACGCGCCATGCTCCTCCGCAAACAGTGCCATCCCCCGTCCCAGAGCATGCCGCGGAGCTCGGAGAGTGGCCGACTTGCACACTGCGCCACGCTGCTCTACAAACGGCGCCATCCCTGTTCCAGAGCGTGCCGCGGAGTTTGGACTCCGACCAGTTCCCGCGCGAATTCAAGCGCGCGTCGAACAGACACCAAATAAAAACGAAACGAAAACAGAAAAAAACACAGTGAACACGCTTAGATTACACTACATTTTTATCTAGTTTCTCAAGTCCTAACTGCCATTGGATTGATGTAATGAACAGGTTGTTTGGGCCTTGGAAGGCGATGTGTCATTGGATGATCTGAACGAAGGTGTTCGTCCTGGTCATAGCCGATTCTTGGGATCATACGGCAGCAACGAGTACGACACGGATCACTACAATGAGGACCTGAAGAAATTCAGGAAGATGGCATTTGGCAGTGGCAATTTAGAGAGCAGCCAGCAAACGCCGACCACCGAGTTCGGCCCGAATCGGTCTGTACAAATCGGCGATGGCCATCAAATACCAGAGACGGAGATGGAGACGGGGAGTGTGAAGAAAGAAGGCGACAGTAACGGCGGCGCTGGAGACAGCCATGCTTCATGAGATAACCTCATCTGCTTGTTTTTTTAGGACATTGCAACTGCCGTAGCTTGTAAATTCCCAGCCTTAGCTGAAATTCTCATAAGTTGCTGACATTGTTTGCGACGAACCGAAATTGTTTGGTTGAGATATATATATAGTTCTCTGTAGCTGCAATTCACTGCTTCTTTTCACTGATTTTTCCTGTGCACTTTTCTGATTTGCATTACGTTTCTGTGGCTTGACATATTGTTGCTCAGAATGTGCCACCAAATTGTGTTCTCTTGATTCAATTGCAGTCCAGAGAAACCCAACAAAAGCAAGAATTGGACACAGTTCTGTGGAACAGAATTGAGAGCTGGACTCCTCTCTGTCTCATGCTGTTTCTGGCTGTCCTCTGAAGTGTGATGGTTGTTAGAAGAAAGCTGATGCAGATGCTGTTGAATTCAGACATTAGGACCATACAGGGACATGCATGAATGCGTTGGACCAGGCTGTACTGGAAATTTGTGCTTCCCTGTTACTTGTCATTTTGATTTTGATTGGTGCAACCCAAGAATCCCATGTTCTGTATTGCAAACAGCAGAAGGGTTGTAATTGTAGCTGCAACGGCAGCAATGCACTCCTATGCAATTTTCACCCAATTTCACGAGTAATTTTAAAATTTTTGAATGTAATTTTACACAATTTCCATCTTAAAAGAGTTAATACAATTTATTAACGTAACATGACCATAAAAATGAGAATAAAATGAATTCTCAATGTTGTGCTTAAAATATCATATGACCGGTTTATATAGGTATTGTTTATAATATATGATAATTTTATAAATTATTTATATATTATAAAAACATAAATAACAAAAAATCAAAAAAAGAAATATTGAAATAGACTAAAATAATATAAGATTATAAAATTAACTGTTATAAGCTATGCTCATATCTTCATGATTACGAAGTATAAACTAATATACTTATACTATCGTTTGGACTAATTTTATATGTTATCATTAAACTACAAACAATCTCTCCCAACGAGTAAGCGAATGGCTATTACAGAAACCAAAATCCAAAGCACGGTAGTCCAGACTCCAGAGTCCAACCGCGGCTGATCACAAAACTAAGACGAAATAAATAAATTTGCCCGGCCATCCAGGTATCCAACCAACAAACGAACAAAAAATCCCTCCAAAAAAAACGCCTTTTTGTTAGCACACAGGAGTCACGCCAATCTCAAAGCAAATCGGCCAAGAGAAGCACAAAGATCAACCCATCATCCCTTGCTTCTCGCCTTCTCCTCTCCTTCCCTCCCTCCTCGCGCTCCGCCGATCCGTCCGCTGCCTCCAGATCCGCGCCCATGGCGTCGCGCAGGCGAATGCTCCTCAAGGTCATCATCCTCGGTGACAGCGGGTGCGAAAAAAATGCCCCTTTTCGTTCACTTTCTTTGGGGGATTCTTTTTGGGGGAAATTTATTCTGTTTTCTGATCTCTGGCGCGCCTCTTTTCCGTTGGCAGGGTCGGAAAGACGTCTCTGATGAATCAGTAAGATCAAAGCGCAATCTTACGTTGTCCGATTCGTCAAATTTGATTTCTTTTTAGGGGTTTTTTGAAGGGGCTTCGCGATGTTGAATGATTGGTGATTTTTTTGTTCAGGTACGTGAACAAGAAGTTCAGCAATCAGTACAAAGCGACTATTGGCGCGGATTTCCTGACCAAGGAGGTGCAGATCGACGACCGGCTCTTCACATTGCAGGTTCGGTCTAATCTGCTTTGCCAGAATCACTTGGAAGCTTCATCACAATCATCACAGCTGGATTTTGGTGTGCGGTGCTAGTTTCTGTTAGGGAATCATTGGGGTGGCTTATATCTTGTAGAGAAGTATGGGAATTGGGGATTAAGGCGTGATGCACATGTCCTGTTGACCAGTTGTGATCGGAATTGCATTGCCAAATGCCAAATCGTGCAGTCCTGATTTAGTCTAGCCGTCTAGTAGTTGGTCTAAATAATAGTGGATTCAGATCATTTGAGGGAACAGTAAAATCATTTTGCTTGTTTTGGCTCAAAAGAAAAATTATTTTGCTTGTGACAAGTTGAAGAGTTGGTATTCGGGTCACACTAGCGACATTTCTGTTTTATTTTAGTGTGAGATACTTGTGCAACCATCATTTTATTTTGCTTATTGGAGACGATAATGCGATTACAAAATATATAGAACACAAATATGACAAGAAGGGATAGAGCAGTTACCAGCTTCTTATTATTTTTTTCTCACTGTTTACCCAAATTGGAAGGAATACTGCATAGCTCCTTTGGCAAGCTACAATGAGGATTATGTTATCATAAGGACATCAAGTTATCTCTAGTGCAGTACTGCATTTCGTTGCTGTTTGTACAATGGTACAATCTCTCAAGGATGTGGTTCTTAGCATGGTACTGCTTCATAATGTGGGTTACTAGTGCTAGTGTCTGGGATTCTGTATTATCTATTTATTGTTTGAACAAGAACTTCAGTTGGATTGGGGCAATAAGTTATACTTTAGGTCTCCCCCTTGGTTTGATCACAGCTGGCTGACAGTGTATTGTTTTCCTGGTGAATGGCGAGTACTATTGTACTAGTCAATATTACATTATTATTATGCATATGCTTTTCTAAGACGAAATCAACTGCAGTAGAGAATCATCTTGACTATATGTGGAACTAATGGTACTCTCACTTTAAAATAAGTTGGAGAAAATATCCACACCCATAATGCTCTCTGATAGTGGTTCATCGAAGCCAAAACTTAAATTCACTTTCCCACATTTTTTGGAATAAAGTCTGTAGTCGTCGATTTATATATAACTCCTAAATCAGCAAAGTAACTCCAATCTTTGCTGTTATAGCTCAATACCTAATAATTATTACCAATATCTGCTGGTTTAAGTGTTATAACTCACAGAAATAGTAGAATGTATGATAATCAAAGTGGTACGTTGTCAAACAGTAATTTTGTCTACATTTAAGCTAATACTTGTGTTCACCTGCAACTTAGATTTGGGACACAGCGGGACAGGAGCGATTTCAGAGTCTTGGTGTGGCATTTTACCGGGGAGCTGACTGCTGTGTTCTTGTATATGATGTCAATGTTACCAAGTCATTTGAAAGGCTCAACAGCTGGCATGAGGAATTCCTAATTCAAGTAAGTAGCTTACTTATTGATTACCCAAAATTCCAAATGTACTGCAATCTGTTTATTGAAAGTTGAATCATTATTCCCAATGCAGGCTAGCCCATCGGATCCAGAGAATTTCCCTTTTGTTGTACTTGGGAATAAAATTGATGTTGATGGTGGTAATAGCCGGACTGTGAGTATTTGTCCTTGTGGAACTGCCATTAGCTTCTGATTTCCCGTATTTGTTTTGTGTTGTTCTTAAACTTGTTGATTTGTCAGGTCTCTGAGAAGAAAGCTAAAGCATGGTGTGCTTCTAAGGGGAACATCCCTTATTTTGAGACGTCTGCTAAAGAAGGCTTCAACGTGGAGGCTGCTTTTGAGTGTATAGCAAGGAATGCTATCAAAAATGAACCGGAAGAAGAGATGTAAGTTAACAATCTTGCAGACTCCCAGTAGAAGCATCGATTAAAAAATATATATTCCTCAATTCTTTTTGCTGATAAGGGGAGCATTTAAAAGTACTAACAGAGAGATGGACTACAACGGCAAAACTGCAAATCATGCCGTTCAATGACACTTTGCTGAAATTTGTAGATATATTCCTGATACAATTGATGTTGGGGGTGCTGGAAGGCAACAGCGCTCATCAGGCTGTGAATGCTAGAAGATATGGCCCAAGCGATATCGCCAGTTGATTTCTACCGGATTGGTGTTGATCATCATCCTCTTCCATTGTGTGATATCCTTAGTTTGAAAGCTGCTGTCTATGTCCAATGCTACATATGGTTTGTTTAATGCTGTCCAACATAATTGGAGAAAATTCATTTGTAACTGTTTTTTACTCCTACCTTGTATCTGCTAGATGTTAGAGTTGGGATACCTTTTAGCCTTCTACCCTTCTGTTTGATTGCTGCAGTGCAGATCTGGAGAGATCCAAACATGTTATTGTGAAGCTTGTAAATTGACAGAACAACAACCAATCTATCTGGTTCTGTTCTCTGCCCATTTTGATGGTAGAGCGTGCCAGATCTGAACCTATATGGCTTGCTTCTTGCTACAATACAATCCTTTCTCTTGGTTGATGTACAAGTTCATGTCCGTGTTCTGTACTCATTTTGATCCATTGAATTATTTGCTCGTTTGGACTTTGGAGGTTCTGTGTAGCCTGTAGGCCACAAAAATACAAAATACTGTTGTGAAATTGCCATTTTTCTCTGGAAGCATCGTGCAATTGTCCTGAGCTTTCTACCATATCCAGGACCAGGCGACCAGCGAGAGCTACATTTTCGTCTTTATTTATGTGAAATTATACCACTTGCACTCTTGCAGCCATGCATGCCTGAATTAATTTTTTTTTTGGGAAAAAAATGTCATTTCGAAGAAAAATACAAACATTGTAGTATAGATTTGCTCTCATTGGCCACGAACGGATCGAGCTGAGTACACCCGTGCAGAAATGGAGCTCTCGTCGCTGGCTGCGCTGTTTTACTCACCTCTCTTCCTCCTCGCCGCGCTCGTGCTCGTGCCCGTGTTCACCTTGCAGACCTTCTCGTCGACCAAGAAGCCGCCTCCGTCACTATTTGTTTTGTGTAGATCGGCCGGATGCCATCAAACTCCATCGGTTCGTCCAGCTCCCCTCCGGTCTTTCCTTTCCGTCAAACCCATGTGGCCACCATACGGTAGCCATGTCAGACACCATAGGCCCGTCTCATACCAACAAGGCTAGATGACCATAGGCTAGGTGTAGAAACGTGGTGTACAGTGAGATTAACACCTCAACTCTATAAAGGGGTTAGGTCTATATATATACAAGTCTAGTGGTCTAACACCTCTCGCAGTCATAGCGGGAGGGGAACGGACGTAGAGACTGGAGCGAAAACTGGTAAACAAAGACGCGGGTAGGTCTTTGGTCATAATGTCGGTGAACTGATACGCCGACGATACATGAAGCATCCGAACCTATCCTAGCACGACTTTGTCACGTATAAAGTGAATGTCTATCTCTATATGCTTCGTGTGTCGATGATGAACCGGGTTGACGGTCATGTAGACAGCGCTGACGTTGTTATAGTAAACGATGGTCGCAACGGAGATAGGTGCACAGAGCACCTGGAGAAGCTGGCGAAGCCAGCAATATTCGACGATGGTGTGGGCAACGGCGTGATACTCGGCTTCGGCGCTGGACTAAGACACTATAGTCTAGCGCTTAGAGGACCAAGAGACTAGAGTGTCACTGAGGAAGACACAGTAGCCGGATGTAGAGCGTCGAGAGTCAGGACAGTCCGCTCAGTCCGTATCGGAGTACGCGATGAGAGAGTCGATGGGGCTAGAGCTTAGATATAAGCTGGTGGAGAGGGTACCCTTCACATAGTGAAGAATACACTTGAGCAGCGCGAGGGGAGGTTCGCGAGGAACATGCATGAAGAGGCACACTTACTGGATGGCGTAGGTAAGATCAGGCCGTATTAATGTGAGATACTAGAGGGCACCAGCAAGACTCCGGTACTGGGAGGGATCGGCTATGAGAGAGCCATCGGTGATGGAGAGTTTGGCGTGAGTATCGATGGGAGTGGCAGTGGGATGACATTCGGCCATGCCCCGCACGCTAGAGGAGATCAATGCTATACTGACGCGAGGAGAGAAAGAGCCTGTGAGGAGAGCGTGTGACAGATATGCCAAGGAAGTGATAGAGAGGACCGAAATTGGTCATAGCAAACTCGGAGTGGAGTCGGGCCATGATCTGGTGTAGGATGGACGGCGAGGACGCTGTAAGAAAAATGTCGTCGACATAGAGAAGAAGATAGGCGGTGATGTTGCCGATGTGAAGGACGAAGAGGGAGGCATCGGAGACGGAGGCCACAAAGCCGATGTGCCAAAGATAGGTAGCAAAACGCTGGTACCAGGCCCGAGGGGCCTGTTTGAGGACGTAGAGGGAGCGCTGAAGGAGGCAAACGTTGTCGAGACGAGATGGATTGATGAAGCCTGGAGGTTGCTGGCAGTAGACCATTTTCGTTAGATGGCCATGAGGTGTTCTTCACGTTGAGCTGGTGGATTAGCCAAGAATGCGAGGCAGCGAGAGTGAGAACAACTCGAATGGTAGCGGGTTTGATGATGGGACTAAAGGTCTCGTCATAGTCAACACCGAGACGTTGGGAGAAACTACCCAGCATGCCTTGTGACGAGCAAGTGATCCATCAGAGTGGAACTTATGTTTAAAGATCCACTTACCGATCACAACATTAGCACCAGGAGGAAGAGGGACGAGGTGCTAGGTCTCGTTATCCATAAGAGCCTTGTACTCATCGGCCATGGCCGTGCGCCACTGAGAATCGGCCAGGGCTGAACAATGAGTCACCGGGATGAGCGAGATGGTACAATGGACTGCTGAGTGCCTGTAGCGCTTGGTAGGGCGGAGGGACCCAATTTGTGATCGGGTGATCATATGAAAGGTGGAGGGGACAGTAGGGTTCATAGGAGCTAATGGGAGCATGAGTGGTGGGATGGGGACGGGATGGGAAAGGGTGGCATCGGCTCGGGATCAGCGACTGTATGTTCAGAAAAATAGCTGAACGAGGTCAACCTGAGCCGATGGAAGGGGAGGGGTCGATGGGGGTTGGGTGGCCCGATGGAGATGAAGCAACCGATAGGGAGTGGTGAGCCGATGGAGGCCGAGAGGCCGATGTGGTTGGGTGGTCCAATGGAGATGAAGCAACCGATAGGGAGTGGCGAGCCGATGGAAGCCGAGGGGCCGATAGGTGTGGGCGAGCCGATGGAGTTGATGTGTTCGATGGGAGTGAGACAGTATCAGCCGGAGCCAATGGAGGTTGAGGAGACGATGAGGGTGGTGGGGCTGATGGAGGTCTAATGTGAGTAGCATTGGAGCGGAGAGGAGTGGGATAGCTATGCAAGAAGTCCTTAGGAGCGGACGATGGGGAGGCCGGAGGTGAGATTGATGGAGGGAACCGGGAGGGTACGGTGTTGGTTAGGAAGAAGTCGAGATCGCCAGACGAGGGTCCGGGATGAAGTAAACCGAAGGGGAAGCATGACTCTTCAAAGACGACATGGCGAGAGACGATGATTTGGCGGGTGGAGAAATCGAGACATCGGTATCTCTTATGGGATGAGGGATAGCCAAGACAAATACAGGCGGTGGAGCGGGGTGCAAGTTTATGAGGAACAGTGGCGATGAGATTGGGATAGCAGAGACACCCAAAAACGTGTAGGTGAGAGTAGTCGGGCCTCTTGTGGTACAAAAGGATGTAGGGGACATTGTGGCGAACGAAGGAGCAAGGGCGTCGATTGAGAAGGTAAGTCGTGGTGGTTAATGCTTCAGCCCAGTAGGTTACGGGTAGGTGGGCATGAAGTAACATAGTGTAACTTATGTTGTTGAGTATGCGAAGAAGGCATTCGGCCTTGCAGTTTTGGAAAGAGGTGTAGGGACAGGAGAGACGGAGATGGGTGCCATGGGAGATAAGAAAGGCTTAGACGGTATGGTTGACAAAATTCGTATCGTTATCGGCCTACATGGCTTAAATAGAGAGGTTGAATTGGGTGGAGACATAGTTGGTAAAGTTGATGAGGTGGGAGGTGACTTCTGACCTGCTGGTTAGTGGAAAAGTCCAGCAATAGTGTATATAGTTATCAAATATTGCGAGATAGTACTGATTACCGAATACACTCTTAACTGGACAAGTCCACACATCACAGTATATTAACTCAAAAGATCGTGAGGTACAAGAAATAGAGTTTGAGAAAGGCAGCCGCACGTGTTTGCCAAGTTGACAAGAGTGGCAGACATTGGAGCTATTGTGGTTACACGTGATGGAGACGCTGCGACGGAGATTAGCGACAGCATCGGGGCTGGGGTGACCAAGGCGAAGATGCCATAGGTTGGTAGAGATGGCGATGCCAGCGTGGGGAGTGGACGACGTAGTGGAGATGGTGTAAAGATCACCGTCACTATTGCATCGAAGCATCTCGCACCGGGTCGGGATATCCTTCACAGAAAAACCAGAAGCGTTAAATTCAATTGAGCAATTGTTATCTCTTGTGAATTGGTGGACAGATACTAGGTTGTGGATGAGGGAGGAAACGATGAGGACATTGCGAAGTGGAAAATTGGTTGTAGGTGTAGACAAGAGGGAGTCACCACGGCATTTGATAGGGAGAGAGTACACATTGCCGATAGTGATGAAAGGGGAGGAGGAGGGATGGTGAGAGAGTAGTATACCGTCCGATAATGCCATATGGGATGACGCACCAAAGTCCAGCACCCAAGAGTGCTAGGGTTGGAGCATCATCTAATTGAGGGCGGCGACGAGGCCAGCCTGGTTCCACGAGGAAACCGACTGGGTGGGTGGTGACGGTAGGATCGGCTGAAGCGGTAGGATGGGAGTTGATGCCAGGTGAGCCTGAGGATGGGCACCGAGAACCCCTAGTTACCAACCGATGGGACTGCGTAGTTGGAGCTAGGGTGCCCAGGAGTTGTAGCAAAGCCATGGACCCATGGGACTGGCAGACGGGTAGGGACTGGAGCAGGGCGCGGTTGCATCGGACCACTCCAGTTCTTGCCCTTTCCTTTGCCCTTGCCTTTGTCGTTGCCACCAGCGCAGGCTTTATTGCCATGGCTAAAGCCATGCTACCAGAGGCGCAAGAGATGGCAGCAGCGCACGGTGGTCGACAGCCGATGGGGTTGGAGCAACCATGATCGGCTGCGGCGAGAAAAGTAGTGTGGGCCACAGTCTTCTCATCATTGGCCAGGCATAATTCTTTAAGAACTAGCATGTCGTGGGCCCAAGTGAACGTGGGAAGAGGTGTGAAGTTGGCAATGTCATCAGTGGTGTTTGAGAAGCGGGGGTTAAATCCTCGCAGGAGGGTAAGGACAAGTTATGAGTCGGCCATAGGGTGACCGACATCACGAAGGGCGGCAACCTTGACCTTTAGGCATTGGCAGTACGAGAAGACAGATGAATCTCCTTGTACCATTGAGTGGAATTCATTAAGGAGGAAGATGGCGCGCGGCTGTTTGTTGGTGAGGAAGATCCGCTTGATGACCACCTAGAAATCCCAGGTGGTGGGGTCGGTGTCATCCATTGCAAGGTTGAGGACGGAGTCATGGACCGAGCCAAGCAGCCAGCTGCGCACGCAACACTCGGCGATGTCTCACTAGGGATCATCGGGTCGAGGTGGAACGAAGCCATCGATGTGAGAGCAAAAGCCGAACCTGCCATACACGGATTTAAAGAAAAATACCCCATTGAAATAGTTGACATTGAGGTCAAGGGAGATGGGAACATGAGATTTCACGTTAACGGCGGTGTAAGGTGGTGAGAAGATCGGTGAAGTGGTGTCCGAGTTATGGTTAGGAGCGCCGATGGCCGAAAGGGATCCGGCGACTGGAAGGGTGCCGAAACTAAGAGCCGACTCAGTAGTCATGACGAGAGAGTAACGGGGCGTGATAAGCCAATGAGGAGAGTCGTTGGCCGATGGGAGTAGGTGGCCGATGAGGAGAGTCGTTGGCTGATGGGAATAGGTGGTGGAGTAGTTGAGTGAGGAGTGGGTGGCAGAGTAGGTAGGTCACGAGTGTGAGAGAGTAGGTGGGTCACGGGCGTGAGAAGGTTCACGTCCGTGAAGGGAGGTTTCACGTCCGTGGACCCGTGGACGCAATGAAGTGGGACGGATGCGAAAAATCAAAGAATGCATGGACGCGAAGAAAGGAGGTTTCCATCCGGGAAGCAAAAATTCGTGTCCGTGAACACATGGACACGTCGGGGTGGCTCGGACGTGAGTAGAGAAGTTTCTTAGCCGGGAGCAGGTGAGCGTGTCAGAAAAGCAGGAACCAAGAGAGTTCCAGCCGATGAAGGGCGGACGGGTCCAACCGATGGAGGGTAGATGGATCCAGCCAATGGAGACGATGAGCGTAGAGTGCACCGGCGTCGGAGAAGGGGAAGATGCGCCAAAGTAAGAAAAGAGCTAAGGCGGGTCTGAAACGAGACGAGGAGACAGATGGAGGCCGTTGCCTTGTCACGTGGTGAAAAAAGGGGGGCGAGAGGGCGTCGGAGGAGAGGAAGGTGCGCCGAAGCAAGGGAAAGGCTAAGGCAGGTCTGAACGAGACGAGGAAGTGGATGAAGGTCATCTCCTTGTCACGTAGTGAAAAAAGGGGGCGAGAGGGTGGTGGAGGAGAAGAAAACCGTCTACGAAGGAGACAAAGAGGAGAGAGCCGAGACGAGAAGGCAAAGGAGGAATACCGGGGGAGAAGGTCTGCGATGGGAAGGAAGCGTCGGCTCACCGGCGAGAGGATGCTAGCATGCCGGGGATGTCTAGACTAGCTCTATAAGGAGGTCGGGTCTATATATATATATATAAGTCCAGTAGTGTTAGTGGGTCTACCAGGCTAGGCAAACGGTTGTGGGCTGACCGAGCTAGCCCACGAGGCCTACAAGTGCTCGGTCCACTAGGCCTCCCTCACCCTCTAAGCAGAGCCAGTCCACGATACACCATCCTTCCTTTTCTCTCCGACCAATGGACCCCACATGTCAACCTCTAGTCCAAAACCATTACTTTTTCTAAAATTCTTTCAATACTTTTCTATTATCTAGAAAATATTTTAATTTTGAAAATTCATATTTTTTAACCATAACTCCATTTCAGACCATTCAGCTCTCTATTTTTTTTCCAAAAAGACTACACGACGGTACTATTAGTTATCTAAAATAGTTTTGATTGTCGGTTGTTTTTGTTTTTAGATCACACAGTTGTAAACACAAAGGAACCATCGATCGTAGAATTTGGAGGACCTCAAGAACTAGATAAGGTGAGTCACTCTTTAACCATGTCGATCCTATATGTTAAATTAAAAACTATTTTGCTTACAAAGTAAGCATATTAGGTACATATTTTCGACCACGATTCACAAGTCAATCCAATAGGCCCAAACCTACTTATTGTACTTAACCTCCTTGATTATTTATGACCATACAACCTCATCGCTTTGTTATTGTCCTGGTACTCGTACTCGTTGGGTGAGTATCGATGACACCTTTTATCACTAAAAGCTTAACATGGGTCAAAATGAGTTTCAAAACAACAACAACAACAACAACAACAACAATAACAGAACCTTTCAGTCCGAAGTAAGTTGGAATAGCCTAGAGTTAAAACCCAACAAGAGTCTCGAATCACGGTTTAGACATATCTTTCCAAGTATTTCTATTCAAGTATAGTTTTTTAGGTATATCCGAATCTTTCAATTCTCTTTTTATTGCCTCGTGTCCAAAATGGTTTAAAAAACCGATGCTCGTTGCCGATGGTTTTGCAAAATAAAATGACTTACAAAACTTGGTCATGGGTAGTCATTACATGTGTGGCCTAACTTTGCATGGCATATAAGGTGTAAAGACCTATCCCTTGAGAATTTTCACTGATTATTTTAAAATATGACCATGTAGGTGAAATGGGACGCCTATGGCTATGTAATTAGTGGACCCATGGTTGGCTTGGTTGTCGATAGATGTGGAATCTCCGGGGTGGTAGACCAATTGGACCCTGAGTATGGGAAGTTTGGAACTTGCTTAGTACTTGGTTGGGACCCGTCTAGTTGACAACAAGCAATCCTAGTGATTCTTTGAAAATGCCTTGCCACAAACCTATTTTTCACTAGCCATATATGATCAATACGTGTTGAGTGTTTGGAGTAAGCTCGCATCATGTGGATAAAGCATGCACTCTTTATAAAGGTTATAATCTGTTTAAATAGTCGTGCCCACGATTATGGGCGAATGTGAAGTGATTCCTCTAGTGTAGTTTTGATTTGAAAAGTTTTGTGAAAAAATATTTATGATTTGAAAAATCATTACCAGAACCAATCTGTGGGGTGAGTGGAAGACCTAATTGGTTCAAAATGGGGTTGTGTGACATAGGGTGTCGCATGGCACCATAGTTGGAGATGGTTGAGGTGAAGTTGAGTTGTGGTTGAGAAAGAAAAGAAAGTGCATGCATAGAAATGGAGGTACTATCTAGGATAGTGCGCTCTAAATCAGAATTATGACAAGTCGTTGTAAAGTAACTTGTGGAATGGGTTGAGATGAGAGTCTCTTATCAATAATTATGGTGGATTATTGTAAAGCAACTCACAGAATTGATTGAGACATGAGTCCCACAAGCTCTCCCGTGCTAATGAGCTCCCTCTGTTCTAGATACCTATGAGGTTGTCCTCACCACTAGAGCTCGAGCTTGAGCTTGAGCCATCATTGACCTCATGGCAAACAGCACGATGGTAGCAACTGAAGGGAGAGAGGGGTACTGACCAGCACATCAATGAGGGAGGAGCAGGGATCGATGTGACAGTGGAGAGGAAGGGGTGTCAACTGGTTATCAGCATGGCAGATGAGGCGAGAGGGGAGCGAGCGCACGATGATGGCCATGATGATCTCTCCGGTAGTAGCTCAGGCTCCCATGGCATCCATTCCTAGGCACCTAGTGGTTTAGAGGACACTGGATTGGCCACGGCTTCATCGGAGATTTGAGGGGTTGGCCATGATTGCATTGAAGATCAAGGAGAGGGCATGGCAATCACCGCCACAATGGAAGAAGAGAGAGGAAGAGAAAGGAAGAGAAAGGGAAAAAGGAGAGGAGGAGAGAAAAATAAAGAAAAGAAAAGGAAAAAAGAAAATTTTGAGTAGGCCCCACCTATCAAGCTGTGTAGGATTGGTGATGATGTCACGTCAGCGTTCGTGTGTTATGCCATGCATCACGTATGATCCCAAAGGATCATGGTAGATTGGACTAGAATAATATAATTTAAAAGCAATAAGACATGGATTCGTATTTTAAAAGTTTGAGAATGTAGATAACACAACCACATAAGTTTAGGGACTAGTGTGTACTTTACTCTCATCCAAATTAACATATAGATAAAAATCAAAATAAGAGTAATGAAAGATGAAATTGGAGAGATAAAACATATTTCCATAAAGTGAGAAAAGTATACAGAGGAGATATATTTATGGCACCTCACTTAAAAAACCGTTTTTACACTATAAATTACCTACACTTATATTTTAATTACACTATAAATATTAAAAAATATACTGTAATTACATTGTAAGTCTCAATATTTATATTATAATATTTGTAATACACAATATATAAGAGAATTATAATTAAAAACAATTTATTATCTACTTAAGAGAGAAGAGAGCAATCATATAATAAAAAAGTGCCTAAAATAATGTGAAGAGTGTGGCGCTATATTTTTAACAAATCCGTTAAAAAAATATGGGCCACATTTTTTAAACAAACACAATGACAGTGAGCTCAACTGCCCGATCATTAGCCTAGGACTTTGTATGCACTAGGTAGCCAAAGAATTAGAGCTCACCTCAATGACGGTCTTAAAAACCACAAGTTTCTACTAGCAGTATTCGTGAAGTTCTTCCAGAATTGCAATACACGTACGTCCGGGCACAAACGTCATCTTCCTCGCTTCCACTTGCTCCCATTTGCTAGGCTAAAGTGTAACACACGTGTCAGGTGCTGCTCCATCCATCCATCCATCCACCCTGCTGCCGCACGCAGCTACAGCCATGCAAACAAACGCTTGTTGCACGCGCGAAAACAGAAGGTGCAACGCAACAATGGCCGTCTCACTCCTCGTCGTCCTCTTAGTCCTCTCCATCGTCGTACCGCTCCTGTACCTCGTGCTGCTTCCCGCTGTGAACAGGAGTAATGGGCCCGCGAGGTGGGAGGACGGAGATGGTCGGCGGAGGCTGCCACCGTCGCCGCGGGCGCTCCCGCTGCTCGGCCACCTCCATCTGCTCGGCGCGCTGCCGCATCGGGCGCTCCGGTCCCTTGCCGCGGCGCACGGCCCCGTACTGCTGTTCCGGCTCGGACGCGTGCCCGTGGTGGTCGTGTCGTCGGCGGCCGCCGCGGCGGAGGTGATGCGGGCGCGCGACGTGGAGTTCGCGAGCCGGCCCAGGATCGCCATGGCCGAGCGCCTGCTTTACGGCCGCGACGTCGCGTTCGCACCCTACGGCGAGTACTGGCGCCAGGCGCGCCGCATCTGCGTGGTCCACCTCCTGAACGCTCGGCGCGTGCTCTCCTTCCGCCGCGTCCGGGAGAAGGAGGTCGCCGCGCTGGTCGAACGCGTCCGCGCCGCCGCGCCTGGGCGCGCCGTCGTCGACCTGTCCGAGCTCCTCATCGCCTACTCCAACACCGTCGTCACCCGAGCCGCGTTCGGCGACGAGAGCGCGCGCAACCTGTACGGCGACGTTGACAGGGGGCGCGAGTTGAGGAAGGTGTTCGACAACTTCGTGAGGTTGCTCGGGACGGAGCCCATGGGGGAGCTCTTGCCATGGCTCTGGTGGGTGGACGCTTTGAGGGGGGTGGAGGGGAAGGTGAAGCGCACGTTTGAGGCGCTGGACGGCGTCCTCGAGAGGGTGATCGACGATCACCGTCGCCGCCGTGAAGGCGGCCGGCGTATGGACGACGACGGCGATCACGGGGATTTCGTGGACGTGTTGCTCGACGTGAACGAGACGGACAAGGACGCTGGCATTCACCTCGGCACGATCGAAATCAAGGCTATTATTATGGTATGAATCAAGCACCATAGTTTAGTTGGAATATACTTAGTACTCATTACGTTGCTAAAAGATTTTAAAACTCTGAGCATTAATTTTATATTAAAATAAAATCAAAATAATTTTATATTAGAATAACTTTGTTTAGACAAGTTTATAATAATACGGTATTTTTAAGGCAAATATGTGCATTTCAAACTAAACATTTAAAAAATCGTTGATAGTTAAAGTTTAAAAAAATTAACAAAATTGTCTTAAATATTAAATATTTATAACTGAAGTGAATACCGTTGCTTAACGGACGTGAGCAGGATATGTTTGCGGGAGGCACGGACACCACAACCACGGCGATGGAATGGGCCATGGCCGAGCTGATCAACCACCCACGGGCCATGCGCAAAGCGCAGGACGAGATCAGGAAGGCCGTGGGTGGCGCCGGCCATGTCACGGAGGACCACATGGACAGACTGCCCTACCTCAAGGCCATTTTGAGGGAGACGCTCCGGCTACACCCGCCAATCCCGCTTCTCGTGCCGCGAGAGCCGCCGTTGGACGCCGAGATCTTGGGCTACAGCGTACCGGCACGCACGCGGGTGGTGACCAATGCGTGGGCCATCGGCCGAGACCCGGCCGCATGGGGGGAGCAAGCAGAGGAGTTCTCGCCAGAGAAATTCCTCGACGGTGCCGTGGACTACAAGGGACGGGGCTTTGAGCTGGTACCCTTCGGCGCCGGTAGGAGGGGGTGCCCTGGGGTCGTGTTTGCGGCGCAAACCATGGAGATAGCACTAGCGAGCTTGCTCTACCATTTTGACTGGGAGGCGGAGACAACCACCAGGAGGGGCAGGCCGGCAGGGGCGTTGCCGGTGGACATGAGTGAGGTCAATGGGGTCTCCGTTCGGCTCAAGTATGGCCTACGTGTCGTCTCTAAACCACATGTTTCTTAATTTGAAAGCTGGTACCATCTGCAGTTCAACCGATGGGGCTGCGGTTATTGGCAGGCTATGAAAGACACCTCTAGTAAATTAAATTTTAGTAGATAAATGATAAAATAAATTAAGAAACTAATGTGTAAATTGAAGAAAAATGTAGGATTTAGTCCTAAGCTGAGCCAAATACCCCACAAATCTCGAAGGACTAAAAAAAATATAGTTTGCTTGTTCAGTTATAATAATAATGTATTATCAAAAGCACTGGTTGGTGTAAAAGTGCTCGTTTTCTACTTTGGTTTTCTAGTGAGACACACTTGCCACCACACTCACAAGAAAAAATGGGTGTAGCTACTTACCGAATATTTCGGTAATTAGCATCAGATATTTTGATATGT
Source organism: Oryza coarctata (assembly GCA_030770085.1). Lineage (NCBI taxonomy): Eukaryota > Viridiplantae > Streptophyta > Magnoliopsida > Poales > Poaceae > Oryza > Oryza coarctata. The sequence goes on from CM061462.1 coordinate 5,881,776, forward strand.
CTTTGCTCTCAATTAGATAAACTGGACTAGAGACTTCGGTAGTTTTGACCAAAGACTCCAATATATTTTATGTGGTTGGCATTGAATATTCTAGTCTCAGAGACTAGATACTCCAATATTTGAATATGTGATTAGTGGCTAGTTTTGGGTAGGTGCGAGTATTTAACTTTCTAACCCCCACATTAAGTAGGTGCCTATCATATCTTTTAGACCTATGTGTCTAGGGTTTCTGCACCTTCTTCTCTTATGTTTTGAGTCATTCTTATTGAGAGAGAGAGGGATTTAGATCTAATGATTTGGATTTAGAGATCTTGTGAGCTAGGGTTGTCTTGAGCACTTACAGATAACAACCTACTTTTAACATCGTGTTTATTACTCTTAAAGATTCTCCTCCTAGATGGTTAGATGTCGTCCACGAGTATCTGATCTTTGTGGATAGGCTAAAAAGGTTTGTGAATGTTTATTCTAATCCTCATAAGAAAAGAGTTAATTGAGTGAAAACTGATTGCTAAAAAAAATACTTGATAGAGCAAGCTTTATAAGTGATGAAAACTTACTTTCTAAAGTTAGGATATTTGTAGTCACTTAGAAATAAGGAACAGTAAGGTAATTATTTACAAACTAAAACTTCTTAATCACTTATTTAGTAAGGCTTGTGATGAAAAGAAATCTGATCCTTTAGAGTCCCTCTTAATGGATAGTAGGATCATGAGATCAATAAATAGAGACCAGAGTATTCAGTCGGTCAACTTTGCATGTGCAAAACTCATCAACTAGAGTATCCGATAATTAAGACCAAACACTCCTATGGTAAAATTTGATATTTCACTAAGTTATTTTTAGACACACATTCACCTCCCTTACCACATCAAGATCCTTTTAGATTACCGTGAGCACATGTATTACAGCTTACAGCCTGGGGAAAATGGAACTTACACCTCCTGTCTAGATTTTTTTTTAATAATACCTCTAGTGTAGATGGTGTTTGTTCAGATAACTCTTTTAATCCCTCCAGCGATGCTCCCCATTTATTGAAATGTCATCCTTCATTAATATAGCACATGGATGAATTATCCCAAACACCTTCTGTTCTAACCCGTTCCTTTTGACCCGTTTGCAAATTCTTGGAAGATACAACACTTTTATCTATCTATTGGGAATTGGGAGAAACTTGATCGAGTTGGAGAAGGAAGTGCGCGCGTCTGCGTGTGGGACAGCGTAGGGTTTGGTTTCTCGTGCGGGGAATGGAAACGCGATGGGAACGTTGACCTGAAACTGGATACGTGCTAAAGACCTGACCCAAACTGATTTGGGTGACGCATCAACGTTGAAGTGCACAGCTTTCAGCTGCACAAAGGCATCCATATCATAGCGCTCCACACATCCGGCCCTAGCTCCAGAGAACCTATCAAACAGAGTATTTCAGTCTAGCCACAAACTCTACTCGTTTACTATATATCAATTAAAGTGGTATATTATATATTAATCTATTTTATTAATTTTTAAATAAAATTATAAATCATTTAATTAACATGTAATAAATGAGTGAATATCGTGTCGAGTAATCCTCTCCAATGTCTGACGTCTCAATTCTCTCAAACAGACGCAGTGCGGTGTCGAGATCACCACATCTTGAGTACATGTCGAGTAGCGCGTTCTCCAGTGGCATGTCAGGATCAAGCTCCTCCAACATCACCACCCATCCATGGAGTGCGTGCCCTCGGCGGCAATCCCCAGCTCGTTCACAACCACTCAGCACTGAGGACGGCGTGCTCTCGCAATCCATCCCTCACCATCCGGCGGCAAAACTGACCGCATGTTGCCGTGAATCACGCAGTTCCACGCCACCCCATCCCGCGTCGAACACCTGGTTGGTGCTCGCGGCGCGCCGCACTGGGAGAACATCTGCAGCAGCGCACTCGGCACGATATTGCTCGCGAGGAAGCCGAGCGTCGCGGCCTCTGAGTGCGCGGCGGCCGCGCAGTTCACCGGCGGCGCGCAGGAGGGCGCAGAGGCTAGGGGTGGTGGGCCGGAGTCCGACGCATGCAGATGGCGGAAGAGCCGGCAAGGGTCAGGCGCGTGGCGCGGGGCACGAGAGAGAGCGGAGAGGCGCGAGGGCGTCGGGGATGGCGGAGAGGCGAGTGTAGAGGGATAGCAGTTGGTTGGCGAGGAAGGTGGTCGGCGTTGGCGCGGAGGAGACCACGAGGAGCGCGTGGATCGGATGACGGTGCGGCGAGGGGAGTCGGATCGGAGCAGCGCCGCGGCGAGCGCCTCTTCCAGCGGGCAGGAGCTGAGGCGCGACCAGTCCGTCCGGTGGCGGAGCAGCTGAACGTTGGCGGACGCGCGCGGGACTTGGAAGACGGACAACGCCTGTAGGAAAAATCGAATAGAAACCGATCTGGAGAAGAAACGACGGGCGACGGAAACAACTCATGCTTTCTAAGTAATTGAGATTTCCTTGGAACACCAGCACGGTAGATCGGTTTCGATTGATTTTCTGATCCTCTGGCCGTACGCGGCAACACGGTGGTGCACTGCTGCAGCTTGACTTTTGCGTTCTGAATCCTCATGCAGCTGCTGTCCTATTTGACCAGGTTAGAAAACGATACTCCGATTCATATCTTAGGCTGAATTCGTTCCGGCAGTGAAGATCAGACGCGTGGTGACGATGGCTCGGAATACATCAGGGGCCTGACGGTTTTATGCATATTAGCTCCTACGCGAGGAACGCGTCGGTGGCGGCACATGCCTAGATTAATTTCGGCCAAATTTCAAAGCCGAAATATGACCTTCCAACGGGTCGTCAATACAGTGTTGGTATCTTTTCTAGTCAATATAAACTCACCTAAAATTTTATTTATAGTATTTATATATGCAGTCGCTAACCACCTTATCTAAAAAACCGGTTAGTGAAACCGGATTAAAACCAGTCTCAATACCAATTTAGATCCATTTAATGGTAAACATGTCTTGTGAATGAATAGGAAGAATCGAAAGGTTTACAAATAAACGTATTGTACTCTCGCAACAAAAGTGGACGATTTATAACGTAAATCAATGAAGATAGATAAACTAAAATACTAAAAAACTAAAAATTAGGAAAGTAGAACAATTCGATTAGTTGATGAGGGGATGAGGACCGTCGGTGATGAGGAGACGACGACACATCAAGCATGGTAGTGCTTGGGTTCGTGATGGCATCTCGCTCCTCGCTCAAAACCACCGGCGAGGAGGTTTTGTGGCCGGCAAGGAGGACGGCTGCATGGCAGCTCGTGCAGTGGTAGCTTCTCTTGCCTGTGGAGAGGCTACTGGACTAGAGGATGGCGATGCCCCATGGGCCGATGGCGGTCGGAAGGAGCGACGGATTGAAGGATGACAATGGGTCATCTCCCTTGACAACGACCAGGCATTCTTTCTTTTTGTGGAGCTCCTCTCCTCCTTCGTGAGGAGCTCCATAGGTATGGTGAAGACAACATCTTGACGACATGGAAGGCTTAGGCACTAGAGCAGCGACTCCAAAATCTTGGCTCTCTTGGGTTAGATTCAGCAAGAAGGCTGGTAGGACGTGGAGCATAAATGACCAAAGATAACACATAGGGGAGTGGCGACAAAGGTAGAGAGCATTGGCTATTGGGTAGGTTCATCTCCTTGATGTTGGCCAGGCATCCTCTTTTCTTGTGGAGTTTCTCCCTTCCACTATGAGAAGCTCTAAAAGTGGCTGGGGATGATAGTAGATTAATAGGAGAAGACTTAGGCTACTGGGACACCATCCAATTCTAGGATTTTCTTGGCTAGATTTGGTGAGGAGGTCGATGGGCAGCAGGAGTGGAGAAGGCCTAGCCTAGCATGCAAAGAAGTGGCAGCAAGGTTGACGACTTGAAGTTGGCCAGTGAAGGGGCACTGGTCCAGTGTGGTGGATGTCGCGTGCTACTGATGATTGAATGGTAGTATTTAAGTTGGTAGGTGACAAACCACGATAATAGAGTTGCAAAGGATCCCAAGCAAAAGGCTAGCTTACTGTTTCACTATACCGGTAGCGGCTATACCTTCGGACATGGTAACCATTCTAGCGGCACTATCAAGCTACCTCTGCTCCTTCTCTTGATGAGGATCTTTAGGTGAAAAATATGTCCAATTTCTTTAGATGGGCGATGGTGCCATCTTTAACATCGCAACCTTCATAGAAGCATTATTTTAGACTTTACTCTATAGTATTCTTGTAGACCCAGCAACGACAGGTTTAATTCTAACTCTCCTCTTAATAGCATGTGTTTGTGTAGTTGGCGTGTAATTTTGAGGCGTATGCTCTAATGTACACCCTTCATAGCCGACTGTCGATAAAAAATCCACTTGTAGCTTTTTTTCCTTAATCTTAATAATATTCGGATGACCCGTCATCCCAGAAAAAAAAACAATGAGCTACATTGCCGTGTTGACCCGGCGATATTGACTTGCTGCCTATACATATGTCGTCTCTGACCGGTCAGATTGGCATTCGTGCATGCAACAATGGCCGCTGCAACCATCAAAGTCACGCCGGTGTTGTTGGCTATCTCGCTTACAGCCCTTGCAGCAGCTGCAGGAGGAGGTGTCCCCTCTTCTTCCACTTCTCCAAGTTTGACTCCATCTCCATCTCCATCCAGCAGCAGCAGCAGCAGCAGCGCCACCGACCTCGCAGCGCTGCTGGCTTTCAAAAGCCAGCTCTCCGATCCTCTCGGCATCATCGCCAGCAGCTGGATGACCAACGTCTCCTTCTGCCACTGGGTCGGCGTCTCGTGCAGCAGGCGCCGGCGGCGTGTCACCGCCCTGTCGTTGCCGGACGTGCCCCTCGAAGGAGAGCCCACGGCCGATCTCGGTAACGTCTCCACTCTCACGAACACCAGCCTCATCGGCCCCGTTCCCGCCGATCTCGGCAGGCTACGTCGGCTACGCTATCTCCTCCTCACATGCCATCCCACCCACCATAGGGAACCTCACGATGCTGGAGTTTCTTCACCTGGGTAACAACAACCTCTCAGGGGAGATCCCACCCGAGCTGCTGCAGAATCTGCCCTCTCAAGGCAGAAGGTATTTGGGGTTGTCAAAGAGGTTGGATATCATGCTACATGTGTCGATGGCAATGGAGTATCTGCACCATGAGCATCACGAGGTTGTCCTGCACTGTGACATGAAGCCTAGCAATGTGCCGTTTGATGAAGAAATGACAGAGCATGTGGCGGACTTGGGCATCGCAGAGTTGCTACTGGGTGATGACAACTCAAAGATCCAGCAAGAATGCCTAGAACATTTGAGTACATGGCACCAGGTACTAATATAACTTGTGTACTAGTATTTTAAAATTCAATTTCCATAAACCCATTGACTGGAATATATCATCGATTGCTTTTGTTTGATCAATCAATCGTGCTTAAAAATTTGTTTCTGAATTTCTTCTTGAGAAGAGTACGGATCACTTGGAATGGCATCGCGCAAGAGCGATGTGTTCGAAATCATGCTTATTGAAGTTTTCACTGGAAAGCGACCCACAGATCCTATGTTCTTTCGAGAAGTGACCATCAGGCAGTTGGTCCATCAAGCATCTCCGGAGAAGCTTGTTCATGTTCTGGACGACAAGCTACAGCTAGATGAGTCTTCTATCCGGGACATGAATCACCTTCTTTTGCCAATATTTGAGGTGGGTTTGCTCTGCTCAAGTGACTCGCCTGACCAGAGGATGTCAATGGCCGATGTGGTGGCGACACTGAAGAAGATTAGAAAGGATTATGAAAAAATTGGCATTAGCGGCAGTGCAGATTGATTTGTCTTATGGATAATAATGGTTATGTTTGCTTATGCTATAGAAAGAATAGCGTCAGCGGCAGAGGATTTCTACAACCTTTTGCCCACTTTATTCCTCTCCTTTAAATCTCATCGATCTGTGCGTCCCTACGTATGATTTCCTTTATATAGAAAGTATAGTCTATCAAGTCTGAAATATCTCATCGATCTGTGCGTACGGAGTCTGAAATATTTCAACCACATGAAGTTACAGAATTGCTTGTACAAAAATACAGTGATACAGACACAACACAAGAACTTCGGCAATATTTTCCTTGGCATTAAGCATGGAACAAATCTCTACACAGATATTAATGCTCAGTTCTGCTTGGCATTGCAATTGCACTTACAACAATTGCTACCAAAGCAGCAAGTGTTCTCTTTTCCGGTTTTCTTTTCATGGATCAGCCAAAGCATACAAAGGTTGATCCAAATGACAGGAAACAAGTTTTCTGGGTTGCCCAGTGTTTTGCCGGTTGATGTTACTGTATTCAGGACCATGTCGAAAGGACCATAACTGATCCAAGTCAAACCTTGCCCTTCTGGCCTTCGATTTTCTGGAACGATGTGAACCATTGCTTCCAAGGTGCATCCCCTTGTTGCTCAATCCATGACAAGAAGCAACTGTCTAAGAGGCAGAACAGGTTAACGTAAAGAAGTTGATATCGCACGGGAATGAAGCGGAAGTTTGCAATTTGCACAGCTGGCCATATGGTTCCCCCTAGAACTAGAGCAGGAATGAAGTCCCTCTTCACATCATCCTTCACCTGCTCTACACTCCTTCCTGACGCAAGACCAACATATGAGAAGAACGAGAGAAGATCTACTGGTCCAAATAGGAGACCATCTGCAGCAACTTTTGAGGCAACAAATTTGAAGGTCTTTGGCTGGTATCTCCTCAGGATGAAGCGATCCAAGTATTCATACCTAGGTGACAGAATCGAGTGCAAGTTATATGGCAGCTTGTTTCACAAAATTGCTTCATAAAAGGATTCTCTCATTTTTAAGCAAAAGCATATTTGGAGGGAAGCATGGATTTCACAATATTTTAACCCATGTTTTGCATGAGTAGACTGCAACAAATAAGTGAGGAAACTGTGGAATCACCGTTCATAACAAAAATGAACACAATCAAGTATGGGAGGGCAGTACAAGTTCATCAGAAAGTATTATTTCTATTAACTATTAGCTTATTTCACAAAAAAGGATGCATATGATTGTATTGTTCATTTAAAGTTGTGTATAGTACAGCATATTATAGGAAGAAATGCACTGTTAAGTAGTCTCAAATTCCAATTTCTTCCCAGTTTAAAATCGTGTACTACCTCAGTCCTAAAATGTACTTTTAGCCATGTATTTGGACAAACACTTGTCTAGGTGCCTGGCTAAAAGTTGTTATATTTTGAGATGGATATAGTAGCCAATAAAAATGTAGAACACTAACCACAAATGAGCAGGTCAATTACCAAATGCTACCCAGAGAAGAATACTATACTACACGTGCCTAATGAATGGTAAGCATGAACATGCAACAAATTATGTTATGTGGTGAAAAACAAGTCGATGATTGTTAAGCACACAAATGAGCATAAAAATGATGTGCAGCTGCAAAGTGTACCAGCATCTACTTCAACTCCAAAAGATGGCATATGCCCTGACACAAGTCAATTGCTGAGAAAGACAGCTTGATAATGACACAAGATTCAGTAAAAGAAGCCACTGGGTGCACTCTCATGATGGATGACTATAGTGTGATGACTTCTTTTATTATGTTAAGAAACATATCAGTTCTATAAAGATAGGCACCCATTGCATCTAATCACACCCAGTACGCAATACTCATCATAGTAAATATCCAAACTTAAAAGAACAAAAAGGACCAAGATATATTCAAGCCATTATCTGGCATTTAAATATCTTCAGTTTTTAATAAGTGGTTTGAACCCATTGATATTAATATCATAAACAGTCATTCATATCATTACCTAGATATGACAACCTAAATGGAAAAGCTCAATGCAGGATGGAGATTATGGCTTCCATGCTTCCTATTTTCTTTTTGCCTTAATCTACACCAAGTGGTGATTATGTGTTTGGGACTGGGAGAGATCAAGTCTGCTAGAAGACTTTCGGTTGTTAATGGTGTAAAACCTTCAAAATTTTCTTGCCGGTTTATGACCATAAAGAATGGAATCCACAAACAAAAGTGACCCTAACATCATCTGTTGGTGCTCAATATGAAAAGGATGGAACTAACCAGTAATGTCCAACTGGTCCAACAAAAGCAAATCCAAATGAGCTTGTGATGCCCACCCTCTTCCAATCAATTTTGAACTCTTTATCTTTATCCTGAAAAGTGACGATTTTGAAATTGTAGAATGAGGAAATTTCTTCGAAGATGTAGTAAGAAAAAATAAAAGGTTGAAACTGCCCCTGGACCACTTGTAAGGTGTTCCATAGTTCAAACAAAATCCAGATCTGAATTCCTTAGGTTTCCCAATCTCTAAGTTGAACAAAGGCACCATGAACAGTAATAAACATCTTGTTTCAACTAACTTTCCTGTTCATAGCAACATAACCAACTCTTTAGCTGCCACCACATCAATTCTTTTTACCAAAAAAGGTAACCAGAAAAATACTTCTGATCATGACCAAGCATAGGATAGAACCCTGATACAGCTTTGATACATGATCTTATCTAAAGACTGGTTTAACAATTACCAAAAATATTATCTCAATGATTGAAATCAAACTAGTTAGTATGTTGTTAATCTATTCAGGAAACTGAACTTCCTATCTAGTACAGTAATGACCAAATCAAGCATCCAGCTGCCAGAGTCAATTCTGAAATAGAAAATACATCTAAAGCTAAAGGATTTGAGTACTTGACACTGTTACTTAAAACAAGCAAAACCTACCAAACCATTTTTAGCAACTGAAAATAAATGTGTCCTATCAGCAAAGGACTAGATTGTTCTCAAACCACCCAGACCACACAGACACCGCGATTCCGCAAAGTAGATCCTAGGGCTCCAAGCAGAAGAACATCGCCCCAAAATTGCACCATTCATGTTACTGAACCATCGTTATCATGGTCATTCTCCACCCGAAATACTCTCATTCCTTTATAGGCAAGCTCACCGGCCAGGGAACAAAACACAGATCCGGCCATTCCCAACATACAGGAGTTGATAACATGTTTCTAAGTGTAAGTTTTGAGATACTATCTCTGTTTACCAATCCACTAGCCACCTCCAATCGATTAGACACCCCCTACGCCCTAAAAAGTGCCCCCTTTGCTAGGTATCCCAAAATCCACAGCTCCAAGGCAAAAGAAGAGGAACAGCTAATAACATCTCAACGAGGCCGCATCCAAACTTTTTTTCCCTCAATCCATGTTTTAGCTAATAACATTTGGATGGCATTCCTTCGGTTATCCCGGCAAAAAAAAAAAAGGCCGCATCCAAGCACCACCGGAGAGTCCTCGGATCAACTAGCTTGAAACGAAACGGCAGGTCGGAGCAGGCGGTTTGATTAGCTACCTCGGGATTCTTGGTGTGGTGGGAGCGGGCGGGGGCGGAATAGTGGGTGACGGCCTGGGCCCCGATGTCGCCGAGGCCCCAGAGGATGCCGGAGCTGACCACCTGCGTGTGCACGGGGTGGGAGGCCAGGCACTGCTGGTAACACCGCCATAGCCGCCGCATCCCCACTGGGGAAGGAGGAGGGGATTGACGACGGGGAGAGGAGGAGAGGAAAGGGAGAGCGTGTCTCGCACTCGCCTCTTCTCTTCTTTGTTTTTTTCTTCTTCTGAATTTTCCGGTTAGGGTTTGGTGGGAAGAAAGGTGGTTGGAATGGAACAATTTTAGGTGCGTCAAGCCAGTCAGATTTGGGAGTTTCCGATATATGAGTACAGGTTCGGGGTGAAAGAATACAGTTTACATCTGGATTGTAGAGGGACATTTCTCGACTCTACATAAATATTAATCTAAGTATATCTTTAATAATTTTAAGTATATCTTTAATAATTTTAGGGTTAGATATGATTTTTTCATGTAAAAATTCTTGAACGTTGTTTTGAATAAATATAACTAAACACGGGTGCTATAGAAGCTATATAACACAAGCCTGTTAACGTTACTGTATCAACAATTGTAGTATAAGCAATTTTCAAAAACAAAGAGAACCCTCATGTAATAAAGAAAAGAAACAATGACCGAAAAGTTAGCTTGATAAATTAAAATAAGCAATATGTGCATAAGCCCAATATTTTCATCTAGAAAAAAATTGAGACATGCAATTCAAAAATTTTAGCTTATAGCCTTCAATTCTAGAAAATAGAGCTATCCATCAAAGTTTTTATAGTACACATCACGATTATAAGCGTTTATTATTAAAAAAAACTAATTTATGGGTAAAAATTATATATATAATGTAAAAAAATAAATTACGATAAAAAATTAGAATCCACTCTAAAATTAAGTTTTAAAATGTAAATTTTAGCCATGGCTAATAAGACGAATAGCAAACGATAAAGACGTAGATCACGTGGTTACATCCAGAGGTGGAAAAAAAATTTGAAGCTGATGGCTTGACTCGGCTTGAATTTCAGCCAATGCAGAGATTTTATCTTCTTAATGAGCTAGCTTTATAAGCTACTCGTTAGGCTCGTTAGGGTATACAATCACCCTATTTTTATTTTATTAGTGTGCCTTAATTAGTACTTTGTTATTTAAATTACTTTTAAACTTTCAAACATTCTTATTTAGTTAGCACTTTATTAGTTAAGTATTTATTACTTAAGTTATTAACATATGATAAATTAGTAAAGTTTAAAAAATAGAGAAAGGATATAATAAAGATATAAGTTGTTAAAAAGCTTTACAAGCCAGTTTTCATTTACAAGTTGTTAAAGTTAGACTTTGGCTTTTTAAGGTTAGTAAGCAGAGCCGACTCATTAGTTTAAATTCGGCGTGTTATTCACTTCTAACGTTAACGGATAGGGACTCTACGAATATCTAATGAAATTGATTATTGCCAAAAATCACGACATAGTTTGGGTAAAAGAGAAGAAAGACACCTTCCTTTTCATAAACTTAGGACATTCCGGTACGCAGGGAAAACTCGAAAATACAACGTAGTCCTAGTAAATTGTACGGATAGGATCTCTAGTGAGGCCTCGTAGTAGTAACGACACGTATCGCTGGTTGCCGTCGGTTTTTATGTCGCGTGATGTAAAGAGAGCCAGATCAAACGCCTGTGTCAGCAACAAACGGTTCGCCGATCCAACGGCGACGGCCGGGTGCCGCCACATCCGACGCCTCGAGAATCCACTTCAGTTGAGCTCAGCCCGGCATTGCGCCAAGCGGCCGCTGCCCCGGCCGCCCCTCGCCACCCGATGGCTCGTCACCGCCCCAAACCGAAACTCCACCGCCTCTCGTTCCTCCACGTCCGCCATCAGCTCGCCTGCTTCTCGCTGCTCGCTAGTCACAGTGACGGCTGCCCACGCGCGGCGTGGATGGGGAATGAGCCACTGGCCACCAGCAGCGCAGCTTCCGCCGCGGATTCTCGGTTGATCCAACCGGACGTCGGTAGCCAGCTGAATTACCTTAGTCGATCTTCTCCTGCGGCGAGCGCGTTCGATTCCAGCTTCATTCCTCCATAGCTTAATTTCGGCCTCCACTCTCCGGTTCATTCGGTTGTCTTGATTTTTTTTTTCCATTTCTTTCCCTTCTCTCGGTTCACTGTTACTCTCTCGACTGACGCTCTCTGCAACTGGTTGGTTTTTCTTTGCCTAATTATAATCGTGCTACTATAATCTAGTGAAAACAATGGCATTTCTACTAGACTTTAGGATAAGGTCGGTCTTAAAAAATTAAATTTGGTGTAGATGCTTAATTTCAGATCCAGAATTGATTGTGTTTCTGTTTCTTTAATTATGTTGATGGGTGTCTATCAACCGCTTTGGCCCTTCGATTTGTGTATATCACATGTGTTGCATGCATCTGAAGACGATGTTGATTTACTATAATTTATGGGTATTCAAATAAATATCTAATATTTTTATTAAAAAATGCAAATATAAAGTCTATATTTTTTATATATAAAAATATAAAAAAGACATTCAGGCATAACTTTTTTCCACCTCCCTACTCTTCTTATTATTTTAGTTCCATTTTAGTTCCATTGGACCAATAGTTTAAATTGAAGTTAATCCCACCATCAGTCCACCACCTCAGTCCTCTCTAGCTCCCTCTCCCTCCCGAACTCTCCTGTCTAAACTATCAAGACGCACCACTATACACTGCAACGACATGTTGCCAACTCACTATCGCCTGTTGATCATCATCCATCACATTATGCACCCATATCACCATTGCCAATTGCGGGGTCACCCTTGTCGGTTGCCGCCCCACCGCAATGGCACCCCACACTTGCAGCCTTGCCTCTTGCCGTCCTTGGCTCCTGTGCGGCTTCGTTTGCGGTAGCGTGGCTTTGTTGTCCACCTGACGTCTTGGCCAGCGTGGTATAAGGGCGCCCTATCCTACACGGTAGCCCTTGAGCAGCACCCTGTCCTCGTCCCTCGGCTCTAGCGCCCCTAGTGCGATGTCCCATGCCAAGCTGCGCCTTAATGGCTAATGCTCTAGCCCTGTCTATGCCGTCCTGGCTTTTAGCGTGCACCCTTGAATAGAGTAATAAATTTTTGATGTGAACTTCTTAAACTTTTAATTTATTGAATGTGAAGTATATGATACGATTGATTATTTGATTCTTATTTGCTTTTAGAATTATAGTACATACGTTTTTTACAAAGTTAAGGATGATGACTTCATCACTCATTTTCAGCCTCGGCGTTCATCCCAACGTCGTCGCCTTCACCACCGTCATCGGCGGGTGGTGCAGCGTTGCGACAACGCCATGAGGGTCTACGCCGCCATGCGCGATGCCGGCGTGCGCCCCAAACTCAGGACGTTCGAGACCCTCATCTGGGGTTACAGCGAGCAGAAGCAGCCGTGGAAGGCCGAGGAGGTGCTCCAGATGATGAAGGACTCCGGCGTCCGGCCGAAGCAGACCACATACTTCCTCCTCGCCGACGCGTGGAAGGCCGTCGGCCTGGTCGAGAACGCCAACCGGGCGCTCGTCTCTTCCTCCTCGACCTCCTCCATGACGACGACGACGAGGAGCCCGACTTCCCACACAACGACGGCGGCGACAAGCTGCAGAGGTTCGAGAGAACCAATGGACATGCCAAGAATGACACGTCACGATCCATGCAGGTGACAAGCGCGCTAGGCAGCACTGGTCTTGCTTCCATGAGCTTGCAGGCTGTCAGGAAGACGGCGAAGTCATCGTCCTCGTCGTCGCTGCTCCGGCGATCGGGCCGGGTTCCGCTGAGATTCTCGTGGCTTTGCAGGAAGCAGCTTCAGATGCAGTGTGGAGTGTATGGCCAGGGCATCAGCTCACTCAAGATGGTGTTCCTCAGTTAAGAGGTCATCTTGTGTTGTTCAGTAAAAATTTACACTTGAAGTGGCAAGAACCTGTCAGTCACAATTCTTACTATTTCTCAACACAGATTGGATTTCTGCGGTACCAAGAACTCGCTTCAGATGTCTCAAAAATCTTGGAAAGAAGACTCGGAATATGTTTATGTATGATGGCAAATGTATGTTGATCTCTGTGAATGAACAGCTCGTTTCCCCCAGAAAACCTAAGATATTTTAGTTTGTTTTGTAGTGAAACTGTAAGATTGTGTACAGTAAGATTAAGACCCAATGCTATATAGGGGGTCGGTATATATATATACAGTTCAGTGGTCCAATGGTCTAACACCTCCCGTAGTCGTAGCGAGAGGAGAACAGACACAGAGACTGGATCGAAAACTGGTGAACAAAGACGTGGAGAGCCCTTTGATCATAATATCGACGAACTGGTACGCCGATGGTATATGGAGCACTCAAACCTGTTATAGTATGACCTTGTCACGGACAAAATGAATGTCGATCTCTATGTGCTTCGTGCGTCGATGATGAACCGGGTTAGTGATCATGTAGATAGTACTGACGTTGTCGCAGTAGACGATGGTCGTAGAGGAGAGAGGTGCACGGAGCTCCTAGAGAAGCTGGCGAAGCCAGCAACACTCGGCGACGGCGTGGGCGACGGCGCGGTACTCGGCTTCGGCGCTGAACAGAGACACTGTAGTCTGGCGTTTTGAGGACCAGGAGACTAGAGTGTCGCCGAGGAAGACGCAGTAGCCGGACATGGAGCGTCGAGAGTCGGAGCAGTTTGCCCAGTCCATGTCGAAGTACACGGTGAGTGAGTCGATGGGGCTGGAGCTGAGGTGTAATCCGCTGAAGAGTGTACTCTTCATGTAGTGAAGGATGCGCTTGAGCAATGCGAGATGAGGTTCGCACGGAGCATGCATGAAAAAGCACGCTTGCTGGACGGCGTAAGTGAGGTCGGGCCGTATGAGAGTGAGGTATTAGAGAGCCCTAGCAAGACTACGATATTGAGAAGGATCGGCGATGAGTGAGTCATCGGCAGTGGAGAGTTTTGCTCGAGTGTCGACCAGAGTGGCCGTGGGGTGACATTTGGCCATGCTCGCACGCTAGAGAAGATCGATGGCGTACTGGCGCTAGGAAAGGAAGAGCCCGTGAGAAGAACGGGTGACAGAGATGCCAAGAAAGTAATGGAGAGGACCGTGGACGGTCATGGCGAACTCGGAGTGGAGTCGAGCCATGATCTGGTGTAGGAGGGACATCGAGGACGCTATAAGAACAATGTCGTCGACGTATAGAAGTAGATAGGCGGTGGCATTGCCGATGTAAAGAGTAAAGAGGGAGCTATCGGACACGGAGGCCACAAAGCCAATGTGTCAAAGGTAGACAGCAAAGCGATGGTATCAGACCCGAAGAGCTTATTTGAGGCCGTAGAGAGAGCACTGAAGGAGGCAGACATCGTCGAGACGAGAGAGGTCGACGAAGCCTGGAGGCTACTGGTAGTAGACCGTTTCCGTCAGATGACCGTGAAGAAAGGCGTTTCTTCACGTCAAGCTGGTGGATCGGTCAAGAGTGCGAGGCAGCCAAGATGAGAACAACCCGGATGGTGGCGGATTTGACAATAGGATTAAAAGTCTCGTCGTAATCGACACGGGGACGTTGGAAGAAATCCCGAACTATCCAGCGTGCCTTGTGATGGGCAAGTGAGCCATCGGCGTGAAACTTGTACTTAAAGATCCACTTACCGGTCACAACGTTGGTGCCGGGAGGACGAGGGACGAGGAGCAGGTCTCGTTGTCCATGAGGGCCTTGTACTCGTTGGCCATGGTCACGTGCCACTGAGGATCGGCCAGGGCGGAACGAGAAGTCGTCGGGATAGGCGAGATAGAACAGTGGACGGCGAAGAGTCCGTAGCGCTTGATAGGACGGAGAGACCCGGTTTGTGATCGGATAACCATGTGAGATGTAGAGGGGACGGGAGCCGATGGAAGCGTGATAGGTGTGGGGAGGACTGTTTGGGGAGGGGCGTCATCGGCTTGGGATCGGTGGCTGTATGTGAGAAGAAAGGGCGGCACTAGATTGGCCTGAGCTAATGGGGTTGGATGGGCCGATTGGTTTGGTCGGTCCGATAGAGATGGAGCAGCTGATAGAGAGGAGGGAGCCGATGAAGGTGGATGGACCGATGGGTAATTAGGAGCCGATGAGGGCTGAGGAGCCAATGGGGGTGAGGTGTCTGATGAAAAGGAGACATGATCGGTCGAAGCCGATAAGAGTGGTGGGGCCGATGGGGGTCCGATAGGAGTGACATCAAACCGAAGAGTAGTGGGATAGCTGAGCAGTAAGTCTTCAAGAGCGGCTGATGAGGGGGCCGGAGGGGAGATCGGTGGAGGAGACCGGGAGGGCACGGTGTTCGTAAGGAGGAAGTCGAGATCGCTAGATGAGGATCTCGGATTAAGCAGACCGAAGAGAAAGCATGTCTCGTCAAAAACGACATGATGAGAGACGACAACTCGGCGGGTAGAGAGATCGAGACATCGGTATCTCTTGTGAGATGAGGGATATCCGAGGAGAATGCAGGCGGTGGAGCGGGGAGCAAGTTTGTGAGGAGCAGTGGCGATGAAATTTGGATAGCAGAGGCGCCTAAAAACACGTAGGTGGGAGTAGTCAGGCACCGTGCGGTACAAAAGAGTGTATGGAACATTATGGTGAACGGAGGAGCATGATCGCCAATTGAGAAGATAAGTCATAGTGGTTAGTGCTTCAGCTCAGTAAGTTACAGGTAGGTGGGCATGAAGCAGCATTGTACGACTTATGTTGTTAAGTGTGCGAAGTAGGTGTTCGGTCTTGCCGTTCTGGGGAGAGGTGTAGGGGCAGGAGAGGCGTAGATGGATGCCCTTGAATGTGAGGTAGGTTTGAACAGTACAGTTGATAAACTTTGTACCGTTATTGGCTTATAGAGCTTTAATGGGGAGATTAAACTGGTTAGAAACATAGTTTATGAAGTTAGTTAGGTGGGAGGCGACCTCGGATTTGCTGGTGAGTGGAAAAGTCCAGCAATAGTGTGTGTAATCATGAAGTATTACAAGATAATACTGATTACCAGAGATACTTTTAACCGAAGAAATCCATACATCACAGTGTATTAGCTCAAACGGTCGTGAGGTACAAGATAGAGAATTCAAAAATGGCAGTCGCACATATTTGCTAAGTTGACACGAGTGGCAAATGGTAGAGCTGCTGTGGGTACACTGGATGGTGGAGAGGGCAACGCTGGCATGTGGAGTGGACAGTGCAGTGGGGATGGTGTAAAGGTCACCGCCACTATTGCAGCGAAGGATCTGTCGCCGGGTTGGGATATCCTTCATAGAGAAATCAGAAGCGTTAAATTCGATTGAGCAATTGTTATCTCATGTGAATTGGCGAACAGATACGAGATTGTAAATAAGGGAGAGTACAATGAGGACATTGCGAAGTGGAAGGTTAGTGATGGGTGTGGACAGAAAGAAGTCACCACGGCATTGGATAGGAAGAGAGTGGCCATTACTGATGGTGACAAAGGGATAGGAGGAGGGATGACAAGAGCGAAGTATATCAGCCGATGACGCTATGTGGGAGGACGCACAAGAGTCTAGCACCTAAGGGTGCCGAGGATGGAGCATCATCTGGTTGAGGATGTCGACGAGGCCAGCCTGGTTCCAGGAAGGAACCGACTAGGTAGGTGGTGGCGGTAGCATCAGCTGAGGCGGCAGGATGGGAGTTGATGCTAGGTGGGCCTGAGGATGGGTGCTGAGAACCCCTGGTTGCCAGCCGATGGAACTGCGCAGCTAGGGCTGGAGTGCCTAGGGGTTGTTGCAGAGCCACGGACCCGTGGGACCGGTAGGCTGGGCAGGGATTAAAGCAGGTCACGATTGCATCGAACCATGCCAGTTCTTACCCTTGCCTTTGCCCTTGTCTTTGCCAATGCCACCGGTGCGGGCTACGTTGCCATGGTTAGGGCCATGGCCGCTAGAGCCGCGAGAGGGGGTGGCAGCACAGGATGCTCGGTAGCCATGATTGGCTGCGGCGAGGAGAGCTATGTTGGCCTCGGTCTTCTCGTCGTTGGCCAGACGGAGTTCTTTGAGAACTAGCATGTCATGGCCCTGGGCAAACGACGGAAGGGGTGTGGAGTTGGCGATGTCGTCGACGGTGTTGGAGAAGTGTAGGTTTAGGCCTCGCAGGAGGGCAAGGACAAGTTGGGAGTCGGCCACAGGGTGACCGACATCCCGGAAAACGGCAGCCTTTACTTTAAGGCGCTGGCAGTACGAAGAGACAGAAGAGTCTCCTTATACCATGGAGTGAAACTTGTTAAGTAAGAAGATGGTGCACGACTGCTTGTTGGCGAGGAAGATCCCCTCGATAACCACTCAGAGATCCTAGGCGATGGGGTCAGTGTCTTCCATGGCGAGGTCGAGGAGAGAGTCATCGACCGAGCCAAGCAGCCAGCTGCGCACGTAGCACTCGACGATGTCCCACTGAGGGTCATCGGGTCAAGGTGGAGCGGAGCCATCGATGTGTGACCGAAGGCCAAACTTTTCAATGAGGGATTTAAAGAAAAATACTTATTTGGAATAGTTGGCGTTGAGGTCAAGAGAGATGGGAACGTGAGATTTCATGTTCATAGCGGCGTAGAATGGTGAGAAGATTGGCGAGGTAGTGCCCGAGGTGTGGTCTGGGGCGCCGAGGGCCAGAGTAGATTCGGCGACTAGGAGAGTGTCGAAGCTAAGGGCTGACTCGGTGGCCATGACAAGAGAGGAACAGGGGCAAGAAGCCGATGAGAGTAAGAGGCCGATGGGAAGGAGCCGATCAGGAAAGTGATTGGCCGATGAGGAGTGAGCCGATGAGAAGGAAGGGTGGGCCAACCAGTCGATGGGGAGTGGTTGGCCGATGAAGGGTAGGCAGCAGAGTAGTTGAGGGAAAGGTGGGTGGTAGAATAGGTAGGTCAGAGAGTAGATGGGTCACGGATGTGCGAAGATTCACGTCCGTGAAGAGAAGTTTCACGTCCTTTGACTCTTGGAGGCAAAGGAGTGGAGCGGACGCGAAAACTCGGAGAGGGGCCGGACGCGAAGAAAGGAGGTTCGCGTCCGGGAGGCAGAGATTCGTGTTCGTGGACACGTCAGAGTGGCTCGGACGCGAGTGGAGAAGGTTCGCGTCCGGGAGCAGTTGAGCGCGTCGAAAAAGCGAGAACCGAGAGAGGGTCCAGCCGATGGAGGGCGGACGAGTCCAGCCGATGGAGACGACGAGCGCAAAGGTGCGCTGACGTCGAAGGAGAAAAGATGCACGGGCAAGAAAAAGGGCGAAGACGGGTGTTAGTCGAGACGAGGAGGCGGATGGAGACCATCGCCTCGTTGTGTGGAGGAGCAAGGGATGGGAGAGGGTGGTGGAAAAAAAGAAAGGAAGACGTCTGCGGAGGAGATGGGAAGAAGAAGGAGCCGAGACGAGAGAGCGAAGAGGAAATACCGAGAAGAAAGTCGGCGACGGGGAGAAAACGTCGGCTCGCCGATGGGAGGATGCTAGCGCGCTGGAAATGTCTAGACCTACTCTGATACTATATAGGAATGTATACAGTGAGACTAAGACCTAAACGTTATACAGGAGGGTCGGGTCTGTATATATATACAGTTCAGTGGTCCAATAGTCTAATAGGAACTATTTGGTATGTCTGCCAGTCTGGTCCAGTGAATCAGGTTACTGTCACCGATGAGGATAGGAAGGGAACTCAAATTTATGAATGATTCTGTGCAAAATTTGAAGATATAGGATAAGAATGAAGCTCTGTTCAGGAGATAAACCCCGCCCCCCCCCCCCCCCCCCCGAATTTATTTTTGGACCATTGACCTATGAAACTAACAAACAGAGGATATTGTGTAAAATCAACTTCTAAATTAGTGTCTAAAACTCTAAAACTTGTGTCAATGTGCGGTAACACGTAACACTGATAAAACGACAGCACAATATGTTAGCTAGAGATATCAACACTGCACAATTGGAAGACAAAACTACTGCTTATTTCTTGTTTGCTCATGTCATGGACCTAAATATCTACATGCTCACAACCATTATAGAGATTATAGAAGGCCAAGGCACTACATCAGGTGTAACTACAAGCACTTTGGATAAACTTAATCGGCTTGGAGCTACCAGAATCGATAACAACCGGGCATTTCACACGCTTTGTGTGTGTCACCCTCACAAGCTTACCAATCACATACCCTCTAGTTCTAACTGCCAAGTTTAGAGTCAATGGCACTGCGCCTCCAGCATTCGACAAAGCGAGTGTTGCCCCAGCTCCATAGAGGGGGATCTTCTCACCGTGAACGATCGCCGAGGCGACATGATGGCTTGACCTTGGCTGGTAGAACTTCTCCAACTGCAGAATGAATTAGAAGGTAGCTGTAGTTCTTATGGAACAAAAATTGCAGAAGGGAAATGCCGGTGCCGAAGGTGCTCACCTGACCGTTAGCGATTGCAATTTCCAAGAACATGATCCGAATCGAAGTCGAAGAAACATGAATGCCAAACATCGTCGAAGGGTTGTGAACATTTATCTGCAGCGAGCAGTTCATTGTCACCAGCTTTGTCGGCACCCCGGTCCGGTCTGTACCTTCTCCAGCATAAAAGTTCCCCACTGTCAAGCTCTGAGAAAACACAAAACAATCTCTTGGTATAATGTTACCAGAAGCAGATAAAAAGATCAGTAATTTAACAAGTTCAAAAACCATTACAAACTAGTTATGAATTTGTGTTCTTGATGCACCGGCCGAAGACGCATATCGAACATATATAATTTGGATCAAATTCAGTTATCTCCTGGACAGAGTTTCATTCTAATTTAACAAGTTTAGTAACCATTACATACTAATTATATAACAAGTTCAAAAATCATTACAAACTAATTATATACCTTGACAAGAACTCCAGGTTTGTAATGCCGAGCAATTCCCCAGACAATCAGGCACGCCAGGGTGAACGCTAGAACAAGAAGCGAAAACCGGAAGGCGAGGACGCAGCACCTTGATGGCTCATAGCCATCATGGAACTCATCATACACGCCTTCCTCCTCCTCGTCGATGATCGCGTCGACGTCGCGCCACCCCCTGGTGCTCATCCGCCTCCGGCCGCCGCCGCCGCCGCCCCTGCTCCTCCCTGACGCCGACCGGAGGTTGCCGGAGAAGCGGCTGGCCGAGGAGACCCTGGAGTGGCGGCCGAAGGAGGAGTGGTGCGACGGCGAGTCGAGCGGACTGTTGTTGTACACAGGCGTGGCCTGCGTCGAGGATGACTTGTCGCCGTCGTCGTGGGAGTCGCGCGACGGGCTCTGGACGTAGTACGCCGGCGCCTTCGGCGACCGCGACGGCGACGACGTCGCGAGGCTCGTCATGTCGGACTCCGACGTCACCGGCTTCATCCTTGGATGTCAAGCTTCGCCGTCCAGCTGCTGAACTCTGGTCTAATCGAGTTTAGTTCTTCCTGAAATTGACCTGCAATTACCAGAAGCATCGGAAGATGACAACTCGAACTTATCTGAAGAAAAAGCAAATATTTTTACCATGATTTGTAGCACAAGGGATAAGATTAATTCAGGCAATGTTACTTTTCAGTTTCAAACCTACTTTTGTCTGAATGTATGAAACAGTTGTGTACAAGACTCAACTGAAAAAACAAACTTACATCTCTAGTCAAAAAGCGGTTCATCCTAGAAAGATCAGAGAAAGAGAGAAAACCCATAAGAAAAGCAACTGCAAGTATACACGCATTTTTGTCCATGAAGACAAAAGGCACATGGATTGAAGGAGTGCATCAGAATGTAGCCTAAAATTGTGTTTGGAAAATGAGAAAAAAGAACAAGAACAAAGAAATCCAAAACCGGGAGGGACAGCTATGGAGTGTACTGTACCTTGCACTGGCAGATCTCATCAAAAGTCCCAACTTTCTCCACCAAAGTTGCCACCAGGACACGAACAGTTCCAAGATTTCCGCTGGATCAAAGAACTGCAAGCATGAGTCCCGAGAAGAACCCGGCAAGGGACACATAGGACTCGTACATCGGATTTCGCAAATAGAAAAAGGAGCAGAACAGGGTGAACTTTTGCGTTGAAAATGCTGTCTGAAAGGGGGACCATGCCACGTGTAGCACCAGCTCAACTGTGACAGAAAGGTGGCACCGCTACCACCGATGAAGAATGCTTTAATCTTGCCAAGTGTCACCACGACCGGACCTTCCCCCCGGCAATTCTGTTTGTATAGTAGAAACAAACTGGGTGCTTTTTTTCTAATTTTTTTCCTAGGGAAAATTTAGTGGGAAGTGAAAAAAAAAAACAATGTTCATCCGCATTCGCAACCTGATCTGATAAAAGCACCTCGAGCTGTATATGTATACGGCGATCATCAAAAGGTGAAAGAATGGAGAGAGAAAGATCAACCCAGTTTCAGAAAACGATCGGATTCCGAAGGAAAAAAGATAGTAACAGTTGGGAGCTGTAGACAGAATCGATGTCCATTACGATCGAGGATTGTACTAAACCTGAGTGCGGTCAAGCCATCCAGCCCCGACGACGGAATCATCTCTTCCTCCCCGCGCTCGCTTCGCTTTGATGATGGAATTGGGGCGCATCGAATCGAATGGAATCCATGCACCCAAAAGAAACGGCAGGAATGCAATCGACGCCCCTCTCGGCGCCGCGCGAGAGGAACCCAAGCAGAAGACGGAGAGAAGGGCGGGGGAAGACGACGACGCTTGCCTCTTCTTCTTCTCCACCGCACCGCGCAGGTAGCTGCCAAACCCGGCGGCGAGGGGAACAGGCAGGAGCCAGCCGAGAGAGACACGGCAGACAACCTCGTGCCGTGCGGTGCGCTCCCCTCGCGGCTGCACACCGCATCCCGCAACCGGCTCTCCCGGGCCCCGCCTTTTGACCATGCAACGCGTCGCCGCGTCAGCGTGCAACCCAGCCCACGCACACGAGACATTGGAGAAACACACGAGCCACGAGATATGGCGACCTCACATCTTTCTCTCCTACCGTGTTGCTTATTCAAACAAAGGGGCTGCAACGTTTCAGGTTTTATCTAACCTAATCTGATCTAACCTACTTAAAAAATCCGTATCTTTCCGTTCGTCGCATGTTTCTTCGTCCGTCTGCGCGATCGGGGACACCGGAGCCCAGCTCTTCCGCCTGCCGTGTCTAAATATTTTTGTGGTGATTAAAACCAACGCTCATAACAAACATTACAAGGCGTAATTAATAGATGATCACTAAGAAATCTACCGGTAGTTTTAGAAACCCTCGCTCTGATAATTTCTATGCGGTTGCTTAGATGAGTAGGGTCGTGGAATCTGGAATGAGAAATTTTGACGTTTGCAAATATACATATTTTATAACTAGCAAAAATATTCGTACGTTGATTACAAATCTAGCTATGTACAACCTAATTTTATTTTAAGGTGATGTCAATATATATCTTATAATCATCTACGTGGGTGGATTCACAGCAGAAAATAATCATGCCTCGAGCAGAGTGAGCGTCTTCCTTTGTGCGGCAATGGAAGCTTCAATTCAATATGTGGTTGAGACATCGTTTTGTTTGGCTGCTTCTCCGCCGGTGCAGGGTGCTTCCTCCTCTCCTACCGTACAATTTCCATTTCTCGTTTTGCCATTGTTTTTCTACTTTTGATAATATTCATTCGGATTTTTTTTCTGCAAGATGTCAGATTTTCATCAATCGTGCCTACGTATGTGTAATTAAAGTTTTTTCCCTCGTTACAAAGTACAGGCATTTTAGTAGTTTTATCAATAATGTGTACGTACTTACATTATACGACCGTGTTAAATTCCGTAGTGCACGAGCAGTACGAAATGATTATTTATTAATATATATATATATATACATATATATATATATCTTGCACTTCTGCTATATGAATATTATTCGAAGTAATAAAAAACAAAATTACATGATTATTATTCAAACTAATGAAAAAGGAAAACTCAAACAGGGGAATTTCCACTTTATTCATTACCAAACCGTTGCCAAATATGCTCGGCTAAATCCTTCTTAAGTTCAATATGCTGTAGCTGAGCACGGACAGCGGAATTTCTACGCAATACATTAGTGCAGGGAATGTCAAGATTGCTCTGTACTTCGGGAGGTAAAACAATGGAGGTCCTACAGTTTCATTCAAGTCCAAAAGAGTTAAAACCATTTCTTTTTTTGTCTTCAACTATGTTGTTGTGAAGTATAACACAAGATTTCATGATTTTTGCGATCAATATTTATTTCTAAAACCGTGCTAGAAGACGTGCGACGTTAAAACAAGATTGTAGTACACCAAAAGTTCTCTTAACATCCTTCCTTGCCCCTCTTGATACTTTGCAAATAATTATGTTATATATCCGAGGGAGAGGAGAGGTATAGTCGTTACAAAAACTATTCATTCAGGGTAAATTTCATCAGCAAGATAGTAACATCAATCATATTGTCTACCATTAACAATGAAATGCACTCTTGGAGTCTTCTCTTTCAACTCTTCAACAAATGACAGTGACTAATTTGGTACGTTTATATTATTGTTGGATTCAATAACACCAAAAAAAATCATGAAATATCTATAAATCTTACAAAGCAACGGCTAAGGACACCAAGATCACCATGGGTATATTGGCCTCTCTATTCTACTAATAATTGTCTCCTTGTCAATACATACGGTCAATGCTACTTAGTATATTAGGGACCACAAGACTCACCAACTTGAAGTAAACGCTCCACCTCATCACAAGGAGTGTCACAAATATTCCCCACCAAATATTTCTATCACCCTCGTGCAAACATATCCAAACATTCTAATGATATGCTTGGAGCGATCTTTACTGCCTAATCAAGTTTGTCAACAAGAGTGTCATATACTAACATACAAATGGCTACGCTACACTTCTGTAGCGGTGAGTGTAAAATAGAGACTCCACTTGTCTATAGCACTAACTATTTGTAAGAACAAGGATTTTTTTTTCATTCGAAACCTTCTACGGAATATCTTGTCAACATACAGAGGATATTTAGAAAAGTAATCATGTACGATTTCTTATGAGCAGCCTCATGATCCCTATCTATATACCTTTTTGAACCACTTCTGTATTTACAACCTTGACCTAGCAACTTAGCCTTCAGCCTTGCACAAATCTGCACACCAATTCTATTAAAGACTTCTTCCTCGACGATGAAGTCTTCTAAAGTGTTAGAGCATCACTATCTTAAAATGAATCCCAATCCTAATATTTTCATACCTTAAATTCTTATAGACATTGAAAAAAGATCTAGGAGATTAAATTTTGGATATCTCTTGACCATGCTTTTACTTCTTTCACGATACAACCCACCAGTTGACACTCTCCCTAATATGACAACACACTCTACCTAAAATGATAATACAATTTCATTTCTCTACTACTTTAAAAACGGAGTCATCGTTCTCCTTTCTCACCATCGTAGTTCTCTCACGTAAAAAACTGTCTCCCTAGAAAATTGCTCCATAAAAAAAATCAGTGTTTTCATGCAAACCGGTGCAAACCGAAAAATCAATATACCGGATAGAAAAAAATTAAACCGTATAGTTCTAATTGTAGAATGTGTAGCAGTCATAGCGAGAGGGGACGGACACAGATACTGTACCGAAAACTGGTGAACAAAGACGTAGACAGGCCTTTAGTCATTATATCGGCAAACTGATGTGCCGATGATACATGAAGCACCCGAACCTGTCCTAATGCGATCTTATCACGGACAAAATGGATATCGATCTTGATTTGCTTGGTGCGTCGGTGATGGACCGGGTTAGCGGTCATATAGACGGCACTGACATTATCGCAGTAGACGACGGTCGCGGTAGAGAGGGGTGCACGGAGCTTTTAGAGAAACTGGCGAAGCCAGCAGCACTCGGCGACGCCCCACTGATAATCATCGGGGCGAGTTGGAACAGAGCCATCAATATGGGACCGGAGGCCGAATTTTCCACAGAGAGATTTGAAGAAGAAAACCCACTTAGAATAACTGGCGTTAAGGTCAAGGGAGATAAGAACGTGAGATTTCACGTTCACAGCAGCGTAAGGAGGGGAGAAGATCGACGAGGTGATGCCCGAGGTGTGGTCTGAGGCACCGAGGACCGGAGCAGACTCGGCGACTGGGAGAGTGCCGGAGCTGAGAGCGGACTCGGTGGCCATGACGGAAGAACGGGAGCAAAGAGCTGATGGGAGAAAGAAGCCGATGGGAGGGAGAAGCCGATGAGAGGACGAATCGGCCGATCAAGGATGTGAGAAGCCGATGGGAAGTGGGTCGGCCAGCCGATGAGGAGTGATTGGGCGATGGGGAGTAGGCAGTGAAGTAGGTGAGGAAAAGGTGGTGACAGAGTGGGTGGATCAGAGAGTAGTTGGGTCATGGACGTGTGAAGATTCATGTCCGTGAAGAAAAGATTCACGTTCGTAGACTCGTGGAGGCCAAGAAGTGGGGCGGACGCGAAAAAGGCAGGGAGTGGCCGGACGTGAAGAGAATATGTTCGCGTCTAGGAGGCAGGGATTCGTGTCCGTGGACACGTGGACACGTTGGACTGGCTCGGATGTGAGGGGAAAATGTTCGCGTCCGAGAGCCGTTGAGCGTGTCGGAAAAGGCGAGAGAGGGTTCCAGCTGATGGAGGGCTGGATAAGTCCAGCCGATGGGAGGGCGGACGAGTTCAGCCGATGGAGACGACGAGTGCGGAGGTGTGCCGGCGTCAGAGAAGGAGAGATGCACGAAGCAAGAAGAAGAGCGGAGACGGGTGCAAGGCGAGACGAGGAGACGGATTGAGACCATCACCTGGTCGCGCGGAGGTGGGCCAGAGAAAAGAAGGTGACTACGGGAGAGACGGGGAGAAGAAGAAACAGAGGCGAGAGAGCGAGGAGAGTACCGGAAAGAGGGTCGGCGACGGGAAGAAGACGTCGGTGACGGGAAGAAGACGTCGACGATGAAGAGGAAAGGGTCAGCTCGTCGGAGGGAGAAGCTAGCGCGCCAGAGATATCTAGACTTGCTCTGATACCATATAGAATGTGTACAGTAACTAAGATCCCGAGCGTATACAAGACGAGTCGGGTATATATACAGCTCAGGTCACTGCTCTGTCTAACACTAATCCCATTACAAATTACGGGTATGCCACTAGTTTCAACAAAAACATTTCTCATTTCCACTGACAAATAATTTTTTATTACTGGATCCCAGACTATGTTCACAAATTTCACATCCTGAAACACATATTCAGATATACATGACGCACCAACGAAACCACGACTTGTCGATTTGTCCTTGCTTTCAATCAAATCAGAATTCAGTCACACCACGGCTTGCCGGAGACATGCGCCTCCAGGTTCCCAAGAACCAGGTCGGCCATGGCCTTGCGCGTCTCGTGCGTCGCAGTGCCCACATGCGGCACCAGCACGACGTAGTCCAGCGCGAACAGCGCCTCGGGCACGTTGGGCTCGTCCTCGAACACGTCCAGCCCGGCACCGCCGAGCCGGCCATCGCCGAGCGCCGCCACCAGCTCTGCCTCGTCGACGTGCGGGCCCCGATCAATGTTGATGAGCACGCCCTTGTGCCCCAGGGCCTCCATCACCTCCCGGTTCACGATGTGCCGGGTGTGCTCGTTCAGCGGGCACGCCACCACCAGCACGTCACTGTTCGCCGCAAGCCCGTTCAGTGTGGCTGCTTCGTTCTCTGGTAGTAGTTGACGGGGCGGTCGAAGGCCTCCACTCGCTTGGCGACGGCGAGCCCGATCATGCCCAGCCTGATGATGCCAACTCTCTTGCCACTGAACTGCAAAAGGAGCAAAAAAAAAACTCTATCAGAAAATCATCATGTTGACCAAACTGATCCATTTACCTAAACAAAGATAATTTTAGATAATTTTATAAACAAGAAGTTAAGAAAGCGAATAGAGCAATAACAAAACTGTGAAGGGTAGTGCAGGCTCTGACAAAATGGAAAGTGTAAGCAGGAGAAACAGAAGATACGCGAATATATCCGAAGACAAGTGGTGCATCACTCAAGGACTGGCATAGAACTGAGATATATTATTACAAGTTCAGTATGTGCTACTCTTAAAATAGCATTGCATTTACATGCTTTTTGCAATGAGAGAAAAAAAACCAATATATGAAATCCCCCATATATTTATCCTAAATATATTGTTGTTGAATGGTGAATATGTCAGCACTAAAATTGCATAGACTAACCACTACTCTAAAATTAAAACCTGTCAACAGGTGCTCTAGGCCTCTAATCAAAACCTTGAAATTCAAGAAAATGAAAGTACTATTCTAAAATACCCCTTTCTGTGCGTACACTACTGTGTTGCATCGATCTAAAATAAATGAAGAATATCCTTGCAAATGAAAGCTGCATGAACGTGGTTGCAAAACAAAGCAAGGCTCTCATACATACATTACAAGATTGGACTCTGTTGTGCTGCTTGGTTCATCACCTTCACTTGTCCTTCGATCCTCCTCGGCACCTCGTTCCTTGGTCAATTGCTTTCTCGATGTGACAGTAGTGCGCAATAGGTGGTGGCATAGGCGGCAGTCGATCAAGACTCAAGCGCAGAGTAAATAGTGTCACGTTGGCATGATAATAGGCGATAGTACAGCGAGCCGAGTGTACGATGGTATAGTGCATAGGAGGCACAACGCCAAGATGGCGGCGACAGTGGCTAGGGTGGAGTCGTGGAACATGGAGACTTAGAGTGGATTAGGGTTAACTTAACAAAAGTGGGGAGATACGAATTTTAGATTGTGGACTAATAACTTAGAAGTGCTGATGGGCTATAAGGCCAAGTCGACCAATCCTATGTTTTTATATACTTCAAGAGTCCGGGTCCTCGAGGAGGATGAGCAAATAAAAAAATCGGTCTTTTTGAGTAGCTAACCAAAATAAAAACCAATGACCGAAACTTCGGGTGCTTTGGGTTTGGTCATAGTTTTTCGGTCTCGATTTTTTCTGCCTAACTCTAGTGGTCTCGTACATCGGTTCATCGCTAGAGGAGAGAGGGAGGTGGACAGGGAAGAGCCATGAGCATCGCCGGATCTGTTTATCACCGCATCAAGCTACTGCCAGACCTTGCCACTACCACGACAAGCTTGTCGCCCCTGTTGGGAGTGGTCTTGTGCACCAATTCATTGCTATAGGGCAGAGGGAGGCGGATGGTGCTAAGCGACGAGCGATCATCTCCACTGTTGCTAGATCCATGCTCTCTTGCCTCCATCGTCATTGGATTTGCGTCGTCTGCCTCTTTGCTTGGACGTGGCTAGATCCGCCATGCTTGTCTACCCTCGCCGCCTGATCTACCGAAACCTTTATTGGAGAAAGAAGCTCTAGCTGAATCCCAAAGCAGTGCCCAATATCAGTAGGAGCGACGCTAAGCTCTGCCACCAAGAAGAGCTCCTGTTTGTCAAGAGTGAAAGAGAGCGCGCACTACAGCTCTACAAGAATCAAGATGGTTAAGAATGATGGTGTTTTTATTAAATATATGTAATTATAATTACAAACGAACATCATTGGTATAATTATAAATACCTAAATTTTAAAAAAGGCAATTTTTTAATAGCATAAATCCAATTAAAATAAAATTTGTCAACTGCTCACCATGACCTTCACAAATCTCGTACTCCACTACTTTTTTTTATAAAAAAGCATTTTGATGAATTGCTCACTTTGTATTAAAGGTCTTAAATTTAAATTTAGATGCACCATCAAGTGCCAGTTAAGAAATGAAAAAAAATGTGCTTGCTCTTTTCATTCATAAGTTCCTCAACATTGTTTATTTTTCTATTACTTTTTTTCTTAACGCACGGAAGAGCTACGTATCATTATATTAAGAAAAAAAATCTAAAAGACTATAACAAGCATATTTCTCTACTACTAAAACAGAGTCGTCTGTTCTCTCCTCCACTCCCTCCCCTCCTACGCAGCCTCGCATAAAAAGAAATTAAGGATAAAAAGTAATTAGTTTAAAAAATCATGTCCTTTAGGCCATATCTACACCCAGTCCATTTCAAGACTTATTACTATTTGTCTTTACTAATCTCATACTAGTTACTTTTTTAAAATAAAAATGCTTAAAAGTCTTAATATAGAACTACACCATCAAGTGCCAGTTAGGAAATGAAAACAAAAACTGTCCTTGCTCAATGCTATTTGCGATTCATAGATTCCTCAGCATTGTTCATTCATCGAAAGGAAAACGAAAAACGAAACATTGCTCTTTTGTCTATTCATGCCTTCATGCCTTGTGCACAAATTACAACAGTTTCTTGGTGAAGACAAAACTCCATCACTTCCTTAGGCAATTCTCTAGATCATTGCACATTTACAAATGTGAAATGTAACACGAAATAGATACAAACTGAAAGCTGGAATGCATGAGATGTGCAAGCCAAGTGGTGATTGGAGAACAAGGCTAAAAATTCTTCAAGAATGCAAGAAACACCTGTGCTTCATTTTCCCAGGTCAATGTACCCACATGTCCAGCGCAGCTTCCAAAAGGAGCACTGAAAGAATGCTCTCCCCAACATCTCCTATGAAGAATTGTGTTTCCTCCATGCAAATCCAATCTTCCCAGCCCATATCCCACACGCTATTGATCGATGCATTTGTGCATCTGAGATCCTTCTCCAGCTTCATGTATAGCGTGTCTTTTGTAGCACAGCCATTGTCGTCTTTGGTATAGATGCTCAGCTTTCGAGTCGCGTCGTGAATATCTGTCAGCAATGCCTCCAGTGAGAAGTATGTTGTTCTGCATTTCTGGCCCCAAATTCCAGTGTAACACAAGCTATTTTGCTGGCGATGCTTCCGCTCCAGCTGCTCTGCTGCAGTGTCCAAGTAAAGCTCATGGTTTTCCATCTGGGCCTTGGGAATACCTTTATATCGGTTAATCAGATACCCTGACTCGCCAATGCCAATGAGTTCTGCTGCCTGGGTAAGGAATGATTGGTCACTTAGGAGAAGCAAACTCATCTCGTCTTTTATTTCAACTTCATTTGTTGATACTAAGTGTGTAAATGGGTGAAAAGCATCTCCGTTAGCTGTATCAGTTCTTTCAGCAGAGCTGGTAGTCACTGAAGCTTCATAGGATTCACTCAAATCTTCCTGAATACCTGTTGTGAAAAGCTTTTTGTTTAGTGTGGAAACATCTTTTTACATTGCAAGAGAAAACATTTAAGGTTTTTAAGTGATGAAATTAATCAACTTGGACTGCTATTAGATACAGACCTGTAAATAAAGTGGAATTAATGTCTAAAATAATTAAAGCTACAGTGTAAATCAGTAACATAGGTTGTCCTAGAGTATGTGCAGTCAAACACACTTAATTTCAGCTACCAATCTGTACAATTTTATCAAGATCAAAAACATGGATTTTTTGTATAACTACATTCACTTCCCTATCTATATTTTCTGTGGTTTCTAGCAATATATAATAATAAATAATATAAACTGATGACCAAAGTAGAGTAGAACATTGTACACCATGTCAACATCGAAGACAGCAATAAATACCTACATTTAATGATGGAGAGTATGTACAAACATTCCACTTGAAAATAATCCGTAAATTCCTCACTACACGGTTTATTCCACATTTCAACAATCGATTGAAGTTCAATATTTGAAAATTTCTTACTTCACAGGCTTCAAATTGTATTAGTGACAAATAAAAATGAAGACATGTTTAGAAGAATAAAAGGAAACTCAGAGTTCCTTACCATCAATGCAAGGCTCTGTGACCCAATCAACACTTTGGCAGCTCTCATCACTAGGTGTTGCACTATGTTCTGTGGATGGACCATCAACTTGGATGAACTCTCTGTGCAGCTCATATGCCTACATTAGGAACAAAAAAAGATCCCATGATTTAAGTGATATAAATTATTTCAACTAACTGTTCCAATTCAAGGCCTGAATGATTTAATGGAAACTTCAAAAGGGAAAATAAGATAAATGCTTGTTTTTAAATCTGAGGGTACAATGCTTCAAAATAGTTTAATATTTCAGATGAATAAAATATTTACAGGCTATGCTATAATAGATGCATACCACAATGTCATCAATAGTTGACTTTTTGCGACTTCTACTGAACACTGCCTTCTCTCTCGAATTACTAGGTGTTTTACGTGCAACCAGCTTCCTTGTGTGACATGTTGAAGAGCTGCTACTTGATGCAATCATTGATTTCTTATCAGGCCTTTTCACTATGTTAGCATTAGAATGAGATGCTGATCCTGTTTTAGACTTGGTATCCTTCCTCCCTTCTCTGTTCCTATAAGTCGAATGAGGTTTTTGTTTGTCACTACTTCTCCTGCCCATTTCAGTGGCCTCTTTTATGTGTTGCTTTCCACTTGTGTGAGATACAACCTTGATATCCTTGGACGCTCTGGTTTGAGGTTGCTCAATGCCTCTTTCCCTCCTAATTGTTTTCATTGAGCCAAGCTCATTAACCACAGTAGAATCATACAGAGAAACAACACTCTTTTGGGAACAAAGAAAATTCATACCAGCATCGTTTTGATGAACCTTAGGCATCTCAATATCAAAAAGTGCCCTTGGTGAACTTACTGTCTTCATCATCTCATCTTTTTTGACGGTACTGCTATTGTGTGTAGGCAATCCATCAAGGCCCATGAGCTTTGCTACCAAGCTTGGGGATTTGGACTTCTCAGGCTGCCCTGGTGCACAAGATGGCAATGATCTTGGCGCTGCCTTCTTCTGCTCATTAGGCTTGGATAACAAAAACTTGTTTGGTGTGTAATGTGATAACTGGCTCATGGAAGCCTGCTCATCATTGGAATATACTGACAAGATGTTCTTCCTGTAAAAGCTATCCTTGATCACTCTTTTCAGCTCATCAGTAGAATTCCTTAATTCCCCATCCAATCCACAGCTGGCACTTCTAGCCACCTTCTTCTTGGCGTTTGATGCTTCCGACAGGGCTCCACGGAATCCTTTGATGTCTGGTGATTTCTCACAAACCTCTGGCCTTCTCTTATTGTTTGACACTCTCATGCTCCGCGATGCAGTTTGGAATTTCTCAAGCATCGCGAGTGAATCCTGGAGGTCCATGGCTCCTCTTAGGAGGTCCTCCGCGAAACGCCTGGAGAGCGAGGATGCCAGCAGGTAATCTTTCTGCAACATCATGGTCATATCCTCCCTGTTGCTTTGTGATGGGCTCCAATCCCGGCCTTGGCAGCCTCTACAAACCGTAGGTTGCAGTGTGACAACACAAGGCACAGCACATTGAGCTGCTTCAGGATTGCTCTCTTTTGTTTTGGAGGAAAGACTCTTTGAAAGGGATCTGCAAACCACCGACCTGAAACTGTCGTGATGCATTTCTCTTTTCTCTGGAGCAACATAAGAAAGGCAAATTGGCAAACTGAAATGGTCAGACAATAACAGCAGATACTAAACAAATTCAAGTGAGCAAATTATTTTACAGGTCAGACTGAGGAGGGAGGAAGCTTACATTATCTTGATTCTTTATAAAATAGTTTATGAAAGAGGCGTCAATTGAAGAATTTGTTTCCTTCAGGAATTGGTGTCTGCTTTATCCTGAAGCTGAAAATTACAAGAAAGCTATTCTTACAGAGGAAAATATAGAAAATTAGGACGAAGTATGGGTATGACAAGACATCATATATCCAGGTTACCTTTTGCAACAAATAGTGCAAAAAAAATGAATGTCAAGGAGAAGCAGTTGAAGTGTTTACAAGAAAACTACGAGGGTTCTCTACCTGCCCACGGAATATCCGCGCATTGACCAACTACCTACCTGGCCTTCTCTTGATTCACCAGTGCTCAAATTTCATATGGATCGTGTCAAGAATAAAGAACTGGGAGAACTCACAAGCAGTGCACTACTATTTTCTCATATAGAAAGGTGAAAAGGGAAAGGGGGAAAGTGAACCAAGATGGTGGAAGCTGGAAGGTAGTAGTTAGAGGTCATTGCTCCCATTAACTCTGGACATGAGTCCCATACTGTAAAATTCAACATGCAAATCTTAAAGCCAAACTGCCTATAACACAGTGTTCTTTAATATCTCCTCGAAGACACAGAATTCTGTAAATTTACTGTAGTCCCCAGAGAGAGAGAGAGAGAGCGCCAAAACCCCATAATTAACTAGCTAAACAAGATGGCCAAGAAACAACAACCAAGCTACACATTTCTTGAACTCTTCTGCATTCTTCTTGTTCTTATCTACCCCAAACTGAACAGTCCCAAAACCCAGAGTGGCCAAACAAACGAACCACCGAAGCACTTGCAAGGGAAGAGAGTGAAAAAGTACTTTTTTTCAGAAACAGTCTATCAGAATCTCCCCTGATTGTCAGCTTATAACCAAAAGAGAAGCCAACAACGAAGAGAAGGTAGAGGGAAACAAATGGCACCCACCTCTAGCTCCTCCTCGCAAGAATGCAACTGACGGGACAAGCCTCCCTCTCCCGGGTTCGTCTCCTGCAAGCCTGCAACTGGTTGGTCGCGCCCCCAAGATCTATGCAAGAAGAAGGCAACCAAGAAGGCTATACTATACTGTACCGCTGCTACGACTCCTAGCTACTGCACCGGCATGTGGGCTTCTGCAGTGACCTACTGCTGCCTGTACCACACTACCACGGCACAGTACTAGTGGTGACCATGAGGAGAGAGAGCTTGGTTCTGTCTTTTGACGCCGGGTGGTGACCGGTGAGCAGGGAGGAAGGGGAGGGGGACAGGTAGCCACCGGTGGTGGGCTCGTTTACTTTGACCATGCCCTCTGATGATGATTGATGAGTCACTCACTCAAGGAGGGTATGTGTGTCTGTGCAGTGGGGCCAGTGTGTCATACTCAGGCAGGTCCCATCTCTGAATTTTTTTAATTTAGATCCTTTGATTTATATTACTGAGAAATTATTACCACGAATTGTTTAATTAATTATAGGAATAAATTAAATATTTTAAGAATTGAAATAAGTTGTTTGAATAATGCAGTAGAATTTTATTTGGAAAAAACATATTTTTTAAAAGTATGGAGTAAATAAGCTGTTTTAATAATTTGGTGGATAATTTGAAATTTCATGGCCGGTAGTACAGGTTACAGGAAAAGGAGGGGATGTTAGATGTTGCCTGTTGCTCAGGATTTCTCTTGAATTGTTGGGTCAGGGCAGTTGGTTGTCTAAAACATTGATTTTTAGATTTGACGTAGGCACTTAATTTTACCCGGTTATCGTGTCCAAGGTTTTCCGGTGCTGCAATTATCATGGCACTTTTAAGATTTAGCATCCGTGCTCGTGGGCAGGCACAGTGACCACACAATCTTTAATGGCAGATGTGGGCAGCAGGACAACAACAACAGTGATCCCGGGGTGAAACGTTGTTTTTACTATAGGGAGCAGAAGGGAATGCTACAGTAATTGGCCTGTTTTAAAATATAAATAATTTTAGAATTTAAATCTTATTCTACGGTATAATAATTTCTACTTACTTATCCTATCAATTATTTCATATTTAAATTTCTTGCTATCTTTTCCCAACTTATCTTTCTACCGTCATTTATTCTATATCACTAAATTATTTTCTACTTTTATCTTAATCTTTTTTTAAATAAACTAAAAATATTTTAGAATAGTCAGTATACAGGAGTGTTCAGTTTTTCAGACTGCTTTTAGATCCAATGCGTCACCAAACCAATCCAAGGTGACAAGCATGCTAGGGACCAGAGCATGATGAGAGGAGAGTTTGTCCTAACAGCAGAGAAAAATCAGACAGACTTATTAGCGGCGGCGCCCGACCATCGTGAATCACGTTTCAGACCATCTGAACGCATGATAGTAGTACCTCTGTCTTAAAATATTATGTCTAATTTATATAAGGCTTTTGTTCTTTTTATAATTAAGATATAAAGTTTATCTTATTTGTATTAGTGCTAAACGCAAATATATTTTTTTAATTTTATAAAAATTAAAACTCAATTAATCATAGGCTAATGTCTTTCTATTTTGTGTATATTTAATTTTATCTTCATTATATTTAAACATATCCTATGTTATTATATTTTAAGATAAATAGTGTAACAGATATACTCCCATGGAACAGTATTAAGCTTGAATCTGGTCATCAGTCAGTGAGAGTATGTCCTCGTAGTCCTTCGGCAGGAGGCCCCAGGCGCATGTGCCGGCAACGCCAAGTCCGGATCGAAGCCCTGTCACCTCTGACCAGAGAGATCCCCGAGTCTCCAATTCTAATTCCGATTCCCCAACTAAACAATCCCTACTCCAGGGAAGAAGAAAAAACTGGCCTTGCCGTGTCAGTGTCACACTGCCACGGCGCATGTGCTACATACTGCTACGAGTATTTGCTCGTATAGTCGTAGTAGGCACTCACCCCGTTTTAAAAATAAAATATATAACAGCACAATACTGTATAAACATAACTTAATAATACTTATTAGATGGAAATTTTAGTAGTAGTAGGTTATATTTTATTTAATATTAGATTGATATATTTTGAGGTTTCGGTCGGCGTCGGTGCAGGCCACTCCATGCCTCCTCCGTTCTTTTGCCATTGGTTTGGAGCCTTGGACTTTGGGCCGACGTGCGGTGGCAGCGCAGGGCAGGGAAGCACATGCGCGCCGCTGCTGCCGCGATCTAACGGGGGCAGTACACGTACGTGTACGTGGTGGCGCTGAGGAGTAGTAGTGCTGCTGTGCTGGGAGTTTTC
The DNA here is from genome assembly GCA_030770085.1 of Oryza coarctata. Taxonomy (NCBI): domain Eukaryota; kingdom Viridiplantae; phylum Streptophyta; class Magnoliopsida; order Poales; family Poaceae; genus Oryza; species Oryza coarctata. The sequence goes on from CM061462.1 coordinate 5,917,875, forward strand.
GTCCACTTGGTGGTGGATTAATTTCCGTGCAATGTCCTCTGCCCCTTTTTTTATATTTGATAGCGCTAATTTTTAAAATGATTTTGATCGTCCGTCTTTTTAAATTTGATCGTTCGTTTTTGACTTTGGATATGAACCCAAATCACACACGCGCAAGTCTAGCGAACAAATACGATGAAAGGTCACCGTCTAGAATGTGTATTGGTTTGAGGGCCATGTGAGATGGATTAGAGCCATTTATGTTTTTGGAATAGGATTATCCTATCTAATCATTATCGTTGGATATAAGAGATAGGATGGTCCTAAATAGACAGACAAATAAGATCTTATAGGTATATTACTTTAGGGATTATCTCATCCTTATCCAATAAGATCCATCCCATCCTTCAATCAAACGCATGCTAAAGATATTTGCTCTATCAAGCGCATTGCCACCATTATGTGGAGGCTAGGGGTTTATATACTATCCACTGGTTACGACGATACGAATGATACATATGACGATGTTATTGGCCATAGCTTCTTAAAGAAATTGGTCCATGATCCTAACAAATTAACCATGAACCCTTTCACGTATATTGCACCAACACAACTCTTGCAGGCACTGTGCAGTGGGTGCACAGAATTAAAAAGTCATTAGATAGTCTAATGTGAATTAAGTACCCAGCGACAAATGGCAGAGTAGGTTTAGCATTGCATGATCAAAACAACACGAGATGACAAAGGGAACGAATGTGATGTTGTGGTCGACTACCAGGTGCGCTGGAGCACAAAATTGTTATACATTGGAAGTAACTTTTAGGTTATGTACGGATGTACGAATTACGGATATATATAATTATTTAATTGTGAGTATAAGGATTTTAATCTTTATAAGTGAAGTCATATAAAACTTTACATAACCACTCGTATCACTAAAGAGGACACTAATAATAGGGATCACATGCCCAATGAGACAATAACTATGACTGTCGAAGATTTTATCTTATGAAAAATGTGAATGTGAGATTTCTAAACCTCAGGTCCAGTTAGCCTAAAAAAATCAGAGTAAAATGATATAGGGCCAAGCCCAACAAGGACTTAAAAACTAGGCTCAAGCCTCATACTTTCCCAGGCCAGGTGAATTTTACTAGGTTTTTTGCTACAAAATATGGTCCTTAGCCTAACCCGATAGAAGCCTTTTTTTACACAACAGGAAAAAAAATTATGGATTGCTTTTTATTTGTAAATCTATGTTTGTATTCTTTGAGCGCACGCCCATAAAATAGTGATAATAGCAAGTTTGAAACAATTTACCTATACTTTCACTCTTGGCATATGCTGAATTTTATTATCTCACATGGAGTAATTGTAAATGAAATATTTATTCCCAGGAAAGAGAAAATACCATGGGTGAAATGTGAAAATTGTTGGCCAGAACGACACATATATTGCCACCTAAATTTCAACACTTTTCAAACATAAGCAACAGTGAAAACTCACACATAAGTCAGTCTTAATTGTTTCTACCTTTTCTCCATACGCGCAAGCAATTACCCAGTTCCAGTTGCATCGCAAAAGTTGCTTTCCCATCTATTTAATAAAGGGATTTTTACCCCGTTTCCAAATTAAAATTATCCAAACAAAGAAAAAAAGCAGTAAAACATCAACCAACGACTAGCCGACTAGCCGCTATCCAGCCGTTGGCATTCAAAAATTGCCGAAGCGGGGAGAGCGGCGACACGAAACGGACGGTCCAGATCAGGCCGATCCCACGCGGCCCATCTACCACCGTCCATTTCGCACCAAACCTCCTCTCCGCGCCCTCGCGCTCGCGTCCGTTTTGCGGAAAGCACCACGGAAAATTTATTTACGAAATAGCCGTCCGCTCCTCCTCTCCTCTTCCCCTCCCTTTCCCATCACGCTCTGAAATTCCGCCGCGCCTGATGCGCGTCGCGGCCGCCGGCGAAGCCCCCTCCTCCGTGGGCCGCCTTCTTCGAACTCTCCGGCCCCTCCCCGTACTCCCACCTCTCCGGCGGCACGGCGGCGGACTCGGCGCCGACGAGCCCCGAGACGGCTTCCGCTGCGGCGAGCTCGTCCCTGCCACCAGGTGAATACTTTGCCACTTCCTTCCCCCCCACCTCCCGCGGACAGATGCGCCTCTCTGGACAGCTCCCTTCCTCGCCGCCGCCCTCTACTCAGCCCTTAGGTCGAATCACCCCCCCCCCCCCCCCATCTCGCTCCCCGCCTCCTCCGCCTTGATGCCGTCGGGTCCCTCGTAGGGAGGTGGGGCGTCTTGCAGCCGCCATCGTGGTCGCGCGGAGGACCGGTGTCTGGTTCTGCGCGGTCGAACGTCGCAATCGCGCCGCCATAGCCATCACCGCCGTCGTTGAGAGTCTGCTAGGAGCCCTAGGATATGCAATCAACCACCTACATATACATCTGGGCGAATGATGCAATTTTTAGTTTTTACAAAAGATGTGTATAGCGAGGGGATGGTGTAGACAAACTATCAACCCCAATCTCCTTTTTTTAGATATAAGACTATACACTATCCATCTTTATAAGAAAGCCAAAGTAACATGAGGTCTACCCCAACTCCTTTTATATGAGAATTGATGTTCTTATGACAGTCAATGTCCTCTGTGCATTCCTGAATTGTTCTATTGTTACATCTTGTGACAAGATCTTCGTTCCTACATTTCTATTGCAGCTTATGATCTCTTATTCCTTGAAGTAACTCCCTGAAGGCCTCACTGAGGCTTGACAGTATAATGATTTTTACATCCCTTAGAGGTTACTGCAAAGTGAGGATTGAATGTCTTCACCCGTGATGACAAGCGATAACGGAAAGGCTCCAGAGAAGGGTGAAGAGTCTTCTGGACCTCCATCAGCTCCTCAAGAAGGTGAAATCAGCAATGAACCACAAAGGCGACGGCCGCTCAATGGGTAAAAGGCTAAGAGCTCTTCTGACTATGCTAATGTATATCGTACTAAATTTTGTTATGTTTCTTTGTCCTTGTAACTTTAGGAGGACCACTGGTCCAACTCGGCGTTCCACCAAAGGAAATTGGACCCCTGAAGAGGTATACCATATGAATGTCATCTTGTGTTTATGTTGACAAAGAGTCCTTTTCCTGTACAAATAATTAAATGGTGATTGAAAGTCCTATTTTATGTATTGTTAAGAATGATTGATTGTAACATCTAATGTGTTTACTGGCAAAGACCTGTAATTTTTTATTATGAAAAAACATTTCATTTTATATCCTGGCTCTTGTGTGGATGCTTGAGTTGGTTCATTTTGTGCTTTATTCCTACAAACGAAGTTGAATATGATAATTTACTAATTGCTAGAACCCAAGGGAGCCATGGGCAACTTTAGGTCAACGAGCGGATTGCATGTACTCTGAGGCGAATCATAAACTTCACTCTTCTACCTCGGGGTTTCCTGCTTTGTTCTATTTCTGTCATATACTCATGTGCAATTCTGTTCTAATTCTATGCTTTGTAAATTGTAACCAGCAGCATTTTGGTTCTATTTTGTATATGCCTTTTAATGCCTCAGTGATATGTGAGCCTGGGCCTATCTTATCAGCCTCTCATGCAACATTTAAAATTTCTAAGTGTTTTGTACATAAATTTTCTTGCTTACGCTGTTTAACATTGTGCATATGTGATATTCAAATGTAGGATGCCATATTGTCCAGAGCTGTTCAGACATTCAACGGGAAGAACTGGAAAAAAATAGGTACGTTCTTTCGATTGATGCATAGATGTGGAAAGCCATGCAATGATTCTATTTGGCTATTTCTTTAGTCCTTGCTCTTTATCATTGTATTTCTACTGTATCTTTTAGCTGTCATAGTTTTCTTTTTCTTGAATTTCTTTATGGTTATTTTTTGTATGCTGGAACATAGAACAAAATAAAATAGCCTTCTAAAATCCATTTCATATATCATTTTACTGATTTTATTGAGAGAGGAAATAACATAGGGGAAGCACCTTGAAAAGTTTGCCCTTTGGTATCTATTTAACACTGCATTTTATAGCCTATCATGCATATGTTAGACTCCCTTGGATTTTTTTTTAAATTTTGTGCACATTTTCTTTATGATTACATACTGTTGTATGGCAATTCATGTCAGGTTCTAACAGGAATAATATTTACATTTCACAATATTATACATGGCATATAATGGTTTTTTACCATATTGTTCTCAAGTCTACCTTTAGTGCATTTTGCTGTTTCATTAACTTACACTCTAGACATGCTATTCTGGCATTCTTTTTCCTACCCTGTTGATGATATTTCCTGTATATTGTGAAAAATCCAAGCTTTAACAGAGAACATTCTAAATTTCCAGCGGAATGTTTTCCGGATAGAACCGATGTACAATGCTTGCATAGGTGGCAAAAGGTTCTAAACCCTGAATTAGTCAAAGGACCGTGGTCCAAAGAAGTAAGCATGCTATTTGATTTATTTTCATTTCTTAAATGATACTGTATTGGTTAGTCATCTTACGCCCACAATGACATGCTCTCTTTTTCAGGAAGATGACATCATTGTTCACATGGTAAACAAACTTGGACCAAAGAAATGGTCAACCATTGCTCAAGCTTTGCCTGGACGTATAGGAAAGCAATGTCGAGAACGGTAATACCATGAAAATTACTTATTCCATTTTATTTTATTTCATCTAGCTTGCACCGAAGAAAAAAAAATGATAGAACAAGAAATTTTGTGGGGCTCAACAGGGTAGCTTCTTTGTGCTAGCAACTATTGCTTTCTTCTAGTCCTTTGTTCTGCAGATGAATTCAGGTTTTCTTTTGACATAGTTTCTCCATAGACCATATATGTTGTACAATGATGGCTGTTAAACCATGCGGTGGATTGTTAATAAAATTTATTTCAACAATGCAGTATTTTGTAACTATGCTAACTTTGTTTCTTAATATGGATGGTATTATTTTTAATTTGAGTATCATTACTATGGATTGGATGCCTTACAGATGTACCATCTAATCTGCATTTAGGTGGTACAACCATCTTAACCCTGGCATAAACAAGGAGGCATGGACACAAGAAGAGGAAATTACCCTCATGCATGCTCATGAAATGTATGGAAATAAATGGGCCGAGCTGACAAAATTTTTACCAGGAAGGTAACATTTCATTTTTACCTAAGAGCTGCTTTAAATTAATCTATGTTCTTTTCTATGAAGTGATGCATGAGAACTTTATGTTTTACTGCCATTTTGACACATCTTTTCAAGTTTAGCATTCATGCCTTCTCTAGCTGTTTATGACCTAATGCACAATGATCTATAGGTACTTTTGCTCAATTAATTCTTGTTGTTGTAAAAAAAATAAAAGAAATGCCCTCCTTTAGACTGTTGAAATCATTGGATTTTTAAAATTCTGTTTCCCTTGTCAGGCCGGACAACTCAATTAAAAATCACTGGAACAGTTCGGTAAAGAAGAAAGTCTACTCATACATGTCATCAGGTTTACTTAACCAAGTCTCGTGTCTCCCTCTAAATGAATATTCTGCAAATTGTAATTCCTCACCTGCAATGACCCAACAAAACAATGAAGATAGTGGTTGTTTTGCTGTTCGAGAGGTTGAAAATTCATCAGGGTGTAGTCAATCATCACTTGCCAAGGTTTCTTGCTCCCAAGTGAACGATACCAATGTGGCATTGGGCTGTGATTTGCAAGTAAATGCGAATGTTGACAAGAATGAAGCACATGATTCTCAATCTTCCATAGGTCACGAAGCATGCTATACTTCTGCAGAGGCCGTTGCATTTGCTATGCCTGATGTGCATTACCATGTTTCTTCCTCTAACTTTGATCCAGATCAACACTTGCAAGAGGAGTTTGCTCAAGGATTGAATTTGCACATGAGTATAGATAAAATGCAAAGTAGTCCTAATTTTGCAGACAATCAGACTACTTGTAGTACAGAAAATCATGGAGGATCTCTGGAACCATATGATGTAACAATTGAGGTGCCTATCTCTATGTTACCAAGTGATTCTGGAGCTGAGCAAAAACTACATTTCATGTCGGAGGCTGACTTCAACAATCCTAATTGTCTGAAATCTGAACTATGGCAGGATATTTCCTTACAGAGCCTTCTTTCTGGACCTGATGCAGTTGAAACTGATTCTTTTTCAAGATCAAATCACCAATCGGATGTATATTTCTCTGAAGCAGATACCGATTTTTTAGCACCACCCTACATGCTACAGACATCAAATTCTTCCAGTGTGATCGGCGCTGCTTATGACCGGAGTCCACAGATGTCAGTACCTCCATCTCTTATCTGTTCAAATGTTATGACTGATGCACCTTTTGATAATAGACCAGAGCCAAAGGAAATGCCACTTTCTCAGGCAGAAGTGGTTACCCAATCTACCAATTCTTCTGGTGATGCTGAAATGTTTGCTAACCCTGGCAGTAGCAATGGCAGACATGCTCCTTCTTCAACGATGGAAATTATACCTGAATGTGGGGACCAACAGGTTGCTAATGCGGATGAACCTGAAGTCAGTTTAGAGAATGAATCATCGCTCACACAGAGTGTGATTGGACCAGATGAAAAGCAGGACAAGGGAGCCCTCTTCTATGAACCTCCTCGTTTTCCAATCCTGGATGTTCCATTTGTCAGTTGCGATCTTGTAACCTCTGGTGATCTCCAAGAGTATAGTCCCCTTGGCATTCGGCAGTTAATGCATTCAACCATGAATGTCTGCACTCCAATGAGATTGTGGGGCTCCCCTACCCATGATGACAGCCCTGACGTTTTGCTCAAAAGTGCTGCAAAAAGCTTCATATGCACGTCATCAATACTGAAGAAACGGCACAGAGATCTCTTGTCTCCTATTCCAGATAAAAGAATCGAGAAGAAATCTGGGACTGAAAAGGATCGTGGGGTATCAGACACATCCTCCACTGGCATTCAAACATGTTGTATCAATGGCACTAAAGATGATGCACTTATAACAACAGTTTTGCGTATTGAGCGATCTGCTTCTTCTAAACCTCTGGAAAAGAAACTGGAGTTCTATGATGAAAACAAGGAAAATTTGGGCTACACAACTGAACAGGCAAAAGATGGACAGAGTGCAGGAAATGACGAACACATGGAGGAGCAGACAAGAGGGGAACGCCATTCTGCAACAAATGTAGCTACCACTTATGATGATTTGTCTGGCAATTTAGTAAGTACACGAGTTTCTGATAATATTTAGCTTGTCAGTAGTACCATATTTCTTTGAGGAGGTGGACCAATTGGAAGTGGAGTCCAGTAAGCCCAGTAAATTTAGCATTATACATCTTCAATAAACCAAGTTAATGCCCTGAGTGGTTGAGTGTAGCAAGTGCTTTTTAACCATTTTAGTATGAAATATGGCGGCTGGGCAAAATGGCAAATGAGTTTTGCCGATGATCTTATTCTTATCTATATTGTTGTTTGATGCAGCAATCTGCAGGTATTCTTATTGAGCACAGCGGCGATGATCTCGTTACCCCAGATTATGGCAAAAATGCCATGAATCAGAAGCTGAACACAAATATGAAATCTTTATCAGTCTGTAAAGAGGGAATGTGTGCTAAACCAAAGCCCACGGAACTCATCGTGGAGAAATCTTCACCATGCATAAATGTGGATTATGAATATGTGAACATGTAAGACTTACTACTCTCGAATGTTCCTTTGTTGTTTTCTATCAGATTATTTTGTTTGGTAACATTCTCAGATTATGTGAAAATTGAAGTTTTATGGAAACTGATCTCTAGTGAATGATGAGTTCCTCCTTTTCTTGATATTAGCAAGCATCAATGCATTGAATCTATACTCCTGCATGCTTCTGAAGAGTTGTGAAGTCCGCTAAACCTAAACTTAAACTAGCACTTGCAGGTTTCATGTTGAACTTAGTTCAGTGGTGTCATACTTAACTTTCCTGATATATACTTAGATACTTAATCCAGCACAAGATTTACGAATTTAATATTCATTCTTGCCTATGAAATCAGAATATCCCTTCAAGAGCTTCCTTCTTTAGACAGAAACTGAATACCATTTTTTTATCAATTGAATTATCATAAACCTTTTAGCCACCATCTTACTGGAATTAGCAGACTTTATTTCATCTGAAACGTGGAAGAACACTTGAATCCTGCCGATGAAGAATGCATTTAGGATAATACATTAGGGAATTAAATTCACTTGTTTCCAGCTATTGAAGTCTGAAGAGATTGTTAATTGATCCTTGCTCCTTCAGTTAATTTGTCATTCTGAAATTCTAAACCATTGCTCTTGTTAGACTGGCTGATACCCCAGGTATCAAAAGAGGACTAGAATCTCCTTCAGCATGGAAGTCCCCTTGGTTCGTCGATATGCAATTTCAGGTATATTTAGCTCTTTTTTAATTTTATTTTTCCTGTTCATATTGTGTCATATAGAAATCAAATGTTTAGAACAAGCATATAGTTTGTTGGACTATGCCTTGATCTAAGTGGATGAAAATATATGGGAGTACTGAGTTGTGCCTGACAAATGCTGTCACGCATTTGGGATTTTGCTTACTGTTATTTTCTTTGGTTAACTTCTTGTGCCTATATGTTCCTCCCAGGGTTCATACTTCGTCAGCCCAGCTGATAGAACTTGCGACGCACTAGGATTGGTGAAGCAGATAAATGTGCAGACTGCTGCTGCTTTGGCAGAAGCCCGTGAGGTGCTGGCAAGCGGCGGCCAATGTGATAACATAAGCTCCGATAAGGAAAACACGGAGAATCCAGATGCCAAGAAGGAACCAGGGGCAACCAAACTGCAAACAAAAGTAATGGTACGCGGTAGTGAACTGCCCTTGCGTTATATTCTTAGCCATGCAGCTCTTGCAAATCTTGGTTTGTGAGTGCCAAAATGATAGCAGTTTTTGTTCAATAATAATAATAATAAAGGATAGCAGTCGTTTTTATGCAATTGGTCACTTTTGAGCATAAATTAACATCATGAGTAATACCATTGTTTAACTGTATTATCACTATTGATCGTAATTCTTATGCTTATTTTGCAGGCTGAGGGGAGAGTCCTGGATTTCGAGTGTACCACACCTGTAAGATCGTCGGATAAAAATGACGGCAGCAGTCTGGGAAGAGATCTGAGCTCACCTATTCCTTCGTCCCATCTCCTGAAAAGTTTTCGATAGGTGGATATACCATATATGAGGACCTTGCACTTGCTGTAACAATCATTATGTCAATGTTCTTGTTCATTACCGTAAAAGGTACTGGTGCTTGTAACTGCGAGCTTACCATTTGAGCCCAGAAGCTAGCTTCCAAAAGGCAGCAGGATCCATGGGCTGTTGAAACTGTTATATTTTTGGTGTATTCCTGTTTAATGTTTCACATTCCAAGCCTCTTTCTGGGTTTGATTCAGAATCGGAAGGGGCTAGCTTGATGTTGCATCTGTACATGCTCCAGGCTTTTCACCAGAAAAGTCAGATAGATAGTAGCTGACTGTTGAGTCTACCGTATGTGAAAAGCCAGTTAGATAAGTACTTTTCTGGAGTGTAATAGCTAGAGTTCAGTTTTGTATGGTGCCAGTTTTGATACATCATTTAAGTACGTTAGCCCTCAGAAGTTTGGAACTTTGACCGTGCATAGCTGAAAGCATGGCATGAAAGCATGAAACTTGTAGCAAGGTAGTAGTCCCAGGAAAATGTGGCTGTTAACAAGGTGCCTCGACATTAATTTGGAGGTTTATATGCAGGAGCAGACCTGTGCAGAGCCTCAAGACGAGCTCTTTGGCATATGCAGGCCGCCATCACAGAAGATTTGAGCAGAACTTCAAGGGGAGTTCCCTCAAGCCAAATTTAAACTATGCAAACAGAGTGCAAATTTATACAGCGTATGCAGAGAACATTTTAATCAAGCCAGATGCAGTGATCGCGCCCCAATCCTCAGGTACATAGGCCCGGTTTCAAGAAAGAAAAAACACACAGATCAACACAAACCTAGCACTCAAAGCATGGAAAAAAACATGTGTTTCTGCTCGATCAGTCAGGCTTATGTCTCCTTTGGATATTGAAGGATTTTTCGATGATTTTCGTAAGAATTGAACTAATTATTGCTAAATTCCTGTGCTCTAAAGATACCTTAGCATTTTTTCTTATCAGGTCACAATCCAAACAAACAGAAGTAATGTCACAAAAGATACGAGTGATTTTTTCTAACCATTTACCAAATTTCAAGAGCAATTGGATCACAATGACTGTCAAACAACTAGAAGATATAATAGCTCAACTATTGTAGAATCATCACAGATGACACCATGACAGCACAGTAGTGATAATTCAAACTTCAGACTCTGAAGTTCCTAAAATTTCAAAAAGAATTTACCGGTTCATCACTGAAGTCAAAAAGGAGTACAAAAGACACATATTCATATGTAAACAATAATTATCATAAGTGCCTCTTGCAACAGCATAAACTAAGCGGGGATGTACCCCACTCCTCCATGATCCCTACCAGGCTCAATCAAACTGTACTTTCTCCAGTTCACCAATCATTTCCTCAAACTGCAGGATAACAGTAAACATATAAAGGTTTAGCAACATACACATTATTTGTAGAAGAAATACAGAAGGTAGTTGGATATCACGGCAAGGGAAAAAAATGTAATGTGGGGTATGGATACCTTTAAAATCTGTCTCAAAAAGTAATCACCATGGCGCTTGATTGGTTTGGACTCCATAACATGAATAACATCCTGCATGTTTGCATGTAGACTATATGTAAATCATAGGGTAAAACTAGCTGCATAATGGCGTATGCCAAAAATGCCTTAACGACAACTACCTCTGAGTAAGCAAAAGGATTACATGATCATAATAATAAGTCATCACATAAAAACCAGATATTCAAGAACTAGATATCAAAATCAACCATGGAATCATGCTTGAAATTGGAGAATTTGAACTGTTAAAGAAAAAGTTTTACAGCTACGCAGATCAATTTAGTAGCTGAAGGGTATCAAGACAGCAGAAAAGAGGTATTGTATATCAACACAAGAAATGGTTACCAAAAAATTCTGGTCCTCAGAGAAGGGCATTATCATGGCACGTTACCTCCTTAATGTAGAAATCAAAGTCTGCGCTGGAAACAATCTTTCCATTATTGTCAACTGCATGCATTTTGTGAGCGTATGTCATCAGGATAAACCTGTACAAATATTGAGTTAAAGTACGTCTTGGCCCTTTGAAATATTAACAAGAAAAGTTAATTATCATACAAACCTAAGTGTTTCCTCATCCACTTTCATATATTGCGCAAGTTTGGCAATGGTTATTGTTGAATACAATTTTAGGTAGCTTCTGATCCCTGAAAGTAACTGTTGTTGCTTCACTTCATAAAGGAACAACTTCAATTGAAGATGGTATGCGTCCTGTTACAAAGTAGAAAAATAAAAAAATGTAGGAAACAAGAAAGTCAAATCCTATAGAATTAGACATCCAAAATAATCAGAGACACCATTTTGTGTAATCAACAAAAGTAATTAGCCTACATTCTTACCATTTGCATGTGACAAGGCTAATTGCCTTACAGCCAGTACCCTCAGTCACAAAATATAATGACTTCTAGAATTTAAAATTTATCCTAAAGTATAACAATTTCTCTACTTACATTCTCTTCTCAACCAATCAAAGCCTTTCAACATTCAATTTCTCCACCAATCACAACCTTTCAACATTTAATTTTTCCACCTACCTTCTCTTCTCAACCAATCACAAACTACCCATTTAATTCCACATGCTTTTCTTAAGACTCGTGTCCAACCTTAAAACTCATATTTTGGGACTGAGGTAGTAAGTGATAAGAAAACATGCCTAGTTTTATGACTCCTTTAGGAACTTTAAATGTAATTTAAAGTACTAGAATGTTTTACTACAGGATAATCTACTTTGTCGAACAAGGAAGAACAATTTCATCCTAAAATTGAATGTGTAAAAGTCTGAAAAGCAACTGAAGGGCTATTTTATTTAATTGATTATTTATTTTTGGCAAAGAGTGATTTGGCCGTCAGAACTTTGGCAAAAATAATAAAATCCACAAAAAGTTGGCAAAAGGGCTTAAGTAGTAACATCCAGTAGCTGCAGTGGAAAACCAAACAGCAGGAGACAAATTTCTAATTTGACTGCAGTAACAGCTAGATAGGACATATTTATAAACCAGAAAAAACGCATTATTGTTTAACAACAAAAGCATTACCTGGTTATAATTTGTAAGTGGCTGATCCAGGGCTGGAGGTGATGGAGTAATAAACTTGGGGCATGAGTATGAAAATAGTTCATCATATGCAGCATAGGCTTCGTCATCAAACCTCTGCATCTTTGTCATTTTGTCATTATAATTTTGTTTCAGTTGCGTGCTAACATTCTCATCTATGAGGTTGTGTTGCGGGCATAAGGAGAGGCAAATTGCCAACAAGGCATACATCTGTTCATTTTTCTTCAAGATCTGGTCATACTGAGGGGACTTCTGATGGTATTACTTATACTTCAGAATATACAGCAGGATTTTGTTGAATTCCCGTATGGCTTCAACATACCTACCAGAAGAATATTGCATTAGCTAAAACAGCCACTCCCATCTGGGGCAATTTCAAGGAGAATTTAAAAACAAATTCACATAATGGGTTTTTACTGAAAAGAATGCTTAAACCATAGGTGTGGTCGTACAACATGACTCAATCTACTTAGACAAATATAGAGCTTAGAATGACACATTTCATCGCATTTCATGTTGATTAAGTATAATTTGCAAAAAGAAAATAGAAGAGCAATAAGCTATACATCTAATGCTGCAGTGTAGATTGAAATATCAGTTGGTTTCGAAGGATGAGTCAATGAACTTTAGTACCTGCGCATCATAAGGTTCGCAAAGCCATAGTGGTAGATAGCGGAGATGTGACTCCCAATCACAATGGTGTAGACCCCCTGCTGGTTAAGGTCAATTGGTGTCAAGCACTTGAGGCCAGTGCGGTAATCCCCAACGAGGCAGTGTATCCTGAGCAGCCCAATCATGCTGTAATAACCGAGTATCTTGAGCACATTGCTGCCACCCTGGTAGTCGTAGCCATCGGTGGCAGTGAACTGCTCGAGCCCTTCCTTCTCCCTCTCCAGAATCTGCGCGATCATGGACTTCTCCACCAGCGTTTGCAGGTAATTGAGAACCCCGTACACATTCCACGCCTGCCGCAATTCAGCAAACCACATTAGATTGTACGCCACAGCTATGAACATTTCGGCAAACCGGATTAGATTGTACTGCGCCGCATCTAAGAAAAAGAAAAGTAACCCAGAATCAAGAAGCAATGGGTGTGTTACTTTGTCGAACTGCTTGAGCTGGTGGAGCTCGTCGCCGGACTTGTTCTTGAGTTTAGCGCGGTACTGGCAGAAGCTCTGGAACTGGTAGACGAACTCGTCGACCATGTCCCAGAGCCACTGGTTGGGCAGCTGCATGTTGACGACGCCGTGGAGGACGACGCTGAAGAGGTCGCAGTAGTTGGCCCAGGACTCGGCGCGCTGGCCGGCGGTGAGCGGCGCGGAGGATGCCCGCGCGTAGGCGTGGCGGTACCAGAGCTCCCTGTAGAGGACGAGGAAGACGTGGTCGCCGTCGCAGTAGGGTGACACGGCCTCCGCCGACGGCCACGGCGCGTCGCGGAAGAGGCGATCGGAGAGCCGCTGGAACCCGCCCTCGCACATCTGGTGGATCTCGTACACGTTCTTGTCGCGGATGTGCCTGTACAGGTGCGCCACGAACGTTTTCACCGAGTCCGGCACGTAGTTGGGATCGTACGCCTCCCTCGCCCCCGCTCCGGGACCACCGCTGCCATCCTCCCGGTCGTAACCCGCCGCCGCCGCCATTGCTAGGGTTCGCTTCTGGTGATGCGTGGGGTGGGAGGGAGAGATATGAGGCGCGGCGCCTCGTCGCTGGGTTTTTTTGTCTCCTCCTCGATGTTTTGGCCCACGTAGATTGTGGACCGTTATGGGCTGTTGGGCCTGAGTGTTGCGGCCCCCTAAGAGGATCTATAGGCTACGTTGGATAGCGCTGAACCCGTGGTTGCACAGTGTAGCTGGATGCTGATCTATAATATTGGGTCCAACTAAGGAGGTTAGCAGGTAGAATAGTAGTACTAGCACATTTGTTAGAACGACATTGAGACAACACACTCGGTGTGCCTCGACGAGTTTAATTTGGTTTGTCTAAATCTCCTCTCCTCTCCCAATGTCGTTTCTTTGTTTCGGTGCTCAAATCTAAAAATCAGTCAAATCGATTCTAGCGGATGGAGGATTAGATGCTAGTAGTGGACCCCTTTGTCGGACTTTAGCTGCCTAGACAGGCTAGATAGGGTGGTCAGCACTTGAGGGCTGTTATCGAAGTGCTGGCCCACGCACCTCATCAACTAGTCGCTGCCTATCTCTACGAGGAATCGACATCGTTCAAACAGATATTGACGCCCGTTGTGTCCTGCAGCAGCTCGTGGGCCACCTTTGATCCCCTATAGAGTGACGACAACCTTTGAGTAGGGAAATGACACAACGTCATTTAGCGTGAAAGTAAGTGGAAACCCTTAATTTTTGCTTTGGTGGTAGGCATGCGATCGATGGAAATCGGTCAACTACATCGTGGTGTCAATGTTGCCACATAGAGACTTTGTGAATCTGTGAGCATGCCTAGTCGACCACATCCCGGACTACGCACCTGTATTTCAAGGAAGGAGCGAGAGATAGTCAAGTGTCGACAAAGGGTAGCTGGCTGTGAAAGGGAAGTAGGGCCTTCGATCAGGCGAGCCTATCAATGCGCCTCTGTAAGTATGAAAAGAAGGCTAGAAACTTCGGTCGACGAGAAGTTGGCGTCCGAGCAAGGTTCTATCAGATCCTTTTTTTGAATGTCGTCTCATCCTGAAGAAAAGGAATGACGATGACGTTAGTTGTGTCGTGCTTGCTCTTGAGGAGTACATCACAAGCTCGCCTTAAGGATTTAGGGCCTTCGTTCGACGAGCTACAACAACTGCTGTCGCCTGCTGCATCGATTGGGACGTTTACACGATGACAACACCAAAGGTACTAGTTTAATTTGATTGCTCATACTCTCTCATACATTCTTGGTTTCATGGCTTCTAACTCTATTGTGCCAAATGCGTGAGTAGTACAGTGATAGTGACCTACTTGTTTTCTTGCAACTTCTCCATCATGTTGTTGTTAATAGGCAAATTAGTGGTAACTATTCAAGTGTGTTGGCGATTGATACCTCCATGATGAACTTCCACAACGTACTGGTAAGAATTTGCCCAAACAAAAGATCAAGAATTGATGGGACTACGCTAGGTAACGGTCCGCTGACCGATTCTACTTGCAAACCATCGCGACTGGGCTTGGTCGCGACCCCAACTCTAGCCACATCATTGTTGACGCTGATGGGTGGAAGAAGGTAACTACTTATTCACTTACCTCTAATTTAATTTCATTCATGTGTCGTTTTCCATTTTTACAAACATTCTACATTAGTATTGAACTTGCAATATCACATTGATCATTTTGAACTACCTTTTGTTGCATTGTACTTAAAAAATACCCAATAATTTTATTGTTACGTACTAATTTAGAATATGTGTGCACATCCTTCATGGCCAAATTGTTTTCATCTAGTTCATTGTGTCTAAGCCATCAATGTAACTATGCCATTTTATGTTGAAGTAATTCCATAACATGATCATAACTTATATATTATTCAATGTACGACAGTGGAGTTGTTAGAATATATTTCTTCCTATAAGTTCTAATTTTGCTTACTTGTTTACATGAAAGAGTTGTTTTGATGCTACATTTTTACTTCCCCTCTTTTTGTTGTTTACACACATACATAGACAAGCTTTCTCCCTAAAACCAATACCAATAGAACTTGCCAAACTAAGTGTCCATTCATAAATGACAATGTTGTAGCTTTCAATCAATGCAAATATATCAACAAATTAGCGAGCTCATATAAAATATTTAAGCCATTTGATTAATGATATTTTAAGATTGGGTTGGATGCATATTGTATCTTTTAATAATTCTCATAGAGAGGTTTGCAAGGTCCTATTGCACTGTACTTATACAATAGCCGATAATTACAATTCATTGTTATGGAGCAAAATAATTTAGAATTTGTGTGTGCTTCCATTCATACAAATGTTTGGGAAAATCTGCATATACAAGTAGGCGTATCCGATATAGGTTTTGAAACTTTGTTAATCTATATTTTCTTTAGTTTATAGATGCATTTAAATTATAATAGTGTAGTTGTCGTAATGCTGTTAAAAGCATCAATTTTGATCTATCAATTTTGCAACGGTAGAGAATAATCAATTCATTTAAACTAGCAATTTAGCATACAATCTTTTAATTAGACACTATCATATAACTCCATTTGTAGATTGGTACTTACATAAACTACCATATTGTTCCATCATTGTTTTTGACAACTTATAAAGTATGCATAGATTTTTCGAGAGTCAGCAAGCTCTCATCTATATATTCTTGTGTTCATATGTATATATTTATCAGTAACTTATGTAATTATTTCGTACTCGTTAGTCCGTTATATCTATCACTAGTTATGCCATATTTTGCAACAACAGAAGGGATTTCAACAATTCCAATTGAAAACGCTATCGCACATTGAGCTCCACGACCAATTGTTTGGTGGCCTCATAGTAATAGGAGACCATGGCAACATGGCATGCAAGGACGGTGTGCCAATAGATTATGATGATGTAGCAGACACCCAGCTCATAGAGCCACCGAGCAGTGGCTACGTCTTTGATAGGCCTAGCCATAGCGGCGTGGATTGGGAACGTTGTAGGGGCGTGGCATGGTGGCAATGATCCGTCCATGCCTACAGCGCATGGTGTGGGCCATAGCCTGGCATAGTCCCATGGGAGGCAGTAGTCCTAGGTGGAATGCAGGCAGCGAGTGGTGAGCATTACCGTGAGACTAGGTTTGTTGGCTGCTTGTAGTTGTAGCCACCCTATGGATGCCAAGAGGTAGGGCCAGTGCATTGCGTGAGGTCCTTAGTGATGGGGTTGGAGTGGCCCCACAGTTCTCCTCATGGAACAACCCATACATCAATCTAGAGGCAGATTTAGGAGGAGGGCAATCCACACCTCTCACTCAAGATGCCAGCACAAGTAGCGGGCACGACAGCAGTGGAGGTGGTTTAGGGTCATCCAAGCAAATGAAGAGCAACGACTCAATGGTGGATGTGTTGGCGTCGCACGTTTAGATGCGATAGAAGGCATAGGAAAGCTGCTTGTCCTAGGTTGTGAAGCGCATGGTGACCCTCTTTATCGACGAGTGCATGACTTGGATGGTGAACTACGGTTATAGGCCAGGAGATAAATTATAAGGGGCTACCATGGATTTGTTCAAAGTCCCTTACACAAGTAAATACTTCAAGTTGTGTGGCGATAGCAAGGAAGCTCAGAAAGCCACACTTGAGCAGGGACAAAAAAATTGTTGATGACTAGAAGAAGGAGGCAGCTCTAGGATAGCCGACGGTAATGATTTGGCCCTTTCCGCCACAACATACCGGTAGTTCAACCTACAGAGTGTTAAGGATGAGTATGAGATACCCCGGGTGTGGGTAGGCCACACATGGTCCATTCGCACCTAGAGTGTATATGGTGAGTCAGATGTTCGTTCTGAGGCCATATATAGGTGGTCCATATATGGCTGAGTCAACCGATTTTCAGTTCAATCGCCTTTCGCTGGCAGGTCAGTTTCTCACAACGTTTGGGGGGATTCACTAGGAGGGACTAACAATGAGGGGGAGCATTGGCTATGCCATATATGGGTTCAGCTTTCTAGGGAGATGTTAGTTCACCTAGCTGAATGTTTGGTGCAATAGACGAGTGATCAGAGTGGTAGACTTGTGCATTTGAGTTTACACGTTGTTATCTGTGGCACTGTATGTGTAGTTCATGCAGCTTTGTAATTCGAATGCTTGTTGTTATATGAGTAACTTGTTACTATGTAATAGATGTAGTTTGTATGCATTGTTGTTATTTAATTGAGTACATTTATTTGTAGTTCATTATTGTCCATTCGGTTTCACATTTACATCCCGTACTGCAAAATACAAAAAATGGTAAAATTTTCTTGCACGTGTTATTTGTATGATTTATGCACTTGATGCTAATATTACCTTTCCATTTTTGTATTTACTACGCAGGCAACATGAGTGATTCAAGCGGCTAGGACGGATATTTTGGAGGGGACAACGTCCACTCTAGAATATCCAACGACAAGTACACCGACGATAGGTCTTTTGGATAGGATGAGGATGACGAGGTCGACATAGATGACTACAATTGGTTTATTCTTGATGGCTCCGACGATGAATGGGACTTGGAGATCGAGGGCTATATCGAGAGCTACATCGAAGCATTCATTCTAGTTCATCTCCATCAGCCGGAGTGAGCACCATGATGTGTTCCTATGTTGTCGGGCATTGTTTGGGTGATGCAGACACCATCTATTCATTCGCAGTGCAACAACATGTTTTGGATGAAGCCTTGGTGTGGGTATTCCACGATCATCTTTATGAGTAGTATGGTTTGCATAACTCCAACGAGGTTAATACTCTTGAAACTGTTGGGATCTTTCTTTGGACTATGTCCGATGGGGAGGCCAACCAGCATGTGAACAACCAGTTTAGCACGGAGTACTGCAGGCAGTCATTAGGATGGCATGTGACATTGTTCGTCCATTAGATCCTTACTTCAGAGTGCCACATGATAAGGTAACGCACAACAGCCATTACCTCTACTTCTTCAATGCTATTAGGGATGTCCACTGAACACACGTTGAGGTGGTTGTCCTAGAACATGCTTCCCGAGCCTATAGGAACAATATCAACAACACTACATAGAACGTCCTGGTTATGTCGGATTGGAGTGACCGTGTCATCTTTAAAGTTGCCAGATGGCCTGGTTCGGTGTAGGATTATGGTGTGCTAATCCATGTGATGCAGCGATACCCCGATAGGTTTCCTTGCCTGCCTCCTGGTTAGATCTTTTGCCATATAGCTCATATATCATTATCTCATATAATACATTTGTTAATTTTTTTAGATAGGTACTTTCTCGTTGACTTAGGATATTAGAATCGACAAAGACTTCTAGCGTCTTTTCATCCGTTTGGTACCACCTCCCGCAGTATAGAGCAGGACCTCAAAGGAATGGACGATCAATTCAACTTCTTCCACTTGTTTTTGCGATCTTCTGTCAAATGTCTGTTCAGACGAATCAAGGCTAGGTGGAAAATCCTAAACATGATCCCGGTATACACCCTATGGTCTCACACGATGATTATTCACACAATCATAGCATTGAACAATTTTATGATTGACAGTGTGTAGAAAAACTTTATGTAGGTCAATCCGTTGTACAACGGCCATCTACCTTTAGTGGCGTATAACGAGGGCAATAGCGTGTATAACATGGACTTCTTCGTAAATACCTTACCAGTCTAGCGTAAGAAACATATTTGTACTGTTCTAATTTAGTACTAACTGTTTATTTCGTATGTACTGTTTTCTCACTTTGTTTGCCTCGGTATGTTATGTTCAGGAGCTACTTTATTTATCATGTTAACTAATCGGTACTTTGCACGTTTGTTTGTTTTCTCACTATTTATACCTTTCATTTGCATAGCACGTAACATGTGCGGATGCAGCACATCATTTTTACCGCAACCTGCAGAACAACGACTGAAAAATTATACCTGTGTATACCTACAGGAACAGACATGGCGACTGGTGGCGTAAAATCGAGTCTAGCCGACTGCCCTGGCACCTAATCCTCAATACACCTAAGCTTCCATCCAACGGCTAGCTGCAGCAGCACTATGGAACATAACCGTACTGTGGGACAACTCAGAGCCAGATTCATACGACGAGCCGCCACCGACCAAACGAACTCGTTAACTTTCTAAAAAAAGAAAAGAAAAGAAAAACTTCGAATCATTCAGAAACTTTTTTTTTTTTTGCAGAGCTGAGCTAATTTCGCGCGGCGAATTTCCAAGAAAAGAAAAGGAGAGGGGATTCGTCAACAAGGCGGCCGCGGTTGGGGAGAAGGGGTGGGAGGCGGGGGCCAATCTGGTGGGCCAATCGCTCGCTCGCCAGCGACCCGAATCCGGCCAGGAGGGCTACGCTACTGGCCGGAGCTAGGGTGGTTGGCCGGGCGGGCCCCACCTTCCTCCCCGCCGGAGCGAGCTTAGCGGCGGCCGGTGGGAGGAGGGGCCAAGCATGGCCGGCGCCATGGTGGACCGGGCGACCAGCGACATGCTCATCGGGCCCGACTGGGCCAAGAACATGGAGGTCTGCGACATCTGCAACCGCGACCCCGGGTACGTGCTGCTTCCCGCCCTCCGCCTCCTCCACCGATCCGTGGCGGGGAGTCTGAGCTTGATCTGCGGGCGAGTGGTGGTGTGGTTTCTCGTGGGAGGTTGAGGCAGAGCGGCTCAGAATTGGATCCTTTAAACATTAGCATGGGATTGGGTGGTGGGTGCATGCTAAATGGGGGAGATCAGGATTTGCGTGGCGGTGGATCTGGCTCTGCTTTGCTCCTCTCGCGTCCTGCGTCGCCATGAGGTCTTTTGATTGTACATGAAGTTCCTCTTTTCTGTTCGTCCTGGTAACCGACTTGAAGTCTCGGGGTATGCTTTGCTTGCTGTTCCGTTTTCTCATTTGGTGAGGTGACAAAATGATGTGCTGCGGTTGGTTCAATTGGCAAGAGCGCCGCTTTGATAGATTGCATTACTGGCAAACTGCTATTACAACCAACCGTAACCGAGGAGAAAGTATCAGCTACCATACGGAATAATATTGCTTTCATAAACATTTCTCAATGGCCTGTGAGTTTCATAACTTAAGTATTTCTAGTTACGCGCTTATTAGCAGAGAAAGGGGCTGCAGACAAGCTTTCAACTAACAATGTTGGGATGAGTCCGGATGGTTGATAGATATTATTTTAAGAAGCTTGGAAAATGGAAATGGTGAATGTTTACTTGTCACTGCAACTTGATTGTTCTCTTCAAATGACAACTGGCTCATTTGACTCAGGATGCAGTTTGTCAGCTGCTCTAATAATTAGGTTAGCTTACATTGATCCTACTAGATTAGTTTAGCGCAATTTTTGTGCTTGGCAGCTAACAACATTAATTGAAACTAGTATTTAGCTAGAGTGGGTGGTTAGCTGGAGAGAAAATACAGCTCAAGAGGTTAGTTAAAGGCCTCCAAGATTATTTGGTGGTTTAAACCTCTACCCCACTTCTTATCCTGAAGACCTAACAAGCACACCTTTAGAATGGATCATGAAGCATCTGTAATTCCTTTATTGTAAGGAAGCTACTTGAGTGCTGCTTGATGATTCACCGACATGCTTATTTAAACTAATATTGCTGTGCTGCTGCTGCAATGTATGATCTTTATTAGGAGTTGAATATTTACTTAGGCATACAGCCTACTAATAGTATTGGTTGCTAGTTGTTACAACTAAGTGGTCGAGGCCAGCAAAAGTTTGATTCAGTTGGACTGTTTAACGTGTCTGCTGGTTTTGACTTATGAGGCAATGATTCTGTTCCTGTCTAGAGGTTTTATAGTTTGCCTTGATTCATGGTTGAGTATTTTGATTGGAAACGAAATGGTTGAGTTCACTCTGAAGATGAATATTTACAGTATAGTAAATAATTTCTTTCATTTTGGTTTGTCAATTATTGATGATCAAACATTTGTCATGTAACAGGCAATCAAAAGATGTTGTTAAGGCACTCAAGAAAAGGATTGGGCACAAAAATCCAAAAGTCCAACTTCTTGCGCTAACTGTGAGTTTATCATAACTTTTCGTCCTTTTTAAGAGTGGTGCTAATGGTACAAGCAATGGGAAGAATGTCTTCTCTATGTGTTTTAACATCAAGCATATATGTCTATTGCTCAGCTATATTTGTGTGTTTCTTCTTTTGTTCACTAAGCACTACTATTCCAGTTTGTATTAGTATTGTTGTCCCATATTTCATGAACATGTGTTAATGTAATAATCAATTACACCCATGCAACCTGCAGCAGAAAGGAACATCATTTTGTAATAAACATGGGTGTCTTAGTTCCTTGTCCAGTCCGCGGGGGAGGGAGGGAGGGGGGGGGGGAATTTGATGAGGATACAACTTATTTTACTTATGCTTCATTATTGTTTTGGAGATATATCTTGTGCATGGCAACTTGTACAGGATTTAAAATGAATAATGTCCTGATGTTTTGTTTTTTGGTTTTTTGCTCTGTTTCAGCTCTTGGAAACCGCAGTCAAGAACTGTGGGGATATATTCCACATGCATGTTGCAGAAAGAGACGTGTTGCATGAGATGGTGAAGATAATGAAGAAAAAGGTTCAATATGCTCCATAGTTTTGATCTCAAGCTGCTTTGTTTTATTGTCCTGAATATGATGGCATGTTCTTGTCCTATTACAGTCTGATCAGAATGTCAAAGAGAAGGTATTAGCTATGATAGATACATGGCAAGAAGCATTCGGGGGACCACATGCCAGATATCCACAATACTATGCAGCGTACCATGACTTAGTGGTATGGTTTTGAAGCCCAGATCGGTTTATCATGCTCTGAATTTTTTCTTAGACTGGATTTTCCTTCAGAGGTGTTTGGAGTGACCAAAGGGGGTGGATGCGAAACTAAAGACTCTTGGTGGTGGAACGAAGACATGCAGAGAGCTATTAAGGAGAAAAAAAATGCTATAAACATTTATATCATGATAGGAGTGAGGATAACATAGAAAAGTACAAGGTGGCAAAAAAACATCGCAAAACGAGCTGTGAGTGAGACAAAGGGGCGGGCTTTCAAGGATCTATACCAATGGCTGAGTACAAAAGAAGGAAAGAAGGACATCTATAGAATAGTTAGGGCTTGTAATAGAAAGATGAGTGACTTCAATCAAGTTAAGTATATTAAAGATGAGAGGGAGCAGCTCTTGGTAAAGGAGGATGAGATTAGATATAGATGAGAAGAGTATTTTAGCAATTTGTTCAATGGAGAGAAAGATAACATCACCATTCAATTGGACGACTTTTTGGATGACACTAATAGGAGCTTTGTGTGGAGGATTCAAGAATCCGAGGTTAGAGAAGCTTTGAAAAGCATGAAAGGGATAAGACGATGGACCTTGATGATATTCTTATCAAGGTGTGGAGATGTCTCGGGGAAATAGCTATAGTTTGGCTAACTAAGTTGTTCAATAATATTTTTTAATCGAACACGATATCTGAGGAGTGGAGAAGTATATTGGTACCAGTCTATAAGAATAAGGGAGATCTCTAAAGTTGTACTAATTACCAGGAAATTAAGTTGATGAGTTATACTATGAAGCTATGTGAGAGTTATCGAACACCGGTTGAGAGGAACGATATGGATCTCTATGAACCAATTTGGTTTCATGCTCGGAAGATCAACCATAGAAGTAATTTTTTTAATAAGACAAGTTATGGAGTAATTTAGAGAGCAGAAGAAGAATCTACATATGGTTTTTATTAACTTAAAAAAGACTTATGATAAGATACTAAGAAATGTTATATGGCGGGCTTTGGACAAACATAAAGTCTCAATAAAGTATATCTCTCTCATCAAAAATATGTACAACAATACTATAATTAATGTTCAAACAAATGATGGTAACATAGATTACCTTTTAATTAAAATAAGACTACATTAGGGATTAGTATTAAGCTCTTATCTCTTTTGCATTGGTAATGGATAAGATTACGAGAAACATACAAGGTGATATCTCTTGGTGTATACTCTTTACAGATAATATAGTGTTAATTGACGAGAGCCGCACAGGAGTAAATAAGAAATTAGTGTTGTGACGGCAGACTCTTGAGTCCAAATGTTTTAGAGTAAGCAGAATTAAGATTGAATACTTGAGATGTGATTTTGGCACTGTCGCACATGAGGAGGGGATGTGAGTTTAGGAGAAGTGGTGTCTAAGAATAACACTTTTCGATATCTGAGATCAATACTATAGATGGATGAGGATATTGATGCGGACGTTAGTCATAGAATCAAAGCAGACTGGTTAAAATGACACCAAGCATTTGTTATTCTTTGTGATAAGAGGATATCTCAGAAGTTAAAAGATAAGTTTTATAGAATGATGATTAATCCTGCTATGTTATATGAAACAGAATGTTGATAAAAAAATGTTATGTTCAACAACTGAGTGTTATAGAAATACGTATGTTGCGTTGGATTTGTGATCATATAAGAATGGATCGAGTCCGGAATAAGAAAATATGTGATCGAATAGGGATAACACCAATTGAAGAAAAATTTATGTAACATCTGTTGAGATGGTTTGGTTATGTCCAAAGGAGATCTTTAGAGACACCAGTACATTGTAAAATTCTAAGTTAAGATAATAAAATGAAGAGAGATAGAGAAATACTAAATTTAACATGGAGAGAGATAATAAGAATGGATTTGAAAGAGTGAGATATAGCTGAAAATTTATATTTAAATAAGAATGTTTGAAAAACAGCTATTGATATGTTTGAACCGTGATTTAGAGATTTTTATTGGGTTTCAACTTTAGTCTATCCTAACTTATTTGAGACTGAAAGCCTGTGTTGAGTTGAGTTGAGTTGGGTTTTCTGTATTCTGAAGTTGTTGCATTGTTTGATCGTGTGATTAATTGGTTACTGATGTATCTATATTTGTTAGAATTAAGGGAATTTGCCTTGCTGTTTGACATAGTTATCCTCCTATTTCACCATTGCAGCGTGCTGGAGCTGCATTTCCCAAGAGATCTGAACGACCTGCACCATTGTTTAATGGCCCATCTCAAGCAGGCAGAAATATGTGTAGTCCTGATCAACAGGATGAATCTGAATCTTCTGCTGGAAACGACTTTCCTGATTTGAGGTGTGCTTTCATACTTTACATTTTCATTTTCTGATTTGATATTATCTTTTCCTTTATGTTATCACATGAACGTTCATGTGGAAAACTATAACTATTAGAAGATCACTAGTCAGTACCTCCTGCTGATCTGTTTAGCACAGTTTGTGTGTAAGGTGCTATGACAATAATAGCGTAGCACCTAACTACCTGTAAATTGCAATGGATCTCAAATAGATATACCATAAATTCTGAACTTAAAACAAATAAAATACATCCTAAAAGAATTGCATACACAATTCACATCACATCAATTGACACCTTACACACATATGTGCAGTGCAGAGGATGTAATCCTTTATAAAAGATATTACAAATAATTTGAATATATTTGTTATTTCTTTTGTTGCGTCTCCAGTGAGCACCTTTGAATAACTCATCTACTATTCCTGCAGTTTTTCTAACCTTATATTCTTTTTCTGCCATTTGAATTAAAACTGAATGTATGCTTATATTTTCAGCATGTCAGAGATTCAGAATGCTCGTGGTATAATGGATGTGCTAGCTGAGATGCTGAATGCTTTAGACCCTGGAAACAGAGAGGTACCAATAACACTCTTACCTTGCTTTTAAACTCAAGCTGCACAAAAAAATGCACATCTTAACGTTAGTGTCACAACTAACAAATACCTGTTAAAGAAAATCATCCATCTTGTTTTATTTTGAGAAATAACTCCTGACCTTTTAATTTGAGAAATGGTCTTGTTCTAACCACATAAAGCTTACTATGCTGTGAAGCATGTCTTTGCCCTTACTTGCTTAGATTCTATAAACATTGAGTATATGACACGTAATCCTGTAGTCTATCCAATGTTTATTGATTCCAAGCATCATTACTTGAAATACCATTTGCCTGGTTGCCATGTACCCTTTATTGTTATGGAGTCTATTTGGTAACTAAGGTATTGAAGCATGAGCATGGTATACCTTTGTTTTTATGCTTTTGATAACACTCATTTGTGGGTTTGGACACCCATATTTAAAAATCTTAGCACAAGGGAGTACTCCATTATATTGGAAGAATAGACAGAAGTCTAAATGGGATTTTAGTTCAAGGTTCAAATTTGTACTTATATGTCATACTCCCAGCTCCATACTTAGTTACTTAATGACCTCCTATTTTGTTGTTAAGGTTTATTGATTATCTTTGTCTGACTACTCTGTACACAGGGACTAAGGCAAGAGGTAATTGTGGAGCTTGTTGATCAGTGTCGCACTTACAAGCAGAGAGTGGTACAACTAGTTAACGCTACCGCGTGAGTAAATCTAATTTTGGTGAATATAGTTTTTCCTTTCTAAGATATGGATGAAGTTGTCTGACTGAACTTACTTGACAACCCTGGATTATGAGGTATGTGTCTTAGTAGAGGATGGTAAAAAGGATGGTCTACGTCAATTTTGTGGATTAATCTCTATAACATTTCCTCCCGTGTGAGATATAATGCTATTGCTCAAGAAGATCTGATTATAAGAATCACCTTATCATCTTATATAGCATTTGGATCCAAGTATAAAATATTCACTCGTGAAAAGCTGGCAAAAGTAGCTTCCTGGGCTGGCATCTATATGATCTCATTTAACTATTTATTACAACATATACTAAAATGCTGGTTTCACCATTTACAGGGATGAGGAACTTATGTCACAAGGGCTTGCACTGAATGATGACTTGCAACGTGTTCTCGCAAAACATGATGCAATTGCTGCAGGCATTGCCGTCCGAGTGGAGAAAAAACCAAAGTCTCTGCAGGCACTTGTAGACACTGAGGATTCCATGAACCAAGACTCTAAGAAAGAGCAGGCACTTGTAGATATTGAGGATCTTACAACCCAAGAGACTAATAAAGAACCAAACCAAAGGTTATAATCTTCTCCTGTCACATTTGCATATTTCTTAGTTCTAGGTAATATTTAATGATATCAGTCCATGTGCGTGCGATTTTTGTGCATAAATGCTGGAAACAAGTTTGGAAATAGTAATTAGCCATTATTCTGGATCAACAAGTGCTTAAACACTGTAATATAGTTCTTCAGTTTTGGTGATGTACAATATTGTACCGTCCACCATGTTTCTGTGGGTGTTTCAGGCTTCTCCTTTTCCATTGCAGAGTTTTATTCTTCTAAACTGCTAATTATACTTGGTCTAAAGAACATACAAGTTTGTACATTGTAATTGATCATTACAGTTTCTGCTATTGGCAGCAATTTACTCAGTTTGGTCCCAGTATAGTGTAGCTGTGTAGGCTTGTGAACATATGCATTGCCAGACAACATGTTGTCATGTGTATAGATTTCCTATTTATGTTCCTGATAAAGCCAGTGTCATAAACACCTATTAAAACCCAAAAAGTCACCACCTTTGCTGCTTACCTCCTACATTTTTTTTTGTTTATGAACACCCCTATAAGTCTGACAACATCGGGAAGCAGAACACTAAAAATCAATGCATTTATCACTTGTCCCTGACAAGTATTTTTTTTTGTTTTTATCAACACCCCTACAATCCATTTTATCATCAAATTATCCCCTGGGGCTAAATTTTTCTCATCTTCTCACTATGTGATTTCTCGTTTAATCATAAAAGGTCAGTGGCTGTATATGGCAGCCCAATGGCATGTACAGATGCTAGTGATCCAAACCACTGAACAATCACACCCTTATTGGTGGCTCCCTTTCTGCACACAGCCCTTGCATTACTGGTATGGCAAAATTATTAGGACATGTTGGAGGGTAGGCTCATGCTGGCCTATTTGCATATGTACATCTTATCATGGTACCCACTGTTTGCGTAAGAGGAACCCCAGCCTGACTCCTCATGGTAATCACTGTGTCTCACTGATTGGGGCCCATAACTGCTGCCGTGTGGTATCAGTTTTTGTTTTCTATAGTACACTAAATCTACAATCCGACTGTTCTTATTTTACTTGAATTGGTGGTATTGAAAATCGTAGTGCTGTGTCATTAACTTTTACAAATTTGTTGAATATCCATTTTCTGTAACTTCTGGTAGAGGGTGTTTTGGTAGCAAACAGAGCAAACTGTGGCTCTCAACTCTGTAAGGTATTGTAGAACTAAAAAGATAGTTGTTGAGAGAAAGCACGTAGAACCTTATCTCCCTCTAAAATAAAGATAAATTTACATTTCTTGAATCTAGCCAAATTTTATATTCCAAACTGCAAATTTGGTGTTGATTTGGGTCCCCATCAGTTGATTAAGAGCTGATTATGAGCCGTTACAGCTTATTAGCAACTAAAAAATAATTTATAGGTAAAACTTATATATATATGTGTGTGTGTCTTTAGCAACTTAAAAGCTAATGTTAAAAAAGAAACTACGTTAAAAAACTATCGAAATCAACTTCAAAATTAAGTCTTACAATTCAAATTTTGGTAGCGGATTATAAGATGTTGGGCAAACGATGAGGCCTTTGTTTCTCTTGGATTTCATAGTGTTGCTAGACCATAGTGATGCTCTATATTTGTAACTTTTTTTGTTACTTATCATTTTTTACCTGGCTTCTTTTATAACATCTGTTTGCATGTGACCTACCTTTGTAACAGTGCGGGTGAGCAGTCGCCATTTGAGCAACTAGCACTTCCAGCACCTCCGGTGTCAAATGGCTCAGCATCCCCAGCATCAAAATCTGATCCTGGCATCGATCTTCTTAGCTGGGATGACAACCCATCTACAACAGAAAATTCACTAGCGCTTGTCCCAGTCACGGATCCAGTGGTTGATTCTACTTCAAGTCAAAATGCACTAGCTATCATTGACATATTCTCTCAAAACACCACCACCAATAACAATGTCAAACCAGTGGATCCCTTTGGTGTCAATTCTAGTTCTCTTCCTGGATCACAGCCATACAATTCTCCAACCCAGCATCCTCTGCAAGCACAGCAGCCTCAGCAGGTGGGGCTCTATCCTAATGGGGGAGCTGTGAACCCTGGAACATCGTACGATCAGTCATCCCAGTTTAACCACACAAGTTCTGGGGGGAATGGTCAAATTGTGAACCATGCGATGCCTCCAGCGCAGCAAAGAGTGAATTATGGTATTGCAATTCATTTATACATTTACATTTCTCAACCTTTTTCCTACACCATCCCTATCATTGGATGTCAGAGCTACACATGTTCATGCTTGTGTTCTGTTTGAACTTTGAAGAAATTGTGACGGGTCTCCGAATTTTGTAGATGATCAAAGTGGAGCCCTTCCACCACCTCCTTGGGAAGCTCAGTCAGCGCCAAGCGGCGACATGTCAAATGGCGGTATGCAGCCCCACCCGGTGTCAAATGGCCAATTTGGAGGTATGCCATCTCTCCCAACACCATCAAGCCAGATGGGTGGGATGCAGCCCTTACATCCGCAGATGAACCATATGGGAGGTCCACAAGCCCAGCCAATGTACAACAACCAACAACCGGGAGCTATGCTACCTCCAGCCATGCAACCCAGCCAACCTGCTGTAACACAGATGCAACAAGGCTTTGGGAACCAATTTGGTTCTCTGCCACCACACTCCATGCCAGTAATGCAATTCGCCCGAATTCAACCTTCGCCAATGCCAGGAGCACAACCAGTCATGATGTATGCGCAACCGATGATGCTGGGTATACAGTTTGCAGCCATGCCTCAACCACGAATGTATGGTCCCCAGATGTCCCAGTACCGGCTTGTGCAGCAGCAAGCGGCGCAATACTACAGCAACAGCCAAGGGAGGCCAACATACTACGCTGGTATGAATGACCTCTCCCAGAAGATGTATGGCCTTTCCATGCAAGACAACTCTTACATGGGGATGAAGAGCTCGTCCTACCAGACAACACCATCATCTTCTTCATCTTCCATGGGGCAACCTATAAAGCCATCGAGGCCTGAGGACAAACTGTTCGGAGATCTTCTTAGCATTGCGAAGACGAAGCAGAACAAGGCTTAATGAAAACAATCAAATTGAGTACAAAAAGTGTGAGAGGTCTAATATCTCGTGTAATTGTTACACATTTTTTCCACGTGGCTTGGTCATACGCTTGTAGCATTTGAATGTGTAATCTTGTTCCGGTTTTGTACGATGCCCCCGATTGATTTCATTTGATTCGTTATAAATCCCGTTTGTACTGATCACGGCAGCTGAGACATACGATGGTAAATTAAATGATGATCTACTAATAAACATGCTTAATTTCCCCCCGTGATATACTGTCTTAATAGCAGGACTGTTCGTTCGTACTGGCCTTGGTGCCAGTCTGCTGTACTCTACCTGCTAAAAGAGGCACCTGCGATGAACGCCACCCAATCTGGATACGATCTGGATATCTTTATTGATGGTACGCAACAACTACTAGTCTATTGTCCATATACGTATATATGCATGAAAAGAGTTCAGGTCTGCGTCACTACATATTTACTGCCCAGCTGTCGTGTTATGTCGTCGCCAACCTTCTTTCACATCTTTTAGATATATGCTCTGATGCTTCGGATCATTATTATCTAATATTGCTAGTCTTACAAACTATTTTTCTTGCTGTTTAATTAACTAGGAGCTTCTTAGTAATTAATATTCCCTCCGTATCTGTATCTAAATACATGACACTGCCATCAAAATTTTAAAACATTAACCATCAAAATTCTCAAAATATTTAGTTTTAAAACAAAGAAATCATATAGACAAGTAATTTTTATAATTTTTTTTGAAACACAGCATATACGTAAACGCATATGTAAACACACGTACACTCATCCCTATAAATATATATACGCACACTCTAACCTAACTGAACATCTTCAAAGGCTAGACTGATTGACAAAAGTCACTATAGACATCGTTAATGGGTGCGTCGTCAATCATTGAAACAATAATTAGTTATAACTTAGATGGCAATTTTCACCATAAAAAAACTTAACCAGATGAACGATGCTCCCTTTGCAAAATTTTCTTTATAATTATTTCTAAAATATCATAATTTTATCAAATATTATTATTATATTCTAACAAAAAAATTATGGCCAAAGTTACATACAAAGTGTCGTATATTTAAACAGAGAGAGCAAAATTTAAGACTTTTTTTATCAACATACACTGTAGGCTGATTGCAACTGGAGCATGCACTTAATAACTTTCTGCAGCAGCACACGGCCGGGGCGTGTGATCTAGTAGTACTACTGTCTGTACCCTGTATATATGCAGCATATGCCTCCACGACTCCACGCATCGCTCATGATCGGTCAGTCGCTTCGTCGCAAGCTCGCATGCGCTGCTCGATCGTGCCGTCACGCGTACAAAGGGTATGTTTCGTTCACCCCCTCAGTTTGCCACATCTAACTTGGGCAATGCAAAGCGCGTCGCGCCACAGAAAGTGTAGGGGAAAAAAAAACAAGCGCCGTTTGGCTAAAAATTAAGTCTGACGCATGCAATACGGTGGTAAGAAAATACATTAACCAAGCAAATATCTAAGAAATTATAGCACGTCTAATATACGTGGCGGGGGGCACACTTAGCGTGAATGAAAGAGGATCAAACTCTCATGCATACAGCCACACTGTACACGCCGTCATCCCGTGCGCGCGTACAAGCCGTACGTAGAGCTTGCTTCGATCACACGCGCTAGCTAGCTTGCACGTACGTACGTGAAGTTAATTCCATGCGCCATTGCAGTAAGTGGGTATTTCTTAGCATATACTCTTAATAAAAAATAACTTCTACTACAAATCTATAAGTTATTTTTTTGATAGAGGGTATATATACATATCACTTTTTAGAATACGCAACATGAGCGAGACTTGCTATAGCTATATCTACATATAATAACTCAATTACTTATTTTGAGGCTAATTAAATCTCCAATTACTTCATACGATTTCTTTGATAATTTTTTCATCAATATTTCTTAGAAAATCTTTTTAAAACAACTTTTCAATCTTATAATATTTAATTCATTTGTCTACGCCATCAGATAATTATCATAAATATATGTAACTCAGATCCATCCATTATCTGTAAACAACGGGACCTAGATAACTTATCGCACGCTTCTTCTTCCTCCTTTCATTTTCCGCTTTTCTTCTACCTATGTATGTCTAGCTAGCTAGCACTGACTAACAGTTGTACATGCATTGCAAATATAGGTCGCCGCGCGAGGTGAGCTGCAATAATCTTCAGGCAGCTTCATGCCTAGCTTTAGCTAGCTCGATCGGCCTCACATCCGGTCCAACTAACCCAAGACTATACTGATATGCCGCACAATCCTCGATCGCCGGCGGCGGCCGGCCAGCCGGCCGGTCACCGCGGCCGCGAGCTAAGCAAGCTAGCTCACGGAGCCCTTAATCTCCTTGGTCCTGCTGATGCCTTAATTAGCTTCTTTTCGTCACTTAATTAATTAATTGCTCTGTATACTTAAAAGGAAAAAAATGCTTAATTGCTGTGGTGACTGTTAGCTAGGCCGTTGGGGGCAGGATGAGAGTGACGGGGAAAAGGACGAGACAAGAAAGATGACGATACTGGGATATGGACAACTTAAGAGCAGTACGTCCAGTTGTCTAATGGCCGGCTGATGTGCCAGTTGTCTAATGGCCGGCTGATGTGACCCCAAATTTATTAATGACCACTGGGACCCAACTTCGTTGGTCCATCCCGCAGTGATATATACAGTATATATAAAAACTGGGTACTGAATTTGTATATCATATTTAATTCATGTACTCTAAATTATTTATTGATCATCGATATATTAATTTTTTTTCTTGTTTTCAAGGTTTCATTCCACTATATATGTTCTGCAACAGCTTTTATATACCATGCTCTGTGATGCATGTGTGACCATGCAGTAATATAAGGTTACATTTCCATACTGCAATTTTCTTAATTTTTGGTTATTAATTAGGTGCACTAGTACGACACAATCATATCAACGCTTTGTATTTGATTAATACTACCTGACGTTGGTTAGTTAAAATTACTCTTTTCCTTTTCTTTACAACTAGTGTTTTTCCCTGTCAAAACATCACTTATCATATTTGTTTTTTTACAAGGGTTTAGTTCCTTTACTGAGTCCTTTCGGGTCTAAAAGTATGTTTAACAGTTCCTTTTCCGAAAAGGAAAGTCAAGTAAAGGGGAAAAGGCTAGTTAATTATTTTTTTTCTTTTCCAAGAGAAGAAAGACAGTTTCTCTAGTTCAATCTTTCAAAGCGTTAGTAGGCACTGGAAAAGGGAAGGGAATTTATAAGGGGAAGGGGAAACCGCATCCCTTGTTGAGTCAACAATTTAATCTAAAAATTATAGTTTTCTATTCCGTGGCATTCATTGTTGTTCCGTTCATCCAATGTTGTCTTTGCCAAATACTTCCGTACCTGTATTTCTGTCCGGTATGACTTTGCATCGTGTTAGCACAGCGTGCCCTAGTTGTCACAGTTGCTAGTCTATTCAGAGTCCTTTCAGACTCTGGCTAAGCATCCTACTGGTAATGCCAGGGGTTGCTTCAAGCAAATCATGAACCTATCCGACCGGAGTAGAGCTAAAATTCATTGGTATACTGAGTTGGTGTAGAAAAACAATCTCTCTTTCAGACTTGAAACCCTTCAACTCAACTCAGATTTCAAGTTTTGAAAAGCAAATCTCTGATTGACTTAAGGGCGTGGGGCCTAGCGCTCCTAGAAAGACATGAGCTTATTTGGAATGATTTCCCATGAAGCACCATTCATCTCCTATTCCAACCTTTCTCGAATCTCCTTCAACGAAAGAAATAGAAGCTCGACCGGAGGAAGCTTTTTGAAAAATGAAAACTCGATCTATACCTTCGGGCAACAGACCAAAGGGAACAGAGCCCTCGCCTCGTGATGGGATATAATTCTCTTATGAACAACTTTCGATATATAATATGAGATATATTATATTAGTATAGAGACAGGCATACTGAAGATGCTATCCATCCAGATAGCATAGTTTCAATGGAGAGCCTACAGTCGTGTCAAAGCCTGCTTTCTCGATTTTTCAAGGTTGGATTGTTCCTTTACCCCTAGGGATTGATTTTACGAATAGTTTCCCATGGCACTGCTTAACTTAATTAGATCGTATAAACAAGCGGGTTTAGACAATTAATTCTATTTAAAGGTAAGAAGTTCGATTAGTAAGGGCTAGCTTCATATAGGGGTTATATTTTATATAAACATATGGTCTTGCTCATTTTATAGGATTAAAACAGGCTGAATGGTAGAATTAGGGTTTAGGGTTTTCTTTTTTGAATAAAAAGATACATCTGAACTATATAAAGTTTTAATGATCTCTGTAGCTATCATCAGTCCAACCGTCTATTTGCGGTATATCTGATCGTAGCCTTGCCGCCAGATCGATCGCCCACGAAAAAACACACAACTTGATAGAACTATTAAAAATAGATTAATTTCATTGCATCAAAATATGTTCTACAATATGCATATAAGAACCATCTCTCTCTCAAAACAAACCCTATATTATTTTCTCTTATAAAAGTTATAGCTCTAGACATCAACCTCTCTTTCATTTATACCCAAAAATTTTGGTCTCATAGGACTCAAACTCTTGAAGTCCAAATCAAATATAATAACTCAAATTTAAAATCTCCTTTTACAAAATACGAATCCATATTGCTACAGTACCCACGCCTGCTACAGTATCCACAACACTACAATATCTGTGCATGAACAATCCCCACGCGTATTTACTATTCTATTTTACCTTCTAATTCTCTATGATTTTTCTAATGCTTGTACTTTTCAATTTTAAACTCTATCTAAAACCAACTCCACTTTTCATATATAAAATCTTCACTTCCACATATATTTTAGAACTCAACTTCTTCTAAGTCTAGTCCTAATCCATTATTAATAATACTCTCAAAACCTCAAGACATATGTACACACAAATAGACAAAACAATCATTTATAGACATAAATAGTGTAACCTGATACACATAAGTTACACACACTCACACCAACAACATAAATATTTTTAAACCAATATTTATTAGTTAAATCATTTGTAAAGCTAATTATTTATCATAAAATATTAATTATGAAAATAATTCAATACATTTCCCATCAAGAAATGGAGATTGGGTTGGTGTTTGGCTGGTCTGATGGCTTTGAGTGGATGTTTTTCATCATTCTAATCATATTTACTTTCGTTATAATCCCCGAATACGCTAACTCGTAACTCGTGGCTTTCCAAATGTATTGTATTGGAACACAACCATACTTCGGTAGAAATCCAATAATAGGGAAAGCTATCAAGACTAACCGGAGCAAAGGTAAAGGGCAATCGCTTGACCGAGTGAAGGCGAGTTCAGAATAGGTAATAGGGTCTGTTTGTTCTTATTAAGAAAGACACCAACGTAATGTAAATAAAGATGGAGGGAGTACTAACTACTAGGTATTCCTTATTGAAAAAAACTGACAATAACTAGGATTGAGTATAATTCTCAAGATGAAAAACATCGTCTAATGCGGTACTTGTCTGCATGACCAGTTTTCAACTTTACACTTGTCTGCGTAAGAGAATGGGGATATTTGTGCATTAGACAGCAAGGGAATATAGTTGTACTATACAGAAGTGAGAGAAAAAAAAGGCTTTATGAACTTATATTACTAGCATTACGTACGTATAAATATAAGCACGACCCCATGAGTTTTCTATATAATACAAGTATTTCATCATTCATTATCACTAGTTGTCACGTTGAACCTTTTTTTTCAAAGACATGTATATAGTTATCAACTCCGATCCCTAAACCACCATTAATTAATTAAGCCCTCTTCGTGCCAACACTATATACATGCATCTAGTAGCTCCCTGCTAAAAAAGGCATCTAGCACATGATTATTAATAAAGCATAAATTTAAATCCCGTTCATCTAGCACATGATCTGTTTGGTGTACATATATATGGCACAACAGAGGGATTAATTAGTGCACCATCAACAGATACGTTATTATTACTGATCTCTTTTCTCTCTCTCTTTCTTTTTAAAAAAACTAATATCACTGAGAGCTCTTTCTGGCCTTATTGAGGGGCTGATCATATACTTTCTGGACTGACATAAGCTAGATTCCAACATTTCATCCATCACCATTGAAAACGCTCCCTGGACATGGACCATACCAATTATAAACCGCCCACACACCAGGCCAGAATTGCATCAGCCTCTTGCATATATGGCCGGCCAGTAATTCATGCATCATGCATGTGTTCGTTAATTAATTAGTTAGTTATATTTTAGTTAATTAATATCTGTCACGCACCCAATGTCGTTTCTAATCTCTGTGCGCATGGCCCAGATGTACGTACATCCATCATAATGCCTTCCTTGACTAGCTAATAGCTAGCTAGCCGGTAGTTCGATCAAGTCATTACGCAGCAAATTAATGGACTGTACGTTTCTTAATTACTTAATTAGTAGTTTAATACTATAATATGCTACAAATATTAATTTAATCACACCTGTACGAGATAGTAGTACTCCTAGTAAAGTACAGTGGGTTTCTGATCATTGTGTGTGCTGATTACTCTCGAGACACTAGCTAGTCATCGTGGATAGACTAGCTAATGCTCCTGCCTGATGGTTCTACATAATTTTTTTTCTATATTATAAAAAATGCGCACTATGCAGGAGACTATAGAGATCTCCCTCGGCAATTTTAGGCTGCGTTTCGTAGGATAGGTTGGAAATTCTAATTTCTTCTCTACGTGTACGTTTTTTTAAAAAAAACAGAAGAGTTATCATATTTATCTATATTAATTTATTTTATATTTTTAAGCTAATATTTAATTAATTATATACTAATTTATCTCTGTGTAGCATTAGCTAATCCACCACGAAAAACTCTGATCTGAGAATCCTATAGCTAGCTATTCCCTGATCTTATGGATGGGACGTCCTGGTTAATTGCTTCCTAGGTTTTCCCACCCAGGTGAGTAATAGCTTTACGTACCAGTTATTGTACCCAGTTAATTGCTTGCTAGTAGGTTTTTTAATTGTTGCTTTGCTAGATACTACTAGCTGATAGCTCTGTGTTCTGTCTTGATAGAAACATTGGATTACGTTTTTTTAGCTTAAGTACACACAGCATACATCCTACTCTGTAAAATACATCAAAAATACTATATATTATCTTTGTTTTAAAATATAATTATTTTTAAGTTGTTTAATAAATATCAAGATTGAGGAGAAAATATTTTATTGTCTCTAAATAAACGAGGAATGAGGAATGGATTAATACTAGAAGGTTGATGGGTAGGATGAAAAAATTTTGAATAGGAAGAGGACAAGTAGCATGTGAATAATGCTAGAAATCTTTATATTATGAAATAAAATTTAAATCCTAAAAATTCTTAAATTTTAAAATAGAGTGAGTACAAAATATATTGGTGTTGTCTTGGGCACGCAAACATGTACACACACAAAAATTTTCGAGTGTTTTATCATTTTTAGATTATCTTTGCTACACATGCTCCTATACTATGCCATCTTTTTTTTCTTCCCTAAGAGTAACAAAATAAAAATATATGCATATCAGATCTCTCTTATTAGCGTCCTATAAAAGGCAATTCATGGAATTAATTAATTCATATTTCCAACATAATATAATCTGATGTACGTTAGGATACTAGAGGATGAATTTGTAAAAGATATGGTGTCAATTAGTACAATGGATTTTTTTTTCCATGATGGCACAAAAGAAACTCATACGGATGCTCAAGAAAACTGTACGTGGAGTCTATATAGAGAATTCCCTTTTTGTCCCAAAGGATAGCTTGTAGTTATGTGGAATATAATGATGCAACATCAGGAGATGTGAATTCTCTTGTTTTCGTATCTTTGTTTATATAGGATGTGGTTAGCATTTCCCTTTTAAATCTGTAACATTTTTTTACTATGGTGCAATATGTGTGTCACGACGAAAACATATAGTGTTTATCTTCTTCCATAATAGCTAGTATTACCGTGCAAAATGTGCATGGTCAGAAATAATTAATGTGATGGACACAAAACTAGTCTATGCCCATTTTCCCTTTCAAACTTTCTATCATGAGATTAATTGCTCCTCGAGCATGGAAAAGGTGAAAATTCAGATCATTTACAAAATGCTTGATAATGTTTTTTTTACATTGTGGGGATTTACCGCTTTATCTAAGTTCACCGTGAGTTACCACTTTGATACTGTAGGACCAATGTACTTTTTTGCTCCCTCTCTTTTCTTTTTTCCTTTTCACCCTATGATTTTATTTACCCGATGTCCTTGTTTTAATCCTTCTATTTCTCTTTGTTGGATATGAATAATATCTGATAATTTCTTTATATTGTGTATTTACTGCTTTACCTAAATTAACCATATTACTCAGATCATATGAAGGACCTATCGTCTAGGTTGGTAAATTATTAATAGGAGGAGGATTTTCTTGATTTGATTTAATCTACCTGGTTCCATAGTTTTAATTCTTCAATTTCTATTTGCTGGATTTGATCTATTTGGTCTTCTCGGTGTTGCCGTTGCCCTGATCTTGGTAACTTTTCTCTCTCATACCAAATCTTTCTGTTTCTCTCAGTTCTAGTTTCCATGGTAAATTTAGGCCATTAAGTGGAAAATTGCCCTCATAGATTTAAACCCTTCTCTTATTAATCTTCTCTAGCCTTGCGCCTTCTCTACTGATAATTTCATGTACTGAGAAAGATTTAATCATTATGACTAATGAAGGGGGTGTGGTCTAGGATATTAAAGATGCCTTGAATAGGGATTTGCTCCTTCTCTCCTTGCTTCCACCACTAAAAATGTTAGATTTTGCTACATAAGCATCGCTTATCATTTTGTGGATCTAGAGTTTTGCACTACCTTATATACAAAATATATTTTTGTCACTTGTGTTAGGTCAAAAAAGGCTCCTCAATGGTGAATATGGATGGTGGATGCCTCACAAGCCTAGGCCCACTATGTCGATGGTGGTTGATTCTATACTGCTAAGCATCCATGATGAAATAACACTAATTGACCTAGGCTCTAACCATGTGTTTGATTGAATGGATGGGATAGGGTGAGTCCTTTTTTAAGGTATTTGGTTTGGGGATAGATGAAATGAAATATCCCTAAAGACGAATATTCTCCTAAGATTCGAGTCAGCTTTATAACTTAAAAAGCTAGTAGACTAATTCAACTCACTTTCTCTCACTGACATGCATACCACACCCCTATCCCTCGAAGCATAACATTTCATTCTTCATGCTATCAAAAAAACAGGATAGACCTAACCCATCCACCTCATCTTGAACCAATCAGCTAATAGACAAATTTAATGTTGAGGCCCATTAATGGATACCTGAAAAATTATAAAAGTTAACATTTGTGTTTAATTAATATATAAGCTAGTATTTACTGCATAAAAAATTCTACTATATAATTAATTAAATTATACTACTATAGAAAGCCTAATGCGTGCTGTCTGGAAATCAGATTTCCGGCTGGCACTTTAATAGTGGCATCTATGAGGATGCTGCTATTAGATTAATAACCAGTCTACAAGCAAAAAAAAAAAAGCAAGCTGACTTGAAAATCAAGAACATGCACACACTCAGTTAATTACTTCATATGTTCTGTTTTACTTGACATTTTGATTTTTTATGGTTTTTGAGGTGCGATATTAATTTTGACTATTGTTTTTATTATTTAAAATAAAGTATAACGATAAAATTATTACGAATATGTTTAACAATACTATTTTCAAAAGAAAAAAATTCATTATTTCTGAACATATTAACAACCAAATTTCAGAATATAGCATATATCCTCATATTTCTATAAAATAAATAATCATCCATCCAAACAAAAACCTATGACCCACCAAACCTGATCATATCAGTTGCTAAACACCCCGTCTTAAACTCATGCTATATTAATAATTTCTACTGTTTAAATTTGTTCTAAAATAAGTTAGCAGTAATTTTTATCCTCTTATCTACCTTTGGTCTATAAATAAAAAAAATATTTCTTCAATAACTTGTATCTACTCACTCATACATATCATTATTTTTATTAATAAGGTGTATTTTATTTTATTTGTCACTAAAGTTTTCTTGGAATGTGAGAAATCCGACAGAGGGAGTGCTCTGTTCCTTTCTGAAGTGCACTAGCTGGTGTGCACGTTGCCTCACCGAAATGAAAAGGCATCACAGCGGCAGGCAGGCAGCAGCAAACCACCACCATTATTTTGTCCATTAGCTTGACACAGTCCCCCTCCTTGAATGCTTTGATTGCTTTCCCCCACCAAGCTACACCCCCAGCCCCACACACCCATTTTCTAATTATTATTTTCATTTAATGGCTGCACTCTGTTTAGGGTTCGGATAGGGTTAAACCTCCTATGTTAGGGTTAGGGTTAGGGTTTCCTTTAGGCTGAGTGCCTCTCCTTGCATAGGTTTGCGTGAGTGAAGCAAAGGGTAGTGGGGGTCTATCTGTGGACGGATCGGATGGGGTGGCATCTGATTCTGCCCCACCCATTTCCTGCCCCTTAGATGCTGGATTCTCTGTGCACAGCTGCCTCTGCAAGCCTCCCTGCTTCTGGTCATGGCTCATGAGAATTGTGGAGAACTCATCCGGCTGCCTTTTTTTTTGAAAGCGACCAGTTTATTAAATAAATAACGATGTTCTAAATTTGACAAGAAAAATCTTTGTTTTTTTAAAGGAATACAATTAAGTACTTCGGTGTAAGTTATGGCACGTTAATCCTTGTACACCTTTTA
The DNA here is from genome assembly GCA_030770085.1 of Oryza coarctata. Lineage (NCBI taxonomy): Eukaryota > Viridiplantae > Streptophyta > Magnoliopsida > Poales > Poaceae > Oryza > Oryza coarctata. Next base: position 5,958,693 of record CM061462.1, read on the forward strand.
AAATTGTACTTTGGTTTAATAAATTTTATATTTGAAATTATACTTTGGTTTAATAAATTTTACATTTTAGTAGAAATAGTAGACCATGTAGATATATAAATGTAACAAATGGTAAGCGGTTTAGAGGAAAAGGACACGTCTCAGCCAAAATTGTATATTGACATAAATAAACCCTGCTCAATTTCAAAATAGGGCATATATGTTTTTAAGTAAAATAAAAGCGTAGTAAATAATCTTAACATTTCCTAGTGGCTTTTATTGATTAAATCGATCTTTTTATTAGAAAGCTGCTTTTGGCATATACATGGTTCCAAATCATTGTCATCCGAATGTTAGAAGTAATTTTGAACGCATATTTTACATAATTATATTGGTTGCCATATGTAATAGAACGGATTTATTGCATGCTTGGTTGTAAAATACTGTAATAAACATGTCCCACTCAAGATTTATGTTTTGTGTATTAAAACCCCTACCTGGCCTCCTATTTTGTAAAACCACAACTACTTAATGTCAGTCATCAAACAAGGGCCTATGCATGTGTTGAATGGTAATATAAAGCACAAAAAATCTATAAAAAGATATAATAGCTATCAGTTTACATATATTTTCTAGTAAGTATTGTCACGGCTAGCGTCCACCATCGATCGAGACATTGTATAGGACCGAGTTGACAAGGGGCTTCCGAGCAAACAATCCATATGACAGAAAAAGAAAAGACACTAGAATTAACATCCACATAATAATACATAAGCACCCACGGCAGCAACTGCACGCCTAGGCGCTGTCTAGACCTGATTTTTAGAACACTGCTAATAATAATTATCATTTGAATGTTGTTCTAAATCACCACAATCCAAATTATAGAAGTGTTTTCAATCGGGTTTTTAAATACATTGATGTTTGCAAGCATAAGTCCAATGGGTCTGTCGCAGGTTTATGTAGTTAGACATGGTGTAGATTATGCTACTAGTTATGCTGTGTGTTTGTATTTGCTAGTCTCTCTTGAAAAAACATCTCATACTCAGTAATTAATTGAATTATTTTGTGCTTATCTTACGCTCACGAATGCTTGGATATATAGATGATCAACTCCTTCAAAGAGTGCATAAAAATATGCAACTCCAAACTTTTTGCAAGAAAGGTACTACTGAGGCAAATACCGATCCATGCATGCATCCACAAAAGGTATGACATGTAGTAGAACGTACATCCCGTAAAAATGCTCGTAAACTAACCTAGCTAATGTTGTTGCGATTTCCTTGTATTTGCAAGGGTTTGGCCTACAATAATGATGAGTCATGTGACAGCAAATACTTCCAGTATTGCTTCCGTGGAAGTTACGGCTTTACCTATTGGATCAAACAAATTAAAAGAAGTGGTACAGATCAACCCCATGCAGTTCAAAACTTTCCGAAGTAATCCTTAAAAACTAAACGAAGATGAAAAAAATGGAAAATCTGAAGAGATTTTTATTGCTAATCACTGCAAATATATATTATTTTTTCCAAAGATACGAAGCAAATGTGAACTAAGCTAGCTAATTGATCATGGCTGTGTTTGTTTGATTCCCTTCCTAACCTTAACTTATTTTTTTTCATACGCACGACTGTTAAACGATGTGTTTTTAAAAAATATATAGAAAAGTTACTTAAAAAATTATATTAATATATTTGTAAAGTTTTTTAATACTTAATTATTTATTTTATATACAATCAAAAAGAGAAAGAACAAAAACGTATGCACTGCTCAGGTTGACGACGCTTCCGATGTAATAATTAACGTGCGCCTTTTGTCAGAAATTATTATAGACACTGACCAACGTTGGAGATTCTAGAAGTGATGAAGTTGATGAAAAGATATGTTGCTGATCTCAGTACAAGGATGATATGTATAATCCCGAAGTTGTAAACGACAGCTGACCGTCACGAAAGATACGGTTCCTGGTACTGCACCTATGAACGTTAACAGGCTGAAAAAAAGTCAAAATAACAGAAAATGTGTATCTCCACGTTATATCCCGAGCTGGGAATTTCAGCAATAGAAACGTGATCAGTATTCATGAGAAAGATGATGAAAATAATCTTCAAAATGGACTGGAGATAAATATATATGCAGAAGACTGACGGCATGTGCCAAAATTTTACACAAAGTTGCTTAATTGTCAAAGGTAAAATTGAGTAAGAGTAAAACGCATTCGTCAATCTGCTGATGCAAAATATGTTGACGATCGAAACCACACAAACGGTAGTCAGACATATATATACTCAGGAGCGATATTATCCAAAACTCCGTGAAGAGGTGCTTGACAATTAAAGGTAAGAATTGATGAGAAATGCTAGTTTTGCTGCTCATGGACCGATCCCTCTTTTCCACATAATCCCATTTTGTTCATGATCATTTTTTTTGTTTTTGAATCATGCATAGTTTTGCCTTTTTTTAATCAATTGAGATCAAACATTCATATGGAGCGAAGAGAAATTCATCGAGAATAACAATGGCAAAAAGATGCATATGATGTTCATTCATCTATTTTCCTGTTATGTATTACTTGTGCTTTGAAAATGTTATGGTCAATCAACCATTTTTCCTATCTATATCTTGCATACATATAGGATAGTTAACATTTTCTTTTTAAATTTATGTATGCCATTTTGTGAGATATCTACCTGTGTGTCACACACTGAGATTATACTATTTGAGTCAAATAAATCATACCATATCTACAATACACGACACTTACTACTTAATGAGAACGAATTTACTTGATAAAAAGGGTAATGCTAACACGGTAAACTAATTTAATCTGTTGTAGTAGTATTCTACTAGTACTTCTTTGTGAAATTCTGAGCTTGTTGATCTAATCCAAGGAATTTGAACCAAATGCTGCCAAAACCCTTTTCCAGTTATTTGCTGCCATATAGCTAGTAGGAGCTGGTATGGGCTGCTGTGCCGATGTAGCGGCGCGGCCACATGTTTCACATATCCCGAGGATGGAAACATTCACGTCCACACAGACACCTTCACACGATTGATTACTACTCATACTTAGCTTTTCTTTTCACATCATCACCATCCTCGTCCTTCCTCTCGCACAAAAAAATGGTGATTTGCTACTCTAAATACTGTCACTTTTATTATGCTACCTACTTGTAACACTGACACGCCCGCTTTGTTTTGTGAAGTGGCAAAATAGTAAATCTCTCTCCCCTCTCTCAACCCCACCCTACCCTTGCACCCTTTCTCTCCCCTCCAAAACCCTATCACACTTCTTTTCCACATCCACCTCCCTAAATTCCTGTTAGAGCCGCCGTCGCCGCCGTCTTGCTCAGATCCATGTCCTTGCCTTCCTAGTTTCTGTCGGAGTCATCACCGCCTTACCCTAACGCCACACCCCTATCACGACAGACCCATCCGCCAGTGGTTACACCGTCTTCCACCATGAATTGGTAAGTCTCTCATCGTGATTATTTTAGTCCTTTTTTCTTCCTTTTCTTTTATGTTTTCTCTTTAGCTTCAATTTAATCTAGTTGGTTCCATCATTTTAATCTTATGAGTTCTCTTCGTTGGATTTGATATGTTTAGGTTTTGCTATTTTGCCCTGATCTAGGTTCTTGGCTCCAATCTAGGTTCCTATGGTAGATTTAGGTTGATGAGTGAAAAAATTTCTTGTGGGGATTTAATCACTTTTTGATTAATCATCTTTAGCCATGTACCTCCTCTAATCGATTGTTTCATGGAAAAAGATTTGATTTTTTTGGCGCATGTGGTTAGGCTGATAAAAAAGCTCGAGGCTTGCAAATAGCTCGAGTCAAATTCGAGCCTATGAGAAAGCTCACGAGCTTTGTCGAGATGAGCTCTAGCTTCAAACAAGCATAATAGTATATGATTTTTATTATGTATTTAATAAACTAGTTTATCGAATATGCATTTGTATGTATCCACATAGTGAATTAGTATCTGTTGGCATCACATATTTATCTTATTTCTTTTTCTTCTCTTTCATTAATGTGATTAAAAAGAAAATTAATTATTTTTTATCAAGAGATTATCCTTAAAATAAGTGTTATACTACTTATGAGCCGAGGTTGAGCCAAGCCTACTTGGAACCTCGAAAGTTACATAAGCTCGGCTTGAGCTTGTGTTAAGTTTGAGCTTAGGCAAGCGAGCTTAGCTCATTGACAGCCCTAGGCGTGATTTAGGAAGAAAGGGGCCTTCTTGGATGAGAATTTTCTAATCCTTTCTCCTACCATAAAAAATGTAAGCTATTGCCTCATAGGACTTTGATCTATCATTCAATGGATTTGTTGGGTAGGCAGGCTAGAGCAGGGTTTGAAAATGTGATGATAGTTGCTTGTTTATCACAGTTATTAGCCTTATTGAGCCGTTACGAAATGAGAAACCAACTTGGTAAATTGGTCAATTTCAAAAGAAACAAACTGACAAAATTTGTCCAATTTCACCAATTTTTGTCAGTAACTAAGTGGTAATCACATTTATCAACAAAACCGTTTGGGAGCGCTATTTAGTGATGGAATTGTTTTTAAAACTTTGGGTCAGAGTAGCATTACGGTAGCTTCCATGAAGAGGCTAGGTAGTATCATAGGTGTTGATTCGGCAACCAATGGCAATGAAAATAGTATGACTAGTGTCATCAATTAACTTTCTATTGTGTTTTTGACATCAATGATGATGCAATTTGGGTGGATACTGTCATGTGTGGCTATTGATTTGGGAGACTATGAATCTAGCGAGTCCTTGCCAGCATGCAAATGCCCAACGGTTTCATGCAGCTATGTGTTGTCCTATGTGGAATGGGTAAAAGCATAGGAAGGCTAGCTCTACTAGGACTAGTGACCTCATTAAGGTCAAGTGTCCACTGGCCATTCAAAGCGACAACATTGTTTGTGTTGAGAGGGTGCTACCCTTTGAGGTGTTGTCGGTAGTAGGCAAACCTTTTGGTCGATGGTGTAGGGTCAGGGCACGCCAACCATATGCCTGTGGTAGAATAGGGGTTGGAATATATTGCACTAAAGGTACCTTGGCCTAAAGAATATCGTCGTTGCTAATAACATGTTAAACAACAACTATGATCTAGATGAAAGAACAAACACACAACCAAGGAGCAACGCGCACACACACACAAAAAGAACACATAGGATGTTGCTACACCTCTTTCCCGGCTGCCCTTGTGTCGATTCCTCTCTAATCCCAAAGCGTGGTTGTGTTGACCTCCCTCCTTGACCACCACTGTGTCCACTTCGAAATCCACAATCTCCACATATTTCCTTCTTCTATGACTGTTACTATTGTTCTTTAAGAGGTTCCTATCCTACTGACTAACTAGAGATCAACCATTAGTCGGTGGAGTATCTCGAGACCTCTACACCAAAGTAGCATTGAAAGGTCATTGGCACGTAGGCAGGATTGATTATCGTTTTGCCATTATCGACTAGTCATAGATGAATCTAGACAATTTCAACCCATAAAAAAGGCCCACAATTTGATTTGTCTATTGGTTCTCGCTGTCTCCCCATGGTCCTGCATCTTGATTATTTATGTTCTTTTTTAGTTCTCCTTTTAGATTTAATTTGCCTGATCGTGTCGTTTTAATCCTTTGATTTCTCTTGATTGAATTTGGTCTACTTGGGTTTCACCCCAATATGATTTTGGTAGCAATTTTTTCCTTGCACTAAACATTTTTGATTCTCGACTCCAATCTAGGTTCCCATGGTAGATTTAGGTTGGTGAGTGAAAAAAAATTCCCTTAGGATTTAATCCCCCTTTTGAATAATCTTCTTAGCCTTGCATTTCCTCTAATCGATGGTTTCATGGATAAATATTTGATCTTTGTGGTGCACAGATGGGGCATGGCTTAGAAGAAAATAACCTTGTTGGATTGGGATTTTCTCCTCCTTGCTCCTATTGGTAAAGATATTAGCTTTTGCCCCATAGGCTCAAAGCTTTCATTTCATTAGTTTCGTTAGACAATCATGTTAGAGCAGGATTTGAAAATGTGATGGCAACCACTCGCTTATCATGGTTATCGAGCCTTATCAAGCAAATACAAATCAAGACTACTTGGTAAACATGCCAAGTTCAAAAGAGTTCAAACTTACATTTAGCTTTTTCTTTGGCAAAATTTATCCATTTTCACCCGTTCTCATTAGTAACCAAGCAATAGTCATGGTTGTTGATGAAATCGCTTTGGGAATGGTATTCGGTGACCAAATAGTTTTTGAAACCCTAGGTTGAAGAAGCAATGGTGCCTTTGTGGAAACCTAACCTCATGTGGGCTACTGCTTTGGTTGTACTTTTATGATGACTCGCTAAGGGCTGGATTCTACAATCAGTAGTAGGGAAAATGCCATGACTGTCATTGTCAATCAATTAGCTTGCTATCATGTTCAAACATAAGTGACCATGTAATTTGGGTGGATGGTGTCACATGCGGGCATTTGCATATGGTAGTGCACATAGGTGTCAATAGGTGGCCGTATGTGTTGGCATCAATAAGTTGGCATTATAGGTGTTGGCTTAATGCTGGGAAATTGTGGATATGATGAGGTCTCCCTGACATGTAAGCGTCGATGGCTTCATGCGGGCATGTGTTGTCCTACATATGATGGGTTGCGACGGAGGAAGGCTAGCTTTATCAAGACCTATAGCCACATCGAGGCCAACTGCCTATTGACAATGAAGTTATTTTTGTTTGAGGAGGAACAACCTTTTGAGGCATCATCAATATATAGCAAGCCAACCTTAAGGTCAATGGTACTTAGAATCAGGGCATGACAGCCATGGCTATTGCAACATGCTTGTCATGTGCATGTGGCAAGGGCACACATTGCACATCCCCATTGCCCAACATCAGACTAGAGAAGAAACCTGGCTAAAATGTCAGCGTCAAATCCATTCTATCTACGGTGTGAACTAAGGTCAAGCTTTCGATAGATCAGCACATTCACACACGTGTCATGCACGAGTGGCGAGAGCCACTAACTCACCTGGTTTGTGTACCATTGATGGCATGTACACATAGTTATACGATCAATCGATTGACCATTTGACTGAAATAAAAGAAAACCGTATTTAACTTGGTACAATATATATCGGTTGGAACATTGCATTAGATGTGCCCTAGCCTATAGAAAACCGTTGTACTGATAACATGTTAAAGAACACATTGTGAGTAAATTGATCTAGGCTAAAAAAACCAACACAAACAATCATAGAAAACACATAAATATATAGAGGACAGTCAATACCATTGATCTATACTTTGTGAGAGTTTGATATCTCTGCTATTTCTGTGCTTCAAATCTACTATACTATACTCGGTGCATGTTTTATATATAGTAACTTATATATCACAAGCATGAAATTCATGGATAAAATTTTTACCCATATATATATTTACGTATTGGGTGTACCGACTTATATGTGTGATAGCTGTTTACTATTATAGGCTTACTACGTATACTTGATATTATAACTATAGAGTAAAAAATAAATTTTCTTATGGTGATTAAGTTTATAATAGAATATAGCACCATTTAGAACAATTTCATTAAATAATATATAAATATATTTTATTAAAAATATTACTATATTTTCTATAAAATTGATTAAAGATGAGTAAGTTTGAGTTAAAAAAATTAAAATATGGAATAGGTAGAGCAGTACACACAAATAGCAGTGTCGAGCTTAGAAAGAGCGGAAGGAAAACCATGAGGGCCCCACCTACTCAGCAAGGAAGAGAAGGGCGGGCTGGCCAAGTCGGCCATGCCGTCCGACCGGTACAATGAGCCTATCTTTTTCCTCCTCTTTTCCTACCCTTCCCTTCCACCCCTCTCCCCTCCCCGTCCACTCCAAATCCCTACCCTATTCCCCTCCTCACCCCGGCTGCTTCCTGCAGGCGCCACCGCTCACACGCTCACGCCCCAGCTCCACCTCCACTCCGCCGTCGCCCGCCTTCTCGACCACCGCCGCCGCCGCCGTCGCCGCGGGCGCTACCCCCCTTCCCCGGCGCCCACCTACCTCCCCCGGGCAGAGCCGGAGCCGCCAACCGCGTCGACATCCCTTTCGGAGCCGCGTACGTCCTCCTCCCCGGGCTGCCTCCTCTCCTCCGCATCAACCTCCCTCCCTTCCTGGGGTGGCTCCGGCGTCGATCTCCCTCCCTCCCTCCCCGGGTGCCACGGCGTCTTCATCGAATCCACCGCCGCCGCGGCCGCATCTCCTCCTACTTCGACTACTACTCCTGTTCTCCAAGAAGCCCCCCTCCCGCTCTCGCCTGGCTGGAGGACGGCCGTCGGCGAACCAGCACCGGGAGGAGGTAGACGGAGAATCAGCAGCAGCTCCCCGAAGAGGTCGACGGCTTGTCGCGGCTAGATTGCCCCCGCTCCGCTTGCGTCGACTGTCGGAGCAAACCCAGGTCAGTTTCCGCCGCAAAAACCGCCCGGAGTTTTGATTGATTTCCTGCCCCCCTCCCCCCCACCCCAAATCGACCCATCCAATTTCGCCTCGATTTACTTCCAATTTCCTCCCAAAAAAAAAACCTTTTTTTGGGTTGGGGGTTTCGGTTTGGGGGTTCAGCTGAGCTGAAGCCCCATGCCCCACGTTAGGTCCGCCCCTTTCCAGCTGTGCGGCGCCCTCTCGGGGCTCGAGCTCCTCCTCGCCACTGACCTACGCCATGGCTACCTATATTTCATGTCATGAAAAAAATCGCGTCTTTTGCGGGGATCCTCGCGGCTACGTACGAGCCCTAGTTACCTCGTGGATTTAGTTACGGCGGTTTATGCGCTCCTCTAGGTTTAGATCTACCTCTCTGCATGCATGTCTATCTACCTGTCTGTTTTGGAAACCTTTGCGAGGTTTAATTATAGTTGTGTATAGTTGGCGCAGTAATTAATTTCGCCCTTTGTCTAGGTTACGGATTACTTCTTGCTATAATTTTGCCCGCTCGAATTCTGGTGTTCTATATTCCATGAGCTGATTGAGTGAATGTGCGTGCATGCTGCATCGGCTTGACTTCTTCTTGGCTACTTCATTAGTTTGTTTCTGGTTTCTGTTTCAGGTTTTTCTAGCGTGCAGCGGCTAGCTGATTGTCTTCTGCGATCCAAAACGCGTGTTTGTGGTTTGTGCTCGGATGATTGATGTGTTTCGTTGCGTTACACGATCACTGGATTGATTGATAGACGTACCTGGGCTGTGGTAGCTGCTGTGTGTTCTCTCCTTGCCGTGGCGATATATGGAGGTTGTTGCAGTAGAGGAGGGAGGTCGTGTTGGGACGAACTGTATGCTTGCTCGTGGTGGAACTGGTGATGCGCCAGTGTTGGAACTGACGACGAGACCTCGTCAGGATGCAGCCGCTGAAGCTGGTGCAGATGAATCAGCACAACACCAATGCGAGCATTTCTCCATAAGGTAATCATTTTCTGTATTCCAATTCTGGTATATCGTTGTGGATGAATTGACATATCATGCCATATAGCACTGTTTGATGGAAGAGTATGATTGATCGTGGTTTTGCACAGTTGTTGGGACTTATATGGTCACCTGTTTTGTACCAGCATTTCGTATACACTGGAACATGCTTATGACTTTGGTTCGATGTAGGAAGTCAATACATCCACTACTAGCTCTATATCTAGTCATGTGAACTCATTTATGCCATAGCAGTTAGCAGGCCTAGCAACAAAAAAAAAATATTTTTCATATATCTTTATACTCTACGTATTAATATCTTCAATATATGAATCTGAGCACATGCTTGTCAGTGCTACACATAGGCATGCCTGTATGTGTTCATTAGGTGTTTACTCATATTTGTTTGTGTTGGGGTGCGCATGCATTTATTCAGGCCATGCTGTAGATTTGTGCTTGTATATTAAGCTGATTACTAATGAAATGAACCTTTTGGGGGTACTCTCATACATTGGGCCCTAAATTTTGTAATCAATTTTCTTGGTGCCAAGGTTCGGCATAAAAACTTTTTATCATAAGCAAATTTATATGTTAGGAGATTCTTAGAATAGATGGTTTCTTCATATTTGCATTATGTTTGATTTGATAGTCCATTATTATTCTAAGCCATTTCAAGTGTTCAGAGATTCGAGAGATGATATATATCAACCATAGATTTGCCACGTTTTGGTTTAATACTTTCTAGAACTAATTAGATTTTTTTATAGTTTATCCTGTCATATTATTTTTCATATCTTTTAATTCATTCTAGAGTACTTAGATTAACTTGAAGGTCCTTTTTTATCTGGACTGTACAAGCTATGTATGAAATGCCTACCTCGCAGCATCCTTTAGCATTATGTAGGGCCTTTTTTTAGTTCATCAGTTGTATATTGACTGAAGCACACAATGTGCTACTGCTATATATATGGCATGCATCTTTATGATGATAATCTTATTTTTCTTGAATCAGAGGGTATGTTGCTCTTCTTCAGAAGAAGGATCCAAAACTTTGCTCTCTATCTCGGATTTTCCGTGACCAGAAAAAATGTGATGATCACCAAGTTAGTTCAAGCCCATTTTTTGTAGCAAAGTTTCGACGGTGGGATTGCTCTAAGTGCTTGGATAAGTTGAAAACTTCAGATCATGGAACAGCTCCAAGAACACTTTCCGCAAAGCAGGACGGCACAAGTGATGGTTGCTCCATCACATTTGTTCGGAGCACTTTTTTGCCGGCTACTGTTGGTTCCAAAAGTGTGTCTCCTAGCACACAATCATCTCAAGGGAAGAGTGCTGATAGATCAACTCTTCCGAAGAGTGCGCAAGAAGGCAATGACTCCAAATGCAATGCGCCTTCTGGCAAGAATGGAGCTGCTGAGGCCAGTACTGATTCACCCATGAAAGGTATGGTAGATGTAGAGCCTTTTAAATTCCTAGTAAGATTTTATTTAAGGATAGAATAAGATGATGTTTGTGTGATTTTTTCAGATTTGCATGGGCCAGCCCAAAATTATGATATGGCAGCAAATATCTCCGAGAACAACACTTCTGTAGATGTTGGGGCTTTACCTGAAGTTCCCCAGATTATATGGCACAAAAAAGGAAATGGTGCCGATCAACCTCCATCCACTCCAAAACTTTCTGAAGTGGTCCTCAAACGAAATGAAGATGAAAATGGAAAAACTGAAGAGATTCTTATTGCTGAGCAGTGCAATTTTACCAATGATCCGAAACCAATGTCTGGACAGAAATGTGATCAGGTCTGCAACAGTGAGCCATGTGAAGTTGTTCTGAAAAGAAGCTCCAAATCTAAATGTAAGAGGAAGACGGATAAGAAGTTGATGAAGAAGAAGCAGCAAAGCAAGAAACGCACTGCCCAGGCTGATGATTCAGATGTAAAGCTTTGTCGGAGAAAGCCAAAAAAGGTGCGGCTTCTATCGGAAATTATAAATGCTAACCAGGTTGAGGATTCTAGAAGCGACGAAGTTCATCATGAAAATGTCGCTGATCCCTGTGAGGATGATAGAAGTATCATCCCGTTGGAAGTAAGCATGGATATTCCTGTTAGCAACCAGACAGTGGGAGAAGATGGGTTAAAATCAAGTAAGAACAAGACAAAACACAAATGCTCTGATGTTGTAGATGATGGATCATCACTTATGAACTGGCTAAATGGAAAAAAGAAAAGAATAAGTGAAAATGTGCATCACACAGTTGTGCATCCAGCTGGGAATTTGAGCAATAGAAAAGTGACACCCACTGTGAGTACTCAGCATGATGATGAGAATGATATTGAAAATGGTCTTGACTTAAATATGCATAAGACAGATGTCTGCCAGCATGTATCAGAAAACTCCACACAGAGGTGCTCATCAAAGGGGAAAACAACGGGTTTGAGTAGGAGGAAAATACATTCAGCTTCTAATACCAAATATGGTGGTGAAAACACCAGAAACAGTCAGAACATACCTATACTCAGTGCGGAAGATCAATGCCAGATAGAAACCGAAAACTCTGTTCTGAGGTGCTTGACAAAGGTTAGAATTTTGAGAATCACGAGGAATTTTCACTTTTCAAATTGACTGAATCAACATTTACCTGAAGGAAAAATATTGGTTTATAACAATGTTAAGAAAGATGCATACAATGTTTATTTATATGCTTTCCACTGTTCTGCTTTACTTATGTTTTGATACCATTTTTTTTGGTTGTGTGGCACAATATTATTGTTCAGACTGAGATTATAGTGCTTGTTTTCCTATATTGTAATGGACTGACATTTTCCTCATTTCTCATCTCAGGTTTCTCCATCTAAGCATGATATCCAAATTATGTCTGGCCTTCATGAGCAGAGTCTACCCAAGAAGAAAAGGAAGCAAAATCTTGAAGTGACGTGTGAAAAACAGACCGTTATAGATGACATCCCCATGGATATTGTTGAACTGCTAGCTAAAAACCAGCATGAGAGACAGCTTATGACTGAGACTGATTGTTCTGACAGCAGCCGTATTCAATTCAAGACAACTGCAGATGATGATTGTGTTTTAGTAGCTTCCAAGGATGTTTCAAATTATGCATCAAGTGTGTTTGACACTAATTCCCAACAGAAGTCCTTGGCATCACAAAATACACAGAAGGAGGTACAGGGCCATTTAGCATTGAGCAGACAAGATACTAGTTCACATCCTCAGAACTTACAGATTTCTGACCATTCAAAGTCTACTCAAGAACAACAGACACATTTGCGAATGGAAGAAATGGTCACTATTGCTGCAAGCTCACCACTATTTTCGCATCATGATGATCAGTATATTGCCAAAGCACCAACTGAGTGTTGGGGCAGTAAGGACGCAAAGAAGCTAACGTGGGAGCCTTTTAAGGCCGCTACAAGAAATTCTCCAGCAGCAACATGTGGTGCTCAATTCAGATCTGGTATCCAAGCAGTTGACTTGACTTCTACTCATGTCATGGGATCTTCTAACAACTATGCAGCTCACCAACCAGTAATTTCGCCACTCGACCACTATGCAGAAAGAGCAGTTAACCAGGTCCATGCGAGAAATTTTCCAAGTACAATAGCAACCATGGAAGCTAGTAAGTTATGTGATCGAAGAAATGCTGGACAAGTAGTCTTATATCCTAAAGAATCCATGCCTGCGACCCATCTTCTGAGAATGATGGATCCATCAACATTAGCAGGCTTCCCCAACTATGGAACGTCTAGCAGGAACCAGATGGAGTTTCAACTTCATAATTCTCAGTGTGCACATAATCAGTACAAAGGATCAACTAGCACAACATATGGCAGTAACCTGAATGGAAAGATTCCATTGACATTCGAAGACTTATCACGACATCAGCTGCATGATTTGCATAGACCTTTCCGCCCACATCCTAGAGTTGGTGTGCTTGGCTCCTTGCTGCAGAAGGAAATTGCAAACTGGTCGGAGAACTGTGGCACACAGTCTGGTTATAAACTGGGGGTGTCAAAAGGGATAACATCGCATCAGATGAACAGAAAGGAACATTTTGAATCCTTGAATTCTGGAATGTTTTCAGCAAAATGGAATGCATTACAGTTGGGTTCTGTTAGCTCCAGTGCAGAATTTTTATCAGCGAGGAACAGTATATCTCAATCTTGGACCAGAGGCAAGGGTAAAATGGTTCATCCCTTGGATAGGTTTGTAAGACAGGATATCTGTATAACTAACAGGAATCCCGCTGATTTTACTACAATTAGTGATGATAACGAGTATATGGATTACCACTGAAGCAGACGGTGGTGTGCATAATTCTGAAACATTTACAATCATCCATTTCATCTTCATGGCTCCAAACAGTCAAATACTGTAAGAGGAGGGCTTTGCTGTATCCGCTGTAAGGTTAGTTGATTTTTTCTTTCAAGAAGATCAGTTTAACAAAAATGAACAATTACTTATGTTAGTAAGGATGGTTCTTGCAGGCTTCTTGTAAGTTGTGGATGCCCCATTTTCTGGATGGGAACCTACCAAACAGTTAACATGGGCTTTCCAAGGTGCACCTTCCAGTTTATGTTTTGCTATGCAGTCCAAGAAATTATCCTCCTATTACTTTGTAGTTGTACTGATACTGCGCTTGTTTGTACAAGGAGAAATGTGTAACCTTGTTGAAAAAATGTTTTCCCCATTTTGTAATTACCATAAGGAGGTTTATAGTGTTGTGAGCTGTGTGTGACTGACGGCGAAAAATGGTTTTGTCGATGTTAAGGTCGAACGACTAGCTCTCGTTATCGTGTTACCATACTCTTGAAGACAACACCGGAGAATTTACAGTACTTTTTTACCGTGTCGTTTTTCTGGATGTCTGTGATCTGAAGAAGCTGGGTATGCTTCTTGTTTCTAGTCCATTCCTAGATCTAGGAGACTTGCACTCTATTTTTTTCAGCCATATGTGTTGTTTCATTGCTTCAATTGCTTGTCCTGATGGTAACATGGATGATGATACCATGATGGAACTTAGGCTCTCTTCAATCCAAAGTATTTAAGAAAAGATTGAAGCATGTGGCTTCTTTTTTTGTTGTTTTTGTTTGGTTGGTTGGTTAGGTCCAGTAGTTTCCAACATTTTGCAAAGTGAAAGGAGATATGGCGAAGATAGTCATCCAGAAGAGCACATCTTATTACCAGGGCAAAACTTTCTGGAGCTTTTACAACATCAGAAAAAGAAAAGGGAGAAAACTGCAGTACAAAAGAGAAGTAGAAGTTCCTCCTATCTACTAGCAATGCTGCTTCGACCATGACCTATCCCATTCTGAGTAGAACCATGGGCCATCTGAACATCATGGTGATGAAACAAAAGCCACAATTTTTCTTCTTGGACTCTTGGTTATTGACTAAGCAAAACAACCACTTCCGCAGAAGTACCGCCTACAGAATTAGGACGAAGTGTCAAAGGTCCATTGGAAATCAAAATGAACTGAAACGATTATGCACAAGTGATGAAATGATGAGTGATGAATGGTTTGAGCAAATAGTGTAAACTTGAATGGTACCTTACTGACCGATTGGAGCTTGTTTGGAGTTTCTTTCTGGTTACATCCTTATGCCTTGGAGGTTGAAGCACCACTTTGACGGCAGTGTCGAAAACAGCTTTAATGTTCTATAAGTAACCGAGAAAAGAACATTTCTTTAGGTAAGTCTTTAGGAGGCCATACGAGGGAACTCAAAATTCCAAGGTTTCCTGCATAGGATGTAACAGAAGCATACTCTTTGTGTCTTGGAGCTGCATTCAATATAGGCTACCGCTCCTATTAGCTTTCTCAGTTCTTCTCCCTAACATGCAGAAAGAGTCAGGCGGTCTAATTGTTGAGTACTTGAGTGCCACATCTTGCCACAATTTTCTTCTGAAAGTGTGGGCAACACACACAAAGCATGGCCAACAAATTGAGTGTCACAAGTAACGCATGGTTTGGCACAAGTATGTGTGTGAAAAGTGTGACAAGGTGCTCAGAAAGTGTGGTGAGCCACAACTTCGGCATGAACCAAACAGTGGCCTAAAAATGTCAAATTTGCTTAACCTAAGTGTGGCCAAAACGTGTCACTCTCTGGTCACAGTCAAAACACTAACCTGCTCGGTTGTTATTATGAAAGAAGCTGGATGATCAGCAAGATAGGCCCTATCTTCACGGAGGTCTGAACAGACAAGATATTGGTAATGCAGCATCAGTAAAGAGTGTTACTTGGCTGTGGTTACTCTACCAAATTTCCTCGTGGGGTTGAATGCCACTCAATTGATTAAGAAATTTCAGAAGGTAAAGGGTGCATAACATAGCATACCCAACTTGGTTCCAACAAGAACTACAGGAACACCAGGCACAAACCGGCGAAGCTCTGGCATCCACTGTCCAGATGAAGTCAGGTCGTTAGTATACACTTGAAAGATTCTAAAGGTAATGAGATAAAGAATGATGCAAAGTGGTGTACATGTAAATGGGTTTTCTTGTCTCTAGGTAGTGAGCTTCGTGTAGATATCTTATTTACATTAGGAAGCTATTATAGAGCAAACAACCCGAAGTGTTTTACCAATTTCAAAAAGTAAGGCACAACTCTTAACAATTTTGTCAAATGGCAATTGTCATTTACAGAAATTATCTCCTTTGCTCGCAATTTCATCTTCAGTTTTATAGTATAACCTCGCATATAATGCACAAGCATTGTTCAATGCTTTTAATACTCTTCCACACTTTTTTGACGTGATAACTCCTCAGCATAATGCCCACCTGAATACCTTATACATTGTGTATTTCTGAACCACCAACTTTGCCAATGCAATGCGTCAGAAAACCGTAGCGACTCAATTACCACAATGTGAAGGAAAGGAACATCACCAACCAAGGAAAAATTGCATCAGAATGGCATGGGGTTTCTAAGCAGCTTACCTTCTTCTGAACATTCTCATAGCTCGCCCTGCTGATCAGAGAGAAGGACAGGATGAACACATCGGCTCCCCTGTAGCTAAGAGGCCTCAACCTGCTGTAATCCTCTTGACCTGCAACCAAAACCACCACAACCAGAACGAGAATCAAAATCAGATCTTTCTCTGAGCACAAGTGAGCACCAGCACTTCAGGAAAAAATCAAAAGGAAGAGGAAGATTTGCGTGGTAAGCTTGAGCTTGAGGTTGAGATTCTCCACCTGCAGTGTCCCAGAGGCCGAGGTTGACGATGCTCCCGTCCACGGAGAGATTGGCGCTGAAGTTGTCGAACACCGTGGGGATGTAATCCTGCGCACGGACGAACCAAACCAAACCGAATCAAACCAAATCGAGTCGAAGAGAAGATAGCACAGAACATCACAGCACCCGGAGAGATGCAACTCGGTGGCCGGCCGGCGGCCGGTGCAAGAACGGAGAGAAGGGATTAGCGGCGGCGCGGGCACTCAACGGTGGGGAACTTGTTGCAGGTGTAGCAGATGAGCATGCAGGTCTTCCCCACCGCGCCGTCCCCCACGGTGACGCACTTGATGAACCTGGTCGCCGCCGCCAAGCTCCCCGCCGCGCCGCTCATCTCCCCCCTCCGGTCACCGTGCTACTCTTCAGCTCGGCCTCTCTCTCCCCACTACTTGCTGGTTGCTGTACTAGCTTAGCTTAGCTTATCTCTCTCGTATCATTTTTTATTTTTAGTATATAGGATATCGATATTTTTTTAGATCGGGATACTATTATATTTTAGAAAAAAATTATTTTTATATAAAATATATAATATGCTATAGAAATTAAAGCATATAATATTAATTTTGATAAATTAATTGATTTTAATTTTGATAAACTTAAGCATATTTATTCATATCATTTTTAATCCTATTGATCATAGGAATCATAGAATGGAGATAGATTTAATGATATGATCATATAAAAGTAAATAGCAAAGATCAAAATACTTTAAAAACTATAAACATAGTAAATAATAAGCCCAATTAGCTTTAAGTATGGCGTGCTAATGATGGCGCTGATGCGGCCAGCCCTGGCGGTTTGCACGTGGGTCGTCGTCGTCTCGTCGTGTCTGACACTGTCACCCTGACACACCGAGCTTAAGCCTGTCTTTAGCTTTGGGATGCTGCACGGTTACTACTGGTACAGGAGTACAAACGCACAGTAGAAAGAAGCAGAGGGATGGCTGGTTGCGAGTGCCCGTGTTGCAACAGGCGATGGTTGGCGTTTGGCATGGCATGGCGTCGGGGGCAACGAAGATCCCTGGGTTGCACGTCGTTTCGTTGGATCTTCTGAGGCTCTTGTGCTGGTGCTTCCTGCACATGGTGATGGTGCCGGGTTGGCCGTGTTACTGAATTCTTGGACTGGAAACGTATTTTTTTGACATGTGAAACCAGATAATTTATTAATACATAATTAATTAAGTATTAATTATTATATACTTAAAAATATATTTATTTAATTTTTTAAAAAGAAACTACTATAGAAAACATATTATTTTATTAGACCTTAGGAAACATGATCACGAAAAATAATAAAATAGCCATTCCAAGTATCTATTTAGAACTTAGACTAAGACTTGTGGATTGGCCTAGAGGTAGACCTAGCCTTGCTTAAGATTTGAAACAACTCGTTGTATTTTGGATCTTGCTTAAATTTATATGATAAAAACATAACTTACATAGTGAACTTTTAATCCTAGGCCTAGATCCCTCTATGGGTTAGCCTGTTCTATTTTTATCCATATTAAACTTTGCATTGTGGATTTAGAGGCTTTCGATTCTAAGGCTTTAGGTTGTGGCCCAAGTTGCTTAGGACCTATGTCTACCCTTAGAAATTTCCATGTGGCATTTGCTGATAAATTCGAACCAAGAGGGAGAGAGAAGAGGACTTGGTTCGATTTGAGCATTGGAGCAACCAAACCATACATCAAGATTCTTTGGTTTGAACTAACAAATGGTTCTTAGAGTCTAGATCGTTAGCATACAAAATCGTAACTGTTGCTAGTAAGAAGGAGCCAAACCACTGAAGCATAAGGTGGCACTATGGCACCCACCACTCGTAGGAAGGAGCCTACTCGTTGGCAAGTGACCACCTTAGGAAAACTCATGCAAAAGGAGGAGACCACTGAGGAAAAGAGGTGGTGGCACATAAGAAGAAGGCTAGGTTATGTTGACAGGTCGAAGTTTGAAGCCACTAATCAATGTTGCCCTTGACATAATAGAGTTCACCTGTTGCTCAATTGGCATCATAGTACACAAAAATTGGATCAAACCAATGGTTGAATCGAAAAAACTGAACCACCATCCTTGCCTATTGGTTTGCTACAAAGACCGAACATGCAATTGGACTGTCGTAAACCAAACGGTTTTACATGAAACCACCAACCTGGACTAATCTAAACTGGTAGTTTTTTTTTCTAATTTGCAGAGAGGGGATCATACCCTGGTTGCCAATCTAGAAATCAAGCACCACTACCATCCAGATAGCTTGCACATACTGACTTAGAAGAAATATGCATGGTAAATAAAGGTTCCGGTTCAACAACTGGACTAGACAAACCAGTGGTTGGACTAGTGAACTAGATGCTCAAGTGGGTTGATGACTGGTTCGACTTTTTGTACTAGGATTGACATGCTCATCATTGGATCGAAGCTTTGTGCCACTAGATCAATGTTATCCATCGTAGGATCAAAGTTCCCCACCTCTAGACCGAGGTGATCACCATCAAATCATATATTCCTATCACTAGTATCGGGTTACCTGAGGCCCAATTGGAAAATCATAGGTCTAAGTTCAATTTTTTATGTTGGTTATATTTTACACTATGGAACCCTTATAGAAATTTGAGTTAAAAAATAGAAATTGTCATTCTAGAAAAAACCTACAAAACAGTTGTAAACAAACCAAAAACAGTTTTTAAAGGAATTATATTTGATAAGCACTCGTTTTTCTATCAAACTGTTGTCATCCAAAGGTACAAAACTTCATCTCCGCCTATACCTTAATTCCACCTCCAAAGCAACCCTTATCCTTTAGATTAACTTATTGTGGTCACCATTTTGTCCCTGCACTCTTCTCTCGCAACCGCATGGTTGGCTCTATGGCACAAATGAGGCCCATTGGCGACCACCTTTCTCATTGATAGTGGCATACCTCTTTCTTTTGGCCCCAACATTATCCACAATTTCCTTTCATCCCCATGACCATTGAATCCATATTCCTCCGTACCTTGATGCCTTTGACTGCTAATGCAACATCGGGGTTATTTATGCCATTTTTGCACTCTCCCTTTTCTTTTTTTTTCTCCCTAGGTTCTTGGCTCTATGGTAGATTTAGGTCACTAAGTGAAAAAAAATTTCTACAGATTTAACCCCCTTCTTTATTAATAGTTTTTATCCATGTACCTTCTACTTGATGGTTTCGTAAGGAAAGATTTGATCTTTGTGGCACATGAAATGGGCATGGTCGAAGGAAGGGGCCTCCTTGATAGGGATTTTATCCTTCTTGCTTCTATCAGAAAGGATATTAGATTTTATCTTACTGGGGTTTTAGAAATATCTTTTCATTGATTTCACTAGACAGACAAGCCAAATCAGGGTTTGCAAATGCGACGGTAACCATTTGTTTACCATGGTTATCGACTTGATTGTTCAAGGCCATAGCACTACTTGTGTTAAGGGGAACGCTACCTTTTGAGGCATCGTTAGTAGCAAGCATACTTTTAGGTCAATGATAAGTAGGGCCAAAGCGTGCCATCCATACCTGTGGTAGCATAAAGGTTGGAGTAGATCATACTAAAACATACATTGTCCTTAAGAGACCTATCATCGCTACTAACATGTTAAACAAAATATTATCAACAATTGATCTAGAACACACACAAACACAACATTGAACACAAAAACACAGCCAAAGAAAAAAAAACGTAGGATACTTCCACGCCGCCTCCTCTTCGGCCGCCACCGTGTCAACTTTCCTTCAATTCCCAAGCGCAGCCACATCAACCTCCATTTCTAACCACCACCACATCCTCTTTGAAATCCACATCACCGCTTCTTGCATTCTTTCAATATGTTCTATTTAAAAGAGGACACTCATAACTAGTTAATTCTCCACTATACTGCAGGACTTTGTGATGATAATAAAAACTACAGAACTTTATGATTTAGAGAAATAAAAACACCAGAAAAAACATGCAGAAATAATCTGATGTGCTTCTCAGGCCCATCAAACAATTAGCAACCGAATTAGCAGCTTTTCAGGCCAAATGCAACATGGGCGTATGGCTCCAAAGGATATCAACCCGACGGTCCATATTTATCGGTGATGTGGCCTCGTGCATGCATCATCAACTTTATCAACTTTATAGGAGTAAATGCCTCTTAAAGAAAAAAAAAGTGTTCTACAGACTAGTGGTTTTCATAGGAAAAAAAAGAGAGAAAATGTTTTTTACACGTGAATAGATATTTATAGGTCGATTAGCCTCAGGGTGAAACGGGACGGAACAGATGTGACTACCATCAAGTAGGGGTTGAGCCAGACGGGACGGGTCATCTACCTGAGCCAGTCAAACAGATCTGACTAACATCTCCTCCTTCTCGCCGGCCAAGCGCCATGTGCGTAAACCTTCCTACTCCCCATTGCAATTTTTTCTTTAGGCAATTTCTTGTCCCGAGACGCCAAGAGAGAAAAAAAAACAGAGAAAAGTAAAACGGCGAGTTGTTTATGTTAGCACGAATCATTGGTTGACTCTTTGTAGCGTTTATCTTTTGCTTTTTTTTTGTTGGCATGCGTAACCACTCTGCTTCGTGAATAATCAAATCAAAGTAAATTAGATTATGGGCATCGTTCAAGCCGGAACAAATATAATTATATTCTGGATAGATAAGATGTATATTTTGCCTTTGTGTGAAGGAACCTACATTAACAGTAGGTCCCGCTGGAATTCAGTGAAGCTGCTTTCTTAAGCGCGACGCATTTCGCTTTAACTATCTTTGTTAACTGCCCACAAAACAAAGGAAAACTATTTTATTTATAGATAAGAGCCTCTCCCCCCTGCCGCCATGAAGACCATCGCGGCGCTGGTCGAGAAGGGCGGCTGCAAGTCGGTTCGTCTGCGCGCGGGCGAGAAGGTGGCGGCGGTTTCGCCGGCATGGGCAACGACCAACAAGGAGCCAGGTGCCATCTAGCCTTCACGACTTGGAAGCGCTGGATGCACAGCAAGGAAGCCCCCGGGCTTGCGCTACCGCTCGTGGAACGTCTAAGCAATTTTCAAGCCTCTTTGCTTTGTGTTTCTGCCAATTTGTATTGGCCGTGTTTCAGAGACAATTGCCTACGATGCCTTCCTCCACCAAAATCTGCCCTAGCAAGACTTTGTATCGCCAGCTGCCATGTCTTCTGCTTATGTCGCAACCAAACTGCTTCGTCCTAAACTGGAATGCACGGGAGGGGCTTAACAACCCGGCAAAGAAAGACGGTGTAAAACTGCTGGTAGAACAGATGCGAGCAATAATAGTTTGTCTCCAAGAAACTAACTTGGATGATGTTCCTAAGTCTGTGGTGGCGAGAGCTTTGGGGCATCGCCTTGTGGCAAACTTTGCTTTCCTGCCGGCGTCTGGCACCAGGGGTGGTATTTTGCTAGCTTGTGACGAAATTTTTTTCAGCATGTCTGATGTAAGAACGAAGCAACGCTGTCTATCGGCAAAAATTACAATGAAGAGTGAAGGACTGTCCTGGTCGATCACAGTAGTTTATGGACCGCAAATGGAGGATCACGCAATCCAGTCTCTGGAAGAACTGTAAGAGCTAGAACCTAAGATGAACTCGGCATGGATTATTTTTGGAGGTTTTAACTTAATATACCAGGCCTCTGATAAAAACAACAACCGTTTGGACCGAAGGATGATGCAGCGCTTCAAAGGAGCGATCGATAGACTGGGGATAAAGGAGTTGTGCCTTTCGGGTAGGCGTTCCGCCTGGGTGAGAGAAGGAACAAACCCTACGCAAACCAAAATTGTTCACCGGATTGGGATATTATGTTTGGGACTGCCCATATGTCTGCCCTGTCCACCTCTTGCTCAGACCACGCGCCTCTTTTCATCGTGGGCTGCGAAGAATGGGAGATCAACACGAGTTTCCGCTCTGAATCATACTGGCTCAAAATCCTGGGGTTCATGGAAGCCACTACGGAGTCCTGGAGCAGACCGATTGGGGCTGCGAACCCGTCTGCAAAGTTCCACGTAAACTCTATCGCCTAGCAAGGGATTTGAGAAGATTGTAGCAAAGAACTGAGCCTACCAGAGATACAAGGTGAATGATAAGAAACATCAGTAAAAGTAAAATAATTAAATTTTGATAATCAAAACTTATCTAATCTCAAAAGCTAAAGGAATACATTTTTAGTGGTTAACCGGGCTGAGCTCGGTTCAACTGTATACAATTTTTGGTAAAAACTGTCTAACAGTATTTCTATAAATATATGATTTCTTCAAAACCAACCATTAGATGAAGTTTAAATTTGGTTAAATAAAATATATAAACTAAGTAACAATTTCAACGGAGGGATTTACAAACTAATTAATGGTTTAAAACAAAACACCTTCAAAAGTCAGTTATCTCAGAAAATTTCAGTAAATTTGAATAAAACCTAAAAGTTGTGCAAATTCAAATCTAGCAAAAACCAATCAAACTTTCTAGATATGATCTATAAAATATTAGAAAGGTTTTAGATGGGTTAACTAGAACAAAATCGCAACCATATGAAGAATCGCAAATTAATACTAAAACCGAATAAAAATATAAAAATTACATAATCAGAAGAAATCGTTAGCATCTTGATGATTAAATATAATATTTATTTCTCAAGTATTGTTCACGAGGTGTAGCCACAACACCATTTATAAGTTCTCATAAAACCCTAATACAAATAGTTCTCAACTCTCAAATCTGCTTTTTCGACCTACTCTTATGGTCTAGCATCCCTCTCTATTTATACTATTGGATGTGGTTGTTTATAGCCATGAATCTAACTAAAACAAAGAGTTATAATCATATAAGAAACTCTCTCATATAAGTATCTAACACATCCATACTAATAAGAACTCGTATCTTTCCAAATTTTGACTTGTTCTAAATTTGACTCCACTTTTCATACGCACGCAATCTCTCTTGTATGTCATGTAAAAATTTCACCTACATGTGCATTGTTCTCTAATCTTAATATCCCGTGTAATCTTCTGAACCATCTGAACCTCAAATTCTATCAAGTCTAATCCTTATCTATCACCAACGATACTCCTGAAACCTCAAGCAACAACTGTATATAAACAACCAAAGAAATCATATCCGAGCATAAGTTCTTACTTAACTTAACTCATATTAACCCATAACATAATATCTCATATTTAAAAAATATTTAAAAATTATAAACATGAAATAAACATCATAAATCAAGAAATCAACTTTGAATAAAAGTCCGTCGGTCATACCATTGGGCAGCAATCTGACATCTCTTATGTCTATGGTCAGACCAAATACTATTTATCGGTATGATTGGTACTGACAGTTGATCAATACTATTCATCAATTTTGCAAATTCAATTCAAACACAATATTTTCACTTTAATCTTAATAAAATACATCATATCAATTATTCATCAAATAATCTAAATTATCACTGTGATTTCACAAACATGCATTAAAGCCCACATGGACGATTTAAGATTGCGACCGGCAATTGCAAACAAGATCATCTATCAACTAGATGTGGCTCAGGAGGATAGACCTTTGTCAGACAGGGAACAATATTTAAGAAAAGAACTGGAGTCCAAAGTGCTCAGCCTAACGGTTCTGGACAATATAAGGATCAAAATAGCGATCGAGATTAATGTGGCTAAAATTTGGAGTTGTTAACTTAAAATTTTTCCAAATAAAAGCAAATTCAAGGAAAAGAAAGAACTATATACAATGCCTAGACACGCCAAATGGAACTACGGTGCCAATGGATCAAAAGAAATATGAACTAGAACGATTTTTTACTCAAAGACTGGGAGGGTTCCCACCAAGAGGAAGCTGCCTAAACTGGACAAGAATTCGTCTGCCGTCTTGTGACTTATCCGATCTTGAAGCGAATTTATAAGAGAAAGTGATCAAGGAGGCCATATCTAATCTATCTCCGAAAAAGGGATCAGGGCAGGATGATTTCATCGGTGCTTTTTTCAAACGTACATGGGACACCATAAAGACAGATCTGATACATGCAATTACACATTTTGGAAACCAAAACATGGATAGGCTGCAAGACCTAAACTTAACCAATATCTGTTTGATCCCCAAAAAGGCAATGCACATAGGGTAGAAGACTACATACCCATTATACTTATACTTACGCACAGCTTTGCTAAGATTTTGGCCAAATTGCTGGCAAATAGGCTTGCACCAAAGCTGAATGAATTAGTTTCTCAAAATCAAAGTGCTTTCATCCGAAAGAGGGCAATACATGATAATTTCTTGTACATACAAAACATGATCAAGCTCTTCAATCAAAAGAAGACGCCCACCCTCTTCATCAAAGTGGACATCTCAAAAGCTTTTGACACAATCAACTGGTCTTGCCTACTTGAGACCCTACAAAATTTTTGGTTTTAGGCAAAAATGGCACAATTGGATCTCTAACCCTCCTCAAGGGTTCTTCTCGACGGTATCCCAGGAGAGCACATCTACCACATGCGAGGCCTAAGACAAGGCGACCCACTCTCCCCTATGCTCTTTGTACTTGCTATGGAGCCGCTGCAATAGATCATGAAAGTGGCTGAAGAAGCCGACGTCCTATCAAATCTGTTTCAAAGACAAAGAAGGCTTCGGTGCTCTCTTTACGCCGATGACGTGGCCCTTTTCATGGCGCCAAAACAGGACGAGCTCCTGGCTCTGAAGAAGATCTTACTTTTTTTTTTGTTCAGGTCAGTGGCCTCCACATGAACATGGACAAAACAAAGATATACCTTCCTTTCCTAGAAATAGAAAGACCTTCCCTTGTAAATATCTCGGTCTCCCCCTGCATACCAGAAAGCTCAGAAAGGTCGAGCTGCAACCTTTGGTTGATAAGGTTGGCTCCGGGATACCTTAATGGAAAGGACGATTTTTCATAGCAGTTGGATGCGAGGTGCTAGTAAAATCAACCTTGTCAGCGACATCAATCTACCACCTCACTGTCCTTCCACCGAACAAGTGGATGTACAAATGAATTGATCGTTTTAGATGTGCGTTCCTATGGACAGTGAGGAACAACCTCCTAAATTGGAACTGTGTATGTATGCCGAAATAGCTAGGTGGTTTAGGGATCCTAAACATGGAGAAATTTGCGAGAGCTTTAAGGCTGTGCTGGCTTTCGTACGGTTGGAAAGATGAAATGAAGCCCTGGGCAAACATGAGCACCCCATGCGATGAGTTGGATCGAGCTCTTTTCCAAGCAGGAACTGAGATCACTATCGGAAGTGGACAAAAGATACGTTTCTGGTCTTAATGACTGGATGGAAGGAAGATCACCCAAGGACTTGGCGCCATCGATTTTTAGACTTGCAAAACTAAAATCCAACAGCCTGAAGTTGGAACTAGAAGATAACCATTGGCTGGCTATGCTGAAACCGATAACCACTTTCGTTGAGATTGACGAGCTTGTCTAGCTATGAAGCAAGCTACAGTGCATTGTTTTAAACAACGGAGTGGCAGACAACATCACCTGGAAATGGAACGAAAACGGCACTACTCAGCGAAGAGCGCCTACCTAGCCCAATTCCAAGGAGCAACAACACACGTAAACTTCGTAGCTCTTTAGACGACACATTCTGAACCAAAGCATCGCTTCTTCGGCTGGTTACTTCTTCATCAAAGGACACTAACTGCCGAGAATCTATTGAAAAAAACACTAGCCCTGTCACTGGATATGTAGCTTATGCACAAGTGCTTTCGAAGACGCCAAGCATCTCGCAAAGGAATGTACCTTCACAAACGCAGTGTGGAGTCAAGTTTGTAGTTGATTGGGTTATAACCTACCCCTAGCAGCATTCAGCCTCAAGCATTGCAGATTGGTAGGAAGTTTTAAGCACCCTCTCACCAGTTGCTATGAGGAAGCCCTGCTCTCGACATGGTAGAACGTTTGGCTGGAGTGTAATCGAAGAATTTTCCAACAATCCTCGCAAAATGAAAGTCAGGTCGCCTTCTTAGTAAAGGAAAATATAAACCAATTGGCACAATTTAGACTCTCCTAACTGGAGGTCAGTCCAAGGTGCCAAACAGTCTCTTGTAATACATTAACATGTTTGTTTTCTTACCCAGTTGTTTTTCCTTTTGGCCTTGTAACCGTCTGAACTTTTTTACTCCTTCTAATATATCCGGCAAATCGTTTGCCGT
This sequence comes from Oryza coarctata, assembly GCA_030770085.1. Lineage (NCBI taxonomy): Eukaryota > Viridiplantae > Streptophyta > Magnoliopsida > Poales > Poaceae > Oryza > Oryza coarctata. Next base: position 5,985,530 of record CM061462.1, read on the forward strand.
TTACAAATTCAAAAAAAGATAATGTGCAATACAGCAATGTAAAGCTGGGATAATTATGCTTTTTCTGTAGACCTTTATAAACCTTTGCTTCTTCAGGTAGTTAGGCAAGCTCTTTCATGATCAAGAATTCAAGATTGTGAAGTTCTTATTCATTTCAGTCAATTTGAGTTAGGGTTGCTTTGTTGTTTCAGCAACAGAAGGAACAGCTACACGAATGGTACATGCCCTTCTGTAAGTCCTTTTTAGCTAAGGTGCATGACCCAGAAGCTACCATGCTACGGTGACAATGTAATAGTCAAAACAGCAATTTTTTGGTTTCGTGACACCAAATGATTGCCCTTCAGTTTATAGATAAAACTGAATTCTGATTCTAAATTTTATCTTATAGACCTAAATTCTAGTCGTGTAAAGATAAAATTGTTATCTTTCATTATCATCGAAACCAGATTTTTCCAACAAATTTAGTCTGGAACATCTTCAGTTGCAGCACGTTGTGCTTTAAGAACATGTTATTCTTAGAGCCCAAACCAGGCATCTCCTAGATGCTTCAAGTGCGTTATTTTTAAGATCAAAATGATAGGTTTATCAAAAACTAATTTTTTCGTTAAATAAAAAGAACTTAAAAAGTTATAATATACTATTATATACTATCGGTTTGATTAAATAACTACCGTTAGTCTAATCTCCATCTTGTTATCGATCTAACTGCTTATAAATAAAGAACATAACTATATAAAACTATTAAAAATATATCAAATTTATTACTTCAAGATGCGTGCATATAAAGCGCTCATCTCTTTTAAAATTAAATCCTAATTTTTTCACTTCCAAAATTATACCTATAGACATTAACGCATCATTTATTTATATAAAAATTCAAATTTTTAAAACCTATTACAATTTTTTAAATTAAGTTTTCTTTCTTTCTCCAAAAACCACAGCCATAGCTAGCCACAGAGTCCCAACCAGACTTCGATCCGTACACGTACGCGCACTCCTCGCGCACGCCTACGTTGCACACTCTGCGCATCGGACTCAAGCCGCTCGCCAGCCGAGGCACCTGGGCCATGCACGGCCTCCAGCCGTATAGGCCCATGCCTTCCTCCAGCAGTACACGCATAGGACAGCTACAATACTCCATGTACCTAGCAGCAAACCTAGTACAGTACACCGGCACACCTTCTTTTCATTTTTCACTTCATATCTTCCTCAATTTTCTTCGTCTGTATCGTCACTTGCACATAATTTGTGAATCCAACTACGAAGATTTTCCTGTATTTTATTTGCAGTCTTAAAAATAACTCAACTCTCGCATTATACTTTTCTTAGATTCTCTCCTTATTTGCTTATAAAATTATATGTAAATGAAAAGTTGATCATCACCATGCATTAGAACAAAGAGAGTGTTATCTATTTCTTCCGTTGAAAACCTTTTTAAATAAAAAATTTTCAATCTATTATACTATACTACTCTAGGTGCTTGTTTCAAAACCATAGACAATTTAGAAATAAGATTTGAAAATTTTAAATTGTCAAAACTAGGTGATGTCTAACATAAACTTTTTCCTATACAAAACCATTTAGAAATGCACTTTTAACATTTATTTGCTATAATTTAAAAACTTTTAAAGCAGCAAAATGTAACAAAGGTCTAATTGCTTCAATTCAAGCAACTGGAGCAAAAGTTTTATCGAAATTCAAACATTCAATTTGAGTAAAACCTCTTAGAACAAGTCTAACTTTATTTCATTCTATTAAACCATCCTTATTTTGTTTGTTTTGAAAACCCATTTAGTTCAAATAATATTATGACTAAGAGATTAACTTTGTTTTTTTAATTCTCAAATTCTTTATATTTGACATTAATCCATAATTCATTAGTTAATGCATGTGATACGTCTTTTGGATTCAAAATTAATAATATAAGCAGAATGTGCAAAGAATTCACTAGATGTCATCTTAGATAGTGTAGTACGTTCATTTAGATTACTGATAATTTGTTACGGAGGATATCAACTTAGAATATGCAAATAAGCAGCAACATCTAAAATTGTTTCATGTTCTGAACCTTGGGTCACGAAGGAGATCTACAAGACTTACTCTTGCATGAACTCAAGCTTTCTAGTCCATCCCGATGTGATCGACTCTTATCTACTGATCGGACCAGCTGGTTGCTTACAATTGGACCAGTCCGAGGCCGAGTAGGACCGGCTACCACCTCTCGTCTTCTTCATCATCATTTTTGTCCACAAAAATATTTCCATCCTTCTCTTAAACCTGAGACAAAATACCTACAATTTTTGGTCTAGTAACTAGCCTAGCCTCATCAAAAGTAACTTCATAAGTTTCTATAATTTTATTAGTTTCCAAAATAAGTACACGCTAAACATGAGAGTGAGCGGGATATCAAGGAAAATTCCATCAGTTGAATGTGACTAAAATTTATCCAAATTGACATATTTTAACACAAAGCAGTTCACCCAAAAACATGTAAATGTGAATTTTTAGGTTGATATTCAAAATGAAGCTCAAAAAAGTTTTTCCAAGTTTAGATATCAAGAAAACATGATTAGATATATAACAAACAGTATTAACCAAAATTTTTCTTACAGTATGATATTCACCGAGGATAGTCCTAGCCATCCCAACAAAAGATTGATTTTTTTCTTTTAACAACACTATTTTGTTAAGGAATAGACCTTTTTTAGCATAAAATTATTTAAAAAGAATTTTTAAATTCTCCACCATTTTTGCTTCTACTTGCTCTTAAGGATCCAGAAAGTTTAGGAGCCAAACAAAAATACAAATTTTAAAAGTGATCAAAAGTTTTATCTTTAGTTTTCATAAAAAAACCCCAAGAATATCAATAGTAATCATCCACGATAACCAAAACATACCACTTTCCTACAATCGGTTGCACTCGAGCCAAACCAACATTATCAATGTGTAAAAGCTATCCTAGTGTATCAGTCATCACAGGAACAATTGGGGCATGTGAAGAATAGCATGACTACAGGAGGAAGAAACCAAATCAATATCATTTTTTAGTTTTGGCAAACCACGAACACAATCTGAACCACTTATTCTAGTGAGATGATCAAAACTTACATGTCCAAGTCTACGATGCCACAACATTGAACCCTTTGAAAATTTAGAACCTACATGTAATCTCATAAGTAACATAGTTCTTAAAATTACCTTTAAAACTCTTCCATATCTAAAAATTTCCAAAACACAAGCACCAGAAGAACCAAGAATTTTACTTTTAGATTTCTCAAATCAAACCTCAAAATCCTCATCAATTATTTGAGAAACTGAAAGCAAATTCTATTTCAAATTTTCCACGAAAGCGACATCTTTTAAAGTAATTTTGTCATTTACCTTGACTGATCATGTAGCAAGAAGGATAGTTATAAAATCATCCCCAAAGATTATTGATTCCATCTTGAATGCCAGTTTGAGGGAAGAGAACCAACTTTTTTTCACCGAAGTCTATTATGCACAAGTTCTCCTTCATCGTCGTAAAAGACTACATACAAGCAGATTTTAATGTCTTAGTACTTAGGTTAGATAAAAGAAATTTAGAAATCCAATACGAAGACACACGACTAGAAGTACCAATAGGCATATGCACACAAGTAAAACTAGTAATTTTTTTAAAAACCCATTTTTACCCATCGAAAAGTTTTAAGTGATAGGGGTGTCATCGATACTAGCACTTTGATAAGCACGAGTACTAGGATGACAACAGGGCAATAAGGGTGTAGGGTCATCAACAAATAAGGAGATATATATAACAAGTGAGTCATGGCCTATCAAATTGACTGATGAACCACGGTCGATATCATGTACCTAAATATGTATAGTTCACACATAAAATAATTTTTAATTTTTAAAACATGAGATCAACAAGATTAGGGGGTGACTTGCCTCTTGGTCTTGGTTTTCTTTGATGAACTCCTCGACTGGTGGCTCCTCGTTATCGGCTACTACGTGGTACAAAATAATAACACGTAAAAAGAAATAAAATTAAAACTTTATATATATATATATAACAGTACCATTAAATGGATCTCATTTTTAGAAAAATTTTAAGAGTGGAATAGACTCAAACGGTGTTACAGTTAAGAAGATATGGATTTTAGAAGATTAGATCATTTTCTAGATTATAGAAAAGGAATTAAATATTTTCTAGAAAAGAAAAGATTTGAATCAAAGGCTAGGGCTGAGGCGAGGGAGGCAACTTAGATTTTTTTTATCTGATGGGTAGGTCAACGGGCTCAGGCGGGTGTTGTTGAGCTACATAATAGGGCCAAGGGAGTTTGAGCTGAGCGGGGGAAAAAAGGTCGAAGGTCTATGAACTTCACCGACATACGGGCTGACCCAAATACATGGCCAAGCCTACAAGGCCTGCATGAGGCACAAGCGACGGCCGTGGCTGCCACGTTACCGGGCAGAATCTACGGCTGGCGACAGTTGATGGCATTCCAGCGAATACCGATGAACTAGTATGATTGGTCGTCGTGGTGCTAACGAGAGGAGGAAGGTGAAGTGAGTGAACGGTTTGGATGTGGTCGAGGAGGCTGGAATGGTGTTGGTGGCATTTGGTAGTGCAGCTTCGACAAGGGCACGTCATTTGGTCGCCGCCAAAACCAAATGGGTGGCGGAGTGGCTTGGTTTTGGGCTAGATTTGAGGCAATGTGAAGAGCAAAAGAGATTGGTAGAGGGAAATAGGAAGAGCTACCTTATAGATCAAGAGGAATGGCGACGACAATGGAGCTTGATGAAGAGAAAAAGAAGAGCAGCAAGGGTTGTCGAGGCTAGAGCGAGCTAAAGGAGTATGATAGAGCAAGGGGATTTATAGGAGAGGGTTGACACTAAGCGACGCTCACGAGAGGTAGTGGCATGTGGTCCGAGCTCTCCAAGCCAAAGCGGCATGAGTCTCATAGCGCAAGGGTGGCATTGCAATGATCGTGCCGGCTGAGGCAAGAGAAGAGGACACGAGAGACATGGCGACAGAGACATGATGGGATGAAGGAAGCTCATAAGCTTGCTGAGGCGTAGACAAAATGGATACCGTTGTGGCATGGCGCGGGGAGGCATAGCGCAGTGAGGTAGCAATGCGTGGCATGGCACCATGATGGTGCTGGCTAAAGAAGAGATAGAAAAGGGGACGCAATTGCCGGTGATGTGACACGGCGCACAATGGTGGGAACTAGCGTGAGATAGCAAGATGACATTGCAACTCAGTTGGTAGGGCGCATGACTTGATGAGCATGACGACCGTGTTTCAGGCGATAGCCATGCCTATTGGACCTATGCAAGTTGACGAGGACAACGCAAGACGGGTGATGCTGGCGTGGCATAGAGATAGGGTAGCACAAGGTGACAGCCAGCATATTACGCAATGCATTTGACCAAACACGTGGCCAGCGTGGAAGAGGCGTCGGAGGTAGGGGACGGTCGTGACTCAACGTGTCGAGCGTGTGTCTATGGCTTGTGCGGTAGGTAGGCCCAACCTATCGACTAGCGTGCTAAGTCATGGGTGCGCTCGGCATCTACAAGCAAGCAGACAATGCACAGAAGAAGACAAAGCGAGCCATACGTCGCAAAGAATGGTCCTAATGAACACTGGTCTTTCTAAAATTTCTAGAATATTTTGGAAAGAAAATTTTGAATGTTTGAATTTGAATTCAAATTTGATATTTAAACTTAGGGAATTTTGGAGAATATTTGGAAGGGATTCTAGGTAGGTTTGGAGATAATTTGAGATACATACGTTGGTACACTCTTTAAGAAATCTAAAAGGACGCAAATTTTATAAATAAATTTTTATTTAAATAGTTTTTCTCATGTGCAAAAATACGGGCGTTACAGTTGTCTATGCACCTTGTCTCACCTAATGTTCAACCTAGTACTTTGTTCTGTATTTTGGCTCCACTTGAGCATAGTTTTTATCTCGTCGTTAACCAATATTGACTATAAAACTTATATATATAAAAAATAATCGTTTACACATATATCGAAAGCTGACCCATATTGGTCACACGCACTCATACTAATGATATAAATATTTTTAAACCATTTTTTATTAAATAAATTATTTACTAAGCTAATTTTTCCTTACAAAATATTAATCAATTTTATACTTTTCAAATCGTGCTCGCTGTTATTCTCATTTTTTGAAACTTCGACAGAGCAATATCATTTTGTTAAGCTTGTGAAAGGTTGAACAAACCTTGAAAAGACTCTGAATATGACTGATGCAAACCATGCTGAACTCTGCTGCAGGAAGAGTTGAGCTGGACGGCAGGGTGGAGGAGCAGAAAGGGAAGATGACGGCGGTGACGGTGGAGATCCGAAAGAAGGATTTCGGCGAGCTGGTGGCCATCGGCAGGTAGCGGATGTCAGCCACCATACCAAAGAAGGATCAAGCAAGCAGCAAGCTGTGACTCTGAACCAGGTATGGCTAACTCCCAATGGAGTTATTCTACTGCTCACCTGAGCAACTATCATGGTATCTGTAACTTTGTGTGTTGCAAGAAATTCACTCTCATTCTGCACTCTAAAACATACTACTGAATTTTAATTGAAAGGGTGTAGAGAATTAGAGACTCATCTCGCCAACGTGAATTATCCGAACAAAAAAGATTCTTTTTGTGATTGTGAAAGGGGACAGCTGGACAGGGTCTAAAACTCGAAAGCCTCAACCACTAACCTAGTAAACATCTAAATTACTGTACTCCTGGACTCTTGGTCGTCGTGAAAGGACGACGGCAACGTGATTTAAGAATTAGAATCGATATCAAATCTTATCTGAAAGGGAAGTCATCGTGCAAAATACACAAAGCTCTTCAAGGAGGAGATGAAGAGCTTTCTCACAGAGTGAAGCGGGCAGGTCAAGGCGGCGGCTATCAGCCAAGCAAGCGAGCGAGCGCGGCACATGGACGGCGAGTCGCCAGAGGCGGCGCTGCGGCCGGCCGCCTTAGCGAGGAAGTGGCTGGGGAACCCCCGCGACTCCTTGGCCAGGAACAGAGAGCAAGGCTGCGGCGACGCGTTCAACACGGTGGTGATGCCCGGGGCGATCGCAGCGGCGGTGGACAACCAGTGCTCGGCGGTGGTCTACACGGCGGACGGCGTGCACAGGTTCACCTGTCAACCACGCCTTCTCCCCGGCCGTACGTCCGTCCATGGATCATCTTGCTATCTTCTCTTCTATTCTCTTCTCCTGTGAATCGGCTAGCCATTAACCCGCTCTTCTCCTGCGAATGATGATTGCACTGGAGGAGGTGGAGATGGATGGGCGGGTGGCGCACCGGAAGGGGAAGCTGACGACCGCCGTGGTGGAGGTGCGGAGGAAGGTGACCGGCGAGCTGGTGGCGGAGGGGAGGCAGTGGATGACCTCTACTCGGGCAAGGCTGGAGAAGAATGGCGAGAGTAGGAGTAAACTCTGAAATGAAAATCCTCTAGAAATTGTTTTTTTATAATTTGAGCATCTCAACACCTCTTGATAAAGAAAATATAGTGATGACGTCCATTTGAAAGTGCCAGTAGGTAAACTTGCTGTAAATTTTCAAGATAGTATAAAACGGAAAGTATGTCGAGACGTCCTCTCGTTTTTACATCTCATCCAATTATTAAAAAATGAAAAAAAATTACTTTACACATCAATATGTGATGTATAAAAGCTCTTCTCCTACAAACCCAGCTTTTCTTTTCTTTTCTTTTTTTTTCAAGGAAAGCGATCGTTAATTCAGCATGGACACAATCAATCAATATGTACACTTTGCAGGTCATGAAAAAGCGTGTTAACAAGACAACAAAAATAAATCAGATTACAAACATATCATATGTATCTCCTCAATTTATTCACTATACAACACAAGGAAAAAGCTCACTTAATTATTCCTTAATCTGCCTCCAGTTCCCAATAATCTGAACAATCCACTCAAGTCAACCCCCAAGCCTGCAAACCAAGACATGCTCAATGTGAGTGCCACAAACATGTCATTCTCAACCAGCCCTGCTCTCACAATTCCTAAGTCAAGAAACAGAAGAAACTCCATTTCATTTTCGAACCTGAATTTTGCCGTCGGACGTTCCGACGACGAGCACGTCGCCGTCAGCGTCGACGGCCATGCACTGGACCCGGCAGCCGGCGCCGCCACCGGCCTGGAGAGCGCCGATCCTGGTGAGCTTCTCCCTGGACCAGATCTCCACGACGCCATTCCTGGAGCCGAGGTACACCTGGTCCCAGCCCACCACCAGCGACCGCACCTCCACCGACGACGGTATCGTCCCGACCAGGCTGTAGTTCGAGCTGCTCCATATCTGCACCCAAAAAAAAACAAAATGCACACCCCATTTCATCATCACCACAAACCTAGACGAGAAACCACACTAACATCGACTACGTGCAGGAATTTCACAAGAAACGGTTCAATCCTGAATTCCTGATAGAAATTTGCTAACTTTTCATGTTCCCTTTAGGTGGTTTCACCTGATGAGTTTTATTACCAATAGGAAAATTTATTTATTTACCAGTAGTTGATGTGGAAGTATGAATACATACGATCGATTGGATTAGAAAAGATGAACGATCAAGATTGACTTTAATAACCTTGTAAAACACTTCTTCAAATGGTGTTTTTCAGAGTTTTGGTCTTAAAAAAAAGAGAATGTCTTTAGAGTTTTCATTACCTTCACCGATGCGCCGTGGAGCGAGGTGCTCCCGGTGTAGAGGAGGTCGCCGTGAACATGCAGAGAGTAGATCGGGTTGGCCTTGCCCAGGATCCTCTTGCTCCCGGGCTGGATCAAGCCGATCGTCCCGCTTGCCAGGTCGATCTCCTGGATGCTGCCGTCGTTGCAGCCGCAGAAGAGCTTGCCGTGCACCAGCTCCATGGATCGCACCACCTTGCTCGGGTTCAGGACCTTGGAGGAGCTGCCGCCATTCCAGCTTAGCACCTGCAAGCAGCAGACAAAGCACGAGTGAGTTAGCCATCCATCCATGGCGCCTCGTGGGAAGATATGAGCGGAGATCACCTTGACGCCTGCGCATTGCGGCGCGAAGCAGGCCATGGCGGCGGCGACGGCGAGGCTCTGCACGGGGTCCTTGGCATCATGGGCCTCGACGCACCGGAGAGCGTCTCGGAGCTGCCACACCTGATCAGGCATTCAGGCAGAGATGACACGTTAAATTCTGAATTTCATGCCATGTTCTTTCTTTTTGATTTTGCCATGAGAATTCCGACGTACTCTGATAGTTCTATCTAGCGATCCACTGAGCAGTTTCTCCTCTGAATGTAGAACTGCTAAGCTGGTGATTGCTTTTGTGTGTTCATGGGATTCATGGAACAGGCGAAGGATGTTTTCACTTCCCTCCCAGACCTGAACATTTAATTTCACAGATATCTGAAATTGAAACTACAGTAGTAAAACGCCAGAGAAATATGGGATCTTTGAAAGAGAGAATTAAACCTCTAGTGTTCCATCAGAGTGTCCGGAGAAGATGTAACCCTTGAAGTAGGCAATCGATGTGACCTCGCCATTGGAGCTGCAATCTGCATGATTGAGCTCCTTATGATTCCACATATCCTACAACAAGAACAGAAATCTTCAGTAAAACCAGAATTTCAAACACGGCAAGACAAGATAAGAAATGCATGCAGTTGATGGTGATGGTGAGTTGCGCAGTTACGATGCTGGATTCTTGGCCATCTGACAGCAGCTTGAGCATCTCGAACGCGAGACCGGACGATTTCTTCAGCTCCCTGAGCGTCTTGAGCACGTCCCTGATGTACGTCGTGATCTCGTGCATTCCCTCTGAAATTTCACAATGTATGGATAAAAAAGTTCACAGATTTTTTTCTGAACCAAAAATTTCAGAGATATCTCTCTGTTTCTTTTCTGCGATTCCTGTGGCAAGATCGGCAATGGACAGTGACTAACCGCGATCGTTCATGAAGCTCCTCGGCGCCACCATGGCGAGGGCCCTGTCGCTGCCGTGCTTGCTGGACCGGAGGACGAGCACGAGCTGCCCTCGCGGAGCCGAGCACGCCGGTGTCGGGGAGGAGAGAGAGCATCTGGACCAGCCACGCCGCCGACACGAGGCTCGCCGTGAACAGCTCGGCGTTCTTGGCCCTGAGGCATTCCGACAGCGCCTCGAACACCAGCCCGAATTCATGGCTGACCAGCGAGTACGCCGCCTTCCTCTCTCACTCCGCCGCCGCCTTTCCCCCTGCAAATTACAACGAATTATCACAAATGAAGATGTTGTAACAAGTTTTAGTTGCAGAGAAATTGAGAAGTTATTTTTGCTGAATCTAGTACCATTTCGTCCTCGCCGTCGCCGCCGCGAGAAATGCTGAGATCCTGCGAGGGTCTGTGCCTCTCTTTCACCCTGGCAAGCTTGAGAAGCGATGAGCGTGAGAGCGACAGCCCAGACGAGGAGAACTTCCCGGAGAGATTCATGATGGTCTCGGCAGCGAGCAGTTGGCTCCTCGGGTAATCGGAGCTCTTGAGGCACTGGATGAGGCTGTCCACTGCTTCTTCCCTGTACATGCTGATCTTCCTCAGCTCCACCTGACAACCCATACGCATTGCACGCGATGAAACTTGCGATTTTTTGTACGACACAAATCTGAAGAAGTGTTCGAGAAAAGTTTTTGTTCTTACTAGGAGATCTAGCTGAAGAAGTAGCCCTGCAACGACAGGGCTCTGCTCCGGAGTGGTGGATTGCAGGTACACGAGAAGCGTGTGCATCATGCTGAAGGAGCTCGCCTCCTTGATCGTCCGACGAAGACGATCAGCAGCCGATCGCCTGACGAATCGAAGGATAGATAAATAATAAATTGAATTTGTACGATAAAAAAAGTTTTGAGATTTTTTGTTGAGTTTGTGATAAAAGGGTGCAGCTTTGATGTTACCTTTTCAGCTTGAGCAGCTTGGCGAGGAGCCGCACGATGTCGAACTTGTCGGCGTCGGGGACGACGTGGAAGGCGTCGAGGACGGCGCCGACGGCCGACTTTTCGACGATGCTGCTCCGGCAATGGCCGTCCTCGGCGACGCAGCGCAGTAGGATCCTCATGGCGGCGATCCTCTCCTCGACCTGCTCGGCTTCCAAGCTCGCCGCCACGCTCCTGACGAACCTCTCGGACACCAGGGCGTACTTGGCCACTCGCGACGAGCTGTCCCGGCCGACTTCGAGGATGATCTGGCTCAGGAGGATCACCGACGAGGCCTTCGGCTTGACGCACATCTTGACCGCGCCGTCGTCGCCTCGCCGGATGGTGGAGACCAGCGCGTCGGCCATGTCCATCTCGACGAGCTGCTCCGGCGAGGGAGAAAGGAGGTAGATGAGCGAGACGGCCTCGACGAGGCCTTTCTTGAAGAGCGCGACGAGGCAGTCCACGTCGGAGTCGACCCTCGTCAGTGTCTGCACGACGGTGTCGTCCCGGGAGGCGACCTCGGCGAGGAGGAAGACGGCCTCCTGCAGCACCTGCGCGCTCACGGAGTTGAAGAGGATCTCCACGAAGCCGTTGATGACGGCGGGCTTGGCCAGCGCGGAGAGGACAACCTGCTCGGAGCAGGCCTCGCGCCAGAGCCGCTCGATCCGGAGCACGGACTTCTCCGAGTCGGCGAGCTCCTCCGACGTGCAGAGGCAGGACACGGCTGCCCGGAGCTCGCCGACGGCGCTGTCCAGAGAGGCCTGAGCGATGACGCTGGTCGGCGACGGCGCGCTGGTCTGGCTCCTGGTGGCGTCCGGCGACGGCGAGCTGATCTTGAACGAGGCGGCGGGGCTATCCATCGTCGTCGACGTGGGCGCGGAGGGCGCTGCGGGGTTCTGGTCGCGCCAGGCGTCGATGAGGCGCTTTAGGACGTAGTTGGTGTTGGGGAGGTGCGCGCCGTGGAGGCGGTGTAGCGTGATGGGGCAGGTGGCGTTGCCGCGGTCGAGCCACTCCTGAATGGCGCGGCGCTCGTACGTCTGCCCGGTCTCGAGAGTGACGGGGTCGTCGAACACCTGGCTCGTGATCGGCCACACGAAGTCCTTGAGCGTCGCCGCCCATCACTGAGCTGCATTAAGAATCCGCCGGCGCGGCGTCGCCATCGTCACATCGGAAACGTTGTTGTTTTGGAGGCGAGTGGGGGTATGCTAGCTTTACCTCGCGTGTTCCGGAGAGAGACGGGCGGCGACGGCGGCGTCGTCGTCGTCTTCCTCGCTGCGTGGGCGCGCTCTGACAGGCCGTGACAGCGGCGACGCCGTGTGCTTTTCCTAGGAGACGAGACAGCAGCATTGGAACCTCGGCTCAGCTATGATCTGTTCTATTTTTCATTTTAAAAGAACTCTTTTGTTTAAGAAAACCTCGCCTGCATCACCTCTAATTAACAACGTAGTGAGATGCTAATCTCTCTTAGCACCCTAGATTACGTATTAAACGACTTGCACCAAGACTAATTCAGAGCACAGACCTCTCTGCCGGAGCTCGGAGGAGGAGGAGTCCATGCTGTCGTCGGAAGGGGTGGCCAGCAAGTGCTCGGCTCGCAGCCTGGCCACCGGGCTTCCTCTGCCGGTCGGCGGTGGCGGCGGCTGCTGTTGCACTATGAGGTGCGGCGGCACGCGCTGCGGGTACAGGCAAGGCGGCCTCATCAGCTCCCTCCGGCCCTTTCCGCTGCCCTGCCGCGGTACAGGTCGGCCACCTCGTCAGCGGCCGCCCAGATCGGCTGCAAAGATCACCGGAACATGACGTCACTATGGTGTCGACGCCGTCGAGCACTATGGTCGCTCGGCGGCCCGGAGGGAGGACAGCGACGGCGGCGCGGACTCGGCGGTGTCGAGCGCGTCCGACACGAGAGACAGCGCCTGCAGCGTCGCCGCCGGGTGCTGCAGCTGCTGCGGCCCGCCGCCCGCAGCTGCGGCGGAGAGCAGGTGGCGCCGGAGGAGTGGATCAGCGATGAGCTCCGCCAGGAACGCGGTGGTGTGCGCCACGACCGACGAGTACGTCGGCGTCGGCCCAGCCATGTCCGACGATCACTACGCACACATAACCTTCGAGCGGACGGCGATGGGGATGGTTTTTGTCTCGAGGGTCGTGAAGGCGACGAGATGCACAAAAGAATGAAAATGCCCATGAGCTTCGAGTAGCTCGGCCGACACGAGCAAGGGTAGGGCCGGGATTTCGTTCTATTGAGGTTTAAATTATGGCGGGAGAGGGGACCGGACATGGTTCCCGGGCAGCAGCGGCCGGCCGCGCGACCGCCTGACGCGTGGAGGGAGACCGTCGCCGCCGCGCCGGAAATGAACGTTTCGGAGGGGCTCGCCGTGGCTGTTTCATGGAAGTCAATGACTCTAGCTAGCTTGTTAATTACTACAACTTGGAAGATTTATTAATCCAGAGGATTATGTGATGTTAATTACATGGTTTTGGAAATTAAGAAATGAAGTTTTTATCTACTATTATTAGAGTCGATATGACTATATGAGATATTTCCATGGGGTAGGTTGCAAACGCTAGCTGTCATTGTCACCAGAAACTTCAGGGATGACCGGACGAGGACATGCCAAATGGAGCCAAGATAGACGATCACATCACAAATTTAGTATTAGCAACAGTGGCTGGGATATAATTGATATGGAAACCAGTTAGTTGTCATCTTGTCATGCACCCACCGTTATGGGAATATATAGTAAGTGGTATCTTGTTCAAATATTTTGTAATCCAGCTTAATTTATACTACCTTCATTTTAAATGTACCATATCAATTTTGAACATAATATTTCACCATCTATCTTATTAAAAAAACCACGTAAATATCATTTAGTTTGTTGATATATTTTATCATATTAAAGGAAACTTTAATCATAACTTATTTTTTTATATTTGCATTATTTTTTAATAATATGAATGGAAAGGCAACAATATCATAGATTTAAAAGCGGTAGAGTATTTTTTTCATACTTGTATATCAGTAACTTTTTTGGCACTATTTGCTTGAGGGACTATCTAAATATCTATTAACAAAATTTTCTCCTAAAAATTTATCAAATATAAATACAATATAATTATGTTATAATTTGTATATAACTAGTACAATATAACTTCTATGTAACTTTAAAAACATTTCTCTCATGAGGTCAAGGGATTGAATCCCTTCTCTCATACAAAGCGTTATGATTTTTTTCCTTCCCCATTTGCATGAATCTTAAGGGAAATCTAATAATTCAAAATTACATAAAATTTGCGTACAAAGTTATATTATATGAGTAGTTATATGTAAGCTACAAATATAATTACAATATAATTGTCATGTATTTATATTTGATAAGATTTTTGGAAAAAAATTGTCGACGGTTGTTTTGCAAAATCGTTTGTTTGGATATGGGCATGGATTCTCGTGGCCAACCAGGGTGGTTGACAGAGATGCAGTAAATCATGTATGCTCCCCTGTTTATTTTTTTCGTGTTACAAGTTGATTCCAGTACGTGGCCTTGCGTTCATTGCATCATTGGTTGTTCCTTGTCGAATTGAAGTGGGAGATACGGTAAGACATTTACGGATCGAGTGCACGAATATTTGTTTGCTGTATAACTTTTTCTCCTTTTTTTTCTGGAAACATTATTCAATGTGAAACGTAGTACTACTGCATTCCAAGCTGAGTTTCTCTGCAAACGGGGGCACACGGCCAATTATTTCTCTGCAACTAGAGCACTTAATAACTATTACAAGTTGGGGTTACAAATCGGCCAATGGCGTTGAAGTTGCAGTGGCTCGACCTTTCGATCACATGTCCATGACGTCGTGTGCGCCGCCGGCAGCGAGGAGCGGGGCGAACTTGAGCATGACGTCGACGGCGTTCTGTGCGGCGATGCTGAGGAACTCGCTGGCCTCGTTGCCGAGTGAGGAGCCGCCGCCAGAGAGGTCGGAAAGGGAGCGGATGGTGAGGAACGGGACGCCTTGCTGGTGCGCCACGAGCGCCACGGCGGCGCTCTCCATCTCCACTGGCGTGCACCCCAACTTGGCGCGCAGGAACTGCCTGTAGCCGGCTTTGTCGAGGAACACGTTGGCGCTGCACCCCCTGCTCACCCTCGGCGCCCGCGGCAGGCACGTCGTTGCGTTCACGCACGCAGGCAGCTCCAGCTCCTGCACCACCGCCCACCACGTGTCAGCCATGCAACCCAAATCGCCGCCGGTGATCTCAACGAGCTGTGGCTATACCTCTAGTTTCTCGGCGAGGGAGAAGTAGCGCTTGCTGACGGGGACCCTGAAGGCGTGGTGGCGCGCTGCTCCGGCGTGCCGGAGACGGGGAAGATCTCCTCGGGCTGGAAACTTATGCTGTTGAGCTCGTTCGGTGAGCAGCCGCCGGCGGTGTAGTCGGAGAAGTTGAGGAAGCCGAACTCGCGGGTGTAGTCGCCGGCGGCCTCGAGCGGCAGCTCGTTCTCCGGCCCGTCGCCGTAGCGCTGCTAGTTCCAGAGAGACAGGTGCGCCCAGTGCTCCGGGATGGTGACGTCGCCGATCTGGAGGCCCTCGTCGGCGTTGCCCCAGTGCAAGATGCCCTTCACCCTGAACAGGCTCAGCAGCAGCTGGGTCGTGAGCCCGGCGTTGAGCTGCATGCATGCGTCATGCCGCCTAGAGTTAATTTGATTAGGTCAAAGGATTAATTAACAGTTTTAAGCTACTGTTAATTGGTATCATAATTTCAGTCACGTACCGTGCTAAGCCCTGTCATGACCATGACAACGTTTTGGCCGCCAATCGCATGCATGCATGCCTCGTCCTTAATTAACTCCCATATTAACTGATGAAGAAGTGCCGCATGCAGTGGGTGCAAATTAATTAGAGGTTAATTACCTTGGACGTCGATGTAGGGGAGGGAAGGGATGGGGGTAAAGCTTGGGTTGTTGACGACGGGGTCCATCTCGTAGGCGTTGGGCACGACGAGGCCCACGAACGGAGCCGCCGCGGTTCGCCTGCCGGACGGCCGACCACGTCTTCGCCGAGATGAACCCCTCCGCAGCCGTCGCCATCATCGCCGCCGCCACGGCGACGGCCAGGACCAGCCGCCTCATCACCATCGCTACTGGCTACTAGCTGCCTATCTTAATTAGCTCTCTCACTCGATATATCTTACACCTCTACTAGCTATCTAAGCACACTTAGCTTACAACAAGCTTAGTTAACTTCTTATTCTGATATGTGATTGGTCTCGATCACTACGTGTGTTTGTGTGTGTGCAGGCATCTGTGTGCTGGTCTGGTGTATATATAGAGAGGCTGCAAGCTGTGTGATTAATTGTATACGATTTGTTTTTCTTGAATACAATTGTTTACGAATTATATGGGGTAGATAGATATAGATAGCTAGGGAAGTCTGGAGATTAGGTTTTTTTTCTGTCTAAACACACCAAACACATACGTTAGCTTTAATAAATTAAGCCCTCCTGCATTTCGCGATCGAGAGACATGTAATAACTCATATATTTGTGTTTGTATAATCAAACAGTGTTACAATTAATTAAGTCAAGTTAGTGAGGATTGGACGTACTAAAACGGATCACGCACATCACGCGCTTGCTCATAACATTAAATTGTTTGATGCAACGATGCGTCTCTTCCCTTGTTCAAAAGTTATTTGTTTAGCTAAGACAAATAAAAATTGCTAAAAAAACTATCGCAAATTTTTTAATGAACTTTGTAGTATAATTGTAATGTAAAAACTATGTTATAAATATGGTATAATTATAATGTAATTACTAACTTCTATAAAGCATATATACAACTTATTATATATGGAAGTTTCATACGGTTTTAGTACTTATCAAGTTTTATAAAAGTTATAATATAGTTAAAATATAATTACACTATAATTATATCATAATTACATTTACAAGTTTTTCAAAAAACTTGCAACCCAGAAAAAAATAATAAGAGAGCTGAACAAACTAAACCAACGTAAGTTGAAACATGTCTCGTATATAAATTAGCAAGAAATTTTAGAGGGGCCTCTTGTATCCCCAGGGTCGGTAGTGGGGCTCCAGCCCCGTGGTCCCCATGACAAATCCGCCCCTGCCTGCGACGGTTTTTAGGATAGGGACAGTCTTTACTCAATTACTCTCCATATATTTTCCCGCTAGCATATGGTACCAGCTACTGCATATACCACCTGTTGAAAAACTCTCTCTCTCTCTCTCTCAGGTGACATGGCATATTAGGGTCTGTTATTAATTTTAGCATGCTGAAGTACTCCCAAATAGTAGTTAAGTTCCATGCGCGATATCACTAAGCAAAATAAAATAAGAACATGCACAAAATAATTAAGGCGATAAACACTATAAAAAAATTCTACAAACACCTCTTTTATTTTTACAAATAGACAAAAAGAAAGCATGTAAAAATTAATTTTCACAGACAAGTCTCTCTTACAACAATAGCATACTTTTACATTTAGGTATGTTAAGAAGACCGCTTGCCAAAATTAATTTTCGTAGACGATGGTGACTAGGCAGGACCAAACGTAACCATGGCTACACACTCTCCCTTATAATTCTCTCGTTCATTATCTCTCCCCTATATTTTCTCTCCTTCCCCTCTATCCTCTTCACTCTCTCACGTCCTATCCCTTTTCCCATTACCTCTCCCTATCTCTCACCCCTACTCAATAGGAGTGACTAGTGACAAGGGTGGTGGCGACATGAGTGAAGGCGATGGGAGCGGCCATCGGTGCATTAGTAGGAGGGAGCTAGGAGGCTTAGTTAGGGCTCGTGACCAGCAGATCAAGGGTCAATGGCCTTACAACAACTAGATCCAGCGATGGCGCCCTCATGACAAGCAAATCTAGGGACAGTGGCCCTAGGATGAGTAGATATGCCGCTAGTGGCCATGAAAATAGTTTAATTTTTATAGGTGTTCACGCTGGATCTTGCGCGCACGGCGTGAACACACTGATGCCTAGGAGGTTTGCTTAGCTCCAGTGCAGGCCGGTCAACTTCTCTCCATGGCTCGAGGTACGCGCATAGGGGCCCGTGAGATTCGCTCGGCTCCAGTGCGACGATGCGAGTACAGGCGTGCCAATCAATTTGACCCTGCAATTGACAAGGAGGTAAGCTGAGCGGGTCAGTCGGATGATGGACCGATATGAGCTCTCGCTATTTATTGGCCACCGATAGAATCGAGCTAGTCATCGACCGTGTCCGGATGGCTCCAACTATCGGCTAGCCATCGATAGGGATCGGGACGCTATTCCATCGACTGGGGATCTAATGAAGGCGTAAATAGATGTCGACAAAGGATATGATGGCTCTAGGTATGATGAAAGTAAGGTCCTGATCCATCGGCCGCAGAGCCAATGGAGACACCGAAGGGTATTAAAAGCAAAGGACGCAGGATCCGTCCTGGTAGTCGACGGAAGCTATAACGGTCGTTTATCAACTAGAAAGCCGATGAAGGCATATGCGAACTGGCAAGGAATCGTATAAAAGACACTGCTGCAAAGCCGATGTCGCTCCGGATATGGCACCACGAGACCCGTCGCCCGTCGTGACGATGCCGCTAACACCAAATCTCGAAGATCGGAACTAATCGAGACAGTACAAGACCGAAGCCAACGGCAATAAGACAGTGGACGCCGGATCGGTCGTGCTGAAGTAAGGGCGAAGTGAACCGATACGCTTGGCGTGGCACTCTAGGGAATTCTCTGAAGACTGGTGTGTATCGACCGAGAAGCTGATACGCTAGGTGTGTTGCTCAATGTATAGATAACTTATCGGCTAACACTTCGATGAAACACCGTACAGAGATCTACAGGCCTAAAGCTCAATCTATCGTCGGCATTCTCGTATGTCAAACCTAACCGATGCAGTATGAGATCGACGACGGCGGAGAGAGCTTGATAGGCCGATAGACCCTGCACGGACGTGATACGATACATCCGATCGGCCTAAGAGCTCGAACCTAACCGATGCAGCCTTAGACAGAGCGAGACATATCGAGATAGTGGCGGGACTTGCTTCTTCGCCAGAGATCGAACTTAATCAATGTAGCCCCACGTCGAAAGCTAGACCCCGTCAGTAAAAACCTAGATAAACTAGAGTGGCGATGCGCTGAAATTGAATTGATTGAAGGATATATTGATGTCGTTTACAAGTATCCAGGGGTCTATATTTATACCCTAGTATTATAGAGTCCGATGCGGTTACAACAAACATCAGACGTTATCTCCTAAAAATATAAAAGAAAATATCTCTAAGGAAGTTAACTAAACTAACTAAATATTCCTATTTATATAAGATACGATAGATACAATACCCTGCCATGAGTGCCACGGCTCCTCCCCAAACTCGGTCTCATTTAGATAATTTTCTATTCTTAGACCGAATCTCTCCTTGCTTCATCCAATCGGCTTCCTCCCTGTAGCAACCGGACTCTTCTTTTACTTCAGCCGATCTTTTTTCCAAACTTTTCCTAAGCTTTCCAAATTTTGGCGTTAACAATAGACAGGCTTCTTAAGAGGCCCACCTAAGAAAACTTATTTTCTGTGGCTCCCCTCTCGCATTAACCAATAAATATGTCAGTAGGAGTAGAACATTTTTACCTATATATTGGTACTAATCCCAAAAATTCAACTGATACCACCAGGACATAGGTACATCATCACCAAAACCTCATTTTATTTATCGATAAAGTCTAATACATAGATTGCAGCCACGAACAGATCTTGGGCTTGCAAGAGCTTGGGTCCTAGATCAAAACCCTAAAAGTTTTTCATACGTTGCTTCCTCCTAAAGGAACTATTCTATGATTGGGTCTTCGTCGTACTACTTATCTAGATAGAGAATAATAATAGCAAGGGTGATTATACGAGATACTCAACAAGTCATGAAAATTAAGGTAGCATGCAAAGAATAACAAGAGAGTGTTTGTTCTGTTTGACAATCAAGTGTGTTTTTAAATCATCTTTGTAAATTTTAAGTATGCTCTCTAAGTTATTGGATAGAGGCTTACACCTCAATCAATCTCGTGAGTTGCCTGCCAACAACTCACCACATTTACCGAAAAGAGACCCACATCTCAACTCATTCCATAAATCACTTTCCAACGCTATTTGCAACGGTATTCTAATTCGAAGCGTATGGTTCCAGACGATGCCTCTATTTCTATGCTTTCAATTTCTTTTTCTTTCCCAATCACAACTCAACTTCATCTTATCCAACTATTTTCCTAGTGCCATGCAACACTCTAGATCGCACAGTCCCGTTTCATACCTCTTAGATCTTCCACTGGCCACGTAGGATAATTATGGTAACGATTCCCATAACACAATATTTTTTCCACAAAACTTTTCCAAATACAATATTACGCTAGAGGGGTGACTACATGTCCATTGGCTCTTGCATATATCCAAGATCTACTAATTACTTGGCCAGAGGCTTCTCATTCCACCCATATGGTTGTACTTTAATATGATTAGTGAAACTCCTCAAGATATCGATCCTTATAGGCCATGTAGAAGTCAGGCCACACATGCTAGACTACCCATGACTATATTTTAAAAAGCCATTTTATTTCGCAAAACTCATATTTCAAACTTTAAAACTCATTTTTATCCTATCTACAAGTTTTAAGTGATAGGGTGTCATTGATACTCATGCTTTGATAAGCATGAGTACCAGTATGACAATAAGGCGACAAGGGTGTAGGGTCATCAACAAACAATGAGGTTATATGTAATAAATGGGTTCAAGGCCTATTGGATCGACTAGCCATTCACAGTCGTTATCATGTACATAAGAATGCATGGTTCATAAACAAAATCATTTTTAATTTTAAAAATATGGGATCAATATGATCAAGTGGTAACTTGCCTTGATCTTGGTCTTGGTTTTCTTCAACGAACTCCTCGATTAGCGATTCCTCGGCGTCGGCTATTGCGTAGTACAAAACAACAACACATAAAATAAAATAAAATCGGAACATAATATACATATATATAACTAATAGCACTATTAGATGGATCTCATTTTTAGAAAAATTTTGAGAGTGCAACAGGCTCAAATGGAGCTTCGGTTAAAAACATATGAATTTTGGAATATTAAATCATTTTTTGGATTGTAGAAACGGAATTAAATATTCCTAGAGAAGAAAAAATTTGAATTAGAGGCTGGAAGTTGGGGCTGGAGCGTGGGAGGTAAATTAGTAAATTAGACTTTTATTTCTCTGGTGGGTAGGTTAACGGGCTTAGGCAAATATTGTTGGGCTATATAATGGGGCTAAGGAGGTTTAGGCTGAGCAAGGAAAGGTGGCCGAAGGCTCGTAGGCTTCACTGAGGCTTGGACCGGCTCAAATGCATGGCCTATCCTGCGAGGCCTACTTGATTGCCACATTCTGACAAACACTAGTGATCCAACGCGATTGGTTGTCATAGTGCTAACGAGGAGAGGAAGGAAAAGTAGGTGAATGGCTTAGATTTGCTCATGGAGGCCAGAATGGGCTTGGGGAGTGTGGCAGTGAATCTTTGGCGGGGAGGCGGCATTTGGTCACCGTCAGCGACCAGTTGGGTGGCGTAAGTGGTTGGCTGGGGCTCGACTGGAGGCAAGGTGAAGTGAGGTAAAAGGGGGAGAAAACCCATAGATGCTATCTTGGGAAACACGAAAGGGCAACAGCAATGGTGCCCAGCGGAGAGAGGAAAAAGGAAGGGGATGTGGTGGCACTGGGGGAGCTTGAAGGAAGTCCACATCATGCGAGGCAAGGTAGAGGACTCCATGACCTTTTATAGTCACAGGGCTGCGTAAGGCTATAATGGAGACAGACGATGTGGCACAGTACTGTGCACAGGTGATAGGTGACCATGCGGTGTGGCGCGAGGCATCAGAGCATGTTGAACGGTTGTCTGCAGCGTGGTCGGCAGGTGTGTTCGATCTATTGGCCAGCGTGTTAAGTCACTGCCATGCACGGCAGTAGCGAATGAGCCAGCAACACTGAAAGGTCAAGTCTCCTAACCTTGTGTTATAGAAAGTTTTGGTGATTAATGACAACATATATTATGACAAACTATTTTCATAAGTTGGAGTGACTAGGTTGAGTTCCGGCATCAAGATGAGGATATTGGTAGATATGTTGGTAAAGAAAAGATATTGAAGATGTAGAGAGCAAAGTAGCTTTGTATGGTAAAACAGTGAAGGTCAAGCAATGCTCGACCGCAATGGACCCGCGGTGGTGAAGGGCAAGCGAACGTTTGGTGTCGATGAACTAATATGATGGTGAAGGGTGAGTAAAGACTTCGCATCAATAAACAGTGCGATGAAATGGGAAGTTATAGAAGATCCACATCAATCATTTGAAGAGTACAAGACAGAGTGCCGAAGAACAAGACGATGTGAGCCATCGATCAAGGTTTAGGTATAATTGATTTGGGACTAATGTATTTAATAAGATGTAGGTGAATAGTCCTGATGGTGAAATAGAGTTGGCATTGATAATCCTCAAAATAAAGTAAGAAGATGGCATGAAGGTATTTCTAGAAATATAGCTTTTCTGTTTGCTTTTAAGTATAGAAATACCTTACTATTAAGAGAGATGCAACATTGATGTGTTTATTTGTCTCGGTGCTCAAAGTAAACCTTATAAGTGCTTTCTTGAGAGATATCCAAGTCTTAACATATTCTCTAAGAGGTTTTAGAGTTTGTTCTTGGTTGGGTTAGGTAGCCCTCTCAATAAGCTTTTTATAGAGTCCAAGATTGTCAAAAGGGAACTCTAGAGCAAGGAGTTATGAATCTTTTTCTGGTGCTATTACGGATTAGCGGACATTCTAGACATTTTGGCCAGATACTCTGTACCAAATAGAGAAGCTTGTTTGGAATCACTAGTAGTTTTGGCCGGAGACACCGTACTTTGAATTTATGAGTAACAGCTAGTTTTGGGGGGCTTGGGTATTTAAACCCCTCTATCACTTCATCCTTTGTAGCTATTTTTTAGGCCAAGTTTTGGCAAGAGTAGACCTATCCAAAGGCAAACAGTTTCTTCCAAATTCCCTATCTTGATGGTAGTTCTTTGTGAGAGTGATTTGAAGAGAGAAAGAGTTGAGTTAAGGGATTAAGAGGTTAAGATCAAGTGAGGGTCACTCCATCCTTTGAGCACTTGAGTTCATAGTAAGTAAATATTCAATTGTGTTTGTTACTCTTAAAGATTAAGGCCTCCTAGACGGCTAGAGTTATCGGTGAGCTACAAAAGTTGTGGTGAGTCACCATAAGTTTATGAATGTTCATCGTCACATCCGTAAGGGAAGAGGTAATTGAGTGAGAACAAGCTTGTGCTTGAAGTTTGCTTGGTAGAGCAAACTTCACCGAAGGTAGTAGCTCATTGTCGAAGTGTATGGGGCTTGGTAGTCACATGGGAATAAAGTTTTGCTTCGATGGTTGCTTGAAGGATAAAACTTCATCCTTGTTACTTGTTTGGTGAGGCTTAGGGTTGAGAGACATCCAGCTCCTTAGAGTCTCTCAATGGAGACGTAAGATCGTTGGGATCCAAAATTTAGAAATAATTTTTGTCTATGTCTCTCACTTGTATACTTTACTTTCTTGCATCATTTATCGTTGAGCTAGATAACCTCTTTCCTCCGCTACCGTCAAAGATGTCTCTTTCAAGTATCCTTTTGGACGTAGTGAAAGAGGACCGAAATATCTGGACTTACTATTGAGAGACTTTGGGCAAGGCTCTCTATGTGACAGAGAGGCTCATTCGGATATTTTCGCTATTTTCATCATACACTCTAGAGGACTTTGTTTGGATACTCTGGTCCTTTGGTTCGGATACTTCGGAGGAACTTCGTTCATATACTCCAGCCATTTTGACCGAATACTCTAGAGAAATTCCATCTGGATGCTTCAGCCATTTTGATCGATTACTCCGGAGGAACTTCGTTTAGATACTCTGACCCTTTGGTCCAAATATTCTAGAGAGGAATTTTATTCTGCTGCGAGTGTTTTTCTTGAACGCCTATTCACCCTCCTCCCCCTCTAAGCGACATCAGGTCCTCTCAAGCACGCGGGAGCAGCAAAGCAGGCCATGGGCCATGTTGGGTTGGGCCGTGCGATGGAAAAATCATGTCATGTAGGCTAGAAGAGGAAAAAGCAGCCCAAAAGAATTGTGATTCGTTTCCGAATTTCCAAGAATATTTTGAAAAAGGACAATTTGAATGTTTGAATTTGAATTCAAATTTGATATTTGAACTCAGGGAATTTTGGGAATGTTTAGAAGGGATTCTAGGGTAGGTTTGGAGAGAATTTGAGATCCATATGTTGGCACACTCTTCAGAAAATCCAAAAAGATCCAAATTTTACAAATAGATTTTTATTCAAATAGTTTTTCTCGAGCGCAAAAAATGGGTGTTACATTTTCATAGGTGGTGGTTTAAGACTACGCCAGCCATAGACGCACCCCTTATTCTTCCCGTATTGACGCTCGCCATCTCCATTTGAAGAAGATGTGGTGGATCTACCGCCTTATCTTCTCTCTCTTTCTCACTATCTCACTCTCTCTCTCTCAGGGTGGCGAATGCAATGGTTACCGGTGGTGGTTGCAAGGGTCGATAGCAATGACACAGGTCAGCCACGGCTCTTCCATCACCTTCCCCCTACTTCTCCTACTTCGATAGGAGAGGGGTAAATTCATCAGACATAGGCCTCGGCCGCTATGGATCCATCGGTGGCTGGCCCAAAGGCAGCGAATCCATTGGCACCTAGCCTAAAAGCGACTAATCCGTTGGCCATGGGCATTAGCCAGGATGGATCTTGTGGCCTCTTTCCTTCTCTCGTGTATCCAAAGGCCTCTCTATCGATGGTCTCTCCCCTCCCTCGTGGATCCAAAGGCCTCTGCACCGGTGGCCTTTCCCCTTCCCTCACTTCTCTCCCTTCTTTGCACACGGATTCACTAGCGACGACGATGGAAGGGGCGGATCAACGATGGTGCCGGCCTCATGAGTAGTGAATCCACTACTGACTGCCTCAAGAGAGGCAAAACAGCCGTCGACGGGCATAAAGAGCATCGACAATGACAGTGGAGGATCTATTGCCGTCGGCCTTAGGATAGGCAAATCCACCGGCGGCTAGCACGAAAAGCATCGACAATGATGGCAGCGGCTTCCGTAGAGGCTGATCTATCGTCTATGGCCTCAAGAGGGACAAATCCACCGCCAATGGGTACAGAGAGCAGCAGCAACGATGATGGCAGCCTCCAGAGTGACGGCAGTGGCAGATTTGATGGCAGGGAGGTTAGGGACGGCGGCGGTGATAATGAATTTTTTTAGGATTTAGGCAAGGGTTTCTAGAATTGTCTTCCGAACTTTTATTTTTTTTACCAAATTTCTTATGCCGGTAGGCATGGTAGTTTGATCACATTTGAAAATGGTTCGCAAGCGGTTTTAAGGTCCGCCTATAAAAATTTTGACTTTCACTTAAGATAAGTGCTCCACCCACCTATGAAAATTAATTTTGGCTGTATGCAAAGAGCATCTTTGTATTAGTGTATAGCACTAAAACATAAACAAATGTGGAAGAGAATAGGATAGAAAAAACATATAGGGGACAAGACTAAAGAAATGATTTACCTTGTCGAATTTTTTTTAAATAATTCATGACTAAAGAAATGAGGGGACAAGACTACTTTCCCAACACATGACTAGCAGTATAATGCATCTCTTTGGAGAAAGTCATTTCATCCCTTAATGTCCTCTACTTGTTGCATGTCAAATAGATAGAAATCGGGCTATGAATAGTGTTTTATACTATTTTGGTGGTACATGAGAAATTATAACAAACGAGGGGATGATGATATCCTCATGATTTTTTTTTAAAAAAATAAAGTAGCTCTGTTTGTGCTAGTAGCAAGTGGTGAATGCCGGGAAAAAGAAAAGAAGTCAAACCCAGAGCCACTACTAGTCGATCAAAATCAGATGGTTATCATAATCAATATGTAAATAAGTGCTCTACCAGCATAAATAAATGTACGGAGTACCAAATTTTGATTTTGCCTGTTAAAAAATAAGAGACAACTTCTTAAACATTACCCAGTTTCTTCCTTACTTGCCAATATTGGATGAAAATTTGGTGCTCTTAACGACCATACTAGTTGTTACTGCCTTTCATGGGAGTACTTGTTAGTGCCTTGGGTTTTTCACTAGCTAGCTGAAACAATGGGACGGCTGCATTTATGCGTTTCGCCGTTTCTCGTGAACTTATTATTGGGCCTGAAGCCTCTTTGGGCTGTAGCTAGCCCTGCGAGAAGGACGAAGCCCCGTCCATACTCAGTGCCATTCTGTTTCTGAAGAGTACTTAATTTCAACAGCAATAGTTTCCACTAAAAAAAATAGCAATAGTTTGAATAACACCACCTTAATCTATCGAATTATTTTGAAAACGTAATCTGAAAAACAATTTGAACAGCAAGGAAAATATATATTATATACGTAGCAATGTTTGCAGTGGTACATATTTATGCGAATATATATATACTTGCATAGCATCAAGAGCAATCAGCCTTAAGCATGACAGATTGACTGCTCCTGATGGTATGTGTTTCGATCGATCAACAGCTGGGCCCATTAAACGACATAAGGAGAAATTAATCGTTTAAAATCACGCAAAACCAAACAAACCAAAATAATAGGACATGAATGCATTTGGCCAAAATTTCACCATCGATGCGTCGTCGTCTGTGCATATGATCGAAGAGGTGAACGTACAGTAGGCCCGACCTACTGCAGGTTGATGCCGGTGAGCTCGAGGGGCGACGCGCCGCCGGCGACGGCGGCGGCGGCCGCCCAGAAGTCGGAGCCGACGACGACGTCGTTGTCGGCGGCCAGGTGGGGCATGCATGAAACCGGGACCAGGCACAGCCCTCTTCTCCTCAGGGCCTTCGCCTGCTTGTTGCAATTGTTGCCATCCTTTTCTTCATCCTGTATATATAAATACACACGTATGAATGCGTGCATGCATGCCAAATTAATTCAGTGTATATATGCATTCTTTTACTTATTACCTGATATACATGTACTTGGTAGTAAATTAGTAATTGCATAAATGGCTCAATTTATTTGGAGTTAACTAAGCAATGACGACAAACGTGTGCTATTTAATTGTGTGTGTCCAATACGCATATATGTGTGCAAACCTGCTTGTTCAGACCTTCATTATCAGCTGTGGTGGCATGTTGATGTGTTGATTGCATAGTTTAGCAAATGCAAGCCAGAAACACATAAACTGAAAACAAGATAGTCTGGTCGCATCGCATCATATCGGTTCAATTCTAAGAAAATTTATCAAGATTTTTCATGCACTGAATAAAATGCACACTATGATACAGTACTACCTGGCCAGCAGGGAACTCCGGGAAGAGACCATCAGTGCTCCTTTCTCCTGCCATTATTCCCTGCATATTTGCAGCTGGAGCAATGAGATCGAATTGAAGCAACAAGCACGGAGAGAGACAGAACGTACAGGCGTGCAAAAAGCTTAGCTAAAATCATCCAGCAACCCGACGTGCATATATCATTGAATCACATGTGCTACCTAGCTACTACGTACAGCTAGATCGATGAAGACATATATAGTTAGCCCCTCCATATCGACGGCCCATACCTGTAACCTGTTCCCTACCATACTTTTCTCACTGGTTATAATTTCAAGTTCAGTATATATAGCAGCAGGGCAGTAATAACATAGGTTACGTGGTACTAGTCAATTAAAAGGAGTTATTAATTTATGAGTCTAAATTAAATAGCGAGATTTCCTATTCCTGACATCACATGAGATGAAGGGTTATAGCTAATGGTTAGCTTCTTACAGAAATCGTTGTAAAATTAACTGGGAACTAACTGTACTTATTAAGGAGCTGGTTTATCCAGCATATATATTGCAAATATCTTGATCCAAACATATATATTAAACCCTATATATAGGCCTCTCACGCACAATACAAAAACCATTCCCGTGTGGGGAGCTGGACCACCGTTGGCACACTCACTTCAGACGATTACTTTTACATGTTAGATTTAAAGTATTATATATAGAACTTAAATAATATAACCCCCCCCCCCCTAAAAAATAAAATAAGAACATGAATTGTACCAATATGCATGTGATTAATATTTTTGTTAAAAAAATATAATGTTATTGTTTTTCTTTACGCGGAAATGATGAATATATGTTGGTGTATGTTTGTGACCTTGTTTTTAAAAATTGAATTAATGCGTGCATTTGGAAGACCTGAGCATATATGTGTGTTAGTGTTGGGGCTGTTCGGTGGGCATGGATGTGGCTCTGCTGTAGCCGCTGCAACAGTGAACACGCTGTTGATATTAGTCCCGTGCAGCGGCAGCCGCAGCCACAGGCTGCCGAACGGGCCAGTGTGTATTGTGTACGGTATATTCGATGACCATGTATAATTGTTCAATGTGTAATGAGTAAAAAGGTACGTTTAGCTTATCTGTGAGAATATATAAAGCATGCATGGCCTTGCTAGCTAGGTGGTATATAGCATCAGGTTTCGACAAAACACGCACTAACTATTTCCTTCTGTTTCTTGTGAAGTGAGACCCTGATGAGCGCGCCCGCCCACACACACACACACATAGAGAGAGAGTATAATTATCATAGTACTGATCCATATATGCTTAGCCTTTCTCTTTTTCTTTTTGAGTCAAGCATCGATTCCTTTCAAAGAGTGGAAAGAAATGGTACGTACGTGTATAGCTTAGTTACTGTAAAGGACACCAGAAAGCTTTATTTACTTTTGCTATTACTCAATCCATTCATATAAAACTCCTTTTCAAAAGCGTGTGCATGCTAACCTATCGTATGTCTATAAGCCAAAGTCGACCAATTACTTATAAAGAGCTTTTGTCGATAGAAACTTCAATTATTTATAAGGCACGTATACCTTTAGTTGCACGTGATGCCTAAATAATTAAGCATTTTAACTAACTTCAAGTACTCTTGCACATAAGTAAGTTTTGTAGCTCACAGTACATGCGTCTATATATTATGTAGTACTTAATTAGTTGCATATGCATAATCACTCTGAGAGAGAGAGAGAAAGAGACTTACAGTTTGCTGTTGCATGGGGTTCGCGGAGCTGCAGTGCCCTAAGTATGGATAGCTGAGAGCCTACAAATTAGAGAACAAGTCACTGCTGCATTAGAAGATATCCCTTTGTACTAATTAGTAGTGGGTAAATTGCAAAGATACCAATGTTATAAAATACTATCGTATATATGATAATAATATATAGAGCTAATAACATATACCATTATTTTTCAACTTTATAATTTTTACAATAGTACCCAGCAAATTGGTCTACCAATGCTAATCATACACATGCATATATACATCGTAATATCATAATATTATATACTAATTCTTCCATCTTAATACATAACTATTTTTTAAATAAATTTGTACACAAATATATAATAAAAAATGCTATATTTTACTAAGTACGACAGAGGGGTGAGAGAGTACACGAGGTCGATGCAACAAGAGGAAATGTACAGTTTAACACACTAGCTATAGAACAAGACATCACACATGCTACTTGTACATGGACATGCGTGCAGCTTGCTGCAGTGGGCTCTGCTTGCTGCAGGCTGCAGCTGCTACGACCCAGCAGCCGTGCATGCGTGCAAACGCGCTTTGACAGCGTGCTCTCACCCAGCCCCACACAGTACGTACCCCCCTCAATTCCTCCTCTATCATTTTTTTCACCTATTCACAAATTAAACTTCTGTCCATATGCGTTTGCATAGTGCCCCCCCATTCTGCTGCTAGCTCACATTTGGATATTATATGCAAATGTGCTGAAATGGCACAAGCTAATTAACGGTGCAAGAGAAACAAATCAAATTAACTGAAAGCTGAAAGTTTTGAGCTTTCCTTTTGATCAAAATAGAGCAACATGCATGCTTTCATAACTTGGTATAATCATTCTGAAAATACCTGATATAATCAATTATCGGAAATTAACATATGCATATAAATATCAGACAGAGACACACATGCACTAAAGAAATGAACTAGGGTTTTATTTGGTTTGCTACCATGCCAAAATGTTGTCAATGCCTAAAACCACTTATGTGTGTTATTGGTATATTTTGATAGCAAACAAAATACTAAGCCAAAGCAACAATTTGGTAGGGTATATTTTGGAATTAACAAAATATGCATATATATATAATACTATTATATTTAAAACAAGTGTCTTATATAATATCCTATCTCCGACATCCCCATTCCATCATAATAATTTTATTTTTATCATCAACTCTATCAATTATTTATATTATCTTATTATAGAAACCGTCTCCCCACTTTCTTTACTCTCTACTTTTTAGGGATTGAGGCCGATGGACGAAAACGGCCACCGTGCAGTCACTAAACGGGCGTGCACCAGTGAAGAGCGCCGACGGTGGAGTTGTGGCCATGAGCGACGATCCTACCATCGTCTTCCTTTTTTTTCCACTCTAATACCGATTTTTCTAGATTTGGATATCATACAGGTCACTAGGAGGCGACAATGGAAGCCGTTATGCTAGGAGATAGGGTGGCGGCACGCCGACCGCCCGTTAGTTGGCGACGACGCGAGGGAGGGCGATACATCGACAGCTGCTACGGGTGGGTATGCATCCAACAGTAGCGGCCGAATTCCACAAGGCGGCCATGGGCCACAAAATCCGGGTTGCGGAGGTGGGCAGCTATGGTCGCCACCGGCCTCCTTCCCATCCCCATAATATTTTGGATCTTGCACGAGAGGTGACGAGGCGGCAGTCCGTGCTCGGGGACGGCAGCGCCGTCCTGCGGCTCATGCCCCTCATCCGTTAGGACGATGGCGGATGGCGACACGAGCACCGGTGGTGGCCTTGGTGACGCAACCGAGCACGGGCAACAGGTGGAAACGGTGGCCAACCTCCATGTGCGGGGGGCGGCGGGATCCAGCGTCATCGTCCCGTCGCGCTTCTTGCGGCAATGAGGATGAGCTCCGGTGCGTTGGAGGGGATGTAGCAGGCGAGGTGAAAGGGGGAGGAGGAGGGGACTGGTGCCGTCCCCTTCCACTCGCAGTGACCATAGGCGGCAATTTCATGGGAAGCGGTGATGTCTTCCCGACGGATTTGGCGCACAGGTAGGGAGCCGGCTGGTGGAGACGAGCCTCCACGATGGTCAACGGCCGGATCTCATTCCTCTGGCTTGACTGGCGGCGGATCGGCGTTCAGGTGCCCCGGCTCCTCTAATTAGCTGCACCCCCAGTGTCGAAAACTTTGATGCGAACTTGTTCTTGAAAAATGATTCTGCAAACCCATGCTTTCCTTTTCTGAGAGATTGAAATTGTCAATGGTTGGCGGTGGTGGCATTGCGGGCGGTCGGCTCCGGGCACCCTCTCCTTGCTCTGATGCTCACAAAGTGTTCGACAAAATGTGTAGTGTCAGCAAGAAGGTTTAAAGGGTAGTTTCTCTTTGCAGCGAAGGTACCATTTCCATCCTTCATGTTTGAATTTAGCTTTTTGTGATCATGGTTCATTGTTGTGAACATTATAAATTTACTGTTATTTTGCAGACGCCGGCGTGCGCTCGGGAATGAGATAGCTGCCACCGGCCTCCTCCGTCGACATTTGCCAGGAGCAAATCTGCTGCCGCCGCCGCCAACAGGGCCTGCCCAGAGCTCCGCACAAGACTCCTGAGGTTTGCCGGCGTCATTTTGGTGGGCACTGGTGGCGTCGGAGAGGAAGGCATACCGGGGCAGCGGCGACTTGTTTTAACAGCAGAATCAATTTGTATCTGTGTTCCTGCGTCCTTGTAAAACATGTGTGCAGTTTCTTTACTCAACAAATGATTGGCTGTAATTTTTGGTCTAGATAATTTGTTGGTAAATATTTTACTCTCAGTTTGGGAGTAATTTATTTTAATGAGAGAAGGTTGAAGTAATTTTTGTGGCTAGATCAATATGTTCATAACTTTTTTTACTCTAGCAGTCTAGAATTAATTTATTTACTGAGAGAATGACTGAGTTTGATTGCGGTAATTTATTTAGTGAGAGAGTAGATTTTGTGAGGAGTAATTTATTGATTTTGTGGGAAGTAATTTATTTAATAAGAGAAGGCCGGAATAGATTTTATGGCTAAATCAATATGTTTATAATTTATCTAATGAAAAAAAGGCTAAGGGCGATTTTTAATCCTCAGTTAGAGTCATTTATTTAATAAGGAGAGAGGAGCCTTTACTCCAGCAGTTGGGAGCCATTTATTTTACTAAGGGGAGGGGAGCCTAATGTGGATTTTGTGGCTAGATTAATATATTCGTAAGTAATTTATTTATTGACAGAAGCGCAACAGAGTAATTTATGGGTAGTGGGAACGGAAGGTGCGAGAGAGAAGTGGTAGGAACAAAAGGTGAAAAAAAAAGGTGAGAAAGGGAGAAACAGGAGGTGCGGGTAGGGTTGTGGAACTTTGATGAGTATGGTTCACCTTAAGCTCGTTTTAGTAAAACTTTTACTTATAATATATACACGCGCTATATATATAATATGTTATATATATAAATAAATATATATATATATATAACGCGCGCGCTTGGAAATGATAGAAATGGAGTGGTTTAACTAGGGAGAAGGGGTTGGTTGGACCTCAATTTGACCCAGGAGGAATCTAATGTAACCAATGGTCTCTTGCAGTACGGATGCAGTGTCAGTCTGCAAAAGAAGGAACACGTATACATGTCAGAGACTTGCTTTATTTTTCACTCACACGACTCCTAAAGTGAAAGAAGCTGCTGCATGCAGATCAAAAGCAAGGAGATGGGCAAAAACTACATGCTATAGTAGTACATTTGTGCATGTTGCTGCAAAAGAAAATGACCTTTACAAATTTAAAGCCTACATGCACGAGAGATTCAGCTTGTAAAATCATGCGTAAGAATATTTTTGACATGTTGTGCATGCACTAGTACCGTCTAGCTAGAATATATGCATGCACATGCAAATTAACTATATAAAATATAGATATACTTGGAGCTAGCTATCCTTGTGTGCGGTTTACATAATGCAGTGTCATATTAATTAATTAATGATACGGTTAATTAAGTTACTGTAGTACCTTTCCAAATGGGGAAACTATCTGGTGAAGTGCTGTTATTCTTTCCCCAAGCCTCTCCTTCCTTACCTGAAATAAAATGTTACTAGATATGGAAGAAATACATAGAGTATTGTAATTCATGCAAATGCAGCAAGCTAGGATCTTTCATTAATGTATTTGAAGAAACGCTAGCTGCATGATTTCAACATACATATATATGCCTTTCTAAATGAAAACACGATCACACATACAAGACCTAGGACAAAATTAAATCCATCTGAAACCAGAGAAATCTTGAACAGTTAATTCTATTTTCCCTCTCTAGATGAACTTTTACTTAATAATCGGTGATACTACTTATGATCGATCAGTTCCAGGCATATTCCAAATTCCAATGTAGTTAGCTACGCATACATACTCCAAAGATAAAGCGAGATATGAAAAGGAGTGCGTGAAGAAACCTTTAGGGTAGATTGCGCTGAAGTAGAGGCTTGAACCCTAGCCTTCTTGAGAGATGAACCTGTCTCTGTCATGTTACACTGGAGCAGAGAAACAACAAATTAAACAAGCCAAGCAAGAACCATCATGAGGGCATGAGGCTATTCCATCCTTGTCCCAAGATGAGCAACTATATATAACTAATAAGGTAAATATATAGACATACACTTTATGCATGAAAAAACAAATAACTTGATGCCCGTGTGGTATGATACAATTAAAGTGGATCAATCTCTACAACCCTGGCAAGAGATCGTCATGAAAGCAAGATCCCAAATGAAAAGTTTGAAACATGGGATCAGGTTTGGCACATGTATATGCATATGCAGCAAACAAAAAGTGATTTTTCCTAAGGAACATGGAAAATGTAGTAGCTTTTCACCAAAGGAGGAAAATTATAGCAAGCTCAATAGAGTCATTCTGCACAATTTTACCAAGGAGATCACATCTGTGAGCATGCAAAAAGAAGAAATAATCAACCTAACCAATTAAAGCACCTCAACAAAAGCTATTCATGTAAATGAAGAGCTTACATTGCAAAATTTCCATGTAAATTTGCACAAAAAAAAGTAGTCTTAATTAGTTTTCTCACCTCCGAAGAGTTATCTGACTGGTGGTGGTTCCTCGTCAACTCCGGCGCCGGCGCCGACGCCGCCGTGCTGTTGGAGAACTCCATCATGTTTCTGCCAAGGCCGCTGGTGGTGACGCATGACCTAGGAGAGGAAGCCGCCAGGAGCATCTGGCTCAGCTGCGACTTGCAGCTGGCCTCCGGCGACGCCTGGATCTCCTCGCCGGCAGCGGCACCATGTCCATAGAAATCATAAGCTGCTGCAGCAGCAGCTGCTGCCTCGTGAGGCATAGGGACCTCATCGTCTAGCCCTTTTGACAGGAGAGCTGTGGCCGTACTGTATTTCTCGTGATCTCCAACTAATCCACCACTGCTTATATAATTTGAAGTTTCCCAAGCCAAACAGACACATACACATATGCAGGAAGAAAGAATTAGTAGCAAGTTAGTGCCAGGAACATGCATGCATGTGTGAGATGTACATGTGATTAATTATTGATTAGCATACAGCCATTAG
Source organism: Oryza coarctata (assembly GCA_030770085.1). NCBI lineage: Eukaryota > Viridiplantae > Streptophyta > Magnoliopsida > Poales > Poaceae > Oryza > Oryza coarctata. The sequence goes on from CM061462.1 coordinate 6,020,213, forward strand.
AGAATGGGCTGTTGTTCTATATCAAAAAGCAGAATAAAGCAGACAACTGTTTTAACTACTTTCCTTGCCAGAAGTAACCTAATTTGAACAAACTAACAAATTGAGTTTGCATGAATCAAAGTAGTGCACCTACAATTTCATGACTAGATCATAGAGAATTCAGAGATGGAGCAAGAGGGTAATTACAGAAGCAGCTGTCTCCATGATTGATCTGGCATGCCGCTCTCCTGCTGCCCATCGCCATGAAAGCTCCCTAGAGGATGAAGACCAGTGCTGCAATTCACCTCAGGAATGTTCAGACCTGACGATGAAGAAGAAGAGATGTGGAGCAGATGCTGGGGGAGGAAGAGCATGGAGGCTGCAGAAGAAGCTGCATCTTGCTCCTCAGCACAAGGCAGCCTCAAGCTGCCCATGATACTGCTGCTGCTGTCGCTAGTGCCACCCCACACCATCTGCTTCATCAAGGAGGAGCTCTTCAACTCCCCTCCACTACTCAGCATGCTTGATTGTGAGCACAGAATAAGCGCAGAGAGAAAAGAATTCTTCTTGCAATTGCAACAGAAATATGAAGGTGATATACTGCTATATCTTCTTGTTGCAAATTTCCTGTGCAAATCTCAGGTCAATCTTTAAGGTCTCTCATGGCTTTAGAGCTTTCTCTCCTAGCTCCTTTTTCTTTCTAGAGATGGGGTCTAGTGAGAGAGAGAGAGAGAGCAACAAAAGAGAGAGAGAGGGGAGATTAGAAAGATTGGGGGAAAATGGGCATGGCCTGTTTGGAGAGGAATCTGAGCTTTTGTTTTGTTTGTTTTCTCTTTCTTTTGCTTCACGCCTTTCATTTCTGAACTTTCCCCTGCAATTCTTTTCCTCCTTTAGTGATGTCCTTTTTTTTTGCTCTTTTTATTCTATCCTCCTCTCTCTCCACTTTTGCTTTATCAAACAGAAGTGACGAGGGAAAGCTATGTGCGACACAATTTCTGGGCAATACGGGCACTTTATGGAGGGTCAATACATATACATCGTTGATGCCTTACTTATAATAGGATCCAGCGATCCATTATAGAGTTTATTACTATAACAAGTGACAACTTATTTCATCATAGATTGGACATAATGACAAGGTTCATCATAAGAAGAGCTAATTTGTGACGAGCCGATTACCAGGACCATCACCGATCATTGGTGTCAATTCGGAGTGCTTGATCCGTTACAGATGAAAATCTATCCATGATAGGCTGTTAGTTCTTGAAAGGACCTTGAATTGTATAGAGAGAGATAAATATGTAAACTTTAAAATCTAAAATAAACTAGTAACAAAAATTAAATTTTTCTATAGAGTCTCTAGTCCTATCGTCTAGAGTATCAGGACCGGTCTTTCTATTAGACAGAGATGCTAGTCCAAAGATTTCAAACATACTTCAAAATGTCCAAGAGGTATTCAAAGAAAGCGAACCCTAAGGGTTCGAAAAGAAGCAAGAAAAGAAAATCATAGTGAATATAATAGGTAACGAAATGCTATAAGACAAACAATTTTTCACTAAAGTTTAAATCAACCAATCATGTGTCTCCGTTGAGAAGCTCTGAAGAGTCAAAACTTTATCGATCTCTTGCCTCACTAAGTTTAACCCTAAAAACTAGATTGCTCTTCAAGCTCTCACCAAAGCGTAGCATTTATTTCAACAACCACCAACATCTCCACTAAGGCATCATGCTTCCGATTTCTATGAAGCTTGCTCTTCCAAATCAACCTATAAGAAAGAACTTAGGAATTCACTAATATACATTTTTCCTTGTGAAGGTGAGAAAGACCTTCAAAAATATCCCGGATGATTTACACTTTAAATTCTCGCAGGCAATGTTTAGTCGTCTAAGAGGTGGTGCTCTAAGAATAACAAGTTCAAATTTTTACCGGTGTTAATCAATAAGTGCTCACTCAAATCTCAATATATAATTTCTCAAAAATCATTCAAAAACGCACTTAAAGGGTGGATTAAACATAAGATCAAAGAGAGTGCAGTAGAGAACCTCTAAAAAACTTTTAGAAGTGATGTAGAAATAAATGATCAACCATCTCCTCAAAAGTGAGTTGGTAGGATTAAATACTCACCCCACTCGAATTCAAACTCCGGAGTATTCAAACAGAAATTTTGGCCAAACAATCCGGAGACTCTAGACAGCACTTAGCATCGAAAAAGAGAAGAGATTCAAAATATCTGGACTAAACTTTTAAAGACTTCGAACAAACATCTCTGCCAAACAGAGAGCTTAGTCAAGAAACTCTAGCCAAAATGTCTAGAAACTCCAAGCTGATTTCTCTATTTGACAGAAAAACTTATCTACAAGTTTTTACAAAACCTAAACACAAATATCTAAAATACTAAAAGAGAAAAACCAAAACCCTATTAATTGTATGTGGTGTAAGTGTTAGCTCATCTAAATATGAAAGTTTTATTGAGCATTTGCTTTTCTAAACGGGTTAAACTTGAGTCTATTTTAATATTTTGACTTGTCCTAAAGACTCAAAAAATAATAAAATTATATTTTTATCGCTTCAAATCTTTTTTTCTTTTCTTTTCTGTTTTATTTTAAACAAAACAATTGAATTATTTCTTAATCACAACATATTAGCTCTCTAATTTTTTTTATTATTTATCACTCAAAACCTAATTAGGTGGCCTAGATTTACTTTCAATTCTCACATATATAGGTATGCTTTACTACCTACAACGGATTGTCCATCTTATATATACTCAACTCACTCAATAATTAAACTATACCATCCAGTATACAGTCACTATTGAGGTAGGAGAGTCGAACGACTTTTGATTTATAATGGAAGTAAAACAAATCATTTCCACAGGTTGCATATTTTTTTTGTCGAATATATGTATTATTCTAATCATTGTTTATATAATATTGTAGATAAACAGAAACTATATGTACATTAGCAATCGCTTAAACTAAAAGTATAGAATTAGAGTTATTTAATTTTTAAATTACGAAGTATGATAAGTCTAAAAGGTACCAAGAATTTATCATATACGTTTGTATGCACCGTAAAATAAGAAGATATTTAAAAAAAGGTTCAGTTAAAATCTTTATGATAAGAAAAAACTTATAACGACTGTATAGTGTATGATGACGATGATATGATCATTTCTTCTTCATTAGTTAGGAAAATATTTGACGTCAACTATGGTAGCCTTTGGTCAGACAAAAGATGTTGAGCCTTCAGCCTATAACGAAAGGAGGCGCGTCGATGATACTGCCCTTCTCAGCCCTTGGTATTAGTTAATTGATTCTTACGATAACTCAACAATAATTAAGTATTGGTTAGTGACAGTTACCAGCGAGGCCTTGCATTATCCGGTCAAGGTTGTTTGATTTGGATTTACTCAAGTCTCAGGTACTGATCACTAGCCGATTAAGCTTTTATTAATACTAATAATATGCCTATGTATTACATATAAGATTAATAATAGGTTGAGAGTGTACATCGAGTATATACTGATATAACCGGTTTTTTCTAGCTTTTTAGGGGTTTCGTGCTTTGCACGAGGTGGGAAGGAACGTCAAAAATTTTAACTTTGAACATTTTGTTTTCAGTTATAATATACTGCTTACAAGTAAAAAATAATGATCATAGTCAGGCTCGCAAAACCGACAATAACTACTTTGGTATCACGGTTGTGTGTTGACTTATTAATGGGGGGCGCTTCAGTAAATTTCGATGGAATTCGATACAGCTCGGCAAAATTCGAGCAATTATTGCCATAACCTTCCATTTATCGGTGATTCGCCGGCATCCGATTACGTACCAACTGCGCATCGGTTTTGTGACCTTGATCATAGTGAAACTTTCATACATGAACCCAACGATCGAGTGTACCTCCAACTATCATGGGTTTAAATATTGAAACAACTAATGAGGGCATCTTATATAGATGTCAATTGTTTTAGTTAACATTTAGCATATGAGTTTATCCACCACATGTAAACCTATGTCAAATATATACTCGATGTATATATACTTACAAGATAAGAAACATGTCTCGATGATTAATCCACCAAACCCTAGCGGTTATTGCAGGCCACCATAGCTAATTTAGCTTGCGTTAATTACACACTTACCGATGACGTACCCGGCCCTTTCGATTTATATACTTTTCGCCGCCGGCCCAGCCATATACTCCATTATTCCATCCATGCATCGTGTGATTGACTTGAGGTAGACGCTAGCTTAGCTAGATCTATCGACACTACTGCACTGACACACACAGCTGCAGTGATCGATCGATCAATATCGCTGTCGATCGTGGCCGTCGATGAATGGACGCACGCACATCTGGCGATCTTGCTGCCTCCAGACGCATATGTGCATGCGTGACGGATGGCTGGATGAATAGCGATTTACTCTCTCTCCAATTTTTAATGTATTATATTATTGATTTATCATTTGTCTTTTTTTAAATATATATATAATTAAGGTTGACAGCATTTTATAATAAAATAATTGTTACATTTATATGAGCATCTTCGTCTATACCATATTAAAAAATAATGATAATATTTTTTAATAAAAAATAGTTATATATATATATAAGTCTAGATTAAAAACGGAAGGGAGTATACATGATCAAACTAGGGATGATTTATATAGCTAAGATTCCTGTGTTAGCTGCTTGATTGCTCCCTGCTTACGTCTCTGGACTCTTGGAGATCGACGTTAATTCTCTCGATCGATCGATGGAATGATCGAATCGAATCTATGTATTTGTTGTGGCCCATGCATCGGGCGGTCGCGTGTACATGCAGCATGAATGCATAATTGGCTAGTTAATTGGCCAAAAGAGGAAGCAACCTACTAACACTATAGATGATGCATACATGACCTAGATTGCTAGCTGAGTAGTTGGCAGTATAATTTGGTTAATTATGTACGGGCCGGCCGGACATCGATTAATCAGTTGGGAGCTAGTCTTAATTTGACCAATTAATGGTTATCGTGTGCTTAACTGATAAGTGGTAAGCACTCGCTGCAAGTGAGTGTTTAGCCTCTTTTTTTTTCCATTTTTAAAGACTTCCATAGAGATCAGTTCAATTCTCGGAGAAGGTACGGCTCCGCTACGACGCGAATTCCATGGCAACTTATGGAGGAGGTAGACGAAGAAGAGAGCATCTGTGCCTTGCCGGCCATATCTACCAGTGGCCCATGTCGGCTCGGAGGTGGGCTTTAAGCGCACGGGGATGTGCATAGGCTGGAGGAATTGGGCCCATTTAGAAGTCCCAACACTGCCGTGATTACGGCCCATTTTACGTGGAAGTTGAGCCTTCCAAATGGGCCATTGTTGAGCAGAGCAAGAACCCGCCCATCTAACGAGCTCATCCTGACTAGGCTATCCTGTGTTGATCGTCTCAAGCACTACTGTTTCTGTGCTACGACGGTTCATAGCGTTTGACAAAGATTTGTCCATGAAAAGATGAATATATTCTTCGGATCCATTCATGCATCTTGAGCAATTACAGCATCATATATATATATATATATCTGTGTGTGTGTTGGGGGGTAACACAATAACTAAATTCTTAAGTAGTAAAATTTTTAATGCAATTTATTTTAGTTTAATAGGACGATATGTAAAAAATTTCCTATAGGTCAACATATTTAGTTATTATGTGTGTATATATCCTCAAAGTGCCAAAGTGGAAGCTGGCATGAATTGAAGCAAATTTTGTGCATCTAACTCAGAACCACTAGCTACACTCACTTTCTTCGCATCATCTATGTGTTTTTTCTTGTGCTACATGTGCTCCTATTTTGACCACGATCATCAGTATTTTTAGATTATATCAATTTTTGCTAAACGAAAAATATATGGTTTTATTTAACGCACAATATAATTTGACAATATGTTATATCTTCAAATATTTATAAATTTTTTGCTAAAATGAGAGCGATAAAAAAATTTAACGAACCGGCCTTTGCCAATTTTAACAAATCGAACTGTGGAAAAGAAGAACACTAGGGGATAATTTCTGATAGGTGTTTTGCTCTTGCTAAGGCTCATGTCTTAATCTCTTCAAAGATGCCACCGATAGCTCTTTGTGCTAAAATACCTCTAGTCTCTCTCCTACAATTCTCATACCATGAGGTGTATTAGCTTACGGACTCTTTTTTACATTCTAGATTGTCGGGTTTAGCTGTTGCTATAAGGTTTGATAGCATGGTCCGTACTCTCTTCGTATATTTGCACTTCACTTATGTTTTCATGGAGAGTGATCAAAATTTGCATACCAATAATGTGGCAGGTATTTAGAAACAGAGGGTATATCACCACCCGATGTTATGCCTCCATCGTTTGCTACGTTGGCTTATCAACTATCACATCCATTTTAAAATATAATAATTTCTGTATTTTTTCAATATATATCTAGACATTTATTTATTCAAATGCATTTTGAAAAATATGTAGAAATACTTATATTTTAAAACAGAAAAAATCGAACTTTTAAGTTTTAAATTTAATTTTAGAGCTAATTTTGAAGAGTTTTCTTACCATAGATTACCTTTTAACCTTAGCTTTTACCACGAATAATATAGAACAAAAAAGATTTATCCATTTATTAGTTTTAATTGCTTTGATTATTTTTTTAATACTTTCTAAGTGTAGATAAACCAATCCGAGCCTATGACTTTTGCTGCAGTCATTACAGTCACATGGACCCATTCATCAGTCGATCCAACATACACAAAGAAAGGGGTTGGGTTTGATCGATGGGTATACAATTAAATGCAAGTGGAGTCAAGTGAGTGAATCCTCTGCATTCTCTTGTCGGAAACAAGTTTCCCGCGGTCAACTTCTCCCATCCTCTTTTTGTTATTCCCTCTGCTGGCCTTTGTTTCACTTTTCTCCTACCATGCATCTCATTTATTTATTTGTATATTCACTTTTCACTAGCAATTAAGCACTTTGATCCATCTTAATTCTGAACTGAAGAAACCTACATACCCATAATGCGGTAAGATTTGAGAAATGCTAGCTGCAACTGGCTTTAAACAGGTAGAAGTAATACTCCGCTAGCAACGTGCAGAACTGCAGATCACACAGTGCATGAACTGCTTATCCAGAAGGTGTAAAATGTGCCGGCAGGCTGCACATGGCGAGGCTTTTTGTATCAGAAATGCAGTGATCTTATAGATAGATGTGGTAGCATCGACATTCTTCAGATATCCATCTCGACGATCGACGACGACGACCGTTTTTTAACACCGAGATTCGACTGATCATGTTCATCGAGGCCCATCGCTGCTGGTCCATGAGCAATCCTGGCCTGTCGATCAAATGGGTACAGAGACTTCAATGCGAGGATCTCCATGTCACATTGTGCACGAACAGTGCTAGTAGCACTGAAGGAGCTGCAGCTGCACGATTACGTGCGTTCTGAACATGATCTGCAGCTAGCTACTCCCTCCGTTTCCTATTACCTGACATCGTTGATCAAAAGATGATTTTATTTTCAACCAGTAAAAAACGGTGGTGTGGCGAGCCCTGCTAGCTGCAGTTTTTATTTTCAACCAGTAAAAATTTTTAAATTAGGGTAGTAATATGGTTATATTTAGCAGCAAAGTATTTTGATAACATGGCATTTTAGATACTTATAATTTTGTTAAAAAAGATAAGGGTTCAAAGTTTGTACATAAGTTAAAAGGAACAGGGAAAGTAGCTGGCCGCTCGGCTGCACGCCATGACCAGGTGCTCTCTGATAAGGACGTGTACCTGTGCACTGGACCAAGCCCATTTGCTGGCCAGCCTCCCAAGATCACGACGCCGACGATGTCTGCCTGGTCACTGGATGGCTTCCGACGCCGACGCCGATGCCGACGATGGTGGTGCAGCGAGCCCTGCTCGGTACGTGGTTCTTTTTTTTACAATTTACATCAGTTAAATTTAAAATTATATATTTATAAAGTGGTATATTATATACTACTCTATTTTATTTTTCATAAGAAACAAATAGATATCTACTAAATGGCTTCCACATTAACACCGACGATGATAGTGCGGCGAGCCTTGCTCGGATCGGCTGGTGGAGGAGATACCAAGTCATCCGTCCGATGTAGGACACTTGTCTGCACTGCATTATAGGATGTAAATCCTCTGTATTATATTTTTATCGTATAGGTGAAAGGTGTATACTAATTTTGAACGGATAGAGTGAATAGTAACGATAGTTCAGTAAAAACTATTTTACAACGTCACAATTTTACTGTATCATATGATCTAAGTCGTTGGATTTCAATCAGATGGCTATAGGCTACTCCGATTGTTTTCCTCAAGAAAATGTAGAGGATTGTTCATTCTCTGCAGCAGAACCTGTATTGCAGAGCGACGATTATGTCATCGCTTGATCAGATATCAGCTGTGCATGACGAGCGATGGATCGATCAGGACGGCGTGGACGTTGACAAGGATATTTTCCCTCATGCTCGTGCAGTGCTAAATTTCCTTTTGTTGACTTCAAGTCTCGCTAACACTAGCCTGATTCTCCGGCTGCTGCCGCCGCGCGCTAATTCCAACTCGCAATCGGTTGGAATTAACAACAATCAACTAGGCATGATTTGATCGTTGATACCGCCGTCACGTTGATCTTGGCAACTGGGGAATATTAAGAGAGCTGATCAACGGCTACTTTGGTTTATAGAAAAAAAATGGCATTGCAAAATTATTTGGATTAATGTGAGTTAGCCGTCGATTTTTATTAGTATGTTTTTCAAATAAATAAATTATGATTTGTCTTGTTTTACATGAAAAAAAAATTGTCTTGTTTTACATGCCGCCGACAAAACCTATTGTCGCCGCCGGAACGAATGAGCCAGAACGAACGAGGTCTTGGTTCTACCTAAATACAATATTGATAGCAAACCAAAGAAAAGAGTAGCCAATTTTTACAAAACATTTGGTGGTGCCAAATCTTGCCATTGTAAAGAGAAAAATAAGAAGACAAAGGCCACAAAATGGCAAAAAAAAAACTAAAAACACCCCACATATTTATTTACATGTCAAGTTCGCCTTGTTACAGATTAATGCCAAGCTTACATACGATGGACAATGTGTCGTAGCACGAGCCCTGCACCCACCCCCCGGCGATTCGTCGAAGCCGAAGGCTTGCGCGCGCTCGCTTCATGCATTCCGAACCGTGTTGCAGGTATGGAACCAAGGGCAATACTTGACCAAGTCTGGAGGAGTTCCGATGCGGTGAAGCCGTCACCGAACAGGGGCGATCGTCTAAGCTTCGAACGGTGTCCGCTAAACGCCCAGACTTGTTTCAGAATTCGCAGAGGATATTCCCTTTAATCCAGGGCAATATTGTAGCTTTCCCAAAGAGGCTCAGGGCCCTATACATGGAGTCACCCGTCCCATCCGTAGGGGCTTTTTTTTTTCTCTAGACAACAATACTATAAAGTACACAAAATCCGGTCTAGTATGTACCCACGTTCATCTCTCGAATCGTCTTCGTTCCCATTGAGGATAAGCGAGGCCGGCTGTCTGTGATTTGGTCTGAATTTCGCTTGGACTTGACGACGGTGTCGATCTAGAGCAACGTTTCCTCCTCGAAGACGTTGGTTTACGAAACCCACACATGAAATCCAAGCTAAAATCCTTGGGCATGACCAGCATGGTCGGCGCCAGAGCGATCGAGTGCTGAGTGCATCGAATCGTATGGGCAGCGCTTGGATTCGTCCGCGATGAACAGCTTCCGTCCATGCGCGCCACATGCGGCGGTGCTGCACTGCTGCAGCCATCTGGGAGCATGTCTGGATACGTTCGTGGTCATGGCTGCAGTTGCTTGAAGGGCGGGACGAACTGCTAGTCTCTGGAGCTTTTCGTCGGGTATGGGGAGGATTAATTGGGATCACGCCAAGCTAGCTATCAAGTATCGACAGTGTTCTAGACGGTGACCGTGATGAACTGACGACGATCGGTTGGGTTGGTCAGGGAAATGACGAAATAAAATATATGTTCAGAGAAAATTAAATGACGAAATTGATCAAGATATGTAATCAACATTGCGTGTTAATTAAGTGGGCTGTTTTGTGTACATAAATATTATGGCTATATAGATCGCTATAGTAGAAACTAGAAACTACAAACTGGCAGGGAAGCACTAGCGGTGGTGACTTGCTGGGTGCACTGAACTTGTCGGAAAGAGAAATGGAATAGCGTGCTCTAGCTTACCAGTCCAAATCTGGACAAACACTGGCAGTTACTTATCAGAAAGACGCTGCTAATCTTTCATGGACGGTCAAGAAGGGTCAAAAAAAAATAAAGCAGTGGTTTTATCTCGAGCTAGCAAAATTTTCCCACTGGTAACTTGCGACACGTCACACACATGCATGTCAGGCTCAGGGAGGAAATGTATATCGTGCAGTGGTAGCAAGGTGAGTAGTAGAAATTTGGTCACGTTTTCTTCAGGGTTCAGGTTCAGTGGACTTTGGCGCCATTGGTTGTGACGTTTGGAGAAGGAAGAGAGTGGTCGTGTCGTCAATTTGTTGGGGTTTGCACATCGGCATCTGATGCTGTATGTCAAGTGATACGGCTTTGATCGTGCATGTCATCTGTAGCATTAGCATTTACATTCATTATTATTTTACAATTTACAGTAGTACTTATTATATCAATTATTTTTTATTTAATTTTTTTCTCATCTTATTCCTATCTACTCTTTTACTTTTATTCATATTTTATATTTATTAAGAGTATTAAAGCCTTTCTTATTATCTTAATATATAAATAATTATATTTTAAGATAGAAAGATGTACTAGCAGCTGAGGCTCCGGGACTCCGGGTGTGGGCTGCTGCTAAGCACACGTTCATTCGGAAGGGTAGATGTTGCAATCCTTCTCCCCGGCCCATTCTTTTTGCTCTATCGACCGTGTTCATGGGAGCAGAAGAGAAGAAGCGTCGGCGGCAGCAGCATCAGAAGGAAGGACAGGCAAAGGCAGCAGAGACGAAGTGAGGAGGGTGCAGAAGAGACAAGCAGGGACACGGCCGGACAGGGCTCTGCGGCCCTTTTTCCCTTTTTGTCCTCGGCCCCGATGGTGCGGCCTGCCTCTGCCTGCACGCGAGCTAGCGGCGCTGCCGCCTCGCTGCGTGCGTCCTAAAACAACACATGCCGAATTTTGTTCTCAAAGAAAACGACTTCTTTTAAAACTAGAACCATTTTGATCTCTTTTTTTCCCCGTTGAATCCTTATTGGAATGCTACTAGGATTTAAGATTTTTTTTTTAACGACAGATGGAGTAGATGGAAGTGAAGTGATGCTACTCCTACGTGATGTGCAGCTAGTACGTACTGCCAGACTAGAGAGAGAGAGAGAGAGAGAGTACAGACAGTGTTACTGGTGTTAATGGATGCTTGCCGGGCGGTAGGGCTACTAGCTAGGTGCGGTGCAGGGTTGTCGGCTACCCAGCGAGCGAGCTGGTGCGAGGCCAACTAGGAGCACGTACGTGTCGACCTGCGGACCGGTCGGGTGCCGCCTGCCCCGCGACGCGCACGTCCCGTTGCGTGGAACCCGCCGCCGCGTCGACCGCCCCGCCCCCGTTCGCGTCGCGCGCCGGGTGTGGTGATCAGATCAGATCGGTCGCTCTAAGCCACGCCGCTTCGACCGAGCCGGCGGTGCCAGGGCCAGGGATATCGTCCGTAGCAGTGTGGATTTGTTGGCTTTACTGCCACGTACTACGAACGAGCGTGAAGTGTCGTGGTGTCAGCCGAATCTGTATTGGCCCGGCCGGATTTAGCGCCCCAGCTTTTCTTTCTTGTTCTTTTTCGTTTTTCTTTTTTTGCTTCTCTCATGGTGTCAAAGTGCCTGAGCCCTGACCGGCCGCCCGGGTTACTCTAGATGCGCGCATGCGATGGCCATTGGGAGATGGATTTTCATCCGTTGTCTCTTAAGTATTATTTAAATAGTCATTAATATAAGATGTTATACTTTATAAATATATAAGCTTAATTTTAACTTTTATAAGTGGTAAAAAAAATAAACTAAATCTTCAGGTCCAATTCAAACTACCAACTCCAACTCCAACTCTAAGATAGTCTTTAAATGGAACTCAAATTTTAGAGGTTATAGAAAAAAATCCCACTCCATTGACCTCTCTAACCAGATTGCTAAGCCATCTAGTTGGCTAAACCCTCACTCCTTAGCCAAATTTAGCCAGCCAAAATCACTTGCCAACTATGGGTCCCATGACTCTCTTAATTTTTCTCTCGCCAAAATCACAGAAAACTGAGGAACATGGGCACCAAGCGAGGACTTTAGCATCGGCTTTGCAGCAGGCTTTTGGCATCGTCGTCAGCCATCATCGCCACCGTCTAGAGGGCCCTCCTCTCGCCATCTCTGCCATCTGGAAAACCGGCTACCGATCCTTACTACGTCATTCTTTGTCACCAGCAATGGTACCATCCATCGTCGCCCTGATCTGCTATCAGCTTGTGAGTGTCCATCTTTCCCTACAACGTCAGTTACCGACCCTAATAGTATCGTCATGTTTGTCTCCGTCTCTAACAATGTTGCTATATCCCTCCTCCACTACAAGCAATAGGTCAGTAGGCAGCGCTCTTGCCACCCCACCCCTCTCCTTGCCTCCGCTAGGTAAATTAGACACGAAGAACCATGGTGTGACGACGATAGCTGAGATGACCACCCCATCCTCCTCCTCGCCTCCTACTCACGTGCGATAGGTGGGGCATGGGGTGGATGGAGAGGGAAAAGGTCTAGAGAGAGGAAGGAGTAAATAGAAAATGACATATATCATCTATTGTCAGAGTAATAGAGGGATTGTTAAAGTAAAAGACAAATTTAACTTTCTAATTTTTTAGCAAACTAGCCAATAGATATTCTGAGAGAAAAACAGTAACTGTGTTTGACATGCTCCCACCTATAATAATAATACTTAGTTGCAGCTGAGTGCTCCTACTCACGACCTCCTTTTTCACTCCCTTTTCATTTCACATAAGTAGGGTTCTTCTCGGTTTTTAATTAAGACAAATATGGATTGAGTATAACTAGGACTGCAACCGATCTCGTTCGTTCATTTTTATCACCATTCACCAAGGGTTTATATCTAATGCTACATTGTCTCGAATGACTACAGCCCTTGAATTCATATCAAACGGTCACAATGTGACTGCTTAACTCGTATAGTCACACTATCAACGGAAAGGAACTGGATCCGACAAATATACACACACTAATCTAGTAATTCACTAACTTTTTATTAACATTTCGTACTAAAATTAAGCGTGACACAAATACTATATCCTTTGTGACACAAATCGTACTTTTGAAAGCTTTAACACAAATAATCCGCATATAATCTACCCTTATATCTAATCTAAAAGGAACTAACGCTGCTAGTAGTATTTTCAAATAGACCAAATAAAGGATGATCTATCTTGACATGTACTCATATAATTCATACTCCTGCTCACAATTGAACATATAGGAACCCTTTCAAATAAGTTAATTTTGACTATATATAATTATCATTAACAATATACTATATATTTTGTCCATAAAAATGACATGGCCAAATCTGTTACAAAAAAAAAATCAAAAATAGTATACTCGCATAACTATTTTTCCGTTTACGTGAAAGAACTAAGTCATCAAATTTATGTCTTATTGACCTTCAAAATTCTAAAACAACATTTGGTGGCTAGAGGGATCGAGTAATGTACGGAACAAAACAACTAAATACATCACGGATCTCAATGTGGATCCAACGGCAACTAGTCTAGGACCACACATACACCTAGATGCAAAAAGTTACCCTCCCTGCCACAACACCATCCACACAATACTCCTGCAGCAACAGTGCCACTAACCACGATGATTACACAAAGACCTTTCATGCATGCGTGCATTCATGGGTAGTAATTAAGTGGGTTTTTTTGCTAGCTAATCTTTCCCACACGGAGCAAACACACACGCACACACAGGAGATCAAAGGGTGGTTTGCAACAGCCAACAGCTGCCTATATAGTCTTTCTACGTAGGACTATTGGGTGCCTTCGTTTGTTTGCAGGGATTAGTATATAATTAATTAATATTATTTTTAAAATCAATTTTTCTATATTTTTTAAAAACCATGTCGTTTAACAGTATAAAAAATGTGAGTAGAAAACGAATGAGTTAAGGTTAGTAATTTGAGTCCTAAAACCTATGATGATGAGAGTGCTATAAACCCTCGTACACTACTAGCATCATCCATCTCAAGTGTAGTGATGAGAGAAATTGTTACATTACATAGTTATACTTAGTTACATTTTAAGTTTAATATCATTAAACACAACACTTCAGTGCTTCATCGCACAGTTCGAGTGCAAAACCAGGGGTGCTGTCCTACTTGGTAATCTAATCCTCCAGGTCTTTACCATTCGAGAAATACAACCGTACTTTGATTGTTTCCTACATTTCTTCTTAACTTAGTCCTGACTAGGGTCAACGCTAATTTTTACATAGGACCATTCAAAGCTTCTATGTAACCCCAATTAAAATTAATTTTGTTTATTAGTTTTAGATTTTCACAAATGGTATAAAATTTTTCTTGAGATGCTATATAACATCTCCACCCACGTCTCAGCTATCGTCCATACATCGCCACATCTAATGACAAAATAAACATAACTAAGCATTAACAACAAATAACTGTAGATAATAAGTAATATAGTACAAGATAATGATATCAAGGGAAGCTTAAGCAAGTTCTATGTTCATATTTTATAATTAGTAAATAATTTTAGTTGCAAACGAATCATTTTGCAATATACGATCAACATTATCAAGGAGGAGGAGGAGAATGTAGTGGCTTGCCTTGCTAAGTCAAGAATTCCTTCTCGACTACTTACAGTCTCATCTTCGCATGCGGCAACAAACGGGTAATCAATATCACGTATTTATAGTTTAAATGGGAAGGCCTTAAATTCTGTCTCAATTTTAGAAAAATTTTGGTAAAAGTTTTCTCGAAATCCAACTTAAAATGAGTGAGAAATATTAGAAGATTCAAATTTAAATTAAATCAAATTGATTACAAAGTCCTCCAGCTCAGCCTTTTTACATTTTCCACTTAATTAATTTTCTATAGGAAAATACCTTGTCTCACACATAAGTTGGTCCAACCCCTTTTTATTTAATAAAACATTATTTCTCAACGAGAAAGTCCCATAGCCAATGACAAATGGGGCCCTAGTCAATATTGATAAGGTCAAATTGATTGTTTCCTAATAAAGGGTTAAAATTGTTTTTAAGCTAGGAATGGCTCACATGTCAGTGACATAACTTTTAAACATAGATTTTAACATATTTTCTTAATAGACATGGCCACATGTCATAGTTACAACTAATGTTTTAGTTATTTTAACTACTCTATTAATCATTAATTAATTTACACAGGCCCACACGGTAGCATCTCTCTATCTTTTTCACTCACTCCCTCGCTCTCTCTTGCGTGGGCACACCGGCGCTAGGGTTGGTGCGTGTGGTGGCTCGTGAGGCTGAAGCCTAGGACGGCTGGTGAGGGAAGGACCATGGGATCGAGGGCTACCATTGGGCGGCGGTAGGAGGCTAGGGAGGAGTGTGGAGGTGTGATGTAGCATTGGTCGGGTTGCGAGCTTGTCGACGATGTGGCGGCCAAACGACGAAGTCGAGGTTGGCTGAGGAGGCAGGTTCTAGGGGTTCCCAAGAGTGCCACCAAGGGTCCCTCGATGGTTGGTGGCCGTGAAGGTGGAGGTTCAAGGTGACCATGAAGGTGGTACAGTCAAGCTTAGATTCTAGCAAAATTCATTGGAACTGGCAAGCAATCAGTTGGCTCGTGGCTCGAGGCAACTTCCTAACGTATAGAGGAGGTTTTTCCCTGCTAGACGTGACTAGAGGTGGTAGCTACGGACTGGTCTCAGGCACGGTAGCATGAGCAAGGCACCTAATCGTGAAAGGGTTGAGGGATGGCCTAGGCTACTGGGCAGCGAAAGGTCTTGGCCAAAGATGCCCTAGGGGCAACGGCCGGGTCACTAACATCATAGGAGTGGCTACGCGTGTGGGTGCAGATGGGAGAAAGCGGTGGTACGCCGGTTGTGGCAGCACTGGTGATCGTGCGTGTAGCAACATCTAGGAATGTTGTGTGGAAGGAAGGAGAATGAGAATTGTCACGAAACTACTCTCCGTGTCGTAGCTAGGAAGTAGCACACAGGCGAGATAGCAGGGACAATGACGGTTGTCAAGGTATGGGTTGGTGGTGACTAGGCTTATGGTTTGTCCTCGCTCCACAAAGAAGCACGATGGTAGATTTGTGTGCGGATTGTCCTCATGCTCCTGGTGATAGCGAAGTGACGACGAGACTCGTGGACGGTGCATTCGGCTCATGGTTTATCTGTGTGGTGCAGGCTCTCGCTCGTCATTCATCCCTAGGGCTTGTCAATCGGCTCCGGCCTTAGTACTACCATGGAGGGCAACCCGGAGTGGCTAGTAATGCATGATGAGGTAGAGGCGATGCGCTCATGGTGTGGACGATGGAGGAGAGGGAAATGAAGCGATGTGTGCCCGATGGCTCAATTTATAGGTGGGTCATCTAGTTCTTGGCTGGCACAGGGTGGCGGTGAGCAGGGGCCGGTGTGGGTGAGGGTAAGGAAGTTGTCGCTCCATCAATATAGCGTCCTTGCCCTCGTTGGCTCCTATGGCAGCATGGGACATCAGAGGCCAAAATTGGGGAAAGGGAGATCAAGTGGGTGATAGACGACAAGGAGGAGACAAGCTTTACTTCGCCAGTCGAGAGCATGGCAGCAGTGGGAGCATAGGACGGATAGGCCAGCTGCTGCTACTTTGACACAATGACATGAGCCATGCAAGTAGGCACAATGTGGGGTCGGAAAAGGCAATGGAGAAGACAGAAGGAAATCAACAAATCAGGACAGTCAACCTTTGCTCCTTGTCGCCATGCACACATGGCTTGGCCTCGGCCGACGCAATGTAGCGACGTGTAGCCAACATGGCAGATGGGAGGGGTCTGTGAGACACGGCGCATGAGAGGGTGGTCAAGTAGTGGAGCGCGGTGTGCTAACATGGCAGTGGCTTGCCGACTAGGGTTAGGCAATGGCTTGGCGGATTTTGGCAGTGACGTGGCATGGTAGGTAGGGTGGAAGTTTTCCCATGACCAAGGTAGGGGTGGCGGTAGCTCAAGCTCCAATGGCTCGGTGGCGATGGGTGAATGACAACCGCTAAATCTTTCGAGAAGAAGGGAAACGAGTTGGACGGCGGCTCAGCTTGGCATGGCAGATAGCTAGGCTAGCTAGACAAGCAAATTTGGCCACAATTGAGCCAACCTAGCTAGGGAGGTATGATCTGCCGTGCTTGTTAGCCTGCGCTGGCTAGCTAGGCGACCTAGGCCGCCTTGGTGGTGTAGGATCGATGAGGCCAACTAGAGAGGGGTGAATAGGTGGTTAAGATTTTTTTTGGCTAAAACTAGGTTTTATATGCAGAAGAGAATCAAACCGGTTTTATATGCGGAAGAGAATCAAAATGATTTTTGCACAATTTAAGACCTAAATCAACTAGTCTCAACTATATATACAAAGAAGCTTAATCTATATTGAGCTTTGCAAGACTAGGATGATATTAATACAAATGATCTCTAGTATGTAAACTTGCTCAAAGTAAATACAACAAATCAAATGAGACAAAGTGACAAACGATTTTTCACCCAAGGTTTGAAAACTTGCTGGTTTCAGAATCTCCTTAGAGACGAGCCCAACTTCACCGCTCAAACCATGAAGCCTCCGAATCTCTTCATCAAGAGATGGGCAAGATGTGAGCTGGTCTCGAAGTAGTCTACACAAGCCTTAATCACTAGGGGTTATTTTTCCTTCACTCCAAAGATGACGAACACTGAGCCACTCACAATCAATCCCTAGGCCTTGTCCATAAACTCCTTTAGAGAGATCACTGGGTAAACTTCTCCAAGTCGTCTAAGAGGTGACAACCTCTAAGAGTAACAAGTCTAGAATGTTTACTAAAGATAACTTAAGTGACACACTAGCTCTAACAATAAAGCAATGTATTTGGCAAATATTATGTACTCACATATATGCTCAATTTCAACGATCCAATATTAAAGAGAAGGTGAATAACATGATCTAGAACATGCATAGCAAATATATATGATTTGCTCCCCTAAACACATGCATACAATATATATATATATATATATATATATATATGAAGCAAGTACATACATAACTAAAAATGAACCAATGGAGTTTTATCCTATACATATATAGAAATTATGTGGTATTGATATAGATAAACATAGACACATACTTGCGTGATCTACATATTCTTGAAGTAGTTGAGACTAAAAGGATATGGCTTAAATAAAATATTAATCTCATAAGAATATATCAATAACATAGAAATCACATATATGTCAATATGATGAAGAGAAAGAATAATACATATAATTTGATCTCCTTGTATTTCATCATTACGATTAAGATTTATCATCAATGAATATATCAAAATTTTTACTCATATTATGTTTGTGAGAAACCTATCTACCAACTCATAGAGAAATATTAGTCCCTCAAAACTGATTTATCATAAACTAACAAAACAATAATTAATCATATTTTTTTATCATAAATCTCTTTAACTTTTTTGTTTTTTTATTTTTGACAAGCTGATATAAATTATGTAAATATAATTAAATGATATATCAATACTAATAAACCGAGCTCCTCTAAAGATGTACATGTATATAAATATGATGGAAAAAATATACATATATTTAATGAAGGATAATAGAGAAGTTTAATTTATATTTTAAATCTATAAGAGAGATCAAATAAGAACATAAGGAGTTTAGTATATATCTATTTTTTATTTTTTTTATCCTAAAGAGACTATAAAAAATATGCTTAATATAATATCATACAATTAAATTTATTTTTAATCACCAAAACTAATGGCCACTTGGATTTGTCTATTGGCCACAAAGAAGGAAGAGAAAAAGACAATGGAGTTAGGCTAGACTTAGGATAAGTTTAAAATGGGTTATGATTTAGACTAGATGGCAGTACTAGGCCAGGAGTTTGCATAGGATTAAAAATATTTTTTTAAATGATTTACACTTTAATTCATTATCATGGTTTATTAATATTTTATACTTGGATATTTAAATATAATTATTCTTGCGCTGGCACAAGAATAAATAAAATCCAGAATATCTAGCATGATGTACGATTTCACAAAAAAAAATTGTGGTTTTTAAATTTTATTTGCAAATTTCTACTATGCTATGCACCGGTGGGCCTCATATGTGCTGAATCATAGGTAAAAGTAGCGCATATATATATATTTGCGCGGCAATTATAGAACTGGTAATGATGACCTCGATTATGAGTGCCGCTAAGTTGGTGTCCGTTATCAAATCCGGCACGCACGGTGGATTGGCAACTAACACGGAGTTTTGTAGTACTGACTGCCATAAAATCTAATTAGTTGAGTTGAGACAAGCCAATAAGAACGGTGATTTTATTGATGTGTTTATTTTCTCAAAGCAGTTATAAACACTAAATAGTTTCGATGAGTCAATGAGTGCTATGATTGCATTGTGGCTATATATTGATAAACAGTGGGGAGGGAAGTTCACCTCTAAAGTGATTTGGAATTAAACGACAAGTCACTGTATAAAACCAAAATTTCCAGATACCCTGTTTCGTTTTTATAGACGGGGCATAATAAAATATATTTTTACAGGTGGTTGTGGAATTGTTTGTGAATACTAACGATTTAATTTTCATAGTTTTGTTATAGGTGTTACTGAACCGTACTGCAAAAGTGATTTAGCTGTATGAAAAAAATAATTTTTTAGTAGTGAGTAATTTGAAATGGAGCAACGATTGTCCATTAATTAGATATGAAAAATTGGACATAAATATAATATTCATTCGATATTTCAGCCCAATATTATTAGAAATAAGGTGAGAATTTGTCTCGTAACCTTGAGACTTTTTATTTATTTATTACAATTAATGACTGTACGCCTTATTGTTGAAGATGTGAACTATTTTTATTACTAAACAAAACAGAACATCTTTGTCCATGAAAAAAATATAGCGGATAGGCAGTCGCGCGACCTCCCGTCCGTCGGCGCGCAGTAGTTCTGATCTTCTCCGGCCGACATGACTGCCTATCCCTGCCCCCCTTCTCTACTGCGTGTGTCCTCCGTCTTCTATACGCGATCGATTATATACGTTATTACACGAACGCGATTCTGAATTTTCTGATGCCACAACCATCTATCTGCTTGTACAATGTACGTAGTGTACTGTGCACAGGAATATTATCAGGTGAGATCATCTTTTGGTTTAGTTCGATCATCTCGTTCCAGCTAGCCATGAATCGTCGCTGATCGATCATCGCTAAATTTGAGTTGATATATTCTAGGTGAGCCATCCCTGTTGGAACTTGGAAAGCTAGCCCACGCACAGTTGTGTTAGGAAGCCTTTGCAGAGTCTTTAGATTTTAAAGATTAATTTTACAGTTAGTTTTTGTGATTTTTTTCGTTGTACTCTACTTTTTAGGATTTGTTTTTAAATTACTAGCTAATAATGAATATATAAAAATGCTTTATCTATAATTATTTTTTGGTTAATTCGTTCATCTCGATCGCCGACACCATTGTAGACACGGATTAAACACGCTTAACTTGTATACATAATTTTTGTGCTGTCTAGTTGTATGCATATATGTTCATGTGAACTGCAACGAAATCAAGCTCATCAAGGCCCGAAGAAGCTTATGTCCAATTGTTGGCGAGGGTCGATCCAATGCCCCCCTCGTGAATTCTTATCAAATGATATGTCCAGTCGCATTCATCTACCAAAGCTTCGGTGAAAGAAGAATCTTTGACTCCAGTGGGAGGCGAAAAAGAAAAAAAAAAGGGAAATGTCCTCCTCGACCACTCTTCTCTCTCGCTTCCGGCGGCGACGACGGGAAGCGGGGTTGGGCTTCTTCCCGTAGTCGAGTCTAGAGTGTCAGGCCTTCCCGTAGTCAAGTCTAGTCTCGTTTTTCTCGTCCTCCTTCTCCGGCGGCGGCCTCATGGAGGTCGGGCCTGTTGGAGGCGGACCAGGCGCCGACGGTGGTCGGAAATGGTGGCGTTGGTGGATCCAGTTTCCAGGAACTTTGGGCTGCCAGCTCGTGCTTGCTACGGCCAGATCTGAGGTTGCCACGACGATTCGGGGTAGTCGTCACCCATGGCTGCGGCGGTGGAGGCCAAGACTGGGGGCTGGCTGCTCCTTAGCTCGCTGCCTCTCAACGGCCGACCTGGGGCGGCTGCCTCCCGCAGCGGCGGTGACGCCCAGCACCGGGGGTTTTCTCCTCCGACCGCGATGGCTGCGGCCAAATCCGATGGGGCTTATGCTGAAATCACATACTCGCAACAGCCATCCTAATGCCTCGACGATTAAGGTTGGCTTGGTTTTGGAGATAGGCTTCGCTATGTTTCCTTGCAGCATTATCTATGCCGGGTTCGTCGTTTGGATTGAGTGTAGACCGCATGTGTAACCTCGCATGCTTTTTTTTTTGTTGAGTGCCGTGAAAATCACATTAAAATCTATAACTCATCAGTAAACCTCTTAATTATACCGTTTCTATAGAGAAGATTGAGAAGGAGAGGCCCATGGATACTCCTTATCGATGTACACCTTTTGCTGCTGTTTGGTTAGTTAGTTTTCTTAGTTCAGTTAGTCTTCCTTTCAAAAAGGACGGTCTTGTGCGTGCAGTTCTACTGTTTGGCAATGTACGGAGATTCCACTCCTAAACTGGTCTTGTTTAATAAAACGTTTGAGTCTTAAAAAAAATATACCAAAGCTTCAGTACTTTCAGTACCAATCATGTAGGCTGGACCTTACAAGTTTGTCAAGACGAATGGGGCCAGCTGCATTTGCATTGCCTTGTTGCTTGTTTCGATCAAACCAGCCTGCAACATGCATTCATATATAGGGAAATTGGAAGTGTACTTGTCTTGGTTCTTTTTTATATATACATGCATTTAATTGAGGCTGAAAAACAGTTACATGACTATTAAATGCATGGTTTCAATTGTAGCTATAGCAACCTTGAAACTAAACTGAGAGCATGTGAACATATGTAGCAAAAAAGGGAAAAGAGAAAAAAGAATATCTTTTGTCATGAAATTTCTGTCGACCATATCTTAATTAAAAACCCAATAAATGAAACTATATTGATATATTTTGTATGTTGTCCAGTCAGTTGCGGATCTATCAATACAAAAGAGAGATGGGTCTCCATACCGTGAGTTTTGTTCTCTGGTATATAAGAATATAATTCATATTTGCAAACAACCTTTATATAAACTTGTTAAACAAGAGATGATTCTGGAAAAAAAACTATCCTATAAAAGGAACATTTTAATTGTTAACTTAATTACAAAACTTGTGAGCATATCTAAAATCCACAAAAAATATATATAGTTTCCCGACCACCGTAGACCAATTAATATTACCCTTAGGTTTATTTATTTAATCATTTTTCAATGATTTAGAATTGAGCCTCCAACGAGTGCTCTATTTTTTTTTCATTTTGCCAAGAAATAACGAAACTAGCCATGTCATGCTTGGCATGATTAGTTAATGTCACGACACATATTTAGCCATGCCTATATATATTAAAAGAGTACTACCAGTTTGCCTTGCGGTCTAGTCACTGGGTACATAAATTAGTTTTAGAGAGTATCTTATGATATTGTTCCAGAAAAAAAACTATAAACATGCCACACCTATTTGTACACCATCATTTCAGAAAGATATTTATATTAAGAAATATAATTGTGATGACATTGAATATGTCACTAACCAACTATTTATATTTACTAATTCTTCATTTATTTTAATATTATAAAATATTCATTCTTTATTATTATATTGTTTTATTTACTAATTCTTTGCTTATTTTAATATTATAAAATAGTCCTTCGGTACGTTGAATTTTTATTATTTCATTGCTAAAATATAAATCTATTATGTAAAGATATCTACATAGATGAATTGTTCTAAAAATCTAAAAATTATTTCATTTCAAACATTCTAGCATTATAATTTATATATGTCCATAGTAAAATATGTGCATTTAGCCATAAAATGGACAAATAAAAATGCATTTAAACTGGACAAATAAAAATGCAAATGCAGCAAACATTACTCTCTCCACCACAAAATATAAGGCATAGGTGCTTTTTTTATATGTTTCATAATGGAAGCTTTGTATGTATGCAATTAATTAGCACATCTTTCTCTCCTATTTTTTTTTAAATCATCCACAGTAAGATCTCTAATTTCATTATGCGCATATATTGTATTTACTAGGGTATTCTAAATGATGAGGTGATAATAATTCTTTATGTTAGTAGTAATTACACACATGTATTGTATTTATTAGGTGTGATAATAGTTTTTTTTGTTAGTAGTATATTTTAAAATAAAGGAGGAAACAACAGTGAGCATTGAGCAACGGAAGCATAGTAGGCAAGTAAGGCAACCTCTCCACTGTCTATTACTCTAGCTAGCCTCTACCACCACCACCAACACTCTCAACGCCACACTTGCTCTCTCATCTCTCTGGACTCTCCCTCCTATAGGAATCCAAAACCGCCTCCACTCCGCTCCGCATCCGGTTCATGTCCTGCCGCTCCCCATGTCGCCGCCCCTCGAGCTCGACTACATAGGCCTCTCGCCGCCCTCCTCCGCCGCCGCGGTGGCCGGCGCCGCCCGCGCGGATGACGACCTGAAGGGAACCGAGCTCCGTCTCGGGCTTCCTGGTTCTGAGTCGCCGGACCGCCGCCCGGCCGCTGCCACTGCTACCACTCTTGAGCTGCTGCCCGCCAAGGGTGCCAAGCGCGTCTTCTCCGACGAGGCCTCGCTGACGCCGCCCGCTGCCGCCGGGAAGGGCAAGGCGGCGGCGGCGGCGACGGGGGAGGGGGAGGAGGCTGAGGAGGAGGAGGACAGGAAGGTCGCCGCGCCGTCGCAGCCGGCTGCAAAGTAGGTGCCTTGCTCCTGCGGATTCTGTGGATTTTTCTTGTTTTCTCGGTGCCATGTCGTGTTCTTGTCGGATGCTGCCTTGCTGGTTGGTATGGTTGTAGCGCGAGTGGGTGGTGAGTTTGAAGGATTTTTTTGTGGGGGATTTAATTAGCCTGCGAGAAGGTGAAATTTGCAATCTGTGACATGTATTTGAGGCAGCTCTTTTGTGGATTCCCAAAAGAGACTTTTTCCTGTGGGAATTGGGTGGCGACATTCGCATTTTTATGCTTTTTCATTAGTTTTTTTTTACTTTGTGGCGCGTTTTGGATTTAGCTTGATCGCTTGGGTTTAGAACCGTTCAAAAGTTTTTTTTTCAGCTTTGCGTAGTTCCTTTTCTAGTTTCCTCTAAAATTTATACTCCTTTTCCCCTAAGACTAATTGTGTGAGTGCGTTCTTTTCCTCTTTTTTTCATTTGAAGCATTAAAATACTTATGACAGTCTGATATTTGAAAGTTTGTGCTGGCTACCTTTGAAATGGTCAAATTTATTCCTTCCCTTTTAGATCAAAGTTTACAAAAATCAGTTGTGTGGTCGTTTTCAGTTTGTTCGTCGCCCCACGTTTGAATAATTATTGCGGATTCTTCTTTGTGGTATTGATTTTTTTTCTTGCTCTTGTACATTTATACTGAATTATTACTTGCAATGATGTGCTTGTGCAGGGCTCAGGTGGTGGGGTGGCCACCAATCCGCAGCTACCGCAAGAACACGATTGTAACCAACCAGATGAAGAGTAGCAAGGAGGATACTGAAGCTAAGCAGGGTCAGGGTTTTCTGTACGTCAAGGTTAGCATGGATGGTGCACCATATCTGAGGAAAGTTGACCTCAAAACTTACAAGAAGTACAGGGACATGTCTTTGGGTCTCGAGAAAATGTTCAATGGCTTCAGCACCGGTGAGGTTTCTCGGGTGCTAGTTTATTTAAGCTGCAACAGAATTTAATCTTGATTGGCTGAAACTCGCCTTCGCACATCATGTTACATGGACGGAAGAATAGTGGAGCTTTCGTTAGTATATTTCGAGTAAATTTCAGGTTTATTAAATCACATGAGGATAGTTTTCAGTGACAGGCCAAACATTTGACTGCACCTGATTTTGTTTGTTAAAGCGATGGGCCGACCATTATGTTAGGAAATCCCTCCAGAGTTTGACCTTGTTAATTGTCAACCAATTTGATTTTGATGCCAATTGTTCTAAGAAAAAAATATATTTCTGCCAGATTAAATATGATGTGGCTCTTTTCTAGTGATGCAGACTAACCACTGGAGTACTGATCATGCATATTGCATAGTGAAATACGTATACAGATATGCTTCTACTAGTTTTCATGAGTTATTTTGTTTTTCTTTGATATTGTAGAGTTGGTGTCTGGATGCATGTACAATGAGCTGATCAGATCTTGAATGCAGACAGCCTGTTTTATCAATATGAGACTTAGTGTTAGACTTCTTCAAACTATACAAAGTACAGTTCCTCACAGAATAAAAAGAACTGAGGTGCATAGGATGCATTGCTTGTATTTTCCACATAACCATCAATTAAGGATAAACCCTTATCCCAGTTTATCAAAGGTAAATATCTGCATGAGCAGTTGTGTCATACTGTCACAAATTATGAATATGCAGGTAAATAACAACGCTATGTAGGTTTGGTGGATTTTAGCATGAAGGGAACCTTCGTGTTATTCATTTATTTGGACTGACAGATAGTAGTTGGTCTAATGACATACCAGGTAAGGAAGGTGCTGAGAACCAGAAAGATGGTGAATATGTGTTAACATATGAAGATAAGGATGGTGACTGGATGCTGGTTGGTGATGTTCCATGGGAGTAAGTACACCTGTACCATCTAACTAAAATAGTAATGCTGGCTAGTGAATATGATTGTTAATGTTGTTCTTCTCACTGAATTTATCATTTATCTGTTGTCTTACTTTTGGTGCAATTGCAGGATGTTCACCGACTCCTGTCGTAGACTCAGAATTATGAAAGGCTCAGATGCAATTGGACTTGGTAAGTTCAAATTGTTATGTAGATTTTCTCTCTTGCTCTTACGGAATACACGTGCTTATCTACTGACTTAATCTTTTTTTTATCGTTTCCACTTTTACTTTCTTTCTGTCTTTAAGCTGTTCTCAACCCAGGCTTGTTCCATTATTTGTGCCAAAGCTTTAAACCAGAAGATTTTACTCTTGAAAATACCACCTTAGTTGGACTTAAACATGTTGCTAGTAAAGCTCAAATACTTTAAGCAGATAAACATTAATCAGTGAACACTGGTTTCCTTGTGTTTCATTTGTGTAAAATTATAAATGTTTCCTAGGTTTTATAAAAACAGTATAACACTCTTAATATTCTTCCATTGTCATTAGGGTTTTTCCCTCATTCCAAAAATAAAGTGAGACAAACATACTCTGGAACATTTCTGTGCTAAAACATGAGTTAGCCAAGGCTTTCATGTTAGTATGCTGGAGACTAGTAGTACCAGGCTCATGTTGAGACAGGCTTTCCTGTTAGACATGCTCATGTTGAGAAAGCATGTCTTGTATAAATATTTGATACAATTCTGAGATTTTATCATCAACTGAAATATGCCATTAAAAGAGCAGGGTGGCATGCAAACAGGGGTGATCGATATTTCAGTATGTTGTAAGTCAAGCCAACTTTGGAGCCAAATAGTGTCTTTGCTTGTTCTGACTCTTATCACTTAAGTGAAGACTAGATGGAGTCTCATCGACCACAACCTAAATTGACACAATTTATCAGTATTAGGATGAAAAATAGTACTACACATAATCCGGTTTTTATTAAGAAGGGGAGCCAAAAACTACTCTTTGTTCACTGTGATGACTCACAAATATGAATCACTCAACTAAAAATGATTAACAATCTTGGAACGGTAAAAAGCTTCTGAACATCATCCTGTTTTACCAAATAATAGCAATAATAATAATTTACGTTGAGATACATAATTTATTTGTGCCTTTTGTCTTTTCTTTTTTCAGCCCCAAGAGCAGGGGAAATGTCCAAGAACAGGAACTAGAATGGTTATTGCCCACAGTTGAAGGCAAAACGGAGACATCAACTGACTGTAGGGCAGTTTCTCAAAATCATAATTTAATAGTTTTACAGGATCACCGTATGATCTGTACTACATGGTTTGCTATTCTGCAAGTAAAAAAACTCTTTAATACTCTTATGTTAGGCTTGCAACATCTCCTAGAGATGGACGAGCTATTTGGTTGCACGTGTCTTTGTATTTGTAGTATTTCCATCCATGTAAATGATTGGTATGCAGTGCGCTACCACTATTATTGAGCACTACTACCTATCCTGCAAGTGTTGTCCTCAAACGTATGTTCCGTCATGTAAGTGTTTAAATGCTTTAAAGAGGTTCCTGAAGATGTATTATTTATCTGACTTCAATTGGATCACACTTATGCTAGGTTTTTTTACACCACACCTAAATTATATATCCCTATTGCGTTGATCATGCTGTTATGTGAAACTGATGAGCTAGTCCAAGTTTAGCAATCCTTATGGTTACTTGACATTTCAAACCTAGGCATTAGATGGTGAAGCAATGATTATATTTGCCAGCTTTGATGTGTTGTTGCTGGGTAGTAACATGCACGGGCTCATATCATTATCTTTTGAAGGTTATGATGTTTGCTCTATACTATGGTTTAAAAAGGCTTCCTCAACCATCATTCAGGTTTTATAAAAATACCATAGCTCAATGGTTAATGATGGCTTATAATCCCTTAGAATCAGGCTTTCTTTTCTCCTGGCCTGCAGTATCTGCTGTTTCTGCTTCCTTCCTATAGAATTGATGCTCCACTTTGTCCTTCCTTTGTGTTCCTTCCCACCCTTTTCCCCTTCCCATTGCTAGTGTCTGCTAGTAGGTGTGCATGTAAAGCTGGGCAGAATGTATTCCAAGAACACATTGTGAGATTTAATTATAGTGATCATGTCTTAGTTTAACTCCAAATCCTATCTGAATTTTTCCTATCCCCACTGTAGTAGTATATTGAAGGATGTTGCATTTCTAGTGCTGAATTTATTCCATGCAGAGAACTCCCTAGGGTTTACCATCTGTTCATTCCAAGTGGCTAGTGTGAACATGGATGTGGATCATTGCATATCATTCAGTTAATGTGTGGTATGTCAATTCTTTCCTTATCCTGCCCCTGGTATTGCTGTTAACTCATATATATATATATATATGCATTAAATTTTTATTAAGATAAATAATTAAATGTTACATTGAAATGTAATGAGTATCGTATATTTAAAAGCGGAGGAAGTAGACAATATTTTGATTAAGGCTATGAATAGCATGTGCGCAAGATGACCAGATCGGCAGGGAAATCCAAACGCCTGTCTGGCTCATCATCATTTATGCGCCGTTTTTCTGCTGCATTTTCAGAGTGTTAACCTGACCATGTTTGCTTGTATGGTTCTTCGTCAAAGTTTTCCTGTCTTACACAGATAGAGTACTAGTGCTGTGACGTGTTCTTGTTTTGCCAACCGGTGCTGGCCACGCACGAGCTGCGACACTGAAGTTTTCCTGTGCATGGCAGTTGCAAGCTGGACCTGCACACCTGAGACGATGAGTTGCTGAGCAAGTGAGCAGTGAGCACGTTCGGCTTTGACCACCGGAAGTTGCGTGTCGGTTGTTTGCGCGCCTGACGGCTGTAAAATTTTGTCCGGCCGCCGCTGCGTGCTCATCTCGTCGTCGATTGCCATGGCCACGAGACAGCCGCTTCTGCGCCTGCATCTGCTTCGCTCGCTGCAAAGTTTCCTCTACTGCAAAGCGCAAAGTACCCTATGAGTTTTCTCTAGCCATGTTGTTTCGCTTTTTTGCCAATTTTTTTCATGCTACCAAAAGATTATAAGGCTTCTGCTACGTACAACTACGTACTCGTAGAATCTACATCGCCTCTCCTCAACTGTTCAAATTCTCATTCTCAGTAACTATAAGATTTAGGCTGGGTTCTTTATGGACGTAGGGTCTAAATTTTTTGCGGTAATAGCGTATGATTAGTTGAGTATTAATTATTATATTTTTTTAAAAATAAATTTATTTGTTTTTTAATAAACTCCTTTATATAATATTTTTTAAAAAACTAAAAGTTTAGTCATTCGAAAAATATGCTAAAAATGAGTATATCGCTCACCCCAAATACTCATTCCAACTGGCCCGTACAAATAAACTAGGAAAAACTTTAATTTGTTCATATTCTCTCTAACTAGATATTACCCCTCTTACAACACACAATTTCGTATACCACTTCCATGCCAGATGTAGGAAAAGTTTAGGGCGTCAGACTATCCGTAAACCTAGATTATACCATATATATATATGTGTGAGAGAAGTCTCATCTTAAAATTTATTATATTTTTAACTATATGTTAAAAATCTAAAATTTTAAGAGTATATATATGTTAAAATTTTATATTTTTTAGGCTAAAATATAATAAATTTAAAGATAATACTTGAATAATACATCAAAAGTATGTGTATAATTCTTTTTAAAAAATTGATAAAATTTATTAGCTGATATGTAAAGCGTGCACCGTAAACTTTTTGACTATGTTTTGAATTTGAAGTGTGACGAGTGACATAAAGTGGGTCCATAACTTGTTGGGCATAAATATTAAATATGGCGAACTTTGACTAACATTTTAGAGTAGGACCTGTGAGCAATTGTGCTAGTATAAAGTGTAGTTGGGCTCACCCGTGATATTTTAGGGTGACAAATTTTGGCTGCCAACCAAAACAGTTCCCAGCAGCATCTCACGCAGGAACCCAGCTAACGCAGCTTTGCACTGAGTTCCCAAGTCAAACGAAAACGAAGCAAAAAATCAAAGAAAATCGAAGACTGGGGAGGCAAGAATTATGAACCGGGCCCACCACCCGGCGGAGAAACCATCATGCCCAGTGCCCACTGTTGCCTCCCCCAAGCACGCGAAAGGGACCCTGCCTGCCCACCCACCCCTACCCCCACGCACACGCCGTGGCCCCACCTCCGCTTCACTGACTGTGGGCCCAACAGAGGATCCGGTCCCGCATGTCAGCCCCAGCTGCACGTACCCGCGCCTGGGCTACCACTGTTTCTCAGTGGTTCGTGGGCCCGATGTGAGCGTGACAAGCGGGGCCCACCTCCTGGCCCCACGCAGCAGCTCAGAAAATAGTACACCTGGTTCGGCGCCAACAGCGGGATGGATGGACCGCCCCTGCGATGCCTGACGTGGGAGCTTGTCCCGCCGACGTGGCGCGCGAACCTGACCTGAGTGTGGGGCCCTCCTTCTACTGTGCCACTGGGCCCCAGCTGGCTAGAGCTTCCTCTCTCCCTTTTTTTTTTCCTGACAGAGAGAGCGTTCTGAAGCCCAACTTGAGGAGGCCCATTGTGATGAAATGTATCCGGAATCGGGCCGTTTGGCCCGAATGTGTAGCCATCTTCTTGTGATTTCGTAGCTAACTCGGCCGAGAAGCCCATCCATTTCCCCGCGAAAGAGAGCAGGAGAAGCCCATCACTTGGCCACTTTAATTAGCTACCCTTCGCTACATAAGTTTTTTTTTAAAGAACAAAAGAACGGCAGGGGAGAGCTACTGAGCTACCGATTTTTTATTTTAAAAATCATTCAATCAACATTCAAAGAGCTCCTTGATCTTAGGACACGTCGTGGTCGGGTTGTCTATATGATACTTGACAGGTAACACCCTAAAAATCTTAAGAATTCAGGTTTGTGCAATCACCCCTAAATCACTTATTCCTTCCCACATTCAGTTATGTCGCCACAATTTCACCTCTTGAATGGGTGCCCTGCCACCTCCTGTGCTATCACTCAATATCATCGGCTAGTCGGAAGGTGCCAATAGTATTGGTAAGGCTCACTCCCCTCATCCCTACCCACTCCCTGGCCAGCCTCCCTCCTATGTTGATAGCAGTGAGTACCCTTGCCCTACTATCTTCACAATCTTCGATGGTTCCCCAACTAACTCCATCTCCTAGCTAGTCACGATATGACACTCCGGCCATCAACACTGGCCCATCATTGCTCGCCAATCCATTAGCTTTGGTAGGCCTCATTGTCCACTCATTCCACCGCATCCTAGTTTTTCTACCTAGGGAACTTCCTTCTCTGACCTCAAAACCTAAACCCTAACTTTACTATTATTCATTTGGATTGCCAGAGCTAGGATCATCGTAGAACGAATCGCCAAGCAGATTTTAAGGCAAAAATTTATAATATTTTAACATAATTTGCTATCGAATGTGAATTAGCAATACCCTTATGTATTGTGTGCAATTTATGACATGGTATCATTGGGTTCATCTAATATAGCAAAGATAATATACTTCGGGAGTGTCCTTATGGCTGTCCCAACCCTCCCTCTTAGTTAGTTTTTATAGCATTAAATATACTGTCATATAAGAAAAAAATACTGTTGTGATAAGAGAGTTAACGAGGACAGAGGAAAAAAAGATGGCGATGAAAGAAATCAACGAAACAGTTTCTCACACGAGAAATCAACTCTAAGTAGGAATCTAGAAGGAATAAAAGGAGATTGGAAAATGAAAGGAGAGAGAAGAGAGGTGATTGGATAAGAATTTATTTTAAATAAACCACCCACTGAATAATGGTTTATATATATTTATATATATAGTGTATACACTCCACCCCTAAAAAGTTAAATATACATTCTATATTAAAAACCCGTCCTTTAGTACCATTTCTAAAAACATATTGCTATAAATACTTTTATTATCGGTCGGTAATATCAACTGACAATAAAGATTATATGTTAATAACAGTTTATAACACCAATCGATATTAATGTAAAAAAATATTTAGTATCTCTATTTAACTTAGATGTAGGTATAGGTGAGTTGATAATGCATGTGAGGGTTGAGGTGAGAGGTCTTAGGCTCGAATCTCATACCCACACTTTTCTTTTACTTAATATGCATACCGGTACTAAAAATAAAAATCGGTATTAAAAGGGATTTAAAACTGGTATTAAAGAAGTATTTTGTAAGTAGTGATACGACATAACGAGTATAAAAACTATTTGATAGTTTTTAAATTGTGATTGCCCTTACATGAGAGTGACTCATCTTCTCTTTATTTCTCTCCTTCACCTCATAATCTAAGTCTACGTGATATCTTGACGCTAGTGCTAAGAGGCTTTAGTTGCTCTTTAAGTTTCGTGGACACGCTTTTGTAGTAATCCGATGCTGATTTGCACGTATTAATTCCGATCCCAGCACAAGCAAAACTAAGTAGTTAACCTACAACGAGGCTGCAGCTAGCTTAGCTAAGCCAGTTGCCACCGGGAAGCTTCGATTTACTCTAATCACACACTAATCATCATCATCGAACGATCAGATGCTTCGTACTACTGCAAAATTAAAATATCCCAGTCGATCCCACGCGTATCTCTCCGGTCCGTGCATGAAATATTAAAATTAACATTATATATTATATATATAGAAAATTTACTGTGTACATTTGGAAATTAAACTAATCATTCCATGTCTCTGGTTTTACTCGATCTTTTTTATACCCTTAGTTTTTACTTTAATACTTTTTATACCCTTGCCATTAGATTTCTATCAAATTTGTGCGTAGCATCTATTAGCTTGTCGATATTCTAAAAATATACCATACTACCCTTGTAAACCCTAGCTAACCAGTCATCACTATTCATCCCCTTATCCCTAACCAAATCTGCTTTATAGCCATGGGATTGGGAGCACAACGCAGCTCCTCCTCATCATCCAAGCACGCAACACTATCGGGATAGTCATCTCTAATCCCATGCTCTCTATTAGTGTTGGCCATGTGTTCCTCTTTGCCCTTCCTTTACATGGCTCTTGTGCGATGTTGTCAGGACCGTACCTATTACCGCTGGACCTAAACTCTGTTCGTGTAGCTAGCCCCCACGTTATTGTCACGCAAGTGGCACCTATGTTGCACCATCAGGAGCGTCTCCTTCCCTTGTCACCATTACATTCCCATCACTGTTGGCCTAGGGTTGATAATAAAATGGACAGTTGTCAGTGGGAAGGATAGGTATCAACCTTAAAGATGCACCTAAGTCCACAGAGAAACTCTAATTTGTGCATTGCCGTCGCTACTCACTAGCTAACGTAGCCACCGCCTACACTGCTCCACGTCGCACCACCCCTATGGCATGAGGCCAATGTACAGCTCTAGCACACCAGTGTATTTGCCCTAGTCCATGTTGTTCTTGCTTTCATCGTGGCAGACCAGCACGATGTAGCGTGGCCGGGGTGGAGGTAGGTGCTAGTGATACAGCAAGTAGCTCGCACCGTAGTGACAAGCTCCGGAAAGTGCTACATCTATGCCATCTCGTTGTCGTAGGTGGGGAAGCAGTGGTGCGGGCCGCCAGACACCGAGCGCATATGTCCTTGCAGCAGCAGATGACGCACGTGTGGTGGATCGTACATAAACGTGCATACGCTTTCTAGATTTCTTAGCCTGGGAACGGTTTAACAATGCGTTGAACCCATTGCTTTGCTTTTAGATTAACTTCACGCTTGTAGCAGGTTGGTATTCTACACATGATTGTTTTAGAAAGTATTCAGTACAGACGAATGGAATAGGATCAGTGCACTTCACCATGAAGCTGGCTGTGCACCACATCATCTTTTTTTTGGATCATTGTATATTTTCATATCATGTTTATGTATGGATGCATATGATATTAAAACTATTAAAAATTTTCAAATTTTATTTTATATTTTCTAATACACACATTTATTATAGTCTTATAAAATATATATAAGATATATCAATGTTTTAATCTTCATCAAGCACTTTGTGAATTATTTACTGAAATTACAGCACTCCCGTATAATAGATATTTTTATGTAAACTACTAAATTTGTAAAAATTTAACGACAACGATATGGAAGAGATGAAAACGAAAACCTAGGTATAGAACGGATAAAATAAAACTCAGAATCATATAAATTTTTAGGAGTAGATAGGACTATATATATATATTACGCAGTTGCTGCGTCAACACGAGTTGGCAATTGTTTAATGAGTGATTAGCAGTCTGAAAAAAGCTGGACTGGAGAGGCACGCACGCATATGACTGGATCAATATCAAATTGATCCAGTTTAGTTTGATTGTTAGATCGAGAGATCCATCCGTGCTGGATAGACGCAGTTGGGGCTGCAAATAGCATTTCGCGACATGCGCGACCTCCTTCTAAAATGTGCCTCACCGGTCGCATGGCGACTATCATATTCATACGCAAACTATAAAATATATGTACAGCCCATGTCGCTAGCTACGGATACCTCGTGAACGGCAGTCACTGACACGTAGGTTCAGGCCAACGACGACGACGTGACTGATCTAACAAAATGATATAGAAATGCATGATTTGATGAGCTCCAAGGGTTACCACCAGTATGGCTCATCGGGGCAGAGGCAGCCGCAGTACTACTCCTGGATGAGCTCCAGCTACGACGACTACTCCGGTGGCCGGAGCAGCGCCGGAAGCTCGGAGGAGGAGCTGGATTTGGAGCTGAGACTGTAATAGCTGATTAACCTAGCTATAGGTTATTACAACTTTTTTTTGTTGGTTTCTGATTAAAGAATGATGTGCATGGGCGAAGCATCATGCATGAATCGGATCGGGAGCTTAATCACAGTAACCAACAATTACTAGCTACTAGCTTAGTTGCTTCTGATTTGATTAGAGGCGCTGTTACATTGGTAGTTTGGTACTCTGTTAATGATGCTATTGGTTCATCTGGGAATATTACTGGACGTGGTAGTGTACTGCGCTGTAAATTAATCTTGATTAAAGGCACCACTGAAAATGTTGTCTTCCATGCCGTTGGTACAGCCATGTACTACTACCAAGAACTACTGTCGCCATGTAAACCCATTTGCGTTTTCTCCCTCAGGAAAGCTCATTTTCAATGCCGATGTTTTCGCTTAATTCCAGGTCTTGAACAAAACAACGAAACAATCGGCATACCTAAGCAACAAGAAACCCTAACAAGTTTGTCTTTGGTTTTGTTTGTCTTTCGGTGTCGTTTTTCCTTGGCGGTAGCCAGCCAAACAGGCCTTAAAACTCACAAACCAATTGGTCGGTCCATCCCGCCAGAATGACCCGGCCAGTTGTCCGCACCAGCTGCAAGGCCACCACTCAGGCCCAACTACGCGCAGGCCTGACACGCAGAAGGCCCACTGGTTTCACACCAGGCCTGGCAGGAAAAAGGCCTAGCCCACTGGGTTTCACCCGAGTGGTAACGACGTGGCCAGCGGCCGAATTTCTGTCATTTTTATATTTACAAAAGTATATTTCCTTTTTCGAGAAATGTACCGTAACGCGCTTTGAGTGCTTTTTTTAAAATAAACCTATCCTGTTTATCAGAACGATCATGTTCAATTATGACATATAAAACATATGGAAGATAAAAAAGGTCGCCTATCAACGTTCAATAAAATTGTTTAAACTCTTTCCATAATTTAAATGATTTGGGGTTGAATATCGATCTCCATGTAGTAATCGATAAACTTATTTCAATTTATTAGACTGAACTTATTCTTATTCTAATTCATTGGATGAAACATGTGCACAACCATAGCCGTCTAAAAAAATGCAAGCGGTAAGTGACTATAAAGTTTGGCCACTGTTTGTAAGCGAATATTGATTACCCTGTGCCATCTCATAAAAAAAAGCGTTTTTCTTTAAAAAACATCTCAGAGGCTGCTAGAGGTATATATATATATAACTAAAAAAATATTTTTGTAAATATTAATAAATAAATAAATAAATTGCCCGCCGCCAGCCGCGTCGCAGCACCGACACCGCCTAAAAATCTGCTCGCGTCCAGGTGGCAACCACTCCCCTCAAGGGAGAAGCGCCGCGTGGAGACCGAAGCCACCGCCCCCGCGCCACGCACCCAAAAATAAATTATTCGCAATAACAAAAAAAATAAAAATAAATGGGCACCATTTCCTTCTTCCCCCGGGCGCAGTCGCGACCCGGCGCCTGCCGCGTCTCCCACACCCGCCACCAGAAATAAAGGGGGGCGAAGCACGCACGCGCGGCCGCCTCCACCTGCTCGATCGCCCGCTGCTACGTCGGCGCCAAGCAACAACCGCGAACGCCTCCGCTTCTTCCTCCTCCTCCTACTCCTCGTCTGCCTACTTAGCCCGGTCCCCAAGCGCAGAGCTCTGGGGGATTACGCGCGCGGCGCGGGGTGGAGTGGAAGGGCAGGGGCATGGACCGCATCGTCGGCGGCAAGTTCAAGCTCGGCCGGAGGATCGGGTGCGGCTCCTTTGGGGAGATCTACCTCGGTAAGCGGGGGCGCTCGATTCGTTCCCGGGGGGGCTAGGGTTGCGGCGTCCGGCGGCGGTTGGTCGATCGATCGGTTCGTCGTGGGGGCGCTGGGGTCGTACCGCGTGTCGTCTGATGATGTTGTTTTTGTTGTTACTGCAGCCACGCACGTGGACACCTACGAGATCGCCGCGGTGAAGATTGTGAGTTCTGCCTCTCAACTTCTGTTCGATTTCTCGATTGGGTTCCTTTTTATTCTGCCGTACGAATTTGTATAGCGATGGTTCGATTGCTTTGATGAAAATTTTCAGTTCGTTGGCGCTGCTCTTGATTGTTTTAGCATTTTTAGGTTGATAAGATTTAAGTGCTGGTAATCGTGCTGGTTAGAACTTAGGATCGACGATGTAGCCGCTACACTTACTTTTTCTTTGTTTAGTTGTACGGCTACTTGGCTAGTCTCTTACGTGATGATGAGTGTGGATGGAGGTTGACTGGTAGGCCATGATTACGCTTGGCGTAGCAGAATTGCACTGGTAGTCCTTTAAGCAAGAGCAGTGACGAGGAACACAGGGGTGAGAGCCAAAAGTTAGTGTTGCTTGAATCAGATTCCTTCTTTGATGAGTACAAGTTGTTTGTGCTTTTGTCCTGTTTAATTCCCTTGCTTCTTTGATGGCTTATACAACACAATTGCATGCTCTGTTTGTAGAAGTTTAATTCGATTACCTCGTTTAATTATCAGGAGAGTAGCAAGACGAAGCATCCCCAGCTGTTTTATGAGGCAAACCTCTACAATGCCTTCCAAGGAGGAAGTAGGCCCTGCATACATATTTGCATAGTGCCATTGTGCACTTTTTTTTATGAGATCATGAGTTTGATTTGGAAAAAATTATGGCATCCAGGTGGCATTGCAAATGTTAAGTGGTGTGGTGTAGATGGAGAGGAAAATGTCCTTGTCATTGATTTGCTTGGACCGAGCTTAGAGGATCTGTTTGTCTATTGCGGCAGGAAATTCACACTGAAGACAGTTCTAATGTTGGCTGACCAGATGGTAACTAAAACCTTGCATTGCTTAATTCATTTTATTCCAACACATTATCGATAGCATGCAAAACCTTGGAGAATGACAACATTATTTTCAGAAGTTTGACTACTAGTGAAACTGTGAACTTTTACTTATGCAATAATTTTCATTTTGGATGATCAGTCTCACAGAAACAAAAGGTTTATTGGTGAGAGTTTTGAAATTTCTTAGGATATTTCCCTTTTGTCTTGCTCTCTCACAATAGTTACTGAACACCAAAGCTCATTCCTAACAATTATCTAAAATACTTCAATATAAAGTTTCCCAATCGCCATGCTGATTTCACAAAAAAGGAAGTGTAGCTTTCTTTTGACATGCAGAACTTAGTTTTACAACTTTCGCCTGCAGTAGTCCTTGTACCAACTCAGTCCATTATTTGCACTACTTTGCATGCGTGAGTTGAGCACTGTAAATGATTAAGTTGAGCATTTTTTTCTGTAAATAATTATGACAGATTACAAGGATTGAATTTATGCATTCCAAAGGATACTTGCACAGAGATATAAAACCTGACAACTTTCTGATGGGTCTTGGTCGGAAAGCAAATCAGGTACTGAGTGTGACAACATTCAACATCCTTGTAGGGATTAGTATGCTAGCTAATTTTATTTCCCTACTCTTGATGACCAGGTATACATAATTGATTTTGGACTTGCAAAAAGATACCGGGATTC
Organism: Oryza coarctata; assembly: GCA_030770085.1. Taxonomy (NCBI): domain Eukaryota; kingdom Viridiplantae; phylum Streptophyta; class Magnoliopsida; order Poales; family Poaceae; genus Oryza; species Oryza coarctata. The sequence continues at coordinate 6,058,452 of CM061462.1, forward strand.
CACTACAAATCGTCATATTCCTTATAGGTACCTTTGCATTTGTAAGATTTACTGCTTTATAAACTTGGTCCTGCTTCCTTGTATCACTAGTATATATAATGAACTGTGATTCAAAAGCTTATCATGCTGGCTTTTTGTAGAGAAAATAAGAACTTAACTGGCACTGCACGCTATGCAAGTTGCAACACTCATCTTGGCGTTGGTAAGTTGTGACTGGTAGCTGTTATATCATTTTGAAAATATGATTATTTTTTTAACGTCATTGTTGGATTTTATTGGCAGAGCAAAGTAGGCGGGATGATTTAGAATCTCTTGGTTATGTTCTTCTATATTTTCTCCGAGGAAGGTAAGCATATCTTTTCTGCTTTCTAGCAAAGTATATCGTGGTCTTCACATGTGATGAAGTGTTCTAGGCCAGAATCTGAGCGTGTTGTGCTTAAAGATATTTATTTATACTGAAATAATAGCACAGGGCAGATGCTTTTTGATATATTTGGTTGCTAGATAAATATGATATCTTAAGAAGTCTCAAGCGCTTACCTTCTGAAAATTCCTTCAGTTACAAATGCAGCCTTTGTCTAGCTACTTCAAAGTTCCCACTACAGTATCTTTAAAGTATGCAAGCACACTGATTTCTAGGAGAAACTGTAGACCTCATCAGTCACCAAAAACACAAAATCAGGATATCTCATCAGTCACTAGCAAGTAGCAAATGTTTCACACTAGAAGGTGGGCACCTGCTCTTATTTTAGGACCATATACATACATACATATATATATATATATATTAACAACAACAACACAGTATTTTAGTTCTAAGCAACTTGGGGTAGGCTAAAATATATATTATTAATATCTGAAAAATATATACACAAATGATTAATGCAGAATGCAGTAGTTTGCTAAAGTTCCCCTGCCATAGTTTTGCCAATTTCTGTCTTATCAATGCCATGTTTCCACTCCAGATTAGTTTATGTGCAGTATCAAAGATACCATATTTTTCTTTTTCAGTTCTAAGACATTTTTTATGCTAATCATTTTTTAATGCACTGCTGTGTGAAGCCTCCCATGGCAGGGACTTAAAGCTGCAACGAAGAAACAGAAGTATGACAAGATATGTGAGAAAAAGATTTCAACACCTATTGAGGTTCATATTTCATAAACATATTAATAATGTTATGGCAAATGAATATAGTTTAGTTTGTTTCTGACTGACAAACACTTCTATTAGGTGTTATGCAAATCCTGTCCAGTGGAATTTGCTTCATACTTCCACTACTGTCATTCCTTGACATTTGATCAGCGGCCCGATTATGCTTTTGTGAAGCGCCTTTTCCGTGACTTATTTACCCAGCAAGGTATTCCCTGTTTAAGTGGTACCATCAGTATGCTGAGATTTCTGTTATTCCATGTTCCAACATATTCTAATTGACTCTACATGTTCATATTAATATCCAATATTTTCTTCATCTTGTACAGGCTATGAGTTTGATTATGTCTTTGACTGGACTGTGTTGAGATATAAACAAGGCCAAAAGGTTCAGGCATATTGTAATGGATCAAAATAGCCTACTTTAAGTTTTTAGCTATTGGCATTTGCAGCATGTTTTAGTTTACCTCCAGTCCATCAGTCATCAATTTTAAAAGCTGTGATGCTGTCAACACATGGTGTATTTGGGGCCTTGGGCATTTGTCTGGCACTTGTCTGTCACTTAACTTTATGAACATTTATTTGCTAGCTGTATCCGAATATCAATGTTGTGTATTTGATGTGGTTCCAATTTTCCAATAAGTGCTATATCATTGCCACATTAGTGCCACGTGGATGCTACTTATCACTCTAGTAATAAAATCATTGAAATTGAAATGGAAAGCTAATGGATTTGGCCATATGGATCAAATTTGTACCATCATGAACTGGAGGGTGTGGGGTTTAGTGAGGCATCTTGCAACTATCAAGGGTTTTTCATAATGTTCTCTATAAATATCATAAATATCTGGGGTTTTAGTTCGAGAATCTTCGTGTGTTTTGATACAGTGCTTTTGGTTAGGCATTCGTGTTTTCTTTAACTAGTTATATTCATTTTTATATTATTGTACCTTACTTTCTTTGGTTTGTTGGACTCATCTTGGGTTTTATGAGCCTACTGCAACTCACTTGGGCCTGATGGTTGCTGTTGTTGTTTTTGGTAGAACTGTTAGTGGTTCTGGAAAACATCAAAATCCATGGTCCATTTAAGTGTGACCTGACTTTTTCACGATCTGTTTGTAGCATGGTTCCGGAGTGACTATTACAAGAGCAATCCCTGGAGACCTTGACAAACAAGCAGGTAAAATAATTTTTCTGCCATTTCATAATCAGATGCCTATCGAGTTCATTGTTCGAATGAGTAGTCTATACTAGAAAATATACGAAAATGACTTGATAAAATTTCTTAAAAATATGTATCCTCTTCGCTGGCCTTGTGATTACTAGGTCCAGGTGTAAATGGTGCTTTCTATCATAATGAAGCCCGGGAGCAGATAGGGCCAAGCCATCTGGTAGGGTCAGCTGCACAGTTGCAAGTGAAATGGGCAACTGAGAGAGGTTCCCACCCTAACATTCAGCGTATTGAGAATATTGTAAGTCCACTAGACTACGAGTGCTTGCATGTGACTTGCTTTTTTCGTTTGGAAAATAGCTGTATTGATACTTATTCACTCACATGAGATGTAATTTATTATCACTAGTTTTGCACTTTCGTTTTAATTGCTGCTTTGGAAAACATTCCAAATAATTTCTGGAATTGTGGAATTTGAAGAGCAAACAAGAAGCTAATCATTAATGTTTTCTGTAGGGTGGAACATAAAATTAGTGTAGTGGTATTAATTATGCATGTATGATGTCATTAAATCTTATTTTGCGGTATTTGATCATTATCTTCTGCTCTATATAATGAGTTTATAGCTACTCCAGCCTTAGGAAGTAAATTAGCAGAGGTGCAACAAAGTACCTTCGTATGTTGTTAATTAGCATTGGTAGATCGCCCTTATGGGTTATTTTCTGAAATTAGTGCTTTGACTTCCTATAAACATTATGTGCAGAAGAAATGACTTTGAAGTATGTGCAAAACCCGTTTCACACAAATGATCTGTATAATTGTTCATTTCCCCAACATCTGTTAATTTGTTGGGTCATCATTTTGTTCATAAGTTGGTTGATATCTTCAATTGCAGACACACAACATGACTGCCAGAACGCATCTCACGGCATCTGTTCTACCTGGTGCCAAATGGAGAAAAGATGGTAACTCAAGACAATTAGGGCAGCTTGATGCTTTACGTCAGAAGCAGAGTTTTGCCAGCAATACTGGATCATCTAGTAGTCGGTTTCCAACATTCCTTCATGACTCGCCTGCAAATTGACAGGTAAACCTCTAACAACATTTTTTTTGATCAAATTCTAACAGTAGAATTTTATTTATTCTCTTGTTGTTCCTTTACTAATTTCTGTTTCTGAATAGGTCATATATTATATGAGGCAACGAGTAAATGCTCAGAAGATGCTCCATCTATTTCAATTGGTCTAGAGTCATGTATCACAAAGTCAATTAAGCATCACAACGCGTAATGTATGTTAGTAAGGTGGCTACAGATGCATTTGATGATGATGGTACCTGCTAATTATGCAAGGCTTGCTTGCTGTTGTGATGAATGATCCAGCAGTTTTAGACTGCTGCTTAAACATTTCATTGTTACAGGACTTGATAGCATGTAAAATGTTTATATGTTAATAGATATATGGTATGATCATATTGCTATAATGACGATGCAGATTTCTTTGCACCATATATACAATTTATTTCTTGAAGTCGGCATCGTATTCTGAAATATTTTCAGCATTAGGTACTGAAGATGCTCAAGATCTGAACAAGGGCATATACTAGTTCATGGAAATTCCCTGGAAATTTTTAGTAGGTGATTTATATTTTGCGTAATTTTTACTTCATAAATTTACATTTAGAAATCAGCATGTTGAGTTTCTCAGATATGATACATCATCAGCAGGGCATGATGCTACAAATGCTCTTCATTGGACCTATGCCCTATCAACCTCCTGAACAGCCAGAAAGGAAAAAAAAAGCGTTGGCACTGGGTGATTGAGGAATGAGTCAGGTATTAGCAAGACCAAAGAAGATATTAATAAATGAAGTCATTTGAGCTGGTATGGCCTCTTATCAGTTTAGTTCTTGCAGTGTAAGTTACAGATTTTTTCCTTCTGGTGAAGCATCTACATCATGTCTATCTCATGAAATTATATTATGCCCCCAAAAAAGATATGTTCATATGGTTGTTGAAAGATCAGGGCTTCCCAAGAAGGTTATGTATTTTATTTTCATCATACTAGCTATCCTTTTGGTTAATGATATTTTGTTATATATAGCAGTAGGTAACTGTTCTCAATGTTGCCGATATTTCCAATTAAGTTATGATGTCTTTTATAATTTCGGAACAACATATAACATTAAAGGTGTGGATCTGTACCAACATCTGAGTACGAAAGGAGTGAAGGACATTTATAGAATAGATAGGGATCGTGATAGAAAGACAAGTGACTTCAACCAAATTAAGTGTATTAAAGATAAAAAGGAGCAACTCTTAGTGAAGAAGAATGAGATTAAACATAGATGACAAGAGTATTTTAACAATTTGTTTAATGGTGGAAAAGAGGACATCGTCGTTCAGTTCGATAACTCTTCAGATAACACTAATAGGAGTTTTGTGTGGAGGATCAAGAATCGGAGATTAAAGAAACTTTGAAAAGGATGAAAAGGGATAAGACGATATGCCATGATATTATTTCAATTAAGGTGTGAAGATGTCTTAAAGATATAGCTATAGTATGGCTAACCAAGTTTAACAATATTTTTCAATTGAACATGATACCTGAGGAGTGGATAAGAAGTATATTGGTACCAATCTATAAGAATAAGGGAGATATTTAAAGTTGTACTAACTATCAGGGAATTAAGTTGATCTATACTATAAAGCTATAGAAGAGAGCTATCGAACACCATTTGAGAAGAATGACACAGATCTATATGAACCATTTTAGTTTCATGCCCGGAAGATTAATCATAGAAGCAATTTTCTTAATAAAATAAGTTATGAAACGGTTTAAAGAGTAGAAGAAGAACCCACATATGGTTTTTATTAACTTAGAAAAGTCTTATAATAAGATACTAAGAAATATTATGTAGTGGGATTTAGACAAATATAAAGTCTCAATAAAATATGTTTCTCTCGTTAAGAATATATACAATAATTTTATGACTAGTGTTCAAACAAATGATGATAACATATGTTACTTTTCGATTAAAATATGACTATATTAGGAATCAACATTGAGTACTTAGCTCTTTGTATTGGTAATAGATAAGGTTACGAGAAACATATAAGGAGATATCTCTTAATGTATGCTCTTTATAGATGAGAGTCGCACAGGAGTAAATAGTAAACTAGAGTTGTGATGGTAGACTCTTGAGTCTAAAGTTTTTAGAGTAAGCAGAACTAAAACTGAATACTTGAGATATGACTTTAGTATTATCCTACACGAGAAGGGATACGTGAGTTTAGGAGACCAAGTGGTGTCTAAGAAGAATACTTTTTGATATCTGAAATCAATGCTACAGATGGATTGGGATATTGATGCGGACGTTAGCCATAGAATCAAAGCGGGCTGGTTGAAGTGGCGCTAAGCATCTGACATTCTTGTGATAAGAGAGTAGCTTAAAAGTTAAAATGTAAGTTTTATAGAACGCCGATTAGACCTGCTATGCTATATATAGCAGAATGTTAGTTTGTAAAAAGATGTTATGTTCAACAGTTGAGTGTTACAGAAATGCGTATGCTATGTTGAATTTGTGGTCATACAAGAATAGATCGAGTTCGGAACGAGAAAATACGTGATCGATTAAGGGTAGCACTAATTGAAGAAAAGCTTGTCCAACATCGGTTGAGATGGTTTGGAAAGTTTAAAGGAGATCTTCAAAGGCGTCAGTATATTGTAAAATTTTAAGTCAAGGTAATAAGATGAGGAGAGTTAGAGGAAGACTAAAATTAACATAGAGAGAGACAATAAGAATGGATTTAAAATAGTAGGATATAGCTAAAGATTTTTATTTGAATAGGAATGCTTGAAAAGCAACTAATGACATGTCTATTGGGTTTCAAATCTAGCCTACCCTAACTTATTTGTGAGACTGAAAATGTGTTGAGTTGAGTAGAAGTATATAACTTTAAACTTTTTAATATTCAAGATTGCCCAGCAAACTTATTTTATAATAACTCATTTGTTGATAAAAGTTATGTAGAACCTATCATGTATATGAGTTCCCTCAGGTACTGTCAAACACAGAATTATGCTGGATTTACTGAACAAGTTCAATAAAAGTTAGGATCACATCTCGTGTTGTTTGTTATCAAAGGATTGTATGGGTGCATCATGAACAACTATAATGGTTTTATTTTGCTGTGAGCATAGAAGAGTTTTGTTTCTTTGATTTCATTGTATTGATATTTGTTTATTGGAGCTTTGATGTTACTTCTTTGTCAGGTTTGCTGCTTGGTTCACAACTCTACTGTACAAGTTGCCTTGGACAAACTTGGATCAGGTTAGGTGACTCATTCTTTGGTCGCTCCAGGTTATTGTACCATAAACAAGATCATTCAGTCTTGTTACCATGTGCTGAAATTTGGTCACCTAGTTAAATCATACCTGGTTTTAGTTCTAGGTAGCAATACATTAATCACGTCTCCAGATATGGAAATAAACCACCCCAATTCAGTAGGAATGTAATATACCAGTATTGTATACTAGGGCTTGTTTGGATTAAAACCAATTTTTGTCCTACTAAAATTTTGGCAACATCAATAGTATGAGATAAATGTTTAGTTTGCTACCAAATTTTTGTCCACATTATTACAGATTCTATACTATGAAATTTGGTAGTGCCAAAACTTGCTAAGGTTTTGGCACTATCAAAATTTTGGTAGGGCAAAAATTAGTTCCAAACCAAACAAGCTTTTATCTCTTCAATTGTCGATGATTTTTTGCATTATTAATCATCTTGTGGTCACGGCTAAACCAACACGCATGTACATAGTCAACCAAATAAGAGATGAGAAGAATCATCCTATATCTATCAAACATCAGGTGGTTCATCCATGGCTTTGATTCTGCCCTACTGACTGGTACAAGAACCTGTCTTTTGGTATGTGTGCTACTACTTTCTAGTGCAACCTCTCAAGCCTTGACAGCGTTCATTCGTCAATGCGGCTCTTGTTGTCTTACTCTCTGTTTGTATCATTTACAAGTTCCATGATAGTGATTTGCCAGTGGTACATTGGTACTTGCACCACTAAGGTACTATATTCTGTTCTTTTGTTCCCATGCTCTTTTGTCTGTGCTTATAAAATGCAAAGAGGAGAAGAGGCTTTGTTTTTTTCCCCTTCTGTTTAATGGGCCTGTATTTAGGGTTTTGTCGGGCAAACAGCACCCTCCACTACTGCGAGGCTGCCAAAAGCATATTTTCACTATGTAGTGTCACTTTAATCTTTTGTTACACGAAGGGCTATAATGTTGTGCTTGCTTTATGAAGTGTTTATTCTTTTGCTGTGTAAAATAAAAGAAATACTTGTAACTGCTATGTACTCCTAGTTCAGTACAACTGGCATTATTTCGATAGGAAATACAAATTGCAAATTCAAGTGCAAAACAAGTTGTCTCCTGCAACGTGATACCAGAAAGCACATTTAGGATAGACACCATATCATAATTTGCTGGTCACTGAACTTGGAAAATAACATGCGAAAGCTTTTTATCGAACTTGATGTGACTGCCAACAGCATGATGAGTTGGTGAAATTGCTAAACAAGAAAACAGGATGTAGATTTAATCTCCACGTTGCTGTTCGAGTGGACCTTTAGCTTCGGCGAAAACCATTAGTCTGCCGTGGACACATCACACCAAAATTGAGCAATAATTAAAAGAAAACACACATCTACTTAGTGCATCGCATCATAGCTCAACAACTCTCTAATCGCCATAATTTGTCTGATTCTTTTATTTTTGTTGTCTTAAAACTCTGTTCATCTTTCATGTCTGAGGAACATAGGGGGATAGAGGCATTACGTAAGTAATCCGCTTCTTGTTAGGGTCAGTTTGGATAGGATTTGGATTCGGATCTTTGCAAACTTAAATCTCGAAAAAAATCCAAAGAATTTCCCCAAGTACAAATTAGACCTTTCTAGATTCATTTGAGAACAAGTGTCCATAATTAAGGTGGATATATTCTTCACATTTGCCTATGTTTTATAAATTTATTAGCCATGTTCATGCCCTCTGGCAGAGCCCATTGGGTAAAAGAATCATTTGGTTGGGGCAAAGTCCTGAAAGTGCAAAGTGTGCAACTCTAACCACCATTGTACATCGTTATATTAATGTATTTGCAGAAACTGAACAGTCTTTACATAAAATAATTGACTGAATGCTATTTAAATGACAGTTTCAGTGATAATTTTATAATATTTTAGTGGCAGTTTTATAATAACGATTCAAAACGGTATTAGATTTGCAATTGCCCTAATAACAAAATGCTTGCTTTCGAGGAGCATTTGCAATAGAACGTCTACAATAGGTTAAATCCGTAACTGGTTTTCTATCGTTAAAGAAAATCCACGATAGGTTCTCTTCATTCGGTGAGCAAAATGCTTCGTGCGAGCTGCAGAAAACCCGGATTGCTAGTGGAATAATTTGCCTTAAAAACTGGAATAAATTTATCTGATTAAGAAGAGAGATAAGAAAAGAAGACCTGAATCATATCTTTCTCTTCTGAACTAAGGAATCATTATCTTTCCGTAAGCATACCAATCATGAATCATCTTTCTATCACGACTCCTGGGTGAAGCAGACAAGACTGATTTGATTAAACGCAAAATTATCTCTAATTTATAAGCTAGTTGGAGTAATAAGGCTGGCTAATTAAACTGTAAAGTGCTTGTTGGTGTCTTGGGTTTGCCCATTTCTCTTTCTTTCTTTCTGAATTCTAGATGATACTGACTCTTATCATGGGTACTGCACTTTATTCTATTTTGTTGCTACCAATGATTCAGATTATGCTTGCGCACGTAAGAACATCATCACCGAATTATATACTGTAGACATATACTTAGTATCTCTAATTAAAGTATTACACAATCATTTGATCCTGGGTGAAAAGGCCCAGTATATGGAATATTTCCATTCTTTGTTTTGTTTTCTCATCAAGAATGAACAGCATGGATTCAGTAACTTGGGTTCAGTCTATCAGAATTCAGAGAATTTTCTCAAAAAGTGAACACTACAAAAGAGAAGATATGCACAAGCTTCTAACTGAAATCTTGAAGACAGACAGAAATCCACATTGGAATTGCTATGCTAAGTTGCTAACCAAATGGTCACAACTACATGTCATGCTCAGTTATTCCTGTGATAACAAAACAACACTGCATTTCTCAAACCAAAAGGAACAAGACACCAAGGGCTCCACAGAAGAGCACACTAAAAACAGTCCATTCTTCCAAAGGAAAAACTTTGAGCTCTTTTGTAGAGATGCCATGGAAATGAAAAAAAAAGTGACACTTGATTAGAACCCACTAACTATTGCATGATCCCTTAAGCACAATTAACAACACTGCCCATCCACCTTGTCTTTTCCTAGCTCCCATAAATAGGACAACCTGACAGTGTCTGGATTTTGAGCTGCTTCTGACAGTGAGCTTATAACTTGATGCTAATCTCCATCGTAACTCCGAACTCAAGTCTCCTACCAAATCTGTCTTCTACCATCTCCTTCTAAGTGTGTGTGTGTAAGTGTGCTAAAATCCATATTCTGATTCTCTTCCTTAATTTGTTCTTGATATGATACACTTTTAGCTGCAGTTCATTCTTGTTTACTTGTTTCTACCATAACACAAAGGCTACTACTTTAACTTGTTGACATGTAAATTTAAGCTATAATAATCACCAAACACAATCAAATGGATTTGCTAATTTCCAATTCACTCTTCAGGCAATGGAGCAATGCCATCAGCAGCAGAGCAATGGCCAGCAGCTACAGAGGCTCGAGGGCATTGAAGAAGAAGGTGGCGCGGTCCGGCCGCCGGAGACGCCGACGGAAACGATGGAGTTCCTCGCGAGGTCATGGAGCCTGTCGGCCGCGGAGATCTCCAAGGCTCTCAAGGTCATTAGCGGCAAGGGCGTCACCGACGAATTCCCCGACGTTGCTGCTGTCGCCGGCGATAGGAAGGAGCGGAGGTCACCGGTGACCATGGACGGCCGCCGCCATGAGCAGGCAAGCAAGGAGAACGAGATAGCATCTCTGGTGAAAGAACTAAGAATCATCACGTGACGTGACGTCCTGTGTGGTGGCAGAGAAAAGACGCCTCGGCAATGGCGGCGGCGCAGGCCGGCGAGGCGGGCGGCGCGATGAGCCCACCCATCTCTCCCATGGCCAACCTGGACGTGAAGCTTCTCCGGGCGGCGGCAGCGGGGGGGAGAGGAGGGAGCAGCAAGACCACGATGGGCACTTGGATCAAGGAGCAGAAGGAGCGGAAGCGCGCCGAGGCGAGGTCCCGCAACGCGCAGGCCTACGCGGCGACGTCCGTGGCCTGCGTCGCCGCGGCGGTGGCCGCGCTGGTCGCCGGCGCGGTGTTCTCTCCTCCTCCTCCCCATCCGGAGAGGCCCAAGAACGGCGGCGCCGCAGCCGCACCCGCCGCCGCCGCAGGCGCGAAGACGGCGGCGGTCATCGCGTCGGCGGCCGCGCTGGTGGCGTCGCACTGCGTGGAGATTGCGCAGGCGGTCGGCGCCAACCACGACCAGATCCTCGGCGCCATCCACTCCGCCGTGAACGCGCAGACCAGCGGCGACATCATGGCGCTCACCGCCGGCGCGGCCACGGCCCTGCGCGGGGCGGCGATGCTGAGGGCGAGGCTCCACAAGGAGATCCAGGCGGCCGCTCTGCCCGGTGGCGGCGACACCAGCAGCAGGGAGCCGGAGAGGGACACGTCGCCCTTCGTCTTCGTCTCCAGAGGCGGCGAGCTTCTCAAGCGCACAAGACAAGGCAAGATATTACTACAATTTCTCTGAAAAAACTTAAATTTGCAGAGAATTCAGCAAAATCCAATCCAAATAACACGCGCGAATACGCATCAAATACAGGCATACTCCACTGGAAGCTGGTTACTGTCTACATGAACTCCAACCTGCAGGTGATCATCAAGATGAGAAGCGCGCATATGGCCGGCACCTTCATCAAAACCAAGAAATGTAAGATCAAACTTGACATGCATGATCACACTTTACTCACCTTGGTGATTGATTGATCATTGATGTGTTTGCATTTTCAGTTGTCGTTCTCGACATCTGCTCGGAGATTCCGGCGTGGTCGGGGAGGGAGGTGGAGAACGGGAACCATAGGAGAGGCTACTTCGGGATCAAGACGGTGGAGAGGGTGATCGAGTTCGAGTGCAGGAGCAAGTATGAGCAGCACAAGTGGGTTCAGGGCATCACGGAGATGCTCAACCGCCGTGATAACTTGAACAATGTTTCCATGTAATGATGTCAAGGAAACAATCAGTAGCATTTATCTGATTTGTGTGAGGATTGGGAGTGAAGATTCCATTATCTCTGTTAACTAACATTGTCACTACAATCCATAAAAAATATTCCCACAATCTTCTCTAAGCATCCCTTGCAAATAAGAATCTTTCACCCCCCCCCCTCCCTTTCTGGCACTCCAGAATCCAGAAGAACTACCATGATTTCTCAAGGCTCTCCAAGATCATCCGTGCACAGCAGTGTCACCATCATCAGTGGACAAATGGTGAGGTCCGTGGAGAAGTGATCTCAGTGATGTACAGCAGTATTATCAGCGCAGAGTTTTCTCATGTTAAGGGCTACATAATTTCATCAACTTTGTCAGTGGCGTAGTAACATGTTAATAGAGGACGCATACACATTAACACCGTACAACACATTAACCTCACTTGATTACGTCAAGCCACTGATTATTAGTTAAAATTTGAAGTTTGCAGAATTGCACCCCCGCAGCCACATTGCTCGCACCCTTTGTTCTTATCTCAGTCTGCACCACTGATAGATGCTCCCTCAATCATAACAGCCGACAACATGCCGCTTACAAAGAACACCGTTTCAGACTAATCTCTGGTCGAATATCTGGTATATTTTGATACTTAGGCCCAAACCCAAAAAAAAAAGAGGATCTTCTATGTTCTGATTGTCTTGATTCTAACTTTTGCAGTTGTTGCTAAATATAATAAAAAAAAGAATTTCCATGTTCTGATCTTTGTCTTAATTCCGATTACTGATATTGATGCTAAATATTATATATAACCAAAATCTGGCATAAAGTGAAGTCACACAGATATAGCCAACATTCATGAACACAAGTCATCTTAACAGATTTAGCAGGTTCACAAGCCTCTGGTTCATGTGCATCAAACACAAAAACTACTGCAAGGGGACCATGACAAATTTGTGGGATATAGGAAAATAAAATCTAATCGAAGAGGGAGAATCCAAGGTCGTCTTCACTTTCTTCATTCTCCTCTTCCTTCTCCTCAGCTTTAGGGGCCTCGGCAGCAGCTCCACCAGCAGTGGCACTGCCAGCAGCAGCACCTCCAATCGCAGCGCCACCACCAACGGCACCGATGATCACCTGCAAAAAATTGAGGTCAGCAATGTATAAAAATTGGCTACATATAAATGGTATGAGTCACACATGTGACCTATAGCTTTCGTTGATACTAATGTCAGTGACACTACACAAAAAAAATGGCATACAAAGCTACCAACGGCTAAAACCAACTCATATTTATTGGTTACTTGCTGGCATAAATTGTCAACAACCAGCAAGAGAATTAAAAACTAGATGACACACCGCGCTTTGCTGCGGAATATATTGATAAATATATGTTAAATGCTGTAGAAATGATGGATAGATTTGGGTTGAAATATGATCAAAATGATGTGAGAAAAAAATATGATTTAGCCTGTTTGTATGTTGAGCTTTAGAATGTAATAAATTATAAATGTTGTAGCATGGTTATAGGTTAATCTTTAGGATGTATTAATAATTGCTATGTTTACATGTTGAGCTTTAGATGCTTAGTGGGTTAATGTAGCATACTTATATATTAAGTTTAGGATGTACTAATAATTGCTATGCTTGCATGCTGAGTTTTGTTTAGTGGGTTGTAACTATATAGAAGAAGGTATAGATAAAATATAAGATCGCAGAGGCACAGGATGTAATGCTAGGAAATACACTAAAATCTGTATATATACCAATTTCAATGTCATAGCTATTAGTTAATCCAGACAAATAGTTGCTACAACCTATTCATATTAGTCAACCGATTTATCTCTTTCAAAGGTGAACTAGCAGAAATTTGGAAATGAACACGAAATGTCTATAAATGAATTTGGGTGGCAGGCAATACTCAAAATATTTCTTTTGCACATACGAATTGGTACACTAGAATTATCTGTAGAATGCCAATTGCAATGAGAATCACTTGGCGCCTTAAATATCGAGGCCATAACAGCAACAACACCAAACATCAATTGAACATGGTACAACAACTTACCCATCAACACCAAATATCTGGCATAAAAGCAGCTATTATTGCCTATTTAGATCTAACTAGAATAATAAACGGTTAACACATGGATTACATGAGATGATTTTATAGCTATCGAGAAGTAAGCGACGTATCTGGCGAGCAAGAACTAGCGACGGAACGACAGTACTAGACAAACTGCTTGTTGTATGTATACAGTTAGATCAGCAGGACGAGGGCGAATCAAACAGCAGCAGCGATGGGACGGAGGAGCAGACCTGGAAGACGGCGGAGCTGGGGGTGACCATGGCGAAGGAGGACTGGACCCCGGCGGCCGAGTCGGCGGCGGACGCGGCGGCGACGAGGCGCCGCTGCAGCTCGTAGGGGGTGGACGCGGAGGCCTCGAGCTCGCCCTTGAGTTGCTTGGCCGTCCACTCGTCGCCGGAGCTCCGGCACACGAAGGTGTACACGCCCATGACGCCTGCGTGCGTGCGTGCGTGCGCGGCGGCGGTGGCGGTGGCGGCGGCGGGGCTGGAGGAGGCTTCGGGAAGGTTGGCGAGGCGAGTGAGATCGAAGCCCTAGTCGCGGGGTCCAGATCTTATGTAGTGGTCTCCTGCTGGGCCCATTTGGCCCGGCCTAGGAAAAGCCCATGATGGGAAACGGCTCCATCTCGGACCGGGCCATATATATATGGGCCACAAATTTCAGCATTTTTTTGTCCTCTTGATGATCAGCTGCCCCAATGATTACTGAGCACTGATGGCTGAAGAAGAACCAAAAAAAAAAGCATATGCACAAGTGCAGAGAAAAACACAGAGTCGCAGCTGTTTCTTGTTAACTTGGCACTGAGAATCAATTCGGATCTCGCCCTGGCAATCTTTGACCTCAGACACTTCAAGCAGGATTATGTGCACGAGAAATGCTATGCCTTCTTGAACCCAAAATCATCAAATAGGCCCTGAAATTACAGAAACCTTATCAATCATTTTGTGTATTTTTGGCCCAGGACAAATATCCTTGAACAATTATGGTTGTTTGATGCTGACATACTATGCATGTTAAGGCCCAAAACAACCAAGCATATTATGCATGAACAATTGACTGAAGTTAGTTAGTAGGCTTCTCTGAGTCGGCCCAGAGATATTTACCTGGTCTGTATTTCTACAAGTCAAGATATATACTCCCCTCCTTTTAATTAAGGTTTTTATCTTGACTATCGGAAGAACAGAAAAGCAGACAATATGTTTTTCTGCATAAGGCCTGCAACTCATTGATTCCCTACCTGAACAACATCATGCAACAATCATGCAAATTTAGCCTAAAAGGAAAGATATTAAGATAACAAAACATTTAGACCATCTCCAATGGGAGGTGCGTATAGAAACTAAGTTATGTCCAGTTGTCCACGTGATTAAGCATCATCTATCGGGGTAATTAAAGATAAGGGCAAAGTGCTCGCTCCACAGCGTTTTGGACGGCGTGGACGCACGCGTGTGTATCCACGTCGCTTCTGTGCCGAGGAAGGCAGCTATTTTTCTAGCGCTCTCCTTACTCGTCCATAGCATTGTTCGATAGAGCATCTAGCGTCTAGAGAGATACAGTCCCGCATACTTCAGGCCTCCACCTCCTCTCCAATCTTCCAAGCAGCCCAAAGAAACCCTATCATGCCACCTCCCTCCTAGCGTTCATGACTGACAAGCCACTTCATGTCGCGTCGTGTAGCTTGGTCTTACCATATCATCTACTGCTAGCTTCCTCCCCGCCTCGCTACTTTCACCCTCGTACTCAACCCACACCTCCTCTTCTCAATTTTTCATCTGCCTGAACAAGTCTGTTGATCTTGACGGTGAGATGACCAATTTGGTGCTACGAAGGGGATCGAGGAGGGAGGCTTTGGTGGGCGAGAGGGGTGGCAAGACAAGGCTCGTATCATGAGCTCCCATAGCGGGGGATGGCACGAGAAGGGGAGGTGGCAAGGAGAGCAATGAAGGAGGGAGGATGGCGTGAGACAACAACCTGCTATATCAGGTGGTGATTTCCTCTAGCTCGACGAATAGGCTCTTAATTTGATGGCGTAACAGTCGATCCTGAGGGCTAGGTCTCGAGATCACTGGTGCGATAGTCCGATGGATCTGCATCTCAGGTGAGCTCCTTTTCTCTCATCTCTTATGAGGTTTGTGGCTCCTTTTCTCTCATCTCTTATGAGGTTTGTGGCTGCAATGGTGAGCAATGGATCCAGAAGAAATCTTATCCCTACCGTTGCATTCTTGTGCTAACAAATGGATCTAGACAGGGTCAGGATGGATGGATTGATCCATCACCATTCACTCATGCAATATGTTGCCATCACCTCTATGAGTCCCTTCGTGCTCAGTGGTGTGAAATCATTATCTTATTTATAAACTTGTGATGAATAATTAGATCAAAATTTGATTAAAATAATTTTAAATGATGTTCTTTTGTCTTTAGCGGTCAAACTGGACCTAAAGGCCAGCTGGACCGTGGGTGCTTGCACAAGTCCGAGACAGTTCTATATGACTAGGTCATAGGTGCTAGTTAGGTCGTAGGCATGGGTTTAATCGGACCGGCCAGCTCGATAGTTCAATCGGAACACTCTAGCAAGGAGTTGATTTCGAGTTGTTTTTATGTTTTTTTAATACTTGATTGATAAGATTTTTATGTGTTTTATATGCGTATGATATACTATTTATGTGCTAATATGAGTTAAGTTGGGAAGAATATGTACTCAATATGATTTCTTTATTTTTACATGTATAGGTGAGTTTTGAAGTCTTGGAAGTGTTGTCGGTGATAGATCGGGAGTTGACTTGGGAGAAGTTGATATCAGACCGATCGAGAGATCATATAGAATACTAAAGGTTAAAAATCAATGGATGTGAAGGTGAAGATACCATATAGCATACAAGAACGATTGTGTGCATATAAAAATTAGAGTCAAATTTGAAAGTAATCCAAGTTTGAAAAGATAGAGTTCAAATTTGTAAAGAGATAGAATTTTATAAGTGATTAGGGGTGCCTTTTCTAGAATTCATGATTTTTGTGCATAGATATAAATAGAGAGACGGTCTAAAGAGAAAAAGTTATAATTTAGACTTGAGTTACGATTTTAGTTGAAAGTTAAGAGAGAAATATTTTATATGCATTTTTATATACATATCTTAATAAAATAAAATTGATATACATTTAACAGTTTCATCAACTTTTTAGATTTTTATTGAGATTTTTTTCCTCTGGTTACAAGCGATCAAACTAGCATCCAAGCGACAGTCGGACAAGGTAGAGCAAGACGGTCGAATCGATGGTAAGACAGCGGTCGGATCAGAAGGTGTGCGACGATCAGACTGATAATAGAAGGGTGGTCGGACCGGTAACATTCAAAAAGTCTAGGATTTCTAATACAGTAAGATTAACTTCATCTATCAAAGTTAATTTTTAGCTTTTATCCTATCATTCACCCTATCTCCTATTTGGTTCTGTGTTCGATTCTATAGAGATTTGAAACTGGTTGGTGACTTTGTTAAGCTATGTCTGAGAAATTTTATAACTCTGTTTGTGTAGAGAACATGAAATACTGGATGTTGGGCTGACAAATTCACTTCGTTGCCCAAGCAACACTATTTGATCTCTTCATAGGCTATTTAGCAGTTAAAATTTGTGCCCTTTTATAATTTTATCAAATGATGGTGACTCCTATTCTGATTTCAATCGCATTGTTGGATCTGGGTTCGATAAAGTTCCATTTTCCACTACCAGATTACTCCAATACTATCTAATCATCTTCTTATTTAGTGAAAAAAATGATGCTACCATCGCACCTCCTGCAAACTAAATCAGGGTAGCGACGCATATAAGTATATGTTTCGCGAATTCCAATTCTAGATAATGGTGAAATATGCTTATCCAATTGAATCAGCATAAAATGAGGTTATGTTTTATGTGTTCTGAGAAATGCGATATAAACAATAAACATGGCATCTTTATTTCAGAATTAAGTAAACACGAGACAAACAAATATAGATAAGCCAATGTACAGTAACATAACAGGAGCACTTCTATAGCATGAACCACAAATATTGCTCTACTCATGTCATCTATAAAACTGAGTATGGCTATCATAAACATCTAACAAAACATAACTAGCATTATCAATGATTATTATGTTGATTGGATAGCTCTTAGATGTCGAGCAGCCAAGAAATAGCCTCCTCGCTACTATGTCTAATAAATTAGAATTATGTATGACAATTCTTAAACTAGGTTTCGAAGTATCCGACCAAATTTAATCTTACCACAATAATATGCCAGCTAGGTTAATTGATGAACCAAGTACTGTTCTGGAAGAAAAAGACAGGAACAAGCTATTGACAGATAATTCAACTTAATAACAGTACTGGTTCCAACTCCGGAACAGAAGCAACAATATAGTTCAGTGATCAGAATTAAACTAAGCAAGCATGGACATGTAAGATCAGTAAATTGGATCCAAACCCAGTACCTAGATTGTCACGCTCATTCTCATAAAGATCAATTTATCTTCACTGAGCATATATGAAAACCGTCACATACACCCAAGAACAAGTAAATGAGTAATCAGGAAACTCACAGTACACCGACTGGCTGCCGGTGCCAAGTGAGCGGCAAATCGCGTCGAGGACGCTGTCCAAAAAACCGAGACGCCGCCTAGGATTCACGGATCGAGGAGGAAGAGGGGATTCAATTCGTGTGAAGCAAAATCAGTTCGGAGATGCTGAGGAAGGAGTCTCTCCACCTCTTCGTAGCCGGAAAGATGAGAAATGGAAATTTGATGGACATTTAGTTGCACATTTATTTTAGCTGCTCCTACTCTTATGGATCAATCCCTTTGTTCTTATTCTTGCACATTTCTCATCTGTTAACCATTTGGAGCAACTAAAAGGAAATTACTTTTAGTGGCTCCAGTTTGAATCCTTCCATAAATGTTCTAAAGCATTAAGGCACTGCTCCATTGCGGCTGAAGGATTTGCTCTATCGATGCTTAGGTGGACAGGGTCAAGCATGAACCCTGTAGTAGGGGCGAAGCCGGCCGTTCATTGGTGGTGTGCACCAGGACCATGTGTGAAGTAGACCACAACACAAATTCCTAGGATTCTTGGGTATGCATGCTTGGGCATGGTCCAGTGTAGACCTACCTGTCAAACAGCAAGAAAACAATGCCTGTCCATGCACCAGGACCATGCATGCTGCTTGGTTTGATGCCTGCCGTGTACACACGCATGCTCGACATGTCCTTGCCTCCCAGTTGGAGGCGCTTTTGGTACTCAGTCCTATCACTGCCCCTATGGTACACCTTGTGCCTATGCTTTTCTTATATTATATTTTGTTAAATAGTTGTATTAGATGTATCATTTTATACACAATCTTTGGAGTTGTGAGAATTGCCTCTTAGCTTAAGTTTTCTTTGAATTCCATTACTAAATGCATGTCTGTAAATATAGTGAGGGTATCACTGCTTAGTTGTCAACACAAGAACAAACAAACTGACATTACAACTTGCTGCGTAAATTAGATTATCTCATCCTTTTGTTTTGTTTGTTGTCAGTCTTTCCCTTTTAAATTAATGGACAAGAGGAAGAAACTACAGGTGGTTTATCGATTTTTCCAGTATCTGGAAAGCATTTCAATGACATTTTAGAGTTGATGAAAGAATTAGACTTCTATAGCAGAGCAGAAAGGGGATGCTCTTCTCTACACCTATATCTTGGCTGATCATTTAGTTTACTAGGATTATTTTAGGTGAAGGTTATTCTATATATGATGTTAATTTCTGTGAAGCATAATAAGTTCTCATGGTTTCTGGATTTACACTTAGCTGATTTTATCTTGTGGAATTCAAGCACTATTTCTGATTGTCACATAAATGCTAGAATTCAGGTTCTATGTGATAGGCTGCGTTGGAACGAAGACCTTCAGAACTACATTTACATTTACTAGTATATGAATGATATAAATGATGTAAATATTAGGACTCTTCTAACTGACCTAAGAGAGAATCTACCGTGTATCACTATTCCGTAATTTACCACTGATTTCGTTCAATTCTATAATATGCTATCGGCTTTTACTTAACATCTAATCTTGTACTGTCTAATTTTATTCTAATGATGACGAAAACTTCTAAAATTTAGCAAAAAAAATCTGAAATATCATATTGTAACCATCCAAATTTTGGCTGAAAACTTACAATCTAATATTTCAAAATTTTTGTCTTTTCGTTTTAGAGGTATTTTGATCATTAAAATAAAATTATATAGTATTAGAGAGGCTAATTGGACGAAGATAATAAATCGTATAAGTTAAAAAAAGTCGATGATGTATTATGAAACTGAAGTAAGTAATTGAAAAATTATAGAATTAGACCAAAAGTTAGTGATAGGTTTATAAATTTTATCGATTACTATCCTTGATGATTCTGAAGGGGATATTAAAAATCTATCATGACTTGTCTGATTATTTATCGGGTTTGAATGATACAGTTGTTATGTACAATAAAAAAATCTGACATGTAATATGTATTTTGACTATTTGGCTGCCGTTATTTGACCTGCTTTGATATGCTTCATTGTATCTTTCCTGCTTTGCATTGCTCTCAACAAACAATAGGACGCCGCGAAGCAGGCCTAAAGTCCTAGTCTTCTCCAATGCAAGCAACCTACGAAAACTCTTGAGAAAATTCCTTACCATGAGAGCAGCTTCATTCTACGATCCGCTATCAGTAACTTTACGCAAAAAAAAAACACCGGATTAAACTCATCGAGCCTGAAAATCCAATGACAATTCAGCACTGAGACCACATGTACAGTTTGCAAACCTGGGAGACCGACCGAATGGCCAAACTGACACCGAGTTGCTTACGCACGTGCTTACGTAGATAGATAGACGCGGTGCAGCCGGCGAGCCTGCCGGCCGGTTGATGCCGTGGAACCGCAGCCGCGAGCGGCTAAGGCCGGGCGGCTCACCGCCTCACCGGCCAAGCAGGCAGCCAGGCAGCAGCCGCCGCCGCCGCCTCTGTGCCGCGTGGCATCCCCACCGACCACGCCGGCGGCTCGCTTTCTCCACCCACTATGTTCGCTTTCCCCTCCCTCCCCCAATGGCCTTCTCCTCCTCCTCCTCCTCCTCGTCGCCGTCGCGGCAACCAGTAAAAATCCAATCTTCTTCGCCGTCAGGGGTGCTGCTTCTGCTTTCTCTCTCTCTCTCTCACCAATTTCTGACTCCTTGTCGTCTTGCTAGGTTTTTTATGGATTTTGTTGGGAAAAGATTGTATTTTTTGGGGTACATGTTATCAACGGATTGAATCAACTATGGTTGTGAACATCTGTGTTACTACCATGTTTGAAATGCTATTTATGTCAGCTAATCCTGATTATCATTCTCGACTGCTGAACTCATCCTTTGTTTCAGGCTGTTAACAGTCGAATGCCTCGTTTCACTCACTTCATCTCTTTTCATTGGGTATCTACCCCCACAACATGTTGAAAAAGGACTTCAAGTGCTCGTACTGTGTCTAACTGAGCAGTACGGAGGCACTATTTATGGCCTAAGCATGACACATAGCCCGTTAGGCTGTGTCGTACTTGGGCCGTCGCCCTGGACCATATTAAAACAACATGATTTTTTTCTATTTATATCTTTATTTTTTTCTATTTTTCTATATTTTTTTATTTAAAAAGTTGGTCGGGCCGTGTCGTGCTACCGGGCTACCACCAGCCCACTTGCTGCACTTGGACCTATGCTAGCACGGAATAACCCGATGCTTCCATGGGTCATGTCTAGGTCGAGGGTACGTGGACCGGCATGGCACGACCCACTATAGTGACCGTGCTTTAATGGGCTATGCTATGTCGGTCCGACCAGTCTATTTGGTTGAGTATACTTTCTATGGATGAAATGGAGCATAAACAAGCAATTAGAGAGGCGGCCTAGTGTTTATGGACCATGACTAGGCCTAGTGTTTCAATAAAGATGTAAGTATAAGGAGAGGAGTTTGTCTGAGTGAAAGTAGATAATAGGGATCCCACCTCGGTCTAAAATCTTGGCTGATTTTGCAAGTACCTTATGTTCCATTTTGGAGTTTTTCCTGATGTCAACTCTACAAAGTCTACTTTTGGAACTTCCTAGATTTGTGTTTGTGTCAATACTTGCATTTTTATATAAGAAGTACTCCACACATCTGTAGGTTGTTTGATGAGGGAGCATAAGATCATTTTAGGATAAATTAAAATAATACTCCCTCTATTTTAAAATATAGCTGCCTTATATTTTAGTATGGAGTAGTAAAGAAGTCTTTATGCGTATGATTTTTTTGTAAATATCCTCCAACTCCAAGTTTCGATCATGCAATCGCGTGAACAAAGCATAACAGAGAAATACGAAGATGGTCATGTTCTCCTCTTTCAGTACAAATCAATTAACTAAGAGGGCTGGTATGTTTATGAAGAAAGCAAGACGTGCAGCTCTAGTTTAAGTTGTCAAGTCGAGAGGTTTTTATCTGAAGTTCTGTTCTTATTCGTAACATGCCACACAGTTGATTTTGGAAATGATAGATTCCACTGAATTGCTGATGTGAGATAACTGCACCGGTAGCTCGCTATTTTAATGAAAATAATAAGGTAAGCTAGTGGAAATTTCGAAGTTTGGGGATTAGAAAAAAATGAAACTCTTTGTTTGCAGAACAAATCTTGTATCTATATTTTGTTTTCTACATTTTGTTGTATGCCTGTGGCATCGTGACAGTACTTAATACATTGCTTGTTATGCCATTTTCACATTACAAATTCTACACTCTTCAGCATTGAACTAAGCTTTTTTTTTATCACTTGTAGGTTCCCGCATCGACATGTCAATATTTGCTAATCCCCAAGTACTTCACCTAACGGTTCTTATGTTGGAGCTACGGGGTGAGGACATTGCTAAGGCTTCCGGTGTGCTCCAGGTATTTTTCATTTTAAGATTATTATGATTTATTGTGTGACACGACAGTAAAGAACTTAATACATTACCTTGTGGATGCAGTCAGTATCGGACAAAGTATTGGAAGCCTTGGAAAACAGACCTATCTCCATACAGCTTACAGGTATGGTGAGTTGCCATTCTTGAATAGTTCTGGCTGGAAGAGCAAATATATAGATATTCGAGCCAGAGAACAGAAGATTTGTTCCTGAAAACTTTGCTCACCATAGTCTGTACTTGTTTAATCTCCTTTGATAAAGATATTAATGCTGTGAAACATATTTTAATTAATACTTCATCCATCCTAAAATATAAGGAATTATGTGTTTGTCTAAGTCAAGCTATCCTATATAAATTTGAGCCATCTTTTTTCTATAACTTAGTTATGGTTTGACTTTGTATAAACACACAATTTCTTATATTTTGAGAAGGAAGAAGTAACTAGTTATAAAAGTTATCTGTACCGTTTCTCCCACTTTTGTCCAATTATTCGAAGTTCCAGTGAGAATATTTCATTCCAGGCATGCATGCAAGAGCCACTAGATAAGGCCAGGGTAGTATATGCTCCTGTGCTGGAAGTTGGTGAACAGGGACGCCTACAACAAGTTTGCAGTAACCTTTGAACTTCTCGTGATTGATGAGAAGTCGGTCTATTTAATATGAATCTTTAGAATTTCCTAGGAAGCATTCTGTGCTAATAGCTTGAACCGCCCCTGCCTCTGCACCACCTCTGCCTCCGGGTCAAGGTTAATAGCTAGATGCAACTTGTTAATATCTTTTAATAAACATTCTTGGGGACACATCAAGTGAAAACTCAAGTTTCAGTACAATCTTACAAAGTCACACGTGTACAGTTTGAGATGTCTTACTGATGGAGTGCATTCTGTGTTTTTTAGGTGGCAGAGGCCCTCATAAATCATGTATCAAAACATATGAGCGGATTATTGGAAAAATTACTTATTATCTTAGGTTTCCATAACTGTAATGTATGGTGCATCCATCTCTTAACATAAAGCCCACACTTGCATTATTGCACTAGTAGTTGATAAGTTCCAATATTCTTTATGCAAAGTGTTGCTCCTTCACTTCCTTGTACTTTATCAGACGTTATAATTGATGCCTTTAACAACAAAGGCCTAGTACCTGAAAGTGATGAGAAACGAGAACCGAAGGTTAGTAAATATATATATCAAAGCACCGTTCTCTTTCATTTCCGTGACATCAACATATAGTTGTTCTCTGAAGCTAATAGTTGTTCTGAAAGCTGTATTGTCCACCAAAAACATATTGAAATGGCAGGTAGCATCTTCTTGTCAATTAAACTGTAGTCCAGTTCGATTATTGAATGAATCTGAAATGCACAATATGCATAATGCTGTTATGTTTTATTTGATTTCCAAGAAAACTTTGTTATTAACTTTAGTACTTCCATTGTTATTCTTGATTTTCTTTCGTGAAGTTGCTGTCTTCTTCTCAAAATGCAGTTGCACACGAAACCGCTGTTGCACGCGACCGTAATAAATGAAAGGTTCAGGAAGGGGTAACGCAGTTAATGTTTTCTCTGCATCTTGATAATTCGTCGTCTATGTACTGCGAGCTTACCTCGACTACCTTGTTCTCGCTGCAGCTGCAATCGGGATGGTTCATTTGATGCTCAGAAGATATTAAAGAATTACGAGGAACATGAATGGGGCGAATATCTCATTCCCGTGATTCATCTTTCTCAGAGATCCAGGTTTGATGAAAGTGGACACTACTACTGCTGCTCTTCAATTCCCTTGCCTGGGAATATGCAGGCGGAGTGAGTCTCTTAATAAACATATTGCGGTGCTGAAATATTTCACCAGTATTATCCCCTAAGGATGAAACTTCGGTTTACTGTTACTGAACCAATAATGTGCCCTGTGTTGGTGTGGCACTCTGAGAGTCTGAGTTCATATGCATAATCCTGTGTAGCAACTCCTTTTTTTCTTCTTAATATAAAAGCAGGAGCTACCTGCCCTCCTTGAGGTTTACTTCAAAAACAATCCTGTTTGGTGTTGTCAATCTGTTGTTGTCGTTGTTGGTCTGGACCATGTACAATCACGCTGCAAGTTATTTCCCTGTCGTTATTAATATATCTTCAGCTTGAACTCATCAATCATCTTAGCTTACCATGTGCTGCTTCTGGCTGATTATCTCCTTTATTAGTGGGGTAGAGGTAGCAGCGCTTTTGCATGTTAATCGTTCTTCAAGTTCTCTTCACAACTCAATCCATCCTTTACGGAGCGTTTTCCCGGTTGGCTCTTCCACTGGCAGGTGGGCCCTGGTCCCGTATGTCAATGGGAGCAGACAACCACAGAAATTCACAAACGAAATGTGATCTCACTCTTGAGAGCCTGACTCTTACGCGTAGTTCGAATTGGATCCTGGATGAGATTTTTGGCGGCACGTGAAACAAGACCAGCAATTAGCGCATAATTATTTAGGAATTAGTTATTACAAACTTAAAAAAATATATTTATTTAATTTTTTATAAAACTTTTACATATAAAATATTAAAAAATAATAGTTTAAAAAATATGCTCATGAATGAATGAGTAGTTAAGCCGAACGGGTAGAAGCAAACGGAGCCTAGAACCCCAAACACTCCTATGTGCTCTGCTGTCTGTGTGTGTGACAGAGATAGAACATCACCGGCCTGCGAACCAAAAATTGCATATGCAGATTGCATAGATGCAGTTGTTTCTTGTTAATTTGGTACCAGGAAGAATCATTTTTGGATCTCGTCCCTCCAATCTTCGACGAAGCCAACCATTTTCGATCAGCGTGTGATTTAACCTTTAGGAGATATAAGATGTTCGGTTTCACTGCAAGCAGAAAATTACTTGACTGACTTGCTCATCGCTGTAGGCTTTGGTCTTAATCTCATCATGTTGTTGCCTAATTAAGCTTTGCTTTTGTTTCATTTTTAGCTAGGTTTCCTCATTCTTATCATCTTATGTGCTCCCTCGTTCATCGATGAGAGAACAAAACATCAAGAGAAAGAAAAGCCATCCAAACAGAATATGTACAATGCCGTTATAGCATTCAAATTCTGCTAAACATCTCACACACTTTAAGCACGTTCTCTCTCTGTAGAAAATAGTGGGAATTCACAGTTTGATTTTCCAGCTACATAAGATTCTGCTAACAGAAAGAGCACGACAAAAACGCTATGCCGTACTGAACACAGAATCATCAAACAGGCCCTGAAAATACAGAACCCTTATTAGTCATTTTGTGTATGTGAGGCCCAAGACAAAAATCCATGAACAGTGTGGTTATTTGATGACTGATATACTAGGCCCAAGACAGTAAAGCATATTATGCGTCAGCAATTGACTGAATTTAGCTACTCCCTCTTGTCACATATAAGTGTTTTGAGCAGCGACATGATCACCAAGATGATGGATTGTTAATACCCCTCTGTCTTTAAATACAAACTATTCATCCTTAAATTTTGATTGCTCGTCTTTTTAAAGAAAATGCATAAATACTTAACAATAATTCATATAGATAAAGTGTATTGCATTCTAAGATAGTATTTGTTGATGGTTAAAGTTCAAATTACACCGGTGTTGTTATTTGATACCAAAGGAGCATTAATATAAAACCAATAAAAATTATAGCAAAGTTATAATATTTTGAAACTGTTTCTTTGAAGGTGAATTCAACCATATCATTTCCTCGAAGTATTAAAAAATTGATAGTCAAAGTTTAAACATGTTGACAACACATATTCTGAAACTTTACTTATTTGTGATTGGAGAGGTAATTAGTAGACATTTTACCGGAGGATTGTTGAGGAAGTCAAGCAATTTTCTGAATGGGCCTATAACCACGTAAATGTCAGTAGCAAAAAATAATATCACTGACCAGAGTCACTTCTGCTAGTATAAGAAAAGCATGGCAGTGCCCAACTAACAATAGCAGTTGGATCGAAGTAAATTAACACACTTTACCATTACGAGGTCAACAAACTAATATGATAGCAGAAAAAATTACTAACAACTAGAAAATTTAGATTAGTGTTCGTGATAAAGGCTACATGATTACACATTATATAACTTATTTTATACAAAAATTGTTGAGAAGGTTCTATAGGTTATTACAGCTTGATTATATGATTTACGTAAAAGAACCAATTCTAACCATACCAGTTTTCGATCAATGACAAGAATTGGTGTTGCCAAAATTTTTAGTAAGGATTGGTCAGCCTCTTATTTGGTTTGCTACTAAAGGTGTGTTTTGGCATAGTCGCAATTCAACCATACCAAATAATTTGGTATACTAATTTTTAGGCTATGGACCAAATAAATGGCTAATACAAAATTTTGGCTTGTCTGGGATTACATTGAAACTAAACAAGCCTCTGATTTAATGGGTAATTTTATCCATGCCATTGTAAATTTACCATGTTAAAAAAATATTACTTGCTACATACAGCTGTAATTTTATAAAATTAAAACCATGCCATTAATATCGAATATTCTGTTAACTTCATCTAAACACAGTCTCTCTTCCGGATAAGGCGTGTGAGTGACAATAAGATCAGTAAGCCATAAGTGGCAATAAGACCATCAAGTATGTGGTAGGACTAGCAAACGGTGCGCACGACAATGGTGGAGGCCGCGAGCGACGTCTGCTTGTGCCCTGGCTGACCCCACCTATCGCCAAATCATCGTTCCTCCTTGTCGTCGACGCTAGATGTGCTTGTGTCACGTCCCCTAACGCCCGATCTAGCACCGACAACTCATCTCGCTTGTTTGTGATGCTCGATCTTGCACCGCGTGTCGTCAATGTCGGATTAGCCACCACTACCTCTCGCCATCGCCATTGCCGCATCAGCGTGTTCTTCCCTCTTAGCCTTCTTCTTCCTCCGAAAGGAGGCCGAAGTCCTCTTCTTTCTCCCCCCAGCTTAGGTCGTTGTCGCCAATACTGCTGCTATTCTTGCTGGTGCGCTATTGCTATCTAACGGTGGAGCCTGCAAAGAAAATAGGTTGATAGTAGAGGTCATTGCCAAAGACAACTCGTTGTCGTCGATCGCTAGGTCCATAGCCTTATATGCACCGTCTCTTCTCCACCTTTCTCAAATACCACTGTTGGCCACCTCTTCTCTAGCTCGTCCCTCTCCTCTAGCTTGGCGCACAACTGATGGTTGTTATTGATCTTGTGCTTTAATGTTGCCGTTGGTTTGAACTCTCTTATTTGGAGAATAATCTACGTCGATGATACATATGGCATTATCTCCTCCCTGTGCAAATGGAAGGCAGCAATATAATATAAGAGAAGACTTGCATGTAATGGAGAGTTCAAATTTATAGAAAATAGCAGTAATACATATCGGATTTTGATTTTAATAATAATATTTTTAATACGGTAATTTTCTAATGGCACGGTGAAATTTACCCTAATTTCTTTGGCAGCAGGCCGTCGTGCAGGCGGATAGACTGAACCGGAAGCCACCGCCGCCTCCTCATCTGAGCGACTGAGCCACGCGGCCTCCACCTCCACGCCAACAACGCCGGCGCCATTCTCCCCCCATGTTCGCTTGTGCTTCCCTCTCAAGGTTCGCTATCCCTCTGCCCCAACGACGTCCTTCCTCCTCCTCGTCTTCGCCGCGGAAACCAGTAAAAATCCAATCTTTTTTCTCGATCGAAGCGCGAGTGGGGCAGTTACCACTAATTTCTGACTCCTTGTTGTTGCTAGGTTTAGTCGTCTCGCTCGCCCTCTATGCGCCGCCGGTTCCGCGCTGCGCTATCTTCAGGTCCGATTCCTCTGGCCCCTGTGTTCTCCACCCAGAAGTGTTGTTTCTTGGTACTGGATGAATAGTGTTAAGCTAGGGTTTTAGAAACTCGTATCATCTGTTCTGCCTGTTTGATCCACAGTTCGTCAATTGGGAGCAAGTAATGGGGATTTATAGGGATTTTGTTGAAAAAAGATTCTATTTTTGGGGCTCATGTTATCAGCTGATTGAATTAACCATGCTATCAACTGATGAATTAACTATGGCTGTGAACATATGTGCCATGTCTCTCTTGATACATGCCTTTATTGTGTGCATCTGCTGCGGTATACTGTGGAGGTTCATGTTTAACTTAATGCGTTGTGTAGCACTTAGGTTGATCTTGACTCCTTGAGATTGAATACACCAATATTTCAGGCATGAAAATCTTCTAGCTCTGCACAGTATCAATTTTTTGGCACCTCGTTATCTGCTTCTACTATCTCTTTACCTACTTGTGCCTTCATCTGAGCTTCTGTGTTACATCACCATAATACAGTGTTTTACATGATAGTACTTTGACCATGACAGGGATCAGTTAGTCAAAATAATATTCACTCACTTGTAATGGAAGGCGCACAAGGAGCCTCAAATAATGCAGCAAAACACAAGAAAAGAAAGTCTCCTGTGCAGAGATGGAGGCCAATCTCCACAGAAGCAACTGCTCCAAAAGGTATTCCCCATTTGCTACCTGCTAACACTTTGAGTCAATATCATAGCGCATTCAATCCTGGTTATGTCCTAGGCATGATTGATATTTCCAATCTAAGATGCTGTAAAGATAATATCTATCTATGAATTCCCCTTCCTTGTGTGTATAGCATTGGGTGTCATTTCTGAATAATCTTATATTCCACATGAAGCAGCCGACCTTAGTGACATGTCAAGTCCTGTAAGCAAACAAGTGGTAGAGAATTCGGCCTCAGATGGAACAACTAATGTTGTTATTGAAGTTTCCACCAACGATGCATCATTGCCAGAAAATAAAGTAGCTGCAGAAGACAGTATGGAGGATGCTAGCTTCAATAAGGACCTAGATAGGTCCAATCTATCTGAAAAGTGTTCCTCTTCTGTTCAGGTATGCTGGGTGGATATGTATGACATTAATGCCTTTTTTCCCTGTAAAGCTCAATGTATGAGTGATATTTACTAGCATTCTTTTCAAATATTCGTAAATTCTGTTCTTTTCTAGGTAGATGCTCCTCTGATGCGCTTTCTGAAAGGAAAGGGGTATTGTTCTCTTGAACCTGTTTCAAATATTCGCTTTCTGAGGATAATCCTAGCTTTTATCTCTGAGACTAAGAGAATTAATTGTAGTCTTTGGCATGCAGTGGAACTATGCAGAAGCAGATTGAAGAGGAGACTGGGGTCAAAATTCTATTTCCGTCTTCTAAGGAGGAAACATGTGTTGGTAAAAATATACTGTTTATTTTTCAAGTATGCTTGATGAAGTAAGCTGTTGGTAATTTTTGAAGCTAATGTTTGTGCTATATTGATTATTTTCAGTTCTTGAAGCTAAAACTACTGAAAATATTAGAAAGGCTTCAGAGAAAATTGCAAACGTTCTTGAAGGGGTACACATGTGGTGCACTGCTGAAATGGCTTATTATTTCCTGATACACTGTGCATGCACCTTTTGTCTTTGTTACCATATTATTGGAGCATAATAGTTTGTGATGTGTGATTGCACCTACCAACTACATGAGGCTTATTACACTAGCATTCTTTTTCATGTCGTCCTGATCATTTAATGTATACAAGCTACGATAGTTATCAATGTCAAAGTGTAAAAGCCTTACTACGTTAACAATAATATATCAAAGCACATAAATTGATGCAGGATACCTCTTATATTTCTTGCAGTAGCACTAGACTTGTCCCAATTAAAGTTGTCAAAAGGTGTACAGTTGTGCCCCCATCACCACCGAGCTACTCACAAATATAATCCTCTGTCACCTGTGTTGATAAAGTCATGTTTCAAATCCTATTATGTTAGCTAATCATAGTTATCACCCTGGACTGCTGAGCTCCTCCTTTTGTTTCAGGCCGTTAAAAGTCCAATGCTAGATTACTCTCACTTCATTTCGCTTCCATTGGCTATCCACCCGACCCTTGTTGAGAAGCTGAACCACTTCCAGTGCTCAATCCTTGGGACTTCTTCTAATGAAGATAGTGATGAGGGTGAGGACCTAAGTGAAGGTTCTATGGATGAAATGAACAATGAACAGAAGCAAGTAGAGAGCCCTGGTGTTTCAATAAAAATGCAAGTCCAAGAGGAGTCTGTCAGAGTTAAAATGGATAATAAGGGCTCCCGACCAGGTCTAAAAGCTTTGCTGATTTCCCAACTGCCTTGTGTTCCATATTGGATTTTTTCTTATTGTCAACTCTATCAAGTAAACGTTTTAGAAATTTCGATAGTACAAGTCAATTAACTAAGAGGGCTGGTGTGTTTGTGAAGAAAGTTAGATGTGCAGCTCTAATTTTTAAGTTTTCAAGTTGGGAGTTTTGTATTTTAAGTTCTGTTATTATTTGTTGCATGCCGCACTGTTGATTTTGGTAATGAGATTCAGAATATTATGCTTAATATTGCAGATGTGACATCTGTTTAACAATGAAAATAATAAGGTAAGCTAGTGGGAATATTTAAAGTATGGAAATTAGAAAAGAAAACTTGTTTGCAGAGCAAATCTCATATCTCTATTTTGTTTTCTAAATTTTGTTGTATGCCTGTGGCATCTTGATGGTATTTAAT
The DNA here is from genome assembly GCA_030770085.1 of Oryza coarctata. NCBI lineage: Eukaryota > Viridiplantae > Streptophyta > Magnoliopsida > Poales > Poaceae > Oryza > Oryza coarctata. The sequence continues at coordinate 6,089,678 of CM061462.1, forward strand.
GCATTGTTTGCTATGCAATTTTCACATTGCAAGTTCTACACTCTTCAGGCATTGAACTAAGCTTTTTGTCACTTGTAGATTTTGGCATCGACAAGTCAATATTTATTAAACCCAAAACATTTCACCTAACTGTTCTTATGTTGAAACTATGGAATAAGGATCGTGTTGCTAAGGCTTCTGATGTGCTCCAGGTAATTTTCATTTTCAGATTATTGTGATTTATTGTCTGAGACGACAGTAAGGAACTTCATAAGGTACCTTGTGGATACAGTCAGTATCGTCCCAAGTAATGATAGCCTTGGAAAACCAGCCAATCTCCATACAACTTAGAGGTCTGGTGAGTTGCCATTCTCAAACAGTTCTGGCTGGAAGCTCATTTGTGCATATACAGTTGGAAGAGCAAATGTAGATAATTCGAGCCAGAGAACAAAATATTTGTTCCTAAACACATTATTGCTGTGAAGCACATTTTAATACCTGTTTATAAAAGGTTTCTGTACTGTTCCTCCAACTTTTTCCAATGATTCAAAGTTCCAATAAGAATATTTCATTCCAGACATGCATGAAAGGCTCACCAGCTAGGGCCAGGGTGGTATATGCTCCCGTGCTGGAAGTTGGTGAAGAGGGACGTCTACAACGTGCTTGCAGTATCCTTTGAAATTCTGATGATTGATTAGAAGTCAGTCTATTTAATATGAATATTTAGAATTTCCTAAGAAGCAATCTGTGCTTATAGATGTAACTTGTTACTGTTAATAATCGTTCTTCGGGACATACCAAATGAAAACCTGTGTTTGCGTACCTCTTGCAGTCACACATGCACTGTTTGAGATGCCTTTATTGATGGACTGTATTTTCTAGTTTTTAGGTAGTAGGAAGCTCTCATAAATCATGTATTCAACATGTGAGAGGGGTATTGGAAAAATAGTCATGATATTTCTGTATTATGTTTTCATGACTGTAATGTATCCATCACTTAACATACAGCCCACTTTACAAGTTTGCATAATTGCACTTACAATAGATAAGTTCCAATCTTCTTTATGCAAAATGTTGCTCCTTCACTTATTTTCACTTTATCAGAAATTATAACTGATGCCTTTGTCAAGTCAGGCCTAGTACTTGAAAGGGATGCGAGGCAAGAATTGAAGGTTAGCAAATATATATCAAAGCACTGCTCTTGTTAGCTTCGTTGACATCGACATATAGTTCTTTGAAGCTAATAGTTATGAGATTATTGGCAGCAGCGTTGTCCACCAAAAACATATTGAAATGGCAGATAGCATCTGCTTGTTGATAACTGTGGTCCAGTGTGATTATTGGATGAGTCTGAAATGCACATTTTATATCTTATTTCTAGAAAAAACTTTATGATTAACTTCAGTACTTCCATTACTATTCTGTACTTTTTTTGTGATTGTTCGAGGGAAATAGTAGGCATTGCATTGAAACAGCAATGTTTGGCGCTAAAATTGATGTCTTCTTTTCGAACTGCAGTTGCATGCGACCATAATGAATGTGAGGCACAGGAAAAGGTGATTTTCTCTTCATCTTGATATTTCGTTGTCTATGTACTGCGGGGTTACCTTGACTACCTTGTTCTCGCTGCAGAAAGAAACCGAACCAAAGAAACGATTCATTCGATGCTCGGAATATATTCAGAAAATACGGGGAACATGACTGGGGTGAATATCTCATACCCGAGGTTCATCTTTCTCAGCGATTCAAGTTTGATGAAAGCGGGTACTACTACTGCTGCTCTTCAATCCCCTTGCCCGCGGAGATGCGAACGGAGTGAGTCTCATAGTAAACACATCACCATGTTCAAATCTTTCACCAGTATCTACCATCTCGTTAGGACGACTTTGCCGTCAACTGTTACTCAATCAATAATGTACCTTGTGTTCTGCTTCGATTGTTCTGTGGAGTGTGGCATGCTCAGTCCACTCAGTTGATATAGGCCTTTTCTTTTGATATTTGGATAGGCAATAATACATCATCATCCCAGGAGTGGCCCGTGTACAATCAAATCTGCAAATTTCTTTGTCGTTGCCTTGAGTTTCAACTCATCAATCATCTTATTTAGCCCAGTAGAGTGTCTTGCGGGTGCTGATAATCTCCTCTAGTTGGCTAAAGTTTGTGTTCTTGGGTTCCTCTTGACAACTCAATCCATCCTTTTTTTTGCCGTCGCGTGTGTCGCTGCCAGGTGGGCCCTGGTCCCGCATGTCAGTGGGAGTGCATGCAGGGTATCGGAAATGAAGAACGAAATGCGATGTTACCCTTGATTCTCTTGACAAGAGATAGAGACCCAATCCATCCTATGTGCAGCTGTCTGTTGGTACGAGACTGAGTCTGACAGAGATAGAACATCGCCGGCCTACGTGCTCCATTTGTCTCAGATCTAGTTGGCTTTAGGTCGTGTCTTGCAAATGTGACCCAAAGGCGACAAAAGCCTGCACGAAAAGCAGCTTTATTTCCATCCAAATTCTCTGTCCAAAACGTGACGAATGAGTGTGCGCGCGACACACGACGTGGACGGACGACGCCACCGCGGCCTCACCTCCTGCAGTTCATGTCCAGTCAAATGTCAGGCTCACTGGCCATGGGCGCATAGCGAACTACACTGTCACTACATTCAGTGCCTAACTGTGCCAGCTCTAAGCCTCTAATTTAACTTTGTGCTAATTAACTGATCCATTTTCCGAGAATGTGTGTTCACTGCCTTGAGAGAGCCTAGCCATACGATTATTACACGTACTGTACTGTAGTTTCAGGAAGAGTAGCAGGCTGAGAGTAGTCCTTCCGTTTCAAAATATAGCTTATTTATAGAGTTTTTTAACAGCGCACATAAAGATTATAAAAAGAGGTAAACGATTAGATTATCTTTTATTAATTATGTCGGTTAGTGGGAGATGAGTGAGGATTATAAAGATGAGAGGTATTTCAGATACAAACACAGCATAGTTATATTTTAAGATGGAGCGAGTAGCTAGCTAGCAGGTCTCCTGATCCATTGAAAACCCAGCTTCTCACGTAGAGCTGCTAGTGCTGCACGTACGTACGTACATACGTTTCCGGCCGGTTTCCGTTTCCGTTTCCCTATCTATCGGTGGCAGCAAATTCCTTATCCGTCCTATATATGCCACCACAAAATCCACTGTATGCTGCTGCGAGCGTGGTCTCGTTTTCTGCCTCGAAAATGACTGGAGACGTTGGCGTTTTCTCCGGTGCTCTGTCGGTCTGATCCTGCTTGCTCTTTCGATCCCAACACAGAATATATCACATCGATCGAGCAAGCCTCTCGTGCGTTCGTTCGTACATCTGATGATGCATGTATGGTTTTGCAGTAACCTCGGGTAGATCACCGGAATTGAGCGGATCAGTGACGCATGCATGGCCCTTCCTCGGCTTACCCTTTTGCCAGCTATGGCCTCCTGGTCCTCTATCGACATTTCGGCCACCACACGTGATCCCGCAAATTGGATGTGAATCCTTCTTCCTCTTATGTTTATGGAGAGACTTTGAAACCATCGACGTGAGGTGATCCTCCATATGGAGCGGATCCCTCGCTCCAACGAACTCTACGGCAATGTGTTGCCAATGCCACTGATCTCCGGGCGCGCGTATGAGTACTAGAGAGCGAAGAGTGGTGTATATCGCAGTGGAAACGCTGCTTCTCACTCACTAACCTCGCCATCTTTAAGTTCCTTCTCACTAACCTTGCTAGCACTATATGTAGGCGTCAGTTCATACACTTGAGCGTCCAACTCACCACCACCTCCTCTCCAAGCTTCTGGTCAGCGACACGTCACCCACACGCATGGCGAAGCTCGCGCTCGGCCACCACCGCGAGGCCATCGACCCCGTCTGCCTCCGCAACGTCCTCGCGGAGCTCCTGCTCACCTTCCTCTTCGGCTTCTCCAGCGTCGGCTCCGCCATGGCCGCCGGTACATACGTCTTTTCCTTCGTATGTGCCCTTGCATGCATGCACGTATTAAACCAGCTGCGCGCGTATATATGTGCAGCCAAGCTGGGCGGCGGCGGCGGCGGCGGCGGCGGTGGTGGTGGCGCACGCGCTGGTCGTCGCCGTGATGGTGTCGGCGGGGCTCCACGTCACCGGCGGCCACATCAACCCGGCCGTCACGCTCGGCCTCGCCTCCGGTGGCCACATCACCCTCTTCCGCTCGGCGCTCTACGTCCTCGACCAGCTCCTCGGTTCCTCCCTCGCGTGCCTCCTCCTCGCCCTCCTCACCGCCGGCGAGGCCACCCCCGTGCACGTGCTGGCCGCCGGCGTCGGCGCCGCGCGCGGGGTGGTCATGGATGCCGTGCTCACCTTCACCCTCCCTCTTCGCCGTCTACGCCACCGTCGTCGACCAGCGCCGCGCCGTGGGGGCGCTCGGCCCGCTCCTCGTCGGCCTAGTCGTCGGCGCCAACATCCTCGCCGGCGGGCCCTACTCCGACGCGTCCATGAACCCGGCCCGCTCATTTGGCCCGGCGCTGGACGCCAGCGACTGGGCCGACCACTGGGTCTACTGGGTTGGGCCTTTGATAGCTGGGCCGTTAGCTGGGCTGGTCTACGTGTGCCTCTTCATTGCCCCACCGGCCATGAACCCCTTCCTAGAAATGACGCCGACTTCGATCTCCAGCTAGTAAAAATAATAACTTGTATGGGAAGCCATGGTATTTATGTGCATGTAATCTCTATTAGTTTGTATTAGTAAATGAAAACTTTGGGTTAAATAAAGGATTTCGGTTAGGTTTGTATTTTGATCAAGCCATCCAATTTGGAGTTTTTATTTATTTTTTTATTAAAATATTTAAAATATATATTTGTTTGTAAAAAATTATAAAAAAACGTGCGTAAAATTTGACATAGCAAATATCCGTTGGGACACAATGATAGAGTGACGGAACTAAAAAATCTGCAAAATACTATATAGGACGCGCGAGAGACGAGAAGGCATGCCATTTTTACAAGCCTTACAATTCTTTCGTTAAACCTTTTTTTTCCTTATAAGAGATCACATGCAAAATTGAAAAGCACGTCTGTGGGAAGGGAAGAAGTTTGATAATTTTGCAGCCGGCTCTTTTACGACACTCTAGTTGGATATTTTTTCTTTCTCAAAGGGCCATCTATAAAATTGGCACGCCTATCTATGGGAGGAGAGGCGGGCCTACCAATTTTGCAAGTGACCCCTTTTATGTTCTGTTTTTATCCATATTGTAAAAATATCAAAATGAAAAAATATTTTAAATAAATCTATTTTTTAGAGATTTAATTGTAAATAAAATTTGAGAATTGGTAGAAAAGAAAATTGAGATGCCTTAATTATACAAGAATTTTAGCGTTAATACTAGAAAATCTTTATATGGCTGGACAATTAATATATTCACACATTATTTAGATAGTTGTAGTAAAAATATCACACGGCCACTAAGACATTTATACGTTACGAACAGAACATAGCTATATAAATAATACAATGGGTAACATGACACGAACATCTATGTAGAACTTGTAGATATCATCATATATCGTCCACTTATAGTCACATATTTATTTGATTCTAAAGGGAAAATCAACGGCCCTTGGAGAACCAACGGTTAGGATCAAATACTAAATTTTTTGTATTAACCCATTAAATGAAACAACATATATTTTCATGGATCTAGCAAATATAGTATTAGTTCGAAGAAAATATTATAGTAAGGAACAATTGAAAAAACATGTGCATATAATCTATACTTCATAAGAATAGTTTAGTTTAGGTATTAGAAGAATCTCCTTTTACGAGTGTTAGGGTCCTAAGATATCATAAGCTAGTATTGATCATCACATATACAAAATGAACGGTCACACTAAGGGGGAATTAGCAAGTCAAAGGATCCTTCCTCCAATCGGATCCTGAGTAAAAACACGTTTAGCAACCATTATTCCTTGATGCTATAGGTGATAGAGCAAACAGGTGAAGTAGAATTTGCAAGAGTATTAGTGAGTAAAAAACTTGTCCATCATACATACAGAGATTTTATGTAGCATGGGTTATGTTAGTTGTGAAAGATATGAATGAAAGCATTGAAAACGATGTGACATTTATGCGTGGAAAGTGTCGTGTCTATAAAAATCCTTTGAATACGATGTGATATTAACATGTCAAAAGTTGGCCGTCGGATTATCCTAAAAGCGATTGAAAATTGGTTTTCGAGTTGTGTTAAAAGTGGCGTGATGGTCACACGCTGAAAGTTGGCTGACATCACTAAGCGTTGATTGTGACTTGGTAATCATGTGCATAGTAAGAAGTGAAGGCACCAAAAGTTAGTTGTTGTATGCTATCGGCAGTTATGCATGAACAATAAAGAGTGAAAGTGATGTGGTTTTAATGCATAGTAAGTGATGTACGTATGTAGAGTCAAAACAATTAATACAAAATAATATAAATAGTAAGTATAAATGGTACAGTATGCTATTGGCCTAGGGCCTACCCTCTACCCCTCTTCGTCCTCCTGCGCTAAGCTCACACATGACCCTGAGAGTAGATGAGGCGGTCGACTGAGACACCAAGGCTAGCATGGACCTACTGCACAAGAATCAAAGCATACGGCTTCTATGTGTGAAGTAGCGGAGCTCATGCAAGTTCAGAGGAGCGGAGCACGTCTTGATCTATCGTGAGTTCATCGTGGTCAAAGGAGTCATGTGTTCATCCAAAGGAGCCTGTCCAGATCCGCTCGTGACTATAGAGATCTACGGTGGTATAGCCTAGAACGCTATGAGAAAAATAGTTGAGTAATGTAAACTGGAATATCATGGGCCGAATGTAAATATGTATCATACGGCAAACCTCAAAACCCTTGTGTGGACGTTACTGCTCCTTGTGTCAATGTCTTCGCTCCCTATGTCGACGTCCCCACTACGGAGGAAGCAAGGTACGGCATTGCAAAAGATGTTAAAAGTATAATTTATTAACAATAACATCGCATAATATATTTGAGAGATGGATAGTTAAAGTTATCTTTGGGCTGTGTTCTTACAGGGCGGACTCCTGCTGCTACCGCTGCTATGGGAGAAACCACATTGGTGGCACGATAGGTAAGAGCACGAAGGATAATGCACATCATGTTGTGCATCTTACCGAAGGTAATCCTATGCTCGTTCTCCGTTAGTACAACCCCGATCTTTAGCTGTTGACACACAGCGTCAAGCTCATTGTTAACTTGCTGCACAGCATCAACTTATTTGATATGACATATCATGCATAAAAGATGTAACACTTTTAACTGAGATACGAATGATTGATTCACTCACAGTGCGGAAGAAGTCCTAGTCACGATGTCTAGGGTACGCATCTCGCACACCAGTTACGTGTGGTTGCGTTGCGTCGGTAGTGAATATCATGCGCATGTAGGTACGAGGCTGTTACCTAGGTATGCTACGTACGACACATCTATAGGCGCTGCTTCTCAATGACTTTCTTAGTCGTCAGCAACCAGTCGTCAACATACTTTTGGAGACATGGAACCCTTAAAGTGCCAGTTACTTGTCCTTACCAATTATATTTAGTTACAACAACAGTGTTAGAATATATACAAAGTATAAAATCATACATTCGATTTTGTATCAATACGTACCGATGAACGTCAACTAGCACAATAGGAACGATTGGTATAAGGTATAATTGACGTAGATCGGACTGTTACAACAGACGTTGCTGCTAGTGTGGTTCGACAAAGATGTCAAACACCATAGGTTGAGTTGTCAACCAGTAGGCCTGGTCACGTGTGCACAAAGTCGAAAGTCCAAGTGGTGCACGAGCCTATAGGGTTGTATGACTTCGAGATGACATCATTCGACTACAGCCGATCGATCTATAACACAAAGTATGAGTAGGACCTCTTGACCTACAAGTGCGCCCATCGTCGCTATAGAGCACGATAGAACGTTCCTGTTAGGAACACTGAACAAACACATTACATACCCGATGATGACACCACATTGTCCCCATCATATGAAAGTCCTCGAGCGGTCTTTGTGTGTATATGTCATTGTCATAGGTGATGTGATCCATCACTGGTCAGCCGATCATGAACCGCTTGGCCACCTAAAGCTACGGAAGCAGTGGACATCCAGCGATCAACGAACCTAGTTTGATCTTCGTGCACACGTCATGAAGACCCCGATACATTGTTACGAGGACAGCAGATCTTTAACTCCACTGACGTACTCTCCCTTCCTTAGCATCGGCGATCGCCTGAGTGTAGTGGATAAGCCTCATGTCCATAGCGTAGTTAACCATGCTGGTGAACATCACCTAGCCAAAGAGCCACAATAGGTATGTCTCAAAACTTCATTGCACTGAGTAGTCGTCGGCCTTAGGACAAAGCTAATCGAGTTGTACATGGAGAAGGTTATTTCTACAAGTAATTAATTAGACCTAAATACACATATAACATCATAGCAACTGTTTTACTTACAGTGAACTTAAATAGCCATGCTTGGGTCTGGCTGCCCGTGGTGTTGCAAGGTAGTACGATCGGAGCTGCAAGACCAGATAAGTGCTGAACGTAAGCGAAACACTCATTGATTGTCGTCGTGCCATCCCTAAAGTCTCTCAACCGGACCTACTGCGTCCCTCATGATGAGAAGACCTAGAAGATACGAGATGTCCTAAATCATAAGGGTCGTATACCCATATGACAGGTGGAAAGTGTATGTCTTCGGTATCTAGCAGTCCAAAAGTGCTACGAGAAAAGATCGATCTACGAACCACCGCTTCACCGGATCATTCTTGTGTGCTACAACCTTGACTAGCCTGCACAAGGACAAGAGGCCAACCTCACGTAACTTGAAAAAAAGGCAACATATGTATTATCGGCTATGAATCATATTTAAAGTTATGACAAGCAACAAGGATATTTCTTATCTGGCATGAAAGCGAGGGTTCACAGGTAGTAGGTGTCATGAAGGGTGTGGACAGAGGGTATTCAGCATGGCGTTCTTGACCACTGAGAGATACAAGTGGTATTACCAATCAAGGCCATGGTCAAATAGCTTTAGTGTCTCGTACACCATACGTACATTGAAAAACAAGTTAGCATAATTATCAAAAATAAATAACATAATATACAATTAATAGAACTGATAAGAAATTTTTATCAGACAAAACAAATAACAGTTATCATTATTATAAAGCTAAAAGTAAACAACATTATGATATATATAGTTCATACAACATAGAAGAAAATGATCATAACTCTCTAAATTACAACAAGTTAGACATCTATGCTTAAAATAATACATAGACTTACATTACAAGACTGAACCACTAGTTGCACGAGAACGTCTAGGACAGGTTGGTCTTGAATTGATGCCTTCCCCTGTGAGGCGTCTTTCATCGAACCCTGCTCCTGATGCAGGAGCTTTCGCTTCACTCGGAATCTCCGCATCTCCTTGTAAGTATTCCACTCCTAATTGCACTTGCTATAACGTTTGAACCTTTCACCTACTTCGAACTCATCATGTCATTGCGAATCCATCTAATCTTGCGACGACCTGCCCTGTCCGTCATTTTTGTTATATCCAGAATGTAAAAAACCTAAGGTTGTTGAGCTATAAAAGACCCTATGATACCAAAACCAAATGCATCGCCACTATAGGTATGCAAGATAGTTTTCTTCCTAAAATAAGTCGACACAAAAAAAGGGTCAAATATTCTACACTTTGAGCTCGTGGCAATAATATGAGAACATGGCTTATAGTACAACCTTGGCTTTTGTCATGAGCACAAACAAGTCATGTCATCCTTTAGGACACACTTCTGCACAACTCCCTTTTGGTAGATTCTACGCTTGGCATTATCAGCACATAAGATTTTAAATCTGTGCTACCATATATTTTGAGGTATAACTCAATGTTGTTGAGCCTTTTTACATTTTTTATCCAAATACATCATCATTACTATTCTAAAGAAAATACTATTATCTAACATAGAGAGTCTAGCTACTTTGTACTGATCCTAAAATACTTACATATACCATACATAATAAACTTAACAATGGCAACAAGCGGTAGCTCTCTTACACTAAGTATCACCCAGTTGTAAATCTCAATCAAATTGGTGGTTATTAGGCCAAATATAGCATCACCATCATCATACAATAAGGCATTTTTTGCTCATTCTCAATACAATGCGAAAACTTTCTAACATGGGATGCCGACATCCTTCTCACAATATGATCATCACTGAAGAGTGGTTTTAGAGCTTTGGGAGCCTCATCACATATAGGTATTGGCTTTCTTGACTGCTCATTTGTTTGTTTCGTTGTCAGCTTGTCCAACCTCCTCCAAACCTTATTGAATTTTTTCTATTAATTATGGGCACGGAGCCTCTTGAAAAAATACATAAGGTGTCTATTCTTAAACTACCTGTAGAAATTAGCACCCATATAACACATGCGTCATCTGCTATAAACATTTGGCCACTCTTGTGCATACCCCTTCTCCACATTACCATATCTCAAAGACTCAATAGCCCGCAAAATGCCAGCATGACGGTTATGTATAAAGTATACATCTGGTCTCATACATACAACTACGTCCTTCACTCACTTCAGAAATCAATACCAGCTTTCAGTATTCTCACTCTCAACGAAAGAGAAAGCTACAAGTAATACCTGATTATTCCCATTAACTCCAATTTCTATCAATATCTGCATCTGTACTCTTCGGTCAAGAATATCCTGTCGATACAGAGTATGGGACAATAATGCACAAATACATTAATGCACGCACTTAATGCAAATAAAACCCATTGAAGCACACTATGCTAAGGATGGTCAAATGATAGGAGTGATTTGAGGTCATAGTAGCTCCCTGGAAAGTTAGAAGTCAAAGCAAATTATCATATAGAGCTTTAAATGTGCCAAACATTATCTTCACAATATTTTGTTTCACCTTCCATGCCTTCGCATAGTTGATTGTATACTTGAATTTATCCTCAATGTACCTTATAATTAACATTCGTTTGTACCCTAGGTTATGCACAACATCATAATATATTATGTCATATTTTTGTGTTATTTCTTGACTCCATATAAATAACAATTATGCTCAATGACAATTAACACATTCTAGTAATCCTTCCATTTGCCCTTGAATTCATGCATCCTCCATGGACACCCATAACTTGAGTTCACACATTTTATTTCGTGCACTGACTTGCTTGACTTCCTTACCTAGAAGTGATACCACCTAGTACATAACTACCTCCGTTAACTCCTCTTTATATGCATATTTAGCCCCCTAAATGACCTCATTCTCCTTGGACTCCCATGTCATGTAATGTCCATTAGAGATAACAAGTCCAGAGAAGTTCTCGTTAGATCATTGTGATGGATATACTTTACCATCCTTCTCGTCTAACGATTCATTATCCTCTGCAGGATCGTTGTTAGAATCTTTCCTATCCATTATCTTAACGATGATGTTGTTTCTCTCTCCCTCATCTGCTAATCCTCTTAGCTCCCTATCTTCTCGTCCTCCTCATTCTCCTTCTTCTTTTTCTTCTTGTTACTCTGACTCATTTCTCTTCATTGTTTCAGCATCATATTCCGTCATACTTAGACCCTCTTTATCTTGCACGACCATTGAAACAATGATGTTTCTCTTGTACACTGACACAATAATGCTAGTTGGTCAACCTCATTCTAATGCATTCTCCACGTACTATCTCCAAGTGGAGTGGAATCTATTGGTATTAATTTTCAAAAAAAACCTTTAGTTATCCAGCTTACTATGATATACTCGGTTATTACATTAACCTAGGAGTTGATTCGAAAGTCTTGCATTAACTAGTTGTACACTACTAGAAAACTTCTCTCAACTATCCTTTTAATACCCTTAAATATTAAGCCAAGTTCTAACATATCTACACTATATGAATCATACCTAACATTTTCTCAACTGTGATATAACCAAAATACCACTTTGACATATCTATTTACGGAAAAATGGCGTTGAACTAAGCAAGAAATTAATCGTTATATCTAATACCGTGCATTTGATATTTATCAACACTGATATGTCTTCAACCATTAAGAACGAAACTATCTACGGATATAGGAATGAAACTATCGAACCACGGATCTATGAACGAAACTATTTACAGTTATAAAACAATATTACATATACTATTTTATTTTATCAATAAAAATAAATATTATAAATGGTATAATTTTTTTACCTTCATACAAATCCATAAGTTAGTAAGGCTTTGGCACTTCCATTCGCCTACTCTCAACCCTCTTTTCTCTTTTTTTCTTTTTTTTTAAAAGAGACTTTTATGTAGCTGGGAGGCACTTTACAATCATTCGCCTAAAAACACTCTTATAGAGGGAGTCAGGAGGGTCATCTATAAAATTACTAGACTCCCCTTACTCCCATAGACGGACCTAATAATTTTGCATGTGTCCCTTAAAAAGAAAAAAAATGCCATGGTAAGGAGGTCACTTGTAAAAACGATATACATCTCTCCTATCTCGTGCGCCCTGTGATGTGTTTTCAGACGGTCCCTGCTGTAAGAAAAAACATTATTGGTTAGGACAGTAAGAGAGCCGCTCGTAAATTTTTTAGCCCCTTTCGCTCTACCGTTAACATGTGTCAACAGGTATTTATCATGTTGAATTTCACGTCTTCTGGTGGGAGATTTTTTTAAAAAATATATATTCTTAGAGGACGTTAGGAATCTGTATATTTTTCAAACATAAATATATTTTTTAATAAAAAATATAAATAAAAAATTCTCAAATTTGCGATCTGGGTTAAGAATGCTTAACAGCCCAGGTCCGGCCATGGAAGTTGAAATTGGGCCGTCCTTATCTTTGTACTATGGCAATGTAGTGTTGACATTTGTTGAAAATTTGATTACGCCTAGTTTAGATTTTGAGGCTATTTAACAAATATCAGATATAAATATAATATAATTGTAAAGCAATTATATCGTAATTTATATATAATTAAACTTATATTCTACAGACCGGAGGTCATGGGACTGAATCCCACCCGTGTGCACACTGTGATTTTTTCTTTTCCTACTTACACAAATCTTAAAACAAATCAAACGATTCAAAATTATAAAAATGTTATAAACAAATTATATTATAATAACATGCAATATAATTGAACTATAATTATACTATATTTATATTTGATAAAATTTTTAAAGAAAATTAAACAATGCTATGACTAATATTTTAATAAATGATACTAACACAAGTTACTTCTTGATTAAAATAGGGCTACATCACATATCAGGTTTGAGCCCGTATCTCATTATTTTAATAATGGATGAGATTAAAAACATACAATGAGATATGACTTAATGTATGCTCTTCATAGATGATATAGTGTTAGTTAATAAGAGCCAGGTGAGACTAAATAGAAAGCTAGAGTTGTAACAGCAAACTCTTGAGTTCAAAGGTTTTAGAGTAATCAGAACTAATACTAAATATTTAAATATTTAAGGTGTAATTTTAGTACATTACACATGAATAAGAAGATGTGAGTTTAAGAAGCTAAGTAGTTCCTAATAAAAATATCTTTCAATATCTGATATCAATGTAACAAATGGATAAGTAGCACCAAGCATCTGGTATTTTCTATGATAAGAGTATATCGTAAAAGCTAAAATACAAGTTTTTACATAGTAGTGACTTAGACATGCTATGTTGTATATGGTAGAATATTGTTTTAAAAAAGACGATATGTTAAACAGTTATAGAAATGCGTATTCATGTTTAGAACGATGATATACGTGATCGAGTAGAAGTAGTATTAATTAAAAAAAACTTATTTAACATTGATTAAGATGATTTGGTCATATTCAAAGAAGATGTAGTTAAGATAATAATATAAGTAGAGATAAAATAAGACTTAAATTTACTTAAGTAAATATAATAAAAAAAACTTAAATGATTAAGAGTGTTTAAAAAGTTGTTATTGCCGTATTTAGTAATATTTAGGTTAGATTTTAACTCTAATATATAATATATTGTTGTTATAAAATTTATAGACGATTTTTGGGTTTGTGGCATTTCTGTCCGGTAAATTATCGGGTTGTGTCATTGGGGAAGGTGAAATCCTTCGCGCAAAATTAAATCGCCACGTCATCAAGAATATATGGATCGTTCGATTTTTGCTTAGGGTGATACTGGCTGTCAGATCTTCTAATAGGCTAAATATCTTCTTGTTCCTTACTGAAACCTATATTTATTTATGGTACATCCACGTCTCTGGAAAAGGAAATTCCGTCATTTTTCATTTTGCCCCCTTCCTTCCCATCCTCTCTCCTCGCACGCACCGTGGCCTCCGTCCCCATCCCCGCCGCCACAGCCCACATCGTCGTCCACATCGACGTCTCACTTCTTCCACATTCTCTCCGCCGCCGTTGGCTCCTCTTACTCCTAGCTGCCGCGCTGTCTCCTTCTCCTCCCCATCCCCGCACCGTCTCTGCCTCTTTCACATTCCCACGATGCCGCCTCGTCGTCCGCATCTCCACCGCCACGTCCTCCTCGCTCCCATCCCGCCACCACTACCGCCACCTCCACCTCCCCCCCACACTCGGTGCCCTGATCTGGCCGGCGCCAACACCTCATCGTCTAGATCTAACCGTCAATGGATGAGGCCAAGCCGCTTCATTGGAGGGGGAGGAGAAACAGATAGGGCAATGAGAGACGTGAAGAGAGAGGCGTGGAAGGAGGAGATGGAGACAACGACAGGGACTGGGACGTGTACAAGCTCAAGGCAGCGGAGGTGAGAGCAGACCGTGGCCTCCAGTGTAGCGAAGCAACTGGTAACTCATACATAGCAAATTTGTAATGACAGCCTCCGATGAGCAACGATACTGACGATGGTTGGCTTGAGTGGTAGACCAGCAAGGTTCTGTCCGCGTCCCTCCTTTGTTCTTCGGCGCTGCCCTATTCCTATTGATAGATTTTGGCACAATAATGTGGCAATCAATCTATTTTACAGTGTTGAGGTTAGGTGACAGATTGCTGAAAAGAATATCGTTGCTGAATTCTGATAATTCACAGAAGTAAGTTGACATATGAAATTCCTATATGGATTGATAATTCAGTAATCAGTTAGCTTATGGATTAATGATTTCATCATAGAATCAATCGAATTGTACAAAATTCCATAATAGCAGTAATCAGTTGAAATATTAGTAATATACAATTAGCATAATCTGGAATATAAATAGTAATAAGCTAAACAAACATAATTTGGAGTGGTTCTTGACAAAATTCAACTTTGATTTTTCTGAATACACTTTCTAATAACACTTGTACTCATGGAAATGATCCTGCACAACGGTGCATAGTTTTTGTTTGTCTTAATCCTGCACAACAGTTTTCTTTACAGAGTTTTTCCCTTGACAAAAGAAAATGATCTTCAAATTTGGCCCAATTTTAGTTTACTGACATTCACATCGTAATTAGCTAGTGTGGACATGTGTAAAGGTGGAATTACAGGTGTTCTACTCAAGGAAAACGTCCTGAGTATGACTTGAGAAATTCTAAAGTTATGAGCGATTGCTTTATTACACTGTTCATGGTGATCACCTTCTTGAGTTAATCATCATGAGTTTGCTATATATTTTTCCACATTCTCTGTACTTCTCCAAGGTTTCAGTATGATGAATCTATACATGAATGCAAGGGGTTTCAGATTCAAAGCAGATATTAAATCCTTGCAGAGAGATGCATGATCTTTTGCCATTATCAGACAAATATATAAAGAATATAGTGTTTTCTGAAGAGGCATTTGTGTCTATGTACCTCTCTAACTCCCCCATCCTTTTCTTTTCTGTTGCGTGTACCTTATCACTTTGATGGGCCTATTTAATGGGTTGTTCCGTAATCATTCGAATGCACCTCATCTTAATAAAAACTAACAATAAACTCAAGAAGCATGCTTTAGATGGACTGAACTTGTAAACCAGAATGTACTATATATCTAATTCACCTATAAAAGGAGAGGATATATTATACATATGTTGTTGTTATGCAATTTAATAGAACTGTTCTCTTTTCTATACACTCTTAGTTCATCACGATAGGATGTGGCTTTGTGTTCAATCATTTGCTAATTTGTGGCAATCCTGGTATAATGCTATCGATTTATACAAGAATAAGCAGTTCTGTTGCTCAGAAGATTCTTTCTTTTGAGGATCGTACTGTTTTAAAATCCTTCAATCACCTCCTCCATCGAAATAAGAAAGTTGATTTCATTGAACAATTCAATGAAAAGCTTCTGATCAAGAAGGAGGAGAATCCTCAAATACTTGGTGTAATTTTTTTCCCTGTGTCACAAGTTGATTTCATTGTTGTTTGGGTTTTTAATTCTCACTATTGCAGGTACAGTACTTCACTTTCAATTAATAAAAGTTGGAGGAGTACTGAGTTCATAACTCCATCGGCCTTTATTATTCCATATGAGCTGCAACCCGGTGGACCAAGACAATTTGATCAAGCTTTTCAAAGTTATTAGATAGTACTGTAAGAATCCTTTGTTACCAAAAGATACCGAACTGTTTGTTTGATCTGTATGTTGTGAAAGACGTGTTTAATCGCACAAGTTGATGCTCTAAAAAAAGCGCACAAGTTGATGCACTGTTTTGTTTACACCTCTTAATTCTCTTCTACTGCAGCAATTGCAAAGGATTGTGGAGGACCAGATACTATCCGCCGGAGTATGTGAACTTTGGGCACCAAAAGCAAGAGGTTGATTTTGAGCATAGTATTGGAACCTTTATTGAAAACATAGGTTCATTAAGATCTACACTTCTAACAAATTGTTATCAAATCCTATAATTTTGTTTAAAAAAATCAAATTTAAAGTAAAATCTCATTGTTACTGCTTATATAGACGTGACTTTTATATATGTGTGACTCCCCGCATATAATTGGAGAAAAAGAAAAGAGAGAAAAAAAAACAAAGAAGAGCAATATAGTTAACAACCCAAGCAGCAGCAGCCGTGATCGGAGCAGCAGCAGGCAGCGCGCTACAGTACCGTACGGTATACTGTAGCATCGAAAGTTTAGTCTCGCCTCGATAGTTTGTCCGCAGATAAGAAGCATCTTGTAAGGATGAGTGCCTTGTTAACTCTGTGTTAACCCTTTTCCGTGAGTAGAGGAAGAAAATATAAGAAAGTTAAAAGTTAAAAGAGTAGTGTCATTTAATTAAATAGTTTGAGTATTGAATCATTTTTGGACGGTGGACGTTACAATGTTTCTCCCAACAGGTTATGTTATAGCTACATTTCCTATAAAGTATATTTTATAAATATTTATTTATTTATATTGTTAATTGTTACTATAAATTTAAGCTAGCTATAACAAAGAGGGATTCAAAGTAGCGTGTATGCGTGACAGATAGGATGGTAGAGTCGCACGAATGCGTGACTTCATGTTTGACATTGAAAAATCCACGTTATCTTGACACTGATATACGGAGCCATATGTTGATTAGACAATGAATGAATGGTTAACAAAGATCTATGCGAAATCCCAGTGGTATAGGCAAGGGCGGATCTACTATAGTAAGGCCGTGACCAGTTAAGCCCGATGGCTTTTGACAAAACCTATAGCTAAATGGATTATACGTAGAAGATAACATCACGGTGTAAGCATGATCGGCGTATTATGACACCTGCATCTTAAATTTTTATATTTGCCTTGGGCATATGAGAAATTTATCTGTGTTGTTTACATCTAACATGAATCTTTTTAGATGTTATACACAGACAAATGGAGCTGCACTAGCTAGGTCTAGCTCTTCTTTTTAGACACCCAATTGCAAATCATGTCCTTTTGCAGTTTCCTCCACCTTTTTCAACATTTCATCTGACATATTAATCCCGTTTCCCGTGAAAGGATGGTAACAACATTAGGGTACCATTTAATAAAGGTATTTTTAAAAAATATAAAAAGGCTGTATATAGTTGACAAATCGGATTCGATCTTAAAAGTTCTTGAAGAACATCGACGAGAGGTGTCAGTGAAAAGGAGGGATGGAAAAAAAACAATCTCGATCAAGCAACCGATTGAGAATCCTATAAAAAAGTGGAACTGCAGTAGCCTCCAGTGGAGGATGACGCGACGATCACCTTGATCGCCAGTGGAAGCATGCATGCAGGCCGCTAAACTCCAAACAATTAGAGACTGACCATAGCAAGATAGCATGTTAACTTCAGACAACTTGGAGGAGCAGCTGGGCCTGACAACGATAACCCAAAGCCATAGACGTCGAGATCGTCAAGTACCAGAGACGTGCGAGCAAGCCAAGTACGAGGAACGCGACTGGGATTTCTTCAGATTCAGAGAACTCAACTGGAAGCGAAGTGTTGGATTTCTTCTTCTTTTCACCATATTCCTTTTCTCTTAATTTTGGCGAATGAGATTCTTTAATTAATTAATTCCAGGAATATATTCCAACTAGCTTGGAGAGGAGACTGAGATCATTTAATTCCATGTAGATAATACGGAGTACTAACATGTAATACACTGGTGACTGGTGTGATTGCCTTCCTGGCCTGGATCGGTAGCTAGGGAAAAGATCGATCACTTCTTTCCTGTTATGCAATCCTGGCTCGACAGATGGCATGTTTACCTGGTCGTCGTGATCCGTTTGTTTGCTTAGAGACAATCACAGCGAGGTCCTCATGGTCGATGCTAGTTTCTGATTCCGATCGATTTCAGAGTTGCATTACTTATATTCTAAAGTTTTTTTTGGGGGGGGGGGAGGGGGGTGGGGAAGCGTATACAGTCAAATTTTTACATGTAAACTGAGTGATCTTCCACTAAAATACCTAGTTGTACCAATCAATAGGAAAAGAATACTTAATTCTGATTGGGAACCAGTGGAAAACAAAATGGAAGGGAAATTAAGCTGCTGGCAAGGGAAGCTATTGGGTATTGGAGGGAGACTCACACCAATAAACTCAAGCCTTAGTAGGGTCCCTTTATATATAATATCCTTCTTTATATATAATATCCTTCTATGAACTTCCTTGGGAGTCAAGAAAAGAATGGTTTTTTTTTCAAAAAAAGACTACTTTGGCAAGAAGACCAGGGTATAGGAAAATACCACTTGGTAAATTGGAAGTTAGTCTGTACCCCAAAAGATAAAGGTGGTCTTGGCATCTTGGACTTGGGAGTGATGGACATTGCCCTGAGAGGGAAATGGCTGTGGAAATTGGAGAATGAGCAAGTACTATGGCAGGACTTGATTAGGGCAAAACACCTATCAAAACACATTCTGACACCAAGGAAAATCAAGAAGGGTGATTCACATTTTTGGCAAGGGCTGATGGCAATTAAATCTTTGTTTTACAAATTTTGTGACAAGAAGGTTGCTAATGGGGAGAACACTTTATTTTGGGAAGATATTTTTTTGGGGGGGAGAGGGGGCATTGGCTGAAAGGTTAACTTTCTTGTTCTTTCTATATAATATTACCCTTTCCAGAAATGTCAAGAGGCTAAAGTAATAAGAGAGGGCCTGGAATGGTTGAAGTTTAGAAGAGCAATCAAGGATGAGAAAAACATAGCTTGGGATGAACTACAAAAAAATGTGTCAGCCAATTGAGCTGACTGAGGAACCAGATATATTGATCTGGAAACTCACCAAAGATAGATCCTTCTCAGTCAAATCTTTCTATATGGCTTTAATGGTGCAGGGATCTGGTTTCCAATTCAATGGAATATAGAAATTCAAAATACCTCCCAGAATCAAGGTCATTGTCTGGTTACTTCTGAAAAATAGTATCCTAACCAATGATAACTTGTTGAAAAGGGGATGGAAGGGAAAAGAAAAGAAATGCCAATTTTATTCATCTGATGAAACAATTGAGCATTTAATTTTGGAATGCCCTTTGTCTAGATTCATCTAGAATGTTTTTCTCTGTACCTTTTGTATGTTTTGGGGAATTTGGGGATTGAACACTGTATTGACCAGCCCAAAAGAAGAATATATTTTGTACAAGAGGATAGAAAATTACCAAAACACCCTTGATATCTATACTCTTAACATTTCCATTCAAATGCAATGTGTATGAACTAAATGCTAGGTTAACGATATATTAGGATAAATTCAAAGACCATTGCTTGGTGATATCGTCAAAGCATGTAATTCTTGAAAAAAAGAAGAAACGAAATCCATCGCCTCATCAATGAAGTGAACCTCTGCATCTTCATAAATTGTTCTTTGGTCCTTGCTACAAGAAGCCATCAAAAACTGTTATTTGGCTCTTCATCGATTTGGAGATGGTGATGTTGATGAAGGCCATTCATACATTGTTTTTTGGACTTTCACAGATTTGGAGGTGTTAATGATTTAGCTCTGACGTGGAGCTAATGACAATGAAAACCAGCTCCGATGGAGAGTAGGTTAAGATAGTGATAAACCCAACTCCAATCTCCGATGAGGAGTTAGTTATGACATAGGATACTAGCAAAATGCACTAGAATATAGCTGTTGCAAGCAAGCACAATAGATGGCGTGAAACGAGCAAGTAGTGTATGATGGAATTTAAGGCATATGGCCTAATTAATTAAATAAATAAAATTTAAAAATCTTAAAGGTATATGTAGTAAATGTGGGAGTAAAATACTTCAATCCTACCTTACTAGTTAATGAAGAAATAGCTCAACTTATAAGGTTAGCTCTTCTTTTCCCTCTTGAGCAAGTGAGAGGAAGAAAAAAAGAACCCACACGCGCGCTGGCTCGCCTCGCCTGGCCGGTCCAGTTCGGGGCGCAATGTGAGCCACAACTACGTTGCCTTTTACAGTTTTATTTTGCCGTTTTAAAGTTATAACTGAGTTGATTTCTATATGTTGGTCGTGTCGGTTTTGGGCTCCACCCTAATCATGCGCCTCTAGACTATATATACCAACCCCATCACCCTCTCTCAATATAAGATCGATCTGCTCTTAGGCCTAGGTTTTCTAGCGTCGTAGCACCTCTAGTCTTTATCATCTCGTTCATCAGTGTGCACTAGCACCTAGGAGAGCAGGTCTTCAAAGCTGTCGCTCTTAGAAATCCTGCACCAAGATAGGGTGAATAAGTTTTTTTGGGAAATATCCGGCGCGACTGCTCACTGTTTCCACTAATCGTCTTCTTCCTTCGAATGTGTCTTCCTTCGCCACCGAAGAGGATGGTCTCCTGAAGCTATACAGTTTCATTAACAACAGTTCCTTTGGTGTCAATAATAATAAGCCACATAACGATCCACGATAAACAACAATGTGATAGATAGTGACGATAATAATATAATAGGCTCGGACTTTAATTTTGATTCTAAACAACTATGTTACATATTTTGGTTGTTGTTGGATCTTATATTTATTTTTTTATAATCATATTAGTATATTAATCTATTAGATTATGATAGGTTATTTTAGATTAGATTAAAGCTTAAAGTGTTAATTATTTTAGCAGTGGCTTTATGGGAAGCCCCTAATTTTGTACTGAGCTTATATAAGCACGTAGCAGCAGCTGGAGTACAGGGCAACAAGCACCTCAGCTTCAGCTCGATGACAAAGACCGCATCCCAGAAGGCCCAGGCTGCTGTGCAGCGAGCGGTAGTGAAACAAGCTCGTAGACGATGGGGACTCACCAGAGACGAAGATTGTGGCCAGCTGCGACCAGCTAACGAGGATGGCTGGGCGAGGACTGTAGAATGTGTACAAGACCTCTAGCGTATATAAAGGGGATCGGGTCTATATATACACAGCCTAGGTCAGTGGTCTGTCTAACACCCCCACAATCACAGCGGGAGGGGAACAGACACAGAGACTGGACCGAAAACTGGTGAACAAAGGCGTAGGCATGCCTTTGATCATTATATCGGCAAACTGATGTGCCGATGATACATGGAGCACCCGAACCTGTCCCAATGCGACCTTGTCACGGATAAAATGGATATCGATCTCGATGTGCTTAGTGCGTCGGTGATGGACCGGGTTGGCGGTCATATAGACGGTACTGACATTGTCATAGTAGATGACGGTTGCGGTGGAGAGGGGTGCACGGAGCTCCTGGAGAAGCTGGCGAAGCCAGCAGCACTCGACGACGGCGTAGGCGACAGCGCGGTACTCGGCTTCGGCGCTGGACCGGGACACTATAGTCTGGCATTTTGAGGACCAGGATACGAGAGTGTCACTGAGGTAAACACAGTAGCCAGACGTAAAGTGGCGAGAGTCGGGGCAGCCTGCTCAGTTCGCGTCGGAGTACGCGGTGAGGGAGTCGATGGGGCTGGAGCTGAGATACAGCCCGCTGGAGAGGGTGTCTTTCATATAGCGTAGGATGCGCCTGAGCAGCGCGAGGTGAGGTTCGCGCGGAGCGTATATGAAGAGGCACACTTGCTGGACAGCGTACGTGAGGTCGGGTCGGGTGAGTGTGAGGTATTGGAGAGCCTTGGTAAGACTCCAATAGTGAGAGGGATCGGTAACGAGGGCGCCATCGGCAGCAGAGAGTTTGGCTCGAGTGTAGACCGGGGTGGCCGTGGGGTGACAGTCGGCCATACCCGCACGCTGGAGGAGGTCGATTGCGTACTGGCGTTGGGAAAGATAGAGCCCGTGGGTGGAACGGGTTACGGAGATGCCAAGAAAATGGTGGAGAGGACCAAGATCGGTCATGGTGAACTTAGAGTGGAGTCAGGCCATGATCTGATCGAGGAGAGATGTCGAAGACGCTGTGAGAACAATGTCATTGATATAGAGAAGTAGATAGGCAGTGGCGGAGCCGATATGGAAAGCGAATAGGGAACTATCGGACACAGAGGCCACGAAGCTGATGTACCGAAGATAGGCAGCAAAGCGCTGGTACCAGGCACGAGGGGCTTGTTTGAGGCCGTAGATAGAGCGTTGAAGGAGACAGACGTCATCGGGACGAGAAGGGTCGACGAAACCTGGGAGCTACTGGCAGTAGACTGTTTCCGTCAGGTGGCCTTGAAGAAAGGCGTTCTTCACGTCTAGTTGATGGATCGGCCAGGAGCGAGAGGCAGCCAAGGTGAGGACAACTCGGATGGTGGCGGGTTTGACAACGGGACTGAAGATCTTGTCGTAGTCGACACCGGGTCGTTGGGAGAAACCCCAGACTACCCAGCGAGCCTTGTGACGGGCAAGAGAGCCATCGGTATAGAATTTGTGTTTAAAAATCCACTTACCGGTCAAAATGTTGGCGCCGGGAGGTCGGGGAACGAGGAGCCAGGTCTCGTTGTCCATTAGGGCCTTGTACTCATCGGCCATGGCCGTGCGCCACTGAGGGTCGGTCAGGGCTGAGCGAGAAGTCGCCGGGATGGGCGAGATAGAGCTGTGGACAACGGAGAGACCGTAGCGCTGAGTGGGGCGGAGAGACCCGGTCTGGGAGCGAGTGACCATGTGAGAGGTGGAGGAAACTGGAGCCGATGGGGATGCGGGAGTAATGGGAAGAACTGGTCGGGTGGGGGCGTCATCAGCTCCGAGTCGGCGACTGTAGACAAGAGGAAAATGAGGAATTAGATCGGCCTGAGCCGATGAGGTCGGGTGGGCTGAGTATTCCGATCAGTCTGATAGAGATGGATCAGCCGATGGAAACTGAGGTGTCGATGGAAGTGGGGTGTCCGATGGAGAGGGAACGGTATCGGCTGAAGGATAAATAGGATCGATATCGGCCGATGGAGGTGGGTCCGATGGGGGTCCGATGGTGGGGACATCGGACCGAGTAGTGGTGGGATATGTGATGGGTAAATCCTCAGCAGCGGTCGATGAGAGGGCCGATGGAGAGGACAGTGGAGGAGACCTGGTCGGCACGGTGTTGGTGAGGAGGAAGTCGAGATCACTAGAGGAGGATCTCGGATGAAGTAGACTAAAGGAAAAACATGTCTCGTCAAAAATGACGTGACGAGAGACGAGGACCCAGCGGATGGAAAGGTCGAGGCATCGGTATCCCTTGTGAGAGGTGGGATAGCTGAGGAGAATACATGCGGTGGAGCGGGGAGCGAGTTTGTGGGAAGCTGTGGCGGTGAGATTTGGGTAGCAGAGGCACCCGAAAACGTGAAGGTGGGAGTAGTCGGGCGCTGTACGGTAGAGAAGGGCATAGGAAACGTTATTTTGAATGGAGGAGTATAGGCGTCGATTGAGAAGGTACGTTGCAGTAGCCAGAGCTTCGGCCCAATAAGTGACGGGTAAGTGGGCGTGAAATAGCATTATGCAACTGATGTTGTTGAGGGTGCGAAGGATGCGCTTGGCTTTGCCGTTCTGAGGAGAGGTGTAGGGGCAGGAGAGCCGGAGATGGATATCCTGCGAGGTGAGGAGGTTTGTAACGGTATGGTTGACGAATTCCGTACCGTTATCGGCTTGTAAAGCCTTGATGGGGAGGTTGAACTGAGTAGATCCGCTCAATGGCCACCCAGAGATCCTGGGCGGTGGGGTCAGTATCGTCCATGGCGAGGTCGAGAACAGAGTCGTCGACTGAGCCGAGCAGCCAACTGCGCATGCAGCACTCGGCGATGTCCCACTGAGGATCATCGGGGCGAGGTTTAGCGGAGCCATCAATATGGGACCGGAGGCAGAATTTTTCACAGAGGGATTTGAAGAAGAAAACCCACTTGAAATAATTGGTGTTAAGGTCAAGGAAGATAGGAATGTGAGATTTCACGTTCACAGCAGCGTAAGAAGGGGAGAAGATCGGCGAGGTGTGGTCTGAGACACCGAGGGCCGGAGCAGACTCAGTGACTAGGAGAGTGACAGAGCTAAAAGTGGACTCGGTGGCCATGACGGGAGAACGGGAGCAAAGAGCCGATGGGAGGGAGAAGCCAATGAGAGGACGGATCGGCCGATCAATAATGTGAGAAGCCGATAGGAAGTGGGCCGGCCAGCCGATGAGGAGTGGTTGGCCGATGGGGAATAGGCAGCGGAGTAGGTGAGGAAAAGGTGGTGACAGAGTGGGTGGGTCAGAGAGTAGTTGGGTCACGGACGTGCGAAGATTCACGTCCGTGAAGAGAAGATTTACGTCCGTGGACTCGTGGAGGCCAAGGAGTGGGGCGGACGCGAAAAAGGTAGGGAGTGGCCGGACGCGAAGAGAATATGTTCACATCCAGGAGGCAGGGATTCGTGTCCGTGGACACATGGACACGTTGGACTGGCTCGGACATGAGGGGAGAAGGTTCGCGTCCGAGAGCCGTTGAGCGTGGCGAAAAAGGCGAGAACCGAGGGAGGGTTCTAGCCGATGGAGGGCTGGACAAGTCCAACCGATGGGAGGGCAGACGAGTTCAGCCGATGGAGACGACGAGCGTGGAGGTGCACCGGCGTCAGGAAAGGAGAGATGCACGAAGCAAGAAGAAGAGTGGAGACGGGTGCGAGGCGAGACGAGGAGGCGGATCGAGACCGTCGCCTGGTCGCGCGGAGGTGGGATAGAGAAAAGAAGGTGACTGCGGAAGAGACGGGGAGAAGAAAAAACGGAGGCGAGAGAGCTAGAAGAGTACCGGGAAGAGGGTCGGCGATGAGAAGAAGACGTCGACGACGAGGAGGAAAGGGTCGGCTCGCCGGAGGGAGAAGCTAGCGCACCGGGGATTTTTAGACTCGCTCTAATACCATGTAGAATGTGTACAGTGACTAAGACTCCGAGCGTATACAAAAAGGGTCGAGTCTACAGCCTAGACCAGTAGTCTGTCTTGCAGCCGGAGGTGACTGACGCTGAGGCCGCGACCATGCCGGTAGGCGGATCCGCAGAAACAGGGCCGGCGAAGACGACGTGGCGGCTCAGATCCAGGCAGGGGCTGATGGTTGCTGCGGTGGTGGTCACCCCGGCTACGCCCGAACTGGCAAAAGGAAAGCTTGGGGATGGCCTGTTGCTTGAAGATGAAGTGGAAGAGGGCTGCTGCTGATGATGACGAGAGGCCAACAAAAATGCTGCCGCTGCTGCTTGACAACGACGCGAGATGGACGACGATGAACGAAGGCAGGCATGCGGCAGCCGCGACGGACTGTCGACGTCTGCGACGGACGACGGACTTAGACGACGAGGACGACCGACGATGCGAGCCGCCGGTGGCTCGCCGGAGAGCTGACCTGGAGCTACGGATTGGAGTGAGGCTATATATTGTATGGGTGTGTTGTTTGATATGGTTACCAACCAAAAACTCTTTCTTTTTTTACTATGTTTTGTATTTTAAAAAATCTATAAAAAATATTTAAAAATTATATTAATCTATTTAAAAGTTTTTTAACTAGTAATTAATTAATTATACGTTAATTCACCAATCCGTTTTATGTGCAACAGTGTTCAGAAGCAAATATGATAACCAACCATCCTAGGTTGGGGGGAATTTGAGGATTGAATACTGTATTGACCAGCCCAAAAAGGAATATATTTTGTACAAGAGGAATGAGAAATTACTAAAACAGCCTTGACATCTATACTCTTTGAACACCTTTAACTATCAAAATGAAAAACATGCACCATGCCTTAGGAGGATGGCTGAGTAGTTTTAGCAAGAAAGAAAAAAAACTAGTATTTGTTGGAATTGTGGCAGTAATCTGGGCTATATAGAAAGCCAGAAATGCTGGCTGTTCTAAAAATAAGCTACCCCATGATCCTTCTGATCTAAGACATGATGCATGCTCTTGGATCAATGCTTGGTCCGTTTTGCAGACAACTGAGGAAGATCGAATAAGGTTGCAGTGGGGAGTCATGCTCCTCAAGAAGGTGGCCGCTGAAGAGTTCAGATCAAAGTATGGATGGAGGCCCATCACCAAAAGACTGGAAGGATAACTGAAGATGAAGACTTTTTCTGGCACATGGCTCTGGAAAATGAAAAAGGCGAAAAAACGTTGAAATGTTTAGTTTGTAGTTTTCTGTTTGCAGTAATGTTGGTTGCCTACGTCTCAACCAAGCGGGATGGCGCCGGCGGGGGAAGAGAGTAGTCAGTTCATGTGCTGCAATCTCCTGTTTTTATGTTCTTAGTCTTTGGTTGTAAGGACTGGTAACACAATGTTATCATTTCAGTAATGAAATGGGAGAGCTATGTCTCTCTTTCTAAAAAAAAGAAAACCTTCTATTCTAAAGGAGAGAACACAATGTTTACTACACAAAAGCCGTCCCTGCCGAAATACATCACAAAGAAGTGATCGAAAATTAAACAAGATAGTCATCTCTGTCTGTCCGTCGAGAAGTAATTAACACACATCGTTAAGTACATACTACAATTTGGTATGACAATGCACATGTTCGTGCAGGCAGCAGTGATCGATGCGCGTACGTGCATGTACAGCCCCTCCTTTGCAGTAATCCAGTGTGTCGATGCAGAAATTTCAGGCTCCCCATTATGAGCCTTTTGACTTGTATGAAAAACATATCCGGTCTCCTCTCATGCTCTCACTACATATAAAGCTTATTAGCTTTTCCTTTTTGTCCATGGAAAAATGGTTCCCAACTTTCCATTGATCGCTTAGCTAGCTAACTAGCTTTAGGCAGCATCGATTCATTTCTGACTCACGGAAAACGGAGCAACCAATTAATATATAATTAATTAAATTTTAGCTTAAAAACATAAAAAAAATAATATTTTTTTTAAAAACAACTTACAATTTTTGAAAACATACACTAAAAAACGAGAAAAAAAGACTGCCGAGCACAGCCTTAGCGCCTTGTCTTATCTTATCATCGATCAGAGATCATTCAAAGTATCGTTCGATCGCCTAACTTCGCAGCTAGCTAGCCGTATATATTTGGATGTTGTCAGATATATTGATCGATCGGTCAATCGGTCCATGCCGTTGCCGATGACGAAGCTGGAGCTCGGCCACCGCGGCGAGGCGTGGGAGCCCGGCTGCCTCCTCGCCGTCATCGGCGAGCTCCTCCGCACCTTCCTCTTCGTCTTCGTCGGCGTCGCCTCCACCATGACCACCGGTAAATGGTTGCATCATCCATCGCCGACGCACCTATTGCTTAATTATTTCTCTCCGTCTTTGTCAGTACAAGAACAGCATGTAGTCGTCGTCTTTAAATCCTCTCCAGTAATAAATTGATTGTGTATTGATATATCCGTATGCACGATCGTGTCATTAACCACGTGCCATTAATTTTTTTTTTCAGGGAAGGTGGCCGGTGGGGCCGACCAGTTGGCGTCGGCGTTGACGGCGGCGGCGATGGCGCAGGCGCTGGAGGTGGCGGTGCTGGCGACGGCCGGGTCCCACGTCTCCGGTGGCCACTTTAACCCGGCCGTCACTCTCGGCCTCGCCGTCGGCGGCCACATCACGTTCTTCCGCTCGGCGCTCTACGTCCTCGCCCAGCTCCTCGGCTCCTCCCTCGCCTGCCTCCTCCTCCTCCGGTGTCTCACCGGCGGCGGGGCCACACCGGTGCACGCGCTGGCAGAGGGGGTGGGGCCCATCCAGGGCATAGTGCCGGAGGCCGTGTTCACCTTCACGTTGCTGCTGGTGATCTGCGCGACGATCCTTTGACCCGAGGAAGGCGGCTCCGCCGGAACGCCCCGCTGCTCACGGGGCTCCTCGTCGGCGCCAACACCGTCGCCGGCGGGGCGCTCACCGGCGCGTCCATGAACCCGGAGAGGTCGCTCGGGTCGGCGCTGGCCACCGGCGTGTGGGCCCACCACTGGGTCGGGCCGCTGGCAGGTGGGCCCCTCGCCGTGGTGGCCTACGAGCTGCTGTTCATGGACGTGGACGCCGCCAGTGGGACCCACCAGCCGCTGCCGCAGGAGAGAAGGAAGGCGCTCACGTCACGTCCACGTGGCTTCTGGAGATTGCCCGCCGTACGTGCGTTTTTCGGCCGTTGATTGGCTGCGCGCCTACGCCCATGCGTTCTCTTCTTCTTGTTGGGGAGTAATTTCCGGATGGAATTATTTTGTGCGTTTGCTTTTCCATTTTCCATTTCGGTAAAAAAAAAAACAGAGGCGTGCGTGTAATGTGGGTTTTTTTTTTGTATGTGCCTCTACACGTAAGGTTTTGCTCATCGAAAATATGGAATGCATCCATTACGACGAATAATACGCAATTTAAATATTGTCGTGTGTGATGAGTTACATATATACAGCATATAACAGATTCTAAGTAGGTTATTGATGTTGATCGACGACAATTTGGTGGATGGCATCGTGCCAATAAATCAACATTACAGATGCTTGATGACGGCACAGTGGGACTCGATCATTTGTGCGGAGGATGTGTACACTGGGAGTATTCCATTGCTCCATAAATCTGGGAAGAACAGGAATGTAGTCATGCTTTGCGTTGACACAGACGGAGAGGTCAATTTAATTAGACCCGCGCCTCTACAGATCGAGGAAATTCCCGGCGACGTACGGTGCGACCATCCGTGGATTCGGTCCTGACGTGCGCGAGGGAGAAAGAGAGGACACTGCAGACATGCATGGTCGAAGTAATTTGTCGTGTAATGAATGACTTGTTGGGCCGGCCATTGCATTGCATTTGGCCAAGCCGTCTGCCGTACGTGCCTCTCCTTTTTTTTTTATCCTTTTGCTAACAAGGACATGACTGTACATGTACGTACGTACTCATCTAGCCTGGATCCCAGAGACTTGTGCCGGCCAGCCCAGCCCACTGGTCCGTCCTACGCTGGTCCACGAACCATGTGCGCGTGGGCCGTACCATGTACGGCACGGCAGCCACCTCCGGCACGGGCAACGTGCCCACCTCCGCCATCGCCATCGCGGCGGCCGGAGATAAGCACGTATGTGTGCTCTGCTCGATCTGGCCGGCGCTGCTGTGCCGTACTTGCGCTCGCCGGCGCGGTGAGACACAAGGGCAAAAGAGGGAGATTAATTGGCCCCACACGATCTCGTCTCATCCAAACCCGACACATCACACACTAGTGGTGAAACGTACTTGGTTACTGTTACAAAGCAATTTTGCACTGTAGATTCTTTTTTCCTAATATTATTACACAATACACGTACGCACGCGACCGACCTGTGCTTGCTTCCTCGCCGTGAGAGGAAATTAATCATCAGCTGTGAGGAATAACAACGGTTGCTAATTAACCACGATCAATGAGCGAGCTGGTTAATTAGGCATGCATGGCGTGTCATGGGCTCGTGGTCGTCGGTGTGCATGCATGGTGCTCGTCGTCGTCGTCGTCGTAGAGATATACGATGTCACCCTCGGCTCGTCCGCCGCTTTGCCTCAACCCACACCGGCGAAAGCACCGGCGTCGCGCCAAGCCCGACCACCACCTCCGCCTCTTCCTCCGCGACCACCGCCGCCTCGTCCCTCGCCTCCGTGTCCTTCCCAGCAGCAGGCGCCGTTTCCGCCGCCTCCTCCTCGCCGAAGCCGTCGTCCTCGTCGTCCAGGTCGTCATCGTCTTCCTCCTCCTCCTTCCCGACCACCCGTATCCTCCACACCTTCACGCTCTTGTCCAGCCCGGCGCTGTACACCACCATGCTGCCTTCCAAGTCGCTGGCCTCGCCCCCGCCCACCGCCAGGCACCGCACCGGCCCGCGGTGGCCCTCGATCACGGCGAGGCACGTGTGCGACGTGCTGCCGCCCTTCCCGTCGCGCCGCCACACGCGCATGGTGGCGTCCTCCGACCCGCTCACCACCACCCGTCCGCTGCAGCCGGAGGCCAGGCAGAAGACGGCCAGGCGGTGGCCCTTGAGGAATCCGACGTGCGCAGGCCGCCCCGCGCTCGCCTCCTTCTCCCACACGTTAACGTACCCATCGGAGGAGCCGGCGTAGAGGAAGCACCGGCGGGTGGTGCCCGTGGCGGCGTGGCAGAGCGTCAGCGCGTTCACCGGGGACAGCTCGGAGCGGAGCACGATGATGAGGGCGTGCGTCGTGCCGCCGTACACGCGCCGCCACATCTTGACGGTGCCGTCGGCGGAGCCGGTGAAGATACAGCCGTCGGCCTCGTTGATGAGCATGGCGTTGATGGCGCCGTCGTGGGCGACGAAGGAGTCGGCGCAGCTTCCGTCGGAGAGCTTCCAGGCCTTGACGGTGTGGTCGTGGGAGGCGGTGTAGAGGAGCCCCGCGACGGCATGGAGCACGAGGCACGACACGGTGTCGCGGTGGTGCGGCGGTCGCCTCTTGGTGAAGGAGAGGATGCCGCCTTTCGCCGGGAGCGTGGCCGCCTTCTTGGCGCGGATGTGGTCGCACACGGCGGAGGCGCAGACCGTCCACACCCGGACGTGGTGGTCGCGGCTGTGGGAGGTGACGAGCGTCCCGCCGCACGCTGCGAGGGCCGGGACGCGGCCGCGGCCGACGTCGAGGTACCCGCGGTTGAAGCACCCGGGCGCCGCCCACGCCCGGACGCGGCCGCTGTCAGACGCCGTGAACAGCACGCCGCGCGCCACGGCGAGCGCGTGCACGTCGCCGTCGAGCCGGTGCAGCGCGGAGAGGCAGTGGTAGATCGCTGCTGGCGACGGCGGGAACCGGACCCTCCCGTGCAGCGGCGATTGCACCCACGGCGAGCACATCCCCTCGACCCCACCACCCCCACCCCCTCCCCCGACGCCGCCTCCAACCCCGACCAACCCCGGCAGCTCCACCCCATGCACCGACGAGAGGCTCAGCCTCGGCGGCGTCTGCAGCGCCTCCCTCGCCGGCGACCGCGCGTAGTGGCGGTGCACCGGCGTGCGCGCCGCCGCCGCCCCCGTCGGCCGCGTCTTCCAGTCCTCCTCAAAGAAGCTAAAGCTCTTCCGCCTCCCAAACTCCATGACTAGCTACCTCCCTCTCCTCTCCCTGCACTCAAGCTCCAGCTCACTCTACCAGCTACCACGACCACGACGACGGCGACGGCACGGCCGAATTGATCGCATGCATGCTAGCTACTGCTGCTACTGCCACCAACGCCACGTTACGGTAGGTTGATCGATCAGAGTAGACGTATAAATCGAGCGCGCGGGGGGGGGGGGGGGGGGGGGGGGGATCAAACGATCGAGCGGTCGTTGGCGAGCTACCCGTTGTATCGAGGCGTACGTGGACGGCGAGGATGCGTTCGCGAGCAGCGCCGCGCGGTGGCGGTGGTACCACGGCGGGTGCGCCATAACTCGCCGGAGTTAAGTAGGCGGAGTAAATGGCGGGGCGTACGTACGTACGTACGTTCTCGGATCGCGTAAGAAGATATGGCCAAACAGGGTAAGATCTCGCGTGCACGTGATCGACCGCGCGTACGTACGTACTCGCCGGAGGTAAATATGGCCACGGCCACGGCCATGGATGGCCGGCGACGCATGCGGCAGCGAGCCAGGGCGGGAGGATCTTGCGAGATCTCGCGAGAGTTCATGGCCAGCTCGATCTTGCGGGTGTGTCAGAGAGCGAGTGTAACTGTGTACCTGCGCGCGCGCCTACGGTTGGTACGTACGCCGCGGGTGCAGCGATGGAAACAGCAGGCAATTCAAGGGTCGCTACAGCGTCGTCGTCTCGGAAAGGGAGGAGCATGGTTTATTTACTGCGGAGTACTGCCGTAAGCAGCCGCGTCAACGGCTAGATGTGATGTCATCTGTTGGCTTTTTGTATAGGAAATGGATGTTTAGGATGTTCTCTACTACTATTTTACTTATTAAATAGAGTATGGCAGATTGGGCCGTGTATTTTTACCTGTAAGTGATTTTTTTTACTCAAGTGAACATACACTCATTTCTTATATGTCACTAAAAAGTTATAAAATAAATTAAGATAATTTGGTAAGATAACACTTAAATTCAACTTATACAAGTAAATAAAAAAATAATAGTATGTAGTTTTGATAGTCATATTTATTTTTTTCTACTTGTATGATTAAATTGAAATGATATATTATATATCCATCTATTTCACCAATTTTTTTAAAAAAATTTATAATTTTTTAGATGACATGAATCAACTGAGTGTATGTCTACTTGAGTGACAAAAAATAACTTTTCTTTTTACCCAAGTTTTAGTTTGGATTACCTTCTATATAATATTTTCACTTAAAGCCATATATTGTTACCTAGCTATCATCTTTTTACTTTGAACTAATGGCCATATGTCAGCTAGACTTAGGAAATAAAAAGATAGAAAGGAGCTTGGTACAGATGGCATTGGCATGCTACTTTTCTCCCGCACCGGTAATCTTCTTTCCTTGTCCTTTTCTCCACCGCTCTCTAGCACCTCAACGACGAACACTATTGAATCAAACAAAGAAAGAAAGAAGTAGCAGGGCGACACCATCAAGCATGGCATTAAGGGGTACCGACAACCTTATGGAGAAGCACAAGCAACATAGTGCCAGTTTTCCCCCAACAACTCCGGCCACTAGGGTATGAGTGTAGTAGAAGCAGGAAAGGCGGTGGCAAACTTGTGGTGGTCCCTAAATATCGAGCTCAAGCTCGACACAGTTGCCCTCCTCCACGGAACAACTGGAGATCGAGCTAGGGAGCAACATTAGCCCAAGCTCTAGGTGGAGCAAGGGCAAATCTTAAGCTCGAGATGGCCAAGCCAGTGATGATAATGGTGGTGGTAGTAGTGGAAAAGAGAAACGGAGAAATAGAGGAGGGTGGTCTAAAATGCAAGCAAATATATAATACATGGTTTTATGTGAAAATATTGGGATAGTGATTTTTTGAGTATGTTCCCTCATTTTTTTAGTTTCAGTTTAATTTATATTGTTTGTTATAATGTGTAGAAATTGGATTTAATCTTACATGTTTATAAAATGATATATCTAATATTAAAATATCTTGTCAAAATTTTTAAATATGTTTATAACTATCTAGGCAAGAAATAAGAGAAGATGTGCCCTAGAGATATGAAAAACTATCTCCGAAAACATTAGGTAAAGAGTAGTTTAAGCTAAGCTGAAACCTTGGTTAAAATATCTGGCTTAGGGTTTAGGGTTTACAATTTACTTAAATATGATAACATATATATATATATATTGTTACGGAAATTTGTAAAAGAAAAGAGAAATTGATATGTAGTATTTGATTTAAATTGTCCACCTAAAATTAATACTAAAATCAAGTTCTAAAATTCAAAATAGGTTTTAGATTATAATCTAAAGATCGATTCGTTAAGCTCATGTGGCCGCCTAATAGAGTGATGGACCAGCCATGTAGTCAAAGTGAAGTTGTAGCAACAGGAGCAATATATGAATTTTTGTTTTTGAACTTATGCGTAGGCTACCAGTTGAACATTTTTTCCCCTTCACCCACATATAACTCTGTCACTCTCCCTTTCTACCCCATGTGTCCTCACCGTACCGTCCCCCTCCACTTCCAACAAGCCAAAGCAACTCTCATCGGTGCTACCATTGTTGTTTGTCCGTTTGAAATCGCCACTATATATATAACCAAACTTATTGCTCTATTAGGAGTTAGCTTAGCTATGCGCCTCCCACGTCTCTGGCATCCCTGGTAGCCTCGCCTGCTCGGTATCCAATAGCTCTCAACATTAGATCTACTACCACCAAACACCCCTGTTAAATAATGACACACACACCATTACCATCTCCCAATGGCTTTGGTGGCACTATACATTCGCAACCTTTTCTGTAACTGTCCGCCCTAACCTCTCCCTACCCTGCAACACTAAGGGTAACCATAATGTGAGAAAAACACAGGTAATACGCAATTAATACTGTCTTCCTACCTAATAACATATTTTATGGTAGTTGGTAATAGATGCAATCGGGTAGTATGCTTACTACTAGCAACAAGCTACTAAAATACATTATTTACTTGTGTCTGTCTGATAACCTCCTCACATATCATTCAATGTGGACCTCATCTTGCTTACCACATTAAAACATAGGATTCTAAAAACACAACACAGGAATATGAAAAATACATTATTGGAATGTTGTAGCATGTTAAATCCTATGGAAAATAAAATCACAGGATTGTTCAAAAGATAATTTTTGAGATTATGTATTCTTTCTATCCAAACATGATACATATATTTTATTACTACGAATTTAGACATGTATTGTTTTTATATTTTGATACAGAGTGAGTTTTACTTGAGAAGAGAGAGAAAGAGAGATGCTTCTTTGCGATTCTCATTGGAAAAAAAAACATGAGGTTGGAGCTCATGTTTAAAATCCTTTAAGATTGAGGCATAAGAATGAATTACAAAGAAATTTTGTAAGCCCAAATCCTAGAAGGTAAACAACCTCTAATCCTAAGGATTCAAATCCTTCGTTTTTTCATTTGAAAATCCTCCGATCCATAGTAGCCTTTAGGCATCAAACGTTGCGAAGTCTGCTAGTAACAACTAATACTTGACACTAGGACCCACGTTACTATTAACTTGGTAAATAAACATTGCGGGGTTGACCTAAGGCCTCATTTGGAGACGTGTAGTATCATATTCGAATCATGTGGGGATTGGACATGATTCCTAGTAAGAAAAATCAATAAAATCATATGAAATCCGTACGTTCTGGGAGGAGCACCCTAACCACGAGACGAGAAGTTGGCACCCTGCAAATGAGAACAAGTGTGTTATATAGCAAATTAATTCCCATATATAATTGCATACTTACCGTTCGATCGTCGTTTAATGTACGTTTATGCATGCAATTATATGAGCCGGCAGGGCACTGTTTGCTCGATCTACCTAGGGGGTACAACCACGAGTACAGGCAATGAGGTAATTCAAGTCCTGGTGCATGCCTGCCGGCTGCCGCGGACGAGGTATACACATTCAATACACAATATAACTATATCGGAGGCTGTACGTACGTACGCACGCACGACTGATCAGTTGAAGCGGCATGTACGTATGTGTGTTCATACGGCTGCATTACAGCATGTCTCTCCGTCAGTTGAGACATGCAAGAAAGCAATGCGACAACTGTTTGGAGCCTTGCACTCTTGTAT
Source organism: Oryza coarctata (assembly GCA_030770085.1). NCBI lineage: Eukaryota > Viridiplantae > Streptophyta > Magnoliopsida > Poales > Poaceae > Oryza > Oryza coarctata. The sequence goes on from CM061462.1 coordinate 6,125,527, forward strand.
ATGCATGTGCATATTCTGTATGTTTAGAAACATGGATCGATTAATGCCAACCCTGTTTGGATCAGCTGAAATTACTGGACTGAGTTTTAACTGTCCAGCCTCCCTGGAAAATTCAAGCTTGTTGCTAGCTAGGGGCAAGTGAATACACTCATTTTGCTTAGATCGGTCCAGTCAATTCCAACTTAACCATAAGGCTGGTTTGGAACACCGATCGGGATTAATATCTGAAATCACTCTGGACAGTGAGATTATTTCCCACACAGATCGAGAACCACAATCGGGATTAATATCTGAAATCACTCTGGACCGTGAGATTATTTCCCACACAGATCGAGAACCACAAAGTTGTACTCATAAATATTTGACATTCAGGATAAAGTTGGCTTAAAGTTCTAAAACGTTGACAACATTTTTCTATTATAATAAGTTATAAAATATAATAAGCTTGTGATATTATAAAAAATACCTTTCAAGACATATATACACATACCATTTTTAATTAACTAATTAAGCATTAAAAAATTATTAATGGCTAGAGTTTTAAAATTGTAATCAAATCGATCTTATCCTATATGAAATATTTATGACCAGAGGAAAGATATATTATTGCCACAAATTTCATGTCCCCAAAACAAAAAATAAAAAGATAGTTAGCTCGACCCAAAGAAAGGAAACTGCTAAGTACCCCTCCAGTATTTGGCGCTGATTTTTAATGAGTATGTCGATAGGAATAAAGTGTTGTGAAAGTTGAAGATGTTTATCAAAATAAAGATTTTTATGTGGTATTTGCTCAAAAGGGTAGTGTTAATCAAAGATCATTTAGCAAAAAGGAATTGGAATTGTGATAGAAAGTATTGATTTTGTATGCATGATAAAACTATCCAACATCAGTGTTATGTTGCTAAATTTTTATGGGGAACAGTTTTTACCTCTTTTGGATTGCAATGCCCACATAGTTACTCTCGGATATTTGGGAATTGGCTAGTATGTATTGACTCAAAAATTAAGAAACATATTTTAATAGAGCATCTATGTTATATTATATTGGGCTCTATGTCTTAATAAGAATGATATGTTTTTTTTTATAAAACTTCAATTAAATCTTATATGCATATATTATTTAGGGCAACATAAGTCCTGTGAAGATGATACGGAGGTTATTAAATATTCGCCAACTTAGTAGATATTTAATCATCATGTAGATATTTGCCAGATTTAGCAAGAACCTTGAATAAGTTGCATTTTTCCTTTTGTTGGTGGTGTTGTGTCATCTTTTAATTCTTTGTTAGATGCTATCGCACTTAGACTTTGAGCCAAGAAATATATAATAAATGGTTGTAGCTTCTCTTAAAGCAAATGTTGGGTTTAATATCCATTTTGTTAAAAAGGTGCCCCTCTAGTTTTATATGTACTGTCATTGATGCCATTTGTGGGTTCGAAGAAAATTTATGTTGTTAGAGGGATTAGTAAATGTTTTAGACAAATTTATCCCTTATAGTAAATGCTGATTTCAGTGTTATTAAATAGGTAGAGCAGGAAGGAAAAATAGACACCTTAATTATTATTCACTCTTGCTAAATAAGATTATGTCTAAAGCGATAGGAAATATGGGACTGGAAATTAAAGAGTAATTACTAAAGCTAAGCCCGTCTCTCGATCGCCTGAGAATTATCGTTTGGCAAATCGCATGTAATAATGCACGTATAATTGTTCGCAGCTGTACCTACGTCCGTATGTGCCACTTAATATGCCTATATGCTCTATGCCTATGACACTTAAAATTCGTGCTCCTGCTGTCGCGTGTCGTCGTCGTCTTCCCCAGCGCCGATCGATCGACGGCAGGGCCCTGGCCGGCGGAGATCAGCCATAATTATGCTTTTATACGTGCGTGGGTGGCGCATTTCTTTTCTTGGATCTCGCATTCATGCAGTCGTCAGATCACTGAGATCAGGCTTTATTATGTCTTTGAATGAATGTGTTACTACTTCCTAGTTAATTGCCCCTGCACGGTTGAAGGACTTAAGTGCTGCAGCTAGCTAGCTACTTGGGGTCGTCCCGTTTCTAAATATAAGCATTATAGGTCGGGTTGTTTAGCAAAAGATAAAACAATAACAGAAAAGCTCAGTCACTTTTGTTGGTTAAATTTTAAATTATTTTGATTAACTGAAAGTGATTGTATTTTTATGTATTGAAATCATTGTTTTAGAAATAGCTATATTTTATATAAACTTAATCAACAAAATACTACTATTTAAAAACAGGGGAGTAGCTCAGATGCATCATATGTGTTTGGCCGAGTTCCTTTCGGCAACACCAAACGACAATTTTCTTATTTTTCGCTAGCATTTTTTTTAACTAGTGTTTTGTGCAAAATTTTTCGTAAAAGCTTTTATTTTAAAAATCAAACATATATGTATATATCTATTTTTTAAATTTATAATAATTAATATATAATTAATCATGCTAATGAGTTGTCACGTTTCGTCCCGTTTTTCAAGTAGCTAGCAGCTGCAGCCGAACTGCACGTTGGAACGGGGCCGGTGGGGCTGTGCGACGACTAATCGGGGACGAGCCCCTTACTCGTAGTACCCAAGCGCGTGCATGGTGGTACACTAGTGTAAAAAGCCCATCTGTGTGCGCATGGGGCTAGCCAGCTCTAGCTTCTGCTTCGGTGGCCGACTTAGGTGTGGGCCGGTGTTTCATTTGACGTATACCCTGTCCGCCTCTTTGATTAATCAATTGAACCACCGTGATCGTCGGTGGCTTATGCAAGATGCCCAGCTTTGGGCCAGCGAACAACACTACTGTTGGGAGGGGGGGCAATTGTGTGGCGTAGAGGCCACACAGCTGGGCTGCCCGGGCATGCCATGCTCATGCATGTTCCGTTGGTGTTACGTGTACAGTACTGTTTTTTTTTTTTGGGGGGGGGGGGGGGGGGGGACATGCATGCATGCATGGTACAGTACCGAGCACGGTGCATATGTCTTCTCTAAGCTAGTCTTCATAGGAAGAAGGAAGCAAACGTGCACACTGTGCAGGTAGCCGAGACAATTATGCATGGCGCCATGTCGGAGCACAGAAACAACCCTAAAATTTTGGTTTATGTACGTGCGTGTGCGTGTGTGTGTTTGTTTGTTGCGTCGTTCGACCTCCTTCCGTTCTGTGCTGGCTAGCTAGCATATATGCGCTGTTAATTGTGCCCTAGCTGCGTCTGTGTGTGTTAATTGTTCCCTGTGCATGTGCCCTTTCGCTGGATAGAGATTACACATATGACAAAATATATAGATAGAGAGAGAGTGGGAGAGCAGTAAGCGTCATCGGTAACGTATTAATTAGAAACAAACATTCGTGATGGTTTATGAGTAATGTCGGATCTAGAAAATAGTATCACATGAGTCACTATTCATGTCGAAGCATGTTTACAAGAGCAATTAGTGTATTATGTTGGTTGATCTTGGGTAATTACTAAGGCGTGTGGGACGTAGTCCACCTTGCTATCCACGGGTATCTTTTCTGTTATTTTGGATTAACCCTTGAGTCTCTCAGTGCATATAAAAAGAGAGAAGGACCATGTGTGACTAAGGAGAATCTCTTTTACACATAATCTACCCTTGTAAACTCTAAATTCACCCTGATCACATGAGACGCTGGAAGGGACCAAAAGACGCTTTCAGCCCATTACATGAGGATCTACATGCATGCGGCTTGGAGGTCTCCTGCCTCATCGATCTACATCAACATCAAGGAGGAGATCAGCTTCCACATATGCAGATGGGTCACCCGTCAGGCGGCACGAAGAGGAGATGATCGACTACCATCAGGCGGCACTCATGTCAGGCGACACTCATGGTTTCATCCAGTCAAGTTTAATCACCAAAGTCCGCATTAGATTCAATTAAGGCGATCATGTTTAGGCTACACATTTGATATTGAAGTTTAGAAACTCACATTTGGTATTAGATCAATATATGTTGATTGATCTCGGCTAATTACTGAGACTTGTGTGGGACGCAGTCCATCTCGAATGTCGCACAACAATCATGCTATGATCGGAGGCGCCTTTCCTATTTTTGTGGATCGGCCCTCGAGTCTCATCAGTGCCTATAAAAATAGAGAAGTATGCATCGTGCGTGATGACAATTATACACATTCGTTCAGTCTCAAAACCCTACACCGATCCTAAGTCTAGAACTCTAGGGAGATCGAAGGACGGGGTCCTCTCACATGGCGATCTCTATCACCAGCGACACGTGGAGATCGAGGACTGACGCTATCAGCACAGCGTCCACAAACTAGTCGGTGTCCTGCTGCTACACCTATGCCAATCTGAGCGACACCCCCTCGCTGGCCACTTCCCCATGCTGGTTTTCGGCTATACCATGTCGTCTGCTACCTATACATCTACAACGCCAGTGTAGTGTAAGTAAAGCGACTCTATGGCTTTTTCTTCCACTAGTACTTATCATCACCAATTCTGTATAAGCTTAGTTAGGTAATTGTGTATAGAACAAGATCATGCTTATGAAATAAAATCACTAACATATTACTAGTGGGATTATTAACAAGTCACATGCTACATCTATCTTGTCTATCAACCGTGGTTCACTAATTAAAAACTGAAATATTGATAATATTATTGGTTGCGCGCCGTTCATGTTGTTACAAACTTCCATCCAATACTATAATTAACTAGAAAAATATAACGGGATCTAGAAGAAGAATAAGTCAATGATTTCACCATGTGATCAAGCGTGTTCCATTTTTTTCCTATTCTGGTTTTTCTATGTAGAGCGTTTCTAGTTTTTTTTTTCTACACGTATTTGGGGGCTAAATGCGCTTGCGCTGCAACTAAATAAACCATCTAACCACAGGCAGCTGCCATTCGGGCTGTCAGAGCATGGACGTCACACACGGCAGCGTGGGCCTCGGCTACTACGTATGGTTCATATTGTTGTGAGGAAGTTGTATGATAATAATCGATCATGAGAATGTGAAGTGGATTTGTTTCGTACCTAGACTGTTTGACTTTACGTGCTTTACGCAATTAACATCCTTACTAGAACATCTAATGCTATTAATATTGGTTGTGTTCTAACTGGATATTCTGTTCGTCCCTAAATGTGTACATATCTAGATTTATGGTTAGAATCCCTAACATTTAGGAATGGAGGGAGTAATTGGGTAGATTATAGATAGAAAAAATTACTCATATGAAAAAATTAGATATTATAAAGCTAATAAATTATATTAACTACACCTAGCTATGATGTAAAAAGTTTTGGAGAAATAGAACTTTTGGGAGCATGGAACTCAGTATAGCACACATTAACTGTACTTAATGGACAACCTCGTCTGTTTCATGTTCTTGATGGACGCCACCCGCGCCTGCATCGCACTCACGGATCACAATCTCCTCTCCTCGCTACGAGCCTGAGACAATCGTGCATACCGTTCTATAGTCGTGCAATTGAAAGTTTGCCTTGAATTACCATCTTGTCTACCTTGCTTGCTTTCGAAGAAACAGAACCGGACTTGGCGTTGCATGTTCTCGCGCGGCTGGGCCCTCGTCGGACGACGGTCGGAGCGCAGGCGACGGCGGGAGGACGGAGCGAGGAGGGAGAGAGAGATGCGGGGCCGGGAGGAGGAGGTGACGGAAGACGGGAAGGTTGCTCAATCTGGTAACCGACCTGGACGCCCATCGCGTTTTTTCAGAGGTGACCGCCCAAAACCGAACGGATCTGGAACCAACTGACGGACGGGAGGCGAGGCGAGCGCGTCGAGGCTGAAACCGATCGCATCTAGGAGACGACACAAGCCTTACGAATTTCTTAACTAGGTGAAGCTAAAGATCAATGGAACCGGAGGGCCTTGCGTCTGTAATGTGTTTCTTAGGAAAACTCAATTAAAAACATGTGTCCCAGCTCCGCATTCCCACGTACGCGAGAAAGACCGAGCTCAAAGAATGCTCACGTGGCTCGTTTGCGGTCGATCACGGAAATTAAGATAATCAAGATGCAAGCGGTCCCGATGGCCAGCAACGATCCAACGTACGCACGCTGCACCCGAGAGAGAGAAAAAAAAACCAATCACGAGACCTCAGTAGCATGATTTTTTTTAAAAAAAAATCCATGACGCTTCATGCGTGAGTCTCATGGCTGCGTACGTCGTCAAACGTATCATGCGGGTGGCATATTAATCGCAGTCCTTTGCCGGCGTAGGCGGGCCTTCGCCTTGTTCGCCGCGCCGTCCGATGCCGCGGCCAACCCTGCGTGCCCTGCGCGCGTCGTCTCCGGTGGACGAGGTAACCGGGGAGATCGGGGTCGCAAGCTCGCCAATCGCCAATCGCCAATGTCACGACTGAAAAATTTCATTTTTTTTTAAAGTAGGTGAGATTATATTAGATATACGGCAGTAGCAGCATCTAGCTGCCGTATATTTCGAAAAAAAAAACAAATCATGAATGGGCAATTAGGAAAACTGATGAACTTGCAAAGTCCGGGATTCGTTCCTTCATTAAAAAAAAAGGGGTAAAACTGATGAACAGGAGTGTGAACAAGCTCCCCGTTCACAGCCTCGTGATCTCGATCACTCTTGATACGTAGTCACACACCCTCGTCGAGCGCGTCATGGCGGCTAGTAAGTAAAACGGCATTATTGATTGTGTCAGGGATTAAACACCTAGGCCCCGGCCGTTTATAATATCTGAATCTGTCTATATATATACACACATGGAACAATTCCATTCTTTTAATTATTAGGTGATAATTATTCTCGCATTTTTTGGAGGGGCATGCCTTGCCCGTCCTTTCTCGAGAGCTTGCATGTATGTGTATCACATCCATCCGTCTGCGTACGATGATTCAGATAATGCAGTACGTACGATGAGATATAGGGACTATTTGGCCGATTCCCATGGAGCTAAAGCAGAACCAAATATTATATCAATAATATCTAGATAAATTATTTTATTTCTATCTTAAATAAAATGTAAAATTTTAAACAAATATAATTTAACTTATAAACCAGCAGAGATATAGGATGTACAGTTGTACAAACAATTAAAATACTAGTGTAGATACATGATTTGGAGTTGTACCAAACAAAGGTTAGATTCTAAATTTTTTATAAGCTAAATAGGTGGATCTACTTTAGGAAATACATAGGAATAGTGAATATATCTTTTTCTATCTACACAACTTCAGATCTATTTTAAATTTGGAGCGCCTGTAGATCAAGATAGATGCACGTGTGTAGTGTCCAAATATAAGGACAGCTTGTTTGATAGCCAATTTTAAAACTTAATTTTAGATACAAACTAGTGCCATGTTTATTTTTTTTCACTCTAAACTTGGACAATTAATATAAGAATAGATGCACAAATTAAAATTTTACCCTAAAATTATTTGCCTTTGGTTAGAAGTCGCAGCTTAACAGCCTGTTTAGATTGAAGCATTTTCAAAGGAATTTCAAAGCATTAATTCAATCCCGAAAGGAAAATACTATAGAGCCAATTAGAATGAAGGAATGGGAGCAAATGGAAAACAAAGGAAAGTTTCTCTTTAGCCATTCTTGAGTCATAACATAGGAAAACAAACATCCACTCAAATTTCATGTTTTCTCTTTCTATGTGCTGGAGCATACGAAGCCGTCGCTGGCTGGCTGCTGCTTGAGGTCGTGCTGCCGGAAACCACACCGCCACAACCCCACGAGCTTTCGCAGACAGAGAAAGAGGGGGAGTGGATAAGAGGACAAGGCAGATAACAAAATAAGGTTAAAAGATACTCCATTCGGTTTTAACAAATGACACAGCTGACTTTTAAAATTATTTATCTTGTTAAAAAAATATATAATATATAATTATTTTTTTGACTTTGTTTATTATTCAATGTAATCTAAGCATGACATAAATTTTTCATATTTACACAATATTTTTAAATAAGATGAATAATCAAACATACATACAAAATCAATAAAATCATTTATTAAAAATCAGAGGGGTAGTCCAAATAAAAGATATGAGAATTATTGAGTTTCTAAATGTTTGTACACCTATATTTTTTTACTTATTCCATTTTAAAATATAAGTATAAAATAATTACGTATTTACCATTATCACACGTAGTAACTGCCCCCATAAGAGCTTTAATAGAAATTAAGGTTAAGATGGAAAATTGTTGTAATTAGTTGAGATGAGAAATTATGTGAAGAAATTAAAATACAGATTTTGTAATTGGTTGGAATGAGAAAGTAGATGAAAAAATGCTTATAACGTTAGATAAATTTTGAATCCTAGCTTATACTAATAGGGTACGTTTTTTTTCAATATATGGTATGTTTTACACCTGAATTCCTACAATTTTTCTTCCCCTATACGTTTTATTCGTGTGTTTTGTTTTCGTGTAATTCAAATCAGGCCCCAACAATTATGCATGTTGTAATTAAGCAGGCCCATGATCATCAAGTAATGAATATGTATCCAACGGCAGGAATACTCCCATCGGAACATCGATGGATCTGTCAAATCAAAAGCCTGTTGGTGTTGTGGGGTGGTCACATGCACGCAAGCAAAGCAAGCATCTATGTGCACTTAATTATGCAGGCATTCAACCCATTAGTGGCTTCATGACGACTCCAAGGTTGCAGGATTTGGTGAGAAACGGGTGGCCATCATCAGTGCAGCGGGGGGCCACTGCTACTGCACGGCTAGTGATCAAGTAGTCAGTTAATTACCTGCAGGATATATCAATCGTTGATCGATCTGTGACAGCTGCTTAATTGCTTGATTACGCGTGCTGAGACATCTAGGTAGGTGACGCATATACGCCGGCGAGCGTTGGGAGGGGCGGCGGTTGGGGTTGGACCGCCCGTTCTCGTTGGTAGCCGGCCGGCCTCGTGGCCTGGGGGCCGCCCGGCTTGCATCAACGTACGGCGTCGTGATGCCGAAGCCGTGTTCTTGGGACTTGGGAGAGACTTGTAACTCCTCTTGTTCTATGACGATAGGTCAATGTGATCAAATGATTTTATGTCTAATGGGTTGTAAAATGACATATATAAAATACGATAGCATGGGACGATCCGTTTGACGGATTGTAAAATGGCATGTTTAAAATACAATAATATGGAATGACAGACAAACAAACAAGCAGTTAGACTTCTTAGGTAGGCTCCATGTCAGACAGCTCCTCTCCAAGGCAACAACCAAATATAGGACACAACTATTTTAGATGTGTTTCAAAACGTCTGACAAATTTTCATCACTCCGTCAAGAATTAAGTATGTTAGATGTTTCATCACTCGTGAAAATTATTCTAACCAAATGCAATACTTAAAAATACTAATTGCAACACAAAAAACCAATATGTGAAAAAAAATCAATTGCAACATCATTTTTTTCAATGAGCAACTTGAGATAGCGAAGGGCACAATGCATGCCTTCAATAGGGCGGTGTATCAAGTTGTTGTGGTGTGCCTTGTTTTTTGTTAGAACAGGGATTAATACACTAGTATTTGAGAAAAAATGATATTTTTTGAGCGTAACAACTTTCACTGGTCAAAACCAAATCCAATACTATGATATAATTATAACTTGCTCTTTTGGTACTATGATGGGCTTGAGGATAGTCTCTACAATGATTAGTTGGATTGTTTGAGCTACTAGTTCCAAGGTATGGGAATAAGGACGTTATGAATGGAATATCTTGGCATGCGCTTGATGTTATCTCTGATGGGAGAAAGTTTGATGTATGGACCTAATGCTTTAAGAAATGGCTATCTCTAAGGGCATTTTTACCCAAGGTTTTTACTATGCCCCATATATTATAAAGCTCATCATCTTTAAGCTTAGGAACATAGGCGAATACTACACTCCTAACAAACTATACAAGCCACACCTCCCTTAAAGTGTTCTAACTCTAACTAGACAAGCTAGTATGGATCAAGGGCAATCCTCTTAAGTCGTTCAAGAGCCTGATATACCTCTTCCTCTCCAAGTTTTTTGTAACTACTTTACTCCTCCATATACCTATTTTGGGATGCAACTCCAAGAATACTTTAGCCCAATGATGGGAGTTCTCAATGTTCTCAAGGAAAATTTCATAAGATTGAACACCAATTTTGATGGATTGTCTCAAGATGTGAGAGGCATTCGCATGGACATTGGCCACTTGACCTCAACGGTTAAGAGGTTGAATCTTCGTGCTGGTGGTATGAAGTCAAGGATGCATAGCTTAGAGAGTTCTCATCCCAATCATCTACCATCGCCGCTATAATCTTTCTCAAGACCCACCATCATCTCATCCTCCTCAAGAGTGATGCTTTTTGGTTCTTAATGCTAAATGAGGGAGAAGAACTTTCTATCTTTTGTTATGTTGGTTGGGACTAGTAAGGTTAGCCCTCTTATTAATTAGGTTAAGTGATTGGGCTATATGTGTATGGGATAAGCTCGGGTTATATTTTATATGTTATGTGCTTTACAAGTTTTATTTGGCCCTTTGTGTTATTTGAGCCATTCATGGTCATTTGGATGTGATAGGCTAGTTGAGTACTCTGTTATGTGTTATGGACCATTTATGCTCTCTATGTGATCATGTGTTTCTTTGGTTATGATTGATGGTTGGTGATTAATTTATATTATTATGACCATCATATGTTTGATGATGATTTTGTGAACTTATTGCATATGATTCATAATTATTTGTGCTTATTGTTGAGAAAATATGAAATATAGCATTAACTCCTTCTGATGTCATTCATTGGCCCTTATGTTTAATATGCACATGTTTAGGGGAGTTTATCCTATATTTTGCATTTTGTAGCAAAATGCATTCATATTCATTTATATATGTGGTGTTTATCATCAATTACAAAAAATGAAAGATTGAATCATCTAGGCACTGTTGTTAATTTTGGTAATTAATAATTAGCGCTAACTGTAGACTAACTATTTTATTTGAGTGAGATAATCTGAGTTAGGGCCATATGACAAGTATGCTAAGGATGATTACCACATATTAAAATTGATGGTGCAAAGTGACAAGATGAAGGTGATAAATCTATCGTTTATATTTTATTGATCGATGTGTTAGGGCGATTGAAACTACTCACATTAGAAAATTACTATCGTTAATTAGATTCGGCTTGTAATAGAAAGTGTCTGATTTTAGCACAAGATGAGTTTGATGAAGACATGACCCTATGTCTAGTTTAAACTTATGCAAAGTCTGATGAGGATATAAGTCTTAATGCCGATGCGTGTTTATGGATGAGACAGTCTTATTTGTAAATATATATTGTAAATAGGTATGAGTAGTCAGTTTTCTTTTCTTTTTAGCATGTTTTATCCAATACAGTTGTTTATAACTGTATTATTCATAATATAGAGTATAATTATATACACCTAGTGGCCCTATAAAAATATCAATGAGATCAATATAACAAATTTGACGCATCACCACCTCTAGAAATTTCTAGAAGTAATGTAGTTTTTGATGAGATCTTATTTTGGGTTGAGCTACATCAATTAGGTTCGAACTCCTGTGAGAGGTAAGTCTTATCATATACTAAACATTTGATTTGATATCTTAGCTAAGTTTATACGTTTGTTGATTATTTTGATGCATTCAATTCTGTTTAAGACTGTATTAGTTTGATCTTTTATCTTGATTTGGTATATCTATCATGTTAGTATAGAGTTTATCGATTCATTATATTTATCTTGTTATTGCCAATCTTACATATCTCAATTATGTTCAATCTATTAGATTAGTTTAAGTAAGTTAAGTCTTGATAAGTAGGTTTTATTTAGCGTTCCATCAAAGTTCTAGTCAATGGATCATCTTTATACTGAGCTTTCACTCTTATCTATATTAAATCATTATTTGATATACTTATTATACATCACATTTAATCCGCTATCAATTGTACATAACATTATTAACTACAATCTTATTCTGTATTGGTTTAATCTGATTTATTAAGATTATTTTTAATAATGTTAACTAGAAAGCCAATAGTTTAGGTCCGTATTGCTCAGTATTAATCTTTATCGGCTATACACTCTTTTAAATCTCTATCAATTAGACAGTCATGCTTGAGTCCGTATTAGCCTATTAGTTGATGGACTCATTGGTCTAATTTTTTCTATCCTTCTTATCGATTGTAGCTCAAATTGATTAGCATGTCCTGAACCTCAAGAAATTAAGGACTTGTGTTGGAGCTAATCAGACTTCCTAGGCCTCTATGTGTGTGACACATCGGTGTGTATATCGGATGATTTTCATGTCAATAGAAACTTATTAGGTTTTCTTTATCGCTTTGCTGTATTATCAAGAGGGATGGTAATCTTAGTGACAAGGTGATCAATAGGCCATTCTAGAGCATATAGATTGAGATTACACTTGAGGCTTTGATCCATGTTTTTCAGAGGAGACTGAATGGACCAAGATTGTGAGGCTGATCAATCTAGAGGTGTCTTGAAGCATGGAAAAGCTTTCTTGACAAGACCGGTTGGACTAGGCCCTAGGCCAATCGATTCGAAATGTCCTGAAGCTCTCCCTACCTTTATAGGATAGGCCGGATGGACTAGACCCCTAGGTCAGTCAGCCTGGCAAGTTCCCGAAGCCCTATCTTTTGGTTTGGGGATCGGCTGGTCGGTCAGGCTAGCGCATTAAATGTACACCAATAGTTCTTTTCAAATTGTTGGCAAATGTGGTTGGACTATCTGACGACTCCATCTCGATCGGTTTGGGCTTGCGTAGTGTTATAGGATTTTGCTCCCAATAACTAGTTTTAGTTGGTGAGGGTATAAATACCCCTCACTAGCAATAAAGGAGTCTCTGTTGGCACTCAATTCATTTTACTTGAGCCCTTACATATACTCTCACACCACTTGAGCACACGTTTATCATTTGTGTGTGTTTGAGGGTAGATTAAGCTAAGACAAGCATATTGCATCATTGATTGAGGCATTATGACACTTGATCACCTTTGAGCCTAGTTGATACTTGTTATTTTTGGAGGTTGTGGCCTTTTAGACGGTTTGGAGGTGTTGCCCGATGACATCTCTAAGAAAGTTGTGGAGGATACCTAATGTTGATTATGAGTGGTTTTGAGTTCATCACCATTAAAATAAAGAAAGAACTATCTTAAACGATCAAAACTTGTATAGACCACTTCGAGATCGGTTATCACCTTGTCTATTCTTTGATGAAGAGGTTCAAAGGCTTATTGGTTTTAATGGTGAAGTTGGGCTCGGCTTAACAGTAATATAGGAAGTCAGTAAGTTTTTAAATATCGAGTGAAAATTTTGGTTTTTTCTTATCCATTTACTTATTGCATTTATATTTAAGAAATTTAGTTTCATAGAAACTATTTGAGCCCTTATCGAATCTTAATTCTACGCTATGGCATCTTACGTGACGTCGTCCTATGCCAAAAGTAGCGTACAAACCATCTAAGGTGTAATGTACCATTGATAATTGGAGAATATTAACATTCGAGTATATTTTAGATAAAGTGAATAATGGGGGTAAAATGGACTTATTGCTAAAAAACCTTTCTTCGAGAAAAAAAAATTAAGCACAATAATTATACAGATACATGGAGAAGATAAGTTAAATCTCGAGCAAATGGCGAAAATAACCCTCACCCCGATGCCCTGCACCCCCGTAATCCATCCGGCGCTCCGTCCCTCTCGCTTCACGCCTCTGCCCTTAAACCCCTGGGAGGAGGAGGAAGCCATGCCGCAACTGCCCTCCCCTCTCCGTCGCCTCCTCCCGCTTTCCCAAACCCTAGCCGCCGCCGCCACCCCGGCCCCGCTCCTCCACCTCTCCCGCTGCCTCTTGTTCTCCTCCTCCGTCTACGCGGCCTCCGGCTCCCCCTTCCCTCGCGCCGCGGGCCTCCGCGCCCTCGCCTACCGCGGCCAGGCAGGAGGAGGAGGCCGCCGTGGCCACAACCTCCTCCGACGCGGGAACAGCACGCTCGGGAAGAGGAACAAAGAGAAGATGGGCGGCGAAGGCGGAGGGGAGGCGGAGGTGGCGTTCAACAAGACGCGCGCGGAGGGGAAGGACGGGAGGAAGAGCAGGAGCATGGAGCTCAAGAGCCGCAAGCTCAACCCCGTCAACACCATCTGCTACGTGCAGGTGAGGGATTGTGATTCCCCTGCGCCATTTCTTGACGGTGTCGTTAAGCTTGAGCTCAGCTCGATTAGGCGGAGATTATCTGCCTTTTATGCTCCATTTATTTTACTAATTTACTAAGACGCGGGGATGTCGAACAATGCAAAGTGCGAAAGTTGTTTTTCTTAGGAAGCAGTTCATATACCTGTTACAATCGTGTGATGGTGATTGTGCATGTTGGTTTCCTTCATGACTTAGCGAGCACAGCTAATTCCGGGGCGTACTTATGATACAAAACATGCCACATTGGAGTATGGCTCATTATCTTTTGCCTTGGGTTTCAGTATGTCGATTACAATTTTTTTTCTTTGTAAGAATGTGTATATGTCACGTTTTCTGCCGACCTAAATATTGGCATAGGCTAAAATGTTATCCCAAATTGATTGTGATAGATGTCTTATTTAGGTTTAAAGGGAGTATAGCATCTGAACCAAACTTTAAACCATTGTTCTCTTATTATCTACTATGTGCTAAGAAAATAAATAAAGAATATTTTTGTCATGATGCCAAAATTCATCAGAGGATAGATCATATTGATGCCATCCGTTAGCAAACTGGCACAAATGATTCAGAACTTTAATGCTTTGATGATCACAATGTTGATAGTCACTTGTAGGGGTGTTCATTATGGGTTTTGTTTACCTGTTGAAAACCAAAAATACTATGTCTTCAGGGTCCTGTGGATGCTGCAGTTGCCGGCAGGCAAAGCAAGCAATCAAATCGAGCTAGTTTAGCAAGGGTCAGAAAACTAGGTATGAACACCCCTAGAGGCCTAGAATGCAATCATTCCATCTGTTTTTGTGTCATCCCGTTTAGAGATAGTTGTTCAGTTAATCAAACCCCTTACTTAGATTAACTCATGGGAACTGGGACAAATTCCTTTTCCAGTGATTTTACCCCTTCATTCTTGGCTTCTTGCTGTGCAGATACTTGGTACAGGAATGGACACACAAGATACTTCTCCTTCCATTTTACTCTTCTTTGACAAACAGAGGTTTATATTTAATGCTGGCGAGGTATGATCTGCAGCACCTATATTTGTTTGAACATCTTTCTCTCTAGTTAATATACTTATGTTTTTAATTAATGTTCTTCTTAAGTGCACAAGATATTCTTAACCTATAGTTGCCTTGGTGGCAAATTTGTAGCTCAAGTCTATTGAGTTCCATTTGTCTTGCTTTTTTGTGTGTATTTCTCTGTACTTTATTTATCTAATTTTTCATGTCTTATTTTGGTGAATGTAATGTGCTAAAAAATGACCTTGCTGTCTGATAGGGTCTTCAACGTTTCTGCACTGAACACAAGATAAAGTTATCAAAGGTATCAGGTCCTTCTCACTTGGTCTACATGCAATGCATTGATCATGTTTCTTTTATCCTTGTTTGGTTGTGTTTGTAAACTAGCAACTTGCTTAAATGATGATTCTCCACCTCCCAGATTGACCACTTATTTTTGACTCGTGTATGCTCAGAAACTGCAGGGGGCCTTCCAGGTAAATTTAATCACTCTATGTACTGAACTATTGTCCTTGTTTGGTGAACTGTGATTATATCTATGACATAATTGTTTCTGTTCCTTCTTTTCATTGTTGTAGGGCTGGTGCTGACTCTGGCAGGCATAGGAGAAGAGGGCATGTCGGTGAGATTGCATGATTTCATCATTCCCTTCTTTTCAGTACTACCTAATTGCCAACTCATCCTGCTATACCTTTTCTGCATACTGATTGTATTGTTCTCTTTTACCTACAACATAGGTGAATATATGGGGCCCTTCTGACCTAGATTTTTTAGCTAGTGCAATGAAGTCCTTTATCCCAAATAGAGCAATGCTTCACACACATAGCTTTGGTGTGGAACAAAATCTATCTTCTTCCCAATCTAAAGATGCTACTATTATTGTTGATGACGAAGTAGTTAGAATATCTGCAATGTTTGTCAAACCAAGATACAATAATGAAGCCAGTAGCTTGAATGACTCCAACTTGAAGCCTGGTGATACTGCTATCATTTATGCATGTGAACTGCCAGAACTTAAAGGAAAGTTTGACCCTGCTAAGGCTGCTGCCCTTGGTCTCAAGCCTGGACCAAAATATCGTGAACTTCAGCTCGGGAACTCTGTGCAGTCTGATGCATTCAATAAAATGGTTGGTCCTGAATACTAAGATATTTAAACTGTAATCTGTTTGTAGGATTATAAATAGTATTCTTTCATGTATTCGTTTGTATTGTTTTCTTCATTGATCCAAGCTTGAACCTATGCCACCGGGTAGATCAGTGCTGCCCGTGGGCAACCTAACTTTTTTTGGATTCTGTTGTGTTCACTGTTCAGTGGTTCATCTGGATTGGGTGGCACTGTATATTTTCATGTATAGATTGCTGATGTAATATTTTATTAGTCTTTAAATATGTTAAATACTAAACTAAGTAGTGCCACTCGGCTATCTGCTGTCTTTTCCTTGATAACGTAATTTAAATGTTTTTTGTATTTAAGCTTTGGATCTTACTTCAGATATTAATTGCACGCACCAGATAACTGGATGAAAATTTCTCATGTACAGCTCATTTAGTTTGCCAATTTCTAGGTTCATCCAAGTGATGTTCTTGGCCCATCAATTCCTGGACCAACTGTACTTTTGGTGGATTGCCCTACAAAATATCATACGCATGAACTATTTTCCCTGAAATCTCTTAGATGCTTTTATGAAGATTCTTCCGAGCAAGCAGAGAGTTCCAAGAAAGTAAATTGTGTAATCCACTTGGGCCCATCTTCTGTGACTAAAGCTCTCGATTATCAGAACTGGATGAGAAGATTTGGTGCCACACAGCATATCATGGCAGGGCATGAAATGTAAGATTCAGTTCCATTCACTGTTTTATATAAGCTTGTCATGCATCCCCAGTTATTGGCTTTCCTAGTTTAAACTTAGGTTAAAACTATTATTGTTGGTAAATCTGAAGTTAACTGTTTTACAAAAGAAGTGAGAAATTCCATATTGTAGAAATGTTTAACTCGGTGGAATTGATGTGTAACTTCTAGGAATGAACTTTTGGTGATTGCATATTGTGAAGTATTTCTTGTCACTGTATTATCTTTGTCAGTTCCTAATTGATAATTAGTGAAGTTTTGCTTGATTTTGCTACAAAAACTTGTAACTTGTAAGGTGCTTCTTGATACTTTTCCACCTCTGTAAAGCACCATTTTATTATTGTATAATATCTGTTTTAGGATTTTAGATGCCCCAGTTATCACCAGAGGCTAATTTTTCAACCTAAATGCTTAAATCATTCCTTAACGTTGTCTAACTTTTTAATCTGGCTTAAAGCCAATCCCTGTGATAATATTTGTGGTGTTTTTGCCACGTGTGCCCATTTTTATGTTTTTAGCATTCTCATGCACAGTTGTTGCTATCCTGGCACATGGATTGCTGACACATGGATGAGTCAGTTCGTTTCTAACACAAGTGTGACACATCAACATATAGTAGGGTCTGCGTGGTCAAAATCTCTACAAATACCGCCATCCTGTTATGATCCAGTTTTAAAATTTGGGCACGTGAACCTGTAAAGTAAATGGTTTTGGAGTTTAGGGTCAAAATTATACGTTTTGAAGTGTAGGGTCAAAATTATACCTCAGTGAGAAAGTTGTAATTAATATTCCTCAAGTGGACCTTTTACTTCATTATTTCACAACCTGAAACTTTTTGTTGGTTTGTTTGTTCATGCTTTTATTTTTCCTGTTCAATCATACCAGAAGGGCATTTTGGAATTTGGACCAGCTAAAACCATATCCTAATCCTAATCCAAAAATATGCCAAACAGAGGAAAACTCATAAACACAATCCAAAACTCACCACTCATATCTCACATCATCTACTTATGCCATTCCGCTCACCATGAATACAAACACCAACTTAGATTGGATCAGTCACCTTAAATTGGATTAGTTACAATGTGGCATCCGATATGATGGGACTTTTTCCTCCTATGTGCAGTAAAAACATGGAAATTCCTATCCTGAAGGGTAGTGCAAGGATATCATCACGTCTTCATTTTGTATGCCCTCATCTCTTCCCATCCTCTGGATTTTGGCCTGTAGAACCTGTAAATGGTGTTGATTCAGAGAAGAATAAGGTAGCTTCCAGTGAGATACAGAATACCAGATAAATGTAAAAAATACATTCTGCTTGTATACATGAAACTTTCTTACCATTCTTTCAGGTTTCTTCATTGCAAGCCTGTGAAAGTGTGTCAGCGGCTAATCTTCTGAAGGTATGTCCAAGTCTATAACCATACTGTGTTTCCCTGTTAGCACTTGTCATGTGAACATTTCTGTTAATCTAGCTGGCATTTGTATTTCTGGACATTGTGATGAAATGGTTTCAAATATAGATGTCAAAACTCAACTGATAATTAATGTCTTGAAACTTAACATGTGTCAACCTACCACACTATACCAATCTTGTTAAAGCAGCATGACTAGGTTTTCCCCTTCTGTGCAATGCAATTGTAACAGTGCTCCCTAATAACCTTCCGTGATGAATATCTTGGCCATTATTTCTTGATGATCTTTGCACAGACAGTTATTTTTGCCCAACGTCAGTTTATTTTTTTGCTTATCTTCTCTGAGTATGGGCTTGAATATATGCACCTTGCAATTATTTTCTGTGCCGTGCTATGGCACACAATTACAATCTAGAAGTTGAGAGAGAAATTCTTCTCATAAAAGATAAAAAAGGTGACAGGAGGAAAGAGGGATAAATCATAAAAAAATGTGCATCATCTATGTGACCAATTGCTGGTTAAACTTTCTTTGGTTCAGTGCGATGTCGTTTATTACATTAGTGGGTTCTCCCTTTCAGTTTCATCTGCGTCCATATGCTCAACTGGGGCTGGACAGAGCGTCTATTCCAAGCCTTACTACTTACGGAGATATTGTAGATGAGCTCTTATTGGAGATCCCAGAGATTAAAGAAGTTCCTGAACAGATTAGCAAGTTCTGGCAAAGTAATTCAGTTGGGAAGCATATGCTCATGGTTGAAGAGCCATGGATTACTGAGAATTCCTCTGTTTGTAATGTTGTAGACGAAAAGAGTAATTCAGGTAAGTTACAAGATGGCACTCCATTGCGAGCAAGTGGCTGGAGAAAGCACCCAAAGGACTATCCTGATATCCCTTGCTGTGTGGAGAATGCAACAAGAGAAGATATGGAAATTACCTTTTTGGGTACGGGTTCATCCCAACCTTCAAAATATCGGAACGTAAGTTCCATATATATTAACCTGTTTGCACAAGGAGGTGTACTTCTTGATTGTGGTGAAGGAACCTTAGGGCAATTGAAAAGAAGGTTAGTTCTTACATATTTCATTAGGTAATTGAAAAAGGCTATGTTATTTCATATTTGTAGTCATGACACTTCTTTTTATAGGTTTGGTGTAAGCGGTGCTGATGATGCTGTGAAAAATTTGAAGTGTATTTGGATTTCCCATATTCATGCTGATCACCACACAGGTGTAGCTAGAGTTCTTGCATTGAGGTCAAAATTGTTAAAAGGGGTACCTCACAAATCCTTACTTGTTATTGGACCAAGACCACTTGAAAGATTTCTAAATGCATATTCAACACTTGAAGAACTTGATATGCAATTCCTAGACTGCAGACAGACTTTAAGGCCTAGTATAGAGGCTTTTCTCAGTGACAATGTTACTGAATCCGCATCTCAACTTGAAAACACTATATTTGCTCCTGGAAGTAAAATGGAGAACTACAGCCAAAAGCCTGTGAGTCCAAGAGATACTACGGCTCTCGCTAATTTGAAAGAAGTTCTACATGAAGCAGGTTTGGAGGTTCTTTACAGTGTCCCAGTTCTGCACTGTCCACAGGCGTTTGGAGTTGTTCTGAGAGCCAAGGAGAAGGTGAGCAGTGCTGGAAAAGCTATTCCAGGATGGAAGGTTGTATATTCAGGTGACACGAGGCCCTGCCCAGCTCTTATAGATGCATCCAGAGATGCCACAGTGCTAATTCATGAGGTAAGATGAACATAATTTTATCTTTTGGATAACTAATTCTATTGATCAATTTGGTATGCATTGCCATGTCCATGGTGGTTATGATTGTATATTTCTCCCTTTTGAGTGCTTGCCATCACTACTTATGCTCCAAGATGGTTTCCAAACGTTTAATACACTATTTGAGTTATGCTTTTGTTTTTTTCTCTGTCCTAGTGTCTTGTACTAGTAGTAAATATTTCACTCCAATTAATGTGGACCACAAGTGGCCAAGTGCCATCACCAACTACCTTGCATATTTTTGTAGAATTAGCTGCGGAATGTTCTTTTCTAATTATTGATGATGTGTATATACTAAATAGCTATGATGATACTGCCTGTCTAAACTGTCTTTACTAATACCCATTTCTTCAGGCAACATTTGAGGACAGCATGAAGGATGAGGCAATTGCAAGGAACCATAGTACAACAAAGGAGGCCATAGCAGTAGGCACATCAGCTGGGGTTTACCGTATAATCTTGACCCACTTTAGCCAAAGATACCCTAAAATTCCAGTTTTTGATGAGGTTGATATGCAAAAGACTTGCATCGCATTTGACCTGATGAGTGTGAATCTTGCGGATCTGCCAGTACTGCCAAAGGTTCTTCCTAACCTGAAGCTATTATTCAAAGATGAGATGGTGGTTGACGAATCTGATGAGGTCCAGGAGGCCGTTGTGTACTGATATACATAGAATAGTGTACAACATTTTAAATAGGATGGTTTTTGACCTGAGAATCCAATTGTAGACATCGCATCCATTCGATAAATTACTAGTGAGGCCAACCACCCTGCAGTCAGATATAGAATAGTGTATAATTTGTTCTCAGTTGTGCTGTCAATTTTGGCATTGTCTTGTGCAACATTGTCGGCTATTTGTAAGTCGTACTATGTGCGTAAACTTGAAAAGCAAACGTGCAACCTGCCCATCAGATTTATTTTGATGGACAATTTAGGTTTTGCCGTTACAGATGATGCATCCAATTATGCGTCATGTTACTATCGGTACCTACTTGGGGTTTCGGTGTTTCAGAGTCCCACTTCAGCCTCACATGTTCCTCGTTTCTAACTCAAGGCACACCCTCCAAACCCCAATTTAAAAAAGACCCACTTTCAGTTTGAAATTGCTGAGTTTGTTTCTTTAGTTAAAATGTTGGACCGAAGATGTCTTTGATTTTAAAATGTCCTTAAATTTCAACTTAGAATCCCTCCTAATAACTTGGAGATCCTCGAAGATTCACTCAAATCCTCCATCTAGGCATCTACAAGTTTTAAAGTCGCAAGTTTTTAATAACTTTTCTTTTCTTAAGTTCTTAGTGGCATAGTGGATAGTCCCGGGCTTTAATAGGGTTTTGGGATGAGTTACCATTTGCAAGAAACTGAATATTAAGGAATGGGATCCTCTACAATAGCAAGCTACGACAGAGGTGAATAGTGCGTGGCATTAGGTGCATTGATCTGCGGTGGATGGTTCAGATCGATCGCTACTGTAAAAATAGTATAACACCAAAATATCACTGTTAATGTCATCAATCTACTGTGCTGCTTGCAGCTACAGTGATCCTCTACGCAGAGATCTAGATCTCAGTCTTAAACCTCTTATCTGTGCTACAGAGATCTAGATCCTGGTCTTAGAACTCTTATTTACGTGAAGTATCGAAGAGATTTAAGGCTATGTTCGAATTTGTTTTAATCTTTTACTCACTCGTTTTTTTATGGGCATATTTTCTAATATTAGAATCTGGACAATCCTTAGGGTGAAAATAAAATTAAGCACTATGCAGAGGCACAAGAGACCATAGTAAATGAGTATTAGAGAGTACACACATCTTGCCTTACAAATATATTTAAAAGATTAAGTTGAGATTAACCAAGTCACGTTGTTAATAGACACGTTATCGCTAAAAAAATAATTAGCTATCATTAAGATTAACACAATTTTTATAGATGTCTTGTTGTCAATAGATAAAGAATAATTAGTCGTAAATATAAAAGTCTTGTTGTTAATGGATATCAGTGAAATAATAATCAGCAGAGTTGGAGACTCAAACTGAATGAGACAGTTTCCATCAAAAAAACATGATTTGAAATTTTGAAGTTTTATTTGAACACTGTGTGACCAAAACTTTCTACTGGAGTAGTAGAATCTGGGTTGCCCCATTAATAACTCTCTACTACTCGTTAAAAATAATGATCTTTTTAAACAATAATATAGACATTTAAAAATAACTTTAATGACTGGTTTCTACTAATATATATAGAATTATTTAAAAAAAATATGATTTTATTGAAATACTATATATATTTTATTGTTTCATATTATAAAGTAAATATTTTAAAAATTATTTAAAATTAAAGTTTTAAAGGTTTGATACAGTCTTTAAAACGATGATCTGGGTTGCCCGCTTGCCTCTCTGGTTCTCGCAGCCTCACTGTTGGGCTGATGGCTCACCTCCCGTCATCACCAAGGAAACGAAACGGTTATCGCGTTAACTCCCCGCCCTTCCCTTCCCCGACCTGACCTGACCCGCCACTAGAAGCTTCCACCCACGCCTCCTCCCTCCTCCCGCCGCACGTGCCGCCGGCCTCCCTTCCCTCCCTCCCTCCCTCCTAGACCCGGTCCACCGCCGCCTCCCCCTTCCTCTCAGATCCTGCGGTGCCGCGGCGGCCTCGGCTTGGTCCCCCTTAGGGTTTCGCCGTCTCCCATCGTAGGGAGGAGGAGGAGGGAGCGATGGATCAGAGCCGGCGGGCGGTGGAGTCGTACTGGCGGTCGCGGATGGTGGACGGCGTCACGGCGGACGACGACAAGGTGGCCCCCGTCTACAAGCTCGAGGAGATCTGCGAGCTGCTGCGCGCCTCCGACGCCAGCATCGTCAAGGAGGTGGCTGACTTCATCCTCAAGCGACTCGACAACAAGAGCCCCGTCATCAAGCAGAAGGTTGCCCTTCCCTCCCCTTCAGTGATCTCGGGTGGTCGGGTTGACCCGACGGGACAGGGTTTTAGGTGGGCAGCGGCGAGCTGGATCGATCGTTTTGAGTACTCATGGATTGGTGTTGTTGTGTTCTCATTGATGATTAGTTCTGTGGCTACGGTTCTGATGCTTGGAACATGCAAACTCTGAATGGTCTAAGGACGGCTCACATTTCTGAGGAGTGAATGGCTGATAATTTGTGGTTGTTTTGAGTTCATGACTGCCTCCTGGATTGCCAATCAGTTTGGGCGAGAAGGCGCTGTTGATGATATAGTTCTGTTCTGTCCTTCTGGATTTGGGTTAATAAGGGAAACTGCGAAAGCAGGGAATTACAATTGTTGAATGGATGTTTATTGGTTGTGTGCTCCAACCCCTAGGCATAAAAGAGCAGTGCCTTGGTGAAGGTGTAAGGGAGAAACTGACTAGTATATTTTTGTTCTTCACTGTTAGGTGGCAACCGTTTCTTGCTCACCTGGAGTTGATGTGCTGCCTCCCCAGATACACCCTAAATCGGATGGCCTGTTACCATGTATGCAAGTTAGCTAGAATGGATTTATGTGTTTTAGTTCCTATCAATTGAAATTAAAAACTAGCCTACTGTTTCTTGAAGAGCTGAGAATATTCTCCCCATCCAAGTAGGCAAGTATCTTGCATGTAACTATTCCAAATCGAGTGAGGCCGTAGTGGCCTAGTGGCTTGTATGATTGTTTTTGGTGAACGCTGTTTACTAAAGCAGAGCAGAGACCTTATGTGGCAAATGAACTACAACGATTATTATAGCTATGGACCAATGAAAGGTGTTTTTGTAAACTTTGGTGTCTACATTTGATTTAGATTTAAGGGGTTTTATGGGTTTAATGCTGAACCAAACACATACATTTGAGGTTGTTTAGTGAACTTGAATGTGAATTCACATTACAACTTGTGATCACTAATTTCATTTTATAAATGAATTGCTTTCCATTCATTGCTTGTTGCGTTCTGACTCCTGATCTCATAATGGTAAGTTTATACCAGCCTTCTGAGTAGCCCTTCTGTGTGTGAAGGAAATGATGCTTGTGGGCATAATAGTACTTTGCTAATCCTTTGTACTGAATCTTACATGTCAGTCCTGAGCAGTGGCACATTGCACCTTTTTCAATCATGATATGGTGACCCCTGCTTATATCATAGAATGTACCCTAATGTTTTTGGTACAAATTTTAAGATACCTTAACTTATGTCTAACTTTTCAAGTACAGTGGTGTTTAATTTATTGAATACACTAGCTTCTGTTCTTCAATTCTGTACTAACCTTTTCAATTGCTCGTTTCCAGGCTTTGCGGTTGATTAAATATGCTGTTGGGAAGTCTGGTACTGATTTCAAGCGGGAAATGCAACGGCACTCAGCAGCTATGCGCCAGCTTGTTCACTACAAGGGACACCCTGACCCCTTGAAAGGGGATTCTCTTAATAAGGCTGTCCGTGAAACTGCAAACGATGCTATTGCTGCTATTTTCTCCACAGAGGACCCTAAACCTGCTGTTGCGACAGAAGGTCTTGGCAAGCGCATACAGGGTTTTGGAAATACTAATTTTGAGCCATCAAGAGATGACAAAAAATCTTTCCTTAGTGAGCTAAGTGAAGTAGTGGGCATTGGCAGTGCTTCCATTAAACAGGGTTTGAGCAACTTTGCTGCTTCTCATTCATCAATGATAACAAATGATAATGGTGGTCTGTACAAGAGCCCAAACCTTCGTAGGTCTCTGACCACAGAAACTGATAAATATGGTAGGTATGATCCAAGTGAAATTCAAGGCGAGAGTCGTTCTTCATCTGGTGCTTCAAAGAATGTGACTTCTGGTTCATGGGGTCCTAGTCCATCCAGTTCTGCAGTGACTGATGATACTGGTTCAAGTCGAACAGGGGTTAAGACTCGTGAAGAAAGACTTTTAGATACAATTGCAACTTCAAGTGGTGTGCGGGTTCAACCAACTCGAGATGCTCTGCAAATATTTCTAACAGAAGCTGCCAAATTGGATGCAGTTGCTTTTAGCCATGCCCTTGAGAACAAATTGAATTCTCCTTTATGGCAGGTGACTTTACGATGTTTTTTGTTAGTCTACTTTAACCTTACAAGTTACAATAGTTGCATCTGCAATGGAATGGGAGTAAATTTCAGAGAACTGCAAATTTAGTGGCTAAACTATCAACTTGCTGTAAAATTAGCGATCTATTTCAGTTTTTTATAAAGATAATGAAAAAAATATCAAAAAATTGTAACTTCATGGACAACATAACGGAACTAACACATGGGCCCACATGTCATTCTAAGCGGTTCCTGGCAGCGCCCACATGTCATATAGGTGGCTTTCGACATTGGCAAAACAGTGGGACATGTTGGTAGGACATGCCACCATGTGACTATAGTGACATGCTAAGTCGGCTGCCACCTTAGTTCGCCATTTTGGCTTGGTTGCACTATAGCAATCTACTCCGGTCGAAACGCTGCTTGGTCGGCGCTTTACCAAGCCTGGTCCTCTTATTAACTATTGCATTTTCTAATTCAACATTTTTCACAATTTGATTGTCTCCGTGGTTTTGACCTGGTTGCACTGACCGAGCGGCATTGTATCTAGACCAGATCACCTACAGTGCAGCTGGACCAAGGTAGAGGGCTGAGGTGACAACCGACGTAGCATGCCACTACGGGACACATGCGACGTATTGAGCTGACATATCCTGCCGTCTCACCTGTGCTAGGAAACACCTGTATGACCTATGGGCCCCATGTGCTTGCAAGGTTAGGTTATTCAAGAAGTTGCACTTTTATGATGCTATCGTTGTAGCAAACTAACATAGGTCGCTAATGTTGCAGAAATTTAATAATTTAGTTGCTAAAGTTGCAGTTCTCTAAAATTTACTTATGGAATGGGGGAAAACCTAAAGTCTAAACTATGGTTTTAATTCTTTTGGTAAGTGACTAGTGTATATTGCATGCACAAATTGATATTTTGTTTTCTTATTTCGCAGTCAAATGGAAGAACTTTTGATAGCTAACATATAGATACTTTAAACATATTCATGTTCGTTCAAAATTTGACAAGTGTGTATTAAGATTTCAAAACTTCAAAAGAAAAACACTATATATATGGAAAATATTTTGTTTCATTTCTTACCACACAGACTGGTTATGACTTTTGGCCATTAGGCTCTGCACATTTTTTTTATGGTAGAAGTTCAGAGCTGTATATAATAGAGAGCAGTATGTAAACATAATGATGATTAACTCAGCATCCAATTTTCAAGACAGTGCATAATTTATTTTAATGATAAATTTATAATATTTGAAAAATGCAGTTCCGGCATGAACTTTTTGCATGATAAAAGTGCTTAGTTAAGGGCTTTTCCACCTGCCTCCCTACTGCTGCGGTTCATGACATGTCTTAGCATATTTATAGATTTATCTAGTAGGCAGCATTATGGTTCTGAAAAAATTATTAGGCAGTGAGCAGTAAATCCTTTTAACATGGTCAGAGGAATCAAAATGTTGTGCCTTGTTATATGTTCCAATTTTGAGTGGAATTCCACTTAGCATCTGAACTTTAAAACCAAGCATCTAACTCCCTAACTTTGCAATACTTCCATATAGCCCCCTGAAGTGGTTTTGCATGGTTGTTTTGCCTATAACCCCCTCTATATACTGCTCATTCAAAGTTAAGCAAGGGTACATGAACTTTCATTGGAACAGGGTTTATTTCTACTAGGGGTTAGCAATACGGAGTATGATCAGAAATAGTACATTCATTATTATGATGTTCTCTGACCTTTTCATATACTTTTGATACAGTATTATCTCACATTATTTATATACATGGTTAGGTCATATTGGTAATATCATTTTATCTTGAACACGCCCTTCCACCATTCTTTTCACTTCATCAACATTCAATACATTTGTTTTACTTCTCAGGTTCGCATGAAGGCAATTTGTGTGTTGGAAGCAATTGTAAGGAAACAGGATATTGATCCTTATTCTATCATTACTTCATATTTCTGTGAGAACAGTGCATCTGTTGTTAGATGCTGTGAACTTCCGCAGGTTTCTCTGAGAGAAAAGGCTTTGAAGGTCAGTAAAGCTGCAAGACATTAATAAAAAAAAGTGATATAATGCACCTTTTATTTTCTACAAATTG
The DNA here is from genome assembly GCA_030770085.1 of Oryza coarctata. Lineage (NCBI taxonomy): Eukaryota > Viridiplantae > Streptophyta > Magnoliopsida > Poales > Poaceae > Oryza > Oryza coarctata. The sequence goes on from CM061462.1 coordinate 6,152,892, forward strand.
CTATGTAGAATACATGCTTTTCATCTCTTTAACTCTCTCTCTCTCTCTCTCTCTCTCTGCTATAGCTATTTCTACCTTCAATGATCACTAGTAAACCACCCACTTTTGTTAGGTCTTAAATCTGCTGGTTGGGGAACAACCTACTGGAAGCAATAATCTTTCAGAAACAAAGACTACAGTACCTGCTGCACAGATGCCTGATTTGATTGATACAGGGGATCAAGATGAACTAGGAGCTCAAAATTCAGCTCAGGAAGGCAGCGAGAGGATAATGGGGAATATCATATTTACTTCTTCGGTTGATGATTTGTTGGGTGGTGAATCTATTGCTGATATAAGTACCACCACCAGTAATGGCAATGGAGGTGATCCATTTGCAGATGTGTCATTCCATGAGGCAGAGACTAAGGATACTAATGACCTATTCTCGGGGATGACGGTAGAAGAAAAAACAACAGCAGCCTTGCATGATAGCTCATCAATAAACAAAAATGAATTGCCAGATATATTTGGTAGCAGCCCTGAGCCATTCTTCCAAGAAAGAGTAGAGGATAAAGGAACTGTGAATGATTTGATGGCTGGTTTGAACCTTAATGGAACTGCCCAAGCTCAGCCTGGGGTTAAAACAGAATCTAACAATACTGTGAATGTTTCACAGTTCTTTGACATGAACAGTCAGACAAGCGATGTGACTAATTCTGCAGCAATGACTGGTATTCTTGGCCAAAGCTTTTATCAGCAACAGCAGGTTCCCTTGCAGTACAACTTGCCACAACAGATGCTGTTAAATCCAGCATTTGCTGGGCAGCAATTAAACTATGGTGGTATGAGTGTTCTTCTAGCTCAGCAGCAGCTGCTGCTGCAGAATCAAAGAAATTTTAATGCTGGGCTGGGACATTCGTCTTTGAGTACAATGAACAACGGAAATGCATCTGTGCTTCCTGATATCTTCAATTCAAGTAACCAACTTCAACATGTTGCTGTGATGAGCAACTCAAAGAAGGATGAAACTAAAGCTTTTGATTTTGTTTTGGTATGCGCTTTCATCCTGTCCCTAATTTCTTCTTTCATTTCATATAGACGTGCCAATATTACCAACTGTCATAATGCGTGGGCAGTATGAATCTATGGCTCTATGCTAGCTGCATAAGATGTGTTACTTCAGTTCTTGACATCTGAAGCACCACCCTCTGGTGTTAACAGTTCTACTTTTCTTCCAGGATCATCTTGCAGCAGCACGTGGTTCAAAAAAGTAACCCGAGAGCGATGGGTATGCTCAGAATGTAGCAACAATGCATTCATTTGTCTTCACGCAAACTTCACTCGTATCGGCGGAGCTACATCTATTAGTTGGATGAATCTCAGGATATGTTGTGCATGCTGTGCTGCGACAGATGACCAAAGGAAGAATTCATGACGGGAGATTGTGTTATGTCATGTATCTAGAAAAAAGGTTGATTTTTATGTTGAAATAAGTTGTACTTCTCAGTTTCTTTTGATGCCTTGTCTTTTTTTTTTCTTGTAAAGAGTCGGACAATGTAGATTGTTCTCGGGCGGGATTTTGTTTTTGCTGCTGTACAGCATACTGGTTCTTTTGACGGGAATTGTAAAGCTTGCTACGTTAATGACAGGTGCCATACGGGAATAATGCCTCATGAATCATGAATGCTCACATGTCGAGTAGTACATTGTATCTGTGAACTGCCTGCATAGTGCGGATTATTATGCATAGTTGGACAATGGGCGAGGTATCCACAGTTTATTAAGTATCTAGTGAGAATTGCTGAGAAAATAGAGTTGTGCTAGTGTTCCACGTTTATGAAACCTTGTAGTGAAGATGCTTATAGTTGTAAGGTGAAGTGTGATTTAGAATTAAGGAAGTCGAGATCGAGTTGATTCTTTTTAAAAAAGAGTAAATTTTCATGAATCATAATTAACATTTCTCGGAAGGAACATTATGTATTTGGCTCTATCCCCAATGTTGCTGTTATGTCTCCGAACCAAATCTTGGCCAACAAATTTGTTGCATATGCAAACTATGGAAAAGAAATGAGTGCATGGTATGTGGGCCATAGAGCTAAAAAATATGGCACCTATATATTATGCAAGTTATCCGTATGGTTTTCACACAAAGCCTGACAAACATGACAAAGAATTGGGCACCTCTAAAACCGGAGGGAGGGGAATTTTTGCTTAAGCACGGATTTTGAAATTGTACAATACTGTAGGATTGATATATCTAGTCATAACTATTACAGAGTATTATTGATTGGATTATTGCTACTAAATATTTAATTTATTATAGTGGTAAATTAACTATTTTAATAAATAACTTTGGTGTTAGCAATGTAGCAGTACAAATTCTTTTGAGAAAATGAATTTTTAAAGGTATGGAACAAACAATCCTTAATTAGATGAAAGCCGAATAGAATGTATTTTTACAGTTCGATTCTTACCCTAAATCCTTTCTAAAATATATATACTAAATGCTGCTTTAAATGTATTTTAAATATATGATGTTGTTGACTTTTAATTATTGTTAACTATAATTTCAACATTAATTCTCTTCTAATAAATTAAGTCATATTACTTAGTTCCACCTCAACAACATCCACCTGCTAATGTCAGCTACCGACCAAATAACACCTACCTGGATGATGCCTTAACCTATGTCTCTACGTTGTACATATGAATAACATCTCATGTTTCTAATGTGTAAGTTACTATTTTTATTAGATTAAATTTACTTTGATTCACCTTTAATAACCGAGCCAAAACTATCTTTTTATATAACACCACATATAATTATAATTGTTTCTTCTTTGAACCATAGTTTATAACTATACAAATGTTAGCACATGAAAAACTAATATAGCAGCAAGTTACAGTAGATCCTATCAAACAGATGGGGTTCTATTACTACATATAGCAATTGAGGGCACTGGACTTGGATGAAGTACTCAAACTAAAAATACTGAAGCACTCAACGTTACATCCCAAATTCCTAAAATTGAATACCCTTCATCATCGTGCTCTTAGGCTCGGTTTTTTAAAGTGGCACACAATTGAGTCATTTAAAAATTAAATCAATGATTTAAAATAGTCAATTAGGATGGAGTCGCTTATAAACCGTCTAAAATATAAATATATGGTGTTATGTGTAAATATGGATAAGTCTATCGTAAAATTTTAATTAATAAAGTTGTCTAAAGTGAAATTTACTATTTTTATTATCTTATGGTTCACAATACAAAACTTCGAAACAAACCAGCCAATATTAAATGAAGCTGTCTGAATTTCGATTAAGAAAATATTTTTTATCGTTGAAAATTAAGAACAATTTTTTTCCAGGCTGTGTCGCCAACCGTACGGCTCCTCCTACTCGTCCACAACCACGTGTCGAATAAACGGCACCAGTACTTCTTCCCAGGGGGACCACGCCACAGAAGATCCGAGGTTGGTGCTAGCACCGGGCCCCACCTGCCACCAGGACTCCCTGACAGCCCTGGCCCACACGTGGACTCCAACTCCCAGTCTGCACCTCGCTTTCCTCCCGAGTAGCGTCGAACCGGAGTCGCCTTCGCTGAATTCGCCAGGGCCACGCCACTGATGGGTGGGCCAGGAAAAGTGGATCCCGCGTCGATGGGCCCACGGGTCAGCCGCGGCAGAGAGCGCAACCCGGTCGCGTAAATCGCTACGCGCACACTGTTTTTTCCGCCCAAGCCGTCGCCTTGGCCGCACCCGCCCTCCGTCCAGCGCGAGCGAGCGGGCGTCCTCCCCCTCCTCCTCCGTCGCCGGCGGCGGCGGCCATGGACTTAAGGTGAGTCGCTCCCTCCTCGCCGCCGACCGACCGGACGACGGTTCTCCTCTTCCCGCGTTAGTTTGGGAATTTATTTTCTTTTTAATGTGGTGTGATTGGGTTACGGGGATTGTTTGTTTGTTTCTGTAGGTACGCCGGCGTTGGGCAGGGGAGCTCCTCGTCGTCGTCGTCGTCGTGCCGGGCGGCGGACGTGGCGGCGTGGGGATCCTCCCAGCAGCAGCAGCAGAAGCGGCAGCGGTGCCAGGTCGTGACCCACCCCGGCCTGTTCCGTCTCGTCCCCGTTAATTTCGCTTTCCCCGAGTTTTATCTTAGCGTTGCTTGGTGACGAGTGCGTTGTGAGGGGAAGGCTGGTCGGCTTGCCGGTGCTGGCACCGTGGCGCATTAGAGGCAAATACGCGCTCGCCAAGCGTCATGCGAGTGAGGCATGGGGAATTGGTGATTGTGTGCAATGGTGGCTCAGTGGATGGGGGGAAGGTGGAATTACTGTTAGGGTCTATATGTTTGCAGGGGTAAATCTAGTCCATTGTATTTTCATCCGATAAGTGGAAATTCGACTGATTTAGGGGTTAAAAAACATTCAAATAATAGGTAGTCAATCTAATAATTGTGTCGGAATTAAGGGGCTTGCAGATTCATTCGTGCAGCATCTAGCCTTTTTTTGGGTTGATTGGTGCAATGCCAGCCATAACATGTTATTACTCTGATCTTGGCTTCTGTAAATAATTTGAAGTGCAAGTACAGTTCTCCAATCTCCACAAATTTCACCAGCACCTTTCTCTCTCCCCTCTTTGGGGACTGAAAACCATTTTATTGAATTTTGAGGAAATTGATCTTTTGCCCCATAGTTAGTTAGTAGGCCATCTATTATTTGCCCCATGTTTGAGTGAAAACTAGATCTTTTGCCCCAGTCAAAGCTTTTACCCCCACAGGATGACACTTCTTCAGAGCAAGTGGCTAGAGAAAACACCCAAAATACAAATTATTTGCACACTACATAGACATGTCTCCTTCAGATTTCTAGTCAGCTGGTCTTACTTTTTTTTGTAACTTTTCTTGTCATGGGTAGGAAAGTAGTGGAGAATCAATTCATTTTACATATTATTTTGATACATTTGTCATAAGCTGATATTACTGGTTAGCCAGTTATTATTATTCTATAGTAACACACTATTCAACAGGGTTCTTCTGATGACCAAGTTGGATCGAGCACAAGTAACTTGCAAATGTCAGGACCAGAGCCTCAAGATTTTGATAATGGAGAAAATGAGGAAGAAGATTACTATCTGGATGAGGATGATTGCATTTATGATGATGGAGATGGATATGATTACGAATTTGATGGGGGTGACTACTTCAACCAACGTCTTGCTGATAAATTTGATGATTTGGATTTGCCTCCAGGCGTGGAGGCTACTGTACCATGGCTTCAGAAAATTATGACTAACGAAGAGCAAAGCAGTTCCAAATTAACATTTGAAGATGAAAACACAAATAAATCTCAGTTGTTCAAACAGTTCGACACTGTTAAAAATTTCTCTGATCATCATTATGCTGCAACATCAGGGGAAGGGGTAATATGTTGAATTTTTTGCTTACTTGCTTTTGTTTTATGCTTGTTTTAGATATGCATCTCATTTTTCTTCCATGTTTACATTATTTCAGACAAAGAGAGACTGGGTGAGGAGAATACAGCATGACTGGAAACTTTTGGAGAAAGATCTACCAGGTTAACTATTTGCCTACTTGCATAATGAGTTAGTTTCTTCTCTGCACGACTTCACCTGTGAATTGATCATTAAGTACCAACCCCAACAAGCAGGAAAGAAGTACCCCTTTCACACTCTAACCATGCATCTTGATGCCATTAGTGCTAATAGTTTTCTGGTCAATAATTCAGCATAAACATTGACTATGCTGCTTGCATGAGCTTATTGATTATATGCTCGTCATGATTTGAGTTGAACACAACTGTCCTTTTTAAGGTGTCATGTAGATGTGATGCAATTTCCTCTCCCTTTCTTTTATTTGTTTTATTCTCCATGCACAGACCATTATATTTTACTACCATCTAGTGAGAGGGGATAATAAAGCTATTTTCCTTCTCAATCTTAGAACTTAAATCTTTGAGCCTGGTTAAAATGCGCCTTGTAAAAATGACCAGATTTGAGTTATTTGTTCTTATGTCATTGTGGCATACTTTACTCACTCCCATTAGTGACTATATCATTATAACACTGCCAGTTCTCAAGTTTGTTTCCGAATGTTGTTTATATTATGCTCTTCACCTGCCTTTTGTCTGTAAAAAATCTTGGGAATCCTGCAGTGAGTTTGTTTCCAAATGTTGTTTACGTTATGCTGTTCACCTGCTTTTTGTCTGTAAAAATTCTTGGTAATCCTGCAGTGAGTTTGGAAATAGTGAATTGATTATACCTTTATCATCTGATACTAGTTTTTTAAAGATATTTTTGTTAGGATTTAGCATCCTGTCGCTCATCATTGATAACTCATAGATGTTGTACATATCAGAGAAAACTCTAGATGAAATTGGACAAACCATAGCTTTGTTTGTCAGTATATTTTCTCATTATAGAAATCTAAATCCTGATAATTGTTCTTTTATGTAGCATCTATTTATGTCCGTGTTGCTGAAGATAGAATGGACCTTCTTAGGGCTGCTATTATCGGACCTAAGGGAACACCGTACCACGATGGGCTCTTCTTCTTTGATATTCAATTTACCTCCCTTTACCCTACTCATCCTCCAGTATGTACCTAAGCCTCAATATCGCTTTTTTGACATTTTCACCTTTTTTGTTGAAATTTTTGTTGTTGATGGTGTTGCAGTCAGTATACTACCACTCTGGCGGACTTCGGATTAACCCAAACTTATACAATAATGGAAAAGTCTGCCTTAGTCTCCTTGGTACGTGGACAGGTAGTGGTTGTGAGACATGGAATCCAGCTCAGTCGACCATGCTACAAGTGCTCGTCTCCATTCAAGCTCTCATTTTGAATGAGAAGCCTTACTTCAACGAGCCAGGATATGCGTCCTACGCCAATAGTGTATCTGGAGAGCGGACTGCAATGGAGTATAATGACAACACCTTTCTGCACTCATGCAGGACGATGTTGTACTCACTTCGGCGGCCTCCAGAGGTAATATTTTTTGTTATATTTTTGCATAGAATCTAAAGCTGAAAAAGAAAGGATATTTGGCACTCGATTGCAATCTGGAAACCCTGCCTAGTAAACTATACTTGTGACATGATAGTATTTTGCCACGGCTGCCATATAGAGATTAAGGTTAGCGCGCAGAACATAGAGATTGATGAAGGGGTAAGGTTATTTTTTCTTGAAGATAATGATTATACGTGGAGGATGAAATAGAGAAGTTTGCTGAATAACACATGATTTAGCTCTAGCTTGGTGCTGGATTATGTTACCAAAATAATCCTACTTCTGATTTTTAACATAACAGGCTTCTTCCCCCCCCTCCCCCATATATCAGACAAATTAGTAAATCACAGAATGGAACAGAAATCAAATTTCCAAACCGCTTTACTAACCATAATATTAACACTCTTCTCTTTGCCCCCTCGCAGCACTTCGCTGACCTTGTTACCAGCCACTTCAGGGAGCACGGGCACACCATCCTGTCAGCATGCAGGTACTACATGGAAGGCCACAAGGTAGGATCTGTAGTCCCTGAAGAGGAAGAAGAACCGGAGTATGGCGACGCAGGAGCATCCACTAGCAGCGCCGTCGCCGCCGTGCCGGAGCCACGGCCGGACAGGGTGGATCCCGTCAGTAGACGCCCCACGTTCAACGACAACCTCAAGACGCTGTTCGAGGAGCTCCTGATGGAGTTCAACGTGAAGGGCGCCGACACGGCGAAGTTTCTCGCCGAGAAGGTGAAGAAGAGTTCTGGGGTAACTACTGGGGTAAGTACTGTAGCCGCCCGTAATGCCGCAGAAGCGGTGGATGAGTGGATGGATTAGTCTGCTTTGCCTAACTGCAGAGAGTTTCTCGTTCTCCTTTTTTTTTTTTCTTTTGGTACATAAGTAGCTTATGGTTGCTAGGACTGGCCGAACATGTTGACCAAGCAAGATGACGAATTAAAGAGATGCTTATTCTCAAGGCTCTTATTAAGTTTATAATCTGGACACCAAGGTTGTTCGCAATCTCATGTTAAATGTACATATGATCGATCGAGATGGACGTGTAATGCCTTGGTAAGGCGGCTTCATGCGTAGCAAGTCTAGCTACTCATGTATTACGACGTACGTAACGTGCTTGTACTCTCTGAATACATGAAGCAAATCAGTTTAACATCAATCTGAAATGATCAACAGTTAGCACTGAAACTGGGGTGCATCGATCCACCAATCATGCACATGGAAACATTTCTCTCGCTACGACTACAACCAAAAACCAACGCGATTTCATGATCACTCTTCACTCGCTCAACCATGCATGATCACTCTAACTTGCAAGCTAAACAAAATCTTCTACCACGAAGCTAGCAAAACCGTTTGTTTAACAAGTGATCCAAGGTGACATCCAAAACATCTCATTGCATTGCGGCGCAAACGGCAACGATGATCACCTGATCAGGCCTCGCCTTTTTGGAGTAATTAATTAACAAAATCAAGTTCATACTCTTCTGGGGTTTGCATGATGAAGATCATGGTTTCCACCTATGGCACCGTGATCTCCGTCCGGGCGAGGAGCGGTTCGGGCGAGGAGCAGGAGGCCGTCCGCCGCGCCGCGCTCCCGGTAGCTCCAGAATCTGCCGTCGTTCCCGGTAGCGGGCGCGGAGGGCTGATCCGCCGCCGCCGTGGCCCGGCCTCGGCACCGGCGGAGCAGCAGCGCCATGCCGAGGCCGCCCTCGCCGCGGGACTCGAGGCGCGCCTGCCACGCGGGGGGGCGGAACGCGCGCATCTCCACGGCGTCGCCGTCGTGCATGGCGTGGCGCGACGCGAACAGCGACCACTGCCCCGTGAGGCGGTACGCGCGGCAGGTGGGCGACCGGTCGCGCTGCAGCGCCATGCGGTAGGCGCGGCCCAGGCAGTCGAACGCGGGCACGGGGAGGCCGCTGCCCTCCCCGCTGAGCACGAGGTGGCGCTCGCCCGCCGTCAGCATGCCCAGCAGCGGCGACGTCCTGACGAGGCCCTCTGGGAGGACGAGGCGGGCCTTTTCGCGGCTGCGGTCCGACGGGGTGAGCCGCTTCGTGAGCACCAGCGCGGGACGCGTGATGCGGAGGCGGAGCAGCTGGGCGCGCAGCCCGTCGGTGGCTTCGTCTTCCTCCACGGCGGGAGGAACAGCCGGCCGTTTGCCCCCGAACCCTCCCTGTCCCCTGACGTGGTTCGCCATCTCCTGGATCGTCCACGCCGCGGCGTAGGGGTGGTACCGCAGGAACCTCTTCTTGGGCGGGAGCATCTCCAGCGGGACGCCGGCGAAGGCAACCTCACCGGACACGCGCCCCCCGACGGGCACCGCAACGGGCGGCAGATGCTCGACGAAATGGCCCCCGCAACTCCCCTTCCCCCCACCCCTCACCGAACGGCACAACAGGTCCCGCCCGGAGGAGGCGACGCCGGAGGCCGGGATCGTCGTCGTCCCATGCCAGAGCGGCACGCGGATGGCGCCGGGCGGGGGAGGGCATGGTGGCGGCAATGGCAGCGCGAGGCAGGAGGGGAGGGAGAGATGGGGGCAGAAGGGAGGAGGAGGCGGAGGAGAGGCAGGAGGAAGAGGCAACCGGTGATGACGAAGAGGAGGAGGCGGGGGCGGTGGTGGGCGGCGCGTCTTGCTTGGAGGCGAAGGCGCGGAGGGGGACCAGAGCAGGAAGGGGGGTTGCAGATGGAGCGGCCCCATTCTCATTCTCTCCTCGTGGCGTGAGACGGTGGCACTTGGCACACACGGCTTCGGCCTTCTACTCTGCTCTGTGGGACTCTGGGATTTTGGGGAAGATTGCTCTGAGATTAGTACACGTCATGATGCCAGTGTTCTCTTGCCGTGCCAAATGAGGTGGTGTGTGAAGCGGTTTTCTACCTCGAGATGCGCATGAGTTTATTTGTAAGTTTCCTATAGAAACAAGTTTTGAAAGCATATGGATATTGCTGGATCGAGCGTGTAAAGTTGGGGTTAGCGGGACGGATAGGAGAGAGGGTTGATATGGCATTACCAAGAAAAGCTAGTGGTAATGTGAAGCTAGCACTGGCCACCAGTAGCACCCTAAATTAAAGAGAAGCTAATGGAGGGTACACTTGTCAGTCCCGCAACAGAAAACAATGCCAATACACCACGTAAGATGCGGGAGATATCGTGCTCTAGTGCATAAGGTTATTCTTAAGTTCAATACCTAAGTGATTCTATACATCGCAAAATTTTTAAAGACTTCTCATAAGTGATTCTATAGAGCGTTTTTTGATGGGATTAGACGATCGTATATAACTTTGTAGGACTCACAAAACATGGGTTATAGCCATTTCTTTCTATCTATTGTGATACTCTTGAGAATATATTAGAGAGCATTATGGATAGAGAAAGGGGGTGAGCCACTTTGAAACACTTAGCCAATGTAATACATATCTAAGAAGAGTAAGAACACAGGAGTAGACTGTTACGCTACTGGATAATTCGAACCTGTCTAAATGGATCCTCATTTATCTTTATCCTAGCGAGCGATTGGAGCTGCATTGACTCTACGATCTATCTACGCGATTTAGCCCTATCCCCTAATCTGAACTCAAGGGGGGGCCTACGTAGGTCTCCACTGTCGGTGCCTATCCATCGATAGAGGTCATGTGGATGGTGTTGGATGCTCATCATCATCACTTGAGGAGGTGTAACTTTCATCCGACATCGATTCTTGTGTGCAATTATTAACAATTCAATTGTGGGCACTTCATATTTATCCTTCTCCTACATAGCATGAGCACTTTTGATATTGCAAAATATATTGAACATGTCATCACTCAAAACATAAAATAAAACATTAGTAGCTTGAGCGTCGAGATGTAGGTATTTCTCTTACCCACTTATTAGAACACGGCCATCCAAAGCATGAGAAACTATCCACCATGTTTTGGGACTCATGGCCTAAAATGAGAAATCATATGGATTTTTCATTTTGCATAATTTATGCTATCAAAAAATAGGAGGGCCACTACCAGAGTGCATTATATCTTTAGAAGCCATCCGTTTCTCTTAGATGATTAAGTCCACAAAATAAGAGACCAAGTTTTGATATCATTTAAAGAGGCCGACTAGAGGGGCTAAATAGGTGGTTAAAAACTTTTTTTAGCTAAAACCGATTTATATATTCAAAAGTGTAAATCAAAGCAGTTTCGTACAAATCAATGACTAAATAGTTTCAACTAAGTACACAAAAAAACTAGCATATGTTGAGATTTGTAAGCCTATAAACTTGCTCAAAGTTAATTTGCACACAATAAGGGAAACAACAAACAAAAGATTTTTCACTCGATGTTTGGAAGCTTGCCAACTTTTTACATCCACTTAAACCACCAAGCCTTCAAACCTCCTCGTTAAGAAATGAGAAAGGTAGAAGCCGGTCTCAAACCTCCAAGAGTAACATATCTAAGATGATTGCTGAGGATGATTAAGTGCCCTACTAACTCTAGCAATGAAGTAATGCACTTGGATTGGCTCAATTCAATCTCCAATAGCTCACTAGATAAACTAAGTGCACAAGGGTGTGAGAGCTCTTACAAGGGCTCAAAATAATACAATGAAATATCAAGAGTCATTCCTTGCAGCTGGTACGGAGTATGTATACCCCACCCATCAAAACTAGCTGTTGGGGTCAGAATCACCCAACTCAGGGCACTGTCAGGACCATCATGTATATAAGTGTCCAATCGACCTCCCTCCTTTGATAACGGTTTAAAAAATAGTCTTTGCCATGCTTTTAATGTGCCACCTAGACTATCCTGCATTAAGCTCTCAGATCGTCTGGCCTCGGCTAGAGCTATCGGCCGTAGTTCTGGACAACTCTAGACTGACCAACCTAGGGGCATGGACCATATGTAGGTCACTTTTCAATACAACCAACTGTTAGTAAAATGGTGATTTTTTATGGCTCGATTATCGAATTTTGATGTTCTTAGACTCTATAGAAAACTTATTCAGATGGCTATCCAACCCATAAACAATATATTCAAGAATCACAACTTTTATCATTGAGAAATGGCTCACACTCCAAAGCATACTTCCCTGGACATATCCATTTTAGAACACTCATTCTCATAGGACGTGCCTATTTCTCTCTTTGTTAATCATTAGCCTCATTACGCTAGGACATATTTTTTTCACAACTCAAAGAAAAATATTAGTCCTAATAAATCGATTGTCATCATTTATTTGATAACCAACCAGTTGTACATCACGGATATGAATAAGTTTATTCATTAACACCACAAGTGCCATATACTCAGATATGAGCTCAAGTGCAAACATCCAAAATAAAGTGTATGTGAACATGCATTTAAAATATGCATAACAATTGTATATAATTTGCTTCCATTCGTAAAAAAGAATATAAAAGAGAGAAGTGTATGCATAATAAGAGAAGAGCCAATAAAAGTTTATCCTATGCACATGGATAAGGCATATAGCAATAATAAAGACAATCCTAAACACATAAATCTATGTTCCCAATATTAAAAAAATTAAATACGATAAGTCTCATGTATATATCAATAACATGGAAATTATATTTATGGATCTATTAAAATGTAAATATGTAAATGGAGATAAGAAGCGATATGTTCACTTGATCTCCATGATTTCATCATTGTTATTAAGGTCCATTGCCAAGAAATACATATTTATCGCATCTCATTATTAGGAAATAAACTAGCTGACAACTTATATAAAAGAAAATTCTAATCCCACAAAAGTCGGTTTATCATCTATCACCAAAGCCACAATTACATAAATTGTTTGATTCCATATCTTTTAATTCTCTCATATGATAACCCAATATAAACAATATAGAGATAAGATGAAATATTATTTTAAATCAATGTCGAGATCCTTCTATATAATAAACAATGAGCTCTCCTTAAGCTATGCATACTTCACATAATCAATTTTTAAATATAGATCATAATTTTGTTTATTTAGATTTATTATTAATCACTGAAATTAAATAATGGCACTTTAATTTACACTTGCTACGGCTGTGCTGCAGCCAGGGCAAGTCACAGACCACTTGCAGCTGCAGCCCGCGCATCAGCCGAATAGTGCCAAAACTATAGCTTATATGAAAAATGGATGGTTAAGATTTGTCTATAAGGAATTCTCTTCCAACTCCCATCCCACCCCAGGCATTATCAAGGAGGGAGTCCCTCAATTTCCCATCCCATCAAAAATCATATGTAACTTCAACAAACGAGGTTATCTATCAAAACTCCTAATCCCTCCTTAAAAAAACTCCCCTAACCAAATACAGCCTAAAGTGTGAGGACACTATTCCTATTCATCAATTGCTAGCTCCAAAGCTAAATAAATTCCTAAGGTACAATTAAATTTTATCCAATATAGTTTTTCAAAAATAACAATGGAAACAGTTAAAAATAGCCAGTTTCATTAAGAACGATGAAAAGGCAAAAACAGTTTTTTCAAGATTCATGCTTCAAACCTTAAGTTATAATTTCTTGAATAATTGTTAGGACTTTTAGACTCTTTAAAAATCAATACATTTAGCTAAGGAGTCTACCCCTAATAAAAAAAACACAAGGTTACTTAGTCAATCTTTTCTGTCAGTAAGCTGAGAGCATCAGAACCACAGAGAATATATTTCATTCTCTATTTCTTTCCTCTTCTATTCTATGATATATGCGGTAATTGACGTCTCTTTGCCGTGCATATTCTTCTCTTGCAACCCTCCACCACTCGACTACATACCTGATCAATGCATTTGAAATGTCTCCAAACTCGATCGAATTTCTTTTGCTGGTGATAAATATAGAGGAAAAGAAAAACTCAGGGCTCTCAAACGGGCCCTAAACGAGCCAAACCCAAAGAGGCAGCGGGCCTAAGGCCCAAGCCCAACTACTATAGGTCTCTCCCGAGTCTCGAGCTAGCCAAGCCCTAGCCCCGCCGCCTCGTCCCCACCCAATCCTCCTCCCTCCCGCTCGCAGCTCGCCGTGCTCGCGCTCCGGCCGGCGACCACCGGGAAGAGGAGCTGGAGATGAGCATGAGCTTGCGGTCGGGCAGGGCGCATCCCCTCGCCGCGTCTCCCCTCCACACACCGCTTCCCACTAGGTCCCAGCTGACGCTGAGCACCACCATCAGCTGCGCCGCCATGAAGTCCTACAGGCTGTCGGAGCTCAGCGACGCTGAGGTCAGCAGCCTCAAGGCGCGCCCCCGCATCGACTTCTCCTCCATTTTCGGCACGGTGAGATGAGACCGAGAACTAGCCGTGGTCACGGCAGTCCAGCGTTGCGTGAATTGTCGTGATTGTCTCTGAACTATTGGGCTTTCTTTCTCTTTTTTGTGCGATTAGGTCAATCCGATTGTTGAGGACGTGCGCGTGCGAGGCGATGCTGCGGTTAAGGAGTAAGTGATGGTGTAGTGTTCGATCCTTTTGGACCAGGCGCATCGGCATGATTTTGTTTTGACTAGCTTGTATTTGGTATGCTCAGTTATACAGTGAGGTTCGACAAGGTTGCACTCGATGATGTGGTTGTGCGTGTTGGCGATCTTCCGGACGTGGAGGTATTTTCCTTGTATTAGTCGTGTGATTGGTAAGCTACTATGCATTTTTTTTCTCCTTTTTTTTTGTGACGACTGCGTGTGAATGCTCGGTGCAAAACTTGTGTTTTTGTCTAGAATTATGTTGCAAACTCTGCATACTTGCAATCAGAGTCTTCAAATGCTCAGTAATAGGTGCACCTAAAGGCATTAATTTGTATATTGGCATACCGAGGGTGGGTAACTATGTTTTCATTACTTACTGGATGAGTTTTAGTTGCCTTACATGTATGAATCTTGTAGCTTGATCCAGCTGTGAAGGAAGCCTTTGATGTGGCATATGACAACATCTATGCCTTCCACGTTTCGCAAAAGTTGCCTGAAAAGACCGTTGAGAATATGAAAGTAAGATCTGCTTGTTGATCCCATTTAGCTCTAATTCCCTCCCTACCTCCCTCTCATACTTTGGACTTATGAACTTTTCCCTGGATGTGTTGAAGGGCGTAAGATGTAAAAGAATAACAAGATGTATCGGTTCAGTTGGGCTTTATGTTCCAGGTGGCACTGCTGTTTTGCCTTCCACTGCATTGATGCTTGCTGTGGTATGGTCATGTTTTCTCAAATTCTGTTGAATTAACTCATCATTAACTTTTCATTGTTTTTTACGATTTGATATAGTAAATCTCTCTCTACCAGCCTGCACAGATTGCTGGTTGCAAATCTGTCATTCTTGCCACACCCCCTAATCGTGATGGTAGCATATGTAAGGTACATTTTGTTGGATGCAGGATTGCTGCTATTTCTGAGAAGTTGATATGTATGTGTTTCTAATGTTGAGTTATTTGGAACTGGCTATTGTTCTTGTCCTCCACAGGAGGTTCTTTATTGTGCTAAAAAAGCTGGTGTGACACATATATTGAAAGCTGGAGGAGCTCAGGTAGAAGGGCATTTGATAGTTCATAATACTATTTTGTATTCCCCACTGTGCCATTGAGTTAAATTAATGTTGTTTTCTTTCAGGCAATCTCAGCCATGGCATGGGGAACAGTCTCATGCCCAAAGGTACTTGGAATCTTTTGTTCTGTAACTTGTAGGGATTATTTTTAGGTGCACTGTGCAAGGGATAGGGGCTGTGGTCTTCTCTTTAATCTATATGATTATTAAAAAAACTGCAAATATGAGTATATGACTTAAATAGCTTAAGCAATTTTTGTGATACTATATTCTGAATGGATTCATATTCTTCTCATACAAATTAGGGAAATACATATGCACTATTGATTCTGTTTGCCTGGCTTATTGTCACAAGTGTTAAGCAGACTTCAGAAATGCTTGAGTTAGTATTCTTCTGTATTCCATTATTTGTGGTGATCAACTTATATACTGTCTTTGTAGGTTGAAAAAATATTTGGACCTGGTAATCAGTATGTCACGGCTGCAAAAATGATTCTTCAGGTTCTTCTATTCTGTTCATTCTGTAAAATCTTGAACATTGTCTGCCTTGCTGACAACATTTTTGTTGGTTGATGGCAGAACAGTGAAGCCATGGTTTCTATAGACATGCCTGCTGGCCCTTCAGAAGTATTAGTGATTGCTGATAAATATGCAAACCCAGTTCATGTTGCTGCTGATCTGCTATCCCAGGTATCTTCTATTCTTTATATCCTTCTTCGTACCAGGAAATCTTTGCATGTTATTGAACTTTGTTAACTCTTTGAAATCTCATATTTGAGAATGAGGCACGGAAATTACATGATGCTGCTAAGCTTTCTTAGCTACCATATCACAGTTGTTCATTCAAAATTTTTAGGCAGAACATGGCCCAGACAGTCAGGTTGTTCTAGTTATTGCGGGAGATGGTGTTGATTTGGGTGCTATTGAAGCAGAAGTTAGCAAGCAGTGCTCTGCTCTTCCTAGAGGAGAATTTGCTTCAAAAGCTCTTGGCCACAGTTTCACTGTTTTTGCCAAAGACATGGTTGAGGTAATTCTTTGTTCCTGTCCACAGTCCACTCTTGGATTATTATAATAATCTGATACAAGGCACATACTATACATCACTGGAATTTTGCAGCATGCATTAAGGTATAGGAATTATCTGATCTATTTCTGCTCCAGGGATTGTTGATAGCCCCCCTCTGTTTCTTCCTTCTGTAGGCAATTTCATTCTCAAATATGTATGCACCTGAGCATTTGATCATCAATGTAAAGGATGCTGAACAATGGGAGGATCTTGTTGAGAATGCAGGTATATATACTTGTCATCTTAATCTTGATCTGAACAGTTTCATACTTCAATGGTAATCTCAGGTGGTCGTTTTTTTCATGACAGGGTCAGTTTTCTTGGGACAATGGACCCCAGAGAGCGTGGGCGACTACGCAAGTGGGACGAACCATGTCCTTCCAACATACGGTTACGCAAGGATGTACAGTGGCGTGTCACTTAACTCATTTATCAAGTACATCACCGTTCAGTCCTTATCAGAGGAAGGTCTGAAAAGGTTGGGACCGCACGTTGCAAAGATGGCAGAAGTTGAAGGGCTAGAGGCTCACAGAAGAGCTGTTACCCTCAGGCTTCAGGACATTGAAGCCACTGTAACCGTGTAGATTTGTTACCATGATCGACTGTTCTAGGGGCCAACTTGATGCAGAGAACAAGAATCTGTGAACACCCTAATGAAAAGGGATGATCCAGCTGTTTCTCGAAATAAGACTCAAATCATTTTGATACATCTATGAATATAAAGTTTGTGTGACAGTGTTACACCTTGAATGAATGATCCAGTTGTTTCTCGAAATAAGGCTCATCTATTTTGATACATCTATGAATATAAAGTTTGTGTGATTGTGTTACACTTCCAAGTATTCAAGAGAGGAACACCATGAATAGCAGGACATCGAAGCCACTGTAACTGTGTAGCTGGATTACCATGATGGATTGCTTTTACCGTCAATTTTATGCAGAGAAGAATAATCTGTGAACACTGCAAGGAAAAGAGATGATCCAGCTGTTACTCGAAATAAGGTTCATCCATTTTGAATCTTTGATCCATCTATGAATATAATGTTTGTTGACTAATATTACGCCTTTTTAAGTATTCAAGAGGGTTAAACCTATGTGAAAATGGTGTACATCTTTAGTACGATTTCACTTGTTTTATGCTTCTCGGTAGAAATCGTGATGACTAGCACATGATAATGCCAATCTAGGTAATAAATGTGATTTTACATCAGCACAAGGCATTGAAAGTTGCAAGATTATACAATGTCCATGCTCCAATAACCCCAGTGCTTATCTATACACATTTGTGAAGCGGCGATATGCATTCTGCAGTTCTATAACGATCTCATCTTTGTAAGGTTAGCGATCTTAAAGCACCGAAACAGCTGCCATTGGCAGGCATAGCGGCCTAGTCCTACTCCGGAGTCCCACTCATCTTCACGATAGAGCACTTTCCACGGTTGGATGAAGGAAACTGGGAGGCGACATTGGTGGCATCGCCTCTTCCTGGGCATCAACCATTTCAAGGATCCTTCTTACAGTGACTTGCAAATGATCACCATTGCCTTGGGTTATATTTGGATGAATGGACTCCTTGTTTTTGAGATCCGTATTTGATGGCTTAACTTTTGCATGCGCTTTTACTGAAGTTACCGTGGTGGTGAATACGCCAGATTCCTTGAGACCACGAATGATAGCCTGCAAAGACGAAGCATTCTTTAGATATATTCAAGAGAGCAATTTTTATGAGTTGTTGCCTTCAATGTTGAGATAAAGGTAATCCTAATAGAAGTTAGATTGTGACTTGCCATTGGAGCATATATGCGTGTCAAGACACCCTTCCTCAAAAGCTTCAAATTGGTATCTTTGTCGTTCCATAAAACATGTTCCCGGAACCTGAACAGAACAAGTCAGAAAAACATAATCTCTAGTTAAGGAGAGAGGTAGCAGGCTGCAGGAGAGTAGGGGCATTACCAGTTCCTCATTTCCTCCTCGGTAGCTGTTGATGCAATTATAAAGGCCTGACATGTAAGAGTGGAAATCCAAATTTTAGTTTTATCAAACTTGCTGTTTTCACAGTTAGCTATGCTATGCGACATCACAAACAAGTTATCTCATTGCAAAGCTACAACAGTTGCTCTTGGCAAAGCTATGATAGAGAGAACGCAAAGAACATCAACTTCTCATTCTTAAGAGACTGTCGTTGGTATCATACAACCGCATGCTGCATTGTTGCTATAATTCAAAGGAGATCAATGCAGTACGTAAACCAAAAGAATAAATGATGTTTGCACATGTAAGCAACATAAGTCAACCAACATTACAAATGAAACGGAGGAAACTCACCAATCTGTCAAATTCCAAGATAAAACATCGCTTCACATCTTCCTTCGTGGGCTTGCAGCCACACCTATCCCTCCTTGAAGTGAAGTCTGAGAACTTTGTGTAAGTGTAATGCAGAATAGCAGCTTCATCCAACTTGATTTCACTACATGAATATAAAACTGATGACTAAAACAACCAGTAGAAACAGGCTAAAATTTGTTTGCTGAACAACTTTAGTTTTATAAAAAAAATCTCCATATTTTCAGATATTTGTCATCTTACTTTGGGGTTTTCATGTAATTATGCCATCTATGAGCACCGTTAGGACGTAGATGCTCCTGAACCCTTGCTGCTGATTTCCCATTTCCATAAGTGAGAAAATAGTTTGGATTACCGTGTGTTGCTTCTTTGTATAGGCCAAAATATGTATCCTTTGGAAGATGATCATAATTTTTCTTAAACATGGAAACCTGCGGGATTAAAAAAAACTGATAAGAACTTACAGAGAATTTGATGGATGATAATTGAGCTCTGAAATCTGTAGATAACAGATTTTGGCCAGAAAATTAAACAACAGCTTGAAGCATATGGACACACATTCTTGATCATACACAACTTACAAGTTACAACAACCACTCAAGAAAATTTGTAATAGAGTTATAGAAGTTGCAACATAGATAAATGAGAGTTGTTCGGTAGTGGGGATAACAGCAGTATGGGGCATTGCATATTAACTAGGAAAAAAAAACATAACTAGTCTCCATCAAGCAAACAAACTTTATCCTCATGAAGCTTTTCTTCCTTTGGCAGGTTACAAAAAGGAGAATTAGTATTACCTTCCACAGTTCCACCAGTTAAGGTTTCCATTTCTTAGCACAATGCAAAGTGAAAGCTAACAATGTGACTAAAGCAGGGCAATTCTGAATCCATACTTCAAGTCTGTTAGCTTTTAAACATGCACCAGGCCCACTAACAAGGGCTCTTGCTAACAGATGCCAAAATTGGTGAGCTTCTCTTTGATTTGCTCCCACTGTTTCCATGGGTATAAAGTTCTAATAACAAAACAAATAACAGGCGAAATCTTGTCTTCTGTGCATCACAAAATGCTACAGACTCAAATAAAATGCTTGCGAAATGCCAGTGATCTTTTTTTTCTATGGAGAAATATATTTGCAGTCGTTTTAATTAAATCATGCCTTCTATTGTGGTATACGGGCAATCTTTTTCTTTACTTTTCTTAGTTTTATTTGAATTAGTAATATCTTACACACCTCAGTGAAAGGATCTTTGATGTCATCCCGCTCAATGCTGCTCTCCTGGGGAAAATAAATAAAATTAGATATTTGGATGTGAAATAGGCTACATCTTCAACAGCAAATTTATTCTGCAACTCACATAGTTGGGGAAGATAACCATGTCAACATTATCAGGAACATCTAAAAGCAATCGCCTCAGAGAGTATTCACGAGCACCAGCTGGATGAATTAGCTCATCAGTATCAAGATGAATGATCCAGTCCATGCCAGCATCCTTTGATAATCAAACAGGAGGAAGCTCAAATAAAACTCGTCACCAAATACAGCGCTTTTTGGAAATCTAAACAAACAACATAATGCAAAATGCCTTCGTAAGTAATCATGCAAAATGCTGTAATATGTTAGCTACCGTGCCAATGCCATACGAATGATATGGTGATAATTATGGATCCCCTCAGAAATTGAGGGGAAACAGAATAGAAGTAGCTGAAAAATGGGTAAAGCAAAAAGACTTTGGAGCTTTTTGAATCAAAATTGTGATAATTATCATCATTACAAAAGAGCATGAATGCCAATATTGAATCAAAAGAGCACGGACATGTAAAAGGAAGCTCATACCCTTGCCATAATGATAGCCATTTCCATGTTCAGCGATTGCTTGACAAATAGTTCATAATTGCACGGTTTGTAAAAGAAACCAGCCAGCCAAGTCTCATTCCAAATGCGACTGAAAATGGTTTAACAGTAGAAATTCAGACCACGAAAAATAACAAGAAAAACACAGCGTAAACTTGTTAGCAACATACACATATTTCAATTGCACAAGGGAAACAAAAATACAGGACCCAAACAAAATGATTACTTCAGAAATCAGAAAATGCTCAGATTTTGTAAAAATGGGCTTGATTAATAAAAATGTTATAGAAGCAAGAAGGTTGATTCACATTTTTACTAGAAGTCAACCACATCATTTGAAGCAAACAATATAAGACTTAAGCACTGCATTTCTAAGCTATATCTTGTTAAAGCCATGTCTTACAAGAATTAAATTTTAGATAGTCAGTGGACCAATCTCCAACAAAACCTCAGCTTTTACAAAAAGAAACTCTAAACAGCTTCTCAGTACATCACCATACCTTCTGTCCTGTTTCTCTTTCAGTTCTTTAGTTCTGTAAATGATTTTTACACCCTAAATTAGAAACAAAAAGAAGTCAGAACTAGATACTGCAAAAGTCATACAAGTAAACATAGAAAGGGCGCAGAGTTGTTCACCCGAATGGATTCAAGAACTGATGTAACAGCTGGTTTTGCAGCCTCTCCTTCAACAAAAAGGAAAAAGTGTGAAACACCAATGACCTTGTGGTAATACAACCACGGAAGAATTTGGTGTAAGCCTGCAGATGTGCTTCCCGTGATACAGATCTGCAGAATCATGAAAATATATCCAGGGGCATAATCAGCTCAACATAAGCTCATGCCATGCTGCGCAATACTCTAGACATGCATACCACATTCCCACAAATAAGACAGGATTTAGTTTTAATGTTCAACTAAAAACAGACAATTTGAGGCATTGTCATTTGAGTTATCTTTTTCATAAACTATGTAAAACCATAGGAGGGTGCAAGAATCATGCTTTCCAGAGTTGCTATGCAAGATACTTGGGTACAACCATGCACCATCCATTTCAATGTAAAAATACAAGATGTTCAAATACCGAAATTTTAATGGCACACACAAGGAACGTGCAAGGCTGCAAATCAACCAACACCCACAAACCCTGTCAATCAAAGCTGTTGGAAGAACGCACCACCCGAGATTGCTCTGGGTCAAACACGTTTCCTATCTCTGGGCAACAGAATGCGCTTGAAAAAGACAATCTCTAAGTGACTTGTAACCTCTAAATCACACCAAACAAGACTCAGTTTGATACAACAGTGAAGAAGCAAGTCAGCAACACCACAATCTACGACGAATAAATCAGCATTGAAGTAACAAAATACTCTATAAGATAGGCCTTTGCTTGCAGAACAGGCCTACACACAAAGCAAGCATACTCAAACCCTAGAATAACCATTTGATGCCATTGCCGTATTGCCCTTACTGCAAAATATTGCTACATTCCACGAAGATGACTATCTCATCCTCGCAGGAAAGAAATGAGATCTCACCAAAACATTTCAGGTACGGGATCTCTTAATATCGCGACATTAACAGTAGCTACTTTTGGATTCACATCTAAAGCAAGCACAATTCAGTAGCAGGAGGTCACGTCGAGCCGCTCTGGAAACGAGATTTCCGCACGCAGATCAGATCGGGAGCGGAACCGCACCTTGGGGGTTAGTCCCGCGTCGGAGTCCAAGCTCCACCCGCGGTAGAGCGAGATGCCACCGTGGGGGGACGCGCTCCGGCCGAGGATCTCGGCGCAGTCGGCGGCCACGGAGGAGGCCGACGAGGAGGTGACGGCGAAGTAGGAACCGCCGCCGCCGCCCGAGGAGGAGGAGGATCCGAGTGGGCTGTTCTCCATCCCGGGGAACCTCTGTGTCTCCGAGGGCCACGCCGCGCCGGCCGGCCCGCGCATCCCGCCGCGCCACTGCAGCGCGAAGGCGAACGCGGCCAGCGCCATCGGCAGCAGCGTGAGGAGGAGCAGCACCCGCGTCGCAAACGCCGCCGCCCCGGCGCCTCCTCCTCCGGCGGCGGCCGAGGCGGAGCCCCCGCCGCGGTATCCCGCCATCGCGGAGAGGCTCAGCAGCTGGTTGGTGGAGGGGAGAGAGACGCCTCCGCCTCCGCCTCCACCTCCACTAGTAGTCGGGTGTACTCTCGTCGAGCCTTGACTCCACTCGAGCGTTGCGCGAAGAAGACGAGAGGTGAAAGAAGTGGGCATCTAGCGGGCTAGACCGAGATTAATGGGCCGGTGAGTACGAGATGTTCGGTCGGCAGGCAGAGATTAATGGGACTCGAGTACGAGACGTTTGACCCGGTAGGCCGAAATTAATGGGCCGCATGGGGTAAGCAAATCTGCATGTTGTAGCTTTCTGTTCTCATCTCACGTCACAATGAAATCACTAAACTTTTTACTACTCCCTCCGTCCCTAAAATAACTTATTTCTAGCATATGCAGGGTCTCATAAAAATATTCTTTTAAGAACAGAGAAAGTACTAAGGGGATAGAAGAGTCCTCTGTCTACCTCTCCTATCCTATCACATGCAATAGGTAATTCAATTCCCCTTTGAAAAAAACCCAAAAAACCAATTGCAGCAAGTGTGCACTGAGAACGGGGCCTGGGCTAGCCCCTTCTTGTTTGGTCTAGGAGTGATCTAGCAAAGCACCTAATGAGCTCAACGAAATAGACACTAAAGATTTTAAACAAGTTTGGACCATTGAGAAGTATAATACTCTACTCATGTATTCTTTCTTATTTTTAATGTGCTACATGCTTTTTAACCTGTCTTCTCTTCCTCTCTTCCCCGAAGGATCACCTAAAGGTTCTCTCCTCTTGGTCACAATCATCCCTTTATATATTTTTTAAGGATACCATATTGACAAAAAAAAAGAAAAACAATATAAAGAATGACCCTATAGGCCTCAACATGTAGGGATTAAGAATGGCTAGTCTAATTATTGTCAGCTTTCTAGCACACCGCATCATTGCAGCATCTAGCTCCCACCGCTATTTGCAACAGGAGGTCCACCTATCAGCATCATGGTGAAGTGGATGAAAAGTATGGGCTATAGAGTAAGCTGACTGTAGTATGGTTATCTAGCAGTAATGAGGAGCAGTATACATCTTGTCTCACGTCGCCTGTCCATCGAGATAGATATTTTTCTTATCATTCTATCTAGAGTAGGCACATGAATGCCAAACTGAGCAGTGTGTTCTAACTGACGATATTGAATGTGGTGGTTAGGATAGTTGGGTCTACCGTGACCTTGAGCACCTATAAATATGGTCATTAAGAGACAAGAAAGGTCGAGGTCACCCGCTCAATGTCGCTTACCCAAGATGAACAGGTCGGGATAGTTGTCCCAAAATGACTAGCTTAGGACCAGCTAGTTCTAGCCTAGGGTTGAGGGCATGGATGCACTAGCTCTAGACAATTGGCATCGAACCATATACGTCCACACCTGGAATGTCCCCAAAGGTTAGGGCGCTTGGTCGCTACTTGAACGCCTCTTGGCCACTAGGGTAGGACCCTTGATTCCCATTTTATCGACAGTAGTCCCTAGCCCCACTGTCAAGCATCGTAGATTGGGGATAGGGCCCGTCTCTTCAGTGACTTAGTTGCTGCATGGCTTCCATCGATTGCTTTATCTCCTTAGACTCAGTGCACTTCTTCTTGACCAATGTTGATGTAGTTGTACGGTGGCATGTGCCATTAGTCTTGACGTGGACTACTTCTCGAGCTATCCAACAAACATGCAAGTGCTCAGGGTTTTAATCCCTGAGCTCGCATTCACTCAAGCCTGAGACTCTAGCGTTGCCATGCATGCTCACAACCTCACGACTTAGCCACCTTCTCCAAGTCAAGTTCTTAGCCCCCCACAAGGCACACAAGTGCTCAGAGGAAACCAACCCCTAAGTTTATCCACATCACATGAGGAAACATGAGATCTTACCTTGATAGACCTGGCCTTGCAAACTAAGTAAACAGGGTTGTTCGCTTGTAGAAAACGCCCATGGGCACAATACTAACAATGCCCACTGCCATTTTACCCCCTGCCCCTTGGATGCCCAAGCTAGCAACACACATGAGTGATCGAGCAACTTGTAGTTCTCGGGTCTTGTGGTGCTCGGGTTGGGACTAGCTAGGTCGGGCACCGACAACCCACTACTGAGGCCTATGTTGCCTCAACCAACCATTCTTAAGTTGATATGGCTACTTGAGGTCCTTGAAATTCGGTGATTCTTGGGGCACTGCTTACCAATTCGAGCATTGATTGTTGGCGCACGATGGCCAAGTTACTGCAATCTCCTAAACTACACACTAGTCATCGTCCGATTGCGATTGGGTACATAGGGCATTGTTTTCACTTGATCGAGGCTTTTTCAAGTGGTAAGTAAGGAAAAACTTCCAAAAAAATATAAGGTATCAAAAATCTTACATGTATTGACATACGGTTAGCATGTTCTCAATCTTACTACAACCATTTCCCTAGCCTTTTGGCAGACATGCGGATTTCCATAGTCATGTAGCTTTATTGCTTACAATGAACAGGTGAAAATACAAGTGTTTGAGGGGTCTAGCTCTCAAGCCCCTAGGTCCTCCGACTGATCCATGTGGCCCTACCAACTAAACCAACAAGGTTGCCTGTTGAGAAAAATGCCCACAGGCACGATACTAACAACGTTCGCCACCATTTTATACGTCGCCCCTTAGAAAGCCAAATTAGTGACGCACCTGGGTGATCGATTAACTCGTGGTTATTAAACCTTGGTGGTGCTCGAGTTAGGACTAGTCATGTCGGATATTGACAACTCGTTATTAAGGCCTAGGTTGCCCTAACCACCCACCCTTTAGTTGGTAGGGCTACCCGAGGTGCTAGGAGGTCGGTAATGCCTGAGGCATTGCCCACCAGTTTGAGCACCGATGGCTAACGCATGCTGGCCAAGTTACTTCTATCCCCTGAAATATGTACAACTAAATGTTGTCCATTCGTGATTAGGAAATGGAGGATCTTGGTTTCACATGGTGGAGTTTCTTGCGAGCAGATGAGAGTAAGAGTACTTCCAAAAAACACTTAGGAAAATAATAACTTACATATATGGATATTACATACTAAGTGGGAGCCCCCGGCTAATAGGAGGAGCATTTGTAAGGGGTGCCTACATTGCAAGCAGAGCACTCCTAGGCTGTCAACACTGAAGACAAGCTAGCATTGCACCGATGTGTGGTGCGCATTGGATAGGGTCTTAGGGATGGGGCTCACCAGCTGTCGCTAGCACTCCCGCCGCATAGTCATAGGGCCCATGACCCGGCTGGGTTCGACTCTTCCCCCTCTTCTCTAGAGGGCATGGAGTACACCAGAGCAAAGTAAGAGTGGGTGCGATGCGCCGGACGGTGCAACTATGGTGGTGGCACATGGAGTTGCTCGAAGGTATCTGACTCCTTGGAGTTAGAGTGATAGCGACGGTATTCGCTAGCCATTGCTCTTTTCTTCTAGCAAGGAAAATCAGGAACTCAAACACGTGCAAAGAAAGAAACCCTCCTACCTAGCGCACCAGCTATCGATGGATAGACAATGAGAGTGGGGCCTAGACTGGCCCTTCCTATTTGGCTAAGAGGGTGATCTAGCACGTGATGAGCTCAACGAAGTGGACATAAGGATTTTAGACAGATTTGGACTATTGGGAAACATAATACCATACTCATGTATTCTTTCTTATTTTTTTAATGTGCTATTATGATGCTTTTGTAACATGCCTCCTCTCTCCCATGCTTTCTTGCTTAGTCACAGTTCTCCCCTTATATATATTTTTTAGGGTAGCATATTGACCAAAGCAGGAGAAAACACAAAGAGAGGCCATGTGAGCCCCAGCATATAGAGATTAGATATGGCTAATCATTGTTAGCTTTCTAACGTGACGCGCCACTATAGCACTTGACTCTCGTCGTTGTCTGTAATGGGAGGTCCACTAATCAGCACCATTGCGGAGTGAATGAAAAGTATGGGCTATAGAGTAAGCTAATTGTAGTATGGTCGTCTAGCAATAATAAGAGGAAGTATACGTCTTATCCCATATTGTCCATCCATCATAGTAGATATTCATATGACTAAGCAGGCACGTGAGAGCTAAATCAGACAATGCGTTATGTCTTACTGTATTGAATGTGGTGGTTATGGTAGCTAGGTCTACTGTGGCCTTGAGTACTAGGGTTTAGGGTCGTCCTCCCGAGATCGCCTACCTAGAGTGGGCAACTCAGGTTAGCCATCTTGAAATGACTAGCTCGGAGCCAGCTAGCTCGGACCCAAGGCTAAAAACACGAAGGCACCAACTTAGGATAGCTAGTGTCGAACCGTGTCCATCTATATTTAGGACATCCCCAAAGGTTAGAACATCCGATCGTCACTTGAACATCTACTAGCCGTTGGGGTGGTACCCCTGGTTCTTCTTTGCCGACACCGATCTATTTCTACATGAAAACTATCTCTAGAATAACAATTATACTTCTATATATGTCCAAGAGATGTTTCTATTATTTTGCATCAAACACTCTTAGTTGTGTGTAACGTTTGATTCTCTGTTGCAAAGCACGGTCAATTGACTAGTCCGAAGAACAATGCAGCAAAAGCTATGTGACAATGCCATCAATGTTACAACTTTTTATGGGAAATAGTTCATTTCCTCTAAAATACTCGTAAAATTTCTCCTGTTCAAAGGAGTCCTTAACCACTTGCCATCATCAATCAGTTCGTCACCATGCTAAAATGGAAAGAAAAACTTGTGACTCCAATACATTTGATCATGGCGACAGTGCGCTCTGTACGCAGCTCTGAGCAGCATGCCATGTTACTTGTCTCCAGTACCATCGTGGCCTACTCTGCTACTCGCTGCAACTGCACTCTGCTCACTTGCATTGATTCATGGCAAATCGGCAAAGCACACCTGCCAGGGAATTCGACAAAAAAAACCTGCCCCATGCAGATTTTACTACTGCATTTTTTTTCAAAGGAATTACTACTGCATATCTCTACCCTTATTAACATAGTTTTCAGTGTTCCGAGAAATATTCCTGTCTCCTAGACGCCTTAGAGAACTGGAAAGTTATGGAAGGGGATAACTCCACTGTCGACAAGTTGTTGATAGATCAGGTATCATAAAACACCAAGACAAAAAAGTTCAGTTCGTCAGAAAAGAATCAAGACAGAAAGTTGTTCTTGCTCCTGCTCCTGCTACTCAAAACATCTGTTTTTTTCCTCTGCAATGTTGATAGATAGTAAGAAGATGCAGCCATGGACCTATTCAGCTATGTACATAATCAGATGGCGCACACACACGTACAGTGGTACAGGTATACAGATCATATGACATGAGACCATAGAACTATACAAGGATGAATGCATGCCATGTTGGTTAGTCTCAGAATTATTAGCTGCATGCACATGTTGTGTCGCCTTGATGAGTGGCTGTGATTGGCACCGCGATATTCGGAGGCCCAGGATGCACGTTGTCTTTGCATCTGGCAATAATCTGTCCGTCCAAAAAAAACTAGCGCAATTCAATTTAACTACGTTTGATAATCGGTTCTGCTGATTATTGTGCCGCATAAATGTTACTAGGGCACTGTCATGCAATTGTGGCAAATGTATTCAGATGTTTGAGCTACTCCTTCATGCAGAAATAGCTACATGTTTTACATGTCACTTGGATGAAAAAAATGTAAGGTCTCGATTACTTATTTCTAATATCAACAGATAACATTGTAAATGTTTTATTTCATTCACAAAACAATTTAAGTAATCAATAACAAAATACTAGTTATAGTTAATTTATGAGAAAATATCGATTGGGAACTCCTCTTGGCTTCTCAACTAGCTATCACCACCATGGCATAACTACCACAATAAGTATTTAGCAACCAGAAGAAGGCACAGCTGATGTTTCCTTAGTGAGCATAGCTTGTGGTTCAAATTTCATATTATCATAATCATAGCACTGTCATGTAATTTGGGTAGATGGCACACATGCATCACGTGCTACATCAACAGTGACACTTGCTACTATAGCATGACACGATTTCTTCTACACACTACAAAGACATTCAGGGATAATAAGTTTTACTTGCCAGCTATATCAACCCAATCCAAATAGTGTGAGCATCACTTGGGCTAAACCTAAAGTTCAACTCCCACTAATTATACGTGTTATCTGGATTGTTTAAAATATCAGACATAGTAACATTTTTTACTTCAGCCGTTGTGTTAATTTTGAAATGTCATGATTTTATCGGCTTTATGAATATATCAATAACATGTTTCCGTGACTCGGATCATGGGTTTCCTAAGTAAAAAAAAGGAAATGGACAATCAATGAGAAGCTTGTTTCGAAATTCATAATTGTAATGAGAAGCTAGAAAATTCAAAATATTCAATTTATCATGAAGTAATTGGTTAGTCTCAGAATTATTAGCTGCATGCACCTATGGTGGTCCTGGTCTCATAGTCCTGTGGCCCCTGGACTTCCTGGCTTGGCTAAACTACCAGATCAACCACCAACACTCTCAATCATTCAAGACAACTATATGTAACTTGTCCAACTAAACTTCAAAAGGAAATGATAATATCCTTATCTTAAAAAAACTGTTTCCACCAGCCACTATGTTAAATTTCTCATCTCGGACGGACAACCTACGATGATCCAGTGACTCGTTACGTATAGTATTACCTTCTGATGGATCATAAAATAGTCCGTCATAGATCAAATCGAGTGGCTTAACCCATCATAGGTATGGTTTTATCTGTGATGGACCTAATTTTTCGGATGTCAAAGATAAGAGTATGACACTTATAACGAGTTCAGAAGATAGCCTGTCACACGTAAACTGGTTCCATATGACAGGCCTCCATCAAAACCCCATGATAGGTAAGGGTTTAAACCTATAACTTACCTAAGATAGGTTTTTTAAACCGACCCAACAGGTAACTTAGCTATGAGGGGGTTTCCTTTTAACTCATCATAGGTAAGATGACTGTTATGACTTATGATTTTAAACCTAAGTCATAGCAATCTGAAATATCCCACGCTCTCACATCTGACAAGCTTCCTCTACATCCATGACCCCATCGCTAACCTTCCCGAGCTCTCCACGCCTCCACAACCCTATTGTCGGCCTCCTTGAGCTCCCCGTGCGTCCATGAGCTCTTATCGTCGGCCGCCCTAAGCTCCTCGCGCATCGATGAGCTCATGCCGTTGGCCTCCTCGAGCTCCTGTGCACCACAGCTAACCTCTCCTTCAATCTTTCTCCACCTCAGTTGAAATCAAGTTGTTTGGTATATGCCTTGTCCTTCTCTTGCTTGTATGTTTCACTCAATCAATTTCTCTATGTTAATTATATTCTAATCTGGATATAGTTTCAGTTCTACCATCAAACTACATGTATGGATGTGTGAAGATGCTTGGTATATCCTGCATACCTAGCATGCATGTATTTGTGCTATAATATTAAGTGCTTTTCCTATCGGGAGAATACTATATGTTGTTGTATGCCATCTTTCTTTCGCACTTTTCTTTTTTAAGATTGCATTGGACATGCTTGATATATCTATATCTATAACAATATAAAAATATTATACAATAACTACAAGCTTGATACACCTAGTCTTGACCAACATACTGATCATGTGACTATGATTGAGATTTGTAATTGTTTCCATACCTTAAATCCATCTTAAGAATTTAATTTCTACAATATTTTTTGTTCATAGGTTGATTAGAGTTTGAACATTAACTAAGTTTCATAATTAAGTTATATTGCATAGCTCATCTTAACACCACTCACCTAATGCCAAATGATGCCACCCACATGCCACACATGATATCCACCTCTGCTTCGCCTCACCCCTCCTAGTCCTAGTGCACATGTAGCACATCTTACACGTCTCCCCTCTGATGTGTTGCTATTTTGCTTTATCTTCTAAGGTACATAGGCTCTAGGTGCAAGTCGACTAGTTAATACATAACTATACATACTATGTGTGCAAGCTGACTATTTATGTGTGATTTATGAATTAAAACAATATCATATAAGATAAAGATTACGTTTGATGGTGTAAATCTACTATCAAGTTTTTGGTTTTTTGTTTATTTGTTGCTGTTTGAGATTTGTGGTGTTTCAACTCCTATTTTCAAACACAAAACTTAGCTTCTTAATCATGCAAAAAGAAAACACTTAGGCTGGAAATGGAGTTCCACCCAATATATTCGTCAAAGATTATGTCATTTTTTTACAACATTTTAGCTAAGTTTAGAAAAAAGATACTTCGTGACTTACTAATTCTAAAATACACACCGTCACTTCACTCCGATACTCAACAATATTATTTATAATTTCATAATTTCATAATATTACAGGTTATATTTTACACGAGTTAATACTCATAAGCATTGGCGCCAAGTATATATCTTTGCTAGGTTTTTAGCTCTAAATATCAAATGATATCACAAAGTGGATTTTGAATACATGTTATAAATTATAAGTTTGTATACATATGTGTATATGTAAGTTTGTGGTTAATTATGTGAATTGTATTATCTATTTGTGACTAGAATAACTGGTTTATGAGAATATTTGTTATATATATTTTAGAGGGTGTGGCTAGTAATTCATGAAACTAGTCAAAAAATAAATTTAATTTTTTCATGTTTATCATATCAGTGCTAGGTTTTAACATAAATTCATCACATATAACCAGTACCAATGACAGGCTATAATAAAAACATGAGAAATAATGTTACTAATGAATGGGTACAAAATCAGCCCATATGGATAGATTATGGATAGATCATCTGTGACAGGGCTATATACTGATCCATCATAAATAATAATATATCTGATAACTTCTTACTTAGTTGTATGTCATAGGTAGTATTAACTCTAACGGCTTTATGTCCATCAGAAGTAGAGTTATCAGTGATCAGATGAAATAAAGTCGACGACGGATGGTCTAACATAGTAAATTATTATTAGAAAAAAAAAGATGAACACGTCAGTTATTATTAGAAAAAAAAGATGAACATATCTTCTACAGTTCCTTTTCTAACTGTATTTGGAAATAGTTACTCTCACTAAATCGACTTTGTTGCATGACAGACATTGTTAGCTAACTCATACAGAGTACACGTGTCTAGTTATTAGTTAATAGTATTTCTTTAATAAATATATTTTTCTGTTTTAAGTCATTTACCCTAAATAATAGATAATATTAGCAGACAAATTATATAGAGAGACAAACTAAAAGGAAAGTCAAAGAAAGGGTAAATACCAATAAAAAGAAGATTCCATCCCCTGTTTGTCTTTTTTCAAAAACCTATCCCTTCCGAAAATGACCAAGCTAACTCCCATGGTTTTATTATGTACTGTCTTTGACAGCAAGCTTTAGATTCGTATGAATCTTCGCCTTTTCTCTACCGAATGCGTAACTTAAAAATAGTCATATCTTTCGTGTGCAATTCGTTTACCAGTTATACTTATCTATTTACGTTCAAGCTCCGCCACATGTTGCGACTACCTCTCAATAAATAGAAGCAGACGAAGCTGATCAACAGCCAAAAGTTCTCATAACTTAAAAAGTGAACAAATCCCAATTAAGCCAATATTTGAATAATCTAGCTGTAATCATATTATGAACCTCTTTTTCACGGTGAAAACTGTATCACACACTCCTGGCGCAAGACAGGGTATATTGTCATTGAAGTTGTGTGGACCTTGTGATACCATGCTCGAGTGTTGAACCAAAACTGAAATGACAAGGTATTTAAAAGGGGAAATAAAGAGCTGAAATGACTACTTTGCCCCTGACCGAAACAGCAAAAGAAATATCAATGCAAAACTTAATTATCAATCAACATCTTTATTCCTCCCTTAATTTCTTTTTGAGCCTCACTCTCTATCTCTCTTTTAGCTGAATTGATTAATTTTCCTTTTCAATCGCTTTTTTTCCCTGAAAGATGCGTGCAGTGACGATCGAGAGAAGAAACAGCGCGTTATTAGGATCAAGCACATGTCGTTTTCGCCGTGGCATTGATTGATACTCAATCTGTTTTATAGTACAAGTTGTTATGATTTTTTTTCTAAATCAAACTTTTATAAGTTTATAAAAGTTTTACTAGATATCTAGTTTTATTAAATTTAATATTGAATATATTTGATAGTATGTTTTAAGTTAAAAATATTATTACATTTTTATAAGTTTAATTAAATCTAAACTTAAAATTTAATAAAAAAATTTAAAACGATTTATAATATAAAATGAAGGGAAGTATAAGTAGCTTTGACTTTTTAGCTAGCTCAGCTTGCTCGCTTGTTTCAGGTTCCTAAGTAGTTACCTCTGAATAATTAAGTTTCCGTGCCATGATTCGCTACACACGTAGTAGTAGTAGTGTCCAGCTCATTTGCCACTAAATTTATATTCCTCGTGCTTATCTTGTGAGGAAAAGTTTGGATATGTCAAGATGATGTCATTACCTAGCTAATTAGCTTGAAGTCCAACGTTCAAACATTGATTTTTTAATATGATGTTGCTGTTTTCCTAAAACAATATTTGTGGAGTTTATTCATGTATAAATATGGGATATATCGGTGAATATTGATATTTGAAAATTATGTTTGCTCTAGTTACTTAGATTTTATAGATATACTATAGAATTTATTGGCCAAAATTGTGTTTTGGATAAACAAGTAAGCATAACAATTTATGTGTGTGTTCTTTTGGAAAATAATCGACACAAACAAGTAGGCATAGCAATCTATGTGTGTGTTCTTTTGAAAAATAATCGACATGTCTGCATAAAATTTTTCCAATAATTAGAAAATGCCTTTAGCTCGAATTAAAATTCAGTCAAGTGTGTACGTATAGTCTGTCAAGATTGCAAAATGAACATCCTTAACTGGATATTATCTAGGACTACTCTGCCCAGTTATAAATATTTGATATTTAGAATAAAATTTTTAAACTTTAATCAATAATAATTTCTCAAATGTTTGATTTAAAAAAACAATAGGTCTATATTTGCCTTGGTACCATTAGATTTTATAAACTTATTTTAATATAAAATTAATGGTTAAAGTTTTATAAAATTAGATTAAATTTTGTCTTAAATATTGAATATTTACTGCCGGATTGTAGTATATATGAACAGATGCATATCATGCATGGTATCGCTCGTGGAACAATTAATTGCAAAGGCCAGACATGTCCCTCCCACCTAACCATTTTTGTGTACGTATATGCAATCAAATTAAGTTGACCACGACATGTAAGCAAGATTTTATCCCCCTAAGGTAACCAAAATGTAAAGATGGATCAACAACAACAAACTGTACCATGCACATATATCCACTGCCATTAATTTGTATTACAAATTGGAGAGGGTGCATATATATGTCTGTCTTCATCACACCTCAAGCTGAAAATTTCAATACAAAGGAAAAATATGGATAATATACACAAGTTTCTTATCATGACCAACAAACATATGAATATAATTACACATGTTTAATCACCCCCAAAAAACAAGAAACCCACATAAATTAATTTACAACCGATGAGGCGACCATATATAGGAGAGAAAAAGGATCAAGGTGAAAGAATTTAATAACAAATGTTCTTGCATGCCAAGTGTGTATCTTGATTTTCTTACTTTTGTGCAGACAGAGTGTGTGATGACATTAACTTAATCTTGACTTTAATTATTCTTGACTTTAATTACCATTAGCTAGCTTAGCTACCATGCAGGTAGCAGCTAGCTTTGCTTGCTTCTGCAGTGATCACTTCTTCTCCGGCTCAGCTGCCGGCGCGGCGGCCTCAGCCTCGGCCGCCGCTGCCTCCGCTGGCTTCTCCTCCTCCTTCTCCTTTGCCACCTCCGTCGACGGGGCCGCCTCCGTCACGACTTCCGTGGCGGCGGCTGACTCGGCCGGGGCCGCCTCCTCCTTCTCCTCCACGGCGACTTCTCGGGCGGTGGTCTCCTCCGCCGGCGCCGCCGCCTCCGGCTTGGCCTTGGGCTCCTCCTTGGGAACGAAAGGCGCGACCTTCTCCAGGATGAAGGCGATCGCCGGGGAGAGGGGCGTCGTGCCGGATTTGGCTACCGCGTCGCTCACCAGCTTGGCTCCGGGGAATTCTGAAAAAAAAAGAGAGAGAAAAAGTTGCATTAACTTCATTAAAAAACAGTAACGGAAATTTAAACTTTTTTATTGTTTGCATAGAAAATAATTTTTAGGACAACCTAACGAGCAAATATGTTATTCAGGAACAGATATGTTAAAACATTTTAAGATACACTAAAAAAGGACTCTTATTTTTTTATGATTGGAAAAATAAATAGCTGAGGTTCAGTTTAAAACGGTGTTAGTTTCGTTGGTTTTTGTTCGACTGGTTTGGTTCTTGTCTGCATCAGCTAAAGAAACGGAGTTTGCATGTGAGATTCTGTTCAGAGAAACATAGATGAGAAGATTCCTCTGAAGTTCAATTTTCTAGCACGTGGGAATAAAGTCTACATTGTTTTTTCAGAGGCAAATAGTAAAGGTCTATATCGAATAAAACATAAGAAATGGATAAAAAAGATTGCTAACAGAAACTATGGATTCTACTATTTGTTAAGAAAAAGGTGATTGATAAATGATACCTTTTTTTAAAAAAAATTCCTTTTTGATGTTACGATCTGTTTTGGAAATACACTAAAGTGAATAAGTGATAAATGTTCTTTATTTTCATTAAAAATGCATTTTTGAACGAAAATGTAAAAAAATACAAGTTGCATATTTTTTTAAAATAATTGTAATTATTCTACTCAATACATCATGCAAATCAAATACAAACCAAAAATAGCTTGATTTTGTCAATTCTTACCAATCTTAGCCAATTCCTCAAGGAACTTAGTGACTGCAGGCGCGTTCTTCTTGATTTTGCTGGCTGGTTTTTTGTCCTTTAACAAAGCCTATAATATTTTTACAGATAAGGATGTAAATTACTATCACTTGAGCAAGGATGTCCTCAAGCGACCTTAAAAAACACCTGAAAGCTTCTTACTTTAATCTCAGGAGGAGATGATTCAACAACCTCCACAACCTTGGGTTCTAGCTCTGTCTTCTTATCATCTATTTCCTTACCGATCTCCTCCTACACAAATGCATATCACACCCAACCAATAAAAAATGTGAAAATAAACACAAACTATATTTTCAATTTTTAATGTACAGGGATAAGTATGCACGCGTACATATAAATGTTACAATTTTTCGTAAAAACAAAGGACGGATCCCTACCTTGTTGAATGATTTCAGGAACTCAGCAGCAGCAGCCTTCTTGCCATCCTTGTCAAAGATTTTGTTGAGTCCAGGGAGAACCTTGGTCTTCCAAACACTGGCCATCTCTCTCCTTCAAGAATTGATCTCCACTAACTGTCCGACTTGGTGAAAAACAAAATAGCATCAAAAATCCATAACAAAATCCCCTTCTTAAAAATACAAAACAAAAATCCATAGGAGATTTCATATATATCATGGAACTAAACATGCATCCATGAAACCAAGGAAATGATAAAAGTAAGCTAGAGAAGAAGCTTACATGAAGCAAGGAGAAGAAAGAGATAGATGTCTTTTTGCTTCCTCTTGTGTGATGTGTTGTGTAGCTTGTGATCACCAGCAATACAAGAGCCACCTTGCCATGAGAGTGATATAGAATGGCCTGGCCAGAATGACACCCGAAAATTGGAAGAAATTTACATGGCTACCCTCCATCATATGTGCGTTGTAGGTTGGTGACAGGGGCATAGATGTCAAAACGGAGAAGATTATGGAAGGGGTGTCATTAAGCCACGGATGACGTGATGGTGGGTCTAGTGGTTTGCAAGCGGCGCTGGACGAGAGAGAAAGAGAGATGTTTTTGCTTGGATCCTTTGTGCTTATATGACTCTGTAATCTTTTTTAAAAAAAACTCATGTATTTATTTATTTAAAGAAGTTTACAAGCATAATACATGATTATATAGTCATAGTGGTGTTGAGATATAACACTGTAATCTGTTGTCAACTGAGTGGATGCTAAGAAAGTTACTTTGATTTGAGTAATTCATTTAAGGAAAAGAGGCTTGTAAAAAAAAGTAGGGAAAGAATATCGTTTGTATATATATATATATATATTATTTTATAAAATAAAGCCACTTTATTTAAGAAATTATAATTAAAAAATGATTTGGTTATGCTATTTAATGAGTTTGTTTGTTTCCTATAATATTATATCATCATCTTATACTAATTAT
This sequence comes from Oryza coarctata, assembly GCA_030770085.1. Lineage (NCBI taxonomy): Eukaryota > Viridiplantae > Streptophyta > Magnoliopsida > Poales > Poaceae > Oryza > Oryza coarctata. The sequence continues at coordinate 6,189,989 of CM061462.1, forward strand.
CTTTTAGAATGGTCCACATCAAACTAGCAACTCTCTTAAAAAAGCAACTATGATATGAGATGCCGAGCAAATCTTCACCATATGTAATTATCATCATGTTCTAAAAATAGTCGATGACTGTCACATCCCCACATGCACCCAAACACCCCACTCTCTAGATGAAGCCTCACATCCTTAGCCCACAGAAGATCAAGAACAGCCAGATAATCATCTCCGTGTGGCCTACACCTGCTCGGCGGTGGGTCCCACACCTTGCAACCGAGAAGTAGCGTGAGCTCCTCGAAGAAGCAACTACCCCCAAGCCAATCACAGAGCTCATCCTGGCCAAGAAGCCAATACGACGCAGCAACAGAGTACTCACAATCAATTAGATTAATCAGAAGTTTAATGGAACAAATCCCCAGCTAACTTGCCACCTAATGGTCTCGGGCTAGACAAAATCCAGCAGCCCTGCTGGTACTATTGTTTAGGCCCCGTTCGTTTCTGAGTTAGAGGCTCGTTTTCTTCATCGTCAACAAATTAAATAAATTTATTTTTAAGTTTATAATAATTATTAATTGATTAATTATATACTGATATCTTGTCTCGTTTTACAATCCATCAAAAAAAATCAATAGCCTTAGGCTACATTCCGTTCGGCATTTGGAGTGTGATTTTTGTGACACCTAAATCGAGATAAATTATTAGCAAATAATTAAATAAGTATTAATTATTATAAATTTTTAAAATAATTTATTTAATTTTTTAAAAAACTTTTATATAAAAAGTTTTTAAAAAAATATAGGAAGTGTATTAATAAAAAACGAGAAAGTTGTCACCTCAAAACTTACTGTGGAATGGGGCCTTCGTTAACTTGCAACATTAGCTAGAATGAATACTCTTGTGGTCTTCTCCAAGATTTTTATTAGGGTTTTAAGTGTGCTTGCTTGTTAAACCTCATGTTCTCGTCTACTCTTAAAAATTCATATAGCAAATTGTTGTAAATTATAGTAAGTTACTTTCTTCTGTTTTCAATGTTGATTTTTCAACATATATTTGTGATCACTTGTCTTATTTAAGTTTTTTACAAACATAAAAAAATACTTAGAACTTTTAATAACAAATTAAATCATAACAAAATAAATAATAATTATATAAATTTTTAAAATAAGATAAATAGTCAAACAAATCTTTTAAAAAATCAACGGCGTCATATATTAAAAACTATATATTTGAACTAATTATAGAAATTGTGTGAATTTACACACTCCTCTAAAAGAAGTAGAAGAAAAAGCAGCTGCATGTCTCCAAGTTCTTTTTTAGGACGTAAGAATTTATTTATCAATTTAAGTAGGAATCAATTGTCTTGTACAGAATTAACAAGACTTGTTTAACTTTTTTAAATCATGTTTGTTGCATTTTGAATGACAAACTGCCAAGTTAGTCTAATAATACGATAACTACATGAAAAATTGAAAGAAAACAAAACAAAAACGTAGGCCCTCCTGTACTGTCCTGAATAATAGAATTACTATCCACTTGTCACATGGCAGCCCTCATTTGCTGTCACCTGTTTATGAGCCAGGTAACGAAACCAGCTTTAAGTGATGCATACCTCAATCAACACACACCTATTCTTAACTTGAAATTTTATTTTTTAGCATTATTTTGTTCCAGTCAGCAAGCTATGCTTGAGTGTGTGCAGAACACAAGGAACCATGGTTGTACTTCAGCCTGTTTCCTGCACACAATTAATTACGTCAGAAATGGCTTCGTGAAAAAGATAGTCAGGGAGCCCCAGGAATCAAAATTTCCAGGTCAAGTTACTTGTAATGACTGAACACTCAACTGATGCGGTAAGATTAGTTTGTTTAATAGCAACGGAATAAAACTTTCCGTGCAAATGTTGTTTGTGTCACCAGTCAGATCAGGTTATTATTCAGGATAACCAACAATCCAACCAAATACTAGTAAGGTTTTTTGTTGCCTTCTTCAGAAAATGAGTATAGTTGTGACAGAAATTGAGGAGAATTTCCTCAAAATTAAAAGAGAAATTGCAGGGGGGTTTTTTGAGAGGAGAAATATGCAACACAATCTTTTAGAACCTATGGCCAATTAGGTATCATAGTTTGCCCTTACAACTTATAAACCGCAATTTAAATTTAAATTTTAAATTTAAAGTGGATTTTAATGTTTTTTAATGTAATTTCTTTTTCAGTATTAACTGATATATATATATATATATATTACTTACAAATTATTTTTGCCGTTACCACTTGCCAACCGATAAACACCTCACATGATAACTGGAAGAGAGGTGATATATACCTGTCGTTGCTAACCGTGATTTGCTAATGGCACAGTTAGCACGATGTAGATTACATTTTTCCAATGATTAATTAGTTTGAAGTACAATATGATTGTGCTACACGTAGGTATGCACGTCTAAACAGCTGTGCTTAGCATCCAGAAATAGCTGGACAATTACTTATTCAAGGCACAAAAATAACAATAAGAATGTCTTTTAATCCTAAATAAATTAGGGTAAACTATAGTTGAATATATAAATAGCTATTTTTTAAGTATTCCTATTTAATTACAGATCACATTAACAAAAATATTTTTCACATTCTTAAATGCATATGCCCATAAAAACATATGTTTTCTTGGAAAAGATTTGTCCAGAAACAATGATCTAAGCATCTCGCTGAATCATGTTTAAGTCGATCACATCAGCTGCATGTATCTGTCAACAGAAGAACAGAAAGTTGAAAAAGAAAAACTGAAGCCTATATGTGTAAAAGATGAGAAGCAATTCGTTCAAATACTCCCTTTGACTAGAAATATCAAGAATACTAGCACTTGATAGTGGACATGGAGCAAGAACAACACGAACAGAGACTCTCATTGGGCACGGTTCAGAATGAGCACGGTTAAAAATGTGGTGCTCTGATTGGGGATTACACAAGAGCAACACGAACGGAGACTCTCTCATACATCAGCCTGGGAGACGCCCAGGTTGGCAGCTAATATTTCCAAGTATCATGCCATTACAAACAATTGCTGCAGGACTCCGATGTACAATGTACTGAAAACCATGGATCTACTAGGTACAGAGAAAGAACAGCAGGAGATAGAACAAAGCACATCAGCACCATAAACGTTACCACACACAGCAGCAGCAGCATCCATCTAGAATCTACACTCAGCCAAACCACCTGAAAGAACAGGTGGGCAATCAGCATGCCCTTCATCGAGGATATATGAACAGATCGCGGCGCAACCTGGCATAATACCTCTGGAAGAAGAATTCAGTCAGCAACTGTAACTAATCCTGGTTTTTTTTTCTCATTCAGAATGTTGCATCGCGAAAGAATTCTGTTGAAACTGAGGGCGGACAGTGCTTCTTTGCCACAAATTTGTACTGCAGGAATAAAGGTACAGGAGGGCAGCATTAGAAACAGTACAACTAACTGAAGAAATGGGGAGGATATACAATTATACCTTATGTTGGCTATACTTCTCCCTGATTGCAGGAAGGTTACTCCCAGGACCAACACTGAAAAGGCGGTGCAATGCCTTTACACAGTCGCTTAACTCTGACGACTTGTATTGCGTGTAATGAGCAAGGGTGGAATTCTGCTTCCAATTTACATTGAGAAGCACATGTTAGCTCTTGTAAATTTTCTGTTTTACTGTTGATATAAAAGATGTATGGAAAGGTCTATATGATGATGCCACCACGTACCCAAGGGTGCTTTGTTGGCCGTAGTATGAATTTGGCCAAGAAAATAGCTGATGCCGCTACTAGTGAAGGAGGGTAAGAAAGCAGATTGTACTCCAGCAGTGATAGCTCAGCAACATAATTGGCTAGGAACTCAAGATGCAATGCTGGATCCTGCACAATGAAAAGCTATTAATGCAATGCAACATATAGCTATTATGGAATTGCAGCAAGCAGGAGATGATTAAGAGAGCAGCACCTCATCAGATACTTGTGCAACACGAACAAATCTCCTGTTGTAGGCAAGAAGAGAGTTAGTGGAATTCAATTCATTCCAGCATTATAGACATCGATGAGATGAAAGAGAATTGAACCTCAAAAAGCATTTTGCTGTAGGTGCAGTCATTTCAAACTTCAGGTAATTCAGGACAGAAGCTTCCATTTCCAAGACCTGATAATCTATATGTTAGTCATGGAGATAAACATAGCAATGATCACAGATATGCAAAACAAACCTCATCTCTGAAGTATGTGTTGTCAGTTATATAGCAGAATTCTTCTACTTGAGGTGCACATATCTCCTCATATTTTCTGATATTTGAAACATGCCAAAATCAGTACACGACAATCAAATGCAAACTAAGAGTAAACTGAAAAAAAATGCTAGTCAGATCTTACGCAGCAATAAGCATACAAGCAACACCAAGTAATTGCAGTCTTTGACGATTGATCTCATTGCCAGAAAGATAACGGTCAATGTAGTTAACTGTCAGGTATAATGTATCAGGAACAAGACGATATTCTTCAGCGACCTGCACAAAGCAAAAGCGCGAATACAATGGTAAGTAATGAGTGTGGTCTCTAGGCCCCTACCAACTAAAAAATTTGTGGGGCATAAAAGCTTACTTCCACAAGCCAATCTATCAGGATCGCCCTCATGCTGGGGTTTACATCCTTTTGGATTGTTTCCATAAAATCAGTTGATGGACGCTTCCTGGTCTGCTTCAAGTCAAACAGAAAATCACAATGTAAATATGAAATTTAACAAGGATTTGAAGCCACTGTGATCATATCAGATTAGGTGTCATTTGGTCAAAACATAATGAGCAATTGAAAATACTTCAAGAGCATTTATTACAAAAATCGAAGTCATTTATCAATTCGTCATATCAACCAATGCTTTAAGCAGATATAGCTCCATTACAATTTTCCATATTAAATTGGTTGTGCCTTTACTGGTTCTATAAGGAATTGCAATGTGAAAGACACTAAACAGAACACAACAATTCAGAAAAAGTTTTCTTCAAGCATGTTTTATGTAAGGTGTTTACATAATATGCAGAACAGCAGCTGAAAATTTATGGTCCCAAAGCATGTCTGATGCTTGATGATAAGGTGCATAATGTAGCTGCCTTCAAACATACGGAAAAGAAGAAAAGAAGGGATTACATTGGAATAATGCATTGTTCTATAGCAATTGACAATATCCTGATAAATTACATTGGAATAATTAGCGCGTATGTCTCTAAGTAGGCCATGATGAGAGTGAGAGACAGTTTTTGAAAGACTTAGATGGCACGGTTAAAGGTGAATCTATTAGTGAAATTTTTTTCATATGAGGAGATCTTAATAGTCATATAGGATCTTCAAGTATAGATTTTAAGGTAATAGATGGGGGGTTTAGGTATAAGTAAGAGTCAGGAAAGAGAGAAAGCCTTAAACTTTACTATAACTTTTGACCTATTGCTAGCCAACACTTTCTTTAAAAAAAGACAATCCTATTTAGTGACCTTTAGTAGTGGACAACACTCTAACCAAATTGATTTTATTGTTATAAGAAGAGAAGACAAACATGTATTTTTTGATTATAAGATAATAGAGGGAGAGTATATTGTTTCTCAACATAAACTTTTGATGTCCGACATTTGATTTTAAGTGTATGCCCATAGGGATAAACAAACCAAGATTGCAAGAATAAAGTGGTGGAAATTAAAAAGAGAAATGTCAGTAGTCTTCAAGGAAAGAGTTACCAAAAAGAGCTCTTGGAATGAAGAAGATGACGCAAACAATATGTGAGAAAAAATAGCAACCTACATTTGGAAGGTGGTTTTAGAGATGTCTGAAGTGATCAAATGGAGTAGATATGAATCTAAAGGTACTTGATAGTAAAACGAAAAAGTCCAAAAGACTATTAAGAAGAAAGAATGCTATAGACTTTTGTACTATAACAGGAGTGTGGATAATATAAAGAAGATAGAGAAGAAGCCCATAAAAAGAGCTCTAAGTGAGACAAAGGGACGAGCTTATGAGGATTTTTACCAACGATTGAGTACTTAGAAAGGAGGGGAGAGATCTATAGGATGGCTAGGATTCATGAGAGGAAAACAAGAGACCTTAACCAAGTTAACTGTATTAAAGATGAGAGAGAGCAGCTCTTAGTGATAAAGGATGATATGAAACATAGCTGATAAGAGTATTTTGATAATTTATTTAATGGTAACAATAAAAACACAAACTTTAGTTGGATGATTCTTTTAATGACACCAACAGACGCTTTGTACAAACCATCCATAAATCTTAAGTTAGAGAGACATTGGAAAGTATAAAACAAGGTAAAGCGATGGGTCCTAATAGTACCCCAATCAAGGTGTAAAAATACCTCGGAGATTTAACTATAATATGACTAGCCAAGTTATTAAACCATATTTTTGAGTCGAACAAGATACCTAAAGAGAGGATGAGAAGTATATTAGTACTAGCCTATAAAAATAAGAAAGATATTCAAAATCATACTAATTACCGAGGATTTAAGTTCATGAGCTATACTGTGAATCTGAGAGAGAGTTATCGAGCATCATTTGAGAGAAATGACATGGATCTCTATGAAATAATTTGGTATCATGTACAGAAGGTCAACCATATAGGCAATTTTCTTAATAAAATAAGTTATAAAGCGATATAGATAGCAGAAGAATAAACTACATATGGTTTTATTGATTTGTAGAAGGTTTATGATAAAACACCAGAAAATGTTATGTGATAGGCTTTGGGCAAGGATAAAGTTTCAACAAAATTTGTTTTCTTTATTAAAAATATGTACAACAATCTTATGACTAGTATTTGAACAAGTTATGAGGACATAGATAATTTTCCAATTAAAATAAAACTATATTAAATATTGATTTAAGCCCTTATCTTTTTAACTTGGTAATAAATGAGGTTACAAAAAACATACAAGGAGATATCCTCTTTTCGTTTACAATGTAGTGCTAGTCAATAAAAATCAAAAGGTTTAAGCTCAATAGAAATAAAACTAAATATATAATATGTGACTTCGATACAACTATATATGAGACAGAAAATATTATTTTGAAAGGTTAAGTATGACCAAGAAAGGTAAATTTTACTATTTATGATCAATACTACATAAAGATTAGGATATTGATGAAAATGTTAGCTATAGAATTAAAATAGAGTGGATAAAATAGCGAAAAACATTAGATATTTTTTGTGATAAGAAGATATCCCAAAATCTAAAAGATAAATTCTATAGAATAAAGATTAGATCTAATGGTATATAATGTTATTCTATAAAAAGATAATATATTTAATAATTAAATATTACGAAAATGCGTATATTGCGTTGGATTTATAGGCATATAAGAATGGATTTGTGCTAAGTACTTTGCAATCATGAGCAAGAAAAAAAAACTTTCCTCTAAATGCGCACTACTATGAAAAAGAATTCCATAAGATGTATACAAGATTTTATTACCTCAGCCTCGCGCAAGTGCATGTAGATATCAGAAGCAAGAGTAGCACACAACTGCGCATCCTCATAGTTATTGTCAACATCACAAATTTGGTCGATTTCCATTGGGGAAGGAGCATCCTTCTTCCACTTAGTTTCTGCAAAAGAAACAAGGGTTAAGATCAACCAACCATTCTAATAAAATGCGCCATATAGCACAAATCCTAGCTATAACTGCACATTTCAGCAACCAAAACACACCTTCAACATCTCTATTATCCGAGATACGCAGGTTTTCGTTTGCTCTTCGCTGCAAGGAACCTAGAACTGAGGAAGAGTCCCCATTATCAATATACTCAAAGTCTGGGCTTTTCATTGAGTCGCACGTCGACATCGTCTCGTCAACCGAAACTGAATCTCCTGAATGCATAGGAGAGACGAAGCTGCTGCAGGGCACAGTGGCAGGTGCGGGTGCAGCAGTCGGCACAATGCTAGGCACTTTAGGAGGAAGAACAGACTCCTTTTGTGTGGCGCTCTCTTGGCGGGATATGACCGGAGCTGGCTTGGTGGAAGCCGATTTCACCACCGAGGCCCGATTCGTGCTCACATTGCGGTCACCAGCCAAAGATCCCTTCTTCACAGGTGCAGCTGAGGTATTCAACTTCTGCAGGAGAATTGAACAAAAGAAATTAATTTGGAATTTGTTTCAATCTGTTCATTTGGGATTCCAGACTACAAGCATGAAATAGAATAAAAATTTGGAAACATTAGCAACACAAACATATAACACACTTCACGAACACCAAGAAAGCTTTATTTTGAAGGTGCCAATAAACTGTATGCTCCAATGTATTTAGCCTGTTGACCCTGGATGCTCCCCAAGAAATCACTCAGTCAATCAAATATCACGACCATGAAAAGAATCCCCAAAATCAGACAGGAAAGGACAGTGGTCGCAGAGGTCCAAATTTGAATGAAAACAGCAATTAAAAACCACAAGGCAAGAAAATATTGGGGATTGGAAGAGGAGAATTGTTTGTAGGATAAACAGCGAGAAATTGAAGAAATGCTGCATAATTGATGAAGAAATGAAAATCTTACCAAGAGCCCAAGAGGAGCTAGGAAGCAACAGAAAGGCACCCCCAAACCACTCTTACCACAGCACGCACCAAAGATCTCAACCCAAAACGAGCAAAGACCAAATCTTCGAGAAAATAAACTCCCAATCCCGCAAGCGATCCATCACGTACCGCATTGCCGACCCTCGCGGGGGCGCCACCAGCGGCGGTGGCCCCCCTCCCTCCCGCGGCGGCGACGTTGGTGATGTTGCCGAGCGCCACGCGCTTCTTGGCCGCGGCGGCGCCCGCTGCCGCCTTCCCTCCCTCCGCCACCGCGGGGCGCTTCGCCGCGGTCGCCATCGCCGCCGACGACGACGAGCGGCGGAAGGCGGCGGCGGCGGCTAGGTTGCTCGACATCGACGGACGGCAACTACCACCGGAACCCTCCTCCTGCTACTCCGGGCACCGGCTAGGGTTGCAAGGGCGGCGGGGAGCGGAGGGCGAGGGTTTTGGTCCTTCCCGACAGAGCCCAGGGGAGTGGGGAGGAGGTGGAGAAGTGAAGAGAGGAGGGGAAAGAAAAGGGAGAGGACTTGGCGACGCCTCGGTGCTATTTTAAGAAAACACCCCTGTACTTTCGATTCTTCCCAGTTTTGGGGCTACTCCTAGTCTCCTATCCTACTACTGCTCACATTGTCTTGTGGCAGTTCAGTTGTTCAAATTTTAAATAGTAACATGTGCTTCAACCTTATATAATTCAGTTGGGTTGCGGTTATTTTATTCATAGATGGTTTAAGTTATTCGGCCGTTTTTTCGCCTCGCATGGATGGATTATTACGTTTTCAACCCTTTTCATAAATACATAATAGATGTAGAGCTAAATTTAAATTAACTGTGTGCGTTACTACTTTTGTCGTAGAAGGTAAAAGGATATTTAACAGGATATTGATGCTTAGAGTTTTATATTTTAACTTGGGAGGTATCGAGAATAACTTGTTTTTGAGAGGATGGAGCACTATGATATCGTACCGGAGATTTATTGCAAACAGTCTTAGTTTGAAACGTGTGCAAAACAGCGTGTTTTAAAGATTGAAGGCATTATTATGCTATCATACATACAGGATATTTAAAACTAAGGAATAATATGTCCAAAATGATATGATTTCAAGATTTGAGAGAGTTCCATGGTATAATACCAAATATTTATAACTAACAGTCAATAAGTTTAAAATGCGTCCAACTGTCATGAAGCAGATTAGGGTGTGTTTGACAGTTGGAGAGAATGAGAGAAAGTCCATTACTATGTTTTCCAAAGTTTTAAGTTAAAATATGTGTTTTTTATTTAAAAACTATATTAAAGTAATTATATTAATCAATTTTTAAGTTAAAAAATAATTCTGAACTAATCATACGCTAATGGCTTGTATCGTTTTGTATATTTTCTCTCCTCTCAAACACAGCCTTAATTGTGCAAAATACAATTATGGAAAAATTTTAATAAGACTATAATGGCACAATCTTGCCAATGAAAAACACCCCATTATAAACATTTAACTATAGAGGACTTGCGACTACAGTTGCACACGAATAATGCTCTGCAAGACGTACTTACATAGCAGCGCTAGTACATTTTGCTTAGATTGTTCAAATTCATGTTCATTGACTCTCAAATCATCACCTGTCAAAGCACTAAGATTAAGATTGACTTTTGTCCGCTTGTGGTCAGTTGATACTCGTGTTTTTGAATTTTGAAATCTGAATCCACAGGAGAGATGGGGAGGACTCCCTTGTCACAGTGCAATTTAGGGAGGAAAGAGAGCAAGCACTGCAAAAAGGCTGAGTGGATGGAGGGTTCATTCAACAGTGCGCCTCTTTTCTTTATTCCCCCCAAAAAACAAATGCCCATTTGTTTATCGCAACGCCCAGTGGAGGGAAACGGGTGCGTTTGAATCGTAGATCCATCCCAGCCGTCCATCCGCTCAGCGACGGCGGAGACGCCCTCGCGTGGAGGAGCGTGCCGGGCGCGCCGCCCGGGCCCCGCCTGTCAGCGCCGCGCGGTACGCGCACTGTAGGTGAGCCAGCCAAGCGCATCACCTGAAGCGCGCTTCGTCATGTGTCGCCTCTTACTTTTGGTTTGGGTGAAGGGAGGGGGGGGGGGTCAGACTTACCGGGGAGGTGAGCGGAAGGGGCTTCCGGATTTAAATCTTTTCGACCTGATGAGGAAGAGAATGATTTGAGATCTCGGGGTGTGCATTCATTCAAATTTCGAAAAGTTCAAAGACGAAGGGGGGGGGGGGGGTGGGGGGGGGTGCAGTGTGGCCTGCGGGGTGAACGTTGCGGCAGGCAACGTGGGGGCCCACCTGTCTGCCGCCGTGGCTGTGATGCCGTTCGGCTGCACACGAGTCAGTGGCCGTTTGGTCATGCGGGTGTAGTGATTAGCGAACTGGTGAACGGGTGTGGAAAAATAGAATCTGTCGATTAGTAGTACCACAACTGTTTGTATTTGGCAAATCTTTTTATCTTTGGATTTTATAGGAAATGATTTGATAGCTTCTCTAAACATAGATAAAACCCTATGTTATAAATGAGACTAAATACTAAAAGAAACATTTTGGGATATGTCTGTGATTCTCTTTTCTTGATTTAGTAATATCTTTTATAGGAGAATTGAATTGTTTGAAGGAATAGAACTGTATTTTTTCCCTTGAAAAAATGCAACTGTGTTTTGTAGTATTAAAGATCCTAAAGTCTAATTTACAACCTTGGAATTTCGTGGGAACAAAATACTACTCTGCTCACGGCGCACAAAATATCTCATCAAAGTCGACAACAGTGTGGGCCATAAGATCAGGCAGTAGTAAATTATGCATATACTAAAAAATGAGGTGGCGCTCGCCTAAAAAGAATTCCTACCTCCTATTACCTCGTCCCACGAGAAACACTGTACAAGTTTATTTGCTTGCTGTCGACGATAGAGGTACGACCTACTAGCTGTTTTATTAATCTACTAGTAATATGCCAGTATATTGTAATGTATCAAGTCTATATAATTACAGATGAATTAGTAGAGTGATTATTATGCTTAGCCTAAACAGAATTTGCATTAAATTCATGTCCAAAACCAGCTAAGGTGTACAAATGATAAAATTGATATACACATCCACTTTTTACAAAATATCATAAAAATCTTATAAAAAAGAAAAGTAAGCTAAGATCATTGATCCTACTAGCGAAGCAAAGGGACGCTACACAACAACCATCTTAATGGGTGGGGGCACACCACATGGTGCATATGTGGTGCCAACGCAGTGCATGTGCCAAGCAAATAGCCCCCATCTAACTTGAGTAGCTGTCCCGACAGGGAGACTGTAGCGTGTGTGGTCCAATGGTCGATGGCAGTGACTATTCGGCATGACAGTGGGCATAGGAAGCAGCGAAATGGAATGAGGAAAAGAAGGGGGTGCTCACCAAAAGCCTAAGGCAGAGAGAGGTGGCGCGAGGAGGATAGCAGTAAGGTCAAAACGGTGGTGGTCTCGGGTAGATGCTGACTACGATAAATTGGTAGTGGTTGGCAATAGAGAATCATCAACTGATAGTATTTAGGACCTAGGTAAGGCAAGAGGAAGGTTAGGGCGGCGAGAGGTTGTGCGAAGCGATGGAATTGATGGCTAAAGTCAGCGCTTGGGACGGAATGCACCAGATGGTGGGGAGAAGGGCGCAATAGTCATTGGTATCACCTAGGATAGTTGTGAAAAAGTTTCCATATCAGGATGATTTCTTACAAAATATAATCGATATTATCCAATGTGTTTTATCGAGATTCTGTCCACATTGTCTATCCCAAGTACTCAAGATATCAACAATGAAGGTGCTCCACTAATAAATAGAGCACCCAAGGCTTTGTTCATTCCATCTACCATGATAATTACGTCATATACCACAAACGATGATAGCACCTCATGTCATCGCCATACTATTGGACAATATCACTCAAAAGTAACTAGCCTAATCATCCGGCATAATTGATTACATAGTGTTGACGACACCTATCTCGACTAGTCTGAATAAGGACTAGTCGTAATAAAGATAAAGAAGGTGCAATGTTATCAAGTGGAGGGTCTGAGACACTACTTATGACATCTAAGATGATATTAGCATAGACCTCAAATTGCGACAACTCATAGCATGTCGTTGCCCAAATACAATAGGCATATGTGGAAAACAAACGATACAATAGAAAAGATGTTCCGAAAAGAAGCTTGAAGGAAACCATAGCCTTTTAGTATAGTCGTGAGTTAAAAAATAAATATGAATCCACACTGGCCACATAAAATGTGCATCTAATTACCAACCCAAGCACCAATATACATGGTTGAGATCTGACTACGCCGCTAGTCTTCGCGAGACCTGGTCAAGCAGAAATGATCTCATATTTAGATAGTGAATAAATATCCAACTACACTGCTAGTTTTCACGTTACTAGGTCAGGTGGAAAGGATCTCCAACCTATACAGTGGTCAAAGATTCAACTACGTTGTTAGTCTTCGCGAGACCAAGTCATGCGGAAAGGTTTTCCACCTAAACAGTGGTAAAAGATCTACACTGCTAGTCTTCGCGAGACTAGGTTAGGCGAAAAGGACCACCTACTTAGACAGTGGTCTAAAATCTGACTACGCTGTTGGTCTTCATGAGACCAAGTCAGGCGGAAAGGTTCTTACACCTAGACAATGGTAAAAGATCCGACTATGTTGTTGGTCTTCATGAGACCAAGTCATGTGAAAGGTTCTCACACATCAACAGTATGATGCTGATCTTCACGAAACCAGTAGGGTTGTAGCTATCCTACCATTAAAAAACATGGTCTAGTTATAATTACAACACTGGTTTTCATGAAAATAATCGGGTTGCAATGATCTTACCGCTATTACATGTTGTCAGTATCTGATTACGCTGTTGGTCTTGGCAAGACCAAAGAGTCATAGTGGTCCCATCATCTATATATATTACTGATCAGATTGACTATTTCTTCATCATAAAAAGCAACTCGGCTGAGCAACAACTAATACAATCGAGATTGAGCTTGAAGATATCAAATTGTCAAACAGATTGATACTCTTTACATCACTTTCCTACTTAGACTGTTTACTCATTAACTATATTTTTGAGAAGACAATTAGAGCTAGGGAAATTATATTATTTACTTAAAATATTTTAACTTTTAGTTTATATTTTTGTCTCGAGTTTTTGCTCGAGGGCTTAATATTTAACGATATGTTGTTGATAGTTGATTTTAGGGTAAAAATCAAATAACAGAACAACTAGTGTGATATTGAGTAAGACAAAGACTAGTGAGAGGTTTTGTATTGGTCGGTATTGAATACCAACAAAGTGAAGCTAAGACCGACAACTCCATAGCTCAACTTCAAGACATATGCTGATCCAAAGGTACTCACTAGTTGAAAATCTAGATCTTGTGCTGAGTCAGTAAGTCCAATCATTAATATATATAAGAAAAAAAATAAAAAACAGAGGATCTAATGACCCATATACAATGGCTACGTGTGGTGTTTCGCATCACACGATATCACCAAGCTCTTTGTCTCTATCAAAAAAAACTAATTTGGACTCGTGCACTACGTGTGGTGTTTCGAATCATATGATATCACTAAACTTTTTGTCTCTATTACAAAAGGCAAATTTAGGCTCGTGCACTCATTAAAGGTGATAATATTCTTAAAAGGGTGCAGACATAAGTTGTTAGAAAAAAAATTCTCACCAAGTGTAAGGATTCCAATAAGATAGCTCGAGTACTCCAAGCATATAGGATAGTAGACTAAGAGGGGCATACCTGTAAGTTTTTATATATATACATTCAAATTATGTACCATGCTATTACCTACAATGCCAAATGTCTTGTCCCGATACTTATGTCTTTTGACAACTCACATAGTAGATATCACTCTAAATCATCGAGTAGTCAAAGCAGACAAAAGGGTTTTAATATTGTTCAATTATGAGATATGTATATATCATCCGAGTACTATATAAACTAAATTTTTCGTTCTTGAATGAGCAAAGTTCATGGTCTCAAATATCTTATTCTGACAAAATGTAACCGCTAGAAAAACCAGTACAGTCTAAGATGTTCGAACTATTTGTTGTTGGAATGAGATATATAAGGAAGGCAACCTAACATTGGTCAAAACAAGAGAAAATAAGAGTTTATAAGTATGGACAAAATAGTCGGGTATACAAAGTTTATTAGGTGGTTTACAAATGTATGCATTTGCTTATATTTAAAAACCTATATTAAACTACTGCTCGAGGGCTTTAATGTTCAGTGTTAAGTTTATTCGAGTATTTCAAATATAAAAAAATAAACATAATAAGTGAGTAGTCTGATGAGATATTGTGACACTTGGATGGACAAAGTTATGAACTCTACTCAAATATTATAATTGGCTATAATAACAATATTCTCGGATGAAAGGATCAGCAATATCGATATAAGCTAATCAGATAAGAACTAACTACATTAGCCTACTTATTAAGTTGACTCCTTAAGATATTTGAAATAGCAAACATCTCTATTTGAGTAGAGTTTAGGAGCTACTATTAGTATAACAGATATAAGGTACCACATATATGTGTAACTACTACGACAGTAGTTCTACATACTAATTTCTACACGGAAAGAAAGCCCCCATATAGATAAAAGTCTCGATAAGATAAGGGATCTTCAGATAAAGAAATAAATATAGAATAATACTCAGCTCCTACCAAAACTATTAAGATAGTATCTATAGTACCTCACTAGTTTTACTTGAACAAGAAAATATACTAGAGTATAAATACAAAACCTCTCAGGAGGAGAGAGACAAGTCAATATAGTTAAGACAATATAAATCCCATTAAGTAAAAATTGAAAAAGTCCAACAATTTTTAGTTGCCGACAACCATACCTAAGCTTTATTTCGATATAGTTATAAACTAGACTGGGTTTTTCCTCTCCACATGTTATTCTTATAAGAGATTAATATGGTGACAACACTGGCCTTGAGCCAAACAGGTGTAAGTCTATCACCCATCTCAAGAGTACAAACCTATATAAAAATCTATGTCTCCTCGCTACAGATTCATTTACATCCTTATATCAGTTGATCCTTATAAGTTGATAACTATACCCTTTAAATACACCGTATATACACAAATACTATGATCAAATTACTATTTGTCAACAGTTTCTTTACTTTGAAAATTTAAGTAAAATTCATTAGTGTATTTTGACATGGAGAATTCAAGAAATTTCACAATAAGCCATGACCACTTATTAATTATGATTTTTAATTAAATCTTCACTCTATGTTTATTTAAATAATTTCTTTTAGATATTTATTAATTGGATTAAAGACTCTAAAGGGAAAACTCATGGCGTGAGGATAAAGCATGGAATCTGGTGATTACGTAGGTTACGCATGCAAATGTGGACGTGCTGTGTACAATGGAAGCAGGATGACTCCACTTTTAAGGTAGCAGAGATAATCTTCTTGTTAGGTAGTAAGACTGCATTTGTTGCTTCTTGCATTGTTTCTACCACATTGTGGTCATTGTTAGGGCACCCACAATGTGTTACATAAGTAGTCTTTATGCAATAAATACAACAATATGAATAGGATATATATACATTGTAGAAGTGGTCTTTATAGTATTAGTTACTAAAATAGTCCATAACCATATAGTCTATGGACAGCCACGAGAGAATAAAATATGTTACTTTTCGACTTAACTGATTACAAATAAATATAATGGGATGCTATATTCCAGGTGACTGTGATTTGAGGTTTGCCTTAAATCTCAATCACCTGCTCTAGTTATCTTAAACCTCCAACCATGGGAGAGGGAGAAGATGGATTTGTGACTAAAGACTAACCGATGACAACACTTCCGATGGTAGAAACGATGGCTTCCTAGCAATGGCGATAGTGCCAAAAGTTCAAAAAAGGACTTATAGATCATGGTTTTAGAGTTGAGAGGTGGTGGAGAGGGTTAGGAAGGTAATGAGAACAACTTTAGAGGGATGGCTGGAAAGGTGGAAGCCCGACAGTGGATGACGAGATGGCAAGGTTGCTGCTAGAGGTTGGCATTGGGTAGGGTCAGCGGCGGGCGTGATAAAGGAAATGTGGTGAGGAAGTGGAGCATGGAAGCGGCAAATCTAGTGGAGCGAGCTGCATGAGACAGAGGAGGTAAGCTGGGTGGGGGAGAGAGGAGAAAGGGGAAGGACAATGACAAGGACACCTGCACGAATCATAGCACAATATGAGCCATTGAAAAGTGACTGAAATTTATGGACATTTTCAGGTGACTGAATACTAGACAAACTGAATAGAAAAAAGTCTAAATTATCCCTTGAACTATCACGACGGTACGAATTATCCACCTAAACTATAAAACTGAACAATTTAAACCCTAAACTCTTTAAACCGAACAAATTACCCCCTAACTCAGTCCAGAGCTATTTTAGTCCTATGTGGCGCATACGTGATAGTCCAATCAGCAAAAACAAATAAAAAATTATAGGGCCAACATGTCATATTGCCTTCTCCTTATTCGTCAATTCTCACCTCTCTTCACCCTAGGTCAATGGTGGTGGCGCAAACAAGCCAACTAGGGGTCGATGATTGCAATGATCTAGTAGGAGAGAGGCGACGCAGAGGGACCATCTCCCACTAGCGACGAAGAAGATGGGAAAGATGGGAAAAGCTCAGTAGAGTTGACGGGTAGATCTAGGAGGCGCTGACTACAATGGTCAAGAGGCCTATGGTGTCACTAAGGAGGCTCATCGGTGTTGTGGTGACGGAGGAGCTAAAACGTCTGTTCTACAACCTCCGTAGTCGTGACGAGATAGAGCTGAAGGTACGCATGATGAGGCACGACTTAGCGACCGTGTATGTCACCACAATAGGCACCTGTCACGCACTAGCCATCGTGTGAGCAAACGGAGTCAACGATGCTTGGGGAAGGAAGAGGAAGGCATCGACGGATAAGGTGAAAGAGGCAGGCGGAGGCCAAGCTTCGGTGCAGTGGTAAACTGATGTGGATTTAGGCTTGCTCATCGTCAACGCGTGGTCTCCACGTCCACTTCTACTCATCGACCGCCACTGCGGGCGTTGAACCCGTCTCCGCCACCACCTAGGAGATGGCTCCTCATCACGTAGTCTCTAGAGCCATGGCCTCCTCAAGCGAGCTCCGCCTCTAGTCGCCTAAGCTTCGCATTGATTCACCGCCACCCCGAGCCCCGCCCATGTCCAAGCTCCGTGTTGATACATCGACACCTCAAGCCCCAACTCCGTCCACCTCCTCTAGCACCCGCTTCTGCCTCCACCGTCGACCACTACCCTTATCTCGAACCTCGCCTCCGTCACCAGCCTCAACCCCATCTCCAACCTCACTCCAACAAAGAGATAGAGAGAGGAAAAGGTGAAATGCGAATGAGGGATTGACTCGATGAACAGAGATGACAGGTGGGCATATATATATAATTTTCTTTTCACTAGTGTCACATGTGTAAGCTCAATTCAAAAAACCAACCAAAACAGTACTCAAGGAGACTATTTGTCCACTATAAATAGAATATAAAAAATCTATAATTATTCGAGTTTGATGGATAATTTAGCTGACCATGATAATTTAGGCTTTTTCCAATCGAATAGAACTCAAAACCGTTTATGCACGGCTACAGGGAGGTTGAGTGATTTTTTTACCAATGGGACCCGCCTTATTCCCTACCATGCCCATAAATAAATTTTTATTATTTTTTAACCTTTTAAATTTTGAAAATAGACTCCTAAAACTTATTTTCAAATTGGTGCGTCTCACCGGCATGGTGAAATTGGTATGGCTAAAAAATTCAAATTTAAAAATAAGTTTTAGAAGAGTTTTTTTAAAAAAATTTAAAAGTTTAAAAAAATAAAAAAAATTAACGTGAACATTGTGTTGTTTGACACAACTAACACCACCTTGGCAGCTTCTATGGGTCTCATCTAAATGGAATATGGATGTGGGGACCCAAACAGTTGTAGGCAACAAGGACACATTGCAAAAAAGCTGACAACAACAGTCTATAGTTCGTTTTTACTTGTTACTAGATGTGTGCCGCCGCACGGCAGCTGTTCTAGCATTAAGGAATACTGTGGGCTGTAGTACAGTTGGTCAACACTTCTAATCATCCATTAAGAACACACTGGAACACACTGAAAAGAAATTAAAGTTGTGTTTATATTTCCAATAGAAAATCATCGAAAAGTTGTTGGTAAAATTTTGGGCATTCATCTATAACAATTAATTCCAACTAATTTGGACATCAATAACCCAGCAGCTTTTATATGCAAAAAAAACTATGTACATACAAATTACGCCGCCATTCTTCTAACTTCAAAGATATATACCGGCCGAAATTCATCCAATTTGATTAGGAGGCATTGTAAATTCCACTGGCAGCCAATTTTCATGAGACATCGCCATTTAAATTATGATCAATAATAGATCAATCTCTTATCTGCAGCTATTGCCTTTTTAGCTTTGGAGTGGAACATAGTTGAAGAAGAACCGCATGTATTAAGCCTAGGGTAAGGATGAGATATAAGGCCATGATACCAAAGCTAGGTCGGGATCAAACAATGTCAGATTTTATAATATATAGAGAACATTGATCTGAATAATGATGATAATAATTCTAAGGTAAAAGTTGTTATCAGAACATCTCAAGATGTCTATAGAACATACATTCACCTCTGGTCACCTCGAGAAGTTGCTTGCACATCTGAAACCAGCATGAGTTAAGCAACATGTGTTATATTTGAGAAGTGATAATTAGAAATTGCTTTAGCAATGTTATAACTGACTGCAGGAATCTGTGGAGTCTACACTGCACATAGCGAAACAGTCAATACTGTAAGTTAATATGCTGTTACTTTGTAGTTCATCTATAGTAAAGTTTAAATTGTAGTCGGAAAGGCTTTCTGCCTAGCAAGTCCAGGTAAAAACTAAATTGACATCCTTGAAAACCTGAGGTTTGAATATATGTAAAGCTATAAATATGTACATTATAATCTTATGTCACAAACATGATTTTACATGCATTTCCATTTTAAAACATTTGTCCACAAGCTTCAAAAAGGAAAATATCTGCAATGTGCTTGCAGGCAGTAGGGTTGCAAGTGAAACTAAAGTAGTATAAGTTTGTATCGAGAAATGTGCATATTCAGAATTTTATACCTATAATAGCATTGTGACCTTGCTGTCTCAAAATGGAACATGGGAATCACCATTAGCAATAGACTCAACCAGTCTTTTCAAAGCTGTGTTCCCTTGGTTAATATTTGCAGACTGTGGAACAATAATGATGTTATGGACTAAACATGTAAAAAAATTATAACTTCCTATCTTACATACCCACCATAATCTGTAGGAAAAATGTTATAGTAGGTAAAGCACATCTGTCAATATGTGACTTAATGTTAGGTTATCAATGATGAAATTTAGATGGTCAATGACAGTGTGACATGGTTATGGATACCAGATCTAGTATGCATCAAAATGCTCGAGTTGAAATTATACCTGATTGTCCTGATTGAGAAATCCATTTGAAAGGCTTATTCGCTAGCCTCGGACTGGAGCTTCAGGAAACAGAGGGGCACAGATGACCATATGTAATGACAGCAATTTATATCACAAATCCAACAGGGCACTTGTACTAAGAAATTGTTTAAAAGATAGCAAATCTAAAGCACAAGTGGCATTCGAAGAAGATTCAAATGTCAGTAAATGTTTTACACACTGCAAATTAATGACAATTGATTCAAAACGGCATGATGAAAATTAATCTTAATGAATTGTGGCCAGCTCCCTTTGTGAAGAATATCAAGAGATTTTCCTGCAGAAGTGCACAACAAAAGTAGCAAAGGAGTAAATTGGTTTAGTCTTTTAGAAAAATAATCTTAGGCTATGGTGCTCTTTCTACCATTCTAGTGAAGCAATACTTTTCTCATAACATAATCATCCTATCAACAACACTGAATAGATAGAACCATTTTCATTATATATATTAGTGCCCATCAATTGGATTATCTATAAATATTGTGAACATCGCCATATATTTATGGAAAACATCAGGCCAGATTCAAGTGACATAGTATAACTTTTTTGTGTGACAGGTAAAGAAGATAGCTATGAAGCCAATTTAATTTATGTGACAATGAGATTGTGGAGATATCAAGTTGTTGACAGTGGTAAATCCTTGAATAAGACTAATCGATATTGTAACACGAAATGGGGAAGACTAATTCCTGGGTAAAGTAACTATCAATTTATCAAAGAATGGGTATGTCATCTTATTTATCGGGTAAGAAGAGTAAATGAGGGACTCATGAAAGTGATGCAACTGGCAATATCACCAATTCATCTACTTACACCAACTTAATGTTCTTACCTCTACAGAGAGAAGGACACCCCTTGCCTTCTTGATTCTCTCTGCCGGTGTCATTTGTGTCAGTAACTTGGAACACTGAAAGGTAAAATTTTAGGAGCAGTAAAGAGTGAAAAATGTAAGCCTTACATCTCACCTAACTTGTCAGAAACAAAACACAATGCACACAGAGGTCCCCTACAACCATCGGACCAAGAGGGACACAAACTTAAAACCCTTCATTTAAAGGAATATCACATTATTCCCAGAACTGAACTAAAGTGTGTGATCTGTGCCTCATCAACCCAACTCCTCAATGATGAACGGGTTGTTGAGAGTCGCCATCAGAGATATCTGGGCAAGCAAGCAAAGCATCAAAATCTATCGGCAACAATCTGTTCTCTGCTCCCAAACATTCAAGCAGGCATGAACTCGAAAATTCACAGGATTTGCAAGCACAGCAGTGACAACTCATGGTGGTAGGCATGAAACAGGTATGAACACGATGCAACCTCACAAGATTTCACCATGGTGCTGCTCAAGTGGGAAATGAATTCACAATGCCGCAATTAGTTTTAAGCAGCATCAGCTTTACCTCCTGGCATGCAGTACGTTAGAACTTGTCGTTTAGTTATCTGCTTAGACAAGCAGATCTCCTTCATCACGTTCCTATATCACCATCATGCCAGGAAGAGGAGGGACACAAGCATCTGAAGAAGAAAGGAATAAGACGACGAAGTTGGAGGATGAGATGAGAGAGCATAGAGAGGTGGTGACCTCTTGCGCTCGCCCTTATGGACGATGAGGAAGGTCTTCGGGCCCCGAAGTTGCAGCGACAGCCACGGGATGTACCTGCGGACGGCCGCGCAGGACAGTCGGTGCCGATGCCTAGCGCGGAAGCCATCTCGTCGTGGCAGCAGACGCAGCGGCGTCTCGCCAACTCCTCTGCCCCCGAGCCCGCCGCCGCCGTACACCAACGTTGGTAGATCCGGCGACGAAGGGCTGCATCCGGCGTACTCCAACGACGGATCGGCGTTGACTCAGAGGAGGAGCAACGTGGGGTGGTGCTGTCGGCTCGGGCGACGGAATGAGTGTGATGGGGCAAGGACGACCAGGTGCAGGAAGGACATGGGGAGGGGGTGGCGGCGGGCGATGGGGCGCCGTGCCCATCGTCCTCCCAGTCGACAGGGCCACCACCAGCCTCTCCTTCCACCCCTCAGACCACCTGCTGCCGAGGCTTCCGCCCCTTCCTTCTCCCGGTCCACCGTTCCCCCTCGCGCCCTCCTCGTCCTAAACGCCGGCGTCACACTCCTCTGACCCAACGACGCCCTCCCCTTGCCAACGGCGAAGTCGAGGGCGACTCAATCTAGCCCTTCCCAGAGTCACTGCCATCCGCCGTGAAGAGAAGGCGCTGCCATCGGGTCGGTCGTGAGAGAGGGGGGCAGCGGCAGCAGGAGGCGCAGGCGGAGGAGGTATGGCGCCGTCAGTGAGGGGAAGGAGGGCGCGGGTTAGGGGGTGGAGTGGGCCTGCTAGCCTTCGCGACCTCCTGCTCGTCGCCTCTAGGCCTGCTCGCCGCCGTGGCCTCCTGCTCCCCGCCGCCTGGCCGGGCTACTGCCGTCGCCTGCCCCCGGCCGGGTCGCCGCCACCGCCGCCTGGCCTAGGGTTTGGGAATGGGGATTGGGGAAGCAGCGGGCAGCGTTCTTACTCGAGAAGGGGGGGGATGCGGGCGGAGGAAGAGCGGCGGAGGCGGGGCAGGTGCGGGAGGGAGGGAGGGCGGCGGCGCCGGATCCGGCGCTAGGAGCGGACGGCCGGGGCGGCGCCCTTGGCCCCCTAGGAGGGCAGAGGGGAGCGGGGAGAAGGGTGGGAGGGTTTGGGTGGTGAGGGCGGGATATTTTTCGTAAACACCCCTAGAAGCGGGATTTTCTTTTCTTCTCGTTGTATTTATTTGAAAGATGAGAGCGTTTTTCGAAAAAAGCACAACTATGCATCAGGCGGTGGGAGAACCTCTGCGAGATTCCATACATTCATTTGAATTTTTTTGCAAACGAGCCCAACACGCGCCAATTTTACCGAGGAGTCAAGAAAAAAGAAAAAAAGGGAACGTTTTCAGCTGTTATCAGCTGATAGAAACTACTAGAAGTGGACGCGCGGCGACATGCCACGCACAGTTAGGCACACAAAGCATGGCTTAATCAAAGCAAGCGTTAAACACGTGTTAGCTGTGATGCACCAAATGCTCATCTGGAGTTTCATTTAGCATAAAAGGATCACATACAAGTTAATACCATGATAGGTAATGAGCAACCCAATCAAGAAACGGGTAACTGAAACTACACCAATACACACAGGCCCTGTAAACTTGTATTAACAACACAACAAACTGCGAACCGATACAATAATACAAATGAATAGATGTTATTGGCCACACTATAAATTGACTATGTTAACACCATAATCTTTCTTCCATGCTAGACAATTCAAAAAATTGCCCACAACAATAATTACCTAAAGTATTGAAGATATCTGTCTTAATTTTATCCATGCCAAGCCTTTTCGTGAATAATGTTAAGGTTTTCCTTGGAGCGGCCATCCTGCTAAATGCCTTTTCCTTTTCAACGCATTCTGCACCACCTTCAAAATCTCCATAAAGTGCAAACATTATGAAAGGGAAAAGGTCCTTCTAGAATCTTGGCAACAAAGAAGCATATTTAGGACATCAACAAAAAGTGCAAATCTGCCATCATGAAATTTTATGGATTTATTGTCTTACCCTAGGATAACAGTTCAGAAAAGGAGAATAATGATCAACTACTATCTAGATCATTCAAAAAACACTAAGAAGTGCATCAACTTCAAGTTTTAAATGTTGAAATATCATCTTGTACGACTCTCAAGGATAATCAAATCAATTTTCTAAAAACATACCAAAGAAAAAAAGCAAATATTTCCAATAGGAATAGCCGTCTGCCTTGTTCTAAAAACTTACCCATTACCTGTGCAATATAAGACATTCCCCCTTATATATCCAAAAAGAACATGCTTTTCCTTTACACAAGAGATACCTATCCTAATTACCATATTTAACAAATCTAACTAATAGCCATACCTATTTTGGTGCTGCAGCATATAATTAACAGAAGAAGAAAACTGTTGCAATAATGCTGTGCAGCTAAGCAAAAGAACAGAGGCAGCCTTCGCTAGGGTGCCACGGTGGAAGAAGTTTGACAGGGAACACGACGGAGATTGTATTTAAAGAAGGTAACCGGACACAGTCCTAGACCTCAACGACATGGCAGTGCCATGATCGGTGTCACACCAGTGAGGTAGGACTGGTTCAGGATTATTGATCTCCAATATTACTTCCATCTAAACCAAGTCCTCTCTTATATAACGTGTAGGCTCAGTAACAAATTGAACTAATCTTAACGAATCTAATGTTATCAAAACAAACTAATTCTATCTTAATTGATTGCTGTCACAGGGGTTGATCCTCCGTCGTTCTCCTTCTTCTTGCGCCGCACATAGGGAGTGCCCCACCTGACATCTCTCCCCTCCTAGAGAAGCAGCTCGTCCTTGAGCTGAAAAGATGGATACAATAAACAAAACTCATCGAGCGACATCCACGAAGTTGTCACGGTGGAAGAAGTTTGATGAGAGAACACAACGAAGATTGTATTTAAAGAAGGTAACAGGATGCGGTCCTGGATCTTGACGGGGCGGCAGTGCCATGATCGGCACCGCACCTGCGAGGCAGGACCAGCCAGTACAGGATTATTAATCTCCAACTTTATTTCCATCTAAACAAGTCCTCACTTAAATAATGTGTAGGCTTGGTAACAAACTGAACTAATCTTAACCAACCTAATCTTATCAAAACAAATTAATTCTATCTTAATTGATTGCCGTGGCAAGCGCTGATCCTCCGTGTTCTCCTTCTTCTTGTGCCACACGTAGGGAATGCCCCACCAGACATAGGGGAAAAAAGATCAAAACAATAAAGTGCAGCTGAACACTACCTCAATTAGTGCCAACTTTCCACCAACTATTATCAGTTGAAAACTTCATGACAGACATTAAACTATAGTGTGCAGAGTTTAGCCCTTTCAAACCTGTGAATAATAAATATGTTAATTGTACTCTGGACACTTAATCCATTTCACCCTTGATTTAAAAAACTTATATCAGATTACCAATAAAGTACAATATCATTGTATGCTCGCTGTTTTTTCTCTCCAAATAAATATATGGAACTGAACAGTTGATCCAATTACTATAGTTGTATTAATCCTACAAATTTGTAATAAGAATTCAGAGGAAAATTGCACTAACATAAGATACATCTAACTGAAAACGGGTTTTGTTTTATAGCCACTGCAGAATGCCTTGTTTCAGATCCAGTTATTGGCAAAATATACAGCTCACCATAACAGTCAAATAAGCGCCTCCCCGTCGGGCCCCTGCCACCGCGGTCACCGCCGTCGTGCCCTCCATGCGGACCCCCTCGACCCCGCCGAGGGGTTCCAGCGCAAGCCCACTGCCTGAGGAGGAAGAAGACTCGTTCTTGTTGGTGTAATTTAGGAATTAGGACAGCAACTCGCCGCAAATAGCTACTCCTTGTTTGAATTAAAGTCGAACCAAAAGAATGGATATGAAATCAGCAAAAACGAATCAGCCAGCTCAAGGAATGCGCTGCACTGCTCGCTCATGAGCAGATCCAAGAACATATCGTGTCCAAGAAGAAGGCTAAACTAATTAATTACCAGTCGCCGACGCCGACGCCGCCATGTCGTCGGCGCTATCGCCAGACTTCCCGTTAACGACGGCCTGCTTGGTGAGGACCACCAGGTTCGATTCGTCAGTTTTCAGCTTGACGGCCTCTCCTCCGCCACTAGCTGCAACGGAGCACTCACCCAAGCAGCTCAAATCAGCTAGCTTCCGAGATAGGAACAGTGCTAGCAGCAAGATGAGCTGAACAAGGAAGAGGGCAGAGCTCAAACCTGAATCCGGCCAATAATGCCCATCCCTCCGACCCGGATCCGGATGCTCGACGGAGGTCTCCACGGCCACCTCCCGCCGCTCCGCTGCCTCCATCGTCGCCGACCACCATCTTCTTCGTTCTTCATCCGTGAGACCGTCGGATCCGGACAGCCAGGAGACATCGGAGGGAGGAGGGCCGGACGAGGGGGCGGCAGAAGGGGCTGACGCGCGAAGGAGAGGAGGGCGTCGGCGGCGGCAGGTGGGAGTCGGCAGGCGTGCGGAGGGCAGGAGGGGAGGATTTGGTAGGGGTGAGAGAGGGTAACATTTTACAGGAAGGGCCTCATACTTTTCCATTTGCATGTTGCACTCTATCCTAGAAGCGGAATTTTCTCTCCTTCGTATTATACTTCTTTGAAAGATGAGGGCTTTTTCAAAATAAACAGAGCAAGTCATCAGGTGGTAAGATCACCTGTGCGAAATTCTGTATATACAAGAGGAACTTTTCGTAAACTAGCCTTCAACGCGTCAATTGATTCAAGGAGAAAAAAAATTAAAAACGGAGAAAAAGGGTACGGTTATGGCTGCCATCCCCGGAGGATACTATATTCCATGTGGTGCAATAGTCTATAGAGTTGCTATATCACCATTATTATACACTGTTTTATTCTTGTATAGAAACAACATGCCATGCCTTAAGTACTACTATCTACAAGACATCGTGTAGTTAAACAACTCATTTCCCGTTCATTCTACTGTCTCATGCTATCAAAACAATCCTATGCGTGTATACAACAACCTCAATTCAAGCTAGCCACAGGAACATATAAACTAACGGGGAAAAATTGCTAGTTTGGACCAAATTTTCTGGTAAAATTAAGGGATTACAAAATAAGATGGGTGAAAGGGAGGTAATGGATCTATAGGAGGAAATTGTATTTGTTAGGTTTAGTCTCACAAGGATGAAAAGGCCAGACTTAGAGAAAATTTAATATTATAGCTAACTACAGGTTTTTAAAATTAATATATCATCTAGAGACAATCTAATAAACATATTCGTACAATAGTTATATATATATATATATATATATTATTGTTAATAGCTAGACCACATCTTATACACATACAATGTATTGAAGCCAATGGTATAGTTGTCAACAATATAACATGTTTTTCTTCTCTCATCTCATCTTTTCTTTATTTAAGCACAAATCTGATATTATAATTTTTAGAACTGCTTACATTATTTATTATATTCACTTATAGAAAATAAAAGGCTATCATTATCCATTAGGTTGTCACTATCTATGTATGACTAAATTTAAACGTGGAGGTTCTTACCAAATCAGAGCTCCCCATTGTAAGAAGGTGCTTGTCACTAGCTATGCATGCATAGGCACTCCTGTCGTTGGTGCGGTCTAATTTGCGCATGTGCAATATATGCTAATGCTTAGTTTAAAATAGATTATTGAGAGGATTAATACTACAAATTATTTATTCGACTATATATTAAATATTTTGATAAATAAACTTAATAAATAACTTAAAATAAGTGTTCTAATCCATATCATTGTTAGAGATCATGCTCCTCTAGCGAAGAATCGACGGACCCTCCTTTCTGAGTTTGACCTAAGGAGCGTGGATGCTAGATCAAAAAGGTTGTTGCAGTAGTAAATGTGGCAGAAGAGATTATATAAGCTCAGACCGTATGGAAGTATAATACCATACTTCTTTTTTAGATGAACTCAATTACAGGGGTTGTATGCTTGCTTGATTATCTAGGTTCGAAACCCCTCCTAGAGGCATTGGTTCTCTTGTTATAGTCACAAGAGAATACCACAGAAAAATAGATCCTAGTTACAAGGATTAGATATGGGAGGTATTGTCGCTTCCTGCTAAGTATGCTAGGTTGTCGGGTCCTAGTATGCCCTCTCAGGGCTAACTTGGAATAATGCCATGCCACTCCATCATGTGTCCTTCGTGGCTACATGAAGCTTGAGATAGAAGCTTGGACTCTTGCTGCTGACAGTAGGGCCCACTCGTTAGGCACAGGTGGCAAGACGTAGAGAAAAATGGTGGCCCCTATCAGACGGTATAGCAGTCAACCACACTGTCTGACAACACATGCCTCCTCCTTGGTAAGAGTGATGATGGCACACACAATAGACATGCAGGTGTTGTCCCATAGCCCATGCGCACACTAGGTAGGTTTAAATTCCATCACATTTAATGCAAAGCTTGTGAGTGAATGGACACAACACCCATAGCATCTCATTGAGATAAATGTGCGACCAGTGCCCCCGAGCTGCTTGGAGTGGCCAAGCTCGGGGGTGAGGGTGCCCCTAGCTTAACCCCTCGGAAGAGGCAAGCTTGGCCTTTGCTCTACTTTCCTTCATGCACATATCTACTACAGTCTTGGAGTTGATTATTGGCAAACTACCAGGCTTGATGACATATCACCTAGCGCCCCGAGTAGTCAGTGATAAGGATTTTGATTTTCACTTTATGGACAACCATAGAAGAAAGTTTTTTTTTGAGAAAATGTAATTTTTGAAGCATTGGTGGTACATGAACTTGTAAATTGAGTGCAATTTATTACATGAACTTATAAAATGTTGTTCTAGTGCATGAACTTACCTGGCACATGCGAACTAAGGCCAAATGGAATGTGAAGGCTAATTTTACCAACTTGAACGCTGATTAGGATATGAGGCGCACATGTGAGGTGGGCATGAGACATGCTATATTTGTAAAGTTAGTTTATACTTTATCCTTCTTTAATTTTTTTTCTACCCCTACAACATTCCCTTTTTTTATGTCTTTCTCTATTCAACCATTATGCCTTATTTATCTTTTATTGAACAAATGTATATCTACATGAAAGTGCATCTAACCCCTTAAGTAGGTTCTAGATAATTAATGACAATGCGATTAGAGAACTAATGGTTTTATAAAAAGAAGTGCAGGTTTTAGTCCTTGAAAAATCTTTGCAATGAAAAGAGACCCTCCACAAAAGACTCGATGTGATTTTGGATCTCAATGTTGCGTCCTTAGCCTTTGAATTTTTTTAGTCCTAGAATCACCGTATTAATGATTCTTAATGTTGGTCAAAGTTGGCATCAAGTGCTCATTTCTAGTCATTGATCCTAAGTGAGAGACACTAGGCATTGCACTTATAAGGGTAAATGGATTGTTTTCTTAAGTTTCTTCGAAGTTTATGGTTGTAAGCTTTGAAGTCTCTAGTAAGAACTTGCAGTCTTTTTAAGAATGTTACTAGATACTTTGATACTAGAGACTGGAGACTTTAGTAGGCTTCTCAACAAGGTAGCAAGTTGGGACCAAAGACTCTGGTGGTTTCTACTGAAGACTTCGATATTTGAATCTATGAGTAACAGCTAGTTTTATGATAGGGCAAGTATTTAACTCCTCTATCACTCTGCTTTGAGGGGTGGCTATCACTTTTAGACCTACTCCTATAGCATCTCTATGGTTTCTACACCTCTTCTTACCTTGAATCTTGTGCAAATTCTTGTGAGAGAGAAAGGATTTGAATCTAGAGTGTTTGTGAGCTAGGGTTGTTTGGATTGAGCACTTAGGATTGACATTGGACACATTCTTAAGTTTATTACTCTTGGAAGCTTTCCTCTTAGCTAACTAGGCATCGCCCATGAGTATTTAATCTTGCGGATAATCCGAAAAAGTTTGTGAAGGTTTTCCTTATCTCCATAAGGGAATAGGTAAGTTAGTGAAGCCCGAACTAATTTCTAGGAGTTTGCTTGGTAGAATAAGCTTCATCAAAGAAAGATGTGGGTGTTTCATCCTTAGACCTTGGTGGTTGGGAGAAAACCCATGAATCCTTAGTGATTGCTTGGAGATTAAAACTTTCTCTTGATTATTAGCTTGGTGAAGAAAGTGATCAATCAAAATCTATCTCCTTAAAGTTCCTGAACGAAGAGTAGTATCCTTGGATTTGAACTTTAGAAAAAAATATTGTGCCTCTTTTGTGTCTTGTTTGAATTCGTGTTTGAAAATATCCTCTCCTCTCCTACAATCAATCTTCCACGAGGTGGTTCCTTTACATCTTCCTTGAGGAGTTGCTATAAGGGCGACCAAAATACCTAATGTTAAACACTAGAGTGTCCAGTTGGAGTGTACTATGCAAGACATAACATTTCCATCAAAGTCCCAATAGTTAACACCGGATACTTCAGTAGGAGAATATAAAATTCATGGCTAAGTGTTTTCAAATTCACACATTCACCCCCTGCCTCCTCTATGCGACATCAGAACCTTTCACTACGTTGCATCCTTCTAACATATGTGTATTATATTCTAATCAACACTTAAATAAGCAATATTAGCCATGTTTTTTTCCTACCAAACACATACCAAACAAGTTTATGCACCAAAATAAATGTTTTACATGTTCATGCACTAGATTACACCCACTTGACAAATCTGTGTACCGCCAATACAATTTACTTAAAAATAATTATACAATAGACATTTTGTATAACTTACGATTAGTGATCAATAATAATTCATGGGTTAAATTGGATCATGTCATTACCAATTTACCGATTTGAAAAAAGGACAAATTCCTTACGTGACCATGAGTTTTCGTTCGATAGCTTTTATGCCTTTAAATTTTATCCCAATCCTTAGATGCTCTTGAGTTTTTATTTTGATTTTCTCTATATCCATTCCATTAGTTGACCATTAGTTGACCGTTAGATTTTTCTTAAATGGCTATTTAAATTTTAATACATAATTAATTATTTTGTTAAATCCGTACAAGTGTTTCACCAAGAAATTGAAAATCGTAATTATTTTTACCCGGGTTTAAATTTTGGTGAAAATGTTGTACAAATTTTATCATATTTGATTTGACATTTATTTAAAAATTTTAAATTTCAGTTTCCAAATTTCTGGTCAAATAATTATATCATCTTTGTTTTGCTTACAAATGAATTTTTCATATTGAGAATTGTATTTTTCTCATTAAGCTAGCATATAAGTATAAGAGATGGCAGTATAGTCGTTTTGAAGAAAAGTTAATGGTGAAACTCACGATCAACTAGTGAAATATGTATAGAGAACATAAAATTTAGGACCACATAAGAGATGGGGCAAGATTCAAGGACATAGAAATGGTTGAACAAAAACTTATAGATATATAAGGAATTTTCTCTTGAAACAAATATCATCACTGTTCATAAAACTTGCTATATGACACTATAATTTTCTAAAATTTGAGCCGTGCTATTGCCATCTAAGTTTTCTGTCAGCATCCTTTTCCATTGTTGTTGTTATCAAGGCTAGGCTCACTAGTTATGCCCATCTTCAACCTCTAGCAATTGCCTTCTCTCTCCCTGGTGAAAACCCTAGCACGGTGCCTTCTCCAATTCGCCTACCTAATTGATCAAGAGGCATTACTCCCTAACTCCATCTTTAATTTCTGCACAAATCCAACTTCAATAAGACCACCCATCAGTTGTGACCATGACTCCCCTTGTCAGCATCTCTCTCTACCATTGTGAGGCCAAGCGAACTTGCAACTATAGCCACAACTGGAGCATAACACCTTCCTCCGCCACCGGATTTTGCTGTAGACTCAGCACCTATATCTGATGTCATTGTGGTTGCAAGGGTGCTTCCTAGTGATGCCTTCATCATCACGTTGTTCCACAACCACCACCACCATGCGTCCCTCTTATGGGCACTCTCGCTGATAGCGTGTGCTACTTCACCACGAAGCCCATGCAGGTGGTCAATGAGGTGGACAAGGGATGACTGAGGCAGTAGATGCTTTCACCAAAGGCATGGTAGATATTGAGTGGGTTGTCCACGGCACTGGCAAAGAAGGAGTAGGCCATGCTCATCCACCATAGGCCTTTGTGTGAATTCCGACTCATAGGATGCCACCGTCCCCACACGTTTGACCTCCCCGGTGGCAATCTTCACTATCCCAAGCTCTCCGATTGATGTTTTGGGCAAATGCTAATAGAAAACATGATGACAATGACATGGTTAGAATTTAAAAAAAATTGCAATGGCACACATCATGTTTTATAAATAATAGTAGTATTTTTTAAAAAAAAAACTGGCTAATTCCTAATGGCATAGATGTAATTAACCTATAATTCATATAAATGATCACTTATCAATATGGCAAACATAGAATTTATCTTGGTATAATTTTACATCATTTCTGTGCAAATCAGTTTATTTTTCACAAAAATAAAAAAATCAATTTTATCAATGGCACTTTTTTCCTGGAAAAGGAACCATAATTTATAACAACGTAATCTGGGCCTGGGCCGTCGAACCAAGGCCACCCAATAACACTTCCCAGCTCCGCTCTTTGTCTCGGTAACACCGCCGCGCTTGGTCATCTCCCCTTCCGACGAGATGACCACTTCAAGTCTTCAACCACCGCCGCTTCTCTGCCCGCCGCTGCCGCCGCCGCATTGCGCAGTCACACCCCTCCCTCTCACCCCCCGCGAGCGCGCGGCGCAGGGCACGAGCCCCACACGCGCGCACGTCCTCTTAAATTTAGCGATGCCTCCTCCTCTCCTCTCCTCTCCTCTCGTCCGCTCCATCCACCTCTTCCCCTCCTCCCCCGCCCTCCTCGCTCGCGCGCCTCCCCTCGCACCCACATCCAGGCCGCGTCTGCGTATCGATCCCTTGCCGGCCAGGCTAGCTTCTTCCGTTCCCGTACGCGCGTGCGGTGCGTCCATGGAGGCGCGCGCCTTGTCCTCTCTTCTGTCAGAACGATCTCCTGGCATGGTGCTTGAAGGTCGCGTCTGCCTCCGTTGAATGTTGGTTCGATCGCTAGGTCCGTACGATCATCTTGTTCCCTGTGCACGATTTTGATTTCGTTCTGGGCTTGTGTGTCCATTCTTTACTCGAATTTGTTGTGATTGGTGGAGCTTCTTCGCGGAATGCCTAGATTGTTGGAGGTTCGCTTTAAACTGCAGGATGATGGATTTCTTTTTTCTCCCTGTGAGGTAGGGGATTAGGAATCTATCTGTTAGGTTCAATTCTTCAGTTTGATTGATTTAATATGTTCATTTATACCTGTTTGGTTAGAATTTACAATTTGGCATGATCATGTGACGTGCTGGTTTGACCTTGGTAGGAAATGGCATCCATGTTGTGCTGTTCAAAGCAAGTCAAATGAATCAAGTATAGATGTGGCTGAATTTTCAGTAAAAAGGCTTCTACTATGTTTTTTGTTGATGCCTTCAAGACGTTTGCACGAATTGTATATGCCATATGCTGTATTACTATTCTAAATTCCTAGTATGACCTATTGGACTCGGTATTGAAAAACCATCACAGTATGCTTTAGGAGACAAGTTTTTGCACAAAAATTAATGAGCCTCAGATCAGATTGAAGATGGATTTAGTTTAGTCAGTAAAAAATTTTATCTAGATAAGACCGACTTTAAAAAACACCTATAAAAATCACGATAGACTATTTTAGCTCTATAAAAAATATCTCGTAAGATATGTAAGTT
Source organism: Oryza coarctata (assembly GCA_030770085.1). Taxonomy (NCBI): domain Eukaryota; kingdom Viridiplantae; phylum Streptophyta; class Magnoliopsida; order Poales; family Poaceae; genus Oryza; species Oryza coarctata. Next base: position 6,223,458 of record CM061462.1, read on the forward strand.
TAATTAGTTTTATTAATTTTTTATGTTTAGAAAATAACTTTTGGAGATTGTTTATAACCATATTAGACTTTTATAACTTCAGAGTATAAATATAGACCTCTAGTACTTTGTAAATTATGTCTCGATTAGCGTATCACCACCTTAGTTCATCTAGATTTTTACCCGTAGTTCTAGCTATCGATGCAGGACTATATCGATTAAATCCGATCTTCGACGAAAGGTAAGTCCCACTACTATCTTGATGTATCAGTTATGCCTAAGGTTGTATTGGTTTGGTTTAATCTTTTAGTCTGATCGGATACACCACATCACGTTCGCGTGGTTTTATCGGTTTATTGAACTCTCTACTGCTATCGATCTTGTGTTGCATCAGTTAGATCCAACCTACTATACCATTGATTGTAGATTAAGCCGTAGGTCAATAGGTATTTATGCGAATGTTTCATTGAAACGGCCGGCCAATGAGTTATTCATATATTGAGACTCACGTCTAGTGTATCAATTTCTCAGCCAATATACATATATCTTTAGATAATTTCTCTCGTCGACTCAGCTAGCCGATAGGGTCGCCTATTTTTTCCGTTCGCACATCCGATCTAGCGTCTGCCGTCTCATTGCCATTAACCTCAATCTCATACTGTCTCAGTTTGGTCTGATCTATCAAGGCTAGCTCTGATAGCTCCATCACGGTGGTTGCTGAATCTCGTACTTTCGAGAGATCAGGTCTCGCTCCTTGCTAGCCATCGCACATTCTATTAGGAGCGACATCGGCTCTATAGCCGATGTGTCTTTTATCATATTTCTTGTTATCTACCTATGTCTTTATCAGTTTTTTAGCTGATAAATGAGTGTTATATCTTTTATCGACAAACAGTCCATAGGAGGAGTCCATATACATGCTTATTGATTATTTAATTCTAGTATGTCATTGGCTCTACAAACGATGTGTCTTTTATTTTCTTCGTCGCCATCTACCTATATATTCATTGGCTTTCCAGCCGATGACGAATGCTTCAACCTCTATCGACATCCAAACAATAGAAAGAGGACATTAGACGTAGTCGATGTTTATCTCAACCCTATCGGTGACCAGCTGATTGCCGATGTTTATCTCAACCCTATCGGTGACCAGCTGATAGCAGGAGTTTATACCGGTCTATCGGCCAACTGACTCATCGGGTTATCTTTTTATCAATTATAAGGTTAAATTGATTGGCACGTCCATAACTCCATCAAGTCCAATAAAAGGACCTCGAAGCCGAATAACCTGCACTGTAGTGAAGCAAACCTCTCAGGCCTCGGCGTGTTCTCACGATCGCATCGGACCTCTATCAGCGGTCGATTCGGCGCGAACAATAGGGGAATGCAAAAATAATTTTTAGTGAACTCATATAGCTAGATGATCTATATGCACTTTCACGGCACCTATTACTGTTCTTGGAGATGCTCCCATTCGTTGGTCTTGTCTGTTTGAGTTGCACCAAATACTATCTGGAATAAATTCTGTTGTTTCATTCTAGTTGGTTTTGAAACTAATTGTTCTTGCGATGTCGATGGTTTTTATTCTGCTTCTGACTGATACTTACAAGCACAGGGAGTAAATGATTAATAAACCATTATCATCACTGATTTGTTACGGTCCTAATCTGTGCTTTTTTTTTAGTTTCAGATGAACTCCATGTCATACAACAAGCTGTCCATAACGAATGACAGAATGGATTTCCATACTAGTGGAAATGCAGCCCCCAATGGCAAATTAGAGAGGAATCAATCAGGTGTTTCAGCCAATCCATCCACAGCCTCCAAACCAACTGCAAACTCCCAAATCCCTTCCGATAGGAAATCACGCCTCAAGAAGAAACCAGATTCAACTGACAAAACAACCCCAAATCCTGTGACAAACCGAGGAACGAATCCAGTGCAGAGTTCAGCAGCGACAACAACAAAATCTGAAGCAACTGGCACAACAACTACACCATCGAAATCACCAGCGAGCAGCAACAAGACCAATGATTCCTGTGTAACGTCTAGCCAAGGTAGCAGCATTGACAAAAGTAACGGCCTGGACAGCTGCTCCTCCGGCCAGGTGAAGCGGCACACCCGAGGCGATCGCCGGTGGGAGGCCGTCCAGTCGGCCAGCTCCAGGGACTTCCCCCTCAGCCTCGTCCACTTCAGGCTCCTCAAGCGCCTCGGATACGGGGACATCGGCAGCGTGTACCTCGTGGAGCTGAGGGAGACCGACACGTTCTTCGCGATGAAAGTGATGGACAAGGAGTCGCTCATCAGCAGGAACAAGCTGATCCGGGCACAGACGGAGAGGGAGATCCTAGGCCTTCTTGATCATCCCTTCCTCCCCACATTGTACACCCACTTCGAGACCGACAAGTTCTACTGCCTTGTCATGGAGTACTGCTCCGGTGGCAACCTCCATTCTCTCCGGCAGAAGCAACCCGACAGGCACTTCAACGAGCAAGCTGCAAGGTTTGTTGGTCCATTCCAAGAACCATTCGACCACTGGACTTATATATATATCTGATCTTTCTTATAAAAAATAAGAACGGGATCTCAGTCTTACTATATACTACACTTCTATATGGTATCAGAACAGATTTAGACATCTCGACGTGCTAACAATCCTCTCACCGGCGAGCCAACACTTCCTCGTTACAGACCTTCTCCTCCGGTATTCCTCCTCTACCTTTTTGTTTTAGTTCTCATTCTCTTTGTCTTGTTTGTAGACGGTCTTTCTCCTCCTCCACTGCCTACTCGCCTCTTTCCACCACGTGACAAGGAGACGGCCTCTATCCGCCTCTTCGTCTCGTTCAGACCCGCTTTACCTTTCCCCTTACTTTTAGCGCACCTTCCCTTCTTCCGACACTGACGCACCTCTACGCTCGCCGTCTTTATCGGCTGGACCCGTCCGTCCTCCATCGGCTGAAACACTCTCTCGGTTCCCGCTTTTTTGACACACTCACCTGCATCCGGACACGAAACTTCTTCACTCGCGTCCGAGCCACTCCGACGTATCCACGTGTCCACGGACACGAATTTCTGTTTCCTGGACGCGAACCTCCTTTCTTCGCGCCCGTGACTTCTTCGGCTTTTTGGGTCCGCCCCACTCCGTTGTGTCCACGTGTCCACGGATGCGAAACCTCACTTCACGAACGTGAACCCCCTCACGCCCGTGACTCATCTACTTTCTCACACTCGTGATCTATCTACTCTACCCACTCCACCTACTCTGCCACCCACTCCTCGACCACCTACTCTGCCACCTACTCTTATCAGCCACCTACTCTCATTGACTACACATTCCTACATTAGCTCTTTCCATCGGACACCCGCCTCTCCCTATCGGTCACTACCCTCATCGGCTCATCACGCCCTGCTACTCTCTCGTCATGACTACTGAATCGGCTCTTAGTTTTGGCACTCTTTTAGTCACCGGATCCTTTCTGACCATCGACGCTCTTGACCATAACTCGGGTACCACTCCACCGATGTTCTCACCACCTTATGCCGTCGTCAACGTGAAATCTCACGTTCCCATCTCTCTTGAACTCAATGCCAACTATTCCAAGTGGATATTCTTTTTTAAATTCTTATGTGGAAAGTTCGGCCTTCGCTCCCACATCGATGGCTCCGCTCCACCTCGACCCGATGATCCCCAGTAGGATATCGCCGAGTATTGCGTGCGCAGCTGACTGTTTAGCTCGGTCGATAACTCTGTCCTTGACCTTACAATGGACGACATCGACCCCACCGCCCGAGATCTCTAGGTGGCCATCAAGCGGATCTTCCATGCAAACAAGCAACCGCGCGTCATCTTCCTCCTTAATGAATTCCACTCTATGGTACAAGGAGACTCCTCTGTCTCCTCGTACTGCCAACGCGTAATGGTCAAGGCCGCCGTCCTGCGTGATGTTGGCCACCCTATGGCTGACTCACAACTTGTTCTTGTCCTCTTGCGAGGACTCAACCCTGCTTCTCCAATACCGCTGATGACATCATCAACTCCATACCTCTTTCCACGTTTGTTCGGGCCTATGACATGTTAGTTATCAAGGAATTTTGCTTGACCAACGATAAGAAGACTGTGATCCACATCGCTCTCCTTGTCACAGTCGATCATGGCTGCTTCAACCCCATCGGCTGCCGCCCACCGTGTACTGCTACCACTTATCACGGCTCTGGTAGCCATGGCTTCGACCATGGCAACAAAGCCCACGCCGGTGGTAACGACAAAGGCAAAGGGAAGGAAGGCAAAGGGAAGGACAAGGACAAGAGCTAGAGCGGTCCGATGAAACCGTGCCCTACTCCTGTCGCTATCCCGTCCACTCATCAACCTTTATTGGCTCACCAACCCTTATCAGCCCCTATCCTCCATCGGCTTAGGCTAGCCTCGTTCAGCCCTTTCTCCGAACCTATAGTCGCTGATCTCGAGCAGATGCCATCCTCCTCCCTTTCGACCCTACCCCATCACCAACGCTACCATCAGATCGCGCGACCCCTGCTACCTCCATCTCCTCTCATATGGTCACCTAATCCCAAACCGGGTCCCTACGTCCTACCCAACGCTACGGGTTCTCCATAGTTCATTGTGCCGTCTCACCCATCTCGGCTACCCATCATTCTGCCTTGGCCGATCCTTAGTGGCGTGCGAACATGGCCGATGAGTACAAGGCCCTTATGAACAACGAGACTTGGCGCCTTGTCTCTCGTCCTCCCGGTGTCAATGTTGTGACCGACAAGTGGATTTTTAAACACAAGTTCCACTCCGATGGCTTGCTTGCTCGTCACAAGGCATGCTGGGTAGTTCGAGGCTTCTCTTAACGTCCCGACGTTAACTATGATGAGACTTTCTGCCCCGTCATCAAGCCCACTACCATTCGAGTTGTGCTCACTCTCGCTGTCTCGCATTCCTGGCCGATCCATCAGCTCGACGTGAAGAATATCTTTCTTCACGGCCATCTAACAAAAACAATCTACTGCCAGCAGCCTTCAGGCTTCGTCGACTTATCTCGTCCTGACGACATCTGCCTCCTTCAGCGTTCTCTCTATGGCCTCAAATAGGCTCCTCGGGCTTGGTACCAGCATTTTGCTACCTATCTCCGACAGCTTGGCTTTCTAGCCTCCATCTCCGATACATCTCTCTTCGTTCTATACACCGGAGACACCACTGTCTACCTCCTTCTCTATATCAACGACATCATTCTTACGGCGTCCTCAACAACCACCCTATAGCATATCATGACCCGACTCCACTCGGGGTTTACCATGACTGATCTAGGTCCTCTCCATCACTTCCTTGGTATCTCTGTTATGCACTTCTCCCACGGGCTATTCCTCTGCTAGCGCCAGTATGCCATAGATTTTCTTTAGCGTGCGAGCATGGCCGAATGTCACCCTACCGCCACTCCGGTCGACACTCGTGCCAAGCTCTCCGCCACCGACGACTCTCTCCTCGCCGACCCCGCCCAGTACCGGAGTCTTACTGGTACTCTTCAGTACCTCACACTTACACGCCCTGATCTCACCTATGCCGTACAGCAAGTGTGCATCTTTATACATGCCCCGCGCGAATCTCACCTCGCGCTGCTCAAGCGTATCCTTCATTACGTAAAGAGCGACCTATCCATCGGCCTACATCTCAGTTTCGGCCCCATTGACTCTCTCACCGCGTATTCTAACGTGGACTAGATGGGTTGCCTCGACTCCCGACGCTCTACCTCCAGCTACCGCGTCTTCCTCGATGACACTCTAGTCTCTTGGTCCTTCAAGCGCCTGACTATAGTGTCTCGGTCTAGCGCCAAAGCCGAGTATCGCGCCGTCGCCCACGTCGTCGTCGAGTGCTGCTGGATTCGCCAGCTTCTCCAGGAGCTCCGTACACCCATTGGCTCCATGACCGTTGTCTACTACGACAATGTCAGTGCCATCTATATGACTGCTAACCTGGTTCATCATCGATGTACGAAGCATATTAAGTTTGGCATTCACTTCGTACATAACAAGGTCACTCTAGGACACGTTTGGATGCTCCATGTATCGTCGACGCACTAGTTCACTGACATCATGACCATATGCCTTCTCACACCTTTGTTCATCAGTTTTCGCTTTAGTCTCTGTGTCCGTTTCACTCCCGCTACGACTGCGGGAGGGTGTTAGACCACTGAACTTGTATATATATAGATCCGACTTTTCTTATAGAAAACAGGATCTCAGTCTCACTGTATACTACACTTTTGCACTCACCATACACATCATCAAACCTATATAAATTTTAAGAAATTTAATGAAACTTTGTGAAGCATGGTACAAATCGAAGAAGCCTTGTAAGTTCCATTCATATTTTACAAGATTTCACTCTGCTTGTATGGTGCAGCCTAGTGCAAATTGCTGAGTATTTCAAAACAGCCTAGTATAAAGTAAAAATATATGCTAAACTCGGTATAAAGTGGAACACGGAACACTTTACCCGGTCTAAATTTCTTTACTATAAATCATTTACTCATCATAATTCTGAAATTTCTGATTTGTTTTGATCAGATTTTATGCCTCTGAGGTGCTGCTTGCGCTTGAGTACCTGCATATGCTAGGCATTGTGTACAGAGACCTGAAGCCTGAAAACGTTCTTGTCCGGGACGATGGCCACATCATGCTGTCAGACTTCGACCTGTCGCTGCGGTGCTCCGTGAGCCCGACTATGGTGAAGTCGTCGTCGGTGCACCTGGGCGCCAACGGCGTCGTGAAGGGCCTCGCCGCCGGCGACAGCGAGGGCGTCGGCTGCATCCAGCCGTCGGCGTTCTTCCCGCGGATCCTCCCCAAGAGGAACCGCAAGACGTCCAAGTCGGACCTCGGCCTCCACGGCTCGCTGCTGGAGTTCAACGCGGAGCCGACGGACGCGCGGTCCATGTCGTTCGTTGGCACCCACGAGTACCTGGCGCCGGAGATCATCCGCGGGGAAGGGCACGGCAGCGCCGTCGACTGGTGGACGTTCGGCGTCTTCCTCTACGAGCTGCTGCACGGCATGACGCCGTTCAAGGGGGGCAGCAACCGCGCCACGCTCTGCAACGTGGTGGAGCAGCCGCTCCAGTTCCCCGACGGCGGCGGGTTCCCGCCGACGAGCAGCGTCGCGCGGGACCTCATCCGGGGCCTCCTGGTGAAGGACCCCGGCAAGAGGATCGCGTCGAGGAGGGGCGCCACCGAGATCAAGCAGCACCCATTCTTCGAAGGCGTCAACTGGGCGCTCGTGCGCAGCGCTCACCCGCCTTCCGTACCTGTACCCATGGACTTCAGCCAGTTCGGGGCGAGAGAGAAGCCGGCGGCCAAGGCGGAGAGCACCGCGCCGACGAGAGTGGCCGCAGCGGCGGCCAAGCCGGTGGCCGTGGCCGCGTGTGATTCCTCCTCCGGCGACTTCGAGTATTTCTAGAGGCACATGGATCAGCTCTGTGAGTATTTCTCATTAAGTCTTTGATTCTTTTTTAGTGTTGTAATGCTCCTTAATTACCTTACATGATTCTTGGAATCCTGGTATACACAAGAAAATCCTGGTGTACTTGAGACGCCCTGTACAAACAATGTGATGGTTCATTGCTAACAATGACTAATGAATTTTAGAGATTTCGTAGTTCATTTCTAACAATGACTAATGAATTTTTATAGATTTTGTAGTTCATTGCTAACAATGACTAATGAATTTAAGAGATTTTGTAACGCAACAGATGCAGATGTTCATTTCTTAGCTGATCAAACTTGCCTTATGCAGCTAATTTCTTGGCCGATCAAACTTGCCTCACGCAGATGTTCATTTATTACTATAGCTTAGCTGAACAAAATTGCCTCATGCGGATGTTCATCTGTTATTATAGACTATAGCCTAGCTGATCAAACTTGCCTTGCGAGGGACAAACTACTCTTTGCAGTCTAAACAAAGTTGATCTACGTGAACCTTCGAGTTTCATCAGTTTAAACCTGTTCTTGGATGCTAAATGGTTTACAAATGCCCTGGAGGTGAAAAAACCGCACCACTGGTCGGTAATTGTGACAAAAACTAGTGAAATTCAGACAAATTTGCAAAAATTTAAATTTTAATTTGATTTTAATTTGATCTGTTTATCACGAGGTCTCCCAAACCACACCAGCGTTGATGTCTGATAACTGCAATAACCGAGCTGTTACTGTCAACATTTGAAACCCTGGCTAACCAACAAACAAATTTCATCATGACTGAACCTGTAATTTGCGGCAGTTTAGCTCGAGCATAAAAATTGTCTGAGAGTTGAAAAATGTCATCAAAATGGCACGTCTTCAAAACCAATAGAACGTGTTCTGTCTGTTACCATGTAAATACAGGCATTGAAGCTAGTGTAAAAGGTTCTATAAATTTAAATGCAACAGGTTCAAGTCGGTTGGCAGAATTGCACCACATTTTGATCATCCAATTGGTGTATCACCAGAAACAGTTAAACAAATGGCTAGCACTGAACTCAAGCCGAATTCTTGCACAATTAATTCGAACTGTCTTGCCTTCAAAAGAAGAACCCTACACAGTATGTGTAACGAGTGCTATGATCTATACACCATTTTCACTTTTGAGTTAGGCAGGTGAACTGCAATGGTCAAATGCTCTGCCGAAACAGATTCTAGCTGCTGGTAGACTCAACAATCTGATCTGCAGCAGCCAACGAGTCTCTTGTCAGTTCCAGGAAGCGAGTGCAGTTCACGGCCAAGTCCTTCCTGAGCAGTTCAGAGTACTTCTCCAGTGACTTCTTGAAATCCACAAACGATCTGTTGTTGCCGGGAAACTTGGTGCCCTTCCCAGAGGATGATCCAACAACTGCGCCAGATATGTAAGCATTGCATGCATCCATAATGGCGTGCTCACGCTCATGGAAATGGCGTGCAACAAGGGACTCAAAATGCTGCAGTGAATGAAAGGCATGTTAGAGCGAATTCAATCTCATCAAGAAAAGAACAGTACTGCAAGAGGTATATGGAACTGAATTATGTTTGTAGGACATTGAAGGTACATAGTGGTGGTGATGTTTCAGAAACAAATGTTCTTGCCCCATTTATTCAGCCGTTGCAAGAGGCATGGAACTGAATTGTGTTTATAGGGAACTTTGAAGGTACATGGTGGTGAACTGGTGATGTTTCAGAAACAAATGTTCTTGTACTCATTTATTCAGCTGTTCATTTGCAACAACATACAGTCAATTCTCAAAACACGTTATCATAACCTCTTTGTTCATTAAATGTGGCCACATAAATTTTAGAGCTGGCAATTTCATGACACAACACAATTTTCCTACCAGAAAACCCCTCTCCTGGCACCTGGCCACCTGCTAAAGAGTTTCAGGGAGTGACAAGTACAGTTGGTACAGCATGACTAATTGACTTAGTAGGTTTTTATAGTAATTCCAAACTGTATATCAGTATTTAAAAGAATAAACAGGGAGCAGTGCCAGTTCATTTTATCTGGATGACTGTATAGGCACTGCTATAACCCTGATAGCTGAAATTATTCTTATCACTATTTTTTCCAGCATGGACAAGAGATGGGGTTATGTAGTTACCTTTGGAGGCTTGCGAAGTGAATACAGCATTGTCCTGCAGGATAGTAGGAAGGCAGTCTGATTATAAGCCAATGAGTTCTTTTCTCCAGGAGCTGTATTAACCGAATTTTTGTTGCCTGGCTCATTAAAGTATGGTTTATCATTCAACACAAGACCCTGGATGGAAACCAACACCTGCAGTATGGTGGATTTTGACTTGCCCCACTTCTCGCATCCAGTACCCCACCAGGTGTTCAGCAGGCTAAGGCAAACTTTCCCACTCTCATACAAGTTTGGATTTAACCGAAGCCCACCTGAATGGTAATGAACTCTCTGTACATGTTGGATATGATTTTGAAGAGATTATATTAATGGTGGTAGTAACGTAAAAATAATGGTGGAAAGCAGGTGTGAAGGGGTTACGTACCGGCGGACATTGTGGGTATTCAGAAGGAAAGCGAACATCAAAGAAGAACAGACCATCATGATATGGAGTTCCAGCTGCCCCAACAATAGCAGCCCTCAGCAGATCAATCCTATCCTCATAAGCTCTAACATAGATAGATTCTGCATGATTGAAACCAGACTGAGATGCAAATTTCTAGTATTGAAGACATCAGCTAAACAAAAGATTTAAGGCACAAATGAAAACTGTATGTAATGATAGTTGTGATATGTTAGCTTCCTTCGGCAACATGATCTGATATATGCACATTCTTTTCCATTTGTCCCATTACCCAAACTTAAAAACATTAATTTCCGCTGCTAATGACAAGATTGCGTGGAAGGGTTGATAAATGTAGACCATAACTAAAAAATTATGTGGCACATTAACAAAATCTAATAGATAAAGACACCTCACAATACAGTCTTTCAGTTCTAAATAAATTTAGCTAGGTTAGAGTTAAAACCCAACAAGAATCTTTAAATCACGATTTAATCACGTGAATAGTTGTTTTCCCAGTATTTTTATTTAAGTAAGAATCTTCAGCTATATCTCACTTTTTTAAGTCTCTTTTTATTATCTCTTTTTATATTAGTTTTAATCTTTCTCTATATCTTTTTATCTTATTATCTTAATTTAAAATTTTATAATATATTAGCATCTCTGAAGATCTCATTTAGATATAACCAAACTATCTTAACCGATGTTGGATAAGTTTTTTTTTAATTGATGTTACCTCTAGTCGATCATATATTTCTTTATTTCGAACTTAATCCATTTTTATATAACCACAAATCCAACATAATATACGTTTTTCTGTAACACTTAGCTGTTCAACAGATATGACACCAATAAAGTATTTTATACATCAAGTCTAGATAATGTCATTAGCTAGTTTGGGACTCAGTAACAGTCATGCCAAGACTCCCAACCACACAAGCAAATTGGTATAACCAATGAATATATCTTGTTCAAACCCAGACAGGGCATGTGACTATCTTTAAGTCAAGAAAGATCTCGATCGTATTCTGTTGGCATGTCAAACTGATAAGATATAATTGGCATAATACAGCAGGTCAGTACAAGAAAGGACCCTTATATGTGTTCATCATCTAGGCACTGATGATTTGATAAAAATGAATACAATGATTTGCCATATAAAAGCATGTACTGACCAGGTAGATCTTTCTGTAGAAGCTTCCATTCATTTTGGATTGTCTTCACCCAATCTTTGGTGGTCTGGTCAGTGGTCACAGATAAAAACAGGAAATTAATTCACAGTTGGATCTATGTGATAGAAATAGAATTCATAAAACGGTATAGCATACCTTCCCTGGTGAATTCTTTGCATAGTAATGATCAGAAAAATCTTGAACAACATCAAATTGGTTAAACAAATTGTAACCATCACTTTCAGATCCATATTCTGTCCTTGTCATTGATGAAATAACACTTAAACATTCAGGCTCATGGTTTTGGACCGATAGTACAGTACCAGTCCAACTTGAAAAGGGATCCAAAAGACTGTTGTTTATACTGACAATCGCGGTGGGGTGTCGAGCACCAACTGAAAGCCAGTAGAGTGATGAATAACTAATTTCAAACAGCGATGTTATAAAGAAAAGTACACCAAGCTTAACATGATATAGAAACCCACTTAACTTTAAAAAGAGGTTTACTTGCATCAATATTGACTACTGACAGCAAAGTAAAGAGTAATAGACATTCAGATAATATGTAGTTCTGTTAAAGTAACAAATAACTAATTCCCCTTTCAGGGAACAGGAGGAGAGGACCCTAAATTATCGTTGATTTTATCTTTTTAAAGAACAGGTTCAGGAACATGAAGCACGAGAAAATTACGAAAACAAATTAGGAGGAACAAGTTGCATGAAAAGATACCTTTACAAAGAGGATTAATGTCTTTGCCTGCATGAAAAATATTCTTTTATTAGAAAATGCCAGGCAGAAGAGGAAAACACTTGATATATCTATTATATTTTACCAACTACTTCTTTCATGTACTTTAATATTATAAAATAGTCCTTCTTCATATCCGTGTATCTTTCATCTCTAAATACAAGTTTATTGTGCAAACACATCTACAAGGTATAATTGTTCTTAAAACCTCACAATTGATTTGTTCCAAACAATAATAGCATGTGTATAATTCATATTTATCCATAGCAAAGCACAGATATTTAGCTAGTCTTTCTGAAACAAAATGGCAAGAACTCCGTGCTTCAGTGGCAGATGCAGATTTCGAGGCAGGGTATCCAGGCTAATGAAATAAGTTTTTTTTATACAGTTTAACAAACTCCAAAACAATGTTGACCACCAAGAGTTATGGATTCATAATACCAGACTATTCACTAGTTCACTCTTCAGTGGATATATCCAACCACACTAGCAGCACTCTGGATCTGTTAAGATTAAGTTTGTAGTTTCCACATCACATTGTGGTATACTTTGTTAACATCAAATTATCTGGTATAACAGTCTAGACCAATGTACAGCAGCCAAAATTGTCCAATAATTTCGATCCATTATGACAACCCCATTTAGTCCGCACTATCCTTTCCCGGAAAACACGTTCATATTTGAAGAAAAAAAAATCAGAATTCATGGAAGAACGAGCTGATAATAAGACATCAAAAAAAGAAAGCATCCTAGGATCAATCAATCAAACGGAAGCAGCTGACGTAAAGATGATGTTAAATAGGGATAGTAGTACAGCACCTTTCTTCTTGGAATCCTCCTTCACACAAAACAGCTTGAGTACCTTGTTTAGAACCATCCTTAAAACCCGCTTCACGCAAAACGCACCTGAAAAACATGAGACGCCAGAATTAGACAGCCAGAAAACACAAAGAGGGGTCCTTCACCTCCAAAATAAATCATCTTCTCATCAAGCATAGCTGAAGGGAAAAAAACACTATCTTGTTGGAGAATCCCAACTCCCCAAGCAACTACTATTTTCTCCCTTTTATTTACTCATCAGTGAACTATTCGGTTAGAACTCTTGTTCATCTGCCTCACCTGTCGGCGTCAACCTCCACACTCAATCAGTGACACACGCGAAGGCTGGTCCAATGGGACCGGGGCACCATTACTCCAAGAACAGACAAAAAAAAAAGAAAAGGAGAAGAGAGAACGCATTGAAAGCAAGAAGCCAAGAAACGCTAACTACAGGCTCTACAGCAACAACAACAGAACAAACCCCAGAAGGAAAAAAAAGGAATAAACTTGGACCGTCGCCATCTATGAACAGGACCACCGCAATTCCACATAGACAACGAGAGATCGCGAAGATGGCACAACGAAGAAACCCAGCGCTAGGATCAACCGCCGTCCGGCGATCCCGGATATGCACCGACGCACCCTCCAAAAAAAAAACGAAACCTTTCCCTTACACGCAAGAACGACGCCAGCATCGATCGATCAAGAAGGCGCGGCCACAGAGAGGTAGGAGGAGGAGGAAGAAGGAAACCTCGGCTTTGTCGGAGGATCGAACGGCCGCACGACACAGCACGACGTCGTCGCGCCGTGCTACTCTGCCTCCGGCTGCCTGCAGTGGGGGGAGGGTTTTACTCCCAGTTCACTCCGTGGAGAAGCGGAGACGGACACTGCTGCTGCTACCGCTACTACCACTTCCACTCCGCCACCGCCGCGAAGGAGTGAATCGCGGGTGGCAGTGGTAGAGACAGAGGGAAGGAGGGAGGGAGAGGAGGACGGAGAGGCGCAGGTGCAATGCGCGGGGGTCACACCGACCACGGACCCCCCCGGCCTTGCGTGCCCCGCGAGGAAAAGAACCAAACAAAAGTAGTACCTCCTCCTGCTTCCGCCGGGTCGCACGGCCGCCGCGTCGCCTCGTCTCGTCGTGCCCCGGAATTGGGCGTTGCCCCGTCCGTGTTGCCACGCGAGAGGATTCGGGCGCCTCGTCTCTTTCGGGCTACGTGTCCACGTATAGAAGGAACTTTTTGTATGGGCAATCTGGCGACGTTTTTGCCGTGATGCGTACTCGTAGCCTGGCAAGCACAAAACCAACTCAGAATTTCGTCTTGCTGCAAATGTCGTTCATCGAGACCATCCCTATCGACAAGATGGAAGTGTGCCGTTAGGGATAGTTTGACATGAGGAGACGCGAACATTCCTATCTATGTTGTGTGAATGCAGTATGAACATTCCTTATGTTGGAAAGAAATTGTAAAAGGACTTCCAATTTTCATCTATAAAGCTCATAATGCCCCTAAAGATTTTTATATCATAAGCTATAACATTTAGGAATTTGATTGGCTGGCTCAAATATCCTTTTTTCCTATTCAAACGAATCACATAATGTAATACTGGAACACATCTCCAACCTTTATTCAGTGAATTTTGCCATTTCCTTTCCAATTGTTGTATAATGTATTAGGAGCCATGTACTTTTGAGCTCCATTATTCATAACTGAATGAGTTGTGACTTAATAGGTGCCTGTTAAGGGCCAACATAAATGTGCAAGGTATTCCAGCTCTCCTTGTTCTTATTATGAAAAAAACTGCATATGTAGTTCTCAAGCTTATTCAATCACACACACTCGTCTTTCAAAAAAATCTAGTGTTCAGGAGTTCTTCAGATCTGCTATGGAGAGAGCTCAGGAGATTCAAGCGAAGTTACCAGCAGAGCATCCTAGCTTTGTTAAGCATATGTTACAATCACATGTTGTCCGGCTATTTTGGCTGGTAAGGGTCACAGATTACTAGTTTTTCTCATGCTTGTCAATTGTTGAGCACTTAGATAATTGTTTCCTAGGAACAGGCTGAGAAGCACTTTCTGCAGAAACATACAAATTGCATTACTATAAGAAGATTTTATTTTTCAAACAAACGCTCTCACTAAAATTAGAAAGTAAAATTTTAAAGCGCGTTATGAATTTGTACTTGAAACTTCCTACTGCTCTACTAACATGTTTTAAACTTCTATTCTTTCTCATTAAATTTTGTTTTAGGAAGAGAAGTCTCACACAAACAAGTTATATCCAACTAATGTACATTTCCTGCATGTCAGCTTTTATTGCTTGAGTTCTTGTGTTTATGAAAATGGCTGACACTAGTTCTGCACAAGCCACCTGAAAACTTCCTTTTGGTTTTCTCTGCAATTGACTGTTGTGTTGCTCTGCAGGGTCTTCCAAGTGACTTCTGCAACAAGCAGCATGACACTGGAATTGTGCTGTAAGATGAGAATGGGAGCAACCATGATACGACTTATCTGGGAGGTAAGCAAGGACTCAGTGATGGATGGAGAGGTTTTGCGTTTAATCATGATATCAAGGTTGGTGATGTTGTGGTCTTTCAGCTTGTGAGAACTACAAAATTCAAGGCAAGTGTTTCTGAAATGCTTGATCACTTTCTTCCAAGTCAACTACTACTACTTACTTGATTGTTCCTTTATAATCTTCATACCCATTTCTTGAGTTCCCTCGTGGGTTCAGTCCTCCCTAATCCAATAATACAATCACCTCTTGTTTATTCATGCCTTACATTCAGGTGTATATAGTTAGACAGGAAAACTTCAGCACAACTGATGGAGCACCCGATCTCATGAGTGTTGATGCCTGCAAGAAACGGATGCTAGTGAGTCAAAGTTTATCTTGTTAGTTTTGCACCTTGAAAAGTGTTAGACATGGTAATAGGCTAACTATTGAATCTTCCGAATCATGTGCTGTGTTCTACATGACATAAGAAGTTACTGATCCAAAGACTACTAAAGTCAGTAGCAAAGTGGCTCATTGTTAGATAGACCACTGGTCTGGGCTATATATATATACACCCGATTCCCTTTATACGTTCGGGGGATTCATAGTCATTGTAAACATCCTTGATCGGTCGATTCGTCCTCTCATCGGCTTCTTTCTCCCATTGGCTTTTTGCTCCCGTTCTCCCGTCATGGCTACCGAGTTCGCTCTCAGCTCCGATCCACTTTCCATCGACTTCTCACATCCTTGATCGGCCGATCCGTCCTCTCATCGGCTTCTCCCTCCCATCGGCTTCTTTCTCCCATCGGCTCTTTGCTCCCGTTCTCCCGTCATGGCCACCGAGTCCGCTCTCAGCTCCGGCACTCTCCCAGTCGCCGAATCTGCTCCGGCTCTCGGTGCCTTAGACCATACCTCGGGCACCACCTCGCCCATCTTCTCCTCTCCCTTCGCTGCTGTGAACGTGAAATCTCACGTTCCTATCTTACTTGACCTTAACGCCGATTATTTCAAGTGAGTTTTCTTCTTCAAATCTCTCTGCGAAAAATTTGGTCTCCGGTCCCATATTGATGGCTCCACTCTACCTCGCCCCGATGATCCTCAGTGGGACATCGCCGAGTGCTGCGTGCGCAGCTGGCTGCTCGGCTCGGTCGACGACTCTGTCCTCGACCTCGCCATGTACGATACCGACCCCACCGACCGGGACCTCTGGGTGGCCATCGAGCGGATCTTCTTGGCCATCAAGCAGCCTCGCGCCATCTTCCTCCTCAACGAGTTCCACTCCATGGTACAAGGCGACTCATCTGTCTCCTTGTATTGTCAGCGCCTCAAAGTCAAGGCTGCTGCTCTTCGGGACGTCGGCCACCCTGTGGCCGACTCTCAACTCGTCCTCGTCGTTCTGCGAGGCCTCAATCCCCGCTTCTCTAACATCGCCGATGACATCGCCAACGCCACACCTCTTTCATCGTTCGCCCGGGCTCATGACATACTAGTTCTTAAATAACTCTGTCTGGTCAATAATGAGAAGACAGTGGCCCACACCGCTCTTCTTGTCGCAGCCGATAATGGCTGCCGAGCTTCTTGCGCTGCCCCTTCCTCCCGCGGTCCTGGTGGCCATGGCTCCGACCACAGCAACACAACCCGCACCGGAAAAGGCAAGGGCAAAGGCAAAGGCAGGACTTGGCAGGGTCCGACGCCACCACAACCTATCTCGGTCCCTACCGACCCTGCCGGTCCCACGGGTCCGTGGCTCTGCTACAACCCCTGGGCGCCCCAGCCCCAGCCACGCAGCCCCATCGGCTGGCAACTCGGAGTTCTCGGCTCCCGTTCTGTCGCCTCAGCCGATGCTACCGACCCCAACCACCCAGTCGGTTCCCTTCTGGAACCAGGCTGGCCTCGTCGCTGCTCTCAACCAGATGACGCTGCAACCACAGCACTCTTAGGTGCTAGACTCTGGGACGTCTTCACACATGGCGTCATCGGCCTGTATACTTCGCTCCTGTCACTCCTCTTCCTCCCCTTTTGTCACTATCGGCAATGGTCACTCTCTTCCTGTTCAATGCCGCGGTGACTCCTCTCTGTCTACATCCACCACTAACCTCCCCCTACGCAATGTTCTTATCGTCCCTTCTCTTATTCACAATCTTATATCTGTTCACCAATTCACACGAGACAACCACTGCTCCATTGAATTTGACGCGTCTGGTTTCTCTGTGAAGGATATCCCAACCCGGCGACAGATCCTTCGCTGCAATAGTGGCGGAGACCTCTACACCATTCCCGCTGCGCCGTCCACCCAACACGCCAGCGTCGCCCTCTCCACCAACCTTTGGCACCTTCGCCTCGGCCACCCCGGCCCCGACGCTGTCGCCACCCTCCGTCGCAGCGCCTCCATCCGATGTACTCACAGCAGCTCCACAGTTTGCCACTCATGTCAACTTGATAAACATGTGCGTCTGCTCTTTTCTAGTTCTCTCTCCTGTACCTCGCGTCCATTTGAACTTATACATTGTGATGTATGGACGTCCGCAGTTAAAAGTGTCTCCGGTTATCAGTATTATCTCGCTATACTTGACGATTACACACACTATTGCTGGACCTTCCCGCTCATCCACAAATCCGAGGTCGCCTCTCACCTCACTCACTTCGTCACGTACGTATCGACTCAGTTCAACCTCCCCATCAAGGCTTTACAAGCCGATAACAGTACGGAATTCATCAACCATACCGTTACAAACCTCCTCACCTCGCAGGGCATCCACCTCCGGCTCTCTTGCCCCTACACCTTTCCTCAGAATGGCAAAGCCGAGCGCCTTCTTGGCACCCTCAACAATATCAGTCGCACCATGCTACTTCACGCCCACCTACCCGTCACTTATTGGGCTGAAGCTCTGGCTACTACGACGTACCTTCTCAATCGGCGCCAATGCTCCTCCGTTCATAACAACGTTCCCTATGCCCTTCTCTACCGCACGGCGCCCGACTATTCTCACCTTCGCGTTTTCGGGTGCCTCTGCTACCCAAATCTCACCGCCACAGCTTCCCACACACTTGCTCCCCACTCCACCGCCTGTATTCTCCTCGGCTATTCCACCTCTTACAAGGGATACCGATGCCTTGACCTTTCCACCCGACGGGTTCTCGTCTCTCGTCACGTCATTTTTGACGAGACATGTTTTTCCTTCGGTCTCCTTTATCCGAGATCCTCCTCTAGTGATCTCGACTTCCTCCTCACCAACACCGTGCCGACCAGGTCTTCCCCACTGCCCTCTCCATCGGCCCCCTCATCGGCCGCTGCTGAGGATTTACTCGTCACATCTCCTACCACTAGTTGGTCTGATATCTCCACCATCGGACCCCCATCGAACCCACCTTTATCGGCCGATACCGATCCTATTTATCCTTCAGCCGATATCGTTCCCTATCCATCGGACACCCCACTTCCATCGGCTTCTCACTTTCCATCGGCTCCCCCACCCTATTGGCTGATTCATCTTTATCGGACCGATCGGAATACTCGGCCCACCCGACCTCATCGGCTCAGGCCGATCTAATTCATCATTTTTCTCTTGTCTACAGTCACCGACTCGGAGCCGATGATGCCCCCACCTGACCAGTTCTTCCCATTACTCCCGCACTCCGATCGGCTCCAGTTCCCTCCACCTCTCACATGGTCACCCGCTCCCAGACCGGGTCTCTCCGCCCCACTCCGCGCTACGGTCTCTCCGCCGTCCACAGCTCTATCTCGCCCATCCCGACGACTTCTCGCTCAGCCCTGGCCGACCCTTAGTGGCGCGCGGCCATGACCGACGAGTACAAGGCCCTAATGGACAACGAGACCTAGCGCCTTGTTCCCCGACCTCCCGGCGCCAACATTGTGACCGGTAAGTGGATTTTCAAACACAAATTCCACGCCGATGGCTCCCTTGCCCGTCACAAGGCTCGCTGGATAGTCCGGGGTTTCTCCCAACGACCCGATGTCAACTACGACGAGACCTTCAGTCCCGTTGTCAAACCCGCCACCATCCGAGTCGTCCTCACCTTGGCTGCCTCTCGCTCCTGGCCAATTCATCAACTAGACGTGAAGAACGCCTTTCTTCACGGCCACCTGACGAAAACAGTCTACTACCAGCAGCCCCCAGGTTTCGTCGACCCTTCTCGGCCCGACGACGTCTGTCTCCTTCAACGCTCTCTCTACGGCCTCAAACAAGCCCCTCGTGCCTGATACCAGCGCTTTGCTGCCTATCTTTGGCACATCGGCTTTGTGGCCTGTGCGTCCGATAGTTTCCTGTTCACTTTCCATATCGGCTCCGCCACTGCCTATCTACTTCTCTATGTCGATGAAATTGTCCTCACAGCATCTTTGACATCTCTCCTCGACCAGATCATGGCCCGACTCCACTCTGAGATCGCCATGACCGATCTTGGTCCTCTCCACCATTTCCTTGGCATCTCCGTAACCCGTTCCATCCACGGGCTCTTTCTTTCCCAACGCCAGTACGCCATCGACCTCCTCCAGCGTGCGGGCATGGCCAACTGTCACCCCACCGCCATCCCAGTCGACACACAAGCCAAACTCTCCGCCACCGATGGCGCCCTCGTTGTCGATCCCTCTCACTATCGGAGTCTTGCCGGGGCTCTCCAATACCTCACACTCACCCGACCCGACCTCACGTACGCTGTCCAACAAGTGTGCCTCTTCATGCATGCTCCGCGCGAACCTCATCTCACGCTGCTCAAGCGCATCCTACGCTACGTGAAGGGTACCCTCTCCAGCGGGCTGCATCTCAGCTCCAGCCCCATCGACTCCCTCACCGCGTACTCCAACGCGGACTGGGCAGGCTGCCTCGATTCTCGACGCTCTACGTTCGGCTATTGCGTTTATCTCGGTGACACTCTCGTATCCTGGTCCTCAAAACGCCAGACTACAGTGTCCCGCTTCAGCGCTGAAGTCGAGTACCACGCTGTCACCCACGCCATCGCCGAGTGCTGCTAGCTTCGTCAGCTTCTCCAGGGGCTCCGTGCACCCCTCTCCACCGTGACCGTCGTCTACTGCGACAATGTCAGTGCCGTCTACATGACCGTCAACCCGGTCCATCACCGACGCACCAAGCACATCGAGATCGATATCCATTTTGTCCGTGACAAGGTTACATTATGACAGGTTCGGGTGCTCCATGTACCATTGGCACATCAGTTTGCCGATATAATGACCAAAGACCTGTCCACGCCTTTATTCACTAGTTTTCGGTCCAGTCTCTGCGCCCGTTCCTCTCCCGCTGCAACTGTGGGGGGTGTTAGACAGACCACTGGCCTAGGTTGTATATATATTGATCTGACCCCCTTATATACACTCGGGGGGCATTCATACTCACTGTACACATTATACACGCTGCAACTAATTAGCTCTGACTCCAGTCAACGTTGCATCTGGCGGGTCAGAGTAGCCAAACAGACGCCGGATAAGACCATTGTTAAAGCCTGCAATTGTAAAACATAATTAAGCGTTAGCATTAACTGTACAGCCAAATTAATTGCAGAAATCCAGACAGCCAAATTAAGTTGACTCGTCAGATGTACACCTCTTTCCAAAAAAACTGTCAGCAAGCTCAAGCTCTGACCCAAAGCTTCCTGGAGTAGCCAGGGTCTCCTTTAAAGTGAGAGTAGGGTTGTCAATGATCACGGTAAGGAAGACCCATAGATGGCGCTTCACATCATCCACATTGACTATACAATACTTCCATTTCTCATTCAGAATGTTCATCAGATGGGTGGTGATCTGCTCTGTAACGTAATCAACTTGGGTTCCACCTTTTAGGGTCGCAATTCCATTTACAAAAGCTGACCTGCAAAACAAAAAGAAGAGTAAAAAAAATGCAGCAGCAATAACCATGGCACAAGAAGCTATACTCTGATATAGCATAACCAACATTTACCTGCTGAAACTGTCCATCACTCAGGCTCAAACAGACCTCACACCAAACATTTAATTTCTCGTGAACACTGAAAAAAGGCAGGTTAATTCAGCTAATTAGAAAAACAAACCATTAGGGATAGATTTCGATCACTCAAGCTAATATGTTTGTATGAAACTAAACACAAAACCTTGGGAGTCCTATTCCTCCGTCACTGATAGAGGATTCGACATGCCGGATCACATAATCCTTGAAGCTCTTTATGTGCACCCTCACGCCATCCCACTAAACCCGCACGGTGTCTCCTAGAATGCCTGCCATATCAACCACTCTCTTCCACATGAGTGTCACGTGATCCTCTTCGAGATAGGTCATGTTGAACCTAGCAAAATCCGGCTTGAAGGTAATCATGGTCCAGTTCTCCCCTTGATTGCAGTTTGTAATATGAGGCACTGACTTCTTCCCCATGTTCTCAGAGAAAACCTGCAAAAGTATTCAAGGATTAAGTAACATCATGATCTATATATATCTGGACAACAATAGGAATATTCTAGTCTAGGGGTTAACATCATGATCTATATTTTGTTAATAGTAAATTGACCTAGCCAATGCTCCTAGAAAGTATTAACTACATCTAAAACTCTGAAAATTTGTTGATAATACAGAATTTGCATGCCCATAAACGAGTATGTATCAACAACAAAGCCGCCAAGTAACAAGATCATAGAGTAGGCGAACAAAACATATCATGATCCTAGGAAATACTGATCCTAGTGGGGGCAGGATCTAACAGCAGAGTCAATAACAGTGTCCTGTGTACCAAACTAGTATCCTAGCATGCCGCATATCGACTTGGGCATGGTGGAGTTGATTTGTGAGGGTGTGAAACTTTCGAGAGATTGTGTGAAGTGGTTGTGTAAGTGTGCTTAGAATAGGATCACTCACCTGCATGTACTTCTTCATGCCCAGCACCCGTTGGCGGTCTCAGCGACGAACTCTGTGGAAAATAGGTCGGCAAGCTTGACACCGGCGATCTTGTTCACATCATCATCCTCTTCGTCGTTGTTGCTGCTGCTTCTGGCATCATGGAGGTGGCCGAAGAACATCTCTGGCGCGTAGACGCCTCGCTTCTCGTCGTGGAACGCAACGGGGACGCAGCGGCCGTTGTAGAAGACGGAGACGCGGCGCTCGACGACGTCGACCTCGACGCAGAGGGTGTCCATGGAGGGGTCGCGCCGCTTGTTGTTCGCGGCGTGGACAAGGATCTCGTCGAAGATCCTGTGGAGGCCGGGGCAGTAGGTGACCGCGCGTGGCACCATGACATAGCCATCGCTGACCCAGGACGTCTGTGTGCGCTTCTCCAACGAGCCGATGTAGCCGTTCGGCTGCAGGAGGATGCGCTCCCGCAGCGTATTGCCGCCTCCGCAATACATATGTATACATGCTAGCCTCATTTTAACCAGTATTAGATGATACTTCACGCGTTAATGTGAGATTGTAAGATTTTATGATACATAAACAACTTTGAAAAAAATGTGCACACTAAAAAAACTTAAATAATATTTCCGTATTGTGCTTACTCGGCAAACCCATCAAATGTGCATAACGCCTCATGGAAGAAATTAACACCGAAAGAAAGAAATCACTTTCTACCATGTCTGGAGTATTCCTTAGTAGTGCGCCAATTTTCTTCTATCGACAAATTGATGTTTGGCTACGAAGTATTTAGATGATGCAGTCATGTGCACAAACACAGGATCAGTGAGCTTAAAGATATGTACGGAGTATATAGAACGCTCCATTGCACTGAAGATCATATCTCCGTGTGAGATGTTTCATATACGGATGCACCAGCACAATTAGAATCAGAATATCAACGGAACTACATCAGTTGTCTGCCTATCCTAATCCATGAAGAAATATGTATTAGTAAGACACATTCGAGATGCATTTAAGAGTACATAGTCATGTAAACATGAAACCAATTAATTTATAAAGACAAAATATATTTGAATAAACCGGGGCTGCTGAAATTGTGTTTCCTGATTGATGGGACTTTGAAGATGAAATAGTTAGCTCCTATATGCCATTTAGTTGGGAAAACAGACTAACCTGTTAACGCAATTACCTGGGAGAACACTCTGACGACCGATCATCGCCATGGTGTGAACCTCGCTGGTACTACACAATAAGCAAACATTTGGAGACAGTGAAATCAACTGAATTATGAAAACATATAAGCAGCGATCTGTATTCAGGGATGCATGGCAGTGGCAGTGAAGCTAATTGAGAGACTGAATGCCAAAGACGAAGAGACCGGCGACTGGCCAAAGTTGGAGAATGTTAGATGTGTATATTTATGGTGTGATCATAGATGTGAAAATACAGACCATGGAAAGTTTTGTTGATGTTTTGCACTAAACTGATCTAAAAAACCTCTGTTTAATCCCAAGGTATGCTATAAGAAATCTCGTTCTGCTACAGGGGTAAGAAGAATTAGACAGGCGTTGCAAATAAGAAATTGTAACAGAAGTGATTGTAGAACAGGAATGTACTTGCTGTACGTTAGAAGAATTGACTTAGGTCCATTTTGGCATAGTCGAATCGACTATTAGCTTCTTCTTGTAGGGAAAGTGATATACACAATTGTGAGAGAAGTAACCAATGAATTGGCTAGCGAGAGAACAACGATAATACAAATAGACAGGCTAACTCTTCAATTCAATTCATATAGGCGGAAAAAAAAACTAAAAAAAGAGTATTACCAAAGTGGAAGCATACAATGGGAGGAGCGATTAGCGAGCATTATGTAATCTGCTATTGCTGGACTGAAGTGTAGCCAGCGACGGAAGAATCAGTTGCCATAACTCAGGAATAGTGCTCACAGATGCTACCCTGCGATGTTGAGGACGGCACTGGCGATTGCTTTGATTAGGGAATCGACGAGGAGGTAGGAGAAGAACATTAACTAATAACCATGGCCCTTAGTCTCCCCACTAATTATTTGTGATGGTTCGTGCGGTTCGATTGCTCATACCATACCAGCCGGCCTAAAATTTTGTCAGGGGGAACCGGGACCAAAGCTCAAGGGGCGCAAAGGCTTTGATTTGCAGCATCGCATCCGAGACCGGTACCACCTGGGAATGGAGAATGGAGACGCCGAGGAGGTGGCATCGCGTGGAGACAGGAAAAGAGGAAGCGGAGGAAGAAGGTGGGCCTTGCGCGTGGTTAATTGGGCTGGACACATGGGCCTAGCCCGCAACAACATCGGGTGATCAAGTTGTCTAACGTAGCCCTCTCAAAAAAAAAGTTGTCTAACGTAGAGTCTACGAACCTTATACGTTCAGATGAAATCCAACGGCCTAACTAATTCGAATGACGTGGCTTGTTGTGGAATCTGCTTTATAGCCATAATTATACTTTGTGGTTCCAATTATATAGAAATAAAGGAGAAATAACCAATTAATATGTTATTATTAGTGGGGTTATGTTCAATCGTGCAATGCAAAAGTGACAAAGAAGATAAAGTTCACATAAGGATGTGTATTTTGAGCCTAATGTGAACATATACTAAAATAGCATATATGTATAATAAAAGAATTGTGAGTATTTAATATAAATATGAGATTTCTTAAACCATTTTGGCTTAAAACATAGGGTTTGTTAAAATAAATCGTAATACTTGGAGTTTTGTGTTATAGCTTTCTTAAACCCTAAGGTTTTATTAAATTTACTCTTTTATTGAAGATGTAAAGATTTGGTCTTCCATGCATGGAACCACTGTCCACTATTGACATAGTTCCTATTGTCAACAGAAACAGACCAGCTTTCAGAAACCCAAGCGTGAGCATTGAGCTCGACGAGAATTCCTGGAGAGGAAGCATGGCAATCTCTCGAGGGAATGTGCACTTAATCGGTTTCGCAAATCCAGTAACCGGATCTCGAGGAGACGGAATGATCCACTATCATACTTTTTTTTATTTTTCTTAAAAGTTTATGTAGAAGTTGCTCTGTATATAAGAATTATCTCATTCTCTCTCTCTTCATTTCTCACCAAGCATGCAGAAGCATGACATTGTGTTGCAGACCAAAGATCGCCACTATGCCATGGTGATCCTACTAATAACTACTGCTCCTATCGGAGAGTAAGCTCCTCTAGAAAAAAATCATTGGACTTTTTTTTTCAGTCTAAGAAGTGTGATGCCAAGGGATGTCGCAATAAAAAAATAAGACGATAGAAATTATACACGTTTAAACTGTACAGAAGCTCAATACTCTACTCCCGTTATATTATTCGCTCAATCTTGATGAATGAAACTTATTACAAAGTTTTTACTCTTGCTCATTTTCTGAGTTTCCATCCTCCTCTTGGAGACATTGATTCTTCTCTATAGTTACAAGAGAATATCACATTGGTCAGTTATTAATGAACTCCAATTTAAAGGATTATGTATAAAGGTCCTATTGTGTGGGATTGATCGTTGAGCCTTAGTAGGGCTAGCTTGGGATGTTACCGTGTTGCTCCTCCACGTGTTCTACTTGAGCTAGAGGATTGGAACCGTGTTGTTAAAGGTATGACTCGCTTGTCAGTCGCACACGCATGGAATGTATGAAAAGTTAGTGGGTCCTGTGAGGCAATATGATAGTCAACTGTGTTATATGATAGCCTATGTTTTTTTTTACGTAAAGATGATGATGGTGTACGTGACGGTCATATGGACGTCGTCTTGTTAACCTAGTTACACGCGAGACTGTTTTGTGTCACAGATTTGAGTTTTCCCCTGTGAATTGTATGCCTTTTCTTTCGGTGATTTTAAAACTGATGTCTAAATGCACGCAAAATCCTGTCGATCCAACCAAATATTGGCAATACGAGCATCACAGAAATTGCAAAAAAAAAAACAATTAAAAAGAAATTGCAACAAAAAAAAGTGAATTCCGAAGCAAAAGCATGGCCAGTGTGAAGCGAACTAACTCAGCGAACACTCGTAGCTATAAATTCTCTGCTAATTACTAGTCTCGCTTTTGCTCCACTTGCACCAATACGAGTTTCGTCATTTGTGAGCATATTTTGCATGGCCGATGCCACGTTCGGTTCGCCCGAGCCGGCAAGGCCCCGGCTCCGGTGCGCTGACGGCCGCCACCGCCGCCGCCTTCTCGTCGTCCTGTGCATCGTCGGCGTGGCGCTCGCCGTCGGCGTCGCCGTGTCGGTGGCGATCGCCGTCTTGGGGAGGTCGAGGACGACGTCGGGCGGTTGGGATCCACGGGGGCGCGCGCCGACCGAGGCGATTACGCGCATCTGCGGGGTGACGCTGTACCCGGAGCTGTGCGCCAGCACACTTGTGGGGTTCCCCGGCTCCATCGGCGCCGGCGACGCCGAGCTTGTGCCGATGTCGCTCAACGCGACGCACCGCCGCGTGTTGGACGCGCTGTACAACTTGACGGCGCTCGGCGGCGCCGCCGCGCTGCTCGCTGGGGCGAGGTCGAGCGCCGCCTATGGTGACTGCGTGGAGCTTCTCGACGCCACGGCGGAGCTCCTCTCTCTGTCGGTAGGCGCCATCGCCGCGCCGCCGCCGTTGCCGGACTCGGTCGACGCTGACACGGCGGGCCGGGACGACAACGATGTCATGACGTGGCTCAGCGCGGCGCTCACCAACCACGACACGTGCCAGGACAGCCTCCAAGAAGTCGGCGCCGGAGGCGACAACGACGACGGCCGCATCAAGCCGCAGATGCTCGGCTACCTCGGCAACCTCGGGGAGCACCTCAGCAACAGCCTCGCCATCTTCGCCGCGAGGGGAAGGCCCGGCGGCGAGCTCTCCGACGTCCCCGTCCACAGTCAGCTCCACCGAAAGTTACTGACCAGTGACGACGACGACGCTGCTGCGGCCAGCTTCCCAAGGTGGGTGAAATTCAACGATCGGCGTCTTCTCCAAGCCGCCACCGCCGAGATCGAGCCCGACATGATCGTCGCCAAGGACGGCACGGGGACTCACCGGAAGATCCGCGACGCGATCAAGGCGGCGCCGGAGCACAGCCACCGCCGCGTCGTGATATACGTCAAGGCCGACGTGTACATCGAGAACATCAAGATCGGCCGCAAGAAGACCAACCTCATGCTCGTCGGCGACGGCGCCGGCAAGACCGTCGTCGTCGGCTACCGCAGCGTCTACGACAACTACACCACCTTCCACACCGCCACGCTAGGTACGTACTAGCACTGTACACACATGCACAAATTGTAGATCACATCGCTGATCGAGTCGTCTTCCTCGCCGCAGCGGTGGCCGGAGCGGGGTTCATCATGAGGGACATGACGGTGGAGAACCGGGCCGGAGCGGCGAGGCACCAGGCGGTGGCGCTGCTGGTGAGCGGTGACCACGCGGTGGTGTATCGTTGCGCCGTGCTGGGGTACCAGGACACGCTGTACGCGCACGCGCAGCGGCAGTTCTACCGCGACTGCGACGTCGCAGGCACGGTGGACTTCGTGTTCGGCAACGCCGCCGTGGTGCTGCAGAACTGCACGCTGTGGGCGCGGCGGCCGTTGCCGGGGCAAAAGAACACGGTGACCGCGCAGGGGCGGCGCGACCCGAACCAGAGCACCGGCATCTCCGTGCACGGCTGCCGGCTCCTCCCTTCGCCGGAGCTCGTTCCGGCGGCGCGGCGCGACCACCCGACGTACCTCGGCCGGCCGTGGAAACCGTACTCGAGGGCGGTGTACATGATGTCATACATGGCGGACCACGTGCACGCCGCCGGCTGGCTCGCCTGGGACGCGTCCGGGCGCGCCCCGGACACTCTCTACTACGGCGAGTACCGCAACTCCGGCCCTGGCGCGGCGGTCGGCGGGCGCGTGCCGTGGCCGGGCCACCGAGTCATCAAGCTGCCGGAGGAGGCCATGGAGTTCACCGTCGGGAGGTTCATCGGTGGCCACTCGTGGCTGCCGCCCACCGGCGTCGCCTTCGTAGCCGGTCTGACCGTGTGAGGCAGGCGACTCACTGACTCATGGTAGCTTAAGCTAAAAGTTGCGTTTGCTAATTAGGATTAGGTGCCAGTAAAAGCAGGTGTAATATTTCAAAGATGTTGTAATCGCTAACATATTCAGGAAAAATGTTGATTAATGATTAATTTGTAAGCTATTTTGAAAAACTTGGCAAGCATGAATTTGGATTGAGAAGTGAAGATTCATTGAATTGGGCACCACCGTACCATGAATGTAAATGAACAAACTTGTGAAAAATTATACAAAAACAATATTTCTGCAATGTGGGTGTAATGACAAAATAATTTGTCTGTCCAACTACTTGGTCTCTGCAGAAATGAGACTGCAGGTGAAAATAATACTAGCTAGCTAGCTACCCTGGAATTAAAAGATGCCAAGCAAAAGGCTCCTTTTGATTTTCACTTAGGCTGATTAGAATGGCACAGAGAATATATGCTTTGTCTTTGCATTGGATTTCCAGGAAATAGTACCTGCTAGACGTGGGGCTTACCACTAGAAGATCGAAAGAATCAAAAGCTATCATACACAGAGAATATCAGAGAGTGGCTTATAATTGATGAACTATTGCCACAATATTCCTGGCACAAATTCTTAGCTAAATGTCATGCCTTTGTGTTCCTTCTCTTATGGTTGTACAAACTAATTGTTCATCAATCCGTTTTAGGGGATTAATTGTGTATTTTTGTTCAATAATTTTCAGCTATATTTCCGGCAAAGCAGTAGTAACGTATCAACATCAACAATGACAACTGATAAAAGCAAACAATAAAATCTAAACAATTGGATCAAAAATGTAGAAAGTGTACAGTGACTATGAATCCTCCGAGTAGACGGCACTGACATTGTCACAGTAGACGACGGTCGCGGTGGAGAGGGGTGCACGGAGCTCCTGGAGAAGCGAGCAACACTCGGCGACGGCGTGAGCGACGGCGCGGTACTCGGCTTCAGCGCTGGAGCAGGACACTATAGTCTGGCGTTTTAAGGACCAGGATACGAGAGTGTCACCGAGGTAGACGTAGTAGCCGGACGTAGAGCGTCGAGAGTCGAGGCAGCCTGCCCAGTCCGCGTTGGAGTACGCGGTGAGAGAGTCGATGGGGCAGGAGCTGAGATGCAGCCCGCTGAAGAGGATGCCCTTCACGTAGCATAGGATGCGCTTGAGCAGCGCGAGGTGAGGTTCGCGCGGAGCGTACATGAAGAGGCACACTTGCTGGACAGCGTACGTGAGGTCGGGTCGGGTGAGTGTGAGGTATTGGAGAGCCCCGGCAAGACTCCGATAGTGAGAGGGATCAGCAACGAGATCGCCATCGACGGCAGAGAGTTTGGCTCGAGTGTCGACTGGGGTGGCCGTGGGGTGACAGTCGGCCATGCCCGCACGCTGGAGGAGGTCGATGGCGTACTGGCGTTGGGAAAGGAAGAGCCCGTGGATGGAACGGGTTACGGAGATACCAAGGAAATGGTGGAGAGGACCAAGATCGGTCATGGCGAACTCAAAGTGGAGTCGGGCCATGATCTGGTCGAGGAGAGATGTCGAAGACGTTGTGAGGACAATGTCATCAACATAGAGAAGTAGATAGGCAGTGGCGGAGACGATATGGAAAGTGAACAGGAAACTATCGGACGCAGAGGCCACGAAGCCGATGTGCCGAAGATAGGCAGCAAAACACTGGTACCAAGCACGAGGGGCTTGTTTGAGGCCGTAGAGAGAGCGTTGAAGGAGACAGACGTCGTCGGGCTGAGAAGGGTCGACGAAGCCTGGGGGCTGCTGGCAGTAGACTGTTTCCGTCAGGTGGCCGTGAAGAAAGACGTTCTTCATGTCTAGTTGATGGATCGGCTAGGAGCGAGAGGCAGCCAAGGTGAGGACGACTCGAATGGTGGCGGGTTTGACAACGGGACTGAAGGTCTCGTCGTAGTCGACATCGGGTCATTGGGAGAAACCCCGGACTACCCAGCGAGCCTTGTGACGGGCAAGGGAGCCATCGGCATGGAATTTGTGTTTGAAAATCTACTTACCGGTCACAATGTTGGCGCCGGGAGGTCGGGGAATGAGGCGCCAGGTCTCGTTGTCCATTAGGGCCTTGTACTCGTCGGCCATGGCCGCGCGCCACTGAGGGTCGGTCAGGGCTGAGCGAGAAGTCACCGAGATGGGCGAGATAGAGCTGTGGACGGCGGAGAGACCGTATCGCGGATTGGGTCGGAGAGACCCGGTCTAGGAGCGGGTGACAATGTGAGAGGTGGAGGGAACTGGAGCCGATGGGGGTGCGGGAGTAATGGGAAGAACTGGTCGGGTGGGGGCGTCATCGGCTCTAAGTCGGCGACTGTAGACAAGAGGAAAAGGAGGGATTAGATCGGCCTAAACCGATGAGGTCGGGTCAGCCGAGTATTTCGATCGATCCGATAGAGGTGGATCAGCCGATAGGGTGGGGGGAGCCAATGGAAAATGAGGAGCCGATGAAAGTGGGGTGTCCGATGGAGGGGGAACGGTATCGGCTGAAGGATAAATAGGATCGGTATCGGCCGATAAAGGTGGGCCCGATGGGGGTCCGATGGTAGGGATATCGGACCGAGTAGTGGTGGGAGATGTGACGGGTAAATCCTCAGCAGCGGCCGATGAGAGGGCCAATGGAGAGGGCAGTGGGGAAGACCTGGTCGACACGTTGTTGGTGAGGAGAAAGTCAAGATCATTAGAGGAGGATCTCGGATGAAGGAGACCGAAGGGAAAATATGTCTCGTCGAAAATGACGTGACGAGAGACGAGAACCCGTCGGGTGGAAAGGTCAAGGCATCGGTATCCCTTGTAAAAGGTGGAATAGCCGAGGAGAATACAGGCGGTGGAGTGGGGAGCAAGTGTGTGGGAAGCTGTGGCGGTGAGATTTGGGTAGCAGAGGCACCCGAAAACGCGAAAGTGGGAGTAGTCGGGCACCGTGCGATAGAGAAGGGCATAGGGAACGTTGTTATGAACGGAGGAGCATGGACGCCGATTGAGAAGGTACGTCGCAGTAGCCAGAGCTTCGGCCCAATAAGTGGCGGGTAGGTGGACGTGAAGTAGCATAGTGCGACTGATGTTGTTGAGGGTGTGAAGGAGGCGCTCAGCTTTGCCGTTCTGAGGAGAGGTGTAGGGGCAGGAGAGCCAGAGATGGATGCCCTGCGAGGTGAGGAGATTTATAACGGTATGGTTGACGAATTCCGTACCGTTATCGGCTTGTAAAGCCTTGATGGGGAGGTTGAACTGAGTGGATACGTACGTGACGAAGTGAGTGAGGTGAGAGGCGACCTCGGATTTGTGGATGAGCGGAAAGGTCTAGCAATAGTGTGTGTAATCGTCAAGTATAGCGAGATAATACTGATTACCGGAGACACTTTTAATTGGGGACGTCCATACATCACAATGTATGAGTTCAAATGGACGCGAGGTACAAGAGAGAGAACTAGAAAAGGGCAGACGCATATGTTTGCCAAGTTGATATGAGTGGCAAACTGTAGAGCTGCTGTGAGTACATCGGATGGAGACGCTGCGACGGAGGGTGGCGACAGCGTCGGGGCCGGGGTGGCCGAGGCGAAGGTGCCAAAGGTTGGTGGAGAGGGCGACGCTGGCGTGTGGGGTAGACGGCGCAGCGGGAATGGTGTAGAGGTCGTCGCCACTATTGCAGCGAAGGATCTGTCGCCGGGTTGGGATATCCTTCACAGAGAAACCAGACGGGTCAAATTCAATGGAGCAGTAGTTATCTCGTGTGAATTGACGGACAGATATAAGATTGTGAATGAGAGAATGGACAATAAGAACATTGCGTAGGGGGAGGTTAGTGGTGGATGTAGACAGAGAGGAGTCACCGCGGCATTGGACAGGAAGAGAGTGACCATTGCCGATAGTGACAAAAGGGGAGGAAGAGGGGTGACAGGAGCAAAGTATACCGGCCGATGACGCCATGTGTGAAGACGCCCTAGAGTCCAGCACCCAAGGGTGCTGTGGTTGGAGCGTCATCGGGTTGAGGGCAGCGACGAGGCCAGCCTGGTTCCAGGAGGGAACCGACTGGGTGGTTGGGGTCGGTAGCATTGGCTGAGGCGGCAGAACGGGAGCCAATGCCAGGTGAGCCTGGGGATGGTCGCCGAGAACTCCGGGTTGCTAGCCGATGGGGCTGCATGGCTGGGTCTAGGGCGTCCAGGGGTTGTAGCAGAGCCACGGACCCGTGGGACCGGCAGGGTGGGTAGGGACCGAGGTAGGTCGTGGTGGCGTCGGACCCTGACAGGTCCTGCCTTTGCCTTTGCCCTTGCCTTTCCCGGTGCGGGCTGTGTTGCTGTGGCCGGAGCCATGGCCACCAGGACCGCAGGAGGAAGGGGCAGCGCAAGAAGCTCGGCAGCCATTATCGGCTGCGGCAAGAAGAGCGGTGTGGGCCACTGTTTTCTCTTCATTGGCTAAACGGAGCATGTTATAAGCCCGGGCAAACGATGGAAGAGGTGTGGCGTTGGCGATGTCATCAGCGATGTTGGAGAAGCGGGGATTGAGGCCTCGCAGAAGGGCGAGGACGAGTTGAGAGTCGGCCACAGGGTGGCCGATGTCCCGGAGAGCAGCAGCCTTGACTTTGAGGCGCTGATAGTACGAGGAGACAGAGGAGTCGCCTTATACCATGGAGTGGAACTCGTTGAGGAGGAAGATGGCGTGAGGCTGCTTGTTGGCCAGGAAGATCCGCTCGATGGCCACCCAGAGGTCCCGGGCGGTGGGGTCGGTATCGTCCATGGCGAGGTCAAGGACAGAGTCGTCGACCGAGCCGAGCAGCCAGCTGCGCACGCAGCACTCGGCGATGTCGCACTGAGAATCATCGGGGCGAGGTGGAGCGGAGCCATCAATATGGGACCGGAGGCCGAATTTTCCACATAGGGATTTGAAGAAGAAAACCCACGTAGAATAATTGGCGTTAAGGTCAAGAGAGATAGTAACGTGAGATTTCACGTTCACAGCAGCGTAGGGAGGGGAGATGGTCGGCGAGGTGGTGCCCGAGGTGTGGTCTGTGGCACCGAGGGCCGTAGCAGATTCAGCGACTAGGAGAGTGTCGGAGCTGAGGGCGGTCTCGGTGGCCATGACAGGAGAACGGGAGCAAAGAGCCGATAGGAGAGAGAAGCCGATGGGAGGGGAAAGCCGATGAGAGGACGGATCGGCCGATCAAGGACGTGAGAAGCCGATGGGAAATGGGCAGCGGAGTAGGTGAGGAGTGGCCAGCCGATGAGGAGTGGTTGGTCGATGGGGAGTAGGCAGCGGAGTACGTGAGGAGTGGCCAGACGATGAGGAGTAGGCAGCGGAGTAGGTGAGGAGTGGCCAGCCGATGAGGAGTGGTTGGCCGATGGGGAGTAGGCAGCGGAGTAGGTGAGGACAGAGTGGGTGGGTCAGAGAGTGGTTGGGTCACGGACGTGCGAGGATTCACGTCCGTGGACTCGTGGAGGCCAAGGAGTGGGGCGGACGCGAAAAAGGCAGGGAGTGGCCGGACGCGAAGAGAAAATGTTCGCGTCCGGGAGGCAGGGATTTGTGTCCGTGGACACGTGGACACATTGGACTGGCTCGGACGTGAGGGGAGAAGGTTCGCGTCCGAGAGCCGTTGAGCATGTCAGAAAGGGCAAGAACCGAGAGAGGTTTCCAGCTGATGGAGGGCTGGACAAGTCCAGTCGATGGAGACGACGAGCGCGGAGGTGCGCCGGCGTCAGAGAAGGAGAGATGCACGAAACAAGAGGAAGAGCGGAGACGGGTGCGAGGAGGGACGAGGAGGCGGATCGAGACCGTTGCCTGGTCGCGCGGAGGTGGGGTGGAGAAAAGGTGACTGCGGGAGAGACGGGGAGAAGAAGAAATGGAGACGAGAGAGCGAGGGGAGTACCGGGAAGAGAGTCGGCGACGGGAAGAAGACGTCGACGACGAGGAGGAAAGGGTCGGCTCGCCGGAGGAAGAAGATAGCGCGCCGGGATGTCTAGACTCGCTCTGATACCATGTAGAAAATATATAATGACTATGAATCCCGCTGAGTGTATACGAGAAGGTTGGGTCTGCCCAGGCTAACAGAAACATTTTTACATAAATACATAATCATGTGCAATCATCAGTCCATGGTCCATGCTCTCTCATGGGATTCAATTCTGTATTTCTGTTGTTTGGGCATGGAAGGCATGCATTCAAGTTGATATAGCCATGGTGCTTTCGTCTGTCATTTCCTACTTAGCTGAAAGGTCATTGATCAGTGCATGCCTTTTGAAAGCAATCAGAGACTTTTTTTTTTTATCTCAACTAACCCAAAAAAACACCAAAGGTTCAGGTTCTTTTGCTGCTAAAGTAGAAGCTAGCTAGCACACATAGCAGATCCAAGATTAAATTTGTGAGGCAATGTGGAGCCCTTGGAAGAGTCGATCTTGAGCACAATGATGTGAGCCCCAGTGACAGTCTCACAGATTCTCAGGTTTAACAAGCATAATACAACTGTTAGAAGATAGGGACAAATTTTAAGTAAAATTGAGGTAACTCTAAAATCTCTAATCTGATAGACAATTTCAATCTTAAAATTGGCTCCTTTGCAAAAGGAAGAAGCCCAAATGGAGAGTTGCATGCACATTCCCTTGTAAAAGTTTTCCAGCTTGCGATGGAGGAATTACACAATTAGTACATGCTTTATCCATATAATTTCATAATTAATTAGTTAGTAAGTGTTTTTTATTCAAATGTAGTTATGGAGAATGACCAGGCCGGCTGTAAGATTTTCAAGAGGGGACCGGTTTCTCATACTGAAGGAAAAGGAAGAGAAAGAACAAAATAAATAAGATGCATGCAATGCACGTCAATTAGGTTGAGACTCTCAACGGGCAGTAGTCCAGCTAGCGACGGAGGACGCGGCCTGTTGGATCCACGGCGAACCGCCGGCGGCGGCGGCTGGCGAGCCGGCCGGCCTAGTTATTGCCGCCGAGGCCGGTGGCGTTCTTGACGGCGTCTGCGGCGCTCTTGACTGCGCCGGCCGCGCCCTGCTCGTCCGCCTGCTGCACGATTCCGCCGGCCTGGATGGCGCCCTCCCGCGAAGCCTCCTGCGCCGCGCTCGCCGCGTCGTGCGCTTTCTCCACCACCTCCTCCCTCCTCGCCTGCACGCACGCGTTAGACAGATCGCCGCAAATAGCTACTTAGAGCCTAGCTTATACGAGGAGGAGATATAATTTGACTGACCTGTGCGTGGCCCGCCGCCTCGCCGGCCTGGTAGCTGAGCTGGTTGGATTGGTCGGCCATGGGGATCAAGCTGCTCGAATTCGGATATACGCGATCTGTCTTGCCGTTGCCATCTGCCTGGCCCAGGCGAGAAGCGCGGCCGCCATTTATAGGAGTTTCGTGGTCTCGCTACATTGCCGGTGCAGCTCGACAGGCGTCGTGCATGCATGCGCGCCCGGCGCCCCAGCCGCCGCACAAGGAGGACGAGGGGAAGCGAGAACGGCCGGCCGGCCGGCCATGTCCTCTGCGACGGGCGCGCGCGCACGGCACGAGAGGCCGCGCTGCTGTCCGATCGTCTGGGCTATGATGCCCGCAATACATGGGCCGAAACGGGATTTCAACAGCGAGTGGCCCGTTACGGTCGCCAATCTTTGTAGATATTGGACCATATTAAATCATCAAATAGGCTCCGTTGTAGTCTAGCTGGTTAGGATACTCGGCTCTCACCCGAGAGACCCGGGTTCGAGTCCCGGCAACGGAAATTTTTGTTTTTTTGAACCCTGGTTCTTTTGTACAGTGTTTTGTTTTTCTTTCACATGGCCCGGTGTACGTCGAGGTGAAGTGGCGAGCATCGTTGCCAAAAAGCAAGCCAAAGACGACGATTCGGGAAAAGGAGGCGCAATCAACGCGGGATGTTGCTTACACGCTAAGCTCCCCGAGCTTGGCGTCCCAAAAGAAAAGGGCCAAAGAAATACTACCACTACTACTACTACTACTTCGCTTCGGTGAGTTTTCTGTTTGGTGGAGTCCGCGTCGTAACTTCTTTTCCTTTCGCTCGTCGCTTTGCTAATTGCTATGCTTTACTTTGCTTCGTCGCTTTGCTAATTGCTATGTTTTACTTTCCTTAGGCTAAGTTGTTTTCGGCAACTTAAAACGTATTTTTTATTAATCTTTTCAAACAACGTTTTATATAATTTTTTTATGAAAGTTTTTTAAAAATCAAATAAATCTATTTTTAAATTTATAATCGTTAATACATAATTAATTATATACTAACTATCTATCCCATTTTCTAACACAAGAACAATCTCAGCCAAACTTCTGCTTCTAACTGTGCCTTAGTATGCTACAGTGTTAGGAGAAGGGGAGAGACAATTTTTTATTTTTCTATGTATATGTTTTCTGAACTAGCTTTTTTTTATAAAAATTTTCTATGTGAATTTTTTTAAAAAAATATATTAATATATTTTTTAAATTTACAATAATTAATATTTAATTAATTATATTGCCAATGAATCACCTTATTTTAGATGTATTCTCCTTCTCATTTTCACTCCTCTCAACCCACACTAGTCGAGCACATTCGTAATACCATGTTCGTTCCTTTGCTCAGCAAAGCCAAGACAATTGGGCGAAGCTGTGCAGATCAAGTCAGCAGAGAAAGAAGTCTAGCTAACACCATAGTAACAGCTTCACTGCTTCACTAACACGAAAGAAAACGAACGTGAAGCTGAAGCATCCATCAATCCAACCATCGAACCAACAGCCAGGATTCCTTGCCCCTAGAACGTGTCGTCACAATTCCCCTTATAGGTAAAAACGAATTGGATATTTATCCACTACGATTCCATTCGAAATAAGAATACAATATATATTTATAAAAAATATGATGAATTTGGATGAGGATTGAAATAGTATATTGCAGATAAGAATGCGAATATGATATCTTTAAAATCCAACATTTTCATCACATTATCCGATAGGTTGTTTATCAGTTAATATAAAATTATTAGCTCTTATAACCACTATATCTAGTCCATCCAACCTATTCTTAATATAAGACTCTCGCTATCTCATCTTATGACCATATACCACTGTCACTCACCAATGCAACATACGGATGCAGCCAGCGGCGAGAGACACCCTTTGGCCCTTCCCCTCTCACCTCCTAAACTCGAGCATAGCCTCTCGCCTCGTGATGACGCGATCTCCAACGTAGCAACGGCAATGCCTCACCATAATGGTCAATGGTGATGAGCGACTTGATATCATATTGATTATATATACAAACATATAACAATTTTAATCTTTTTTGAGCTGAGTTGGCACCAAATCTATATCATTTTCGATATCCAAAATTATTTGTCCTTCTGAATCGGCTTAAAAAATAGGACGTAAAATATAATATGACCACTGTCCATCTCTGTTTTCACCCCTATCTCTCCTCTCCCCGACAGCCGACAGCAGCAGCAGCGGAGGCTGCCGCGAGAAGCCTCCACTTGGCGGCGCTCCCACTCCAGCTTTCCGCGCCACGAGCACATGCCGCCCAACCACTCCAAATGCCATCATTCATCCGTACAGCGGCGCCACCCCGCGCAGGCCAACGAAAGCGATCGCTACGCGCGCGCGCACGAGCTAGCAGCAACCACTTCCCACTCCCACTCCCCACTGACCACGCATGCAAGCGCCGCCAAGAACCCGCGACCCGGCCGCCCGCGGCGGCGCCGGCCACGGAGACGACACGTCCAGGGCCAGGCAAGGTTCACCGCCGGTGCTGCCGCCTGGGCCGGTGGTAAGGCAGGGGCCGCCGCCGGTGCAGCCGCCGTGGCAGGTAAGGTATGGTCCGCCTCCGGTGCAGCCGACGCGGCCGGTGCGGCAGCACAACTACTATGAGGAGGAGCAGCGGCCGCTGCGCTGGCGTCCTGCCTCGTGGCGGCGGCGTTCCTTGTCTTATAATCTAAGCTCTATTGGCTCCTCGTCGGTCAGATGTCGCAGTAAGGCCTCGTCGTCCGTTTTGTACGTTCGCGGGATGGTGCAGATGTAGTTCGCGGGATGACGCGGATGTATCAGTGTTCATAGCTCACGCACTAGCCGTAAGAGTTGAGGTCTCGTCGTGCGCTCCTCGCACGTCCGCGGGATGGCGTGGCGTGGAAGGGGCGTGAAGAACGTCGTGTCGTGGCTCTGTGCGGTCATCAAAATTTTGAACCTGTAAATCTCTCTATTTATTTAGCAATCTAAAGCAAAAACTTAGCGGGGCTTTGTTACAGCTAAACACCCGAGCGTGAATTCTAGGATCAATTGTGTTCGCCCTTAGTGTAGCTGATCTCCTCTGTTTCTTTCCCATCTCCGGCGGCGGGCATCCGCGAGCAGAGGATTCACAACATTCCTGGCGCTGGCGGTGGGCGGGGCGGGGGCGGCGCTGTTCGTGCTGTTCCGGCCGCGGCCCCCCGACATCGCCGTGGCAGCGGTGCGGCTGCTGGCGTTCGCGTCGGGGCCGAACGGGGTGGCGTTCACGTTCGAGCAGACGGCCGCCGTGCGAAACCCCAACCGCGCGCCGCTCGCGCACTTCGACAGCTCGCTCCGCGTCGCCTACGCCGGCGGCGAGCTGGGGTCCGTCTACATCCCCGCGAGCCTCATCGACGGCGGGCGCACCAAGGACATGTCCGCCAGCTTCGCCGTTCCGGCGTTCGCCGCGGCCACCCCGGCGCTGCTGCCGCAGGAGCAGATGGCCGCCACCTCAGCGCAGCAGCAGCCGGCGGCCGCGGCCACCCCGGCGCTGCTGCCGCAGGAGCAGATGGCCGCCACCTCGGCGCAGCAGCAGCCGGCGGCCGCGGCGGCGGTGATGGATGTCGACTCGCTGCTGGTGGTCAAGGGGAGGGTGACGGTGCTGCGGGTGCTGACGCACCGCGTGGAGGCGGCCAAGGTGTGCCGCGTCGGCGTCTCGCCGGTGGACGGCAAGGTGCTCGGCTTCCGGTGCTGAACACTACCAGCCTTTGGATTTGGATGAAACCAAATTAAGCCGAAATTTTACGGGAAACAATGTAATTTAATTTAATTTCTGCAGAAACCAACAGTCCCGTAAAATTTCTGAGCTCCAAATTAACCTGCTGGTGAAATGGTAGACGATATATGTAATATGTTCTCTTGGCTTTTTTAGATATGACAATTCTTCAGACACGATGAAACACCAGAGTATCTAGCATTTTAACTCAAGCTAAATAGGACCTTCACACTAGGGTTGTTCAAGTTCTACATCAAGACCATCTCAAGTTGTTGCATACTAAAATATCGTATATAGTATTTTAGCTCAAGATAAATAGGCCCTTCGTAGTTAATTAAGGTTATTGCATTGCATGCCAAACTATGGTGTACAGAAACTGATAATCTGGCAATGAGAATGACCTTTCTCCAGTAGCATAACCGGACGTATTCGATTGCAGCTGAAACGTCTGAGTCACAAGACATTCCATGAAGATTTGCATGGTATGGAAGACGACAGATATGAGCCTTGTCCATCAACCTGAAAAATCAATTCTTACACGGCGTGTTTGCAAAGAACATATATTATTTTGGAGGCCGAAAAGCCGACTCTACACAGCAATTAGCCAGAAAGCAGCGCTCCAAGAATTCAAGGATTTCTTCATCCATCATGATTGGTCGGGTTGATAGCGAGGGTTTATGCTACAATGGGTTTAGTTTAGGTGATCTTTGTTGGGAGGAATAGGCAAAAAAAGCACTGAAGAAGAGCTACACTACTACTCGCTTGAATGGGCAGATGCGGGATAAGTCATGGAAGCATCTGTTGAGCCAGAATCGATTCATGGTGCACGGAGAACTCAAGTTCCTGCACCGTAACAGGAGGTCTAACTGTTACTCCAGTTACCATATCTTGTTCTTGACCCAAAAGAGCATCAGTACTATCCCAATCACAATGGCAACAGGGGCATACTTGCGAATAAGGGCCTGAAAACCATGAAGGAAAGCCTTGTCACAGACATGAAAACAGGCGAAGTGGTAATGCAGATCAGGTGTTTGTTATGCTTAACAGTCCACCAGTGTTACAACAGAGATAGGACATAGTAACACATCAGAGATTCCCATATCCACGCGCATTGATGAACATAATTTGGATGTATAGCAGGAATTCATTTGCTCAACAAATAAAGGATGTAGACATGTTCTAATCATTACTGTGTCAAATTGATCACAATAAGACCAACTTAGTTGTCGACTCGTTGAGCGCAAATTCTTTTTTTTTTCTTCTCCAGGAGCAATGTAGGTAAGTAAATTTGAAGTGG
Organism: Oryza coarctata; assembly: GCA_030770085.1. Taxonomy (NCBI): domain Eukaryota; kingdom Viridiplantae; phylum Streptophyta; class Magnoliopsida; order Poales; family Poaceae; genus Oryza; species Oryza coarctata. Next base: position 6,263,849 of record CM061462.1, read on the forward strand.
AGTTGCTAGAACTAAGCAAATACAATTTTATGGATGTTGAAAATAAATTGCAATTGCCCATTGATCGTTCTATGAAATAATGGACTCTTGATGTATAATTTTGAGAAAAATAAAGTCTCATGATTCTTGAAAGCAAATGAGTAGACTCCCTTAAGACTTCCATTAATAAAAAGCAGTCGCAGTTTTTCATATGTCCAATATAAATTCACAATTTATTGAAGTATTAATTTCAGATTAGCTGCTTGGAGATTCAGATTGCCAGATGGCAAATACAGTAAAGGGATCACACCTGACGATTGAGATCCTTTGCCTTCTCCGCATAAATTCTAGTATCAGAGGTCAACCTATTGGACATTTCGCTCACCTCTGAAAACAGAAAACTTTCACTGAGCAACAGCTGGGAGATATAAACTTCTAAGCATGCAACAAAATGTGAGATGAGACTGCAACAAATCATGCCAAAAGTGAAGCACTCATGCTAAACTGTCAAAGTGTGGGATTACAGGCAACACAAAAAAACAAACAGCTTCAGTGTGTTCTTGTAAAAAGTAGACATGTGTTCAGCAGTACACTTTCCCAACTTCTATTCCCTCATTTTCCAGGTGCACGCCTTTTAAACTGTTAAACGATGTATTTTTTGCATAAAAATTCTATAGAAAAGTTGTTTTAAAAAATTATATTAATTTATTTTTAATTTTTTAGTTTATACTTAATTAATAATTTACTAATGAGTCGCTCCGCTTTGCGTGTGCAGGAGATTAGTTCCCAACCCGGAGTTCCAAACACAGCCAAGGCAGTCAGAATTCAGAAATACCCCTGTACTGCAGCAAGCAATTCAAAAGGAAGCATGAGTACAGGATATATTAATAAGACGTGAAACAGCAAAGGGCCTATTGAAGGAAAACACAAAATATAACAACAATATGTAGCTGAACGAAAACACAACTCAAGTAATTGTAGGGCAATATAGTTTGCTGGAACCAAATAGATTTTGCAATTCTGACAGCTCACCTATTCACTAATAGTGTTTCAAGTAAATACATAAACTCAAGTTAACTCTTATATGCACAGAAATCATTGACTAGTCCATCGTGCTACAAACCTATAATGAACAATGCAACATAATGCAGATAAGGTGCAATGGCAAACTCACGATCTAGTTTTTCACCAACACCGACAACTTCTTGAACATTGCGAGTCATAATCTGGTGCACCTCATAGAGCTCATCATTCAACTTGGCCAGGTTCCTTTGGGTTCTGGTATCCAAATACAACTTCTTCGTCTTCTGTATGAAAGTGTCTAAACAGGAATATATAAGCCATAAACTAGTAGAATTAAGAGAATGAGTATAAAGAAAGATATCACATGAATGTAAGAACCATACCGAACTTAATAAAAGCATATGGTCTTGCAGCAGTTTCGATTTGGCTGCCATTGACCCTCGCAAATTCATTTTTGAGATCTTCTAGGTACTGGAAAGCAAGTTTCTTTGGATAAGAGTGGTCACACATTGTCAAATAGCACACACGGCCCTCAATGATGTAGCTATTTGGTTAAATCAAGGTGCAACAAGAGTACCACAGTTGATTTTCACAAGGCAAACAGGCTGAGAATTCAAGAAAGGTATTGCTTCTTAACATACATTATTAGTAACACAACTTTTCTGGCATCTTGGTGCAAGACATCTAAGTATATGACAGAGGGCAGATGATGCAAAGAGAGCATAGCATTTACAAGTTCTTGCTGATGCAAAAATGGGTAGAGTGGTAGACCAAGTAAAATGTCTAATACAATACTTATTACTCACCAATTCACTCCCCCATAAGCAGCAGGAATACGTTGTCAATGGAATGAGCAGGTAAATTTAAAGTAGAGAGAAAACAAAACAGAGTGTGTATGTATCAACCAACATATCTAGTTGGAATCATTGTCTTTGCTGCTGCAATTAAAATTTGTAGACTAAAATCATAAAAAGGGTAATGATGAGTTAATCTTTTGAGAATTGGCATGAAACCCCTATAAAAAATCATGAGGGAATCATCCTTTTCAACAGGGACTCTAAAGTTGCAGATAGCATAAGGATTAAGGATACTGGAAAAGGTATGGCCCAGTCTCAATTGACATCCTTGATGCTTCATGTTGCCCTTTCGACAAGTTCTTGAACAACAGTTTAGCTTGCTGCTTGTAGAAGTCAGCATCCTTCAGATCCCAACCATCATCTAACCCCTCCACTAACGGAAGGCCATCAGTAACACGTGCTATCATTGTCAGCTTCACCATTTTGGATATATAGCGTGAAATGAACTAGCATAGGCAATCTGAAAGTGCCACCTGCATGGTAAAGCAGATAAAGGGTAGTAGATACATTAGACATGTCTCAAAGTCAAACTTAGCTGCAAAGTTTTAATGTTCAGTGTGAGTTCTACTTAATGCAATGGGCCAGATCTAGTTTTGGAGAAATTACATTTCAATCACATTGCCTTAACCTGAGTGCAAATAGTACTACCATGTGACTGATGGGTGATCCTTCTTAAACTGTAAAAGCGTAACATACATTAACCTTCCTAGTTTCAGAGGGCAGACACAATCCATACAAGAGCCAACAGGAATGCACGATGGTGATCAAACAAACTGCAGAACAGGTGGAACTCATCTGAACTTTTGCGTTCTTCAATCAACACTATCTACACATGTTAAAAGCCTATGACAATCAATACCATATGCAATATTCTTAAGCTTGACAGGAACACCAAGAAACTACAAACTAATCACACGTCCTACATAACACTAGTGAGACTAGTAACAACAATGTTACGATCAACCTAGAAAATGTAGAAACTTGACCAAATTCAGCCAAAGTAGATGGCTAACAGTCTGTGCCTATAGGCCAATTTCCCTGTAACACATACAATTGACCACTCTTGCAGGTAAGATTACGGACACTGATAAACTAACTGATAATGAGAAAAATAAAGCAAATATCTGCTTAATGTGGGGCATAGGGTTTCAACTGAACCTCCAATTATTTTTGGAAACAAACTGCTAACAAAACAAAACCCTCAATGTCAGTACTGCACCAAGCAGCGAAGAAATCCGGAATGAACTAAGGGCTTGTTCGGTTAATCCCTAAGAAGAAGCGATTGGAGGGGATTAATTCCACGCCTCAATATGTGTGGAATTATTACCCTCCAAATTCCCTTCAATCCCCTTGGGGGGAGGGATTAACCGAACAAGGGTTAATTAGAAGGAGATAGTCAACGAGGTACAGATGGATCCCCAATCTACGCCACGCTGGCTCGTGAAGCGGGGAGAAGGGGAGGGCTAAGCGAGAAGAACGAATATTACCTTCAATTTCGATTCGAACAGCGAGGTGGGGGCCGGTGGGATGAACCGGCCGCGTCGCCCCGTTGCAAACCCGGCGATCGGGGAAGGAGAGGCGGCCGTCGGCCACTGTGCCTCCGGCGGGAGCAGAGAAGAGAGATGGAGAGCGGAGACGAGAGAGAGAGGAAGGTAAGGCCGTAAAGGGAGGGAGAGGGGTAGATGTTATTTTTCTTAAAGTTTGTTTGAAATTGAAATTCCTGCTACTATCAAAACTCATTTTCGCCCAAAAGGGAGTCAGATAATGTCAAATCTACAACAATAAGCTTTCTTACAGAAATATATTAATATGCATATGTTTCTTTTAGAAAAAAAAGATGTGTGCATGTGGATATCTTAGTATAATCGATAAAACTAAATGTTTTTATAATAAATTAATTTTGATATGATGTTTGTGTTGATTTATGGGTTTAGAGTTTGAATACTTATATCAGCTCACCATGTTTCAAGTCCCCTTGATTTCATCCTCAAGAGGAAGCTTCAAAGATGTCATTCAATTACTTGTAATAAAATTTTGAGAGAAAGGCTTGCTTTAAATAAAAAACACGCAATATATTGATGAAACATACACAATCTATTAATTTACAACATTCTTCACATTCATTAATTTACAATCAACATCGAGAAATATCATAGTTAGGAAGGCCTTGTGATTTTTCCTGATTATTCATGGAGATGATCTCGACTTATATTACTTACAAATTCACTTATCATACACACTCCAAACCATAAACCACAACCATCTAGAGGAGAATTTCAATTGAAGAGTTCATTGAGACGACAATCCATGATTCGTGAGATGGCTTCCATGAATGCCTCTTCACCTGTCCCAGGAAGAACAACATTCTCCGCCTCTTCAATAATCTCTTCGATTTTAGATTTGGTTGTGATGTTCTCCCTACACAACATGTTACCAATCTCATATGGAGTTAGACCTCTCACAGCACCCTTCTTCAACATCATGGTGCTTAGACGAAAAACACGAACACACTTAGAGGATGGTTCGCAACCATTGAGCTTTAGCAACTTGATATCCTCTTCCTCATTAAGTGATTTTATGTAGTCAAGGGTTTCAATATTAAAAGGCTGGCGTGCTTGGGGCCAGTAAAGCCAGTCAAATGTGCAGTCTTCAAACTGTAAATTGGTAAATTGGTTAGAAGACAAATCAATTACTAAAATTGAAATATTTCATAACATGATAAAACAATTAGCAGGTCAGAAAATTTAGCGATGAAAATTAAAAGGGGTACATAGTGAGTGGCCATGGAAATTACTACCTCTATCCCAAAACCTACAATTTTAGGGAAACCAACATGTGCAAACATAATACATATGTTTAGTTTCATATGACGACAATTTTATAGTTGTTGATATTATACTATACAAGAGATTAATGGTAAAAGTTTTACATTGAAGAGGAAAAAAATTATACACCTTATATATTTTGAGACGGAGTGAGTAACTCTTTACGGCGAATGGTGACTGTGAGTGATCATAGATTGTAATTTTCACTTAAAAAATGCAGTTCAGAACATGTGTAGAATAGATCAGCTTAATCAAAACAGACAAACAAAATACTTACACTTTCAGGCAAACAATATCCATGATCAATTGGTATCAGCCCAATCTGCCCATTATTATCCTGACGAATCAGTATGTTGCCGCCATGACGATCCGCATTAGCTAGCCTCATATCTAAAACAGCAATCTTGTGAACCTCTTGCACAGGGAAAACCCCAGGACCAATCTCCTCACAACTTCCAGAATTCTTCATGAACATCTGCAAGGACCCAATTTTCAGCTCTTTCTCCGCATAATCATACCTAGTCTGATCAACATTACCATTCAAGCATCGAACAAGAACAGTTGGAGGGACACCGGCAAACCCTAGTTCATCATTTGCACGATAACCACTAACAGGATGGTCAAGAATGTATGCTGCAACCTCCCTGAATGCACCTTGACCGACTCTTGTTCCTCTCTTCAATCCTTCCCCATCACTGGAAAAAGGATAGCCATTATGGTTGTCCTTAGCCATTGGCTCTTCGTTTACTGGCTTGAAAACAGCAACATACTCTTGGCCTGACGAATCTAGCATGAAGTAGACTCCCCCAGTGCCCTCTGAGGACATCACAGGTGTGTGCTCCATTTCTAGTCCATCAAGTGTAGCTTGGATCATACCCATAATTACTGGAGTAAGGGTAACACATGGGCTGACAAGAACTGGTTCAACCAATGGATATTTCTCCCTGGCATCATCAGCTTGTAAATTATTTTTGATTTCGGAAGAAATAGATAATTGCTCAAAGCATTTATCTATTTCTTTTCCACTAAAATTTTCTGACTCGCTCGCAAGCAAATTAGTATCAGAAATATTGTTCTCACAAATGGTGGAGATTAGTGTGCTTTCATCAAGCTTTTCACCAATGACCAAAGTTGTGCTCTCTCCAAAATCATTGGGACATACAACATTTTTTGAAATCTCTTGCTTCATTGCATTTCGACGTTGATCTACTTGGAACTTAAACTTCCTTCCATAAATCGTCCTCACAACGATTCGCCGCGGATCCGATAGTCGGATCACGAGATGAAGCACACTTCCATACCTCACACCATAGTCGCTGATACGGCTGCTGTTGTGAGAGAGCTCTCTACCTTCGAAAACCAGCCTTTGGTTTCTCGCCACAAATCCTTTGCTATTTTGGATCCGAAGCTTCACTGCAGCGACCGAATCAGACTCAAGCACTTGCATTTTGGCTAGAGGAAAGCCGGGCACTGCAAGGTAGATCAAGAAGACCTCTGGTGTATGATGGTATGAAGACTGATCACCATCTAATTGTCCAACAGTCAGGTCCAAAGCATCATTGCTTGGGGTCACTGCAATGCCAGTTGATGCCATGCTCTTCTCAATAACAATTTCTTTGGTATGTGCCACAAATTTTTAGTAGTGCTTCTGGATGTTTTGAAGAATGCAATTTTAATTACAATATCTTGGAATGTATATCCAGAAATCAACTCCGAGAATTAATAGTAAAAATGTACCAATGAACTTTTGACCCCATCGTTTATAAGTATGAATAAAATTTTAAATTTTAAAACATTATTTTTTGGGATTTATTTATCATACTTTATTTTTCAACGTTTGACTTTAAATCACTAAGAACATGTATAAAAAAGTTTTACCCATAAATTATTTTTTAATCGTTAATAAGTTGTTTTGCTTATAATAAGTATAAGCCAAACAATGAGTTTCTTTGTTTCAAACACAGTGATTGTGAAATTAATTAAAATAGTATGCATTAGGACATCAATACACAATTTTAATTTGATAATTTTAATCACATTAGATAATCGCAATATGCTAAATAAATTCAACGGGTGCTGGCACACAAAAAAGCACATCCATAAAAGTAGCACCCACAATACCTATACCTATAGTATATACATAAATGGAATACTTTCCCCACGTTTAAGTAAATATTAATATACTCTGGCAGCCCCTAAACTTATTGCATGGTGTCATGTTGATCCCTTAACTTAAAAAAATAATACAAACCCAACCTCCTAATTTTATTAAAGTATACTTAGATACTCATTCGGATACTGGCGTGACTACTGCCTAGATCTCTCCCCCTCTCTTCTCTGTCTTCAAAATTTAGTGACCAGAATGACATCACACAAAAATTTAAGGACCAAAAGTGTATTCTACTCTTATATATTACCTTCGAATCCATCCTCCATAATAAACACCAAAATAATAATCAAAATCGATGAAACATACCCATCAATATGACTTTGTAAGAACAGGGGTTAAGATTTCTAGAAAAGTAGTCAATAAAATATAGGTGCATATACATATACAGTGTGGTACATAAATGGTACTTACCAAAGTGATGGGTATGAATATGTTTAGGTAAACATCGAACTAAGAAGAGTTCAGCCTTTCACCTCTTGAAGGAGAAGAACCAAAGCAATCAAACATGAGTGAGATTTTTGGGAGCTGGGAGAGGGCAATGATAACAACTCATGGCTAGTCTTGTTTATGTAGCCTCAAACTAGGAACTAAGGTGAGTTTAACATTGATTGTTGACGTAGGATTTAATTTGTTTGGTGAGTACAAGATTGCCCCTGCAAGGAGTAGATTTGTTAAATCACTTTTCCTGCTTTGGCCCCAGATCATCTGCACCAAATATTTTTTTGTCTTAGATCTTTTCTTTTTTGTATGTTTCTGCAGAATATGAGCTCGCATTTTGTTTATGCAGCATATTATGCATTATGATACTCCATGAATATGACTATTAAGAACCCAACTATTAATGGTTGCTAGAACTTTGAGCTTCAATGATGGAATGCATGCTCTAAAATGATACTGCCTTCCTTCTTTAAATAATTGACACTGGCAATATTCAATTTCAAACCACCTTTTTATCAAAAAAAATATAAATAGTTGAAAATATATTACATCATCGAAGTGTGCAGTGTCACTAATATAATCATACACCTTTCATTTATTGAAGTGGGATGGCAATAATCAAAAGTGTCAAATATTTGAAAACATAGAGAGGAGATGTGTTTATTTATATTTTTATGTGTCATATTTTTAGTAATTTTTGTTTCCTTTTTCTTGAGAATTGGTGTAAACTTTTGCTAAACTTCATTTTTTATTGAATGAAATCGTGAGGTCAGAGATTTTCTATTGGTCTCCATCTCTTTAAGCGTCTGTTAAGAGGGAGCATTCATGGGTGCATGGCTATGATGTGTATACGTAGTGGTGTGTGGGTGTGTCTTCTGTGTAATTGCAAAAGCAAATATTACTTATACAAGAGAATAGTAGGTACAATATTTTTTTAGCATGAATGTTTCAAAAATATCCTTATAGATACTTTCTTGATTTAAGTATTAAAATATGATTTGTGCTCATTATAAAAACAATATTTTTCCCATTCTAGCAAACAATGGTTAGTGTTATTCATATAAAAATATCATGGAACACTATAATTTCATAGCACTGATAATGATTTTTATGTAAAAAAAAGAATTATAGGAAAGGGAGTCCACTACGCAGGTCTTTATTTAGAGAACTTAATAATATTCTAAGAAAGTATTGTGACCATACTTACATAGGTCATTTCTTATCCTCCATGTAGAACCAAGAAACTTAGAAACAACATCGAAGCCCCATGGATGATGAAGATCATATGTCATCCTATCAAATTTGGCGTAATTCTTTCCACGGTTAGATCATTTTCTGATGAGAAGCATGACGGTTTGACCAATGGTGCTCACCACCATTAATAATTGACTTTTTGCAACCATGAGCCAAAGGAAAATGCAATAATAATAATAATAAACCAATCATACCATCTACTAATGAAAGCCATAGGTCTGAAGGGAGCAAGTAGAAATAGAACAAGAGTTGAGAGGAGACGAGGGGGAGGAGAGGAGAGAAACATGTTGAGTAGAACACCCCCTCTCCTGCATAGCTAGTTGGTGAGATTATAAAATGGGAAAGGAATTTGTTAGAATGTTATCGAGGTGCCACATTGAGCAACGCCAAAAAAGGGCAGTCGTATCCACGTGTCAACTCGGTGGTTTATGTTTGCTTGAACTTCCGAATATGGGCCTTCCATTTTGATACGTTGTACTCCTCCTATAGTATCTAATACTAAAAAATTAAAATATTGGGACATATGTAAAGTGGTAATATAAACATTAAATCTACTTTGATTAATTTTGGCTTGGTGCCAACATTGTTATACCACATAAATATTCAAAATTGTAGATCACAAAGGATCCCCTTAGAAGCTTAGAAAGAAAGTGGTAGTTTAGCAAATATATGAAACATGCAAGGGGAGAATTCAAGGTAGTTTAGTGGCATTTCACAATGTTAAACCCAACTTAAGGGGTATGGTAGTGTATTGGAGAGAGATTTCGTCACGGAGTGAATGTCAATAAAAATGAGGAACAAAACAAAATAGGACAGTATGGCATGTATATAGTCTTGACGTGGACATTTGATAACATTAGCGAACCTTTATGATGCAATATACAACAAAAGGGTTGGTAGGATCACACTTGAGAAGAGTTTGTCGTATCGTATAAATTGTTGATATCTTCTTCTTGTTTCCTTACAGACGTGGATGCAATAAAAGCTTGCAGCAAAGAAAAAGGATCCATTAATTTGTGACTTAGATAGTCCCAAAAGGAATATGATTGTTGTTACCTTGCTCATAAAAGTTCTTTTATTTTTGTTCACTATATAAAAGGATAGAAAGTTTTCTGACAGTATGCAATAAAAGAGCTTTGACCATATTCTTTGATCAGCTTGAACTATGGAAGAAATGAGATCATTTTTGTATTTTGCTCTTTACAGAAGGATCCATTAATTTGTGTCTTGGATAGTCCCAAAGAGAAAGTGATTATTGTTACCTTTCTCACAAAAGTTATTGTGTTTTTGTTCACTACATGAAAAGATAGAAAGTTTTCTAGCAGTATGCAAAAGTAAGACAAAAGATTTGATCATGTTCTTTGATGAACCTAAACCGTGAAAGAAATAAGATCATTTTTGCATTTTTGCTCTTTATAGAAGGATTCATTAATTTGTAACTTAGATAGTCCTAAAGAGAATGTGATTGTTGTTAACTTGCTCAAAGAAATTCGTGTGTTTTTGTTCAGTGTATGAAAGGATTTAAAGTTTTCTCACAGTATGCAATAGTAAGACAAAAGTTTTGACCATGTTCTTTGATCAACCTGAACCATGGAAGAAATAAGATCATTTTTACATTTTGCTCTTTACAAAATAATCCACTAATTTGTGACTTGGATAATCCAAAGAGAATGTGATTGTTATTACCATGCTCACAAAAGTTCTTGTGTTTTTTTCACTATATGAAAGGATAGAAAGTTTTTTGGCAGTATGCAATAGTAAGACAAGAGCTTTGACCATATTCTTTGATGAGCCTAAACCGTAGAAGAAATAACATCATTTTTGCATTTTTGCTCTTTACAGAAGTATCCATTAATTTGTGACTTGTATAATCCCAAAGATAATGTAATTGTTCTTACCTTACTCATAAAAGTTCTTGCGTTTTTGTTCACTCCATGAAAGGATAGAAAGTTTTCTAGCAATATGCAACAGTAAGACAAGAGCTTTGACCATATCTTTGATGAGCCTAAACCTAAACCGTGGAAGAAATAAGGTCATTTTTGTATTTTCCTCTTTACAGAAGGATCCATTAATTTATGACTTGGATAGTCCCAAAGGGAATGTGATTGTTGTTATCTTACTCACAAAAGTTATTGCATTTTTGTTCACTCCATGAAAAGATAGAAAGCTTTCCAGCAGTATGCAATAGTAAGACAAGAGGTTTGACCATCTTTTTGATGAGCCTGAACCGTGGAAGAAATAAGATCTTTTTTAATTTACATTTTACAAAAGAATCCATTAATTTGTGACTTGGATAGTCCTAAATAGAATGTGATTGTTGTTACCTTGCTCATAATAGTTCTTGTGTTTTTTACACTCCATAAATGTATAGAAAGTTTTCTATACATATGCAATAGTAAGACAAAATCTTTGACCATATTCTTTGATGAACCTGAACCATGGAAGAAATAAGATCATTTTTACATTTTGCTCCTTACAGAAGAATCCATTAATTTATGACTTGGATGGTCTGAAAGAAAATATGATTATTATTACAATGCTTACAAAAGTTCATGTGTTTTTGTTCACTCCATAAAAGGATATAAAGTTTTTTGGCAGTATGCAATAGTAAGACAAAAGCTTTGAACATGTTCTTTGATGAGTCTGAATCGTGGAAGAAATAACATCATTTTTGCATTTTGCTCTTTATAGAAGAAACCATTAATTTGTGACTTGGATCCAAAGGGAATGTGATTGTTGTTAGCTTACTCATAAAAGTTCTTTCATTTTTGTTCACTCTATTGAAGGATAGAAAGCTTTCTGGTAGTATGCAACAGTAAGACAAGAGCTTTGAACATGTTCTTTGATGAACCTGAACCACGGAAGAAATAAGATCATTATTGTATTTTGCTCTTTACAAAATAATCCATTAATTTGTGACTTGGATGGTCCAAAAGAAAATGTGATTATTATTACCATGCTCACAAAAGTTTGTGTGTTTTTGTTCACTCCATAAAATGATATAAAGTTTTTTGGCAGTATGCAATAGTAAGACAAGAGCTTTGAACATGTTCTTTGATGAGCCTAAACCGTAGAAGAAATAACATCATTTTTGTATTTTGCTCTTTACAGAAGAATCCATTAATTTGTGACTTGGATAGTCCCAAAGGGAATGAGATTGTTGTTAGCTTACTCATAAAAATTCTTACGTTTTTGTTCACTCTATTGAAGGATAGAAAGCTTTCTGGTAGTATGCAACAGTAAGACAAGAGTTTTAAACATGTTCTTTGATGAACCTGAACCGTGGAAGAAACAATATCATTTTTGTATTTTGCTCTTTACAAAATAATCCATTAATTTGTGACTTGGATGGTCCGAAAGAAAATGTGATTATTATTACCATGCTCACAAAAGTTTGTGTGTTTTTGTTCACTCCATAAAAGGATATAAAGTTTTTTAGCAGTATGCAATAGTAAGACAAAAACTTTGAACATGTTCTTTGATGAGCCTGAACCTTGGAAGAAATAACATCATTTTTGCATTTTGCTCGTTACAGAAGAATCCATTAATTTGTGACTTGGATAGTCTCAAAGAGAATGTGATTGTTGTCAGCTTACTCATAAAGCTCTTGCGTTTTTGTTCACTATGCAACAGTAAGACAAGAGCTTTGTTCATGTTCTATGATGAGCCTGAACTGTGAAAGAAATAACGTTATTTTTGTATTTTGCTCTTTTCAAAAGGATCCATTAATTTGTGACTTAGATAGTCCTAAAAGGAATGTGATTTTTGTTACCTTGCTCACAAAAGATCTTGTGTTTTTTTCACTACATAAATGGATAGAGAACTTTCTGGCAGTAAGATTGACTATGTTCTTTGATGAGTCTGAACCGTGAAACAAATAACATTATTTTTGTATTTTGCATTTGTGACTTGGATAGTCCCAAAGAGAATGTGATTGCTGTTACCTTGCTCACAAAAGTTCTTATGTTTTTCTTCACTACATGAAAGGATAGAAAGTTTTGTAGTAGTATGCAACTGTAAGATAAGAGATTTGACCATGTTCTTTGATGAGCCTAAACCGTGGAAGAAATAAAATCATTTTCGTATTTTGCTCAAGGATCTATTTATGACGTGCATAGTCCCAAAGAGGATATGATTGTTGTTACCTTACTCATAAAAGTTCTTGTGTTTTTTCACTACATAAAAGGATAGAAAGCATTTTGGAAGTACGCAACAGTAGAGCTTTGAGCTTTGACCATATTCTTTGATGAGCTTGAACTGTGGAAGAAATAAGATCATTTTTCTATTTTGCATCTATTAATTTGTGACTTATATAGTCCCAAAGAAAATGTGATTGCTGTTACTTTGCTCACGAAGTTTTTTTGTGTATTTGTTCACTCAATGATATGATACAAAGTTGTCGAGCAGTATTTAACAATAAGATAAGAGTTTTGACCATGTTTTTTAATAAGCCTAAACCGTGAAAGAAATAGGATCATTTTTTTTCATTTTTTATAGAAGGATCCATTAATTTTTGAGTTGGATAATCCCAAAGAGATTGTGATTGTTGTTACCTTGCTTATAAAAGTTTTTTTATTTTTTTCACTACTTGAAAGGATAGAATGTTTTTTTGGCAGTATGCAACAGTAAGACACCATGTTATTTGATGAGCTTAAACCATGGAATGAGTAAGATCTTTTTTGCATTTTGCGACTTGGATAGTACGAAAGAAAATGTGATTGTTATTAGCTTACTCTTGTGTTTTTTTTTCACTACAAGGATAGAAAGTTTTTTTTGGTAGTAATGAGCCTGACCGTAAGATCATTTTTACATTTTGCTATTTACAAAAGTGATTTGCTTCTCTTCCTGTCAGCGTCTTAGAATGAAACTTTTCTAGGAAGTATGCAAAGCAAGTTGTGATACTATTCTACTGGATGGCGTAGTATATAAATATATTCTATAGGAAAATGTGATTCCATTGTTGCGTTGCTCTTTAAAAAGGTTATTCGTATATATTTTGCCTACATTTTTTGTTTGATTAAGAAGGATATAAAGTTTCCTGGAATTATATAGGGAGGTTGGAAGATTCCTCACAGAAATGCAACCAGGCTGTCATGCTGTCCTGAAAAGAAAGGCATTTTTGTGCTTCTATCTTGCGGTTTGTTCACATGAGAAGATGGAATGTGACCATATTGCGTGCCGAGGCTGGATAGAATGGAGAATGTGACTCTGCTGTTGTGTTGATCTGTCGAAATTTCATGTGCATGTATCCGTTTGTTTGCCTAAAGGCTAACTACAGGGGAAGAGGAATGTCTTCTGAAATTATGCAGGGAAACAAATGTGACTCTGTATTATTCACTATTAAATTATGTATATTTATTATAAAATAAATTTTACTTTGGGTCAACTTTATTAACTAATGTTTTATAATGTACTAAACTTTCCACTTAACACCACATATCATTATCATTTTTGCACTTTGGACTAGGTTTTATAATTTGGGCCTTCATCCCCGCTTCAGCTGAGCATGAGCGAGTTTTTGTTTTGAAACTGAACATCATGCGAGTAAAAGATCTGTAGAGAAGCAAACAAAAATGCAAAATCGCAATGATTTGTTCTTGCAATTGGGTATGTCACAAAAGTACGAGTTAAAAAAAGAATAATTTGGTATTTTGGTATTCAGCACAAGGGCTTTAGTGATGGTGGAATCCCTCAGATCGATCCTTGTGACTTGTGCCAGTAAAAATGCAAACTTTGTAGCACAACCCATGTCATTCCTGGGCCAAAGCCAGCTTGGCACTTTGCCAGCCCAAAGTTTTCTAACCTCGGTCTAAAGCGCAAAGGATGATAATTAATTGAAAAGATGGACTTGTCCCAAGTCCATTGTAAAACTTTGGTTAATAAAGATGGTCCAAATAAAATTTACTCTTTTATTATATATCTACAAATATTGTTCTTGAACAGTGTTACGGAAATTTGGCATCATTGTCATCTTTATTTAACCACGGAGGTTATTATTTTTCCATGGAATTATTATCAAACAAAAGTTTGACCCTATACCATATTATATCAATTTGCCAAGATCCCTCCATTACCCCCTGCGCATTACTCTCAAGGTCCAGACTCGTAGCCCATCTTGACAAGGACATCAACACATTACTTCAGTCATTAATTCATCACACATAAGATTTGTCCTGAAGCAAAATAAATATCATTGTATATAGGTCCAATCTGGACAACTGGGTGAAGATAAGCCTGCCAATGCCAATCGTCCAGAACTGATAACTGATCAAAACTGATGATATCATGGCAGATATTCCAAATCGAAGTCCCAAGTGTCCAACCATGTTTTGCTGTCAACTTGTAGTTCTTCAGAATTAGCAGAGTCCTCACTTGGATATTAGTCACATCTACATCTCAAGATTCTTCGCTTTTTGGCATTCAATGGTTGAAGATGCTGAAATTTGCTGATGCAAATAACTGAAATTTGCTAGGAGTTGCAGGACTAATGGAATCCACAATTTAATGACAGGAAGCAAAAAAAAAATGCAGTTTGAGATCCAACCGAACTGAAGACAACAGAGAGCTTGAACGCTCGATCAGCCAACCTGTAAGATATGGCTCCCCATATACACACAATTTACTTTACAAGAGCGTCCTACCCTCCTAATGTTTGTTTAGCAAAGGTACAACATGAAGCGTTGCCTCGGAGCATACAAAAAACAGTAAGGCATGGCAACGGGATAGATGTTATCCGGCCACAAAGTGGAGTTCAGTTTCTTTTTTCTTCTGAATATTGTGATTGCTTAGCTACAGAGATTTGGTATGCAGGCACCATCCGGGGTCTGCTGCTCCTTCCAGATCCGGCCAGTGATCCTCAGTTTCAGCTCCTTCCGGTCGCCTCCTGAGAAGAACAGCGCCATGTTCCTCTGGATGATGAGGCCATCATGGCTGTCTCGCACCTTCCGGTGGCTGTCCCTGACGCTTCGGGGGGTGCCCTCCCATACCATTTTCCTGCCATTTGCGCCAACCTCAAGGCTGTAGCTATAGTTCCTTGCCTCATTTTCGTCACCCATGAAACGGAGGAAAGCCATATAGACCGGTGCCATCCCAAGCTGGAAGGCCTCAAAGTGTAGGCAGAAGTACTGCCCAAAACAGTGGAAGACCTACTCATAAGACAGCAATTCAATGTTTCAATATTTCTATAATACGATTTCCACTAGAATAGCAAGAGCGGCACAGTCTATTATAGATGCTTACTGTCAGCATCCAGGTGGCATTTTCAACTTCTCGCGGGTTCGACTTGACATATCTATGGTTGAATGTGCAACCGCTATGCATATCAACTTTGTGATCATCCCTCAAATGGGCAACAAGATAAGGGATATCTCCCACCACAGCACACTCAGAACCAGCATAGGGGCAATTATATGGTCTAAACATGCATTGTGCTTCATGTTTTATCTTGCTGTAGTATGGGAAGATTTCTGGGCACCCCAAAGAGCAGTACTTACAGGGAAGCTCAAGCGATTCAGCTACTTTCTCCAGTGCCAAACACCTGATATCACCAAGCTCTTGTCTGCATGTAGGGCAACGGTTGTGTACCCTAGCTTTGCAGGTGGAACACAAAGTGTGTCCATTTTGGCACTGCAATAAATTCAAAGAGATGAGAATCATATCCAAAGATCAGAACCACATAACGAGTAAGATTCTTCAGTTTTACACCACTAGATCAAGCTGATACACTGAATCATTCATTTGGAAGGGTGTATGGTCAGAAATTACTTATTGAAATTCAGCCTTTGTCTTGGCTAAGGATATTCAAATGATCCATTTTAGGTTGATTAAGTTGAGTACCCAACATATATACCACATAAGTATCGTTGTCTTACTTCCCTTTTATAACTTCTACTAAAAGGGAAAACTCACCATGCCTAAATGCTTAAGACACTATTTTTATAAATTCTGCTAAAGATAAACTGAATGACCTGCAGGCATGATTATTTTGGCAGTTCATTCCAGATTATATCAGAATGAGCCGCCAAAATTCTGACGTTCTGGTCCAACTTGTACAAAGCTACAATAGATATTAGCCATCTAATTCGAACAGTTGATCATTTGCGAGATCCAAAATTCATGCTTCTTATTAGGCGTCGACTATATGTCAGGAAGGATGACTAAAATTACTAGAAAAACAATGGAGGAATTGAACAATCATCGGCCAATCGATAAGCTAAGTCCGCAAATTGTTTATGAGAATAACAGAACAGATCACCGAAATTATTCAGAAATATACGACAGCAATCCGGGGCCCAAAATACACCATGATCCTAGGAAATTCTGAACGACGAAGAGAAAGTCGATCCCCATCGTGCCAATAGCAAATTCGCGATCATTGAATTGGATGCTCCAATCACAAGAGGAATCAAATCGAGACAGACATGGCGAAAATGACATTTTCTTTTTCACTCTAAATTCAACCCGATTCTGAGGTTCCCAAGCTCAGATGGAAACAGATCCCCATTCCAAACCCACGAATCGCACCCCGAGAAAGCGCGCACCAATCCACATGCAGCGCGGAATCAAGCGAGATTCGAGAACTACCGCGCCCCTCACCTGGTGGATCGGCGGGTACATGGAATTGGTGCAGACGGGGCACTCGAGCAGCTCGTGCACGCCGCTCCCGGCCCCCGGCGCCCCTCCCCCCTTGGAGCACGCCGCCGCCCGCGCGGCCGCCGCGGCTGCCAGGAGCGCGCCGTGCGCGCGGAGCGCGAGGCCGACGTTGTCCGCGTCCATGGCGACGGCGGCGCTGGAGGCGGAGGAGTCGGGCAGCGACAGGCACTCGACGCTGTCCACGTCCATGGCCCCACCCCGCCCTCGCACCCGCCTGCCACGGACGGACCACGCCGCCGCGCGCGCGCGCGCCTGGAATTGAGGGGGGTGCACGGGGCTCCGGCTCCGGCGGATGCCTTTGTGGCGGTGTCGCGCCGCGGATTGCGGGCTAAAAAAACGAAAGCGAGACAGGGAGAGAGAGAGAGAGAGAAAGGGGGGAGCTTTTGGCTGAGAATAGATCGGGGATTAGGTGAGGAGGAGGAGGAGGAGACGACGACCACGACGGCCGCTGCGCACGACGTGCTGGGAGCACGGGGCGCTATGATGGGTGGTGGTGGCGCCTGCGACACCGATCGAGAGCATGGACCCCGCCCTGGCGAGCACGGCGACGACTGACCGACTTTTTTTTTCCAGCGTGCTCAGTAGATTCTGAACTGGAGTACGAGTAATTTTGAGTAAATCTTATAAAAAGATAGATTCTGACAAAATTATCATATGTTATATGTACTATTTAATCTATAGTTTTGTGACACGTTATTTTTTAAATCATATGTAGTTTATGATAAATTTTATATTAAATATATAGTTTTTCGTTACGTCACAGTTTTATCAAATTTACATATTTTGACTGAAATGACTGACTTTGCCGGTCGTCGTTTACCCAGTCATCTGGAGTAGAAATGCCGACAGCATAAATGCAGGCATATGCCTTGATGGATGGACTACTGTGAGTATTCTCCGTACGAGTTTGGTATGCCTACAGAAATTTTCGAAAAAGAAATATGTACAAACACCAAGCCCATCAATCTAATAACTTGTACGATATATTTGTAAAAATATTATAAATATATATATCATCAATAATTTAAAAATCAATCTAAAAATAAACTTCCAAAAAAAACTTTAAAATGAAGTTTTCAAATTTATATTTTGATAACGACTGATTGTATAGCCCTTGCTTGGTAATCTGCATGATAAGCCATGGCAAGAAGTGAGGATGTAGACATGTCTATATTTTAACCTTATCTAAATTTATCATTACCAAATTTTTTAAGGCAACAAGCCAAACAAAATCTAATCATTTTTCCCATACTAAAATTTTATAGTAGCCAAACATAGCCCCATACTACTAAAATTCGAGAAAATTGGGATTATGCTATGTTAAAAAAGGTTTCCGTCTAATTGTCACTCTCAAATAGAGGCTGCAGGCTAGAAATGCCCTTGGGCCTCTAATTCTCATCCATCTCCAACCGAATCTCATTGTCCGTGTCTCGTCCTCGCGCGGTGTAGGCCGCCGTGGCCACTGCATCCCCAGGCCACCACTATTCCTCCTGTCCTTCATGAGGAGTCCCTTCTCCTCTACCGAGGTTGTTGCCTGGATCCGTCCTTGACGTTTCGCTATCATCCTGAGCACTCTCTTGCACTGTGTAATGACCTGGATTTTTATTTATGGTTAAGAATTACTGTGAATAATTTTAAAATATTTTTTATGTCAAAGAATCTCATTTCTTATAACCTTGATCTCGAAATTCAGATTGAAATTAATTTTTTCCCTCCTCCCTTGTTTCCTTTCAAAAGATAAGTTAAATTTCTTCCCTAAGAATTATTCTCTAATAATCCCATCAGTACAATTTCATTTGTCCTAAAAGAATATAAAAATTTTCCTTAATTTACTCCATGAGGTTTTCTTAATTTTTCTATGACCAGACGTCAAATTTCAATTTAAACTTTGTTTAAATCCCGATACTCTCTAATTCTTCAAAACTTTTGAAATTTAATTTTTAATTTCAGAATTCCGATCATACGAGCTCACTTCCATCTTTAAAATTCAAAATTTATTTTTAAATCCAAGGTCACGATCATTCTTATCTTCTCATTTTTTCCACGTAAAAGCAACCAGCTAGACAGTAGCTCATACATTCTCATGTTTCTTTCTCCATTTTGCTTCCTTGTCACTGTTTCTTTCCCCTCTTCTCATCAAACTAGAGAAAGTAGGAAACACTGGAGCATGCACGCATGCATTTCTTTTTTCATCCTTTGTTTCACTTCTCTAATCTCTTTCTGAAATGATCAACTCTTGTTCAGCATATTCTTGTTCTTCCCATGCCAAACAGAGCAGTAGCTACAGCATCACATATACCATCACATCCTTTTTTTTTTACCAACTAAAGACAAGTTGACCTTCAAACAGTAACCCGTACATCTCCTCATTGACAGGAAAAGCTCAGAGCAGCAAAGCCAACCTTGCACACACACATTTCCTTTTTTCCATATTTCGTTTCACTCATCTACTATGCATCATCTCCTAACACGATCAACTTTCTCGACATCTCTTATCATTCACTCTAAGCCAATAGAGAGGTAGCAAGTACGTAATAGAGGAGCCGAGGAGAAGAGAAACTCATAAGCAAGATCATGCATGCACATCCGTCATTTATTATCGCAACATGCTAAAGATTACCCTGAAGCCTTATCCCTGTCTCTGGTTCCATCACCTTTTCTCCATTTCTTCTCTTACCTCCCTATCTTCCCCACTCCTAGCCGCCCTAGAGTAAGCTTGGCTTTTTTATCGAGCATTAGGCCCACGCCCAAGAAAGCCACTGCCCCGTCTTCTTTGAACCCAATGCCACCATAACCACCTCCTTACCAAGCTCCTTAATCTCTATCACCATCAGAGCCCTTCTGCTAGCTGGCCACGCATTCTCTCAAACATAGTACATGCACATAGGAGCACTGCCACTTCCAAGCCAACGCACCATCTCCACCCTTGCTCGCTCATCACTAGTACCTTCACCAACCCTCCTCTTCACTCCTCAGGACGGTCGTTGCCCCCCACTAGCTCAAAACACCTCCACCTCCTCCATCCCGATTAGGGCAACATCGAGCCATCTTGGCTCTACACGAGCGTCGCCGCCCGGGCGCTTGATGCCTTTAACCCAAAGGCTTCATCGCTACACTAAGCTCCTCCCTCCGCCGCTATAGCCCACAACTTGTCCATGCTTTGTTGTGCGCTTCATCCTAAAGGGGATTACCACTACGTTAGGTTGGGATTCCCTATACGCCTCTCCTCTCTATTGTCGGTCCTCGGCCATGTAGTGGCCATCTTCTCGAGTCGCCACTACACCGCTAGCCCCTGTTGTCGCTAGCCTCCGGCCTCCACCCTCGCTTGTCTTTGTCTTCTAAGGCAGGGAGCAAGAGAAGGAAGTCAGAAGAAACATAGAGAAAATGAGAGAGGATAAGGAAAATAAGAGAAAAGATAAGAAAAGAAAAGAATAAAGGATAAGAGAAAAAGAGAAGAGAAAAGCAAAGAAAAAGAATGTGGGACCCACTAGTAGGACCCATGTTGGCCCTACAACCTTGTCTAATATCTCAATGACATGTGAGCCCTACAATGCTTAAAAATGTAATTAAACATCCTTTAACACACTATCACTTACACGTGGGCCTCACCCATTTATTATGGATCCAATTGCACTAGTATAAGGGCATCATGCTGACGGACCAAGTCTATAGGCCTATGGGCCAAAATCTCGGCCCACTAATGGTCAACCCATCACCTTGAAATGCACTAGCTATGTTGACCTTGAGCCTCTACAACTTTGACCCATAAACCTCATATATTCTAACCTATTAGCCTTTCACCTAGCTTACTAAACCAAAAATCCTCCTTAGACTTGGTTCACCATGAGGGCTTTCTAGTGCCACTAACCAATGGGCCCTCCTGTTAGCCAAGGGGAACATTCCCTTAAAATATTCCTCTCCATTTCTAATTAATTATTTATTTATTTTTAGAAATTCATTTAAACTTCAAAAATTCCTATCTCTCCCACCGTAGCTCTATTTGACTTTGTTCAACTTCTAGATTTTTTTTTCTAAAATTAAGCTCTATCCAATGGTACTACTAGTTTATAACATTTATTATTTATTTTTTAGGGCTTTGGTTTTCTCTTTTTTAATCACATAGTGGACATTCCAGAAACTTTCTAGGTGTGGATTTCTCAAAGATTTGAGACCAATAGCAAGGAAAGTCGCTCATTCGATCATGTTAATCCTAGTTTATAAAATTAAATATTTACAAAGTGTATAATTAGTCACACATAAAGATCATTGATCACTACCGATCTGTTTGGCCGACTTATTTGTGGCATTATATCCTTTTGTTTGAAAATTGATTGCACTAACCTTTATGAGATATGTTTTATTATCTAAGGCTCATACCACTGAGAACTTTAGTAATTATTTTTTATAATTAAATAATATATTATTATGAAATAATGGGATGATTAGTTGGGATAAATTGATTGTGTTAGAAAAATGGATTGTGAATTATTTTGAAAAGCCGACATTTTATGCTGGTGATTTGCAAAATAAAATATGGTTGTTTTAAAATAAACTATGGTGCACAGTCATTACCTATGTGACGAGACTTTGTATTTATATCTAAGGATCGATTTCTTAAAAAATTGTATTGAGCATAGTACAGTGTGACCACATGGGTGGTGTGGGATGCTCTTGGCTAAGTAACCAGTGGCGTTGGAATCGCTTTGTTTGCTGAGAGTTATGAAATTGCTATGGTAACCATGAGAAATGGCGTTTATGAGATTCTGAGTATGATAACTCTAGAATTTGCTTGAGATTTAGTCTAAAACCCTTTTAGACAATAATTGGTTTATCCTAGTTTTGTGTTAAAAAGTCTCAGTCACATGCCCTGCCGACCTCCTTCAACTCCCACACTACCATCCTTATCTAGCTCTCGCGTCATGACCTCTTCGAGCCCCTACAACGCCAATCTCATCAAGCTTCTATGTAGCCACAACCTCCTCGAGCTCCTCCATCATTAGCCTCATAGAACTCTAGCATAAGCTGTCCTCATTAGGCTCATGTCTTCATGGAGCTCCAATGTAGTAGGTGGTAGCTATGGCACGTGCCTTGTCACTAGAGAACACAAGCAGCATGCCCTAGGCTCAAGGGCTCTACCATCATGTCGTTGACCCTATCGTCTTCATGGCTTTGTCTCCCACCTGATTGCCATGCTAAGTCTAGAGGTAGAAGAGAAGTAGAAAGACAGAGGTCATTTCTATTCTTTTAAATTGCAAAAGACATTTCATTGTGTGTCCTCTATTTATAACATAAATGCAATTTTAGCGAAGATAAATAATCACATTTGGATGGAATCCATTTTTATTATGGCATAATCCTAAATTTCTGCCCAAATTCACTAATGCAAAATCATACCAAAATCCTGTATATTCTTAATATTTGGTAAGGTTTGTTTTGGTAATGAACCAGGCCTATCCATAATCATATATGATCTATCTATAGATTATAGATATGCAATTGCATATAAGGACAGATACTTTTTATCCAACAACTGTGAAAAGTCACATACCAATTAAACCAGCAAGTGCAACTCTATATCAAAACGTATGTGCACAGTACACTCCATTAAAATGTTAGGGTCCACTTGCATCGACACAGAGATGGACGTTGTGGCCGCAGTCGCGGGCTAGGGCGACGATCATGCGCGGACACACGGTGGTCGCGGTGTGAGGCTTATTGTTGGTAGCATATAAAGCAACATGTAAAATAAAGCTCCAAGGGGTCGGAGCTTTTAGACTTCGACACCCGTGTTGGTAGCAACTAGCAAGAGTGCGCCACCGCGGCAGTCCCCGGCCCTAGCTCCGGCCGCCGGCCGCCGGCGCAGCAGAATACCATCCGCGGTGGAGACAACGGCTAGGTCCCTGGGACGGCGGCGGTGCGTGGCTGGACGAGGCGGGCGTGCCGGCGGCGGGGGTGAGCAACGGCTGGGAACCTGGGAAATGGCAGCTTCCATTTGACTGTCAGTTCTGTTTCTGCGACTGATGGAATTCAGCAAAGGAGAAAAGGAGACAACATTTTATTTTATCTTGGCAACTTGTAAAATCTAGGAAGATTCCACACGAACCAGACAAAGTGAGAACAAACTTAGTATTGATGCGTTTGTTGAGTTGGTGATAGTAATATAATGTGCAGAGGTTTCAGCACAAGACAAGAATTAACTGGACAGAAACACAATATCGTATTTGATCAGGATGCAGTGCTTCCTGGACCTAGCGAACCGGCCGGGACAAGTGTACTCCTAAAACAATTAAGCCAAAGCATCGATGTAAGAATGTTAGGATTCCAGTGTTAGAAAAGGTTCCATGGTCTAGCGGTTAGGACATTGGACTCTGAATCTCGGTGGAACCTCTTTTTAAAAACTTTTTCCCCCATTTTTTACACACGACTGCCTGTTCAATTCTTCATGGAAGAACATACCGAAAATATATTTATTATCCCGAAGAAAATAAATCCAACAAGCAACATCCACCATTCATTATCCCACCACAAGGTAAGCCAGCCCACGTGGCTCCCAGTTCATCCTCCAATCTTTTCTGACCTCCCCTCCATTTCTCCCCTCCACCTCCATCTTTCTCCGGGGGAAGCAGAGCAGAATAGAGGCAGAGGCAGAGGCAGGAGGCAGGCACATCAAGCCAATCAATGGCAGCGGCAGCCTCCCTGTGGCTGCAGCTTCCTGCTCCTGCTGCCGCCGCCGCTGCCCTGCATGGCCCCAGCTCCTCCTCCCCCTCCTCTTCTTCTCTGATATGCAAGAAGCATGCACAGGCTAGAGGGAGCCTTGTGTGCAGCAGCAGCAGCTCATCCAACTCTTCTGCTTCTGTGGTGACCAAGGAGCAAGAGGCAGTGGCTGCTGCTTCTTCCCAAGAGGAGGAAGTGGTAGTTCCTGAGACTGAATTTGTCAGCTACAGGGATGACCCCAACTTCAGGTACACAGGAGTATCATCCTTTTCTTCTGAGATGGAGCTTCATGTGTATCTCTAATTACCATGCTCTTAGCATCAAGAACTTGTAGTGTAGTGTCAGAATGAGTGAATTTTTTGGAACGAACATTAGCTTTGTCTTCTTACCCATACCAATAAATGATTCCATGGTCTAGCGGTTAGGACATTGGACTCTGAATCCAGTAACCCGAGTTCAAATCTCGGTGGAACCTTGTTTTTTCCCCCATTTTTATTTCTTATTACATCTTTATATACTACTAGTAGATTTTGGCCTATTTTTATTTCTTATTACATCTTTATATACTACTAGTAGATTTTGGCCTATTTTTATTTTGGCTAGAGTGGCAAGCACGGTTTGTGATTTCTAAGGCGAGATTCTGCTTATGCCCATTTGAATATGTGTCAATACAGTTTTAAGCACGGTTTTTTTTATAAAAAAAACTATTTTTAAAAATTATAATAATTAATACTGAATTAATTATGTATTAGTGGCTTGTCTGCCAAAATTCCTAACCAACGCAGCCTCAATAATTTAGCAAATCCCTTTGGAAGCAATGTTCTAAACATTGCTGACCCTATATATCAGATTTTTTAATATAATTTGTCATAAATTTGGAGGTTGCAATTATATACCACTCATATATTAGCATAAAATCAAATGTCCCTTAAAGTAAAGTAAAATGAGGGTAGGGAACAGGCCTTGTTTTCTTGAAAACTAAGAACATTTATAAGCTGTAGTCCCGTACCTGTAATCTTTGTCAGAAAAAAAAACAATTCAGTTTGATCCCTATTAGCTGAGAATTTCTGCTTTCGGTGTGGTTCTCCTTTTGCAACCAACGCTTTCTTCCTCCTGACGACGCCGCGTACGTGCGTGCGTATGCAAATACAGGGGATGCAGAGGGTGCGGGCGGGAGGAGGTGGAGAGGGGTTGCAACGGTGAGTGGCGGATTCAGGGCGGCATAGCCACGGTGCCGGGATTCGGGTGGTGGCCGAGCAAGGCGTACCGGCCGTGCCCCGGCTTCGTCGCCTCCGGCGGCCGGTACCGGCGGCAGGGGCAGAGCATGGACGACGTCGCCTCCGGCAGGGGGAAGAAGGTCTCCTCCAAGAAAAAAACAAAAGGTAGTATTTGATTATGATGGAGCACATATTCATTCTGCCGTCACATAATTTTCTTACGAATTTTATTGGAAAACAGAGAAAACCTACGAGGAAAAACATTCTTTTTTTATTCCCGTAGGAATTTTATAGGAAACATAAAAAGAGCACTTACTAT
Organism: Oryza coarctata; assembly: GCA_030770085.1. NCBI lineage: Eukaryota > Viridiplantae > Streptophyta > Magnoliopsida > Poales > Poaceae > Oryza > Oryza coarctata. Next base: position 6,289,297 of record CM061462.1, read on the forward strand.
CTCTATCATAAACATAAAATATAAGAGGTTTTAAAAGACTGATGTAGTATTTATGAATTTCGCAGGAATTTTATGTGAAACAGATAACATATATGAGGAAAAACACTCTTTTTATGATTTCCGTACGAATTTCGTAGGAAACAGAGAATTCTTTGAGAGAGAAAACACTCTTTTATATGAAATTGTTGTGTTCCAAATTAACATTTCAGCTTATCTCACTTGGGTTTCCAACTTGCAGTGAGAGCCGAGAGGTGATCTGGTCCAAGAAAATTCAGATCTGGAAATGTATGCAAATTTATCTACGAGGTGATCAAGGAGGGGAGGAGGCAGTGTGCATCACAAGGATGGCTTCCAGAATTATTTCAGACTTCAACATTCTCTAGGTTGGACAAGAGTGTTCAAATCCAGCCTGAAAAATTCTAGCTCATTTAGCAGGGACCGACTGAATATTCCAGTGTCTCCTGGCATTCATGAGTTGCACTTTGCTACCAAGTGAAATAGCGACATCGTAAGATTGTTGATTTACTGGCTTGATTACTCGTGAGCCTTGACACTGCGACATTATTGGTAATGCTGTTGTTGAATATATTGTAAGCATAAACATAAAAATGGAGGAGGAAGAAGAAGAAGAAGAGGAGATTGATATCAGTTTCAGAATATGTACAGTCGAACTTTAAAAATTTTGGACAAATATAGGCTAACGTTATTATGGATTTATGATTGGTCATTTGAAAATTAAATCAAACGGCAATACCACGCATGCACTTCGGTTGATGCCAGATAGAACTAATAGTACGCTAGTTATTAACGCATACACCCTCGCTACAACAGTTTTTGGGTCATCACTTAACGATCAGCAAGAGAAATTAAAACAGGCAATTCTCATCAAAGCTGTGTTTCTTCACCGATGATATAAAGCTGCTTTCTACACCATGTTCAGAACAAAAGTTCCTTGCATCATCCAGCAGGAAATTCAGAAGTTACATGCATTTCAATAATTAATGGAGAAGGTACATCTCATTTGCATGTTCCTTCAATTCTTTACTAGAATTTGGTTAGATGAAACATGATCTATTATTTTCCTTTGACAAGATGCAAAATAACTAGTGAAAGGGTAAAAAAACTAACAGAGTAATCTGTTGCAACTTGCAACTAGCAAAATGACAGCCTAACTTAAGAACATATGGTATGCAAGTAATGTATGTCCACTTTGTCGCACTTCCAACCGTGCCCATGAAACTAACATCAAGATTGTTGCACAATGAATTCTGCAGGCATGAAGCCATCATCTACCACACTGGCAAGCTCCAATCTGAAGGAAATGCCAGTATACAGTCTTATGCTATCACCGCAGGTGGGGAGGCCTTGATCCAAATGGATTACTTCCAGGAGTAGCTGGTGAATGAATTGTTGGTGAAGCCTTCGCTCTCTGAAAAAGTGAAGACATCAGGTCCATTGTCATATCATCATTTTCCATTATTCTGAATTCAATATATTTTGGGGGAAAATAGAAATTTGAAGAAAAACATATTATAAATGGTGAGCATGAGCTCGATATTGAAGTATAAATTAAATGCAATTGATCCTCCAAGAAACAATTTGAACGTGGACCTCATCCTACAATTCGCCAGTTTCCACAGGGGCAAGTTAAGTAGTTAGCTGACTGAGATTTTACCCTATCTGAGAAGAATATGTGGACAATAATTTATAGTACAGCTCTTCAAATGTCTTCACAAAAGTATAACTTGTACTAGTATATGTTACAATATTATATACTAGTTCATATGTAAGTTAACATTGCTAACATAAGCCATATAATGAGTGTGGATCCTGCTATGCACTAATGCACATGTTACTTCTATTCAATCAGTCACAATTTGATCAAACAAATGATCAGTAGATTGCAGCAACAAAGTTATACTTTCTATATCATCGAACAAGTTCTTTTCTTCAAAATGGTACATATACTATCTAGCAGACCCCTCTGGCCTCCCCTTTGCTCTCACAAGGCAGCTACCTGCATCCTACATATATCTAGTTTCAGGAAAAACTTAAACAAAAACCAAGCTTAGCATATCAGAATCTCTAGCATACCCGTCTGACCTACCCTTTGCTCTCAAAGTGACAAAGCAGCTACATGCATCCCACAGATATCTAGTTTTGGAAAAAAAATTAAAAAAAGCTAAGTGTATTAAATTCTCTAGCAGATCCCTCCAGCAGTCTGGCCTGCCCTCCGTTGTTAGACAGCAAGCACCTGTATGTGTACTTGCTACAGTAGCACATCATATAAATAGTGCATTTATTTATTATCTAACTGTAGCTCTGAATGACAATAAATTAGAAAATTAATATATTTAGAATGTGTACAGTGACTAAGACCCCGAGCGTATACAAGGGGGTCGGGTCTATATATATACAATCCAGACCAATGGTCTGTCTAACACCCCCCGTAATCGCAGCGGAAGAGGAACGGGCGCAGAGACTAGACCGAAAACTGGTGAACAAAGGCGTGGGTAGGCCTTTGGTCATTATACCGACAAACTGATGTGCCGATGGTACATAGAACACCCGAACCTGTCCTAATACGACCTTGTCACGGACAAAATGGATATCGATCTCGATGTGCTTGGTGCGTCGGTGATGGACCGGGTTGGCGATCATGTAGATGGCACTGACATTGTCGCAGTAGACAACGGTCACGGTGGAGAGGGGTGCACAGAGCTCCTGGAGAAGCTAGCGAAGCCAGAAGCACTCAGCAACGGCGTGGGCGACGGCGCGGTACTCGGCTTCGGCGCTGGACCGGGACACTGTAGTCTGACGTTTTCAGGACCAAGATACGAGAGTGTCACCAAGGTAAACGCAGTAGCCGGACGTAGAGCGTCCAGAGTCGGGGCAGCCTGCCCAGTCCGCGTCGGAGTACGTAGTGAGGGAGTCGATGGGGCTGGAGCTGAGATGCAGCCCGCTGGAGAGGGTGCCCTTCACATAGCGTAGGATGCGCTTGAGCAGCGCGAGGTGAGGTTCGCGCGGAGCGTGCATGAAGAGACATACTTGCTGGATAGCGTACGTGAGGTCGGGTCGGGTGAGTGTGAGGTATTGGAGAGCCTCGGCAAGACTCCGATAGTGAGAGGGATCGGTAACGAGGGCGCCATCGGCGGCGGAGAGTTTGGCTCGAGTGTCGACTGGGGTGGCCGTGGGGTAACAGTCGGCCATGCCCGCACGCTAGAGGAGGTCGATGGCGTACTGGCGTTGGGAAAGGAAGAGCCCGTGGATAGAACGAGTTACGGAGATGCCAAGAAAATGGTGGAGAGGACCAAGATCGGTCATGGCGAACTCAGAGTGGAGTCGGGCCATGATCTGGTCGAGGAGAGATGTCGAAGACGCTGTGAGGACAATGTCATCGACATAAAGAAGTAGATAGGCAGTGGCGGAGCCGATATGGAAAGTGAACAGGGAACTATCGGACGCAGAGGCCACGAAGCCGATGTGCCGAAGATAGGCAGCAAAGCGCTGGTACCAGGCACGAGGGGCTTGTTTGAGGCCGTAGAGAGAGCGTTGAAGGAGACAGACGTCGTCGGGCCGAGAAGGGTCGACGAAGCCTGGGGGCTGCTGGCAGTAGACTGTTTCCGTCAGGTGGCCGTGAAGAAAGGCGTTCTTCACGTCTAGTTGATGGATCGGCCAGGAGCGAGAGGCAGCCAAGGTGAGGACGACTCGGATGGTGGCGGGTTTGATAACGGGACTGAAGGTCTCGTCGTAGTCGACACTAGGTCGTTGGGAGAAACCCCGGACTACCCAGCGAGCCTTGTGACGGGCAAGGGAGCCATCGGCGTGGAATTTGTGTTTGAAAATCCACTTACCGGTCACAATGTTGGCGCCAGGAGGTCGGGGAACGAGACGCCAGGTCTCGTTGTTCATTAGGACCTTGTACTCATCGGCCATGGCCGCGCGCCACTGAGGGTCGGCCAAGGCTGAGCGAGAAGTCGTCGGGATGGACGAGATAGAGCTGTGGACGACGGAGAGACCGTAGCGCGGAGTGGGTCGGAGAGACCCGGTCTGAGAGCGGGTGACCATGTGAGAGGTAGAGGGAACTGGAGCCAATGGAAACTGAGGAGCCAATGGAAGTGGGGTGTTCGATGGAGAGGAAACGGTATTGGTTGAAGGATAAATAGGATCGGTATCGGCCGATGGAAGTGGGTCTGATGGGGGTCCGATGGTGGGGACATCGGACCGAGTAGTGGTGGGATATGTGAAGGGTAAATCCTCAGCAGTAGCCGATAAGGGGGCCGATGGAGAGGACAGTGGAGGAGACCTGGTCGGCATGGTGTTGATGAGGAGGAAGTCGAGATCACTAGAGGAGGAGGATCTCGGATGAAGTAGACCGAAAGGAAAACATGTCTCGTCAAAAATAACGTGACGAGAGACGATGACCCGTCGGGTGGAAAGGTCAAGACATCGGTATCCTTTGTGAGAGGTGGGATAGCCGAGGAGAATACAGGCGGTGGAGCGGGGAGCGAGTTTGTGGGAAGCTGTGGCGGTGAGATTTGGGTAGCAGAGGCACCTAAAAACGCGGACGTGGGAGTAGTCGGGCGCCATACGGTAGAGAAGGGCATAGGGAACGTTGTTTTGAATGGAGGAGCATGGGCGCTGATTGGGAAGGTACGTCGCAGTAGCCACAACTTCGGCCCAATAAGTGGCAGGTAAGTGGGCGTGAAGTAGCATGGTGCGACTGATGTTATTGAGGGTACGAAGGAGGCGCTCGGTTTTGCCGTTCTAAGGAGAGGTGTAAGGGCAGGAGAGCCGGAGATGGATGCCCTGCGAGGTGAGGAGGTTTGTAACGGTATGGTTGACAAATTCCGTATCGTTATCAGCTTGTAAAGCCTTTATAGGGAGTTTGAACTGAGTGGACACGTACGTGACGAAGTGAGTGAGGTGAGAGGCGACCTTGGATTTGTGGATGAGCGGGAAGGTCCAGCAATAGTGTGTGTAATCGTCAAGTATAGCGAGATAATACTGATTACCGGAGACACTTTTAACTGGAGACATCCAGACATCACAATGTATAAGTTCAAATGGACGCGAGGTACAGGAGAGAGAACTAGAAAAGAGCAGACGCACATGTTTGCCATGTTGACATGAGTGGTAAACTGTGGAGCTGTTGTGAGTACATCGGATGGAGGCGCTGCGACGGAGGGTGGCGACAGCGTCGGGGCCGCGGTGGCCGAGGCGAAGGTGCCAAAGATTGGTGGAGAGGGCGACGCTGGCGTGTGGAGTGGACGGCGTAGCGGGAATGGTGTAGAGGTCTCCGCCACTATTGCAGCGAAGGATCTGTCGCCGGGTTGGGTTATCCTTCACAAAGAACCCAGACGCGTCAATTTCAATAGAGCAGTTGTTGTCTCTTGTGAATTGGCGAACAGATATAAGATTGTGAATAAGAGAAGGGACGATAAGAACATTGCGTAAGGGGAGGTTAGTAGTGGATGTAGACAGAGAGGAGTCACCTCGGTATTGGACAGGAAGAGAGTGACCATTGCCGATGGTGATAAAAGGGGAGGAAGAAGGGTGACAGGAGCGAAGTATACCGGCCGATGACGCCATGTGTGAAGACGCCCTAGAGTCCAGCACCCAAGGGTGATGTGGTTGGAGCGTCATCTGGTTGAGGGCAGCGACAAGGCCAGCCTGGTTCCAGGAGAGAACCAACTGGGTGGGTGGGGTCGGTAGCATCGGTTGAGGCGGCAGAACGGGAGCCGATGCCAGGTAAGCTTGGGGATGGGCGCCGAGAACCCCGGGTTGCCAGCCGATAGGGCTGCGTGGCTGGGGCTAGGGCGCCCAGGGGTTGTAGCAGAGCCACGGACCCGTGGAACAGACAGGGTGGGCAGGGACCAAGATAGGTCGTGATTGCGTCGGACCCTGCCAGGTCCTGCCTTTGCCTTTGCCCTTGCCTTTCCCGGTGCGGGCTGTGTTGCTGTGGCCGGAGCCAGGGCCACCAGAACCGCGGGAGGAAGGGGCAGCGCAAGAAGCTCGGCAGTCATTATCAACTGCGGCAAGAAGAGCGGTGTGGGGCACTGTCTTCTCATCGTTGGACAGACGGAGTTCTTTAATAACTAGCATGTCATGAGCCTGGGCGAACGATGGAAGAGGTGTGGTGTTGGCGATGTCATCGGCGGTGTTGGAGAAGTAGGGATTGAGGCCTTGCAGAAGGGCGAGGACGAGTTAAGAGTCGGCCACAGGGTGGCCGACATCCCGGAGAACAGCAGCCTTGACTTTGAGGCGCTGACAGTACGAGGAGACAGAGGAGTCGCCTTATACCATGGAGTGGAACTCGTTGAGAAGGAAGATGGCGCGAGGCTGCTTATTGGCCAGGAAGATCCGCTCGATGGCTACCCAGAGATCCCTGGCGGTAGGGTCGGTATCGTCCATGGTGAGATCAAGGATAGAGTCGTCGACCGAGCCGAGCAGCCAGCTGCGCACGCAGCACTCGACGATGTCCCACTGAGGATCATCAGGACGAGGTGAAGCGGAGCCATCAATATGGGACCGGAGGCCAAATTTCCACAAAGGGATTTGAAGAAGAAAACCCACTTGGAATAATTGGCGTTAAGGTCAAGGAAGATAGGAACGTGAGATTTCACGTTCACAGCAGCGTAAGGAGGGGAGAAGATCGGCGAGTTGGTGCCCGAGGTGTGGTCTGAGACACCGAGGGCTGGAGCAGACTCGGCGACTGGGAGAGTGCCAGAGCTGAGAGCGGACTTGGTGGCCATGACGGGAGAATGGGAGCAAAGAGCCGATGGGAGAAAGAAGTCGATGGGAGGGAGAAGCCGATGAGAGGACGGATCGGCCGATCAAGGATGTGAGAAGCCGATGGGAAGTGGGCCGGCCAGCCGATGAGGAGTGGTTGGCCGATGGGGAGTAGGCAACGTAGTAGGTGAGGAAAAGGTGGTGACAGAGTGGGTGGGTCAGAGTAGTTGGGTCACGGACGTGCGAAGATTCACGTCCGTGAAAAGAAGATTCACGTCCGTGGACTCGTGGAGGCCAAGGAGTGGGGCGGACGCGAAAAAAGCGGGGAGTGGCCGGACGCGAAGAGAATATGTTCGCGTCCGGGAGGCAGGGATTCGTGTCCGTGGACACGTTTGACTGGCTCGGATGTGAGGAAAGAAGGTTCGCGTCCGAGAGCCATTGAGCGTGTCGGAAAAGGCGAGAACCGAGGAAGGGTTTCAGCCGATGGAGGGCTGGACAAGTCCAGCCGATGGGAGGGCAGACGAGTTCAGCCGATGGAGACGACGAGCGCGGAGGTGCGCCGGCGTCAGAGAAGGAGAGATGCACGAAGCAATAAGAAGAGCGGAGACGGGTGCGAGGCGAGACGAGGAGGCGGATCGAGACCGTCGCCTGGTCACGCGGAGGTAGGACGGAAAAAAGAAGGTGACTGCGGGAGAGACGGGGAGAAGAAGAAACGGGGGCGAGAGAGCGAGGAGAGTACCGGAAAGAGGGTCGGCGACGGGAAGAAGTCATCGACGATGAGGAGGAAAGAGTCGGCTCGCCGGAGGAAGAAGCTAGCGCGCCGGAGATGTCTAAACTCGCTCTGATACCATGTAGAATGTGTACAGTGACTAAGACCCCGAGCGTATACAAGAAGGATCGGGTCTATATATATATATATAACCTAGATCAGTGGTGTGTCTAACAGTACAGTTAAAAAAAGAACAGAATAAATTTGTAAGTTCACCTGTACCATTGCTGGTTGAGTGAGATAATCCATGAGCTGTTGCTTTTTCTTGCTGAACAAATCCTTAACTTGGTTCAACAAATCTTCTTGCATTTTCATATCCTCAAGAAGCCTTTCCTTTTCCCAATTCTTATGTTTAACTTTCTCCTCCAGTTCAGTGATAGTTCCAGGTAAGTTTGAGACCCCGAGATTTGCAGTTACAGGAAATTTTATTCCTAAGCTTGTCCTTCAAAGGTAAGGTCATGTATAATCGTTAACAAAAAAGAGATAGAATTAAGCTTAATATGCTTGTTACAGAACAGTGCAAGTTAGTGTTACCAGACTATTTAGTAAGTAAACCAGGGTAATGTATTACGCATATACTCATAAAATGAAAGGACAATTACATATCACCGAAGGGCCCACAATATGCAGAACATTAATGATCAATCAACATTATGATGTGATGTTAAAGGATAAATCCATATAATCACATACCTATTACCTAGGCAGAATGAGCCATTAGGTCTTAGTATAGCACCATCAAGAGAAACCGCACCATCATTTATCAAAGGAATAGCATCTCTCAATTCAGCTCTAGTCTTATAGACTTGCAAATGAGAAAATAGGCTGTAAAACAAAGTTTCCCTAAGACCATGGCCCCCAGCTGTTAGACAACTCAAATTTGCCTGGTCCAAATGTATCATATTTACTGCAAAACCAAGAAAACCAGGAGGGAACTCTCCACTAGGCAACTTTGGTTTATGCAAAAGAAGCTTCCTCTGAGGATCATTGATCATAAAATCACCAGAAAATGGCCTGCAAAGTGTAATAGTGTATAATGTTAAGGTGTTCATCTAGTAGAGTCCAAAATATACTAGTACAGTGAAAACACACCTTATATTTTCAAGACAAAAGACGGTGAATCTTCCATCTAAAAATTTTCCAATTGTGCGACCTAGTCCATGAATGCCACTGGTTTTATCAATCATACCTTCTTTGTCATATGTTTCAAGACCCTTGACACCATCATAAGTCTTGCAGATGACACCAAGCATATTGTCCAATCCCAAGTACTCTGAGAGTACCCTATAACAAATTCATTAGAATAAATGGGTACTGCATAAGTATACAAAAAATTATGCCCGTTAACTTTGCACCAGTTGGTGCAATAAATCTTGTCAAAACAGAGAGAGAGAAATGACCTGCTGAGGTTATCATTATTTACTTTTCCCAAGGTAGCTACGACACCAATGACATCTTTCATCAGTGGGAGCTTTGATGCATGCTGATAATGACGGACCTTCAGTTGGTATATAATCCCAGCTGCGGTCTCATCCTGGTTGAGTATACTTTGAACAGTACGCTGTTCAGCTTCTTCAACAGATGTGTCATTATTTGCAATTGCCGCCATCGATGAATAATAATTGCCAATTTTAACTGAGAAAAGTTCCAGGGTTCAGCATATAAATAGGGGCAATGAGTTAAAGAAAAAGTATGTGGAATTATTGAAATGAGTTAAAGAAAGAGTATATGGAATTATGGATAGCTTTGATTTCTTTATCCAAATGACATTACTTGCACGATAAATTCAAGTTTAACACAGCCATCTAATGCAACAATCCAATCGTGGTGCTAAGAACATTAGATAATAAGAAAGGTGGACAACAAAGCTCATGCAAACAGATTCCAATTTCCAAGATAAATTTAGCAATAGTTGGCTAGTCCTACCACTAATGCAGAGATGCTGTCTCAACTCCCAACTTGCAATGTTCTACTCAAAGAGGTCTCAATTGATTTAGATAGATGCATATGTCATGTGAAGTATTAGCACCTAAAGGCACGCAGCAGCAGCAGCAGCAGCAAATGCCACAGTTGGCTAGCCATATGGGCCTTAGGATAAGCATGAGCAGTAACACATGAATTAGGATGCAAGTTGTTTTTGGTCTATCTCTACCAAGGTATGTCAGATTTGCTTGTGAGCATTAGAATTATTGCATTTGGGTATATTAGTTCCTACACATGTTACAGCTTACCATATACTCCCTCCATTCTTAAATAGATGATGTCTCAGAATGTGTGTAGTCAACCTCAAAATTTAAATCATCAATATATACAAAAATAAAGATCTACTAATATGCAAAAAATGATATTAATAGATTCATCATGAAAAACACTTTCATGCAGTTATATTTTAAATATTTTTAAAAAATATATTATTAGAAAAGTTAATTATCAACATATGCATTGGAGACTATATTGATGTCCAAAACGTCAGAAAAAGAACAGAGGTAGTATAAAGTAAACCAGGCCATCAGCTACTATTGAACAAACAACAGCTCAACAGACCTGCTCTTGTTGAGTCTCTATCTCTCTCTACCTCCACTAAGCACCTTTGCTATCTTAGCTCTTTCTGCATTAAGCCATGCCTATTGGTCACATCTAACAGTAGCTATCCTCCATTGTGTACCAAAGTGCATGACAATGCAATTGTGTAACATATGATTTTCTGGTACACCATCCACTCACAAGGATGTTCATTCATCCCAAATACTGCAAGTTCCTCTTCTGATGACATCATTAACTACATTTAGATATTTTCACTTTTTTAAATATTTAAGTTGGTGATGGTTGGTTTCACACCCCATCCCTCCTCTCATATAAATAATTTCATGCCAACATATGGGTCCTTCATCCTCTTCACAGATCCATGACTCCACATCTGGCCAACTTGAACGTACATATAAAACTCAGGTTTACAGAAGATATATCTAACATACTAAAAACTAATGATCACAAGCTCCATAATTAACAGGCCTTATTTACCAAAAACTAGATATCGCAAGGCTGCATACACCATAGTATTTAAGTAATGATCTATGCACTTATTCTGCATGACGGTACCGATATATTGCATTACCAGACTAGAAGAACATAACCACTAATCTGTCAATTAAAAGTATAAAACCAAGGTGTCACAAGGCATTAGGATCTCACTTCCCAGGTCGGCGCACGACTCCTCGATGGCATTGAGCTCTGACTTGAGAAACCTAATGTTCTCCTCGTAGTGGTTCACCTTGAGCCCCAGCTGCTGCAGCTCGTCCTGCATCACCTGCAGAGCACGCACAAACACCCAACATCAGACGCGAAGCATTCCATGATCGCATCGACAAAAGCATTAAACCGGAGCGACGAGCGGCATCACTGGAGGCACACCTTACTGTTGAACTCAAATATCTTCAGCGTCAGTGGTGGAGCCTCCATGCCGCGCTCTGCAGGTTGAGCCGCCACAGGTTGGAGGCTAGGTGGCCAATCTGCAACGCAGAGCGCAAAAAAGGGTTCAGGTACTCGAAATTACGCCCAAACAATGCGAATTTGAGCAGAGCCGAACCGAGATTTCCTAGACTAACAGGAATCTCGCAAGTCACACAAAAAAGGGGAAAAAAAGGGTAGCGGAGCAAGATGGAGAGGGTAAGATGGCAAAATTCGAGCGTTCCAAGAAGGGGGGAAAACCCACCTCCCCAACATCGCCGCAGAGAGCTGAGGGCCTGAGTCTGAGGCCACCGGCGCGGCGCTGCGCACGAGCGCGCGCGACAGAGTAGGAGGGAGACGGTGGCAAATTGAGATCAGCGTGGGAAACTGGGAGGGAGAGATTCGGAAGGGAAGGAATTTGGCAGCTTTTGGTGTGGGGGCGCGGCGCAGGTGAATGGGAGATGGGGAATTTCGGCCAGAACTAGGCCCCTAGTTTGGATTTCTACCACTAGCGAAAGTACATAAAGGACTAAACGAGTTATTTTAGGGCTAATTAAATCCATATCATAAAGTATCTAATTAGAAAACTACCATAGGATTGATGTTGGGTGGGTGTCACTACTACTTTTCTAAATTAGAATCACGTTATTATATATATATATGCCCTAGCCATCCTTGAATCGTTTTTTTTTCATACAGTATTTTCATATGCATCATATTGCCCCTGACAAACAAATAGATTTTGATTCGATGTTTACACACTCTGTCCTAGGAGAGAGTCAACGGAGTTCAAGATGGATCATGGATGGTTGATAGGGGAGGAAGGAAAAGATGGAGAAGCTAGCGTCCTCACCGCTGCCTATGTCCGTGTTGCTCGTCATCTTTATCAACAACGATTAGAGCATCGACCTAGGGAATCGTCACTGTGAAGCCATTTCTCGGCGTCTGAAAGCTACAGGTCATTATTGCCAACCGAGTAGGAGTTGCGCCGCAATAGATTCAAGCCTAGTGCATACCCCTAGAGTAGGGGACCGACCTTAACACTGCTGTCAAGCATGAGAGCTTTGGCTATGTTAACACTAAAATTTGATAAGTCTTGTAGATATAATCGAAGAGCAATCGGTTTATGTAAAGAGTCCGATTGATATAGGAAAATAGCTTATTAAATAGATAAAGATGAATTCGGTTCAATTGAAGACGTAAGATTATCTAGATGCTACTGGATCTGAGAAAAAGTCATGGAAGTCATGGAAGTAGTAAAATATATCTTATAGATAGATAAATTTAGTTAATTTTTCTTTCATCTCTAAAATAGATTATGTTTTATCATTAGAAAAGTTTATCTCGTATTTGTGTGATATTTGTTTAACCCTAGGGTATAAATATAGACTCGCTGGAACCTTATAAATCATCTATTCATATCAATATAATTTCAGTGCATCGTCATCCTAATTTACTAGGTTTTTCCGGTGGGTTCTGGCTCTCAATGTGATGCTGCATCAGTTAAGTCGTACCATTATCTTGGTGTATCTGCTCTATCTAAGACTGTATAGGTTAGTTTTGACATCTTAGTCCGATCAGATATATCACATCATGTTCACGTAGGATCTATTGGTCTATCGAGCTTCTTTTACCATCATCAGTCTTAATGCTACATCGGTTAGATCTGACCTACTAGATTGCTGATAGTAGATTGAACCATAAGTTAGCAAGTCTTTACGCTGTATTTTATTAGAGCAGCCAGCCGATGAGTTATCCATACACTTATATATATTTTTTTTTCCATTAATCCGTTAGCAATCGATCTGGTTCTATTAGATCTAGCCTTATACTGTCTCAGTTAGATTCGATCTATCAAGATTGTATCTAATAGGGCTGACATCAAGATCTAACGGGTTTTGTTACTCCCATCGGCTTAACTAGCTAATGAGTTTATTCATATGCCTGCATCGGACCCACATCCAATAGCAATCGATGGGTTTACTCGTTCCTTCCGTCGGTACATCCAATCTACCTTTCGTCATTTCAGTGACATTAGTCTCAGTCTTATACTGTCTTATTTCAGTCTAATCTATTAAGCCTGGCTCTAACGGTACCATCATTGGTAGTCGCTAGGTCATGTCTTTTTAGGAGATCGGGCCTCACTCTCTACTATTTATTGTATATTTTATTCAGAGCGTCATCGGCTTTATAGTCGATGTGTCTTTTATTTTATTTCACGATATTTGCATATATCGTCATCGGCTTTCTAGCCGATGTATGAGTACTATAGCCTCTATTGGCAATCAGCCGATAGCAGAAGTGCATCGACCTATATAACCGATAACTATCTTAACTCTATCAACTTATCTAGTCGATAATAGAAGTTCATATAGGCCGATCGACTCGATGATCTAACTATATTTGTCTTTCTTATCAATTAGAGATCAAATTGACTAACACGCACATAACTTCAACAATCTAAAGACTCCAACGAGTCAAAAGACCTACACTAGAGCTAAGCAAATATCCTAGGTCTTCGCATGTTCAGGCGCAATCGCATCGGACCTCTATCAGCCAACGGTGGACTAATCTCCATGCGCGAACAAGCTGATACATCCTCGTTGTCCTCCACTGATCCCATTGCTTGCGCCGTGAGAAGAAGATGGTGGCCATGGGTTCCCCTGCGCTGCCATAGAAGTGGATCATCCTAAAGCGCCTCCGCTGGTGGATCTAGCCTTCCTAGCCTTCACCTCTAGAGTGGTGGTGATGTTTAGGGTCTAGGACTATGAGGCGTAGCCGTAGCAACAATGCATGTGATACTTCACGCACACAACGGCGAAGGATCCATGAGCAATTGTGTCAATCAACTAGCACTTGGCTCCTTCCCACATAGCCGCAGAAGCAGAGGTCGATACTATTGATGCGGAGGCAAAGTTTGGCTAGGCCGCCAAGAAGGGAGCCAACCACCACTGCGAGGTCGTCAAGGTCTACCACCACTGTAGTGGCGCACGTTGAGGTCCATATCAAGGGAGCTTCACAGCACAGCAAGCATGTCGCCACTGTCTAGCATGCCACGTTGTCTATTGTCACCAACGAGGAATAGGGATGAGGTGGTCATTAGCAGGGGCAATATGGTATATATGGAAATATCATATGCAAAAAACTAATTCGGTGGTCGCAGAGGATATAATGGCATAGGTCTAATTTAGAAAAATGTTAGTAGCACCACCTAATTTTAAGTGGTAAATTTTTAATTGGACACTTTTATAATGACATGATCTAATTAACCACATCTTTTCAGAGCATTCACATCATGAGTTATTTTGGTACCGTATCCTTATTAAACATATGTATGTTTGAAGTTTTGGAAATTATCCTAGAGGAGGAATATGTGCTTTTTTACGTTGAAAACGCTATGCTCAATTTCATTGCCACTAAACTAGTGCTCACTTATCAAAGAGGATTATGATGGATCATTTAAGATTCACCATTTCTTCAACCCATGTTCGTCGAATGGGTATACGGGTTTTTTCACTTATTCTCTTGCTTTCTTATGACATATATGCACACTTCTCTCTATACGAGTCAAAACTACAACTAACATGTACAACTCTATGCGAGTCAAAACTACAACTAACATGTACAACTCTATGCGAGTCAAAACTACAACTAACATGTACAAGGCGAGTTTTATTTGGTTTTGGAAGACGAGGAACAGGCTCCATCCTATCCTATTTGAACAGAGAATATTACTAGTGTGGTAGCAATATATAAATGTGAAGTGCGTGGGCATAGAAGGTGACGTGCCCATGCTTGTTGTGGCATAGTACTTAGGTGAGGCACATGTAGTTATGTCGACAAATATGCACATTTGTGGACAGAAACAAATTAATGTTGTCAGTATTATACCTATGTAGTGTGTGGATCTAGCTTGCTAGTGCAAGGTCCCAGCCTGGTCTAATACCGGTGGAGCACATGGTGCAGTGATCCCTGTGGTGTGCTAGCCTGCTGAAAAGTGGACGGCCATGTGGAAGTTGATGGTCGCTCGAACGGGGGCTCCACTCGTCAGGGTGCTGATGGACGGTACACATCTAGCGACTGCCGATAAGTGGTCAACCTAACGATGCACTTGCCTTTATCATGGGTACGAGCAATAGCATAGAAAAGCTCGTTCTGTGTAATAGTTACACCTTTCACGAAGTATGTCCAACAAGGTCTACGCCTCACCCATAGTATCCTCAGCAATATCACTCTGTATTAACATATTTAGATAAGTTACATTTTCAATGGAAATACATATAACCGAGTGCCAATGTAATCAGAACTAACCATCAAGTGCAAAGTAAGAGTTGATTGCGTGAGGTATAACTAGGTGAGGTCGGCCGGTCCACGTGCCGCTAGATCCATGACCGGTACTATGCGTACACGTGTCTATGCAGTGGGTACGTACGTGCATCGTATGGCCTATTCTCACAAACAACATCAGCTTGTGACTATGGCCACTGCTTAGCCCAAGGATCATCTTACACATTAGATCATGCCATCGGCTAGGTCACCTTTCCTATTATGCCTACATAACACAATTCTATTTATAAAATTAAACACGATTAAAATGAATTAAACTAATAGATTGAACTTAGGAACATAGTACTTACATGTGCACACACTTAGTAGAACTAACTCACCCAGAGGCACTGATACTTGCTGGTACAATTTGAACCGACGCGTTACTCAATGTATATTGTAGGCTTCTATAGAGATGTCATATACAAGCAGTCTATGTGTCATCCATTATGATTGATCACGAAAGCAAATTGACAAAAGTCACCTAGTGTGTGGGTGTCGATATCATTAAAGGTGTAGGGTCACTAGCGTACCTCCACATCCACGGACCTATCAAATGCCTCTATCGTAAACATTGTGCATCTTGACATGTGCCCACTTTGGCTACATGAGAATTAACATTTCGTTACAAATTATCTAGATGCATCGAGAGGAACTTGTGAATGAAAAAAAATCATACTAGACCATAGCACCACAGAATCCTGAATATAGGCTCATTAAGTAGATCATCATCGAAAAGAGCGTTCGTGCTCAACTTGAGGTCCATGCATGAAACCACTCATATGATAACAACATCACCAACAATGAGCGTCCTATAAATACAACCTCCCTTGCTGCATGCATACATCCATTGCACAATCTAGTAGGTCGCTACCAACACTATGAAACTCTAGCTCCACTGGGTCATAGTGGACAATTCCCCCTTAACTATCTCCCTTGTGCACCTCATGAGTCGAGCATCCACCGTGTTACCATGCAAACTAGTGAACATAACACATCTGAACAACCACAAAAGAAAAGCCTTCAAGTAGTGAGACACCAGGATGTCATCAATCCCTAGTGGCATCCGCTCGATCTATACTTATATTGGATTGATTAGATTAAATGGCAACAATCAATGACATTATAGCTTAGAATGCCATGCTCATCTTGAACTGTGACAACCATCTCAATGTTTTACGCCTCCTGGTTGAAATTAGGTACAACTATATCAGCTTGTTGTTAACGCTAAAATCTGAACGATCCGATGGCGCTAAAGCCGATTGACTGGGAGATCCGATGGAGCTAAAGCCGATCAGCTAAGAGATCCGATGGAGGATTTAATGCTGTCATTGACCAATGGAGGTACTGAGACAAAACCGATGGAGAACTGTAAAAAAGCCGATCAGATTAATAGAAGATTGGATCGGCTTGAAGACAGGGCATCGTCCAATCGGGATCAGGTCCGAAAAGCCCGAGGGAAGAAAGGAGAAGAATCGGCTTGACTAAGAGAAGGTCTAATAGCTACAGTGGAGAAGCCGATCAGGTTGCAATAAAGAAAGACTCGGTTACAAATTGGAAGATTATTCAGATGAAACCGAGTTTGGGGAAGAGCCGTGGACTCCACGGCAGGGTGCTTATTTTTGTAAATTATAACCTTACTCAATTAGGGAGGTTTAGCTAGTTAGTTAACTTCTTTAGGAATATTTTCCTTTGTTCTTACTAGGAAATAATGTCCGATGGTCGTAGACGCGTCGGACTCTGTCTGTAAATCCAGGGTATAAATATAGACCCCCTGAAAACATGTAAGAGATCCATCGATCAATATACAAATTTGGCGCATCGCCACCCTAGTTCATCTAGGTTCTACCAACGGGTTCTGGCTCTCGACACAGGGTTGCATCGGTTAAGTCCGATCTTCGGCGAAGGGGTAAGTTCCGCCACCATCCCGATATGTCCTGCTTTGTCTGAGGCTGCATCGGTTAGGTCCAACCTCTTAGGCCGATCGGATGTATCGCATCACGTCCGTGCTGGACCTATCGGCCTGTTAAGCTCCCTCTGCCGTCGTTAGTGTCGTGCTGCATCGGTTAGGTCCGACCTACGGGGCTATCGATGGTAGATCGAGCTTCAGGCCTATAGGCTTCTATATGGCGTATCATCAGAGTGCTAGCCGATGAGTTATCCATGCTCTGTGCTTCACGTCCAGCGCATCGGTCCCTCGGCCGATATGCATCAGCCTTTAGAGGCGTCCCACGACGCGTAACGCCAAACGTATCGGATCCCCAGCCGATACGCACCCGCCTTCAGAGAGGCATCCCCTCATCGGCTTAACTAGCCGATGGGTTCGTTCCTATCCTTGCTACGGCATAGCCGATCCGACGTCCTCCGTATCATCGCCGCTGGCTCTAGCCTCGTACTGTCTCGGTTAGGTCCGATCTTCGAAGTTCGGTGTTGATGGCGCTGCCACGACGGGCGATGGGTCTCTTGCTGTCATATCCGGAGCGGCATTGGCTTTGCAGCCCGTGCCTTCTTACGCTAATCATCGCCTAGGCCGCATCCGCTTTCATTGGTTTTTCTAGCCGATGAATCACTGTTCGGCTGTCCGGAGGGATCCTATGCGCCTCGATATCCTCTGAGCACACCCTGGTTCCTTCATCGGCTCTACGGTCGACCGCTCGTCGACACCTGTCCACATCGGCTCCCCAGCCGATCAAACAGTATCCTGAACCTATCGGCAGCCAGCCGATAGCG
The DNA here is from genome assembly GCA_030770085.1 of Oryza coarctata. Classification (NCBI taxonomy): domain Eukaryota; kingdom Viridiplantae; phylum Streptophyta; class Magnoliopsida; order Poales; family Poaceae; genus Oryza; species Oryza coarctata. The sequence goes on from CM061462.1 coordinate 6,307,301, forward strand.
AGCGTCTGTATCGGACCCGCTCGTCTCAACTCCTTGTCAATTGCAGGGTTAAATTGACTGGCACGCCCGCGAACCTCGAGACCTAAGGACCTGCACTGGAGACAAACAGACCTCTCAGGCCTTCGCGTGACTGAGCCGCCGTTTCTCCCTGGTCACGGGATCTTTTGGCGGCGACCACTTGTGTAGGTAGAATACAAGTGAACCAAACAATAATGTCATGTCGTCAGTCCATAGCGGTCTCAAATAGAACAATTGTTCGTCCTAGGTCGATAATAATTATTATCTCACCACACAGGAGGTGAAAGGTGTGTCTTTCACGGCTAGTGTTACGATCCCTGCCGTTGGTCAATTGTGCCTCACGATGATCGTGGTGCCTCCTAGCCATTCTGGTGGGGATGGCGTAGCGAGTTCGTCCGCCGCGCTCTCGTCCTCAACGCGCGTCCACCACCGCTCCTCCTCCATGAGTCACCGCTACGACGGATGACACCGCTCCTCTTTCTCGGCCTTCGCACGCGCAGCCGCACCCGCACCTACCGCCCACTGCTCTTCTCCTCCGCCGCTGCACGTAGCCTCTGCTCCTCCGCATGTGCGCTGCTGTCACGTCGGAGGTCGAGGCCGGCCGCACTGGGCTAGGGGAAACTCGGGGAAGCCAGATCTGGCGGTTCCCCCCTCCTCCACCCCCGGTTGCCTTGCCTTTGTCACCACCGAGAGGAAAAGGAATCAGGGGGAAGAGAGTGTGCGTTGAAGGAGGGACGAAGGCGGAAATAGATTTGGCCGCTGATGTCCATGCGGGCGGAAGTCACGCGGCGGAGTCGCCGAAGTTGGAGGTGGAGGTAGATAATTGGTCTATGGTGATCCAAGATGAAAGAAAAGGTAAACTTATCTGGTGTTGTGTGAAAACATTGGGGTGGTCCTGCAATTTATTCTTCCTCCGCCGATCGCCTCGCTTGCCGGCCTCCCCAAGCGAGCAACCGCTCTGAGCGGAGACTGAGACGGCGGCGACCATGGTGGTGCTCGCGCGCCCCGTCCTCACTCTATTCCTCCTCGCGCTGCTCCCGCCGGCCGCGCGCGTCACGGAGACGCCGCAGTACACGACGGTGCACGCGGAGTCCGACTTCGAGGTGCGGCGGTACAGCGACACCGTCTGGATGTCCGCCCCCTCCGACGACATCTCCTTCCACGTCGCCACCAAGCTTGGGTTCCACCGGTAAGCAAAGCCGCCGCCCTGATCAGATCAGAGACCTCATCGTTGGATTGGTAAGGGGGAATCAGCCGCTTGATTTGAGCCCGTAACCATGCGGTGGTGGAGTAGGTAGGGTAGGATTCGTCTTACCTGTAGACGAAACTGTAGGTAGGTAGATTTTTTTGGTCAGCACGGCCCTTCGATTTTCTCGTTTTGGGTGTTCTGCAGGAATGGAAAAATAGGTGAGTTGTAGAAGAGTTTGATGAGTAAAATCAATGATTGTTGCTGTTCGACTTTAGCAGGATGCTTGTTCGTTTGAGTTGACAATTGGGAAGAATGTGGTCTTGAGCTGAGACGGTATTGTGATGTTAAATTCTGTTAATCTAGGAAAAATTGGGTCATTGTGAGAAATTCCTATAGCAGAAAAAAATAGCGATTAGGATTGCATTGTTAGACATAAATTAGGGGCTGCTCTTCATTTTAGAACCGATACTGCCAAGTCTTTGGTTGCATCAGTGAAGAATTCTTCATGTAATACAGAGATAAAAGGCATTATCTGTTGATTTGCTGGAGAACTAATTGATCCATTGGATTGTTTTGCCTACTAGACCTCACAGAACTCGCAACTATATTACTCCTAAATTTGTTCGATATATTAGCACTTACGTGATTATTTTTAGTTCCTAAGACAATAAAACATGTGAATTCATGACATCCGTTACATTGATCTTTGTTCAAAATTTGCTCTCATTTGCACATTTCTGAAATTCATTTTCCTGTCTGTAGGATTTGCTTTACCAGATCCTACAAGCACTAACTCTTGATGTTGTTCCTGCCAGATTGTTCCAGTACCTGATGGTGGCAAACCTTAACTCCTCCAGGATCAGGATGACAACCCCCATCCTAACTAGCATCGTCCCAGGTGCAGGGCCGCTGCACTCTTCGGCCTACTTTGTGCGGCTCTACTTACCAGCTAAGTTCCAGGCTTCACCTCCTGTGCCTCTCCCCAAACTAAACGTCCATCCAGACAGGTGGCTAAGCCACTGCATTGCAGTGAGGAGCTTCTCGGGTTATGCACGGGACAACAATGTCGTTGAGGAAGCAGAGAAACTCGCGTTGAGCTTAAGCCGTTCATCATGGGCTAATTCCACAAACTACCCTAGCAAGAATGCCTACTCAATTGCGCAATATAACAACCCATTTCACATCATTGGCCGCCTCAATGAGGTGTGGTTCAATGTTGAGTGCAAGTCTACTGGTGTTGAGGCGTGCTAAAAACGGTTTTACGGTGCATCATCACAAAAAAAAACAAGCTTAATGGGTATCAGTACCACATAAGCCATGTACATCTTTTGTATATACGTGTTCATGGTGATGAACTCTGATGGTAATGCTGGTGGTTTTTGTAGTGTATCAATCCATCAGCGATGAAATGACACAACAGATGTCAAATGTAATGATCCGCTATGTACTCCCATGTTGCAAGCTTGAGTGCTCGACGCAGACTGATTTTGCATGTAAATTGTGCGGCTAATGTGATGTTTCCACAGCAATTGTCACAGCCCTGGTGTCATGGTCACCTATCCCATCTTATGACCGAAGTGAGATAGCTTACCGTCTAACTTATGAGTAAGGCAGTGAAATCAAACCTATAGTGGCATAACAAAAATGCTCTCGAATGAACTTTGTACTACAGACGAATGAACCGAGCCTACGAAACCATCATCTATCAGGATAATTATTTATATATATATATATATGATTCAGTAAATGGTGAATAAAACTGTCTAAATAAATGCTGCTTGATATTAGTCAAGTAGTCAAAACATATATAGAAGTAAATACTGCATGAATCCTCTGTTGTCAATTGATTTGCTTCGATCATGGATCATAATTACTCATTTCATATCTACAATGTCTTCTACTCCAGAGAGAAGGGTAATGTTAAAGCTTGCTAGGGAGATTATTTGATACAATGCGAGAGCTGACGCACTTTGCAACAATGACCACTACCAAAATTGACTATTCCTACAATGATTAAGGAGAATCATTACAGGAAAATACCTGCTTTCTATCTGGTCCTACAAGTTGCGTTAATAGACCATAGGATATGGTCACCTCATTGGTATAGTAGGCAGACGAGAACAGCAGCCAGTAAGACTATGAATGCCGCAAAAATGCACTTCCAGTTCAGGACTGCTGGTTCAATGGACCGCACTGTGTCAGGTGTGCAGCAGGTACCAAATTTATCCTCCGGTGGAACAGTCATCTCATCTTCTTCCTCTCCAAGAGTGTCAGCAGTTCTCTTCACCTTTAACCACATTAATAAACATCGCAGGGTGAATTACCAATAATAACATAGTAATTATGCTTGCCAAAAGTTCTAAAAGGACAAAGTTACTCAAAAGTAATAAATATGTTGGAGACAAGTAGCACAGTGTACATTAACCCACAACAGGAGTAAGTTTTGGTCCTTAGCGACAAGAACCCTAGCTGTGAATGCTTATAAAATCTGAGTTATGCTTAGTAGCACTTTGCATTATTAGCTGATTACTCATGGAAGAGAGAGCATGGTGGGTGGGAAATTTCAACGTAAAGAGTTGTTTTCTACACTGATATGATTGTCTTCAATGATGAAACATTGTGGCAAATGTCAACTACACAGAGGATCAGAACTGAAAATTTTGCTGCTTCTACATGTTTTATAACAAGACACCACAAGAACTTACCTTTGTTTGTGTCGGTGAAGAAGCTGGGACTATTTCCTCCTTTACTTTTGTGGGCTTAAGTAGTTTAGCAGTAACTTTGTTGTTTAGTAGTGTAACTTCATTAACATTTTCTTTACATTTTTGAGCCAACATCCTGTTCTTCTTTGTTTGTGTAACAATCTGTACAGAGCAGACACCGGGAAGCTGGTTAAGAAATAGCCAGGAGTACATGTAATCTTATAGTAGTTTCTGTGATCGTGTTAACTGAGAAAAGGAGGACACAGTCATAGGATTGATATCCAAAGGAATTTATCAATAAAAGAACTAATTTCGATTAGCACCAGTCTACTGCAAAGTCTGATGACTAAAAAAGGCTAAAATATGGCAGAGAAACAACAGGAGAACATTCATAACTAAAAGAAGTAAAGAACATAACGCAGATTTTATGAAAATAAATACAATTGCATATTTATGCAATGGAAACTGGACTTCATTAGCTGAGTAACTGGATATTTATAAACAGACTGCACCCACCCACCGCGCTCCCCCCCCCCCCCCCCAGCACTTTCTGATGCGTTAGGGATCAAAATAGGAATTCATTTTTTCTACCTATTCAGTTTTTCTACTCAATGCGTTAGGAATATGTTAGACTACTCCTGACACCCCTTATATACACTTGGGATCTTAGTCTCGCTGTACACATTTCTATATGGTATCAGAACAAGTCTAGACATCCTGGCGCGCTAGCTTTTATACCTCGTACACATTTCACACCGGTGAGCCGACCTTTTCCTCCTCGTCATCGACGTTTCTCCCCATCGTCGACCTTCTTCCCGGTACTCTCCTCGCTCTCTCGTCTCCGTTTCTTTCTTCTCCCCGTCTTTCCCGCAGACACTTCCTTTTCTTCGTTCCACCTCCGCGCGACAAGGCGACGATCTCCATCCGCCTCCTCGTCTCGCCTCGCACCCGTCTCCGCCCTTCTTCTTGCTTCGTGCATTCTTTCTCCTCTAACACCGGTGCACCTTTGCACTCGTCGTCTACATCGGCTGAACTCGTCCGCCGTCCTATCGGTTGGATTTGTCACCCTTCATCGGCTGGAACCCTCTCTCGGTTCCCGCTTTTCTGACACGCTCAACGGATCTCAGACAGGAACCTTTTTCCCTCACATCCGAGCCAATCTGACGTGTCCACGTGTCTACGGACACGAATCCCTACCTCCCAGACGCGAACATCTTCTTTTCGCGTCCGGTCCCTCTCCACCTTTTTCGTGTCCGCTCCACTCTTTGGCCTCCAGGCTTCGTCGACCCCTCTTGTCTCGACGATATTTGCCTTCTTTAACGTTCTCTCTATGGCCTCAAACAAGCCCCTCGTACCTGGTACTAGCGCTTTGCTACCTATCTTCAGCACATATGCTTCGTGGCCTCTGCGTCCGATAGCTCCCTGTTCACTCCTCATATCGGCACCGCTACTGCCTATCTCCTTCTATATATCGACGACATTGTTCTTACAGCGTTTTCGACATCTCTCCTAGACCAAATCATGGTCCGACTCCACTCTGAGTTCGCCATGACCGATCTTGGTCCTCTCCACCACTTTCTTGGCATCTTCGTCACCTGTTCCTCTCACGGGCTCTTTCTTTCCTAGCACCAGTACGCCATCGATCTTCTCCAGCATGCGGGCATGGCCGATTGTCACCCCACGGCCACCCCGGTCGACACTCGAGCCAAACTCTCCGCTGCCGATGGTGCACTCGTTGCCGATCCCTCTCAGTATCGGAGTCTTGCCGAGACTCTCCAATACCTCACCCTCACATGGCCCGACCTCACGTACGCCGTCCAGCAAGTGTGCCTCTTCATGCACGTTCCGCGCGAACCTCACCTCGCGCTGCTCAAGCGCATCCTACGTTACATGAAGGGCACGCTCTCCAGCGGGCTGCATCTCAGCTCTAGCCCCATCGACTCCCTCACCGCGTACTCCGACGTGAACTGGGCAGGCTGCTCCGACTCTCGACGCTCTACGTCTGGCTACTATATCTTCCTCGACGACACTCTAGTCTCCTGGTCCTTAAAACGCCAGACTACAGTGTCACGGTCTAGCACCGAAGCCGAGTACCGTGTTGTCACCCACGCCATCGCCGAGTGTTGCTGGCTTCGCCAGCTTCTCTAGGAGCTTCGTGCACCCCTCTCCTCTGTGACTGTCGTCTACTACGACAATGTCAGTGCTGTCTACATGATCGCCAACCCGGTTCATCATCGACGCACCAAGCACATCGAGATCGATATCCATTTTGTCTGTGACAAGGTCGCATTAGGACTGATTCGGGTGCTCCATGTACCATCGGCGCACCAGTTCGTCGATATCATGACCAAAGGCCTACTCACGCCTTTGTTCATCAGTTTTTGGTCCAGTCTCTACGTCCGTTCCCCTCCCGCTGCGACTATGAGGGTGTTAGACCACTGGACCACTGGGTTGTATATATATATACCCGACCCCTATACACTCGGGGTCTTAGTCTCACGATACACATTTTTACAGAATCTCAAAATATCAGCTTGGTATGTAGACTAGATGACCATGAAAAAAAATCTACCTATGCCTATCTATTATTAACTGATTTTGCCTAGCTTCCAGGAATAGTCGTTCATTCTTTTTATCTTTTTGGTGCTTCTGTTTCAACTAGAAGTCCAAAACCCCAAAGATATTATTTGAACAATGTCAATCATAAGAATCAATATAAATTTTGTTAAAAATCATATAAAGTACAGTTACATAACACACAAAGAACATAAATACACAGGAAAAAGTTAGAATAGTGACAACAGTAATTTTTCTTGAATAATAAAATTTATACCTGTAAATGAAGACGTTCCCGTTCCAATGCAAGTTTTGCAACCAAGTAAGTGATAGTTTTAGTTTTAATACCAATATCTTTTGCCGCAGTCATCTTGTTGGTTAGCTTTGCACAGTGAGTTCTCTAAAGTTTATGCTCGACCTCTCAGAAATGACAAGCCTTCACTAAGCTCTAAGTTAGTGTCCGTCAACAACATGCATTTTGATTCAGCATTCTCATCTCTGGTTTCAAGTTTCAAATATTTTTTCCTTTAGATCTTCAATCACCTGCTCCATATCAGACATTGAAGACTTCAACATGCTCTGATGTTCGACAATAGCCTCAACCGATAGACTTCAAGAACTCAGAGTCCGGTTGGGCTTGACTCGGCACAGCTTCCCAAGTGACCTTTTCACTGTCTTGTTTCATCTTCTCTAAAGTGGTATTGGAACCATTCAATTTAGTTGAGCTTTGCTCTAATTTTGATTTAAGGTCATGTTCCCTACAAATTAATGCGCTGTTACCATTAGACCACTTGACTGTATATATATAGACCCGATAGCATTGGAGTCTTAGTCTTACTGTATACATTCTTACATAGTATCAGAGCGGGTCTAGACATCTCCGGCACGCTAGTATCTTTCCACCGGCGAGCTAACCTTTTCTCCCTATCGTCGACGTTTTCTCTCTGTCGCCAACTTTCTTCCCGGTACTCCCTCCTCGCTCTCTCGTCTTGGCTCCTTCTTCCCGTCTTCTCCACAAACGTTTTTCCTTTCTCCTTTTTTTCACCACCCTCTCCCATCCCTTGCTCCTCCACGCGACAAGGCGACGGTCTCCATCCGCCTCCTCGTCTCGACTCACACCCGTCTTCATCCTTCTTCTTGCTCCGTGCATCTTTTCTCCTCCGACGCCGGCGCACCTCTACGTTCGTCGTCTCCATCGGCTGAACTCATCCACCCCCCATCGGCTGGACCTGTCCGCCCTCCATCAGTTGGAACCCTCTCTCGGTTCCCGCTTTAACAACACGCTCAACTGCTTCCGGACACGAACCTTCTCCACTCGCGTCCGATCCACTCCGACATGTCCATGTGTCCACGGACACGAATCTCTGCCTCCCGGACACAAACCTCCTTTCTTCGCGTCCGGCCCCTCTCCGAGTTTTCGCGTCCGCTCCACTCCTTTGCCTCCACGAGTTCAAGGACATGAAACTTCTCTTCACGGACGTGAATCTTCGCATGTCCGTGACCCACCCACTTTCTGACCTACCTACTCTGCCAACCATCTTTCCCTCAACTACTCCGCTGCCTACTCTTCATCGGCCAACCACTCCCCATCGACTGGTTGGTCCACCCTTCCCTCTCATCGGCTCACTCCCCATCGGCCTATCACTTCCCTGATCGGTCGATCTCCCTTCTCATCGACTTCTTCCCATCGGCCTCTTACTCCCATCGGCTTCTTGCCCCTGTTTTCCTCTTGTCATGGCCATTAAGTCAGCCCTCAGCTCTGGCACTCTTCCGGTTGCCGAATCTACTCCGGCTCTCGACACCCTAGACCACACCTCGGGCACTATCTCGCCGATCTTCTCACTCCCTACGCCGCTCTGAACGTGAAATCTCACATTCCCATCTCTCTTAACCTTATCGCTAACTACTCTATGTGGGTTTTCTTCTTTAAATCCCTCTATGAAAAGTTCGGCCTACGATCACATATCGATGGCTCCGCTCCACCTTGATCCGATGACCCCCAGTGGGATATCGCCGAGTGTTGCGTGCGCAACTGGCTGCTCAGCTCGGTCGACGACTCTGTCCTTGACCTCGTCATGGAAGATACCAACCCCACCGCCCGAGATCTCTGGGTGGCTATCAAGCGGATCTTCCTCGCAAACAAGCAGCCCTGCACCATCTTCTTACACAACGAGTTTCACTCTATGGTACAAGGAGACTCTTCTGTCTCCTCATACTGCCAAGACCTTAAAGTAAAGGCTGCTGCTCTTCGGGATGTCGAACACCCTATGGTCGACTCCCAACTCGTCCTGTCCTCCTACGAGGCCTCAACCTACGCTTCTCCAACACCGCCGACGACATCGCTAATGTCACACCCCTTTCATCATTTGTCCGGGCCCATAGCATGCTAGTTCTCAAAGAACTCCATCTAGCCAACGACGAGAAGACCGTGGCCTACACAGCTCTCCTCGCCGCAGCCGATCATGGCTGACGAGCTTCCTGCGCTACCGCCTCCTCCCGCAGCTTTGGCGGCCATGGCCCTAACCATGGCAACGTAGCCCGTACCGGTGGCACCGGCAAAGGCAAGGGCAAGAACTGGCACGATCCGATGCAATCGCGACTTGCTTCCGTCCCTACCTAGCCTGTCGGTCCCATGGGTCCGTGGCTCTGCTACAACCCCTGGGCACCTCAGCCCCAGCCATGCAGCCCAATCGGCTGGCAACCAGGAGTTCTCAGCACCCATCCTCAGGCCCACCTAGCATCGGCTCCCATCCTGTCGTCTCAGCCGATGCTACCTCCACCACCCGCCCAGTCAGTTCCCTCCTGGAACCAGACTGGCCTCGTCACCATCCTCAACCAAATGACGCTCCAACCTCAGCACCCTTGGGTGCTGGACTCTAGGGCGTTCTCCCACATGGCATCATCGACTGATATACTCCGCTCTTGTCATCCCTCCTTCTCCCCCTTTGTCACCATCAACAATGGCCACTCTCTTTCTATCAAATGTCGTGGTGACTCCTTTCTGTCTACACCCACCACTAACCTTATCCTTCGCAATGTCCTCATTGTACCCTCCCTTATTCACAATCATGTATCTATTCGTCAATTCACAAGAAATAACAATTGCTCAATCGAATTTGATGCTTCTGGTTTCTCTGTGAAGGATATCCCAACCCGGCGACAGATCCTTCACTGCAATAGTGGTGGCAACCTCTACATCATCCCCACTACGCCGTCCACTCCACACGCCAGCGTCGCCCTCTCCACCAACCTCTGACATCTTCGCCTCGGCCACCCCGGCCCCAACGCTGTCGCCAACCTCCATCGCAGCGCCTCCATCCAGTGTACCCACAGCAGCTCCACAGTTTATCACTCATGTTAACTTGACAAACATGTACGACTGTCATTTTCTAATTCTCTATCTTGTACCTCGCAATCGTTTGAGCTTATACACTGTGATGTATAAACTTCTCCGGTTAAAAGTGTCTCCGGTAATCAGTATTATCTTACCATACTTGATGATTACACACATTATTGTTGGACTTTTCCACTCATCAGCAAATCCGTGGTCGGTTCCCATCTAACCAACTTCACAAACTACGTTTCTAATCAGTTCAACCTCCCCATCAGCAAATCCGTGGTCGGTTCCTATCTAACCAACTTCACAAACTACGTTTCTAATCAGTTCAACCTCCCCATCAAAGCTCTACAAGCTGATAACGGTACAAAGTTCATCAACCGTACTGTTCAAACCTTTCTCACCTCGAAGAGCATCCATCTACGCCTCTCCTGCCCCTACATCTCTCTCCAGAACGGCAAGGCCGAACGCCTCCTTCGCACCCTCAACAACATAAATTGCACAATGCTGCTTCATGCCCACCTACCTGTAACTTACTGGACAGAAGCACTAACCACTGTGACTTACCTCCTCAATCGGTGCCCATGCTCCTCGTTCGCCACAACGTTTCATACACCCTTCTTTACCACACGACACCCGACTACTCCCACCTCCGCGTTTTCAGGTGCCTCTGCTATCCAAACCTCATCGCCACTACTCCTCACAAACTCGCTACCCGCTCCACCGCCTGCATTCTCCTTGGCTATCCCTCATCTCAAAAGGGATACCGATGTCTCGATCTTTCCACCCGATGGGTCATCGTCTCTTGTCATATCGTTTTTGACGAGACCTGCTTCCCCTTCGATCTGCTTAATCCGAGATCCTCATATAGCGATCTCGACTTCCTCCTCACCAACACCGTGCCGTCCCGGTCTTCTACACCGTTCTCCCCACCGGGCCCCTCATCGGCCATTGCTAAGTACTTACTGTTTAACTATCCCACTACTCTTTGGTCCGATGTCACTCCCATCAGACTCCCATTGGCCCCACCACTCTCATCAGCTTCGACCGATCCTGTCACCTTTCCATCGGACACCTCACCCCTATCGGCTCCTCAGCCCTCATCGGCTCATCACCACCCATCGGCCCATTCGCCTCCATCGGCTCTCCCGTCCCTATCGGCTGCTCCATCTCCATCGGACCGACCAAACCGATCGGCCCATCCAACTCCATCGGCTCAGGCCGATCTAGTTCCACCCTTTCCTCACATACAGTCGCTGATCCTGAGCCGATGACGGCCCTTCCCAACCAGTTCTCCCCACACCTACCATACTTCCATCGGCTCCCGTCTCCTCCACCTCTCACATGGTTACCCGCTCACAAACCGGGTCTCTCTACCCCACTAAACGCTACAGACTCTCCACCATCCATTGCTCTATCTTGCCCATCCCGGCGACTTCTCGTTCCGCCCTGGCCGATCCTTAGTGGCGTGTGGCCATAGCCGACGAGTACAAGGCCCTCATGGACAACGAGACCTGGCGCCTCGGCCCTCATCCTCCCGGCGCCAACATTGTGACCGGTAAGTGGATCTTTAAGCACAAGTTCCACGTTGATGGCTCCCTTACCTGTCACAAGGCACGCTGGGTAGTTCGAGGTTTATCCCAACGCCCCGGTGTCGATTACGACAAGACTTTTAGTCCCATCGTCAAACCCGCCACCATCCGGGTTGTTCTCACCTTGGCTGCCTCGCACTCCTGGCCGATCCACCAACTTGACGTGAAGAACAACTTTCTTCATGGTCATCTGATAGAAACGATCTACTGCCAGTAGCCTCCAGGCTTTATTGACCCCTCTCATCCCGACGATGTCTGCCTTCTTTAGCACTCTCTCTACAGCCTCAAACAAGCCCCTCAGACCTGGTACCAGCGTTTTGCTACCTACCTTCAACACATCGACTTTGTGGCCTCCGTGTTCGATAGCTCCCTCTTTACTCTTCACATCGGCAACGCCACCACCTATCTCCTCCTATACGTCGACGACATTGTTCTTACAGCGTCATCGACGTCCCTCCTACACCAGATCATGGCTCGACTCCACTCCGAGTTCACCATGACCGATCTCGGTCCCCTCCATCACTTTCTTAGTATCTCCGTCACCCGTTCTTCTCACAGGCTCTTCCTTTCACAACGCCAGTACGCCATCGATCTTCTCCAGCGTACGGGCATGGCCGAATGTCACCCCACAGCTACTCTGGTCGACACTCGAGCCAAACTCTCCGCTGCCGATGGCTTACTCGTCGCCGATCCCTCTCAGTATCGGAGTCTTGCCGGTGCTCTCCAATACCTCACCCTCACATGGCTCGATCTTACTTACGCTGTCCAGCAAGTGTGTCTTTTCATGCACACTTCGCACGAACCTCATCTCACGCTGCTCAAGCGCATCCTTCGCTACGTGAAGGACACACTCTCCAGCGGGCTGCACCTCAGCTCTAGCCCCATCAACTCTCTCACCACGTACTCCGATGCGGACTGGGTAGGCTGCCCCGACTCTTGACGCTCCACGTCCGGCTACTGCGTCTTCCTCGGCGACGCTCTAGTCTCCTGGTCCTCAAAACGCCAGACTGCAGTGTCACGGTCCAGCGCTGAAGCCGAGTACCGTGCCGTCGCTCACGCCGTCGCCAAGTGTTCTCCAGGAGCTCCGTGCACCTCTCTGCTCTGCGACCGTCATCTACTGCGATAACATCAGTGCTGTCTATATGACCACCAATCCAGTTCATCATCAATGCACGAAGCACATAAAGATCGATATTTATTTTATCCGTGACAAGGTCGCACTAGGACAGGTTCGGATACTCCATGTACCATCGACGCACCAGTTCGTCGATATGATGACCAAAGGCCTCTTCACACCTTTGTTCACCAGTTTTCAATCCACTCTCTGTGTCCGTCCTCTCCCGCTGCGACTGCGGAAGGTGTTAGACCACTGGACTGTATATTTATAGACCCGACCCCCTATATAGCGTTGGGGTTTTAGTCTCACTATATATATTCTTACATGCGCTTAGGTGGAACTTTGTTGTATTAACTTTACCAATAAGTTCTTTTGACTCCAAGAAACAATTCAGATGCATTTTTTGCTGCAAACATTCTTTCAGAAATTGCTTCAAGAGATTCCTCCAAGAAATACGATTCATGCTCTACATGATGCAGCTTAAGTTTGAGCTCTTCCATGATAGACTCTGAATCATGTAACTTCTTTACAAGATCCAATTCACTTGCTATTGACTGATCTAACATCTGCAGAATATTTCTCTGTTCCTCAGCATGCATGGCTGAGTGAGATGAAACATGACCATTTTCATATCCACCATCTTCACTAGCTCCTGTACAAATGCAATAGTCAGAAAAATATTCAGCAAACAGCTAGCACTAATAGCAACAAACTGATAGGAGTATACCAGAGTTATCGTGAGAAGGGTCTATGACTTTCTTGAAGTTTTCCGACTGTCTTCTAATAGCAGAAATAAGCTCCTGCATCTGCTTCAAAGACACCGACACATCTTGAAGCTTACCGTTCACCTCACTCACCGAATCTTCATCAGAGGCCACCACTTTTTTTCAGCATTCCCATTATCCATTTCAATAGAATCTACTAATTTCTCCAACTCCTTGACTTCTGAATCTAGAATACAATACAAGAGATCAAATTCGAAAACCTTCTCGACTGAATCGGCTGATATCGACTCAGCATCCAACACGAGGAGCTCGATTTCAGTTGCGCGATGGGTTATCTCCATCAACAGCATCTCCAAATTCAGCAGCTTCTCTGAGCCAAATGCAATCCCGAGGTCCACCCTTGTTTGGATTTTCGCAATGCTCTCTCCGTTGCGGCCGTCTCCACTTGACAGCAGGATGTTTTCACGGAGGTAATCACCGTCCTGGATTCTATCGGCATCCATGATTATCACTTTTATTTTTCGTCTTACTGTGTATCTCCTGCGAGTTGGAATATTGGATCGTGTAAGCGAACAAACAAACATGGTAAATGAGAGACACGTATGAAATGGGAGAAAAGGAAAGAACTGAAGGAAGTACGGAATGAAAGAGAAGGAAACTGGGAGGTTGCACAACGGCGTGCGTCAGCCAGTGCAGTGCGGGGCACCGCCGAGCGCCGGGCTCGTAGGCCCTCAGCACACGCAAACGCAGCTCGGGCGAACCACGCCGACGGCCACGGCGACCGATCGTGATGTGAGTTGGGCTAGGGCTCGCGCGCTAGGGTGGGAGGTGGGAGGAGCGGATTCGAGGAGGATCGTTACCTGGCGCTGCGCGGGGAGAGCGAGCGAGCGAGAGAAAGAGAGAGAGAGAGACGGAGCGCCTAGCGCACAGGCGAGAGAGAGCCGCCGTGGATCTCGCTCGCTCGCTCGCGCGACGCCCGTCGGTCCGCGTCGCGATCACCGGGGGAGGGGGGAGGCTAGGGATTGATGATTGTGTGCGACGAGGTTGGAGGTGGGGACGAAGGTTTTGGTTACCGTTTCTCGCTGATTCGTGGGGACACGGGAGCGCGCGCCCGTGCGGCCGTGTGTGGCGGAGGCGGAAAAGCTGGGGTTGGCGTGGCGACACGAGGTGGTGATGTGGCCGGCGTGCGTTGGGCAGAGGCCGGTCGGCCACGCAAGCAGCACAGGTGGCATCGGCACGACAAAAAAAACGTACTACTACTACGAGTAGTAGATTCGTCTACGATTTTGGTGCTACGAGACGACAGGGAAAACAAATGTAAAAAATCATACAGAAACCTGGCGATCCAACCTAGACGCCACGCGAACGCAACATGCAACAGCAGAAGTGGCCAGATGCTAGAAGCTTGCCACGGCTCAATGCATTCAAAAACAGAGCAAATGGCAGCAGGATTGCGAGCTCCAATCAACGTTCGCAGGTGTTTTTTTTAACCCAACCCAACAGTGGGTGATGACTGATGACAATACACGTCCGCAATATACCACTTCCCACGCCAGAGCGGCATTCAGCCGAGAAGGGCAAAAATTACAGCAAAGTTCCACCAGGATGGCACGCCTACGCTGGAAATGTTCTCGGTGTATCCTCCACACTGCTCATATTTTCCGGGGAAAAAGAACCTCTTCCACACCCAAAAAAAATCCAAATTCCAATCAAAGAGACATTCTCCACAATGTTTCATGTTTTTCCACCACTGTATGATTTAGACACCCTTCCTCTCCCAAGACCGATCTACACATGCCAGAAATATTGCAAGGGTGAAACCGAAGACCAGCTTGACCGACCGACAGATTCCCTGAGACTCATCTCTTGACCCCATGGAAACAACGCAAATGCCTTACAGCAACGCCATTGGCTCCTGAAACATTCAGAGAAGGACCTTTAGAGAAACTGAAATGAACAAATAGTATAACAGTTTGCAACTATTCTAGACAAGCTACAAATATATGGTTGGCATGTCTGGACTACAACAAAGCAATGCATTCAGGATCAAGATAACTGCTTCTCATGATTCTAGCTAATACAAGACCTACCAAACAAACATTTCTCTGCAATCTGCATACAAAGGAGTTTCGAATTAAAAATACATTCTCAATGTTATTAAACAGTAGCGTCTATACTTTGGTTATTCCAACTCACTTACATCAAGTCCATCCATCCCAAGTCATCCCAAGTCATGGAATATGTATTGAACTGTGTACATATGCTTTTCAGCAAGTTCTATCCATCCCAAGTCATGGAATATGTATTCACAGAACCATCATGAGTAGGATTCCTAAAAGTTAATTCAATGTGTTACCCATTAGGAGAGTTTAGAACATGATCTTGAATTTGCATAATTTGGATTTTGATTCAGCTTTGGACAGTGTTTTCTAAGGCTCATGACAACAACAATAACAACACAGCCTTTTAGTCCTAAGGCTCATGACTGACACCATAATAACATAATGGCCAAAAAACTTGAACATGCTAGAACAAGTTCCAGTGTTCATCACTAAAGACGTATGTCAGGCTTGGAGGGGGGGTTTATTTTTGCATCACCATATCACTAATACACAAAATTTCCCTATCAATAAATTATGGATGTACTTCTGACTGCAAGTGACATGAACCATTCAATTAAATCCTAATGACAATTCAGCACAATATTTCCCAACCCATGTCTGCATACATAGCAATCAATTTCCATACAAAAATTTGATTATTGAGAACTAAACTAAATGTAAAAATTTGGATGCAAGGCCTTAACATCAGTGCAGTTTAAAATTTCACTGCAAGTAATAATAGAAAGTTTATGCTCCAAGATGATATGGAAATCTTGATAGAGTTCTTTACACCCTAACCCAAAAGAATTGTTAAGCATGACCAAGGTGTCCTGTGTGGAACGGCTCCCCATCAATCAATCAAAGGTATGCCAGGGATAACAAACTCATGAGTCATGACTAACTCACAGGAACTCCCACCTACATAGTTGTTACAGTTAACATCAACTCTGATACTATCTAGGTACTCAATCCAATATGTGACCAATTCTACTTTGTGACTCAACAAAAAAACTTTGGTGCAACATAAATCATGGGATACTAAGATAGCATAATCTATTGAATGACTTGGTAAGACAGAAAATATTAATGTGCCTAGCCACAATGTGCATAATTATATCCTCTTTCTACACAGAACAAGGCTTCTCTATTATACAGTTGAAGCAGCAAACTAAGAAAAAAGTTGAACAAAGGATAACATTACAGTTTATAGGATCATGAAGCCAATATTTTGTTGCATGTGTCCAATGGAAAGTTCACACACAGCTAATATTAGAATGTATAGATGAGCAACTTCCATGTTTGAAGACACAACAAATGAAAATGCATTGGATTGACTCAACACGATAAATGGGAAGGAACTGGGAGGTTGCTTACCTAGATAATGTTGGTATTGTAGGCTGCACAAAGTTGAATAAGAGCGCCTTTGTTTGCAGGGTCCACGTTCTGTTCAATGATAGGACCAAATCTCCCAGGAGATTGCACAGAAAGTGTGGCCAAGGAGGTGACAAGAAACTGCTTTGGATCATTTACTTCTTTCAACAGATCATCTTCACTCTTTCCAGCATATTGAAGACGTACAAATGAGACAGAATAACCTGATGTCCTCTGACTATCTGCATCAGCACCATCATTCTGCTCTTGTTGTACCCTATCTTGATCCGTTCTGGACAGCAATGCAACAATGCTGTCAAGCAATTTGCCCCAAGTTTGGGCTGCAGCAGCATCCAACAGCACTGCAGATTCACAGATCAACTTTGTTGATGCAACTGAAGTCAGCTTAACTTCAAGAGTCCCTTTGATCAATTTAAGATTGGGAATCCAAAAGCGCTGAAGGATTGTCAGGAAAATATTTGGCTGAATTGAATCAACAGAACTGACAAGAACAACTGGTCCATATTTAATCACTACTAAGGACATGAAGACCACAAGAGAATTCACAAACTTCACTGCTTGCCTTGTCTGTAGTCGAGTAAACAGAGCACTCCATATCTCTTTTATGTGAGGATTCATGATGTCAAAACTCACATTTTCCACAAGTGTGTTAAGCATGTAGAAGGCAGAATCTTCAGTACTGCTCCGCAAAAGGAGACTGCGGAATATCACTAAGATATTCAGTAGCCTGCCTTCTTGGTTAAGCTCATTTGGAATTTTCTGAAGGAATGCTCTCAGCAAGCGAACCAAGGCAGGCACACACGGTGGACGGTCCCAGGTAGCATTGCTGAGCAGGACACCAAACAGCTGCATGTAGTTCTGTGAGAGAGGTGGTTGGCTCAAATTGACAAGTTGTGCAAATATCTGGAAAGCATATGGCCAGAACTCTGAGATGTCCTCAACCAATATCCTCTGGAGCACTGGGAAGAGGCTTGCCTCAAACACAGGAAGTAGTGCTGGGTCCTGCTCACCAGTCTGACCAATCACTGCTGCCAGGGCTTCAAATAAGTAATGGTTAAAATCAGGATTCTTGGGGTTATTGCACACTTCCATAAGAATACCCACAAGGCGAGCAGTAATCTCATGAACAATTTGCCCAGCAATATTAGCAATCCCAAGCACTCTCATCAGGCACTTCATCAGATAGGGGTTCTCATATGATTCAGGAAAACTTAGTGCCTTGGACAGGTTCTGAACAATCTGCTGGGCATATGGGTTGATATCAGCAGCAACATAGCGTGGAGCCCTGGTAACCACGTTCGCCCCTGGTACCGGTACCATATCCTTGATGATCAGAAGGTTTTCAATAAAGGTCGCAGCATAGGAATGGACAACATTTGACTCGTGTATCAGGAACCTTATTACACTTGGAAGCAGTGCCAGTGAAGTGGCTTTGGGGATTTGATCCTTGAATTCCTTCAAGAACCTCAGGACAGTTGCCTTCAGCATCGGTTCAGATTCCCAATCAGGGGCCTGCAGCTCAGGCAAGATCACAGATGTAAAGAAGCTCTCCATATCAACCACTGGTGTCCCACCTCCTGTGGCACCTGGCTTCTGCATAAGAGAAATAACAAGGTAAATTGCAGCGTCCTTCTCTTTCCAATTGTTTGTCCGATCAGCTGCGTATGCAGCCAACATCTGCTGGACCTGTGCTGACACAAGTGCAGCCACCTGCTCCCGGTAGTTTGCCGCAAGCCCCCGCAGCAACCGGCATGCAGCCCGCCTCAGTGTATCTGCATCACTCCCCTCGGCATCACGCCTAACATATTCCACCCAGTTCCCCTCAAACAGCTCCTCATCATCATCTCGTAAGCGCAGGTTAGGAACAACAACACTATCACATATCTGCTTCATTGCCTCAGGGCTCCCAAACAACGCGTGGTGCACACTCTCAGCAACTGTTGTCAAAAATCTTATTGCAGTCACTGCAAGCTGCCCACGGGATGGTGAGACAGATGGTGCCATGAGGAGACCCCAGACCGCCTCAACAAACTCCTTCAGATATCCCCTGAACTCCTCTTCGTACTTCTCCATGTACAGCTGCAAGTTATCACACACAGCAGCGCGGAGTGCATCCGGGGCACCGTCTGCCTCTATCGCTGGCGGGTAGGAGGTGGTGAGGAATGCACGGAACTCCGTCATCCACTCACGCATGTGGTCCTCGAAGAACTCAGGCAGATCGATGGAGTTGAGTGAATAGAAGATCTCGCAGCACAGGCGAAGGCACTCAAACACGGGGCGGGATTCAGGCGGGGTAACCGTGGCTGCAGCAGCCTGAAGGCGGCGGGAGGTGGAGAGGAAGACCTCGAGTAGGGGAGCGGCAAAGCTGTCGAGACAGTACTTGAGGTCGAGGCGTATGGTGTTGCTGTCGAAGGCATTGCGGAAGCGGGAGAAGAGGGAGGCCGCCGCGGCGAGGAGGGAGTTGGTCGCCGGGACGTCCCCCGCGGAGAGGGCGGTGCCGAGGGAGGAGACGATGGAGGGGAGGAGCGCCTCCCACCTGGCAGGGAAGTCGGAGGCTGCGGCGGCGGCGAGGGCCTCGGAGAGCTGCGCCTGGATGAGGGGCGGCGCGGTGAGGAGCAGCTGGAGGAGGTTCGCCTTGATAATGACGCAGTCGGAGGGCGGGAGGTAGTCGGCGTCGTCACCGTCGGGGGAGGGCTTGGGCCAGCGGCGGCGGAGGAGATTCTTAAACTGGACGGAGGCGGCGAGCCGGGCCTGCGGGTCGTGGCGCGGGGAGGAGGCGAGGCCGAGCAGCGCGAGCCCGAAGCCCGGGGAGCACTTGGCGGACTCGATGCTCTGTTCGGCGGCGCGGCGTGCGGCGGCGTCGGGGGAGAGCGACTGCGCGAACCACCCCGCCAGGGTGTCGAGCGTCTCCGGCGCCACCTCCATTCCCTCCGCCGCGGCGATCTGGCAGAAGGCGGCTAGGGTTTGGTGGAACGGAGATCGGGAGAGAAGGTAGGGTTTTTGAAATTACTCTTCTCGTGGGGAAGGGGAGCCAGAGAGAGAGAGAGAAGGAATGATATGGCTAGGTCGGTCGATGCGAGGAAGAGATGGCCAGATGGGGAAAGAGGAGAGTGCTGAGCCATTGGATTTGGGCCTTCTTGGAGAGGGAGAAAGGCCCGTGGCCCCTAACCTACCAAATGCTGCTGGCCCAGCTCAGTGAGGTCATGTGAGTCGTGACGGTTTACCACGGGTGCCGCCTTCCCCGCCGGGCCACGTCTTCCCCGCTGCCGCCGCCGCTCGTCGGGGCGCGCCACCGGAGGCCGCTTCCGCACGGAGATCCATGGCGCGGAGGACGCGCATCGCGTGATGGGGGAGTTGCTGCGAGCAGACAAGGCGAAGGGCGGGTCGGCGTCGGCTCGCGCATTCAACGGCCTCCTCGCCGAGGCCGTCGCCCGTGGCCACCACGCGCTCGCCGTCTCCCTGTTCAACCGCGCGGCCAGGGCCTGCGGCGCGGGGGTGGCGGCCCCCACGGAGCACACCTACGGCATCCTCGTCAACTGCAGCTGCCGCGCGGGCAGCCTGGGCCTCGCCTTCGTGGCCGTTGGGCGCATCGTCAAGGCGGGGTGGAGGGTGGAGGCCGTCGCCTTCACGAGCCTCATCAGGCGGCTCTGCGCTGAGAGGAAGGTGGGTGACTCCATGGACATGGTGCCCCGGAGGATGCCGGAGCTTGGGTGCGCCCCCAATGTGGTATCGTACAACGCCCTTCTCAAGGGGCTATGCGATGGTAGGAGGAGCCAAGAGGCGCTCGAGCTGCTCCACGCCATGGATGAAATCGCAGGTGACACCCTGCCCGATGTGGCGTCTTGCAGCACGGTCATGGATGGTTTCTTCAAGGAGGGTGAAGTGGACAAAAGCTTATGGCCTACTGCGAGAAATGCGAGCACAGGGGATTTCACCAAATGTTGTGACTTACAACTCAATTGTTGCTGGGTTTTGCAAGCCTCAAACGATGGAGAAGGCCGAGAAGGTCCTTGATGACATGGTTGACAATGGTGTCATGCCAGTTTGCACAACATACACTAGCTTGATCCATGGATATTCTACAAAAGGGCAGTTTAAAGAAGCGGTTAGATTGTTCGAAATAATGTCTAGGCAGGGTCTGGCACCAAATATTGTTAGTTACAACTCGTTGGTGGGCACTCTTTGCAAGAACAGAAGATGCACTGAGGCTAGAAAGGTTTTTGATCGCCTAGTCGAAAGGGGTTTGAAACCTGATGTTATGCATCCAAAGGTGCTCTTGTTGAGATGAACATTCTCTTTGACTTGATGGTAAGAAATAATATTATGCCTGATCAACACATTTTCAATATACTGATACATGCATATGCTAAACATGAAGTGGTTGATGAGGCAATGCTTATATTTAAGGAGATGCGTCAGCAAGGATTGAACCCTGATATAGTCAACTAGGAACTGTAATAGATGCTCTTTGTCGTAAAGGCAGAGTAGAGGATGCTATGTCCCATTTCGACCAGATGATTGATGAGGGAATCGCTCCCAATATTGTTATTTTTACCTCCCTATTTCATTGTTTTTGTGCCAGTGGGAATTGGGAGAAGGGTGTGGAATTAGTTTCAGAAATGATAAATAAAGGCATCAGTCCCAATGTCATGTTTTTCACTGTGATAGTAGGCAACCTTTGCAAAGCAGGAAGAATCATGGAAGCCGAAAATATCTTTAACTTGATGGTACGGACTTGCCAAAACCCTAATGTCGTTGCATATAACACATTAATAAATGGATATTGTTCAGCCAGAAAAATGGACAGAGCAATGGCACTATTTCATGATATGGTCTCAACCGGCTTGAAACCTGATGTTGTTACCTACGATACACTGATAAATGCCTACTATAGTGATGGGAAGACAGGGGATGCATTGACACTATTCAGAGATATGTTGATCAGGGGGGTGAAACCTACAACTGTTATATATAACAAAATATTGGACAAGTTATTTCATTCTGGTACAACCACAGCTGCCGAAAAAGAACAAAATGCCAAGGTGATTATGATGGAATAAGCCTGGATATTGGTAGATGCATCGCAGTTCTAGGCACACTCTGTAAGAATAAACAAATGCCTTCTGATCTTTTTGAGCATGTACAGATGTAATTTTAGCATACATTTGAACGGTAGAGAAGCATGTATAATAAGTACTGATTTTCTTTGCCATATGAAGTTTGATTTAACGGTTACGTTATTCCAATAGTAATGTATTAATGGACTGCAAATGACACTTTCTTTATTTGATCACAATGAACTATATTTCAGGGAGGATACTGTAAAATTGCTGTCTTGGAAATTTGGTATTAGCTTTTCTAAAAAGGAAAATTATTAACCTTCTGACAATTGAAATGGCAATATTCCAAAAGTTATTTTACAACATCAATAATTTTTTTCAGTCGCAAGTTATGGTAAGTTAGAGTTTAAATCATGGTTTTCAAGCACGTAAATAGTTGCTTTCTAAACACTATTATTCATAAACACTATTATTTAAATACAAATTTTATCAATTTTTTAAGTCCATTTTTATTACATCTCTCTATATCAATTTTGATATTCTCTTATCTCTTCTTATATTATTATCTTAATTTAGAATTTTACAATCTGATGTCGACAAACCAAATTTTTTTTAATTGGTACTACCTCTAACCAATTACGTATATTCTCGATCTATTTTTATATGAGTATAAAATTCATATTTTTATAACATTCAGTTAAACATATTATTTTTTAGCCAATATTTTGTCTTCTCATAGCAGGCATTTTGTGATTACGTCATTCAAACAGAAAAAAGACAAGCTGTGAGTTCTCGCATTGTGTTATGACCTATACAGTGAAAATTTGTTGCACTTCTATACAAACCCTCCAAGGGAACAGAGACCTTCCATGAAACCAATCATACCACACAAGAGAAGGCAACAAATCTGTCAGATACTTTCGGCTGCAAGAAAGGTTTCCCACGAACAAATTTAGGATTACCCCTCTCAAACACAAAGTTTCCTGTGAATGCTTTCACACCCAGCATCTCCAAAACCAACAAATGTCTCTCTGGTTGGAAAGATCTATTAATATCTTATTTGGACACTACTACGGGGAAAGTGTTTTTAACACTCGAAAAGATATCCTCTTTTTTTATATATATCACAGTTATTAAAAAATTTAAAAAATAATAAAATAGATTAATACGTACCACTATATATCTTATTCAGATTAGTAAACTGGCTTGTCCTATTAAACTCGATACCGTTGACTAAATATGCAATGTCTGCTGTGCAACTTCCAAAGGGCACAATTGCAGAAATACACGAGATGCCGAGCTTTCCAGTGGACAGAAGAAGAACCGAAAATGCTAGCTGGCGATCAGCCGCGCACGGCCTGTCCGACGTCATCGGTCCGCGCATACCACTTTTGGCCAGCCCTGTCCGAATTTCCTTTTTTGGCATACCACTTTGTTGGCCCAGACGTTTGCGCTCGATTTTTGTTGTGATTGCTTTTTCGGCCCATCACGTGTAGGGTTCTATCTTGTTTCTTTTTCGGCCTGTACCATTTTTGGCCCAGCCCGATATTCCATTTTCGGCCTATCTAAGCATGTGGCCTTACCCGTTTAGATTTTTCTTTTGTGGCCTTGGCCTGTTGATATGTGCTCGCGGCCCAAATATGATACAGTACCTCTATTTTAATTTGGTTTAAAATGTATGTGCATAAAGTTTTATACACCAATAGTTTGCTTTTCAAATTGCATTTTGAATTCGTTTTCAATTTATACATACAAATTTTGTATGCATACAAAGGTTTTTGTAGATATATATACAAAGTTTATATTGTTTGCATAATATAATTATAGTAGTTTTTTTCTAAATATAGTAGGTTAGTAAACCTACTGTGGTTAGCGACCATGTGAGTAGATTTCTCTATTAGTTTTCATACAATTAGAAAAATTTAATATAATTGTGTGGTTGGTTTTCATGCCACTTTAGTAACTATATACACTGTACATGATATGGAATAGATTACAATCCGCTAAAATTTTGCTACACCACACCGTCGGCAATGCCTACGCGTAATGCTATTGACGCCGTCCCCCATGCCCCGCCAACGCCGTGGCACCCCATCGACTTCGTCGCCGCCCTGTCGCCTTCTCAGTCGTCGTGCGTGTCGTCGACTTAATCGCCAGGCACGTCGCTGACTCCGACTCCATCGTCGGGCGCATCGCCGACTCCGTTACCACCTCGTCGCTGACTTTACTCCAATCCAGTCGTTGTGTGCGTCGCTGACTCCATCGCCAGACGCATCGCCGACTCCGTCGACAGGCGCATCACCGACCGAATCGACACCCGTATCACCGACTCCGTTGTCGAGCACAACACCAACTGAATCGTCACCCCATCGCGTCGCTGAATCCGTCGCCGGGTGCATCATCGCCCGCGTCGCTGACTCTGCCATCCGAAATCGCCGCTCGACCGCGTCGCTAAATCCGTTGACACCGATGGCGGACACTGTTGAAGACCGCCGCGCGGAGAAAACTACGATCGACGTCGCCCGCCACACTGAAAAGACCGAGGCCAACGCCACCAACGCCGAGGCCGTCCACCGCGCCGCCGCTTTGGACAAGTACGAAGCCGCCCATGAATCTCTCTGGGCATAGGCCACCATCATCATCAACATTCGTGCCCTCATCCCCATTGTGCTCGACCAGACCGCTAAATATGGTCGTAGCCTGTTCCTCATTGTGCTCGGTAAATATGGTCTTACTCACCACATCCTTGCGTACGAGTCCTTTCCCTTGCACCCGGCATGGGTGCAAACAGACTGCACTGTCCTGACGTGTATCTACGGAACTATCTGCAACAACCTGCAGCAATCACTAATGCTGCAATAGTTTTCCGCTCGCGGTGCCTACTACTTTCTTACGGATGAGTTTCTCGGTTAGAAAGAGTTCCGTGCGCTCCTCCTGGAGACACAATTTCTCAACCTCCGTTAAGGCTCCCTGAGCATCATCGACTATTGTCGCCGCCTTGAGTCGATAGCCACCTTGTTTGCCAAGTTCGACGACCGACAGATGGTTCTCACACTCCTCCGTGGCCTGGCCTGAATGATCATTTCCGCCACATAGTGTCTATCCTCAAGATGTATCGCCCATTCCTGACCTTTGTGTAGGCTCGGATGCATCTCCTGCTAGAGGAGGTAGAGATGAGGCCCAGGCACCATCATTGCCCTCTGCTCTCGTTGCCTCAACACCCCGACTGGCGGCGCACGGGACTGCAACACCTCCACGCCTCGGGACGCTTCCACCTCCTCCCAGGCGACCTTCTGGTGTCTCGTTCGCACCCAACCCTATCACTGGTCGATAGCGCAACGGCTGCTAGCATGGTCATGGTGGTCGTGGTGGCCTCCCTACATCCACTGGTAGCGCGTCGCCAGGTTTGCACCCATCCTTTGTGCATCCGTGGGCAGGTACCATTCAGATGTGGTCGTATGACCGATCTAGCCATCCTTCGATGGCTCCTCCGAATTTCACCGCCGTGCCCCATTATGGTGACAACCTCGGCAGCGTCCCTGACGGTGGCGTCTATGATGGCACCTACGACCCTCCCCAGTACGACTCGTACTATCGGGGAGCCTCGCCTTCATCACCTGTGTTGCCTCCCTTGACCTACTAGGGACCTTTGTTAGCCTTCCAGGGACCCTCGTCGGCTTTACAGGCCCCCTCAGTGGTGCACTGGTCCACACCACTCATGCCCTGGAACCCTACCCATGGTGGTTCATAGAATCAGGACTCCATGGCGCACTTGTTCAACACCATGACGCTTAACCTGCCAACACCCTTCTCTGAATGGTATGTCAATTCAGACGTCGGTTCTTATATGACCGTAGATGTTGCTAAACTCTCCACCATTTCTCCACCATCCTCATCTACTCCTTCATCTATCATTATGGGTAATGGGGCATCACTTCTTATCACTGCCACTGGATCACATATTTTTTCTTTACCACATCGTAATCTTGTTCTTAACAATGGTCTCTCCCAACATTATTAAGAATCTGATTTTCATTCGTCGTTTTACCACCGATAATAATTGTTCCATTGAGTTTGATCCTTTTGGCCATTCTGTGAAAGATTTGCACACCAGGAACGTGATTGTCAGGTGCAATAGCTCTAGGGATCTCTACCTGTTCTATCCACTCTTCACCAGCACCTTCGTATTCATCGTCGCATCCACCTCTCTTTGGCATCATCATCTTGGACATCTTAGACGTGAAGCTCTGTCCAAACTTATCAGTCCTAGTGGCATTCCCTGTCATAAGGATGATCTCGACCATATTTATCATGCGTGCCAACTTGATCATCATGTCCGTCTCCCGTTCAGATCATCCAACTCTAGAGCTGTTCGTAATTTTGATTTAATACATTA
Organism: Oryza coarctata; assembly: GCA_030770085.1. Taxonomy (NCBI): domain Eukaryota; kingdom Viridiplantae; phylum Streptophyta; class Magnoliopsida; order Poales; family Poaceae; genus Oryza; species Oryza coarctata. The sequence continues at coordinate 6,333,487 of CM061462.1, forward strand.
TGATCTTTAGACATCTCCTATTATTAGTGTGTCTGGATACAAATACTATCTTGTTATTCTTGATGATTACTCATACTACATTTGGACATTTCCTTTTCACCTCAAATCTGAGACCTTTTCTATTCTTTCTTAATTTTTTTTCTCATATTCGCACGCAATTTGGTACCACCATTAAGAGTGTCCAGTGCGATAATGGCCATGAATTTGACAATTCCCAAGCCCGCACGTTCTTCCTCTCTCATGATGTTGCACTCCGCATGTTGTGTCTATATACCTCCCAACAAAACGGGACAGCAAAATATTCCCTTCACACCATTAATACCATTATGTGTTCCCTTTTATTTTAGGTGAGTCTTCCTCTGATTTACTGGGTTGAGGTCCTTCACATTGTGACCTACCTCATTAACCGGCTCCTCACTAAAATCCTCGCTTTCTTGACATCATACACCTTCCTTTATTCCACCAAGCCCTCCTATGTCCACCTTCGAGTTTTTTGGTGTGCTTATTATCCCAACATGTCTACACAGCACCCCACAAACTCACTCTTCGCTCCTCCTTGTGCGTTTTCCTTAGTTACTTCTCGGAACACAAGGGCTATCGATGCCTTGAGTTCTAGTCAAACTGCATTCTTATCTCCCACCATGTTATTTTTGATGAATCATTTTTTTCTTTCTTTGACATGTCCACCATGCCCATGGCATATTTTGCCCTGGATTTTTTGACTGATGAACATGATCTTACCACTCCACCCTCTAGAGTCCGTCTTGTGCATGTAGGTCCTCCTTCGATTGCCCTGGCTGCTCCGGAGTCAGCGCCCCCGCATGTTATGCATAGCCCTGTGCCCGTCCATGGGCCCGTTGCAACACCCGAGCATGCCTCTATACTACCCTCCCTAGGGTCGTGGTCGCCAAATCCACCGTCGCCTGGGTCCTTCATACCGCTCGGCGTTGCTGCCCCTGTGCATCCAGCACAGGCCGCTGCCAGTATCGCCGTCGCCTCATCCTCCACGGCACCCATCCGTACTGCTGGTACCGCTGCTCCTGTTGCTCCCGCATAGGCTTTTGCTAGTGACACCGACTGTACCACTACTACTAGACGTTACCATCATCCCGATCACCAATGCATACTCCATGCGCATGCGCGGCAAAGCTGATATCGCGTGGCCTGTGGATTGTCTCAACCTCCACGTTGTGCCCATGTCACCCCTGCCGCGCTCTGTTCGTGATGTTCTGTCAGATCTCAATTGACGCTCTGCTATGCAAGCTGAGTATGATGCACTTCTCACCGATGACACCTAGAGCCTTGTTCCTTGGCCTCCTGGAGTCAATCTGGTGACCGACAAGTGGATTTATCATCACAAGCTGCTTGCAGATGGTTTGCTTAATCGCTACAAAGCTCATTGGGTTCTACGGGGTTTTACACAGTGACCGGGTGTTGATTATGATGAGACTTTCAATCCAATAGTTAAGCCAACGACTGTTCGGATGGTTCTATCTTTGGCTCGATCTCACAACTGGCCTATTCATTAGCTAGATGTTAAGAATGCGTTCTTACATGGCACTCTGACAGAGACGGTGTACTATGTACAACTCTCTGGTTTTGTCGACTCATCGCGACCAGATTTTATCTGTAGACTCAAGACTGAAACAGGCTCCTCGTGCTTAGCACAACAGGTTCGCCACTCACCTCTTGTCCCTCGGTTTTGTTGAGGCCAAGTTAGATACTTCGTTATTTACATATCGTCAGGGATCCGACACTGCCTATCTGTTATTGTATGTGAATGACATTGTTCTTATAGCCTCGTCGCCTGAGCTTTTTCAACACATAATTGCTGCTCTCTAGCGTGAGTTTGCTACGATAGACATGGGTCAGTTTTATTATTTTCTAGGCATCTCCATCACCCATTGCGATGATACCTTATTTCTCTCTCAGTGGCAGTATACTCTAGACATTTTGGAGCGCACTGAGATGAGTGTTTGCAAGCCATGCAGAACCCTGTCGATCTACACTCCAAATTGTCTACGGATGGTCTTCCAATTGCCGACTCCATATAGTACCGTAGTTTGGCTGGTGCATTACAGTATCTGACATTCACTCATCCAGACATTGCCTATGATGTCTAGCAGATTTACCTCTACATGTATGATCCTCGCGAGCCACATTTTGCTGCTCTCAAGCGGATACTACGCTACTTACAGGGTACTTTTTCTCTTGGCTTGACTCTGCATCACTCTCCACCTGCTGAGCTTGTTGTTTACACCGATGCTAACTGAGCCGGTTGTCCCGACACTCGCTGATCAATCTCTAGTTATGCAGTGTTTCTCGGGGATAATTTGGTGTCATAATCCTCCAAGTATCAACATATAATCTCTCAATCAAGTGCAGAGGCTAAATATCAAGCTGTGTCCAATGGTGTCGCTAAAACTACTTGGCTATGCCAACTACTCATGGAGCTTCGCTACTCACCTCACCATGCCATCTTGGTCTACTATTATAATATTAGTGTTGTTTATCTCTTCAGCAACCTAGTTCAACATTAGCGCACGAAGCATATTGAGATTGATCTTCATTTTGTTCCAGAGCGGGTCGCTCTCGGTCACGTTAGGGTACTTTATGTTCCCATGACATCCCAGGACGTCGACGCCTTTATCAAGAGCCTTGCTACATTTGTATTCTAGGAGTTTCGATTCAGTCTAAACGTTCGCCGAGCTCCTAATTAGACTGTGGAGGAGTACTAGCGTAATGTAATTATAGTAGGTTTCTTATATATAATAATAGATTTCTCTAATTGTGTGAAAACTACTGTGTGTGGTTGGTTTTATACTAGTATAATGTATCTCTAATTGTGTGATTGGTTTCTATACTACTTCGGTGTCTATATATACACATGTATACGATATAGAATATAATCAGTCATTCCAATCATCTCATATATATATATACACTTTATATATACATACATACGTATAAATACAATGTGCAAATGTATATATGTATAAGTACAGAGTTCATATGTACAAACTTCATAGGTATAAATACAAAGTTTATACGTAGGAGGCAGGGGCTAGGCTCAGACGGGCGCGATCGCGCGGGGGGCAGGGCTGCGCGATCGATCGCCTGTTAAAGGCGCCCCCGAGAAGAACGGTGCTATTTTATCTTCTATCGTCCATCACTCAGGCTGGATTCTGATGGACCGCTAGCAGCTCGCTTCCCAGCTCTCTTTTCCCAACACAAATCCAAACTGAAACTGCTCAATGTAGCAACCAATCTCAACGCAGAACCGTTTCCTAGTACCTAGATTCACAAGGCAAGCTGAAGAACAACGAAAGGCATAGCAAGACATCATCCAAGTGGTTGACCCTTACAGACAATGCCAGATAAGAGCACGAGTGTGCTACCAGACCAGGCTGGGAAGACAAGTAGTTCTTTAGTACTCCTATACAAAGAAGGAGATGACCATTCATTTGGCGAAACAAAGCCCCATCACGAAAGAATTTTTTGCCTGGCTGCTTGCAAAAGACAGATTACCAACGTGTTAACGTCAAAATCTAAACGATCCGATGACGCTAAAGCCAATCGACTGAGGGATCCGATGAGGCTAAAGCCGATCGGCTGAGAGGTCTGATGAAGGGTTTAATGCAGTCATCGATCGATGAAGATACTGAGACAAAGCCGATGAAGAACTGTAGAAAAGCCGATCAGATTAGTAGAAGATTGGATCGACTTGAAGACAGTGGATTGTCTAATCGGGATCAGGTCCGAGAAGCCCGAGGAAAGAAAGGAGAATGATCGATTTAACTAAAAAAATGTTCGATAGCTATAGTGGAGAAGCCGATCAAATTACAGCAAAGGAAGACTCGGTTACAAATTGGAAACCGGGTTTGCGGAAGAGCTGTGGACTCTACGGCAGGGAGCTTATTTTTGTAAATTATAACATTACTCAATTAGAGAGGTTTAGCTGGTTAGTTAACTTTTTTAGAAATATTTTCCTTTGTTCTTATTAGGAAATAATGTCCGATGGTCGTAGACGCGTCAGACTCTGTTTATAAATCCAGGGTATAAATATAGACCCTGGAAACATGTAAGATATCTCTCGATTATATATAAATTCGGCACATCGCCACCCTAGTTCATCTAGGTTTTAACGGCGGGTTCTGGCTCTCGACGCAGGGCTGCATCGGTTAAGTCCGATCTCCGGCGAAGGGGTAAGTCCCGCCATTATCCTGGTATGCTTTATACTGTCTAAGGCTGCATCGTTTAGGTTTGAACTCTTAGTCAAATCAGGTGTACCGCATCACGACCGTGCAGGACCTATCGGCCTATTAAGCTCTCTCTGCCGTCGTCAATCTCGTGCTGCATCGGTTAGGTCCAACCTACGGGGGTACCGACGGTAGATCGAGCTTTAAGCCTATAGTCTTCTACACGGCGTTTCATCGGAGTGAGTAGCCGATGAGTTATCCATACTCTGATCTTCACAGGGCATCGGCCCCTCGGCCGATACGCATCAGCCTTTAGAGGCGTCCCCTCATCGGCCCAGCTAGCCGATGGGTTCGTTCCTATCATTACTACGGCATAGCCGATCTGGCGTCCTCCGTATCATCGCCGCTTGCCCCGGCCTCGTACTGTCTCGGTTATGTCCAATCTTTGAGGTTCGGTGTTAATGGCGTTGCCACGGCGAACGACGGGTCTCGTGCTGTCATATCTAGAGCGGCATCGGTTTTACAGTCCGTACCTTCTTGTGCTAATCATTGCCTAGGCCGCATACGCACTCATCGGTTTTTCCAGCCGATGAATCACTATTCGGCTGTCCGAAAGGATCCCGTGCGCCTCGATATCCTCTTAGCACACCCTGGTTTCTCTATCGGCTCTACGGTCGATCCCTCGTTAACATCTGTCCACATCGGCTCTCCAGCCGATCGAAGAGCATTTCGAACCTATCGGCAGCCAGCCGATAGCGAGCGTCTGTATCAGAACCGCTCGTCTCACTTTCTTATCAATTACAAGGTCAAATTGACTGACACGCTTGTGAATCTCGAGGTGTAAGGACCTGTACTGGAGATAAGTAGACCTCTCAGGCCTTCGCGTGACCGAGCCGCCATCCCTCTCCGGTCGCGGGATTTTTTAGCAGCGAGCACAACGTGAACAAACCTTCTCAAGAAGAAAATTGTGCAAACAGCCTCCAGAGATATGCAATCAGCAACCTGAAGATTTCTGGACAGGAATCAACTTGCACCCCAACATAAGTTCGGTACAGGAAATCTACAGCCAAAGCAACACTACAGAATCTTCTTCCTCCTCTGTTTATAGAGAATATGGAACCACCGAAGTGATGCAATAACCTACCGCATCAAGAACTAAGACTGCTACAGCAAAGCATCGAGGATTACCAACCTTTAAACTTTAAGACTCAAACTTCAGGATAGACATGTAATTCCTATATGGAAACAGATCCTTTCCGCTTAAAAAAACTAATCACACAGCACACATTGAACCCCCTGCTTCATACACCCATATGTCGACGCTAAGAACCAGCCACAGAAATCGATCACCATTACCACCCCGATCTCCACAATTAAATCGAATTTTCGATTAAAAAAAAGCACGACACACCGATCCTTTTTTGCGATTTTTTTCGATGAAAAAATGATACATCGCTGGTCCCCTTCTTCGGATACCAATCTCTCCCCCCACAACACTCGGCCTCGGTTGCTTCAGAACTCTCAACCGAAGAACCAGCCGCAGAGAAGAAGACGATGGCGAACTAACCAGACGTCCACGGCTCCCGCGGCGGTGGCTTCGCAGGCTGGCGCGCAAAATCCCGCCGCTCCCATGCTCCCGTCGACGCAACGTATCCTGTAATGCTCGATGTTCCGGTGGTGCCACCCCGCGCTCCCGCGGCTGTGGCCACGTCCCCGCGGTCGCCGGCTGGCGTGCGCGCCCTCCCGCTGCTCCCTTGTTCGCGTCCGCCCGGGACATCCTGTAGATGCGTTTTACCGATCAAACCGCGAGAACGCTAGATTCTCAGACAGACAAGACGAAAGAGAGGGGAAACGTACAGGACGTCGGCCGCGCTGGTGGTGCCACCCCGCGCTCCCGCCGCGGTGGCGGCCCCGTCGTCCGCTGTCGCCGCCGTCGGTCGGGGGCGCGCCTTCCCTCCCTCTTCCTCTTCCGCCGGCATCCTAACGAACGAACTTCATGGGCACGCAGCGTGCAGGAGCGAATCGTGATTTGAGTTTCTGAGGGAGCTCGGGGAGGAGAGCGTGTGTGCTCGGAGCAATGGGAGGAGCGAATTCTCCAGAAACGGGGCGTCGGCTTATATAGCTTCTGTGTGGCGTAAGCACCAAGCCACCAAGATGATGTTGTTTAGTCTACTAATCACTAGACTTAATTAAGTGATTATTTACAGCCTCTTCCATGTTGCTGAACAACTAAATTCGATGCGTCCGGTTGTACGTACTACTATATGGAGAACTAATTTAATGCAATTAATAGTTCTCTTGAAGATATTTTAAAAACGAGAAAAAATCTATTATAGAAAATGGAGTAATATGTTACTGAACAACTAAATTCGATGCGTCCGGTTGTACGTACTACGATATATGAAGGGAGAACTAATTTAATGCAATTAATAGTTCTCTTGAAGATATTTTAAAAACGAGAAAAATCTATTATATGAAAATGGAGTAATAAAGTGCCACAATGATACATGTAACTAATGAAAGCTGTACATTAACTCTTTTTTTCCCTTATATATCATCCTCCTCTTCTTTTTAAGAAAAAAAAACTCCATACCCACATAATCACCTCTAAAGATATAAAGGATACAATCGTCATAACGTGGACAGGTGCACCATAACATCTAAAAGTAAGATCATCTACTATAAAAAAATAGCTTTAAAGCATTCCTCAAGTCTAAGACTCCACCACATGGTTATACCACCTACACTAAATAAATAATTAGACTTAGAAGTGAGTACTCGTGTGATGTTTAGAACTTAATCTAAGCCCAAATGGCCAGGCTTCACCATAAAGAACTAACCAGCCGAGCCACGCTCATTTTACAAAATCATGTAATTTTCCTTATATAAATAGTAATACCATCGGATTATTTTAAATCCAAAAGAAAATTGTTAGCTGTACTACCCTGAAATATCTTATGTGATAATGGTATAGGATTAAATCTTAGTTTCATTAATACAGCCGGCATCATGAGACAAGATAGTACAGTGTGGTACCCTCTGTTAGCAATAAACCATGAAAAAGATTAATTTAATTACGTATAAACACAACACCAGTCTTAAAATACATAAATACATATATAATAATAGTATATTAAAAATAATTAGTTTTTATTACATCTAGTAATTATATAAGTTGTCATTATAGATAGACCTAGATAGGTAGCCCAACACATAAGACAAAAGCAACAACAACTAAATAGAAACTAACACAAACGACTAAGCTAGGTACATTAACTATGCAACTAATTCATTTCATAGGCACAACTTGATAACTAGATCTAAAACTTTAGAGGTCTTCATACTTAACCTGCTTGTGTAAAAACTCTACGTTGTCTTCTACGAACTCTATACATATATATAAGCAAGTGTGAATACTTTATGCACTCAGCAAGTCAAAAGATGACATGTTTTGGCTTAATAAGGGAGACTAAGGTTTTTTATTTGTGAAAGAAGCATTTTCTTTAAGGGGGTTATTTTGTAAAATACTGGTAAGTTAAAATTTTAAATATCAGAAAGAGTCTTACACCCTAAACTATTCCACAAGTTGGTTTGTAACACTTATCACATATGAGTGATAGCAATATTCAATATTTTCTTATCTTTTTCCTTTATTATCTCCTCTTTACTTTCTCAGTAATTAACACATAATCAAATATCATTTCATAAATATTCTAGTTAACAAGTTTTCACAACAAGTTTTGTCTTTTTGGTACTATAGCACTATGGTACCAACAAACACCCTAGATCTTACAGACATGTTTCTAACCACGAAGATTGACTGTCTGTCACACAGGCGGACTCTAAAAATGGTTCCCATCTAAACAAATCGTGTTTTTAAAATTTTGGCAAAAACAAAACTACGCTATGAAAAACACCTCACATCCGCTCATAAACATGGGTACGGCTGTTTAAACAGTCTAGCTAAAATCTACAGAGATTGCATACTTTACCCACACGTCATGAACTTCTATCTTTACACAACATGTACTGATTAAACACTGTTGGCAAAGAAGCGCTCACTATAAGACTTTTTCAAAACTACCACATAAGCACCCCATGTTACATAGTTGGGTTGAATATCTCAAAATCGAGCATTAGATAAGTCTTATGCCCTCATTTACTCTGGACATATCGAGGATGTCTCCTACACCTAACTTATCGTCTAAAAATAGACTAGAATAACACCTATCTTGGGCAATAACGATTCACAATTCTATCTCCTTATCCTAACATTTCACAATTATTGATATACAAGATTTTTATTTGATAGCTAATTACTTACCCATGATCATCTCATAACACATGTGTGGTCACAATGTAATATATTTTGATGAATTTATCAAATAAATCAATCCTTAATGATAATATATAGCCAAACCATAAAGGCACTGACTTTACATCATCCAAGTAATATGAAACACTTTTATTTCACAAATAAGCCGACATCACATCAAATTTTTAATTAAATATTTAGAAGTTTCAAGTTGTTATACAACATCATAATTGTAAGTGGGCTAAACAACTACTTGATAATCATATTCAAGGGATGACGACCGGCGAATATTTGATAGATTTAACAAGGATGGAATTATCAATATCATACATAATAAAAGTACGAATACCGAGTAGATTCGTCGTTTTCACGCAAACTAGGGCTAAGCATGATTAAAGTGTAGCCTAAGTAATGTATTTTTATAAATAAAGTAATTCACAAATATAGAATCAAGAGTAGTTAAATAATGGCTTGCCCTGTTGCATTGCAAGTCCTGGTGGGATGAAATCCGGCATGAACACTGCTTCGGTGGCGATCTCTACACGTGAACAATATAAACATTACATAGAGTAACATTAAAAGTAACAAAACATAGAAAAAATAGTGCCATATTGCATAGAGGAGGATTTAAAAAAATTGGGACTGAAATAAGGTCTAACGGAGTTACGGATAAAAGATATAAATTTTTGAAGTTTAAAAGATTTTTAGAAAAATAAAAGTATCTAAAAAGAATATTTCTAAGAATATTCCTTGAGCTGACATAAGAGCCTAAACGTCAGTAAGAGGGAGAGCATGGTCTATAGTGGACCAAATCCATGGGGTTGATTAGAAAGAGTGAGGCACACATGGATCCTACTTGCTTTCTCTTTCTCTTTCTTTTCTTTATTTTTTTCTCATTCGCTCTCTCCTCGGTTTCTTCCTCTTTGTGCCGCTTGGCACGACGTGGCGAGGGCGGCGGTGGTGCTTCAGGGGTAGTCGACGCGGCAAGTGGCAGGGAATGCCTGGAGGTAGACATGAGCAGCGCTTGGTTTAACTGGGCGCAGCGACGGCTCGGAAAGCGGGGTGCCACCGGGCCAGTGACTATAGCCAAGGATGATGGCGGTTGTGGTGGTGGTGCGACTCAAGGCTCAGTCATGCGTGGTAGGGCCAAGAACCATAGCGGCTGTGGATGGGTGTGGTAGTTTGGGAGGAAGAGAGAAATAGACGGTCGCTACCTTCGCGACGGTGAGGAACAAGGGTGGTAATGGCGACTGGGCTAGGGATGTAAAGGAGTACCAGAGAAACGCTATGGTCTAGAGAAGGAGAAAAACCAATAATGGTGACATGCTCGGTTTTATAGCTACTTCCACCGCCTCATAACAACCAACATGACAACAAGCCTTCATGCAGCACCATAAATCACGTGAAGTATTCGATGTCCTTTCCACATTTGTCGCGATGGGATGGAGCCTTGATTTGCATTCGTTGTCGTCTTCGCTTGACTTATTCCTTTGTCGCTTCACGATTTTGAGTAGAAGAGTTTCATGCATGCGTTTTGAAAAGACAAATGAAGCACGCATGCAGGGATTGCATGCTGCTTAACTTATTCGTGAGTAGTGGAGAGGAGATTCATATGTGAGCTCTTTTTTAAAAGATGGATAAGGCTTGCAATGGTTGTCTATTTTGGCTTGAACTAGGAAAGGATAGAAGAGAAGTGCACATGTATGAGACAGGTTGCTTTGAAAAAATCATGCATGCTTATAGGTCACATGGAAGGAAAGTAACGTTGCGTGATATTGTTCTTGGAAGAGATAGAAAAGAGAATTCTGGCTTTTGCTTGTTTATAAGAAAAATGATAGTTAGTTTGACCTTCACATATATCAAGATAATTGAATTATAGTTTGAGAAGATGAAAGTGAATATCCATCATGCAGTTAGAGTCTGAAAACAAAATTTAAAATTATTGTATGGGATGCAAATTATTTTTTAGTGGTATGGTCAAAATTTTTTGAAATTGAAAATTTGATCGAGATTTATGATTTTAAAAGTGAAAACATTATTTAATAGCACTGCTAAATAAAATTTTTAAAATTAGTATTTTTAGAAAAAAATAGCGAGCTTTATAGATGGGTTAGACTTATCCATATATTTTTTATATAGGATGGTCAAAGCTAGACTGAATCTTTGGAAAATATTCTTTTCCGAGGATGATCCTATCCACCTATCCCTAAACTAAACAGTGTTAAAAGTGAGCTTGATCTATTCCATCGCATAAATCAAACACATGCTTAGAGTCAAAATGAACGTTTCAACTTATCTAACGAAAGAATGGTTGATGACTGCTGGTGATAATAATACTCCCCCGTCCTAGCATATTATCTTTTTATTCCGTCTCTCACAATATACGTTGACCACTAACTTATTTCATAATATTTTATTAACGACCATAAAAGTAACATTAAATGAGCAATTTCCAAAACAAATCTAATGATATCAATGCATGATTTTAATACACATTGTTAGTTTAATTATTAGTATTAGACAATAATATATGTACAAATGTCTCACGACTATATTGGTTTCTTGTGTTATATAGACAGCTTCTATTAATATCTCATCCAAGTTAAACAAAAAAGTAAACTACACGTCAATGCATGGAAACAGGTTAGTTCAAAGTTCAACTTATACTCTGCATGGATTGCCCCTATTCTTTTTAGCAACTCTAATCGATAATTTTCTCTTTTTTTAACTAGTAAACGATGTATTTTATATAAAAATTTTTATATAAAAGTTAGAAATATATATTAATATTTTTTTAAGTTTATAATAATTATTAATTATATGCTATTAGATTATTTTATTTTACGTGCCACCAAAAAGCTCACTGGAACGGACTTTGAATTATACTCGAGTGCGCTCCTTTTGGCACGCTCTATTGTTTTTATTTAACGTACATAAACTTCTGAATCTTGCAGAACTTTCCAAGAAATAAGAACTGACAAAAACTTGATGTGAAAATGGATAAGAGTCACTAAATTTCCCCCCAAAAAAGGTCACTAGATTGAAAGAAAAGAACACAAATACAAATAAGGTCGCTAGATTGAAAGAAAGAACACAGATCACAGATGTGCCAATTGGCCCATGTAGCCCAGCTGCCCCCGAGTAACATGCCGAAGTATATATAAACACCACACTTGGGATGCAATCAAACGCACAAGATTATCATAAAAGCAGGTGACTTCTTTCCCAACTCATGCATTTGACGAGGTGTACTGTTTATGGTTCTGCCACAAGCAATAAATAAAAACTAAGAACATGGTATTCTCCCCAGTAAGCAACAACAAAAAAAAAACTACACCGACCATAAAAGCCTACCATAAAACAATGGCAGTTTTAACTTCAGCTTCGTCTTCCCCTTGCATCGCTAAGTCGGAATCTGAGCTTTCTTTCTCTGCCTACAAACTTGTATCAACACTGAAAGGTGGATGGGTGTCCATCCAACGACTGCTGCTTGTCTGCAACCAGCGAACGAAGTAAGCTGCCCCTACTGGTGGCGTCCACTCCCCAACTGATTCTACCCTGAGTTCATCGCGCGAGACACTGCAGCAATCACCTTCTCCCTCGTTTGCTGTTCGGCGCCAGGGCACTTGATGATGAAAGAATGCACGGCTGTGCCATTGTTGCTTGTGATCTTCGACTCCCCTGCATGGACTTCTGCCTCTTCAAAAGCTTGGAAGATGGTCCTGACAGGGTGGTTTTCCATGGGGCTCATCACTCGGACTATAACCTCATCCTGAACCACCTGAATGTCCACCTCTGGTCGTGGCATTCGTTCCCTCGGATCGACCATTCCAGACTCAAGAAACCTTTCTCGCTCTGCTTCCATCTCTTTGAGCTTCTTCTGTAGGTCAGTGATGTATGTTATCGCGTCACCAAGCAGGGATGCCTTATCCATTTTTGATATGTTGGGCACAACAGCTCTCAGTGCATAGAATCGCTGGTTAAGTTTCTCCCTCCTCTGGCGCTCAGCCTCAACATGGTTTAGTGGTTCTTCCCTCCCGTTTGCAGGCTTTCTTCCCCTCTTTCTAGGTCGCCGGTCTTCTATTGCAGGTGGCAGACCTTCGTCTTTACACAAGCCATCCACCTCTGCACTATCCCCATCAATACCAGCTGGTCTTTTACTCAAAACACCAGGTTTGGAACTGGTCCCAGCACTAAAATCTATTTGCCTGGGCGCCTGAGGCTGCAACTGTTGCTGACTCACTAGTTGCTGTGGATTTACTAGCTGCTGTGGTTTCTGGAGCTGTGGTAGACTCTGAAGTGGTGGTGCTTTCTGAAGCTGAAACTGTGTTGCAGTAGGGCTGTCGACAACTCCATTGTTGCGCGGTGTGGCTTCATTACTCACAATCAATATACCATTGCCAAACTTCTGCTGATGAGAATTCAGGCCCCGAGCCTGACTCCAAGTGAAATTCTGCAAACCTCTCTGGACATTGGGAAGCAACGAGCTCCCACCACCAGCAGCCCTTTGTTCCCATGACTTTTCATCTGCCTTTGACACGCCAGCTCCTGGGCCTGCTGAAGGCCGGCCAAGGTTCAGGTCCTTCCCAAAAATCTTTGCCAAACCTGGTGACTTATCTGCATGACCATTCCCCTCATGTCTCTGAACTCCAGCTTTATTGCCAATTGCCCCAGCAAATACAGACCTTATGGTCTGGAGAGTGTCAGAACTCTCTGCCACCTGTTGCATTGAACCTAGCTCAAGCACACCAGTCTCAAATGGAACTAGCACAATCGTTCTAAATCCTGCAGCATTTGCAAGGTATCCCCGGTAACAATAATTGGCAGGAAATACGCTACGTTCAGCATTTGGAATCCAGAGGGGCACGCCTGCTGCGAATACTTGACCAGGGCCACCAGCACGGCGTGGAAATGCAAAGTACATAGATGCTAGAAAAAACATCTCAGTATCTGTCACCTGATCAATGCCAGGAGCATAATCCTCCTCATCAACACCCCCGAATGCTGAGTGCAACCGCTGCAGCACACGCTTGCACATCCTCTGTTTGGCCTCATCGTTACCTGCAGAAGCAGAAGCTCCCATCTCATCATCACAAGGCTCACGACAAGAGCCATCCCCCCATCCAAGGACAAGGTCACCGGACTTTGTGTGTGACAACTGCCAGAATATGGCATAATTCCAACCAGAACCAGGACGTTCTGATTCGACAAGCTCCTGGAGTCTATTTTGCAAGTCCACAGGCAAAGATGCAGCAACAAGGCCCTCGGAAATGACACCACCTCCTTTTGTCAAGTAAGCAAAAGCATCTGTTCCAAGCACACTGGCGCTGAGGGCTCGGTCCTCGTCAGTCCATGTCCCATCAGTTCCGCCGTTGGCACCATCCTCATCAGCCTCCATCTTCATCACCATAATACCTACTCAAGATAGTATATATATCAGGCCGAATAGCACTACAACTCAAAAGAATTGACTGGCCAGACACCACAAGCATAGTTTTAGACAAATACAAGCAACGAAATATCATTCGGACTTACAAATAATTGGGTGATAAACTCAGAATAACAGGAATAAAACTCTCAGTTATCATCCAGCTAAAAACACACTGTGATAAGTGACTAAAAAATTTCACTGCTCTTACGTCAATACAGATTATATTCACGGACACGGAATTGCTAAATAACCCACTCAAATAACAGAAAACGTCCACCAGTGTGCAACGAGAATTTAAAACTATACTGACATTTCATATGGCACCATTTTAACGGATAAAAGACATGGAGGGAAACATGATAGAGTTCTATCCAAATCTAACCCGACAAAAATATTTTTTCACACTAGGCACACCAGGATACAGCCAAACACCCGTGTCGATCGCGGCCAATCAGATTCCAGCCTAAGCAACCCTCCCCTCCTCCCGACTCAACCCCCCAGCTCATCCACCAAGCACGGCAACCCCAACCATCACAAACCCCATCCATTTCATTATTCCGCAACAGCAAGCAGCTACAACTACTACTACAGTAGATACAACAATTCTCACAGTATAGCAGCCAGCGGGTGAGGCAGGAGCAGGAATCTCACCGTGCTGGGGCTCCCGCGCCCGAATCGGCGACGCGGCCACGGAATCCAGGACGTGCGGGCTCGGCCGCCCGCTCCTCCGCGCCCAAGAAATGAGAGGCCCAGCCGGGCCCCCCGGCCTTCCCGCCGCCGAATCCGAGCACCCCCCCCCCCCCCCCCCGCGGCGACGGCGACGCCCGGATCTCCCCCCACGCGAGCGCTAGCCCCCCCCCCCCCCGATCTCCCCGAATTCGCCGTGCGCGCAGGAGGCAGAGGCAGAGGCGGTGCTGATGCTGATGCCTCTGGTTTCTCTGGTTCGCGAGGGGATTTCGGGGGCGGAGGAGGCGACTTGTGAATTGAAGGGGTGGGGGAGATGTGGAAGGAGAACGAGGTGCCTTGCCTTTTCTACCCCGGGGTGGGATTGGATCCCGAGCCGAGCCGATCCGCGGCTCGCTGGGGCGGGGTGGATCGGCTCGACCGCCGAGCCATGGGCTCTTCTCGGCTGGGGACTGGCGGTTTGTTCATTACTTGATACGGTGGTTGCGTGCTCTAGGGGCATTCGGGTCGATGGAGAGTAAGGAGGATGGGTCAATTTGTTAATCGGGTTAAGCCAAAACAGGGGATAAATGATTTATAACGTGGTTTTTACTAAGTAGAGTAGCTTTGGTTCATTAATACTGATGAATTCTCTATTCTCATATTAATATTTGAGGATAAATTAAACAAATCTATTTATTTAATTTCAAAATCATGGGTTTCCCTATCCCTATACACCATCTTCGCCACTAGCATATAGTCATTCCTAACTATAGTGGTGTTGGTAGATATAAAATGCTCGAGCCGCTCCGAAGCGCATAGAAGAGCTGGCTCACTTCAAGCCATCATCATTTATATTTGTTTGGAAATGCTTGCTTTATTTTACCGGTGGATGTGATATTTGTGATATTTATTTGGACAGGAACAAATATGAATTAACTAATGAGCAGGATTGAGCAATGCAAATAATTTAGATGCAATTTAACCAACATTGTAGACTGCATAATAAGCAAGCCAAACTAGTGTTTCTTTCCCTTAATTGTAACTCCCCGAGCCCCTCGAATTCACAGGGTGTGTGCAAGGGATGAGAGGTGAAGACGGTGGTGGTGGTGCCTCTCGTACATTTCTCTAGTGTGTACGAGGGGATTTCAAGAGAAGGGAGAAGAGAGGAGGCAACTTTGTGATGTGTGGGAGGTGGGGAGGTATGAAAGGAGAATGAGGAGGGTATCTTGTCTTTTCTACCTTCAGTGGGATTGGATCCTGAGCCAATGGATTCGTGGCTCACAAGAGTGGAGGAACCGGCTCAATCCAAGTAATAGGCTCTTCTCAACTCATGACTACTTTTTTTTATACAATGGTCGTGTGTTTTTAAAGCATTGGAGGAGATGGAGGTTGGAGGATGGATCAATTTGTTAATCAGGTTAAGCTACGATAGGGGATAATTGATTTATAATGTGGTTTTTTACTAGAGTAACTATGTTTATTAATACTAGTATCCTAATTGGATGGATGCTAATATGGAAGGAGCTAGAAATAGTAAAAATTACTAGATGAGTAAATGAATAGTACTTTAAATAAATTTAGTTTATTAAATTTCAAAACCATGGATTTTCCTGTCCCTACCCGCCCTCTTCCTCCCCTTAGCACTGGCGGGTATAAAAAAGGTTTTATTTAAACTTCCCTTTATTTATAGTTGTTGATAGATGTATGATACCCAAGCTGCTACGTAGAGCATGAGGGAGCCGGCTCACTCCATGCCGTAACTTATCTTTTGCTTTCTTTCATCAGTGGAAGTGACATTTGTGATATTTATTAAATTTCAATAGCATTTGTGATATTTATTAAATTTCAAAACCATGGGATTTCATGTCCCTCTCCACCCTCTTCCTTGGATGGCACTAGGGGGTATAAGAAAGATTTTGTACTTCGTAAGATACTTGTGGACTTCTTTAAATATGACGATATGAAAGATATATGATGCCTGAGCTGCTCCATAGCACATAGGGGAGCCGACTCGCTCCAAGCTATTGCTTAAATTTGTTTGGGACCTACTGCTTTCTTTTGCCACTATGAATTAACACACTATTAGGATTGATCAATGCAGATAATTTAGCTATTGTGAGTAGATATGCTTAAGATACAAACACAGTTGTATATGCAGAATAAGCAAGCCAAACTAGAATTTCTTCCCCTCAATTGTAAGCCTAGTGATAAATGCATTTTTAGAACAACTCCAAAAAGTCTCTCCAAATCATACTCTCTATTTGCCCATTTGGCTAGCTAGCCAAAAATACTCTCTAAGAAAATTGCTCTATTGACACCCAGTGGTGGAGCTTCCATGGCGAGGTGTGGCACTCGATTGGACTGCAAGTCAGTACCCCTGGCCCAGCGCTCTTCCCTGGTCGGCTGCCGCCAATCAACCTTGGATGCGCAAGACTGCAACCTGTAACCGTACTTCAATTATCACCAATCCCGCTCGTTGCCTCACCGTCGGGTTGGCGAGTAGCTGAGCGGCGTAGTCATCATAGGGTTGCCTCACCGTCGCGCTCAATTGATGTACCTTCTTGCCTCACTGTCAATCAGCCTTCTTGCCTCACCGGCAGCAGTACATGATCGAGTGTTGTTGGGTGGCCGCGTAGAGGCCAGTGAGGCAGAGCTACGGCACAGGCGGGGTAGTGCAGGCCGATCAGCGAGAAGAGCAACTTGATCGATGTTTGGTTTATTGCCTGCTTCTCTGATTTGTTTAGAGGCTGGCATCAGCTCGATCTATACATTCAATGAGACCAGCCAAGGCATGCAGATGCAATGTATGCATGTTGATTACCTCTTCGATCTAGTATTAACCCATGCATTCTGATTAGTTAACGAGTACCCATATTTAAGCAACTGACGATGAAATTACAATATAGCGTTTAACTAATGTATGTAGACAGTACTAGGTCAGCAATTGCAAATCTATGGTTTTGATTGCTGTGTGTATTTTTGCTGCGTTGTTGCTGCTGCCACACCTTTTTTTTTTCTCATCCGCCGCCACTGTTGACACCCCTAATATGTGGCCTCTGTTTTGACATACAAAAGGTTGGCTTTGATAAAATGACCCTTAAAACGTTGTGTTGTTTGATTTTCTAACATTCTAACCTTTTTACTTGTATTTCCTTTTCCTTTCTTTTTTTGACCACCTAAAATGACTATCCTACCCGTATACTGGTTTGGCCAAATGCAGGTGTTAATGGACTGAAGTATTTATATTGTGATGGTTTTGGCCAAATGTATCTGCATTAGATGATAATTTATTCTAAGCTGTGTGCTTCTGATTTTTGTTGTTGTTGTTTTGTGCCATTTTGTGCAATATAGTAATGTTTTTTTAAAAAAAATATCTTGTAACATGTTACTTAGCGTGGCTGCAATGCTTATTGAAAATATATCATGGGATGCTGATGAAAAGATATTTGGTCCAACCCAACCGATGATAAAAAAAAAAGAAGGCAACCTGTCATATATAGCATAGGGGCAATGTGGTCGTTATATGTGGCCAAAATAGGATAAACAAAAGGAAATAAATGAAAATTGTTAGAATGTCAGAAAATCAAACAACCCAATGTTATAAGAGTCATTTTGACAAAACCAATGTTTTAAGTGTCAAAATGTAGGAGTGTCAATAGAGCAATTTTCTCATCCTCCTCCACTGTAATAGTAGAACACACGTATCAGTCTCTCTCCTTTTTCCTCCCTTGTCAGCCTAGCTCTTCTCTATACCATGTCCCAATCTTTCTTCCCCACTGACTGCATCTAGCCCTCCACCACCAGCGAGAGGATGCTGCCAATGCATTTAGCCTCGTAGAGGAAGAGTCAATGATGCTAGGTTAGTGGAGTCGGTGATGCAAAGCTTAAGATCTTGAGGATGCCGTTGGCCTTGTCGACCTCGCTCTGCCCTTCTCGACAGTGGGCGAAATAGCCATGGAAGACAATTGCGCTGGGAGTCTAGGAGAAGTGTTGCCTCAATTTGGTGGTAGCGAAAGACGATGATACGCTAGATTAGGCAAGGAGAACTAGGTGCGGGAGAGTGTCGGTGAGGCAACACTAGGAGGCTAAGGGGTGTGGCACTTGAGACTACGGTGACAATGGCATTGGGATGAGCGCGAGAGGGAGGGAGTGTGTGAAAGCCACATCTTCTTAGCAGAGAGAGCAGGGTCAGCTTGGAACCCATGGATGGCCATCAGTTCTAGCTGGCAAGTTTGCCCATCAAGGGAAGGCATTTGACCAGCCAGTTAGTTAGCAAGTCCTTTGAATGGTAATTTTTTTCTGACTTTGCTAAAATTTAGCTTGGAGAGCCATCTAGCAAATCTTATGGAGTTGCTCTAAGAAATTAATCAAGCAATCATCCGTACCTATAATAATTCTATAGTGTAAAAAATTCAACACCTCAACGAATAAGATTTGCACACATTGGAGTCTTGTTCTACACCTAAGAAAAAACATGAATCAAGTAATTGTCCTAACGTAAATTGTACTCATGATATATATTTTTTATAGATTTTATCGACAAAAGTCTTTCTCATTTCCACTAGCATGATCTCCACGTGGTGGTTTAGATCTTGACACTTCATTATATAAAGTATGTCTCATCGACCTAGCTTAATCGTAACATCACACCCCCTCCCACTGCTTCCCCTCCTTCCTTCATTAAATCCCTCTATTCCATGTGATGCCTTCAATCTCTATCATGTAGACCGGTGAGCCTTATCGGCTTCCTTT
Organism: Oryza coarctata; assembly: GCA_030770085.1. Classification (NCBI taxonomy): domain Eukaryota; kingdom Viridiplantae; phylum Streptophyta; class Magnoliopsida; order Poales; family Poaceae; genus Oryza; species Oryza coarctata. Next base: position 6,352,850 of record CM061462.1, read on the forward strand.
GTTATTGCTAATCCTCTTTGGCTTAGGCAACTAGCGTCAATAAGATCATGCTCTTGCTACCCATGTTCAAATATGTTACATCCATCGTCTTAACCTCCTCTACCTCTAAGTGGGTGGTAGGGAGGGTTGCTAGTGAAGTTGGGCATGGTGCCACCATGTAACCAAAATTTGGTAACTCAATAGAGATGAGGAGGAGCACAAATCTTCACGCAGATGGAAGGGACTCCCTCTATCTCAAAATACCTGCATTTTTGAGAGTGAGAGAACAAATTAAGAAAAAATGAAAATGACATAGGTGCCCTTCAATAAGATAGAATTTTTTTTGAATGAGATGTGATTGATGTGAAAAATAATAATATAGGATTACACTTATTTTGGAACAAAAATTAAATATAAAATTACAGTTATTTTGGGATGCAGGTAGTACTATAATAGCAAGAATGTGTTCAATTGCCAATATATGTATAAGGAAAGCTGTGACTTGGTTGTACAGGAACGGCCACCAAAAACAGTTGACTAGGTTAGCCGGCGTATGATGAGAGGCAGGAACATGCCTCATTGGTATCAAATGATGCCAGTGGCTAGTTATAGTGGAGTTTACCTACACTACAAAATAAATCCGTTAAATATGTGTTCCTAATTCATCGGGCGCCATCTAATTAACAAGTTTTTAATTAGGTGGTTTATAACGACTTATATATATGATGACCACCCAAATATTAAATTAGAAATTAATATCTTTAGCAGTAGTGAACTATTACTTGTGACATGCCTGTGGTTACAATGTTTTTTTAACAAACATATATTTACACTTCTGTATACGCATCACCAAACTCCTAACTTTACATCTGTATACGCATCACCAAACTACGGCGATATGTTCTTTCGGTTTCACTTAAAACAAATGCAGCTCCTTCTTTCCTTCATTTTTTCTTTGTCCGACCAGACTTTTGCTCGATCACCGCGGGACGGCAGGATGCCTTTCCAGCCCCGCCTCCGCAGAAGATCCGGGCCGCTACCCAAGTCGTGAAGTCGATCCTCTCAGCCACACCTTCGTTCTTCGGCTCAGCTCGAGTCGAGCCGGGAAGCCGCGGCTGCCCCTCCTCCGCGTGAGCGAGCACGTGCGCGCCGCGTGTCGCTGGGATCGGGAGGCGACTCAGGGGGGGCTCGTGACGCCACGTGACCCGTGCGCCCCCGCCCGAGGAATAGTCCCCGTTTACGCACCACGTCCGCCCCCTGTTCGCACGCGACGCTGACGCACCGGGACCACGCCCAGGTGGTCCCCACCTCGCAGTCACGCGGAAGGTGGTGGTATGATCGCGGGGGGAGGCATCGGTGCGCGTGCGTGGCATGACGAGGTGGTGGGAAACGTGAACTCTATTTAAGGAAAACGTGACACGTTTTAGGGCGCCCCCCTTGGCGCCAATGACGAACCTTTTGCCTCACGTGCGACGTGCCCGCCACGGGAACTGACGTTGCGGGCCCGCGAGGGGCGGGAACCACCTAGGCGTGACTTTAGCAGGTAGGTTCGTCGGTGCCCCGGTGATTATGTTTAGCGCCTAATGGATGTGTTACCCTCCAAAAACAAATTGGGTGGCACGCGAAAAGGCGTGCGGGGATTAGATGTGGGAGCCAACGTGATGGGTGTGCGCCTCCTGACCGTCCCCCGCCGGCGTCGATGCTCCGGTGCATGGCGGGTGGAATTATCTGCTCTTTTCTGTTGTTGTCCATTTCGTTTTACATGTCATGTCCATTTCGTTTTACACGTCATGGGCTCATGGGTGTGGTGTGTGTCTCCTGTACTGGTAACCAGCTGTTGTGTCGTTGAGTGTGTCTACAAGTCTGTTGTCGCGTCTTGCATTTGTTCCAGCGCCATGGCGTGGAGTAGATCAGTTGCTGGTGCACAACGGGCGTGATGGCTACTAATGCATTGTAGTATGCTTAGTTTTGTACTAGTATCGTATTAGACACTGTATTGTAGGCTCTATTTAGGTAGTGTTTGGAAAAATATATAAAGGTTACTTTCAATATATTAAATTACTAGCGTAACGTGGTAATTTGGTTATTTCCACCGGATTAATCGTTTTTTCAGAATATGTATAAGCTGTCCTTATGATTTAAGGGGGTTTATAGCAAGTTTACATTGACGAGATACAAAGGCCTATGTAGATTTAGTGACCGAGTACTGAACCTAAAAATGCTAGCTAGGCAACAACCTAACCTCGTGCCATAGTGTCGCTTCTTTAGTTGTTGTGCTCATCACCTTAGCCTATAATCATCACTATTAGTTGAAGACCTATTGTTTGGTTCTTTTCACTATTAGTTGTGTGCTAAGATATTAAAACATGACTAACAAAATTTATTTAGCATAGATCAAACTATGTCCTCAGAAATTGAGACCAAAACTATTTAGGCCTAGGTTTTTAGAGAATATTTTGCGCGTTCAAGACCGTTGGAACCGAGATTTTGCTCCAGGTCCGAGGTCTCAGTTTGGAAGATCTGGGACCCACCTGGCTACCTGGCACAAGGCTCCAGATCGAGGCCTGAAAGAACCGGAGGATGTTTTGGGCCAGCCTGTCCAAAAGTCCAAGTCTAATTTTGCGTGTTGGTGGGCGCGTGCACCCGGTGCCTGGCTCATCGTGGCGAGCCCTAGCCCCTAGGCCCTAGGGTTTTCTTCGCCGTCGTCTTCTCGCCCCCGAGGCGAGCTCCCCCTCTCCTCTCTTCGCCTCACCAACTCCGCTCGGCGCTCTCTCTGGGGCGGTGCTACCGGCCTCCCGATTCGCGGCGTCCTAGCGTTCCAAAGTACGACCGTACGACTCGGGAGCGGGGAGCCCGGAGCCGAGAGCAGGGAGGCCGATCTGCTTCGATTCTCCCTGCCACTGTAGTAGCTTGCCGCTGCTGCCTCCCTACGTCAGTCACTGAATCCTTCTATTAGTACTATTAAGTTGCGTAGTTTTTTTTAATCTACTGGTAGATTTTCAATTGAGAAGAAAACAGCATTGCTTAATTACTTTTCTAGTAATTCAAGTGACACTCCCCAAGCTGATAAGAGCACAAATTGACCACGGAGACTTCAATTAGAATTTTTTTCTATTTGATCATGTATGTATTGAATTTAACTCGTGTAAGGGTATATACTTGATTTTAGTTATATCGGCTTAGACTTTGAGGTTTGAACCCATCCTCCATTTTTATACTGGATTCGCCACTGCTGCGGGCTGTACATTATGTATCATAGTAGTGGATCCCTAATCTTTGATGCTCTCCGTTCTTCTGTTCAGGTAGGGGAAGCCATGGCTTCACGCTCGACACCTTCCAAGAGGCTGTTTCAAAAGAATTCTTCAGAGCACAATGGTCGGGGCAAGTGGCAGAAAACAAAACACAATTCTTCACAGCAGCCTCAACTGATAGTGCAGCGTGGTGTTCCCATTTTCCGCATTCTCTGCCCTTCATCAAAATCTGGTAATGTCATTGGCAAGGGTGGAGGTATCATTGCAAAGATAAGGCAAGAGACTGGAGTAAGAATCAGGGTTGATGAAGCAGTCCCTGGTTGTGCTGAGAGGGTTATTGTCATAATTGCCATTGATAAGGACAAAGAAGTTAATCATGAGCAAACTAAGGAGAACGACGGAGGAGTGGCTTGTTCTGTTGATGGCGACCATGGAAAGGAGGAGGACCACAGTAAGGAAGAAAAGGATGAAAGTAACAAAGAAATGGATGATTTAGAGAAAGACCTTGGTAAGGAAGAAAAGGATGATTTAGAAAAAGATCATGATAAGGAGGAAAGGGATGAGTCAGGGAAAGACCATGATAAGAAAACAGATGATTCCTCTGTTGCAAAAGATACAAATTCTGAGCCAGAGCCGCAGCTAGAGCTGGAGAAGGGAATACCATTAGCCGTGAAGGCCATTTTGCTTGTATTTGATCGGATTTTTGTAAATGAAATGGAAAATGAAACAGGAGATGCATCTGGTGAGAGAAATCATGTTTCATTGAGATTATTGGTACTAGACAGCCAAGTAGGTTGGCTTTTGGGAAAGAATGGTAGTGTGATTAAGCAAATGTCTACTGACAGTGGCTGTGAAATTCGAGTTTCAAAGGAGAAGCTTCCGTTGTGTGCATTACCCCGAGATGAACTTTGCCAGGTAAGTTTTCAGAATTGGATTTCATAGTCTTATTCCCTACTGGTCCTTTTGTAATATCTGTTAGATTATGCATCAGAAAATCATTTATGGTACTCCTTCATATATCATTTCTACAGATCACTGGAGAGCTCGACTCAGTCAGGAAAGGTCTGAATACAGTTGCTCAGTTGCTATTTGCTCATCCTCCTAAGGATAGTGATGTTCCTGGTGCTCATCATTCTGGTTCATCATCTCGTTCATTCTTCAATCAGCCAGATTTTCTTCCTCCAGGAATGCAACCTAACTTCCATCTCCCTTTTCAAGGGCCAAATGTTACTCTGCCCAATTTTCCTGAAGCTCTAATGCACGGCCATGGCCCAGTCCCCTCTGAACCCCTTACTTTTAGGTTGTTATGCTCAAGTGACAAGGTTGGAGGTATAATAGGGAAGGGTGGAAACAATATCAAGACTATTCAGAATGATACGGGCTGTGAAATAAAGGTTCTTGATACTGTTCCGAAATCAGAAGATTGCATCATATTTATCTCTGGACCTGCGGTAACCAGCTTCTTTCTCTCTTGATAGTATTCGTTTAATTAGTATCAGTTTAGTCCATCTGTAACCTGCTTTGTAGTAGCTAGTAGCCCATTAGGGCTAGAAATATATATCCAGGATCCATCTGTCTGAGAAACATGGCATTCTGTAGAACTATAGGGCATATATTTTTTCATGTTGCATTCTCTCTAGCATTTGAATATCTAGATTCTCTAAAAAAAATTAGTACTATATTCACATATTTTTTTGGTTCTCCATCTTTAGTTCTGCATTTGTACCACTGTATAGAAATGGTGTAATATTAGTGTAGCATAGTTGCCAGGCAGCCTGCCATAAATCTCAACAAAATATAAGATAAAAAGAATTCCAGTTTTCCAGCACACATATTTCTGCGTACTGCATTGTTTCTAGTGTTTTGAATATTTCAATGCTCTAAAAAAGTATAATACTATAGTCACATACTTTTTGATATTCCATCTTTAATTATGAATTGGCTACCATTGCATAGAAACTACAAAACATTAGTGCAATGTAGTCACCAGGCAGCCTGCTGTTCATCTTGAAAAACTCAATATTAAAATTCTAATAGAACTGTTGTTTTTATGTGCATCAAGACAGGAGTGGGACATTGATAGTGTGTTAGAAAGTTGGATGCCCCAAATTTTTAATTACATCTCCTGTTTTCTGCACTAATTTTCTCTGCTTACTTTGCAGCTTTTGTTCTTAATTTTGACAATTGAGGCAGTTGTTAGCAATTTTTAATTAGCAATGGACTTAGCTCTGAGCATATCTTGTTATTACTGTCTAATGTGTTCTCAAGATAGACAGTCACTGATGACTAATGTATTCAATATTCATTTGTCTCTATTCTGTAGCATCCGGGTGATGGAATTTCCCCTGCACAGAATGCAATTCTGCATGTGCAGCGTAAAATTGTACCGACCTCTAACACCAAGGAGGGTCCTGCAATATGTAGGCTTATTGTTTCACCTAACCAAGTTGGTTGCCTTCTTGGCAAAGGTGGTAGTATCATAACTGAAATGAGGAAGCTATCAGGGGCACATATAATAGTGCTTAGCAAAGACAAGATCACAAAGGATGTCCCAGAAAATGATGAAGTTGTTCAGGTCTGTTTTCTATTGTTGTCTTGCAGAACCTACACTGTTTGGGGCTGAACATGTAGCTCAGTGGTACAGCACCTAGTAGAGATGCCACACACCCATGGCTCGAATCCTGGTTACCGCATTTGTGCCCACCTCCCTGCATAAGGTTTTGGTGGGCCCCTTCTTTAAAGCTAAGTCAAGGGGGATGTTCTTCCCACTTGATTGAGTTTTTTAGATCTTATATGTCCAAAATTCTACTTTGTCTGTCATTATGTATCTTGACTTGCCTATGCTCCTTTTTCTTCTACGATTTTTTCTTGTATGATACTTCTTTTTTTCTTTTGGATAATTGATATGCAAAATTGGCGTTGTTTCAGATTAGTGGGGCCTCTGAAGCTATTCAGGAAGCTCTAATGCAGATAACTGCAAGACTGCGGAACCATCTTTTCCGGGACAGAATGGCTTCAGCAGTCCCTAATGTGCAGCCACCTTTTGGTTTGATGGATTCTCAGTTTGGTCCATATGCGGGAAACCATGATTCTATGTCTCCTAGGATTTTTCCTAATGTGCCTCTGTTTCATAAAGATTTTATCGGACGACCATTGGATGAGATGTCTGCTCCTTGGACTATGAAGGTATCAATCTATGTATTCTTTTTTTTTTCACTTTAAGATATCATGGACTGTGTATTCCGTGCTATGAGGATACAGGTTGCTTGCATCTTTTTTATCCATTCTCCCTTTGTTGAGATGCTTGCAATGCTCTCAAAGACCAACACAGCTCCCTGTTATATGTATATTTGGCACCAGATGTGTTCCTGTCATGTTATAAGTTCTGGTGGTAATTGCCTTCAGCTCTGGAGTTATTTTGTTGTGTTCGCAATATTAAGCTAAAGATCCCTATGAGTGTCTCTTAGGACACAAATTAAAATGCTACTTCCTCTGTTTTTTAATAAATGACGTCGTTGACTTTTGATATGATATCTGACCATTTGTCTTGTTTAAAAAATTAGTACAAACATATCATTTTTAAAATACCTTTAATGATAAAACAAGTCACAACAAAATATATGATATTTACATAACTATTTTGAATAAGACGAATGATCGAATGTTATGTCAAAAGTCAATAGCATCATCTATTAAAAAATAAAGGGAGTATGTGTTTACCTTGCTTTGTTTGACATTTTGGCTAGGAACCAAATTTGGTTACTTATGAGTGTGGCATTCCACAAGATCTGTTCTTTCCTTGGTTTTTGGTGCCATTTTTGCCACCCCTTTTTCTATCAATAAGTAATTTAAAGTTGGTGTCATAAGTGTTTTATAGGCATCACTAGAGTAGGAAAATTGTTGATGGTTGAAGATATGGTATGATGCATTGGTATTGTAACACAGTAAACAAGTATGATTGGAAGAAAATACTCCCTCCGTTTCATATTATAAGTTATCCTAAGTCAAACCTTCTTAAGTTTGGCTAAGTTTATAGAAAAATATAGTAATATTTTTAACACAAAATAAATATATTACAAAAATATATTCGATAATGAATTATAAATATATATAAGAATGAGTGCTTGAAAAGCAATTATTGATGTGTCTAAATTATGATTTGAGGCTCTTGTTGGGTTTAAACTCTAGTCTACTTCAATTTACTTAGGATTGAAAGTTGTTGATAATGGATTTAATGAAACTAATTTGGTATTATAGATGTTGCTATGTTTTTTTCTAAATTTGATCAAACTTAAAGAGGTTTGACTTATGACAAATCCAAAGTAACTTATAATATAAAACAGATGGAGTAGCTTGTATACTACTAGACAAAGTTTTATGATTTTCCTTACCATTATGGTCATTGCTTTGTAGGGCATGCAGGATGTTGGTGATCCGATGTCAATGCCTGATATCCCAGGAATGGCGCATAGAGGGATGGGTGGATTTCCTGGGTTTGTTTCTTGTCTTGGCTTGAATATGTTTATCTGTTGATCAACAGTAATGAAAACATCATGTGTTTAATTGTATTGCAGGTCTGGTCAGCCATCTGTGATATCAACCATAACTGCAGATGTCATGGTTCCAAAATTAGTTTTACCTGCTCTATGTGGGGAAGATGGAGGCTGCTTAAATAGAATTCGTGAGGTTTGTATTCGACTAGTGCATTTTGTAGCATATCCAGTAAATGATTGGATGTGTCATCTGACATAATTAAGGCCATGTGCAGTTTTCAGGGGCTAAGATAACAGTCGCAGATCCGATGGCTAATGCAATGGACACTGCCATTTTGATATCCGGCACACCAGACTCGATGCATGCAGCCCAAAGTCTTATTCAAGCATTTGTCCTAAGTGAACCACTAGCCCCCTGATATTTCAAATATCTGAAGGTAGTGACCATGGACTGGTTGAGTTGCTGGTTATGTTGATTGTGTGGGCAATGAATCTAGGGACCTTATGTGTTCATATTTATGGATATGCATGCCCTGCTTGCTGACTTGCATATGGTCAGAGGCTAATTATGCTGAATAGTTGACTAAATTTCAACATGATGGATCTTTGTTAGGTTCTTTGGAAAATATCCCAGTTTCCATTGTGAGATAGAAATGTTATGTTATCTGCACAAATCTCTTTTCATGCAAGCTATATGCTTGGAGCTGGAAAGCTTCAAACTTTTTTGTATGAGGAGCTCATCATGTTGATTTTGTGCACTTATATTAAGGAAACTAGCCTAATTATTGCATTTTTGTTTGATATGCACATTGGTAAGAGACATCAATACAGTTTCAAGTCTCTATTCCAGTACCCTAATATGAATAAGTATACGGCGTCTACAAGTCTCAGTTTATTTTACTACATATATAAGTGATTTTCCAAATGATAAGATGCATAACAATATGTGGGAGTGTGAGGCTGCTCAGTGCTCATGATATAACCGGAACTCGTAACAAAATGATAGTAGAGGAAGAACAATGATAAGCTAGACCTTACCCTGCTAGTAGATGGAAGACTGTTGGAAGAGATGTTGGCAGTAGGGAGGACCAAAGGAGAGAATATGAAGATCAAGGCCTTCTTCTTCCTTCAAGCTCCTCACTGAGGTGGTTGTCCAAATACTGTTGTCCTGCTGTCTATTGCAGGAAGCTTGTTGTGCTCTTGTTAGCTGAAGATAGGTTTGTTGACGCATAGGGTCCATGGGGTGCCTCAGTGGGCCTTTCGTGACTGCAGTGTGTAGATTGGTGATTTCTTCTCATTCCTATATCTATCAGGTATTATTTTGTGAAGTTTGAGCCATACATTTCTACTTTTATCATTTGCAGAAGCTGTATTGGGTATTTGTCGTTTCCTGCTTTATTGACATAATTTTACTGAATAGCGAACTCAACAAATTTGCAACCTTTTAGATGGCAGAACTGTAGAAATATGCTGATTTTGCCTATATGTGCTAGTTTCTAAAATTATTTAAATATATTATGGAAGATCTAATTCATTTATGCATTTACTAAAGAGACTTTAACTCGTTTCCTCACTAGTCCTTTTTACTCATGTCCAATTTAATAGATGTGTTTTGATTAATGATTCATTTTTCAATTGATGCGTTGTGTGAACCAACCCAAGTCACTCGTTTATGTCCTTGAGGGAAAGCAAAAAAGGCTGCAAGAACAATTAGAGAAGAATTGCAGGAGCTTGCCAGAATGAAGCTTCAGTGCTGCAGTATATGGAACTCAAATCTTCCATGATCATGAGTTGTGATGAACAATTATGTAGCCAACTGAAACCCCTGTCCTAATCCTTGTAATGTGAACAATAATCTAAACTTGATCTCATATGAGTATTATGCAACTATAATCGTGGGAGCTCCATGCTTTTAAGGGATATATGGAGGATTATGGTGACTGTATATAGGGTTACCTTTTTATCTTTCAAGGTAAATTTAATCCTCATTGAATACCAGGATTATAGTTGCAACCTTGAGAAAATTAATGAATCAAATTTTATATAATTATAATGCTTTTGGAAGATTTGAAGCAAAATTTTCAGAATGGACATGCTGTGGTTTTTTGTCTGCCTTGTTTGTATTGCAGATTGATCAAATAAACTATAATGGGTATATATAAATATAATTAGCTTTTATATTTTCATCTGTTTTAATTCTTTATCATCATACCTAGTTTGTTTGCTATTTGCTTTTGAGAACTAGCTAAACAGTAGAGATGCACCAGTGACACCCTTGGTTACTTGATCAATGTTGTTTCCCAAGGTCAGAATTTTGATGAGGTATTGACCGATAGTTCAGTACCTTGTTTGCAGTTGGTTGTGATCTTATCTGGTTATCATTGCTGTATCAGCATTGGAAGCTGCACCCCAGAAGGTATGGGCACACCTTTATGTTTGACAACTTTGTTTGTCTACCTTAGAAGTGTTCATTGAACGAATTGTCATGTTTTTTACCTTTTCTTTTGGTTGGCTCTTGTGCTATGTTACACAATGGTCATGGATTTTAGTGATCTCTTTTTTCATATGCAGGTTTGTCATCTGGAAAAATAATAATAATTAAGGACTAGAGAAACCAGAATTGTTACCACGAAGAATGGTACTTGTGCAATTTTATTACAGTATCCTTAGTTTTAGGTTTCCATTAGAAAATTGGTTTCTTTTTGCCTGGTCGTATTGTTTTGTCTGATTTTTCTTTTTGCATTTTTTTGTGTCCTCTTTGTACATACCATTTCAACATTGGTCCAGCTCATCCTTGAACGTGAGTGCTTATTGCTTTTAGTTTGGTTTCGGAAGTTAATATAACACTCTGCATTCTCTTCAATTGACATTTTAGGCTTCCCTGCTCTAATTATGTTATTGAAAAAATAGTTGTTAATGATCAAGCAAATTTGACTAATGACTATGGTTTAATTCTACGGCTCCCTTACTAGTGCTTGTCTTGGCAACAATGATTTTAGAGTTTGGCATTTATGTTGTGTATCAATGTTGCGTGTTTTCTTTATATTTTGTAACCCTGTTTATTGTCATATAGATAGGACTGTAGTAGTTCTTTCCTGGGGTATATGGTATTTTTTTGCGAATTGGTTAGGCATACTAGTTTTATTCGACTTGCATTTCTAAACTTCTGCCCTAAATAAGTAAATAGCATGGACAGTGGGAAACATAGAGCCTTTCTAAACTTGCATTCAGTCTGACTTGTTTAGCCAGAGTTGTCGATCGAATTACCTCTTGACTCTTTGATCGAATTCCTCCCTAAACTTGAAAAGCAGATATGTTGAACTTTAACCTCTTTAAGTTAGATGAATTAACTTTTGACTCAATTTAGAGTGGTTTTTGTCCTATATATCACACACGTGATAGCTTAGCAGAAAAAAAAATAATAATACGTGGGGCCTAGCTATTAATGATGACTTTTCTTCTCCTACCTTCTCCCTTGCCATTGTCCCCTGCGTTGGCTGATGATCTCCACCCGTGCCTCTCCTACGTCGCATATGATGAGCTTATAGCGTCTCCCACCATCTACTTGGTGAGATGTTGTCTTCATCATCCTCAATGGCTTACTGACCTCAATGCTTGACGTGTCAAAGAAGCTAGCTTAGATCTAAGATTTATAGGAAAAGCCTCAGATCCAAGGCCTCGCTGGCATCGTTGATTGTCGCCTTCATCGGCCTCCTTAAGCCAAGCTTAGCCTTTGTTGTCGATGTCACCTCTACTGGTTTCCTCGAGCTAAGCACTACCTTCGTCGTAGGCTGTCGCCTCCAATGGTATCCACCAGGTGCCATCGAGCCTAGGTCAAGGAGAGGATAGCGGTGGAGGAGAGGCTGCCATTGACTTGTTACCACACATGCTCTAGGTGGCGGGCCACTAAATTGGCGAGGAGTTATGGGAGACATGGAGCAGGCCCTCTTTGAGGAGAGCTTGAGCTCCGCTGTCGATGCCTTCTTAAGTGAGCTCCACCTTTGTCGTCTGCCGATGTCTCTAGGTCAAGCTCCAACTCTAGTTGCCTCTACTGCCAGGCACCACCCTTAGCCTAAGCCTCTAGTTGCGTCTGTCCAACAGCCACCTCCTCTACCGATCGTTGTCTCTAGCTGTCTTTGCCCAACAGATCGACCTTAAGCTTCTAGTTGTCTCCGTTGAAAGGAGAGAGATATAGAGAGGGAGAGAGAGCTCCTCACCGATAGGCTTAGCTCCTTCGTCCTACTGCCCTATCCCGTCATGGTCGCTGCCACCTCCTCCCTGCTCGGTTCAAGAAGAGAGAGATGGAGGGGGAAGGAGGTGGAAGAAAAAAAATGAGAGAAATGAAGCACTGACAAGTGAACCCATTATTTTTAAAAATATTTTTTGTTATATTGGAATGCTACATTAGGTAGCCTAGCCTAATACCTTCTAAAACATTGCTCGGGGGGTTATTTATCCGGTCTAAGGGTATAAAATGTTTGGTTTTCAACTTTAGAGTGATAATTTAATCGACCGTAAGGTGCTTGCTGCCAAACCTCGCGGGGGGTGTCCGACCGGGCCAAGTGGAGGTTTGATCGGGGAAAGACGGTGGCTTGGTCACGTAATGGCCTGGGAGATCTGCTTAGCTTCAGTGCATGTCCTTAAATTTCGAGGTCCAAGGGCGTGCCAGTCAATTTGACCTTGTAATTCACAAGGAGGTATGGTAAACGGGTCAGCCAGACGATGGACCGATACGAGCTCTCGCTGTCGGCTGGCTCCCGATAGGGTCGAGTTGTTTATCGGCCACATTCGGATGGCTCATGCTATCGGCTGGTTGTCGATAGAGATTGGGATGTTCTTCTGTCGGTTAGGGAACCGATGAAGGTATAGACAGATGTCGACAAAGGATGTGATGGCTCCAGATGTAGCAAAAACGAGATCTTGATCTATCGGTCATAGAGCCGATGGGGGCATCAAAGGGTATTCAAAGAATAACAATGCACGTGAGATCTCTCCTAGTTATCGATAAAAGTTGTAGCGCTCGTTCATCGGTTAGAAAGTCGATGGAGGCATATGTGAACTGGCAAGAAATCGTATAAAAGGCACATCAGCTGTAAAGTCGATGTCGCTCCGAATATGGTGGGCGATGAACAAGAAGTGGGGCCCATCCCTCCCACAGTATGAGACTCGTCGTCCATCGTGACGCCGCCGCTAGCACCAATCCCGAAGATCGAATCTAACCAAAACAGTAAGAGACCGATGTCAACGGCAAAGGAACGACGGACGCTAGATCGGTCATGCTAAAGGAAGGACGGAGCGAACCCATCGGCTAGCTGAGCTAATGAGAGGACATTTATGAAGATATACGTGCATCGACCAGAAGGCCGATGCACTAGGCGTGATGTTCGATAGAGGTCTCTAAAGACTGGTGCGTATCGGCCGAGGAGCTGATACACGGGGCATTTTGCTCAAGGTATAGATAACTCATCAGCTAACCATTCCGATAAAACGTCGGGCAGAGGCCTACAGGACTACGGTTCAATCTACTGTTGGCAGCCTCGTAGGTCGAACCTAACCGATGTAACACGAGATTAACGACGACAGAGAGAGCTTGGTAAATCGATAGATCTTGTATGGACGTGATACGATATGCTCGATCTGACTAAGAGGTCGAACCTAACCGATGTAATTTTAGACAGAGCAAGACATATCGGAATAGTGGCAGGACTTATCCATTCGTCAGATATCAAACTTAATGCTCTACATCGAGAGTCAGAACCCGTCAGTAAAAATCTAGACAAGCTAGGATGTCGATGTGCTAAAGTTGTATTAATCAAAGGATGTCTTACAATCTTTTAGGGGGTTTATATTTATATGCTGACATTACAGAGTCTGACACGGTTATAACAACCATCGGATATTATTTTCTAAAAAAGAAAAATATCTTTAAGAAAATTAACTTAACTAACTAAATATTTTTATATACGATTTAAATAAATAAATTATTCTACCGTGGGTTCTATGGTTTTTTCTTAGTTTTTTATAATTAGATTGAATCCTTTCTCGCTTTATTTGATGACTTTTTTCCTATATCATTCTAGATCGTCTTTGGCTTGGCGTTCACACAAGGGTAATTCAGGCTTTTTCCTATGTATATATTAGAGCTCAAGACAACATCTTCTCTCGTAAAGAAGTACATGCGTGTTTGGTTGCTTGCGCCACTCTAGCTTAGCTGGGCCTACCTTAAGCATGATCTAGCTGATTAGCTGCAATTTAGTTCGTTTAGTTGCTGTATCTTGCCACTGTGGCTAAGTTTGAGGTCTTGTTTGGTCAAATTTTGGCTTAACCACTGCCACTGATTTTTCGAGACGAGAGGAAATCAAATACGAAATGAAATCTAATTCCGGTGGCGCAGAAGGACAGGAGCAAACTCGCCAAGGAGAGTCTTGACGTTAACCTGGCAGTAGCCGTCTAGCTCTGACTTGCCTTTCCCTCCACAACTTGAAGAAGAGAGAGTGTGAGACACCACCCCTATCTAACTAGCTCCAAGCTACTCAGCTCACAAGCGCAGAGCTGAGCCGAGCTAGCCATGGGATGCGCGGGCTCCAAGGACGTCACGGTGGCCGACGTCTACCGCCCGCCGCCGACGAGCGTCTCGCTGTTCAACGTCAGCGCCGTCGAGGAGCCCTGGCTCATCGCCACCGGCAAGAAGAACGACGGCGACGAGGAGGCCAGCGAGTTGGAGGAGGATGAAGAGGAGGAAGGAAAGAAGCCCACCACCGTGATGCCGCTCCCGCTGCTGGAGAAGCTCGACGGCTACGACCTCGCGCCGGCGTCATGGTCGGAGGTGAGCAAGGCCCTAGAGGACATCAAGCCTACGCTTAACTCCAAGACGACGGAGAACGCCAAGTTTCCTGCCAAGAAGAAGATCAAGAAGAAGAAGAAACAGCCTCCGCCGCCGCCGACGCAGCCTGAGCCGGCGAAGGCAGCTGCCACGGCGGGAAAGGCAGCTGCCAAGAAGGCGGCGCCACCTCCGGCGCCTTCCGTGCGTGGCGCTAACGAGGAGGTTGACAGGAGGCCGCCGCCGCCCGAGCTCACCGGGCGGCGCGTCGTGAAGGACAACCCCTTCCTGATGCGCGACCGCGAGAGCAAGGGGAACGACGGCGCCGCCGCCGCGGGGGCGAGGTGGCGGCGGAGGGACCCGTTCGAGGGGTACCCCGAGCGGCGTCCCCCCGGTGCCTCCGGCGGCGGGGTGGTGCTGTAAACCACGACGCTCTGCGGCGTGCGGCGCACGTTCAAGGACTGCGAGCGCTCGCGACAGGCGGTGGAGACGTGCGCCGAGGCCGTGTCGGCGGCGGGGGGATTCCCCGTCGTCGTGGACGAGCGCGACGTGTCGCTGCACGGCGAGTACCTCCGCGAGCTGGCCGGCGAGGGAGCCGCGCCGCCGCGCCTCTTCGTCATGGGCCGCTACCTCGGCGGCGCGGACGCGTGCGCCGAGCTAGCCGAGAGCGGCAAGCCGCGAGAGATGATGCGATGGGCCAGGGCGCGCAGCGAGGCCTGCGGCGGCGCGCGGTTCGTCCCGTGCTGGAAGTGCGGCGGCAGCTGCAAGGTGGTCGCCGCTGGCGCCAACGCCGGCGCTGGCGACGTCGAGCGGTGCGCCAAGTGCAACGAGAACGGCCTCATGCTGTGCCCCATCTGACACTGATGAACGAGCTCCAACGCCGCGAATCCTCCTAGCGTTTAATCCGCATCCATGGCATCCATGTATTCATCCATAATATACTCGTATAATTGTGAGTTTAAACTACACTTTATTAGTGGTTTAAATGGGAATTAAGAATGGTATAGTGCTTGTAATAGTACTGCATAGCAGTGTATTTTTGTAAATCTTTTTGATGATTTATTGGAACAAATGTTAATAATTTCGTCTTAATTGTTCAAAATTAATCTATGAAGACTGGCATATATAAACCAGCTCTGTACATCTGGTAGTGAAAATAAATAAATAAATAGATAAATATAGTACTGTAAATAATTTGAGCAAGTCAATCTAAACACGCTGCCAAGCGTTGAGATCCAAACGCCGACACTTCCCACATGGATGCCCGTTATGAATTTGAATTAATTTCTATTTTTCTTCGTGGATCTATCTATTAGGCCGACATTATTTTAGTATGGTTATGTGTTGCAGACTTACGGCTGAAACGGTTCCTAGCTAAAGAAAAACAAAAATTAGCAGAATATTATGAATAATGTCAAATCATGATTATGTACATTAAAACTCTAAAAGGATTTCAAGTGAGTGAGTAGGTCAACTCCAACTTATTACAACCTATACATAACTAGCCGTTCATGCTACCAAAGTTAAACTACTAAACAATATTTTTTATTTAGTATGGTTATGTGTTGCAGAATTACGGTTGAAACTGGTTCCTAGCCAAAGAAAAACAAAAATTAGCAGAATATTATGAATAATGTTAAATCTTGATCATGTACATTAAAACTCCAAAAGGATTTGTCAGTTAGTAGGTCAACTCCAATTTATACATAACTAATCATTTATGCCACCAAAGCTAAACTACTAAACAATTGAGACGTGTATTTTACGTTTTAAGTAGCTTAATTTTCAGCGTTCCTATAAAAACTTATTTTGTAGATGTTACATTTAATCAGAGTCAGACGAATAGTTTTAAAACTTAAAAAATACAACTAAAAGTATTAATGAGGTACACTATAATCACTTCTCATCACTATTAATTTATCTGAGAATTGCTAGTAATTTTTATTAATCTTTAAATTTGTATTGGATCATGTGCTTTTTAATAAACTTGCAAAAGGTAAGAAAAAAGAGCCAGAAAAGTAAAAGAAAAACATTTTATTTTCTTTCTTTTCCGAAAAACTCAAATGTGAACCAGTCCAGTGTCCAGTCTGGCTTCCTTCGTCTCCATTCCGTTGCTGTACCAACGACACCGCCACCGCCACCACCCCCTCCCCCATCCTCTTCTCCCCGAAATCCTCGTGAATCTCTCGCTCTCGCGGCGCCGACGACGACGAGGAGGCTGCCTCGGATGCTCCCGGCCTCGCACCCGCTGCTCTACGCCTGCGCCTACCGGGACAGCGCCCTCGTCGCCGAGCTCGCGCACGCCCCACCCAACGACGGCGGTGGCGGGGGAGCCGCCGAGGACGTCCCGGCGGTCGCGGCCGCGCTCGTCGCCGGGGCGCCCGCGCACCACCGTCACATCACCCACACCGCGTCGGGGCGGGCGCACGCCGTGCTCCTCGCGCCGCCGCTCGTGCTCGCGGCGGTCTCCCGAGCCCCGCAGCTCCCGTCGTCCCATCTGCTGCTCTTCCTCCGGCACCTCCGATGCCTCCTCGGGCACCGTATGCTGGACGAGATGCCCCGGCTGGCGCTCCGCCTGCCGTTCCCCGACGAGGAGGCGCTCGCGCGGGAGGCCGGCGAGGTCGCCGCCGCGGAGGCCGAGGCCGAGGAGGCGGAGCGGAGGGAGGGTGAGCTCTCGCGGAGGACGCCCAAGAGGGAGCGCCGCGCCCGCGGCGGCGCTGGGTGGACGTGGAGACGGAAGCTCTGGCTCATCGTCCTCGCGGATCTCGTGCTCCTCTGCGTCCTCTTCGCTGCATGGTTCGCCGTGTGCAAGGGATTCAGCTGCATTGGCCGGTAAATAGGTAAAAAGGTAATATGACTAAACTGGGATCCTCGTACCCTATAACCCATTGCAATCCTGACAATATGGCTAAACTGGATATGCGTCCAAGTTCTTTGAGTGAACTAGAGCACAAAGGTTGAGTGCATCTGTCCTGCTGTCACCGTGCCCCCGTAAGCTGCAAAAATGATGATGGCCCGAGTGGAAGGGGAATCTCTAACTAAACATCAACCATTCATCTGGGTATTGTGATGAAGATGTTGTCCACAAACTGTGCTTTTGATCTGGGTACAGACCTGACCAAGATCTGCGCTTTTGATGGCATCCTCATGGCTGGATATGATGACACTGGATATGGTAGAAGAGCAAAAGATGCTGGTTCATCATTTGAGGCTGAAGGTTAAATAGGATCATTGGATATTAGGCTGATGATTCCTACTTTTAAGCATTAGATGCTGGATCTGACCAGCCCAACATTTAGGAATCACTCATACTAATTTTGTGGATGCTGTCTTATTGTTGCCATTAATATCTTAAACTGCAGGTGATCTATGATTGCCATAAACGTCTGTTTTTCCTTGAGAGATTTCTTAACTAGCACAGTCAGGAATATTGTAGTCCCTATATTCTCACCATTCTCAGCTTCATTTTTGTAGTCGGCAGTTTGATTGTGCAGATACCATCTGCTGATGGCAGATCCAGAATTTCAAGTTAGGGGAACACCATTGAAAAGAGAGTTGAGCAATTTTTTCCATTTACAATTTAGTATTAGCAATTCAAATCAGAAGACACGATTTATTTTTTCTCTAGAAGTGGCACTGAACAAATTTCAATTTTTTTTATTGTTTCTTATATTTTTGTGGAATATGCCATGTATAGAGGTGAGGAAAAATACAGTGATGCAGGGTACAGTGATGTAGAACAAGTTAGTTTGTCCTTCTTGGCTGATGGAGCACAGCATGCTGTTGCTCGATGTCCTCCACTCCTCTTGTATGCTGGCAATGTCCTGGGAAGTGGCTGATATTTGTTAGAAGATCTGCCCGTTTAGTTCCTTCCACATGTTCCACATGATATAGATGACAATCCCCTTAAGTTCCCTCTGCATGTATTTAGGCATTAGTTGAATCACTTGCTGCCACCTCCACTGGGTAATGGTTGTTATTTGTTAAGCGAGCCGGATTCACTTGATGGATGATCTCAAAATGCTCAAATCCAGGCTAAGAACTATACTTCCATTGTGGAGGGACTGAGGGACATTGCAATTTGCAAGATATGTGTATTCTGGTTTCTTGGTGTGTATTGAAAAGGACATAATTTTGCTGATAATACCATCTTCGAATCGCTTAGTTGTCCACTTTTAGAATCTTGTTTTAGACTAGAAGCCATGGGAAGAATTTGCATTTGAGTTTTGTTGCAGAAGTGTAGGAGATTGGGTCCCCTCATCTGCTATGCCCATGATAGTGTGGCAGCCCTCCACGTTGTCTCTGGTTGTCACTTGGCTAGTGCATGCCATACTAACAATTAGATCTACTCAACAGACTCCCACAAATGCAGCTAAATATCACCCATCACCCTCCCACGCACACACACAAAAATAAAATACCCTCATAGGCTGACCCTAAGTCCTGGACCAGTTCTAGAGGAGCACTTGTAAGGATCTTTGGTTTTTGACTCTTTCTTGGATCTAGTACTGTAAGCTGCCTTATTTTTCACTGGTACATAACAAACAGTGCTTTAACACCTCCTAAATCTGTACTGCTTTCCTTGTTCATGTATCATATATATGATATATAGTCAACTCACGGGTAGAAGCATACCCCCTCTTCATAATGACAATGTAGCTTCTGAAAACAAGGTGGAGCACATTTGGTAGAATGACTGGGCTCACTATTACATGTGGAGTTTCCAGTTTGTTCAATCCACGATTCAATGAGCTAAATAGATGAAAAGAAGATATACTATCCCATAATCCCTCTCCTTGTGTAAAAGCTGTTTATAATGTTTATACTCTAAAATATCATATAGGTTTGTTTATATTTGACCAGTGCTGAATTGATCTGTTGAGCAGATATTGATTTTTACCCTTTACAATACAGTTTGCTTGTACGGGTGGGTATTCCAAACAAAATACTAATGGTTGCTACTCACATTATTCTTCCTCATTTTGGATCATAAGTGCCATGGGTGTACATATCCCCCTATAACGTTGCTTGTGAGCATGCAAAAGTGTGCAATCTTTGTTTCCTTTCCCTGTTGATGTCAGCGTGCCAATATAGTGAATTTGAGGAGGGAACAATGGATCCTTATTTGATTAATGTTTTTCTGAGTGAGAAAATTGTGAAAATGATTTTGAGAGCACCATGAATTAAGGGTATTAATCAGTTCAAAATGGAAAAGTTTATTGAAAGAGCTCAGCGGTTATATTGAATTGTTTCTGATGATCCCTTGTCATTTTTTTGTCATGATGCAGGGTGCTAGGTTTCAAGACAAAAAAATGTGGAGATTATTTATGCGGTAGTTTCTCCTTATGCATGATGCAATGGAAATTGGAAAGTGATGGTCATGTTATCTGCCAGGATTACAAAGTAAAGGCAAATGTTACAGCCTTACAGGCACTCAGCGGCAACTGTTAGGGACTCCCTGTCTTATGAAACATCTTTGAAAAATGAAGCCCAATGGTCTTGCTAGACTTAATAAGTTTGAATTTGTTGGTTTGGTTTAGGACATCTGTAAACCCCGTAGTGTAATTTTTTTGTTCATTTACTATACAAAGCAAAATTTGTCTCATCCATCTTGTTTCCCCCCATTTTGTTCAGGACATACCCAGATATATCTGAATCCTGGTGTCATTACCTTACACAATACAAAGCAAATGGTCTCTGTTCTGTTGCAAGTGTTATATCCATGAAGATTTATCTCTCCCATCTTCACCTGGGCCTTGGAGCTTTTGCAGATTTTCAAGATCCCCAGGTGACGAACCATTTGATATGTATGGCTCCTGGCAATCAAGCAGCAGATATAGGCCACGAGGGAATGAGAGTTGAGGCCAGGTGCGATGCTTTTGTATGCCTAGACGGTGTTGGATCCAACCTTCAGTTTGGTGGCAATTAACAGGGTTTTAATGTGTTTCAACAGCCAATGAATTCCTCCATGCTTATCAGCAATCAATTCAGGAGTCTACTGGAGATCATAAACTTGAGCTAAAAAGAGAGTAAAATTTTGTTGACTAAACTATCAATTCACTACAACATTTGCAAGACACATTTTAAAAAACTACAACAGTAGTGTTGAAAATTATCAAATAGTTGTAATTCCGTTGGATTACCCCATTACTATATTTTATGTTCACATATCATACGGAGATGCTTAAGAGAGGGAGGAATGGAGTGCCACGTCACCTTGCTACATCATACATTTTCACCTAGCAACACCACGTAGGAGGCCTCTGGACGGAAAAAAACATGGTCTGGCTACGCCACCCAAGCTTGGCTTGGCGAACAGGGGTCAAGGTTTCAAAAGGCGCTTGGGTGGCAGAGGGACATGGTGTTCCCCTGCTCTTCTCCGCCCAATTACAAGCAAGCTAATCCATAAGAGAAAAAAAACTTATATAGTTCTCTAAAATTAATTTTGCAACAAATATGTAACTGCAACAATTACCTCAACCGGGCACATAAGAAGCCTTCTCTGTGTTTTCCCCATTGCAACAAATCTTTCTTGCTGGCCTGAGACCATGCTTGCATACACTGCCATATCTGATGTATAATTATAATTTGATGTATAATTAAAATTGAGTTGAAAGTTTTAAATTTTGAGTTAAAAGTTTTAAAATTTGAGATGGAAGTTTTGAAACTTAAGTTGAATTTTTAAAATTTTTGGGTAGTTTTTTTTAAAAAAATGAGTTGAAAGTTTCAAAAGAATTTATTTAGATGTGAAATAAATGTATTGAAAAAGTCTCTATTACAATATTTAATAAAATTTAAAAATTATTCAAAAATCACTATATAATTATAAAATTAAATCAAAATCTATAAAAAAATGCTTTCAGATACAAATTTTAGATAACTTTCAACTATTCCATATCAATTAGTGATAGGAAAAAAGAAGGGTCTATACATGTTTGGGCGTAGAGGCCCATAAGCTGCAGCACACGATGGCCGGTCTGCGCGGCCGCACAATGAATGAATTTGGCCCGCTTAATTTGCCCCACGAGTAAATTTAGCCCCCCACCAAATTTGCCGCAATTTATTCTCGGTAACGAATTTGGCCTTCACATGAATTTGGCCCATCTACTCCTTCGCCGAACTAGCTTACGCTGCCCGAGGCCCGAGGCCGGGGACGCCGGCGCCGGCGAGGGCCTCCCGGCTATCGCGGCCGCGCGCCACCGGCACGTCGCGTACACCGCAGATGGGCAGGCGCACGCGGTGCTGCTCGCGCCTCGCGGCGGTCTCGCTCGCGTCGCAGCTCCCGGCGTCCCCCTACCTTCTGCTTTTCCTCTGGTGCCTGCGATGCCTCCCCGCCCGCCGTTCCCCCGGCGAGGAGGCGCTCGCCCGGTGAGGTCGCTGCCGCGTCCTCTTCGTTGCCTGGCTCTCAGTGGGCAGCGAATTCAGCTGCATTGGCCAGTAAATAGGTAAAAAGGTACTGACAGCTTCTCTACTTCACGAAATTGACCTCTATTTCATTTCTATTGGTCCCTCTATGCTGAGATTGTAATCCCATGTTTAGGATTCGAGGGGGGAAACCAACAGAAAATATGTACAATTATTGTGCGGTGGAATTACAGAGTACAGATTGACCAAAATTATACAAACATTTGTGCATTTGAGAATACCATGAATGGAGTGTATTATTCAGTTCAAAATGGGCGGTTTTTCACATTGCTAAGTTGTTATATTTGATTTTCAGACTATCGTACTGAACTTTTCTGATGATCCCTTGTCATTTTTAATTGGTCAGGATGCAGGGTGCTATGGATATTATTTATGCTGTAGTTTCACCTTATGCATGATGCAATGGAAATTGGAAAGTGATCTGTCATGTGATCTGCCAAGAAGTAAAGGCAAAGGGAACAGGTATTCAGCGGCAAATGCTATCTCCTGTTATCTGAAACATCATTGAAAAATGAAGTCCAAATGGCCTTGATAGACTTCATAAGTTTGAATTTGTTGGTTTGGTTAAGGACATATGTAAACCCTGTAGTGTACTTTTTTGTTCATCTACTATACATCACAAATGTTGAATTTTTTCATCATCAGGACAGACTCAGATAGATCTGAACCCTGCTGTTATTACCTTCCACAATCTTTCTTTTACTTTGGTCTGTTGCAAGTGTTAGTTCATGTGATTGATTGCTCCAATCTTCATCTGGGCCTGGGAGCTTTGCTGATTTTTCACTCGCATCTCTCGTCTTCTTGGACGTTGTGGTGTTCGATATTTGTTTTCAACACTGGATTCCAATCATCTGAACATCAGTTGAACTGTACACACTACACACAGATGCTGAAGCTGTATTGAGCTGTTTGCCAAATGTCTTTGTCAGAGCCACAACTGAGAGTCCGAGACTCCAATGCCATTAAATATTGTGCAATTACGCAGTAACCATCTTGCCCTGGGTAATCTGACACATTTGAGATTTTTGTAGCAAACTTATCCATGGTGCATCTTACAACATCTGGACTCAAATCTCTCCATGAAAACGCCCATGCATGCACAGGAAAAAATTATTCAGTTCCTTCTCTGCGTCACTAGTCAATTCCCACGGTCATTTCAGAAGAACAAAACTAGATAGACAACGCACATTGCAGAAAGCAAACCATGTCTCCAATTGCATAAACCACTCTGCACGAATTCAGCAGCTGCATCACTGCATCAGATAATTGTCTTTTTGGATCTTTTTATTTTCCCTGCATCATTTCTCTGCATCGCATCAGGTCAATTCTATCACCTAACGCTGGAATGCACATTCTGTTGGCCCATTTGTGTGTAGTGTGTTCCAAGATCCAGCACAGAAAGCCTCACTCCCTAATCTGCACTCGTGCTCATGCACATTTCAGTAACAGTGTGATATACTGATCTTTGATATAATCATCTAGTTTTTGACATTGAATTTTCAGCAGGATATCCCCCATGCCATCACCGTTGACGATCTTCGGGTGCGATGACCAGCATAAAAAGAGGTGATCAGCAGAAGTTGGTGTCACAGAAAGAACCCCAAGTGATGAACCAATTGATATGTATGGCCCCTGGCAATCAATCAGCAGATAGGCCAGGAGGGAATGAGAACTGAGGCCAAGTGCAATGCTTGTATGTGCAGACACTGGTAGATCCAACATTCAGATTGCTGGCAATTAACAGGATTGTAGTGTGTCTCAGCAGCCAATGGATTTCTCCTTGTTTATCAGCATCCACTTCAGGGGGTCTACTGATTATGATGATAAACTTGAGCTCAAAACATCAGGAATCAAGGACATAAAAATATATTAGCAGAAACAGGGAAGGAGGCGTGGAGAAAAGGCAAAAATCGCTTTATTCTGAAGAAATGCCATTCCAGGATGAAAAATACAGGCAGAGGATGCAACTGTGTGCCAACAAGTGGATCCATATCAATGGCCTTAAACCGCCCTTTGATGGTCAGAGATGCAAATGCCTGCCTTCCATAGTAGAGCCTAACCCCTTGCTAATGCTTCTTTAATTTTCTAAGTCCCTTCCACTAGCCAGCTTTTAGTCCATATAATTATCTCGTACCACGCCAAACACTTTGCTTAATGCTCACATGAACGCATCACTGAAGAAGCATCACAAACCAGAGTTCATTGGATGGGAGAATCGATCAACGGTATGAAAGCTTGTCATGTTATTCTGTTGGGATTGCGAGCAAAATTAGTTTAATGACAGTTGACGCTAAGTGCTTGGCTGCTTTGAATCAAGAATGTGATCTTTGTTATCATAACTCTATATGAGATATGCAGTCTAAGATATATAGGAACAGATTAGGATGAATTGGGAAGCATCATGCGAAAATTCACGGTGCACCAGAGCTGAGGAGAAAATATTTTCTGTTTTGCAGAGTGGAGCATGATTTGCTATGAAATATGGTCAAGATAGGTAGAACAAATTGCAGGGCATATTCTCTTCCAATCCTATATATAGGGCCTCTTCTCTTCAC
This sequence comes from Oryza coarctata, assembly GCA_030770085.1. NCBI lineage: Eukaryota > Viridiplantae > Streptophyta > Magnoliopsida > Poales > Poaceae > Oryza > Oryza coarctata. The sequence goes on from CM061462.1 coordinate 6,377,373, forward strand.
TATTAGGCTCAATTGTTAATGTTTGCCTGTCTATTCATGGCTTACAAGCCAGTAGATTGTCTAGGGTATGCTTTGCCTCAAAGCTTAGAAAAAGTTGATAACACTGACATCTTTCCTGTCAATCTAACTCATAGTTGCCAAGAAGTCATTAAACTAGTAACTTATATGCTGTACATTGTGATCTTGTCTCAAGATTACATGGACGGTTGGTGAACCTACATACAGTACATCTTGCACAATTATTCTGAATATTGTGTTTCCTCTGAAATGTAAACTGCACCTTGTATTCAGATTGTCAAGTCATATATATTATACAATTCTATCTACTTTCGATGGTCCAATGCCCTGTGAGATGGCACTGTCAACTACTAGCAATTAAACAGTGAGCTTAGTGCCAAACAATCTTTGTTTCTTACAATCTAATGCTAAGTGCTTGTTAGTCAATATCGTCCCATTTTTGTCTTCTTATAGAACACCATTAGAAGAGCGAATTTGTTTCCCAGATGCTGCTACCTTGATGCCTTCAGCTACAATAGGAGACAACTGAACTGGTCCATTTAGTTGAGCTAAGGACTAATGTCATGGGTCAGTGAACATAGTACATATATGGACTTAAACAACTGTTAATGGTTAAATTAGCATCGTTCATATTAGATTAAGCATTAAGTATGGGGGGGGGGACCAGGACTTTGCCAAATAGAAGGCAGGAAAACTTCCACGTAATCTCACTGCAAAGGACAAATCCAACAGCATAACATCCGAATAATCTCCAAATTATTGTCATGGCATTTTTTAATGATGAAGTGGATCTGTCTCCTGATTTTTTTTAAATGCCTTCCTCTTCTCTTGTCCATTCAGTCAGCAAACCAAACAGGATGCTGTAATGCTTTGTTGGCTTGTTTCCCATAGACCCTTGAATTGGCACTGTCTCATGGTTTGTCTACCATATGATTGAGCTTGGCACAGTTCATCATAGTGGTATTACACATAAACTTCTTCAGCTAATTAGCATATTCTTCAGGATTCTTCAGATACTCTCCATGTGAATGACGAAGATCCTTGCGCATCTCGGACCGATTCTCGTGCTTTTAGCACATTTTCATGATCCTTTTTAATATTCATAATCCTGTTTTTTTCTTTCCCTTGGAGTGTTAGAGACGAGACAAAACAAAACAAAACAAAACAAACATAACAACAACCCTATTTTAATGTATGTCCAATGGTTTAGTAACACCTGGAAACTGGTAATTTGGGCAATTGTATTATAATACCAACTGAATTCAACATTTGCAAGTTGTGTTATCGAACATTTATAGTATAAATTTGGGCAGTGAAGATTGACGAAAATGCTACTGAAGTACTAGGAAACGGTGCATTTCATTTTCAATACTTCCAATAGCTTCCAAGCAGCTGTGCATTGATAACAAGAGTAGGTTGCATGGAAATGTCAGCTTGTGTTGGATAAACAGGGAGTTGAAAGCAAATGACGAAGGCATTAGCACTATTAAGTTCACTTTGGTCCAAAGAAACTACAGTTGTTGGGTACCGTTAGTTAAGTCCACCCTTGCCGTTAGTTTTCCAACAGTATTAACTGACAAGTGGGACCACCCAAGCGTATTAACTGAAAGAGTAACACATTGTTCATGGGGATTTTATAGGAAGTAATTAATTAATCATCTATATTGAAGCGTAACATTAGTTAATTTCTGGCAAATGGTTTCCTCTCTTTCAGTAAATAATTAATTGTCTATACTTTTTTATGTAATGAAATTTAGTAATCGTCTATACTCAGTTGCACTAATTAATTAGGGCTTCCCCATTTGACTCGCCTATCCTGGGAGAGAAAAAAAAGAGAGAATATCACATTACTTTCACATTCTAGTAAATGTTCACGGTTGGTCACAATATTTTCTGTCATATGTCATGTCAACAAGGAATATGACCTGCGGAAGATGTAGAAATTGAGAAAAAAATAAAATCATGTTATGTACTTAGAACAATTGAAAAAAGAAGATAGTCTTTAGTCTACAGTCTACCCAAAATTTTCAAATATCTTATTAAACTTCTAGCTATTTTCATCCATTTATTTTCCTTCATATCTTTGCTGAATAAATGCTATCACTCATGAGGAAATGAATCATCCTTTTTAATGTACTTCCAAAGCGGGGCAGATGCTGGAAATGAAAGCACCGTCCACCGGATCACTAGTTTCATCGTGCTCTATTGACATTAGGGACAAAACATCCATAAACGATGAGTTAATACTTGCGGTTTGTCAGACGTCATCTAAGTCACAGGACTCCCGTAGTTATACAGTAGATCCGTGTTACAGATATTTTGGACATCAACATCTTCGAAATGCATCATTGACCAACAATTTATATCATAGTACAGTGTTGATAAAATCTTATTCGAAGAAAGCTTAGCTTAATTGAAGCCGTGTCCAAAACAACCTGGTTGTACATTTAATCCAAGAAAAGCCTGAATAAATGAAAGGAAAAAGTATTTTACTACATACTACAATTCCTTAACTTTTGTACTGCACAAAATGATTTATATTCGGAGAAGAGGACGTAAAACCTCGGCGCCCAATGCCCGGATAAGGGACACGTCGTGTCCTTGTTGACGTCACCATGAGCTAATTAAACCCATGATTAAATGGCACTCCTGTCATGGGTGATGGGGACACCCGTTGCCTAGGAAAGGTACTGGGACCCTTGCCTCACCTATTTGTCACCTTTCACAGTTCAATTCAATCCATTCAATGAAGATTTTCTACACGCAATCCCTTGTATTCAACCTGCTACATCCTGTAGCTAGGACTTTATCTTGGACAATTGCCGGTTTAATGAACCAAAATTTAGGCACCGTGTATAAAACCCTACGGACGAAACTTACAAAGAATGTCATGCATAATTGCAATTGTAGTGGCTCTTCTAAAGCATGTCAAGCAGCTCCAGCAATGTTAGCCAAATCTAATCATTAAAATTTTATAGCACTTATACTAAATTATTATAATTAAAACACCATAATTCAATTACTTAAGTTCCTCGTAGTAGAACTCATATGTTTAGATTTAATTTTTTGAACTTAGCATGGTCTATAGTAACTTTCTCTCACCCCTCCTACTATCGCATGCCAGCCATCGGTAGTGGTATGTACCAAAGTATCTTCTAAACTCATCAATTGTTCAGGACCACATAATGCCTACTAGATCGCCAAGCCGTAGGGGATCCTAGTGAGATGTTGACACTAGAGGCGACACTTGTTTTGCCGTGATTATTTCAGCTACAATTAAATCAAAGTCCCCACCCCCACCACCAAACACGCACACATTTTCCATTTTTCTCATGTGCATGGAAGCATCTGTCTGTCCACTCCCACTCGTGCACGGTGCTGACATGCTGCTGTGTGGGGCCCAGCTGGTGTTTGCAGGGGAGCAACAATGGCTGAACAGTTGGTTTCAATGCACGGTTTGCAAACCTGTCTCGTTTGCTCCGTCTCAGCGTGTCCTGTACTCCTGTTTGGTTTAGTTTTTTTTTGTGCGTGTGTTCATGACCTTAGTAAGACGGAAGTAGGAGAGTGCTCCAATCCAATTTACCAAGCATGGTAGGATGGCTAGCCGGGACATCTCGATAAGAAAAAGATAAATATTTGGCACGATATGTCAAGTTATTCGTGTTCTACGATTTAGTCGTGTATATACACAGGAACTAGCATACATATATAGAGCGAGCATGGTATTTGTTCTGTTGGTATGGCTGTTTAATTTATGTAAAAATGACAAGATTGGTGTGTCAAATGAGGTAGGAGGCACACTACAGTTTTTATATCATTATAGAAACGAGAATGGAGATATTAATCTATAGTAACAAAAATAGAATATTTCTTTTTATGCATGTGCATTTATTCCAACCTTTTGGTGTCATATTTAATAACAGAATACTGCTATTATCGGTAAGGGTTTCCACAAGTAAACTGCAAAGTACACACTGTGCTAATCGCTGCGCCACAGCCGTAAATATATTAGAAGACATAATTAGTGCGAGTACAAACGAGAGATTAGCCTATGATTGCCTCCATCCATGTGCCATGCCATTCTTTTTAGTTTTTAGCTCAGATGCACCAAGCCTCTTTACATGAATTTGCTATGGAGACATGGCATGTGAGTTCACCCTTTGAAGGGTTGTAGATATTAAATATGACAATATATTGACAAATAAATCTAGTACTGCTAGAGTTCAACCAACGCTGTGAATAACTTACATGAGCTTCTTTCTATGAAAAATAATGTGTAATTATTTCATTAATTAGTTTTGCATACGCGTGTACACGGGCGTGCGCACACATTACATACAATCCGTGAGTGTCATTGGCAACACTTATAAAATTACCAATGACATCAAGTAACCCAACAATATATGTGTATATGTGCATGTGCAATTTTACTATTACGTTACATATGTAGTACATCTCCAAAATAGGTGGGCATAGTCTTGAACTAGCCTCGTAGCTAGATGCACATTCGTACACCTAGTTATTTAGCATATCCAACTTCTTCTAGACATCCAGTTCCATACAAATATAAGAATATACAGTAGCTATGGATTTTTTCCACCGTCAAATCTAGATATAAATATTGTTTTTCAAAGCAATCCATACAAAGATTTCGTTATAACTAATAAACTGTGATGTGTGTTTGAAGCGATTCGGCTGTAAATGGCTTTTGGTTCCCACATGAAGGCGGGCGCTTGCGAGTGCGTATAAAATTTTTGGAGCGATTGGCACCGACAAATCATATGTACCCGTGTGTGTGAGAGAGATATCTATAGAGGAGGACACAGTGCAAAGGTAGTGAAAAAGATAGCACGCACAACCCTAGCACTACACATCTACCACTATACTTAACCCATGCAAGAAAAGCTATATCTGATTTTAATTAATCTGTGCAGGATTGATCATTGATTCCATAATATTAAACTAATCACCCTTCGAATTTTGTAGGCTTCTTTTACAGGCTTGCAAAAGCATTGCATGCATTTATGTTTAATGGAGTCTCACTAGAGTCACTACGAATATTCCCCACCCAGCAACAAGCGATTAGTACATAACAAAGAGAGAGATCACTAATGACAGGAGAAAAAAAGATTATTATTGGATATTTATTAAGTATAGTTAAAGTACGAGGAGGCTGCGAATGATTGAGCTCTTGTTGTTGTAGAGGGCAACTGGCATTGCAATGCTTTTTATGCCCTGAGGATGTCGGGTTCTGATAGATATCGCAAGGATTTTTTCTGAAGTATTATATTGATGATCGTGCATGGTATTTCTTCAATTGGTATACCACTTCCATTATTTAAAATGGTACTTCTTCAAATGCTATGTGACAAATGCGTGAACTTAATTTGGCGACATCGTTCAATTGGTAAGTCAATTAATTGCAATCCCCAGGTATTTTGGAGTAAATTATATTTGGTAGAATTCTTCTAATCTCAAATCGATCAATTGGAATTCGACACGCACACAATTGAAGGTTAATTATCGTTGAAGTAACATGCTCTAAAATTGTGTTTTTTATATAATAGATGGACCTTCTTTAAAGATTTTTAAAGGTGTTAAGATGTTCTTGTACAAGGTGGGAGTTAGAACCAATAATAGATTACAACTTAGAATGAAAATGAAGCACTTGCCAATTTTCTATGCATTGTTGATTATAGGCACTACATTGTCACTCTCAATATTTCTGATTTAAATTAGCAGATCAGTTTTCTCTATAGACACATCAAAAATGAAAAAAAAAGATATTATATTCACTCACCAAAAAATATTTGAAAAATAAACTATCATGTTAGAGTTAATACAGAAAGGCGTTGTTGCACAACTCAGACCACTAGGAGATCATCTATGTGAACTCGATGATTGCAGAAAAATTGTGCTGGGATTTTAGTCTTTATGGAAACACCGTCAAAAACAGGTATGACTCTCATCGTTATTGCCAGATCTAATCATGGTAAATATTGTTGCGTTCGCAAAATAAAATCATGGTAAATGTTACATAGAGGGATTACTCGGATTCTCAATGGTGATACCTTCAAGATAGAATACTATTACCTGAAATAGCTTCTGTACCGATTGGGGACACTCATCTATGCCGGTCCTTAACTAGCACAACATTTGGGCATGGATGATGTTGAGTCATTATCATGATTAATATTTTATAATAAATAATTGGTTTTTTAAATGATTTAATTAATAAAAATACGTTTAAAATATTTGTGGCGTTGGTATGAGTATGCGTGACTTATGTATGCTAGGTTACGATATTTATATCCAGAAATGATTGCTTTACCTATTTATGTGTAGTGAATTGAGATCAATCTTACTCAATGATGATGATCAGTACTACGCTTAAGAATGAATGAAAGTCTAGCATAATCAGGATGCTATATGATAAGTTTGAATTAGAGTCAGAAAGTCTTAGGGTCAACATCTACCAATAGCTAAATCAGAACTACGCATAGGGAGAGTCAAGGTCTAAAACGGTCAAAAATGTTGAGTGACGAGGTTAAAAGTTAGATGTGCACTATATGGGAATGTGTTTGTAAAAGGCTTCACAAGTGTTTATAAGCGTTGAAAAAATTATGAAGAAAATCAGATGAAAATCAAAAGAAAAATTGATAACAACAGCCAACATAAGTTGAAAAAAAAATTAAAAAGGAGAGGATGAATATGTATTAGGTGCTGCTACAGTAGTCAGACTTTGTGTAAATATAACTTGATACAGTAAATTTATATTTATCTTTAAGAGTTTTATCAAATTATATTCTTTTATTCTCAAGTAGACGTATGAGCGAACATGTTAGTCAATCAATTTAACGTATCTTTTATTTTCACTAAAAAATTAATTTATTGAGTTTTCTATCGTTCAACCTTATCATCTAGTAGACTTGATTTTTATGTTTTAATACTACTGATGAGTCTCTCTAATCAGTGTCAGATGTCATAACCGGCGTTGATTAGTTAGCTCAACCAAAAAAAATGAGTCGTCTTAATACATCAATTGGTGAAGCAGCCAAATGAATCGAGCACAAAATCACTTAATGAATCTAGCATTCAATCCAACAAATCAAATCAAACAATGGACAAAAGTAAATCAATCTTTAATACTGAATCAATCACAAAGTGGATCACAGATACTACAAAATATCGCATAGAATTGATGGTAGAAAAAAAATGATAGAATCCGATGGTAGTACTTGCCCACATGTGTGGATATAGAGCATAAAGGTAGAATAGTGGAGTCCGATGGCGCCAGACCTACCAGATCTAATGTGAGTACCACTGTCATCACGCTGTAGATCTACAGCAGAATTATTATGGATTTGCCATTGCGCGTTGTGTATCCATAGCTGCTAGCTAGAAGCCAAGGTGGCAATTTTAGCTCGGCATGGATCCATTGCTGCTGTCACTGGCTGGAGGCCAAGGTGGCAGCCATAGCTCCCGGATGTGGCCCCTATGCTGTCTTCTCCACTGTATCGGGCTTGAATCGGTTGGATTTGGTAGCCGTTGCGCCGAGGTGAGGGAGAGGTGACTGCTGCTTGTCGGTCGGCGAGAGAAGAAAGAAAGGCGGTTGCTGCTTGCTAGCCAGCGAGAGAAGGAAAAAGGTGGTTATCTCTTGCTAGCCAGCGAGTGAAATGAAAGGGGTTGCCGTAGCTTGCCTACTAATCGGCGAGAGAAAGGAGAGAGGTGGAGGAGTCAAAGAAGAGAAAGAGGGAGAGGGGGATTAAGGAGTTGAGGTGGAGGATAATGTGTAGGAACTTAAAGATTTTTTTTATTAGGCAACAAAGAGCTCACGGCTCGTTTCATCTGTCGATTTACTTGCTTGGCTTAGTGTTGGTGAAAGAATCAATGTCCTATACATCAATTTTAAATAAACCAATACTGATATTATTAGTGCCGATTTTAATAAACTTGGTCTTGGTTTTTACAAATTGATACTAATTAGGGGTGTGAGGTCTGAGAGGACAAAAATTTCCTATCAGTGCCCCCTATCAGTGTCCGTACAAGTGTTCTGTTTTGTATTAGTGGAACACGGCTCAGATCGATAGAGTCCCTTTCTTGAGGCAAAAGATTAATTTACTTGCTCACTTTTCTTTTCTTACAATGAGAGCAGCTAAGCTAGTGAAGTTTACACATGGAGATTCTAGATTCCTGCACTTGAGCTTCTTTAATTTGGAATCTTCACTAAAAAAACCTTGGGCATGTGGCCAAACTTAAGCTTCTTGCGGTCGTCAAATTCATGGCCTCTCTAGGGGTCTACGACCACCAGATCTACCACTCTAGGGGTTTGTCACCGATGGATCTGCTCTTCTTGAGCCCTCCACCGCCACTTCATGTGCTTAGGACCAGAGATCATTGTCGATCCACTGCTCTAGGGCCTACCACCACCGAATACACTTTTCTCGAGCACGTCGCCATTGATCTACACGCTCAGAACCAGCGGCCACCACCCTTGCTTCAATCATTGCAATCGTCGAGCCCTGTTGGATCTGGACCAAGCCATAGTCCCTACCTCCATCGTTGTTATTGCCAAGCCCTGCTAGATGGACTAAGCTACCCCTTTCCTTGTGCCGTCACCACCACTGAGTCCCATTGCTGCTCCCCTTCATTGCCACTACCGCCAAACTCCGCCACTGCTATCCTTAATCGCTATCGCCATCGAGCCCCGTCACTCCCTTCCTCATTTCTCCATTGTTCCCCTTCCTCTACCACGTTGCCACTCCCTTTTGCCACCGCTACCCCCTTTGCCGCTGTTGTTGGTGAATAAGAGAGGCAGAGGCGAGGGAGAGAGGAGAGGTATCGGGAGAGGGTGTGAGAGAGAAAGGAATTGGTGTTTCTTAGCTATTCCACATGTCTTATTTTAAGCCCACAATTAATTTTTATAGGCGGGGCTAAATATATAGGACCTCCCATTGCTTTTCCAGCAGGTTTTTAGGTCCAATGCAAAAATTATTTTTAATGGTGTAACCAATGAACTATCATTGGGTAATTAACGGCTAATCCACATCATGCGTGCTGTGTGCATGCAAGGTGTGTTAATCAGTAACCGAAGTTATCATGGTTTTTTGTCCCGAAAGAAGTCGGTTAATTACTTACAACATGGACAAGTACGTATATACTATACTGCCGTACACATACGTATTTTGGGGTATATATATAGGAGTACGTATTTTGTACGCACAAAACACAAGACTCGCATGTATATGTTGTATCGGCGTTGAGTGCACGAACACGCAGTTGGAGCACAAAAATGGCGTGAGTGCAATGGTCTCCTTCTAAGAAAAAAAAGGTTTTGAATCCTGGAAAAAAAGGGAAACCGATTTCCAAAAAAACTTTAACCGTTGTTGAACTGACCTGTCAATGGGATAAAAAAATAACAGAAATAACTAGAACACGATTTCCGTCTAAAAGGAGGGGGAAAAGGTTAGTACGTTTGTGACAGAAAAATTGGGTGCATTTTTACATATTCACTCACCATGTTTTATCTTTTCATGATGATGAGTCAATTTTGGTTTAGTCCCAAAATCACCTGGTACTTTACCATAATTTAATTTCATTTATAGAGTTTTGTTGTTCTGCAATTAATTAGTAGTAGAACATTTGCATGATTGATGCAAATCTTTTCAATTACGAGACAAAAGTTTTGTAGTATGTGAATATTGGAGTTTGATGGCAGAAGTAAAACTCGTGGATTTAAGAAGTGGAAGATGGTGAGGACGACGATCACGGCTAAGCGACTAGCCATTGATGGAGAGCGAGTTAGAGGGGCAGCCGGTTAGGTGTGGTGTCGAAGCCATAGCCTTGAGCGGCATGACGATGAACCTAGTATTTATGTTGAGGATCATCTCGTTGCTCGACGTTGCGCAGCGCCACCGCTTCACCCGCACGCAACAACCATCATCCAGATCTGCGTTGTTGCCTATGGCAGTACTGGACCAAAGATGCATAGGGTTGCCCTCGACCTTGGTGGCGCTGCTTTTTTTTCCAGGCTGGATTTTAATAATACCTGTTAGCACCTATGTACATACGTAACGCTACCTCCCAAGGATGCATCATTACATTATTTTCGGAGATTATAACTTACATTTTAACCGGATGTCTTGGACAAATCAGCCTATACATTTATACATCAAGAACTAATCTTATAATTCACAGCAAAATATGTATATCACAGAAATTGAAAAGATAGATGACATATACAGACAACCTTAAATTCTACCCAAATCAGTTCAAGCTACAATATGTGTATTGCACATTATGCCTTTCTCCTTACTATTTAGTGTGCACCGCACATTTTTATTGTTGCAAAGAAAGGCCGGCATTTATGAGAATGTGTATGCTACACACCTAATTAAAATTTGAAATATATATTTATCATGATTTTACATATATATATTTAAAATACTTAAAAGAAATATATATTTTCTGTGGGGACTTGCTACCACTCCATTGATACAGTTCAAAGGCACAGACTGATAGGAGGGATAGTGGTGTGGTGCCAACATGCGCGACCGCATCGATCCTACATGACACGCACGCACGCACCGTTGTGGTGACACAACATTAGAGCGGTGGCACAGGGCAATCACGCAGGACCGAGTCGGTGGTGCAGTCTGGTGGCGTAGCACTAAGGTGAGCTCGTGACCTAGTGGCGTAGCTACTCGCCTTGATGACGTGATCCCATACTTGCACCACTGCCCCGGTGTCACGTCACCGTGATGGTGCATGAGTGCCGCACACGACCGCGTTAGGACTGACGTGGTTGCGTGTGTTGGCACCACGCCATCACCCTTCCTGTGAGTCCTGTGCCTTCGAGTTATGTCGATGGCGCGATGGTGCGCCCCGAACTATGAGAAATACATATTTTTATAAATATTTTTAAAACGTGTATATATAATTGTAAAAAATAATGTATATTTTAAAATTTAATTCTCAACACACCGGTCAGAAGGGTGCATGTGAATCACACAAACTAAACTACACAGTCCCTGCAGGGAATTATTGGGTTCAGATTGGGTGGGTGGGCCATGTACATTGTGCAACAGTTTGACCGGTAGACTCAGGAGGCCCCTGGCCATGGCCATGGGCAGGAGATCGGGAGATCGTCCGCTGCACGTGTAGCATGTTAATCCTTTTGCGTCCTTTTGGCCATGCAGCTTAGCTTCAAATCTTCAACGCTCGTGCATGCGTGTTAGTGTGTGGCATGCCCATGGACCGCTGCTGCATGATTGCTTTGTGCGTCGTATGATCAAGGTTCTTTGGAGGGAAAAAGAAGTCACGATGCGTGGCTACTCTGGGTTTACATTTGGGGGCATAATAACCCCGTGTTTTTGTCCACCGTAGAGCCGGTGACGTTTTGTTTTTATAGAGATTTTTCGTGGTAGGATCGAAGTTTTGATTACACTACCGTAGGGTGAAAGATTTGATTACTCCATCTCTAAAGATAAATTCTCACTTATGATGCTAATGAGATACTAAGATCATCATCTGATTGTATTGGATTTTGATCAAATAGGTCAATCTATACACGATCTTCTCGAAAAGCATGCTATCACTAAGCTACCACAATCTCTCTAACGTGAGAGCATGGTCCTACCGGAGTATCACATCTCTACTCAATCATTTCTCTACTAAGAAATGAGAAATGGCATAGCTACACCCTTTATAATATAAAAAAGATATAGGGGCTCTACCATTGTAAGCAACAACAAGAAAATATTGTTTTTTATTATAATGGAGGGATGAATCGATGTTTTCATGAAGGGAAGATAAAATGAGTTTTACTAGAAAACTTGCACTCTTGTCGTAATATTCACTATTCGGAAGTTGAGGATTGCACTAACCTTTAACAACAATTTTGGTAAAAAATAATTAGTTTTGGCGATAGAGCAATTTGGATGGTTGTCATAAAAACAGGTCACGGAGAACACAAATCAAGTTAATGGTTTCATTAATATGCTAAAATCTCCCTTACTCTATCTCTAGAGAAAAAAAATCGCTTTTAACAATAGTGAAATCATCATCTAGAGTTTTGATCAAATGGGCAACTTTCACATGATAGGACTATGCTAGACCTATCTATATAACAGGTCATAGCCCTACCAGAGTAGCCCTCAGTCTCTACATAACAATTTTTTTAGGGAAGGAGGAAGTTTGGAACACCAGTTGATTATTTCTAATTTTTATTGGAGAAATTCTATGTTTTGTTGTTAGGACAATGATTTGGGTTTTACTAAACAACTTGCACAAATGCAATACTATCTAGTATTATTTTGCTAACAGACGATTGCACTAATAAAAGTCATAGCGATAAATATGATAAACAATAATTTTTAGATATAGAGCTATTCAACACACAACCACCAAAAATACGTCATGGATAACAAGTAAGCTCAAAGATTTTATCACTCTATCATCAGGTCAAACATTTGATCACTCTATCTGTAACAATAAATTTTACTTACAACATAGTGAAATCATCATCTCATTATGCTATTGATCGAATTAGTCAACCTCCACACGATGTTCTCTCACGTAGGCATGCTATCACTATACTACCCATATCTCTCCAAGCTAGGACACAACCCTACCAGAACTCTACACAACCATTTCTCTTGCAAGAGAAGAGAAAGAGAAAGTAAAAATGATATGGTTTTTACCATATAACTTTCACATATGCTATACTACCCTGGGCGATTGCAATAACCAAAGCCATAGCAACAAATACGACAAATAACAATTAAATGTTAGAGATAGAGCCATTTAGTATGCTACCAGCTAAAATACATCACGATAATAAGTCACGCCAAAGATTTTTACCACTCTATATCCAACAATAAATTATCACTTACGACATCGCTGAAATCATCGTCTTATTTATTGGACTTTGATCAAATAATTCAACCTCCACATAATGTTCTCATGCAAGTGTGCTATCACTAATCTAGCCCTATGTCTCTAAGGTGGGAAGTGTCTCTCCTGAAGCATTCCATCTCTACACAATCATTTCTCTAGTGTAGGAAGAGGAAGTGTAGAAACTCCCACAAATCATTTCTCCATCAAGAGAAGGGAAGAGAAAGTGTGGCAACATTAGGGATGGTTTCCAATTTTAGCTGAGACAATGATTTGGTTTTTACTACAGAATTTGCACTAATACAATACTTTCTACTATTTTGCGAGTGGACAATTGTACTGACCAAAGTCATAGCAACAAATATGACAAACAATAATTAAATTTTAGAAATGGAGATATTTAGTGTGGCCACCTAAAATACGTCATGGTAACAAGTTGGGTTAAAGATTTGGTCACTCTATTGTCAGGTCAATGATTTGATCATTCCATCTCTAATAATAAATTATCACTTACAAAACTGGTGAAATCATCATCTCTATAGTTAGACTTTGATCAAATAGGTCAACCTCCACGATGTTCTCATGTAAGCATACTATTGCTAGGCTACTCATATCTCTCTAAAAGCGGCCCTAATCAAATATCCTATCTCTATAGGACCATTTCTCTAGCAAGAGAAGAGAAAGTTTAGCAACACTATGAATGGTTTCTAATTTTTATTGGACAATAATTCCATTTTTACCAAAGAATTTTCACAAATGCTATATAATAATTATTATTTTGGGGAGGACGTTTTGCGCTAGTCAAAGTCATAGCAAAAAAAAGTGGAAAATAACAATTAAATTTTAGAGATGGAGTTATTTAGTATGCAGCCACCTAAAATATGTCACAACAACAAGTTAGGTCAAAGATTTGATCACTCTATCTCCCGCAAAAAATTCTCACTTAATTATGATGCCAGTGAAATCACCATCTCACTAGTTGGACTTTGATCGAATAGGTCAACCTCCACATGATGTTCTTACGTAAGTGTACTATCTCTAAGCTACCCTTATCTCCGTAAGTATACTATCTCTAAGCTACCCTTATCTCCGTAAGTGTACTATCTCAAAGCTCTATCTCTCTAAGTTGGAAAGCGACTTTATCGAAGCATCCCATCTCTGCATAATTCTCTAGAGATGGAAGACAAAGTGTACCATCTCTCATACAATGTATCTAGCAAGGGAAGAGAAGTTGTACCAACATCAAGGATGGTTTATCTTTTTTTAGGGGATGATGATTAAGTTTTTACTAAATAACTTGCACAAATGCTATACTATATATTATTTGGTGGGTGGACAGTTGCGTTGATCAAATTTGTAGAAACAAATATGAGAAATATTAATTAAAATTTAGAGATGAAGCTATTTAGTATGTGACCACCTAAAAAACGTCATAGTAACAAGTTCGGTCAAAGATCCAGTCCCTCTATCATCTAGTCAAAGATTTAATCACTCCATCTTTAACAATAAATTCTCACTTATATCACCGGTGAAATCATCATCCTTTACATTGTATTTTGATAGAATATGTCACCACATGATGTTCTCACGTAGGCATGCTATCACTAGACTACCTCTATCTTTTCAAAGGGAAGATTAGGTCCTACCAAATCATCTTATCTCTACACAACCATTTTTTTAGCTAGGGAAGAGAGAATGTAGCAACTCCCACAACCATTTCTCTACTAAGGGAAGAGAAAGTATAGCAACTCCCATAACCATTTCTCTAACAAAGGAAGAGAAAGTGTGCCAATACCAAGGATAATTTCTAATGTTTCTATGATATCAGTGTGCTGCCCTATCTCTCTAAGGCGGGAAGAGGCCATTTTTTTCTAGTGGAACATCTCATATCTACACAACCATTTCTCTAGCTTGGGAAGAGAAAGTATAGCAACTCCAACAATAATTTCTAGCAAGGGAAAAGAAAGTGTAACAACACCGGGGATGGTTTCTAAATTTTTGTAGGGACAATGATTTGGGTTTTACCAAAGAACATGCACAAATGGTATAATATCTAATATTTTGTGGGTGAGCGATTGCACTAACAAAAGTCATAGCAACAAATATGACAAATAACAATAAGTTTTAGATATGGAGCTATTTAGTATGTGGCCACTCCAAAATACATCACAATAATGAGTTATGTCAAAGATATGGGCACTCTATCGCCGAGTCAAAGATTTGATAATTCCATCTCTAACAACAAATTCTCACTTATGTCATCGGTGAAATCATCAGCCCATTACATTGCATTTTGATTGAATATGTCAACTGCCATATAACGTTCTTACATTGGCATGCTATCACTAGGCTACCCCTTAACTCTGTAAGGCGAAGACTTGGTTCTACCAAAGCATCTGACCTCTGCACAGCCATTTCTCTAGCTAGGGAAGAGAAAGCACAATAACTCCTACAACAATTTCTCATGCAAGGGTACCAACACCTAGGATAGTTTCTAATTTTTCTGGGGACAAATGATTCAGTTTTTACCACAGAACTTGCACAAATTGTATACTATATTGTTTTGTGCTGAAAAAAGTTGTAGCGACAAATATGACAAATAACAACTAAGTTTTAGAGATAAAGCTATTTAGTACGCGACCACCTAAAATACGTCACGGTAACAAAGTCGAGTCAAAGATTCGGTCACTCTATCTTCGGGTCAAATATTTGTCCATATTTAACAACAAATTCTTACTTACATCATGGATGAAACTCTCCATCTCCGACAATAAATTCTCATTTACATCATCGGTGAAGTCATCATCCTATTACTTTACATTTTACATTTTGATCTAATAGGTCAACCTCCACGCGATGTTGTCATGTAGGTGTGCTATCACCTAGGCTACCCCTATTTCTCAAAGACAGCATGGCTTATACTCTGAGCATCTCATCTCTACATAACCATTTCTCTAGCTATACACAGAGAAAGTGTAGAAAACACATATTATTCTTTGATAATGAATTTATAGAATATATAGGGGCTTCTTTGAAAAAAAACACCAAGGACGTGAAGGGAAGAAAGAAGGGGAGGCAACAGTGTTAAAGCCATAAAGCGCAGCCCTGTAACGACGCCGTTATGCTTCCTACCATCCTCATCCTGCCGCTGCCGCCTCTCCTCGTCTCCTCCTCTCTGACTCTCTCTCTCACCCCCCCCTACCTCCCCACCACTGCGGCTTTCTTTAATGGGGTGAGCCTACCAAACGCCCTGCACGGGAGAGCACTACCCGGTGACCAGACCAGAGACACCCAAGACCACCTCCACCTCCACCTCTCTCCTCACTCGCCGCTCCTCTTCTTCTCCCCTCCCTTCGTCGCTCGCCGGGAGAGGCCACCAGACAACCGCCTGCCGCAGGCAACGACCGTCGTCGCCGCTATGTCGTCGCAAGGTGACGCACGGCTCTGGTTCTTTCTCTCTTTTTTTTTGTTTTCTTTCTCGGGAGGAGGAGCACGACGACGACGTACGGTACGGTCGGGTTCATGGTTCTCGTGGCGCATGCAGGAGCAGTAGGGGACCCGGAGCTGTTCGCGGAGCTGTGGCGCGCCTGCGCGGGGCCGCTCGTGGAGGTGCCGCAGCGGGACGAGAGGGTGTTCTACTTCCTCCAGGGCCACCTAGAGCAGGTGCGTGCGTGCCGGCCTCTCGCCGCCGGCGAATTTCTTGGTTTGTCCTTCCATTCTCGCCGCGAGTGATGATGACGCGCTTCTTCTTCTCGGCGGTGCGTGCGTGCAGCTGCAAGAACCGACTGACCCAGCGCTGCTGGCGGAGCAAATCAAGATGTTCCAGGTGCCGTACAAGATCCTCTGCAAGGTCGTCAACGTCGAGCTCAAGGTAATCTCACGGTGGGGCAATGAGAGAAGAGAAAGGTCTCGCCTTTGGATGCTTTAGCACCGTAATTCTCTTACGTTTCCTCGTTTGTTTGTGGCTGCAGGCCGACACGGAAACGGACGAGGTGTTCGCTCAGATTACCCTTCAGCCGGACCCGGATGTGAGTGGTGACCACCACCGTTTTGTTCTCTTGTCGCCTTAGTCTCCTCCTCTGATAGTTTTGGAATGTACTACTTTGTGCGGTCTGTTCTGCGATCGTGGGCATCCTTTTGGGTTCCCCTGAATTTTGATTCTGCTTTCACGTCCTGAATTTTGGCATGTTTTAGAGCGGTCTTTTTCACTGAAAGTAATTTACTTGATGTGCACTTGGATCACATTTGGGTAGTGTGTTATGTCAAATTGGCCTTAAAAGGGCAGCAATTTTGGTTTTGGTGTGAAAAAGGGGAGTGATTTGGGGCTCCATTGTTTTTCAGCAAGAGAATCTGCCAACATTACCTGACCCATCCCTGCCAGAGCAGCCGAGGCCTGTGGTGCACTCCTTCTGCAAGATCCTGACTCCGTCTGACACCAGCACCCATGGTGGGTTCTCCGTTCTCCGACGGCATGCCAACGAGTGCCTCCCACCACTGGTATGCATAATTCCCATGGTTTTGGTGATAGTATGTTCTGGTTATGTATGTCAAAATCATATCTTGTTTGTTGTTAATCAGGATATGTCCATGGCAACACCGACTCAAGAGCTCATCACAAAAGGCCTTCATGGATCTGAGTGGAGGTTTAAGCACATCTATAGGGGTATGCGAATTTTAGTTTTTATTCTCTTGGTGCTCAATTATTCTCTAATCATATGACCACCATACGTTGAGCAAAATGTACTAGCTTTATGTGCATGCTGGTGCTTATTCATGCAATTCTCGGCTGTCTAGGCCAACCCCGTAGGCATCTTCTGACTACTGGATGGAGTACGTTTGTGACGTCGAAGAAACTGATTTCTGGCGATGCGTTTGTCTACTTAAGGTTAGATCCCCACTTATCTACAGTGCTTGTTACACTTCAGTCATGTACATGTTTATGCATATGTTCATAAGATGTATGTATAAAAGGGATCATGCATAATTTGTAGGAGTGAGACAGGAGAGCAGCATGTGGGAGTGAGGCGTCTTGTGCAGAAACAGAGCACAATGCCAGCATCTGTTATATCAAGCCAAAGCATGCATCTTGGTGTGCTTGCAAGTGCATCTCATGCTATCAAGACTAAATCCATTTTCCTAGTGTACTACAGACCAAGGTTGCGCCATTTCTACCATCATTTGTTGTGATACAATTGTAGTTATTCTCTGTTAATGACTGCTGTTGTTTGTTTGTTTTAAAGGTTAAGCCAAAGCCAATATATTGTCAGTGTGAATAAGTACCTTGCAGCTAGTAAGATTGGATTTAATGTGGGCATGAGGTTTAAGATGAGTTTTGAAGTGGAAGACGTCCCGGTTAAAAAGTAATGGTTTTACCTCTGGTCTCACGTGTTTCTATTTCAATTTCTTCTTGATATGTTGCAACATCTGATATTCAAATGGTCGATATAATTTTATTTTATTTTTAAACCTGTAGGTTTTCTGGAACTATAGTTGGTGAAGGTGATCTTTCTCTGCAGTGGTCAGGTTCCGAATGGAAGTCCTTGAAGGTAAGATCAATTCATTCTCTGGTGTTTTAGCCTTCTTTTCTTAAACAATGCTGATTACCATATTAATTGTTCTCGATGTAGGTCCAATGGGATGAAGTTACAAATGTTAATGGCCCTGAGAGGGTTTCCCCTTGGGAAATTGAAACATGTGATGCCACTGCACCTGCCATCAATGTACCCCTGCAATCATCGACAAAAAACAAGCGGCCTAGGGAGCCAAGTGAAACTCTTGATCTTCAATCACTGGGTATGACATTCATTTGTACATATATCAATTTGCCAATAAATTGTGGAATTATTTGGCTCTTAATCCTTTTGTCGTTGTTTGCAGAACCAGCTCAAGAGTTTTGGCTATCTGGAATGCCACAACAGCATGAGAAGACAGGTATTGGTTCCAGTAAACCTAATTGTATCTCTGGACATCAAGTTGTCTGGCCAGGCGAGCATCCAGGATATGGTGCCATGAGTAGTAGTTCAGTTTGTCAGAATCCACTGGTACTTGAAAGTTCGTTGAAGGATTTCAACTCTTCAAGCAAGGGTGTCTCCCCTACCTTGTCAGAGATTTCTCAGAAACTTTTTCAGGTTATCTGCAATGAAGCAATAGTTGGTACTTGGCCTGCGCGTTCTGCTTATCAAGCTGAGGAGCCCACTTCCAAGTTGTCTTTGAACACCGCTATCTGTGGTTACCGAACTGAAGAAGTTGGTCCAAATGCGTCCAAGGTTGTCGAAGGGAAAAAGGAACCTGGCATGTTTCGTCTGTTTGGTGTGGATTTGATGAAATGTACCAGCATATCTACTACCACTAAAAAGTCAAGTGTAGGGGCAGGAGAAACTTCAGCGAAATGTACTGGTTCTCACGAAGACTCTGGTCAGCTGTCAGCATTCTCAAAAGTGACAAAAGACCATATTGCTGTGGATGAAAGCCCCCGAGAGATCCAAAGCCATCAGAATTACACTGGAAGAACTCGCATAAAGGTATAAATTGTACTTCTGTCCCCCCCCCCCTCCAATTGCTTCTTAAACTGTAACTGACTTGATATTTGTACTAGGTTCAAATGCATGGAAATGCTGTGGGTAGAGCTGTGGATCTTGCTAATCTAGGTGGATATGAGCAACTGCTGAATGAGCTGGAAGAGATGTTCAATATAAAGGACCTCAAACAAAAATGGAAGGTGGCTTTCACTGACGATCAGGGTGACAAAATGGAAGTTGGAGACGATCCTTGGCTGTAAGCTTCTGCATATTCTTAAAAGAGTGACAGATTATTGTTCATCCAACAAGAACTTATCACTGCATATAACTGTGACTCCTGCAGGGAATTTTGCCAAATGGTCAGAAAGATTGTGCTCTATCCAATTGAAGATGAGAAGAAGATCGAGCCTCACCCAAAGTTACCCTCTTCCGCCAATCCAGATCAAGATCGCAAGACTGAATTTTAGGAGGGAGGCTAGGGCTGAAAGGTCAATTTTTTAGCCTTTCACCATTGAAGCGTGGTGACTATCATTTTGTCGTCAGAGATGGTCGTAGCTGAAAAATGGTGTCAACTGGCTAGTTCGTCGTATTGATGCAACAGATTTGCTGCTGGTGTCAAAACTGTTTCTTCACAAGCATTTTGAAGAACAAATCGATGTAACATAGGTTTCCAGAAAAAAAGAGCTTTCACAATGTCTCATTAGTAGTTCGCGCAAGTTTAGTCAAAAACTTAATGGTGCTTGAAGAATAACGTGAAGCTATAAAACTGGTGTCTAAGTTCTGTAAATATTATAAGGGAGATTATAACTTTGTGATATTAGCTTTCACCCTTTAATTTAGTGGTATATTATATTAACCTATAGATTTCATTGTTCTTAATCAGTTTGATTAACTGACCTTGCTCTCAGATATGAACGACGCTTCTCAAGATGTTCACTATTGTGGAGTAACATTTTGAAATTTGAAGGTGAAAGTGGTTATATCATTTCTGGTCTGCTTTTTTTTTTTGGTTTGTTTGTTGACTCATCGTCCTTCTCAACAGAGAGTTCCTCTGTAATGGTTTCAAATTTCAGTACGGAAGAGCGTATGGTCCTCCTTGAATTCGCTTAGTACTGTTTGCTTGTTGGCTTTATCAGCCGTAACTAAAATTTAAATCAAATTTTAAATTTTAAAACTTTTGAGGTTTCTTCATCGTAGTATATTTTTCAATATTGACTTTTAATCATTAAGAATTACTTTATTTATTTATCTACGACTTATGGGCCATATAGCAGATGGATAAGAGAAGAAAACTTTGGTCAACGGAACCTCAAGACGATCATTAGGAGATGCATAAATACTCCAGCATTCTCGTATGTTCAGTTCCTACGAAGTTTCTCTAAAAACAGTCGATTGCAAAGGAGGCCCCAAAAGAAGGGTGGCTCGCCAAAAACGCTGTGGGGGGTGTTTGGTTGCTTGTATGTGATGTGAGCGAGGCCTGGCTGATGCAGGTTTGGTTGGTTTGGTTACCTGATGCACCTCTATCATACCCTGCCTGGTTCCGTTCATGAGGCAGTGTTCGGCCAGGCTCCGGGGAAACGAGAATGAGTTCCGTTTCCGGCGAGCCAGGCCAAGGGAGAGGGAGTAATGGCATAATTACAAGGTCATCAGTATTGATTAACCAATATTGGTGTATATTAGGCTATATTAAGGATTAGTATGGTAAATAATATATATTAAGCGATTTTTTAAAAGCTTTGTTAGTATTTTTTTCTCTCACAGTCAAACTACGCAGGCAACAACTCCAATGCAATCGACCAAACAACATCCTAGCAAATGCAGGCTCAGCACATCAACCAACCAAACGTATCACAGTTGCACCACTACGTCCTAGCTCAGGCTAGCCTGGAAGTATTTCTTGAGCCTGGCCGCATGCGCTGTAGCGACCAAACACGCCCAGCGTGTCTAGGCACCAGGGGGCTCGGCTCACTCGCGCGCACAAGATGCACGGCACGGAAAGCGAGGGCCTCGTTGGTAAATCCAGCCCATCGCCAAATGGGAGGAGATCCACATCCATCCGTCCGTGGCGGCAAAACCAACGCGTGGCTGCCGCTGTGTGCGCAAGCCCAGACCGGGGAGATTACTCTCTGCTCCATTGATGGCTGGGTCGCCCGGCACGGCGTCTGCGTGCGGTGTACCAGTCATTAGTCCGGTGCCCACCCGACCCAAGGGAGGCAACGCAACAGCCACGGGCGGTCCCGGTGGATTTTGGCAGCGCAAAGTATGGTGGCCTCCTCCCAAGCTTGTAGGTGGCGGCCCCCATTGAAGTGGTGCCGTACTGGAACCGTGTTTCCCTCCAAAGGTTGGCCAGGCTGTTCTATGTTCGGGGTAGTTGGCAGGTTTCGCAATCAACGGTAACCGCTGGATCATCGCGGTTATCGGCCGAATTGCAAATCTCATCCGGTTAATTTCTTTGCGATGGATACGCTCACATGTTGAAATTTCCGATTTAGTGGGATA
Source organism: Oryza coarctata (assembly GCA_030770085.1). Taxonomy (NCBI): domain Eukaryota; kingdom Viridiplantae; phylum Streptophyta; class Magnoliopsida; order Poales; family Poaceae; genus Oryza; species Oryza coarctata. The sequence continues at coordinate 6,399,302 of CM061462.1, forward strand.
AGTATTTGTGTACGTGTGTATATATATATATATATATGTATATGTATATATGAATGTTGTATTGCGTTTTATAAAAACCTAAATTGAAAAGTAAATTTTTAGCTTTTTTAATCAGTTTTCACTGTTTTAATTATTTTTTGCACGGTTACCACGATTACTAACAAAATCCTTTAAAAATACATCATATGATTATAGCCTCGTAGGTGAGATGTCATCTATGCCTACATTTTAATTTTAGTTTGTTAGAGGCAAAATTTACTTCTACCTTTACCTTTAGACAAGAAGACTATTGACTTAGGAGTAAATTTTAATACAAGAAAACTTATTCTTTACATTCTTACCCACACATTGATCATGTGAATCACGAATTGCCAGTATTAAAAACCTCATCTCAAGACACTGCCTGTGCATGCATCCTGTAGCCAACCATCTCATCTCTTGCCAACCTTCTTGATCTCCCAACGGTATATTACACGATCCCACTGCACAATCCTACACAATCCATGCTGTCCTTCACCTATATGCACGGTTGCATGGGCCCACCCTAACCATGTTCTAGTTCTGGGCCCCACACAGCAGTCACACATTGCAGAGTACACCTAGCAGCTAAGGAGCCAAAACATTTAGTAATGTGTCTAGGTCAAGAAGAAAAAAAAGAAAGCACATGATTAATTGGATATTAATTATTTTAAATTTAAAAATAAATTAATATAATTTTTGAAGCGATATTTCGATATTTTTTTAAAAAATATTATTTGGCAGCTTAGGAAACGAATAATAGAAAAAAAACAAGTAGTTTTTTAATGTATCGGCCGAACGAAACGCGCCTTGCTTACTTACTAGTAGTACTACCAGACTACCAGTAATGGCACTCGTAGTATCACCTGTGTGAATGAACGGCATCTGCCACCGGCAAAGCTTTGCCTGCTGCCGCCGCCCCTCTCATTTGCTCTGCTCCCCCACCAACATTTTAGCAGAAAAAAGAGCCATTTTTTTTTCACTCCTATCCCCTTCCTTCCCAACCCCTTCACCCTTCCGTCACAACTTCATCACCGTCTCCTCCTTCCCCTAGCTGCTGCTAGTGCTACTACTACTCTGGGCCCTCGCCCTGCTCCCTCCCTGCCCTTCTCATGTCACCACCGGCCGCTAGTGTTCTGCAGCGAGCCAACCACGAGGCCCCGAATCAGATCTTAGCGTAGGTTGCTGGACTCACTGTTGTTACCGGGGAGGAGGGCGACCTTAGTCTTTCTTCTTCTTCTTCTTCCAAAGACCCTACCTTTTCTTGGGCTTCGCCGAGGAGGGGAGGGGGTTTGGTGTTCTTGGTAGGGAGGAATCTTGGCATTTGGCAAGGGGGATATTTCTTTCCTTATCTGTCTCTGCTGGGTCGGTGGGTGGTGAGGCGGCGGCTGCGGCTCCGGCCATGGAGGCAATCACGATGTCTCCATCTTCCGTCTCCTCCCACCACCTTGACGTTGATTCTGCCTCCACCAGCGAGGACATGTCGTCCTTGCAGGAAGGCCTCCTCTTCTCGGACAGCCTCAAGGTATGTGAATGTGATGTAGGCCGTGTGTTCTCCTCGTCTCCTCGGCCGTCAAGATACGATGTTTGCTTCTCCCCCTCCTCTTGTTGCAATGGATCTAGGTAGAAATCGGGTTGCATTTGTTGATTTCTTGACGAGGTTTTAAGAAAAGTAAAACCTGATGATGGGTCTTATTCTATGGGGTCACATTCAGCTGTACGCCGTTTTGTCCATGTCAATCACAGGATTTTGTCCCTAGTTTGGTAGCAATCAGGATAGGCTCTCTAGTTGCCCTCCTTTCCAAGCTTCACTGTAGTTGTAATGTTTGAGAAGTCCTTACTATGCCTTCTGCTTTTACCATGTGGTTATAAATTTCTAATCTTGTATTACTCTCTATGAAAAATCATCTGTTGTTTGTATACTTGGCTGGGCAACTCTGCAGTGGCAATCGTTTTAATTGTTTTTCCCCTACTTGAGCAAGTGGCGCCTAGAAGACAGAAACCCAATTCCAAGGGCTTTTACTAGAAAGCAGCAACATTACTTGTAAATTCATGGGCTCTTTGCTCATTTGAATTTTGGACGATTTAATTTCCTTTAGCAAGTTGATCAGTCTGTTGGTGTGAACCAATGGCGAATGAGTTGCACTCTTTTGTCAAAATTTTCGATAAAGAAGTTAGGATCCTTGTTCACAACGAAAACCCGACATGCCTTCGCATTAGTTAATTAGTAATGTTTCTCCCATATGTAGCTGAGCTGGCATTTCATATAGCATCTCCTGTGCTGGGCTTAAATTATATTTCTTTGTAGGACCTGAGAAATCTGCGTTCACAGCTATACTCAGCGGCGGAATATTTTGAAGTATTTTACAGAAACAATTCTCAGAAATCTACGTAAGATCTTTTGTTTTATTTGGATCTTTGTTTCATTTGTTTACCTTGCTGCATTAAATAAAGGGTAAAACAAATCTACACTGATCTACTGCTGTAGGGTGATGACAAGTCTGAAAGATTACACAGTTGAGGCCCTTGTTAGTACTGTAGATCATCTGGGCTTTGTGTCATACAAGGTGGATAACCTTGTCAAAGAAAGATCCGATGAAGTTAATGAGACAGAATTTCGAGTATCCTCAGTTCAGCAGGTATAATATTCATATGCGTGCTGCATTGAAAGGTCATTTTGTATATAGTTTGTGTACCTTGTGTAATTTTCTTAATATGGAGTGAATATCACATACATTATTTTTCTTCTACTTGAGTACATCCTCATTTATCACGGAATACTTGGGTTAATATGTCTGCTATCCTTTGGAACATTGCTTAATATGATTACAGAGAGTACGGATTTGCCAACAGACGATCGACCAGGAGGGAAGATATCAACAGTCTCTTCTTATTAGAACACCAAAATACCACAGGCGTTACATATTGCCAGGCAAATGCATACTCAATTTTGTTATGCTTTTTATATGATGCCTTCTTGTAAAATCACCCATCACCGTGGTTATGTTGTATAGGCACAGATATAGTGGAATCAGCCATTCATCCAGTTTCAGAACCTCCACGGTATAGCAGGCAACATATGAGCCGTAAAATGCACAAGTCACAATCTAGTAAGTTTGCTGCATTTCTGATTTCTGAATTTTTTGGGAAAAAACTGTCATTGATTTTGAAACTGCTTTATCTTCCATTAGTCTCTACACCAGTTGGCAGGCAATCTACAATGAGGTAAACAGATAACTCTCAGAACCCTGGTTTATGTTTGCTCCTCAGTCAAATTGTTCATAATCTTATAGGCTGATTGTTCTTTATTTTAAAGGATATACCGTGGGATTTAATATTAATACATATTCTGTCACAGGAGTGTGCGTTCACCATCTCCTTCAGCCCGTGGCACACATCATCGATCACGGTCCTTGTCACCTTCTCGAAAAGCACGAGCTAAATCCCCATCTCCCCAAATCATCAACACACAAACAAAAGGCATGTTGTCTTCACTAGATGGTTTATACTTATTTCTGAATGAGAAAATGTCATGTTAGTTGAATGTTAAGCTTTCAGAAAACATAAGTCTAAACTATTGTAATTCCTTCTGCTGTGCAGAAACAAGAGCAGGTTCACCAATACCAAATTCCAATCCCCTTGCACGATCTGCCACGGTTGCAAGAAGGCCACCTGTTCATCCAAAGCATTTTGTATGTCTACTATAGTACCAAATTATATATTTATTTATGGAGATAACATTTGTCTGTTAAAGATAGATTACATATCCTACTAGATCCTTAGAAAAGCCTACATCGTTGATTTTTCTAGAGTTCAATCATTCAGAAGACATTTTTATTTCTAGCTTCTGATGTAATATTTCTTGCAGAGACAAACTTCAATGCAGTTACACTCTGACTGGGGCAACCACAAAGAGCAGGAGAAAAGCTCAAGCAAAGGCAAGGGGTTCCTCAAATCATTGCTCACAAGGCGTCGGTGGAGGAACGATGAGTCGTTGTACAGCTACTTGGACGAGTATTGATTTCTTAAATGTTACTGTTAACCAATTCTCACCTGTTCACTTATCTGATATTTGAGATTTTAGCTTTTGTCCAAATGGAGGCATTGTTGCCTTTCATCATATTTTTGTCATTTGCATGTCTGTATGCAATGAGGGCCTATCATGTGCTGCTTATGGCATTGCGCTAGTATATCCATCAGCAACTAATAAGCTGTTCAGATAAGCTTCCCCAATTCCATTTTCAGTACTCATGTTCTCCATTTCTCCTGATACCATGGTACAATCACAAGCACAATAGCAACAATTTCACTAGAGATCTCTCCAATCATAAGCCATTTTATGCTCCCTTTGGTGATGCAAACTTGTCTCATATAGCGGTCCACTGATGTTGTTTTTCTTCCCTTGTGACTGTTGGCAATCTTGTCATACATGGAGCTAGTTGGCAGTTTCTGTTGAGGGTCCCTGAGGGCTGTGGTTGCAATAGCTGCTGGAAAATGTCAGATGACTAACATGGCCCTGGGTTTTGTCATAATCTGTTTGTAAATAAGTGGATTAGCCTTTGAAAGAAGAGAATTGGAGTTGTACATCCTATTTGATCAATGGGGCACATCATTATGCATTTGCCATGATTGAACTCACATGTAATTGGACAAGGCTTAGTGGTAAAGTGTTTAACATAAGCAAAGTCCAAGAGTAGCATTGCTATAATAATGCCAACATGGCTACTTGCTAGGTTGCTGTGCACATCCCGGGTGGAACCGGCTTGCTTGCAAATCCAATAAAGTAATGAAACATTGATACCTTTTGAGTCCACTAACTCTTTTCTCATGAGTGATTAGACTTCACGAATGGCAATGTCTTGTTTTAAGGAACCATGTCGTTTGGCAGTCAGAAAACTCTGAGAAGCATGCCAATCCAAATTTCCAAACCCTGATCTATTATAGTATATGATTATATCCCATGCTGCTATACAATTTTCAATGAACTTGAATATGTCCAAGCTCCAAAGAAAATGGCAAGAGAGAGGGCCAATATTTTGCATCTGATCTAAAATAGAAATTATCGGATGCCCTATGTATATCTAATAATATTTTATTTAGGGATAATCAATGTCCTATGTATATTTAATATTTTATTTAAAAATAAGTCCAATAGGTCATAAAATCAGATATTCAACCCACTCTAACTCTCAAAATCATGCAATTTCCCCTCCTAAATGGTTTTTTTTGACTATGTGAGGCTGACGAGGCGATCCAGTCAGCGAAAGAAAAATAAACAACCGTGGAGGCCCACATGTCAGGAAAGACCTCTTACCTCTCTTCTCTATCTGCCTCTCTGTTCCTCGGCCGCCGCTACCATCGCCGCCTCGTCGAACTTGAGCGCCCCGAGCGCCGCTGCCTAATCGAACTCGTGCTCCGTCTCCACCGAGCTCCGCGTCCCGAGCACCGCCACCTCGTCGACCGGCGGTAGAGGACCAGCGCCGCAACCTCACCCCATCCTCACCCCCATCACCGGCGAAGGACCGGCACCATGACCACCAAGAAAAGGAGCAGGAGTCCGGCGACCGGAAGGGCGCCATGTCTACCGCCCGTAACATCCTCCAACACACAGCGGAGGATGAAATCGAGCTCAAGCTCGCCTGCTCGCCGCTGAGCTCCACGCCGCCTGTGCCAATCTCCCCCAATCTGACCTTTATCCTCCTCCCTGGCTCGCTGCCGAGCTCGGGCTTCGCTGTCTTCACCGAGATCCGCCTTAGCCATCGCTAGCCCCGAGCTCCGCAGCTCTCCTCGTCGAGATCAGGGAGGACAGCGGGCGAGCTCGGCGTGGCGCTGGATGAGGGAGTCGGTCTCAAGCACACCTCGAGGCACCCGCCCGGGCGGCAGCGGAAGGGCGTGGAGCTCGGTGGGCGGCGCGACCGGCGGCGGCGGTGGCGGAAGGACATGGAGCTCAGCGGGCGGCGCGACCGGCGGCGGTGGCGGACGGACATGGAGCTGCGCATCCATCCGCCGCCTCCTGTCTAGCAGACCCCGAGATACGCCGCCGTCACAAGAAGGAGCTCGCGGCGGAGGCGGAGCTCGAATTCCTCCCCGCGCGAATGGCTCCGGTGAGGGCAACCTCTCCCGCTCGGTCGACATCGAGCTCCTCATTGCCCCCATCCCTTCTCGCTGCCGCTCAGTAAACGTCGACCGCCTCCGGATGGACTGCCTCTTCTCCCACCACCCTCTAATTCAGATCTCCTCGGCGTCGACATAGCCCAGGCGGAGCTCCTAGATGTCGAGGCAACAGAGCTCGGGGCTCGCGACGGAGGCGGCGGTCCGACGAGATCCCATGGAGAGCGAACCCGCTGAGTTCCGGTGAGATCCGGCGTCCTTGAAGCCTCGTGGAGCTCTGCCTCTCGCCGGCACCGCCCTTGAAGCCTCGCCGAGCCCCGCCTCTCCCCGGCGCCCGCCATTGAAGCCTCGTCGATCTCTCTCGCCGGCGCCGCCCTAAAGCTTCGTCTTCGTCGGCTTCGGCTCAGCGGTGGAGGCTGGCCGCACCGTGTGGGGAGGGAAGGAGGGGAGGAAGAAGAAGAGTGAGTGGCAATGACAGGTGGACCCTCTCTCCCGTTCAGCTGAGGTGGACTTATTGTACAGGTGGTATCACGTCTGTAGCAAAACCAGTATAAAACAGCTCGAGGGTAAAACGTCCGGATAGTTGAGGATATATTATATTCGGTTTTATTGTTTGACAGTGTATTTTAAATAAATATAAGAATTTGAGTGTAAAATAAACTTTTTTCTTTTTATTTATCAAGCAAAATTATATCATATAAGGTCAAAGCAACTGAAAAACAAGAAAAATCAAGTTTCCAATCAATTCTAATCTCTTCTTTTTTTTTCTATAGATGGAACGGATAGATATATTGGGCAATTCATATGCAAATATATTAAAAATAATTATTGTTTTAAGTAAGGAAGGTTTCTAAAATCTAACTTTAACCACTAATTTCTATTATAATATATATATCAATAAATATATAATTTTATTAAAGTATTTTTTAATTGTTGTGTTTATGTTTCTAAGGTAAATATTATAAAAATAATTTATAATCTAAGTTTTTAAAGGTTGGTATTAGTTTTGTCTAAAACAATAATTATTTTTAATCTAAAAGAAATATATAACTTAGAAAATAGGCAATCTAAAAAGAAAGCACAGATATGAGTGGGCCCTAGGTGCCATAGAGCCCACTGACACCTAGGCGGCTCACAAGGTACATGGCTGATGCCTGTTGCAGGCCATGTCCGAGCCACGTTCAATTGGGCGTAGTCCTTCACTAGGGTTGCAATGGTCTCCTTTTATTTTTTCGTTTCTTTTGCTGCGATAATTCCTGCAGTCGTACTGTCCTAGATGAATACGGACTAAACGACATCAACTTGAAAAATACTATACGACAGTTTTCACAAGAGAAATATCTACAAATTTAAAAATTATAACATCAAAACTTTCAAGCAAAGTAGTGGTTGGTGGCCAATCAGTTGCTTCCCTCGGTTTCTCCTACTGCTATACCATTTCTCATTCTTTAAGTTTCTCCCATTTCTTTGTTATTTTCATGGAGCACATAGATTGATGTGTACCTTTGGTTGTATTTATTTCATCTGGAATCATCTGTTTGATGAAATGTTGAGACAACAAAATATAAAGAAAGAAAGAAAAGCATTCTGTCATTCTCACATTTTTTTGGAAACGTCTTGTACTCCCTCAGCTATTGGAAAACCAAAAGGGTCAAAATATTGTTTTCGTTGTACTACTTGTGACAATCTGGCCAAGCATGCATACAAAGAATTTTTTAAAAAAGAGAGCCAAACAAATTAAATGAACCGTACATACTGTCACGATAGGGATTCGAGGTGTATGTGCTGCTCCAGTCCTATCTTCACACACGGTGCCTATGCATCTTGTAGCGAAATTTTATAGGAAATTTTATAATAAAAAAAAGGCAAACAAGAACATTGTATCTAACTGCTAAGTTTAACCCTTCTTGACAACGACCATTTGTGCTTCAGTAGTTGAGTAGACGAGGGGAAGAACCAACACTATAAAACTACCGAATTTTTGACAATTTAAGTATTTTAGAAAACTTATTTAAAGAGTGTACGGTGCCCAAAATTATATTGTAAAAAATAAATCATTAATTCAGCGCCATCAAAATTAGCGCTGAGGTATAAAGTCTTCAACGCCACGAACATTCGGACCGAGATATTGCTCAAGGTGGTGCTCACTGACCCTAACGCTGAAGTCTCTACAGGATAAATGTCAGTGCAGGCCTTCTCTGAAATCAAGGCAATGCAGGCATGGTGGTGTAGTACTTCAGCCTTATCCAGGAGGTTCGAATCCCTACGTTCTCACGTTCTTTTTGTTTTTTTTTACTTTTTTTACCGACTCTTCTAATGTTTTAAAAAATGGCATGTGTATTGATTGTAAATTTGTTTTATTTAGAAATTGAATAAAATTTGAAACTTACGTTCTTTTTTTTTCTATTCTTACCTACTTACTCTCCTAATTTTTTAAAAATGACATGTATTGGCTATAAATTTGTTTTATTTTGAAATTGAAGAAAATATGAATAGAACTATATTACATGGCAAATTTGAGAACATAAATTATATAATATTTAGGTTAAATTAATGATCAATATTTGAAAGAGCATATAATATACTTCTTCATATGAAAAGACATAAAAGTTTGAAACTTATTTTTAATATGAAAAAGAACATATAGCATACTTCTTTTTTATTATTTTTAAAAAATCGAAATAAAACAAACTGGCAAACATGTATATGTGTAGGACAGGAAATAGTAACGTAGGAGCAGTAAACTAAAAAAAATACATGAAAGAGGACTTACCCAGGACAAGAGGAAAAAGACTCCACTCCACACACATATCCTGTAAGAAAAAAATCTCCGCTTGTTTTTATCCATAGAGAACACAGCAGTGGTGCTAAGCTCTAATAATATGGTAATTTTGTGTCATCTCGGATAATATCTCAGCATCAATGTTTATGGTGCTAAGACGTTAAAGCTCAGCGTCAACTTCAATGATGCTAAGGCAATGGTTTAGTTTTTGCAATAAGTTTTTGGTACGATTTACTCTTCAAACAAGTTTTCTAAAAGGGTAAAATTATAATTTTTTTTTGATAAAACTAGAGATGTTTTAGTGGTTTAGTTTTAACAATTATTTTTATATCTCCTATTAAATTCTGTACACTTTTTTTCTTGTCATTATGCAGTTTCTTTGTAATAGAAAATGGTCTGAGGTACTGTTTGGTTTATATATATATATACAGGTGCAATATAGTTAAAACACGTCTAATGTAAGTAAAACTTTTACTGATAGCAACATCGCTAAATATCTCTATTGAGCCTATTAGTAAAATTTTATTATGAGTTATGAGAACAATATAGCTTGTAGATTTATATATGAGAGGTATGTTTTAGTTATTGCGCACCCAAGATGTCTTTTAGCACATCCTTATATATATATATATATATATAACTCTGCATTATGATATTTATACTCCCTCATTTTTAAATAGATGATGTTCTAAAATACATATAGACAAATCTCAAAATCTTATATCATATATAATATATGCCAAAATATTGATAGTTTTTCATGAGAAACACTTCCACATTAACTATATTTTTAATAGTTAGTGAAAATAGCGATAAAACATTTGCATTTAAAATAGTGTCCAAAACGTCAAGTAAAAATATTATAGTACTACATCTGTCCTAATATAAATGTAGTTTTAGTAGTGTGGGGAAATTAAGAGAAAGGGAAAATTAACTAGATGTCCCCAATTAAATGAGAGATGGTAAGGAGTGGGAGGGTAGTTAAACGTAAGATGGAGAGAAGTTTGAATGAGATATGATTAATGCAATAAATACTACTATAAAATTTTACTTGTTTTTAGATAAAATTTGAATCTAGAATCACACTTATTTTGAAAAGTAGCATCTAGCTAGGTACCACGTCTCCTAGACATCTTCAGAAATTATGTATACTTTCATAATCAAAATGCCAGACAGGGCCCTGTCGATTATCCATGGGGCAGCCGCAGTTTGGTGTTTCAAACCAATGGATGAGCTTCACAAACAGGATTACATAACATATGTTCATAGAATCATAGACTAACCTTCCTGTCCCTCTCCCTTGAACATAGATTATTTTAGATAAACAACCTTGCTGTCCATCACCCTGGGAGAAAACCACTAGCTATCATGGCTTGACAAGAAAACGGTCGACACAAAATTCAGCACTTGCAACTCTCTGATCATCGACATGGATCCATCATTCATGAACTATACGCCAATCATTGATGGTTATCATTACCATTAAGTATGCTTACTAGTTGGTAATGCTTTATTAGTGTCATTGATTAGTAGTAGTAGACCTGTTAGTCAAAATAAATAAATAAAATAAAGAAGCAGTAGATGTCTATGTCCATAGTGCTCTGGCCTGTGTATGCGATTCTTTTGTCCGAGAGGTGCTGTAATCGTTTCAAATTCCCGTCGACCATTGGTTATTGTTTTCTGTGGGCAAGTTGGGCGTTGGTTGGGAAAGCGATGGAAGGTGCTCATGATTCCACCCAAAAAAGGAACAAATATCGGATACGCAACAGCATATATAAGTCACGTTTGGCACTGTAAATCCACTAGTGAATTAGAAAGGGAAATTGTGAAAAAAAAGGGTTTCAGATATATGCCTCAGCATCTTTGGGTCTTTTTAGGCAAGTTGCTGGTCCGTGGCCATTTGTTTATACGCTGGATTGCGGAGTAGTAGTAGGAGTAGTGATTGCGGGATCGTCTCCATGTGGCCAACCAGAGACGCCGTGGATCAGTCATCGGTGGACGCAGCGCGGCCACAGGAAGGGTATTACACGTACTACCTAACACCCACCTCTGCCAAAATAAAATATAATTTTAATTTTAAAATCGATTCTGAGGTTTTCTAATTATAATCTATTTTTAGTAATGGTTTTGGAACCGCTAACGACAGGGTATAAAAGTTTTATTTATAAATAACTTTTATTATTTCGTTTATTTTTTCACGGCTGGTGTTTACGTAGGAGCACGGGATGGTCGGCACGTTGCTCGGAGATGCTCCGCGCAATTCCGTGCAGCAGGGAGCTAGCCACTAAGCAGGCAGATGCGATCCAGCCGACCTGGCAGTCTCGGATCCCGGCCTTTCTGGCCGCCAGCCAATCCATGCAGGCCGCCTGCCCAGGTGGTCCCCGCATCAGGCGCTGTTGTCGGTCGGCTGGGGGGGCGCTTGGGTGGGAGGGGGGGGGGGGGCTATTCAATGCGATTATTTTAGATACACCTGTGCTTGTTAAAGACTCTTTACTACATGTCCAAAATGAATCTAACAGGATTTATATTGCTTTTCTAACATAGAAGCTTAAATGAAACAAGATGAAAATTTTAAAATAACTGTGTCCTACACATTCACAAGACGTATATGCCAATAAATCATCGGTAGAGGTTCCGAGCTTTTCTATGTAAAGCCTCTCCAGGTAGTTCGAAGATACATCCTAGCTTTTCTATGTAAAGCCTCTTCAGGAATTGCAGCTGCTCGTTGCAGGACAGAGAGCCTGTGGTCTTCATTAAGGTAGTGCGAGTGAGTTGGTGTATGGTGTGTGAGTATGTATGTGTGTTCAGATACTACAACTTATTGTACTCTAGACATGAGGCTTAAAAAAAATTTCCTAGCATCTGACATCTGTCTAACAAGCTTGGTGAATCTGTTCCAGTTGTGAAACTCAAACATCCTCTTTCCGAGGTAATTCAGCAATCAGCATAGGCATAACTTCCTCAAGAGGGATACAAGTAAAGTGCATAGCCCGCATTTTGATAGTTGACGAAACTTTAACTTCAACCCAAGGGTTTAGATGATGAAACCAAGGCTAAACGGGCATCTTATTCCTTTCGTTTGTCCAATAAAGGTAAAATTATCAGTACGAACAAGCTTAATATATTACTACATTTTAAATTGGAGGTCACATACAAGCTGACTCAACACATAAACCCTAGTTCGTCTAAACAAGGTGAATGTGACACCTGTGTCCTATACCATTGCTAATAAATCTTGGGATTAAATGGTCAATCGTTATACGCCCCCAAAACAGAATGTTTTTTGAACATGCAAACATTTCCATACTGTAGTCTGTAGACACAGTAAGTTTGAGAATTTTCGACGGTACATACCTCGTCAACGCTGTCGTAACGTTGCAACTTGCCAATTCAGATGACGGATACCTAAGCTAGGCCCACTCCAACTTGAACTTCCTGAAAGAAAATACTTGTAAGAGGGTTACAGCCTACTGATTCTGCAATATGCTCAAGTAAAGGGAGAACACAAGTTATGAACTTTTACGGCAGCTAGCTCGGCTGGCAGAGAGCTGCCAGGGCCTGGGTTCGAATCCTCTCGGACGCAGGTTTTCTCACCATTTTCTTCTCTATCAATTTTGGATGCTAAGTTCCTCAGTACTCCAACAATTTTTAAAATTCGTTAAAAAAAAGAAACTGTCATGATAGCCCTACTGAAAAATTGTCAAATGCTTCTCATGAGGTCCGAATAAGCTTTGCATAGATGATATTGCATTCAGAATCAGAAGAATACCACACGCCAGTGAGACGTATCTCTTGTTTCTTCAAATAACCGTCATGGAAGAGAGATCCTGTAACTGTAAGGATGTGAAATTTCAACAGTGCGCAAAACGTACAGATCTTTTGCATAAATACAAGTCACCCACATGTGTCTATGGAAACCAAAAATAACGAATAGTATCTGTACTATCAATTAGCTTCAATATTCAACATATTCATATGATCATAAAATCTTTAATGGTCCAAATTAATCGACCCACAATGGCTTGGGCCAGACAATAGTTTGGACTTTGGACCATGCAGAACAAAAGACATCGGTAGCAGTGACATCAGTGACCAAACGCTCATGCCACATCTCAATCCGAAATGCATGACTTATAAGAGGAAAAATGCAAGGGGTTAAAGCTAGGGCCTCCCTTCCCTTCATTCTTCGCTGTGAACCACGACTGAGGGCTAGAGGCCGTGGCAGCACACACTAGCGAGGGAGATAAGGGACCAGACGCTGCGGTGGTTGGATCTGGTGTTCCCATGGCTAGATCTAACACTTCTGTGCTGGATTTGGCCAAGGTTGAGTGACCGACACTGTCAGAAATGGTTGGCAACGATAGAAGGCATGGCGCAGGTGTCGACAGTGGAAGGTCGGTAGAGGGCGTGGTGCGGCACGATCCAGAACAATAAGAGGCTAGTTGTGGGTGTGGTGCGACTGGTGCAGATGTTAGGGGCTAGTGGCCAATGAGGATGACGACAAGGGCTAACCACTCGCACCGATAGCAAGGGCTAATGGCGAATGGCTATTCGCCTTGGCAAGCATGGGGGCTACTAGAGTCGAATCGTCTAAGCTAGCTAGTCGTACTCTTCTTCTTCTCTAAGAAGCTTCTTCCCTATTATGACCGATTCCTTCTAGCTGTGAGGAGCTCTTTTGGTAAAACGGCAACAGTGACACTTGGGAAAGAGAACGTTCTAGTGATAAGACCTCATGGGAGTTGCGGCATGGTGGGCTGTGGAAGGCAGCAGTGATGGCTGCGTTGGAGGCCAGTGGGTCTAGGCTCACTGACGATGGGGCGTTGGTGTGGCGGAGCCACGGGTTGCAGAGGTTGTTCAGTTGGTGGAGTACTAGGGGTGGTGATGACAAGTGTAAGAGAGGGTGCTATAGGCGAAAGCCAATCTCATGGTTTTCTTGAGTCGACAACGACAACATCTCCAGACACTGTGATCCCCCTTAGGGTGTTATCGAGCTACCACCTTCCTACTCTCTAACATGATTCTCTAGGTGTAAACCTAGTCCAGATGGATAAGCGATGGTAACATCTAAAGTGTCATGACCTTTCTAGAGACATTGTGTAGAAGGTCTTCATTCCTTGAAACGTATCCTCTCAACTTGGTCTTCAGTGGCTTCTTGCTTGTCGTCATCTGGTTAACACAAGGAACCAGCGGGACTTTTTCTATCTCACCCTTTCTCTCCTTAACCACCCTACATGGAATTCCTTGACAATTTTATGTGTGGAGTCGGTGTTTCCTGGTTACAATCTTATAGTGTCGTAATCTTGCAAATTTTTCATACTATCTTGTAATCTTATAATTTTTCTACTATATCAAACTTTGCACTAGTGTGGTTGTTAAAAATAAGGAGAATGATACACTCTTATAATCCATTCTGTAAACACTGGAACCAATTAAAAAAATGGGTTTGTGTTCCGGAGGAAATGTTCCAAACTGTAGGCATTGTGTACTTTTTTCTCATATTATATATAGTTTTGATTTTTCTAAGTTGATTTTGTTTATTTAATTAAGCTTATAGAAAAACATAGTAAACATAAAACAAACATACTATTAAAATATATTTAATAAAACTAATTTAGTGCTAAAAATATTACTATATTTTTAGTCAAAATTTTTAAAAACATTGATTTAAAAAAAATCAAAACTACTTATAATATAAAATGGATAGTAGCAATCAACTATACTTTATAACCAATCTATATGTATCATTGCTTAGAGGATCTCACATATGCTGTGCAATTATGCAAATACAGAATTTTCGATACAGTTTGACAAGTAATCACTCAGCACATGCAAACATTCTGTTCATTTAAGAGTGGCAGTTCCACTGTCGCATCAGGGGATTTCACATTTCGCAGGACAAGTGACAATTGTTAGTTAGGCTCACAACTTCAAACGGGGGGTGAGTAGAGTTATAGAGCACAGGGCAAATACAAGGCGCACCAGGGCAGGTCGTGGGCTGGTGCCCAACAGGCTCATGGCTGAGCCCATAGTGGCACGACGTGGTGTCCAAGAATATCCAACCGAGCACCCCCAGGGGCTCCTGGAGCTCCACAAAGCCCCACCGGAGCTCACCCGCCACCGCCATGATGACGACGATAGGGGAGGGTCAGAGACGACGAGACCAGTGGATCACACCTCCTTCCTTCTCCCACAGATGCCATAGGATGACTGGAAGGAATCATTGGCTTCGGTCGATGCGCCACCATGAGCCGTGAGGCGAGTCATCTGCTGATCTTCCTAGCTGAGCCCAACTACACGAACGCTTTTGTCCTGGTGTTGCCAGGCCCATGTAAAATCCAACTAGGCCCACTTCATTTGCACAATAGCTTAGACGGGCCACCAGTTGCCCGTTATTTTGTTCTAGCCTAACTATTAGGCCTAACATATCTGGTAAGAAAAAAAATCCATTTTGACTCGCCGCTCGTATTCTTCAACCACGAAACTACTCTCTCAATTGTTTAAATCAGATCAATTTTGGTTGTTTCGTCCTATGTGGTGTCTAGTGTCACTTTAACCTAGTCTTTTATGAAACGAATCAAGAGCAGTTCTCTTCCAATTCTGTTGAATCATTCATGAATGATTCAAGTTACAGGTACATCAGATATCAGTACATGCATGGCAGTCACTTTCGCAGCTTTGGTTCATGTATATGCACAGGCCCGGCTGACTACCCAGACAACCGACATTGAGGAGAGGTACTGTTGCCCTCTCCTGAACTCAAGCCTAGCTAGAAATGTCCTGGCATCTGACATCTGCCTAACAAACTTGGTGAATCTGTTCCAGTTGTGAAACTCAAACAGGCTTTTGTTCATCCTGACATAGTTGAAGGAGAAAGATGTTCCAGAGGTGCCACCTGAGTAGAGCCTTGAGCTTCTGATAACTTGATTCAGCGAGGTGTCATCGAGCCTTGTCATGGAGTTTTCGCCGTTCAGAGGTAGATTGCACATCTTGGCAGCAACCATAAGTTGCCGGAGAGTACCTTCTGGACTGCTCTTGGAGTTATTTCTCTCCTCATCCCTCAGGTCAAAACAACTGCAGCACAAGGCAGCCTTGTATCTAGCAAACATTTGGGCGATAGGAAGATAACCGTTCCTCAACAATGTGTTGTAGTAACCAGCAGTCAGTTCTGATGGGTGTGAACATGTATAATAGTGCCAATGTATGCCAGAAACCTTTCCGGCGATGGTAACACCGGTACCAGAGAAGACAGCATCAGCAACCATGCATAATCTCTCTCCATGGAGAAGCAAGATTCCTGAATACCACTCAAGGAAAAACCGACCATAAGGAGTATTCCAGCATCCACCATCAGCACGGAAAAAACTAGTTTCTTCAGGGTTCTGTCGTGAGCCATCTGTGCCGGCTGGACCGCCATTTCCCCAATCTTGCATGCCAATAAGTTGTGCACGAGCACTCAGTGATGCTTGCATGAACTGTCCACATAAAACAGAATATGGTCATCACAAGTCTGTCTTTTGATGCTAGATGGCAAACTAAAGAGCCCTTCAGAAAATCATACAATAGCACTACGGAAATTGGTATTTCACAGCAGAAAGCAATTTATTTATTGAGGTTTGACTTAAGAGAAAAGGAAATGTGCATTTTCTCTACATAATTCAGTATTGCTTCCTCAAAATGAAAGGGTAGGTGGCAGGCTTAATAGTTGGAACCACTTTAGCTTCAGATCAAGGGCTTAGAAGCTGAAAGCCTGAAACAAGGGCCAAAATGCATGTTTATTCATTTCCTTGTTCAATAAAGGTAGAGAATATCTTTACACACAGAAGTTTGATATAAGCTGGAACAGGAGCCAAGTGACTTGGTTTTAAGTTGAAAGTTACATACAAGCTGGCGCACCGCATAATCTAGTTGGTTTAAACAGGGAATGTGAAACCTATGGCATACACCATGGTTCAATCTTTGGGACAAATCATTAGATGCCCAAAAAGAATACATTTTTAGCATGCAAATATTCTATATATAAGTGATATTAGCTAAGATCTTTGATGTTGTGCACCTTGTCATAACATTGAAATTCCCCGAGTTCAGATGAGATGCCTGGTTGACTTAGTTTCTTAGTTGGGCATGATGGATACCTAAGCTCACCTCCTGGGCCCATTCCAATTTGAACTTCCTGAAAAACAATTATTATATGAGGCTTACAACCTACTGGTGCTCTAAATTTAACATGATATGCTTAAATACCAAGAAAGAGCACAAACTGTCACTATAGCCCCAAGGTACTCTTTAAAAGCATCTCGAAAGCTCCTCATGAAGTCTGAGAAAGCCAGCATTGGTGATCTTCCCTTCAGAACTGGAAGAATATCACACCCAAGTGAGATGTATTCTTTATTTCTTCGTTGGTATCTATCCGTATATGACAAGTTTGGCAACTTATCCATCTCCTCAAGTACCCATTGGGGTAGAGGGATCCTGAAAGCAGGTGAAGTGAAATTTCAACAATGAGCAACAGAAAGATCTTTTGCATGAGTGCAATAGCCATCAAACCCTCACTTGTATATAACTATCTGGCAACAAGGAATGATGAGTAGCTTGGTTGTATATAGCAACCACAAAAGGCTAACTCGGAAAGCAATATTTGAAAACAATTATGAAGCGAATATGCAACAAAATTCTGACATGATAATGGTGGCTTTGCAGTCTAATAACTTTTGTTTTAGTAGACAACATAGAATACTAGTTCCAAGTTCAATATTACTACCAAATGTGCAAGCTTTTGCCAGAACGCATATACCCCATATCTAGCATCCAAAACCAACTGTTAATCAAAATTCATGGCAAAATGCCACGTAGCTAAATTTCGCTTTCACAATTACATCAATTAGGCAACTGGCAAGGTAAACTGCACTCATGTATTCATAGGTTAATACAATCAGGCATAATACAGATCGACTCACAATGGCTTGCACCAGACAGTAATAAATACTTAGCTTGACTGACAAAAGATCAAAGATACTAAAGCAGTGACATCAAGAACCGAACATAAATGCCATGTGTACCACAACATGAACCGATGTGTCTGGACCCATGCACCACTGTGACAACAAAAATACAACAATTTTCTAACCAACTCAGCTAGATTACTTGTTTGGTTGTCTTGTAGCCAGGCCTTGATGTGCAGATTGAAGTTATCATTTACTTAAGGGCGAGATCGTCACTGGCAAGTTGGTGCCATGGTGGTAGGATGACTATCAGTGGTAGGAATAGACGAACAGAACAGGAACAAGAGAAACTAGAGGGGTTTAAAAAAAGGCAATTGGGAAGGAGATTGTTATTTATTGCTTGATCCTGAAAAGTCTATGTGGCCGACATACTCAAACTAGGAGCATCCAAGAATATGCATCTCTACTATTTCCTATTCTTCATGGGCTCTTTCCTAATCTTATCCAGTTGCATGCCTATATCATCTAAGTTGCTTACTTTTCTGTTAAGTTCTTACCAATCCTACTTCTACTGCACTCTTGTGAGCCATTGAAAGGTCCTGCTTTGTCCTTTGTTATCTATGCTGATCATAGGGTTCTCGCATTACAACACTGGTCACTGGTAGATATACTTTAATAATATGTAAGTCCAGATATTTGCTTATTAAGTGTACATGAATTGTTAAGATATCTTCTCTCTTCAACCATTCCTTTTTTTGATCTAGTCACAAATGTACATGCCACTGCTATTCAGATATGTGCACATCTGAGCAGCTCCAATAGGGGAAAACTACCTAGTGAAGAAACAAATTCCACTTCTATTCACATACATACAGTTTTAGTGACTCCAATAGGAGAAAACTACATATAATCTGAAGGTACTTTGTACATATATATCCACAAAACCACGAATTAGTATGCAAATCCCACACTTGTTCTGTGGATCTAGCTCACTGGCTCAAGGGATCATGGTCAGCGACACAGATACAAGATTTTGATGCAGGGTCATATAGTAAGAGCTGAACACCAAGGTGTACTCAAAAATGTTTTCCATGAATTGAGGTGTTTTCACTTCAACTTACAATTTACTATTACCTCATTCAAATCAAGAGAGAAGAGCCAGGACTGAGCCCAGTAATTTTTGCTGGTACAATCTCAGTGTCTCTCACATAATCATTGTCTCCATTGCCACCGCCATCATAAACCATTGTGCAGAAAGATGACATGAGGGAAAAGAAAGCCCAGGGATGAAAACGGTCACAGAAATTCCTGACCGACCAAGCATCGTTTCTGTATAAGTGGTACTGTTTCCATTTCTAGCAATATATAAATTTTGATTTTTCTAATTTCTTTCAGCATTGTATTGTTGTTGATACTGAATAGTTAAATTGATAAATATGGTCAATTCCTGACTGACCGAGAATCATTTCTGAAGAGATGCTACCGATTCCAATCACTTCCAACCGTTTTTATCCCTCTCTTACGTGAACAAAGTCTGCATGGTGTCAAGATGCAATATATAAAACCTTGAGTAATTCTGTTCTACCTACTGAAATAACCAATATTCATAAATGCATGTGATGCCATGTAATATAAGCACCTGCATAATGCTCAAGTTCTAGGTTCTGATTACCATATATTGTTCTTTGGACATTGGTGTTACATATTAAGCAAGTTCATCGATTCCAGTTCAATATATATCCTCAGTGAAAAACAAACAATGATATGTCTAGAACATACACACAAAAATAAGAATGGAGGGGAAAGATATAATTGCATTAATATTATGTGCTGGCGATCGACACTGTTGGAAATGCTTTATCCTTTGCAGCATGTTGTAAACTTATAATTATGTGTCATGTTTCCTAGTCAACTTTCAGATCTAGAACATTGCTGAGTACTCCCACAAACATGGTTTGAAACAGCAGGAGCATGATCTCACATGGAACAAACATAATGTTCCTCCCTTTAATAATAGGGTCAAAATGCCTGTTTCAATCTGGAAAGCTCTACTCCTACATCCACCACATAAATGTTTCACAATCCATAAAAGAGGCCTCTAATCGAGTGGTAATGTTTGAAATTGCATATGATGCCAATCTTATGACCATGCATTGAGCTGATACCCTTAAAATATTTCACTCAACCATACTTCGGGTTTGTTCACTTTATTGCCACTTTCAACCCGACCAAATCTTTGTGTTACCAAATTTTGGTAGGGTAAACAAACTAAACATGATCTTGCCAATGCTATTTCACCAAAATTTGGTAGTTCTGGAACTTTTCTCTCATAAAAACACTACCAAACTTTGAAAAGACATCAAACTAAATATATCTGATGCTACCAAAATTTGGTAGTGCCAAAACATACCAAAATTTGGCATTGCCAAAATTTGGTAAGGTTGATTTTGGCAACAAAGTGAATTAGGCTTGCACAACCTATCTACATTCATCGCTGTTCAGAAAGCTAACGCATGGTGTAGAACTGCAACATTTTTTGTACAATCGTGCCGAGAGAGATTGAACCACCATCTCATAGCACATACAAACATCTAATTTAAGAGGGTTGCGGTATTCAGGAATTTCACATTTTGCAGCAAAATGTTCATTCCACAATCACGTAACACAGCAGAAATTGTTTCATATACGCCTAAATCCTAACAATAGAGCAACAAATAAAACGGGAGGCATAGGGCAAAGGCGAGACGCACCATGGAGGATCGTGCGGGCCGGCGCCGCACTGGTGGAACGCCAGGATGGCGCGCACGCGGAGCCCGTAGCGCCGCGCCATGGCGGCGAGCTCGAGGTACCCCGCCCAGTCGTACACCCCTGGCTCCTGGCGCTCCACGACGCCCCACCACAGCTCGATCGCCACCCCTGCCACCCCGGTCCCTGCCAGCGCGGCTAGCGACGCCGCCATGGCGCGCCGCCGCGCCACCCTTCCCCCCGGCCCCACGGCGTCGGCGGGGAGCGTCACGTACACGGGCGCCCCCGTCGGCGCAGCGGGCGGGGCCGGCGGCGACACGTAGTGGATCTCTCCCCCGCCGCCCCCATAAGACGAGGAGGAGGAGGAGGGTGAGGACGCGGACGAAGACGAGGAGCAGGAGTAGCGACGGCGAAAGCGGGAGGAGGAGGAGGAGGAGGCGGCGAGGCGGAGGAGAGGCGCTCGGGGGTGACGGGCGCGTCGGTGGTGTCTGGACGCGGGCGGGTGAGGCTGCGGCGGAGGCGCGGTGATCGCCGCCATTGGTAGGGGAGGAGGAGGAGGAGCTCTCCGTTCGTCTGGGAGCGGTGGAGTGAACGGTGAGCTTCTCTCTCTCTCTCTCTCTCTCTCTACCCGCTGTTCAGTTCTGCCGTTGAACACTACTACTTTTCAATGATTTTTTTCTTTTTTGATGGTGTTGTTGATTACTGGATGCAATTAATGGACAATGGTGACTGCATTTTTGTG
The DNA here is from genome assembly GCA_030770085.1 of Oryza coarctata. Classification (NCBI taxonomy): domain Eukaryota; kingdom Viridiplantae; phylum Streptophyta; class Magnoliopsida; order Poales; family Poaceae; genus Oryza; species Oryza coarctata. The sequence continues at coordinate 6,420,639 of CM061462.1, forward strand.
CCGTCTCTGAATTTTTTCCTGAATTTTTTGCTGAACGGCTGTATAGCTAAATAATTTATAATTATCATAATTTTCAACTAACTATTATAAAATTAAAAAATAGATTTAAAACAATTTTATATTAAATTTATATATATATATATTTAAAAGAAAAATGTTCGTGTTTAGAAGCCTAGAAACATACGCGTTAATCTGTTCACCTGTTCACCAGAGAAGAACAGAGCCACTGGTGCTGGCCAGCTAGGATTACAGAAATGGACGGTCACAACTCACGGCCGGGTTTGCTGGTGAAAGATTTTTTCGACTGGTAAAAGAAAGCGCATAATTAATTAAGTATTTATTTTAAAAATTAAAACAAAGTAATATGATTTTTAAAGTAATTTTTATATAGAGTTTTTTTAAAAAAACTTACTGTTCGAAAATGGGAGCAAACTAACACACAGCTGTCCAATGTATCCAGTGTCACTATCCTCTGTCCATGGTAGAAACATGCTTCACCTCGGTTGGATGTGCGCACAACAGCAAAAGCCAAAAGCCCATTTCGATTTATTTTCACACAAAAAACAGTGTGATTTCTAGCAAATGGTGGCAGCATGGTTTATTTTCCTCTTCAAGAAGTGCCCTTTTTTTAAGGCGCCAATTTTGTCTCTCTTTTTTTTTTCAACAGGGATCGTCACGGCACACAAACGGTGGAGCGTACGCCGTTTTTCACCCTGTCCATTGCCCTTTTTTAACAGCGACTACTGTATTTTGGTTGGTTAATTCTTAGCTTCCTATAATCAAATCATTTGTTGGGTATGAGGCTCAATATATGTTTTGTTTTTACAGTATGATCAAACGTGTATTTCTTCTCTTTCTATTCAATTAATTAAATATATGCTTCATGAAAAAAAAACTTCTACTACAAGTTTTTGCCTATCAGTAAAACTAATGGCAGTGATGCCCTAGGTTAAAAGGGAAAAATGTTTTTCAGTAGTTGGACCATAATATATAACCAAATAACTATTATGAATAGTGATTCCTTAATTCTCCTCTTGTTTGTTGGACAAATGTTGGAATATAAAATATATTATTAACGTAACAAAATATCTTACGGTCCAAAAATTCTCACATTAATAAAAAAACAAAAAAAGTATCCAACTATAAATACAATTTAAAATATCTAAGATTCGGAATAAAAATAAAAGAAGTGTTCATATAGAAATATAATTTAGAAAAAATAGAAATTCAAATTAAAATTTTAAAAATAATTCATATTAAGATAATAGTTTACATAGAAATATAATTTAGGGGAAATCTGAAATCCAGATTAAAATTTTAAAATAATTATCTATGTAGAAATACAATTTAGGGAGAATTTGAAATTCGGATTAAAATTTAAAAATAATTAATATTGAGAAAACAATCCATATAGAAACACAGTTTAGAAACATCTAAAATTAGGATTAAAATAAATAATATTAAGAGCAAGAGCAAAGCAACGTAGAAATATAATTTAGAAATAACTAAAATCCGGATTAAAAATATTATAGAGGTTAGAGTTTATGTATAGTACAATTAGGAAATATTTTAAATTTAGATTAAAATTAAATACTATTAAGAGAAAGACTCCACGTAGAAATATAATTTTGAAATATTTTGAATTCAGGTTAAAAATAAATATTATTAAAAAAATATTTCATGTAGGAGCATAATTTAGAAAAGAAAACAAGTAGAAATACAATTTAATATAAATGATGTTTAAAAAAAATAATAAATATTAAAAGAAGTGTCCATATAGAAATACATTTCGGGGAGATTATAGAATTTTGATTATTTTTTTAAAAAAATAATATTGAGAGAATAGCTTATGTAGAAATACAATTTAGAAACATATGAATTTGGGATTAAAATAAATATATTAAGGGAAATAGTCCATGTAGAAATAAATTTAGAAATATTTTTTAATTTGGGTTCAGATAAATATTATTGAGAAAAGATTTCAAGTAGGAGTGCAGTTTTGAAATATGTTAAATTTGAATTAAAAATTAATAATATTGAGAGAAGAAGCTATTACTTCACTTATATTAATTGGAGGATGTTGTAAGAGCCATATATTCTACGTGTTAAAATAGATAGATATTCTCACATTAATTAAAAAATTTTAGAATTCACGCGTTAATGGAAGGAAAAGTAAAATAGCTTTCACCCAAATTATATTAAAAATAGAACTAATAGATTAGATTAGATCATCAAACCTAAAATAACGTAATAACTCTAGTCTAAACCGTGAGCAACAACAAAATAGAATATAAGAAAGACACTAAATAAGTGTTGTTGATGATATAGGTATTTCTTATCTCAAACAGGTAAAAATCAACAATAGGGAAGCATTGATGACGATGGACATTGCTTATTTGAAACAACTTATAAATTATCACAAATATATAATGCAATATTCTATGTTTAATAGATGAAAGAATATCATTAAAGATAATAAGAAGATATCACTAAAGTATAAAAGAAAAAGAGAAACAAATCTACCATAAAGTTGTTTATTGTATTATTAATAGAATACTAAAGAATGAGGTAAGTTTGATCAACTTTGCTAGAGTTTAAAATTATGTTGCTATTTAAATACTTTTTACAGTAAAATATGAAAGTATATATGTATGCTGTTATGCGAAGAAAAAATTATAATGATGCTAACCGTATTTAAATTAAAATATCAGTTACCAGTGTTAACCGGTTGGTCAAATTTGGCACGACTAAAGTAAAGTATGATTTTTCATATACTAGACATGAATAAATCACAAGTATGTGGCAAACAGATCAACACACTCACAACGTATTTTTCCATAGATCGAGCTAGGGAATGAGGAAACATCGGCGGTGTGAATGGATTAAAATGAATTAGTTTATATATCTTTTTTAAAATGTGAAAGGAAGACGATCCTTGTAAGAGAGTAGAGTTGACATTTCAAATTTAAATTTTACATCTTAAATTTAAATTATATGTGACGGTAATAGACATACGTGCCGACATTCCAAACCTTGTTCTCACTTGATGTTTACCATGAGTGGATCGAGTTGCATGCCGCGTAGAACACGACACCAATTTTTTTGTAATGACCACTGTTTTTAATGTTTTCCAGCATCACATAGTCACATCGCTCTCATGTCATGTTGGTTTATGAGGCTAAACATATGTTTTGTTCTCCTTATCCGATCAATCATGTTATCCTCTCTTTGTATTAGATAAGAAACTGGACTTGGTTATCTCTCCTATTTTAAATGAATGGCATTGCCGTCTCAGTTAAACGACAAGAAAACGGTTTCTTACTAGTTCTTACACTTCAGTATACATCAAATTAAATGCAGATTAACCCGGTTCCTGCAATTATGAATATTGCATCCCCATTCCTCCCTTTCGTTTTTTGTTTTTGAAGGAAACATCTTCCAAACAATCAAGACTGGAATTTTTCACTTCAGTTTGATGTGGATGCCAGGTTGCTTCCTTCAACAACCTATACGAGGGCCGTTTCGTAAAAATTATAACGAGGCATCAGGTGGTGAAAGACTGAAAGGGTATGGTTGAGATTATCGATGCAACTCCTTTGCACAGTAATGTAGAGGATTCCGTTCCTGAGATTATAAAGATAAACGAGGGGAGCTTTTTTTTAAAAAAAATAGCATATCACGAGGAGAAAAAGGGAACTCCGGGGTTTAACCAACTATTTAAAGATATCAATGACATTAGTTTTCATTTTGCAGTCAATACAAAGGGTAAAAAAACTTGCGGCGTTGGCCTTTTAGGTGCAGCTGATTCTCAAAAACCGTAACAAAATAAAAAAAACTATGTACCAGCTTCAGATTAATAATTCATTTCCCTAAATTTTCTGGATGTGCATTAGCCGATGACTACTTCGGGAAAGAAAACAGGCGTGTTTGCCACGTCATACGGCTCCTGTGACACGGAGCAGTTAAGACAGCATTATCATCCTAAAAACTTCTCGAGGAAGCTGGAAGCCCAGCTGATTTGACAATCTCATCTTTTAAAGTACATTGACTTGATTATTATGAGGGTAAGCTAAAATATCCCAATTGCATTTCTTTAATTTGTTAATTAGTAATATCTAGTAGTACAAGAGAGCCTTGAGGCTTCAGAAGGAGGAACAGATTGAGCTGTTCTAAATACATCAACCGTGCAGTGGTAAATACTAAATAGAAGTTCAATTACGTTAAGTTTGTGGTTTGTGAAGACGTAAGTAAGATTCAAGGAACAATGGTGTCAATACTTTGTGCTTCATGACATGCATGTATAACACACGTACCATTTCTTTGGATGGAAGTAAGTAGAAGAGTAAATTTCACTTTGCCATCTTTATTAATCAAACATTCACAATAAACTAGGGCTATGTTCATATTTTCACAATAGACTATATATGATTATATTCCTTTGCACTTTGGACTGGACTGGGGTTCACAAAGTTACAAGCAACATATACTCCATCCCGCTTGATATTTAATTTTCATGACTCAATTACCTACCGCTTTAAAGAACTAAGTCTAATAATGGGTGCGACGATGGAGGGTATTCAGTTTTAGTATTTTAGAAGTAACATTAAGTAGTTTGAGCACTTCATCAAGTTAAGTGCTCTCAATTGTTAAATAGTGAAATCTGATATGTGAATGTTTATATGTAGCAATGAAATCCCATTTGTTTGATATGATTTCTATAACCTGCTACGTTAATTGTTCTTGTGCTAACATGTTGTAAACCCAAGTTCGAAGTGTAAAGAATGGTAACGATATGTGATGTTATGTGAAAAAGATAAGTTTGGCCCTAATCTATTAAGAAACTTTAGTTATTAATGGTGGTTTAAAGTGAGATTTACAGTAGTTACGATTAACTATATATAACTTGCATTAATTCAAAATCATGCGCAGACGCAGACAAATCAAATCACGAGTTTGATTCCAGCCGTCACCGCGCGCACGAATCTCAAAACACATCCTGCGGCTGACAAACTGTATAAATGTGTACAGTAAGATTAGCACTAAGGTAGGTTGGGTATATATATATATATAACTCAGTAGTCTAGTGGTCTAACATACCCCGCAGTCGTAGCGAGAGAGGAACGGACACAGAGACTAGACCGAAAACTAGTGAACAAAGGCGTGGGTATGCCTTTGGTCATTATTTCAGTGAACTGGTGCGCCGAACCAGTCATAATACGACCTTGTCACGGATAAAATAGATATCGATCTCGATGTGCTTGGTGCGTCGATGATGAACCGGGTTGGCGGTCATGTAGAGCAGCACTGATATTATCGCAGTAGACGACGGTCGCAGAGGAGAGGGGTGCACGGAGCTCCTAGAGAAGCTGGCAAAGCCAGCAACATTCGGCGACGGCGTGAGCGATGGCGCGGTACTCGGCTTCGGCGCTAGACTGGGACACTGTAGTCTGGCGTTTTGAGGACCAGGAGACTAGAGTGTCACTAAGGAAGATATAGTAGTCGGACGTAGAGCGTCGAGAGTCGGGCAGCCTGCCCAGTCCACGTCGGAGTACGTGGTGAGGGAGTCGATGAGGCTAGAGCTGAGATGCAGCCTGTTGAAAAGCGTACCCTTCACGTAGCGTAGGATGCGCTTGAGCAACGCGAGGTGAGGTTCGCGCGGAGCATGCATAAAGAGGCACACTTGCTGGACGGCGTACGTGAGGTCGGGCCATGTAAGGGTGAGGTATTAGAGAGTCTCGGCAAGACTCTGATACTGAGAGGGATCGGTAATGAGTGCGCCATCGACAGCGGAGAGTTTGGCTCGAGTGTCGACCGGGGTGGCCGTGGGGTGACAATCGGCTATGCCCGTACATTGGAGAAGATCAATGGCGTATTGGCGCTGGGAAAGAAAGAGCCCGTGAGAGGAACGGGTGACGGAGATGCCAAGAAAGTGGTGGAGAGGACCAAGATCAGTCATGGCGAACTCGGAGTGGAGTCGGGCCATTATCTGATCGAAGAGAGATGTCGAAGACGCTGTAAAGACAATGTCGTCGACATATAGAAGGAGATAGGTGATAGCGGAGCCGATATGATGAGTGAACAGGGAGCTATCGGACGCATATGCCACGAAGCCGATGTGCCGAAGATAGACAACAAAGCGCCGGTACCAAGCACGAGGGGCTTGTTTGAGGCCGTAGAGGAAACGTTGAAGAAGACAGACATCGTCGGGATGAGATGAGTCGACGAAGTCTGGGGGCTGCTGGCAGTAGACCATTTCCATCAGATGACTGTGAAGAAAGGCGTTCTTCACATCAAGCTGATGGATCGGCCAAGAGTGCGAGGCAGCCAAAGTGAGGACGACCCGGATGGTGGCAAGTTTGACGATGGGACTGAAAGTCTCGTCATAATCGACACTAGGGCATTGGGAGAACCTCGGACTACCCAGCGTGCCTTGTGACAGGCAAGAGAGCCATCGGCATGAAAATTGTGTTTAAAAATCCACTTGTCAATCACGATGTTGGCGCCGGGAGGACGAGGAACGAGGCAGTAGGTCTCGTTGTCCATTAGGGTCTTGTACTCGTCGGCCATGGCTGCGCGCCACTGAGTGTCGGCCAGGACGGAGCGAGAGGTCATCGGGATGGGCGAAATAGAGATGTGGACGACGGAGAGCCCGTAGCGCTTGGTGGGACGGAGAGACTCGGTCTGTGAGCGAGTGGCCATATGAGAAGTGGAGGGAACGGGAGCCGATGGGAGTGTGGTAGAGGTGGAAAGAACTGGTTGGGTAAGGGCGTCATCGGCTTTGGATCGGCGGCTATAGGTGAGAGGAAAGAGGGAAACTAGATCGGCCTAAGCCGATGGAGTCGGATGGGCTGATCGGTCCAGTTGGTCTGATGGAGATGGAGTAACCGATAGGGAGGAGGGCCGACCAATCGATGGAGAGTGGTTGGCCGATGTGGAGTAGGCAGCAGAGTAGGTGAGGAAAAAGGTGGTGGCAGAGTAGGTAGATCAGTGAGTGGTTGGGTTACGGACGTGTGAGGATTCACGTCCGTGAAGGAAAGATTCATGTCCGTAGACTCGTGGAGGCCAAGGAGTGGAGCGGATGCAAAAAAGGCGGAAAGGGGCCGGACGTGAAGAGAAAATGTTCACGTCCGGGAGACAGGTATTCGTGTCCGTGGATACGTGGACACGTCAGATTGGCTCGGACGTGAGGGAAGAAGGTTTACGTCCGAGAGCCGTTGAGCATGTCGAAAAAGTAGGAACCGAGGGAGGGTTCTAGCCGATGAAGGGTGGACAAGTCCAGCCGATGGGAAGGCAGACGAGTTCAGCCGATGGAGATGACGAGCGCAGAGGTGTGCCGGTGTTAGAGGAGAAAGGATGCACGAAGCAAGAAGAAGAGCGGAGACGGGTGCGAGGCAAGACGAGGAGGCGGATGGAGACCGTCGCCTTGTCGCCTGGAGGTGGAACGAAGAAAAGGAAGTGTCTGCGGGAGAGACGGGGAGAAGAAAGGAACGAAGACGAGAGAGCGAGGAGAGAGTACCGGAAAGAAGGTCGGCGACGGGGAGAAACGTCGACGACAAGGAGGAAAAGGTCGGCTCGCCGGTGGGAGAAAGCTAGCGCACCAAGAATATCTAAATTTACTCTGATATTATGTAGAAATATGTACAGTAAGATTAAGACAAAGGGGATCGGATCTATATATATATACAACCAGTAGTCTAATGATGTGACACAAATCGAAAGCCGACCTTTCTAATTTTCTGTTATAAAAAATCTAGCAAATCCATAAATCTTTTCTGACATAAACCATACATTAGAATGCCAATTTGTTAGAATTGCCGCCCGTTGAAATCCCGGTCTAAAAAAATCGAATTCGGTAATCGGATGAAATAATTATAAGTTTTAATCTAATATTGTAAATTCCACACCGTTGATTTTTAAAAGCATGGCTATAACTATAATTTCAAGCTCTCCGTAACCGTCGAATTTTTTAAAACCACAGGCATGTACGAGGGAACTAATATTTTTTTGTGCAATTATAATCGCAGATCTTAGCTATAAAGGTGCCACCTGTTCGTCTAATTCAACCATTATATCCAATCTGAATGTTCTTTTAACATTATCATTTCCTAGTTTCAAATATACATATTGCCGCCATCCCCCACTCAGCGTGTCACCTTGTAACACACATTCACACCAAAAATGTTCTCGGACAAGGCTCGGTGGATCGTCGCCTTCGTGCTCAGGGTGGCGGCCGCCGGCGCCGCGGCCGTCGCGGCGGTGCTCATGGCCATGAGCCACGAGGAGGTCACCGTCTTCGGCATGGAGGTGCAGGCCAAGTTCCGTTACATTCCATCGCTCGTGTAAGTTGGTATCACATTATAAGGAAATCATTACGGCAAGGCATAGAGGAGGTCATAAGCATCTATACGTAAAATCGATTTTCAACTCTACATATCTGGTAGAATTGTAACAAAATATGGCCTAATCGAAATGCGTATATTTGTCTCATAGAGAGTATAATTGAAAATATTGTTGTTTCTAGTAAGAAAGTTCTATATCATTGGAAGCATGGACTGTAATCACTGATCCATTTGCATTTGCAGCTGCTGTTACTGAAGAATTTCATTAACCACGCGATGATCTCCTGCAGGTTCTTCGTCGCGGCCAACGCCGCCGTGAGCGCTTGCAGCGTGGTCGTCCTCCTCGTGCCATCGGCGACGAGCAAGCTCGCCGTGCGTCTGCTGCTCATGGCTGACGTGGTGGGTGAAGCAAATCTGCTCGGTTTTTAGCAAGTTCAATTTGAATTTGCCTGAGTTCTTATGAAACTGACTGTGTAAGAGCTGCATACACGCAGGTGCTCGGCATGGTGCTCACCGGCGCGGTCGCCGCGGCAGGCGCCATATCGGAGTTGGGTAAGAACGGCAACAGCCACGCCGGCTGGATGGCGATCTGCGACCAGGTGCCGGTCTTCTGCGACCGTGTCAGGGCGGCTCTCATCACTGGCTTCGTTGCGATCGTCGTCTACTACCTCATGCTCATGTACTCCATTTACGTACTCCCCCTGTTTCCATGAGCAGCTACCAGTAGCCTTTTAGAGTGTAGAGGTGTGTCATCCCAGTTTACATTGAGAACTACTACTTGTGAGATTTGCAGTCTCTTGTTTTTTTTTAAGAGGTTTTCTCCAATCCTTAGAAAGGTACATAGCCATCATATGAAAATGTCATCGACAGCGGATCAGAATTGCAGGTGGAAAGCCTGTATATGGTGGCGAGGTCCGTACCTCTTTAAGGATGGGAGAAATTTTCTTTTTCTGGTTTCCTTACATAAAAATCTCGTATAGGCTTCTCCGTAGTAGTGATGATCAACAGTATGAAAGCACATAGTTTCTGTATACAACTAGTTAGTGATATATGATTGCAACTGCTACTATATGTAAACTGACAAATTGTTGTAAGTTTGCGTTATGGTTTCTTAATCTAGTATGGCATGTAAAATTGTAAATTTCAGAATATGTCACATGAGTTTCATAATTCTCTAGGTCGTTTGACACATCAATTGTTTATGTTATCCACGCTTTGATTAACGTCCAAAATTTCCTTCGACCAGTTATTACGTGACAGGGTCAGAGGTCGCAATCTCAGTCGGTTAAAAATGGCGTTATTTTGTGAGTAAAGAAATCAATTTTGGAGTCAACGGAAAGGATACAGACAAAGCCCCTCTTGTCCTCTCTTGGTTTAATAACAAGGTTTACTGCTCAAATAATGACTCATGATCAAATGACAGCCATTTAGAAGCCCTGTTTCTCCCAGATGGCTGGTCATTTAGCAATTTTCTTCCTTTTTGTTAAGGGTGAAATTGGTGGTCATAATCATGGTCATTCAGCATTTTTCTTCCTTTTTTTCTTAAGAGTGCAGTTGGTTGTCATATTCATTCTTACTCAGAAAACCAGAGGTCCTGGGGTAAAATCCAGAAAAATCTACAAAGTGTACCTACATAAGTTGTAGTTGTGAGTCTCTTTTTTTACTTGATCAAGTATATTAATTGATAACCACAGCTTGCTTAGACTGGTTTAAAAAGTTCAGTTTTCACTTTTCAGGGCATCACTAGTTGATCCTTGTAAACACTTCAAATTCACATCAACAACTATATATAGAGGGTCAATTTGTGTGACCTATCCACACTATTTCAAGAATGAAGTTTGTCTAATCAGGGTGTGCTAATATACATGATAGAAATGGTGACACCCAAAAACGAAGAAGAGATAACTAATACTGATAGGTATGGTCACTATACATGTGTGCTGTCATGTTAAGGCCTTGAAGCATAGCCTCTCCTCGCTTGTTTACAGTGAAGACGCACATGCCACCGTTGTTTACATCAATGGAGCGAAACCTGCAGGATTCAATTGCTATTTCAGAAAAAAGAAAAAGGAAATGTTTGCAACTTTGTAAGTTGGGTAATATTGTGAAGCAACTTGTAATGTTTTCATTTTTTTTTCAATCCACGTGTACATAAGACTCCAAACCATAGCCATAGGAAAGGTCCAACTTGCCTCTCTGGAGGAAGACCTAGCGCGGTGCAGATGAGTGCCCGCAAGATAGATTTGTGAGTAACAACCAACATATTTTCTCCCTGCCACGAAAAATGTGGAGAACAGAATGAATTTTCAAGATACCCAAAAGAAGAGAATTTGACAGATTGAAAGGTTCATACTGGAGTAAGCAAGATTTCCTTCCAAGCCTCTCTTGCTGTTCCCCATAACTTCCGAACTGGGTATATGCCATTGACCTGGAAATTTGAAGGATCCTCCCGCCATCTAGTGTACAACTCTGGATATTCCTTCTTAGCATCCGCTGCCTCCAAGTATTTGCTAAGGTCATTTTGCGTAAATGGACAGTAAGAGTGAAGAGATAGAAGGCTTGTCCAAGCAATTACATACCATTGGCCATGCCCTCTAAAAAGAACAGATGAGCCTCTTTTAAGGAATCAAGAAAAATAAGAGGTTCCTCCTTCCCTTTCCATATAATTTCAGCAGTTGACTGCATATAAAGAACACCATAGTTAAGCATTTATGTCTTATTTAGTCAACAAACAATCAATTCATATTAGAATTATTGAATTAGAACCTTTGCCCGTGAGATAGGACTAGAGAAACAAACATCGAATTTCAAATTCACAAGGGCATCACGACATTTCTCCGCCTGCTTGGCACCAGTTTCTGTTAACACGGACAGATTTGAGCTTCCCTAGACAAAAACAACTGGTTCATTAACGCATTCAAAAAATGAATCTTGATTACTGAGGAAATTTCATGAACTAAATATATAGTTGCAAATATTAGTTCACTCTTGTTGCAGGAATATTTGATATTCTTTTTTAAACATAATGCAGTCCCTCTATGCAATTGCACAAGAAATATAAATTTAATGCCTATAAGCAGCTCAAACTCTTTTCTTCAGTCACTAGATGTTAGCATAGCTTATTTATTATGAGTTAGAAAAAAATAGCAGAATCAGGCAGATTAACAACGTAAAGACCTGAAGTCTTGAAAGTCTTGAACCCTCTGATTAGCATACCAATGGGTATTTAACAAACTGTTAAAATGATTGATTGTTCATGCAGTCCAATGAACACCATAACTTTGACAAAGAAACCACATCTACAAACAGTGTACACCTCACCAAAATATTAATCACGAGGAAAGCAATGGGAGCAGAAGTTGCAGTGAACCTCTGACTCAAAGGTAAGTACCAACCTGGACGCGGCTTTCCGCATTCCAAGAGCTCAAACCATGCCTCACAAGAGTAATCTTCTTTGACGAAGTTAAGATCTCATCCGTAAGCGATGTTGTTGCTCCTCTGAAGCCATAAGCAGCACCGGTCACAGATGCTTCATTGTCAGGAGGGATTTCTACAGATACATTGCTCACACCACTATGAGCTGCTTTGATCGTAAGAATCCTGAGTCTGCCTACAGCAGTAAGAGCAACACCTACCAGCACAAAACACACGGTACAAATTCAGAATGTGTTCAAGTATAAGCATAGTGGTTTCAGCCTACCGTATAAATAAAATTAAAAATGACTAAAACCATGACTACTTCCTCTCATAGAAAAATATACAACATTTACAGCATTAAATTAGTTTTATTAAATCTAACATTAAATATATTTTGATAATATATTTATTTTGTATTAAAAATATTACTATGTTTTTCTATAAATTTGATAAATAAGTTTGACTTAAAAATTAAAATGACTTATAATATGATGGTTGTTGATGAGAAATTCCTAGGAATGCTCTGCTACCCTTCAGAGACGTCAGGGAAACAAAATGTTGGACCATGTAAATTCAGAGCCCATACTAGCCATGATTTCACTTCCAAGGCTGCTACTTTATCGAAAGAAAATGAAAAAAATCACTACAATAACTTATCCTACGCATACGAGGGCCATAAGTGACCGAATTGCAAGTAACTTCAAACTTAAAATAATAATTAAAAAAAATCAAAGAACAAACACGAAAAATAAGGGAGACGGAAGGGGTGATGAGATACCGGCGCGCTTGCGGAGGTGCGGAGGAGCGTGGGGTGGAGCCGCGCGGAGGCGGAGGCGGCCGCGGGCGGGCAGGGACGGGAGGCACGCCGCCGGCGAAGGCTGTGTCGCCAGTGAAGCGGACCCCATTTCTTTGCTTCCTCGCCTTCCTCGTGTCGTGTGCTCGTCTGCTCTGGAGACGACCAGCTAGTTCCTCAGGGGCAGCGTACAAATATCCACCGGTTATTTTCGGATAAAGTTTGAATTTGCGTACTTGTTGCAGAGGGAGAAAAAATGGAATTAGGGGAATATCGCAAAAACCAGCAAATTTCCTCCAAAACCGTTTGAAAATCTTATATCATCCCACGGAGAACTCTTATGCTCTCAATAAGGCTAGTGTCTGCGCCAAATCTTCCACGCGCGGCGTAAACACAATGATGGAAGATCTGTTTAGCTTCAGTATAGATCTGTTGGTTTTTTTCTATGGCTCGAGGTATGCACGCTGGGGTCTGTGAGGTTCGCTCAGCTCCAGCGCGACGGTACGGGTATGAGCGTGTCAGTCTATTTGATCCTGTAATTGATAAGGAGGTGAGAAGAACGAGTCAGTCGGATGATGGGCCGATACAAGCTCTTTCTACCGACTAGCTGCCAATAGGATCGAGATGGTCATCGGTCGCGCTCGGATGGCTCCTGCTATCGGCTGGTCATCGATAGGGTTCGGGAGTCTCTTTCATCGGCTAGGGAGCCGATAAAGCCGTAGACAGATGTCAACGAAGGATATGATGGCTCCGGGTGTGGTGAAAGCGAGATCCTGATCCATCGGCCGTAGAGTCGATAGAGGCACCGAAGGGTATTAAAAACAAAGCACTTAGAATCCCTCCTGATAATCGACAGAGGCTATAGCAGTCGTTCATCGGCTAAAAAGCTAGTGAAGACATCTGCAAAGTAGCAAGGAATCGTATAAAAGACGCACCGGCTGTAAAGCCGGTGCCGCTTCGGATATGACAAGGACGCAGCGAATCCATCGACTAGCTGAGCCGATAAAAGGACGTCGTTCTAAAGATAGACGCGAATCGACTGGATGACAATGCAAGATTATTGTGAACCCATTGGCTAGCTGAGCCGATGAGAGGACGTCTTTCTAAAGATAGGCGCGTATCAGCTGGAAGGCCAGTGTACTTGGTGTGGCGCTCGAGGGGAGTCTCTAAAGATTATTGCGTATTGGCCGAGGAACCGATACGCTGGACGTGTTGTTTAATGTATAGATAACTCATCAGCTAATACTCCGATAAAACACCGTACAGAGTCCCAATCTATCGTCAGCAACCTCATAGGTCGAACCTAACCAATACAGCATAAGACCGACGACGGCGAAGAGAGCTTGATAGGTCGATAGACCCTGTATGGACGTGATGCGATACATCCGATCACTCTAAGAGGTTGAATATAACCGATGTAGCCTTAGATAGAGCAAGACATATCGAGATAGTAGCAAGACTTACCCTTTCGTCGGAGATTGAAGTTTACCGATGTAGCCCCGCGTCGAGAGCCAGACCCCGCCGGTAAAAACCTAGATAAACTAAGGTGGCGATGCGCTGAAATTGTATTGGTTGAAGGATATGTTGATTTTATTTTTAGGGGTCTATATTTATACCTGAGTTTACAGAGTCCGACGCGTTTATAACATCCATTGGACGTTATCTCCTAACAAAGATAAAGAAAAATATCTCTAAGACAGTTAATTAAACTAACTAAACCTTCCTATCTATACAAGATATGATTTATATAAATAAAATATTTTGCCGTGAGTGTCACGGCTTTTCATTAAACTCAGTCTCATCATCTGGATAATCTTCTATTCTTAAATCGAATCTCTCCTTGTTTCATCCGATCGGCTTCCTTCCTATAGCAATTGGACTTTTCTTCTTTTATTTCAGTCGATCTTTTTTTAAACTTAGCTTTTTAACCGAGCGAGCCTTTTGTCTAAAAAATCAATCGCACGGTCCTCCTCCGTGATGTGATGAAACATTCTGGATATTCGTACATAAATTGTTTGAAACTTCAGCGTCAACCCGAAATCATAAATTTGAATCCCTCATTTTGTCCGACATTTTTTGTGAAGGATAGAACGCCTCACTTGGTCCCTTGAGGCCTTGACAATGACTTGTGATTTGTGAACAGGTTCTTGCACATCTTCCACTACTGCCCCAAACCAAACGAAGATATTTCTGCCGCCTATGAATTCAACAGTAGCATATTCTATCAGAATACAAATCCCAAAAAATCTTCAGGGACTCGAACACAAGTCACAAGTGTATAATATCCAAGGAATTTACCCGTGTTTTGTTTTTTTACCTTACAGTTCGCCCCTAGAATTACAGGAGTTACATGGTCTGACGACAACGCTAGAGAAGTTCCAGTCAAAACATCAGTTTCAAACATCTGAGACACTCACCAGTCACCACGAGCATGACTCACTGTCACACACATCAACACCACAATTTCAGAAAGAGATTTTAATCTTCAGTACAGGCAAGATTTCAGACACAAGACGATAGATGTTCCGATCAGTAGAATAGTTACTCATGTGTCTCCAAATATCTAGATTCAATTGTCATATTAAACCTACAGAAAAAAACAGTCGCAACAAAGGATTACAATCTTTTTCGTTAACACTGGCATTTCCTAGTGCTTTGAACTGTATCTTTTATGCGTTATTGCATTTCCTGTTGGCCATCAACATAAGCAACAGCACTCAAAGTGCAAGCAAAAAGAGTTCAGTGATAGCACACAGGATAACAAGGCCAGACATCACAAGATAGGAAAACAGTGTTCTTTCTCAACGAAAATACCAAGGACTTGCCCGCCAACAATCTGCCTAATTACTTCCTCATGGTCCAGAACACCATTTGGAGTTGTGATCACGACATAGCCCCACTGCATAAGAAACATGGAACTATGGAACCGTGTAAGAAATACCACACTAAATGAGGGACTAGAGCATTAAATTGATATCCAAATTTAGAGCTAGCACATTGCAAACGACAAGTCAATTACATACACACTAGGTAACACCTACTAGCTGCGTAATATAATCTCCCTGAAAATGTATGTATTGCCCACTAATCAATTCATGTGATAAATGGAAGTGGGAAAACCACATTCTTGCGAGAAATCAAATTATACAAGGTGGCTTATCACCCTAAAACGATAGCCCATGGTCTATGGATCCCATCATTTGTTTTGCTTTCTGAAAGGCCATTTGCATCAGGGACACTTCACCAACAATGTTATCATTTTTGTCATCAATCATATTTTAATGATTCAACTTCTCAAAATATTTTGCGCTGACATGTTAAAAGAGTCTGTGGCCTCAGAAAAAACAATTGCAACTAAGAAGGTACAATAAAATTATACTACTTAGAAATATCAACAATTAAAGTTCTCTAAGAGACTAAGTGTTCATCATACTAAGACATTTTTAGGCAACTGCTTTATCTAGTCAAACATTTAGTTCCTCCTAAACATAATTTACACAGTTGGCATTGCATATTTCCCATTACATACAATACCTAGCATTCAAATCAAGAACTTATCAGATCTTCATCAACAACTGACTGAAAATGTCAGTGGTAAAAATTGAGGAGATGGAATACCTGCCGTGTTGGAAGCATTCGAATTCTTCATTGTTCTATTTCCTTGGCTGTAATATCCTTCCAATAAGTAAGAGCCTTACAATCTTTTATCCTTCCATGATGCTCTACATTGATTTTTCCAACTCTATGGGGATGGATGACCTCAATTTTTTTATGTACCCTGCAAAACATTAATAGTTAAATTTAGCTATAAATCAATGCATAAATAGGTTTATTTCCCACAAATGTAGCTATAAATCTCATAATATTTCTACTGAAAACAAACTAGCGTGTATGCAGTTTGTACGCAACAGAAGATAAAATCATGCATACATAGCTCCACCGTGCATCATACCAAATGTGCACCGGTGCTCCCAGTACATCGTTGTAGTTATCAAACTTTGAAACCCAAATTTACATGGGTGGAAAGGTGATCCGCGTCACAAATTAAACTAAGACGAACTTTAGAAAACCACAACAAAGTTTACTAAGGATTTTAACAAGAGGAACAGTTTGCTTGATCATCCACGTGTGCATCTCGTTATCGGTCTCAAATACCCTAGCAATAAGTATTTCTGTTAGACCACTGGACCACTCTCGTATATATATAGACCCGACCCTCTGTGTATAGAGTCGGAGTCTTAGTCTCACTATACACATTCTTACATAGTATCAAGGCAAGTCTAGATATTCTCGACGCGCTAGCATTCTCCTACTGGCGAGTTGATCTTTTCTCCCCATCGTCGACGTTTCTTCCCGTCGCCAACCTTCTTTTCGGTACTCCCTTCTCGCTCTCTCGTCTCGGTTCCTTTCTTCTTCCCGTCTTCTCCGCAGACACTTTTCCTTTCTACTTTCCACCACCCTCTCCCATCCCTTACTCCTCCACGCAACAAGGCGACGGTCTCCATCCGCCTCCTCGTCTCGCCTCATACCCGTCTTCGCTCATCTTCTTGCTCCGTGAATTCTTTCTCCTCCAACGCCGGCGCACCTCTACGCTCGTTGTCTCCATCGGCTGAACTCGTCCGCCCCCCTATCGGCTGGACCTGTCCACCCTCCATCGGTTGGAACCCTCTCTCGGTTCCCGCTTTTCCGACACGCTCAACGGCTCTCAGATGCGAACCTTCTCCCCTCATGTCCGAGCCACTCTGACGTGTCCACGTGTCCACGAACACAAATCTCTGCCTCCCGGACGCGAACCTCTTCTCTTCGCGTTCGGCCCCTCTCCGCGTTTTTTGCGTCCGCTCCACTCCTTAGCCTCCACGAGTCCATGGACATGCATCTTCTCTTCACAGACGTGAATCTTCGCACGTCCGTAACCCAACCACTCTCTGACCTACCTACTCTGCCACCACATTTTTCCTCACCTACTCCGCTGCCTACTCCACATCGGCCAACCACTCCCCATCGGCTGGTTGGCACATTCCCTATCGGCTTCTCACTTCTCTGATCGACCGATCTCTCCTCCCATCGGCCTCTTACTCCCATTGGCTTCTTGTCCCTGTTCTCCTCTCGTCATGGCCACCGAGTCCGCCCTCAGCTCCAGCACTCTCCCAATCGCCGAATCTACTCTGGCTCTCGGTGTCCTAGACCACACCTCGAGTACCACCTCGCTGATCTTCTCACCTTCCTACGATGCTATGAATATGAAATCTCACGTTCCTATCACTCTTGACCTTAATGCCAACTACTCCAAGTGGATTTTCTTCTTTAAATCCCTATGTGGAAAGTTCGGCCTATGGTCACACATCGATGGCTCCGCTCCACCTCGACCCGATGACCCCCAGTGGGACATCGCTGAGTGTTGCGTGCGCAGTTGGCTGCTCGGCTCGGTCGACGACTCTGTTCTCGACCTCGCTATGGAAGATACTGACCCCATCGCCTAGGATCTCTGGGTGGCTATCAAGCGGATCTCCCTCACAAACAAGCAGCCCTATGCCATCTTCCTTCTCAACGAGTTCCATTCCATGCTACAAGGAAACTCCTGTCTCCTCGTACTGCCAACATCTTAAGGTAAAGGTTGCTGATCTCCAGGATGTCTGCCACTCTGTAGTCGACTCTCAACTCGTTCTCGCCTTCCTACGAGGCCTCAACCCTCGCTTCTCAAACACCGCCGACGACATCGCCAACGCCACACCCCTTCCGTCATTTGCCCGGGCCCATGGTCTTAAAGAACTTCATCTGGCCAATGACGAGAAGACCGTGGCCCACACCGCTCTCCTCGCCGCAGCAGATAACGGCTATCGAGCATTCTGCGCTGTAGCTCCCTCCCACGGCTCTAGCGGCCATGGCTCTAACCATGGCAACGTAGCCCACACCGGCAAAGGCAAGGACAAGAACTGGCACGGTCCGATGCAATCGCGACCTGTTTCAGTCCCTGCCTAGCCTACAGGTCCCATGGGTCCGTGGCTCTGCTACAACCCCTAGGCACCCTAGCTCCAGCCACGCAGCCACATCGGATGGCAACCAGGGGTCCTCGGTGCCTATCCTCAGGCCCAACTGGCATCGGCTCCCATCCTACCTCCTCAGCCGATGCTATCGACACCACCTACCCAGTCGGTTCTCTCGTCATGTCATCTTTGACGAGATATGCTTTCCCTTCAGCCTGCTTACTCCGAGATCCTCATCTAGCGATCTCGACTTCCTCCTCACCAACACCGTGTCATCCCGGTCTCCTCCACCGTTCTTCCCATCAGCCATCTCATCGGCCGCTGCTGATGACTTACCCTTCAGCTATCCCACTACTATTCGGTCTGATGTCCCTCCCATCGGACCCCAATCGGCCCTACCACTCTCATCGGCTTCGGCCGATCCTGTCCCCTTTCCATCGGACACCTTACCCCCATCGGCTCCTCTGCCTCCATCGGCTCCCCCCCTCCCCATCGGCTGCTCCATCTCCATCGGACCGACCGAACCGATCGGCCCATCTAACTCCATCGGCTTAGGCCAATCTAGTTCCCCCCTTTCCTCTGACATACAGCCGATGATCCTGATCCGATGACGCCCCTCCCCAACCAGTTCTCCCACACCTACCACACTCTCATCCCCTCCACCTCTCATATGGTTACCCGCTCACAGATCGGGTCTCTCAGCTCCACCAAGCGCTACGGGCTCTCCGTCGTCCACTGCTCTATCTCGCCCATCCTGGTGACTTCTCGTTCCGCCCTGGCCGACCCTCAGTGGCGCGCGGCCATGGCCGATGAGTATAAGGCCCTCATGGACAACGAGACCTAGCACCTCGTCCCTCGTCCTCCCGACGTCAACATTGTGACCGGCAAGTGGATTTTTAAGCATAAGTTCTATGCCGATGGCTCCCTTGTCCGTCACAAGGCACGCTGGGTAGTTCGGGGTTTCTCTCAACGTTCCGGTGTCGATTACGACAAGACTTTCAGTCCCATTGTCAAACTCGCCACCATCCGGGTCGTTCTCACCTTAGTTGCCTCGCACTCCTGGCCGAAACATCAGCTTGACGTGAAGAACGCTTTTCTTCACAGTCATCTGACAAAAACGGTCTACTGTCAGTAGCCTCCAGGCTTCGTTGACCCCTCTCGTCCTGACAATGTCTTCCTCCTTCAACGCTCTCTCTATGGCCTCAAACAAGCCACTCAGGCCTGGTACCAGCGTTTTGCTGCCTACCTTCGACACATCGGATTTGTGGCCTTTGCGTCCGATAGCTCTCTCTTCACTCTTCACATCAGCAACGCTACCGCCTATCTCCTTCTATACATCGATGGCATTGTTCTTACAGCGTCTTCGACGTCTCTCCTACACCAGATCATGGCTAGACTCCACTCCGAGTTCGCCATAACCGATTTTGGTCCACTCCACCACTTCCTTGGCATTTCCGTTACCCGTTCTTCTCACGGGTTATTCCTTTCCCAGTGCCAGTATGCCATCGATCTTCTCCAGCATGCGGGCATGGCCGATTATCACCCCACGGCCACCTCGATCGACACTCGAGCTAAACTCTTCACTGCCGATGGCTCACTCGTCGTCGATCCCTCTCAGTATCGAAGTCTTGCCGATGCCCTCCAATACCTCACCCTCACACGGCCCGACCTCACCTACGCCATCCAGCAAGTGTGCCTCTTTATGCACGCTCCGCGCGAACCTCACCTCACGCTGCTCAAGCGCATCCTGCGTTACGTGAAGGGCACACTCTTCAGCGGGCTGCATCTCAGCTCTAGTCCCATCGACTCCCTCACCGTGTACTCCGACGTGGACTGGGCAGGCAGCCTTGATTCTCGACGCTCCACGTCCGGCTACTACGTCTTCCTCGACGACACTCTAGTCTTCTGGTCCTCAAAACGCCAGACTATAGTGTCACAGTCTAGCGCCGAAGCCGAGTACCGCGCCGTCACTCACGCTGTTGTCGAGTGTTGCTAGCTTCGCCAGCTTTTCTAGGAGCTCCGTGCACCCCTCTTCTCTATGACCATCATCTACTGCGACAACGTTAGTACTGTCTACATGACCGCCAACCTGGTTCATCATCGACGCACCAAGCACATAGAGATCAACATCTATTTTGTCCATAACATGGTCGCACTAGGACAGGTTCGGGTGCTCTATGTCCCATCAACGCATCAATTCGCCGATATTATGACCAAAGGCCTCTCCACGTCTTTGTTCACTAGTTTTCGGTCCAGTCTCTGTGTCCGTTTCCCTCCCATTGCGACTACGGGGGGTGTTAGACCACTGGACCACTCTCTGTATATATATATATAGACCCGACCCCTTGTATAGAGTCGGGGTCTTAGTCTCATTATACACATTCTTATATTTTCCATGCTTGAAATATGCAGAAATTCATTAATGGCCAGTATTGATGTTTACATGCGGCAGTGCATGGTCAGTGTTGATGTTATGATGCTATTCCATGTTCAAAACAAAATGTTATGATGCCATTTACCTGACCATCAACAGTATCCAAGAGGTGTATCATTTTCCTCTCTTTTTCTGATAAAAGTTTACCTTTCCAATACATTCAGTCCATGGTGCCCAAGATTTTTGGTGGTACAAGAAAAGTCTAGCACATGAAAGTTTAACTATTAACTTTATGCTACAAATTGTAGCCAGTGCAGGCCAAATGTTTTTAATTCTACTCTTCTAATGGTTTTAGAATTGTAACTGGGAATAGGAGCTACAGTTTGATAGATGACACAAAATGGAACAGCACCAAGGGTCCTGCAACATGACAGGGAGAAGATATACCAAATTTGTTATAAAAAAGGTAATGACCACCAGCAATATTTCTCAGGAAAATTGGTACAATTATGTACTAATCGTTAATCTCATTGAGCATTTTTATAGTAGTGCAGGAGTTTGCCAGAAAACATAGCCTTGTAAAAAATGAAGTGCAGCATAATGCTGCAAGTTATTTTTCTTGATCTCTTTTGGAGGTGTAAACTGCGTAGTACTAACATGTAGCTAGCTGAACATACAGTTTAGTACATCATCTTTGAGAAATCAGTTATACCCTCCGTGAAATCCAATGTTTTGAATTTCATACAAAGATAGAAACGCTCCTAAAGGTTTGAGTTCAACGTCATGATGAAACATACATTTGAAAATAGCATTTTTGACTATTAAGATAGAGAAGGAGATAAATAACACTTCCTTTGGCAAAAATAAACAACCAATTGGTTCTGAAGAAGATGCCAATGTTAAGAAAAGACAGCAGAAAAGCTCAGTGATAGGAACGTTAGGAGTGGGCTGCAGAGTTTCAACCTTTAACCTTGCATGATTACTCTAGAAACAAACACTTAGGAAAAAGAAAACAAGTTAAACTTTCTTAGTCAAAGAATTCCATTATTAAAAAATATACTAGTCAAAGAAACCTTTGGTATTACATCTTTTGAAAAAGGACCTGTAGGAAATTTCAAATGACCAATTCTGCATATTTCTTTGTTCAAATAAATGGAAATATCTTCAAGAGTTTGAATGTACTATATGGATCTTTCGTAGTCCTCTGTTCTCCAATTCCCCAATAACTAAATCTCAGACTATTAACCATAACACATGGCCACCCATAAAACCACAATGTGTTATTTATATATTTGTGATGAAAATTTGACAATTAAATTGTGATCCTAGTTGATGATTTAGTTTTAACACTTCACGGTTGTTGGAGTGAATGTGTATGACTAATGTAAGCCAGGTTGCGATATCTGTTCTATATGGGTTGTTTGGTCAGTATGTGTGTAAGTCTTTAAAGGTTAAGCTTAGTCAACGATAAATCAAAACTAAACTCAGGGAGAAGTTAAGATCCGAAGCGATCAAGGATGATGAGTGATAGCGTTGAATATAAGGTGATATATGGTGGACGAACACCGTATAGAGAGGTCTTCACAAAGGGCTTTACAAAGTCAAGTGTGCAAACGCCATAAATTCACAAAGAAAATTAAAGAGAAATAGAAAAGGAAAAAGAAATTCAAAGGTGGCCTAGCAGCGAATTGACCTAGTAGCAGATCGGCCCAAGCGACGGTGGCCCACGTGAGGTAGCCCAGCATGACAGCTAGTGTACAAGGAGTGTATGTGGCTTGGTCTAGTGTGGAGTGGCCTAGTGCGATGGAGGGCGTGCGCATGACCGAATGATGTCAGCCAAATGCGTGGAGCGGCCTAGAGAAGCAGTGCATGCGAGCATGAGCAAGAGGATGACAACTGACAACAGGTAGGCCCAACACGATAGTGAGTAGGCATAGGGGCACATGCGATCCACTCACCCGGGACATGCGTCAGCAACCAATTGGCGCTAGCGCAGTGGACACAGTGGCAGCAGGATTTTCTATGGCTATGCGCTAGATCGTTTAGTTCTCTGTGTGGCAAATGACGTGGCCCAATCAAAGCTATACATTTTAAATCTAATAGCTAAAATTTTTGAAGGATTAAAGTTTCGCCATGAGGACAATTAGGACATTGTCTTATAAGGTAACCAGCTACCCTTGGCCTACAAAAGGAGAAGCATAGTCAATGGGAGGTTTTGCACGTTTGAGAATCTTTTATGAGAGTTGAAAATAGTTGTAGAGAGAATTGAGTAAGGAAAAATGAGAGGATATTAGGAGAATTATGGAGAGCACATTTTTAAGAGAATTTTGTAAGCTTCGTAAAAGCTTTATAAACATATTTAATTAATAAATATTATTTATTTTAGAATTAATTTTCTCGTTTCAGTTTAAGTTCTACAATTTAAATTTTGTATTTAAATTTCGTAATTTAAATTTTCGCATTGCAATTTAAATTTCGGATAATGCTCTCCTCCTTCTACATGCTTATGGTATGAGCTTTTTTCTTTTACCAATTCCTTTGGATCTTATTTTTGCCTTATAATGAAAAAGTAGTCAACCTCTATATTGAATTGCAGCAAAAACCCAAGAGGCTAAAGTCCCTAAAATAAGAAGATCTTTCTACACTATTTACTTCAAACTTTTACGAGTCTTTAGTTCTCATGATAGGCATCCATAACTTATGGTAGCATATAAAAACTCTTAGCTAAGTGATACTCATTATTTATATAAAACACTTGAAGATCTAGCTTTCTCATAGCTACATCTTTAAGGTTAACCATTGATAGTTATGTCGATCTAACTTTTCAATAGCTAAGGTTTTGATAATTTAACCAAATCAATATTTTGCAAGTATTTTAGGGGCAAAGTGAATTGCTCTATATTCACCCCTCCTCGATAGTATGTCCTAATCTTACAATTGGTATCAGAGCCCGGCTAATTTCGTTACAACCTAACCATAGCAATGAACCACACTATAGAGAGAAACTATGTAAAACCATCTGTTTTCAATGGAAGAGATTTTGTTTATTGAAAGACTCTAATGGAAGCATATCTCTAGTTGTTAGGTTACAAAGTGTGAAAAAAGGTTACAACGCCTTACACTGTATCCAATGATGCGGCAATCACTAATGCAAATTTCGAGGAGTTTAATGCTAACTTTAGTGCACAAAATGCATTGATAGCTGAGCTGGGACATGGTGAGTTCGATCGTGTACAAGACCTATCGTCCGCCTATGAGATTTGGACAACTTTGTGCAACTTCCATAAAAGTACTAATGAGATTAAATTGGTTCACCAAAACAAATTCCATAAAGAGTACCAGAAGTTTGAGATATACATTGGAGAGTCCATTGATGATTACTTCAAATGCTTTGACAAGAATATTTCAAACTTGAGATCGGTTAACAAGATTCTTACAAATAATGAGAAAGCCCACCATCTCTTGAATTGTCTTAATTGTGATGGTTGGGAAATGAAAGTTATATCCATCATAGAGAGTACAACCTTGAGTGACCTTACTGTAAATAAACTTTACTCAAAACTAAAAATCCACAAGATGGACATTCTTCAGTGTAAAGGCCTCAAGCACTCGATGGATTTGATAGCTGATCCCTCTCCTAACACTTCTACTCCTCACTCAGATCTTGTGTGTAGTGATCTTTTACTAGCCACTCTATGCACGATTTCTGAGGAGTAACTAGAGAAGATCCTTGAACATGATCTTGCTCTATTTGCTCGAAAGTTTTCTAAGACTTGCAAAAATATGAGAGATAGGAAGAGAGATGTTACCATCCATTCTATCACTTGCTTTGAGTACAGAGAGCCAAATCACATATGGGTTCATTGCCCCAAGCTAAATAAGAAAGGGAAGAAGACATCAAGGAAACCGAAAGGTCAAGGAAGAACAAACTAGGACATGATGAAGAAGATGATTCATAAGGTTCTAGCGGCACTTGACGAGATCTAGCTGAGCTACATCAACACCGATAAAGACAAATATACAGTGGTAAAGAATAAGAAGATCACCCCTGACATGTGTTGTCTCACTAATGGCAACTTTACCAACATGTGCCTGATGACACATGAAAATGAAGATAACTCAACAAAGCATTCTAAGGTTCGTCTTGATGATTCCCTCTACTTTTATGGATCTATTTTAAGTGATGATTCTTGCTCTGATGTTACTTCTTTTAATGAAGATGGGAGTAGAGAGAGATTGGCACATCTCATGATCATCATTAGCAAAAAAATATAGATCTTTCATGTTTAAAATTAAGAAACTAAAATCTAAAAATGAGGACATGGCGCTAGAGATTGCTAAGTTGTGCTCCATGATCTCTAAGAAGGATACTTGTATTTTATGTGCATCATATTTGTCCGAGATTAATCTCCTAAATAATAGACTTGATTATTGTGCTTTAGGAGCTAAAAACCCTACTAGTGCTAGCGCTACTTGATCTGCTTGCTATGAAATAAAACTAAACTTTGGTTTACTTGAGCTTGAACTAAAAGAATGAAAAGAAAAGTTTGATTGCGTCAATAGCCTTCATGAACATGATAGAATAAAATGTTATGAAATTTGTCCTAGCCTTACAAGTAAAATTGATGATATAAAACAACAACATGGTCTGTTTAAAATCATGAACAATTTGCTTGAAATGTATGCTTCTAAGGTACTTGTTTAATCCGTTTGTTCAAACTATGCTTCCTTATAATCTAAACTAAAAGATGTTAAAATTGATATTTCTTCTACTCAAACAGTTGATTCTTGTGCATCATGCATGTCTCTTAGGCTAGATCTTATTAGCATAAAAAGAGAGTGTGCATTGAGTGAGGAATCCTAAGCTATTATAGTCCAAGGGAATGTCTATCTTTAATAGTCTTTAGAAAGGTTTACCCAAGAAAAAAAAGCTTAATATGATTCTTGTCCAATCCAAAGTGTGCAAAGATAACCAATGGATAGGCTATGTATTTGCTGAGCTCCTAAGCGTAGGTACCCATAAAGTTATAGGTATCATAGATTGTATCATATATCTAGTCCAAAAACCAATAATCTTCAAGTCAGCTCATTACATAGGAGATGCTAGATCTAGCTTACCCAAAACAATAGAACCTAAATTGGTACCTATGTCTAACAAATCCAAACCCTCTAAAACCTCAAGAGTTAAAAGAGGTTGAGCCAAAGAAAAACTTAACTAAGCATATGGAAAAAACCAAGTTTTAGTATACCTTTTGTGGGAAGGCTAGCCACTAGGTAGGGTTTTGCTTTAGGAAGGCTAGGAAGAAACATTAAGAACATCTTAGGACTTTAAGAGTCATCCGTAGTACAACTACGAGAGTTTTTAAGAAGTTCAAGTACGCTTGTCATTATCGTTCAAATGTTGTGTCTTGCTTTTCTCGTCAAGATATGTATCTTCGATATGACTTGGTAGGATTTAGACAGAACATGAGGAGTTAGCATTAGCATCATTCTTTTAGCTATACTAAACATGTTTTTACACCTTGCTTGAGACATTATTGAATTCCTAAATCTTTGCTCATTAATCCTAGGACTAGATCAACAAGGATTGTTGCTTCTCACATGTGAAGCTTTGTAGAGAGGCATGATAACACTCGGCTTTGATCATATTATTGTAGGTTTATGCCAACCATATCCATCAACTGTAAAACTAGATAAAACATATCCATCAACTGTAAAACTAGATAAAACGATATCTCAATTGTTAGAAATGACTTTTCAAGACAATATTGAAGGTGATATTGGTTGACATGGCACGTTGACCACGGTCAAAAGCGCTGAGTTAGTATATTTTGTCCGATGTGGCTAGCTAACAGTGGCCATCGTTAGCCAAGTCATATCTGATTCATAAATTATCTGCTCGAGGAGGCGGTGCTTCATGGACAACGACGACGTGGCGGGGTCAACTAGAGAGGCTTAGGGTGGCCGTCTTCAATGGGTGGGCTGAGCGCGAATGGCTTCATCATGTTGGGATATTTTTAGGTGTGGTGTGGTCGTAGTTCAAGTAGATGATGGAGAGAGAAGCGGAAGTGCACCATGGCGGAGAAGTGTACCTCCTTGTGTCACTCGGTGACCTTGAGGCCGTCTCTGCTCGGAGACCTTGCACCTTTCTCTCTGCCTCCTCGCTGCTCCCTCTCTATGCGCTAGCTCCTCGCCATCGTCGCCTACCTCCATCACCCTCTCGCCACCCTCCTCCTTGTCTTCCTAACTGTCGTCGCTCGATTTGCTACCTTGTCAGTGATAGGAGAGGATGGCGAAGGGAGGGGCCAAGGCCAAGACTACTGCCACCACTAAGACCGTCCCCAAGACCGTGCTGGCTTGGATGGGGTTGTTGCTGCTGCAATCTCCCTTCACGCACGGACAGTGACCACGAGTAGTGCATCGATGACACCTCCCTCCTCGTCGATCCCCTCTAGCATCAAGCCTTCGCTCAACCGTGTTCTCCCTTCTCCTCACACACTGTAGCTAGGGCAAGGCCAATGGTGCCAACGCCGATGCCTGTAAGGATGCCAGGGCGAGCTCGTCGGTGCCAGACTCGAGCTATCCCTCAAACATGTTATGGTTGAAAAAAGATATAGAGAGAAGTAGCACTAACAAGTAGGCTACATAGCTTTTTTAATTTTTTCATATCACTTATACGTGTGGATCTATGTCTATTTTTAACTTATTTTATGATTGGCCGCCATATTAGCATGTATGGACATGTCACATGTCACGTCAGCAAAAGCATCCTTAAAATATCTAAGAGTGCCTTTTTTGCTCGTTTTTAACAGTTGAAGGGGTTGAGTTTTTACGGATGATGTATACGAATTAGATACCACTAGTTGGGGCAGTCTAATTCGACTTTTTCCCTTGGAAAAATGCATTTAATGTGCAGCCCATTACCTTCCAGGAAGTTAGGGCAGCCCAACTCCGTCACCCCTACGGCCGCTACGCCTGCAAGCCTACATGAACCCACCCACCCCTCGTCGTCTCCACCCTCACGCCACCGCCACCACCAACGCACTCCCAACTCCCAAACCGCAGTGCTAGGGTTTCCCCCAACGACCAGCACCCCCGCAAAACCCAACCTTACCCTACCCAGATCCCCGCCTCCTCCACCGGCGCCGATGTCGACCGCGGCGGGCGAGAAGCCGGCGCTGAGGAAGCCGGTGTTCACCAAGGTGGACCAGCTCAAGCCGGTCACCAGCGGCCACACCCTCACCGTCAAGGTCGTCAGCGCCACCCCCGTCCCGGGTCGCGCGCGGCCAGGTGTCGCCGCCCCGTCCCGCCCGCCGCGCATCGCGGAGTGCCTCGTTGGCGACGAGACCGGCGCCATCGTCTTCACCGCCCGCAACGAGCAAGGTGACTGACTGACTGAACTCTTTGGTCTTTCGGCGTGTCGGTGCGGTTTATTGGGCGCCGGATTTGTTAGGCCGAGATCTGGGTTGCGCCGATCCGTTTGGATTGGTCGATCGGGTAAATCGTTTAGGATTCTTCCTTCTGTTACTTACAGATTGAAAAAATTGCGGGGAGATACGAAAAGTTAGTGAAGAGAAATACCATCTTTTCCCTTTTATTTTACCTGCTGTAGTGCCGTTGATTCCACGGGGAATCTTGAATTGTTTTTGCGTGGCTACTTTAGACCAGTGTCTTTATCCATGGCCTAGAATTTTGTCTAGCTTTAGTTGTGTTGTTGCTACTTGATAGGTGGACGATTAAAAAAAAGGTTTTTTCATCGAGATGCAAATTTTCTTTCTGTCCATTATCCTAAAATTTTAGGTCATGGGCCACAGGGCATTGTGTTTAGATGGTGATGCAGTGATCCCACTGGCTGGTGTTGTATTCCATTTCAAGTATGGATGGCCAAGTGGCGAGCCTATAGGCCCTGTTTGGATTGTTTTGACACCTTATTTTGCAATGTGTGGTGGATTATTTTGACACGCCTTATTTTGCAATGTGTGGTGGATTATTTTGACACGCCTTATTTTGCAACGTGTGGTGTATCAGAGTCTTTTGTGGCAGATAAATGCCCGCTATCAATGTGGCAAAAATCCACAAGGAAACAGTTCTCTAATATGTATATCCCAGATGAGCTACACTGTCGTCCCAAGTAGTTGGCCGGATGAGCTTCATCCTTACTCTCTGTTTGCCCTTTTCGCTGTATTATTCTGGGACATTAGCACAATAGTTTAGTCTTATCTTGTATTGTCATATTACTCCTTTGTGCCCAAATGAGGTTATTCTATTTTTAGCCTGGACTTCCTGGCAACCTAAAACTGGACGAATGAAATAAAATGCTCCTGCAGTTTTTTTATTTCTTTTTTTATTGTCCCAATGAGATGCTATTTTCACTCTACATTCATAAAATAATTTGCACCTTTCATCTGATCAATGATCGTACTACATCTATTTCTTTTGTTTGGACAGAGTCCAACATGACATAATAATAGTTCTGTTCTGTTGTCATCCAATGCCATTACTTCTCTGCTTTCTACAATGGAAAATTTTTTAATATAGTTGGATTTGATGTGTTGTAAATGTGGAGGCTTGTAAAACTGTTGAAAAGGAGATATTCCACATGGTTGTTTCATTTTTGACTATCCTATATCTGTACTGTTATTATCCACAAATAGCATGACTAGATTTTAAGGTTTAGGAGCATAGCAAAATGTAGTGTTGTAAATTCAGCCTGTTATGTTGTTAATTAATTACTTGTTACATACTACACCGCCATCATTTGTAGCTAACAAATCATGTGTTAGGATCCTATGGTCCTGCACTTTGTCAGCTATTCTTGTATGGTCTTTTGGGGCTGCTTTGTATTAGTCATGCTATTTGTCAGTTAGCAATTCATTTGTGTAGTCTTGGACAGTATCATGATTTATATAATCTATGACAATGTCTGGACTAATGAATATTCACCTCCTATATGCTATCATTTCTGTTTGACAATTCACGTGTACTAAGAATCTGTTAGGGCTACTTTGGAACACAGGCTTCTCAAAACACAGGAATAAGAAAAACGCAGGATTCAAATGCCATCGTACCTTGAATCCTAAGGAATGAAAAACATAGGAAAACTACATGGAAACCGTATAGATGGAGCATAGGAAAAACACAGGATTTAGAAGAGAGAGGTAGACATAAAAGAAAAATTCCAAGAGCTTGGAGCTCATGCTAGGAATCCTCCAAAATTCCTATGAAGGAATTTCAAAGGAATTTTTGAGACCCAATCCTTTGTTCCAAAGAGCCTCATAGGATTTTTTCCTATTGGATTCAAATCCTTTGAAATTCTTCTATTTTTTTCTTTGTTACCAAGGAGCCCTTAGTCATGCATATTTCAGTTGTATACTTCTTTGGGGTTGCCACTTTGTAGTCTTATACATTTACTTGACTTATGAGTCTGATGATTTATGTGCAATGTACTGATGTACTCTTCTACTATGCAGTTGACTTGTTGAAGCCTGGTGCTACAGTGATCCTGCGCAATGCTAAAATCGACATGTTCAAAGGCTCGATGAGACTTGCGGTGGACAAGTGGGGGCGTATAGAGGCTACAGAACCTGCCAGCTTTACTGTTATGGAGGACAACAACTTGTCGCTAGTAGAGTATGAGTTGGTTAACGTGACTGAGTAATTGTCGTTGATTCGCCTTTTTCCCTGCCATAAAAAGGAAGCACGATGGCTGAGAATATTATGAACCCTTCGCTAAGCTTGTTTATTTGGTAAGGTGGTAGTAGATAAGATAAAGATTGAACTGAGTCTAGCCATGGTATGCGTCTATTAAGTGCTGATTCCTCTTGTTACCTGTTGCTGCCTGTATTGCTGCTGTGATGGAACAAGCTCAGCAGGGTGACATGTTGCTAGAGTACCAGTTATCAATGGAATTAATTGTTGCAAATCCTACATTGGTGAATATTGCCAGTTAGCCCTTTTTGACTGCGCCGTGGCGAGCTTCCGAGGATCCTGTCGGATCATCACGCGCGTCATTAAAGATGGTATTATAGGTTACGATTAATAGGTCATAAAAAATATTTATAGATAAAACTTTTATATGTATATATATACTAAGTTTAAAAACCCTAAATTAAGTTTCAGAATTTAAGTTTTTGAAAATGTTGAGTGACGTAAAGAGATGGGTTCTTGAGAAACCTTATTAACATCTGAGTAAAGAAGGAGAATGATATTTATAGAATAACTCAAGAAAAAAATCGTAGAAAGATGAGTGAATTTAGTGTATTAATAATGAGATGTAGCAATTTTTGATGAGGGAATGAGATTAGATATAGATGGTGTAAGAGTATTTGATAATTTATTTAATGATGAGAACAAGCGTACCATTATTTATCGGATGAGACTAATAAACATTTTGTAAGACTAATAAACGTTTTGTGCAGAGGATTTTTTTAATGATATTTCAATTAAGAGATAAAGGAATATAGTTATAGTATAGCTGACTAATTTATTCAATAATATTTTTCAATCGAACACAATATTGCTACTAATATAAAAGAATAAAAGATATATCTAAAGTTATACTAATTATTAAAGAATTAAGTTAATGAACTATACTATAAAAGAGTTATCGAGTACCGTTTAAGAGAAATGATATAGATTTCTATAAACTAATTTGATCTCATACCCAGAATATCAACTATAGAAATAATTTTTTTAATAACATAAGTTATGAAGCAGTTTAGATAGCAAGAATAACCTACATATGTTTTTTATTGATTTAGAAAAGATTTATGACAAGATATTAAAAAATATTATATAGTATGTTGTGAATAAATATAAATTCCAATTAAGTATGTTGTCATCATTAATAACATGTACAACAATATTATAACTAGTGTTTAATAAATAATGGTAACATGTGTTACTTTTTAATTAAAATATAATTATAATGGGGATTAGTCTTGAGCCATATCTCTTTTTCTTAGTATTCAATAAGGTTACAAAGATGATACGATGAAATATCTCTTGATATATATTTTTCGCAGATGATGTAGTATTAATTGATAAGAGATATATAAGAGTAAATAGGAAATTAGAGTTGTGGTGATAGATTTTTTAGTACAAAGATTTTAGAGTAAGTAAAACTAAGACTAAATAATTAAAGTGTGACTTTAACATCATTATAGATGAAGATATAAATTTAGAATGTTAAGTAGTGTAAAAAAATACATTCTAATATGTAGGATTGATATTAGAAATGAATGTGGATATTGATATATATGTTAGCTATAGAATCAAAATAGGATGGATAAAGTGACACTAAATATATGACATTCTCTATGATAAAAGAGTACTATAAAAGCTAGAACGTCAATTAAGCCTACTATAATGCATAGAGTAAAATATTAACCGATATGTTTAATACGTAAGTGTTACAGAAATATATATATTATACTGATTTTATGGTCATAGATCAAGTTTAAAATGACGACATAGTGATTGGATAAAGATATTATACTTCATATATTATAGAATAATATAATAAGAGATAGAGAAAGATCGAAATTAAAATTATAAAAATAACTTAGGATATATCACTTGTAAAATAGTGACTAAAAGTTGATTTGAGATTTTAACGCTAACACACTGTCGCCGTAATATTTATCTTGTTTCCAGAATGTCAAGCGTGAGCTATGTCACATGAATGACACGTTGAACAGCTAATTGCCAGTGGTACGAATAACGTTTTAAACTCCTGGTTTGCTTGTTCCTCCGCTAACGATTGCCAGTGACACAGTGTCGCAACAATCTCCCGCCAAGAAAAGGAAAAGGAAATTCTTGGTTGTTAGTGACACGCATATAAAAAGCTATGCTTACGTGGATTACACACGGTTTAATCAAACTCATTGATTAGCGTGTGGCTATCGACACACCTCGGACTGTTGACACATCTCGGACAAGATGGCAGACCACGGCCGGCGCCGGCGGTGAACGCTCGTCGCAGGAGCAGGAGCCGCCGTCGGTGGAGGCGGCGTTCGCGGGGCAGCCGCCCCCGCCGTGGTGGCAGCAGGTGACGGCGCGGTCAGTGGCCGCGAGCGTCGTGCTCGGCACATTGTTCAGCTTCATGGCCATGCGGACCGGCCTCAACGCCGGCATCGTGCCGTCGTTCAACATGTCGGCGAGCCTCCTCAGCTTCTTCGTCATCAAGTCCTGGACGCGGCTGATGGCCCGCAGCGGCGTCGCCTCCAAAGCCCTTCACCAGGCAGGCGAACGTCGTTATCCAGACATGCGTGATTTCCAGCGCCACATTGTCAATCTACGGTACCCGCGTCACCACCGCCGTGTGTCCTTCACCAAATACCACGTTTTTTTTTCTATCACGTCCAACGGTCAATCGGTCGGTCGATCGCTGGACGTGTGATCTCGTAAGCCGTTTTTATGAGGGGATGTGTGTGCAGGTGGTTTCACGAGCTACCTGCTGGCGATGAACGGGACGGTGCCCAAGTCGGCGGGCGGAGCAGCGGACGACCGGGATGTGTACACGTTGAACGCCGGGAAGATCGTGGCCTTCCTCTTCCGCGCCAGCTTCTCCAGCTTGTTCTGCACTCTCCCGCTGAGTAAGGTGCGCACATTTCACGCCTATTTAAACACAATATAGTGGCAGGTAAACAAAATTTAATCTCTGATTAACTGACTACTTCCTTGCTCATTTCTTGGCAAACAATGATAGTGGACTACAAGCTGATATACCCATCTGGTTCAGCCATTGCCGGCATCGTCAACAGCTTCCACACACCCAAGGGAGCAACAAAAGCCAAGTATAGTTACATACATCTAGCTAACATTTCTCATGTCAGTTCGTGCAAAATTTCCCAAAGATTAATCATCGATCGACATGTTTATTTCCCCCTCTTAATCAGATTACAGGTCAATGATATGTTCAAAGCCGTGGCTGGGAGCTTCATGTGGGCGTTCTTCCAGTGGTTCCACACGGCAGGAGACGGGTGCGGATTCCAGGCTTTCCTCCTGTTTGGGCTCGAGGCATACAAGAAGAAGTTCTACTTCGATTTCTCGGCGAGCTTCGTCGGCGTCAGCATGATCTGCCCTTACCTGATAAACTTCTCCATGCTTCTTGGATCCATCTCCTCTTGCTGGTTCATCTGGCCTGAACTACAGGCGAAGCAAGGGGAATGGTACACCGATCCCTCACCGTCCAGCTTCAAGGGGATCCATGGATACATGGTTAGAAACATATTTTGTAGTTTCTCGATGGCAATCACTCGCTCGTGCCTCATCCGCTCTTTTTCACTTGTCGTTTTGAACATTGGTACACCACCTTTGTAGTACATGTTTGGTCATGACGGTATGGAAGTATTTTTTTTCCACCAAATTTGTACTCCCTGTGATCATAAGTATTTTATTTTTAAAATAAGATCAATAAAACTTTTAAAACTTTGATTAAATATTGTCTTAAATGTTAAATATTTATGATTGGGGGTAGTAAATTTTTTTATTATATGAGAGACACACATACTAATTTGTTCTGACGTGACAAATCTTAATACTTTTGTGAGTATAGGCGGTAAAGTTTAATCTTTTACGTTTGATCGCATAAATGTAACACATCTATTTGAGAATGGAGAGTACTCGGTGAGATCTCTCTTTACATTTCACTGACCATTTTGTGCTTGGACCGAACATGCAGGTGCCCATGGGGGTATCCATGGTGCTCGGGGATTGCCTGTTGCAGCTAGGCGCGATCAGCGTCAAGGCGGCGCAGCGCTACGGCAAGGGGCGGCAGGAGCAGAAGCTCGCCGTCGGTGGCGCGCCGGACGGCGGCGGCGGAGGCTGTGGCCCCGACAACGAGCACCAGTGGCAGGCCAAGTACGACGAGAGGCGCAGAAACCAGGTGTTCCTGAACGACGGGATCCCCGACCACTTCGCGGCGCCCGGGTCCGTCGCGCTGGCGGCGCTCTCGACCGCGCTGGTGCCGCGCATCTCTCCCGCAGTTACGGTACCAGCACGTGGCCGTCTCCTACGCGGTGGCGCCGCTCCTGGCGTTCTGCAACGCGTACACCTCCGGGCTGATGGACTGGTCGCTGGCGACGGTGTACGGGAAGTTCGCCATTTTCGTGGTCGGCGAGTGGGTCGGTGTGGCGTCGGGCGGCGTGATCGTCGGGCTCGCCGCGTGCGGCGTCATGATCGTGGAACGCCGCCGAGCTGATGCACGACTTCAAGACGGCGTGCCTGCCGCTCACCTCGCCGGTGACAATGACACCCAGGCGGTCGGCTCGGCGCTCGGCTGCGTCGTCAACCCGGGCGTCTTCCTCACGTTCCAGTGGCTCGTCGGCACGGATCACCTGGGCAAGGCCGGCTCGACGTAGTCGGCGCCGATGGCCATCGCCTACCGCGGCTTCGCCGTGCTCAGCGTGGAGGGCGTCGACACCCTGCCCAAGCACTCCATCACCCTGTGCGCCGCCTGCTTCGCCGTGGCCATGTGCCTGGACGCAGCGGGGGCGCCGGCGAGGACGAGGGGGTGGAGGGTGGGCGGCTGGGTGCCAAATCCGATGGCCATGGCGATCCTGTTCTTCGTTGGGCCGACGTTTGCCATCGACATGTGCGTCGGCAGCCTGCTGCTGATGGCGTGGTGCAGGGTGGACAGGCAGGGCACGGGCGCTCTGGCGATCGTGGTGGCGTCGGGCTCATCTGCGGCGACGGGCTTTGGTCGCTGCCCTCGGCGATGCTCGCCATGCTCAAGGTGCAGCAACCATTCTGCATGAAGTTCCTCTCCAGCTACCGGAGCCAGCAGATGCGGCAGCTCTTCGTGCCCGCCATGGATGGCCACCTCGCCATGACGCATCGATGATTTATTCAGCTTGTAAATTGGCGGGAGACCACATTGTTTGTGAATTGTGAGTAGGAGCATTATTGACAGCTGATGTTTAAATGGGACTGACTGCTGAAAAATGAAAACTGCTGGTGTTGAACAAATCAGGCACATGAAAACGAAAACCAAGCCGACCAACTGCCAAATCCTAGGTGGTTTTAAATTGGCCACCCATGGTTGGTCCAAAAATGAAATAGAGGGTTGAAGAAAATGGAACTACAACAAAAGTTTTTGACATGATGAAATCAGCTGACATCAAAATCTTATCAAAGTAGTCACAGTTTCATATGATTTTGGCTCCAATATGCATTGGAACAAATCAAACACACCACAGAAGCATATGGTCCATGTCAGTAATGCTAAAATATGCCAGAATGTCTTGCACCATGAAGGCATTTTAAATCGCTTGATCAAAAGAAGAAGAAAAAACTTCGGTAAGATTTTACAGAAGCTAGCAGCGCATGCATTGGTCCTGAAATGGTTTCCATTACAAAAGGATCTGGTCAATGAAGAGGGAGAAATGGTCTGAGCAACATCCAAAGTAGTTTATTAAGTAAAACGTCCTGATGGTTCACATAAAGAAAAAGAAAAGAATGCTTCCTTTTCTAATTAATTCTGCAGGATCACAAATGAACTTGACTGGCTACTGATCTCCTGGTTCCAGAAGCAGGCCAGCGTCATACTCCATCAGTATCAGCTGTTGTCCAAGAATATTAATTCAGCATAATCCATCAGTTTCAGCTGTTGTCCAACAGTATTAAGTCAAGATAATTTTTGAATGAATTGAAGTAAAAGATATCCAAAACTACTACTGCTAGCTTATTTCACAATCAAAGAATTGAGGCAAAACGTATCTAAAATTACTGCTGTTAGATTATTTCACAATCAAATGCCAAGTCCTAAGCTACTCCACGAATGAAAGAAAATAGAGTAAAAAAAACTAAATACAAAAGAATGTTGGTATCCCTGTAGGACAGGATGCAATCGCATGTTTTTCATCATTCAACATCATGTGCAGATAACACTGATATTTGGGTGAAATGTCAGTATGTCTCACCAAAAGATTCAGAGTTCTCATTCACTAAGTGGAGTTTTAGATTGCATAGAACTTCAAAAAAAAATCATCAGTACATTTTCTTCAATGTTTCCATTGGACAGTTTTTAACCTGATACCTCTTCATATTCTCCGTAAGCATACCAATGGTATTCATAAATTGGAACTAGGTTTGGTGATAATCTAATCTACAAATGTAAATTAAATAGCGTAACATTCATAAATATCTCAATAGCGGTGGGGACATTTTAGTGTTCACCTTTCCCAGTTGGTATTCATCTAGTTTCATCTTGTCCTACAACAAGAAATGAAAAGAAGAATGAAAAATGACTCTTTCATCAAACAACTCGAAACAGGACTGGAGAATTATCTCAACAAAAGATGACTAGCGTCAAACTAAACAATGGAAACATTGACATATGTTTGCATCTACGCTAGCAGAGTTGAAGTGCTAATGCTAGGATTCAGAAGTGGAAGGAATGAAGCAAATGATACACCAAAATCGTTATGCACATTTGGGCAAATGTTAACCAAGAGCAGTACAGTAGAAGAACATTTATTCTGCGCATTGGGATCAACTATGGCAGGTCACTACTACCAGTAGAACGATGTTAGCTTTGAGCTGGATTATCACTGGCAATGAGCACATAATTGCTGAATTGGCCAATGATTCACATAAAAAAATGACTATTGAAACTTATGAATCATCATACATCTGAAGATGAGAAGAGTGATTTCAGTTTTACCTTCCGTGTGCCACCCGAGGCCTCGGCCGGGAACGGCGAGCATGGACGTCATCCGCGTGGCGGCGGTGGCACTGTGCAGAGGCAGCAGGGACTCCACGCAGACGCTCAGCTCGACGGGTGACCTGCGCAAGCAACGACACCCACGTCATCAGTCCGCATACCTGAGCGGCGGGCATGGGCATGGGCGAGTGGCGGGAGTCGTGCCATACCTGAGGATGCGAGGGGGCGCGGACAGCGAGCGACGGATAGACGGACGAGCGGAAGAGGAGGACGCTGACCTCGCCGGCGCGGCTCGGAGGAGAGAAGCGGACGAACGGAGCAGCGACCTCGCGGCGGCGGCGGCGGCGGCGGCCATCGTACGATTCCGAGATGGGGTTTCGTTTCCGGTAAGCTTGTGCTCCTGAAGTGGCAGATAATGTAATTTGCGTGATTCAATCTGGGCCGTCCATTCCCACTCAAAATGGGCTCTTTCGGCCGAATTATATGGGCCGGGTTTTGGTTCTTCCTTTTCTGTGGTTCGCTTCGATGCCTCGGTCTCTTTTGCTACCCCTCCCGGCTCTCGACCCCAAGTCCCCAACGGCGGCGGCGTGCGGCGGCGAGGGTTTAAGTAGCCTGCGCGGCGCAGAACGCCGGAACGTGAGCCACGCGACCTAGCCTTCTCCTCTCCTCCTCCTTCGCCTTCGGATTGATTGCGCGGCGGCCGGCCGTGTCTTCTGACCGAGTGGCGAGCGACCTGCTTTCCGGCGTGCGTCTGTTGCCGGGATGAGGGTGAAGGTGATATCGCGCTCCACGGACGAGTTCACGCGGGAGCGCAGCCAGGACCTGCAGGTGCGATTCGTCCGCTTCCCTTGGCTTCTTCTGTTGCTGTTTGTTGGTTTGATTGGTAGCAGTGATGAATTCGTTGGTTTGCTCTCTCGCGAGAGTGCGATGTAGTATTCATGCTTCAGTTCTATGATATGGTACAGTAGGAAATTTGTTGTTGCAATCTGCTAATAGTTTCTGAAGCATTGAGTGTGTTTGCACTCTAGGACGGATGAGTGGTAAAAATATCTGTATAGTCAATTAGGTGTAGTTTCAAAGTTTCTAGGGGCTAATTCGATCCCCTTTTGCTGGGATTGTGTTGCTTTTCTCGAATTCATCGGTTGACATGTGGTACAAATCGATGCCTAAGGGCCATTGCAGAGTTTCCTTTTGTAGTTTGGTTCTACTTCCAGTTGTGGTTAAAAGAAGAGCTTTGTTTCAAACATCTGGACAAGGTATTGATTGGAGAGATGTCTCGTTGTTGCTTTGCATTCTAGGTTAATATAATAGATATCCACCTTTCATTTTTTAGTCAAGCAATGTACATAATTATGAAGTTGGGGTTTGGATCCTTTTTTTTTCTCCTGAAATACACACTGATTTTTTGAATGCTATGGCCAACATTAGGTTCAGTTCATTGAAAGTTTGTCTGGTCGCTTGCTTAAGCCAATATAATTACTCTCATACTCTGGTTGCAGCCACTGACATTATCAATCTCATTTGTTACTCCCAACAGAAAGTCTTCCGCAATTATGATCCAGCACTTCGTACTCAGGAGAAAGCAGTTGAATACACCAGGGCTCTTAATGCTGCGAAGTTAGAGAAGGTTTGTGCCTTTTC
The DNA here is from genome assembly GCA_030770085.1 of Oryza coarctata. NCBI lineage: Eukaryota > Viridiplantae > Streptophyta > Magnoliopsida > Poales > Poaceae > Oryza > Oryza coarctata. Next base: position 6,459,853 of record CM061462.1, read on the forward strand.
TTCTCTGTGTTATTTTTTTCTTTCATACTACAGATTTTGATGTGAACTTTGCCGCTCTGTTTGCAGATATTTGCTAGGCCATTTATTGGAGCAATGGATGGCCATGTTGATGCTGTATCATGCATGGCGAAAAACCCCAATTATTTGAAAGCGATATTTTCTGGCTCAATGGATGGAGGTAATTACCATACTTCTGTACTAGGCTGCTGCTTTTGTCTCCTGATGCTCTTATGCATTCTTATTTTCGTCTTTGATAAAGTAGTTCAATCAATGCAGTAGGCCATAACATGCAGACCTTTAGTTTTCTGTCTTTTGAGCCTAGGGGTGATACCCACATCGGATGTTTTGTCTGAGTACATTTGCATAGCTAGTTGTGATTCTTGTCTTCTGATGCACTTAGGAACTACATTATGAACCTGAACATTTGTCTGCATTTCCTGTGGACTGATTTAGAGTACTTAGTTGATTGATAAAGAGAATATCAAATGCATATATTCCAAGTGAACTGCTATTTGTGTGCATTAACTGTATCTGATGGTGCATGCAGGCAGTTGATGCTAGCACATTATAATGCCTTTATAATCATAATATTATCAGGAATTGAATTTTATGACATAACAGCAGTGTGCAGTTGTATATTGCATTTTTACAAGGGTAATTTGATTGCATCATGTTTCAGTAATGTACATGCTGTGGCCATTTTACCTAATTTTAGAAACTGGAACTGTTTTTGGTTCACTTCTTGCTATGTTGAAGCAGATGATTTTACTCATTATTTCTTTATTCAAAACAAATTGACAATCATGCGCTGCTTTATCATCTTTGGATCTGAAATGGTTAAATGTCGTGTCTGTTTTCTGGCAGATATTCGTCTATGGGACATTGCTGCAAGGTACTAATATAACGGTGGTGATACTCTTGCTAGAGGATCATCCTTTTTTATTATGTCTGAACTCATGGCACCAGTTGGTTCATCTATGCATATCCTTGTTGCTAGCTGAAGCAGTTCTTAATTGTGTCACATACGAATGTAATTTTCCTTTCGTTGATTAACAAAAACAGGAAGACAGTCTGCCAGTTCCCTGGACATCAGGGTGCTGTGAGGGGTTTGGCAACATCTACCGATGGCGATCTTCTTGTATCTTGTGGTGTTGACTGCACGTAAGTTAGACTGTGGTTGTCTCATGAAACAATCTTATTCCTGAACAATCTTAGTTGAGTACTGAAAATCTGCCACAAGCTTGACCCCAACTAAACAATCCTTTCGTACACGATTACTTATATGGTTTAGGACCCATTTGTACTAATAAAGTAAGAAGCTTACGGTGCTTTGCATATAAGTTTACACTGGTTATACATGAATTGAGCAAACCTGTGCAAATAGGCTCTAATATTAATTTTACTTCATTAAGTAAACCTTGTCAACATATGAAGTGAAAGGATGTAATTGAGGAATACCGGTTGTCTGTGTTCTTACTGTGCGCACTTATCCATCCATTGCAGTGTTCGACTATGGAAAGTTCCTATGCTCAAGATGGTAGACACCAACGATGCTATTGGAAATGCTTCTCAGGTATACACTGAATGGACGTGGCTACATTATTTTGCCCTATCCCGGTTACATCATATTTGATTAACTTGTTACTGTTTATAGCCTTCAGCGGTCTACACCTGGAAGCATGCATTTTGGTAAGAGTGTGTTTTGTTGTGTTCCAGATTTATTTGATCATACTTTGAAACTATAGCCTATTGGTTCCCAGGATGATCACCAGTTTTCTTTTCTCATTATTTTTAGGGGTGTTGACCACCAGTGGGATGGCAATCTTTTTGCAACTGTAGGTGCTCAGGTTGATATATGGGATCAGAACAGGTAGAATATTCAAGGATTCACTTGCACAAGCATATTCTTTTGTTTGATTCGTTGCCAGCACCAACACTTTTTCTCATTTGTATAGGTCAGAGCCAATAAATAGCTTTGAATGGGGTAAAGATACAGTTCTGTCCGTGAGATTTAATCCTGGAGAACCTGATGTTCTAATTACATCAGCTAGGTAAGTTTAGTTATTTAGGAGAAATAATTGATAACTAATTATTTTAAAATTCATGTTCTCCTTCTGCTCATCCAACTTTATTGACATTTTTTTAAAAAATTACTGCTCAATGACCTTGTCACCTTGATGCCTTTTTTTTTAATCCTATTTCTTGGCTGTGAATGTTGTCATTTGTTGTTTTTACCTCTCAAAAACTTCTTAACACACTAATGTGGGATGATATCAATTTTGCAGTGATCGGAGTATAACACTTTATGATCTACGCATGTCATCCCCAGCTAGAAAGCTAATCTTGAAGGTTTGTTGAATTCTATTTTATTTCTGGATGCTTGTCACACCATAAAATTTCAAAACCGATACATGTAACATGTGGACATTGTTGATTCTGTCATGCAGAAAAAGTTTGCTTTGTTCTCATAGACAGAAGGTGCCTGTGATAGCTAGTAGTTGATAATGTCTCCCTTGAATGTTTTGCGCTGTAGCTGCTTCATCATTTATTCACTACCAAACCAAAAAGTTAAGTGAAAATGATTAGCTTATGAAGAAAAAATTCCTTTTCCGCTTGAGAATGGATGGTATTCCAAAAACTAGCTACTGTTTTCCCTTTTATTTTTTCTGGCGGCACCAGCTTGCTATTTGAGTAACTGCAGAACTATGAAGATGCTAATGTAACTTTTGCTTATGCAGACAAGGTGCAACTCAATATGCTGGAACCCTCGGGAGCCTATGAACTTCACTGCCGTAAGATTAATATTATAATGCTGACTATTGCAATGAAATATTTGAACTATATAGTTCTGGAGCTGAAATACCTATCAAGCTTTCCTTACAAATAGTGCAGGCCTAAAACTATGTTCAGGTCATTTTATGATTTAGTAACATCTGTCCTGATACTTTTTGCTGCTAGGCAAATGAAGATACAAATTGTTATTCCTTTGATGCTAGAAAGCTGGATGAAGCCAAAGTTGTTCACAAGGGCCATGTTTCAGCAGTGTGAGTAGTATTTGGAAGCTTTTTTTTTTCTTCTGATACTCCATATTCTTTAAAGTAGATATATCTGCAAAGATGGATCCCTTGGTAAAGAAAAAATGTGCTAGATATATCTGCAAATATTTATCCCTTGATAAAGAAAAAAATGTTAATTTGCCCATTTGTTCCAATGTGTGTTAAATAAGCATATTATAAGTTATAGACTCAGAAAACTGACATAATTTTCTACAAATACGAGAAATGCATACATATATGGCATCACATCAATAAGATATCAAGAATCTTGGGTCTTGGCAAAAGGTTTGTGTGTGAAATCCAATGCTCCACAAAAGATCATATCTATACTACTTTAAAAGTAGTGGTGGTGCCAGTGAATTTACCATCCCACCTACTTCCATTGTAACTTGTAAATTACCCTTGAATATTTTTCTATACTATAAAAGAAGGTAGTAGTGGTTGCAATGAATTTGCCACCCCACCTATTTCCATTGTAGTTTTGCAAATTACCCCTTGAACTTCTTAGTTTTAAAAATCAATCAAATCTAAATAGATAGCCATATATAAAATCAAATTAAAGGTTGCTAACCCTAAGGCACTAGGCTGTTGTAGGGTGGTTTTGGTCATGTGTCGCCTTGTGTGATGCTATTCGTGGGTGTGTTTTGGGTGAAGGGCTTGTGAACCCTTGGTTGTATGGGTGGTTGTTTCCTTCTTAAATAAATGAAGCGCAGCTCTCCTGCGTTTTCTAAAAAAAGTCAAATTATTGTGAATATTCCCTATAACAAAATGATAGGTAACACATTTAGTGGATAATATATTTTTTATTTACTTTACGTAATATTATAATAGATTTTTTATCTATAACAAAGCATGGACATTCAGCTAGTAAGTATCAAACATGTGCAAAGTTAATATCCCATGCATTGATGTTTTTACCAATACCATTATATCCTGCATCTTATGTTACTCTACCTTAATTCTGGGAAGTCATTCTTACATGAACTGAGTTCTTCACAGGATGGACATTGATTATTCACCAACAGGGCGTGAATTTGTTACAGGTTCCTATGATAGAACAGTACGTGAAACTCTTGAAGATCCTACAATGTCCTTACATTCTAGACATTTATAGTTGATTTTTCATTAACTACTTTATTGTCAATGTTTTCACAGGTACGAATCTTTCAGTATAATGGTGATCATAGTAGGGAGATATACCATACCAAGAGGATGCAAAGGTTCTTTTCCATTATTTCATTAGCATTCTAGCTTACTTTTACTGATGCTACTTTCTAAGATCTAACATCAGAGTGTTCTCAACCTAATGGACATCAAGTAGATCAAATATAACATTTCACCTGCAAATGCTTATATAGTTCTTAGTTGTTACCTGTCAGGCAGTTAGTTAACTTATTGAACACCGCTTTATGGGATTTCCACTGCACCAGTCTTATCTGAATCAATTTACCTCTTATCTCTGCAGGGTGCTTTGTGTGAAGTACACCTATGATGGAACCTATTTGGTTTCTGGCAGTGATGATACAAATCTTCGACTGTGGAAGTCCAAAGCTTCAGAACAGTTAGGAGTTGTAAGTTTCTAACACCATCTGCTGTTTGCCAGTTGGTGCGATGCCTTGGCATGTTTCATACTTGCTACCTATGTCTTGTGATTTGCACTCACCCTCTTGTTACAAATTGGAAGCTAACTTGGACAAGAAACTTGGTTTCTCACTGTAGAATGTAGATGCTTAGCAAACGTATCAACAACTTTTTTTTTCACTTGCTGTTAATTGTTTTTCTGTGCTACTACCATACACTGCCATCAAACAAGGTGTCGGGTGCTGAATTAAAGATGTTAGACAACCACCAGAAAATGTTGGCATATATACATGGCCAATGAGGGAAAGAGCACAGTTTGAGGTCTGTACTCTGTAAAACAGAAACTCCTAGTGCTTGTTAAAACAATCAGCATGTTGTCCAATATAACTGATGCTTGGTCACAAGGAAATTGCCATATGTTAGCACCCAAAAAAATAAATACAGCGTCTCTCAGTCAACTACTGTGTTCCAGATTTCCTGCCCAAAACCATAAACTAATATTAACTAATTGATAATTAGTGGCAAGGATAACTCTAATCAATTGCGGGGAATACATTGTCTTACAATGTTATTTAAAAATAAGAGAGTAGTTACTCTTGATTTACACAGTTTTGGCCGAAATATGTTTGTTTCTGTTCAAGTTCATTTACAGGAAAACCCTTGCCTTACATCTGCAATGAACGATTAAGTTCTGCTAGGTACTAGGGTGTTCTTAGGTACCAGAGTGGTCTTGTGAGGTGCTAGCTTACATGAGCATAGACTAGCCCGAACATAGAGCTCATGTAAAGCAACATGAAGACGCCTGATCCACTGCAATCTGCAACTCACTGAATGCTCTTCTGTTTCAGTAGGATTTATTGTGCGATTCTGGCATTCTGCCTTGTATGCTTGAACTTTGATGATCATTAACATGAGTTGTGCATTGTTCTTAGAAAGAGCTGTACCACTCGGTACCTTGTTTACGTTTTCTTTCTGTTAGTTCATGAACATTTGTTATGAAATTGGTTGTATGTCTTACCATGTCCATTGTTTTGCTGTCCTTTTTTTCCTAGGTGCACATGTCTTATTGTCATTGAACAAAGCAATTGATATATTGCGCATTATTGTTTTATGTTTTATTTTACTTCAGCATATTTTCTAATGCATTGTTGTCGTTTTGCAGCTTCTTCCAAGAGAACGCAGAAAACAAGAATACCAAGACGCCGTCAAGGAGCGCTATAAGCACCTTCCAGAAGTCAAGCGGATTGTGAGGTAATATGCTGCCTCTTGACGTGTGAAGTTCCATGTACTTTGTATAGATCATCTCGTTTACAACCCCCATACTTGGATGGTTTTGTTGATGTTGCATGGATGGTTTTTCACTGCAGACATAGGCACTTACCTAAGCCAATCTACAAGGCGGCCAACTTAAGGCGTACTATGATTGAAGCAGAAAACCGTAAAGAAGAAAGGAGGCGTGCGCACAGTGCCCCCGGGAGCATGCCTGTGCAGCCCTTCAGGAAGAGAAGAATCATCAAAGAAGTTGAGTAGGGAATGGAATCTGTGTAGCACGTAGCCAGACGCATCGATATTACAGGTCCAGCTCACCGTTGTTACTGTTAATCTCCAAGATGGAGACATGTCTAATCATGCATTCACCATACGATGCACCGGAGAGTGACGTCTGTTACAAACAGAGTTGAGAAAGCAGCCAGAAATCTAAGGGTCTATGCTTCACCAGTTTATTAGTGCCGAATTTTTTGCTCCTACTCATTTTGTTGTATCATTTTGCTTCTAACGATTTATGGACCTTCTCGTTATGCATCTCATATTAATTGTTTAAGTAACCTGTGTAACAGGTAAGTCGAATTGACACTACATGTGTTTCCTTGTCAGCACGCTTAATGTTCTGGCACACCCGGCGCTTGGACTTTGTTAATGTGAAGGGTCACTATTACTATCTTTAGCAAGCATCTATACAGATCTGTGGCAATAATTGCACCCAAGTTTAAGCTTCAGAGTTCAGGACAAATGGAAGTTCAACAAGTCAAAGGGGAGGCCAGGTTGTTGTCATCAATCGCTAGCATCTTGCCCGATCTTGTGGCGTCCAGTTGCAGTCGACGCTCGTCACGTTCACGTACGATGTACGAGCGGCCCACTCGTCCAAGGTCGTACATGTCGGGGCTAACAGTGTGACACTGAAACGAACGAGAGTACAAATCTGCCATATTTGATGTTAGGATCTACATATATATGATTGAACTGGACTTATATATCTCAAGCTTGATGTCGATTAACTAAGTCCATGGTGACAAAAAAAAAGAGTGTAATATGTATATATGATTGAACTGAACTTATATATCTGAAGCGTGATGTTCGATTAAAAGTCCATGGTGACCAAAAACAATAACCTAATCCTTTCTTGGCCTGTTTGGAGATCTCTAGATCCTGACAAGCAACCAGTGGGTATCTAGATTGTAAGAATTCTAAAGAGCCCAGCTTCGGGTTATAGTATATTTTCTTAATGTTATCTGTAGATTCTTAAGACTAAAGACTTGTTTAAGGTGTTTCTAGCAACTGCAGATTCTAGGAGTTTCTCATAGAATCAAAGGTTTGCTAGACTTGTGACTATATTATAAGAAGTTGTAGTTGTAAAATTCAGAAAATAAGCTAGGAATTAAAAGCTAGTTTTTTTAACTTTTCTAGTTCTCACAGGTTGGATTCCTACTAGCTATTTTTTAGAATCTAAAGCTTTTTCAAATAAGCCCACGTGAATAGTACTGTTTAAGATAAGCTATAATTTTTTTAAAAAAGCTGTAGCTTTCAGAAAACCTTCCAAAATGGACCTTTAGAAAAACGGAAAGGACCTTTAGAAAAACGAAAAGACACTCATCAATAGCATGTAGTACAACACATCTCCTACAGTGGTGTATCCACATTGTAAAAAAAAATAAAATCGGATATCCCATTGACGTGGTAGAACACTAGCAACACCATCAAGTGTAAGTTCCTTGGTTATTATTAATTTACCAGCTGTCCAAAATATAGCAGTCCGTACGTTCATCTCAAAACATTTATATTTTACACGCAACTCTCAGGTAGGCATGCGTAGCGCCTGCATCTCTGCATGCACATTACATGAGAGCAAAAAACCAGAGAGACATGGCGACAACACTACTAGTTTACACATCGAGCTCGCCTACATGCATTGGGTGCATGATGAATCAATCACACTGACAAAGCTACAAGTCGACGAGTTTGCCTTCTCACCGTGGAGCCCGGTGCAGAGAGGAGAGGGTTCGCCGGCGGCGGAAGAGACGTGTGATCGATGTATCGATCAACCGGCACCGCCGCTCGCCGCCGGTGGCACCTTGGGGATGCCCTGCTTGTGCAGCTCCGACATGACGCTGTCCAGCGATGGGGGCTTGAGGCCGAGGGGAAGCGGCAGCCATGGCTTCACTAAAACATCTCCGATGGCTGCGTCTATGCTCTCCTTGGACTGCAACCACAAAAGCATATGCATATACCAGAGTTACAAAACAAATAAAAATTCATCAGATCCGTGTGATTTAGGCTTGTTTGACAGCTCCAGATTCAAGATTTGAGCTAAGTATTCTTATCTCTAAAAATATATAAATCTAAAATCTACAATTACATTGATAACATTTTGATAAATAATTTTGTTTCTATTTTAAAAATATATATAATTTTAAATCATTGTAATTTGGCTTTCAAGATTCAAACATAACATAGAACTAGGATCTAGGATCCAGAGCTATGCTAAATAGGCCTTGAGGCCACATAGAAAATTACCGACAATTTCTAATACCATAGTACCACATAATTTAAACACTAATAAAAAATACAATGAAGATGTTAACGGATTTTATCTATAGAACACATCTATTTAAACGTATGTTAAAGTGACCTGCTAGCGATAGTGGGTTTTGTATTTCTATGTAATAAAAAAACACGTGCGTATATATATACCTACCGGATGGGCGTCAAGCTGAAGCTGCAAGGCTTCGAGTTTAGTCCCCTGCGGCGGCAAGGGTGGTGGGATCGGTCTGCACATAGGGTGCGGCACCATTCCCGGTACTGTCGGCACAGGAAACCTCTGCAACTGTATGTACACATACACACCAATAAAAAGTATAAGCATTTGAATTATTTAAAATTTATCTAGAATTTTTACAGCGTATAAACTATTTATCCCATCAATTATCTTTTATTTAAATATTTTTTATTCTTCTTAGTCTAGAAATATTTATATTTATGGTCAAAGAGAATACTAGTAATTTAAAAGCAGTTCAATCCTTTGTTTCTGAAAATAGCATATAAATTGTAAGCCTTTTAAGTTATTTTTTCTTTTTGAAAACAGGCCAAGAGCTGGCTCGGTCATTCATCAGAGATGAGAAGGGCCGTGCCATGCACTGCCCGGTCCTTTTCCATTGCAAGAAAAATTTGCCTTTCTTCCTAGTAACCTAGAAAAGAAGAAAAGTTTGTAGTACGTAGCAGTCGTAGCTTGAAATTACCATGGCGGCTGGAGACAACGGTGGCGGCATACATGACGTCCCCGGTGTCACTGCCTGCGGGCCCCACTTCCTCGCCGCCTGCATGCATTCATGAAACCCCAGGCGTCAACTCAGATTAAAGGTCACACAACATATATGCAGCCAAAGCAAGCATCGCTGGAAAATTTAGCTAGCTGGAGTGTCACATGCACAATACGTTACAGAGGAAACAAACTTTTTTTTTCCTACGCACGTTATACTGCTGCTGCCAGTACGCCGCCGGGTTCACCGGCGGCGGCGGCCCCAGGTGGCGCGGCCAGAAGGGCAGCAATGGCGGCTGCGGCGAGGGTGGTGGCACTGCCGCCGCAGCCGCGGTGGTGGGCTCAACGCCGGCGGTCGGGTGGCCCCATACGTGCAGCGGCCGGCAGAACGGTGGTAGGTGCGGCGGAGGGAACCCGATGGTCGGCATGACCCACGGAGCTACCGCCGCCGCCGCGGCGTCCTTCCTTGGCCCGCCGCCGGCTTCCACCGCCGCGGCGGCGGCGGTGTACATCTGCCGCTTCTGCGTCCAGCTCGCCGCCTCCGCCTCCCTCGCCATCAGGTGTTTCCGGTGCGACCGATATTTCTGCATGCAGTACACGCACAATATTAATTAACTCACTCGTCAACTTAAACAAATGTATCAGCTGCTACTGCATAATTGCTAAACCAACATTTTAAATATAAGTTTCGACAAAAACAGCACTATCATAAAAACCAGCTAACTTTTCAAGATTAAAGGGAGAATCTCGTTAAAAATGAAATTACACCCGATCAAGGCAACGTCGTAGTTACTGCTCCATCCATTTTTAAAAAAATATAAGTACTTTTAGGATTAAAATTTTGTATCACAATATCAGCATTTTTAGGATGATGATTTAAAACACGAAAATGTAAGCATCTTTAACCATTTAAACAATAAAAAAATCAAATTTTGACTAATCATGTGACTAAAAAGGAATATTTTCCCTCAACCTTTATACTCTCTCTTTTCCAAAATAATATCATCTTTGCCCCTCTTATTTGTCCAAAATAATTATTATATTAGAGTTTATAAAAGTATTACATAGGACAATTGTATTAAGATTTGATAAAGTAAAGGATATTTTAGCCTTTTTATATTTATTAGTATGTGTGGAATAGATGAAAATAAAGTTATTTTAGGACGTGGATAGATAAACAAATAAGAAATACGTATATTTTAGAACGGAGGGAGGGAATACTAACTGTAATTGCACGCTATTTTAAATAAAAACTTTATTTTAAAAAATATATATGTGGTATTTCTGTTATGTTTTATGTGCAATTTCCTATGCCCCAATTCCCAGTGGTAACACGACTTCATCCGGGGTAAGTAGCTGGTTACCCGGAGGTGACAAAAACGATGCAAGCCGCGCGGGCCGCGGTGGTGGAGCATGCGGGGACGACCGTGGCAGTGGCGGCTTGTGGTGTGGCGACTACTCAGGCTTTGGCGCGTCGCCATTGCACGGTTTGAGCCAGAGGAATAATATCCCAGGCCAGCTTAGCCCGGGTGCCGATCAGCAGTAGCAGTCTACTCGCTTGCCCTGCATCTGCACAGCTGCACTACTGCATGCCTAGCTACTTGTTTGCATGCACGCATTGCTCGTCTTTAAAGGCTTTAACCTTTAGCTAGCAGCTGCGCCCAAGCTGGCAGCGTGGTTGATTCCGCGGCACCTGGTAAAAAAAAAAAAAACTTGACATGCCTTGCTACTTCGTGCAAGATGGTGTGGTAAAAACAAATATGCATGTAAATGTTTTTGACTCAAAATGCTTGTTCTGAGTTTTGAGTCGTGAATCTTTATATACGGCAGTTGATACCACTCTAAACAGTCTGTTTGATCAAAACTGAAGATAATTAATTGACTACTATACGTATGCATTATTGTAGGATGCCTTGAGCTCTTGGTTGACTCAAGGGAGCAATAATTCATGCTGCGGTGTACTCGTAAGCGCTACTACGTTACATACATCAGGGTACTGGCGTCGTCTGGCACACTACCAGGTTTGGACAATGCCCCCTGTACTATGTTCCCCGATCTAAGTCTGACAGTATCACAACTCGCAGTACACACACACACACATACATGTGTGTACTGAATACTACTCCTAGCATCAACCAGTGTATAAATTTAATGAACTTTTTCTTGTGCAAGCTAAGGCTATGTAACTACAAGAGTGATTTTCGTTGTCCTCTGAAAAACAATTAATATTTGTATGCTTCTTTCCACTCTCCTGAACCTCTTATATATGGAGAAAATCTAACAAAATTAGTATAAGCATGCGTGTGCAGGCAGTACACTAGTATAGGTAGTACTGGATGTACTTTAATATGGGAATAGATTTTAAACTGTCGAGGGATGTCCTCTCAATTCTTGCATGTCATCTAGTTATGAAAAAAGTTAAAAAATATATAATATATCACTACACAAAAATATAAGTTAAAAAAATAAATTAAACTTTAGCTTATAGATATTTTCAACCATTTTTTTAATAACTTATAGAAAATAAATTTAAAGATATTATATATATATATATACTTGAACGATATGTAAGGCACGAGAGGATTTTGCTAGAGCGAGAGTTTAGAATCATTTCCCCTTAAATATACCTGGAGATGACTAGCGATGTTGTGGCGAGTGAGGCACTCGATGCCCATGAGCTCCAGGATCCTCGACGGCACGGCCTTGTCGATCCCCAGCTGCTCCACCGCCTGCACGAACCGCCGGTGCAACTCCGGTGTCCAGTCCACCTGCATGCAACACATATCCACCAATCCATCCATCACAGCCCATCAATCCGCGCGTTAATCAACTCATCATCTCAGTATCTTCTACTAATTTCACTGCGCTGCCTACATGACATCTACACGCCTCTCCTACTGCAGGTCGTAACAGTAGTGGCCTTTGGCCATTGCAGAGACGGATGAGCGAGATATGTCGATGGAGAGATCGACAGGACTGCACGAGCGAGCAGGGCGCAGCATGCCGCGTGCAGTGGTTGTGGCAAAGCAGCGGCAGCACGTACTACGCTGCATGTGTCTGTGCAGCCTGCTACTCCATCTATGCTTCCCGTGACATCAACCGGACGGCTTCTCCTCCCGAGATCTATCCTGCGAGGTAGCGAATCCATCGCCTCTGTCGGTGTCTGCCCTGCCTGCGTACGTTGATCCATCCGTAAAAGGCTATCCTACACGGGGATTCCCGCGCGCCTATTCATTGCCCCGCTCCGCGACCGCGCCCACGCGCGCGCGAGCAGGCAAGGCGCGGCTAACATGAACATGTGTGCTCGTGACGCGTCGTGCATGGCGTTAGCAGCAGCGTGTGGTGGATCAGCCTCTGTAGAGTGATTTTAATCTGCAGCAGGACGCTGCTTGTTGCGTTCTGCATGCCGTTCGTCTGTATATCAGTCAGATCTACTTGCAGATGTATGTCAGAAATTTCTTTTTATCTATGCGTGATTTGTTTGGGCTGGTCATCTGAACTGAGGAATTAATGGTGATGCCGTTTTGAATTCATAGTTTTATTTTTTCCCCCTTGTGTGCTAGAGCTGTGTGTGTGCATGCATGGTGCTTTATAAAATAGTTAGGGCTGAAGTGTTGTGTGGTAGGTATGTTACCTTCACCTTGCGCTTGCCGTGGGAGTTCTTGCCGGCCGCCTCCGATGACGACGACGACGACGACTTCCTCTTGATGTGGCCCTCTGCCGACGGCGACGACTTGGCGCCGTCGCACCCGGCGGCGGCCGAAGAATCCTCCGTCGGCACCGCGCTCAGGACCTCGTCGCCACCGCCGTTCTTCGCGTCTCTCTCTTCCAGCAACGATGGCGACCTTTCCTCGTCGTCCTTCTTCTTCCCCCGCGGTGGCGGCGACTCGTCGTCGTCGACGACGGCGGCTCCATCTTCCTTCACGTCTTCCTTGGCTCCTCCAGCAGCAGCTGCCTCTCTGGGGCTCGGCGCCGTTGGCTGCGGCTCGTCCGGTGAGCTGGCGAACTCGGCGAGGAGCTCCGTCGGGTCGAACTCGAGGTCCGGGAGGACGTCCCCATCGTTGGCGTGGAAGAACGGCACGTCGCTGCAGCTGAAGTCGATGTAGTCCAGCAGGCTGTCGTCGACGATGAAGGCATCCTCGTCGACGTCGGTCGACGGCGCGGAGAAGCCGACAACATGATGGCCGCCGCCGCCACCGGCGCCCGCCCGCTGATCCGCCTTAGGGCTTCGCAGCGTGGACACCTCAAGCATCCCAATCGCTCGCAAGATCACAGCTACGGATAACTAACTAGCTACACCTAATATATACTACTCCAAAATCTATAGCTCTAAGCCTAATTCACAGATACATATACAAGTATATTCAATTCAACCACTATATGGTTGAAGATATATATCTGATGTGTCTGCTGGACTACAGCCAAAGCTGGGATTGAAGAGAGCAATCAAGCAACAAGATGCAAATACATGGATGATGTCAGTGCATGGGAAAGCCCTCTAATGGAGATATCTCTAACTAGCTAATGGATAGGAAGGAGAAGAAGATGGGGAGAGAGAAAGGAGGAAGAGAAGAAAGAGAGAGAGAGGAGAGAGAGCAATGGGACTAGACTAGTTTGGTGGTGATTTTGGAGTATTAGAGGGTAGAGGAGGACGCATGTCGACCACAACCTCCTCGAGATTAATTTCTCTCTCTACACCAGCTTACTTTTTAGGGTTCTTTCTTTGTGGCAAAATTAACCCGTCTCTCTCTCTACACACCGACTGCTAGCGGTAGCATAGCATATGACACACACACTAGGGCACCGCAGCGTTTATCTGGTATATATACGACGATATCTCAGTGACCCTGACGACTGAATTTGACGGATGCAACTAGCCAAAACAATAATTCTGGTGAGCATGTGTACTCCTGTCTCCTTGGGCATTTTGTACGCAACTGGACATATACATTCTACAACTTATTATTATATTACTGCTCATCATTGTTTTGTTCGTCGTAGTATATGTTTAAACAGATTTGCTTATCCCTCTGTTTCTTTTTTATGACGTTTTTGAACTAACCAACTTCAAACATTTCAGAACGGAGGGAGTACAAATTATTACTCCCCCGGTTTCAGCACACGATGTGTTGGACTGTTTTGGATAAGTTCTAGTCAAACTTTTATAAACTTTGACTTTCAGCAACTTTTAAAATAGCTTATTTGTTTCAAAATTTACAGATTCACTACTTAAAAAAATATTTTTACGGACGCCCCATTTATTTTTACAAAGACTCAAAAGACACCCAGATAATACCCATATGTAAAAATTGATTTTTACAGATGGTCTCCTAAGATGATCGTCTGATATTTTTGTAGGCAGTGGAATTTTAGTCAACCCAGACACACCGATACCCATGCCATATTAAAGTAAAGAATGCATCGATGATAACATCACGTGCCTCGCTTTTCCCTCAATTCTCCTCCTCTCTTTGTTCTTTTCTTCTTAGCATCGAGGATGCCGTCTCGGCTCCTCTTTCTCCAATCATTGATGACGGTCAGCAGCGATGACCTTGGGAGCAGCAACAATGATGACGATGCTAGCCTCGAGAGTGGCGGATCTACACCCCTACCCTTGACCTTAGGAGGAGCAAATCCGTTGTCAGGTAGGCATGGGAGTGGCAACGTGTTTCCACCAAAATTTGGCAAGCTCTATGGATAGATTGAAGAGCCGATTGCCCTATTAGAAAGAGTTCAATTGATACAGTCGATCGAACAAATTGAGTAAACATTCAGTTCAGATAAAAATAGAAAATTATCTAGATGAGATCGAATCTAAGTAGAAGTTGTGGAAGCTACGATATGGTACATTAGAAGATATCTTGTAAATATAGATATGTTTAATTAGTTTTATTAACTGCCATAGAGATATTTTTCTTTCATGTTTTTAGCAAATAACATCTGATAATTGTTGTAACCGTATTAAACTCTTCTAATTATAGAGTATAAATATAGACCCCATTAAAGCATGTAACACATTTCTTAGATTAATACATTTTCGGCGCATTGCCATCTTAGCTTACCTAGGTTTTTTACCAGTGGGTTCTAGCTCTCAACACGGGACTGCATCGGTTAGGTTTGAACTCCGACAAAGAGGTAAGACCCGCCATTATCCTAATATATTCGCTTTGTTTAATGTTGCATTAGTTAGTTTCAATCTCTTAGTCTAATCGAATATACCACATCACGTTCACGTGGGAACTATCGGCTTATCGAGCTTCTTTTACTGTCATCAATCTCGTGCTGCATCGGTTAGATTTGACCTACTAGACTGCTGATAGTAGATTAAACCATAAGCCAATACGTTTTTACTCGGCATTTTATCAAAGTATCTAGCCGATGAGTTATCCACATATCGAGCATCATATCCAATGTATCGGCTCTTAGTGTATCGGCTCAGCCGATACACATACGTCTTCAATGACTTCTTCTGAATCTCACGTCAAGTGTATCGGCCTCTCAGTCAATACACACATATCTTTAAAGATCTTTTCTTATCGGCTCAACTAGCTGATGGGTTCGCCCTTTTCTTTCGTTCACGTGTCCGATCTAGCGTCCACTGCCTTATTGTCATTAGCCTCAGTCTAATACTATCTCGATTTAGTTCAATCTATCGAGACTGATTCTAACAGCACTATCACAATGGTCACTATGCTTCGTACTTTTGGAGGATCGTCTCTTGCTCCTACTTATTTATTGAACATTACATTCAGAGCACCATCAGCTTTACAGCTAAAGGATCTTTTATATTATTCCTTGCCAATCTACATATAGTTTTATCGGCTTTTCGACCGATAAATGAGTGTTATAGCCTCCATCGGGAATGATCTTGTGTGCTATTCTTTGAATACCTATTCCAGAGTACCATTGGCTTTGTAGTCGATAGAACCATTATCGTATTATTTGAATATCCTTTTATGTCTTCGTCAGCTTTGCAGCCAATAGACCAGTGTTACACATTTGTTATATCCAGAGTGACATCGGCTCTATAGCTAATATATCTTTCATTTCTTTCATCGTCATCTGCTTACGCCTTCATTAGCTTTCTAACCGATGGAAGACTGTTCAATCCGTATTGACAATCAGTCGATAGCAGGAGCGCGTCGAACGCAACTAATGACTATTTCAACCCTATCGGCAACCAACCGATAGCAAGAGTTCGTATCGGCTTATTGTCCGACTGAAACATTTTCTTTATATTCTTGTCAATTGCAGGGTAAAATTGACTGGCATGCCCATATCTCCTTCGTCCCGATGAAAAAATAGTGAAGCCGAAGGACCTCGGTGTGCTCCCGATCCAATCAACAAAGCCGAAGGACAATTGGGAGCGCACGCCATCCAATGAAATCGAATGACCTTCACTAGAACGAAGCAGATTTCCTAAGCATCGGCGTGTTCACGAGTTTCAACACAAGTATAACGACAATGGTGCTAGCCTCGAGAGCAACAGATCCACCACCGGTAGCCACGAGAGGGGTGACGATGACACGATGGCCTTGGATGGGGTGGATCTACAGCCGCTAGCCTGGAGAGGGGTAGATCCACCGCTACAAGGCATGGAAGCAACGACGATGACTACAGTAACGTCGAGTAGGGTGGACCGCCGTCGGTAGGCACGAGATTGATGACAACGACCATGATAGCCTCGGGTGGGGTGGATCCACTAGTGGCAGCCTCGGGAGTGGTGGATCCACTGTTGGCGGGCATGGGAATAGGGACGATGACCGTGGTGACCTTGGGAATGGTGACGACGATGGTGCCAGCCTCAGGAGGGGCAGTTCCGGTTGTAGGAGGTCGGGGATGGTGTTGGCAAGGTCGGTGGCAACCATTTACGTGGATGGATGTGGTGATGATAGCAAACCGCAGCTACAACAATTTTGATTGATGCTCACGGCTAGGGTTTCTATATATTTTTGATTTTTTTTAAAAAAAACTTTTTGCAGTCAGGTGTCATAATATGCCTCGCCTAAAAAATTCGATTTCACATGCTGTTGTGGTGCCCGCCGAGGAAAATCTCGATTTTCGCAAGCATCTGGAAAATGTGGCTTTGGTCGTCGGAAAAAGCCTATCTACAGTAGTGTTTTCTGCAAGTTTCTCAAAATATATATGGAGAAAGGATGTCCACGTATATTTTGAAAAACATACTGAAATTGACAGAGGGAATAGTTAGTTTTACAGTATAAAAATGGTACGCACAGATTTATCTATGGAAATACTTCCATTATCTTGTAGACTCTGTAGATTTTATAAAATTATTCTAAATATAAAATTGTGGTTAAAGGTGAAGTATTTTGATGGATGGGGTACTAGACTAGAAATTTTGAAAAAAATGATCAGTTGAATTTCATATCTCTCACCTTCCAGCTGTTTTCTAACCAAATCTAGGAAAGTTTTAAGTCACGTTTCATTGGGCGATAAAAGGCTGATGGACAAAATGCGTGCGCACCACTTTTCATTTTTGACACCGTATTTGTACACCAAAAGTTCATATGTTTGATTCTGATGAGGAATCAAATGTTTCTATATAGAATATTTATATATTAAAAGTTTCTACATATAATTTTTATATGTATAAACCGCCTCACGATGGGTTGGACGCACGTGGGTCGGACCGAACGTGTTAGCACATGATGGCCCAGGCGCACGAATATTCGTTCATTAGACCTACCCTCACTGTGCTAGGGTATATTCATGTCGGTCACTCCCGAAGATATTGTCTCCAAATTGTGATGTGGCATTACCTACATTGAAGATAGGTGGCTCAGCGCCATTCAACATGATCTTATTTAGGCCTCTTTTGGAATGGCAGATTTTAATAAGAGTTTTATTGGAATTGAACTATTGCTGTGAAAATGCTATAAAATTCCTATTTTAAACAACCCTTAATTAAATTGTTTACTTGGTCCGTGTGTTGTGCGCACAAGTTATTGGAACTTTTGGTTATAAGTACATGCCTTCTTCCTTTTAAATTTTATAAACAACTTCACACAATTGTATGGTTCCCCCCGGCCATACCCTATATATATTTGCATGGAAAAAGTCTAAATTTTCTCCTTTTATCGAAAGTTCGTATAATACTCTAAACTTTAAAACCAAATATCCATACCCATAAACTATACAATATCATCCATATTAAACTCTAACGTAATTTTGTAAAGTGATTTTTATTAAATTTGCACATATGTTGAATGAGTTTGATTACATAACATTGGTCATATATGTTAAAATACTCGCACTTACAAACATATATTGATATAATACTTGATGACCGATAATTAATGATATATAAATATGTTATATTAGTTATTTAGAATCGCACAAGATTCAAAATATGTAAAAACCACTTTTCAAAATATATAAATGGTATTATAAAATTTAAGAGATAAATGTCCGACTTTAAAAATTTAGGATGCTAGAAAGTTTAGGGTATATGGACTTTTTCTTATTTGCATTCTACGTACAAGTTGATCTCAGCCTTTGATAATTTCTCACTGTCATCATATGATCTGCACCGTCCAGTTAGAAATGATATGCATGACATGACGTAATTAGCACTGCATACATTTGTTCTGTTCATTATTAATTAACAATTAATCTGTTTTGAGATGGTTTCTTCGATCCCTTTCTTTTTCGTCGTCTTAGGTTTAGGCGTATTTAGGAGTTGTTTATAAGCTGATGGCTTAATAGGAGTAGTAGTTTTTTTTACTTGTTAGTGTAAAAATAGAAGAAGATAACTTTAAAATAACATAATAAAAAGGCTGTTTGTTTGTTTATTTGAACTCAGGATTTCGATCTAGCCGATAAGCCCAAAGAATGAGGGGCCCAAAGGGGCGCATGACTCAAATACTGACAGCCGTTTAATTGTGTACCTGGCTACACCGTTTATTCTAGTACATACTATAAAATAGCTCCGTTAGAAGTAACAAAAAAAATGCCATCTACATTACCTTATCGGCCGCAGTTAAAATTTTAATTTTAAAATTAATTTTGATTTTTTATTATAATTTATTTTTTAGCGTTAGGTCTGTAAAAATTTTAACTATAAATTATTTTGTATCACTAAAATTAACCAGCAAGTGGAACGAATTCTTATTTAATTCGTTGAGAAAACTAAGTTCTACACGTAGAGAGAGCGCACGAGCACGTACGACAAGACTAACTTAGCCGCACAGTTAGACAGTGGTGCACAAACTGACCGACAGATCCATATTCTGAAAATTCTGAAAAAATAGCTAGTGAGTAGCTAGCTGGTGACTTGTGAGAACGTGGAAAAGTGGATTTTACAGCTTATGTTTAGTTTATTTTCTAGAATATATAGTAGAATATAGCTTTTGGTTCTTACAGTGACTGTTTAGGAAGTTTATGATTGTAAGAGAAGCTGTTACAGCTGCCATAATTAATCTCCACCAAACAAAGCCTTAGTATATTGCTGATCAAGTTAATAAATAGTAGCATACATAACCCGAACATACACACGCATATTGCATATGTAACATAATGCTCCTATCAATCAAGCAGCAGAGTACTCTTTTTTCTATTGTTTTTTGGAAGACTAAGCAGAGTGCCCTAGAACTCGACGCGACATTGGCTCGTACAGCTCGACAGTAGTGTGCTGTGTCAGCAGCTGGCCACTGCATGCGTACGTGCAACGACGACGTGCGCGCGGATAGCTTGCACCGGGCCGCGCGCGGCACACCACGTTGTGACCGGGCACACGCCAGCGCTCACCCGGGGGGCCCATCAGTGCATCTGCGTTCAATCCTACGGCAATACGGATGTGGATTTTCGTTTCTCCAGAGTGTGCCTCTTGTTTACGTATGTCGTCCAATAAATTATTTAAAAAATTAATAGTAATATAGATAAATATATGATATGTCATTAGTTTAAATTCGGCCTATATAAATAGAAAAAATGATAAATTTATATACAGGTTGAATTTAAAATATATCTTATCAACGATTTTTAATTTTTTTTTTACTTTTTAAATGTTATGTAAAGACAAGAGGCGTCTCTTAAGAAACAAAGACTTTCCCCAACAGCACTGTATGCACGGTGTGTGTTAGCTAACCGGCAGTATACTAATCCACGTAGTATAGTACCTCTGCTTTTATTTTTATGAGAACATGTACTACGACGTGTACATATACAAAATCCACCCGTCTGTTAGGCTGTGAAAAAAGGGGGTTAGGGTGGACATTTCGCCCCTATTTGTGCATGATAGGCATGGCGCATCGATCCGTGTGCGAGAAGAACAAACCAGTGTACGGGGCGCGCATGAACAGCCAGTATGCAAGGAGGGTTTGGGAGATGTGGGACAGCGACCGCGTGCATATCAGCCGGAGTCTGCTGCCGATGACGACGATGGTAAAAACCAGCTAGCTAGCTTGTTGAGATACTCAGCATCGTATCAGCGACCAATCGAGAGGGGAGAGGGGGCGCCTTGCGCTTGTCTTTTCCCGGCCGGTCCATATTATATTGTCCTCCATAGTAGTAGTTAGCAGCAGCCATACAATATTGCAAATTAACACCACACGTCGTTTTCTTCCTTGTGCGATGCATGATGCCCCTAGTACTAGTGATGCTCCCTTCGGGCACGGCCCGGGCCTTCGATCTTTGCGCGGCGGACGTCGCTCCATGCGTCTCTTTTCTGTTACTCTCTCTCTCTCTCTCTCGTTCGCTAGCTCGCTGTATGTCTCTCTCTGGCGACTGGCGCTAGCTAGCTTGCGTATCTCCCGCTGGATTTGGTGACGAGATCAAGAGCCTCTTTCGAGCGCTGGAGGCAGGATTACAGAGACATAAGAACAAGAAAATTATAGGAAAAGAATGCCATATCCAAAATCATGAGGCTGTGTAACATGTGTAAGAAAGCCTTCTTCATCTCGCATATTTTTTAAACGGTTCGTATTTGTTTAAGATTTGTGACGTGCGGTAACTCCACTTTATCCTCTTTCTCGTCCTTCCGGACACATCTTGTCTCTCAATCGACTCATCTTATATGTTAGTCTAGTAGGTTAATCCGTATGTATAGACCACCTTGACTATCTATATATACTGAAACATTAACAACAAATACAATTAACAATTCCCATATTTTCATGGTATTAAGGTGGTTTCAATCCACTATCTTTCCGCAACCAAAAACACCGTCGCTGGTCTCCTTCTCTGCCACTTCTGTGCGAGAGACTGTCGAGGTCTGACGCCCTCAACGCCGTCGTTTTTGAACCAGCGCTCGTCGCTGATCCGACCGCCACCACCGGTGCCGACTGCACGTCACCGGGAGTGTCGCTGGTCTCATCGCCAGCGCTGCCGATCTGATCGCCCACCCCGTAGCTGCCCTCATCACCGGGTGTGGTCGCCGATCCGATCCTACCTGCGCTTCCGCACTAGCCTATTGCCAATCCGATCGGCCTCCGAACTGATTGGCTGCTCATCGGCCAGCCGATCTCTACTACCGATCTGATCCATCCGATCTGATTGGCTGCTCATCGGCCACCTGATCTGATCGGCTGCTCATTGGCAGCCGATCCCTACTGCTGATTTGATCCATCCGATCTGATCGGCTACTCATCGGCAGCCGATCTGCCCATTGCCGATCCGATCGGCCGATTGGCTACCGATCCGACTCTCATCGGCTGATCCCTCCAATCGGCTGTCATGCCCCCTATGGCTGGCAGCAATACTGGCGCTGCCACTTCTGAAGAACGCTATCTCGTGGCCGATCCTTCTCGTGCTGACGACGCTCTGGACGCGTACGAGAGCGCTCACGCGGCTCTCTAGGCGCAAGTCACCACCGTTCTTAACATCAAGGCGCTCATCCCCATCGTCCTTGACAAGGCCACGGACTCCTACACTAAGTGGCGCTGCATGTTTCTCACTGTCCTTAGGAAATATGACCTCACCCGCCACGTCCTCGAGTATGACGCGTTCCCCGCGCGCCCAGCGTGGCTCCAGGCAGACTGCTACGTCCTCACGTGGGTGTATGGCACCGTCTCCAGCGACCTGCAGCAATCGTTGATGAATTCCTCGGCCAAAAGGAGTCTCGTGCCCTTCTTCTCGAGACGCCGTTCCGCACATTTCGTCAGGACTCCCTGAGTGTCACCGACTACTACCGTCGTCTTGAATCCATGGTTGCCTCCCTCGCCGAATTCGGCGACCCTATCGGTGATTGACAGATAGTTCTCACGCTTCTCCGCGGCCTTAGTGGCAAGTTTCGCCATATGGTGTCCATTCTCAAGATGCACCGGCCGTTTCCAACATTTATGGAAGCATGCACTCATCTGTTGTTGGAGGAGCTAGAGATCGACGCTCGTTCTCCATCCTCGCCAACCGCTCTCGTCGCTGCAACGCCGCGTCCAGCGGCCCTAGGTGCCACAGCTGCTCCTCGTTCGGGGGCGCCTCCTCCTCCGCGCCCAGCTGCACCAACCGGAGGCTAGCGCAACAGTCGCCGCCGCGGCCGCAGTGGACGCGGCAATTCTACTAGTAGCAGTTCTCCAGCGACCTCTGCTGGAGCGACCCTAGGTGGACAGGGCGACGTCCCTCCTGGAACGACTGTGTACCCGTCGTTTGCCCACCCTTGGGCTGGCACCGTGCGTATGTGGCCGTACGATTAGTCCGGCCGTCCTCCGCCGCCACAGCCTGCGTTCCACGCAGCCCTGCACTATGGCGGTTTTGGTGCTCTTCCTAGCACCTATGGCGACACATATGGTGCCCCCTCGTCCCCGTATGGCACGTACTACGGGGGAGCTACATCGCCGTGCTTCCAAGCGCCCTTACCGACAAGCTTCCATACGCCCTCACCGACGTACCAGGCGGCACCTTGGCTGCCTAGTCATGGAGGTTGGCTCCAGGACTCCCTAGCGCACTCTTTCAACACCATGACGCTCAACCAACCGGCCTCTGAATGGTATGTTGATACGGATGCCGGTTCCCACATGACCTCGGACGCTGGTATACTCTCCATCATTTTCCCACCCTCTTCATCTACTCCTTCATCTATCGTTCTGGGCAATGGTGCTTTACTTCCTGTCACCGCCACTGGATCCCATCATTTTTCCTTACCGCACCGTGATCTTACTCTGAATAATGTTATCGTATCCCCTAACATTATTAAGAATTTAATTTCTATTTATCGGTTTACCACCGATAATAATTGTTCCGTTGAGTTTGATCCATTTGGTCTTTCTGTGAAGGATCTGCAAACCAGGAATGTGATCGCCAGGTGCAATAGTTCCGGTGACCTTTACCCATTTTTTGCACCATCTACCAGTACCTCCGCGTTCGTCGCTGCACCCACCTCCCTTTGGCATCGCCATCTCGGTCATCTTGGACGCGACGTTCTGTTCAAATTTCTTAGGTCCAATGTCATTTCCTGCAATAAAGATGACATCGATTATTTATGTCATGCGTGCCAACTCGGTCGTCATGTACGTCTACCTTTTGGTTCTTCCACCTCTCGTGCTATTCACAACTTTGATTTAATCCATTGTGATCTATGGACCTCTCCAATTGTCAGTGTGTCAGGATATAAATATTATCTTATTATTATTGATGACTGCTCTCACTACATTTGGACTTTTTCCCTTCGTCTTAAATGTGAGACATTTTTCACTATTTCTACCTTTTTTGCGTATGTTCACATACAGTTTGGCACCACCATCAAGAGCATCCAGTGCGACAATGGTCATGAATTCGATAATTCATAGGCCCGCACGTTTTTTCTCTCCCACAGTGTTGCCCTCCGCATGTCGTACCCATACACTTCTCAACAAAATGGTAAAACATAACGTTCTATTCGTACCATCAATAACTCTTCGCGTTCCCTTTTGTTTCAGACGAGTCTCCTTCCAGCTTACTGGGTTGAGGCCCTTCACACTGCTACATATCTTATGAACCGCCCTCCCCACCACAACACTCGCCTCCTCCACACCATACTCCGTTCTCTTCTCTGTCTCGCCCTCCTATGATCATCTGAAAGTTTTTGGTTGCGCCTGTTACCCTAATATGTCCTCTACAATGCACCACAAACTTGCTCCTTGTTCTTTTCTATGAGTGTTCCTCGGCTACTCCTCGGAGCACAAAGGCTATCGATGCCTCGAGTTTCAATCGAACCGCATTCTCATTTTTAGACATGTTGTTTTTGATGAATCCTTCTTCCCTTTCTCTGACATATCTACCACACCCATGGCACCCTCCGCCCTGGACTTTCTTGTTGATGATCATGATCTCACCACTTCAGTTCCTGGAGCCTCTTTTTTGCGTGCAAGTACAGCTGCCTCCTGGAGCCTTGGTGCAAGGCCGTGGTCGCCCGAGTCCGTATCATCTGGTGCCACTGCTCCTGTGCACCCCACACAGGTCGCTGCCAGTGGTGCCCCACCGACCACGAGTGTTGCCGGTCCTGCTGCCCATGCTGCTCACGCTCAGGTTGTTGCCAGCGGTACCGACCGCACAGCTACCACTCGACCGACTGTCATCCATCCGGTGACCAATGCGCACTCCATGCGCACACGTGGCAAAGATGGCATTGCGCAACCCATGGATCGCCTCAATCTCCACGCTGTACCATGTCGTCTCTTCCTCGCTCCGTTCGTGATACCTTGTCAGACCCTAATTGGCGATCTGCTATGCAGGCTGAGTATGACGCTTTGATTGCCAACAACACATGGAGTCTTGTGCCTCGCCCTCCTAGCATCAATGTTGTGACTGGGAAGTGGATTTATCGTCACAAGTTGCTCGCCGATTGGTCTCTGGACTGTTACAAGGCTCGTTGGGTTCTGCGGGGTTTCACACAACGGCCTGGTGTTGACTATGATGAGACTTTCAGTCCAGTTGTCAAGCCTGCGACAGTTCACGTGGTTCTCTCTCTGGCATTATCTCAGAACTGGCCCATTCATCAACTGGATGTGAAAAATGCTTTTCTCCATGGCACTCTCACTGAGACAGTGTACTGCGTGTAGCCTTCTGGATTGTGGATTCTTCTCACTCAGATTTTGTCTGTCGGCTCAACAAGTTCTTATATGGTTTGAAGCAGGCTCCTCGTGCTTGGCATCACAGGTTCGTCTCTCACCTTGTGTCACTTGGATTTGTTGAAACAAAGTCAGATACTTCTCTCTTCATATATCACCGCGGTCAAGACACAACCTACTTACTGCTCTATGTTGATGACATTGTCCTTACTGTCTCCTCTGCTGGATTACTCAAGAATATCATTGAGACTCTCCGGCGTGAGTTTGCTATGACGGATATGTGTCAGCTACATCATTTTCTAGGCATCTCTGTGACCCGCTCCGCAGATGATATGTTCCTTTCTCAGCGGTAGTACAGTCAGGATATTTTGGAGCATGCCGGGATGAGTGCGTGCAAGCCGTGCAGCACGCCTGTTGATCTCCACTCCAAATTATCTGCTGACAGACCGCCTGTCGCTGATGCTACACAGTACCGTAGTCTCGCCAGCGCTCTACAGTATCCGACTTTCACCCGACCAGACATTACCTTTGCAATTCAACTGATCTGCCTCTATATGCATGATCCTCGAGAGCCACACCTCGCTACTCTCAAGCGGATCCTGCGCTACCTACAGGGCACCATGTCTCTTGGGTTGACCATGCGCCGATCTTCGTCCGCAGATCTTGTTGTTTACATAGATGCCGACTGGGCTGGCTGTCC
The DNA here is from genome assembly GCA_030770085.1 of Oryza coarctata. Taxonomy (NCBI): domain Eukaryota; kingdom Viridiplantae; phylum Streptophyta; class Magnoliopsida; order Poales; family Poaceae; genus Oryza; species Oryza coarctata. The sequence continues at coordinate 6,485,725 of CM061462.1, forward strand.
TGACACTCGCCGGTCGACCTCTGGCTATGCAGTATTTCTTGGGGATAACTTAGTGTCCTGGTCTTCCAAGCGTCAGCATACGATCTCTAGATCGAGTGCTGAAGCTGAATATCGTGCTGTGGCAGATGGTGCTACTGAAGCTACCTGGCTGCGCCAGCTGCTCCTTAAGCTTCGCCACCCCACTCGACGTGCCAACTTGGTCTATTGTGACAATATCAGTGCTGTATATCTCTCCAACAACCCGGTGCAGCATCAGCGAACGAAGCATGTTGAGATTGATCTCTATTTCGTTCGAGAGAAGGTCGCCCTTGGTCACGTTTGGGTCCTACATGTTCCTACGGCATCGCGGTACGCCGACGTCTTTACCAAGGGCCTTCCTACCTCACTATTTCAGGAGTTTCGATCCAGCCTGAATATTAGCGATGCTCCCGATTAGACTGCGGGGGTGTGTTAGTCTACTGTAATTATAGTAGGTTAACCCGCGTGTGTAGCTGTGCGGTTGCTTGTGTAAGCCACCCTGGCTGCCTATATATACTGATACATTAACAGGGAATACAATCAACAATTCCCACATTTTCATTATACAACACTGTCGCTACCATGCCTTCCCTTAGCCTCACCAGCACTAGTAAGGCCCCTTTGTCTGTCCTCCTTCCCTTTTCCCTTATCCTCCCTCACCTCGTGCAACCCCTTAAAGCCAAGTGGCAACGAAGTGCCCCTACCTATCGTCTTTCCTATCACCGGTAGAGATGCCATCGCTATCCTTTTCCCATCCTATGACTCCAATTGCGCTGCCTTAGCCTCACTACTCACTCTTTTGAACCACTATCGGTTCTCCATCGCTCACAGCCATCCCTTAAATTCTAAGGATATCCTAACCATCTTCCCACCCCTAACTCTCACCCCTACCATGACCTTCTCACCCCTGTTGGCCACTTGAATGGTAGTAGTGTAAATCTATAAGAATTACACCCAATTAACAGAGTCATCATACTTTTTAGAGATGTTAGGGTGAAACTTAGCGGGACATTGCACATGGCGAAGCCTAGGAGAGAATGCATGGCACATCACACTGTAGAGCATGCCGTCAGTTGGCAACACACCATACTTAGGCACACAAGCTTGGGATGCAACCCCTCTTAGATGGCACCTAGTGCTTTATGTGCTCTTTTGCCTCGCGACGCTTTTCATGCTGGCATATGATGGTGACCCGCACGTCTTCATGGACCTATAGTCTATCAAGCTGGGCCTATAGGCCTTATCCTTCCTCTTGCGTTGAGGGGTGATGTGTTATTCGGTGGCCCTCATGGGTGACTAGCGTCAATCCCCAACATAGGGGGTTTGTCATTTGGGAAATAGGACAAATTATGGAGTCAACTTAGAAGTCGACCTCGAGGCAGTCCAAAAACTACCAAAAGTGACCTAACAATAGGCAATGTCCACTAGATCAGTAACTTCCTTCAGCCAACGACCTTTCAGGCACCCTCGGTGGGCTAGAAAGGAGGGTGATGGAGGAGCGCTTGCATAGCAGGAGTAGGGCACTCCCAAGGCTGGCAGAGTCAAAGTTGAGACAGTGGTGAGTTAGCACACGATGCATGCATTCCCGCCGTTTGGATGAGGCCGCAGCCATGGTAGCCAAGTCTACCCCTGCTCCCTCAACCTATATGGGCACTGAACTGGCATGCCTCGCACGAGGGTGATGATGCAGCGCTAGCCAGTCATGATCAAGCCACGCTAGCAGGGGCCAAGAAGGTGGTTGTGGAGTATGACGAAGCGCCTCAAGCATGCTAACCCCATCCTCAAAGTTGGAATCACAATGACAATGTCCGTTGGCCATGACCTTTTTTAGCGAGAAAGCACGAAAACTCAAATCTGCACACACGTGTCCCCTACCTATCATGTCAAATGTCGGAGAACGGGCTCTTGTAGAGAGGAATCAATGGACCTCCCTTTTGTGGGTTTGGCCTAGGGAGCAATTGTGCTAGACGGGAGTTGATGCAATGGTGAATAAGACAAAATCAGTTATATAGGCTCAGGCCATTTGGAGGAGTAATACCCTACTCTTGTTGTACTCTTGGTTTAATCTTGGATGAGAGTTTAAGGCACAAGGCTTGTATCTTTGCGTAGTTTTTTTTATTTGAAACCCTTATCTCAAAAGCCTTGGTGCTGCTCTTATAGTTAGTGGGGAATACCATAGTGACCGAGTGTTGAAAACTAGACCCTAGCATACAGAGGCAGGTATGGAAAGACTTGTCATTTGCTGATCAATGGGCTCGAACGTTAGGCTCTGGTAGGCCCCTCAGGGGCAACTAGGAATGAAGCTGTGTTATGTTGCCACACGTTTTGAGTGGTCGTAGACAACTTGAGATAGAAGCCTAGATTTCTATTGCTGACAGCGAGGCTCGCTCATCGATCTCAAGTGGTGAGACGTGCGAAAAGGTGGTAAGCCCTATCGGGTGGCATGGCTGTCAACTACGTCGCCTTACAGCCTACACCCCTTTATATAGGGATGATGATGGCACGCGTGGCAGTCATGCAACCATCGTCTTATCACCCTGATCGCATGCTAGATAGATATGTGTCTCCTTGTATTTAATGAATGTGTTGTTAGTGTCCCCGAGTCGCTCGAGGATATCGAGCTCAAGTCTGCTCTCCTTTGATTGACGCTGGTGTGAACCACTCGGCTTAATGACATGTCATCGGATGCCAAGAATCCAGTGACACGGACCTTAGTTTCTACTTATCGACACACCATCTTCTATAAAGATGAATATTGTTCATAGCATGTTGTGCCATGTACTCTTTCCAATAAACATAAGCTGTTATCGTCCAAGTCGATATTGATAATGGATAATGGTTAACTGAGTGTAGATCATAAACAAAATGAATTTAATTTTTATTATAAAGTTGATTTATTTTTTTTAAGAATGCTAATAAAAAAGTTTTTGATCGCTTGAAAAACGTGACATGATAACCCATATCCGTAAGTCGAGAATTAAATATTAGGACCATATGCTCTACGTGGACAAATCTAACCATGCTTCATCCCGTGACATGGAAAATGATTGACTCGTTAAGCTATATTGTCAATCGTTCCGAGCAGATCTGTTATATCAAATAAAAAAATGATGCAATTTTACATAAGGGTAAGTTCTTGGCTAGAAAAGCACTATCCCACCTCAGGAAAATGGTCACCCCGCAAACATATTTCACGGAATCCAAAGTAGCAGACAATGTCAGCCATTATTTTCCGGATCACGTGACATTTTCATCTTCACATTATTATTATCTGCTCTACCATATAAAACTGTGCTATAATTATTTAAGTATTATCTTTAAAAGCTTTAAAAATAGATTAATATGATTTCTAAGGAACTCTTATATAATTTTTTTTATAAGAACACATTGTTTAGCTGTTTGAAAAATGTATTTATAAAAATTGAGTAAGTAAAAAATTAGAAAAGTACAAACCTCCGGCACATAAACAGTTGCCCTGCTGCATCACAACCCTGTACATGAATTTTCTGCATCCATGCATGTATGCTTGCTCTGAGCCAAGACACGTGTGCAGGGCGGAACCAAGGGTGGGGATAACTCAGGCTTAAGCCTAGGCTTATTATTATAATCCTATTAAAATCTTATGAATTTATCGTGTAAATTTTAAAATCGATGAACACGCTAACTCAGCATGATCAGTTTCAGATTCCGGCGCTGCATGTGTGTTCCTGAATAAGATGATCCAAGATAGCCTTTGATTGCATAGTTCAACAGTTGCGTCTTTGCTCCCATGTGCGTGACAATGCAATTCCTAGAGTCAGAGGGTTAACAGTAATTTGCAGCAGACCAGTTCCCCACATTGGACAATTTGGCAATATGCTACCAATTACATATGGATATTAATGCATAGTTGTCCTTTCCCCCCAGTGAATTCATAATGTCTTTATCATGGTGCCTGTATACAAAAGGCTATCAGAGTATATCTAGCTTGTTCTGCAACATTTCTGACACGTGGTAGGCCATAGGCAATGATCTCTTTTCGCATCTGCCCCATGTTTGATTTCCGTTATCTCTTTGTAATTTCTGCAAAAATGGGGGGTGTTAAATTAAATTCTAGTCAATGATTACTCTTCGTTTCAGAGTCAACAGTCCATCTAATATCGATGGTTCACGGTTTTTTATTCTGTGTGCTTATATAAGGATAGAAGAACATTCGAGACTGTTTTCTTAGTTGAAAAACGCAAGGCGATTCCATCCACAGGTGAAGACGCGGCCTTTTTCTCACCCATAGCTAATCAGGGAGTATTACACGTTCTACGTACAGGTGATTGGCACGAAGGAAACTTAATTGATTATACTCACATGCATGCAGGACAGATCGAGCCTCATCCACTAACAAGAACTACTAGTTCATGAAGAGAAAAGAAAGAGCTGCGAGACACGGTGCTTTGCTCCAGCAGACACCCGTGTGGCGTCCCCAATTAATGAAGCAGCCGCGGCAGGTAGCTTCGTCGCCGTCGTCACAGGAGGAGAGGAGTAGAAGAAGAAGAAAGACGAAGAAAAAGAGTGGGGTTTGGACGTGGATAGACGGGGAGACCGACGTGCCGCGCGCTCGCCATCGCCGACGCCGACGTTCCCTAGCCGCGCGCGTCGCCCGCGGATGGCTCTACGCGCGCGCGGGGAGGCGAGGGCCACCGCCGGGTTTCGCCCTTTCCCTGTGGGCCTTTGGCTCGGCGCGCGTGGCGTGTTGCTCGTGTTTCGCTTTCGGGGCGCCCCCCGGGCCCGGGAATCTTTTCCGGTTTGTGCCGCATCGGGGCCCGTCTGGTGCGTTGGCTGTGGGGGCCACTCGCGCTGCTGTCTGCGTTTCACCGGAGAAACGGGAAGGCATGTTGCCGGAAGTAATAATTGGGGGGTGGGGGCTTTGGTTGTATTCGACCCGTTAACTTCGGAACGCAAGGGCTCTCTCTCTCTCCCTCTCTGTTTTTGTTTTTGTTTTTTGTTTTTTTTTTGGGGGAGGATTGTATGGGAGTAGAACTGATTTATGTGAGAAAATGAGAACCGTTGTCAAGCTGCATGCGACGAGTGGAGTTGTCGCCGTCCGATAGTGGTTGCGTCAGCCAGATCTAACGGTCTGGACTGCCCGTGTTGGCGGAATCTTTCCTGGACTGCGTGGGGCCCGGGTATGCTTTTGTTCTCATGGGCCTAATGTTCCACTGTCTTGCACGGAGACATTAGGCCGCACGACAAGCCCATAAAATTTGGGGAGTAGAAGAGCTGTGGTCCGTTGACAGGCCCACTTTGCCAGGCCGCGCAAAGTGCAGCGCCACCGAGCATGGCGAGCCGGCGGAGCGATGGAGAGGCACGGAGTCGCCGGCCATCGGGACGGCGACGAACGGAGTGTGCAATAACAGAGCAGCGGCTGAACTTAATATCAATCTTTCTGCCAAATTTCTCCGCGTTTAGATCAATTAGCCTGATTGACCCTTTAAGCACGATCTTAAAATTTCGATACAAAATGAGTAAATATGTCAAAAAGAGAGAGTATATTTTAGGGCAAAATATTATGATGAGCTTATATCATCAATTAGACATAATAGTATGAGATATTTTTAAGTATATATAAGTATTAGGCACATCTTTAACGAGCATTGGTTATGGCAGTGTGACTATTTATATGTATATATAACCATTAACATGCCATTATTAATACGATTGTGTTGTGCTTTTACAATAATTCAGCATGAGTAAGAGAAAAGATAAAGTGCAATTTGTAATTTGAGCTTACTAATATAAATGTATACTTAAAAATATCATAAATAGGAATGAAAAATATGAGTATTTTACATAAATAAATAGGTTTGTTAAAATATTTTGTTATAGAAAGGTTTTGTGAGATATACTCATAGAAATTCGCCACGATTACCTTGTATTTTAAGCATTTGTTGACAAATAGGAGTATGAGTTTACAGTATCATCATGCTCAGTTGGCAAAACTGGCCGGGCCTACATTACCCCAACCTCGTACGCCTTCTGTTCATCTCAACTCACCTGACACGCCGACGCCCCACCGGCAAACGCACGCACGGCCCACGTCGCAGCCGCAGAGCCCACCATCACCACAACGCCTTCTCGAACCTTCCACCCCACGCTAGCGCCCTGGTCACCCCCCCCCCCCTCCTCCCTAATCTCCTCCTCGCTGCCCCGACGCGACACCGAGTCGGCGGCCGTCTCCTTCCTGCCTTCTTCCACCCACCGTCAAGGCGGAGCGAGGGGGCCGCAGAGGGGGAGCTGGGGACGCACCAGGCAGGCAAGATTCGAGAGGGCGGCGGAGCCAAGCGGAGGGCGCCCGCGTCGTCGTCGTCGGCCGCGCGGCCAGGCCGCTGCCGGCGCAGGGAGGCGCCTCCGCCCCCGCCGCCGCCGCAGAGGGAGATGGGGGTCGACTACTACAAGGTCCTCGGCGTCGACCGCGGCGCGGGGGACGACGACCTCAAGAAGGCCTACCACAAGCTCGCCATGCGGTGGCACCCCGACAAGAACCCCACCAACAACAAGAAGGAGGCCGAGGCCAAGTTCAAGCAGATCTCCGAGGCGTACGAGGTTGCCCTCCCCACGTCTCCTCCTCCTCCTGCAGAGATTAGCTTTTTTGTCCCCTTCTCTTCCTGCTTCGTGGTTCAATATAGCTGCTTCATCCGTTGTCTCGGCGGTTTCTGCCGACGAGAAGAAGAATATTGATGTTCTTTCTTTGCGGAAGAAGTAATCAACCCTGCCATTGGAAACCTACATCGTCAATCTTACAAAGATCATGTTTTGATTCCTCCAGACAACCTATGGTATTTATCAGACGCGATCGTACCTCGTATTGGTTGTTACCCTTGGTCCGTATGGAGGGAAACAATTTCTTTGTCTTGTTATTTGTGTGCGAATCGTTCTAGCTTCAGTGTTCACTGCTGATTTAGCGCGCGCTCTAATTTTATGTCTAAATAAGGAATAGAGGTGAACCGACCTTATTTGGCGCGCTATTTTTTTATGAGTAAATAGGGAATACTATATCCCTTTTACAATACTTTGATTATGGGCTTGTTCGGCTGTCATTTTTGTGGCTGTGGCTGCGGCTGCCGCTATTAGGCTGTGCACCGCAGCTACAGGCACTAGGCGCAGCAGCAGCTGCAGCCACAAAAATCGCAGCCAAGCAGTACTTATGCTACTAAGGGAATGTCATAGCATAATATATGTTGTACGTTGTGAATGATTCTTTATCCACGTTTGAAGGTTCTGGTACGAGGCTAATGCTAAGTAAACAATTATTTCAAGTTAAGTAAAAAAGATCTGCTGATCCAAAATGTAACGCAGCCATTCGATATCTTTCATTTTCTAGAATACGCATAGTTTAGTTGCTGTTTTCATTCCATGGTTGGTATTTTCTTTTAGTGCAATGTAACGGTTTAGTTTTTTTTTAACCAAGTCCTTGCAATGATTGAAAATTTTCAACTTGTTGATAATTTTCGGACTGTTTACTAATGCTTTTTTTACCTTCTAGGTTCTTAGTGATCCCCAGAAACGCACGATCTATGACCAGGTAGGGGAAGAAGGGCTCAAGGGGCAGCCGCCCCCTGGTGCAGGAGGTTCTGGAGCATCTTCCTTCTACCCTGCTGGGGCCCATTCCAACTCTTTTCATTTCAACCCAAGGAGTGCAGATGACATTTTTGCCGAGTTCTTCGGATTCCGTGGTCCTTTCTCTAGCATGGGTGTCATGCCGGGTGTATGTGGAGGCATGAGAGGGGACCCAAGGTTCCCAGGGTTTGGCAATGGTGTTGAGGGTTCCACCAGTATGCATCAACCCTCACACCAACCACCGAAACCACCGCCCATTGAGAATTGGCTTCCAGTTAGCCTTGCAGATCTGTACAAGGGTGTAACAAAAAAGATGAAAATCTCAAGAGAGGTTATAGACTTCAGCGGGTAAGCCTCCATTATTTTTCGATGACTTTAAAACTTAGTACTAAGCACCTTGTCTATACAATTTTGTTTTATATGGTCAAAGCTCCTGTAGGGGATTCTTCCAGAGTGAACTGATAGCACTATAAGTTTTGTGATAGCAAGATTGTTTACTCATGTGTGTCAATTGCATATTCATTGGTGTTGCAATGGATGGCTTTGTTGCTATTGAGCTGCTATAAATGGCTACATTAACTTTTCATAGATAAGAATCACCTACTAATCAATATATCCTTATTTTGGGAAAATGAAAGCTTATCGTTCCTGGAAAATAGCCTGCTTCTATCGTGCATAATGGTGTATTTTTTTTGGTTTAACACTTGATGTGATAATTGAGTCCTACTTTAGACTTTGGAGCTTGATGCTGTTGATGATATTGTAGTTTGTTTATGCTTTGCAGCATTGCCATGATATGTGTTTGTAACATGTGAGAGATTTTAAGTTTGGAGCTTGATACTGTTGATGATATTGTAGTTTGTTTATGCCATGCAGCATTGCCATGATATGTGTTGTAACATGTGAGAGATTTTAAGCTGTATGAGCTATTCTACCACATTGAACATCTTATCTCTACCATTGTGACCTTTGCCATCCATTTACATCGTTTTACATTTTTTAAAGTGAGAAGGTAATTTACTAGGCAGTTCTCTGTTGGGAACATGATCTCCTTATATATAGAGAATTGTCTGAGTTTCAACAAATAATTTCCATTGTACTAAAACTTGTATAGAAAATGCTTTTTTTCAAGTAGATTGATATGTGAGGCTCATGATAGCACATCACATCCTGACCCGCTAAACGACCTTGATATTGTCCTCTCCCCTTGTTAATACGTCTTCCTTTCTTAATATGGCTTCATTGATCTTATCTGCTTTTGCCAAGTATTGTTGATTACTCTGTGGGGTCACATGTCCAAGCTAGCTCAATTAGACATTTGTGGGGGGTGACAAGAATCTGCAACCCAAAAAATGTATAAGTTGATGGCTACACGTGGAAGGGAATGGATTTGGACCCATCCAAACAAGGTCTAAAGGGTCATATATTATTGTACGGAACATTTAGGCATTCCTATGAAAGCACTTAAGTCGAACATCCTAGTTGCCTCTTCTGCCACACCTTTAAGAGGTCTACTTGCATCCCTATTTTTTATGTACAAATTTGCTTGGTACCATCGCAAAAATCTCGGAGTTGGAAAATGCCATTGTATGTATCATTGACATGTGCCACATGTCATTGTCACATACGATGGTATTTTCCAACTAATGTATCTCCGCGATGGTATTTTTCAAATTTTCTTATTTTTTAGTATCAAGTACAGTTTTCTTCGTCCTATTCAATTAGCCTTTACGTCATCAAAGAGGGGAATGATCCATGATTATTATGGAACAAAAACAAAACCAGTTTTACTATGCGATGTTTGTGCATAGACCTGTAAATAGCAAAACAATATACCATTTCTGACATGTACTGTTGTAACTACACAGATTGCAGTTTCGTATTCCCTTTTTTAGTACACCTTCATTACCGTTACCTTAACACTTTCTAGTGATGTCCAATTAGTCTGACCATTGCTAATAAGTAAATTTATTAAACGTTTATATCAGAGTGCAAAGCACCAAGGCCTATTGCTTGGTATGGAAGAAAGTTGTCGACCTCTGGATTCATGCTAGACTAACGGTTGTTCTATTTTGTGTAGCAAATCTATGTAAGTCATATATTTTGTTAAGCATTGTTGGCGTGATGTTTAACTGGATACAAAGACATTATGAACAGATTGGTGACATTAGCAAGGAATTGTCACTTGAGATTTATATGTGGCAATCCTTTTAATTGTCTTCTTATGGCTGTGACGTCATTTTGAAAAGGTGTTTCTGACATACTGGTTTATCCTGTAATTAGCTTGTAAATTTGTAGAATGTGATAATTCCTTTTAACTCTGCTTTCCAAAACACAAAAAGTACTAAGCATTAAACATTATCTTTCTTTTTAATTTTCTGCCCCGTGATTAGCTGATATTGTTTCCTCCTGTTGTTGATGACACGTGTTTTCAATCTTCAGGGCATGATATTCCTACTTCTCATTTTATTCTTCAGTGAAACTGATTTTACATGATATCTGTGACTTCTTTACGGGTATCTTATACTAATTTCTTGTACTTGTCTGCACTCTAATTTTACTATTTGTAACAGGAGAGTCTCACAGCAGGAGGAAATTTTGCCGATAGAAGTAAAGCCAGGTTGGAAGAAGGGTACAAAGATCATTTTTGAAGAGAAGGGGAATCAATCTCCAAACATGAAACCTGCTGATATTGTTTTCATAATTGAGGAGAAGCCCCATGACATTTTCACCAGGGAGGGAAATGATCTTGTTATAATGGAGAAAATATCTTTGGTGGAAGCGCTTACTGGGTATACTGCACGTATTATTACCCTCGATGCACGAAGTCTGTCAGTGCCCATTAATTCAGTAATCCATCCCAGCTATGTAGAGGTGGTCCCTGGAGAAGGCATGCCTAATCCAAAAGGGCCCAATAAGAAGGGAGATCTGAAAATTAAATTCAACATCAGGTTCCCTTCCAGGTTGACATCTGATCAAAAAACGGGAATCAAAAGGCTCTTGGGTTCTTAAGCCTGTTTGAATGAATTTCGTAAAAGTTACTGTGAATATTGGCGGTACCTAGCAAATGTAGATTTCTATTGGTTCTGAGGGACAAAAGGCAAGAAGTTAGAAAAAAGAAAGATGGTTTCATAACATATGGTTAACAGGTTGTTATGTGTTGATTTTTATCCCCATAATTTACTGAAGGTTTGACATGTGCTACCAAGCTATGGCTTTTTGAATGTTCTTCGTCTGGCTACCTGCGGGTTGCAGGGTACGCACAAAACAACACAAGGTGAGGCTCCATTTGGAACCGGGGATTTTCTTTTTTGCATTTCTTGAGGCAGTTACTTCTTTCATATGAATCCTGTAAAATTCTGCATAGCAAGTAGGCACTGGGACTGGAGTCTGGCAAGAAGGGTTAAGCCTCCTTTGAAAGCAGGCATTTTTTAGTTTTTTTTTTTGTAGAAATCAGGGGGGAAAATTGTGCGCTCCAAAGTGTTAGGCCTTAGAGGTAAATTTACACCTGCCCTAGTTTTCAGAAAATTTAGCTTGTCTCGTGGCTTGTCGAAATTCAGTTTTCTTTTGGAGTATGCAGCTTTGGGTCCTACCTTAAGAAGATGAGTTCGATCCTTGACAAATATCTTAGGAACTAGTATTTGTTAAGGTTAGAACTTAACACTAGGAGTTCTTTGGATTTGTATGAGACGTATATCGTCGGCGTCAGGGGCAGGCAAGTTGAAAAGCACATGTTTTCTTTGATCTTAACAAAGGATTGCTCTGTATCAAAGCTTCATGCGTAACCGGCTTTACCAGCGGTAAAACCAGTTCTAAGTACGGTGTCATTTGACTGAAGATGCGGATGAATACTATACTCGAGGGCAGAAATACAAAGTATATAGAGTCAAACTTGTGGAGACGGCGAAAAGCTTAACTAGTTGCAACTAGTTAAGTTCACGCCACATCGCCACGTACTGACGATTTCTATTTCCAAAAACACAACATCGCCAGGACCCAGACTGAGCCAACAAAGAAAAGGTCTCGGACACAAATAACATGCTCGGTTATTACATACAAAATGAAAAGCTTTTCCAAGTATGAGCGTTTATTTCTACACATTTGGGCTCTCTCGACAATCAACTGATGATAACCAATCTTACCACCGCAATTTGCTGTTCAACACCAGAATAGAACAATTGACCAAATAACCCGAAAAACAAAAACAAAAACAAAATACGGCAGAAGAAGATGCCGTGATCCTCGCCCATGTTGTCCCTGAGACGAGTAAAACTAACGCACCGCAGCCACCTTACCATATTCACAGAAATCACCTCATCATGCGCTCTTCGCCTGAACCAAATCAAGAGAAGCAATTAAAATGGTATCCACTTTTCCCATGCCACTTACTTCTTGCTCCAATGAATTATTTAATTATAAAACTATCAAATCCATGTCCATTCTGTATTGTTGAATCCCCTTGAGGGTTAAAATGTCATGAACACATGGAATACTGCACAAAATAACTCCATGCTTCTTTTCTCTATAACCATGATGTACTGAGGATGCCAATTATACAGTTGTTACTTTCAATTCTAAACAGGAATAGCTGTCTTTTATGTGGTAATCGCAAAGAACATTGGTATTAGTAAATTCACCAATACTCAATCTAAGGGTGGTATGCTACTTTAGTTTTCCTTTGATGTTGGTCTGTTGGATAAACCATGTCTCAGTAACCAAAGTGAAGTAATAATTGGACTATCGGAACAACAAACAAAGTGTTAGCAAGCTTTCAAAATGATTCAGTCAATTTTAGAAATGTAGTGCCACCAAATATGTTCAATTGCAGCTATATTGCAACTAAAAATACAGTCATACCGTTGCTGTTTACACCTGTATTCACATGTAGGAGATATTGTAATGAACTTACCCTTTTCTCCTCTTCGATCTTAGCCTTGATGTATGAGTAGATGGCAACACCAGCTATGGCAATGCAAGTACCAATTCCAGTCTGTGTGGTAATTTTGTTGCCTGTTCAACATATGATTTAGCAAGTATTAAGCTAGGCATAAACACATTATACAGAAAATGAAAAGAACAGAACAAAATCTGTAATTTTCATTTCATAAAGGCATGGGGAATTTTTTTTACTTACCAAAAACAATGATTGAAAATCCAATGACGAAAACCCTTTTCAACACATTGCCGACAGCATGTGTCAGAGGGGCAACTCGCTCCAGAGTGTTTGTAGCAACCTGCATGACATGATTGCATTAGTAATGTTCTAACTTATAACAGATGAAAGGTAGTTTATGAAAAAATTGAAGCCTGTTTGCATAAGAATGAAACTTAGGTACAACTATTCTGTAGCTAGTATTATTGCATGATGACTGGAAAGAAAGCTAAAATGATAGATTGAGCATTCCTTCTAAGAGGATCTATACGGTTTGCATGGCGTGTACCTGGTTATAGAGGTGGTAGAACAGTCCCACGAAGAAAAGGTCAGAAACGAACTTTGTCAGGCCTACTTTTGCAATGGCATCATTAAAACCATGCTGCAATAGTTGAGGTCCCTCAATCTGCAAGTTGATCATGGAAAAAGAGGAACATCAACATTAAGCAGAATGCACAAATATTATTTTACTTCTTGGACCAAATTTATCACACTTACGATCACTGCAGGTGGAATGCACACAATGAGAGCAATTATTGAGATATAAGCATACACATTGGTGCTATCCATATCAGTCTGCAACAGTGAAAATGGTTTTTAACGTCAGAAAGGTCAGAATCAGGAATCAACGCAAAATCCCATGAAGCAAGAAAAAAAAGGATGAATCAACAGATTAGCACAAAAGAGGCACCAACCATAGCTTTCTTGGAATAAATGCTCCGGTAAGTGAACGAGATGTTAGAGATCATAGCATTGATGAAGCCGGTCCAGTTAAATGAAAGTTCAGTCAGTGATGCCATTGAAACACCTGGTAATCTTAATGTGGTTAAATAGGTCGAAACAAAAATGCACAAAACTATGTGGCAGACACTAGAACTGAAAGGATCTTCAAATACTCAGTAGCACAAGTGCAATACAATGAAATAATGGAAACATAACAAAAGGAGCATGATCAAATTAAATTGACCAAGATATTCTTAATCCTTTTAGTGCACTACTAAATCAATGTGAAGGCTTAATAAGGAATTACCAATCACGACAGGGGCAAGAGACAACCAAAGAGACAAGGGAACTTGCTGTCCAAGGACAAACTGGGTAGCTGCTGCATTGAAGAAGGGCTCCAGAGCTGCATTGCAATTGTGCAACACAAAAACTTTAGCATATAGAACAAAAGAGGGACGAAATTCAAGAATGAAATATGCACAGAAAAAAAGGCACCTTTAATGGTGTGGGCAAATGAAACTGCAACAGTAGCAAATGACACGTTGCTAGTGACATGACCAAGAGCATGGCACAACGCCACTGGAAAGAGCAGCTTCAAGAGTGTCGAATTGATAGGCTACAAAAATACAAGGTTCTTTTTTTTGTCAATTTGTTGCTAATTTCCACATTAGATGCAATCTCTTGGATGAGTATAAACTGATAATTCATGAGAAATTATTTTATAGTTTTTTTTAATGTATGAAAGATGGACTGTGAAGCTCAATCTTAGTTTCAATTTTTACATTGGCCGCTGTAAGAGCTGTCAAGGAAATAACATCACGATGGAAGGTGGTACAAATTACCGCACGCTTTGGGAGCCCGACGGTCCAGCTCACGAGGCAGTACACGACACCAACAAACAGATGGATCACTGACACAAAGCTGCAGCAAGCAGTACGATTGTTCATACTATGTCGTAACCCAGCTACAAAATGGAAGGCGAGATCATGCAGCTTGCTAATGCTCACTGTTGAAAAGCAATGGGGAAGAACAATACACTTACTATGGATAGGGGAAGTAGTTGTATATCTTCTTGTTGAGGATGTTGAATATAACGTTCAAGAAGTACCTACAAGATCACTTACACAAAATGGAAATCTTTAAACAGCCAAATAATCGCTGCAAAATCAATTCAATTCAATAAACAATGCAGAGGTGTAGGTCATGCGATTATTGTTGCAGAAAACCATACCACATGAAGAAGAAGAAGCCGGTGATCAAGGCAGGGTACTTCTCCAGGAACCCAACTGGCTTCGCTTCCCTAACAAAACCAAATCAGAGAAACAAAAATCATCAAAAAAAAAGTCTCTGATCTGATTCCGATTCATCACAAGCATATCACACTCCATTGACACATATACAAAAGTTAATCCAGTGAACCCCATCGATCAGAATTATTTGTGGCTGCAGGTGGGAGCGGCATTCGGAGTTCCATTTGAAACCGAAGCTTCTGCGCCGCAAAATTTAAAAATAGAAAGCGAAATGCTACAAGCAACTGCGAGCGCTACGGGCGCCGGAGCCGGCAGAGCATCGGCACAAATGGGGCGTTGTTTTTTCACCCGGCGCGTGGTGGGGGCGGCCGCGCGGGCGACGAGAGTCGACACTAAACAAATGGGAGGAGCGCCAGTTCTAGTTGTAGAAAGTTCCAGAGCGTAGAGTCCTCTGCTCCGCACTCACCCTGAGGTGGCGGCGGCGGGCGGGCGGAGCGTCTGCCTCCTGGCGGCCTGCGACGACGGGAGCATCCCGGCAGCGGGGAGGAGCAGCGCCGGACGGAGCTGCCTGCTCCACACGAGCTGGCCTCCATCGGGGACGACAGCGGCGCACCTGGCGGCAGCTGGCAAGGGCGAGGCGAACGCGGGGGCAGGCATGGCGCGGCGGAGGCGGAGGAGCCCTGCCACGCCGGCGGCGGCGCCGGCGCCGCCGGAGAGCGTCCCGAGCGCCGGCATTGGGGGGCACAGCAGGGAGGGGAGGGAGAGGTTTTGGAGGGTAGCGTGGGGTGTGGAGGTGGAGGAGAGCGCGGGGCGGGGGTGTGGATAAGTTTATCGGTGGGAGTGGGAGGCGCGCGGCGGGGGAGGGATTTGGGTGGCGGAGGCGAGCTCGGGGCGGATAGAGTGGACCTCCTCGCCGTGCGAGCGGAGGTGAGGGGAGGGAGCACGTCGCCGTCAAGGTTGGTGAAGCCGCGAGGCGAGCGGAAGAGGTTTATAGGGGCTCGAATATTTTGTTATTCGGAGAACACGACGGTTTTCTTTAGATTTTTTTCTTTAGATTTTTGTTATTTGGAAAGACTATAATCTATACGATATTTGAGACGGGTAGCTATTGACACCATGGTACACCGTGGTAGTCAATTGACCAAGATTTGACAGGCCCAAAATCTACCTTTGCTACGTCTTTATTGTGGCCTGCTCGAGAACAAGCTATGGTGTTTCAAGAGAGAAATCAGACAAAGAAAAAATAATCCTGGCTCAACTCTAACATTTCCATCTTAAAAAACTAAAAAAATTTGAGGTTGTTTAGATAGTGCTTAACATTTGTCAAATGACTACTTACTACCTTAAACAAAGTATGACATACCACAAGATGCTTAAAAAATATTAAACTTTACATGTCCGATCGAGTAGATGAAAAGACGGATTAGTGTTATGCCATCAATTAAAAGGCTACCTAACTGAATTATGAATTATGGTGCGCCTAAAGTTCCGTATGACAAGTTAGTATAGTGAACCGAGGGCTTGTTTAGTTGCTTGTATAGCCTCAGCCACGCTCAATCTGCTCATCCTACTCTCCTAGATAGCCTGGTTGAGGGGTGCAAGATGCACTTGTTCGGATGCCGTACGAATTTAACCTGGATGGCTATTTGGTTGGTTGTATAAGAGTTACAACGCAATTGTTGCATATAGAAAAAAATTATGTGGTTGGCTGTATATATAGACCTCCAGTTTGGTTACATTGTTTTTTTTAAGGTGAGGTTACCCCATAACTAGTAATTGATTTGATTTATATTAAAATTTTAAACTATGATTTATCATTAGTATAAAAAACTCATGGTTTGAAAAAAATCCAAAGAAATGTATAATAAGTAATACTATATTAGTGACAAATTAGCCGGTTGGAAAAAGGAAAAAAAAGAGCTCTTGGCCCTCACACTCGTCACTGAGCAGGAGAAGTGTTGCTCGCCCCTTGCCCCAACTAGTCATTGTCGTACTAGATGGATCTAGTAGCATCAAGCTCTTAGCCATTGGATCTGGCATTATGTTGGGCCAAAGAGGACGAGAGAGAGTTGAAGGGCAGTAGCAGGCACTGAGGAAGAAGAGTGGAGGCATCGATCAACATGGAAGGTGGATACAACGGTTGGTGACAAAAGGAGTGGAGGCAAGTCTCTCTCATCCCTAAGCCCTTCCTTGAGCTCGGCTTCTTGTATTCATCATCCCGACATCCATATCTAGCGAAGGTTAATGAGGAAAATAAAGAAAGCGACAATTGACCTGGAAAGTCAAATTTCACATTCCTCCTCAGCCTGGCTTAGCGGTGGGCTCTCTGGTGCACCCAACCAACCAGAACTAATCTTCTGGCTTGCTTGATGTGAGCAATCTTAGATGTGGACAATCGAACACTCCCCAAACAACCCCACAGTGGTGAGCTAGAACTCAAGCCATTAGAAGAACATCTCGTTGCTCATGTCGTACCCACATCAGCGCCACGGTTGTCAGCCTCTCTCCTTTCTATCTTCTCCCTCTCCAACTAGTGGCTGTGGTTGCATCCCCTTCATGCGGCAGTGATGAGTCTCCGCAGCTTCCCGCTGGCTTCCGGTCTCTACCCGAGGGACCCCGCCATGCTCCTTCTCCGACTAGCACACCAAAGAGGCCGCTTTTCTCCACACACGCCTCGTGGATTTGTGCCCCTAATGACAGGAAGTAGCGACAGTGGCGTCGCTCGATGCCTCAATGACCCCCTTGTGGAGACGACGGTAGTGACTCCAACATGAAAGTTGTGGAGAGCTCGGAGCTTGATAAGGAGTTTAGTGCCACCTTGGCTGGCTCGTCTTCCACTACTGAGAGGGAGGGGATTGAGAGAAAGTGATGGTGCTTCGGTGAGATGACGATCATGAAAAGAGCGGCTCTCGGGGCCCTAGTCTACTGACAGAGCTAAGGGTGGAGTAGATCTAGGGGTTGATGCTCTCGTCGTTGCAATCTTCCACTCTAGCTCCTCCTGAGCAACCGATGATGTATAGCTCCTCCCCTCTAGTGTCTCCTCTTGGTCGCCATCCTCTACCGTCAGCTTATCAGCTTCGGCTAGAGGATAGAGAAGCTAGACGAGGAGTAGATGGAGATTGGCCCGTGATGACACCGCCAACGAGGTTGGCTCAGGTAGGGCAGGTAGAGGCCAAGGTGCCCTTACCCTGCAAGCTCGAGCTCGAGATCCACCTCACCACCGTGCTGTTGACATCCGTCGCCTCATCAATGGTCGATGGTGGTGGCAACTGTGGGAAGATGGTAGCAACGGCATTTAGAGAGGGAGAAGGGAGAAGGGGAAGGCCAGAAGGATGTTGGCTGCTACTTGGAGAGGGAGAAGGAGATAGAGAGGAGATAGGGTGAGGTGGAGGACATGTGGTCCTACTATTTTTTTTTAACTGACATATAGGACTTACATATTTTGTTTTAATTTTTTAATTTTGTTTTTAATGTCACATCAATACCACGTGGGAGACCAAATCAAACCGGGTACCATGTCAGCCAAAAACAGCCTTAATATTGTCTTATGACCTTGCATTAGTTTTGGAAGATGAGAAATGTGTTATGTGTGAGTTTTCAGTTGAGGGACAAAATTTAAACCCGATCCTTAGACGAAGGATATAAATGAACTTTTTCTGTTGGGAGGCCCATTAATGATGTTCCTTGTCACTCTTTAGCCCACATGTTTTATCCTTCTTTTTATAACTTAAAAGCATCTAGACTAAATTATATTTTAATAAATTTAAGAAAAAAAATGGACCGTTCAATAAATTTTAAATAAACCTGTTTATCCACATTCCCTGCCGTGCTGTCAGTTCCGACATTTTGTTTCCAGGCATGCAAATAAGTTACAGTGTTTATTTCTTAAACTTTGTTTTTTTTTTGAAAAAAAATCTGTTCGGTGTTGTTTTCCCGCGTTCCAAAAAGTTGGTCATTGGAGCAAGGTCTCATCACAAAATAAACGGACGAACTGCGTACGATCACGAGATGCTTACAACCCTGATCGAATTTTCTTTCTCTTCTCCTGAAAAGAAAATTCTTCCGTTTTTATGATTCCATGGTCCAAACGGGAAGCTCTCCCGGTATCCATTTCAGGAGAGGGACGTGCCCAGGCTGACAAGATGTGGAGGCCCAAAGCTGCATTTTGTTCTGCTAGACGTACTCAATGATGGGCACGAATGCATGATCGATAGTCGTGACATGATTCGGTCTCAGTGAACATTGGGCTTGACTTCACGCATCTCAATCTAATCCTCCTTCAGTCATCATCTAAAAAAAATCATCCTTCAGTGCGCGTGACAGCAGCATGTATAGTGTGTAGGGTTCACCAAACGGTTTTGGATGAGGTTACCGTCCCCACGGTAAGGAACACGCGGTAACCACGAAAAACCACACAAAATTTATATTTAAAAATTTAAATCCAAAAGTCTGACGATTTCGCCATTTGGTGTAGTAACCACACGGTTTGATGCAATAACCACTGACTTTGTGTCAGGTAATAAAATGAAAAAAATGCACTTTAAATGTGTAGAGAAATTTATAATAATTATAAGAATATATATGAGACATTTACAACATATAAACTTAATGTAAACTTAATACGTTGATGTAAAATAGAAAAATTCGGTATGAAATTTTCTATATTTTTTGACTTTTAAGCAATTAAAAATCATAAGTTTTGACTTTCGAGCAATTAAAAATCACAAGCTCAAGATTGATATACTAATTGACATTATAGAGTCCAAATATAATAGTTCATTACACAAACAACCCGAATATAGACATTCTAGTTTAAAACAAAGAAAATAAATAGATAGAGAATAATATAGAGTATAGGTAGGGTATATATGTTCCGCTGATAATATACCATGTTATACTCCTCCGTAGATATGAGCATCAAGCCATATTAGTGAAGAAACCCCGTCTTGTATTCCTACCAATTTTGGCCTATTCACGAAGTTGTCGTACAACTGAGTATACCACTAGTACTCTTACCACTCATATACCCATGTAATTGGAGGATAATCAAAACCTTCAGGACAGTTGTAGGTGTACCTTAAATACCCATTTAATGCTACAGGCACTGAATAAACTATAACTATCATGTGGTGCACCAGGCTGCTATCACTGTTGCCAGCCTTTCCGAGTGATGGTAGTTCATTGAGAGCTTGGAGCACAATAATACTAGTCCTAAGTAGCGTGAGTGAAGTCAACCTTATTTGTGAGTCAAATAATAAGAAGAAAATTAAACACTCGTGAATTGCATGGTAAAAGTTAAAATAATAAGTGAACTACATCATACCAGTTAATTAAACCAAAATGTGCCCTTGTGACTGTGTTGTATGAGCTCTATAAGGCATAGCAGTGGCGCCATGTCCGCCTTCATCACCATCGTCTCGGTCATCTGTATCAATTTTTGAGCTGCTATCATCAAACTCTGGGTATTTTGGGCTTCTTTGAGTCTTTTCATCGCTATCAACACTCCTCGATCGTGTCATGTGACTTGTCCCCTTCCCTTTTTGGGATGGAGGAGATTTTCGTCTGTATCAAGTGAAGGAAGGAGTACATTGGTTGGATTGACTTCACTCACTAACCCATGCTAGATAGGCACTCATGTGCATATCTACCTTCCACTAAGCCATTGAATTTGTTTTGTTGGAAATGAGAGTAGCCATCCACTACATAAATTGATCTCGCTTCTTAAGAAAACTTTCAAGTAACATGTAATTTGTTTCAAATCATGTGACATTTCACTTAACCAATTCGTCACCTATAGCTACCTTCATCATACAATGCAGCTTGGAATGATTGTACAATCATCTAAAAATTTTCCTAGCACTCTGAACCACCATTTCATAGTATGGCATTTTTCCAACCTCCTTAAGCATCAAGTTAATTGTGAGCCATGTAAGATTGCCACACAATAGTCCCGTATTCTTTATGTACCAGTTTGCAAGCCTTCTTGTAGTTTGATCCATTATCAGTGATAATCTGCACAACATGCTTAGGGTGTACTTCACGTATCACATTCCTTATCTCCTACATCAGCACGTCACAAAATAAATATAAGTCCACTACCCTATACTCAATGACAACATGAATTTAAATTGTTGCATCAAGTCCATCACCTTCAAAGTTTGCATCCTGTCTCTGGCCCATCGCATCAATAACTTGTGGAAAAACATTATTCTGTTGCAATAGATCAAGAGGTTTATGGTGGCCATACTCGTTAGTACAGTCTAGGAATCACACCTCACAGTAATACCATACTCTTTACAATCGTGCTTAAACCTCTTGAACTGCTTCTTTATATCCTTTTTTATAGCATCAAGGTACTTACCATCTATCTCTCTACCACTTGAAGAAGGTATGTTTTCACCTACAATAAACATATCATCTTATAAGTGAACATATGTTAGCAACGGATAAATCGAATTAAGTGAATACATACCTCACTTTTGTGTCTCTTAAATGGTGCTGATGATGTACGGATTATCAGCATATCTACTAGGGATATGCTAGAGGTAAGGAAGAACCTGGCCCAAGACTCACCAACAACCTCCATGCATTTGTTTTCCCTTCTTTGTCCACCACCCTGTGCCCATGTATGTCTATACAAGGGTCTTGGCAACTACTAGATTATAATCTCTCACAGCAGGTGACTCGCTCTAAGATGTAGACCTTCATAGAGGATTGGAAATTAGGTTAATTTTATCTTTCTGTGTCTAAGGCTGAGTGGATTCACTGCCATTGTCATGCTCATATGTACCACCTCATTCCCCTACACCCCTCCTAAATTCTGCCTCTTACCGTGAGGATTTTATGACCACTTTTATCTGTTCTTCTTCACCGGTATCACCTATTAGGTCATAATAGTTGACCCTTGCTATATCTTGGTATCTCAACTTATCATTCTTATGTTTTTGACC
This sequence comes from Oryza coarctata, assembly GCA_030770085.1. Lineage (NCBI taxonomy): Eukaryota > Viridiplantae > Streptophyta > Magnoliopsida > Poales > Poaceae > Oryza > Oryza coarctata. The sequence continues at coordinate 6,507,408 of CM061462.1, forward strand.
TATTTATTTGATCCTATCCAAATTGTGCCAAATGAAAGCGTAAATATCTAGAGGCACTAAACTGTATTATATTGTACCCTTCAATTTTTCCAACAAAGTGGATTTTAAGTCAAGTTGCCCCACCGCCACTCCTATAGCATTAAGATGTCGACTAGAGGGGATATGAATAAGCGATTTTCAAATTAAAAAAGCCCCTAATCAAAACTAACATAAGTTGCTAGGCTTGGTGAGAGAAAAGTCTAACTAAGGAACTAGATTATGTTTTGCAAACTTAGAGTGATATGGGCTCAAATAGTCTCTAGAAAGTAAATTATACAAATGTAAATGCAATAAGTAAATGAGACAAAAAAAGAAAATTTTCACCCAAGATTCAGAAACTCACCGATGGGGTATACATACCCCATTATGACGAGCCTAACTTTATCGCTCAAATCACCAAGCCTCCAAATCTCCCATCAAGGGATGGACAAGATAAGAGCTAGTCTTAAAGTGGTCGGCCTAAGACTCAATCGCTAGGCTAGTTCTTCCTTCACTCCGAAGGTGGTGAACTCCAAACCACTCACAAACACCGTGGGGTCTCCTCCACAACCTCTTTGGAGAGATCACCGGGAATTAACTTATCCAAGTTGTCTGAAAGTCGACAACCTCCTAGAGTAATAAGTTGCAACAAAGACTTGAAGAAAATCAAGTGCCACACTAGCTTAACAATGATGCAATACACTTAGCTTCACTAAAACAACTCTCGAACACCCATAAAATTAGAAAGAAAGCTCAAGAGATGTAAAAGTGAATGCAAAGACTCAAGTGAAATAAGTAGCGTACCAAGAGAGACTTCTTATAGCTAGTGGTGGTATTGATACACCTACCTACCAAAGCTAGCCGTTGGGGAAGAAATCCCCTAACTCTGGGCACTATCGGTCCGACCGCCCGATAGAGGCCAGTTAGACCGGCAGTCCTGCCAATGGTTAAAAAAAGAATTGTTGATGTGTATTAAATGTGCCTCTCGGTTCAACCGAAGGCATGTCCCTGGTCCAATCGGTGCCCCTCATGCTAATAAAAAACGTCTCTGTAAAACTCCAATCCAACCGACACACTTGGCCCGCGCCCAAAATAGCTCTATAACATCCGATCTGATTGGCCCTAGGGCTCGGTCTGACTAGAGCGCTTGCCGCATGGCGATCCGACTAGCATGCCTAGCACCACAACCAAATGTCTATTTAAGGTCTTGGTTCAACCGGCTCGGGGGCCTAGTCCGATCGGCCTTCACTAGAGCGCAAGATCAACCTGCTCAAACATAAGTACACTCTCATGCATATGCTCTAACATGGTATTTTGATCATCTTTTTGTCATGATTAGCAACCCTCTTGATAGTACTATAAATCTAAATTATAATACCTAACGAATCGATCGCCTAACATTTTGATTCACACAAAAGAACACTAAAATTTTCACCTTCACCTTCGCTTCATCATTTTTCACCATCAATTTTAATCGGTTATACTTAGGTAATTCATCGTACGGACCTAACATAAATTATAGAACTAAAATAAAGTAGTTAGTACACAATTAGAACTTGTCATTAATTACAAAAATTCACAATTGGGCATAGATGCTTTCGCTTCTCAATTGATGACAATACTTACAACGAAATCCTAGTGGTATGTTTTCCCATGCTTCCGCAGAATGTTCCTAATTTTTGCCATCTTTACCTTGAATCAAATCGAAAAAATAATGCTTATCAATGAAATCACTAAAACAACGTAACTACTTTGTGCTAAATAAAATTAGTCTAGTGTATATTATAACAAAGTACCACTGGTACTTAGATGAGCACTCTACGACATATGGATAAGAACATATGTACTCTATCAAACCATATTTTAACTATTTGACATCACCGCCATACCATATTTCAACTATTTCATATCACTATTTATGTCAACAAACATTATTTATTTCAAAAGGAGAATAATCAACAAACTAGCATTAAGAAAATTAATCAACAAACTAGTATTTTTTTTGAACTAGGGCAAGTTGCGTTGTTTGGTGTGGTTACCGCGTGATAACACGCGACTATCGCTGGTCGCACGCTTATACACGATTAGTACCGACAGTGACCGTCATAAATCACATGGTTACTGGCACAAGCCGCATCTTCACCCGTGGTTACCACCTATAACCGTAACCGTTGACGCATCAATAGTGGATCTAGGCTCGCCACGGCCTCTGCGAATCCTTCCCAAGACCACTTTGACCTGTGCAATCAGAGAGAAAACGAGAGAGGAGATATTCTCTCCTCTTGGCATTAATGGCTAGATAAATAGTGAATTTTAGGTCCATTTTATTAATTTATTTTTATTTTTTATACAGCTCTCAAATATGATGTTAGCTTGTTGTTTTTTCAAAAAAAAAGAAAATCTTTATGAGTGGCTACAGTTTAAGAAATACTTACAAGAATTTTTCTAATTTTTTTAAATTTTAAATTTGGATGAACTTTACTAAACCAACCGTGCTGCTGTGGTAAGCCGGTTACCATGGTAACCGGTTGTAAGGTGGACCATGGTAGTGCATATAGCCTCAGACTGATTGAACTTGATTTTTTTCCCTTCAAATTCCCACGGATAATCTTATCTATAAAATCGTACAAAATTCACGCAAAAATGTATTTGAGTCCAGGTCATGTGCAATTTTTTGTTTGTTTGTGCGTGCGTGTTTTTTTTCCTCTCATACAAGGACTATGTTTGAAACAAAGGCGCGTCAGGAGTTAATTATGGTCCAACCTGTACATTTGCAGGTAATCAAACGAAGCTTTCCAATCCAAGGGTGTTTATAAATTCATGATGTCTTTGTCGAGCACTGTCTACAAGTCTCGAGCCCACAGGCCCATAGATGTGGCTCGACAGAGCAAGGGCGTTTATAAATTAAATTGATCGAGCAGGGTGGTCCGCCTGCCTAACTTGGATGGTGATCCATCGATCGATGTAAACATATCACTCTCCGGTGGTCTAATTAGCCTGTCTAATGCTCGCCATTATGGCGATGTATGAGCATGATCGTCCAGCCGACCGTGGTTAGTGCACCTTTTCTTTTGGTTAAATCAATGAGCTGATGATTGATCATCCAAATATGACATTTCCCTTGGTTAATACTGCAGTCCATCAAATATGTGCAGTGATGTTGTGATTGCATACTAATGTTCCTAGCGTATCGTCTGTGTGACACGCTGCTGAGATCCTAATCCTCTCCAGGTTTGCCCTTTGCCGGTTTCACGAGCTTCCGAGCCTATTGCTGCTGCTACCTGCAGTTGCAGCTTTCTGAATTCTGGGAATGCCGAGCAGATGGAGCAGTTGCAGGTTTGACAGCGAGTTGACTGGCTGGTCCCAGTAGCTCCGACAGCTTTTCTTGAATTTGTTACGCATATATTATATTCAAATTAAATCAATACAAATTTAATATATTGATGTTTGGGGGAGGATGTATCCTTTTCAAATGCTGAAGAAATGATGCAGGCTGACTTCATCAGATTCGTAAGCGTTTCGTTAAAAGAAACGCAAACTTGATTCTTTCTGAAAGTTGCAAAGTACAACAAGGTGTGATTCTTCACCGTTCCGGCCCATGATTCGCATGCCTGTTGAAAATTTCGATTGCCATCCAAAACCAGGGCTTATAGTACAGTGGATGCTTATTCGGAGTCGCGCTTTTGGGAAAGGCATGCAGGCTAATGACGTGACTAATCATGGTTAGGATCCACTTAGTAGTACAGTGTTCATCCAGACGAACAACGCTTAAGCCACTTGCACTTGATGCAATCACACCGTATTCTGCCAAGTACTTGCTTTTGACAAAAGACGAAGAATCGCATCAATTTTCGCTCCTTTCTCAGGATCATGGATAAATCCAAGCTGAGGCATCGGTCTAGATCGCACACATTTTTGCAGGTTCTTTCGGTCTCTCGCTATCTCAATCTGGGCCCCCCAACCGGAGAACCAACGGCTCAGCTCACTTCTTCAGAGTGAGTGAGCTGTATGTAACACCTTGGACTACACAAGAACAGAAACGGATTGGAAAAAAGGAAGTGACGGGACTTGACGCAGGCTAGTCGTCGACGTCGAGGACGAGGGCGTCGGCCGGCGACGTGGCGCGCCACCGCGACCGGCCGGAGCAATCCGAGCCGTCCGATGGCAACAAGCGGGCCCACAGGCGCCAGGCGCGCCACACATGGCACCTACAGCGCGCGTGCAGCTGCCGCGCGCCGCCGATCTTGACCTCCTCGACGCGGCCGTTTTCACACGCGCGATGAGGTGGAGACGGAATCGCGTCGCGTCCACGGCCGGCGACTGAGTCCACTGGCTCTGATCCGTTGTGTTGTGCCCGAGCCCCGGCAGTGGCCCAGCGTGTGTGTTTTGAGTGATCGAGGCTCGAGGGTTCCACTTGTGGTCAGAGTCCCTGGCCACCTTGTTTGCTCGTCAATTTGTGTTGATTTTTGCTCCAAAGTTGCAATTTCTTTCGCTGAAACTGGTGATGTGTAACATTTAGAGAGAAAAAAAAAGGTTGTTTGAAAAGAAAAAAAACTATAGTAACCCTAGCTATTATGCAAGCACGGCCACCGGACGGAAAATATTTTTTGTAGGACATGGTCCCTATTTAGACCCACCTCAAAGCATGATATCCAGTATAACTTCTTGTCTCAAAGCAATTAATTTCATATGATTTTTTTAAGGATTGTCTAGATCAGATCTTATAGGATTATTTTCTATCTATAACTATTATTGGTTTCATATGAAACATACCACGTACATCCACTAACTACTTTCTACGTTCCAAAATATATTAAGATTATATAAAGTGAGAAACGATTATATTAGACTAATTGTATTGGGAGAATAATTGCTTGCGATTTGATAAATTGGAGGTTATTATAGTTTTTTTTATATGCAGGGGATTGATGAGAAATAAAATTATTTTAGGATGGATGTACGATTAGACGGTGCCATTCCTCAAATAAATTTTACAAAACTCCAAACTTTTCCTTTAAAATGCTAAAAAAAGGTACAATTAATATTTATTTCATATTTCGTACAGCAGCAACTTTCGAATAAGAAATGTGCACAACCACAACTTGTCCCCTTTCTAAAATCTAGATGAAGAACATCCTTCTAATAACGAAAGAACCATAAAAGAACAATTCACAACATGGCCTCCGCCGTCGTCATCGTAGTGGCTTTGGTTAGGCATAGTGCCAAACACTGCCGCTTCGTCAGAGTCCGATGGCGATGGCCATTTAGCCACCACAGCAGCCTACACAAACACACAAAAAGGAAACAAAATTGAGGATGCCAGCATTGACACCAGGACCGGCCTTTTTGTTCTCTCTACTAGTCTTGTCCAAAGAAAAGGATTAGAGATGCTAGCTTTCTTTGCCTTAATTTGTAGTCAAGGAAAGGGTTGATCTAATTGGGACCCTAATTATTCACCTGTCCACTTCCCTCAGACCAAACCGCTCGACCACATTGGAAAATTTTGGAATGTTCTAAAGTGGAGAGACTGAACTAATGGCGTGCGTGATGGGCACCGGCCTGCAGAAACGTGACATTCCATTCATATCTAGATGATGCATTAGTGCCTATTACTACTTGCGATGATAATTTATGCTCAACTTTGGCCAGCAATTGTTCCATGAACGAGTATTCTCTATAAATGAAACCTATTTATTTGGAGCATTTATTGCTATAAAAAACACCATAAGAAACCTGTGGATGCTATTTTAGCGATTCAGACTATCACGTATAATATTTTTAGCTTGCATAAGTCTTTTTTTAGGATTAGTCATTTTGTAGTGAGATGCATGGCGTTTAATCCATATATTACAATTTTACCACTATATCGTATCTAGCTTTCAATAACACGCCACGTGTTATGCTACTTTTATTCTTAAATATAAATATTTGTGACTATGGATATTATGATTCTAGCCACGTAGGCACGAGTTTCACATCTCTAGTTGGTGCAAACACGCTATTCCAAAATACCTCGTACTCTGATTAATCCTTGTTAATAGCAAGGTACAGGGCCGTATGCCTGTATGATCCCTTTCTTTAGCATCACATCGTCTCACACATACACTCTGTTGCGAACCGTGGCCCATCAGCGATGTTGCTGGACGCACAGCGGTTGCCTACGATTCGATCGATCTCTCGTTGCTTTTAAGCGTGCTCTAAAGACTAAAGCCAAACCTTTTGGATCGTTTTAATATCCAGGCCGGCTAACCTTTAAAGCAAAGCACTAACCCGAGCACCACAGGTTAGATTGGTTAGCACACCAAGTCACCAACCCAACAAGGCTTTGCTGTGGATTAGACTATTCTCTTGGTATTGACTGAAATTCAGCCACGATCCATACTTAAAGAGGGACAGTGTTGAAATTTGAAACCGTCTCGATTCAAAAAGGAGCATTAAGTGGTTCTTTTTGAAGAGCGCTAGGGTTAGTTGAGTTAAAGTTACATTTAATTCTTTCTAAAAAAGAAAGATTTCTAATGAAATATTTAATCCATGATATTAAGAGTTTCGTAGCATGGTGTAAAAAAGGTTGCACCACTGTAATAGCCCACAATCAACATACAAATCCAATATATACTATTCGTATCATCTATCATAACAATACGATCGTACCGTATACTTATATATGGATCCATATGCTATAGGACCCACGTATCAAACAACCATGTGTCACTAGTGGTTTGGACAAGATCTAGTCAAGCTCCTCAAACTTGATCTATCAATATTTTTTAATATATTTAATTTTAAAAAATAATATGCATAGATTCATTTCAAAAGTTAAGTACTATTGTTGTAAGTAAGATTATTAACTTATTCTAAAATAAAGTTATGGTCAAAATCACACCTCAGATACCATGAAAAGCTCAAGCGTCAAGCATCTTTGATCGGAGGGGGTACAACTTAGCATTTGGATCCTCAAACAATGATATCGGCACCATTTAAACACTGTTCCAGATATTCCCAATTTCCATTTCTTTTGTCCTTTTGCTACGGCTGAATTTGAACAGTGATCTCTCTTGGCTGTTCTGGCATCATTCCGATTTCAGAAGCTGCGTGTCCTAGCAAATTCAGATAAGAGGGAATTGAACAGTACTCTCTCCTATCTGGTTAGGCAAAAAAAAGAGGCAGATCATTGTGGCCCAAGAAGATCACTCACACTGTAGTAACTTAGATATTGTGATGAGAGGAGCTTTAGGGAGGCTAGTGGTGATTGCTAGAAGGCTGGCCATGCCATTTGATTGCAATCGCATTGCAGAGATGGAACAAAGGGTTCGTGATCTCTTTACCTCTCTTTTTCTCGAATGATACGATTGGCCATGCATGACAGAAAGCCGTATATAGGTGTGTAGAGGTGTACTCCTTTTCTCCCAACACCTCTCATGGTCTAATCATATCTGACATGACAAAATTGACAAACCGATCGGCTCAATCATTTCCCGAGATGAAAAATGTGAAATTGTGGTAGTTTCCTCATGTAAAGTACCAACCACTTAGCGGCACATTTAATGTGTATTTTGCTCAAGATCCTTGTGTTTAAAACAACTCTTTGTGAAGCAATTAGCAGAGAGCTTCCATTCACTCCGAGAAAAGCTACAAAGAAGCAAAGTTCACCGTGTTTATCTCCTGGGTTTAGTTTAATCGATCGTACTATACCTTCTTCACCAGAGAGATTAATTTATCTTTTGATTTGTGTACTTTGTTATCATGCTTAGAATATTCTGGACGGTTTAAGGATTCCAGCTAGTTTAGTACCACCAGTTTTGAGACTTCCAGTTTTTATTTTTATAAAGTTGTATGCTAATCCATGCGTGATCTGTGCCATTACGGCGAAGGACACGCGGCGATCGCACTGTAGCGGTCCTCCCATCAACGGCTCCTGCATGCCTTCCCAAACATAAACCTACATAGAGGACACACGTCACACGCCCAAATTCTTTATGATCTGGTTAGTTAATTGGTTACACTGATTACATGAAATTTTTTGCTTAGTTAGTTGCTACAGGCCCAAGCTCGGATTAGTACCTCTTAATGACTGTAGGTAAACAGCTAAATTATTCCTAAATAATTTGAAGAATTTTACTCTAATCATAGGGGTTTGAGCATAAGAAAGAGATAATAATGCGATGCATATCTATCAGGGCAAGTAACGGCCATGAGCACGCATAGAAATGTACTGATGTCACATTGGTGATTGATTTGGTGGTATATTTATGTAGTTAGTTGCCGGTGGTTAGCATAAATTGGATATATGATGAATATTTGCTTCGCTAAGTTAATTGCTTCCAACCCAACCGGTGCACGTGGAATGCAAATGACACCTCCGCGAAGCTGACCGTCCACCCACTCACCAGCCGCAACATAAAAACCTGTCATTGCCATCGCTTGGTTGCTAGCTCCTCCAGTATTGTTATTTCGAGTAGCTAATTAAGCCTACATTGATGATCCTCTCTGCTAGCAAACAGGAGTAACAAGTAGTGCTGTAGTGTTAGTACTTTATCAGATATACTACTAGTTAGCAGTAGTTAAATTTACCTGGATATTTTATCCAGAAAAAAAATACATATCATCTTTTTTGCAAAGTTTTAAAATATTTTCCAAAATACAATCCAAAATAATGAAAAAAATTAGATTGTTTAGTATTCTTTTAAATAAATCTTTTGATAAGCTGACTGTTACTGTCGTTATGGCTTTTCTTCTGTACGACAACATTGTCGTGCTAGTGATATTGTTCCGATATGAAAAAATAAATCAGATTTATAAATAATAAAGGTTATGTTTGTTTTTTAATAAGAAGGTGCAAAATGTTTTCTTAAAAACCCTCTCAAAGGATCGTTTAAAGTAGATAAATTCTTGGATATCCAAAGTTAGTATCCACGTGCTTAACTACTGTAGTACTCCTAATTACCACCTGCTGGGAAGGGAAAGAAAAAAAAAGAACTTCACGTACGTATCTTCGGCGAAAATCCATGCGTTATGTGCGACACAATCCTAGTTGTGGTGTGACAAAATATTCAATCTGTCAATTGGTTCCCACTTCTGCTGTGCTACCGACCGTGCCATACACACCATGTGATCGGAATATACGCAGACATATATCATACTGTACATATGTATCTACCGGCCAGCCATGTGGATTAGGGGATTGCGAATGAAATTATGTGATTTATTGCCGTGTTTTCAGTTAACACACTGCTCTGTCACTATGTTTTTGCAGAACATTCTGGTTATAATTAGGATTAGGCTATTTTTTAATCTCGCGGTATCTCTTAACGAACGGAAGATGGTAGAAAGGCTGGCTGGAGGAGGCAGCAGGGAAGAAAGCATTTTGGATGAAGACAAATGCTGAATCCAGTAGACTGATAACGAATGGCTGATGTTTCCAGCAAGGTTACAAGGGCCTATTTGCAGAGATCTGAGATTCTAATATACAGCGAGTGAGTTGCCGGCTTGCGAGAATTTTTAAATGATGGGTTTATCAGTTTTTTTACTTCTACTTTCATTTTTATTCTATAATTACACATTCTATAATCCAGGTGAAAATTTTAGCTTCTTCTAGAATATTCCAAATAGTCTATTTTTTCGTTTAAATTATAAGAAACTGTAGTCATAGAATAAAAAAAAGCAGAAGCTAGAATCTGGTTTTTTTTCCAAGCTTCTCTAAATTCTTACTGGCTGAATTCCTATCAATTGTTTCTTACAATTTAAAACTCCCCGAATAGACACTTACAGTGTTTTGAGAGAACCAACATTCTAAAAGAATCTGTAGCTGCTAAAAGCTCACCGAACATGACCGAGAACTGTGTATATAGAGATAGCAGCTTATTTGAGTTGCAGCTTATATGCTACATGTAATTTTGAACTCTTAAACTTATTTTTATTGTAAGTTAGAGTTTTTTTTACAGTTTTCTTATTTTCTTACTTTTGCATCGCTAAGAGTAGAAATATAAAGAGAAATTATATGATATTTAATAACAAGTGATCAGGGAGTGGTGGGCAGAGGATGGCCTCCTCAAGCTTGGTAAAATTTTACTGTGTTTATTATAACTTTTATGAAATTTTAAAAGATTAGAATTATTTGCCCCTTCAATAGATAAATTTGAGTGTTTTTAGCTCCGTCACTCAATTATGAGAGTGAGTTTTATAAAATAGCACTGTACAAGTTTTTTTTCTCTTTGCCATCACTGTCACTTATCCAGTTTGACTTCTACTTAAGCCCTAAGAAAAGTCCATTTAAACCTTAGAAGTATCATATCGGTAGAGAGTAAGATAATACCATATAAAAATTCTTATGTATTAGCATTTCATTAAAAATCATGTTCGTTGATAGTAATCTATAGAACTGATTACCTATCAATAGCATAACATAAAGTTTCTCAAATATAAAAATTATACTAGAATATTTTTGGCTGTTTTAGTCGTGGAACGGAAGTCTCTAGATACAAAATTATCTCTTGGGCAATGAACTATCCACATGCGCCATCCGGTTGACATACTAGTACAACGCCGAACCATCCGTACACCCGCCGCGTCCGACCACCGTACCAGTATAACGCCAACTAGGCAACTACGGCGATGCCCGGAGAGAAGCGAGAAGAAACAAACCACCGGGGCCGACCAAGACCAACCGACCAAGCGAGCGAGCGCCCAAATGGCTGGGTTGGGCTTGGAACTTGGGGACGTTGGGTACGTGATGCCCTGACGCCGAAGCTACCTAGCACGCTCCACTGAAATCGGCCGAGGATTCCGTCGAGGTGGTACGCTTGGACCAGCCTAGTTAGCTACGCATGCAGTATTCTGGAAACGAGCAGATAATAGTAGTATTTTTTTATTTGGATAGTGATGTGCAAATACATGCCAGGATAATCACTTGCGTTAGTTTGTCACTTCTGCTTGCAACCTTGATCAGTAGTCTAAGTTTGTAAATATTCGACCTCTTTGAGCCACATAATTATTCTTGAATTTTTTAGAATGGAAATATTTTATATAAACGTTTTGTTTAATGTCACTAGTGTAATTTGATGTTGCTATTGTAGCTATAATGATGTGAGTATGCTTCAATACAAATTTGGAGATGACGAATAATAGACCGCAACTGCTCTTTTTGACAGTGTGTTTAATTGTTGGGTGTACGTTAGCATGTATATAATTAAAAAAATCTCATATATTTTTTGTTTCTAAATGTAAATGTGAAGCGAGGCCCAAATTATGTTCTATAAACATAAAAGTGAAAGTGAAGAGGTAACTTGGTTCAAAATTTCTACGACAATTTACTACAGTACTATCCTGCACGGTTTGAGTGACTTGAATCCGCAGTTTGACCGGTACAGGAGCAATCAGGCCCACAACCCAGTGTCTCAAACATAGACAAAAACAGAGCATCTCGGATTCTCGGTAGTCCTCTGCCCCTCATGTGTACCCTATCATTTTGATTTCGTTTATGATTATATTTATAAGTAAAAGTTTAAATTAGTTGATTTTATATTTTTATTGTATTTTATTTTATAACGTTTAATTTTAAATCTCTAATGTTATGTAAAGATAAGCATAACTATTTACACAACGATGACTTCTCCTCATGTTTCACTGTGCTGATTAATCTATTCTTCTCGTCCAGAAATTTCCCTTTTATCCTCCTGTAAAAGTGAAAAAAAGATAATCATGCTCTTACCCCTATTTTAAGTGTTAATTGTGATTTTACATTTTTTTAATTTATGATTTTGCCCTCACTTATTTCAAACAAAGCTTCAGTTTGTCTTGGATGGCATTAGGTGGGCCCGGATTTTGTGAGATAGAGAAAAGGAAAAGGCAAAGAAAAAATGCATCTGGTACTAATTCTTTTCTTGTGAATTTGATGAATCCTTGGTGAATTTTTGCGCCCTGTGCAACTTCCGTGAAAGTGCTGTCAAGATAATATCAAAATCTGTGAAAGTTCGGTCACATTTGAGGGAAAATGTAAATGGTATACTTGTCTTCTTGCAGCTGATTTCACACCGTTAGTTGATCTTAACAGAAAACAAAATCACAGTTGGAAAATAAAGTAGGGTAAGAACACAACTGGAAAAAAAATTGCTTCGACCCATCCCCTCCCACTGTGGTAGAGAGCAGCTCAGCTCAGCTACTCTCCAACTTGCTTCCGCTGCTTCTCCACCTCCATCTCCATAAGAGCACCAACCAACTCAACCTCTCCTCCCATTGCCGCCGCCAATGCCGGCCTCCACGGCCTCACCACCACTGCAGCTCGTCTGAAACCCGTCTAGCCAAGACCGCACGCGGCCGCCGGGCAAGAATTAACCATGAGGTCTGGCTCACTCTTCCTCCCCTTCTTGCTGGTACTCGTCGTCGTCAATGTCGGGCTGGCCCTCAACCAGGACGGGCTCACCCTTCTCGAGGCCAAGGGCGCGCTCGCCGTCCCGGAGGGCGCGCTGGCGGACTGGAGCCCGCGCGACGCCACGCCCTGCAACTGGACGGGCGTCTCATGCGACGCCGCCGCTGGCTTTGGCGGCGCCGTGACGGGGATCTCCCTCGCGGTCTTCAACCTCACCGGGTCGTTTCCAGCGGCGTTGTGCCGCCTCCCGCGCGTCGCGTCCATCGACCTGAGCGACAACTTCATCGGCCCCAACCTCGCCTCCGTCGCCGTCTCCCGGTGTAAGGCGCTCCGGCGGCTCGACCTGTCCATGAACGCGCTCGTCGGTCCGCTCCCCGACGCGCTTGCGGCCCTCCCGGAGCTCGTGTACCTCAAGCTCGACAGCAACAACTTCTCCGGCGCCATCCCGGAGTCGTTCGGCCGGTTCAAGAAGCTCGAGTCGCTCTCTCTCGTCTACAACCTGCTCGGCGGCGGGGTCCCGCCGTTCCTCGGCGGCGTGTCGACGCTCCGGGAGCTCAACCTGTCCTACAACCCGTTCGTGGCGGGCCCCGTGCCGGCCGAGCTCGGCAACCTCACCGCTCTGCGCGTGCTCTGGCTCGCCGGCTGCAACCTCGTCGGTCCCATCCCGGCGTCTCTCGGCATGCTCGGAAACCTCACGGACCTCGACTTGTCGACGAACGCGCTCACCGGCTCGATACCGCCGGAGATTACGCGGCTGACGAGCGTCGTGCAGATCGAGCTGTACAATAACTCGCTCACCGGGCCAATTCCCAAGGGGTTTGGCAAGCTCGCGGAGCTTCAGGGCGTAGACTTCGCCATGAACAGGCTCTACGGCGCCATCCCGGATGACTTCTTCGAGGCGCCGAAGCTGGAGAGCGTGCACCTGTACGCCAACTCGCTCTCGGGGCCCGTGCCGGAGTCGGTGGCGAAGGCTGCGTCGCTCGTCGAGCTGCGGCTGTTCGCCAACCGGCTGAACGGCACGCTACCGGCCGACCTCGGCAAGAACTCTCCTCTAGTGTGCGTGGACCTGTCCGACAATTCCATCTCCGGGGAGATCCCGCCGGCAATATGCGACCGCGGTGAGCTCGAGGAGCTGCTTATGCTCGACAATATACTCTCCGGGCGCATCCCCGACGGGCTTGGGCGGTGTCGGAGGCTGCGGCGGGTGCGGCTGTCGAATAACAGGCTCGTCGGCGATGTGCCCGCCGCGGTTTGGGGCCTTCCGCACATGTCGCTGCTCGAGCTCAACGGCAACCGGCTCACCGGAGTGATCTCTCCGGTCATCGGCGGCGCTGCCAACCTGTCCAAGTTGGCTCTGTCCAATAACTGGCTAACTGGGAGCATCCCGCCGGAAATTGGCTCGGCCTCGAAGCTGTACGAGCTCTCCGCCGATGGCAACATGCTCTCTGGCCCGCTTCCTGGATCTCTTGGCGGCCTCGAAGAGCTCGGCCGGCTTGTTCTCCGGAACAACTCGTTGTCAGGTCAGCTGCTCCGAGGAATCCATTCTTGGAAGAAGCTTAGTGAGCTCAACCTCGCGGACAATGGCTTTACTGGAGCCATTCCAGCAGAGCTCGGTGATTTACCGGTGCTGAACTACCTTGACCTCTCCGGCAACCGTCTCACCGGTGAGGTACCAATGCAATTGGAGAATCTGAAGCTGAACCAGTTCAATGTTTCCAACAACCAGCTCAGTGGTACTCTTCCGCCACAGTATGCGACGGCGGCATATCGAAGCAGCTTCTTGGGCAACCCCGGGCTGTGTGGACATAATGCAGGTCTATGTGCCAATTCACATGGAGGGCCTAGATCCCTCACTGCCTTTGCCTGGATGATGCGCTCAATTTTTATATTCGCGGCTGTTGTTCTGGTTGCTGGAGTTGCGTGGTTCTACTGGAGGTACCGGAGCTTCAACAATTCTAAGCTAAGTGCCGACCGTTCGAAATGGTCATTGACATCATTCCACAAGCTCTCATTCAGCGAGTATGAGATCCTTGATTGTCTTGACGAGGATAATGTGATTGGTAGTGGTGCATCCGGGAAGGTGTATAAGGAAGTGCTCAGCAACGGTGAGGTGGTTGCCGTCAAGAAGCTATGGGGGTTAAAGAAGGGGACAGACATTGAGAACGGTGGTGAAGGATCCGCTGCTGACAACAGTTTTGAGGCTGAGGTGAAGACTCTCGGCAAGATACGACACAAGAACATTGTCAAGCTCTGGTGCAGCTGCACGCACAATGACACCAAGTTGCTGGTGTACGAGTACATGCCCAATGGTAGCCTAGGAGATGTGCTACACAGCAACAAGGCTGGTTTATTGGATTGGTCGATGCGGTACAAGATTGCACTGGATGCAGCAGAGGGGCTATCCTATCTTCACCATGACTGTGTACCGGCGATTGTCCACAGGGATGTCAAGTCGAATAACATCCTCTTGGATGCTGAATTTGGTGCTCGTGTTGCGGACTTTGGAGTTGCCAAGGTGGTGGAGGCAACTGTCCAGGGTCCCAAGTCTATGTCAGTGATTGCTGGCTCATGTGGTTACATTGCTCCTGGTAAGTCTCCCTGATTGTTTCAGATCCAAGTTCATTTAGTTTTTGTACAGATTTGTGAATTTGACATACTTGTTTGTGCAGAGTATGCATACACACTCCGCGTCAATGAGAAGAGTGACATATACAGTTTTGGAGTGGTTCTCCTCGAGCTCGTGACAGGGAAGCCACCCGTCGATCCAGAGTTCGGTGAGAAGGACCTGGTGAAGTGGGTGTGCAGCACAATTGATCAGAAAGGAGTAGAACATGTCCTCGACAGCAAGCTCGACATGACCTTCAAGGATGAGATCAACAGGGTGCTGAACATCGGCCTCCTTTGCGCGTGCTCCCTACCGATCAACCGCCCCGCGATGCGCAGGGTGGTCAAGATGCTGCAAGAAGTGCGCTTGGAGGCCACAAGGCCAAGGCTGGAGAAGGACGGCAAGCTGTCACCCTACTACTACAAGGACGCCTCCGATCAAGGGTGCAGTGTGTAAGGGTAACCCCAAAAGAGAAGATGAAAATAGGCCAATAGCTGCTTCCATGTGTCTTCTCCCATGGCTTGTAGAGCTCTAGGTAGGAAAGCCGCGATCATCACCCAGTCGTGTCCAAAATTCTATAGTTGCTGATTTTGAGCGCTGAATTGCTCGCTGCCGACGCCCCTGACAGCACGGGCTAACTCTGTAGCCGTGTTCTCCAGTGCGGCAATGGAGGACAGGTGAGCGGTACTAGGGTTTAAGCTGGTGCCCGGTGTTCTTGGTTGTCCTTGCTGTATGTGGGCCGTGCCATTGATGCCGGTAGGTTAGATCGCTCCTCTGCTGTCGAGAGAAGAAAAATTTGTGAACGTAATCAAATGTAGTTGTGTACTGTAATTAGTACTACTACTTTGACTGTTCTCCTGAGATGAGCTAGGAGTGTCGTTCAAGGCTCATGGTGATGGCCCATGGGTGATTGGATCAACTATTTCCTGCTATTCAACTCGCAGGAGAGACGGAATAGAATGCAAACGAGTGAATGAACGAATCTGACCTCTTTATTACCATCTCTACCACATGTTGCTGTTTGCTTCTGAATTTCTGAACTTTTATCCTCTGCTCCAGCGAACCAAAATGATCGTGTGTTCTCTGTACTGAGAACTATCTGATGTGCCATTTTTATACGAATCAATCATTCTATTACTCCATCTTGCCGATGCTGTACCAGTACAATACACGTCGCAGTTCGGATTGGCATATGGCAAGCGGTTCGAATCTCCCAGGAGCCAGGTTTGGCGCGGTGTCAAGAACTTCCGTGCGTTTTCTATACGCGGGCGCGCATCAATATGGGCTTGCTGTCGGTTGCGCGATGGGTACGACAGTGGCACGAGGGATTGTTTACTGGACTGATTAGATTGGACAGTAATAGTATGGGTGTGTCTCTCGGCGAGCGCGTCGCCTTCGGTTCAGGCGCTCTGGAATTTGGATTTCGAGTAGTTTGCATCGAAGAGGTCATGTGGAGATGGAAGCCAGCAGTGTGACCGTGCTTTGTTGCTTGTACACGATGTCATCTGGGGTTTCTGGTGTTCCCGATGTTGGGTATTAGGACGAAATTTGAAGCGGTTGAATCGCTCCCGCAGAACGAGGATTCCGAAGGCGAGACGGCCTTGCCGTATGGGATAGGAATAACACTCCGTTCGGCTCCTTCCTTTTTCAACCTCAACTCCCTTATTTTTTATACACATGCTTCTCAGATTATTAAACAATATATATATATTTATTTAATTAATTTTTTAATAAAAAGTTGTTCTAAAATTTATATTAATTTATTTTTAAATTTTTTAGCTAATAATTAACTAATTATGTGCTAATACATCGCTTCGTTTTACATCTCAGGGTCTTCCAACCCTCGTTGGCAAGTGTAGCTTAAGTCTACTTTATCTTTCTCAACTATTGTTCTTAGTTAAATCGTATCGCTTAACCGCAAAAAACCGAGTATATTGCATCCTCTGACTTTAAAAGCCAATGAAAATCGACTTCTTTCATGCTTTGGATAGCAATTTCTGTAGACATGACAGGTTAACTGTGTGGTTAGACTCACTGAGTTAGCATGGAGTTATGCATATGTAAACATGGTGCCACATATAAGTGGCAAAGAAAAGAAAAGAATAAAAACTATAGGACCTCTGCCTCTCTTTCTTTTTAAGACAAGTTGAGCAACAACAACGCGTGATCATTGTCTTCGAACCAAAGCAGGAGCCGAAGCGGAAGCAACGGCAGCATGAGTCCTACCCTGTCATCATTGAGCCACGCATCCTCTAACGAGCGCTAAGACATCCACAAGAAGCCGCCACTATAGGTCGATGTGCTCAATGGTGGCCATTAAAGTGCGATTGTGGTAGATCCGATAGAGGCAGGACACTAGCCAATGGGTGATAGGTGGTGGCGTCTGGGACACGCATGGGAAAGGTCTGCCCTAGTTCAATCTTTTGTCGGTGGATAGATCTTCTCCCCTCTATCAGCGCCTCTTCTCTAATCCAGATATGGTGACACATCTAGGAGGAGCTTGTCGGCCGTAACTAAAGGATGTTGCTGCTGCCACTACATCTAGAGACAACCACTTGTACAAGAGGAGCTTGCTGGCCGCGACAGGCTCCTCCTATACAATTGGCTGTCTTTGGAGGCGGCAATAATAACAACATCCTCCAGTTGCGGTGAGCACCCTTCTTTTCCTCTTCAATCTCTCTCTTCCTCTCTGCGCTTTTGCGTTGGCATTGTGAGAGGGTGAGCAGCCTCTTAAAGCCCCTCATCTCACCATTGAGAGGTGGCCGTCGAGAGCTTCGAGATACTCTTGTACACGATGGAGGAGATGGGGGAGAGAGAGCTAGCTTAGGGATGACATGGCGAGTGCCTCCTCGAGCTTCTGTGCCATCATGGCCTTTGTCTGTAGAATGCTGACCTCACGTGGCCCCACAACCTCTCGGAGCTATGTGGACGACGGTGGATAGGCAGACGAGCTTGGAGGGGCTCATCAACCACTCCCACACTGCCCCGCTTGGTTGGGGAAGAAAGAGAAAAAAAGAGAGGGAGAAAGAGAGTAGGTGGCGGATCATATAGTTTTTATTTATTTTTTCTTTGTTACTTATATGCGGCCCCATGTGTACACGTTCATAAAACCCATGCTGACCATGTCAATGGAAACTGTTTTCCAAAACAGTCGAGGAGTCGCTTGCACTGGTTTTTTAAAATTGGAGGATACGATAAGCCCGATTGTACACTTAGGGATGCAATTGGACTGAGGGCAATAGCTGAGGGAGGCATAGTAATCTTATTCCTATGGGGTAATAATGTCTACACCGTTGGAGATGGCACTCATCCCAGGCCCAGCAAGGGCACGCGAAGGGCCTGGAGGCCGTAGGAGTCTTCTGCTGGGTCGAGGCCGGCGTGGTGGCTGGCTGCGACGACCTGGGCCTCCCACGCCCGTGCGGTTGGCTCGGCTCGTGAGCGTGCACGAACTCCCAGCGTCGCGGCAGAGCAAAGCACCGCGCCTTCCCCCGGGCGCGGATGGTTGCGTGGCAACCGCGCGCCCGTCTCGCTCCGCTTGCTCGCATTGCTGCGTCGCAGCAGCGGGGGGTGGTTCGGCTTGTTCAAACTTGACGCGAACCTGCCACCTTTGCCGCGAATCTTTCCGTTCCCGTCGATGCGGCTCGCCTGCCTTCCCCTGCTCCGGCTCTCCGCCCCTCTCCGCAGGCACCGTAACGGCCACTGCGAAAAGCTCGCCGTCCTCCTGGCCTCCACTACGCGGACGCGGTCCTGCTCTGGTCTCCAACCCGCGACAAAATTCCCACGGATTCAAACAAGTAGTACCAATCCTCCCATCTCGCCGTGACTCCGCCCCATTTCCTCTCCTCAAAACCCTAGCTGCTGCTACGACTCCACCTCCTCTCCCCCAACGCCGCTCCAGCTCGCACCGAGCAGCCGTACGGGCGTCATCTGAGCGAGCTCGAATGGCGCCGCCTCCGTCGTCGACGTCGTGGGTGATCCCGAACCGGGAGGTGCGCGCGTGCGGCGACGGCGACGGCGACGGCAGCGGCGGCGGCGGGCTCCTCCCGCCGGAGGGAGCCGACCTCTCCCTCGAGCTCGCCGCGCCGCACATGTCAACAACCCCTTGCCGCGCTGGATCTGGAGATTCCTCGACCGTCGTTTCCCACGGCGGCAAGCTCTGCTGGGTGGACACCGCGGCGGGACTCCTCTTCTGCGACCCGTTCGACGACGAGCCGCACATGGAGTACGTCCCGCTCCCCAGGGGCGACCTCGCGCCTGAACACAACGGAGGCTGCGGCTACTGCTCCGAGAGAGCGTTCGCCACCCGCCGCTGCGTGCAGCTGAGCGACGGCAAGTTCAGGTGCGTGGAGATGGGCTGTGCAAGCGACGGTGCCACTCCCATGGTCTCCCTCTGCCCGGTTTCAAATTTCCATTTTGAAAATATATCGGGTACCGATAAACGGAAGCCAGATATATATCGGCGACATAGAAAAAAATTCGGTCAAAATTCGTAAAAAAGTGGCTCAATTTGTTCAAGAGATCAGATAGAATGTATTCAGACCATTTAACATTAAAAATAACAAATATATAATTTATAAATTATATGGCATCATAATTTTGTATTGAGCACACAATATATTTCATTGGACAAAATTAACCGACTTGCTAACTGTTATGTGACAGATTTTTGATATCTCTATCTGTCTTTTTTATTGTTTGATATTTTTTTATTGTCTTCTCTTAAGATTTGGCTCTAGTCCTCTGTCTTTGCTGTCGATTGATTGGCTATGACTTTCTTTATAGTAACGGGGTGAAGAACAAGTGCAAGTCCATGGCTGTAGGAGAAGATTTAGCTCTGGTTCCCATGGATTTTGGTTTATTTTGTGCTAGAAGCTTTTGGTTAATTTTTGATCTGGAGCCATTGCTGAATTATCTCGGGCCACGATCGAGGGAGGGTCACTGTCCTAGCCTCCCTTCCCGTGCGGTGGCGTCGATTGCCTCGTGCGCTCCTGCAAGACGCGGCCACGATACGAATGCATCTCCGCCCGTCCCTTCTTCCTTCTTGCCTTGCCTAGCTACTAGTTGAATCACTGTAGGTTGCTGATTAGGGAATGATTGGTTCGCTTGTTTCTGACTCAACTCTGAATCTCTGAATTGGATAGCCTGGGAGAAGAATTAGTACCCACCTAGGTTGCATAGGAATTATGGTTGAATTGTTTGCTACGTAGCTCTGCTGTATCAGTATTCAACAGCCATACTTCTCTAGCGAGTAACTACTTTGAACTGGATTTGCATAACATGCATGGAATGTGAAGTGTGGTAATGTTCTTTTCCTGCAAGAATGTAAAGATTACCGAACTAATAACTGATAGCCTTGACGTTCCAAGAAGAAACAACCTAGTGAAAGTTCATTTTCTTTTCTTTTTATGGGTCACTAAATTTGCATTTCAGAAAGCTTCTATAGATTTTAAACTTGCAGATATCTTAAGGTCTTAACTATGTAGAATATGGACTCTTGTATCTTTGATATTTTCATGTTGTCTGATACAATGCACATGATGTTATTTGATAATACGCGTGCAACTCTTTGTACCAAGGTCTGAGGTACAGGGCCATAGTGGGTACCGGACCTTTTGATATTTTGCTCATCGGACGCTAAAGGTTTCCTTAGGTATTTTGCGTGATTATAATAATTGAGCTTGCAACTACCGCTAAGGTCCTGTTCGAGATTGAGTTAAGAAAGGTAACGTAAAATTAGCTTACAATTAATTAAGTTTTAATTATTATAAATATTTTAAAGTAATTTTATATAAAAAGTTTTAATACGTAACACACCGTTTAATAATTTAATGCTAACTATAACCAGCAAAAAAAATTTTAATTATAAAAGAACCGTACCTAGTTAGTACACATCATGGATAGGTTATCCTTACAAATTACAACAGGTGAGTCAAAAGTTCTAACATTAGTTCACCGAATTTTTTAATTATCCTTTATTTCATAGTATTATGCAATTTCTTTTTATTGAGTTGAGTTAAATAACATGGACATTTCTCTCCACCCTTTCTCTCTATCGCATTAGTATATTGGTCTAGTTTTATATTATTGCCATACCCTCAGCTATGTTTTATAAGATGGTTCGAATTTGTCATAGTTCCGTTCGAGTATGATTTAATGATGTAGTTGTTTTTTCTAGGCATGGAGGAAGTTGGTTGCTCGTAGTTTACCCTACGTCTGTTTTGTGAATAGTTCACGTATTATATATTTTTCACAAAACTAAGAATTTGAGTTTGCTAAAGCTAACTGTTATCCAATATAGCTATGCAATAGAATACGTTAACAAGAAAATTGCTTTATTTATATGGAATGTAAACTAGACGGAAGCAATTAATAGGGGGACGGGGACTTGTTACTGGTCGCAACTTCACTCGTTTCTTAATAGGCAAAATTCCATAGCCTATAGACCCAACTGAAAACTTCGCACATCCTTTTCGTCTAGAGGATCACACATTGTTATATTCACTCCTGCCTATGTTTTTGGCTTCGAGTTCCATCTAGGACTAGGATTGAGTTTGAATGAATTCTACGGTTGTAGCTGTTAACGGTTCGAAAAATAAGATGAATCATTAACATATAATCAAGTATTAATTACTATAAATTTGAGATTTTAATTTATTTGTTTTTTTAAAACATCTGTATAGTAAATTTTTATATAAAATACATCGTGTAGTAATTTAGAAAGTGTGCTAAATAAACGAACGGGCCTACATGTTAGCAAGTTTTCATCTCTCCCATCTCCAACCCATCCAAAACATTGCCTCTCTGTCGCATTTTTACTAGCGCAGCAACTAGCAGTGTCGAATGCCAACTTCATATTATTCTATTAGCCACATTTATTTGGCACCTTTACCATTTCGCTCACTTTCCACTTCTAATTTTGTCCTATCAAGAATGCTCACTGTGCAATAGTACCTTCAACCTCCACCACTTCAAAACTTTGAAGTAACTTCAATCTAATATGGCTACGTTTTATTGTTAATGCTTTCAACATAAATTTCATGCCTTAGTCGGTGATGCATAGAGCAGAACCTCAATTTTTAGATAATAGATATATTTCATTAAAAAATAATATTACATCCAGCCTTTGCATCAAGATGCACGTAGCGAATAAAAAAGACAAAAAGAACAAATCATGTTGCCTCTCAGTAGCTCACTCTCGTAACATTCGGATTAGTAGACAAGTCTATGACTACTCCAAAACAACGCTTTGAAGAAGATCCAGCAAATGACTGCCGCTACCATGTAAAATGAAAGTTAGATTTTCTTCCAAAGCTTGAAACAACACCTTCAACAAGGGAACAACAAACAAATATGTGCTATCCAATCCAGCCAAATTAGGTTAGGGTTTTCAGCCTAGAGTCTTTGTCACTAGAACTTCATGCCTGTGTCCTCATATGGGAGGTCTACTGCATACTGAAGAAACAATAAAAAATATCCGCTCACAATCAGTTAAAACCGTTAGAAGTTTTTGTTGACCAATCTTCCTGAACATGATGCAAGATACCACCCACATAGCACCCTCCATCTGATCACTAAAGGTTAGGACCAAATAGTATCAAAGAGCAACCATACTAACCAAGCACTAGCCTCATCTATCTACCCACATCAGATAAATGAAAGAAGCCTTTGTAGCTCCAAGCTCTCTAACCCACCTATGAATTGGATTTGTTGATGCTCAAGAGTGCACTACATCCAACCATCTTCAATCTGATCTCCTAAACAAGAATTTGATGATAGTAGCTCCAAGCATCTTACCCCGTGACTAGACATGGGTGAGATGCACCAACAAGATACCACTGCATCCATCCACCTATTGACCCAACCGCTTTGCACTCTAGTTGGAACAAGTTCATATTTGCTCGATTGCAAGGCACCACTGTACCCTACCGTCAAACGACCTGACTTTTGCGCTTTGCTGTTCGGTTAGAATTGTCCACCATGGTGGTGGCAGTGGTCGTGCCATTGACAGCCGATCCGATCTCTACATGTCCTTCATCGCTTCAGGTAATGAGGATTCATCTAGACTACGTTGGCTTGCCACTAGGCGGAGAGAGCCCTGCTGCTGCCATAGCTCTAATGGCGATGGCAATGACAGTGATAGAGAAGGGGTTTTGGGGTAGCAGCAGATTAAGTTTTAGTCAGCCCTTAAGTCGTCCTATGAAAGACAACCCGAGAGACCAACCAATAAAAATTCTTTTAGCTTCCTTGTTATTGAAGTGACACTAAATTCTTTAGTGATTTACTTAAGAATTCCTATAAACTCCTTTATTGGAGCATGGACGCAAAGTTTAGTGGCCTAAAAAGGAAACCAAATCGCCCAATGTGGAGCGTGAACCCTACTACGGTACCTATGTGGCTGACCTACTACTATCCTGTCCACAAATCTCTGGACGACTGGATCGCAGTACCAGATAGCGCCCGCGGAGATCCCGCCGTCAGATCCTACCATCCTGTGGGCATATGGGCCCCGATCGACCCGGCCGGCCGTTCGACCGAAAAACGGCTTCGGCAACGGCAGCGAGCTGCCATCAATCACTGGAAACGCCCAGTTTTTCCAAGGAGCCCACCGCACATGGAGAGCCAGCTCTCCCCCACATGCCGTTTCTCGCGCTAAGCTTAGCTACCTAGCTACATGCGTCACACCCAGGCCAGAACTTCCACGAGCTCAGCTGAGTCTGAGTTCAATTTGTAACTGATCAGATACGACTCCACAAAAAAAAAAAAAAGATCCCACAAAATAAATCGGCCAACACATCATCAGCTGGCTAGCCAGCCAACCAAACCAGATTAGCCTATTCAGCACCAACCGACGCTAAGCATGATTGCGACCAGAGTAATCAACCACTTGTTATGCGAGATGAGCTAGCTTGTATACCTAGCAAATGATCGATTTGATACGGCCGTGTTTTTTTAATCCATTTTTTTGCTCAATTTCCAACGTACATAGTACGTAATAGTTGACGTTGTACGTGCTGGGATCGATCGATCATTGATAGCTCACACCGTGTTGCGACCGCTAGGTTTCGTGACACACGTGCGTATGTGTTTTTTTAAACGCATGAGACGGTAAAGTCTCATATTAAAAAATTATAATTTAGGAAGGAAGGTTGGAACTAGAAAAAAACAAGAAAAATGGTAATATGATAACTCTGTCCTCGATAGATATCGATGGCCTCACTCACATTACTTTTTATTGTTAATATAGGAAAATAGGTTTCTATTAAAAACCCGATAATTGATGCCGATAAGTTTGGAAAATAAAAATGATTTATAAAAAACCGCGATGCAAAATGGTCACATTTGTGGTGGTGTTCTATATTCTCATCTAAGAACTAATTTTTTAGAGAATTTCATCCAAACATCTTATAGTACGACTATATATGTGGAATAAAACGTTCTATGCTAAGTGCACTTCAGGTCGGTTTGATTGTTAATAGATGTGGAGTCGCTAGGGTGGCGACATGCACCACGAAACCCTAAGTATGAGAAGTACGAGACTTGTTCGTTATTTGGTCTAGGACCTGTCTAGTTGACAACATGCAATCCTAGTGATACTTTGTAAAGATCTTGTCTCGAATCTTTCCCCTTGACAGGTGTGGGAAGTAAGATTGTTTCAGGCCATGTAATGGCCATCCATTCCCAAGTGAAGTGTTAAATGATATTATAGTTTAGGCTTCTTGAGTGGAAGCAATGTGAGCTGGAGATATGAATGTTCTGAGAGCCAAAGAGATGAAATTATGAGATGTGTTGATGTCCGATGATTAAAAAAGTGAAAAGAAACTAATAGATGATAAAAGAGTGAAAAGTTGTTGATGGTAGAAAACCATGTGTCAGCGTCAAGGATGGACAAGTAGTATAAGATTTAATTTGACTAGCAATCAACTAAAAATTTGCCTTGTCCACTTAAGTTGTTGCAATGTAATTTGTGGACCGAATTGAGGCAAAAACCTCTTTCTAGCCATATGATAAACAACCCTCACTTAGGTTTTAAAAAATATTCTAAAATATTTGTAAAACAAAACTAGCCCTCATTTAAAGTCTGCATACTCATATTTTCTATGGCTTTTTGAGTATGTATGTACTCAATTGTTATTTTTTCCCTTTCTCCACGACGAGTAAAGTGAAGTTGAAAATTATAGTTTCTTCCTAAACCGTTACTTATGGATTGGGTCTGCCTGCGTTAAATTATGCTACTACTTCTTTACTTGTGCCCTCGAGCATAGGTACCAATAGCCACTACTAAGCATGATTGATCATCGCTAGACCTACTAGCTAGGGCAGGCCTAGGGTTTTGAACCTGGGTATTCGAAATGGAAAGGGGTAAAAAAATTACAACCCAAAGCCTAATATCTGATATGCATAGAATTATGTAGGTTTAAACTAATAGTTGTACGATATATAGCAGATAGAATCATAATTTCATAAATTCATAGAATTTGTCATAAAGTACTAAACTTCTAATTAATAGTTTTTCAACGTATCAAATATATAGAGGATAGAAAATGGCAAAATGATAAGAAATCTTACAATTTAGAAAAGACATTTCCATTTCTTGAATTTTTGAAAATGAGTGATCATGTCATCATTCTTAACTTTATGAAAAACATATGCACTATAAATCTACAAAAGCTTCAAAGCAAGTAAGAATCAAGTAATCGATCATATCATATGTTTCATATTAAATAAATTGAGAGTTTGCTAGACAATGTTCAAAGTTCAATTGTTCAAAAACATATGCTTTAGCTTCATATTAAATAAATTGAAAGTTCTCAGCATGAATCTATCACTCTATTCAAAGTTCACAAGGGTAAAGTTAGTGAGTTACCTTTGACAAACTGATAGTCAGCTAGATAGGGGTGCACACTAGGAGCCTAACATAGTTTGGGCGGGGTTGTGGTGCCGACTACCTGGGGCACCGGTAGAGACTGGGCAATGTGCTAGGGGTGCAGGGCCGAGGGGAGGAGCGGGCTACCGCTCAAGGGCCAAGGGGCGCTTGGGCCGATAGGACGTCGCTGTGCCATGCTGGTTGGGGCACCGGGGTAGGTGGCAGGGCCACCTGCCGCAAGCATGGCCACATAGGGGTCAAGGGTGGCAAGGAGGGGGAGGGCACGGGTGCGGCACGTATGGCATGATGGATGACATCCAATGTGCAACGATGAGTTGGTGGCTCACCGACGCAATGGGTAGCAACGTGTCCTAGACAACTGGACGGGTGTTCACGCCGAATCGGTCCTCTGTGTTCACCGATGGAAGTCTGATGCGATGGCACGAACACACTGATGCCTACAAAATCTGTTTCGCTCCAGTGCAGATCATTCGGTTTCGAGGTCTCTTCATCGTGTTACTAGAGTTGTAGGCGTGCCAGTCAATTTGACACTGCAATTGACAAGGAGATAAACCGATGAGTAAATCAGTTGATAGGTTGATACAAACTCCTGCTATCAGTTGGTCGCCAATAGGGGCTGAAACACTCGTCCATCTACAAGAAAGCCAATGAAAGCATAGTTAGATGCCGATGAAGGAAATAAAAGACACATCAGTTGTAGAGCTGATAGCGTTCTAGAATAGAGTGGCGCTTCGAATAATATAAATGATCCATTGGCTGTAAAGCCGATGGTGCTCTGAATAGAATATACGATGGTGCTCCAAATAAAATAAATGACTCATCGGCTAAAAAGCCGATGGCGCTCCGAATAGAGTGTGCGATGAGTAGCAAGAAGCTAGACCTAATCTCTCAATAGTACGAGACCTAGTGACCACTGTGATGTTACCGTTAGAGCCAACCATAATAGATTGGACTAAACCGAGACAATATGAGACTAAGACTAACGGCAACGAGACGGCGAAATACTAGATCGAACGCGCGGACGGAAGGAATAGGTAGACCCATCGGCTAGCTGAGCCGGTGAGAGAAAATCACTGAAGATATATGTATATCAGCTAAAAATCCAATACACTAAGCGTGAGACTTAATATGTGGATAACTTATCGACTAGCTACTATGATGAAACGTCGAGTAAAGACCTATCAGTTTATGGCTCAATCTACTATCAATAATGTAGTAGGTCGGATATAACAGATACAGCATGAGACTAATGATGGTAAAATGACCTTAATAAGCTGATAGATCCCACGTAAACATGATGTGATATATCTGATCGGATTAAAAGATCAGACCTAACCGATATAGTCTTAGATAGAGCGAATACACAAGGATAATGGTGGGACTTACCCTTTCGTCGGAGTTCGGACCTAACCGATGTAGCCCTATGTCAAGAGCTAGAACTCGCTGGTAAAAACCTAGATGAACTAGGTTAGTTTTGCACGAAATTGTATTGATCGAGAGATAATTTATAAGATCCTAGAGGTCTATATTTATATCCTGGAGTTATAAGAATCTGATGCAGTTACAAACAACCTTCGAATGTTATTTCCTACACATAAAAGGGAACTATATCTAAGAAGTTAACAAAACTAATTAGACTTACCTATCTTACTAGATATATTCTATGGAGATAAAGTATCATGCCGTGGTTTCCACGGCTCTTCCTTAGACTCGGATCTATCTGGATAACTTTTTGTCTTTTGACTGAATTGAATCCATCCTCAATCCGTTCAATCAGCTCTTTTCCTGTATTAATTAAACTCTCTACATAAGCTGATCGGCTCTCAAATCCTGTCTACGAGACTTACTAAATTTTAGTGCAAACAACGAGAAAGTTGGGGAGGGAGAGAGAGCCAGGAGAATTGAGGTAGTTAACTAGTGGTGAGGATTAGGGTAGCTTCGATTTGAGCTTTTTTTTTTTCAACTATTGGGCCAATGGGCCTAAAATAATGAGAGGAGGGAGGTGGAAGGATGCCAAGCCTTTTTAATTGGGTTTCTTTGGTGAATAGGTCTCTTTTTTATATTTTTCTATATACATATGGCATATAGACTTCATATATCTATTTTTTTAAAAAAACAAAATCTTGGGTATTCATTTGAATATTCATGAATCCATACTGGAGGGTCACAAACACCTCGCCAAACACCGAAACCACAAAGAAGGTCAACAATAGACTCTCCACCATCTTCTCGTAGAAGGGTTGAGGGAGAGGGCAAGAGATAAGAAGGTCCACTTGTTCCTCACGTCAACCTGATGATGATCACCGAGAAATCGCTAAGGACCAAACTAAGAGGAGGCGGTAAAGGAGGAGAGCGAACACCTTCTAGGCAATGCCTCCATAGAGATTGTGATGCCTTTGGTGTCACCATTGCCCATCCAATGGACTAAGTTTTCACCTAGAGAGTCCTACCAAAGAGGGAGATGTTAGCATGCTCGACAACACCCCAAAATGGTCATGACGTCTGAAGACGTCGTTGTCGGCTTAGTCAGCCCTGAGCCAGGCTTTCACCTACAGCATGCTCTCTCCCACATGTCATCACCATCCCTAAGCTCCACCACCCAAACATCCTCCACCATCACTCACCATAGCAGTGCCCTACCGTCAACTAGCCCAAACCCACCACGGTCATTGTCTCACAAGATGGAGCTTCCTACAAGGTAGAGGAGGAGCTCCGTACAGAAGAAGCGAGTGCTATCAAGGACAGGCTAACTCTGATAGCTGCCATGGTCACCTTAATCGGCTATCACCCAAGCACCGCCCCACTTCCGCACAAGTCGACGCGGGGGCGAGGGCCGTGCGTTATCATGCATGTGTGTATGTGTTTATCACGAGTGATCGTGCTACGTACCCCTGAAATATTATTCGGCCCGGTTAGTAGACGGTGACTTCTCTAGAGATGCTAACCAACGACGTGGAGATTTACCCGTTCGTGATGGCATGCGTGGTCGATTCTCGATTGCGATGTATTTGGTTGCAACGTTAACCATAAACAAATGGCACCCTAAATGACACGTCCCCGGAAACATATATTCCTATCGTCTGTTTCATTGAATTCTCTGGTGCTATACTGGATTCGGTTTTTCTCACCGAGGTAACCAACCTCCCGTTCGCGTTCTAACTTTCAGCAATCAATCAACAACAATCACATATGTCACGTCATCTGGCTGTGGTACTACACGAGATGGAACTAACTGGAAGAAAACGAAATGAAATTATTAGTATTAGCTAATGTAGTTGTATATCAAACTTATCAATTGCTGATCCAATCAATCATGTGGGAGTAATGCCATGAATCATGCATGTCATCTGGCATGCATGTGGCTGTCCCACCGTCGCGTCGCGCCCCGCAACAAAACCGGAGCACTCGAGCGAGAAAACGGACAAGAAAGCGGCGTCCTCGAATCGCTCTCGATCGGCTCTACTGGACTCGATCCCTTCACCGTCCGTGCAGCTCAGCGCCGCGCCACCACCCACCCGGCTTGAGGTCAATCCAGATTGCCCGCCGGCCACGCAGGCAGGCATGAGCTTGACGGGGCACGGCGGCGGCGGCGGCTCTGGCGAGGGGACGCCGCCGGCGTTGGAGCTGCTGGATGAGTACTGGTTCTTTAGCAACACGCTGGGGAAGAACGGGAGGCAGGGCGGCGGCGGGGGGCGGCCACCGATGCTGCCCAGGTCGCCGTCGACGGTGAGTGGTGGTGAGCGGCCGAGCAAGGGGTTGGGCGCCGGGAAGGAAGGGGCTGAGGCGGTGGGGACGTCGAGGCTCTTCGCGTCCGGGTACCGGAGGCTCCTTCGGACGCCGTCGCTCCCGTCGCCGCGCGTTGGGATGGAGATGGTCAAGGACGAGGAGGTTGTCGAGGAGACGGCGGCGGGCGGTCAGGAAGCGGAAGCGGAGAACGACGACCTGAACTGGAGCTCGATATACGAGGGTGTGCTCCGCACCAGGATTGCCGAGGAAGGTGTCAGGTCGGCGCTGCGGCAGGCGCCGTCGATGCCCGTCACGTCGTCCGCGACGGGGCGCGACGACGACGGCCGCCGCGAGGAGACGGCGGCCGCGGCGGCGGCCACAGGGTCCACGACGCCGGGCATGTCCAGGCTCAGGCATGCCCACAGCACGCTGGAGAGGCACTGCCGCTCGCACACGCCCACCAAGGTACGCACGCCCGAAACGCCATTGCCATGGCAATCGAGCACGACTTGGATGATGATCGAGTTTAACCGATTGGTTCTTGTAGGCTGACCGGACGACGAGGACGTCGCCCAGCGGCGGCGGGGAGCGGAGACAGCCGCCGCGGCGCGAGCTGCGGTCGTTCAGCGCCAACCAGAAGCCGCTCGTCCGGCACCAGAGCCTGTTCCACGACAAGAAATGGAAGAGCTCAAGCGACATGGAGTCGATCGAAGTGCAGGGGTTCAGGGACCTGGGCTTTGTGTTCGACCAGGAGGAGCTCCGCGAGAGCCTCGCCGACGTCCTCCCTGGCCTCCGCGGCAAGGCCTCCAAGACGCCCTCCGGTTCCGGCTCCAGTTCCGCCAGCGACAACGACGACGCAAACACAAACACAACCGCCACCGGCAGCGACGGTAACGTCACCGCCGTGCGGCGACCGTACCTGTCGGAGGCGTGGTATCACTTCCGGCGTCCTGCGCCCCGGCCATCGGCGGTGGCGGCGGCGTTAAGGCTGCAACAGGCGGACGCGAGGTCCGCGGCGCAGATGAAGGACCAGCTTCGGATGTGGGCGCAGGCCGTCGCGTGCAACGTCCGACAAGAGTGTTAAAAATGGATCGATACATGGCGTCGACCGGACACAAGTTACTGCAGAAACCAAAGCACAAACTCGATGATACTAGTTGAGTTTTGTTACTTTCGCCCACGAATTCAAGAGTATGATACTCCACTTAGCTAGCTGTTCAGTGCTCTTCCATATTTTTCTATGAATAATATGGCGGCAACCGCCCTATTTTTGTTTTACTCAAATGAAAGAATTTACAATCTATACTGCTGAGAGGCACCATTTGGAACTCAGGAATTCTCGCACAAATTTCGTTTGGAATACCACTGCTAGTAATGGTGGATGTTTCATTTCCTACGAAATTGTTGCAACCATGTAATATAATCTTGACCAAAAAGAGAAAAATTTCGACTGAAGACCAAAAGGAGAATTTTATATCCATGCTACTGCCAATATAGCAAATTTCTGAGTCCTTGGATCAGGCAACATAATGATGCAATTGAAAATGTTGCTTTTACTAACCATTGATCGGGATTTTTTTTGCTGATTCTAACATAGCAGGAGAGCAAGGCGACGGATACCTGGCTGTCCAGCCAATCCCATGTGCCAGTTTCTGGCTACCAGCAGGCAAGTCCAAAAACGATGTTTGGAATCTGGACAGTTCGGTGCCGATCACACGAGATCCAATGAGAAACAGCAAATGCATCATCAGATGTCAGATATGAATATGATCGAGCAACTCGAATCGGCACTACTGACTGTGGCCGACTCGCAATCTTTTTGTGCCATGTTAAGCACCAGCTGCAGCAGCAGCAGCAGAACGTAACATGGACTCATCGATATACGAGCCATTTAATTGAACGGGAAAAACTGACGGCTCAGATCGGTTCTGCCAAACCAGGACGTCCTACCAGACTCGTTTAAAGATAGCATGACCCGTTTTACACAGATTCATTGAAAGTTGACAATATATTTGATAAATATCAGTAAACATTTGATGAATTCCACGCTTCACGCAAAATCTGACCAATTCCAGCGATCAGTCGAGGACTATCTGATAAAGATGCATGCGCACTCCATACCGGATGGTAAATCCTCACCGGTGATGGGTAATCAGCTTCAAGTGTCTCAAAATCTTGAAAGGTTTCACATACTGGAACTAGCTATACATGGGCCAAATGTGCTGTCAGCCATGATACCATAAAGAAGCTGCCAGCATTTTGCCCCTGTCTACAAAAGATGGCCTACAATTCCTAAAGCAAATAGTAGCCCCCTGAAAGTTTGCTCTGCCATGCATTTTTCGGTGCTAGTAGTTTAAGTATAGATACTGTCGACAGCATCGTTTGATTCATTTCAGTAAGGTCAAATTACTGAACGGGTATGCTGCTAGCACCACCAGCAGATCTTTTCAAGACCGCACCTTGCAGAATATAAGAAGCCTTGTTCCGGACCTGGATGAAACAGTATGATCCAGTATAACCAAGATGAACAAATGGGTAAAACCAACTGAGAGAATGCAATGTTTTAGTGCCTTTGAAGCATATAATCTCCAGTCTGCATCCTATTTGGGTTGAACAATTCCATAGATAATTACGCCAAGCGCTAATGATTGGCTTACATCTAAAGGCATCACTTGAGAAGAGTAAGTTATCCATCAAAACTAGGTACACGTACAGACTGAAAAAGTTGCGTTCTTTATCTTTCACATTTATGGACGTGATTGACTTCAAGATCTTCTCAGCATTTGCCACCTGAATATGCAGAACACACAAAAATTTAAGGGTCAGCATACTGCCAATGCGGTATCCAAAATGCAGTTCATATTGAAGAGACATGCTCATCAACCATGCTTACCTTAAGGCCAAAGCTAATCTTGAGGAATTGTAGGGCCAGCAATGCAGTCAACAATCCTTAAACAATTAAGATCCATTGTGACTCTGCAATGTTATGAAATTGACTTCAGATAGTCAAACGTCATAAGCAAAAGCCATATGAGCTATTCTTTAACAAAATACCATGAGTTACTGTACATGAAACTTTATAAGAGATGTAACAGAGTTATACAGAAGCAGAAGTCCTCAATATAGAGCAAACTGCACTAACAAGATTCATCGCCGACATAACTTGTTGAGAAAGCATGATTGCATCTTAGTCAATATCTAACTAATGTATTCACCCATAAATTACTCCAGCACTTGTTCGATTGAGCATCAGTATACCATGAAAACATAAATGGTTACAAATTAACAATACAGATCGCTAGTCTTAAAAATAACACCTCTCTGAAAAATTTTACCTCTGAGAAATGGACTGAGCCACTGCTAGACAGCTACTTTCCCATTCACTTGTATTGAAAGTACAAGATAAGTGAACTCAGACAGTCCCCCAAATAAGCAGCAGGCCTTCAAGTCGTCGGTCCAAAAAGAAGGAAATAACAATAACAAGGAGTTCTTCTGCCTCAGAAGATGATAAGATAGAATGCACATTTCTGTAAATCAAATAAATTGTACATTCAAGTGGAATTAACTTGGTACAGAAAGAACGGTGGAACTACTGAAATACTGGTTAATATCATAATATTTATCGTTTTAGCAGGATTACATGAATACAGAGATAAAACATATCACCATAGAAGAAATACATTGTTATAAAAAATAGTGGAACAATAAAGCCATACTTGAAGTCTGAACATCAGAACAGGACAGAATCATGAAATTAAATTAAAATATCCCTTAAGTAGCAGTAGAACAATTCTAGAATGCTGTCATGGCAAAATATAGTGACTGCAGATTTGAGCAGAAATTTGAATCATGTTGGGGTGAACATCAGTAATACAGTATGCCAGACAGAACTAGAAACATCCAGTTTTAATATAACTATGAGCTACAACTATATAAGTAATAACATAAATTTATACTGATCATATTGTTATAGCCAAGACTTGAGAGCTAACAGCACAAAAAGAACTCTATTGAAACTTACAAGCATATATGAAGTTACAGCGATCACTTGATGTTAAATTGTTAATATGATAATAGTGTTTGTGGTTTTAGATTTTGTGAGTGACACAAACAGAAACATCTAATGCAAATGTAATCACTGTATCATCATAACTTCAGAAGCTTCCACTTACCTGATTTTGCAGCAACCAGATATAATCTTTAACCATTCAATGATGTTTTGAGGTGGGCCAACATCTGAATTATCCCATAACAAATAGGAAAAGCTTAAGTTTCTAATTTCCAAACTACTGGGAACTAATTCACCAATAACTAAATAAACATGAAATTTTCAGGAATGCTCATAATCACGAGACTGAAAATTACTGAATTAAAAATTGAGTGCACTGTAAATAAATGACAACTGATCAATAAAGGAGGAACAATCTGTATGGAACCAACCTGCAATCACACTTTCAGAGATGGAAACTTCAGTGCGATTATCAAATATATATCCATAGCTGAGTATTACAAGGTGCCCATCACTTTCAAGTGACTCTTTTAAGGAACACATATACGTCGGTATACTGAGTGCCATGATAAATAGAGGGTTTGCTACGGAGCAATCCAGTGAAGCTACAAAATTTGTTTATTAGATAAGTATATAATTTATTTACGAACCGCTTAATTCAAACAGGTCCCGTAGCTCAGTCGGTTAGAGCGTTGGTCTTATGAGCCGAAGGTCGCGGGTTCGAGCCCCGCCGGGACCAGTTTTTGCTGAAAATATTTACTGCAAAATAAAATAAGATTTTCTGGAAATATGTAATGCAAATTATAAACATCTGTATAAAGTAACTTTTTTTTTTCTCTTTCCACTGTCTTCAAAAATACTCCAAAGAACCACTAGCTAACGCACGATCCTTTCGATCAAATTCCATTGCTTAACTGCTCAAAATGAAATTGCTAGCCTAATCCAACAACACCGCAGAAATGATCTCCAGGAACACATAAAATTTCTTGGTCTTCCGGTCTTCCCCTTTGTTTTTAGTTTACGCTGAATTATCACGATGGTTCAGAACAGATTATGGAGTTACTTTTTATTTATATAATGGAATTCATTCTACCCTTTACTTTAAACATGCAATCTAATTATTATTAAAGTTACAGGTTAAATGATTATAAATTATAAAATTTAATAGCTTAATTAAAAACAAACAAAACTTATGTTATTTGCACCAAGGTTTGAATTTGATTCTCCTGCTCATGCTCACATGTTATATTGCTATTGGATTCATTTAGAATGCTAATTTGACAGTGATGCTGGCTACTTATTCTGGCAAATCATGCCATACAGTAAATACACATCGCTTTGTGTTAGCATGTTTACATATATTATTTTTATTATTTTCGTGGAGCATTATCATAAATATATAACCCAAAGTTTTCTTTTAGAAAGGAGTAGAGAATATTCATAAATAAAAATACAATGTCAAAATTATTTTGAATATGAGTGCTTGATATTTTAAAAATTTAATGTTGAATATTAGTTATCCTAATAACCAATCACATATTTAGTTATTAAAATATTTAAGTCAAAATTATATTTTATATGGTTTGGCATCACACCATTATGTTTTTTCAAATAGCGTGCATTATTACTCGTAATTTTCTTATTTATAAAAAATAGCACACATATATTTCAAAATTAATATTTTTAATGTTTTTTGCTACTGTAAAAAATGAGTGTGCGAGAAACATATTTGGGCAATATAACCTTTTTAAAGCTTGATTGAATCATTATAAATATTTAAATCATCGTAAATATTAATTTTGTATGCCTTCGAGCTCTACTACACCTCGAGTTTGTTCACACACACATTTATAAAGCTCATCTTATGGCGTCACTACCACAAATCTCAACGTCATCTCTCTCGAGCCCACCTAGTGTCGCTTTCCTTGAGCTTGCCCAATAGTGTTGCCGCCACTAGCCTCACTCTCACTTGTGGTCAGCTTGCTCAAACTTAAATGTGTTCGTAGTCATTGAGCACACATATATGCTTCATCTTGCTATCGTATGTGTGATACGGCATATAAGAACACATGATTTTTTTCAACCTAGTAGCTGAATACCCAGTTTCAAGTTGTCACATGAAATAAATATAAATATGTATTCTGTGTAAATAAAACAATGTCTAAAAAATTATTTACCTTATTGGAGCGTGTACTAGCGAACCTTTTCTTCTAACTCCGTAGCTACATGTCTTGGTTAGACTAATGAAATTGGATTTTCTTTAAACTCCAATATGCAATAAGCCTCTTTCCCATACATATATTATTTTTAAATATTTTAGATCTAATTTAGCTATAGATGCATGTTTATAGGATGGTGTATGATGATACAATATATATGATGTCATTTTTTATAATGTATTATAGCTATTTGGATACCATGAAAAGGATATGGATATATGCCAAAATGACATTTTTTACGTTGAAAAACATCATGCATTATGGATCTTGAATTACTAGTTTAATTTTAAATTAAGCAATGGTAAATTGGAGTCAGTTATGTGGTTTAAAAATTATATAGGAGTTTGAACATCTAACTATTGACCGGTTTTCTTATCATAAATCGTTTCACTGAAAATAGAAGATACAGGGGAGGGGGAAAAGTCGGCATAGAGGCAGGGGGTGCCGTGCGTTGTGCGGCGACGTATGGGATGGGAATTTTTTTTTTTTGGAAACTTTCAATTTTCTAGCCGTCCGATGCAATGCGCTTTAAGATTTGTTCTAGGCAGGGGACTAAAATCACAAGGTTGCGCAGGGGCAGGGGTTCGAACCGGGGGCTCTTTTTCGCACGTCGCGCAGGCTACTAACTGAGCTACAAGCCGCTCTAATTTATATACAATTATATTAGTTATATTTTAAAGGTTTTCAACGACTAATTTTTCAGTAAACTTTTTTAAGATAAAAATAATAGGTCGTCAATTTAAGTGAAAATACAAGATTAGATGTTTTATTTTTTTTCTTAGAATTTTTAATATTTTTTAAATTTATTATAATGCCCATGTGCCTGTATATAATAGATAAATAAATAACTTAAAATAATTGGTCAGAAAATTTCCTGAGAAAATATATTTTTTAAATGGTGAGGGTAAATGATTTGTTTGAATAGTCCAGTAAATAAGCTAAAACATAGTGCATATATCCTAACATATTTCTCGGTAGCCTTTAATTACCGGATTCTTTCCCTCTTTCGATCCTTCTATGATTTACATGGGCTAGAATCTTTCGGTCGTAACATGCATGCACTCAACTAATTTTATTAGACCAGGAGTAACTCTAACAGTCTAACACCTATCCTCTGGTCGCTCAATTCAGCACAAACAGAAGCCCCGGTTTACCAAGGTCACATTGACGAGCTAGCATAGACAAAAGTTCAGAGAAAAAAGAGGCAAACAAACCAAAACCAATATACACGTACGCAGAACCAGCGGACACTGAATGACAACGCCACCACCCAGACACCCACAACCAACGTACATCAGTTCATGAGCTTCACTGAAAATTCGTTAGCAACGACAGCGCCGAATTGTTGGACCGGACTCCTCTCGAGCGGGGATCCAAGAATTAACAACACTAGACACTTTTGGCCCGCAGATTAAACAGACGAGGTTTTGTGATCATCCAAACAGCAGGATTTCTTCGGTCCTTGCTGTCTCTTAATCATCGACGCCGATCGCGCTCGCTCCCCATGTGCGCATGCGTCCGTGCTACCACTCCATCGATGGCCGGTTCGATGGATTTATTCTGATGATCAAACCGCCAAATGGCACACTACTTGCTCGCCGCCACAACCCACACTTCGATCGATTAACTGTGCTTACTGTACCGTAGCTGGCCTTGGACTGGTATGGGTTTGAGAGAGGGGAAAAAAAATACTAATTATGTACTACTCAGGTTTGGGGGTACTACGTATGGATGTACGTGGTCCTGCTGATCTGTAGTTTGGGCCTAGTGGAATCAAGACGACATATTCGGCATTAAGTAGAAAGGCGGAGAAGAAACGCGAACGCATCACGGGTGACGAAACGAGTGGAGTACATAATTACACACATGTGACACACATGAATACGTGGATATCACCGAGGCAAGGCGAGCGAAGACGACGACGACGACGAGGGGTACACGCGGCGGTTTTCAATTGATGATGATGGCACTGACGATTGCTAACAAGCTGGTGCTCGGTGGCAACAGTTTTGCTGACCTGGCATATGTAGTACAACAAGGCAAATTCATTTGTTTTTACACCAAGTAGCACCTGATCATCGAAGGATCAGCTTGTACGAGTAAATCTCGTCTTCTTTCAAGAAATTAATACATACATATTCAACCCAAATACATACTCTGTGTGATAAATTTGTCCATCAATCTAGCAAGCCCCTCTCATAACTTTAAATCTTTTTCTTCATGACTCCTTTTCTATTTCGGGTCAACTTTTTTTAACGTTCATGGCCGGACTTCCAGTTCGTAGTAACTCAACTCAACACACAGACTTTTAGTCTAGGCTCCAGATCGTAGCATAGTATTCCAAAATTTTTCCAATGAAGCAGATCGAGCAGTAATTAAGGAGTAAATAAATAGTTTCCATGTTTTATGTGCATGGTGCATACCAAGACAAGGAAGCTGACCTAACCAAGTAACGCTTCGCTGCACGATGCGTTCACACCTCGACAAGTAGACCACCGCGCCCTGATCACTCGCCGCCGCGCGCGCGAGATCATATCGATCCTCCTCTCGAATGCAACAAGCCAAGGCGGCGGCGATGGCGGCGGCGAACGACGACGAACGGGAGGTGCGGAGGGAGGTGGAGGAGAAGCCAGTGGTGGTGGTGGGGCGGCGCGGGTGCTGCATGGCGCACGTCGCGCGGCGCCTGCTGCTGGGGCAGGGCGCGAACCCGACGGTGCTCGAGGTCGGCGACGACGCCGACCCGGCGGCGCTCGTCGACGTCGCGCTGCAAGCCCGACGGCGCAAGGACGGCGACAAGGCGGCTGGCGACGACGGCGGCGGAGCGACGGGGGCGCGCCACGCGGTGGCCTTCCCGGCGGTGTTCATCGGGGGGAGGCTGGTCGGCGGGCTCGACAGGCTCATGGCCATGCACATCGCCGGTGAGCTCGTGCCGGTCTTGAAGCAGGCAGGAGCCCTGTGGCTCTGAGTTCGTCATTACTGATGGGGATTCGTTAATGCCAACTTAATCACAGGCTTAAACATATGCATGTCCCTTTTGATCTTTCGTAACTGTAGATTTGTTTGTGCTCGTTCTCGATACAATTCTATCTTGCGTCGATCCTATGAAAAGTTCGAAAGAAACTGAGCTGATCAACTAACTGTGTGAGTTTCTTTAAGTAACTATGATTGTCTACGTGTTTTCATAAAGAAATCCTAAATTAGATTTCCTATTATCTTAACACATATTGATGATTTTAACATCATCAGAAAGCAATCATCTTAGGAACAATTTCTTGACGTATAAGTTGTATTCTAGGATGGAAGATTTGGTTAAAACTAAATTACGCTTAAGTCTAAAACTTAAGCAGCTGTGAATATTTATTTGATATTTTCTACCAATATCCGAATGACATTGAATACTTATATCGATAAACAAGATGGATCAATATCCATTTAGAACATGGGATGACAACTCTAATACCATCAAAACGCTCATATATCTTACAAATTGTAACAAGTCTAATATTGTGTTTAGAGTACCTTGCTATAGCTTAAAGTAGTGTAACTCCAACAATATCATTATGAGGGAGTAAAACAAGATATCCATAGATATCTTTCTGGCATAAAAGATCTTGATTTATCATCGAAATTAGAGTATGGTGAGATATCTACATGTTGGCTAACAAAGCCCTAAAATGCCAGATCTCATATTGATTTTATACTGATACAATGTCCTCATAAGAGTCATTAAAATAAATTTCATGTACTTGTACTTATCATTATGAAGTTTCACAACCATATGGATGGCTTCACAAAATGATTAATCACATTTATGTGATATTGACTCCATTGAATCACCTACCATTATCTATAGATAATACTACTTGAGTTTTTCTTACCGGATTTCTCATAAAAGGATTTTAGTTGGTTAATATATCAACATAAAATATATATCATATCTCTATTTTTCATATAGGGTTTATATATAATAACTTCTCATATTTTTTTCTATATGGCTTTAGGAGAAGTTATCCAATATTATGATCTAATGGTCATAATCAATTGTCCTTGAATTCTCACATGTCAGAAAGAATTCATGAGACATCAATATATATGACATACCGCTTTCTTCTTATATTGTCCCATTATGTTTTAAAGGAGTTTAATTGGCATATCTATACTACAGTTTCTTCTCAAGTTTTCTTACAGGATTTTCGATGAGTTTTTTTTATCAGATGAATTAAATAATAATTACCATAAGCCAATTGATGAAGGAGTGTTAGAAATAGGATCAATTAATGATCAATTAGCACATGTTAATTGTACTGGTTTATAAAGAGACACAGACATGTTAGGAGGCATTCACACTATATTCACACCCCTCCCACTATAAATATCTGTAATTATTCATATACAAACCGCTAATTAAAACATAAGTTTATCTCTTAATTCTCTTGGTCTTTACTTTTAACAATTTAGTCCATATATTGGGCGTGTTGTCACTTTTCAGGAAACTAGATGTACTCCCCAGGTTCACCTTTTTATTGAGTGCTGGATTGCGATTCCCAGCAGTATGATTTTTTTTAGAATTTCAACAAATTTTGATCAAATTTCAGTTGAATTACTGTTTTAAATTTAAATTCTCGGAAACCATTCAAAATTTCACTCAGAATCTACTTTTGCCTTGCATCGAAACTTCAAAATTTCACAGTTTTTAATTGGTTTTCATCGAAAATGTAAACCTTGGTGCTCCCTAGTTTGTTTGGTAAGCTTTGGTAAGATTAATTGGATCCTACCATATACAACGTACTATTGTTATGTCACGAAGTGTGTAGATGTAATGCGCGATGTATCTATGTTGCGTAATGGAACGATGTCAGTGATGACGGTATATATAGCATGCCGGGCGTAGCACACGCGACGTGGCGATCGCGGTTCATCCGATCGTATATATACGGTGGATGCGTGGAGGCGGCGTGATGGCGTCACGTCCAAGAAAACCGGGTGGCCAGAGCATTGCCGAAATCAGAAGGGAAAAAAAAAAACGGATCCTCCCTTTACCCGATTTCGTCCTGAAAGTTATGGCGATTAGGCACGACGCTATCCCGATCGATCACCGCATGGCGACGCAACCGGCGCCGCCGCCGCCGCCGCTGTGGGTTATACTCCGCCCGAGTTCCACGGGAGTGCGGTCCGTCCGCCGTAGCTCCGTACTCCGAGTTCCCCATTGCACACGCCGTGCCACCGAGCCCTCCTAAGCTGCGGAACCTGCCGACGTCTTTCTAGTCGCTTGTGCCTTTCCCCACGACACATGGCCGCACCAGCCGTCGATTCTAGCGTGAAATTATTACCATGAATAATTTTTTTAATAAATGATTAGCTTTATAAATAATTTATTTAATACAATTGGTTTGAAAGTGTTACAATAAATAATTATTTTATGTATTTATATACATGTGAGTTAAGATTAATCTTAATAAATAAAGAGGATCGGAGAAAGATTTAAAGTCTATAGTATATTATTAATAAAATTAGACAAAATCAGGAGACCTTAATGTCAAACATGGTATTGGGACTACGCTCAAGAGAAATATTAGATGATGAGGTTAAACACAATATGATATATGATGAATGGACACCATATGAAAAATTCTTCATAACTGACTTGTGCAAGTGCCAGAATAATTGAAAATTTTTCTTTTGTAATGTTAAAAAGAGTAAAAAAAGTCTATAAAATCTCTAATGAAAATTTATTATTAAAAGAGCAAGTATATTTAAGAAAAAAATGTTTAATACAACTTTTTTATGTATAGCGGTTTTTTATTATAAATCGTTTGATTATATAAATCTTTAATGCTGAATTGAACTTAATTGTTATATTGTTATATCTTTAATTCATGCATAAAACTCTTATTTTTTTAAATTTTGGATAAAATCATTGTTAAAAGGGAGAGATAAGACACAAAATATGAAAAAAAAAGTTGAAGTGAGAATTTATTAGAATTTTCTCTTATTTTTCAATTTTGAGAGAATTTCTTTTTTAAAAAAGGGAGATAATTTTTTCTTTTTCAATTTTGAGTCTTGAATACTTTTTTTCAAATTCTTTTGGATTTTATTTTTAAACACCAAATCATATTTTGAAAAGACTTGTCAATGTGTTCATAAGTAGATTGTGAAATTATTGTCATAATTAATATTTTTTATGAACAATTGGGTTTACAAATTATTGTCATAATTGATTTGAAAGTGTTTCTCATGTTGGTGTGAGTGTGTGTAACTAATATAGATCAGATTACAAATTTGTGTCTAGAATAATTGTTTTTGTCTATTTATGTATAGATAACTTAAGATCATATGCTTAGTAAGATATGAGGTCTAGCATAGTTAAAATGTTATATGACAAGATTAGACTAAAGTGAGGAAGTCTTAGGGTCAATATCTGTCAAGGGATTGAGATTACGTTTAGGGGAGCCAAAGTCCAAAACGGTTAAAAATGACAGGTGAAAAGGTTAGACACAAGATGTCACATGGTAGATGGACACCGTATGAAAAAGTCTTTACAATAGGCTTTATAAGTTATATGTGTAAGCACAAAAAAATCGTAGAAAATTTTAAGGAGAAAATAAGATAATGAAAATAGGAGGATGATTACTATAGTACTCGAGGTACCGTAGCGCCTAGCCCATACTATGAGATTGATAAGAGACTTAACGTGAGCTTGAGCACGTATCTAGGATGGTAGCGGACTCGTGCGCATGGTGGAGTAAAAATCGGATTGGGATCTTCTACGGCTGGTCAATTTTGTAAGAGAAGATTTAGAATTTGGTAAATTAAATTAGATTTAAAAATTAAGATGTTGAGTTGTATATATAAATAGATAAGGGTTAAGATAAAAATTTAGGATTTAATTTTAAGAGATATGAGTGTTTTGTACGTTGTTTGTAAATATATAGATTAACAGTTTTTGTTATATTCTTTTATTTTGGATGGTTAGGAGAGTGACCATGATTGTTAGTTTATTAATTTAAGTTATCTTTTATTTTCATTAAAAGATTTAATTTATTATAATTCATCAGTTTAGTAGATTTGATTTTTATGTTTAGACAAGAAGGGTAAGGGACAACCGATGTGGCCGCGGACGACCTCTACATGGTCCGCTCTCCCTGGGAGCCTGTTGACCACAGCAGCGATGTCGGCCATCTGGTTGGTCCTGGAGAAGACGACTACTGGAAACGGGTGGTGGTCGACCTAGCTCATCCCCGCCGCCGACGGCGCGAGTGCCCCACCGCCACCCTCCGCTGCTACTGGACTGGCCGGGTAACGGCAAAGGCATCAAGACGATGGTGACCTACCCTGACCCTCTGCGCGGCCGGCCATGGTCGATGGGGCTCCTCTCCTGTGAGAGTGTGACCCCTTCCAATTTTCCATGATTAGCAAGCAAGTACCGCTGCATTAGTCTCAGCCGTGGGAGGTTGCGGTCTGTGGATTTGAGTAGACGTGGTCGTGTACCAAAGGTTACCATTTGGACACTAGATCGGCAATCCAGAGGCTGTATTTTTCTTTTCTTTGAGAAACAGCTCTTCGGTGTGAACCTGCGTACAAAAAAAAGTCGAGGAGTGTGTAGATTGTGAATCTGAAACACGGATGAAAAGAATGACGGTGTCCTCATACTCTGTCTTTGGTTGGGAGAGCCCGTCACTCAGCATCTCATCAGGTGATCTAAACTTTAAGCTTCTTGTATAAATTGTTTGCTTAGGTTTAATATATGGTTTACAATTGAGAATTAAAATTATATTTAAGTCATTATGTTATAGTTGAGGTGATCAATTATACTCTATCGGTCCATAATATAAAGACCGTGTCATTTAAAAAAATTAAGAAGATAGTAAAAGAACAAGCCATAAGCCATACTACAGAAATAGTAGTTAAGAAAATAAAATAGTATAAAAATTAGTTGGTGAGGATTAAACTAGCAC
This sequence comes from Oryza coarctata, assembly GCA_030770085.1. Lineage (NCBI taxonomy): Eukaryota > Viridiplantae > Streptophyta > Magnoliopsida > Poales > Poaceae > Oryza > Oryza coarctata. The sequence continues at coordinate 6,551,189 of CM061462.1, forward strand.
AAAAGTTAATACTCTATATTTCCTAAAATATGACATTCTAGCACCAAGAATCTTATATTTTAAAACATTTAAAACATAGAAACAATAGGTAGAGAATAAAGTGTTATATTTAAATATTAAAATCTCTTATATTTTAAAATAAACTGAAAGTATAAAAGTAATTATGCTTGTACGAAGGCTACAGGCTTCAGCCCGCATGTGCCATTGACATGTAGCATGTGAATTCAACGTAACCACGTCTATCTAGTTGACAAAACACATGTGAGGGCTAATTCTAATCCCAAAGGTGTAACATCTGTAAGGTATATATTTAATTATTCTTATAAAAGTTATAATATAATTAAGAGATTTTAAGTGCCAATAAATTTTTAGTCACCTAAGATAGCACATTGCTAAGCCTAAAATTGCAATGTTATGTAATGTACAATTTTAGTTCATTTTTAACTACAATTTTGTTGTTATATATGGCTTTACTTTATTTTTAATCTAATTTTTGATTTTTTTAAAAAATTAATTTTGTAAAAAAATAGCTATAAGTTTGTTTCATGTAGTTTTATAAACTTTTGTATGTTATAATAATTTATTATTCAACCATTGAGGAGTGATATGTAGTAGGTAATGAGGGAGAGTGATGGAAACTTTTAGATTACCATTCAAGGATGAGAAAAGTGACTGAATTTTTTTTGAAAAATTCAGGAGCCTGAAATGTATACTCCCTATAATTAATCAATTAATTGTTCTTTTGACATAAAGTTATATGAGTTAAATGCTCGTGCGTTGTACCGGGAATTTAAAAAAGAACCCACACCATACACTTAAAGCCTAAAAAATTAAAATAAAAATTATTCTCATTAGAAAAATAAACTTTCCTTGTTTGGCTTGGGGTTGGGGAATGGACATAAGTCTACACATCTCACTATTTGGGAGACTCACATGGTGGTGGTGGTAGATTCATCACTGAGTATCATTGGGATCCTTTAAAACAATATAGAATATAACACCTCTCTTATGTTAAATTCATTAAATTGTTAACAATGTAACATTTTCATTCTAGTATAGGCTTTCAAGTATATAATATAGGTTGTTTTAGGTTTACACGTGAGAATTAAGAGGCAAAAACAATAACTTTATTGCCATCTATTTATTCACATAAAAATATTCATTCATTTATTCATAAGAACAGTAACAGAGGAAAATAGAGCTAAGTACGACTGCCTCCAAGTTGTAGGATAACCTATATTTAGAAAGACTTCAAGAAAATAAATAAATATCTGTTTGATAAAAGGTTTTGCTTGAAAAATAATAATAAATAGTTTGTTTTCAGCAGCACCATGGAAAAAGAAGGGTCATTTCGCACTTCATCATTTCATAAAATTGTGCAGTCATTTAGTAACTCAAGCACATAAACAAAATAAAAAAAGAGGTAGATATGTCTTTTAACTTGTTTCACTTAATTAAAAAAACTCGCTTGCTATAATAATGTATTATTCATTATGCAGGGCAATAAATTTAGGTAATCTAAGGTCATTTCTTCGTGCATATTTGATGAGAAATAAGTTGGTTCTTAAACCCAATATTTTTATCCGTAGGAGATTTGTGCACTTAAACTTTTTTGTTCTCACTGAAGGAGCGTCGGCGGCGTATGGCCTACGGGCTAGCTAATGCTCGGATGTACGGCTTGGGTGTTGCTTGCTGCGGCACGGCGGTAGAATGCGAATGCTTAGGGTTTAGCTAGTGCGGTAGTTATATAGATGGCCCTGATCACAGCAAGTTGGATCCGACGACTGACGTGAAGTGAAGCAAGGTGGGGTTCTTAGATTGCTCAAGCCCTTGCAAGGGCCCACAGCCCAACCTACAACGGCTTTCTTTGTTGGGTTGGTCCGACCAAGTTGGAGCTAAGGTGTTACTTGCATGGGTAGGTTGCCTGGGTCAGTAGCCTGGTGGAAAGCAAACACATTAGCCCTCGATGCGTGCGGTTTCTATTTAGTCCGAGTTTATTAGCAGTGTTAACGTCAAAATTTAAAAAAGTTGTTAATGGATTTGGTTAGAATAGAAAATAAAGACTAGATTATTCAAACAAGTTTTCAAAAGTGAAGAAAAAAGAATCTAGAACCGTTACAAATCGGTTTGTGTTTTTAAATATCTCTTATAATTGTTTTTCTTTAAACACTCTTTAAGCACTGTTGTCTATAACACTTATATTGATATAAATATATACGTATGGGTCTTATAAAAAAATTAGATTAATATAATAAAATTTGAAGCATCACAAAAAAAGATCAATATAATAAAAAATTTGAAGCATCACCATAAAAATAATATAGTTTTTATAAGATTTTATTTTGAATTGGTCGGTTAAATTTGATTTCTATCCAGATATAAGACGTAAGTCTTTCTATATAGTAAACACATCCCTTTGTTAAGGTATTCTCGATTTGGTTTAATATCTTATACGTTTATTTATTATTTTAATACGTTTAGTTCTGTCAAATGCTCCTATATTGATTCAATCCTTTACTCTGATGTATTTATCAGGTTGGTATAGAATTTATTAACTTTATTTTTAATCTTATGTTGTCTCGATTAGGTTTAATATATTAGATTGCTTTAAATAAGATAAATTTTGATAAGTTGATAGTTTTTATTCAACGTTGTTCTATCCAAGAAATTATCTTTATTCTATACTTTCACTTTTATTCGTATTGAGTCATTATCTGATATACTTATTATATCACGTTTAATTTACTTTATCTTATACAATCTCAATTTAGTTTAGTCCAATCTATTAAGAATATATTTAATAAAGTTTGTAACATGACTTAGCAGTTTTTATCTCACACATTAGATCATGGAGTTGTTAAATTTTATTGCTTTATTATTCATAATATTTATCATTATCTAAACTTTCTAAATAATCTTTATTGGTTAGAAAGCTGATAGTTTGAGTTTATATTAGACTATTGGTCGATTAACTCATTCATATAATTTTTTTATCTTCTTTATCAATTAACGTCCGTTATTTTTCTTAAAAATTTTAATATCAAAAATTTTGTTTAGCGACACCATTAAATCATATTTCCAATTCCAAATGTAAATTTCTAAAAATTCCCGAAGTCAATTTTTCTACTTTGGAAATTTCAACCGTGACGTATAAATTCATTTCGTTCAAAAAATTTAAATTTCACTTTTTGGACATTAATTGTCTGGTAATATTTTCTTTCCTATTTTAATGTTATTCCGATTCTAGAAGTTACTGATCATACCAAATAAATTTTCCTTTTGTCCAGAGGTAGTTAAAAAAATACTCGATTTGAACTCCAAGTATTTTTGGTTTTCGTTAACACAAAGCAATAGCATGTGTACAACCACCACCCCACCCAATGGCAAAACACTGTCAACATCTCTCCATAACACACATGATGTAGTAGGCACGCAAGCCACGAGTTCACTCTATTTCTCTGTACTACCTTGAGTCTACCGATGTTTTCCCCAACATTTCCTTCTTCCTCTAAGCAAGAAAACCATTCCCTCACTCCATCTCACTACTAGAGTCAACTTGTGCTCCTCTCGACATTTCTCTTCTTCCTCCAAGTAAGACAACCATCTCCTCACTCTATCTCACTGCCAGGAGTCAACTTGTGCTCCTCCCGACATTTTCCTTCTTCCTCCAAGCAATGTGACTATCCCCTCACTCCAAGTAAGAGATAGATAACAGAAAAGGAGCTTTTGGAGAAGAAGTGATAGTACTAGGTATGGCATCCATACTCGTCATTGTGCTCACCTCAGTAGTGCATCAAGGAGGCTATAAGAATTTTTAGAAACCTTGAGTGATACTTCACCTCCCACACGTTTCATTTTCGCCACTTCGAGCTATCGTTATTGCCAAGCCAAACCGCTAGGGGCCATCATTGTCACCACACAGTGAAGGTAGTTCTCTCCCTGGTAGTAGTGACAGTGCTCTCCAAGTCTCCACAATAGGCCCGTCACCCCTTCCTGTAGTTGACTGCGCCGACACTGCCTCCCCTTCCATCTAACGCCACCCCTCTCTCCTCTCTACATGCATGCTGCCTCCTTCGTTGGTCGACACCGCCCGACTCCCTCTCCGTGCCACACACACCCCGGCACCATCTCATCTTCACACGGCCGCTTGCACCACTCACCTATGCCGCGCGTCGTCCCTGTCGCCCGGCCTTTCCACCACGCTGCCCAGCGCAGCTTGTGCATGCCTGCCCGTGCCGTCGCCACGCCGGCCTATTGTGACATTGGCCAGCCACCCCACTGCTCAGCATGAGGAAGAAGTGGCAGAAGAAAAGAAGAAAGGAAAGAGAGAAGAGGATGAGAGAAGGAAAAAGGAAAGGGAAAGAAAAGGAAGGAAGAAGGAAAAAAAGAAAAAGAAAAAGAAGTAGGACCATGTGGGCCCTTCTCTCTCCCTCTGGTCCCACCAGTCAGTATAGAATATTTCTTCCGGTGCTCGGCATGAGGAAGAAGTGGCAGAAGAAAAGAAGAAAGGAAAGAGAGAAGAGAATGAGAGAAGGAAAAAGAAAAGGGAAAGAAAAGGAAGGAAGAAGGAAAAAAAGAAAAAGAAGTAGGACCATGTGGGCCCCTCTCTCTCCCTTTGGCCCCATTAGTCAGTATAGAATATTTCTTTTGGATTTTAATTAATCCTTTTGTCTACCCAAAAACCCTTTTAAACTTAAAAAATTTATATCTTTTTATCTGTAACTCCGTTTGATCACATTCAAGTCCCATAATCTTTGTCAAATCCTCCTCCACGCAATGGTATTTTTATATGTTTATTTGTGTCTAGCAGTAGTTTTATGCGTTGTTTTGTTTTTTTTTTGCATGTAGGTTGCGAGACCGACAGAGGGTTCGCACAGAAGTTTGACGCTCTAGAAATCATAGTGGACCAAGGCAAGCCCCCTTGACTACTTCTTGCACCTATATTTTAATTAAGTATTTTGTTTGTAAAATCACATGATTATGTCACACTTTATTTACTGTTCATACATGAATCGCCTTCAAATCATCAGACCTTCTTAGTAGCTGCACTTGTATTACATAGGACTCAACCCTCAACTCCACAATATGCTCATCGGTACCTACCATACCAAGGTATAAAGGCTATAGTTATGGTTGTATTATTGAATGGGAAAGAATACTTAGGTATTCATCATCAATCAGTTATTTGAAAACCCGACGAGATGTTGGTTTGATTATAAAGTGAAAAATATTTTATAAAATTTGATGGAACGAGAGTTAGTGCCTTGGTGGCTTCACTACGCACCATCCATAAGGACTGATTACTTTAGTAAATTCTTTCAATTATAAAATAGTACAACCACATGGGTAACATGGGATGCCCCTAGCAAAATACATGTTAACGGTTGAGAAACACCGGGATAGGTTGACAAAGACATTCTCCTAAAATAGAGGTTTATATTAACTATGAGATGCGATAGGTGTTATACAACATGTCCTGAGTAGCGGAGGGATTAATACTGGCCTAATGCTTGGTTTCAGAGAGTGGCCTAATTGTGTGACATGAGATGTCTATGGTTTGGTTATGAAAAAGACTTATAGTGAACTCCCCTTTGTCGGCCATGCCTGATCCACATGCGCTGAGTAAAGTGGGATGTTCACAGTGAGTGGGTAAAGTGTGCAATCTCTACAGAGTTTAGTTAAACTGTTTAAATAGCCATGCTTATGATCATGGGCGGATGTAAGGTATTTTTTATAGCATAGTTTTATTTTTTAAGTAAATATTTTGTGGAAAAAAGTTTGTGGGATGGGTTGCCATTACCAGAGTTTGCCTTTATAGCAAACGACCAGCCTTCATGGTTGGGATCGAGTCTGTGTGGGTCGAGATGCCAGTTGGCACCAGACTGTGGTTTGGTCGAGATAGTTGGGCTAGTATGCCGAGAAGGTTAAGGGTCGAGATGGTCATATGTGAGCCGAGATGGCTCCGATGGTACTTTACTTTGAGGGCTGAAATAGCTAGTTGCGAGCTAAGATGGCTATGATGGATTATCTACTTTAGGTGTCAAGATAGCACAGTTTAAAAGGGACATTTCACTCATGATAATTGTGATAGTTTGTTACAAAGCAACCTGTGAAATGGAGCATAGTGTGAGCCTTGTTTCGAAATTAAAACTTGATTCACTAGTGTTTCATAAACAACTATTTAAAAATCTTGTTGTTTTGAAAATAAACATTTTATCCAACCTTGTTTATAGTCTTGCATGTCATATTTTTCCCTAGCTTGCTGAGTATACTGAGTACTCATCATTGCTATTATGTATTTATGTAGAGTTAGAAGAGAAATACATCGACTCTTCTACCGAAGCCTACTTCGAGGAGTAGATTGAGTATGACTTCACTGGGTTTTAGCCCTAGTTTCCAAATTAAGTATGTGGTTCATGTTTGCCGCTTTAGTCTTAGTGTTTTATATTCCATGCCTTCCACCATTGTTCTTTCGCTTCTGTCTTAGTTTATCTTGTTTTACTAGTATTTCTATAGTTTAGGGTATATCCACGACAGTAGAATATATGAGACTTTCACCAGTGTTGTAATAAAAACTTGTTACTTCTGATTTCTAGTATTATTCTGTGAGTAACATCTTGTATATCCTAGGACTGGTACTATAGGTAATGTTGTGACCTCTAGATTATGTCAGTTAGTATTTGCATATTGTCATAGTTTGGGGTGCCGCAAGCCTCCTCTCTTCCATCCCTTTAAGCAGTACAAGCAAAACAACAACACACGTAGTCCCATCCATTCTTTAGGCTACAAAGCATGCATGTGGTTATCGTTTCACCCATGCAAATCCTATACTCGTGAAGCCCTTTTCTACTACCAAACACACAAGCAAGACAAGCAGCAAGACAACCATTGCATGCACGCCTCATCATCCTTTAAAACTCTCACATGAGGATCCTCTCCCCAAACCATCATTAGCTAGCACTAGCTCAACCATCATTTTCTCTCCACAAGAAGCCCTTACTCTAGTAGCACCTAAGACAATGAGAAACTAGCCAAGCGGAGATGACGGCGAAGTAGCTTAGCACCACATTCCATTGCGACGATCATAGAAGAACAATCAATTACATCAAATGATACACGGCACCGTGCGGGGAATTGTCATCATGCTGTTGTCTCGAGGTGGTGAAAACATCTACAAAACTTAGTCGGCCGCCATTGATGGTTTCCATCCTTCTTTGAACCACCTCACTCTCTCTGAGCCACTACTTTTCCTCCAAAATGTCTTCTTTGCTTCAGTGAGCCCACGTAACCACTTGAAATCACCACCACTACTAGAAAATAGCCATCGTAGCCATTGTTACCTCGGTTTCTTACCATGGCTTAAGGTAGCAGTCGTCCTTCCTCTCTTTCCCTTCACATCCTCCTTATACTTCACCAGAGACCACCCATCGAACCATAGCCATGCTCCCCAAACCTCAAGAGAGCTGATGCCCACCGCGTAGGACGCCTAGCTGGGCCAAGCAAGCACCAGCCGAGCTCACCTTCTGGCCCTGCTGTGTGCCCCAGCCTCCTAACGCCACCACTATTAGCGCCGATCGCTTTTAGGCACCACCGTTGCCTACTTCTGAGCATGCTCGCGCGTAAGATAAAGAAACTAGAGAGCAAAAAGAAGGAGAAGGAAGGAAAAAAAGAAAAAAGGAAGAAATTATAAGAGGAATGGGGCCAAGGAGAAGGAAGGAAAAAAAGAAAAAGGAAGAAATTATAAGAGGAATGGGACCCATGTGGGCCCACCCCTTTTTAGCCACCTCCACGGACCTAGTCTAACGTAGACCCATCTCTCTCCTCTCACTGACATCCGAGCCCCACATGTTAGCCAAAGGAATATTCTTAGGAATATTATTTTTGGAATTCTTTTTATTTTCTAGATAGTCCTTTAAACTTTAAAATTCCATATCTTTTTATTCTGTTTGACCCGATTTAAATCTTCAATTTTTTTCTAAAAATGAGATCTACACATTGGCATAATTGTATTTCTGTTTTTGGTATTTTATTTTGGATTTTTATTTATTTGTTTACTTTCCACGCGTAGACCCTTAGTTCATGGAAGATCTAGGCATCGCCTTCAAGGGAGAAGACCCACTTCTGGAGCAAAACAAGTCATTGTTTGACCACTCTTGATCCTATATTTACAAATCACTTTATTTATGAAAATGCATTGCTTAGGTTACATTTTAATCATGTTTGGCCTCAGTTTATGTGAAAACGATAGACCTATCTAGTAGTCGTATTTTTATCATGTAGGATATTGATGATCACATCCTTGTTAACTCCAGCAAATATTAACAGGTATCGTCATCTCTTGGATGCAATTACTAAGATAGTTGATTAGCCCTCCTACGATTGTGATGTCGTGTGGAAAAACTTGAGACTTCTAAATTTTACTTGAAAACCCAATACGATGTCGGCATGTTTGTAAAATAAATATGGTTTCTATCACCTGAATGGTGCGGAGTTAGTGGCTTCGTGGCTTACCTATGTATTATTATTAAGGAATGATTCCTTTGAGAAATTCATCAAGTATATTACAGTATGACTACACATGTGTTATGAGATATCTCTGGCTAAGTAATTAACTATGATATAAAAATTTTGTATGTTAATAGTTATGGAACGCTAGGATGAGGAGATGGTGTTGTAGATCATTCTACCTGAGATGGGTGTTGCTCTAGCCTCCTTTAAGGTGATTGGATATGTGTAAGAGATATCCACAGTGTGTCCTAAGTAGGTGAAGTTATGAGACTTACCTAATACTTGGTTTTGAGATATTTGATTCAAATATGTAACATGAGGTATTCATGGGTTATTTTTAGAAAAGCCTTGTAGTGAGCACTTCCTTGCTAACGATATTTAATCAACATGTATTGTGTAAATAGAGAAGTTCATGATGTGTGGGCAAAGCATGCAATCTTTGCAAAGATTAGATAAACTGTTTTAAACAACCATGCCCGTGGTTATGGGCGGATGTGGAATGTTTCTCATAGTGTAGTTTTGTTTTTACCAAAGGTTATAAACATGATTATTGAGATGGGAATCTTTTCCAAAGTCCGCCTGTATGACAGACGGTCAAACTTTGTGGTCTGGAACAGGTCTATATGACCTGGGGTATCTTGTGAGACCATAGTGTCGTAGTGCCGAAAAGATGAGTGTGTGCTATGAAAACATCTTAACTATGAGAAATAGTTATGGGTGAGTTGTGAAAGCTTATTAACTATGAGAAATAGTTAAGATATGGCGTTTGGTTGATTGTTAAGTGTCGAGAAGGCGAAAAAAACTAATAGAGGAAAATATGAGTAAATATTGAGAATGTTACTATCACATATAGTCACTCAAACAAGTTGTTACAAAGCAACTTGTAAAATGAATTGATATGTGAGCCTCTTTCCAACAACTAGTATTTTGATTCACTAGTGTTTTCCAACAACTAGAATTTTGATTCACTTGCGTTACAAAGCAATTCATACTTTTTTCCTTTCTTTTAATATAGATGTTTTAATTGTTTAATGAAATCTTCCGCTATATTTAATAAGAACTCCTAAACAAGGTCATTACCGAGCAAGAAGAAGATCTAGAAGCTCGCTGAATGTATTTGTCCACACCGATTAGGGTTGGACAAAAAACTCGTGGCTTGTTAGCTCGCTCGGCTCATGATTGGCTTGGCTCAGCTCATTGATAATTTTTAACGAGTTGAGCCAAGGTTTTATCTCATTGGAAATAACGAGCTAGCTCGAGCTACTTGCAAGCCAAATGAGCCAATAGCCCAATGAAGGCTCCATAAGTTCAAGACGTTGGATGATAGCCCAACAAGAGCCTACCTAAGACTCTAAGTTTCTAACCCTAAAGTCAACCCATTTGGCTTCACACTCGATGCATGGAGATGTTGCTCCTCCCTAGTGCTATCATGACTCTTGATTCTCACATCATCTTGTGCAATTGCGCTGCTGCCAGCAGGGTCACACGGGTCATGGCACTAGCACACTGCCCCCAACCTATGGCTAGCCACGAGTTGCCCTACTCTATGCCTCTTGAGCTCTGCCTCCTATGCTAGTCGCCATTGAGGCCACGACGTCGGCACAACCCCATTGACGACCGGCCTTCCTATCCACTACCAGTTGTCTCTACTTCTTGCTAGCCTTCTCCAGTCACCATCCCATCCACGTTGGCCAGTCCTCTTGGTCATGGAGTCGACCCACTCGACCACACTCCTATTTGCGGCTCTGCCTCCAAGTTAACATCAACGTCGTGGCACAGACGCCCCATTCCTTGTCAACCGTCTTCACTCCCTACCAGCCCCTCCATTGACATTGGCTAGCGAGCTTCACAAGGTAGCTCGAGCTGGTATACAAGCCAAGCCAAGCCAAGCTTCTAGATTATTGTGCTAATGAGCTGAGCTAGCTCGTTAACCTAACAAGCTAGACCGAGCTGAACTGGCTCGATATCTACTCCTAACATTGATCCATTTCAGTTCAACTTTTCTTGGTTTCTAAATCCGTTTAAAATTAATTCCAAAAATCGATTCACGTCGCAGAAAAAAGATCTGAAACCTTAACATATGTGTGTAATAGTAGGTGGCTTTAGTTTTTGTTGCCAGCTTCGGTTTTCTTCCTTTTATTTTTCGGCATACGTGGCTCTGCATTCGCAACGCTTGCCCCACTCGGAAAGAACAAAAGTGATGCATTGTACATGAGAGGTAAAAAGAACAAAATAAAGGCCTAGCTAGCTATCCTAATGTTAGTGCACTTTAATTTTCTTTTTCCAAAGTAGAGTTTTAACTACAGTTAGCCTTGCACACCCGCACGTTCTGCACTTCATTTTGAGAAAGTCACCTAGCTCTTCACTCTAATTGATGTCTCTATACAAAAACTAAGAAATATATGCTGGGGTGATGAACTGATCGATGAAGGATATGCTATTAATTTTGATGGTGTTACTAGACTCCATCTATCTGAGAATGCTAGCTAGGGATATTTTCTTCATGCTTGCTTGTTTGGTTCATCCGATCGATCAATTAAACCCATTTTAGCACACAAATGACATAATGTCTTGATTTCCAATACATATTTATGTATACATCAGGAAAGTTAACAAGATATAGTATATAGCAATTGAATATACAAGAATATATAATGCATGAATTTCGAAAATATTCCATATATACTCCTAATTAACGGTGTACTCTATACACTGTTGTACTGCTTCAAATATCAGTAGCATTTTGACACACGGTATAGTATAGTGTGCCTAAAAGGAAAGAAAAAACTATACTCCTAGCAGCTGGCACGATGGTAATCTCCTGTCAAATGAGATTGATTAATTTATCTATATGGTTTCGGGAACATATATAGTTCAATTAAGAAGCAACCATTAGCTAGCAGCTCAGCACCCCTCGTGACGGTGAAACTATACTGAACATTGCCCAAGGTCAATCCAAGGAAGCAAACATACCCATGGTGACAAGACTTTTCTTTTTTTCCAAACCTCGTTCTTAGTTTTCTTTTCCCAAAGTACTATACATACACATTGCTCCTCTTCCTCCCAAGCTGCTTTCTATTGCTAGCAATGCAAGAAATTAAAATTAAATGGGGACAAAAAAGTAGCAAATTTTCTGTGGACTTTGGAAAGGAATCTTGTGTCTCTTTAGAAAGCTTGTGGAGCCCTAGGGGCATGAGGAGAGAATATCCTAGGGCCTGCAAGAGTTCATACACTAGAGTCCAAGGGATTAACACTAATCAAATCCCCAAAGGCCAAAAGGCAATTATCTCCCTCATGGGTACCAATACTATTAGAGGGGCATAATTCTGGTTTAGGGCCTTGGGACTAAAGTTAGCTCGCATGCAGACGCCTTCCCACACTTCCAAATATTCACCTGCAGCCAGCCACACTGCTTCTACTAGCTTTGTGATATGTTTTGCATGCATGATCCTGCACTGTACTGATGCAGCTGCAGCTGCTGCTTGATGCGATCTTGTTTGCATGATATGCTCGATCACATTGGATTTCGGAAGAGCTGTGCAAAGTTTAATTGTAATTAACTGATACCTCGCGTCTTTAAAATCCAACACGTTGCCAGTAGTACACTGACTGATCTGACTGACATGACATGTTCATGACACTACCCATGCATGCATTAAGCATTTGTTTTTTGTTTGGGTGGGTCATGCATGAATCTTCTTAGTATCAACATATATGTATGGGATTAGTTTTTGAGTGGCTTGGTTAAATTATCATCTTATATATGTTTCCCATTAAAGGGGTAGTGCATGTTTTATAATTGGAACGATGTAGCTTTTTAGATGTATATTCAGAAATTGAAATGAGAGCTCAAGAGAAATATAGCCAGCTAGCTAAATTGAGGATCAATTTGCATTAATGAATGACCAATTTATCTCCTTAATTACCGTAATGATGGAAGCATGTACAGAACTCAAATTTAAAATGTAAGGAAGATAAAAGTAAAATTTACACCCTCTACTAGTTATGCTAGCTATACCATTCTACGAGAGACCAGGTGAAAGCTTCCATCAGTGTGTGACAAGCGAGACACGACAGTACGTGTACTTAGCTATGCAAAATTTGCGGTTAATTAACATAACTATATGTATAATTAAACCCTGTGGCCAACTACTATAGTTAATTAATTACCTGCTCCTCGCAGATAGCTAGAAATCACAGTTTTATACTAATCTAGTCAGAGATTTTAAACAGTGTAGTTGGTCACCATCTCCTATCCCTGACATACACTGCTTCCATGGAGAAAGGAATCTAATTTTAAGTGAGACAACATGTGATCATCGGACACATCAGCTGACTGGGCGTTGCATGTTACAGTACGTGTTAGGTATGTATCCATGCAAGTTGATGTAATCTGGTGCCATAATTAAGCCTATGTTTGTGTGACCACACTGACCAGCAGCATCGATCCAAACTAATCATTTCTGAATGGTGCAGCTTAATCTGTATGGTTATGGTTTTGCATGTACTGTAGTTGTGGACGCATGTGGTTTGAATTTGAGAATCGTCCATGAGGATTTGCACTGGTTACATACGTACAAAACCTGCTTGACGTACGCTGAATTTATATATAGGACGTAGTATATGCGTACAGAAAGTCATGGAATGGTAAACTACTGTTCTTCTTGGCATCCATATGCATGCATGTTGTTGTTATTATTGTTTTGAGAGAGTGATTGTTAATTAACAGATGATGGGTTAAGAAAGGCTTTACATTTGCAGGAGGCAAACATGAGAAGTCCATGCATGCATGGCAATGGTGCGGACGTGCATGTTCTGTTGCATGCCGGGCATATACCTTACGCCCTGAAGGGTGCATGCAAATATGGCAGGCGTTGACAACATTAATTGCCTGCATGCCCGGCCCCTGACATGAATTAACTGGGGCTAGTGTCAAAACTATACTTCCTACACTTCCCTTTATATAATATATATATATATATATATATATATATATATATCTTTAGAGTTACTTCTTCCATTATATAACAACCAACTTCTAGCTATATAGCTAATGTAGGTTAATAAAGATGCATCCATATACATAACCAAAAATTAATATATAGCCATACCTCGGGCTGGCCGCGAGCACCCCCATCCCCGACTTCACCTGTTCCGGCACGACCGCACAAGACGAGCGCATGGTGGCGAGCCGCTGCCGAGGACGCGCGAGGGGACGCAAACAGGTGCTGCTGCTGGGCCGCACCCTAGGCCCTAAACCCTAAACCCTAGGCCCATTGGTCTTGAATTTTTCCTTGTGTTAGTGCGGTCGAACTGTTGGCTGGTGTAACTTAACCCTAGATCCTCAATTCCCCTTTCTTGGGTGGTCTCATACGGCGCCAATGCCACGGCGGGCCAGCGGCAGGGGCGTGGGCGTGCGGCCAGAAGGAGGAGGACAGCGGGAGCGCCGTGCGTGGGCTCATCGGTAACGGGCGATGCGGTGTGCGCCTTGCAGTGCAGACGAGACATGAGTAGGCAGGGCAGGCAGGCAGCTGCGCAGTTTGGTAGCAAACTAGCGGGCGAGCATGCGCCAGGCAGCAAGGGGCGATGGCTGAGCCATGCGCCATGTGCCACACCTCCTCTTCTTCTTTTCTTTAATCCTCCGCCACTGTAGGTACCCATGTAGGGAGGAAAATCACTACAAGATCAAGATATTTCTTGAGAGGCACAAACCGCCGAGGAAAGTATTAAAGCCTCCAGCATAATATATTTTGTCGACTAGCCTTTAAAGAAGTCTAGACAGCAAAAGATATTATGTTTTATTGGCGGTGAATCATAAGGAAAAAAAATTCGATCCACCCGACAAGAAAATTACCGTTATTTCAAACTTTTTAGAGCCTCAGGAAATCGATACTTATCGGTCGAAACCATCAATAATATAAGCAATTTAAATGGGTAATAGTTGCTTAAGGCGTGTCTTTATATACAGAGCATAACTTGAGTAGACAGAGATTTAGGCAATTGATTCAAACTTGAATTCAAAGCATAATATCTTGGCAATGGAGAATTCCAATCGAGTACCTGATTTAGGCACTTTTTTTTTGAAAATTCAACCTCGTAAAGACCAACGGCTGATTGATCCACCTTAATTAGCTTTGGTTGCCAGCCACAGTTTATCATGACTAAGGACTAAGGTTAGACAACTTTCACCAACTAGCTATATACAAAACTTTTGTTACACCATAGTTCTATCAAAATTATCTTCTACTAAATTAGGTTCCACTTGTTAATTACTTAAAAAAAGTGTGTTAAGATTCTTTAACTAGACTTGCTAAGGTATGACCAAGAATTTGATCGCATGAAGTTAAGCAATTTTGGTTGGCATGGTGCCAGAGTGTGGCTTGGACCCGAAACAAACCCTTAAATCTTTGGACGGTGATCCATTGAAGTCACTTTTGCATGATAAGCATTGCAGTAGTTATAACCAAATATGCCCTGAAGTTGTAATTACAATGACATAGTTCCTTCTTTCTCGAGACAAAAGTCCAGGAACGATCGATCCTGTGTAATATATATTTCTTGTTCTGCCATTATATATGATATATATTAGACAATAATTCCCATATCTTTGAAAAAATGAAATGCAATTGACAGTAGTAAACAAAAGTAATACAACCGTACTGAACATGGCAATTATGGAATTAATGAAAACGCAAGACATATGCATTTGGAGGGCCGGGGCGCCGGAGTGCTATTGGAGACAGGTAGGTACTTTTCTTGATGGCTGTAACCGTCAAGAACTTTCCTCGCCGGTTTGGAATAGAACTCCCATGAAAACGAGTTTCTTCCTTGGCAGTTAGGCTAGAGCGCAAAGAAATGTTCGTATACCTTGGTGGTTTAGGAACACTCTCAAGAAAAGTAGGTATATCATTGGCAGCTAATTGTAACCGCCAACGTATTGAGTAATCTTCGCAGTTTTATTTCGGCCCCAAGAAAAATAATTGGCCACCAAGAAAATTCTAGATTCTGGTAGTGAATACTAGTCTATTGGTTACTGATCTAGTCGATCACTCTAGGGAATCAATAAAGTTGAGATCGTATGCATGTGCACGAGAGATCGATCGATCAGTGCATATATACATGCAGCTAGCATCTATGTCTAGAAGCATGCGAGATTTAGATGCATGCATAACCTGCAGTGCTCCTTTGACCTCTTTGTTAATCTCATCACCGTCTCGATCTCCTCTATTTAACTAGTCTACCAATACCACACTACACTAGTACTACTATCAGCTAGTAGTAGTACATGCATATGGTTTGCAGCAGAGGGTGAGAGAGAAGATGCATTGTGTATGCGAGCGAGCAGACGCAAGCAGATTGGCGCCATCCAGGGACAAAAATTCCAGACGCTGTCGCTTCCGCCGTCGCCTTCCCCCTGGCCGCTCTCTCTTCGCTTCCCGCGCCGCCCCGCACGCGCGCGTACGTGTAGTGTAGCTGGGGCTCACCGTCGTCGTCGTCGTCGCACCGCCCGGCTCGACCATGGCTATGCCTACGTAGGTTCTCCTATAATTGATGATTAATCAAACTAGCACGCACGTACAGAGTATTAAGATTATGTTTATGGCATCTAAAACGTAATGAAGTTTCGTTGCCATTTGGTGAAGCTAATACTACTAGCTAGTAGTAGTATAGCTAGCAAAATGAAGTTGGGGTACGTACGTACTAATAGGATTTGTTTGCACTGTAATTTGTCCCCTAATCCATGGATGTCTCGTTCTGCGCGTGGGGATGACGATGCTGGTTGTCTCGTGCGCTTCCAGTGCAGTGGTAGCTAGCTACCTACCGTGTCACCGCTCACCGTCACTTTTTTTTTTTGAAGACGGCTCGATACCACTGCCATCTCGTGTGCTATGCCACTACTAAGTAGAATGGCATCCAAGGCGAGCAGAAAGGCTAGTTGCGTATACCAGCGGTTTGACCTTCGGATGTATAGCTAGCCTATGCGTGCGAAATTTGTAGTGAAATTTTAGTGCACTTTTAAGGGAGGAAAACTATAGTTGCTAGCTAGCTGTAGCGAGCTAATAGTTATTAACCTTGTTCACACTACAGTAGTTGATTCACGATCAGAATTAAGCAGATTGTAACTGCAGGTAGTAGTATATAGGACTGCACTATAACTACAGTGAATCTGTGCCACTGTGTGCTCAAATCAACCGTTCTTGTGTTTTTCCCTTTAATTTTCAAGGAAGTTTGGGTGCAAAAAGAGAAAGAAACAGAGTTTGTTGTTTATTTTGACGCACCTTTCTGTCTTTTGATCGATTTCACCAGTTTCTTTAAAATTAAAACGGTAAGTTTTCAGGGAAGCTATGCATATTCTTTCCAAATTGACAAATCTAGGATGACAGGATTCTTCACATCAAAGCTTCCGTTTTGAAAAGGCAGCACTTCATCGAGAGAGAGAAAAAAAAGCACCATTTAGAGGATTTTATTGTGTGTAGAACTCGTTTTTAGACATTGTCTCCATGAATTGAGTTGTTTTAGCTTGATCATATTGAACTTTGAGAGAAATGGATTGATTTATCCCCGTGCATTTAATACTATAATGTCATCTATCTTGATATTATCGTATCATTTTTACGCTGTGGCACAGTTAATGAAAAAGAAGAATTAATGGCTAAATATTGACGCAAGATCTTTCTCCTCCTGTCATAAACAAATTAAAGTGCTACTTGATCTTCAGTCTAGTCAGCAAGAACACATAATAATTTTAACCATATATAACAATTACTCAAAACGATCAATAAGATGGTAGCCAATTCGACCACACGAATCCCACTATAACACCCTTTTTATGAGCCCCAAATCCAGGTCAAGTCAGGATCAAGTGATTCTAGTCCTATCAAGAGACCCCGCTTGAGATGATGGCTCGAACAACATCCGTTGACAATTGCAGCAAAGCCCTTTTCTTGATTTGATCCAATAAATCTATGTAACAACTAAAAAGCTAGTTTTCATGGAAGAATGCAAGAAGGCGTGTGCCTGCATGTGAGCCCAGCTTGTCAGGCCAGAGAAAGTAGTAGCCCATGCATTACACTACTGCAGTGCAGGTTCCAGAGCCAGCTGTTCCAGTACCTTACCTTCGCAGTGTGAGAGGGAGGAAGGCTGGGATTTGATCGGAAGGGGGATATGCAGATGCAGGAAGCATCACATTATGGGCTAATCATGTCAAATGCAAAGGCACCAAGCCAGGGCTTTTTACCACCCCCTTCCCCTTTCCCTATCTTTCTCCTCATCATATGTGTCATGATGCATTGCACACCCACATACACACACACTAGCAAGCTAGCTAACCCTTGCTATGCTTGCACAAACACCTAAAGACACCTTTCAACTTTCACCTTTTTACCACTCCAAATATTTTATTCTCACACATACACACATACTCTCTCTCTCTCTCACTAGCAAGCTCTATATTTATCCTGTCTTGATGGTTTTGTTGTTGCCACTAGCTAGCAAGCTTATTATGCTTGGGTAATGACTCATACCTAAGAACAAAAGTTGCCCTTTTGTCTCCAAAGGAACCAGTTAAGTAGAAGAGGAGAACAAGTTTGATCCAAGAGATCGATTAATTAGGAAGCCAACAACAAGCTTAGCAAGATAACAATGGCGAGTGAAGCAGCCATCTCCAACCCTTTCGCTCCTCTCACCAACCAGCAGCAAGAACACCCTCCACCTCCTCCTCCCAAGAAGAAGCGCAATCTCCCCGGTACACCAGGCAAGTGCACGCAATTTAGCTTAATCTTTCGTTTGCTGTGTTGATTGACTGACTCAAGGAGCGGCGGCGATGGCGGTGGTGGTGCAGACCCGGAGGCGGAGGTGATCGCGCTGTCGCCGAGGACGCTGCTGGCGACGAACAGGTTCGTGTGCGAGATCTGCGGGAAGGGGTTCCAGCGCGACCAGAACCTGCAGCTGCACCGGCGAGGCCACAACCTGCCGTGGAAGCTGCGGCAGCGGAGCGGGAAGGAGCCGAGGAAGCGGGTGTACGTGTGCCCGGAGAAGAGCTGCGTCCACCACAACCCGTCGCGCGCGCTCGGCGACCTCACCGGCATCAAGAAGCACTTCTGCCGGAAGCACGGCGAGAAGAAGTGGAAGTGCGACAAATGCTCCAAGCGCTACGCCGTCCAGTCCGACTGGAAGGCACACTCCAAGACCTGCGGCACCCGCGAGTACCGCTGTGACTGCGGCATCCTCTTCTCCAGGTACGTCGTGCTCGCGCGGCCGTCGCCCCGCCACGGCCGCCGCCGAGTTGCGAGCTCCAGGCTTTGATGTGATCGATCCGGACGATGGTGGCGATGGCGATAGCTTAACGCGATGCATGCGTGCATGGTTGGCTGCAGGAGGGACAGCTTCATCACGCACCGCGCGTTCTGCGACGCGCTGGCGGAGGAGACGGCGAGGCTGAATGCGGCGTCTGGCGCCGCCGCGGCCACGGCCACGTCGCTGTGCGGGCAGAGCTACCTCTTCGCCGGGTCGGGTGAGGGGATGGTGGCCGTGCGACCAAACATGATGCTGCCGCCGGCTGCTGGTGCGCAGCTCAAGCCGGGTCAGATGCTCGGTCCGGGGGCCGGCGTCGGGGACCTGTGCGACGGCGGCGTGGCGCGGCACGGCGGGCTGTCGCTGTGGGGCGGCGACGGATTGCCGTCCATGGGCCACATTGGCGTCCTGGCCAGCGTTGGCGCGGCGCCGGAGCTACCGCAGCTGTACGCGGATCTCTTCGCACCGAGCTCCGGCGCGCCGCCGCAGTTCGACGCGGCGCAGCTGAGCTGGCTGTACGGCAACGGCAAGCTCTCATCGTCGAATGCCAGCGAGCTAACAAGCACCACGGCGGTGACAGCGGCGAAGGAGGCGGACAGCGTGCCGTCCGTGTTCAGCAACCAGCAGCACGCGAAGCCCTCGGAGACCACCGACATGTCCGCGACGGCTCTGCTGCAGAAGGCCGCGCAGATCGGCGCCGTGACGTCCACCACAGCTGTGCCTCTAGTATCCCCGTTCGAGCCGGCCAAGTCCGGCGCCACCGCCTCGCCGGCCGATGAGTGCGGCAAGTTCGACCGTGCAGCTCTGTTCGCCGCGAGCCATCACAATGCAAACCTCAGCGGTGCAATGAGAGAGCTCACGGCGGCTGCCAGCAACGTGCCTTACGACGTCTTATCGGCAGTGCGCCATGCCGGCCTGAAGGACGCCGGCGGCATCGGGAGAGAGGAGACTAGGGATTTCTTGGGCGTTGGCGTGCAAGCACTGTGCTCATCGTCGATACATGGATGGATTTAAGCCTTAATTTGCGTGCCAATTCTGTAGCCATGGAGAGATAATGCTAATTTTGAAGCTATGTAAGCAAGTAAGCTACATTGAAGTGAAGCATGCATGCAAGCACACAAAGGGCTCAAGAAGAGCACTCAATTTAATTTACTAAAATTTCATTTCTTGTTTCACAAACCATGCTCTTAATTGTGTTACTTGCACTTAATGGAACTTGAGCCATGACGATAGGGTTGCACAAACTAATCAAGGGAGCTCATGTTTATTTGAAAATTAATGATCATGGATTCATGCATGGAAGAAAACAGTGAGCAAGGAGAAGGGAAGCAATGGTAATTGGCAAGCGAAAAGTGGCAAGAGATCTATGCATATTCTCAAGAACCATTAATCAAAGAGTACCTCCCTTTAGTTTACACTTTGTTCTTAAGAAAAATGCAATTGGGGAGGTCACTTTACAACTCTATTATTGCACTAACCAAATTACCTTTTCAATCCAGCTAGCAGTAGCTTGATCCTGTTTTTAACATATGTGCATTTTTATTTTAGCCTTAGTGGCATATATATAAAGGGGAATCTTTGCCCCTAATTATAAACGATTTTTAAGTAGTTGTCTTGCTGTGCTTAGCCAAATGTCAAATGGTCTAAGGTTGAAGTAAGCTAAAGGGGAGCTTGCAACATAGCAATGCGGTGCCCAATAACCTACCAACAAGGGGAGGTGGTTATCTAGTTGAGGATGCCACTGGTTTTGGTCTTCCAGAAATTTGCATTGGTTAATGCACATCCACACACATAGGCTAGTACTTGCTGCTTAACTTAATTGCCTATTTGTCTTCATGCTTAGTGCATTTTAGTTGTAATGGAAGGTGTGCTGATACAGGATCTGCTATGGAGATATTTCCACTAATTAGTTTGTTAAAGACTTCAGGGGCTAGTGTTCATGGAAAGCATGAAAGAGCTTTGCTTGATCTTGTCAGACAATTAAGTGATCCTTAGTGCATGACTGCACATTGTATTGGGGTAAAAAATAGCAAAAGGTGTAAATATAGAGTGTGGTAGTGTTACATATTGGAGGCGGGGACACCGCATGCCAGGTCAGGCGACCCCAACAACCTTCGGCGAAATCGGTTGAAATGCCTATACATAAAAGATGACACTATGAATTGTATATGAGCAGTGTATTGTGACACTGGCCGGTGTCGCAATTTTTTCTGAACATGACCTTGATTGGAGGTAACTGTTACACTTGTAGAAAAATGACTACGTGAGAGAACTTCTTACAGTTAGTCAGTGTCAACTCTGAACTGTACATCTTATCAACTCTGAACTGTACATAAGCTAGCACCGACTAGCTAGCTAGCGTTTTTGTTAAAGAGCCAAAAAGCTAATGTATGGAAGTGGCTAGGGCATAGCATGTGTAGTTAGGCATGGTTTTGGGAGGCTGTCAACAGACGGCACGTGATAAAAATGTCAATTTTTTTACCTAGGTGATAAAAAGTTGAGTAAATATAAAAAACCTATGTTCTACAGTTAATTTTGCAGAAAACTATATGTATTATGAGTAGTAGTATAAAACAGCTGATATTATGATTGTAAGGTTTCACAAAACTCACCCTACACATTTTGAGCATGCATTTACTTAAAGTTTCATCTTATAAATTGTTTATGAAACTTTTAATTATTCATTTCTTTACACAGGTGGTTAGTCTAATTTTCTTCTATTTTGAATAATATTATTTTAGATATGTTAAATTTTCTTGAGATTTGAAGAGGTAGAGTCCTAGTTATATTAAATTTACTCTAGAAGGCTAATTGTTATGAGAAATGCATTCATTATTGTCTAGTTTAATGTCGCGCCCTGCGCTAGCATCATCAACAATAATACCTAAGAGAGCATTGTAAGAGGAGGTCAAACCATCTCTTAGGAACTATGAGACCGGTACTAATCATAGGACACAATACTGGTATCCATAGTAACACAAATGAATCATCATAAATAATAATAATAACGAATAATAAATATATATCTTAACTAGGTTACATCTTCATGTTAGCCCTAAAAAGGTTGGTAAATTAGAGATTACAGTGAAAAACACAGTTTAACTAGCACCCAATCCACAAGCAACAATTTAGGGTTAGGAAGAAACCCTATTAATCGTCTTCGCTTCCCTAAAACTTCTAAAGGAAAAAATTCTAAGTACATACTTACTCAACAAGCCATGAAAGTGTGAATATGCATAGGCTTCAAAGGAAGGATGTGTTTATTCACAACTATATTTATTATTTTATGTATTTAAAACCTCTATATGTGTATTTATCTTGATTGAGTTCATAGCCTCAATCTCAAGTAAGAGTAGGCATGTAGCCACTCTATTTAGTGCAATTCATTATTTATATGAAACTTAGATACTAACACAACTCACGAGTTGCTTTGCAACGACTTCAGCGTCAATGGACTCCTAGTGCCTACAGCCTAACATTAGTTTTCATCTTGTTACACATTTATTATTTTCTTTTCACTTTTCCAAAACCATGGGTATCTGCCCAAACCATTATCCAACTATATTCATAGGGTCATAGCTCACCTCATCAATCACAGCTCCCAGAGCACCAATGGTATAAGACTTAGGTAATAAAACATGGCTCATAAAGGTCAGGGCAATCGATTTTTAAATGAAAGAATATAATGCAGCAATTAAGTTGGCTAGACAAACCAGTTTGTGATCAGCGGACTTTACTTGTGCCTAGTAATGTAATTTTGTAAACAATTTAATTTTATAAACTAGAATCAACATGATTGAAGAAGTGACTTATCTTGCTCTTGGTTGACACGAAACTCTTCGGATTCTACGTTCGAGAAATTTTCAACAGCGATCCACGCGTGAAGCATGATAGATCTAAATAAACCCTAAAAAGACAATAAAACAATAAATAAATAATAGTGCTATTGGATAGATCTCATTTCTAAAAAAATTCTAGAAGTTGAACGGAGTTAATTGGAGTTATGGTTCACTAGGTATGAATTTTAGAAGTTTAAACTATTTTCACAAAATAAAAAAAATGGGTTTGTTATATTTGGCAGAGAATATTCTAGAGAATACTCCCTAGAATTGATGCGTGGGGTCCACTGTTAGTAACTTGGCACTTATGGATCGAGTGTGCGCAAGTACGGGAAGAGGTTGTAAGTGGACTAGGTTTAGGGATATAGACTTGCATGTGCACCAAGCGATAGGCCACACATCAGTGACTCTAGGCGGTGAACCAAGTGCGTAGACATCGGTAAAAGTAGGTTCCACTAGGCTAGATCAAAGCTATCAAGCCCATGTGGGTCCCACTCATCAACATGATGGTCCTTCTTTCCTTTTGTTCTTCCTCATTATTTCTCTCGCTCTCCTAATCTCCTTTCTATGCCACAAGAGCTCGAGGCTATGGTGAGGGCACTCAGTGTCGACTAGAGAAGCGTAGCTCATTGAGAAGCGGTCTTGGGACAATGGTGACTAACGGAGGGTAAGGTCGCTTACTTGGCAGTGGAGTGGCCAGGCGTGGCGATGGCCTAGGGGAGGCAACGATGTCTCAACAATCAGCTAAGCTTGGGAAGGTAGGGAATGGTCCTAGGGGAACGTGGCAGTGTCAGTTATGCACTTGGCTCAGCCTTTGGCATGGCAGATGGCAAGGTAGAGGGAATTTAGGGCGCAACAATGGTGGTTAGAGTTTTTCTCTCATTTGCTAAAGGAGAAAAGGACGAGTAAGGATGGTGGAGATGGTTCTAGGGTCTAGCGCTAGGTTTTGTAGTCATTTCTAGTATTTTACAAGTCGAGAGATAATGAACGTCTATTAGCGTCGTAAATCATGCAAACTCTTCATTGATATTTTTCTATGTTTATCGTGATGGGACGGAGAGGAGAGTTGGCTTGTTGTTTCATCTCTTATTTCATTCAAAAGTTTGATAGTATAAGGGAGAAGAGATTTTATGTGCTTGCATAGCCTTGCATGAAAGAAATGAAAGAGTACATAAAAGATTAAGTCAAAGAAAGAGGTTATAAGGTGCATACATGTAGGCTATATAGAAAAGAAAGGAGAAAAAGAGAGGAAATTCACATGTGTCATGTAGATGGATGAGGCATAGAATAGAACAGAGCTGACATGTTACTACTTTGCTCTCACTGTTTCTTCTTGTTGTTTGGTGTTTTTTTATATAGTGGTGGAATATAAGCTGGAAATAGCATAGGGCTGAAAAAATAGGTGAGGAAGGGAAATGAGTAAATCTTTTTATCTACACTTGATTTAATTCACAAAGAGAAAACTCTGATCTGTACCAGAATATTAAATAGGAATGAAAATATTTATGGCTGATGTTAGAATAATAATAAAAAATAGACCGAACAAGTGAGTTAGATTTTAAAAATAATGTTACTGCTAAAAAATATTTTGAGATTAATATTTTTTGGAAAAAGCGGCTTTAAAGTTATTGCCGAACGAAACGAGAACAAAACTATCTAAATGTTATAATTATTCTTTTTTCTTGGACTCGATTATAGATTATACTATGTTTTCACTTTCTGCTTTCTTGAAGGATAAGTTCATATATTTTATTAGTCCTAATGGCCGATGGGATGAAATAAATGGTGCCAGTCCTACTCGAATTTTAACTTTTAAAATGATATATTTTATTTTTAATAAAAAATATAACAGACAACATCCCATAAAAATAGAAAAACCTCCATAGAAACCAACCATCTAGCTTTTATGGTAACATATAAATAAATAGGCAAAAGTAACTAAATCAGTAAAACCACTTGAACCACGTAAAAAGATCAATAAACTATTACAGGTATTGTTTTATTTTCTTGATAAAGAATAATTCTGTCATTTTTTAAAATTCCGTTCCATACAAAACAAGAGAAATTAAATACAACAAATTGCCAATGTAAATAAAATTTGTCTGAATATTTGCAACCAATTAATTAACCATTTACCCCGCTTTTTTTCGAAAATTTTAATTTATGTATGCTTGTTTGACAAGAAAATACGGTTTGAAGTGGAATTTTAAAAGGGGATGATGAATTAGTCAAAAGTCAAAACTCGAAAAGCCATTCACAAAAAGAAGTCCACATTGCCTCCCGTAGTCCCGTTCCGCTCCGCCTCACAGGAAGCGTGACCAATCAGCGCGTCGCCTTTGTATTGCTTCCTCCTTCGAATCGAATCCCCTCTCCCACGATTCCACCAATCCTCCGCCGCCGGAGGAGGAAATCGCGGCCGCCGACGCCAATGGCGCTGCCAGTGGCGCAGCTGGGGACGCTGGCACTACGGACGCTGTCCAAGCCCATCGCTAGCCGCCTCAAGAGCCAGGCCGCAGTCCCCCAAGTTCCGCGACTTCATCATCAGCATCGCCCATGTCAGCTTCCTCCTCCTCGTATTGTGTTCTTTCGAGAAAATAGCGTGATAAGGAAGGGATTTTTGATAAGGAAATGATCGGAACAGCATCCGTTAGGCTCGTGGGAAGGGGATCTGGTTACGGCTATTTACTCCAATATCCATTTCTTGGTAATGAAAAACTTGCATAACCACACGTACTTAATGAAATGTGTGCCCCTCGGGGAAAAAAAAAGGAAATTTGCGCCCGTGAAAAGGGATTTTGCAGAGTCGACGGAGTGTAAAGATAAAGAATTACAGCGTTAGAGGAAACGTGGCTGTCTTGAATCTTGATGATACTTTAGTTACAGTACCATATGGTGAATGGGTGGAGCAATTTCCAAGAAGCAGCTGCAGATGTTTAATATTGTGCCAGTGCCAGCATTGTGTAGTGATTAATTGCTAATTGTTTCTAAAGAAATTAGGAATAATGGTGATCAGCTAGTTTAATTGTAGGTCAGTTGATCTTGATCATCAGCTGACAGATTCATCAACAAGCATTTCGTCCCATTTAAAGTTGTTCGGTTCTGGCTTCTCAGAAATGGCTGGGCACTGACCTATGATAGGTTTCTGTCTATGATGTGCGCTGTCTGACATATATGCGCTTCATATATCACATATCTGACTTAGAATACACATCATATATTCTTTTAGTTAGAGAGATAAGGAATACAGTGAGCATGAACCTCGAGGAGATTTATCCTTGTCTTTAGAATTTTATGCTTTTGGAAATTTGTACAGCTGACTATTTCTAAGATTATAGTATATGTGTTAAAGCCCTCTCCAATATATTTATGTGCTGTGGGCTGTGGCTGTATCCTTGGTGCCCTTATGAGGTCTGAAATATAGCAAACTGATTGTAACTATAACAATTGTTACAGATTAACCACCGTATTACTACAAGGATACAAAGGCGCATTTATGGGCATGCAACAGATGTGGAAATCACGCCTTTAAATGAGGAGAAAGCTGTACAAGCTGCTATGGATATCATCGGAGAAGCCTTTATTTTTCTGGTACTTCACTTAACCTATAATGAACTTTGTATGCCAAAGAGGTTTATAATAGCCACAGGAATATATTTGCTAGGTTGAAGTTACCTTGCTCTGTCATGTGAAAAAAATATTTATAAGAGTAATTAAGTTTTTACATTGGCTCGTCAATCTTAATATAATTTTTCTTCTTTATCAGAGATTAGAACCTGCTATGTTGAGAAACTATAGTCATTCCAACATTGGTGGAGTTAAAAAAAATTGAAATATTAGGAAATGAAACCCTGCATCTTTTTGGTTTTAGGTTGTTGTTGCTGCTTTAATTTTTGAGGTGCAAAGAAGTGCAAGGTCAGAGGCTAGGAAGGAGGAAGCCCGTAAACAGGAACTTGAGGTAGTACTTTCTAATGTGGTTCAGTCTAACATTGACTCATTTCTATATTTTCTCCTGGAGTTTGAACTAACATAAATATGCTATTACAGCTAACAGCCATATATCCCATATATTTAATCTTACACAGAAGAATGAATATAAAAAAAACCTAATCTATAAGTCCTTATACTTTAGCCAGAGTAATTTAAATTTGATGGTCCATAGGAAGATATCATAACTCATGATTGTAGTTTGGATAATGAAAATTTGTCTTGTAAATACGGAGATAGACATCTCTAGTATCATAATGACGAGGCCTGTTCATTCCAGGTTTACTCAACCTGTTTAAAACTGGAAATCAACATGCTTAGTATCGTAATTAGCTTAGCTGCCAGAGGACACATCAGAAATATCACTATGCTCAATTTTGGACGGTTCATTCAAAATCAGGAATGAACCGCCCTAATATCGAGTTAACGATACTGAATCTTCTATAAGAAAACAATTGGCAGGTTGCACCCCAATTTAGTTTAATCAACAGGAACTGGTCATGATCAATGCCTAACGTGTCAGGTGTTTATGTCTAAATTTATGTCTAAATTTGATACTATGACCATGTAATACGGATTTATGTCTAAATTTATGGATTGCACATGCAGAAATGTTTTTAGTGAACTGCTAGGTGTTCTTCAACCACATCTTGAATGCCACCCCTTGGAAACATTTTTTGAAGTTTGAAATCACCACTTTCCTGGTGAAGCTTTGCATGTGGAATGAGGGCACTTTGACGACCTAGGAATTAACTCAAAATACCTATTTACTACTCACTGTTGACCATAAGGCACTAATGGCATTTCCAACTCCAATGGTTTTAAACTCATAATGTTGGGGATGCAGTACGCAAATTTGAACTGTCAAGTGAAAGAGCGGACAAATGGTTTATATAGTTTGTGGCATATTAAATTGAATCACAAATATCAGGGGACACTGTTTCTGAATATAGTTGTAGGGGGTGGACTGGTGGATTATTAAGTGAAACTGGGAAGTGTTGTAAAACTGAAGTGAAGGAAAATTGTACACCTCAGCATTGGGCTAGTCAAGAATGACATTTCTACAGATCTTATATCTTTTATAACTATTAATTTAAAATCATACTTCCAACTAGAATATTATTAGAATCTGTAAAGTACGTCATTCTTTTTATGAAATGTTAGAAGAAGCTGATCACTGATGTACTTGACAATATATCAATTTAAGTTATCTTCATGGCAAATTAGCAATATGCGTGGGCTGAGAGAGATGTTTGTTTTGATTTCCAAGTTCCTCATAGATAATGCCAAGATATAGCTTAACGGCTGTTTTTATTGATCTCAAGGAATTGAAACAACGGGAAGAGAGTTTAGCTAAAGATTTGGAAGATCTTAAACTGAGGCTTGGTGAAATTGAGTGCCTCACTAAAGGACGAGGCCTTTCAGGAATCTTGAACTTCAAAGGTGTTCATGGAGCAGAAAGCAGCAAGGCAGCAACACCTGCTTGATCAATCAAATCAACTTGGGTCAGGCAAAACAGAGTGTTATGTTGTTAAGTTGATGTGCAAAACACCTCAAAATTTCACTGATCTGTTTTGTGATTCTTCTGTGGCAGTTAATTGTCATGCCCATTCTTTTGGTGTATGGATCAAAATATATGTCCACTCTGTGCCCAGGTTTTGAGAGCTAAGTACCACCCTGATGGCCAGCTAATGAAATGCAAAGAAGGTCCAGGGATATCTTATTCATGGTGGAGTATTATCCGGGGTTTGCAGGCGCTAAAGGCTGGCATGATCTGGAGAGGGGGGAATGGTTGCAGATTGATATATGGAATGATCCATGGATTTCTGTGGGGGTTTCTTGTAGACCAATCACCCCACGAGGAGAATGATGCAAGAACTATTCTGGCTATCCCAATCAGTGTTGATATTGGAGGATTCAGTAGCCTGGCATTTTGATGAAAGAGGTGTCTTCACTGTTAAATCAGCTTACCATGTCCTTGAGGATTGTAAAGGTAGGCAGCAGATGAGACAAGAAGGAGAATTATCATCAGGGACAAGTGCAGCTGGTAACTTTGATTGGGGTAAGATATGGTTGGCTCAGTGCATTCCAATGGTGAAACATTTCTTGTGGCGGCTGGCACATAACAGTCTTCCATTGCGAATGAATATTAAAAGGCAAGGGATTGAAGTAGACACAATGTGTCCAGTCTATAGATGCCTCGATGAGGATGGGGGACATTGTTTTCTCAAGTGTAAGATGGTGAAAAAATACTGGAGGGCTACGAATATGAGGAAATCCGCTTGGAATTGGTTCAACTAGGCTCAGCGAGGGAAGTTGTCCACAGAATTCTAAGTATGAAAGAAGAAAAAAGTCTGTTGGTTGTTCATCTTATCTGGTACTGGTGGGATACAAGGAGCAAAGTAAACTGTGGTGAAGCATTGAGAACTGTTGAGGAGATCACGTGGAGGGTGAGGTCGATAGCGACAGAAGCCGTGACCCTACCAAGCAAAAAATCCCACGCTGGGAGCTGCTGTAAGATGGACTCCCCTGGCAGTGGATGGCTTGAAGCTAAACCTTGATGGAGCTTTTTCTGAACTCTAGCAAGACAGGAGGATGGGGCTTTGTGATCCATGTCCACAATGGGCATTGCTTGTTGGCGGGGGCAGGAAGACTGGAAGCGGTGCACGATGCGTCATGCACAGAAGCGACGTGCTCTCCAAGCGGCCGCGGTGCATGGATATTCTCATGTTGATGTTGAGACGAACTCTGCCATTTTGGCTGCGTCGTTGAACACTGATGCATATGATCAAGCCATTTGGGAGGTCTTTCTTTTGGGAGCTGAAGATGCTCATTAGAATGGAGTTCGCTAGGGTAACAATCTCACATGTTCCTCGTGCTTGTAATATGTGTGCTCACAATTTATCTCATCTGGGTTTGAGTTGGGACCCGGGTCATTCAGCTGTCTGGATTGATCCCCTACCAGAGCATGTGATGTCACTTGTGGTTCGAGATTACTCAGAACCTTTGTTTCAATAAAGTGACACGCTTGAGTTTATATATATATATATATGTATGTATGTATGTATGTATGTATGTATGTATGTATGTATGTATGTCCGCTGATCCATGGACACTTCGAAATAATAGAGCCAAAGGATAGAAAAAGGAACTGTATCATGTAGGTTACTTCTGGGTAAGTAATCATAGAACAAGTTCAATAGAGTAAAATTGAATGCGATCTTACTTTGCTAACACATCACGCACATAGCTATGACTGAACTGAATGCCTCCTTTTTCTGTGTAGTGATATTTGTTGAGATTGATGGCATATCAGAAGTAAATGATTTCAATAAATTCTATCTGTTGCTAAACTAATCTGTGCCAGGAACCATGGATCAAAGAAACCAATCGTTATGTTCTGCTGCACATTTGGAAATGACCTTTCCACTTTCTGAAAAAAGGACATTCAGTAAATATAATTGAATGCAAGCACACACTATCCTTTGTGCCGCTGCATTCTGGAAGAAAAATATTTATTCGGAGACAACATACATAGCACATCTTGCAATGTCACTTGAAGTTGATACTACGTACATTTTCTACTGCATATATAATTCAGATGGTACGTTACTCGATTGATACTATTACTCCGTCCTAAAATAAATTTACATTTATATTAGAAATTCATAACTACAACCAATATAAATAATCTGAGACTCTGAGA
The DNA here is from genome assembly GCA_030770085.1 of Oryza coarctata. Taxonomy (NCBI): domain Eukaryota; kingdom Viridiplantae; phylum Streptophyta; class Magnoliopsida; order Poales; family Poaceae; genus Oryza; species Oryza coarctata. Next base: position 6,581,519 of record CM061462.1, read on the forward strand.
CTAAAGATATGTATTTTTAATTTCAATTTAATTAACTGATAGACCGGTTGGTGTACCAATCGGTAGTCACTTATATGACATGAGAACTACCTTTTGAGTTTAGTGTTATCAACTAATATTAAAATATTTTTTACTGTTTATTTTACTATACTATAATACTTATTTGCTGTTTTTTCAATGTTATATTGCTTTGTATATGCATTATATATATATATATAATTAACGAACTAGCCCATAATAAACCCACTAAATTGTTTTTAATATTTTTTATGTAATCCGTCTGAAAGAGTTCTTTCTTAATGACAGTTGCATTGACATAATCGGTGGATGGGCGCATAGCGTGGATGACGGTGTTGTTGGTGGAAAGGCTGGTGGGTGGCATGGAGGGCGACGTCTTTTGATGTGAAGGCAGGAGCGTGGCGTGGAGGACATTATTATCAATAGGAAGGCGGGCGCACAGAGGCGTCGGTACGAATGGCATTAGCGTGGAGGATGGTGGCGTGGAAAAACAATAATAACACAATATGAAAACTTAGATCAAATAAGATGAGAAAATATATATATATATTATCTCATCTTTAATATCAGTTATATATAACAACCAATACTAAAAGAGTTTTTCTCCTTGGCCAAAATATTTTTAGTTTCGATTTATATTAACAACCGATACTAAAGATTTTTTTCCTCTTGGCCAATATATTGTTAGTCTTAATTGATATTAATAACCAAAACTAAATAATGGTTATTCTTAATAAGAAAACTAGGATAATTAATTTTAAATATCTGGTTTTAATTTTCTATTTTTTACTCTGTTTTTCTATAATTTTATTTTGTTTTATCTTTTTTTAACATTTTTGTTCTTGTATTTTTGCTATTATCTCTATTTTTACAATTAAAATATACTCTTATTTTCTCAAAAAAATATTTTTTTCATATATTTTTATATATTTTTTAGAGAATGAAATATATATTATATAGCTAACTTCCTCCTCCTGAGAATCTTTTGTAATAATTAAAAACACAACTTGGTGTCTTCAGCCGATATTAATTTATTTGATAATATTGATACTGATTCATAAATCTTTATTATCAGTTAATATTAAGTTCCATTATTAACATTAAATAATATTTAATATTAATGATACAGTAGCTTTTTTATCTTTATCCATATATCCTTTACTCATATTTAAAAAATTAGAATCCTTAATCAATATAAAATTATGTTTCGCGACTCTGTACTCATAATCCAAATCCAATTTGTTTATTGGTGCAACATTTAGATCCGATACGGTAGTATATTTGTGTTTTTGTTATGATTTTGTTCGTTAAACCTAAGACCATTTTTTGTTGTGGTAGTGATTTGTATACGAATCAGACATAGGATTAGTAAATTTTTCTACTGCATTACACTGATACGTACTCATTTGTCCCCAAACCCACAGGTACATGACTAACATGAGCTATACTAAAGATCTTGCACTGATGATGCATTAGAAGTTTCCATGCCCCTATTTCTGCGGTGAAATCTTCCTGTGAGCAACCTACAAAACCGTAAACCCTACTTTCACCTTACCATCTTGTGAGTGTATATATACGCGTACGTGCATGTGCTCGCATCTCTCTCCTTGCTGACTCGCATCCGATCCTACCATACATGCATGCTATGCTTCGAGCTTGCAGCTGAGTTGTAGAGATAGTTGTTGGCTTGGCCGTCGTGCGCGCGGCAGTGACCGGCCGACGACCGACATGACCGGCGGCGGCAGCGGCGGCGGCGCGTGCGCGGTGTGCAAGCACCAGCGGCGCAAGTGCGAGCCCAACTGCGAGCTCGCCGCCTATTTCCCGGCGAATAGGATGAACGACTTTCGCGCGCTGCACCTCGTCTTCGGGGTGGCTAACCTCACCAAACTCATCAAGGCCAACGCCACGGAGGCGGCGCGCCGCCGCGCCGCAGAGACGCTCACGTGGGAGGCGCGGTGGCGGGAGCGCGACCCCTCCGAGGGCTGCTACCGCGAGGTCTCCTGCCTCCGCCGCGACAACGCCGTGCTGCGAGCCGAGAACGACGAGCTCCGTCGCCAGGCCGAGCAGTGCGCGTGCTGCGGCGGCGCCGGCGCCGTCGCCAGCCACGCCTCGTCGACGCTGCAGCAGCACCACCAGCATCAGCTGCTGCTGGTCTCGGCATACAACGGCGCCACCACCAGACCTGGCGGTATGCACAACGCCACCGTCGTGCCTGGTGGCTTCGCGGGAGGTTGCTACAACGGCAACGCCGGCGCGGCCGGTGTCCGTGGTGCCAACGGCAACGGAGCCATGCCCGTGAGGCCGCCGCCTCACGTGCAAGCTCCGGCGACGCAGACCGTGACCAGCTTCGTCGAGCAGGACGACCGGTACCGTGTTGTATCGGTTTGCCAGGCGGCGAACGGAGGGAGCGGCGCCGCCGCCGTGCCGAGGTCTGTTTCAGCTGTCAAAGGTCAGGGTGACACTAGGGACAAGAGCGACGCCGCGAGGTAAGCTGAAAGAACTCTCTTTCTTTTGTTGAGGGTTCAGGGTTTGCGTGATGGATGTATTGGCTTCTCTGCGTTGTGTTTTGCAACTGCAGGTGATGAGTGGGTAAAATTAGAATACGCCTTATTGTACGTTCATCAGTGTCAGAGATGAGTTTGATGCTATACATGTTGATTTTAAGTAGCAACTTGGCATGCTGCAAAAGTACTAATTAAGTTCTAGGAAGCAGACGAGAAAAGCTCAAGCAATAATATGCACGAATATACCCATTTGATGTATGGTTCTCAGAGAAATAATGTTATAATCTCGCAGAAGAAATGAATAACATCATCCCAGTTACATTTTTAAGTTATTGGAGTGCTGAACTGATGTAAGTTGCACAGATTCATTGAACCGCATTCGCGTGAGCGAAATGATGACCACAGGTTCCATTGTCACTGACTGAAGAAATGCTTGAGCTAACTGGCAATGACAAAACACTAAGACCAATTGAACCAATTGAACCAATTTGATATTTGAGAATAAATGACAGATCAGTAATAAAATTCTTTGAAGACGAAATGAATAATAATATATTTCCCCAGTAATCAACATTTAAGTGGAGAAATGAAAACACGACTTATAGCACCCATGGCAAGAGCTCACGGGAAGGCTTCTTTCTGCTCGAACCTCAACAACAAACTCAAAATTATGCATGACTCGATGTGGGACAGCAATCAGGTTCAAATCATGTGCTCGAAGACCAGTCACAGAGATTTAACAAGTCTCTTTAGGTACTTGTGCTTCATTATCCCCAACCGAGCCAACATCACCATTGCTAATCAAGATCCACAAAAATGAATAAAATCAACCATGTCCTTATGAGCACGAGTATACAAATTTAGGAAAGCTCACCTTGACTGAACAGGATTTTGCAATGAGGGTGAATCAACTTGCATTGTTACAGGGCCATCGTTCACTAAAGAAACCTGCAAAAGTATTAAATTGACATCTTAAAGGGTAACAGGGCATAAAAAGGCAATTACAATATATGTTTATTCAGAGGCACCTTCATCATTGCTCCAAAAATGCCATCTGCCAAGACGAGTTAAAAGTAGAGACATGTTAGAAATAGGTCATCTGACGGCTTACAAGAAATAAATTGTGTTCTCTGAGAAAATACTTAGTAATATAAATGTTCATGGTAATATATCAGGGAAAGTGAAAGGAAAAAATAATAAAAGAGTTGAACAATTAGAAAATATTGATAGCAGAATTTAGTATGGTGCATTACAATACTAGCAATACATCTTAGTATGTGCTTTATGAAATAATCTTCAGTGTAGGAATCATGAGAAACATGGAAAAAATCACTTAAATTCACAACCCACCAACATAGGCATATTCGTGTGGATTACAAAAGAACAAATTGTAATAAGAACATCAATTAGATAACCAGGAACTCAGGATAGCTAGCTGCATAGTGCAAAAAGAAATGTTAGATATGCATATATATATATTACCTTTCACTGCATCAGTTGAGTATGATTTCTGGAACTTCTCGACCAAAGAAGCATAGAATGGATTTGCTTTAGCAGGTGGCATAGCCACATGAAAATCTGGTTTGTTACCCTTCAGGATTCCATATAAGGTAAATTGACTGACTGATAGAAACAGAGTCAATAACAACAAAGCTGCTAGAGCTTATGGATTTTCAAATCTGCGACTAGAATGTTGTATCATATTACCTAATAGAACTTCAAATTTCCGTTGCATAACCTGCAGGGAAGGAAAAGGTATTTATGTTCACCTTCAAGCCTCAAATGAAGTACAGGAGATATAAGTCAAATGCTTAAATAAGTTGTTTTTGTTATACTAATACCAAGATGGCTCCAGGACTTACACTCTGATCCCATGCTTTTTCAGTCTTCTCATTAGGAAATAGCCTCATATTCAGGACCTTGCGACAACTGCATTAGGTCATGTTAGTATGAGAATAACAATATAACAGAAGGATACATTTACTGAAGATCTGAACACAAACAAAATTGCACCATACAGACTATGAAACGTGAGGGAACACAAAGATGAAACTTTTGTAATTGAACTAGAACCTAGAAGCTTTTCCAAACTATACGCGTTCCCGGATCAAACATGGCAACAAGTACTAGTATTATCCACTGATTTATCAACAACGATCATTTCCTCTACATTCTGCATTACGAATTTTGTGATATCTCCCACCACTAACGAAGATAACTGATTACTGAATAAACACATAACAATCAACACATTCCAGATTCGGTGAGATGTGAGAACGAAGTAGTAAGAGCAGCTAAGCAGGCGAGCATGGACAGAAAGGGGGTACACACATGTAGTCAGCGTCGGCGTCAGTGTCTGCCTCGTGGACGCCGACGAGCACGAGGAGGCCGGGGCCGATCGCCGACACCACCCGCCCCTCCACCTGCAACCAAACCCACGGGAACCAACCAATCAGGAATCAGCGCTCGCCTCCTCATAGTTAGTGAGTGGGAGAGGGCACCCGCTCACCTCGACGCTGGCCGAGAGGACGCGCTGCACCACGGCCCTCATCTCCCTCTTCCTTCTCGCCCCCGCCGCGCCGGATCTCTGCGCTTCGCGTGCGGTGCCGGGCGAGTCGCCGGAGGCACACTTGGGCGGCGCGGCTCAGGTGGTGGGCGGAGCACGGAGCCGGTGAGAGAGACGGATGGCACGATGGGCCGAGGAAATTGTCCACACGGTTCTAGTGGGCCAATATGGGCCAGGCTTTACCAGAACAGGTTGAAATTTCTCTTGGTTTACTGCTGATTGCTGCTACTGGCTAAAGATTGATTTTTTTCCGGAAATTATTCAAAACCTGACGGAATATATCATCCTAATCATGCTCAATTATTTTACTACCTCGCCAATATTTCATCCTAAAAATTATCTTTGCCACCGAAAACAAGAGAGTGGTATCCTAAAACCTCTCGTGTAGTCATGTTGCATGCTTGCAGCTAACAAGTTACAGTATGAACTTATGATTTACTAGACGTATATAAATCTGAGTAGGTAACTTTACAGCATAAGCATGTTTTGTTGTGTTTTACATGCAACACAATCTCTAAAGTAATTTGTTATTCTTCAACACGTATTATTCTACAAGCACAACAAAGCAAATCTACAACTACCAGCAACAGCAGCAGCTGCTGGTCTTGCAATCATTGCGAGGTCTGAGCACTAGTTTGTGTTTCAACTGCTTCTCCTGAAGCACAATCTCCATTGCCATCTTTTGTTGTTGGATGACCATCAATAGGTTTACCCTCGACTGGAATAGGCCCTTCTTTCACCAGCTCAGATGCTTGAGCTTCAATCTGCCCTGGAATATCCGACAGCTTGTCCTCTGGTTTCTTCCTGGAAATTTTTCTACTCAATATGCTTGTCAGTGATCTACCTGGCTCACCTGCGTTTTTGTCCATCACCTTTGCTACATCTTCTGTCAAGTTCTCCACATCTCCTACACTTCTTGTCAGTTTTGCATCTTCATTGACTACTATCTTTATCGATGTCCGCTTCTCGCCAGCCTCCTTAAGGTTTGGACGTGGAGTTTGTGGGATCTTTGGATCCAGCTCTGTTGCACTCTGGGACCCTGGGGTTGTAGGAATACTGGGATCAAGATCACGGAAACTTCCCTTCCTTGAGTTTTTCCGGAAGAAGGAGCTAAACAGACCCCCTTGTCCACTGCTTTTTGGGGTAGGCGTATCCTTTGATTTGTCAACTTCTTTGTAAATCTCTGTGTCAGGATTACGTGCTCGACCTTTACGCGATTCCCATGTCTTGGGAACTCCAGTGCCAGGGCGATATACATATAATCCTCCAGGTTCTTCTTGCCCATCAATGTTAATGTGCTCCACTTCATCTACTAAGACCTTGTTTTCATCAGGCAGTTCATCAGCATCCAACTTGTTAACGGAGGTTGATATTGGTAGTTCAGCATCAACTTTCTTCGATGATTCTTCCAAACCTGCTACATCCTCCTGCAAAAAAAGTGGATTGTGTTTAGGGGTGAACTTCAGCAGTTTAAACATGTACTCGTAGCTTTCCTTTAAAGGTTTTGAATGCATAATGCATAGCCTAGCTCGACAGTTGTTTTACTAGATAACATTCCAACGAAGAGGATGTGTCTAGTGATATCAATTATTTTGGTGAAACTTTGCTACCTTCATGAAATGGCCACTTACATGGTCCAGACAAATACGGGAAAAAATGAAAATGTTGTCACCAACCTCTGGTATATCTTCAACTGTTATTGCCAAATGAATTCTTCCTTTCTTGACATTCTTGAGTGATATCCATTTGTCATGTCTCTGGCCACCCCTCAGCTCATGGATATCTATAGTACACGTTCTGTAAACAAAATGGAATGCAATGTATTTTTTTATTTCTTTTCTAGTAAAATACCAAAAAGATCAATTCAATATGAAACATCGAAAAGGTTAACTCTGAAGCTAAGGTAAAACAAATGCCAAATTGTCATCTTTTACAAAGTGCAACTGAATCACAGAATAAGTTAACACCAAATATAGCTGCAATGCGAACATTACAAACAATGTCCTAGAGATTCCCTGACCAAATATCATTTACCAACATGAATTCAGTAAACAGGACATACCCAAGCGAGTCATCAAACATGTGGTCCTTATCACGCACTTCCATAACAAGTTCATTTAATGACTCCCATGATGTAATGGGTATTTTGAATTCTTCAAACCACTTTGGGGATAGTGTTTTCCTCTGTATCTGTGTTTGGAATTTAAAAGGACCAAGGCAACCTTTCACATAAGGGTCCGAGAGTCCTATATAATAGAATGTAAGGTGTGTCAAAATCAAAGGATGAGCAACACAAACATTAATGCAGGTAATGCTCACCATTCATATCAGATGGTTTCATGTCGGTTCCTTCTAAAATCTCAAGTTTCACATATGCAAGAGGAGGTCTCTCCTCAATGCTGAACCAGTCATTCTCTGCAGAATGTGAAGAAGTCAATGCAAAGTAAACAGCAAGAATATTTATCATCTTTTTTTTCTTGAGACAAGACTAAGTCTGTCATCAGAGACAGTTGAAAGAGAGATACTCTTTGCTAAAAAGGGTACTCTCTCTCTTTCAAATTACTTCCATTCTAGCAAATCTCACACAAACCAAGGAGATGTGGCAGACTACAAGATTAACCTCATTAAATACATCCCAATTGTTTTTCCAAAGCAAATAAGCCAATAAGAACTGTGACTGCATTAATGTATAAGTGCTTTGATGAAGGGTAGAGAGGGAAGATGACCTCTAAAAGTGCATTGGAATGTGAGAACCACAAGTATTTTGATAAAAAAATTGAATACTAGAACAACAAGTAATATGAAACGGAGGGAGTAGGTTAAAAACCACAAGGCAGTGACAGGGTTTGAAGGGGCATATTCTATTAGCATTTGCTAGAACACTTGGCTAAAGCAAGTGGCCTAAGGAGGCTGATTCATATTGACAATAGACATATACCCTACAATTGTTGGAAGCTAACACAAAGTATAGAAGGATTGAAAGAAAAACAACAGGAACGAAAGGGGGATTCCTGAAACACAAGCAGAAAGCAAAGCTTCCTCCTACCTGAGGGAGTCGATGCAAATTTTTCCACATTGATAACAAGCATATTGGGCTGGAAGAAGAATAGTTGCATCAGCAAGGAAAAAATATACAATGGACAGCCTTCAGCCAAGGTTCATCAAAAGATTGAACTAGAAGATATAAATATATAATAGTTGCAAAAATCTAACCTCAACTAATGTCTGCCCAAATGCAGTATCCATCAACTTATCCTGGCAAAGAAGTCCAAGGGGCCAAGGGATCAGTAAAAACAAATTGACAAGTAATTCCAAACATTAGAGAAACGAAAATTATGGTACAAGAGAATCACCAGCCATCCTGAAATTCCTGGAAACTCAGTGACATCAAGCCCATGACTAATGAGTGGCTTTACAGTCATCTGAAAATAAGGAGGCTCCACAAAACATAGTCTTACACGGCCAAGAAATGGCCAACTCCGGACAAACTTCACACCAACTAGAATCTGCATGATGAACATATGCATGTTCTGAGTACATTGTAAAGGAAGAAACTGCTTATTATGTATAATGAATGAAGATATGCAGAAACCCTATATTAACTTTTTATCCTGTTTTCCTTGGGAGGGTTTTGTACAATAATATTTTGTTAATACACTCAGACAGTTCAGCATCTCTCTTTACTTACTTTTTTAGATAATGATCTCCCTTTAATATTGTACTTTCTTAAAAATAAGAAGAATATGTATCTCCTTTCTTGATCATGAAATTCCCATTCCCTTTGTTAGCATCATGATCAGGTTAAAGCACTCATAACAGAGTAACTGCAAACAGCCTACACAAACAACAATGGTGTTTGCCTAGAATTATTTCACCTCCATTAAGATGATGAAGGATTTTTCTGTTCCTTTTGCTGGGTCAACATCATAGTCAATATATGCCCTTGTCTGTTTGTCAAGCAAGGTTAGTAGGGAATATTGATCCTTTTTTAGCAAGAGGTGTAATAAAAAAATTATGCCATCAATATTTTTTTGGAGAATTATGTTACTCATATAGTTTTGAGTTAATATGTTCATTTGAGTAGAATGAACACAAAAGATTGAGAGACTTCTGCAATATGTGTATCTTGTTAATCTTTTATAATTTGTTCACATGCCATTTGGTTATCAGAGGCAACATCATTATAACTTAAATTTAAATCCACTTAGGATGAAAGGAGCTTTCTTATGTTAGAGGGAAATACGCCATACTTGTGTCAGCACTAAATATAAATAGTATGTTAGTCTGTCTGCTTTCATTAGAACTACAAATGAATAGCTTGGATGATTTCAAGATCAAAATAGACTAAAAAAAACCTGAAAAAGTTCAAGTGCACCTAAATAAAGAAGACTGTAAAAGATACAAATAAATCTAGTGATTGAATTTAGTGTAGTATCACCGTCATAAAACATACCATTAGATACAAACAACACAGAACTTGAAAAGCCATGAGCTGTAACGGCTTTAAAAGTTAATTACTTCTAATAGTATGTTAAGTGGATCATGTTAGTGGCAGAGTAATGAAGTTAAATAGGTAAATTGCATCCCCTTATAAAACATAGAACTTGCCTTTCCCTCAACATGCATGCTAGTCAAATGCATGTTTGCAGTCATTCCAAGTCCGACACTCTTATGCAGCTGCATAGAAAGTATAGCACTCATATCTTCAGCAGATAGAAAATCCATCCCTATCTCCAGAACCTGGCCATCAGATGGCACAAAAATCATTACAAATATTTACCATAGAAAAAAGGAAATATTCAGATCAGAAGACATTAGTACCCACCAAATGGTCATCATCTGACGTCTCAGGTAAAACTCTCATTGAAGTAAACAATGGTGAATTCCTACCCATATAAAGCTCCTGAACACCTGCTTTACTCTGCGGGATAACTACAACAGTTGAGCTATTGAGGGCAATGCCTACTTAAAGAAATAAAAATACATTTATAAAAATTCATGGCATAAGTAGAACTTCAAGGTACAATTCATATAGTGGAATATCATCAATTACAAAAGCAAGAGACAAGAAAGAAACCATACAACTGTCCAAGGTTTGAACTTATCCAAGAACCATGGTATGATGGGTCGTAGAAGTTGTGAGACGATCTTCTCCATACAGATAGGCCACATCTTTTTTATTGCATAATTTAACCAGCGTACCGACTCTGCATCAGATAGCAGCTGATACATAAAACAAAATGAGCTAAATCTACTCAAGCGTTCTCAGACGTCAGAGCCTAGTTAACCAGGTTCATCCTTGCAAAATTTAAAAGAAGCACAAATCATATATCATAGAAAGGTGCATACTCTTCGCTGATAGGCAGATTTCATTTCCTGATGTTGTATTCTCTTTCGCAATCTCATTGCACAGCGGGCATTTACCTACAATGAAAGGTAACACAATATTACTTTAGTTTTGGAATGAAATAGTTACATAGTTTTCTTTAATTCCGATTATCTGATGTGTAAGACGTCGATTCATCTATCATGGAAGTATGAAACTATTAATTTCACTCTCTTTTTTAAAAGAAAAATAAATTCTCCATAGCATAAACTTTAGCACATATCCAATTATGACCAAATAATTCCATAAAAAAGGCCCAAATACAAAATCCCTAATATTAATGGGGTATTATTGCTCTTCCTACCACTGTACCAACTAATATACACATGGAGAGAGAATTATCAATTAGCTCCAGGTAATCAACCAACCATAGCACACAAACAACCTTAGCATGTTCAACCATTCCATAGCATGTCGCTGTACATCATTTTCTCCAATACACACTGAGAAGTGAGAATTATACACTCTCAGTTAAGAAAGCGCAAATGGAATCAGATGCTAAATCAGTCGCATCGCAGAAAGGAAAGGGATTTTCTGGTAGAAACAAAAGGCAAAAAGAACCTCCCAGAGAGCGATGCATTCATCACAACTGCTACCTAAGCTAGCATGCGGTTGTTGGAAAGGAAAAAAAAAATCGCATCAGCTTATTAGCGAGGCGCGGCAGCGGCAGAAGAGCACCATACCATGTAGAGGTAGAGGAAGGCGAGGAGGAAGAGGACGGAGTGGTGGAACCCGACGGAACCGGCGGCCCACAGCGCGGCCAGCACGAGGCCGATGTGGTACACGATGGGCAGCTCGCCGGTGTTCATCTCCGCTCCGCGCTTGCCTCCCGTGTCGCTGCTCCGCCCCGTGCCGCTCCGGCCGGCCGGCCGGGCCGGCGATCTCTTTGCCGCGATGAGTGAGCCGGAAGTGGCGGGCGCGGCGCGTGCGAATCTGGGCGTAAACGGTGGCGCACGGACGAGGGGACAAGGCGACGAGCCGCGTGGTCTGGCCCGGAAAAGTATTTTGGGAAATGTTGGAGGGGCCAAGTGAGAAACTGTTGCCAGAAAGGCACTACCCAAACGTCAACCAACAGAAAAAGGTGTTCTCGCACGCGCACCCAACTCAACTCCGGCTTGGTCAGGTGCCAATGGGCACACCCTTTCGCGTGAGCCTTTTTTTAAAAAAAAAATCGTCTAAATCAACCTATCAATGTTTGGGAATTCTAAAATTTTAGAATTGCTAAATTTTAGTAATGTAGGGATATATTTTGGTGATGGTCTTCAGAATAGAAACTTCCAAGGCAGAAAAATATGTCAGGGTAGAAATAATTAAAGTGTGTTTGGTTTGTTTCTTACATTTTGGTAAGGTTAAAATGACAACAAACCAATAGATATTTACAATAGACTTTACAAAAATTTAGAAGATAACTATTACTAGCCATATTTTACATTTTTACTAGTGTTTTTTCATCATTGTCTACCCACCGTAGAGCATCAAAAATTTGAGGCGTAGCTATAGAACAAAAACAAATAAGAACAATAAATTAATTGAATTCCACACCATCATATTAGTGAAATATTAACCTACATGTGTTTTATCCAGTATGTCAAAATTACTTTTAGTAGTGTAATCAACTTTTCCTACTTCAACAAGAGAATTAAGTGTAGTTTAACCGATTAGATTTTTAGTGGAGAAATATATACTTAGTGTGGTTGTTCATATTCATAGTAGTAGAAAATGTATTATCGATAGCGATACGCTTAAGAGGTGTTTATAAAGGTAGCTATGCGTATGTTTATATGATTGGCTATGCTATTTTATGAAAATTAAAAAGCTCCCCCCTGGACAAATTCTCACGGGGCTCTCGTCTCACTACAATGTTTCGCGAGAAAAAAAAAACTCGCCCCTCAACAAATTGTCACGGTGCTCTCGTCTCACTAACCAACCAGGCAACCACGCGTCAACATGCAGGATCGGTTCGTTCATCAGTTCGTATGCAGAGACGAACTTTGTTTATCTTGCCGACACGGATATTCCCGTGCGATGGCTTCACCCCACCTGTCTGCCCACGTCGTACTCACGTGCCGACGCTAATCTCAAACCTCTTGCCCACCGTGCGATCTGGAGAACGTTAATTGGTGCTTTGGTGGCCATACCTTACCTAACCACAAGAAATCTAGCTTAAGCTAAGCAAGTGTCCACAATACGTAATTATTCCTCGTGGGCATGTTTAAAGGTATATGCTATTACTCTACAACAGTTGAGTTATTAAAAGCTCTAACCATTAACCTGTTTAAATAACTGTTTATTGCACTTATTTACCTTTTTGTCCATTCTCATATATCAAAAATATATATATATAAGCTAAGAGTTGTTGTTAAGTCAATGTTAAACTTAACATGAATATTTATCTCTTCTCTCATCTCTTCCATGTCAGCATATTTAAGTCGGTAAAGTTAAGAGCCTATTTTAATAGCTGTTGTACATGCTAAGCAGAACAATTATTGTAGACGATATACTCCATTTGGATTACCTGGAAACGCTGTCGTGCATGGGTCCACGTACGATTGGTGCTGTACTTAATTACGCCGGAGATATTGTCAAGATTCAGAAAGCGATGGCCTGTCGAATTCGTGCACGTACGTGCCATGTTGAGTCAGCAGCATGGCCCAAGGTCGTTGCGAGTGATTAATGGTGCATGCACTAGAGACTAAACAGGCTGCTTTCATTTGATCCGTTGTTTCCACGAGTAAAACGGAGCTATATATATTAACGTATAATTAATTAAATATTATTTATATAAAAATTTAAAAATAAATTAATATAATTTTTGAATAATTTTTATAATTTTTTAAAAATATACTATTTTAGCCGAGAAAACGTGTTTAAAAAACTAGAAGTTTGAAAAAAAGACAATCGGACACTATAATTCTATCGGTGCTATGTGGCATTAATATTTTGGTTGGCATCGTTGCGGTGGGAAACCGGACATGTCTTAGGTGAGCGGTTAATTTTAGTGTATGGTTGAGCATAACCTGCTTGTTTTATTGTTTGTGGGCTCTCTGAGAATCCAATCCTAATGAGACGAGGCATCATGCTTTCATGTTTCTCCAATAACCAGATTCTTTGAAATTCCCACCTGAACCGTCTCTACGATTTTTAAGGTCATAATACGAAACGCAAAATAGAGCTTTAAAATAGTAAAATGAATATAGGGGGGATTTTTAACTCCTTTGCTATGGAATTGCTGATTGATTCCAGCGTTGTTGCCCTGTTGTTTTGCTGCCAACAACGGAGAGCGAAGCATCAAACCAAACAAAGCATTAGGGATAGGATTGGGCCTTGTAATATTTTTGGGCTTTTTATTTTTGTTTTTTGGTCTTGTAATTTGCTTCTGATTAAGCATAGATAATTAGTACTAATGGTAGATTCGGGGGCCTCTAAATTTTGGGAGGCCTGAACATATGCACGTCTTGAGCCGGTGACTATACGGCTCTGATGCCCACGCGTCAGCATGGTCAGCGCCCGGATCTTTTTTTTTCTGATAATCTAGTGATTAGTGTATAGTTTGTATAGGATTTTACTTTTTTTTTAATTGGGAGCCCACTTGTTAGAATATAAGTAAATTATTTTTTTCCCTCGTCGGCCTAAGCTTTTGTACAGGCTAAGAAGCGTCGATCCCAATTCTGAGCGCCACGCGTTCCCGTTATGCGTCTGCGACTCCCGAGTCCGAGCGGTTGAACCCCCCCCCCCCCCCCCCCCCCCGATGGGACACAAGAATTTCTCAAAATGCAAGGCCCTAATTTGCATTTCGTCCTCGGGCCTAAATTTCTAGAGACGGCCCTGGACTGAGGAGCCTTTACGTGGGAGGAAATCTGATTTGATACTACAATACAACCTCACACAAAGCAAAGCACGAGAAACACACAGACCAAAGGCCCAACACAGTCGTAGGGCTGTTTGGGATTTAGATTCTGATAATCAGCCGATGAAAATTTAAATAAATTGGACAAACCAGCTTTTGATTTTTTTTTATTTTCTAATTCTATAACTATAGCTTCCTAGAATCTTTTAAAAAAAGCTGTACTATTTAAAAAAACCGGAAGAAAATACAGCTGTCAGAAGCTCCTCTAATGCCCGTAATAAGATGACAGTCTCGTTCGATGATCAGTATCACGAGCCATTAATTTCCTTTCTCGCGATAGGAACAGTAGAATGGATCCCCACGGCCGATCTGGACCGTTGGTCACGCATCGGATGGATCACACGCGAGAGGCCCCGGCCCCGACCCCGTCTTTGTTTATCCGAGCTGGCTAAACGCCTCGCGCGAGCTCGCCGCTTTCGTCACCAGCGTGAACGCGCCAGGAAGGAAGAAGAGAGGAGGAGATGGGCGGCGACGTGGGCGAGAAGGCCAAGGGCGGCGGAGGAGGGGAGTACGGGACGTTCCAGGGCCCGCCCAGCTACCCGCCCCCGCGCCCGCCGGTCGTCGGGTACCCGCAGCCCACGCCGCCGCCGGGAATCTACGGCCAGCCGCAGGGCGATCCCTACTACCGCCCCCGCGGCGGGTACCAGGCCATTCCCGGTAATGTTCTGGTCTGCCTGGTTTGGGGGATCACGAGGGTTGGGGGTTAGGTCTGGACTGGAATTTTGGTGGTTGATCTCGCAATGAGCTTCGTGATCGGGGTCAAATCGTAGGGGGGTTCTGCTTGATCTGAACCATTTAGAACCGGTTGATGAGTGCTCGGTAGAAATTGGGGTGAATTGGAGGAATAGAAGACATTTTCTTACAGATATTTGTCATGATCACGCAATCGGGGATCTATCTGCTTGAAATTTACCGTGTTTTGTGGAATTGAAGTTTTTACTGCCATTATGCAATTTTTTTTCGTGTTGTTGGTCCAAGATATGCAAAATCTTAGGTAGTCTGCTTGAAAATTAGGTGATGTCCAGTTGCAGTTGTAGGCGAGTTGCTTTCTCCTGTTGTTTCCAACTCATTGCTCCATTACTACATAAACCTGGGTAGCTAGTGTAATGACTACTGGGTGGTGCTTAATGGCAAAGTTAGCACCTTTAATATCTTAGCTTGAATGGAGTTTTGTTGTGTAATCAACAGTGAAATATTACGTTTTTGTATATATCTGACATAAAAAGCAGTCCTTAACAGAATCTAGTTAGTCCAGTCTTTATGTATTTATATTCCAAATTAACTAGTACTTATTCAGATCAGTTTTGTTATATGATTTTTACCAGACATTTTAACCTTTGTTCTGCTTTCAGCTCAAGATTATGAAGCAGGGGTTCGTGGAAATAGTCATGATTGCCTTCCTTGCTGTGGGATCGGCATTGGCTGGTTTCTGTAAGTGATCATTGCTTTGTTCTTCTATTTCTTATTGTAGCAACATCATCTTTGAAATCTGGAAAAAAGTACTCCAAAAATTTTAGGTGCACCATGCCATTTCTTTAGCTATACCTGCTTGTTCTCATTACAAACCCTTGATTTGTAGATTCATAGTCGGTTTCTTCCTTGGTGCTATTCCTTGGTATGTCGGAGCATTCCTACTATGGTGTTCTAGAGTGGACTACAGGGAGAAATCAGGATATGTAGCATGCGCTATAGCGGTAGGTAACATAATTTATTCTTGAGTTCGTCAGATACTGTAACAGCATTTGTGTTGACTCTTATCGCAGTGCATTGTACCATTTCTGCCCCCTATTCCATCTGTTTTTTTTGTCTGTGTGATTAAACTTATAAGATTAGTTCTAGTCATTTACAAGGAATACATAATTTCCTTTGTCATATTGTTAATGTCAAAATTTGAACAGTCCGATGATAGATTGGAAAAGGCCGATTGGCTGAAGAGGTGTCCGATCGCTATAGGGAAAAAGTCGATCGGATTAAAGCAAGGAAAGACTCGGTTCTGAAATAAAAGACTATCCAGATAAGACCGAGTTTAAGGAGGAGCGTGGTTCACGGCAGGGTAGTCTATCCTATCTTATATGGATAAAAAGATTTAGTTAGTTAGTTAACTTCTTTAGAGATATTTTCCTTTATCTTTGTTAGGAAATAACGTCCGATGGTTGTTGTAAATACATCGGACTCTGTAAATCCAAGGTATAAATATAGACTCCTTAAAAATATGTAATGATCAATCTTTCGATCAATACAACCTCGACGCATTGTTACCCTAATTTATCTAGATTTTTATCAACGGGGTCTAGCTCTCGACGCGGGGCTGCATCGGTTAGGTCCGATCTCCGGCGAAGGGGTAAGTCCCGTCACTATCTCGATATGTCTCGTTATTCATACGTTGAGCATTACGCCCAGCGTATCGACTCCTCGGCCAATACGCGCCAGTCTTTAGGGACTTTCCTTTGAGTGTCACGCCAAGCGTGTCGGCCTTCCAGCCAATGCGCGCCTGTCTTCAGAGAGACGTCCACTCATCGGCTCAGCTAGCCGATGGGTTCGCTTCGTCCTTATTTCAGCACGTCCGACCCGGCGTCCACCGTCACGTTGTCGTTAGCCTCGTTTTCGTACTGTCTCGGTTAAGTCCGATCTTCGAGATTCGGTGCTAGCGGCGGCGTCACAGTGAACGACGGGTCTCGTGCTGTTATCTCCGTCCTGTGCCTCCATCGGCTCTACGACCGATAGATCAGGGCCTCGCGTCCGCTACATCCGAAGGCATCGTATCCTTCGTCGACATCTACCTATGCCTACATCGGCTCCCCAGCCGATGGAAGCGTGCCTTGATTCCTATCAGCGATTAGCCGATAGCAGGAGCCATCCGGACGCGGCCGATGACTAACTCGATCTTATCGACAGCCAGCCGATAGTGAGAGCTCGTATCGGCCCGTCGTCCGACTGACCCGTTTGTCTCACATTCTTGTCAATTGCAGGGTCAAATTGACTGGTACGCCCATACCTGCATCGTCGCGCCGGAGTCGATGTGAGCTCACGAAGAGAAGCCGACCGGCCTACACTAGAGCTAAGCAGACCTCTTAGGCGTCGGCGTGTTCGCGCCAGGATCCGGCGCGAACACATACTTGTGTGTTGAAACTTGAAAGTATATTTCTCATGGCATGCTGATGTAATATTAGTTCACCTCAGGATTGTACATGAAGTTTGTGTGCGCTTGTTTTTGGTTCCTCGTGTAGCTGTTTACATGAATAATCCTCATAAACCAAAAACGAATGGTCAAGCACATTGGCTATTTGTCCATCTTGCTCTTGTAAGACATGAAGTTTGGTTTCTAAAAACAAAGCAACTATCAGACTTTGTTGTGCAAATACTGAATTATGCATCAGGAGCAAGTAGCGAACTAGGAATTGGACTGATGACTTATTCATGTTAGCCTCAGCATTCCAGCAGAAAAAAAATACTATTTACAAGTACAACAATGAACTTGTTGTATCTGATCTTTTTTTAAAAAAATCTTGGTTCAAAATAATATAGTTAACTTCAGTCGATCATATGCAGTACATATCTTAGGTTACTGTTTTTCATGTTTGAAGCATCTCTGCTCTTCACCGGTTGCATGGTTGCTTGAGCCAATACCATTATAATTCATGCGTGAGTTTTCGACATGTATGTAGCCAGAGCATATATATACATGAAGGATCAAGTCCAGAGAATGTTGTTGTACTTTTAACACAATTCATCATTGATGCATATTATCTTGGTAGCACCAACAGCTAATGTAATGATAAGTGGAAATGCCTTGATGAAATGTCTTGATTTTATTGGTTTTCTACATTCTGTCGTAGCTTGTTTTTTTTTTGGAATTTTAATCATTCTAATGGCATTTTATAACAGGCTGTACTCGCCACAATTGCTATAATCATCGGAGCTACCGCTGGAGCTGCTTAATTACATTTTACATTGTGTTGTTATTGTACATACTGTATATTTTATGGATGCACAAAGATTTAGTATTTCGTCTGCCATGTACCTGATTCAGCTTCTTTCTATTTGATTTTTTAATGTTTAACAAGGAGAACGGAGCCCTTGTTCATGGTCATAAATAAATCATGTTGAGACGATTTCGCCTTATGAATACCTCAACATCAAATGTGGCAGGAAAAATAGAAGTCGTGGCTTGGTTTTTAACTTTTTATCACTGTCAGTTGGTGATCTAGTAGTCACTTGCTCGATCTGACAAAAAGTATCCGATGAAGTCTGTGGATTTGTTATGCCATTGCAGAGCTTAAAGTAGTAACGTAGGACTAATAAGGCTCGATAACGTTAGCTGTTTGGATTGCCAAAAAAACCACGTTCACAGTTAATATCAATATACGAGGTTTGTGCCATGAGCCATTCGAAAGAAAATTCACATTTTCTTTGCTAAAGAAGTAAAAGAACACGATGCATTGACAAAATTCAGTTTGCTATGATTCATTCACATACAGTGACTTAAGGTGCCTATACATGAGCTCGCTATCATGCACGGCCAACTGGAGTTCATAATCATCTGACCACCATTGCTGCAACCCATGAGCTTCAAGGAACTTCTTTGGTCCTTTGGCAATCACAAACAGCTTAGAATGAGCCCCAGAATGATCCTCATGCTTCTCGGTAGTAACAGTGGTGACACCGCTACGATCAGCATAAAAGCAGCAAATGTAGTCACAGCTGTTTATGTACAAGTTTGGCACCCATCTCTTTACCTCCTTGATCAACTTTTCTTCTCCATTTTCAGAGGCTGCTCCTCCATCCTCTCTTGGGTGAGAAAGTTCGCTAGTATTTGAAGAACTACCACTGATATATCTCTTGAAGACCTTGTCGGCTTTCTCCTGAAGTTTCCTCAGGCCCATACCAAGTGAGACTGATGGTGGGTTAAACAAATGGCATTCTACAAAGATGCCATCTTTGGCCAAAGTCTTGCCAACCTGCAGAGCAAAACCTGCTCCCAGGGAATGCCCAGCAATGCACACATTGTTGCTGCCATGCTTATCGATCGCCGACTTGAGTGCCTCAAGTGCACCTGTGAACCTGACAGAGCCCCTCAAGCTCTCCAGAGTGAAGAACCGGAAGTCATCTTCCAGGTCTCTCACAACAGTTGACTGCTTAAGTACAGTTCCCCTTATGGCAAGGACAACCTTTGGGGCACCATTAGGTCTCAAGACTATCAAGTTTGATAGTGCAGCAAGCTGGTCCCATTCTAGAAGCACCCCATATATGGATCCATCTCTAGAATCAATTAGAGGACGCACCAGCTTGTACTTGAATGGCTTCCACCAGTTAGGAGCAAGAGCGCTTTCACCAGTTCTCTTCTCTTGTCTGTCTAGCTCCAGTAGATACGCTGCCTGCACGAAGCATGAAACTGCAATTCTACTGTAGCTGGGATCTGTCCTGCAGAAGCATCAATGATGATGTTAATCGGTGCTACCCACATTACTAGTATGGTCATCAAATATTACAAAAGGAATGATCTCCAGAAATGGAAGCAAAACAGAGAACTCCTATACCTAGGACAAGAATGTGGACCAAATTTCAGTTACATTTCAACGAAATTATGGACATGACACTGTATAGCGAGTAGTATTTTTTTTGTTCAATCCACCATGTTGAAGCCTGAAAATTTTACATATTCATTTACCTGAAAATTAGTTCCACCACACGAGCAGCATTGTACAAGCTGAGATGACAAACGGTCAACCTCCACATTGCCAACAATCCTAATTACTACTACTTCACTTAATTTCTTTACAACCTTGACCAGTGATAAAAACCTGATTTTGGCATGGTAGTATCTAGTTGCCATCATACTGAAATGTGACGAACACACATTACCTTAGCAATTGGTTGTGACAGGCTGACAGCTGTTTGCAGCACATTGCTCTGCTTTTTTCAGTTATGTGTGACTTCTCAATGGACAACTGTATTTTTTACATATCTTTTAGGACTAGCTCTGTAGGTTTCATAGAGAAACGCCAGAAATCCTCAAGCTCCATGCACACAACTGACACGAGGTTCGATCAGAGAGCACGAAAAATCCCTGAACTCCATGCAGAGTTACCATTTCTCAGGCAGGTAAAAATCCCCTAACAATTCAGAGTTCTAGACAAGTAAACCAAGCACGGAAGCACCCCCCAGCACTCCAACAGTTCAGACACGTGAACAGAAACCGTAAGCAATTGACCAAGAATGGCAACATATATGCATGTTCTTGGAGGATCCGACTAGAGCGGAAGGAGGAGGGAGGGGGAGAGCGGAATGGGTCGCGAACCAACCAGCTCGAGCGGATGAGGTTCCTCCAGCTGGGGTTGGAGATGTTGCGGGGCCCCGTCTCGTGGAACTCCCACAACACCGGCTTGCCGCCGCCGCCGTTGCTGCCCATTCGATCCCCTCCGCCCGTCGGTCGCACCACCGGTTGACTGGCCGGGAAGGAAAGGCGGGAGTGGGGCGGCGCGCTGGCGCCGAGGAGGAAGAGGAAGCGCTCGCGTGGCCGGCTCGTCAACGTCGGAGAAAAGGAAGGGGGTGGATGGATCAGTGGCCGTGCGGGGAATATACGGCGCCAACGCGGCGGCGGGTGGGAAAACCTCAGCACGCGGATGCACCGGCCCCAGGTCGTTTTTTAACCCACTTTTGCATGTTCGGTTGCGAGGTCAAACGGTCAAGACGTCACGCTGCGTGCTGTTGGTGGCCAGAGAATCAACAGAAATAATCTTTTTGGGAGTCCCAGGCCAAATTTTGATATGGGCGCAGATGTTGGGTTGTTTTTTTATCCTTTTTTTTATGCCAAGTATGGGGTTCTAGAAAAAAAACTAATTTTTAGGAATGAATCTGATGTGACTGGATGTAGAGAGTATATTCTAATGTGTTCATGAGCAATATTTTCAATAGGATGTTTAAAGTCCGTTCCACCCCTTTCTCCTCACGGGACATGGTTTCTCTAACGACCTAAAGAAATGTCGGTTAAGCTCATTATTGTCTCAAAGTACTATGCAAAATTGTACAACGTTTTAATGATCAATTATGTATTACAGTAGAAGATCACTACATGATTCGAAATTGGTATTGCCATCAACTGTAGAATAGCAGTATAGATATCTAATCCATCTGTTTAACCTAGCACTGTTGATGTGAACCCAATTTAGGACATTATGCTTGTTTGACTTGCTAATGGGAAGTTTGAGGATCTTCATCCCTCTCAGTTAGTTGCTGACGCAATTAATTGGTATTAACTATACTTGTTGTCTGTAAATATGGATAATTTCCCAAAATAAAACATGTGCTCCTGTAGATATGGTGCATATCACCCCCTTTGAAGCCACGCTTGTTGTGACTGAATTCTATCACTATTGTAAACGTGGCTACATATCAGTTACCTTTTTTCTTCTTGTTATATGGTAACACACACAACTAGATTCCTCATAAGATCGTTTTTTAGGGTTTAGTGACCACCATGGTGGTTAAAAGATTAGTTTGCTTACGCTATACCATTGGAAGCGCAGTACATGCTTACGGATTGTCATCTTCAATAGTCCCATATCCTAATGAGACTTTATCTTGGCTCGAGAGATTTAACGCCACAGATGTAGATCAACTGCAGTATTGATGGATACTACCTTCCAATGCTCTTCATTGCTAACATTTTAACAAGCGATATAGATGAAGGCTCCTTGAGCCTTTTCCTGTTTAGATGCTAGTCATGCAATATATTTCTCGATGACATGATTGCGACCTTACTTAGCATGTGAGCATGTGAGAGGTAGACTATGAGATATACTCTATTTGTGAACAAGCGATTGAGTTAAGGATGGGATGATAGTTTTGTTGTGCTTTTAACTCACATTTGGCTTACAGACATAGACATTCGTGCATAACTAACTTTTTATTTTACGTGTCATCACAATTAAAGCTTAGCAAAAGAGGGAATATATTTGAACAGAAGATAAGGCTATATTTAGTGTCGATGAAACTAGAATAACCAATTCACTAGTCACTACCATGTCAAATAACTTGAGTCTTAAAAAAAACAATACTCACTAGCCGTAAATTCTTATTGTTGTCCTACTGGCTAGCACCATTGTCTCTTTTTTAAATATAGGATCCATGAGATATATTAAAACAAAACACCCAACAGAGACAGACATTGCTATGTACTTCTTCCTCCCAAAACATCGATCCAGGTAAGCCTAATTTTTATCAACTTAGTAGTCCAATGCATATAGATGAGTTATTGAAAGTTTTTTTCCCTCCCAGCATAGTCCTCTTTGGAGCAGATACGAGTCATTCTCTCTGGTACTTACATGTTTTAATTCACGTCATGTTAGATATCTCTACAGCGATAAAACATACTGAGTACTACCTCTATTTCAAAATATTAAAATTTTTAAATTATTTAACCGATTAAGATTAAGAGAAAAGATTTTAGTGTGCTTAATAAATAAGAAATGGGTGAAAGTGAGAGGGTAGATGGAAAAAAAAAGAACTCTATCGTTTATTTTTCATCTTATCTGCCGTAGCTAAAATTTATATTTTAAAATTTAATTTTAAAGTTAACTTTAATATTATTATAGTTTATTTTTTAGCATTAGCTTTTAAATTTTTATGTATAAATTATTTTTTTATTGTTAATAAGCGTTATGATGATTATACGACAAGTATTATAAATAAAATACTTATATTTTAAAATAAGATTTAAATGCAAAAATTTTAGAATGGAGCGAGTAATATTCAGTAAAAAAAATCTCCGAATATGCCGAATCAAAAGCAAAGCAAAGCCACAGTTCTCAATCGATGTGGAGCGGGCGTCTGGTCGGCCGCGGTCGATATGGTGCTGTTAAGCCGTGCCTATGCGCTCGCGGCTGCCGGCCCTGCTTCACGCAGCAGCCAGTGACAACCGGGCCCCCCCATGCACGGGCCCCACATGTAAGCGTGAGCCTCGAGCTTCCCACCCAGAGCGTCGGCGCCGCACCGCGCGCGCACCGAGCCAGCGGGCGAGCGGTGTCCGTCCGATCCGTGTCGAGATATCGGACCGCCTCGGATACCGGGCCCCACCGCCCCACCCCACATTTCGAATTCAAACTAAATCCTCCTCCACGTCTCGCTCGCTTCCCTCTCCTCCTCCCAATCGAAGCCTCCAGAGCCCCAGGGCGTCGCGAGGGCGCGCGGCGCGGCGGCGGCTCAGGGGGAACGACGGCGGGCGTGAGAGCGCGGGAGGGGGAGGCATGGCGGTGGAGCCGCGGAGGGTGTCGTTCCGCGACGGCCGCCTCGCGCCGCGGAAGGCGGAGGAGGCTGGTAAGATCTCTTCTCCCTCGGGCCCGATCGAAGGGGGTTCTTCGATGGGTTGATCGCTCTCGTGGCGTTCTCGTCGCGGGTTCCACGGTTTGCTTGCTTGCGGGTTGCTCTGCTTGGGGTTTTAGAGTCTAGACGGGTTCCTGGGGCAGCTCTCGGTCTTTTTTTGGTGGGGGCATTTCTGCCAACTTAGGTGGAGTGCTTGCGACGCGCTGGGTTCCATTTCGTGATCGTTTTGGGGCGCTTCTATGCGGAGGCCCCGAATATTACGACAAGTGCGTGATCTGATGCATTGCTTTTGCTTCCATGGATTAAATTGCGATAGTCTTGCTTTTAAGATCTAGTTCTTCTGCTTGGACGGTGGTTTCATGTTTAGAGAGCTAGCCCTCAGTGATTCTCCAAGCTGTCGCTGCTACCTTGTGCAGGTTCAATTCCAATGATCTGTAGATAAATTTCTATAAGCAACGGTATGTGCAACAAGAAGAACGCGTAGCTAGATATATTTTTCCCCTTTGTTTATGTAGATAGCTGGCTAGTTTTACCGCATTGATGCCATCCTTGCCTTTTTTCAGAATAGTATAATACTGTAAATAATGTTAATAAAATGTAGTATGCAAAATTTCTCTGCTGATTCTAATGCTGGCTGGTTTTGCTTTTGTCAAATTCGTTGGCTGATTGTAGTTTCTTTGCTTTCTGCAAGCATTGAGGCGGCACCAGGCTGCAGACTGGCTTGAGAGCGTGATAGGGCCCTTCGGCCTCTCCCAGTGCCCATCGGAGCAAGAATTTGTTGCTGCTGTAAGGAATGGCATTGTCCTATGCAAGGCAATTAACAAAATACAACCAGACGCTGTGCCAAAAGTCGTGGCTAATGCCTCCTGTGATAGCCAGCCATCGACGGCTTTCCAGTATTTTGAGAACATCCGGAACTTCTTGGTTGCTGTTCAAGAGCTGAAGCTTCCAAGCTTTGAGGCCTCTGATTTGGAAAAGGTTGCTGCTTTACTATGTTTAGCAAGTTAATCCTGATGGTGAAATGTGTAGTTACCCTGAAAATTGTGTTGCTTCTTCAGGACAATATTGATGCTGCATCAGTAGGGAAGATTGTTGATTGTGTCATTTCCTTGAAGTCTTACCATGAGTGGAAGCAACGGGGAGGAAGTAATGGGCCCCTCAAGCACTTGAAATCACCTCTTGCAACACGTTCTGCAAGTCATGTTCAGTCTGAATATGTTTGTTCCGGATCCTCTTCCACCCCAAAACGTCTCGATTTGATAGGAACTGATACCGAGAGACAACCAGATCAAAATGTGGGTCCTAGTGATGAAGGTTTGTGCTGTATTTTTCTTGGAACACATGATACACTTTATGTATAAAATTTTGCTGCCTGATAAATCACTCTTGTCACCTCATTTGAACCATCTTTAGTTGAGCTGTCAATTTATGGTATGGTTTTTCGTTACATGTACATATTAACTTGTTTGCATTGACTTGGTTAAATATAGTCATCATCATCAACAATGTAACCAGCTATGTACTGTGCATTTTCAGAGGCAATGGAAAGACTTCAGAAGGTTATTTTGGAGTGCATGATAAGTTGTAAAGAAAATTTAGACAGTGATTCTCTGAAAAAGGTTATTAGTCAAAAATGATACGAGGATTCCAGTTACATGTATTGTACTGTTTAAATCATGATCCATGTTTCTGACATGTTTTAATCACTATTCCAGGATCCATTAAAGCTGGTTGGAATTATTTTATCACATCAGCTGGAAAAGGAACAGGTACATTGCAATGCCATCTTTTTTTTTAATGTTTAAAACACTACTTCATCCATGGTTTTGTTTTGCTTTTGTTTAATTAGACTCTTGTCAACCTCTGTGAGTTATCCTGTTGCCAACATTTATCTCCCCTGTCATGTGAGTCAAATAATTCGACCTATTGAAACATGGAATATTGGTATATGCTGATAGCATAGGAGATTTGAGAAATACAAGTTATAGGCGTCCACTCACAAAAAAGGCTATGTTACACAATGGTTGCAACAACGAAGCCTGGTGTTGTTTGTCACCTAAAGTATAGTATTATGCCATTCTCATAGCACCTTTGCAAATAGCATCTAGTTTCGACCTACAATTCATAGGGGTGATTAATCATGGTACTCTTTTGAGGCATCTTCAGACATTTTTGGTATTAATTTGAGTACTTTCTGCTACAAACAGAAACAATAAGCACATCTTTACCAACTTTGTGTCATATATGAAAGCTAAGTGATTGGTCAAATGATTTTTAGCAATTTGCAGCTGTGGTCCTACCACTATTGTTTCTGAGAAAATCCTACCACTATTAGTTGAAGTGCTATTATTTGCAACAGAGCATTGGAAACTTTTTTGTAAATCATAAGTCCATGTCTATCCAGATGGTTGTTGTAAAAATATTTTTCTATTCCCTAATCACCATCTCAATTAAATTTGTTCCATCCTATGTGTTTCTATGCATCTTGTATTCTTCTTCAAGTGTACAATTTCACAAATACGTGATGTGTAACTCTGCCTTCCACAGATGATCAGTTATATTGCATAATTTAATTATAACTAGATCGCTAATCACATCTTTGGTACTTGAAGAGCTGTTGCAATTACATCTTCCTTTGGAGAACATAGAACTAATCTTTTGTGAAAATATTCTTGTCAAAAAAAGAGCCTATCGCTTTTAATAATCTTGAGAAGAAACATAAGGCATATTGCATATTCCAATGCAAAATAACTCTGTTGTTCCTCTATACTACCACTAACAGATATCCCACTTTACTTTGTACTCTGTACATGCGTGGATTCAATATACACTTTAGAGATAATAATTAGGGTCACCTTGTTCTGTTGTTCAATATGCTGACTACTAAAATTTTTTGTTTAGTTTTACTGTGCTGATCGATAATATTTAGGAAGTAACATATGG
This sequence comes from Oryza coarctata, assembly GCA_030770085.1. Classification (NCBI taxonomy): domain Eukaryota; kingdom Viridiplantae; phylum Streptophyta; class Magnoliopsida; order Poales; family Poaceae; genus Oryza; species Oryza coarctata. Next base: position 6,608,164 of record CM061462.1, read on the forward strand.
TAAAAGGTGAAATTGGCATATCTGATCTGTCACATTTTATATTATCTGACTTTTGCACCGAGGTTATACCAGGTTTTTCTTGTTTACGTTGTTAATTTTGTGCATTTTGTGCAATGAACTATGGCCTTTTTGGTTGGTAGTCTATTCATCTGTTCGCCAATGTTTATACGTACTTTCTGAATTTGAGTTATGTTTCAGTCAACGCTAACTACAGCATAAATGATGCTTTTTTATGCAGTTCGAACCTCTTCTCCAACTCTTTTCTCCAGAAGGTGCTACAATTAAAAATGGATCATGTACACCTATTGAGGTACTGTTTTTGCAATTATTAATTGAGAATTTCAATGCGTCTTTGCATTTATTAGTAAAAATAGAAAATGGTTTGCGTTTAACTGTTAGCAGTTGTAAGCAAAGAACAACATTTTGTATTTAAGCAGTGATGCATTCTCTTAGTTTGACATATTGTTTTTTTTCCTATTTTGGTCGTTATGGTAAAAAGTAATGAGCTATTTTGTATTTTATTCACAAGCTGTACTAGGCTTACTAACACGCTTCACAAGTGAGATGCAGAATAAATTACAGTACTTACTAAATCCAAGAACGGAATAAATTCATACTAAATTCTAGGAAATTTACTAGTAGACATAATACTCCTGGTCACGTAAAACTTTAAAACTTTGAATGTTAATACCTTTTAATTATTTAGATTGGATGTATGAAAATCATATGCATAGATTTGCCTTGACAAATACTTTAATAACAGAGGGAGTACTAATTTTCATGGCACTTGTCTGCTGAAATAAGTTTTTTTTTTCTGTGATTCATATCCTTGCCTCAAGATTTTCTGAATTTGTTCTAGAACTGACAGGGCCTAAAAAAACTGGTTGTGCCGTAATAGGGCTTATCATTCATAACGCTTGTGGTAGGGTAATTATTTTTTAAGAAAATCAGATTTAGACAATTTGCAAATATGATTATGATCTTTCTAAAACACGATTTTTAAAAACTTCCCATCCATAACTAATAGCATGTGCCATATGGACACTTATAGTTATGTTGGCATTGTTGCATTTTGTTATATTTTGGCAATGCACAACTGAACATTTAGTTGTATTGTTCTATAAATGTAAGAAAAATTTGGAAAAACATTCATATTTGAAAGTCTGGAAGCAATTTTAAAGCCTTGATGTATAATATAAAAAGTTTTTTCCCTCTGAATTTGCATGTTCAGTCATTCCAAGTATCACTGAGCAGTCAGGTAGTCAGCCTGTACATAATTATGATGCATTATATCATTGTGCCTCGTAGAGGTCAAACTCACAGGTCGAAAATAGACGGTGCCTCTTTCAAGCACAGGAATCCGAACTCTTGGTGAGATATCATGCTGCTATGTATATTGTATTTAAATTTAATAGTTACCATGATCCACTTGAGGTGTCATTTCAATTCATGATGATTTATTTTTCTTGTATCAATTATTGCCAATTACATTATGAATTTCTGAAATCCACAATTACCATATAATGTCTGTTGTAGATTGATATTAATGGTGTATTTTTCCTCTTTGTACTTTACTTGGTTTAAATGTGTTTTTCTTGGTATTCAATTGTAATGAAATGGCTTATTTTTGCAGGAGTTGAAGAGTATGTTTCAAGAGGTTAAAGTTGACTTTAGGACTTTGAAGACCCAATTTGAAGATGATATCATTAAATTAGGTGCAATCTTTGAGCTTAGTCATAACAAATCTTATTTTTTTGGTATCCAAAAAACGACATCAAACATTAATGATGTGGAATAACAATGCAACTTAAACTTACAGGTGATAATATACAAGGGCTTTCCAAAGCAGCTCTTGGTTATAACCAAGCTGTGAAAGAAAACAAAAGCTTGTATAACATGCTTCAAGAACTACGAGGTATAACAGGGTATAATTCATTTTGGCCATTAATGTTATTGTTGGAATAATTTGCGAGAACTATTTTTCAGGAAATATCCGAGTATTCTGCCGGATAAGACCACTTATTAACTCAGAGTCCATTTCTTCAATTGAACATATTGGAAATGATGGCTCAATAATGGTCTGTGATCCACTTAAGTCGCAAACTACACGTAAGGTATTCCAGTTCAACAAAATTTTTGGGCCAACAACTACTCAAGGTAACAAGGGTGTAAACTGTACAAAGAGATATCAGCCATTGTCCGTTCGTTTTGTCTTCATATCAGTTTTCTTTTACAGATGAGGTTTATAAGGAGACAAAATCTTTGATTAGATCCGTAATGGATGGCTATAATGTATGCATATTTGCTTATGGGCAGACAGGTTCCGGAAAAACCCATACAATGGTATAAATTAAACCATATTTTGTACAGTTGCTTATTTGACTGACAACTTATTTGATCACATCTAATTGTTCTTTTATGGTGCATATGGTGATTAGTGTGGTCCATCTGGTGGGTTGTCATCTCAAGATTTGGGAATCAGTTATATGGCTCTGAACGATCTCTTCAAGACATCAACTTCTAGGGAAAATGTAAAGTACGATATACATGTACAGATAGTTGAAATATACAATGAGCAAGTTCGTGATCTTTTAAACGAAGACACTTCAAGCACTAAATATCCTTTTATGCCTTCTATGCTATTATTGTTATTCTCTTTCTAGTATTATCAAATTTACAATGGTGCACTTGGGTGTTTTACTCGTATGGAAAATTTGTTGGTGTTAGTTCCTGACATTAATTTTACGTTAGATATAAGGACTTCAAGCAATGGTCTGTTGAAACTTCCAGATGCAAAGATGTGCCCAGTGCAGTCTCCCTCTGATGTTATCAATTTGATGCTGCTGGGTGAAAAGCACCGGGCTTCCAGTCCAACAGCAATGAACCATAGAAGCAGTCGTTCCCATAGGTTTTTATTAGCATCTTTTGGCTAGTTATCTTTTTGGTTTGCTGTCTTTCTAATATTTGTTGCAGTAGACATTTTAATTTTTTTTTTGCAGTATCTTGACTGTCCATGTTAATGGGAAGGACATGTCTGGCAATGTGACCCGTAGCAGTTTGCATTTGGTAGATCTTGCAGGAAGCGAAAGAGTTGATAGGTCAGAAGCCACAGGAGACAGGTTGAAGGAGACTCAGCACATTAACAAGTCATTTTCCTGCCTAGGAGATGTAATCACTGCCTTAGCTCAGAAGAATTCTCACATTCCTTACAGAAATAACAAACTCACCCAATTGCTGCAGAGTTCATTAGGTATATAGTTCTCTCTTTGAACATGTTCACATTCATTGTTTTAGCTATGGATACCAATATGACTGATCAACACATTCATCCGTCCCTCTTGATGGTATATGTCTTATCTTTAATTGTCTGACACTTTATTAACATCATAATAGAAGTTCCAGTATTAACACTGATCAACTGTTTGCCAACAATAGGGGGGAAAGCGAAGACGCTAATGTTTGCCCACATAAGTCCGGAGGCAGATTCATATGTAGAAACTCTTAGCACACTGAAATTTGCTCAAAGGGCTTCTAGCGTTGAACTTGGAACTGCACATGCAAACAAAGAAAGCAATGAAATAAGAGAGCTTAAAGAGCAGGTATTTTTTTCTGTTACCACATAAGCGTTTCTTTTAAGCACATTAATGCTAGTTTGATACAATGAATAATATAATGTGACCGTCCTATTAAGAAGTTGTAATGCAGTTAAATTATTTCTTTGATTGAAATGCTGGACTGAAGTTTGTTTTCTCCCAACAAAATTTTTGCAATTATCTTTGTGGAAGTAATGCATATTTATTTTCTACTGTTCCACATAGTTATATCTAACTTTTTTTTCCATTCGTTCTACAAACATAAGAAAATATATCTAATGTACAACCTATTTTCAGGTAGACAATCTCAAAAGAGCACTTGCAGCCAAAGAGCTGGAAAAACCATCATTTAAACTAAAGGAAAATACAGTGGTGAGGGAGAGAGCAAAACAAATACCAGAGCGCACCCCACCAAGGCCACGTAGGTTAAGTCTAGATTACTGGTATTGGCAAAGGTAGCATACCTGACAGAAAGGGACCAAAGTCCCCTCTTTCAGTGGTTAAGTTGAACAGAGATCATGCTACAATTCATGACAGCATTGATGGCTTCAATCACCACATCATGCACCAAGGATCAGTAATGCAGGTACTCTTGCTCTTATATCTTAATAGCTTCATATTGTCTAATGTTGTAGCAACTGACCTGATGCCTTTCTTCACCAATTGTAATAAAAGATGTCTGCGACATCCTCTGAAGATCCTGTTAGAGAGGAGACTGAGAAGATAATTACTACAGTTGATGCAGTTCCCTTTTGTGGACTCCCCCCTGATGCTTATATTTCGTCCAAGCAATCAGGATTGGATACTCTCCTGAGAACACCTTGTAGATCAAGGAACTTGAACTTGGAAGTTGGTTGGACCGATGAACCTTCTTCTTCTGCTAAATTCGAGAAAATGACCTTGAGTAATGCAACGAAGAAAGGATCACATTTAAGAAAATCCATTCAAAGCAGCATAGGAAAATTGATCCATGGCTCTGAAAGAAGGTACGTGATAGCATGCTCTTCAGTATGTTTTTATCACAAACCGTTATGCAATGTTTGTTTGTTGAATCTTTCTCTGCTATTTGTAAATATGTGGCAGGAATATTCAACATTTTGGACAAGCAACTCCTGCTAAAATTGCTAGTAACACAAACAATGATGGCCCATCTCCAATTACAGCTGATTTGAGGTTAAGGAGAAGACAATCACTAACAGGTCTCCCACCACCACCATCGACCATGTCACGTAGATCATCTATAGGAGGGAAGTCAGATATAGGTAAGTTTTTCTGAACCAAGAAAATTCTAATTTTCTCTAGTTCACATCCTTAAAATCGTGATGACAAAGGATGTCTTGTCATTTGATGGAAGGTGCTAAAAATAGCCCAATCAGTTCATGTGCTGCCAGCGAGTACAAACCACTGCCATTCTCCTGGGTCCGATGGCCTGAACAATATCAATGTGAATTCTCCTTCCTGACCGATCCTTAGCTTCCCATGCCACTATTACCATCTATTACCTGCTTGAATTGCCGTTTTCCATGAATATAGTAATGCTTGAATCTTGATAGACATACCGGCGTGCAACCTAAGGCCACATGATCAACATCCGTGATTCTTGCCATGACCCTTTGAGCCCATATGTGTCTTCCTGAAAATATTGTTAGCTTGTAATGGATGCTTTAGACTTTATTTTATTCATTCCGAACTGTATTCTTAAGAAGATATTTCTGTCAAACAAAAGACCCGTCTGATTTATTTTACTTTAGATCCTTCTTCCCCCTGTTAAAACAAATAAGTTTTGTGTGATGAATGATGATCCTCAGTTCTTACTGAAAGACAATTTGTTTGGTTGGCAGGTTCTAACGATAAAAGAGGCGCCAAAACACCACCCGCGGTGAATTCAGCAGCAAAGGCGAAGAGATGGCTGTGAGTCTGAAGAGAAATCAGAAAGTTTCACTTCAAGCAGAGGTTAAGCCTTTGCCAAGGCTGAAACATTCTTCCTAGTCACCGGTGAACTTTAGCTCCTCTTTATGCTGAAAAGGCTTACCTTCATAGGAAACCCCATTTTCAGACTTCAGAGTAGGGCAACATCTAGGTTACATTCTCTGTAACAATTGGGACTTTGTAAGAGGTTATAAAGATTGACCCTCGGAAGATGGGAAGGGAAACAGCGGTTGTGTACTTACTTATCTTGACGAAATGCAATGCAAGTGACTTCTGGATTTTTTTTTAATGATGCAATGTTCATTTCTTATCAGCCCCCGTTTCCATCCTGTTTCTATGCTATAAAGCCCTGTCAATAAACAAAAAACAATGTCTGGTTTCAGTAGTTTTCGAAAGCTGTGGATAATAAAAGTGCTCGAAGCCTGTTAATACGACATTAGGAGCTGTTTTTTTTACATATAAAAGGTAGACTCTACCTTATAACCATTGTGTTAATAGTAAGTCAAGAGGACATGAGGTGCCAATAAGCAGTAGTGACGAACAAGAAAACAAAAAAATGTTAGGATATTTATCCACTGAAACACGATAAAAGGTAGAGAAAACAAAAACACGACAGAGATTCCATCCTCAGTAATGTCACTTTCTCCAGAAAAAAAAATGTCACTTTCACTGTAGTACATTACACAGGTACATAACCTTTGCTCAACCCTTGGCAATGTCTAGCCATATACTGTATATTTGTATTCTTCGTCTCAGTCTAGCATATTCATGTATACATCTTTCAACAGAATTGACTACCTTAGTACCTTCATGCTAGCTTTAATTTGCTTTCTGTAAGTATCCAAAAGTATGAATTAGGACTTAGGACTACAAACCAATCCCAAAAAAAAAAAGGTATGGCCAGGTATGTGTATCCCTCTTCCTATGACGTTAGTCCTGTAACTTCCTTTGGTATCAGAAACAAAAATCCAACCGGTAGGAGAGTGCCAATCAGCTGTACACCTAAGCCGAGCGCCAGATTGTCGAATTGTGCTGATGAGATGCTTAACGTTGACGCCAGAGCAGCTCCCAAGAATGAGCCTAAAGTCGAGCCAAAGTTGTTGATGGACATGAACAGAGCAAACAGTGTTCCCTCGATTCCAGGAGGGCAAAGCTGCCCAGAGAGGATAAGGAACGGCATCATCCTGACAGATGAGAATATTCTTGTCAGAAATTGTATTCTGATTTATATTTTTCATGAAAGGAGGGGCACAAGAATATCAGATGGACATAAAAAGAGTAAGCTGAGATTGTAATTTACAACAAAGACAACAAATGCTAAACACCAATATCGATGACCATGATTGTATCACAAACCTTAAATTGAAAGATTAATTTCACATGTTTGTTTTGTAGTGTTGACTTGGTAATAAAACAACAATATTTCAATGTTACTAGACCAGTAGATATAGTGACAAGATCCACAAATAAAGATCTTAAAAGAACACTAGGTACCCTGTTAACTATTTGTGGTAATGGGTGTAATCTTACTAGATAAAAAGAGCAATTTTCTCAATTTGAAGTAAAATGCACAGATGAAGTTAATGACCTCTGCCATTTGACTAATATTCATCTGAATAATATTTTTAAGGTTATGTAATTTCTTATCCAGATAGTGTAAATAGGCTAGTTTCAGAGTGGTGCCTAACCAAGGCACGATGAAACCCAAGTCAAATAGCAGAAACCTATCTACAACTGGTTCTCAAAACACTGCAAGAGTTTGTAATCAATTAAGCCATAGGTATTGTGATTAAAAAATGATGGCCAAAGTATATACTTGAACTGGTTAATTGCATCAGCCAAAGCAGAACCCCACAAGACCATGTATTTGTCTGTAATTCCATAGTGAACATGTAACCGCAACACCAAAAGAATGTCCAGTACACCAATTATGGCAAGACCAACATGTGCAAACCTGGGGGATAAGAACAGCAAATTTTAAAAGTATGAAATATGAAGGCTTTAAGCACAAACATGTTTGTATTGTTGCTAATGATTCATAAAGAATTATACATTTTTTAACAGGATAAAAGACTAAACAGCATGTGCTCACGTAAGTTGTTAGCTGGGCCAAAGCACAGACCAAAAGGTAACTGACAATGGCGTAATGTATCACTCATGAATTCTGATGCTCATGCAAATGGAAATAATCCAGCAGGCATTCTGCTTTCGTAAGTTTAGTGCACCTTAAACACTCTAAGGTAATCCTTGGGGTTATTTAAGGTGCATATAACAACATTGGAGAAAGCAAACAAAGAAGGTATCAGATTGTAGGGAGGAAGTTGGAAATTTATCCTTCGATACAAGCTAGACATATAGATCACCACCAATCAACTTAGCAAAGTATCCAGTAGCAATTCTCAGTGAATACACTAATCATATATCTGTCAACATTTCAACTTCCTAACGTGTGCCAGTAATGCAGATGGTTTTGCATTTATATAAAAAATAACTTACATGAGAATATTCCTGAGTTTCTTGTGCTTAAAATAGCGGTTGTAGATATATGTGCCAAGCATTAGACTGAACCACCCAATCACACGTGCAGTCCCCAGAAAGGATGCCTCCAAATGTAGGACCTCTGTTTGATAGTAGAACATGACTGTTGAGATATTTGGAATTGCTACGTTCGAAAAGAAAAACCATGCCATAGGTCTAGCAGGTAAAAAGAAGATATCAATTAGTCTCTTCAGTGATGGGTAAACATCAGAGGAAATGAAATCATAACATGGTTGGTTACCGTAAAATAGTTGGTTGCTTAAATGCTATGCATAAACTGAAGAAGGCTGATTTCAGAGACAAGTATGGCCTTAAATTAATTGACCTGTTCTTGTCAAGGTCCTCAGGTCGATTGGACAATGATTTCCTTTTACTATTTCTCCTAGCTCCTTTTCGCCTTCTAGTACCTTCATATTTATATGATTCACTAGAGCCTTTTCTGGGGGAAGAAGCATCAACAGTTTGATCCAGGACATGCTTAGGTGCAGTATTATCTATCGTACTCTCAAATCCTTTTGGAGATTCCTCAACAAATATGCAGGAAATTAGTTGAAAGAATGGAAAAGCAGAGAAAATAATATATATAACATGTATCGGGAGATTGGACAGTGCATATCCCCCCAATAAGCTCCCTAAAATCCCCCCTACTGCCATTGATGACCAAGATAGTGACTGGAGATCACCAGCAAATTCTGGCCTGGAAAAAAAGTAAAATTTTCAGTTCGAATATTCTGTAATCATATAGTAGTTGCTAACCAGTGAAAACATTACACCAAGATACTCACCCTGCTGATCGAACTGCTTCTGCAATCATTGCATCTATAACAACATCTGCCATGGCAGATCCCAAGTTCTGTACTATCAGCAAAGCAGTAAGAAAATTGCTTGAACTCCTCAAAGGTTCTGACATCCCAAGGATTAGCCAGGGAAATAGAGATAGACAGCTAGAAATGATCAAATAGGGTGTACGCTTCCTCTGGTTGATGGGAATACAGTCTGACAAAATCCTGCAGGCACAAAGATGCATGTGTAAGTAAGGAGCATCTGGATTTTGTAGAGTACAATCGGAAACTTATTATAGTTATGCACCAACGCATATAGATGTTTTACAGTAATGGACAGCTAGTGCTCAGAAGCAGTGCAATATCAACATAGAAGAAATTTCTAAAACCTACGATTTTAATGTTACAAAGGCCTATCTGTTACATAATGCCATAATGCACAGCTCCACAGAAAGTATGCAGCAAACATTTGAGTGGGTATAAATGCATCAGCAAAACTAATCAATCCAACAGAAAAAATATCCATAGATGTTGGAGTGCTTTCAGCAATGTCTTCCTTTTACCTTTTCACATTTACTGTCAGGTCTCCAAATGCAGTGCACATATTAATCCATTTTCCACTAAAGAAAAATAAATTTCCAAAAAATACTTGATATGTGCCCTATTCAAAAACAGCGTTGGATCAGCTTGTACAAACTAAGTTATTATTCATGTTAATCTGTCCAAAGGCAGTAAATATAAAATTGACTAATTGTTTAGCTCTTATGCTACAAAAGAATATTTATAATTGACAAATTGTCCGAAGGCAGTAAGTTATAATTGTTGCTTGCTCAGGAAACATTGAGCACCCATCTGATTGTAAGCAACTACACTTAATCACTTGCAACACAGATAAGCCACAGTAAAGAAGTCAGGGAAACTCTGTTGTTCTAAGAAGTATAATTCCATGTAAGATTTCTGAAACTAAGGTGTAACTGCGTAAGGCATATGATGTTTGAAACAGTACATTAGAAAACATACTCTGTTGAAAAATACATGATTAGGTTCTAGGGAACATGATTAAATTTCAGTTCACAGCAGAATCAAACAGAGGTAACATTACCCGTATACAGGCTTTATACTCCAAGGGAAATATGCAACTGAGACCAAAAACTGTGATGTTGATGGTGACAGTTTCATCATGTCCTTCATTTGGTACGAGACAGCTGTCCAGACAAAAGACCTGAAACCCTAAAGAATTGCAGAATATATATTCAAAATCTATCAGAGTAAAAGGTACATTGCTTTGTTAAGCTTTCAACTAATGGCAAAAAATAAGCTTTGGTAAACCAAAACTGCATTCTTTATATTTAGTTATTACAAAATTCAGGTTATCTCAAAGAGTTCTTATTGAGACAAGGAATTTACATCTAACTGAACATGCTAACATTTAACATATCACCAATGCATGGCACATGAGCTCACAACACAAATAAACAAATTTGGTCCCCATCCCGTTGCGTGACATGCTAAGACATATGACACACCACCAATCCTCACTATAATTGTGAAATTATCGCACTAGGCTATTTTCAGACGTTACAGTCCAAAGCTGAACTTGTATAACACTCCATAGTTTCACACATCTGAGATTCTCCATCAACATTAAGCTCTTTTTAGAGAAACTTTTACTATCTAAGTCTGCACACCAACCAACCAGTTAAATCTAGTATGAAACATAATGAGTCATCTATCATAGAAATAACTCTACCTAATGCCCTAAATGAGATCCAATCCTTACAATGGATCACAGATTAACTACCTGCAATTTGATCTTTAAAAGAAAAAATGTCCATGCAGCTATCGAACCTCCAATTCTTCCAAATGAATGACATAATTACTTATTTAGGCTAACGCAAGACACAAGAGCAATCGATAATATCATCCTACACAGAGCACGGTTTGACCTGGCAAAAACATCCAAGATTGCCTTACAAAAACGAAGAAAACAAAAGAACCGTTTAATCATCCTAACCGAATTCCTGAGATCTCTTCGATCTCTGTACAGAGAGCGACCAGTTCGGCCTCTTGCACACGGATATACCACATGTCGATCTCAAACTTGTCTGGCATCTCGCCTCCGCGTTTGCAAATGGATTAAAACGCGAGGTTTTCGGACAGCTGTCATTACTCCCGGGAAGCCGCGTTACTCTATCAATCAAACTAACGGAGAACGTTCCAGAAAAATTGGGATTAATCGCACGAAATGGTGGGAGCGGAGAGAGGAGAAGCGGACCTGGATGAAGTAGATCAGGCAGGCGAGCCACAGGAACGGCGCCCCGAACGTGGCCGCCATCCGCCCCGCCCACGACGAGGTGGAGGACGACGACGACGACACCTCCGCCGCCGCCGCCATGGCAGGAACGGGCGGGACCGGTCCCCTCCCAGCAGAACGGCTCCTCCTCCTCAGCTGCTCCTCGCAGAGGATTCTAGCGTTCGATTGGATCAGGCGGCGGGGGCAAGGGGCACGAGGCGCCGCTCGGGTAGGGTGGCGAGAGATGGGAGAGGGGAAGAGAGATCTCGTCCTCCTCGTCTCCTCGGCAATGAGGAGAGGAGACGCGCGGCGTGAGCTCGGCGGCGCTGGCCGGGGACGCGTCCGTTGACTGGCCCGTTTTGACTTGGTTGGCCGTTGGCTCATCGTTGCGGACCGTTCGATTAACAGATTCATGGTACGAATTTACAAGGAGCAAAATGAGATTATTTTTTCTTTTCTTTTTTCCTCTTCCGTAAGAAATACCACGTTGCAAGAATACTAGTAGTGTTTTATGCCAGTTCTTTTTTAAAGGAATGGAAACACATTCTTTAGCAACTAAACAATGTGATTCTCACAAAACTTTACATACATACATATAAACTATTTTAGACCTATTTTTTAACTTTATAATAGTTAATTTAACAAAATCATTAAGATACTCATTCAACTATTAAGTGAAACAATACGGATCTTTTTTTCTTCTTCTGACAAATGTTATGAGATGATTGTATTTTTCAGGTTGACAATAATGTCAAAATTGCTATTTAGCCTAGTTGTGTTCGCAGCGTACAGATAAAGATTTTCAGATTTTAAGTTGGAAATTTCGTAATCTAAGATAAGAGTTTTGAGGCCTTAAATATGATTTGAGTTGAAAATTTCGTATGAAATTGCTATTAGAAAGGAAATGAAATGTGCGTTGCGAACACATGTGCTAATTAGCAAACCCAGAGTAATGTTTGACATTTTTTCCTTTTTTAACAGATTGTTAGTTCCTATTCAAGCAACTACTCTTACCTTTTTTTTTTTTCAGGATTTCACGTGCATTCCTAATCAAATCCATTTTCGTTCAACCACAAGTCTGCTAAGATAATGTGACTTGATAGGGGACGTTTGTTTGGATCAACAGGCAAAAAAAGCTCAAGACAACCCCATTTCCCATTCTTCAAAATCGAAAAGAGCATTGCCATAACCTTAAGAACAAAAATGAAAACTAGAAAACCCGACGCCATGCATGACAGCAGAGCACCGTGACGTCGATCGCTCGTGCAGAGAACATTTTACCAGCAAAAAAGCATTTCAGAGATCTTATTGTCAGCAAATGCTGCAACTTTATAATCCAACGAGTGTCAGGGCGGTCTGAATCTGATCCGTTAGCAGAAGGGTCAGGACTCAGGAGACCAGAGAGGAATCAGAAGAAGCTTTCGCCTTACGCGTTCTTGTTTAATTATCCAATTAGATCAATCCACACACGATGGCAGTGTCTTGACGGCATTAGAAATTTAACAATCCATTCGCAAAAGTACAGTAGCTGCAGTAGTTTTGGTTAGAACTGTGCAATCCTTCTTCACGGCAATGATCAATTGATCATGGATTGCTTCTTGTTCTTGGTCATCCTGATGTGCGATCAGCAAAGCACGAAATGTTCATACATCGAGTGATTTTTATTTGGCCAATTTGAGTTTCAGATTGCTGATTGTATAGCTACATAGACATTTCTTTTTCAGATTGTCAATCAATTTGCTGTTTTTGTACCTTACCACATGAAGAAATTGTCCTGACAAGTGGATAGTATGAGAGATGATGCCTGTTTGGAGAATTTCACAGATCTTTTTCCACCAATTCTTTTCAATGAAAAAAAAGAGAACATCTAATTCCTGATTAACACAGGACAAAACACACTAATCCCCAATCACAGCATAATAATCAAGATGAAACAGGAAATCAGGAATCCCCAACTTGATTTGGAAATCAGGAGGAGAAAAACATTTCAAGAATTAAGGAGAACAACAAGAGAGGAGCAGAGCAGCATTACTTATACAAGTATCAAGAATTTACAAATCAGCAGCAGCAGCAATTGAGCATCAGTCATCGCAATTACCCTCCTCAAATCCCAAACCCCCTCGCAATAATGCACTAATTAACCACCCTTATTTTCCCCGAGCCGTTCCAATTCCAATCGATCGAATCATCATCGATCGTGTCACGAATTCACGATTGACCCCAAACCCTCACCTCTCCATCTCGGGGTCGTCGCCGGCGGCCTCCGCTTGCTGCGGAGGTGACGAGGAGAGCTGCGCCGCGGCGAGCGCGTCGGCGAGGGCGCTCATGGCCTTGACCTGCATCTCCAGCGCGGTCACGTAGTCGGCCGTCTCCTCGAGCAGCGCCGGCGCGGGGAGCTTCCGGCATCCGGGGACGAGGCGGCCCAGCACGCGCAGCCGCTCTTTCACCTTCCTCTCCTTCAGCATCGGGGGCTCGCCGGCAGAGGAGGCGGTCGCGGTCGCCTTGGCAGCCGCCGCCGCCGCGGCGCGCGCCTGCGGGCGGCGGCAGCTGCCGCGGCGGATCTTCCCGCCGGCCTTGACGAGCACGCGGCGCCTGGACGACGCCGCGCCGGCCAGCAGGATGGCGCGGCTCCACCGCGACTGGCCCCGGGCCGTGAGCGCCAGCGCCGAGTCAGCCGCCGCCTTCACCGCGCGCGGCTGCGGCGGCGCGCCCCCGGTGGCCGCCCGGTCCCGCGTGGCGCGGAGCGCGTCGAGCAGGCGCCCCCCGTAGATCCTCTCCTGCGCACCGCTCCTCCACTTGGTGGTCCTCACCGCCCCCGCCCCCGCCGCGGCAGCGCCCGCACCCGCCTTCCCCCGCACCTTCGCCACCCTCACCCCCGACGACGACGCCGCCGCCGCAGACGACGAGGAGCCGCCTGTAGAGATCGTCATGCCCACCTCCACCTCCTCCCGATTACCGAACGCAGGCGAGACCACCAATCAGGCCTCGAGGCAAATCAGTGCGGGCTTAAAGGTGGGTGGGAGAGAGGGAGAGAAAGAAAGAAGGCGGCGGCGGTGGTGGTGGGAGGAGGAGGAGAGGGAAAGGAAGAGAGAGAGAGAGAGAGGTTAGCTTTTCTTTCCTGGCGTAGTTGGGGTTGGGTGCACTTATTTGGTGCGGGGGTGGTGATTAGCGGAGTAGATTAGACATGGGAGGGGGAGGTGAGGGAGAGCGGCGTCGTGGCGAGGCGGTGGGGTGTTCGCTTTTTGATCGTTCGGTTTGGTGTGGGGTTTGGCGGGGAGGTGGAGGTGAGACGCGCACGCGGTAGGCAGGGCCGCGGGAAGTTGTCGCGGTTGAGCGCGCGCGGCCGCTTTGGTGTTGTGTTTCACGAATTCTCCCTGGGAACGTGCCACTGCCACCGCCGCTCTCGTGTTGGGGGAATTTGTAGTTGAGCCCCTACACTTTGGTGGAATGTGGTGGCTATGCCCTTCTTTATTTAATGAAAGGCTACGTAACTTTCAACCATCTTATTATATTTTATTTTATGATCATAACGTTATTACCATTGTGGGCGTTTGTTTTCAAGCTAAAAGGATAAGGAGAAATGGAAACACAAGGTCAACCTTTGAAATTGGATGTTATCAAACAAAGACATCACTTAATCACTATTTATTCTCATAAATATAACCCACAAGAACTAATTTAGCATTCCATTAAAAATAAGCAATGACTGATTTATAATAAAATCAGAGTGCCCGAGTTACTTTCAGCCTTAAAAATACTATCCAGGTTGTTGATTGCTGGTTAACCACGATCCATAAACCCATACCTGAATGTGAATAGCTAGTTCCCCATGGATATATCTACAAAATGTTTTTCTTATTTAAAACATCTGGTAAAATATTATGTTGAGGATGAGTGTGGAATGGAATAATGGTTTTTCTTTGAGTTGTTTAGTGGGGTGAGATAGAGACATGTGATGGGTGGGGACCCACTCGCCGGGGATGGACCGGCTAGCCTAACGTGTATTCGTGTGATTCCTCACCTAAGGTTTTTGATAGGGCCCTTCTTTATCCTGTGCTCTCCATTAGTTTAATGCTTAACACTCTACTATTAATTTAGTAGCCATTGCAAGATTGCTTTCTTGATTTTTTTTTTGGGTGTGGTTTCCATGTGCGCCCTCTTGAGAATGAGCTTGTCTCCAAGCTTTGCTTTCTAGAGAGGACTCCGTGACACCATCTTGGCTGTCATGTCTTCGTTTCTGCTTATTGTTAATAAGTAATGGACCTACATTGATCTATTGAAGATTAGATTGGTCCTACCAGCACCAGTTAATTAGCTATTTGGGTGATTGATTAATATATAGACCCTATTAGCAAATAATTCTAAGCTCATTTATATAAGGAGCTGGGCCACTGTAACTCATTCACATACCAATTGAATCATATCGATATGTATAACATAGTTTGCTAGCACAAGTAGGTTAATTTGTCTATTGAGAAAGTTAAAAGGTTTAAGAAAGAGATGGTTGGGGTTTGCAGAAATTGCCCAGGATGAGATGACATTATGGCTTCATCTAACGACGTCGTGAAAGTCGGTGACTACTGACTAACATCATGAGCAGGGTGAAAGTTAATTTAATTAATCAAGTCCACTGAACTTTTATTCTTTGTGTCCAAGTTAAGAAACAGAAGGGAAAAAACAGAATAGTGGGTTGCTCATTATTTTTCTCTTACTGGAACAACAACTGGAAAACGGAGCCGAATGATCATCACAATTTCTCTTTAATTCAATCCCCTTATCTAGTTAACATGACTTGTTACTAAAAAAAACACTGACCAAATCATCCTGACAAGGCCAGATTAGTTGGTTTTGACCTTTATACATCAAGGGGACTGTTTGCTCTGTATTTCATACAGATAAATGTGTGGTTATTCTGAACTTAGTACAACTTAGTACAGTAGTTGAGTACGTATAGCAGTAAGTAAGCAGCCAATTGGAATGTTTGGGATGGGATTGTAGTGATCAGCTCTACTGTCTGGTCTGGTCCTCCTGTCGCTGCATATATCATTATTACTGATGTCTTTGATTAATGACGCGTTGATGTCTTGATGACCAAGATAATTATCATGCAAATATGTAATGTAAGCTAATGTTACTAGCTTGCAAGTGCGAGCACGTTGGATCCGGCCGGCAGGTCAGATTTCGTCGCTACCGACCTATCAAAATCTGGAAAAAGGGAAAAGAAGAGGCTTTCCCTTTTTCTCCTTCTTGTTATCATTCCACTGTAGAGGATTCGTGCGTGGTTGCTGTCACATTCACATGCTCACATAGCCAGAAGGACTATAGTTCTCCGCAACTAGGAAAAATTGCAAAACCCCAACAGGTACGCTGGACTTTTGGTATACTCCTCCTGTAACTATGTTTTGTGGCGGCTAATTTTATGGTTTTAACCACGGACAGTAGAAGAGTTTATTTAAAATTCTATAAATACAATAAATGTTGCACAAACATAATCTTATATTTCATTGTCTTTTATTTTGTTATCCAATGCACTAAATCTTTTTCTTATGCTTTATTTATCATCTGTTCTGATACATTTTGACTGTTAAATTCAAATTAAATGTAAATAATCCATCCTTCACTCTTTAAAACAATCTACATAGAACCTTATCTCTAGTGCTAAATATAACAAAATTTTAATAATACATTTATAGCCCAATTGTTATAGTAATATCGTTCTAATATAAGTAATATATGAGTAGGAGAGACAAGAGTCCATAGCATTATAGCAAAAGCATGAGCTCATGCATGGGATAGAGCAAAGGCTAGCTAGCTGTACTCGATTGATCGGTGATCATGTGGTGGTGGAGCAGCATGGGTAGAGCAGAGTGGGTGGGCCGGTGGAGCACCCAAGCATGCATATATATGCATTAAAACATACGATTCTGTGTAGGAACGTCCTGGTGCGGCTAGCAATTTGCGCGCTGGAGCAGAGTGATCGAGCGGTCACGATTGATCGAGGTGGGACTTAATTTGGGAGCTAGCTACGACTCGACAAATCCAGATGCATGTGGTCACCTCATCGTCATTGATTGTTCGCATTATTAGTTGCTATATATCTGTAGCTAGCCGGCAAGCTACGAGCTAGCTAGATTGGTAGTGGCCGGCTCACGCTAGCTAGGGGGACGATTTTGCTGAGAGGGAATAATAATGAAATGTTGGTGCTGCAAGGTAGAGCTTAATTAAGCAGCTTCAGCTTTGCAAAACAAAATTGAAATGTACTAATATAACTCTTTTAATCTATCAATGTGTCTCCGTACTTTTTGTTATATAAGTTCAGCTAGATTTTTTGTTGTCCTTAAGGAGGCAGTACCACATTTCTAGCGTTAATAGTGTAACCTCCATCCAAGTATGCATGCTTTAGCTTGCGGCATAATTTGGTAAGGACTAGCTAGATCGAGGAATATGCATGAGTAGAGGCCGGTAAATGGTGGTGGACCCAACGGTGCTGTCGAGTCTAAGCGACAAATAGCGTTCATTGGTGATCGACTAGTTTTTTTAGATGTGGATGGCAATGGGTGGATGAAGACGGCAGCAACGGAGTTTGGGCGGTCACACACCTGCCCAGGAGCTGGCTCCACCTGCTACAGAAAAGCTATTAGCATCTTGCATTCAGCTTTCCATCACCGTTGGGTCCGATAGAGATCATCTTAGTCAAAACACTTTGACAGCGTTGTGTAAATCGACATTGAGATCTTTTTTACTGACAATCATGTGATATGTCTTTCCTGTCCTACGCATAGTTGTATAGCCACTTGGCCGCCTTCACGCAAGACATTATCTCTATGCATAACACAAGCAGTTTCAAAATATAAATATAAGTATACATAGTTTTTAAAATAAAAACTAAGTTAGAGTAAAAAATCTCTTTTAGGCACTTGTTAAAATTTAAGTTGTTTAGACTGTCTTTCAAGCATCTCATTAACTGAAAATGTATAGATTTTTTTTCATTGAAATAAGTGTTCTAGACATGATACAATATCATGATATAAATTATTTATCCTAGAAATACTTATACTCTCTATGTTTGATGAGAATAATTATTAGTTAAAATAACTATTCTACTAATAAAATAAAATACGTCTTATATTTTTAAAATAGAGTAAGTATTTTAGAATAAAGATACTAACTCCTTGTGCTCAGGAGTCATGACCATCCATCATCTCTTGACATTGTGAGCCTAAATATGGGCATCACTACACCGTGTTGCAAGCTTTGGGGTGCCATGCATATTCAGGTGACGCTGTGTCTTGAAGCAGGTGCCCGTGCCATGCATACCTAGGTGATATGGGTACCATCGTTCGTCGGCATTAGGAGCCAACACGAGCTAAGGTCAGACTCAAAATTTAGGCACCCTAATTTTTTTACAAATATTTTGATACCCGACTTTTCTAATTTTCAATTTTCTTTCTGGATTTTTTTTGTTTATGTAACTTAATTTCCTGATTTTTTTTATTTTTCTTCAGATTTATAATTTCCTTATTGATATACATTTTCTTTTTTTTTATTTACAGTTTTCTCGCTTTTAAAGTTTTAAAGCTGGCAAGAGTAGCTAGGGAAACACTTAGGCGTGAACCACAATAACAATTACTCCCTGCAGTCAAAAAAATATTTGACGTTGGGAGAACAAATTAAATTCAGTCATTCATCATCGAATAAATTTGACTGAAGAGTGTAATTAATACGTTTTTTATCCTATTGCTGCAAATATTAGTTGATTGCTTTTTTAGATAATGATTAGTTGATTGTTTTGTATAGCTCTATGCATATATAGAGAAAAGGTAGGATACATACTAATGTACAGTTGTACGCGAAAAGGCCAGTGACTGTACTGTACTGTACATGCATTATAGACAAGCAGACAGCACGCACGTACATATATAGCACATCCGAGATAGTTCTAGCAATTAATACCGTATTGACGGATGAGATCACTTGCGTACGTATGCACGCATATACATAGATCGAGGAGCCGTACAGGCATACGTATATACATGCGTGCAGCGTGCTTACAGCTGCACACGAAGGAAAGCTCCAGCATCTTTGTCGGTACCAACGTGCCATGTCGGGGAGAGACGTCAATCGAATAGATCGAACAATCTCGCCATCCATGCATGCGTGTGCACATGCACAAATATATTTGCATGGCCCACATGTAATTGGGCTCTAGCAAATCAGCTATATATACGTCTGCACAGCACATGCATGTTTATAAATTTAAATTATAATAATAATTTATATATCTTTCAAAAAAATCGCATTTGTCGTAAATATATACACACATCAAATCGGGATGGGGATGGGCCGGAATTTTTTTTAGAAATAATACAATTTATATGAAAAATTGCAAAAATAGAGTTTGGCTAAGTGAAATAGTAAATTTAGCACCATGTCAAAAAAGTTCAATAGGGTTCGTATCAAACAGCCGTTGTTCCATAGATACCTATTATTCGGAATTGTCATGGTAAAAATATTTTAAAAGCTTGTGATGCATGTGCATAGGCTACTACATTACCTGCTTTTGCAGGTATGTGAGAGAATTTATCTAAAATTACATCTAGACATTTCTAGTGGGTTTAGATAATAGATGATAAAAAAATTTAGAGAACTAATGTGTTAAGTGAAGAAGAGTGTAGGAGTTAATCATCGAAAAAATTGAATTGATGAAAAGAAACACTACATTAAAAAGGACTTGGCGTTCATGTATTTTATTTTTCTTGAGTTGTTATACTCAAATATTAACTTAAGTTATAAATAAGTGTTCAATTAGATCTCTTTATTTTTCTTGAGTAAATACTTACACCATATGCACCTCTAGATTTTGGTTTTTCTTTAGAGAGTCACTAGATATTTTTTGATAAGTTTTTTTATCTAACAGTAAAAATAGATTGGAGTTTCCGACCTTAAGTGGCGGAGTACCTATAGAATTTTCTGTTTGATGGTAAGACTTGTCTGAAGTCTCCAGAGATTTTGACTGGATACTTTGTACAGCTCTACCTGCTCGAGCTAAGTATGACCAAAATCTCCGGCCCTTAGAAGAAGATATTCCGGTGTTTAAATTTATAAGTAATAGATAGTTTCGAGAGCACTGGGTTTTTAAAACCACTAACCCCACTTTAAGGGGGTAACTATTCATCCATTTCATCTCTACTCCTTATAACCTTTAGTTTTTCACACATCTCTCCCTTGGTTTCTCTATCAAATAAACATCTTTATGAGTGATCTTTTAGAAATGGTAAGTGAGAGGGTTAGAAATTGGATTGAGCACTTATGGACTAATGCCCCCATAAGGATTTGCACTTATTATTTTTAGAGGCTTTCCTTTTAGATGGCTAGGTGTTGCACAAGAGAATTCGAGGTTGTGAATCGCTCGAAAAAATTTGTAAAAGTCTTCCTCATATCTGCAAGAAAAGAGATAACTATAGTGAATACCAACCTTGTTCTTACAAATTGATTTTGGTAGAGTAATCTTCATCGAAAATAATAGCATCGTGTCCTAATAGAGATCTTGGTAGTTGTTTTGGACTTTATGGTAGCCTTGGTGAAAGCTTAGACATCAGATCACTTTCTAGGTATGAGTTTGGTGAGACTAGAGATTGAGCGTGATCCGACTCTTAAAGTCACTCAATAGAGACGTATGATCTTGATCTAAACTTGAGTAAAAATCTTGTGACTTTTGTGTAATACTTTTTGCATTTATTTGTCAAAGAGATTACTCTCTATGTATTCTTTTTAGAACCCGTAAATACAGACTGCAATATCCAGACTTTAGAATTAGAGTGTCCGGTCGAGCTTTACTGTGTATTATAAATCTCGATTGGTGTCTTTGGATATTAACTCTAAAAGGAGTTTATGTGCACATTCACCCTGGTTGTATAACTAAAGATCCTTTTACGATCAAACTTTGCGTGTTGGATAGGCCACTCTGTATGGAAATGCATGTTTGCATTTTTATTATCTTTATCGGACCAACAACCCTAACAAACAATCATTGTTTGACAGGTACCCGTTCAATAACGTTACCTGCCAAATAACGTTTGTTTAATAGGCTATCTGATGTGATATGCTCATAGCTTAACGTATTAAGATTGTTCAATATGTATCATGTCGAATTCGATATGTTGAAACTTACGATTTCAGTCGACAGACATATATTTTTTAAAAAAATCGATGGGCCTTCCTTGTCCGAGAAAGACACCATTAGTCCAGTACACCACCATATCGATCCTTTTCCGTCTCAATATATTCGAGTGTATATAGGGCTTAAAATACTTTCTTGTACAATTGGATGGTGTACACTAGTACACTACTGTATCTGACTATCTGATCCATATCTGAATATAAGATGGTACCCAGCATTGGTTGCCTAACCAAGTGTCCACGCTCGCTTTGTGTGTAAGTTTATCTGTCTGGGAGAGATCTAGCGTATAAATAAACCCAGGTGTTGTTATTGATATTAAATATAAAAAGAGATTTTCATGATTTAATAATTCTAAAATACGTAATTAATAAATATTGAGTTATACTGGTTTAGAGTCTTAGTTGTGCCTTATCTATGTTTTGATAAGTGTGAAATTTGGAATCAATAAAAACTAAGTTGTATTTATTTCCCTTAATGTGTAGAATAGATGGGTTCGACCACAATATTAATTAAATGCAGACTATGATTATAATAGTATCATATATATAATTAACAGTTAGATATTTCGGTACATATTTGATGATTTCTACGTGACTTAGTCAAACTTTTAAGTATCAATAATTTCTTATAAGGATAAATTATTGAAAAAATTATTATCATGATTATCTAAGTTGGTTATAAGGATAAATTAAATATTTTAAGAAAAAAACTTAATAAATATTCTCTCCGTTCCAAAATATAACTATTATTTATCTTAACATGGTCTAAATGGTACTTTGATGCATAATATTTATAAAAGTAAGTTATTATGAATATAAAGAATGATATATTATGATAGTTCATTTAATGATAAATCTAGTAACATCATTCTTACATAATTGATTTTTTTGATTTTTTAATTAATTAATAAAGTTTGACTTAGCACTATTTAAAAAATAATTATATTTTGGGACTGAGATAATTATTTATATTGAGTGTAACAAGTGAAAGGAGTTACTTATAACAAGTGAAAAAAAGTTTTTGAGAAAAACACATTTTTAGAAGTGTGGAGTAAATATTTTGTTCAATAATCCGGTGAATAATATGAAAAGAACATATTTTATAAATTCATTCTGATATAAAATCGATGGCTAAAAACTTACTCGAAATATTAAATATTTACTAAGGAGTAACATGCAACGGTGTCGTGTTTGCAATGAAGATAAAGCGGCGGCCGGCATACAATATAGGAGATTTGATGGGGGTGGCGCATGCGACTTTATGCGCCCATGGAGTTTGGACCCAACTGGGATTGATCGGTCTACAGATAATCAAACTGTACTTCCACATGTTATGCCTGTCCTCGTGCATGGCAGTCAGATTCAAAAGCTAGCTCTGTTTTCTGTGGGGAAAAAAGCTAGCTCCGTTCCGTTCCCACTTGTTTTGTCCAATTAATTTGACAAAAAAACATGATTATTGGTATTAAACTACGAGCTCCATCTCTAGTGTCCAGGTTTATTGATAAAAGACACTCTTTTAGGGACACACATTGTGTTTAGGTTTATAGCTAAAACGACATTTTTTAGAGACGGAGGTAGCATCTCCTTAGATTTGAAATGTACAACCTCTTAGAAAATGTACAGTCAAATTCTCATAGCTTTGATAATCGATATGTTAGAGGGCACTTATATTCTGCGCATGAAAAAAAACACTGGATTTACCATGCTTTTCATAATATAGTAACTTTACGCTTTCAATCTCATTAACATTTCCTTTCTTCTATAAAAAGTAAAGCCCGAAGTTGGAGATCATGAACGGTAAAAGACCGTCACATATACATCATTAATTATTATTGCTAACTAACTAGAATGATTAATTGACCCTGCAGGTTTTCACTTGTGTTGATCCTATATTATATTATTACTAGTTGCACCTCATGCCAAAATTCGTTAGTTTTATCGCCAAACAAAATCAAAATGGCTTCACATATACCCTCTATTATTACAATACAATTCATGCTTTATTTTTCGTAAAAGCGTCATTGTGTATTGTTATGATATATGAATGTTGTTTTCATGCGCAATCTGGATATCTTTGCAATTAGATAGCATCTCTATACTTCATCTCAAGCTTGTTTTGAAAATAGGTTTGGGTTAACGATGCCTAATAATTGTATGCTATCTAATCATTCATAATAAAACAAAGCTCACATATTGAGCAATAATTTGAGTTGTATTGGAAAAAAAGATAAGTTAGTATTATCTTTAAGAACTTATGAGGGAAAAACATGGTGTTATGTGTAGAATAAGTAACAGTGTCATGTGTGACAGTGAGGTGAATGAATAACTAATCAATTGTTTAATTAGATGGATAAGTAGATTCTTGATCCAACGGCTATTATCTTTGTACTAATGTGATCTGATGGCTTGAAATTGCTGATGATGTGCCTTCCTATATGTCTTACTTTATATGAGTAAATGTTCCTTAGTGGATATCAATTATATAGGAAGATAGGATATAGTTGCATTAGCTATATACGTGTATTTATTGCTACTTCTCCTTTTCTTTTATTAAGCCATATCATCTTTTTTATTGGATAATTGATTTACAGTGCTAGTTATCCAGTTTTTCTCAGAAGCCATATCACATAATTGATTAACGCTCCCAATTATCTCTTCTCTCACGAAAGTCATCTCAAATGTTTGTAACTTTGGATGATCAGATCTGCAAAATGAGCAAAGCACATGATCTAGTTATAAGTAAATCTATCTTCCATCTCATATATATTTAGGGAATTGCTAAATGACATTCGACATAAAATTGAGGAGGATTTTCTTACATATTTTTAACCACCCAATTTGCTTGAAGATTTGTGTGGCCAACTACTCCTCCAGCTCTAGCGATTAGTGGTGGCCCGACAAGTTAGGCTTTTAGGTCCCAGGTTAGGGTAGGGGTGGGAGAGGAGGTTTGGGGAGGTTGTCGGGCTTAGAGGAATTGGCTATAGGAGGCGGTGGCTTGGCAGGGGTGATGGACATGAGTAAGTGACAAGGTACCAAAGACGCGGGGATGGAGGGCGATGGACTAGCGTTGTGATTAGGAGGTGATGGTAGATCCGATGATGAGGAACCACCAAAAATGGGAAAGATGGTGGGAGGGAGCACTCGTCGTCGTCAGCTTGAGAAGGAGGAGAAAGCAAGATGAGGGAGGGGCTCACTGATGCCATTGGTGTCTTTCGGCCAGCCGATGAGGCTGAGTGGCAGTGGTAGCACAGGATGAGGGGTAGCGTTTTCTCGGTCGCTCCTCTCGTGCAATAGGGGAGGAAGGAAGAGAGGAGGGAAGGGGTTAGGGTTGGGAGAGTGCTACACCAATTGTAAAGCAATTCAATGGTCTAAAATTTTTAAGATTTAAGAGCTTGTTTTCTATCAAATGTGTGCAATAGCACTGGAGCAACACGTTGGTTTCTATCTAGTTAATTAAGAAACCACGTGCTGGTAAATTATACTCCTACGACACATTGGTGTTTAATTTCTTAACCAAACCCTTAGGTGTGGGGCACATTGATCACGAGGTGAAAGGCAAATAGAAAAACAATAGGAAATTATGCTGCCGTGTTCAACAAACGTGGCCGGGCGAGGTAGTGTACGTCGCGCCACTAGAAATAAACAAACTCGATCAGCACATGTATATATCTAGCTAGAGAATTCCAACAAAAATGAATTAGTCAGCATGTACCAGAGCCCGGCATTACGTATTTGCATATAGAATTATTGGTACTCCCATCAATTATCGTATTGAAGCCTCAGCCAATGGCAAGCCACATCCATGTTCTTAGGATTGCAGCAGCCATAGCACATCAAACGATCGATTTATTATTTTGTCTCCCTGACCCAACATTAACAGCTAATCACGGCTACAAAAATACACTCTCTGATGATTATATCGATCAATAATACATCTACGAAATAAAATGCATATTGCAGTACAAGCAGCAGCCGTTGGATCTATCGACACGGCGCGAAGAATCAGCAGCCAGCTAGGCATTAATCGCATAGGTCAATCATTAGGTCGGCGGTGCAATGGACAGATGGAGATACCTGGTTAGCCGAGATGAGAGTGCACGCATCACGAGGCATGCACGCGGCTGCTCGCCTGCCGGCCAGCTAAGCTAGGGCCAGCTCCCGACAAAGCCAACAAGCAAAGTCCAAGCAATCATAATATGCTCGCTAGCTAGCTCCCACTGCTTGTAACAACATTTTTATAGCAGACCAAATCACAGATAGTTCGTGAAGATACTTGCTTTTAGGTTATTAATAAAAATATATTTTATATTTTTATACGAGGTCGTTTATAATATATTATTTTTACAGATGGCTCGGCTCATCTCTGCCTGTAGAAATATTTTTTTCTTTCATTTTCTCTTGTCTCTCTCGTTCTCTTCTCTATGCGCTCTCTTTACTCTCACTCCTTGACTTTCTTTCCTTTTCTCTCTCTTCCTCTCATTTCTCATTTAGGCTAAAGGTTAAGGCAGTGGCATCGATATAAGAGTCACATGGTGGCAACCCACTCCTCTCCCTCCTACTTAGGTGTGGCTTGGTAGGGACGACAACAACGAATAAAGGCAGTGAAATGCGGATTGAGGCCTCCACAACTTGATTGGAGATGAAGGGCGTTGGATTTGACTACAAGTATGCACCCCCTCCCTACCTTGCACAAATCAGGGGATGTGGAACTCAGTGAGGCGTCATGGAGGAACTCGATGATGCTTGACCACGATGACCACAGTAGGGAGCTCGGTAGTGTAAACGAGTGGATCGAGGTGGCGTGGCCAAACGAGCTCCAAGGCTAGCATAGATCGAGGCGACACTGGTGACGAGCTCTGAGGCTAGCGCAAGTTGATGTGACGTGGCCCGATAAGCTTCAAAGCCGTACAGATCCAAGCAAGAGGTCATCATTTTCCTAGTCAACTGTGTAGAGACCTTTCGGTATGTCCTCTTAGATCTCCTCTTCCTCCCTTTCCTAGTTCTAGCAAGAGGGGAGGAGGCTGATGGTGCCAACATGCGGCTCAATAGGGGCAGCGGTGGCAGTGGTTCCTCCACTCCCTCTCCTAGATTCGATCGAATAGGAGGAGGTTGGCATCAGCAGTGGCTTGCGGCTCGACACATAGGGATGATGATGGCTGAAAGGATGATGGTGGCGACCCCCGTCCCATCCCCTTCCTTTTGTTAGATCTGGCTAGAGGAGAAGAGCTTGATGGTGGTGGCATACGATTCAGTAGATAGGTGTGGTGGCAACAGCTCGAGGGTACATAGGTGAGCTCGTCAACATTAATGGTTCTCAATCAACTCGTCGAAGATGACCGTGGTGAACGGTGGTTCAGGGATGCTGTAGATAGCTTCACCAACATCAAGTGACAGTGAGACGATAGCTTCGACGATATTTTTTATTTTATTTTTATTTTTTTTCAAAAAAATATATTTCCTTATGAGTGACTTGTATGTGAAAATCGGTTTTTACAAGTTACTAACCTTACAAAAATCAATTTTGACAAGCGACTAAACCATTTAGCTGCCTAAAAAAATGTTTATTTTAACATGCATTCAATAGCAGACGGTAACTCTAGCCACATGTAAAAACCCATTTGAACTGCCTAAAAAATAATTCTTGGAGTAGTGTCCCCTCTGATTAATCATTCGATCGCATCATCTCTCTCCTCACTAATTTTGCGGTTAGCGATGGATCGAGAGAAAAAAGATTAATTAACCATATAAAAACAATTTGATTAATCTGTGAAAGAACTTTCGTTCGATTAGTTGATTCTTTGCAGTTAATTTCTCCTGCTGACACGTCGACGTCTGACAAGCCATATGATCTAACCCCCTTTCTTGTTTGGGCTAAATATGGCTGTTCATGTCATTTGCCAGCTAGACTAGGGATCATCATCTGGGTGATTATTTTTTGCGTGATGGATTAGCGACTAGTTGGGAGCTAGGATGCTAGTGTGACACGAGATTTAATTTATTTAGGTATAACCTGATGTCAATTACCCTCCAATGTGGTACCACATATAGCGGATACAGGTCCATCGCGCATAACGTTGACTTGTGACAGTATTGACGTCTAACCTGTGAGCCAATCATTAGTGGGTTCAGTATCGTATTTCCTGGTCAGAATGTGTGTCAACACATGAAGTACTAATATATACTCCATTCAGGAGACTATTTGGGCTTAGGCCTAAAACTTTGAACAGTGTATATTTGATGTTTTTTTCGACCTTGATGTACATTACTAGGTTAGGTGATTAAAATATATTGTGAGAAATTTCAATTGTCAGAGCTTGGCCGTATGATTGTGATCCAACAAACCCAACGGCTAGGACGTCATCTTCAAGATTTAGATAAGGGGGAGGGAGGTTATGGATAGCTCAGTGAAAAGACAATGATTATGAGTATTACTTTCTTCCCGTGAGCTCTTTCTATTCTCCAAAAGCAGCGATAACGATTAACAATTTCTAGATTCATACACTCAAATTATGGTCTTGGGGTTAAGGGACGAGAGTTGAAGGTGGATAATAGCGATGAGGATGGATACACGCTAACAAGTAATAATCGATATTGAAAGATGAATAAGGATAGACAATAAAATAATAAACTTAGAGGAGCATAGTAGATAAGGGCTAGAGATCTGGAGTGCTTAGGTGAGGTAATAGTGGCAAGCCGCCAAGGACTAACAATTGGTAGGGTGGGACAACTTTTTGCCAACTGAGAAGTTGTGTGAGAGGGGAAGAGGGATCTTAGTAGAAGTGCACCATACGGAGAGAAAGGAGAAGAAAAGGCTAATATACTTAAGCTACATAAATGTTGGCCTGATTCAGTCGGACAGTCAAAAATGAATGTGATTGGCAGGTATTTTCGTGTGACTAAAGATTAGACAGCCATGTGTTTGTATGCGCACACGCACGCACCATCAGTAGTTTAGCTTAAGGCCATAAACAATGCACGTAGCCTCCACAACAAAAAAGTAGAAATCCGTCTAGGATTGGCTTTAAGATACCACTGGCCCAATGCATGGTGGTTTCATTGGGCCCACAACTGTATTTACGGTTCAGCCACTACAATTTACATTCATGTCCTCTATTTATGTTCTAATTTCTTATTTTGCAACTGAAACCTTCCAACACTAAAATTTATCATAAAAGCACCCCTACCCTACCAGTCTGTGTCATATCTTTTTCTCCCCTCATTTCATCTATTCCCAAACCATCTGGCGCTAGAATTGTCACCGCTCACATCATTCTTTTCCCATCATAGCCCCAATACTTGGTTCCTCGCCATCATTCATCATTGTCGCTACCCTCTCCTCCCACACATCGATGCCATTGTCTCTCTTTCTCTAGTCAACGATGCCATCCTCTTTTCCCACACGTTGACACCTTCGTTTCTCCTTATATAGCCGACATGGTCTTTTTCAGAGCGGATAAGGTGGGCAAGCAAGACACCACCAACGGACAAGTCTAGGCAAACAAGGAGTCAAGTCGAGACAAGGTCACTATGGTCTTCTCCTGACCAAGCATAACACCGGCGAATCCCTAGGCTCCTTAGCAGCGATTCTCTAAACTTGACGTTAGATTTAGCCGGTCTTCCTGCTTATCGGCAATGGTATTTAAGTTTGTCATTTGTCTTGAACATGCCATCACCACTCATATTCAATTTCTTCCTTTTTTTTCCTATTTTTCTCGTAGGACTACATTATCTCTCCTAAGGTAACCGTACACAATAACATTTTGCAGCTCCTCTAGGCCTCCATGGTGGCATCCGAGCCTGTGGCAGCTAAGGACACGACGGCAGGATACACATTGTTCATGCCCTAAATCTCACCCCAAAATTGAGCTGAAATCACTGACTAGAACATTGCTGCAGCCTGCTGAGCTGTAGCCGACTAAAACAGGAGGCACATCTGCAACCTCCTTTCTTGGAAGTATAGCTCCCATCTCTTGTGAGAAATACCATGAAATCAACAGCTAGCCAATCGACGTTTCCTTTGGTCAGATCGAAAGATCGTGGCGCGTACGTACGTACCGATCAGTGTCCGGTTGTTCTGCGACTTGGATTGATGAGTGATATCATTGCAGAAGAATTATCTGATAGAAACTGGATCTACGACTTTCCATATATATAGGTGGCTGTGCCCTAGTAGTATTACAACATGATTAAGGAGTGACAAGGACCACTTCAATTGGATACTGCCGGTGACATGAAAATATTACACCAACCAACAAATCTATGTGACGCAGTGGGACCGAGCTTTGTAGCAGCAAGAATGATCTGCAAATGTCCATCCAGGACCACTGATTTCCATTGTATCGTGTTCCACTTCGGTGCATGTTCTCTTTGAAAAATAGCAATACAGAATTATTACATCGGCATCGGAATTTGACCAGCCTGTGGCAATCGAACAAGTACGGTGTGCCGTCGGAATTTGACCACACCCGCAGCCAGCTGTAGGGGCCCATCGGGCTCTAGAAATTTCCTGCGTCTGTCATACTAAACCAGCTAAACAAGAATGAAAGAAAGAGACGAATTCATTGGCTACGTACTAGCTATTCCTTTCGTCTTATAAATATTTTATATACAACAATTCTCTGGCAATAAATTAGCAGCAGGAAAATAATTATAGTGTCCTCATTAATAATCTTTCTTAGTTATATTTTTAGACTCCAATTAAATACATGTAACCTTAGAAATAAAATTTTTTTATGACAAATTTTAAAATCCTACAAATAAAATCATTGTGGATATAGGGTGTAGGACTCCCTCTCCAGTTTAGAGGGCGTAATACAGTCACTACTATATAAATTATTTTTATAGGTGAGAGAAATATTTTTATAATCAATCGAATTACGTGTCACATGTAAAGGTGTTTGCTCGACCTTAAGAAAAGAAACATGTGTGACAAGTGTAAATGTATTTTTATAGTTAATTAAAAAAATATTTTTATAGATAATTATAAGGTAGGCCAATGTAGATAACCGATTGTATGATTTTTTTTCTTTTTTTCCTCTAGTCTCTCTTTCTCACTCTCTTCTCTTCCCTCTCACCCCATCTATCTCTTCACTTCCCTTCCTTTCTCTCTCCTTCCTCTCCCTCTCAACTAGACCGAAAGTCGAGACAACAGAGGTGTGGTTTGGTAGGGGTGGCGGTAGTGGATGGAGGCAGTATGACGCGGATCGAGGCCCCCTCACCTTGATTGGAGATAGAGGGTGCCGGATTCGAGTGTCCCCACCTTGTGTGGATCGAGGGATATAGAGCTTGGTGGGACGGTGTGGAGGAACTCGACGATGCTCAACCAAGATGACCATAGTGGGGAGCTTGATGCGTGTGGATAAGTGGATTAAAGTGACGTGACCTAGGAAGCTCTAAGGTTGACACAGATCAAGACAGCATTGATAATGAGCTCCAAGGCCAATGTAAGTGAATACGATATGGCCTAATGAGCTCTAAAACCGCGTAGATCCAAGTGGGAGTTCATCGTCTTCTTAATCAACGGTGGAGAGACTCTTCGGGTATGTCTCCCTAGATCTCCTCCCCTTCCTCTCTTAGATCTGGCTAGAGGAGAGGAGGTCAGTGGTGGCAACATGCAGCTCGGTAGGAGTGGCGACGGTGGTAGCTCCTCCGCTCCCTTTCCTAGATATGGTCAGATGGAAGGCAATTAGTAGCGGCTCGACACATGAGGGTGGTGATGGACAAAAGGATGGCGACAATGTCCCCTATCCTCTCCCCTTCCTTTCTTAGATCTAGCTAGAAGATAGGAAGCTAGCGATAGTGGTATGCAACTCAGCAGGTAGGGGTAGCAGCTCGGTGAGCTTATCGACGACGATGGTCACTCAACAAAGATAACCACAACGAATGATGGCTTAGGGGCATTGACGACAGCTTCTCCCATACCTAGGTGGAACAACAAGTTCGACGAATTTTTTTCTCTTTTTGCAAAACAATCCTTTTCCTAGCGAGTGACTTAAAGAAAAAAAATCAATTTTTATAGGCGAATAATCCTATTAACTATCTGTAACTGTACATTTTTACAGGTATTTAACGACAGGTGCTCCTCTAGCCACCAGTAAAAAACCACCGTAAAAATGGTTTTTGTGTAGTGAGGGTGCACATTTGCATGCATGAAAGCGGAGGCTTAGGAGATGCCACCGACAATAATTGTATGGCAAGCTCATCCAATGAGAAAACTAAGCGCTAAAACTACGGGACTGCATGGTGGAATATTAGCCGTTAAACGGTGCAGGTGTG
This sequence comes from Oryza coarctata, assembly GCA_030770085.1. NCBI lineage: Eukaryota > Viridiplantae > Streptophyta > Magnoliopsida > Poales > Poaceae > Oryza > Oryza coarctata. The sequence goes on from CM061462.1 coordinate 6,639,753, forward strand.
CATTGATTTGCTTTAGTTAAAGGTAGATAATCCTTCGCATGCATATCCTAGGTCTCCGTGAAAATATTTGTACGACCACTAAACTGGGATATAGGGAGTAGTAATTAGGAGTAGTTATTATTAGTGCAGGGACTGGGAGCAGCCAACAAGCACAACACCACACGCATCCTCAGTCAATCGGTTACTGGATTGCATCATCATCCCGGTGGCCATGCATCGATCGATCGGTCGTGAGCACACGCATGTGCACGAGCACGATGCACGACGCACGCTCCGATTTAATGGAGGAGGCGGCCGGTCCATCGATCGCGACTGGCCTCTCGACTCGCCCGGCACTTAGTCGAGAAAAGGCTGGGCTTGTGCAGGCATTACATCGGGCGGCAGCGCCGTGGCTGGTCCTACCGCTTGTGCTCCCTGGCCGCGACGTCCGGCGCCATGCGTGCGGTGGCTGGCTGGCTGGAACGATGGATGGCTCGGCCTCCCATGGCATGGATCCAGGAGGATAGGGACGGCTGCGTGCCGTGTCTCCTACCCAATCTGGATTTAGACGATTTTTTTTATAACAGCTTGGGTTGATTAAAGTTGTTCACGTAATAGTAATTATGTATTAATTATTTTAAATTTGATATCTTAAAACAACTTTTATATAAAATTTTATAAAAAAATATAATTAATTATGCTGTGTTAACTTATTTCGTTTTGTGTGAGTAGATTAATTCAACTTAACTGTAATGAAAGAACTCACCCTTAATCATTGGGCTCAGTTTTGCTGGCAGCCGTTTGATCGGGCGATGGACTGTCACGGATTATCCTGGATGGACTGGTTATGGGTAACACGTACGGCCCCTTCGGTGTTTTCGCTTGTTTGATCCGGGCCGTCGGATCCTACTTCATCTTAAATCTTGATGGATGCTATATATATAGCTGCCAATTCCTATGTATATCCTCCCTTCGTTCCCTTTAGTTACACTGTTTGACTGGTGTGATTTCATATTTGACCGATAACAAAATTTAAATTATAATATTTTAATGAACACAAGTAGTATAGTTATATTTAGCATACAAATTACTTTGATAATGTGGTATTTTTTAAGTATTTATATTTTTTAAAAAAAACAAGCAGTAGAAGTTTGTTTACATAAATAGTATGTGATAACAAGTAAAAGAGAACGGAAGAAGTATTTAGATGCTCTTCAGGATACTGAACTGAAACACATGATAAAAAAAAATCGAGCGCTCCAAAGGTAACTTGGTGATATATTAACGGTGATAGATCCCAAATAGCCCTGCTGGAAGGCACACAACCGGAGTACGTACCGTGTGCCTGCGTTGTAGCTGCAGTAACTTGCTGGATTAACAACATAAAAGATGGCCCTTGGATTTTGATTGGACATCAAGTGCATACAGATAGGGATGATCTATGGGCAGCGCCCTAGCTAGTTTTAACTATCGATGGAGTAGCTGATCAAGCTATATCAAGCTTTCACAAGCGTAGGCAAACCTCTCTCCATGAAGCTTGCTAGCTTTTGAAGGGTGAGAGCAGCCACTAGAGCTGCTGATCAAGTGATCAACTCACAATCTCATCAATCCTGGCATCCTGGGTACACTATGAATGACTCAGTGGCGATCAGCTGTGGTAGTACGTTGTTGGTGCAATACTACTACACTGTGCACTTGCAATCAAATAATGGATGGAAAAAGGATAATAATGGTGGCTAAATTAAAGGCACGGTTGGCAAGCTGGCCGGGTGTTGCATGCTCTGTTCATGAGATAAGGCCATCGTTTTCATCCGTGACTTTTAATTTGCTGATATCAATGTGCTCGTGCGTGTATAGTGTTGTTGTCCTCTCCCATCTTCGTGTTAACTACTGGTCAAAATCATTTCCTGTTACAAACATAATTTAGGCAAACAACTACGAAACATCAAATCATTGCGTCTTATAAATATTATATATATATGGTATATTTTTAATTTAATTTTAGTGAGGATAAAGATTTATCGCTACTCTGAGCGTGTGTTGTCTAAATTGAAAAAAAAAAACATGGCAATGGGGCACCATGAGTTTAGTTCTGCGTTTGTGCGGAGGATAGGGCCTATCCCGGTTACAGCAGCAGCTTCCTCGAATCGAAAACAATCCATGTTCCACACTGGGTCGCCAATCGTCGTTTGGACTCCGGTTGATAGCTCAACTTCTCCTAACCGGCGGGCCCCCGGAGGTTCTTGGTACTGTGCGTGCGATTGCTACGTCGTACTGATCCTCAAATATTAATCTTTGTAGTTAACACTGTTGATTATTTTGTCCTAATTACGTCAGATCAAAATTAAATACCGCATCAACTTTATCCTGATTTTTACAAGAGCAGGAGAAGGCTCCAATCAGAGAAGATTAGTACGTAGGGGATGTAGTGTTTAGGGTACCGATTACAAAGAGAGGAAAATATAAGGGAAAATCTATTCATCTTGAGGAACTTTCTCTCGATTTTACACGTTACCCAAAAATCATTAATTTTTTTTTAAAATTAATAAAATATATTAATATGTAATATATCACTATTTATTAAATATATAAGTTTAAATTTAAGTTATACAAATAGAAATAAAGATTGGTTGTGTTATTTTTTCTAATTGTATAAGTCGAATTTAAATTTACATGTTTATAGAGTGATCACATGTTAATTTATTTTACCAAATTTTTAATTTTTTTATGATTTTTTAAGATGTCAGGTATAAAACGATGCGACATCCCAAAAATCCATCTCCGCATTATGCAATATGCAATTGAAGAGGATATACCACAAATTAATACTTGTGCATCTCTCTGTCCCACAGTTTGATTCGCATTATGCAATTACCCTTAGCCGTCGCAGTTTTGCAGTGAGTAAAGCGATCGATATGGCCCTTGTGCTCACTAGGTCATAGCTAGCTGGGAGGAATCTTGCATCCATGGCCACGGCGGCCATTGCCGATAATGTTCAGAATAGTCCATGTGTAGTGAGAAAAGCACAAAGATGATAATCATGATAGTTAGCTAGTAGATCACTTGGTAATTGTCCCACACTAAGCATCAACAAAGATTCGATCCATGTGTGTGCCGATTTTGCAAGGTAAATTTAATTAGGCCACCTTCGAATTTTTCTCCGATTCCTTTCAGAATTGAGCCCATTTCACTTGGACTCCTGCGTTTCAAAAGGACCTTGGTTTTAAAAGGGCCAACGTGTGTTTTATTTCATTTTAACCTTACGTATGCAGCATGGGGCCTTCAACTTTTCAACTTTCAAGTGCGTACGGCACTTAAATGGCATGCATATGTTCAGTATGACGTATCATTCAACCTTACACCGTGGATCATAAGACGTTGAACTTTGCCTAACCCAACTAGTATATCTTCACCTAATAATATTATATCTTCAGAGCGTTACCTAACAACTTTGGTTGGAACATGGTACGTGGTACGTCAGTGCATGCAGCAATGCTTAAGTTTCGCCATGAACAGTCTGACCTCATTTTTTCTTCTATGAAGTGAACAGAAATGGCTAGTGCTTATTATGTGTTGTGCCAAATGTCCAGTACTCATCTCACCCTCACACTGAATGGTTAAATAACGTTGTAGCTTGAATATCATGGCGTTCAAATTTCAGATTTCAGAACATATATAAGATGCACAAATCCAAGACTGGAATTTTAAAAAACTATGATATCCGTTGACAAATAGGCCGTAGCACAACGCCATATGCAAACATTGGTTCAGGATTGGTGGGAGGCTGGCTTGCGAGATTCGTGGATCAGGACGTTTGTTGGGCTCGAAGACCAAAATTGGCTATTGGGCTTTGCTCTGAACATCGATGGTAAAATGAATTCTGCCAAAATTATCGTATTGTTTGCTTGAACTCCCCAGTCACCATACCTCCCCATCCAAAACATTTCCGTTACTTTTTTCAAGCTACTAGGCAGGAATGCGCGGTTTGCGTGCCCTATCAATAGGTATGAAACATCAAAATCGTTAGTGTTTTCTGGCCAACTCACTCCTGTTGCGTTTCCTCATAAATGTGGACAGATTTAGACTTTTGAAGGTTGGAGCATCCTTTGTTAATTTACCTAGGAAAATTCAATCTATTTTCTAGGGAGAAAATCGAAATCACAGAGTAGAGAAAGGTTTTCACAGCAAACTGAAACTGTAAACCGACACTTCTTTTGTGGAGAGAAATCAAAACCCAGAGAGTATAGGCAGGTTCTCACAACAAATTAGAACTCTAAAACATCACAATAGAGCATGATTGCAAATTTGGATACCAAGCCAGCAAAAAATGAAACAGCTATGAGTCTTAACATGAATTCAATATCACTGGGTGAGAAGGTACAATGCAGCTTGTCCTACCAACTGTTCAAGGTCCATTGCCATGCTAATATAGCTGCAACTGTAATGGACCATATGGTGGGACGATAGCTAACATAACCATAAGAAGCTTCGTCATAGATAAGGGCAGTTCCAAAAGGCATGATATGAGCAGTTCCGGAAGACACTAAGTATTAAGAGATAGAGATATATAGTTTGTAGCAAAAGGTTTAGACATGTGGTAGGACGCCTTTGTTCGTTGTACTTCATCTCATGTTCACGAAGATGCTACAACTTGATGGCCAAAATGCTTCATTGGGGATGCACTTATATTACATCAAGCGTCACCTGACAAGCTGCAAAAGAAGTATAAAGTAAATACACTGTATACATTGTATACACTAATAACAGTTATGCTAGAATGGTGAATATACCTAACAGTGACTTCCTTCTCATCAGTGATAGCGCCTGAGAACAGCTTCTTAACCGCTGGCAGCGCCTGAGAAGGACGACCTCGGTTGAATAACACATGTTTTAGCAAGCTAGTCATAAAAGCACAGAGAATAGCACACCAAGGGACTAAGCAATGTACCTCTTTATGGATGTGCTGTTTGGCCAACACCATTGTAGTGTCCTCAGAAACAACAGTAGCTTTTCTTTTCTGCAAAGAAGGTATTCGCTTGTCACCATGATCAGTAAAAAGTGACATAGATTAGCAAGATATTAGAGAGCATGCAAAATGAATACCATATCTGTAGCTTTATTTGTTACTGTCTGAGACATGACTGGAGAAAAAGGAGCACCAGGACTTCCTTGCTCTGTGGTAGCAGAAAAATACTTGCTGGTTGGTGTCCGAGGTACTGTGCTGTAGATGGCTTGCTTTTTGTCTATGGCACTGGCACGCCTGGTTATTGGAGAACCTGTTGTAGCTGATGGTTGTGCAGCGATGCCAAGTTCACTTCCTCTTGGTGGTGACATGATCAAATTGCTTGGTCCAGGTGACATCATAGCTGAAGAACGCTAGGAACCTGCTAGGGACATTAACATAAGAGGTTCCCCAGGACCACCAATGGAGACTACGTTGTTGAGCTGGAAAGAAAAATCCCCACTCCAAGTGTATTCTCTGTAAAGCACACATTCCACACAAATGACCCCTCAAGTAAGGCTGCTATCGCATCTGGATAGAATTACTGTCAGCAGGGATCTGCTCAATGAGAGCTTCAACTGGACTTCTCACAATGCGCTGAGCCATCCTTCCAAATAGGATAAACACAGCATCACCGGAACCATACCCTGCTATGACTGATAACTCGTACCTACAAGTTATGTTAATGTGTAGAAAAACATCAGAGGATTGAAAAGCATCTGCAAAGTTAAAACAAATGACAAGGACTTTGTAACTTGGTATTGCCATTGCAATATTGGAACAACCGGTGCATTTGTAGGTATGTCTGTAGAAATATGTATAGTGAAATTAAGATTCCAATTGTAAACAAGAGGTGTCGGGTCTATATATATACAGTCCAGTAGTCTAGTGGTCTAACACCCCCTGCAGTCGTAGTGGGACGAGAACGGACGCAGAGACTGAACCAAAAACTAATGAGCAAAGGCGTGGGTAGTCCTTTGGTCATTATACCGACGAATTGGTACGCCGATGGCACATGGAGCATCCGAACCTGTCCTAATACGACCTTATCACGGATAAAATAGATATCGATCTCGATGTGCTTGGTGCGTCGATGATGAACTGGGTTGGTGGTCATGTAGACAGCACTGACATTGTCGCAGTAAATGACAGTCGCAGAGGAGAGGGGTGCACGGAGCTCCTGGAGAAGCTGGCGAAGCCAGCAACACTCGGCGACGGCGCGGTACTCGACTTCGGCGCTGGACTGTGACACTGTAGTCTAGCGTTTGGAGGACCAGGAGACTAGAGTGTCGCCGAGGAAGACGCAGTAGCCGGACGTAGAGCGTTGAGAGTCGGGACAGCCTGCCCAGTCCGCATCGGAGTACGCGGTTAGGGAGTCGATGGGGCTAGAGCTGAGGTGCAGCCCGCTGGAGAGCATGCCCTTCACGTAGCGCAGGATGCGCTTGAGCAGCGCGAGGTGAGATTCGCGCGGAGCGTGCATGAAGAGGCACACTTGCTAGACGACGTACGTGAGGTCGGGCCGTGTGAGGGTGAGGTATTGAAGAGCTCTAGTAAGACTCCAATACTGAGAGAGATTGGCAACGAGTGCACCATTGACAGCGGAGAGTTTGGCTCGAGTGTCAACCGAGGTGGCCGTGGGGTGACAATCGGCCATGCCTGCACACTAGGGAAGATCGATGGCGTACTGGCGCTAGGAAAGAAAGAGCCCGTGAGAGGAACGGGTGACGGAGATGCCAAGAAAGTGGTGGAGAGGGCCAAGATCGGTCATGGCGAACTCGGAGTGGAGTTGAGCCATGATCTGGTACTAGGCACGAGTGGCTTGTTTGAGGCCGTAGAGAGAACGTTGAAGAAGGCAGACATCGTCGGGACGAGAGGGGTCGACGAAGTCTGGAGGCTGCTGGTAGTAGACCGTTTCCATCAGATGACCGTGAAGAAAGGCGTTCTTCACGTTAAGCTGATGAATCGGCCAATAGTGCGAGGCAACCAAAGTAAGGACGACCCGGATGGTGGCGGGTTTGACAACGGGACTGAAAGTCTCGTCGTAATCGACACCGGGGTGTTGGGAGAAACCCCGCACTACCCAGCGTGCCTTGTAACAGGCAAGGGAGCCATCAGTGTGGAACCTGTGTTTAAAAATCCACTTACCGGTCACAATGTTGGCACCGGGAGGACGGGGGACGAGGCACTAGGTCTCGTTGTCCATGAGGGCCTTATACTCGTCGGCTATGGCTGCGCGCCACTGAGGGTCGGCCAGGGTGGAGCAAGAGGTCGCCGGGATGGGCGAGATAGAGCTGTGGACGGTGGAGAGCCCGTAGCGCTTGGTGGGGCGGAGAGACCCGGCCTGTGAGCGAGTGACCATATAAGAGATGGAGGGAACGGGAGCCAATGGGAGTGTGGTAGAGGTGGGGAGAACTGGTTGGGTGGGAGCATCATCGGCTCTGGATCGACGGCTGTATGTGAGAGGAAAGGGGGGGACTAGATCGGCCTGAGCCGATGGAGTCAGATGGGCTGATCGGTCTGGTCGGTCCGATGGAGATGGAGCAGCCGATAGGGAGGGGGGAGCCGATGGAAGTGAGATGTCCGATGGAAAAAGAATAGGATCGGTCAAAGCCGATGAGAGTGGTGGGGCCGATGGGGGTCCGATGGGAGGGGCATCGGACCGAATAGTAGTGGGATACCTAAAAGATAAGTCCTCAGCAGCGGCCGATGAGGGGGCTAATGGGGAGAACGGTGGAGGAGACCGGGACGGCACGGTGTTGGTGAGGACGAAGTTGAGATCGCTAGAGGAGGATATCGGATTAAGCAGACCGAAGGAAAAGCATGTCTCGTCAAAAATGACATGACGAGAAATGATGACCCGTCGGGTGGAAAGGTCGAGACATCGGTATCTCTTGTGAGATGAGGGATAGCCGAGGAGAATGCAGGCGGTGGAGCGGGGAGCGAGTTTGTAGGAAGCAGTGGCGGTGAGGTTTGGGTAGCAGAGGCACCCGAAGACACGAAGGTAGGAGTAGTCGGGCGCCGTACGGTAAAGAAGGGTGTATGGAACATTGTGTTGGACGGAAGAGCACGGACGCCAATTGAGGAGGTAAGTCGCAGTGGTTAGAGCTTCTGTCCAATAAGTGACAGGTAAGTGGGCATGAAGTAGTATAGTGCGACTTATGTTGTTGAGGGTACGAAGGAGGCGTTTGGTTTTATCATTTTGGGAAGAGGTATAGGGGCAGGAGAGTCGTAGATGGATACCTTACGAGGTGAGGAATGTTGTAACAGTACGGTTAACGAACTCCGTACCGTTATCGGCTTGTACAGGAAGAGAGTAGCCATTGCCGATGGTGACAAAGGGGGAGGAAGAGGGGTGACAAGAACGGAATATACCAGCCGATGACGCAATGTGGGAGGACGCCCCAGATTCCAGCATCTAAGGGTGCTGTGGTTGGAGCGTCATCTGATTGAGGGCGGCAACGAGACCAGTCTAGTTCTAGAAGGGAACCGACTGGGTGGGTGGTGTCGGTAGCATCGGCTGAGGTGACAGAATGAGAGCCGATGCCAGGTGAGCCTAAGGATGGGCATCGAGAATCCACCGGTAAAACCTAGATGAACTAGGGTGGCGATGCGCCGAGATTGTATTGATCGAGAGATATCTTACATGTTTTCAAGATGTCTATATTTATATTCTGAATTTACAAAGTCCGACGCGTTTATAACCATCGGACGTTATTTTCTAATAATAATAATAAAAAATATCTCTAAATAAGCTAACTAACTTATTCTTTAATTTGCACATCAATGTTAATGTACCATTTGCACGCATAGCCTCTAGATAGTGCCAATCCTACATTATTAAAATGGTTATGATGTATGATATACATATGAGACATATTTTTAGTTTCTTTTATTTCCTATGCCAGGGTAGTTCTTCACAAGAGTCCCAACAAACAGAACAACCAGCTTTATGTATATTGTCAGCATCAAATGCCAGTGCTTGTTCAGCCCAGAGAAAAGCCAGGAAAAAAACGCGGCAGAGATGTTAAGAAGTTCAATGTACTATATTGGAGTGGTTGTTGCTTGTGTTTGTTGTTGTTTTCGTTAGCTGTTAGCACTCAATATAAATAAATGCACATGGAATAAAAAATGAGGTATAGAGAAACTATTACTTTGCATCACCTATCTGAATTGTCCTTTTCAAGCTGTCAGCTTCCCTTGATTTGGGACGCAACATCGTGGGTGCTGATATCTCAGTAATGACACCCATAACATCTTGATAAATACGTAACATGTTAATATTGGTCGAGTAAAGTGCTCTATAGAGCCTACAGAAACAGAAGATTAACAGGGCTTGCCAACAAAAAAAAATCATTCTTGTTCACGAGGCTAGGAACTTCATTGTAAGGTGTCAGTAGGACAAGAGTAGGGAAATTGATAGGCACATCAACAAACTCTTCAATAGATGTCCACTTAGTGAAGGTGATCATCAGTTCATTGGGAACTGACTTGTAGTTTTGTTGGATTTTTTTGACACAATAGGAATCCAAGTAGTATACCTTTCCTTCTGTGGGGAGTGGCTTGAATAGATTCACAGCAGAGGGATATATCTGTGCATGAATGCTATTGCCCTGTACAATACAAAGCATAGAAGTAAGAAGGTCTGCATAATTATATTCATCTGAACACATGTGCTAGACTATCACACGATCTTACCATGTCATCGATCAGTACAGGATTAGTGTGAAAGATGTTGCTAGCATCTTTGGCATCATAGAAATCCCAGAGCCTAGATACCCAGACACAAAGGCGCAAGTTGTCATATCCTTCAAACAGGCTAGAAATAAGAGTGTCCCTCATGGCAGCCTAGATCATTACATATATGTTAGCATTGTAAGGATAACCATCTTGAAAGTAGGTACTGAACAAAAATGTGCATTGGAATGGTAGAAAGAAAAGGAGGAAGTCCATAAAACAATAAAAAACCAGAAAAAATCCTTACCATGATAACAGCAAAAGCAAAACAGAATGCCAAAAGACACTACCAAAAAAGAAGAACCACCCAAACAACCAGTAGCATGTTCCAAAAAATCACTCCAACAAGGGGCACATAGTGCGCATTTATACTTATTTAGATATCAGTGTAGCGGCGGATGAGCCTGAAATTTTATTAGTGTATAGATGCGAGGGTTCAAGTGTAAGCACAAAAAGAATTTGTCCAGGTTAGGAAAAGTGAGCTGCAGTACCGCAGGTAACCTAGCATCAAGAATTTCACGATAAACTACGTTTGTCTCTGATCCGCATGAGCCATCGATATTTTCAATTAATATACGTAAGTTTGATCGAGAGGTTGCCCTTGAGAAAGCAACGTATAACTGGCCATGGGTAAAAATAGGTTTTTCTAGGTACACACCAACCAACTCTTTGTAGCGTCTGGCCCTGGCTTTTGTTAATAGTCACGGAGTAACAAATCCGAATAGGAAATTTTCTTCTTTGCAATGTAAATGGCCATTTAACTTTCGAAGTGCTAAGTGTAATTTTAGAAATATACACAGTCTCACCAATATTAGAGCCAGTTAGTACAACGCATTGTAAGATGCGTTGTTTGAGACCAACTATCAATAGCCTTGTTCCATTGCACAGGCCCATTGACTGATTTAGATTCTGAAGTAGCATTACTTTAACACCTTCTTGAAGGACAAGTTTATGTGTCCGGAAACTGTTGGCATCAATTGAGTTCAGGAATTCTGTGTGATATAATAACTCAAAATCTAGGATTTGTTCAGAGCACTTTGAGATTGTATCACAATTGAGGTATTCTTTTTCGTCCCCTGGAACTAAACTTACAATATAGGCATTAATTTCATCAACAATCAGATTGTTAATGTAGAATGTGTACAGTGACTATAAAACCCCGAGTGTAAGGGGGTTGGGTCTATATATATATAGCCCAGGCCAGTGGTCTGTCTAACATCCCCGCAGTCACAGCGGGAGGGGAACGGACGTAGAGACTGGACTAAAATCTGGTGAACAAAGGCGTGGGCAGGTCTTTGGTCATTATATCGGCAAACTGATGTGCCGATGATACATGGAGCACCCGAACCTGTCCTAATGCAACCTTGTCACGGATAAAATGGATATCGATCTCGATGTGCTTGGTGCGTCAGTGATGGACCAGGTTGACGGTCATGTATACGGCACTGACATTATCGCAGTAGACGACGATCGCGGTGGAGAGGGGTGCACGGAGCTCCTGGAGAAGCTGGCGAAGCCAGCAGCACTCGGCGACGGCATGTGCGACGGCGCGGTACTCGGCTTCAGCGCTGGATCGGGACACTGTAGTTTGGCGTTTTGAGGACTAGGATACGAGAGTGTCACCGAGGTAAACGCAGTAGCTGGACGTAGAGCGTCGAGAGTCGGGGCAGCCTGCCCAGTCCGCGTCGGAGTACGCGGTGAGGGAGTCGATGGGGCTGGAGCTGAGATGCAGCCCGCTGGAGAGGGTGCCCTTCACGTAGTGTAGGATGGGCTTGAGCAGCGCGAGGTGAGGTTCGCGTGGAGCATGCATGAAGAGGCACACTTGCTGGACAGCGTACGTGAGGTCAGGTCGGGTGAGTGTGAGGTATTGGAGAGCCCTGGCAAGACTCCGATAGTGAGAGGGATCGGTAACGAGGACACTATTGGCGGTGGAGAGTTTGGCTCGAGTGTTGACTGGGGTGGCCGTGGGGTGACAGTCGGCCATGCCCGCACGCTGGAGGAGGTTGATGGCGTACTGGCGTTGGGAAAGGAAGAGCCCGTGGATGGAACGGGTTATGGAGATACCAAGGAAATGGTGGAGAGGACCAAGATCGGTCATGGCGAACTCACAGTGGAGTCGAGCCATGATCTGGTCAAGGAGAGATGTCAAAGACGCTGTGAGGACAATGTCATTGACATAGAGAAGTAGATAGGTAGTGGCGGAGCCGATATGGAAAGTGAACAGGGAACTATCGGACGCAGAGGCCACGAAGCCGATGTGCCAAAGATAGGCAGCAAAGCGCTGGTACTAGGCATGAGGGGCTTGTTTGAGGCCATAGAGAGAGCGTTGAAGGAGACAGACGTCGTCGGGACGAGAAGAGTCGACGAAGCCTAGGGGCTGCTGGCAGTAGACTGTTTCCGTCAGGTGGCCATGAAGAAAGGCGTTCTTCACGTCTAGTTGATGGATCGGCCAGGAGCGAGAGGCAGCCAAGGTGAGGACGACTCGGATAGTGGCGGGTTTGACAATGGGACTGAAGGTTTCGTCGTAGTCGACACCGGGTTGTTGGGAGAAACCCTGGACTACCCAGCGAGCCTTGTGACGGGCAAGGGAGCCATCGGCGTGGAATTTGTGTTTAAAAATCCACTTACCGGTCACAATGTTGGCGTCGGGAGGTCGGGGAACGAGGCGCCAGGTCTCGTTGTCCATTAGGGCCTTGTACTCGTCGGCCATGACCGCGCGCCACTGAGGGTCAGCCAGGGCTGAGCAAGAAGTCACTGGGATAGGTGAGATAGAGCTGTGGACAGCGGAGAGACCGTAGCGCTGAGTGGGGCGGAGAGACCCGGTCTGGGAGCGGGTGACCATGTAAGAGGTGGAGGGAACTGGAGCCGATGGGGGTGCGGGAGTAATGGGAAGAACTGGTTGGGTGGGGGCGTCATCGGCTCCGAGTCGGCGACTGTAGACAAGAGGAAAAGGAGGAATTAGATCGGCCTGAGCCGATAAGGTCGGGTGGGTCGAGTATTCCGATCGGTCCGATAGAGATAGATCAGCCGATAGGATGGGGAGAGCCGATGGAAAGTGAGGAGCCGATGGAAGTGGGGTGTCCGATGGAGAGGGAATGGTATCGGCTAAAGGATAAATGGGATTGGTATCGGCCGATGGAGGTGGGTCCGATGGGAGTCCGATGGTGGGGACATCGGACCGAGTAGTGGTGGGATATATGATGGGTAAATCCTCAGCAGCGGCCGATGAGGGGGCCGATGGAGAGGGCAGGGGAGGAGACCTAGTCGGCATGGTGTTGGTGAGGAGGAAGTCGAGATCACTAGAGGAGGATCTCGAATGAAGGAGATCGAAGGGAAAACATGTCTCGTCAAAAATGACGTGACGAGAGACGAGGACCCATCGGGTGAAAAGGTCGAGGCATCGGTATCCCTTGTGAGATGTGAGATAGCCGAGGAGAATATAGGCGGTGGAGCGGGGAGCGAGTTTGTGGGAAGCTGTGGTGGTGAGATTTGGGTAGCAGAGGCACCCAAAAACGCGAAGGTGGGAGTAGTCAGACGCCGTGCGGTAGAGTAGAGCATAGGGAACGTTGTTATGAACGGAGGAGCATGGGCGCCGATTGAGAAGTTACGTCGCAGTAGCTAGAGCTTCGGCCCAATAAGTGGTGGATAAGTAGGCATGAAGTAGCATGGTGCGACTGATGTTTTTGAGGGTGCGAAGGAGGCGCTCGGCTTTGCCGTTCTGAGGAGAGGTGTAGGGGCAGGAGAGCCGGAGATGGATGCCCTGCGAGGTGAGGAGGTTTGTAACGGTATGGTTGACAAATTCCGTACCATTATCGGCTTGTAAAGCCTTGATGGGGAGGTTAAACTGAGTGGATACGTACGTGACGAAGTGAGTGAGGTGAGAGGCAACCTCGGATTTGTGGATGAGCGGGAAGGTCCAGCAATAGTGTGTGTAATCGTCAAGTATAGCGAGATAATACTGATTACCGGAGACACTTTTAACTGGGGACGTCCATACATCACAATGTATAAGTTCAAATAGACGCGAGGTACAGTTGAGAGAACTAGAAAAGGGCAGACGCACATGTTTGCCAAGTTGACATGAGTGGCAAACTGTAGAGCTGCTGTGAGTACATCGGATGGAGGCGCTACGACAGAGGGTGGCGATAGCGTCGGGGCCAGGGTGGCCGAGGCGAAGGTGCCAAAGGTTGGTGGAGAGGGCGATGCTGGCGTGTGGGGTGGACGGCGCAGCGGGAATGGTGTAGAGGTCTTCGCCACTATTGCAGCGAAGGATCTGTCGCTGGGTTGGGATATCCTTCACAGAAAAACCAGACGCATCAAATTCAATGGAGCAGTGGTTGTCTCGTGTAAATTGGCGAACAGATATAAGATTGTGAATAAGAGAAGGGACGGGACGATAAGAACATTGCGTAGGAGGAGGTTAGTGGTGGATGTAGACAGAGAGGAGTCACCGCAGCATTGGACAGGAAGAGAGTGACCATTGCCGATGATGACAAAAGGGGAGGAAGAGGGGTGACAGGAGCGAAGTATATCGGCCGATGACGCCATGTGTGAAGACGCCCCAGAGTCTAGCACCCAAGGGTGTTGTGGTTGGAGCGTCATCTGGTTGAGGGCAGCGACAAGGCCAACCTGGTTCCAGGAGGGAACCGACTGGGTGGTTGGAGTCGGTAGCATCGGCTGAGGCGGCAGAACGGAAGCCGATGCCAGGTGAGCCTGGGAATGGGTGCCGAGAACTCTGGGTTGCCAGCCGATAGGGCTGCGTGGCTAGGGCTGGGGCGCCCAGGGTTGTAGCAGAGCCACGGACCCGTGGGACCGGCAGGGTGGGTAGGGACCGAGGTAGGTCGTGGTGGCATCGGACCCTGCCAGGTCCTGCCTTTGCCTTTGCCCTTGCCTTTCCTTGTGCGGGCTATGTTGCTGTGGCCGGAGCCATGGCCACCAGGACCGCGAGAGGAAGGGGCAGCGCAAGAAGCTCGATAGCCATTATTGACTGCGGCAAGAAGAGTGGTGTGGGCCACTGTCTTCTCATCGTTGGCCAGACAGAGTTCTTTAAGAACTAGCATGTCATGAGCCCGGGCGAACGATGGAAGAGGTGTGGTGTTGGCGATGTCATTGGTGGTGTTGGAGAAGCGGGGATTGAGGCCTCGCAGAAGGGCGAGGACGAGTTGAGAGTCGGCCACAGGGTGACCAACATCCTAGAGAGCAGCAGCCTTGACTTTGAGGCACTGACAGTACGACCAGACAGAGGAGTCGCCTTGTACCATGGAGTGGAACTCGTTGAGGAGGAAAATGGCGCGAGGCTGCTTGTTGGCCAGGAAGATCTGCTCGATGGCCACCTAGAGGTCCCGGGCGGTAGGGTCGGTATCGTCCATGGCGAGGTCGAGGACAGAGTCGTCGATCGAGCCGAGCAGCCAGCTGTGCACGTAGCACTCAGCGATGTCCCACTGAGGATCATCGGGGCGAGGTGGAGCGGAGCCATCAATATGGGACAGGAGGCCAAATTTTCCATAGAGTGATTTGAAGAAGAAAACCCACTTGGAATAATTGGTGTTAAGGTCAAGGGAGATAGGAACGTGAGATTTCACGTTCACAGCAGCGTAGGGAGAGGAGAAGATCGACGAGGTGGTGCCCGAGGTGTGGTCTGAGGCACCGAGGGCCGGAGCAGATTCGGCGACTGGGAGAGTGCCGGAGCTGAGAGCGGACTCGGTGGCCATGACGGGAGAACGGGAGCAAAGAGCCGATGGGAGAAAGAAGCCGATGGGAGGAGGAAGCCGATGAGAGGACGGATCGACCGATCAAGGATGTGAGAAGCCGATGGGAAGTAGGCCGGCCAGCCGATGAGGAGTGGTTGGTCGATGGGGAGTAGGCAGCGGAGTAGGTAAGGACAGAGTGGGTGGGTCAGAGAGTGGTTGGGTTACGGACGTACGAGGATTCACGTCCGTGAAGAGAAGATTCACGTCCGTGGACTCGTGGAGGCCAAGGAGTGGGGTAGACGCGATAAAGGAAGGGAGTGGCCGGACGCGAAGAGAATATATTCGCGTCCGGGAGGCAGGGATTCGTGTCCGTGGACACGTGGACACGTTGGACTGGCTTGGACGTGAGGGGAGAAGGTTTGCGTCCGTGAGCCGTTGAGCGTGTCAGAAAAGGCGAGAACCGAGAGAGGTTTCCAGCCGATGGAGACGATGAGCGCGGAGGTGCGCCAGCATTAGAGAAGGAGAGATGCACGAAATAAGAGGAAGAGCGGAGACGGTTGCGAGGTGAGACGAGGAGGCGGATCGAGACTGTCGCCTGGTCGCGCGGAGGTGGGATGGAGGAAAGAAGGTGACTGCGGGAGAGACGGGGAGAGGAAGAAATGGAGGCGAGAGAGCGAGAAGAGTACCGGGAAGAGAGTCGGTGATGGGAAGAAGATGTCGACGAGGAGGAGGAAAGGGTTGGCTCGCCGGAGGAAGAAGCTAGCGCGCCAGGATGTCTAGACTCGCTCTGATACCATGTAGAATGTGTACAGTGACTATGAACCCCCGAGCGTATATAAGGAGGGTCGGGTCTATATATATACAGCCCGGACCAATGGTCTGTCTAACAGTTAGGACACACAATTGCAAGTTAAGCTAAGTATTCAGGGTCCTTGTCACACATCTAGAAATTAGGATAGACTTCTCTAACCACATCAGCTATTTTATCACCATGTGTCATAATAAGTAAATCATCAGGTATGGTGATCCTTGCTTTCACCATCTTTTTTAGTCGCAGGTAAAGTGCCATCACCAACAGCTAGCACCCATTCACTGAATTTGTTGAATTGTTGAGTTTTTCTCTCTGTATTTGGAAGCGAAGGATTAAGAAATTGCATGTTTATCTTCAACCTAAGCATAACGACATGTTTCCAAAGTTTTGAATTTGTAATAGATGCATCAACAATCGCTGACAGTGAACCTTTAGGCACAACCGACCAAATTTGTCGAAAATCGCCACCTAGCACAACTGTTTTACCGCCAAAAGGAGCAATAGCATTTGAAGGACATGTGTCAGAAAGGATATCATAGAGTGTGCGATCTAGCGCCTCAAAGCAACGTCTATGTGTCATTAGAGCTTCATCCCAAATAATAAGTGAAGTGTTTTCTAACAGTTCAGCTAAGCATTGTTCCTCTTTTTACATTGGAAACGCTAGATTCATTAATATCAATAGGTATTTTAAAATGTAAATGAGCAGTTCTTCCTTTACGTAGGAGTAGAGAAGCCACACTGGAGGAAGCCACGGCAAGGATAATTTTTTTTTTGCAGAT
The DNA here is from genome assembly GCA_030770085.1 of Oryza coarctata. Lineage (NCBI taxonomy): Eukaryota > Viridiplantae > Streptophyta > Magnoliopsida > Poales > Poaceae > Oryza > Oryza coarctata. Next base: position 6,656,748 of record CM061462.1, read on the forward strand.
CTTATTTTCGCGATTATAGCATTCCACATAAATGTTTTTCCTATAATTGTGTCAGTTTAGCAATTTCGTGTTACATTGTCTATCGTGATTCATGTTCTCTTGTGATCACTTTGTTGTGACGGCACACAAATAAAAAAACCCAGGCAGTTTAGCAACAACGTGTCCTACAATTGTGTCAAAGATGTTTTTCTGGTCATCATTAAGCTGTGCAATCCAGGACTCTGCATGCCTTGACATCATCAATGGATCAATTGAAAGTTCTTCAATAAGCCTATTACCAAAGGGCACTTGTGGAGAAAAAGTTGGCTAGAGTAGGTTATAATCTTTTATATTGCCGCTACTCTTTCCAAATACATTAGTAAGCCCATGGATCAAGAGTAAGCAAGTGGAATAATGCAACGTGGATTATCAAGCATTGTTTTTAACCTATGGTGGATTATCATGTACAACTAGTATTTATCAAATAAAGCATGAACATCCCCATTAAAATAGGAAAGCACATAAGTAACAAAGAGCTGCCTAAGATGATATGAAGAGGCACTTTGGATTGCTTCATTGAAAAGGAGGTGCCATTCGTTGTCTCCATCAAGGATGCCAAGATAGCTTTGGGCACCTTTGACAATCATCAACAACATTCTAGGTAGTACAATTCACCAATAGCTAGATGCATGTAGTACATTCTACCAATTTTAGGAGTTGGTGTTCTTTTACACCAAGTTCTAGAAGAGGGATCCCATGTCCATTCTTTTGGGAAATCACAATATGTTAAACTACATGCTTCCTCATGCTTTGTATTTTGTTCAAACCACTCAGTCAACATTGTACACTTCATAGCAGGACTATTAAGCAACGCTCTCATGTCTAATCCTTTCTCATATTGAATGTAATTCATACCAGGTAGATAAACAACTAGCCTTTCTATGGGTGTAATCCTATAATGTATGTCAAACTCATAAATTCAGTGCAATGCCTCACAAGATGAAAGAAACCTAGCATCCATGTATTCTATTATCTCATTCGATGGGGCTAGGTCATGGTTAGGTGATATATTTCCTGTTGGAGCTGTTGTCTCAAAATAAATCTTTGATCGATCATGGCCTTTCATCACATACTTAAAAAGATATTTGATCATGTTGGATTTGTTACACCACTCGACATTTATATGTGGCTAGTATGTTTTAAGCAAACCGATATTGTATAGCACTACTGATCTATTGTCTAAACGTACACCATTTTTCATAATATGTTATCTATCATTCCTTCTCCTATAGATTGTAAAACTGCATTCATCAACGAATGTCTCATCTTGAAAATTGTTAGAGAAATGTTTTGAACATCTACCATCTTTCATGCAAGGGCATTGTTTGTTATCTCACTACAAGGAGAATGCATCATGAACTCACTCACTAATTCATAGCCTAATTCATCGGTTTCAAAGTTTGGTATCTCAGCTGAGATAAACCCATATATAACCGCTCCTGATACCTAAGCACTACTAGCACCAAGCCATAGTAAGTAGTGTTTGTGTGGCAAGCCACGTTTTTAGAACTCAGCGGTGTAGAGAACTAAGACAATAATAAAAAATAGTGCCAATTACAAATGTTCCATCATATCCTATTATATAACCAACTATAGAAATAGTCCAATGGGGGTGTTTGTTACCTGCAAGCACATGCCCAAATGTTTGACCCTCCTTGATGTCAGTAAAAAAATCATTGACCTTCATATTGAATACCCTAACAATCATGTCAGCTCTATCAAATGGCTGCTGGCCATCTTCAAATCGTATTGATTCAACTATTTCTTGCCACTTTGAATTGCATGTAAATGTGACAAATAAGTTGGGTGACCCATAGACACGACATATTGCCATTGCCTCTTGGTAGTTCATGATCATATACCTCCTACCACTAGTAAAGCTTACATGAAGGATAACTCGTTTGCCTACATAATCACCACTGGTTATACGTCGATTGATAGCATCAACTATACCACACACTTAGATCGTAGGTCATCCTGATGATAAACTATAAATCTCAACCTACTGCTTTTAATAGTAGAGTATATATCGACAATAATATGATCACTAAGATAACCATAAGATTAGGTTCATTAAGCCTATAGTGAATTCTGTACCGATAGTATTCAAGCATAGTAACATATTTCCTACTAGCTCCATCATAATCATTGTATTCGATACCAAGATGAAATCCTCGTTCGCCAAATGGAAAAAGCAGTGGGTATTTTAAAGCCATATACCATGGGTGTAGAGAGGATACACGTCGCAGCCTGGCATCATTATCATGGACAAGTACATCGTAAGTGTATTCAGCTGCTGAGTAATCACCCACTATAATCGCAGCTAGCTCGCTGCTAGTTGGCAAATTGTATAGCACTTTAGTTTTCGCATTGCGGCCCATAAGCTGCAATGCCAAACTTTGGTTATCATGCTCATAAAGACGTTCTCTAGAGTAATGAAATTTCTGCACAAGTTTATTCTAAGAATCTAAAATAGTGCAAAGAGCATCTACTATAGCAATGTCAGCTTGGTCACAATTATTACCATCCTTTTCAAATATATTCATCTGATTTTGTGCCTCATTTTTTGGATCATAGATATAAAGTTGTGTAAACTAAGGTTGTTTTTCATGTGAAGGTAAAAGGCTACTAATTCTGTGATGAACGATGCCATTGATCTTAAAAACATAAGGTGTATTTTCAGTGTTAATTGTTCTATCAACAGTTATGCCTATTGAAGTAAAAGCAAACATAGAGTTATAAGATCTATTTGCCTAAGAAATCTTTTCGAACTACATCACCATTAAATTTTAGTGGGGTGGCAAGAGGCTTAGGAGGATCACATAGTTTAGGTAGGTGTATTTTAGCACTTTTGCAACACAAATTGTAAACAATCTTTCATTTTGAAATAGCAGAAGCACTTTTAACTCTCTACTAGTACCAAAACACAACACCACAATATAGACACTCGTATGTTGGCACACAATAATATGACCTCCTAAGATATGATGCTGCAAGGACAAGATTTCTAGCATAAGCCTATCCAAGCAAATATGCCAATTATACGTAAACCAAACATATCTCAACATGATCCTTGTGTGATTGTAAAGAACTACTATAAAACCCACTGCTAGCTACAGTAAATCAAATGTGAATTATTAGTAAAGAAATTAGTGCTATATGATTAAAAATCCTAGAAAAAGTTAATTTACCATGCACACTGTCCTTGTCTAAAATCAAGAAAGAACTCTTTCCTAGCAGCGAACACCACCCCTGTATATTGACAGCTGCTAAGGTAGGATTAAAATCCATAAGGGAACGTGCTCTCTTAGTTCCACTTGGTGTGGCAAATGCATCCTGACGGCATGTTTCCTAGAGCAAAGTGAGTGCATGGTGTCTTTCATGACTTGCACGTATGCTAGATAGTCTATCATAAGTTCTTTTGGACATTTACATAAAAGGCCTATATAACAACCATAAAACAATAGGAACAACAACACTTCATTGTTATTAGTCAAGAAGAGCACAATACAATCTAACAAAAAGAAACAACAAAGAGCCATGCAAATAGACCAAGGTACCACACAGACACATCATTTCACTTACATTGGGAAAGAATCCATTCACTTTGTCTTCTATAAAAAAAACTAAAATACAATGAGCTACATGTCCTAAGAACATCGTCACACCATGGAACTAATGAACCATGGAAAGACATAAAATGTGCAATGCAGCTAGATGTAGATAGTGTAGTCTGGACAGCAGTCTGGGCGATTCTTCTGTAAGCCAACATGGAACTAAAATTATATTCATATACTACAAAACCATATCGATGCTATAGGCATCTTGGCATCTCAATGCCTGCTCAATGACCAGTTCATGTGTAGCTTCAAGTGAAGCTGAGCCTATGTCTTAGAAAAACATGGTCTCAAAATCACTAGGATGATGCATCAACGGAACACTGACTTGAATACTAGCTAGCAAGGCATCGTCCAAGGCAAACTCCCACAGGTAGCCAAGGCTAGATAGCATGCAATGTTGAGCAATGACATTTAGCAGGTATACGTGCGACACACCCACATCGAACATTCTGCTTACACCGCTGCCAATAGGAAAAGAGCATAAGTAAGAGGGATAAATTTTAGAGGGAGACAAGAAGAGCGTGCACAAAAGAGAAGCACAACAAGAACATCACAAGGACAACGGCTAGAAGGGCTTAATAAAGAGGGAAAGTGGTAGGCTAAGCATTGAAGAAAGAAGACACTCACTCTCCTCACTTGCCGATGCGCATAGACATACCACTATAGTATACACATATGGTGTGTTCAATAAAATATTGTGTAGCCGATTGTATTTAATTAGTATAGTGTACCATAGTAAAACCAAAAAACATAGTAGTGTAATGCCCATAGATCAATGCCTTCAAGCTAGCATAGAAGAAACTAGAAGAAAGCTAGAAGCCCACCCAAAACTATCGAAGTGATACATCGAAAAAACAACTTAGTGAAGGATTTACCTTGGAACCTGGCAGCCTAGCTAAGCCGATGTGAGCAGACGAGAGCAGAGAGGCCAAAAAGATAGCAGAAGGGCAAAATAACTAACTGTAAACTGAATCACAAAACAAACTATAAGCAAACATCTACAAACCAAAACAAAAAACCTTGCAACAAAACTTACCAAGAATGTGAGGATGAGGAGGAAGCGAGAGGCTGTGAAATGTAGAACCAACAATGGCTTCAATCGTCCCAACTACAAGAAAACCCAAGGGAAGGGGAAAAATCACAAATAAGTAACCGTAGTGACCCAAATATCCCACGGTTTGCAAATCAATGGTATGAAATCGCAATAACAAATCCAGCGAAGGATCAAATTACAGATTGATGATGAACAAATCAAGAGGCCTAAATCTATAGGACGTATGGTCTCGCTATTAACTCGCCACAGCACATAATGCTCAATGCATAAGCACCATGGACTCGGTGCATGCTCATTGCATAGAGAAGAGTAGGCTAAACCCACATCTTAGAGACTATGAATAACAGTTGGTCCATAGACACGTCGCAAGCATGGAGACCAAGCTTGCCACAGTAGCCTAAACACCTTGACGCACAACACATTCATGCTCCAAACAATTCCCTTAGGCCTCACATAGACCTATTGCACTATACCCAAATGATTAAGCCCCACACATCATGTAGCCACACAATGTGGACTGTGTGCAAGGAGCAATGATTGCCTATACTATACACTATGTGCAAGGAGTAGTGATAAGTTATAGGCCAAAAGACTTACATATTGACCACCTATAGCCCCACTGCATAGCAAATAGATGAATCTTAGCGGTTCTTGTGCGACCCAGCATAGAGAGCAGTTTGAGAGCTTTGAAACTTGTCTGCTTGGTGTCACACTTGTGAAGGGGATAGTATGAGCGGTAAGCACTCCAACCTCAAAGCGCTGTGCGTCCGTCGTTTGGGAGCATATTTTAATTTAGCCGATAAGCAAAACTTTTTCTTAAGGCTAAAAAATAGATAAATTTATCAACATTTAGTCTAATTTTTGATATGCTATTTTTTAACGTACTTATGCAATATTCCACGTATTGTTGTGTGTTAGAAATTTTTACTAGTGATCATTGTTTTTTTAATTCAGTCTAATTTTCGATATACTGTTTTGTTAACGTATGGATAGACAATACTATACAATATTTCACTCCTTTTGAATTTCAAATACTATACTACTATCGATTGGGTTAGAAAATTTTAAAGTGATCCAGCAAGGCAGCAATACGCGAGGCGACATGCTATCCAACTGTTAGAACTATTCTCCAAACTCTTACGAACGGGCGACCGGGGGCTATCCGCTTCGACGCGACGATGAAGAGAACCTCCCGCCGCCACCACCTCCCCGTTCTCCCGCCTGCCTCTACAGTCTACACGCGCGCCCACCCCTCTCGATCTCAGCTCCCGCCGCAGCCGGCGCCTCCGCCTCCGTGCCCATGCCACGACGACACCCAATGGCGGCGCCTCCTCTCCGCGCAACTCCGCTGCGGCCGCCTCGACGCCGCCGCGCGCGTCCTCTCCCGCGCCCGCACCACCGACCCGCGCGCCCACAACACTCTCGTCTCCGCGTACGCGCTTGCCGGCCGCGCCGCCGACGCCCTTTTTCGCGTGTTCGAGGCGATGCCGGTCCGGGACGCCGCCGCGTGGAACACGTCCATCTCTGCGGCGGCATCCTGCGGGGACGTCGCAGGCGCGCTCAGGCTGTTCGGCGAAATGACGGTGGGGGAACGGATTGTCGTCTCTTGGACGGCGACATTGGCTCGCTCATGAGGGCCGGAAAGGTGGAGGATGCTGATGATATGTTCTGCAGTATGCCGTTGAAAGATGTCGCGTGCTGCAATGCCATGATTTCTGGGTACTGCAGCAACGGTTCGCGTCCACGATGCTTATGCATTGTTTGAGGGGATGCCGAGGAAGAACGTGATTTCTTGGACTGCGATGATAAGCGGCAATGATCAAAATGGTGAAAGCAAGAAGGCCCTCTTGTTGTTTAGTCATATTTGGGTTGCAGGAACGATGAGGCCCATATCAACCACCTTGGCATGGGCAGTGACGGCATGTGCCATTGTGCCAGACATATTCCTTGGTTTGCAGATTCATGGCCAAACTGCTAAGCTTGGTTGCCTTTCGGATGGTTTTGTGTCAACATCCTTGTTGACTATGTATGAAAATTGTAAGCAAGTCGAGGAGTCAAAGTGGCTGTTTGATGAGGCTGAGTTCACAAATGTGGTCTCATGGACAGCACTTGTGACTTCCTATAATTCAAGTGAAAGATATGAGGATGTGCTCAAGGAGTTTAGTGAGATGGTTATTTCAGGAACTGGACCAAACCAATCTACATTCACTAGTGTACTAAACTCGTCCTGTGGGTTGCAAGCTCTTGACAGTGGAAAGAAGATCCATGCTAGTACAATCAAGACTGGCTTGGAACTTGATGTCTTCATGGGGAGTTCTTTGGTTGTGATGTACTCGAAATGTGGTAGCATGGATGCAGGCCTCAAAGTTTTTAATCTTATGGAGAGGAGGAATCTTGTCACATGGAACTCAATAATCATTGGGCGTGCACAGAATGGATTTTCTTCAGTAGCACTTGAAAATTTCCACAATATGAATAGCTTGATCAGATCACATATGTTTGGAGTGTTAACAGCTTGCAGTCATGCTAGAATGCTAGAGGAGGGGAGATGCTATTTCAAACTACTTGAAGAGGATGCCTCTGTTGAGCTCACACCCGAGCATTATTCTTGCATGGTTGATGTTCTCTGTAGATGAAGATGTGGAAACCTCAAGGAAGCTGAGGACTTTATAAGGAATATGCCAATGGACCCAAGTGCCACTGTATGGTTTTTGTTTTGAAATGATCTGTATGGTTGTTTTTGCTTAGTGCTTGTAGACTTCATGGTAGTATTGATGCCACTCAATGGTCTTTCAAAGCAATCCTTGATCTTGATCCAGGCAATAGTGCAGCATATATTTTGCTGTCCAATATCTATGCTTGTACTCATAGCTGGAGTGATGTTCTAGTGACAAGGAGAGGATGAGATGCCAAGGGATCACAAAGTTAACTGTTTATAGATGGATTACAATAAGGGACACCAGGCATGAATTTATTTGCGGAGATAGATCACATCCTATGGCACAGGAAATATACAAAAAATTGGATTGGCCCAATGGTTAATTAAAGGGACATGGATACTGCTCGCCGCCAAAAAATCCCGCGACCGGCGAGGGACGGCGGCTTGGTCACGTGAAGGCTTGGGAGGTCTGCTTGTCTCCAGTGTAGGTCCTTAGGTCTCGATGTTCGTGGGCGTGCCAGTCAATTTGACCCTGCAATTGACAAGGAGGTGAGACGAGCGGGTCCGATACAGACGCTCACTATCGGCTGGCTGCCGATAGGTTCAGGATGCTGTTTGATCGGCTGGGGAGCCGATGTGGACAGGTGTCGACGAGCGGTCGACCGTAGAGCCGATGGAGGAACCAGGGTGTGCTCAGAGGATATCGAGACGCACGGGATCCCTCCGGACAGCCGAACAGTGATCCATCAGCTGGAAAAACCGATGAAAGCGGATGCGGCCTAGGCGATGATTAGCGCAAGAAGGCACGGGCTGCAAAGCCGATGCCGCTCCGGATATGACAGCAAGAGACCCGTCGCTCGCCGTGGCAGCGCCATCAACACCGAACCTCGAAGATCGGACCTAACCGAGACAGTACGAGGCCGGGGCCAGCGACGATGATACGGAGGACGCCGGATCGGCTATACCGTAGCAAGGATAGGAACTAACCCATCGGCTAGCTGAGCCAATGAGGGGACGCCTCTCTGAAGGCGGGTGCGTATCGGCTGGAGGTCCGATACGTTTGGCGTTATGCGTCGTGGGACGTCTCTAAAGGCTGATGTGTATCGGTCGAGGGGCCGATGCGCTGGGCGTGAAGCACAGAGCATGGATAACTCATCGGCTAGCACTCCGATGATACGCCGTGCAGGAGACTATAGGCCTGAAGCTCGATCTACCATCGGCAGCCCCGTAGGTCGGACCTAACCGATGCAGCACGAGACCGACGACGACAGAGGGAGCTTAACAGGCCGATAGGTCTAGCACGGACGTGATGCGATACATCCGATCGGCCTAAGAGGTCGGACCTAACCGATGCAGCCTTAGACAGAGCAGGACATATCAGGATGGTGGCGGGACTTACCCCTTCGCCGGAGATCGGACTTAACCGATGCAGCCCTGCATCGAGAGCCAGAACCCGCCGGTAGAACCTAGATGAACTAGGGTGGCGATGCGCCGAGTTTGAATATGATCGAGAGATATTTTACATGTTTTCAGGGGGTCTATATTTATACCCTGGATTTACAGACAGAGTCTGACGCGTCTACGACCATTGGACATTATTTTCTAGTAAGAACAAAGGAAAATATTCCTAAAGGAGTTAACTAACCAGTAGACCTCCCTAATTGAGTAAGGTTATAATTTACAAAAATAAGCACCCTGCCGTGGAGTCCATGGCTCCTCCGCAAACCCGGTTTCATCTGAATAATCTTCCAATTTGTAACCGAGTCTTTTTTTGCTGCAACCTGATCGGCTTCCCCACTGTAGCTATCGGACCTTCTTTAAGTCAAGCCGATCCTTCTCCTTTCTTTCCTCGGGCTTCTCGGACCTGATCCCGATTGGACAATCCTCTGTCTTCAAGCCGATCCAATCTTCTACTAATCTGATCGGCTTTTCTACAGTTCTCCATTGGCTTTGTCTCAGTATCTCTATCGGCCGATGGCAGCATCAAACCCTCTAACGGACCTCTCAGCCGATCGGCTTTAGCCCCATCGGATCTCCCAGCCGATCAGCTTTAGCGCCATCGGATCCGCCAGATTTTGGCGTTAACACATGCCCCCCAATTTCAGAGTTTGCCAACAGACTACAAAATTCCGAGCCATTAGAAACCTCCGCAAACCAGGATGACCCGTTAAAACCCCATTAATCGGCTCAGATCTCTGCCTAGGTCGTTCCGCCTCTATAAAATATATCCCCTCCTCAGCCTTCTTCCACACACTTCTTCTCATCAAAAACCCCAAACCTCGACGAGCTCCACAGGCATGCGCAAATTTTTGTGAATCTCGACGGGCTCAGAAGACTGAAGGCGAGCTCTCGCAGATTTCTTCATCGGCCGCTACTCCTTCGTTTGCGCAATGGCTTCCATGCACATAATCCCTGAGGTAACCATTATCTGCTCTTTCATCCTATGTTTTGCACGATTCTTCCCCATCCCGATTTCTCATCAGTAATCGGGTTCTGGTTTCTGTAGGATCTTAAGAGTTGGATCACTATTCCAATCTCTGACCGCCCCGGTCACTTCTTTCTTGGCCCTATGGGTAACGAGGATCCGACTGATTTCATCAACTCCAAAACAGAAAGGATCCCGTTCAAGAACTCATCCATGGCCATCACCGATTGGGTTCACAGCTTTAGATCCTGGCCTAACAAGCTCTCTGAATGGAGGAACTGGTATCTTAGGGTTTTTGCCTCCAAAAAGACTTTATGAAAGGATCTGGAAATAGACCATTGCATTAACCTTTCCTTAGCCGATATGGAAAGCAACGAACCTCTGCTTGCATCGGCTTCTTACTTCTGGTCGGACATCTTGAATGTCTTCATGTTCGGGCATGGGCCGATGACTCCCACCTTGATGGATGTTACTATGTTGACCTACCTTAACACCACCCACTATATGAACCTTTTCAGCCTCAGATTCAAACCTAAGCATCGACTAAACACCAAGAATGTCGGAGGTTGGACTAAGTACATTTCCATAACAAATCCTCCGGCCCAGTCGATGGACGTGAACATGTAGCGTTCTTGAATCTTTGGCTGGAACGATTCTTCTTTGGTGGTTCGACTCTCGGTCCAACAACGAACATGCAATGTTTGGCAGAGCTCCTGGCTGATCACCGCCAAATTCCCCTGGGGCATTATCTTCTCGGAACAACTTATCATCTGCTCCATCAAGTTGCGACCAAGGTGTCAACAGGCCATCCAGTCGGACATATCGACGGACCCTGGTGGTTTATACAACTTTGGTTGAACGTCTACACCTCCAAAGTCATTGCCAGGCCCCCTTTCTCTTCCATGACGTTCCCGACTGATTACCCAGAAGAAAACGAGGCCAGCCGACGCTGATGCATTTCGCTGGGTGAAGCTTCATCGTCTCTTCCTGGAAGCAAAATGACCCCCCTCGGACTCAGCCGGTGGTTTAAGTGTTTCTACTATGGCTTTACCAAAGAGGTCTCCATCTGGTTCGCGTACGAGGATAACTCGTTCTTTGAAATGCCTTCTAGGTTTCATCCGATGAATGCCTTAGTCGATGAAGAATCGAAGACCATCTTTTTATCCTCCATAACTCCTTGTCTTCTGCCGATCGGATTTTCAATGGGCCGATCCCAACATCCATCATACGAGTTCTACCATCCTTCGGTTAGTGCTCGTTAGTTGGGCTTTGGTCAACTCCCCATCGGCTTGTTCTTCATCGGCAAGCTCCGATCGCGCAGAGAAGTGAAAAGCGGCTTGGAGTATGACCGACTTAGTTCGATGACATCGAACTTGTCCTTAGGGACTATCTCCACCTTCGAGCCCTGCATATCCAATTTCAAAATCTTCGCTCGATGGTGGTCAGAATGGGGAAGGCACTTGTATAGTCTATCGGCTGAACATTATTGCCTTCGCCTCAATCCCGACTACGTGGAATCCGATGAAGAGTTAATCCTTCTCTCACTATCATGTCTTCATCGTATTGAATTTCAACTGTATCTTGATTCCCGTGATTCCACAGGCTGGCGACAAAGATGCACCTTCCACTAGCGCAAGTGGTCGGCCGATTATCTATCAACCTCCATCGGCCAGATACCTCCTTGGGCAAAGCGGTCCACCTCCATCGGCTCTCCTCCGAGTGTCGCAGGTGTCAGGTTCAAAGTGCAAGAAACCGTCTGCTCGATCGGTTTCTAAGAGACGGAAACCCGATGCCGATGTTGTCATTGTTGCATCAGCTTCGCGAAGCCCTTCTCCTGCGGCAATTCTAACTCCTCCCGCATCTCCGCTGGTAGGTGTCAGCGTCAATTCTCTGTGGCCTTTGTTTTATCCTGACACCTTTGCTTTACAGCCTGAACCATCGGCTCCCGAGGTCCAAACGTCGGACCCTGTTACTGGGGCTGAGCCGATGGTATCCTCTGAAGTTTTAGCATCTACTCACACTGCCCCACATCAAGCTGATACCCGCACAAGAACTGCTTCCACTGTTTCTCAGGTACGTCCATCATACATGCCATTTTTCTTGACTTATGATCTCCAAGTTTACTAATGTTGTTATGCAGTCATTAGCCGATCTGTTCTTCTTCGATATCGGCAAATACTTAGAAGCAGAGAAAGACTCAGCCACCAGCACAACGATCGAAACATTTTTACCAGCCGATGCACGTGAGCAGTTGTCAGATATTATGCATCGGCTGGAGGTTCCGATTGACTCGCTGGTGGAAGACCGCGGGTCGATCTGGGGAAGACTTGCAGAAATTCAACACCTCCTGCCTGCGGAACTGTCGAATGCACTCACGCCTGCTGCTTACTTGGAATTCCAAAGGACCCAGCTGACTGCATCAAGACGACGCATAGCCGATCGCGCTGAGCAAAGCCACCTGGCTCACAACGATCGGCTGACTGCCCTTGATGAAAAGAAGAAACTTGATAAAATGTCAGCTGACCTTCAACACGCCAACACCAAGCTTGGCCTCTTGAAGAAACGAGAAGCCGATTTGATGGCGAAACTCGACATGGTTCGTGAAGACATCAATTCCACCGAGTCCCATCTCATCGGCCTACCAAAGTCGATCCAAAACCAAGAGGCCAAGGTAGCAGATAAAGTGCAGCTAGCAGTTCGTCGGCACAAGAACTTGAAAACTATCCCCAGATCAGACCAGGATGACATCCGCGCTATCAATGATATAGATCAAATCCGTTTGCACGCGATCGAGGCCATTAAGAAATTCTTGTAAAACTTTAGTCTCGGAGAAATCCAGATGTCATCTTGAACATTAACTTTTTGCAGTAAACTTCAATCAGCTTGATCAACAAAAGTTATATATATATATTCTCTGATGACGACGTCTTAAACTGTATCGGCCATCTGTAACCGATATAATCATATCGGCTTTCGTATATTAAGAATCGGCTACGTCTCAGCCGATTTAAACAGTATCACTAGCCAATACCAATTCTGAGAACCCGTCTATCTTGAAAAGAAGAAATGGGCTATGCTCAACCGATTTAGATGTCTTCTCGATTGGGTGGCCGTTCTCCAGACTTATCATCCCAAGACCCAATCGGTAACTTCTGATGTGTCGGCATCTCCTCTTTTCTTAATAATCGTCTCTCGTAAGCCGATACCACATGCATCAGATGTGTTAAACCATTGAACTCCTGGGCAGAAAATTTCCACCTGATGCGACTTGATAACCTCTGGAAGGCCAAATCGGCTGATTGTTCATTGCTCAGAACAAGACTATAACATCGGCTTCTGATGTCCTAGAAACGTTGGATGTATTCCAGAACTGACTCATTATGCCTCTATTTAACCGATGTCAAATCTGACAGTCTCATTTCTTGAATCCCAGTACAGAAATGTCCATGGAACCGTTGTTCCAGATCGGCCCATCCTTCAATCGAGTTCGATGGTAACGAAGAAAACCATGCGAAGGCCGATCCAGAGAGGGATAAAGGAAAGAAACGGACTCTGAGAGCTTTCTCAGCCGATGCTTCTCCACACCGTATTAAGAATCGGCTGATGTGTTCCAATGTAGATATGCTGTCTTGTCCTGAGAATATTGAGAAATCTGGTATCGTGTATCGGCGAGGTAGTGGAACTCTATTAAACCATTCTGGATATGGGTGCTAATACATTACTGTTTGATCTTTGGGTTTGATACCAAATTGCTCTTCCACTGTATCCACAATCCTGGTTAACCAATTCTTCTTTCTTAAAGTGTCTTCCTAATCATGTGGAGGTGGATATGGTACCCGATTTTGCTTATGATATTCTCCATAATGATTTCTCTGACAAAATTTTGGAGGTTCCTCCTGTCGTTGCCCTCGAGTTGATCTTATATTGGTGGATACATATTTGCCGATAGGTCTTTGTTTTCCTCCGTCTCTATCGGCAAAGGCACATGATCTTGATCGGTTTCTTGAGCCGATGACTCTTGTATCGCCTTCCCGATCAGATCCTGTAGTGTATCCATCCATACTCCAGATGGATTACTGAATGCTTGATAAAATGAGCTGTTGAACATCTCTTGCAACGGCTTGGAAGAATTCACGGGTGCTGAATGGCCTGATTCTTTCATCAAAACATATTTTGGTAATTGTGTTTTTTGAATCGGCCCTTGTTTAGTCATACTGAAAGATTCCAAACAGAGCTTCTGAAAGTTGTCCATATTTTGCTCTATATGCCGCCTCTGGTCTTCATTTAAATCCTCCATGGTAAATGGAATTGTTATCTCCTCATCGGCTTCATCTTCGGATGAATATGTCTTGGCATCCACCTTTTCTTTAGACATATTGACAACAAGATGCCCCCAGGTTGATGAGAAAAATCTGACTTCCAATCAGGCACTTGTAGAGTCCCTCTGGTTGATGAATGGAATTATATCACCAGCCGATGAAGGATCTTCAGCCGATAAACGGTCTTCAGGTTTCTCCAGCCGATGAATCCAGCCCAATCGGCTAATGAATGAAGATTTCTACCCGATCGGCCGATGAATAAAGTACAGTTCTTACCGACCAATGAATGAAACCTTCGATCCTACCGGACATGCCAAGAAGCATGCTCGCCGCAAAAAAATCCCGCGACCGGGGAGGGACGGCGGCTCGGTCACGCGAAGGCCTGGGAGGTCTGCTTGTCTCTAGTGCAGGTCCTTAGGTCTCGAGGTTCGCAGGCGTGCCAGTCAATTTGACCCTGCAATTGGCAAGGAGGTGAGACGAGCGGGTCCGATACAGACGCTCGCTATCGGCTGGCTGCCGATAGGTTTGGGATGCTGTTTGATCGGCTGGGGAGCCGATGTGGACAGGTGTCAACGAGCGGTCGACCGTAGAGCCGATGGAGGAACCAGGGTGTGCTCAGAGGATATCAAGGCGCACGGGATCCCTCCGGACAGCCGAACAGTGATCCATCGGCTGGAAAAACCGATGAAAGCGGATGCGGCCTAAGCGATGATTAGCGCAAGAAGGCACGGGCTGCAAAGCCAATGCCGCTCCGGATATGACAGCAAGAGACCCGTCGCTCGCCGTGGCAGCGCCATCAACACCGAACCTCGAAGATCGGACCTAACCGAGACAGTACGAGGCCGGGGCCAGCGGCGATGATACGGAGGACGTCGGATCGGCTATGCCGTAGCAAGGATAGGAACGAATCCATCGGCTAGCTGAGCCGATGAGGGGACGCCTCTCTAAAGGCGGGTGCATATCGGCTGGAGGTCCGATACGTTTGACGTTACGCGTCGTGGGACGTCTCTAAAGGCTGATGCGTATCGGCCGAGGGGCCGATGCGTTGGGCGTGAAGCACAGAGCATGGATAACTCATCGGCTAGCACTCCGATGATACGCCGTGCAGGAGACTATAGGCCTGAAGCTCGATCTACCGTCGGCATCCCCGTAGGTCGAACCTAACCAATGCAGCAGGAGACCGACGACGGCAGAGGGAGCTTAACAGGCCGATAGGTCTAGCACGGACGTGATGCGATACATCCGATCGCCCTAAGAGGTCGGACCTAACTGATGCAGCCTTAGACAGAGCAGAGCATATCGGGATGGTGGCGGGACTTACCCCTTCGCCGGAGATCGGACTTAACCGATGCAGCCCCACGTCAAGAGCCAGAACCCGCCGGTAGAACCTAGATGAACTAGGGTGGCGATGCGCTGAGTTTATATATGATCGAGAGATATTTTACATGTTTCCAGGGGGTTTATATTTATACCCTAGATTTACAGACAGAGTCTGACGCGTCTACGACCACTGGACATTATTTCCTAGTAAGAACAAAGGAAAATATTCCTAAAGGAGTTAACTAACCAGCTAGACCTTCCTAATTGAGTAAGATTATAATTTATAAAAATAAGCACCCTGCCGTGGAGTCCATGGCTCCTCCGCAAACCCGGTTTCATCTGAATAATCTTCCAATTTGTAACCGAGTCTTTTTTTGCTGCAACCTGATCGGCTTCTCCACTGTAGCTATCGGACCTTCTTTAAGTCAAGCCAATCCTTCTCCTTTCTTTCCTCGGGCTTCTCAGACCTGATTCCAATTGGACAATCCTCTGTCTTTAAGCCGATCCAATCTTCTACTAATTTGATCGACTTTTCTACAGTTCTCCGTCGGCTTTGTCTCAGTATCTCTATCGGTCGATGGCTGCATCAAACCCTGTAACGGACCTCTCAGCCGATCGGCTTTAGCCCCATCGGATCTCCCAGCCGATCGGCTTTAGCGCTATCGGATCCGCTAGATGTTGGTGTTAACAGATACATTCATGATGAGAGATTTTCATGGCATGATGTGGATGATGAGCAGGAGGTTATGTTAAGGTGCCATTGCCGTAGCCTTTGGACTGCCATGTACTGTACAAGGGAGCACTATCAGGGTAATTAAGAATCTCTGTGTTTGCTCTAGTTGTCACTCAGCAATTAAGCTTATCTAAAAAATTGTCGCACGTGAGATTGTTTTGAGGGACTCAACAATATTTCACTATTTTAAGGATGGCATGTGTTCTTGTGGAGATTATTGGTAGTTGCCTCTTCAGAAGATCAAGCTGTGAATAATTGACTGTGGCCGTGATTAGTTCAACGGATGAATGAATACTTGGCTTGCTGATGGAAAGAGAATGACTGATTGGTCTTTTTCTGTACACTGGATCTGTTATATTCAACTTCCTGCCCAATTTGAATAAGATGCTATTTGCCAATATGGGGGGGAAGCTCCTCAGTGCTCATAGTAGAAGATGGCATGTGCATTTGCAGCGCTTAGTCTTTTTGAGCTCTATTTGAGGATGAATCTCCTCAGCCCTCAGTTTTCATATGTTTGAGGTTGAAGGTGAACTCTGGTTCTTTTCAGTTTTCATACTACAATCTTTTATTCTCTTTCTTATGGTCTGATCCTTCACCTGCATCAAACTGTTGCTGTGCTGCAAGTCTAGGTCCTTAGAAATTAGAATCAATAATGCACTGGATAATTACTCGGTGCAGGCATACCTCTACTCCAGCATCCCTGGTGATTAAGAATTTGATAGTTTGACTACTTGGTGTGGTGGGAGACTAGCAGGTTTTGGTGTGGTGGGAGACTAGCAGGTTTTTATCATAACTTGATTTAAGAATCCTATGGTTAATACGTTTTCATGCAAAGCTTAATCTGGAACTTGTCCAAAGTCAGAACATATCATCTAAGGAGAACCCTTCAAAGAGTAAACCATCCACAAAATATTAAACGTAGTTCATAACTGGCATGTTTACCTAATATTTGGTGCCAGCAAAACAAGCTACCTAATGGTGTTCGAAAACCTTTGCAAAACCATTGTTGTTCGATGAGTTCTAAATGGAGAACGGTGTCGTCGCCCAATGGTATGAGCGCTACCAGGGCTTGGACCAGCCTGCGTTCGAGTCCTCTCGTGCGTGGGTTCTCTCACCATTTTCCTCTCTATCAATAACAGGTGCTTAAGTTCCTCCTTAGCATTTTTCGTTCAAAAAAATGAGTTATAAATGTAACTGGAAATAATCTATCAATTAAGAAAGCTCATCCATGAATCTTTTCACGGTTCTGACCATCCGTCCATCTCTGTAGTCTAGTAGGAATGCTAATGCAAGTACTAATCCGTCCATCTCTGTAGTCATCTTATCATTGGCAGATGCAGCTTACGGAGTATATCCCAGAATACAATTTGTCATTAAGTCACAACTTGGATGCTGGGAGTACATTTTGCTGAGCCAGAGCCATCAATAGATCTTGTGAAAAACAATCATTATATAATTTAGGTAAACGCAAGTACAAGATTCGTCAGGCAATGCTTGCAGAATCTTCTCATGATGTTTCACCTGCTAACACCACATTGCTTTTACACTTTCAGAAGGCAAACATTCAGCTTGCAATTGCACTTTCAGAAGGCAAACATGCAGCTTGCAACTACACTTTCAGAAGGCAAACATTCAGCTTGCAAGTTGCAACTTTTACCTTGTCACTGCCTTCGCACCATGGCCAAGCAGGCAAGCATTACCTCTGCTACTCCGTCCGGCGTGGTGGGGCGTCGCGATCCAAGAATTCCTTCACGGTGGCCGGGAAGACGATGGGCAGTGCACCCCGATGGTGCCCTTCTCCCTCCCAGGACGACGACGACGCCTTGGCGAGCAGCAGGTGCGCCAGCCTCGCCGGCTCCCTGCACTCGCCGTCCCTGAAGTAATGCTCTACCCAGCCGTCTACCCTCCTCTTCTCCTTATCGCACTTGGGCCCGACCATGCCGACGACCTTGGCCAAGAACCCCTCGCCGCCGCTGCAGTCGCACCCGCCGCTGTCGTCATCGTCGCCGGCGTCCTTGCGGGCACCTTCGATGCCTCCGCGTGGCGGCGACAGGCCGAGCAGCGCCATGAGCCGCGCTATGTCCTCCCCGCTTTCGTCGTCGTCGTCGTCCTCGCCGGCGCCTCCTCGGGGTCCCTGCACGCGCTCCTCCTCGTCTTTGGAGAGCGTGAGGAAGTCCACCGCGGGGCCGCTGCTCTCGCCACCGAGGAGGTCGGCCGCCGTCGTGTCCGTCGCTGGGCCGAGGAAGAGGGGCGACGCGGTCATGGTGTCCGAGCACACCGGCGGTTCAGGCTGTCTCGCCGCCGCCGCCGCCGGCGGTTGCTCCGCCGTCAGCCGGTCCTCCACCTGCTTGAGGGACGCGAAGAAGCCGGCGTGCCTCGAGAAGGGCTGCATCGTGGGCGGAAATGCCCCGCGCCGTGGGGAAAGCCGCGGCCGCTGCGCGAATGGCACCGGTAATTCGAAGGTCCGGACGCGCACGGCGCGTCGGATTGGAGTGGATCGCGGTCAAAGCGTGTGTTCAGATGTCTACACACAGCACAGTACGCTGCGTTTTATGATTGACTACGTGGTTCCGATCGGGATATTTAACTATGGGAATATGACGCCATATTTTTTTTATAAAAATAGTTAATTTTTTATATTGTAAATTAGATATAGTTACACTGTAATTGTAATATAAATTTTATAATTTACACTGTAAATTTCAACACTTATATTATAATTTTTCTAATACTCACCGTATAGATATTTGGGGCTATGAATGATTAATTAATAATGCTGATTAACAAACAACTAAAAAAGAAAGAAAAAAAACTAGGAAGAGATAAAAGGATATCTGTACGCCACGCAGTGATGCACGCCGATATTTGCGGACGTGTGTCGCGTAAGACAGCCAGCAAACCAATCTGATGGTTCAAGGTCCGACTAAAATCGGTAGCCATATTTTTAGCAGCATCGTATAGGTATTTGCCACTCGGAGTACTCACTTCGTATACTTTTTACCACGCAAGCTTTTGTTATAAAATAAAGCTGTATTTTTACATAACTTCTCATCCAAATCAATTACAACTATTCTCTATTTAATTTTTTACCTACATTTTTCTTAACCGTACTTTTCTAATTATTTTCAACTACTTCCTTAAATCCCATGAAAATCTTTTCCTCGCCTGTTTTTTTTCAATCAATCATAATATTTTTCTAATTATTTTTACTTATTTTCTTAATTTTTGTGAAAATCTTTAGAAATGGTTATATTTAGGATAGAGAGAAGCAAGCAGAAGTGACAAATCATATATCATTCGACAATCTGCTGTTTCCATCAAACTGAAAACAAGAGAGATGCTATGGTAACAGAAAGCATGTGGATCAACAAGTCTGAATTTGCAAACATCCAATGAAGGTGATGGGAATGGACGCCACATACAGCATCCAACAGCTGAGTAAATCAATGTTCATCTTATCAATAAACTAAGCATCAAGGGATTCAGGGCTATCGCCATAAATCTCGACACTGCTAACATGGTAAAAGACATCCTAAAAAAAACTCTGCTGCATAGGCTCTGCGTCGACCTCGACCTCGCCTCAGTTTAAAATCAGTAGTACGTGCAAGAACCATAACCTGCAAACCAGGTTCAGAACTTCTGTCAGAGAATATATATATTTCAGAGAGCATTTTAAAGTTAAGATCTCTTTTGTTGAGGTTAAGTACTTGGGTCAGACTGCACGACGAGAGCTGAATTCTGGAAGTAGCAGTTCCAGGCATTCCTGCCATGGGCAGCGTAGTAGAGGTTCATGGCGACTGCGGCGTGCGACACCAGTTTGTTGGGGTTGTAGCACGGGCCGCCTGGCTGGATCACTCCACAGTTCACCTGCGAGCTGGCGTAGTTGAGATTCGCCGTAAGAACCTTGTCATCTGCTGAGGGCTTCGCCACGCACCAAGTTTTCTGCATTGGTGGAGACGAAAGTGGATTATATAAAACTTTGTGTTAGTTTATATATTTGTGATGAAAAATTGGTAATTAAATTATGATCCTAATTAAAATTTTAGTTTAAAGAATTAGCTGTTGCTGACGTAAGTGTGTACAACTAAGTATACAACATCTGTTTCTTATGAGTTGTTTGGTCTATATATATATATATAAATCCTTAAATATCAAGCTTGGTCAATGATGAATTGGGACAGAGAGGAGTTAAAATTAAGTTTAAAGCAATTAAGAATATTAGGTAATAAGATTAAATACCAGTGACACACAGGGAATAAATAATATGTGAAGAGTTCTTTGTAATAGGCTTTACAAGGTTAAGTGTACGAGCGTTAGAAATTTACGAAGAAAATCAGATAGCAAGTGTTAGAAATTCATGAAGAAAATCGGAGAAAAAAAGAAAGAAAATTCGTGGCCAAACAGTGTCATCCACATCGGCTCGGTCCGGTGTGCAAAGAAAAAAGAAGATAACAAACCTCGGCAACAATAGTCCACGTGTGCAACGACCCACTAGTGACAGCGGCCTATAGGTCTAGTTGGGTATGAAGGTAGCTTAGGAGCGTGCAACGGCCCAGCGTGAGTGTGCGCGTGATGGCACAACATGACGGCATGGGCATGAGAGTGAGGGCGTGGCCTAGCGAGGGAGCAGCCTAGGTGGCGTGAAAGGTGGCCTAGCCACATGGACATGTGAGTGTGAGGGCACATTTGCACGCAATCGACCCATGGGGACACGTGTCATCTCTCTATTGGCATGGGTGACGTGGAGCCGTTAGTGACGGGATTTTTTATGGTTGTGTGCTGTATTGTGTGGTCTTCTGTATAGCAGCTGATATGGCATAACACCGTCTATTTCAAATTTGATAGCTAAAATTTTTAGAGGATTAGAATTTTATCCTAAGAACAATTAAGATATTATCTTAAGAGATAACTAGCCACTCTTGGGCAAGAGAGTATAGGTAAGGAAATGCTTGCACCTCTAAACTTTTAGAGAGAGTTGATGAGAGTTTGGAACAACTCTTTAAGAGAATTTTATAAGTTTTATAGATGCTTTATAAATATATTTTAATCAATAAAACAATGTTTATTTTAGAATTAATCCCTTGGTTCTATTTTAAATTTCGTAATTTAAATTTCTGTACCGTAATTTAAATTTTAAGTATTGCTCTCCTCTTTCTAGTGTAAATTTTTTTCTTTCTCCAACTTCTTTAAATCTTATTTTACCTTGTTATAAAGAGAGAGCCAATCTCTTATTATCTGAGAGAAAATTCGAGAGGTTAAAATCTTTAATCTTTCTATACCATTTGTTTAAATTTTATGATAGGGTATATAAACCCTAAACCAAATGATATCCATTATTAACAGAAATTCATTTAAAAACTAATTTTTTTAGCTACATTTTAAGATTGACTGTTGACAATTATCTTGATATAGCTTTTTAATAGCTAAGATTTTAATAATTTAACCTTAATATTTTATAGATATTTGAGGAGCACAATGAAATACTCTGTCCTCTATGGTACCTACTGGTCTTACAGATTATTAGTGTGTGAACATTGAAGATGTGCTCAGATTTAAAAGATAGATGGTATGAACAACTCATGTCTCAGTTTTGTATCTCATGAATGAATTAAATGCAGTAAATGGTTTTGTTTTGCCCTTTCTGTCAGGCTATTCTACTGAATTTGAGGAGCTTTGCGTGTCATCACTAGGTGCTTAGAATGTTCTACTAATGTGAATGCTTAAATTGCTGAAGAACTCTACATTTTACACTGATAGACATACATAACAAGACACGTTAATGCCATATTCTGTCACTACATTGGTGTCTAGATTTGCATATCAATCATCAGGAAAAGAATAGCGATAGGCGTAAAAGAGAATAATAGCGACAAGCATAGAAGAGAAGCAAGAGAAGAAGCTTAAGTTAAGTACCTGTCCCTCAGCAAGCCGAATGGTGCTTCCTGCAAAAAGAAGAGAGGGTTACCAATTTTAGATAGGTTTGAAAGTTCAAACGACTTAAAAAGTTAGGTACAATTCCCTGACGAACGATAGCATGCAAGTGCAGATCATAAGCAGATCTTGGCAATGAATCTACAGACTACAGTTGATAGGTAGGTTGTGTCTTTTCCCTGAACTATCGAGATCAATACTCTGTCCTCACTACAAACCAGCAGCAATATTTAAAAATGATAATAGTCACCATATTTAGATCAAATCAACAAGTACAACACAAGGGAAACCATCTGCTAGGAAGTGTGATTCAGAAACCAGGAGAAACAAAAACAGAACGATAGGTTCCCTGGGCCTAGCCTCAGCAGAAATGAGACCTGACTGAAGAAACAGTATAATTCACCTACTGGCAAGGGGTGATGAGCTTACCTGAGGAGAAGTAGAAGAGCACAAGCCCCAGAGAGAAGAGCAGGAGGGATGCAGATGGCTGAGCCCCTCTTGCCATCTTGCTCTGGAGCAGGCACCAGCACCAGTACCAAGCTTTACTGTGGAGGCCTAAAATGAGACAGATGAGTGCTGGGCTCTAGTACAGATGGCTGGTTTATAAAGACGAGGGAAAGCTTAAAAAAGGGGCTACTTGATTGCCTTGTTGAGTAGATCCCACCTTTTTGAAAACAAAAGGAGGCTGATGCCTGATGGTCGTGGTACATGTGACACTGGTTTCTGGCTTCTCCCCGGGGCAACATACCATGTGCGCCTGGTCTTGAGCAGGATAAATAATTCAGGTTTCTTGTGTGGCATCTGAACTCTGAAGCCTGATCCGATCAGAGTTTGGTTGATCTACACAGAACATTTTGGCCCACATTGACCAGCAATCCAGCATCGGTCCAACCGTGGTTTCCTCTGTCATGACCTGTGTGATGAATGCAAGTCAAAAACAGCAAGGAAAGCACTACTGTTCAAACTAGCCTGAAATTTCAGAAGTTGTTCTCTGTCAGTCCAATTATTGACACAAACACATAGTAGTACCTATTTTTCTTGGAGTGAGATTTGTGTTTATGTATCTATGGCTTTATAGGAAAAAAGTTAGATCCAAAACTGGAAAGCATCTTTACCTAGTACCTATGTGTACAACATGAGTGGTTTCCATATCTTTGTAATAGATCCACAAATCATACCTTGCAAGACTGCAAGAGCAGAAAATCCATTCTCAGTGTCTATCCATCAGCTAATCAGCCTATCATCAGTCACTTACCGACACATGGTAGGCAGGCCAGTGCTTGTTTAGCCAATCCCTTGTTTTGTTCCTTATTCTTCTCCTTACTGTTTCATATGTGACTTTGCGAATTCAATGCCTTGCTGGATGTTGCTATTCCCAGCCTGATCGAATTCCCGATTCAGTCAGTTTTTTACAGTTTTCCCTTTTGCATGAACAAGAAAAAAATTGGGAACTACAAAACATAAGTTTCTAGGTAGAAAAGATAATAAATTTTACATGTACGGCACCCAAATTTATAGAGCCAACCCCCCCCCCCCCCCCTACAAGGAGAGGGAGAGAGCATCTCATGATGCATGATAATTAGAAGCTAATCATTCCCTAAAGCGAAGAATTGCTAAGGCGCGTGAGGACACTTTTCAACATGCAGCACAGGCACACGATTATAACTTGGTGGGATAAAAGGGGATGTACCATTTATTCTGTCACTGCACATGTATGTAGAGCAAAACCGAAGTACAAAACTACCCAAACATTATGAACATTAACAATGACCTTGGTACACAGAAGCCATCCTACTAAATTGAACGGCAGAAGCAACATCAGATCCGATACCCAGGTAACTTGAGTTCAGTACCACCTACACCTAGATCAAATAAAAACTAGAAAAAGAAACCCACTGTTAGATGCTGTTACAAGACAAAGTGTGCTGACAATACATGAAAAGGAGTTTAACCTCACCTGGTGAAACTTTAGCCATTAACTTCAATCCATATTCCTTTTGGTTGGTCACATAAGGGGAGAACGTCAATGCTTGTGGTGCGGATTCTTTGGTCACACTTATTGTGATGCTGAACAAACAAGAAACTAACTCTTAACCATAATAACCGTTAGACTTGTATATATAGGCTGACCTCCTATATCGTAAATGGAGTCTCTATACTTTATTTTTATATGGTATCAGAGCTTAGGTTCAGACTCTCTCGAGCACACTAGCAATCTTCTCGCTAGCGAGCTATCGCCTCCTCTCCGTCGTAAGCGTTTCCTTCTTCCCTGGCAAGTGAGCTAATGCCTCTGAGACCCCATCATCTCCTCCATATGTTTTCCCTTTCATTTCTTCTCTAGTGTTTTCTACCTTTTGCTCCTTTTTTGTCTTGGCTTTCATCCCTATCGTCTCCTTCGTAGGCGGTTTTACTCCTCCCCATTTCCATCATGTGACGAGGAGATGGTCTTCATCCGCCTCCTGGTCTCGTCCACCTTCACCTACCCTTGCATTCTCACCTAATCCTCCCTTCGAAGTTGCGTCGGTGCTCCTCCACGCTCGCGCTCTCCATCGGCTGGAATACTCTTCTAGCTTCCCCTTTTTCGACACACTCAACTGTCCGCGGACGTGAAACCTGCTTCCCAGACGTGAACATTCTCCTTTCGCGTCCGCAGCCTGTCTCGTCTCTAGGTCCGCGCCACTCCGCCGTGTCCGCGTGTCCATGGACGCAAACACTTGTCTCCCGGACACGAACTTCTCCTTTTTCGCGTCCGCAGTTTTTCTCGCTTTCGAGTCCGCACGAACCCGACGTGTCCACATGTCCGTGTGAACCTGACGCGTCCACATGTCTACGGACGTGAAACTCTGTCTCCTAGACGCGAACTTTTTCTTCTCGCGCTTGTGACCCCATCATTGCTTCATTGGTTCCACACACGCGTCCATCGGCTTTGCCCTCCCCTCATCGGCCTCACGTCTCCTCATCGGCTTGTCACTTCATTCGACGCGTACGCGTGTTCACCACAGCAACACCTTATCTCCCAGTCGCGCATCGACTTCTCATCCACTTTCTTCTCATCGGCTTCCCCCTCTCTCCCATCCTCATCGACTTTTATCCATTCCATCGGCTATTCTCCCATTGGCCCACCCGAACGTGATTCCCTCACGCTGCGTCTACCCTCACCATGACCACCGAGTCGGCTCTTGGTTTAGACACTCTCCCAGTCGTCGGGTCTGATTCTCTTTTGACCATCGGCACTGTCTCGACCACGCCAATGTTCTCTCCACCCTATGCCGCAGTCAATGTGAAAGCTTACATCCTGATTTCACTTGACTTGAACGCCAACTACGCAAAGTAGGTCTTCTTTTTCAAATCTTTGTGCGACAAGTTTGGTCTTCGTTCCCACATCGATGGCTTCGCTCCCTCTCGCTCCGATGACCCCAAGTGGGACATCACCGAGTACTGCGTCCGCAGCTAGCTGCTCGGTTCGGTCGACGACTCTGTTTTTGACCTTGCCATGGAAGACACTGATCCTACCGTCCGCTACCTATGGGTGGCTATTGACCGGCTCTTCCAAGCAAACAAGCAGTCTCGCGCCATCTTCCTTCTAAACGAGTTTCACTCTATGATACAAAGGGACAGCTCTGTCTCCTCGTACTACCAATACCTCAAGGTCAAGGGTGTCTCCCTCTGTGATGTCGGTCATCCTGTGGCTGACTCCCAACTCGTCCTCACTCTCTTGCGTGGACTTAACCCCTGATTCTCCAACACCGCCGATGATATCGCCAACTCCACCCCTCTTTTCACGTTCGCCCAGGCTCATGACATACTGGTTCTTAAGGAACTTTGTCTAGCGAAAGATGAGAAGATCATCGCCCACACCGCTCTCATTGCCACAGTCGGTTCTGGCTGCACCAACCCTAGCGGCTACTGCCCCCCGTGTGCTGTTGCCTCCTTCCGCGCCCCCGGCACTTTCTCCGGCGGACATGGGTTTGGCCACGGTAACAGGGCTTGAGCCGGCGGCAGCGGCAAAGGCAAAAGAAAGGGTCCTTAGCCCCATGGGTCCGTGGCTCTGCTACAACCCTTAGGTTCCTTAGCCCCAGCCGCGCAACCATCTTGGTTGGTAGCCCAGGGTCCTTGGCACTCATCCCCAGGCCTACCTGGCGTCCGTCCCCATGCAGCCGCACCTTTCGCCTGCACCCTCGCAAGCGTCCCAGCCGACTCTTTTGTGGAATCAGGCTGGCCTCATCGCCGCCCTCAACCAGATGACACTCTAGCCTCAGCACCCCTAGGTGCTAGACTCTGATGCATCCTCACACATGGCCTCATCGGACGGTATACTCCTTTCCCGCTATCCTTCCTTCTCTCCTTTCGTCACTGTCGGCAACGGGCAATCTCTCATAATCACATGCCGCGGTGACTCTATTCTGCCCACACCCACATCAAACTTCCCACTACACAACGTCTTAATTGTTCCCTCCCTCGTCCACAACCTTCTTTCTATTCGTCAATTCACCAGAGATAACAATTGCTCCATTGAATTTGACGCATCCGGTTTCTCTGTGAAGGATATCCAGACCCGGAGCGAGATGCTTCGATGCAATAGTGGTGGCGATCTATACACCATTCCTGCTACGCCATCCACTCCTCACGCCAATATCGCCACCTCCACCAATATCTGGCATCTTCACCTCAGACACCCCAGTCCTAACGTAGTCTCCACTCTTCATCGTCGCGCCTCCATTCCCTGCACCAGCACCAGCCCACTGTATGCCATTCCTGTCAACTTGAAAAACATGTACGGCTACCATTCTCCCCCTCTAGCTCTTGTACCTCTAGACCTTTTGAAATTATTTATTGTGATGTGTGGACATCTCCAATTAAAAGCATTTTGGGTTACCAATATTACCTTGCTTTAATTGATGATTACACATATTACTGTTAGACCTTTCCTCTCTCTCGTAGGTCCGAGGTCACTACTCATCTAATGAACTTCTCCAACTACGTTTCCACTCAGTTTAACCTCACTATCCAAGCCATACAGGCCGACAATGGCACGGAGTTTGTCAACCGTACCATCCAAGCCTTCCTCACCTTCCGTGGCATCCACCTTCGCCTTTCCTATCCATACACCTCCCCTCAAAATGGCAAGGCCGAACGCCTCCTCCGCACTCTCAATAATATCAGTCGAACCATGCTCCTCCATCTGCCACAACATTCCCTACACTCTTCTATATCGCACAACTCCTGACTACTCTCACTTATGTATTTTCGGGTGCCTTTGCTACCCCAACCTGACAGCAACTACCCTCCACAAGCTCGCCCCATGCTCCATCGCCTGTATTTTTCTTGGCTATCCCTCCTTTCACAAGGGATATTGCTGTCTTGACCTCTCTACTTATCGCATCATCATTTCCCGACATATTGTTTTTGACGAGTCTTGTTTTCCCTTTGGGTTAATCAACCCTAGACCCTCTTCTAGTGAGCTCGACTTCTTTCTCACCAATACTGTACCTCCTGCCTCTCCTCATCCACCACACCTTCACAGCCCACTCCAGTGGTTCCCGAGGATCCACTCAACGACTTTATCCTTTTACGTGCCCCCGCCGTGCCGATCGGACCTCCATCGGCCCACTCACCTTCCACCATTCCTTTACGTGCCCCTACCATGCTAATCAGACCCCCATCGGCTCACTCACCTTCCACCACTCCTTTGCATGTCCCTACAGTGCCGATCGGGCCTCCATCGGCTCCATCACCTCCCAACACCCCAGCGCTAGTGGTCGTCCCGGCTAACCAAGTACAGCCCCCTCTGAACCTATAGTTGTCAACCTCGTCCCACTCTCCCCTCCGCCCTTGTCCACTCTACCACACGGCCGATGTTGCATTGGACCGCGCGACCACTCCTGTCCCAACCACTTCTCACATGGTCACCCATTTTTAGACCGGGTCTCTTCATCCTACTCAGCGCTATGGGTTCTCCATAGTCCACTGTGCCATCTTGCCCATTGCGACAAATCCCCGTTCTGCTCTAGCCGACCCTCAGTGGCGCGTGGCCATGGCTGACGAGTACAAGACACTCATGGACAATGAGATCTGGTGTCTCATCTCTCATCCTCCTGGCGCCAACATTGTCATCGGCAAGTGGATCTTCAAACACAAATTCCACTTCGATGGATCTCTTGCTCGTCACAAGGCGCGCTGGATCGTTCAAGGCTTCTCTCAACGCCTTGGCATAGACTACGATGAGACTTTCAGTCCTATCGTCAAGCTCGCCACTATCCGAGTCGTCCTTACCCTTGCTGCATCATACTCCTAGCTGATCCACCAGCTTGACGTGAAGAATGCCTTTCTTCACGGACATCTAGCTGAGACCGTCTATTGCCAGCAGCCTCTAGTCTTCGTCGACCCAGCTCACCCCGACGATGTCTGTCTCCTCCAATACTCTCTCTATGGCCTCAAACAGGCCCCTCAGGCTTGGTACCAGCGTTTTGCCGCATATCTTCGACAACTCAACTTTGTGGCCTCCACTTCCGATACATCCCTTTCTGTTTTTCATACCAGGGATGCCACCGCCTACCTCCTTTTTTATGTCAACGACATCATTCTTATGGTCCCCTCACCTATCATCCTACAGCGCATCATGGCACAACTCCACTCAGAGTTTACCATGACCGATCTCGGTCCCCTGCACCATTTCCTTGGCATCTCTGCCATGCGATCTCCCCACGGATTATTCCTATGCCAGCGCCAGTATGCCATCGATCTCCTCCAGCGTGCGGGCATGGCCGAGTGTCACCCTACCGCAACTCCCGTCAACACTCGTGCTAAGCTCTCCACCACCGACGGCTTTCTCGTCACTGACCCCTCCCAGTACCGAAGCCTTACTAGTGCTCTACAGTACTTGACTCTCACATGACCTGACCTTATTTATGTGGTTCAGCAAGTGTGTCTCTTCATGCATGCTCCCCGTGAATCTCATCTTACGCTACTCAAGTGTATCCTTCGCTACATGAAGGGCACACTGTCCACTGGTCTCCACCTCAGCTCCAGCCCCATCGACTCTCTTACCGCATACTTTGACGCAGACTGGGCGGGTTGTCCAGACTCCCGACACTCCACATCCGGTTACTACGTTTTCCTCAGTGACACTTTGGTATCTTGGTCCTCCAAGCGCCAAACCACGGTGTCCCGGTCAAGTGCAAAAGCTGAGTACCGCGCCGTTGCTCATGCTGTCGCCGAGTTCTGTTGGATCCACTAGCTTCTACAGGAATTTCATACACCCATCGTATCCACGACAGTTGTCTACTACGATAATGTGAGTGCCATCTACATGACCGCCAATCCGGTTCATTATCGTCACACAAAGCACATCGAGATCAACATCCATTTTATTCGTGACAAGGTCGCTCTCGGACTCGTTTGGGTGCTCTACGTACCGTTGGCGCATCAATTCACCGACATCATGACCAAAGATCTGCTCGCGTCTTTGTTCCACAATTTTCGTTCCAGTCTATGCATCTGTAATCCTCCCGCTACGATTGCAGGGGTGTTAGATCATTAGACTTGTATATATAGGCCCGACCCCCTTACAGTAAACGGAGTCTCACACTTCTGTTGTACACTTTATTTCTACATATATATATATATATATATTAAACTAACGGTTTACTTCTCCAAGGATAAATCACATCAAATTATGTTTTGTGCATATACAGTGATTCTAACATAAATTTGGGGTTATTTGAACCAGTTTTTATACTTTTAGAGTAGAATACCACAAAAGTTACCAGGACTGAACAGTGACAGAAGGTTCCCAAGAAATTCCTTCCAGTCATGGAAGAACTAACAGGTATCTATGATGATCTCAAAATTTCCTAATACATGTGAAAGAGAGACTACGGAAATAACTTAGTTAAGTACATAAACATTCTGCATATACTATCGAAGACAGAAAAACATATTATTACAAGATGAAACATCATTTCCAATAGATTTCTATAGGACGACTGTCACATGAAAATACAAATTGGTCAAGTGAAAAGGAAAACAGGGAAGTATCTGATATTATATGTTCCAGTAACCTCCCAAAGTGTGGCATCTACCCGCGTGCTTATCCTGAAGTAGGCACTACCAAAGACAGCTCAACTGTTTCAATGCTTCTACTCCCTTTTTTTATGGCAAAAGTGAGCAACAGATAGGCGAATCAAGGAAATAACAACAGCAGTAATAAGTTAAGATAAAACTTTCTTAATTACATTCAACCAAAAACACACTCAAGCGTATTTTTTCTTATCATTAATTGTACATTCGTCACACTATGCCTTTGATGAAAAACTGTGCAAAAAATCCTTGCCTCTAAGACATGCCAAAGCAAGAATCACAAACGCAACTTGCACAACAGAGCATATAATTGTCAATTTGCTAAGATGTCAAGACGACAATATGTTTGCACTGACATGTACAATTTACAAAGAGAAAAAGGAACAATCAAGTGAATCAATTACTGTGATGAATTATCTTGTTTATTATAGCTCAGATAAAAATATAATATATTCAACAGTATCGTAAAAATATATATATTACGTTAAATTTCTAGTCATATAAATCGAGTTTGAAATAATGATATACATGATTGGCTAAGGGCATTATCAATTGAAAAAAAATTTATCTAACATCAGTTGAGATGGTTTAGTCATGTTTAAAAAAGACTCTCAGAGGCACCAATATAGAATACTATGTAAAGATAATAATGTGAGAAGAGATAGGAAAAAACTAAATTTAATATCGGGAGATACAATAAAAATGATTTAAAATATTATGATATATCTAAGATATATATCTGGAGTGCGAATTATTTATTGATATGGATGAACTGTGATTTAAGACTTATGTTAGATTTCAACTCTAACCACCCTAACTTATTTAGGCTGAAAAATTTTATTGTTGTTATTGTATGGCTCATATTGAAATACTTGTGGTCATCAATATCAAGCTCCTATCTTCCAAGTTCTATCCTCATGAATGTAAACTATATCTCTTTGGCAGTTTTACTTCTCAAAGGCAGGCATGTTTCCAGTTACACATTGCCACATTGGTAACTTCACGTTGCACATTGCCATATTGGTAACTTCGGGCGTATTTGGATTGATGTCAAATTTTACCCTATCAAAATTTTGGTAACTTTAATAGTATCATATAGATGTTTATTTTGCTATCAATTTATGCCCTCAATTTGGTAGCGACAAAGTTTTGACGTTACCAAAATATTGATAGGAAAAAATTGGCTCAAACCAAACAAGCCCTTCATATTGGTAACTTCATACCAATGTGGCAATGTGAAATTGATCATTATCGTTTTTTAAGATCTGAGGGCCAGCAGATCGACCTAATTGCATTCCTCATAGTAATTCAAGCAGATTAGCTACACCTGACAACCACACAGACCACACAGTACAGTACTCAGAGGAGACAAGGTACACTATCACAGTTGATTTAAGATGTTCCCCAGAAGGCTTGCAGCAGCAACCAATGTCAAACGGGCAGACAGACAGCAGGGCCATGAGCTTAGCAAAGTACGACACCAAACAATTCCATGTTCTAATCTAACTCAGCTGCAATACAGGCCCATGCAAGAAGAGACGAGCATACGTGATATTACCTCTTGCAGTACTCGAGATTGGTGGCTGGAGCTCGCAAACCACGACGAAGCCAGCGGAGACGAACCCCCTCGTCGTCGGCAGCTGGGCAAAGCCTGCATGTACTAGATCCGAAGTGTACTCCTCGCCCTTTGCTCGGGTCGCGTCGGTCCAAATGCCTACCACCAAGCGCGCCTCGGCGGGCTTGTCTCTGCGGCAGAGGAAGAGATGGGGACCGGGGTTGTCGTCGGCGATGAGGTTCGAGGGCGCGCCAAGGCGAGGAGCCGAGGAGGCCGAACGGGTTTGCGGCGCGGGCGGAGGGGGTAGTTGGTGGGGGTGATGGGTTCCGGCGCCGCGCTAGCTTGGAAGGTAGAGCTGAATTGTTCGTATTGCTCTTATGGGGCCCACAAGTCATCCCTCTTTTTCTCTTGCTGCAGTTCATCCCACGGGTGAACGCCGCGGCGAGGACGGGTGTACGTGTCCACGAATCGCAGCTTCCCGGCGCTGACGCCCACGTAGCGGTACTGGTCAGTCACTCCCCAAGCCTCCCTACACTGCAGCACCTTGCCCGCTGGGAACGGGAAGAAGCCCAGCACCGGCTCGTCGGCGAAGGGGTAGCTGGTCATGATGCCCCAGGTGAGATCGACCCACCAGAGCCTCCCGTGATGCGATATCACGCAGATGGAAGCCAACGGGCGGGGCGGGAGCGGGTAACGGACGTTCTTCTCGACCCACACCCCAACCTCGGACGAGAAGCAGAGGGTGGCCTCGTCGCAGCCGATGATGGGCTGGAGCTCGGCGACCATGTAGTGGCCACCGCCACGAGGTCAGGCGATTAGTCTGAGGAGGGCCTGGTGCAGGATGGGGTCCTTGGGGTCCGGGAGGAGGAACGCCGAGGCGGTGATGGCGTTGAGGACGAAACAGCACGAGGAGGTGCCGCGCCGCTTCAACGACTGGCGGCGCGGGCGGTCGATGACTTCGCGGTTCATGGGGCAGCCAAGGTTGGTCTGGAGGAGGAGGAGGCCCGAGGGGTCGGCGGCGAGGTCGAACGGGAAGAAGCGGGGCGTGGCGGGCTCCGTGAACACGTCCGGGGAGATGGTGAGGATCGCGACGCATGGGGGCGCAGCGAGCTCGACGGAGAGGTCGGCGCCCTCGGGTAGCTCGCCGTCCGCGGCGCTCACGCGCGGGATGCTCCCCAGGATGACCCACGTCGACGACGGCGACGGCGAGGACACCATCTCGGCGAGCGAAGACGACATGGACGGCTTGTCGTTGGTGGGCTGCCGGTGCGCCGGCGAGGCAGGGTCGGGGGAAACGCACGGCGGCGCGGCGGACAACGTGGCCGGCGGTGGTGACGACATCCATTCTCTCGCGGGAGACAAGCCGGTTTTTGGTTGGTGATTTGGTGGGAGGAGGAGGAGGCGAGTGAGGGGAAGGGAAGGCTCGGGTTTGGTTTTGAAGGCGTTGCGGCGGCGAAGGCGTCCGTACGAGTCTGAATTCCTTCGCTTTGTCTCGACTTGTACTGGAGCGCGAGCCAGCCCGGAGTTGCGTACAGCTGTGACATGCGACTCTGTGAGGTTGGGTGTGTCGATTGGGTTCGGTACATTACTCTGCACGTTACAGTTTTCTTTCTTGGATCGTGCATGTGAGCTTTGCCATGCGAGTTTTCAGACTTCAGGCCTTGAAAGTGATAAAGCTAGAAGAACGTGATAAAGCTAGAATCCTTCTGAATATCCAACGAAATTTGAACAAGTTTACAGACACCGATTTCTTTCCTAGTTCCAAAATTAAACTGTATCCGGAGTACTGTTTCACTGTTCAAAACTCCATTGATGTAGCAGAAAGCAACTGAAAACTGGACTTACGAGTAGAGATGAAAACGATTCATAATTTTTCTGTTTCCCGGTCGTGTTTTTGAAACATAAAGTTCGATTTTGTTTGGAAGTTTTGGAAACAGAAACAAGTTATATATTTTTTAACGAAAATAGAAATAAATACGGTAAGACTACTGTTCATCAAAGACCGAAATGGGAAGCATTTTGGAGATAGGTTTGGATTTTTTTCTCGAAACCAGGAACAAATTACTTTTCATATAGTCTAGATGTGATTAATTGAATGGAGATATTTTTTCTACAGATCTATTTTTCTTTCACCTAATAATTATTTTTATTAGGCCATGCTATACAATTAGTTGTATTATTATTAATTAATAAAAAATAGAAATAGTAATTTATTGTTTTTTAAAAATAATAAGTTACATCTCTTTGTTGATTCAAGAAGCTCAGTTAGAGTGTTTTCATATTCCGATAAATATTCATTACCGTATTTATTTCCATTCATATTCGTTCCGTATCTATATTCAATTGTATTCAATAATATTTGATTCTATTTTTTATCCGGGTTTTTGATGCTGATTTGAAAAAAAATATAAAAACGAAAATGGTAGAGCTCCGTCCGTTTTCGAGCCGTTGGGAGGAGAGGAACGAATGAAAATTAAATCTGGACGGCCATGTATACACGACAACGAGAAGAGCAAGTTTAGCTGACAAATTGGGTTAAAGTCGTAGAACGGTGTAAGCTATAGCATGGATCGCATGTAAGCTATAGAGTGGATCACCCACTCTCAAGAGCGTCACAGCATTGCAGCTCAGGGCATTGAAACTCTGAAAGCATCGCTGAAGTAACTCACAGACAGTACTGTTCCATCCAAGAAGGGACACAGTCAAGTATAGCTACTAAACAGTACTCCATTCGTCTGGATGGATGGCAAGCTTCAGGAACTACTAAACAGTACTCCATTCGTAGAACAGTCCTTCATCCATGAAAGTAAGGATACAACTAATAGACAGTACTAGTTTATGTAAGGCATTGCAAGGTGTTTCAAATTCCACCACCATTTCACCATCTGATGAGCAAAAAAAGGCATTAAGTTACTGAGCACAATGACCCCCACCACTGTCAAAAACCAGCCATCGATGCAGAGTTTACCATACCAGACCTTCACAAAACTTCATATGGTCTGTACTAACCTGGATCAAAGAAAATTTTGGCACAAGATATTAGTAATACTGGTGGGCACTCAGACAAATTAATCTAGATTTTGTGACTGATCAATCAATATAAAAGGAAAACATATCTAGAATTACTATTTGGATGGCACAGACCACAAATTATGTGACGAAATAACCAAGGGGTGGGAGATAGTTGTACACCAAGCAAGAAAATAGCAGTGGTTATCCGGTTCATACGTCACTTTCTGTACAATCAGGATCAGAATACTATCGACATAAACAGAAGCATCAACATTAAAAAGTATCGCTTCGAGAAAACAGAATGTAAGAAAGGGTATGATTTTCAGACAATATATGCAAAATCATACAATAAGAAGACATTACCACATTTATGCAACAGGCTTATGCAGATACATCTGGATGGAATAATGTGCTTCAGCTAAATATATATTACCATGAGAACCGTATAGTTTAGCTGGAATGCGTCAAGTGTATCACAATGCACAAATGCCATATGAGAGTGATAATAACTTTGAAAGAACAAAAATGAACAAGCAAGATATCAATGAAGTGATTAAGCTGCATAAGCAATAAATCAACACATTGTTGTCAATTACACAAATGGGATTGTAATTCATTAAGAAATAGGCTCGTTGGATGCTAGGATGCGTGGCGACTGGTCATTACCCGAGGAGAGCGCCAGTGGCAGCCCTCAAGCTTGTAGACCTCACACTCTGCACCCATCCGTACGCACATCGACACCAAAGAGGTGATCCTCCAGAAAGAAGTAGATCACACCTGGGTTCACGGGGTGGATTCGGCCTAGATCTCGGCAAAGCTTGTCTTGTGCTCCAGTATTCACTCCATGATAGCCTCTAATTGTTTAGCCTAAATATAATCACCCTAATATGAAAAAAAATAAGGTTGCTAACTGTTATTTGAAGCCAAGGATGCCATCCTAGATGTGTCCTCTGTAATGTTGTTGACTAGAGCGGAAGTAGAGGTAGTAGTGCCTCAAACCGCTCCAGTGATCAACGTGGAGGAAGCAATTGTAGTAGTGGTGCAAGCGGTGTCATAGGCAAGGTTGTTGGCTTGATCCTAAAGGGGTCGCTGATGATTAACTATTAGGTGGTGGCGGCCTTCTGGTTGTCACCTACACTGTCGTAGGACAACATTATATTTTTCTTCCAATGTAGCTAATAATAAGAATTAGAGTTTAGGAATATTGGGGAGACTGAAATCGTGAAAGAGATCGTCACAAATCTCACAGACTGGCCTCCCCCCGAGGGAATTAGGGACTACTTCAAAAGGGAAACCTTTGGCGCACGACCGATTATTGTGCTTGTGTTTAAGGAAATAAAAAAACATGAATTAATCACATTAATCACGCATCAATGGGTTGAAAACGCGTGTGTGGTCCTCTCTCGATTTTCATGCCAAGAGGTCAAAATTTTTCAACATTCTCCCTGTTTATCTTGAGGCTAATGAATTCATTCTTGGTAAAATCATTCTATAAGGCAACATGTCATGGCAGTTATGATACATCACCAAGACTTCGATACATATAGTTTACTACAAGACTTCGAAAGAACTCCGTATAATTATAATGGGAGTTAGTTGGGACTAATGCCCTTGTATCCAGGATATTGGTATTTAGTAATTTCTATGTCGGCTATATAATCATTAAATATGTTGGGAGGTAAGCTTTTTTTAAGTAGATCCACGAGTATAGACTTATTACTAATATGCTCAACTTTAATCCTATATTCTATCTTTTACAACATGATACTTAATGTTGATGTTTTGGTGACACCACTCGACTTGTTGTTACTTCAATAGAATATTACATTTCTATTATTGCATTATAATATAAATGGTCTATCAATGCTATCAACTTCTCTAAATCTAGATATAAAATTTTTAATCCATACCGTCTTCCCCATAGCTTCATAACATGCCACAAATTCTATCTGCATTGTTAATGATATAGTCAGGGACTGTTTGGAGCTTTTCTATGAAATTGCTCCTTTTTAAGGGTGAAGACATAATTTAATGTGGATTTCTTAGTGTTTATACTTCCTATAAAATCATTGTCTAAATAGTCTAGGACTTTAAGTTTATCAGACTTCTTATACTACGTGAGCATATAATGCATAGTACCTTGTAAATAACATAAGACTTTGTTAATAGTCTTCTAGTGGCCTAAATGACTAAAATTAGCCAAGCATCCCAATAACATATGCTAAGTCTGGACATGTACAGAATTAAGCATACATCAAGGTTCTGATAGTTGAAGCATATGGTACTATTTTTATCTGTTCTAATTCTAGCTTATTTATTTGGAATAATCCAAATGTACCCCTTTAATTATTATTAAAAAGCAGGTGTTACAGATCATTTACTCATATTATATCTTTCAGGTACTCTGCTAATATATGATTTTTGAGAGATAATCGTAATACTCCATTAGACCCATCTCAGCGTATTTCTATGCCTAAAACATAAGATGGCTTATCAAGATCTTTCATATCAAATGATAGAAATCCCTTTGTCTCATACAACATGTTATTGTTGTTGCTTACTAATAGGATGTCATCCACACTATAAATTATCCATCTTATTCTCCTTAAATCTAAATTTCTTAATTATTTAATTAAATTTAACGTACCATTGTCTTGACACTTATTTAAGTCCATTGATGGATTTCTTAAGTAACTCCATCTATGTTTTCTCAACATAGCTAGTCCTATAAAGGTGGAGGGGGTCTCGTCCCTAAAAGATTATGTTAGGCTTAGCAAGCTAATATAAAAAAACCAGCTACTCAAATAGATATGAAACCCAAGAGAAAACCGTTGTGACGTAACTCTCTTAGCGACGCGCTATATTAGAACTCGGGTATGGTGTTAAATAGGTAAGGGCCAGGTCACCACCGCCTTGGTGACATGCCATGTTGTGATCTCAACATAGCATCAAGTGAGCAAGGATCATATCGTCGCTTCCTTAGTGGTGCACTACATCACTGTCCGGGTATAGTGAAAAACAAGGGTCTTCACATCTAACTCCATGAGTGCGAAGGATAAGAAAGCTAATCCGTTTAGATTGTTAGATTGTAAGGTCCTTATAAATAAGTAAAGAGAGTTAGTTGATACAGTAGTTAGAAGATGTGTAAATATCTTTTGTGTTCAGAGACTAAATAGAAGGGTCATAAGACAAAGCAGGTAGAAAAATACTAGTTTTAAGCTTTGGTACATAGGGATAACTGCCAATAGAAATGGAATAGGAGTTTTGATTGATAAGGCCCTCAAGAATGATGCGGTGAAAGTGAGAAGGTAAGGAGATATGATCATATTAGTCAAGCTTATCTTCGGTGATATAATTTTGAAAATAATTAGCGCATATGCCCTCTATGTAGGCCATGATGAGAGTGCTAAGTGGCAGTTTTACAAAGATTTATATGTCATGTTTAAATGCATATGTATTAGTGAGAAGCTTTTCATAGGAAGAGGCCTTAATGGTCATATAGGGTCTTCAAGTGCAGGTTTTGAAACAACACAAGGAGGTTTTGGGAATGGTAGAATGAATCAAGAGGAAGAGGAGGTCTTAGATTTTGTTGTAGCATTTGACCTGTTGTTAACTAACAATTTCTTTAGAAAGATATAGTCCCATTTAATGACCTTTAATAATGGATAAATTTTTAGCCAGATTGACTTTATCATCAAAAGAAGAGAAGAAAAACGTGCATGTTTTGATTATAAGCTAATACCAGAAGAGTGTGCTATTTCTCAACACATGCTTTTGTTGTCCGACTTTTGATTCCAGGTGCATGCCATGCCCATAGGGATAAATAAGCCAATATTAGAAGGACAAAGTGATGGAAATTAAAAAGAGAGAACGTCAAATGTCGAAAGAGTTATCAAAAATGGTTCTTACAATAAAGAAGACGACACAAATAATATGTAAAAAAAGATGGAACCCTATATTTGGAAGGTGGCTCCAGAGATGTTTGGAGTGACTAAAGAGAGTAGATGTGAAGCTAAAGATACTTGGTGATGGAATGAAAAAAAATCCAAAGAGCTCTTAAGAAGAACAAAAAAATGTTATAGGCTCTTATAACATGATAGGCCTATGCACATTATAGAGAAATACAAGGTAGCAAAAAAGGTTTGCAAATCATACTGTGAGTAAGGCAAAGGGACATGCTTACGAAGATCTTTACCAATAATTGAGTACGAAGGAAGGAAAGAAAGATATCTATAGCATAGTTAGGGTTCGTGAGAGGAAGATAAGAGACCCCAACTAAGTTAGATGCAGAAAGAGCAGTTTTTAGTGAAGAAAAATGGTATTAAACATAAATATCAAGAGTATTTTAATAATTTATTTAATAGTAACAATGAGAACATAAACTTTCAGTTGGATAATACTTTTTATGACACTAATAGATCCTTTGTGTAGAGGATCTAAGAATATAAGGTCAGAGAGGTATTGAAAATAATGAAGGGAGTAAGGCGATAGACCTTGATGATATTTCAATCGAGATGTGAAAATGTCTCAGAGATTTAGTTATAGTATGTCTGACCAAGTTGTTCAACTGAAAGTGCATCTAATCCCCGTAGTGAGTTTTAGATGATCAATGATAAGAAAATTAGAAGACTAATATGTTAAGTGAATAAAAATACAGGAGTTAGTCCTCGATAAAAATTAAATTGATAAAAAAAATCCCCTACCAAGAAAGAAAGGCATTGAAGAAAACTTGACGTTATTTTTTAAATGTATTTTATTTTTCTTGAGTTGTATGATTGTTATACTATTAAGAGGGGTATAAATATTAGGCTAAGTTACGAAGTAAGTGTTTAATTAGGTCTTTTGTTTTTCTTAAGTAAAGCACTACATGTAACTTTTGGTTTAGTTTTTCTCTAGAGAGTCCTCCATATATTTAATCTAAGTTACCGGGCATTTTTAGGCAAATTTCCCTACCTAACAGTGAAAATAGACTAGAGTCTCATGCCTTAAGTGGCAGAGTCACCGAAGAATTTTCTCTGTCAGACAGTGATGATTGTCTGAAGTCTTTGGAGGTTTATACCAAATACTCTGGACTAGCTGTGCTACTTTGGATTCAATTGTATCTAGAGTCTCTAGCTCCTAGGGACGAATACTCCGGAGTTTAAATCTATGAGTAAAAACTAGTTTCACAGGACTTTGTTTTTAACTCCACCAGCCCCTACTTTGAGGAGTGGTTGTTTATTCATTTCATCTCTACCACCCATAGCCTTTCTAGGGTTTCATACCTCTCTCTCTTGTCTTGTACATTAAATCTATCTTTTTATGAGTGATCTTTTGGAGCTAGTGAGTGAAAGGGTTAGGGATTTAATTAAGCACTTATGGATCAACGCCTAACAAGAATTTACACTTATTAATCTTAGAAGTTCTCCTCCTAAACGGTTAGACGTCACCCGTGAGGATTTAAGATTGTGGATATCCTAGGTAAGTTTGCAAAGTTTTTCCTCACTTTTGCAAAGAAAGAGATAACTTTAATTCATACTGAATTCATTCTTAGAGATTAATTTTAGTAGTACAAGATTCACCAAAGGTTGTAGCTCGTTCTTAGTGGTTAATTTGAACTTTATGCTAGTCTTAGCGAGAGCTTAGAGACCAGACATCCTCCTAGAATTGAACTTGATTAGACTAGGGATCAAGCACGATCTAGGTCCTTGAAGTCTCTCAAGGACGTAGGATCTTTTGATCCGAACTATGGTAAAAAACTTGTGTCTCCTATGTGTAGTGCTTCTTGTCTTTATTTACTGTATTTGGATCACCTACTAGACCCCTTTATCTCTTAAGATTGCTTGC
This sequence comes from Oryza coarctata, assembly GCA_030770085.1. Taxonomy (NCBI): domain Eukaryota; kingdom Viridiplantae; phylum Streptophyta; class Magnoliopsida; order Poales; family Poaceae; genus Oryza; species Oryza coarctata. The sequence goes on from CM061462.1 coordinate 6,697,320, forward strand.
TCCACACATCATTTTTAGAAGTAGTGAAGGGGGGCTAGAATATCCAGACTCTAAGGACCGGATTGCTTGACCGAGCTTTGTTGTTCAGTATTAAACCTCGACCGGAGTCTCCAGTTGTTAGTATCGGATACTCCAAAGAGAGTTTTAATTTCTATTGTTAGTTTCTTATATATTTTTAGGTGTGAATATTCACCCTCTCTATATGACTTTCATCAGTCGAATAAGATGCTTGAAGAGTAAAAGAGAAGTACATTGTTATCGGTCTATTAGACTGAGAGATATTCAAATTATAATTAGTTATCTTGAAATTAAGTTTATAAGTCATTGTGGGAGAGAGAGTTATTGAGTAAAAAGTCAACTATAAAAACAATTTTTTAATAAAATAAACGGTATATGGAGCAAAAGACAAAGAACTACCTATGATTTTCATTGGTTTATGACAAAATATTATGTGGTGAGCGTTGAACAGTATAAAGTTTCAATTGCTGATGTCGAACCGGCGCGCCATGGCTTCAGCCAGTGCGCGCGACGGGTCTGGAGAGCACGACAGAGGACAAGGAGGAAACAGCAACGGCAACGTCTCGAGGAGCTGAATCCAGCGGCAGCGGAGGCGAGGACCGTCACCGCTCGATCTGGGGCGGGGAGGCATGGGTCTCTCGTCGGCACCGATCGGCGACACTGTCGGGGTCCAGCGCGGCGGTGGCAGCAACGGCGGGGCGCACTAGCTGAGGGTGGCTGGTGTTGGCGAAGCTACTCTTCTTTTGCTGCGGCTCTGAGTAGCTCCAGGACTCCATCCGCATCCTCCGCGGTAGCGATCTCCATGAGCAGAGGCGGCTGACGGGGACGTGGGACCACCGGTGGCGACCTCCAGGCGCGGTCGCCCCGAGCTCGCCGCCGCCGCCCGTGCCTCCCACGAGATCGAGGTGGTGCCTGGCCCACGACTACGTGGTGGCGGCCGGGAGCCTGTACGTCTGACACGAAATGTTCGGGAAGATGCCCACCAGCATCGGGATTAGCTCCGTCGTGAGGATGGAGAGGAAATAGGAAAGGGGAGGAAGGGGGGATAGATGAGGGTGGTGCTGGTGAGCAGGTGCTGCTACTCAGTGGCGGGCGCTCGGCGGCCATTTCGTCTTTTGTGAAAAAAAAGAGTGGTGTGACTTATTTGGGTGCGCGAGTTTGTAGAGATGGATACTAAAATTTAAAATATTTTTCAGTTTTATTTTAGCGCCTAGAAATTTAAAATATAGAAATTTATTTTTACATATTATCATCTTAAGCCACTCGTATATTTTCATATATTATGAAAATCAATTTTTATATACAGCCTAACCAATCATCATAAAAAAATATATTTTCACGTACACTCCAAATGGCTTGGCTGTATCTGAAAATTGGTTTTACACATACGTGAAAATAATTTTGTAGTAGTGCGTGTGCTTCCCTGCCGTTAAAAAAAAAGGCTGTCTTTCCCACCAATCGTGAGCACAACCGCACAAAGCTACATGGCGGACAGGTGTGGTCGCACTGACGTTTTCCATGTGTTTTCTACCTGGTAACCTGAACATCCTAGTTAGTTTGTCAACTGCTGCTGATCTGAACCTGAATAATGTTGATATGAGCCTGAACATACATACACTGATACACAGTACTAAAACTCTGTACGCACGTTGCAGTGATAGTAAAGATATGAATTCACATATCCAAAATTTAAATTCTCAAACACGTACCAGTTCGGAAATCTAAACAATTATCCATCGAGTATATGAGAATTAGAACTCAGCGTAGCATCACGAACAATGTCGTCAGCCATCCATCAATTAACAAACAGTTTCCCAAGATAGCAGAGATGACAGTGTTCTGTAGAAATATCAGAAATCAGCCTTAAACACATTTCTCTTTATATTAATAATGGATGAGATTAATTTATATATACTCTTTACAGAGATGACAGTGTATACTTTTTAATTGATGAAATCCGGACAGAAGTAAATAAAAAACTAAAGTTGTGACGATAAAATTTTTAGATTAAGCAGAACTAAGACTGAATACAGGAGGAAGATATGAATTTAAGAAATTAAATAGTAACTAAAAGTATATCTTTCGATATCTGAGATTAATGCTATAAATAGATAAGGATATTAATATAAATGTTAACCATAAAATTAAAGCGAATTGATTGAAGTGATGTCAAACATCTAGCATCATCTATGATAAGAGAGTATCACAGAAACTTTATAGTACGACGATTAGATATATTATGCTATATGGAACAAAACGTAAGACTAAAAAAACCATGTTTAACGGTTAACAGTTAAGTGTTACATAAATACGTATGCTACATTGTATTTATAGTCATATAAAAATAAATCAAGTACGGAACGATGATATACGTGATCGACTAGAGACAACACTAATTAAAGAAAAGTTTGTTGAGCATCAGTTGAAATGATTTGGATATATTCAAGAGATATCAGATAATAATATAAGAAAAAATAAAGAATAATCAAAATTAATGTAAAGAGACACTAAAAAAGAAAAGTTAGATATAACTGACGATTATAAATGTTTATAAAATAGCTATGGATGATATGTTTATTTAAAAAATTTTATTGGATTTTAACTTTAGTTTTCGTCGTCTCCAAGATAGCAGAGTTAAGCCAGATATCTAATTAAAAGAGACTGCCAGGATCAATCAGGGGCGTTTGGTTTCTTTAGTGCCTAATGCCCGGATATCTTAAACAAAGGAAGCAGGGCAAAATAGAAACAAGATTTCCAAACAAAACTTTCATCTGAAACTCAACGCAGAACTATTACAACACTTTCAGCTGAAACTCGAGGAACTATGTTTGAACCGTCCATGGGTACCTGTGACATGAAGTCTCGCATCAGACACTTCACACAATGCCTCATATGCGTCAGTAGCCTTGACAATGACAAATAACAAGTACCTGATGAACCAAAAAGAAGATAACAAACACATGAGGTTTACTGAAGAGAATTCTCTTGTATACTGCAGGCCAGGAAGAATGCGAGTGCATGTGAATTGAAGTGATCGGCGATCCATAGGGGGCGAAAAAGAGGCTAACCTAGGAAAATGCAGTTGCTATTCCTCAGTTCCTGGAACCTTGGATAGATGAAGAGCCTTCCAGTAGTTGACAGCAGTTCGCCAGCTTTATCACTCAAAAAGTTCAAACAGTCGAGCTCATCCGTCAGATTCTGCAAGTTAACAGAAGCAATTTTAGTTAGTCAAAAAATGTTAAACCTATGTTCAACAACTTGATAGGAACTTAGCTTATGTATTTTTTTCAGCAGTTAAAGTTTCAACACTACTTGCACCAGTAAAGATATATATATCTATCTCTGATTTGCAGACTTCATATCTGAGGTAGGCATTAGCACAAACAAATGAAGATTCTGTTATAGTACATCCATTCTATCAGTATTCCATACTGTTAATTAAATGACAAAGAGATGCATGACCAAAATATAACAGAGCAACATCATAATCATTACTAAAATGTATAAGGTGCTAAACATGCAACTTAATATGTGATTCTTGACCAATTAATCTACCATGTGAAAAGCATTGCTAAACTCTTTAGTGTAAATCTGTAACTGCTAGCTATACATTCTCTGGTGTGCAGGATTGATCATTAACCAAATTGAGATGTGCAGACCACGCCCAGCATCCACATAACTAAAACATGAATAGCACAAATGCACAATGCGCATATCAGCATGAAGCCACAAGATGAAGCAAAGAACAGCGCAGCATACGTAACATCTGTCTCATCATCCTCTCCGCGGCAGATCGAATGTGGCAGCTCCCAAGCGCGGACGTAGCGAGAGGAGTGGTACATCGTCGACAGCTGCGGTATCGTGTACTTCTTGCACTCGAGCACGCTTCTGGTGGTCAGGTCGACGGCGAACATCCACGAGTTCCGCGAGGTGATCTGGAAGAAGAACACCACGCCGTGCTCCTTGGGGTGAACGAGCGCGAGCACCGGAACGCGCCGCGGCATCATGGTCTTCCGGTATGTCATGTGGTCCCAGATCTCGTTGATGCGCACTCGGTGGCGGAGCGACCAAACCAACTTCTCCCCCGCATCAGACTGCAGCGTCCACATGCTAATCATGATCATTGATGGCGCGCCGGCGGCGGCGTCGTGGATCTGCACGAACGTCAGCTCGCCGTTGCTCACGTTCACGAACCGGTAATTGGCGTGGTCCGCATCGCTGGAGTACGGTAGCTTGCATCCCTCAGGGAGCGGCACGAAGCGCATGTCTGGCTTCGCGGCGAACGGGTCGCAAGTGAGGAGGCCGAAGGAGAGGTCCACCCACCAGAGCATCCCGGCGTGGACGATGACGCCGTCGCCGCCCCACAACCGGCGGCCTGGTGGGTAGTTGACCTTCCTCGAAGCCCACCCTCCGAGCTCCTGGGAGTAGCGTAGTAGGGTGGCGCGGTGGATGCCGGGTTCTGGTTGGAGCTCGGCCACCAAGCGGATCTGGTATTCACCATCCGCTGCAGTTCTGTGGATCATGCCGACGTTGCCGGCGCAGAGGAGCCGGTAGTCGTCGGAGCGGGGCGGGAAAGGCTGAGCCGTGCGGAGCAAAGAGTCGCAGAGGATGTAGCCGCCGTCGTTGGCGTTACTCGGTGCAGGGTCGAAGCCGAGCGCAACGCCGGGGCCGAAATCGTGGGCGCTCCTCCTGGCGCCTCGAAGCAGGAGTCTGCCGGTGGAGTCGACAGCGACGACGTAGGGGTGGTCGTCGCGGTCGGGGCAGAAGTCCTGAGGCGCGGGGGAGACAGAGTTGCTCTGGCGCAAGGTGAGGAGGGAGACTCCCGGCGGGTCGCGCCAGTCGTAGGCGAGGTGGTCGCCGGCCTTGAAGTCGTCGTCGGAAGAGGATACGCTCGGGACGCAGGCCAGGATCACCCACGTGGCCGGCGGCGGCGGTGGCGCCTGCGTTGCCACCCTCTGGTCCCGCCGGAACTTGGGCGCCGCGCCGTCGAACAGGAGCGGGTTATGCTCCATGCGTCTCTCGCTGCTCCGAACTTCCGAAGCAGCGGCGGCGTTGGACTGGTGGCGATGGGCGGGTGGGATGAGCGGGAAATGGGCTGCTCCCCTCGATTGGTTCACCGCCTTGTCGGAGCCAGAGGGGCGAGAAGGTTCTAATCGCATCAGGGTGTTTGGCTTGCAGAACAAGCCGGTTAGTTATGGTTATCACCATCTAACCTCCCTACTGTGCGGTGCTTTGTCCTAATTTTTTTCACTAATCCATGTGCCGGTAATTATTCGTTAATCTTGTGTCCTTCGAAAAAACGTTAAGAACTAGAGCATTGCAGAGCACTAGAGCAGAGATTTGCTTCTGATCTGGTACTGGAGATGGAGCGTTCAAGCAGATGATCGAGAAGGATTCACCAAACCGCAGGTGAATATTCACCGACGTATCGTGGCAGTCCATTGTACAGTGACGGGGAGGTGTTGTTTGGGACTTTGGGTTAATTTTAGAGAAGAAAAAGTTTGTAACGCTCGTTCCCTTGCCATGACTTGGCGTGGTCCGTGCATGGCAAAAATGGAGTGAAACCGCGCTGCCGCGCGTGTGCTTCACACCAATCGCACAGGCACACTAGTAGTGTACACCCACGCGAACGAATCACCGGAAGAGCCGTGCGCAAGCCACGCATGGAGTATTGGAAGGCGAGCGCCTTGTCTGGGTCTATCGGATGTCGCTGCCTCCCTGAAGTGCGCGTGCGTCCGCAAAACGTGCCAAAATGGCCTCCGCTCCTACTAGAGGCGTTGGCACCGTGGTGTTTCAGGCTCACATCACCAGTAGTACTCCGTAACTAGACTTGGACGGCTGCCCCGAGTGGTTATCAGGTTCTCTAACCTCAAATAAATCCCCATCTTATATGAGATTTAGCACAATCAGGTTCTCTAACCTCAAATAAATCCCCATCTTTTAGCACATCAGCCAGCACACAACTGCGACGAATGTCGTGAACAAGCCATGAATTGACGAACACATGGTTTTCCAAGATTCCATGTGCATCACAGAGTTAAGGTCGCCATCAGGGATCCCCAAGGATCTGTGCATAGGGTTTTTGAAAGTGCGTCCGTGCATCTCAAACAAATGTAGTACAAAAGAGACAAGACAACCAGTCTATCAGACAAACTTTCCATCTGAAAACTAAAGAAGAGCAAGTTTCGGTGGACCATTGAACCATACATGAGCACGCTAGAACCAGTCAACAGCTCATACGAATCAACAGCCTAGCCTGACAACCTGAAACTGAAACAAAAGATAACACATGCATGAAGTTCACTGAAGTATAATCTATCTTCTTGCATGTTGAAGCATACAGCGCACGTGAATTGAAGTGATCGGTGATCCATACGGGTGAAAAGAGGCTCACCTTAGAAAATCCAGTGGGAGCTTCAGTTCCTAGAATCTTCTGTAGGCGGAGCGCCTGCAAGAGGATGACACACGTTTCATCAATTTGTCATATATAAAGTTCAAACAGTCGATCTCATTTAATCCTACAGGCTAACACAAGCAATGCTAGTTGATAAAAAAATGTCAACTTATATTGGATAACTTGGGAGGAACTAGTCTGTAAAAATGTTAACAAAAGCCCAAATCAGGTAATTATTTACAGAGATTCGTAAATGTCTGCCATATTTGTCACGTGAAACCAAGCTCCAAACATACTTGGCTTCAAACCCCAGCAGTTGCAAGTTGCAACAGTGCATTCTACTAGACGGTTGCACCAGTTCTTCATAACTATGGTAGCCACTAACACCAACAAATGAGGATGCTCTACATGCAGTTGATGTTTCCATGATGAAATGAACCAGACATGGTGCTAGCATCAATACACAATCATAGTACTAAAACCCTAAAAGTCCCTCCTACTTAGTCCATTTTTTGAGATGGACCTTTGAATATTTTAGCACTTGCATTCCAATAGGCAGTAACTGTCTAGCATGCAGTTTTATGAATCATGAGTATGCATATATATACATTATTTTTTATGATAGATATATACATGTTTTTAAAATATTTATGAAAATATACTTTTCCCGTGGGTTAGTGGACCCCGTCATTGGTGCAACTCAAAGGCATAGGACTTAAGGGGAAGTGGCACGACGCCAACATGCGTAATTGTATCGGTCCTATGTGGTACACGTGCGCCGTTACGGTAACACCGCGCCATAGGCGGTGGCACGGGATAGTGGTGTGGGACCGCTCCTGATGCCGTATCACCGCAAAGGTGCACACATGTCACATCCCGCTCTAGAATCACCTAGTATAGTAACACCAAACAGGATGCGTCATAGGAAATTAACGCAAACCGATTCTTGCGTAATCATAATGCCAGTACTAATCCCAGTACATACACTAGTACATGTGGTTAATAGAAATGTATCATTATAATTAAATATAATTTAGATAGATTATAGCTTTTAGGGGAGTCACATCTTTAGAACAATTCTAAGAGTGTAGCCGGTAAGCAAAGAAGTAGAAGCAAAACTAGTATAGTTAGACCCAATCCAAAATCAATGGCTTGTGATTAGAAAAAAACCGTAATATTCAACTTCACTTCTGTATCTAAGAGAGGAGAAAAACAACAACAATGGAGTACATATGTACTTAGCAAGCCATATGAAATGTGAGTATGCAGGCTGTAAAGGAGGGCCAGGTTTATTTCGTGAACTTTTGAAAACACCTTTTAAAACACTAAATGTGTGGTTGTTTATCATGTGGTTAGAAAGAGGCCCTTGCCTCGATCCTATTTACGAGTTGCTTTGCAAAAACTCTAGCGGAAGAAATATAATTTTTTTGTTGATTAAAACTATTATGTCGGTTGCCCTACCATAACACCGGCGCATATTCTTCTACCCTTAGACAGTTTACAATTTATTTCTAATCTATTAATATTTTATTACTTTCGAACCATTGGTCATCAGCCTATCTCACATCTCATCTCCTTGGCTCCTAAATCCCATCCATAATCTCCGCCATACAATGTTTCCATTTGGGAAGAATAACTATGATGTCATTCAAAATCTCAATCTACATAGGATCATTTTAGACCATGCAATAATCATCTAACAGCATCATGACCTATTCTGGTGACGATTTTTAATCACAAACTCTTTCGACAAATCAATGGCAAATAAATCTATACCAGAGAAATTAACTCACATTCACACAGGACCGTGGGCACGGTTGTTCAAATAGTTTAGTAACCTCTGCAGAGAGTGCACACTTTACCCACACGACGTGAGCTTACTCTCTTACTGACCAAGTCAGAAGGTTCGTGACAAGGCATTTCTAAAGCCAATTAAAGATATCTCATGCAGAAGGGTTCTCTTAAACCAAGTATCAGGCAAACCTCAACCCTCTTGTATGCAGAAATCCAGGATGTTTTCATTCAATCGTGCCCAGCACATTAATATTTGATGTGCACCCATCGTAACAAATCAACTCATATCTCTTCATCCTAGCATTTCCAACTATTGGTATATAAGGCATATTTGACTAGCTAATTATATAGCCAGAGGTATTCCACACTACCTATGTGATCATACTATGAGATAATTGGATAAAATTTTAAAGGAATCGGTATTTATATGCGAATATAGAGCATCACCACCAAGGTGATTACTTTGCATTGTGGGTTTTCGTAAACCAATTTTATTTCACAAACTAACCGACACCATATGTTAGGTTTTTTAAAGGTTTAGAAACCTATTTTCCCATATTGACAAACAATTATAAAGTGAGTGTGACCTCGGTATATATGCTTGAGGCATAGTTGTCGAGGTACCATGGAAGTGCAGCAACAAGGGATAGAGGTATCAAGAACACACATGTATATGCAGCTACTAGGTAGGTTCTTCGGTTTGTCACGCAAACCGAGGCCGATCAACTTTATAGTACACACTAGGCATGTAATATTGTAAAAAAATTATTTAAAACTAGTAGCAATATGATCAAAGGATGACTTGTCTCTGGCTTTGTCCTAAATGTCTTCAAATCTTGACATCCGAAATAATTTATGTTAGCATTGACTACGTGCAAAAGAAAGAAAATAATACAAAACTCTAAAAAATACTATTAATAATAAATAATAGTGCCATTGGATGAATGTCAGTTTTAAAAAAATGTGGACACTTTAACAATCGATTAGAGTTACGGATAGAAATATATAATTTTTAGAAATTTAAATGATTTTCTAGATATAGAAAAGATTTATTTGATTTGGAAAAGTAATATTCCTATAAATATCTATGAGTGAGAGGGAGCTCTAGTAGACTTGCTTTGAGGGACAAAGGAGCTAGTGGGATTGAAAAGTTAGGCCAGTCCATGGAATTGGCCAAAGAGAGAGATCGGGTAAGAGACATATATTTGACTTGTATAGGAAGTGACCCAATGCCTAATAGGCCTCGTGGGCTATTAAGGCTAGCCTTGCCTAAGAGAGGCTGGCGTGTGGGGCATGTGGGGCCGTAGTGACCAACATGGCCTGCCACGTGGGCTTTGATCGAGGGAGAGGTGACTGCTAGGGATTGCAAGGCGGATGGTGTGCAATTTGCTTCGACGAGCGGTGGCCAGGGAGGGGAGATGGAAAGCAACAGTGGAAAGCAAAGGGAGCAACGAAACATTTAAGCAGCTCAGATCAGCGGGGATCCAATGACAGCAATAGGCGACGATGGTGTGCTTCACCGGCGAGGGTAGCGGATAGAGGTCACTAGCAATGACCAATTCCATGACGGAGGGTTCGATGATGGATACGGTTTGATGCAAATTGAGAAGAGAAGGGAGTAAGAAAGCTTATTGGAGGGATAAAGAAAAAGACGGCAGTGGCTCACAACTTGAGAGCTAGATCTCAATGTGGCAAAGAGATGTGGCTGTGGTGGGGAAAAGGGAAGGAGTATTGGGCTATTTATAGGCCATGGGTGGCACGAGAGGATGGTGGAGAGGAGAGGTGGCGCATGGAGCGAGGCAAGTGGTTGTGTTGGCCGAGGCTAGGAGATAGGCAACGGACAGCGAGGAAGTTGGCAACGTGGCTATCGGCTAGTGGGGAAGAAGGAGAAGGGAGCAATGAAGGGATAGAACGATGAAAGCGGTAGGAAAGCTGATGAGGCCGGTATGGGCATGAGTCATGGCGGCTGACAAGAGGGGACAGGACAACATGAGCTCATGGCTTGGGGCGACCATCACTTGTGACGAGGATGGTGAAAGGTGGCATGTTAGTAAGGGATGCCGAAGCAGGGCGGACAGAGGCAGGCACACGGCGATGAAGGCGTTAGCTTTTTATGGTCAAAAGGCCAAGCAGGCATTAGCATTTGGGAGGAAAATTTGATGAATTTAAATTTAAATTTGAGATTTGAGCTCAAGGAAGATTGGGGAATTTTTGGATAGGAGAAGTTGAAGGACTTTTTGATTGGAAGGAAGAAATTTGGAAATTTTGAATTGCAAAATTTGAATTTGAATAGAAATTTTGGGATTGAGATCTTTGGGCTTTTCAAGGAGGGTTATTTTTTATCTTCTGACACTTAGTCCTTAACCCCATGTAAAATCCAAGATTTTTAATAATAGGATTTTTATTAAAATAATTTTTTTTAAAAAAATCAAGGTGTTACATCATGGACCAACATGGTCACCATATTGGCGCCATGTCACTGCCCCTCCAATTGGTCCCACACCTTCGAGCTATGCTGATGGCATGGTGGCCACAGGAATGTATATTTTTGTAAAATATTTTAAAAACGTGTATATATAGGCACAATCGTGAAAAATAATGAATATTTCCAAATTTAATTAATTCAGTGTGACTATTCAAGATCATATAGAAGGAGCAAGCATGCATGCACCAGTCACCATTGTAGCCTTTCAATCTGTACTTACTACTAATTACCAGCTTAGTGTTGGAATAATCCTCACACTAGTACTCATGCTATACTAGTGATGCATCCATGAGATGAATATGAACTACTCTTGATTTTCTATATAGCTTCGTGACAGATGCATAACGCTTCCATTAAACTAGATCTTCACTTGCAATCATTCCAAAGGGATATCAACATAACGGAAGCAAATTCAGAAGTGTGCTCATGTATACAAGTATTTTCTCTTGTTGTACATCTGTATACGGTAATCACAACATAAAGTTTCATCTAAATTTTGCTTGGTAAAGTCTGGAGTAGTATTCCTAGAAATGAAACAGAGCAACTAGAAAGTTGGTGAATCAACCAAAACTAGCGTCTAAAGAAAGAATGAATCCCGCAAAAAAAAATTATTATCTACAGATCACAGCATGCTGGAGTTTATGAACATTTATCAATTTATCAGTATTTCCATACTGTTAAATGGCAAACAGATACATGGCCCAAAAACAGCAGAGCAATATCATACAGTAATTGGTTTAGACAGGCAAAACATCGTTGACCAAATTAACAGATCAAAAGCTTTGGCTAATTCCGTAGGTGCAAATCTGCGATTGCCGGATTAATCATAAACCAAATTGAGATGTGCAGACCACACAACAGAATCCACATATCTTGAACATTCATCGCAATGCACATCAGCATGCAATAAAGCGAAGAACAGAGCAGCATACCTGTCATCATGTCCGCGGCTGGAGTATGAACTGCTTGTCTCACACTCGGACTCCGCGGCGAAGGGTAGCTTCCCGGCGTGGGCAACGACGCCATCGCTGCTCCACGGCCGGCGGCTTGTGGGGTAGTTGGCCTCCTTCTAGGCCCACACTCGCAGCTCCTGGGAGTAGCGTAGTAGGGTGGTCCGGTGGGCTCCGGCTTCTGTCTGGAACTCGGGCACCAGGCGGATCTGGTATTCGCCATCCTCTGCAGTTATGTGGATCATGCCGACGTTACCGGCACAGAGGAGCCGTTAGTCGTCGGAGTAGGGTGGGAAACGGTGGGCCGTGCGGTGCAAAGCGTCGCAGAGAATGTCGCCGCTGTCGTTGGCGCAGCTCGGTGCAGGGTCGAAGCCGAGCGCGACGCCGGGGCAGAACTCGTGGGCGCTTCTCCTGGCGCCGCGGAGGAGGAGTCCGCCGGCGGAGTCGACGGCGACGAGGTAGGGGTGGTCGTCGCGGTCGGGACAGAAGTCCTCAGGCGCGGGGGAGGCAGAGTCGCTCTGGCGCATAGCGAGGGAGATGGGCCGCAGGTCGCGCTCGCGCCAACCCAAGGTGAGGTGGCTGCCGGGCTTGAAATCGCTGTCGGAAGGTGAGGCCCTCAACGCAGGCCAGGATCATCTGTGGCCCAAGTGGAGAAAGTATTTTGAACCCTCGAGCGAGCGAATGTCTAGTCGTCTCAACAGTTATTAAATATTTTTTAAAAAATTAGCAGAATAGATTAATATATAATATATCAATTTAAATATGATTTTATAATAATAAAATAAATGTGAATATGTCATAGATTAATTTATTTTTATATATAATTTATAAAAATTATATTTAAATTTATATTTTGTGAAGTGAGGTATGATATATTATATATATTTTTTAATTTCTTTAATAATGCGTCTCGCAGTTCCGGACTATCGAAGCAGCATTGGCCGTGGGCTGGTGCAGTGCAGAGTCGATGTCGAGCGCGACGCCGTCCTCACCGGTGCGCCTGCTGGTGCCGTAGAGTAGTAGTCCGCCGTAGGAGTCGAACGCTGCAGACTTGCCCAGCCACCGGCGTCACAAAGAAAACGAGGATGATGATGAAGACGACGGGCAAACTCTCCAAGCCTCGGAGTCCGTGGATGAAGCGTCATGGTTTTGCGAATTGGTGGAGCAGAAGGGAGGTTCTCGCGCTCGCGCAAAGCCGCGTCAGCCGACTGGTCTTCTTTCACCGGATGGTGGCGGCGGGGAGGACGAAGTTGATCGGCAGATCTGGCGGTCCGGCCGGGTCCTCGCGATCTCCGAACTTGTCCAACGGGTTGTAACTGTTACCTGTCCTGTTCGAGAACTCGATCTCGAGGATACCCATGGGCTGTCCAGCTTCGTCCATGGCAGGTAAAGAGTGCACCGAGGTCAACCTCAGCACAAACCTTTCGCCATTGTTTTCCTCCATGACCACCGGGTGGTCGCGGCGGTGGTAGGCTGGTGGTGATGGGAGGTGGCCGGTGGGGCGAGTTCCAAATGGGTTGCTCCCCTCGATTAGTTTGCGGAAACTCTGACCTCTCTACACGCGCGTGCCGGTGCACGCTTATATAGAGGTAGAGGGAAGTAGGCAAGCAGCGGTCGCGTCGTTGTGTTTGGCTTGCAGACAACGCCTGTCACTTGGAAATAGATTTCAATCTTGAGAGTACTTCCCATCCTTAATTTTATATCGTTATAAAAGTTAAAATTTTACAAAATAAATTAATATATATCACTTTACGAACATCATGATATATCATATATTAATCTATCTTTTTTTATAGTTATTTAAATGACATATAAATAAGAAGAGATTTTTACTCGAGAGTTTAGAATTATTTCCCATATCAGTTATATTTCTTGATATGTCATAATAGTTTTTTCATTCTCACAATCAATTCCTTCCATTGTGCGTTGATATGTCATACTTCCTCTATTTTATCGCTTTAAATTTATTTTAAGTCAAACATCTTTAAGTTTATCAACTTTATAAAATAATACGGTAATATTTTTTAAAAAAATAAATACTACTATAAAAATATAATAAATTATGGATTTATGAATTATAAAACTTACAATATTTTACTATAAAATTAATCGTTTTAGAAATGACTTGTAATATATAAAGGGAGTAATTGTTTTTCTTCATTAATCTCGTGGTTTTCTTTGGAAAAGAAATAATATATGTGATTTGATTGGTGGCGGTGTTTTTTTTTCCACTGGGACACCTCACCTGATGCGGCCTTATGGTGGCACAAAATGGGAGGCGTTTGTTTAGATTAGAAGACACAAGTTTGTTACGCTTCCACACTTAGCATGTTTTGTGCTTATGTGGCATGGTTGAGCCGCAGGAGGGGGAATGCCATGACGAGGTTGGACAGCAGCCCTCTGCCTTTACTCATGGCCACGGTGGCTAGGGCGTCAATGGGACCGAGGCAAAAGGACTTGTAGCAGGTAGGACGTCGGTGGCTAGATCCGACACCGATGTGGGTGGATCCAGCACACCCACAATCAGATCTGATGCTCTCATTGATGGATCTAACTAGGGTCGACGACACAATGGCAAGGACAGCATGGAGTTGTGGCAGAGGCTAGTTGGTGTGGTGGGTGGTGAAAGCCCTAGAGACAGCCTAGAGGGGGTGAATAGACGTTTTTAAAAATTACTTTAATATAGCATTTAAATTTGCTTGACTAGAACTTTTGGACCATTATGCTAGAACTTTCGATCAACTCTCCTAGATAGATCGAGATAGCTGGTCAAAACCTCTAGTCTATTGAGATGGAAACTTTTGATTAAATAGCAGATGAATTCTTTTGAATCATACTCTACAATCTTACAAACATAACAAAAATAGTAAACAAGTTACAAGTACTATAATATAGGAAATAGTAAACAATACAGAAAAAAAGCTTTCACACAAATTTATAAAGTGAGAGAGAGGGAGACAAAAGAATTTTTTCCCTGTAATTCGGATCACAAACACCCTGCATTTTTGTTGAGGAGATTGTGACAACTAGGTCTCTTTCAACCCCTTACCTCACCAAGTAGACATAAAAAACAACTTGCTTCTCACTTCATCGGTTATATCTTTTCTATACGGAGGTGAGATACATCTTCACAAATTTGTCTAAAATAATTCACAGCTTGAGAAAACTCGCAAGCAACATTTAACCATCTAACAAGTCATTCTCTAAGAATAACGAGCTCTAAACAATGACCAATACCTATCTTCACGTAGCTCTTCTCATAGGAAAATAAACTCTAACCACTTAAGAATTTTACTCAAATCTCTATCGAAACTCAAGAACTTGGTGGAAAATGTGGATAGAGGCCTAAAAGAAACCGAGGCATGAAAAAAAAAATGGAAAGGCCAAAACAACTTTGGGAAGGAAAGGGGGTGTTTATACCCACTCGTCTATGTCACATAACTATTACTCATAGATTTGAATACATGGATGTTCTAATCCCTGTTCCAAAACCTCCGACCTAACACTTAGCTGCTGACAGACAACACTAGACCAAAACCTCCGATCCCCCCAGAGGCAGCAATAAACCCACAGCAATGCAAATATTGTGAAAATGTGTCTCTTAACTAAAAAATTGATATGAGAACAAGAGTACACTTAGATCACTATTTGAAACACTCCTTAATAGTATGGCTTATCTATACTTAAAAAAATTCAAAAGAAGTTTAAAATAAACTCTGAATCTTCTCACCATAGCTCAATCATAAATTTGTAAAGGTCATCATGCTCACATTTGCTTCATAGGAACTAATCTCTACTTGTATCTCAATAAATATGTTAGCCCCTTAAACTATTTTATTATTTATCATTCAAAAGAGGCTAGATGGACTTTCAATCTATCCTTTTTGGTGATTGATGACAATACGGTTAAAACTTATAATATAATGAATATGAAATGAATTTTGAATAAGAAGATGTGAGTTGAGCTCCCCCTGAATGTATACGTAGGGTAATATCAGCGAAGCATATATGCATATATAAGAGAGAATACATAGAAAGTTCAATTCAATAATTTTTATCTATGGGGTATATTGTGTGGTACAAAGATATAAAAGCAATGCATATGACATGGAAAGAAAAAGGAACATCACACCATATGAACAATCAATGTTATAAGGACTTAGATAAACTAAAAAATAAACTAACAAGCATTACATCTCAGCTCACATGGATTAACCACTTATCTACAAAAGATTATACAAGTTCTCAAGCTAGGAAGGATAGAATGGGCGGTCTAGCCAGAACTTTCGACCAGCAGGTTGGAACTTTCAACCAAAATAAACTGACAAAGGTGAAAACTAAAATTGGCCGCTTTCATTCTGTATTTGTCGCCCTCTTTGGCATCAAGGCATCAATATAAAGTGTCAAAGCAAGGGAATCATATTTGAAGGGACCATCTCTATATCTCTTGAGTACACACTCGTATCATTGCCATCATCGAAAGATGCTTTCTTAGTATCTCACTAACAGCATCATGATTGTCATCCCCTTGTTCTATATCAGCTGCACCCTCAGACACTCTCTCAGCAGAAATCTTGAACTCCACATCAATCTCCTCATCTGAAACTGTGTATCGAGCAGATCCTAATGCTCCCTCAAAGGCCTAAGAAGTCCTAATACCTACAACCAAGTTTTGATACGCCTCTTAAAGAGCACGAGAAGATGTCGTCTTCGAGGACAATAGTGAGAGGCCAATGGGAGGCCGAAGCGGTGTGGCCAGTGTCATGGAAGGCTAACACGGTGATACAGTGTCAGAAGGCAATGGAGCAAGGCAGCGGTAATGCGGACAAGTGACCTAAGGCGACGAAGATGAAGGCAATTTGGTCAAGGCCTATGATGGACTCTTTTTCCACACAATAGTCCTTTTGCAACGGTGCCTTACCGCCACAAAATGGCCACATTGGAGGGCTAGTGTGTAGGAGAGGGGATCCACTCTTCTCTCTCACCCTCCCCCTCTCCAACCCAATTGCGTGGATGGAGGTTAAGTACATTGGATGTCACGCATCTACTTGATGGCCAATCGGTAGCGAGGTGTTGGCGTGGTGGCTATGCATTGAAGATACTTATTTGATAGTGGTTGCGGTGGCTGGTAGGTACACTTCGGTATGGGAGGATAGAAAGATTACGAGTAAAATCCTAGTTTATTTGGGCTGACAACAGCAACACTTGAGGGTTTTGTATCCCTCTTAGCCCTCTACTACAGAATCTTTTGTTCTCTCCCTAATAAACATTTTCAGCTGAAAACCACATCCTAATCGTCAAGGCGGACGGTGGTGACATTCTTAGTGTCATATCCTCACTGAAAGTGTCGTTTGTAGATTCATTCTACTAGGGGTGTCATGCTCTTGTTTTTTTCCTCAATAACAGATACATAGACGTGTGATGTGTTTGTTTTTTTTCATGTTTTCCTAGCTATAGCCTCTCACTGCTATAGGTTTATATTTTTTTAATGCTATATCAATATGAAAAGTCGTACGGTCTTCTACAGGTTATTTTAAAAAATAAAATAAATCTGAATTTTGTACGGAAATGATGACGCAGAGGGTCCGCATCTACCAATGGTCATCATAGGATTGATCTGAGTTCATTAATAGGCTAATCACACATTTTCTAATCAAAATTAGTTGGATTTTTTAATCACATCATCAATGCTTGAGAGCTCCGGTATGGTATGATATCAACAAAAATATTACATGGTAAATATAGTATAGTAACTATATTGTAACAGTTACATTATAATATGATTATATTATAACTACAGTATAATTATAATATAACTAACAAAAACTTTATTTTGTCTCTACAACCAACATAGATTGCACTATAGTTGATTGTAGAAACTGAAGGATTAAGAAAAAACAGCATAATAAAAAAATCCATACTTTCCTGGGCTAAATCTCCATGAAAAATCACCTAACCCAAATAATAACATGGTGAAAAATAGAACATCGAATCATCAAACCAAACCAGATTGCATCCATTCATATTCCTGCCCATATATACTCACCCGTCAGTTGTAGTGGTGTTGTGCGCCCGAGAGATCCTGCTAGGCGGTGCGTGTGGCAGTGTGGGTAGGAGATGCATCACAGCCGTTAAATTAAATCATGCCCGAGTGATCCGACGGAAGCTAATTTGAGTGATTTCACGCAAAAAAGAAAAACCTGTCGCAAGATGTTTCGCCACTCTAGTACAGTACCCACTTGAATCCAAGCTTTGGTCTTTTGGACCGAAAGCCATCTATGGCCCATATCGTCCATCGGTCCTCCTCCACGCTTCCAGTTTCCACCCAACCAACCTGGCGGTTTCAAGCTCTAATCACGTAGGATTAGGATTACTGATTACGTTACTATAGTACCTCTAAATCCTAATCCTAGTAGAATGCGATTAGAGACTACACGTACGCATCCCAGAACACAGGCGACGGAGTTGTTTGGTTCTATGTTTTTCTAAATCGTTACGTATTCCTTCCATCAGGACGTGCGGCGCTCTGGAGATTGGCATTAGTTCCCATCCAGTCCTAAGTGCAAGAGGTCTCAATTCGCATATTTAGACCACTGTAAAAAAAATTCTATTTCCTTTATAATGAGCTAGAGCTATCTGTATATAATGCTCCAGGGACCAAACTGATGGAGGGGCATGAAACGCAACACGCTGAATTACGGGGAAGAGAAGCACGGCTCAACAAGCGGCGATGGCCGTACAGAAGGTTCGCGGTTCAGATCGTGAAGTAGCGACTGCGACGAAGAAGATGCAGGCTCCTCGTGAGGAACTCGCTCGGCGTCCACTCAGTGCGCCCGCGCCGCTACATGAAAGTCACACGCTTGGGCTACCACGTCGCCCTCAACGAGCGCGCCAAGGAGCTGCAACGCTTCTAACCACGACGTCCTCGTTGACAAGGCTGGAATGGAGAGCTGGGAAGAGTGCACCCAGCAGGACAGGGAGGAGATGCAGGCGTTGGTAAGCAGCATCGTGCTGTGGTCGGAGATCGTCCATGGCCAAGCTGCCGCCGGACGTCGTCGTTAGCGAGCGTCGACGACATGACCAGCGTCGAGGTTCCGACGTTCGCGGGAGCTCCGTGTGGTCTCGCGTGTTTGGAAGGGAGGAGGGTGAGATCGTTCACCGGAGTTTCATGTACCTCACTAGCGTATCAGGTGGTGTTTTGGATGTCTACTCACGAAGGGTTTTGGCACCATAACTTCCTGACGCACTCCTTTAACACTATGACGCTGAATCAATCGGCCTCTGAGTGATATGCTGATATAGGTACCAGTTCACACATGATTTCGAATATTGATATACTCTCCACCATTTCAACACTCTCTTCATCTACGTCTTCATCTATCATTATAAAAAATAGTGTTTTACTTCCTGTCACAGCCACTAGATCCCATCGTTTTTTCTTACCGCATCGTGATCTTACTCTTAATAATATTTTGTATCACAAAATATTATTAAGAATTTAATTTTCATTCGTCGGTTTACCACTGACAATAATTATTCCATTAACTTTAATCTATTTAGTCTTTCTGTGAAGGATCTGCAAATCAGGAACGTGATCACCAGGTACAATAGTTTCGGTGACCTCTATCCATTCTTTGCACCATCTACCAGCACCTCCACGTTCATCACCGTACCCACTTCCCTTTGGCATCGCCGTCTCGGTTATCTTAGACGTGAAGTTCTGTCCAAACTCATTAGGTCTAATATCATTTCCTGCAATACATGATATCGATCATATATGTCATACGTATCAACTCGGTCGTCATATACGTCTACCTTTTGATTCATCTACCTCTTACTCATAATTTTGATTTAATCCATTGTGATCTATAGAACTCTTCACTTGTTAGTGTATCAGGATACAAATATTATCTTGTTATTCTTGATGGCTGCTCTCATTATATTTGGATTTTTCCTCTTCGTCTCAAATTTAAGATATTTTCTACTATTTCTACCTTTTTTGCTTATGTTCGCACACAGTTTGGCACCACCATCAAGAGCATCCAGTGCGACAATGGTCATGAATTCGATAATTTCTAGGCTTGCACGTTTTTTCTCTCCCACGGTGTTGCCCTCCGCATGTCATGTCCATACACTTTCCAACAAAATGGTAAAGCAAAGCGTTTCATTCATACCATCAATAACACTCTACGTTCCCTTTTATTTTAGGCGAGTCTCCCTCCCGCTTACTAGGTTGAGACCCTTCACACCATCACATATCTTGTGAACCTCCTTCCAACCAAAACTCTCGCCTTCTTCACACCATACAACGTTCTCTTCTCTGTCCAGTCCTCCTATGATCATCTCAAAGTTTTTGGTTGCGCCTGTTATCCCAATATGTCCTCTACAGCGCTCCACAAACTTGCCCCTCGTTCTTCTCTATGCGTTTTTCTCAGCTACTCCTCGGAGCACAAAGGCTATCGATGCCTCGAGTTTCAGTCGAACCGCATTCTCATTTCTAGACATATCATTTTTTATGAATCTTTTTTCCCTTCTCCGACATGTCTAGCACACCCATGGCACCCTCCGCCCTGGACTTTCTTGTCAATAATTATGATCTCACCGCTTCAGTTCTTGGAGCTCGTTTTGTGCGTGCAGGTACAGCAACTTCCTCAAAGGCACACCTCGTGCCTGAGGCCACACTTGCACCGTCGAGCCCTAGTGCAGGGCCGCGGTCACCTGAGTCCATGTCGTCCGGTGATGCTACCCCTGTACACCTCGCACAGGTCGTTGCCAGCAGCGCCACACCGACCACGAGTGTTGCCGGTCCTGCTACCCCTACTGCTCGCGCACAGGTTGTTGTCAGCGGTATCGGCCACACAGCTGCCACTCGATCGATCGTCATCCCTTCAGTCACCAATGCGCACTCTATGCGCACGCGTGGCAAAGCTGGCATTGCACAGCCCGTGGATCGCCTCAACCTCCACGCTGTGCCTATGTCACCTCTTCCTCTTTCTGTTTGTGATGCACTGTCAGATCCTAATTGGCACTCTGCTATGCAGGCTGAGTATGACGCTCTGATTGCCAACGACACCTGGAGTCTTGTGCCTCGCCCTTCTGGCGTCAATGTTATGACTGGCAAGTGGATTTATCGATATAAATTGCTCGCCGATGGGTCTCTTGATTGCTATAAGGCTCGCTGAGTACTGCAGGGTTTCACACAAATGGCACGGTGTTAATTATGTTAAAACTTTCAGTCCTGTTGTCAAGCCTACGACATTCGAGTTGTTCTCTCACTGGAATTATCTCAGAACTGGTCTATTCATTAACTAGATGTGAAGAATGCATTTCTCCATGGCACTCTCACTGAGACAGTGTACTGCGTGCAGCTCTCTGGATTTATGGATTCTTCTTGCTCATATTTTGTCTGTCGGCTCAACAAGTTCTTATATGGTTTGAAGCAGGCTCCTTGTGCTTAGCATCACAGGTTCACCTCTCACCTTATGTCGCTTGGATTTGTTGAAACAAAGTCAGATACTTCGCTCTTCATATATCGTCGCAGTCCAGACATAGCCTACTTACTGCTATATGTTAATGGCATTGTCCTCACCGTCTCCTCTACTGGATTACTCAAGCACATCATTGAGACTCTCCGGTATGAGTTTGCTATGACGGATATAGGTCAGCTGCATCATTTTCTGAGCATTTCTGTGACACACTCTGCAGATGGTCTGTTCCTTTCTCAGCGACAGTACAGTCAGGATATTTTAGAGAGTGTCGAGATGAGTGTGTGCAAGCCGTGCAGCACGCCTGTTGATCTACACTCTAAATTATCTACTGATGGGCCGTCTATCGCTGATGCTACATAATACTGCAGCCTAGTCGGTGCTCTGCAGTATCTGACTTTCACCCGACCAGACATTACCTTTGCAATTCAGCAGATATACCTTTATATGCATAATCCTCGAGAGCTACACCTTACTGCTCTCAAGCGGATCTTACGCTACTTGCAGGACACCCTATCTCTTGGGCTAACCATGCGCCAATCTTTACCTGTAGATCTTGTTATTTATACGGATGCCGACTGGGCTGGCTGTCCTGACACTCGCCGGTCAACCTCTGGTTATGCAGTATTTCTCGGGGATAACTTGATGTCCTGGTCTTCCAAGCGTTAGCATACAGTCTCCAAATCGAGTGCTGAAGCTGAATATCGTACTGTGGCGAATGGTGTTGCTGAAGCTACCTGGCTGCGACAGCTGCTCCTTGAGCTTCGCCACCCTCTCGTCATGCTACCTTGGCCTATTACGACAATATCAGTATTGTATATCTCTCCAGCAACCTAATGCAACATCAACGGACAAAGCATGTTGAGATTGATTTTTATTTTGTTCGAGAAAAGATCACTCTCGGTTATGTTTGAATCCTATATGTTTCTACAACATCGCAGTACACTAACGTCTTTACCAAGGGCCTTTCTAACTCACTATTTCAGGAGTTTCGATCCAAGCTGAATGTTAGCGATGCTCTCAATTAGATTCTATTATAATTATAGAAAGTATAATTATAATAGGTTAATTGTGGTATGGCTGTGTGGTTGTCTCATGAGTTACTTCGACCGATCTATATATATACTGATATATTGGTAGGGAATAAAATTAATCATTTTCACGCTTTTACATGTTGTCGTCTCGTGTGTTTGGTAGGGGCGTTCGTGTTTCTCCTTGCGCTTGTGGCGCAGGTCTTTGGGCCCGTGTTTCTTCTTTTTCTTGTCGCGTGTCGCTGTGCTTGTCTTAATTCGACCTTAATTTTACTGTAGACGGTGGTGTTGCGAGTGAAGTCCAAAATAAGGATTGCTCCCTTTGATTAGTTTGCCTCCCAGAGGGCACAGAGGAGCTTCTCGTCGGGTACAATGTTTGGCTTGCAGAACAACAAGCAATCTAACCTACCTACTGTGCTGTGCTATGCCATAAATTTGTCACAGAAGTCTAATCAGACAATCAGTGTTGTTATATATGTTGCGATAGTCAAGTTAATCCTGTGGTCTTCCCTGAAAAAATATATGATTCGATCGAGGCTAGAAAACGCGGTTTAAACCAGAACACTGCAATTTCTCGGACTCACCTGATGCTAGGACATAACAGACAGATCGTCGCTGAGTGATTAAGTTGGCTACGCGGTACTGCTGAGTTCACCGAGTCTAACCGGCTCGACTAGTTGCTATCCAACTCAACTCTTCTGCGTCCTTCCTGAAACATCATTTTTATCAGGAAAAACTCTGGTTTTACAAAGTTCATAGTATAGAATAGATAGTCAGGAGGAATGAGGTTGATCTCATAAACCAATACATGTCGATCGACAAGGGAGTAAATATACACATTCATTGAATTTGGACCTTTGCCACGGCACAGAAACACCGAACAAAATGTGCCCTTGTTCAATACAATCAAGGAAGAAAAGGAATAATAAAAAGGAGTGAAAGCCATCTATCCTATTAACCTAGCTGTAATAAGGAAACTATACAGGTATTTACGGAAAAGACAAGTCAGATTGCCTACGTAAGATATTTGCTATGCCTCCATCGAAAGCCGAAATAGGAGGTTCAAGCAAATACGAGGATAAAGTTGATCCTCGAACCGCCACCATCTGCATGCCTTCATGCAAATACTGGGGAAACCAGCGAAACAATGTCTGCTGCCACTGCCACCGCCACTACTGTGCCACTTACTATGGTCAACACCAGCTTATTGCGTCTTTAGCAACAAATTGTATTGTCTAACAAAACTTATACTAAGTTCACATGAAGCTCATCCAGATATGCTAAGGTCTGTTATGCTTCTGTCAGCAATATATGCCTTTATATCCCTGAAAAAATATAAAAGGAAAAAGATAATTAACAAGTCAATTGGAAAAAATAAAATTGTGAAAATTATTTCACAATTCCGGAAAGCAGATCAATATTGCAGGTGAAGCACAATTTACCTGCATCTGGGAGCTGAACAGTCAGCATTGTCACAAAGCAGCGAGTGACTGAACAGAAGTTTCCACATGAATACACACATATGGCAACCTCCACCACGGGCACGGGTATGACATCGCACACCATGGTAGAACAGTTTCTTTAACATCAAACAAAGTTTGGAAGTGCAATTTCGATCGAAACATCTTGATGCATGCACCAAGCTTTCAAGGTAGTCCTGCTTTGAAAGCATCCAATTAATTAGTAAGAGGCACCGCAAATATTACCAGAAAATAACATTTGGGATGAAACAACATAATTACCACATGAGAATCTAAAAGCTTATAGAATAATTTTCATGCTGATTAAAAAATTGGATATGCAGAGTCACAAAATACTGGGACAACATAAACATCTTCGACACATCAGAATAGTGAAGCATATGTTTCACACATGCTCAAGATTAAACCAAATGGTAAAATTGTAGTTAAACAAATAATAATAGTGCAACTCACTTATATTCTACAGTTTATGCCTAATATAATCATGCAAAGTGCAAACAAACAAAATATTTCAGATCCCCAGATTTGTTCCCAAAAAATCAGAAGATGTTAACTTCGAGTACATAATAAGCATTCAAAAAAACACAAAATAGGAGATGCCAAAGATTCAGCTACCAATTTAAAGATACCTGTAGAGTGTACTTCTGCGATACGCCATGGTGTTTTGTCTGCCTCAAGTTATGAATATGCAAACTTTGACCGCCTTGTTTATAGCATGAATCACAAAAGTTGCAGCCTAGGCAAACCAAGCACCGCCATGCCAAGCATTGATCCATGGCACAGTGACAAGAAGAACAGGTTGAATCATGTAGATGATAAAGAATCATCATTGTGGAATGTTTTGCCCTCCGGAGAGTATCAAACTGGTATTGATTGTCTTGACAATGCTTCAGGAAATCTATTCTGCTGTCAAAATACTTGCTTTCCATAGTTGGATCTACATCATCAGTTTCTGGAAGAGGTTCTTCCTCTATCTGTCAGAGGAGATTAGTAATCTGGTTAGTACATAGGTTCCATCATATATCTATTAAGTAGCAGCAGGCAGATTGTGGCTGCCTTAAATAGATGAATTCATATACTTACGTTTTCAAATGCATGCTTTTGTTTTGTTGTAGCCGGGTGCCTGTCCTTCAGAGGGGTATTCAGCTCCTCAGCATAACAACTACAAGGACAAATAAGAATGGCATCATAAATAATGGGTGCCCTAACAATGAATAACAACAAAAAAGTAGGAATGCAGATTCATTCTGCAATTTGACAGGCAAATGGTCAATGTATAAGCTAGAATGGTTGAACTATACAAGTTCCATGTGCAATTATACATTTTTACCAACAGCAGACATTTCCCCTAGTGCTGTTCTGGAAAGTTCTTAAGTATGGGAAATGCATTCTATATGGTCACAAAAGTTTACATTAAATGCTTACCGTTCACAAAGATAGAAGTTTTTGCAGCTGGTGCAAACCCAACTACTACCAGATACAATAGGATGGTGGCAATGCTTGCAATATTGCTGCAGACAAAGCATTAAAAAATCTTCTTTCATGGTTCGTAACCTTTCTCCAAGCTGCCAACAATGAAAATTAAGGGGTCAAGTGCCTCAAATACTGAAGAAAGGGAGTACCATGATTTAAATAACTAACCTTGTGCACAAGTAAAATATCCTCGAGGTTTCCTTTCCGGTCATCACGTTTGGCAACCCGTAGGAGCCTTCCTAGTTGAGTCTCTTTCTTCTGTGAGGTGTCATCTTCTTTCTTTTCAAGGAGCCTCTCTGCTTCCCCAGGCCAGAAATCGTTATCACAGTATGGCAACCATGCAGCTGAGATATTCGTCTTGCATTCATTGATGGGCTGAAGGAAGAAGTCATAGAGTGTATTACGCTCCACAACTACACCCTCCTTAACAGCCTTCTTTACCAAATTCTGGTACCTAAATATATTGAAAAAATAACCAAATGAAGGCCCATAAATAATTTTAGGATTGAATGTAAAAGATGATGAAGACCAACCAGCTCCGAAGCTTGTCAGACTTTGGCATCTTCTGTATTGTAGGATGACAATATAAAACATAATCGTCACGCTTTGTAGATGGGCAAGTCCATATGGAACAGCTTACAAACCCTCTTTTCTTGCAGAAATCCAAATAGCCAATCTGGAAGAAAACAGATTGGAAGATAATCAGACTCACATGAGATCCATAAATTGAAATCAAGGTCAAGAACATTGTGTTTAATGATTATGCATTCTCATACCAAAATTTCATGATACACAAAGGTACGGAGAGCTTCTCCACTGGCTGACTTGATTTCTGGTCTGAAGTATTTGACAGAATCAATATATGCAAGATAAACGTGCCTTTGATTTGGTGGTGGGCAGGCTGAACCATACTCTTGCACATACATTGCGAACAGGCATACATCAATGCCTTCATTCTTTTGAAACAAGAGAATGGCCTGCACAAGCACGAAACACAGTAATGGTAACCCACATTATCCACTAAATAAAAGCATAATTTAAATGGATGTTTTAATAATAGCATTAGTAAAGTATAAGTATTGCGCAATCACCTTTGATTTGTACGGAAATTCCCCAGGATATTGTTCTTTTTTAAAAAAATCCTTGAAACGTGGTTGGACTTGCAGTGTTCTATCAGCTGAAGATACCACTCTAACAGTAAGACCCTCAACTCCTGGTACCTAATAATTAGACCATAAAAGACGAAAGCCCAATAAGTTTCACCACAGTATATTACAGTATAATACAAATCCTAGAGGCAGGTAAATAACATTAAGATCAGCATAGATAATCAGATAAGACTAAGCAAGCATCAACAAGTTAATCTTCCAAGTTTGGCCATGAATTGTAATATGACATCTTGGTTAGCTATATCAGATCTGAGAAAGTGTATGCAGAACCAACTTTTGTCAGAATCCAATAAAATGCAAGGCAAAAAAAACGTAGTTTCACTAAAAAGGATACTGAAACACAACACAGTATGGTCATCAACATATGTTCCAAAGATGAGTTCATCTATGTGGTCTGCTGCAATCCTGAAGCCATAAATACTCATTGCTAGATGCACCAACAGAAGTATTAAGAACATAATTAAGTGAAATGCCATCACATGGTAAAAAAACAGAAATGAATGTCAGTACAGATGCATTCATGTAATGAATTGTCTAAGTCAACTTAGAAGACTAAAATATAAGGACTAACATGTAACTTGAAACCTTCAATCAACAACCAGCACATAGAGCAAGCAGCACAAAAATGCAATTGGAAAGACGTATGTAACTTTTGGCTGTGGTGCAATAGGTTAACAGTGAGGTAGAATGGTCAAGGGTACAGATTGCAACACCAGCATATTCTGTACACAGGACAACATATAAAAGAAAAGCATAAGACAACTACCTCATCAACACTTTTTCCTGAAGCACTTGCCCTCTGTTGCCTCTCCTGGACAAGCCGCTCAGAAAGCCTTTGCTCAATATGATCACTTAGTCTTGTTCTTGGTAACTCACATGCTCCCAGAATAGTAGATGGCTCCAGTGAATCAACATCTCCATTATCCTTCTCCTTCAAGAAACATTTTGCACAAGTATATTCAGCCTCTGGATCCACGATTTTAGGGTTAAAAAGTGCGCAGATTTGATGCTGCCAAGCTTTGCACTTATCGCACTGGACCCACTGAAAAGACATAATTAAACAAAAAATGAGTAATTCATATATGATTCCAAATGACTAGAGAGAAAAAAGAGAAACATCTTACCCATTCTGACTCAGCATCTGTCTCTGCATAGCTGAATCTCTTCTGATATTTGGCTTTGGCACTACTAAGATGGTGGCATCTGCCACATATTGAAGATTTGTCATTTCCATTTTCCACTTCAACATAATAGGATACTGTAGAATTTATTATTTTAAAACAGAGCATGCAAAATCGTGGAGGGGGCTCAAAGAGGAGTCTTTCCATCCCGCATAAATTGCATGTATTCTGATCAGGCAAGCCTTCAACTGATAGCAACTCTTCAGTCGGCACTTTGCTCTACAAAAAATAAGTTCATCATGATAAGAGATATAAACTTTGCTTAAAACAAACAGACACTCTGTGCAATATAATCAAGCAAGCTT
Source organism: Oryza coarctata (assembly GCA_030770085.1). NCBI lineage: Eukaryota > Viridiplantae > Streptophyta > Magnoliopsida > Poales > Poaceae > Oryza > Oryza coarctata. Next base: position 6,725,086 of record CM061462.1, read on the forward strand.
GAGTGAAAACAATACCTAAATTCTTAGTACCAAATGAAAATCAATTGGAAGTACATAATATTTAGTTAATTTTGCAACTTCTCAGTTTGAAAGTCTCTAGACTACATCAACCAATAATAACCAAGTGCTTTACAATACTAGATAAATCATACAAGATCCCTCAGGCTATTTACTCACCTGAGAAGTATCATGGTTCAGAGTTCGCAAGTGATCTTTAAGCTCCTCAGAAGTTAATGCATAAAGTATTGAGGCCCCTCTTCTCTTCCTTGCCCTCAGGCTGGCCCCTATCAATGTATGGTCCAATAAATCAACCTTGGCATCCTTCATCTCAATGTCACTATTTTCACGACGAACTTCTTCTTTAGTTTGTACAGCAGTCTCCAACAATCTGACCATATCCATGCCATGTACATTATCGGTGCAAGCAATGTTTTCCCCCAAGGAAGTACAACATGGTGACTTTGTTGGTGAATTAGTGGATTCAGATTGTACTGTTTCAGCAGATGCATACGTCTCATTGACAGCAGGTTGTTGTTCCTGTGGAGCCTCCATTTCATTGACATGGACAAGGTGGGGAACATCAACCTTCGCACGTTTTGCTGGATAATTCTTGCCAGAAGATCCATCTGAAGTAGGTGAAGTCGGCTTTGATACGGTACTATTTGATATCTGCTCAGCTCTGTCCACTGTCTTGCTTACAGGGCTACAAGCACCATAGTTAGTAATGAAGCCATGCTGATGATGCATAAAGTGGTTGCTTAAATTTGAGCTTTTTTCCCTGGAGAAACCTTCATGATCAGAAGTATGCCCAAGTTTTTCTTTCATTTGAATGCATCCATCCCATTTGTGTTCTCCATTGATGTACGGATGCATTTGAGCATGATAGAAATCATGGTTTCCAGTGGTGATGTTTGACTGATCTGATTGCTCTAGTGACTGACTACATGTCTCTTGCTTCATCTCACATTCTCCGTATTGTTGCAACAAAGGTCCCTGACCGGCAGTGGGATACATACTTTTATTGTTTGTGGAAAGGTTTTGTCCATTTTCTGTTGAGAAAGAATCCATCGGAAGTGTTCTCATTGCGCTAGAACATGTCGTTTGATCCCACACTGCTGACAAAGAACTGGAATTCCCAGAGGCTGATGGTTGTGAACTATCATTTTGATGAGCATCACCTGGCAAAATTTGGCCATAATGTTTATGATGCGAAATAACTTCAGCTCAGCTCAGTTTAAGACATAAGAAAGGGGATGTAAACTCACCTGAGAAATGTTCTTTTATATGGCCAGTATGCAAGACATCAATACTAGGGCTACATTTCGGTAGAGTTGACACACATGAAGTAAAAATGGTGTCTGCTAATCTTTCAGGCCTCTGCTTGGGTTTATCAGCCAATGAATGAGCAAAGTTAGCAGCAATCATACAGTGGTCATATTGTTTATATCCTGTCAAAATCAAGCCAATTAAGAATTAAAAAAAATAAGGTGTATTGTGAGGTTAAAATAGGTAACTCGTCATCTCAACTCACCCTGAGTGGAGAATACATTATATGCACAGGAGGGCAGATTATTAGGACCAGAAGTAGCTCTATCATGGCATAAGATGGGCACCTCCATCACAGGCAGCTGTTGTAAGTTTAGCATGGATGAAGCTGCTGAAGAAATCCAATGATACATACTGCCCCGAAATGATGCAGAACTGATGATAGCATTCGACCTGGTTCTTAAAGTTTCAAGATCCATATACTTAATCTGAGAGAGAATCAAATGTTAGCAAGTCACTGAGAACTATTTAGATAAATGAATCCAAATGATCAATTTATAAGGATACCAAACTGTTCAGCAGTTACGGTTCTGTGTAAGAATTACAAGAATATGCTGAAATTTGTATTTATTCAGTAAAGCACGCAGATAAGTTCAATAGTGAACAATATTAGAGCAGAAACCACACCAAAATAAAGCATCATAGGTGATCATATATCCTATAATAGTTCTAATGCAGCAAGAGGCAACACAAACCTTTGAATCAGCTTCCTCAAAAAGTTGTTGATCAATACGTTTTCCAATTTCCATAAGAAAGGATAGGTCAAAGTTGCAGAATTCCTCCCGCTCATTTAGGTACTCTACACTGGATAAGAAAAAAGAATCAGGATATAGTTAAACAAGAGATAATAACTTGCAATAAATTAGATAACAAAAAAATTGAACTGGATATCTCTTTTTCAACTGTTATCTAGTATTTCTAAAAGAAATATTTCAGATAGCAAACTATATATTTGCTTTAAAAGACCAATTATTATTCACATATAGAGCAAATTTCATAAAAGAGACTACTTTGTCAAAATTATCGGTTCGCTACAACTTAAATTGCAACAAGCCAACAAAAGCACACGATGTTGTCAGACAGACTGGTCGCTAGCAGTCACAGATTTTAGATAAAATCGTGCACTGGAATTGCAGTTTTTGAAATGTTCAACTAAAGTCGCAGAAAACATATATACAGTGTATACTTTGTTGGTACAGCATGCTAGTACAAAGCAACTAGTGATCTGCAGGTCAAAACAGTACCTAATATTGGTGATTTAAGAACTTACATTTTACGGTGAATAATATTGCGAACTACGGATGTATCTTGTTCCATATTATCCAACTGAAGAATTTCAGCTGCAGATGGTGTCCAGTCACTTGTGGGATATTGCTGGGTAGGAAATCCACTTGCTGCATATTGCTGTTGCATCCCTTGCAAGGTCTTTGCCATCATGCTTCTATATCACCTGATATTCACAGATTAAAGACATTACGAGCTTGATCAGTAGCTACATGCAGCCAAACACATAACCAGCAGGCAGATGGCAACAGAGCAGAAATAGGAAAACATAAACATGTAGCAAGTAGAATACTGCAACTCATACAACAAAAGCAAGGTCAGTTCTGAAACTGAAACACAACACATCTCCTAAATTGCACTCAACATCATTACCAATGTGCCTACCAAGAAGCAATATATTACGTAAAATGTTGATAACGGGCAGATGATGTATATTGCTAATACACAATAGCACGTGAAAACAAATATCCCTTTCGCAGTCACTCGTTTGAGGTGGTGGCCTGTTTATAAGTTTTTTTTCTTTTTTGTCTTGAGGGAGAGAGTTTTTCTCTCCTCTCTGTAAATTTTCTTTATTCTCAATGAAATGAGGCACAGCTCTCTTGCGTGTTCGAGAAAAGAAAAAAAGAAAACGACTATCCCGAGCACAGAATCACCCTTCAAATTCTACACATTGCAATACACAATCGGCATCCAATAAGCTACACGGGGGTGGACCTAATGTTGGACATGGGGGTTCAACTGAATCCCCAATTAATTATTATCATATTTATTGGAAACAAACTGCTATTATTAATACACATGCACGCAGTGAAGCAAGCAAATCAGGATTAACTGAAGGGTAAGATTTTTTTTCCATTTTCGATTGAAACCTACCTGCTGGGCGACCTCACCAGCGGGACATCTGATCTCCCGGGCTGCTCATCCGACGGCCGGCCTCCCGCAAATCACCTCTCGAGGGGGAACGACGGCGACGTGGAGACGGCGGCGCGGAAGAGGGCAGGCGCGATTAAGGGGGGGCAGGGAGCAGGGTCGACGAGGGCGCGCCGGCGGCCGGGCGGGGGCCGAACCCTAACCCTAGCCGTCGATGAGGAGTCGGATAGGAGGAGGTGCGCGAGAGGTCCGGTTGCGGGAGAGTGCCGGAGAAGCGTCAAATGTCCGGGGATTTATATTTGAGTAAAGTGTTCCGGCAGTTCGACGTGTAATCTTAAATATTTAATATTTAGATAGAATATGCCATTTTTAAATTAGCATGTTAACGGAACATGCCCTCATTTTCCTGATAAACACACTTTAATAAATTATAATAGTTTAAGAATCTAAATGACATATGTTTATAAATTTAAAGATAGTTATATTCACCAATTCTACATCTACTTATTTTTTTTCTTCTCTTCTTACTTTTTGGACAGTGAGGATATGTGAGAGCTCAAGACCAATTTCCGAGTACAAGCTTGACCAACGATAACTTAGGACAACGTTGATGGTGTGGAGAGATCAAAATAGAGCTCGAGCTTGCCCGCTCGCACAAAGAGGCTAAAGGGAGCTCGTCATATGGGTGAAAGATATCGACACTGGCATCAGGCTTGAAATGATGGGTTAAGACAAGCGATGAAAAATAAAGACCGAATCGAGGGACAATGGTGGAAGATGATAACATTGAATTTGTCGTGCTGCTATTGCTCTCCCTCCATCCATCACCTCCTCTATGTATTTGCCTTTCCACACCGCCTCTAATCCCTCTATCCTTAGTGAACTCGAGCTCAATGAGTCTACTGCTAGACGAGCCCCAATCAAAAAAAAACAGTAACAACGAGGGAGGAGGAGGCACATTTGCCTCTCCATCTCCATGCTACCTACCTTCTTCTCCCATCTCTTACACCATGCTAGCTAGCTATGCTTGGGTCGACATCATCGTGGCCCCCCTCTTTCCCATCTTTTCCGCCGTATTAGCTAGCTACGCTCGGGCCTTTGTCATCGTGGCCCTTCCCTTCCCCATCTCTTCCACCGCGCTAGCTATCTCTACCCAAGCAACTATCATCGAGGCCCTCTCCTTTCCCTACCAACCAATGACCCGAGGTCATGAGGTGAGTGCCTTGTGCAATGATGATCTACAGCAACACTAAGAAGAAGAAGAAAGGAAAAAAAAAGAAAAGAAGAGAAGAACAAATGAGAAGAAAATAGGTCTTTTGGTGTATCAAGTCAGCACCACTATGATCCTAAAGGAGTATAGTGATTTAAGATTGGAATGATATATTTTGAGACTTGTTCGGAGATTTAGATAATACACTCCCGTACAATTTATTTATTTTTATTTATATGGGAAAGTGCTATTCGTCGGTGAATAAATTCGTTTTGGTATTATTCAGGAAGTCGAACTCCATCCGGCCAGAGTTGAGTCCAAGTCAGGTGCAGACTTGAGTCAGGACTCCTGGTTTTGGTGCGGCTCGGCTCGGCTCGGCTGCTCTCAGCGAGGAGCGCTCTCTTTTTTCTTTCCTTTTTTTTCGACACCTCCATACGGTCGTGATCCAAACTACTTTTAAATCCATGTTTTTTCACAATGGTGTTCGTGCTGGATCCCGGTTCAAGCACGCCAATATCTGAAAGGTTTACTTAGCTCCAGTGCAAGTCGGTCGGCTTCTCTCTATGGCTCGAGATACGCGTGCCGGGGACCGTGGGTTTTGCTCGGCTCCGACATGACGGTGCAGGTGTGGACGTGCCACTCAATTTAATCCTGCAATTGACAAAAATGTGAGACCAACGGGCCAGTCGAACGATGGACCGATATGAGCGATCGCTATCGGTTGGCTACCGATGGGATTGAGTTGGTCATCGACCGTGTCTGAATGGCTCCTACTATGTAATCAAGATACCCTTCCATTGGTTGGGGAGCCGATGAAGACGTAGACAGATATCGACGAAGGATATGATGGCTTTAGATGTAGTGGACGTGAGGCCCTAATCCATCGGCCACAGAGCCGATGGAGACATAGGAGTATACTCAAAGAGTAGCAAGGCGCGCGGAATTCCTCCTAATAGTCAACGGAACCTGTCGCGGTCGTTCATAGCCTAGAAAGCCGATGAAGGCATATGCGAAGTAGCGAGGAATCGTATAAAAGAAATTTGCTGCAAAGCCGATGCCGCTCGGATATGGCAGTACGAGACCCGTCGTCTACTATGACGACGCCGTTATTGTTGAATCTCGAAGATCGAATCTAACCGAGACAGTATGAGATCAAGGCCAGCGGCGATGGGATGGTAGACGCCGGATCAGATATGCTAAAGTAAGGGCATAGCGAACCCATCGGATAGCTCAGCCCATCGGCTTCTTTCCTATAGCAATCGGATATTTCTGTGTTCAAGCCGATCGTCTTTCTAATTTATTGTTGTCTTTTTTCAAACGTTAAAAAATATAAATTTGTTTAAAACAGTGTGTGTATGTATATATATTGTTTCGGATATAACAGCAACTGACAGTATTTCAGACGAGAAGCGCAAAAAATAACATAATTCCAATAAAACCGACTACTAAACTTTCAGAAAACCGATCATGGCACATTGGCACGCATATTATCGGCACACCAATCAATCTAACTGGTTGTTATATCCCTATGTACACACCGTTGAACGAATCAGGCGTGTTGTGACAAGCCCTCGCCAAATAACGTATGAATGGAACAGGTTGCTGGCCTAGACAATTAAAGAAAAGATCTTGCATGGTCACTCGACCGCTGAAACAAGTTCATGGCCCATTCAAAGGAGTAAAGACAACTGACATGTCATTCAAAGGGGATTGTAACTCTATTGATACTTGATAGTAATGTGCCCTTATATCTTTCTGATCTGCAGAAGCCACGAGTCCTACTCAGAGAACTCAGCCAACCATCTTCTGAGAGACATGTTTGTTTTACTTATTCAATATAACCAAACATGTCACTGTTTGGTGTATAAATGCGGCATTGGAAATTATATTTTAAGTTAATGTTAAGCTATGGATGTTGAATGGAAAAACAATATCAGCATATTCTATTTATATATTGTACACATTTAAATCTCTAAAAAATACATAATATTATAAAATATGGGCATATATTTGCAAATGTCAAATTTTCACATAATTCTGATTAATCATCCATATTTTAATTAATCAGTCAATAAAACCTTTTTCCTCCGACAATATTCTATCTTCCACAGCGCTGAGTCAACTAGTAGTTACTGTACAAATTATAACCAAATCTGAAGCATTGTTCACACAGACACACAGTACATTATACTAACCACTTAGTTGGGCCTTGCATAAGTGCTGTGAGCATCAACAGTACTAACAAAGGACATAACAGCCGGAAAGGAAAACTTGTCCTACAACTATTTCAGTTGCAATATATCATACAGTAGAAGATTAGAAGTGATCAGCAGTTCACTTAATGTTCCCAAGCAAAAATAAATTGTAAGATCAAATCGTCATAGGATCAGACAATGCTGTGATTTTCTAATGCATCTGACTACTGATCAAAGAACAATACATCTGTCCTCAGGTACTTCAGGCAGTAAGCATACTCTGCTTCTAAGTACATACATGGTCCTCAACAAATCTATCGGGACAAACTTAAACCAATGATGCCATTTATATGCGCTGAAGCTAAACAAATGTTACTGATCCCTTAACCAATTCAGATTATCAAGTTTGGAAAATTTTTACCAATGCAACTGTAAATCAATTTAGACTTTATATATTCTTATACAACAACAATCATAACATAATTTTTTAGTTCCAAATAAGTTGGGTAATGTTAAAATTGAAACCCAACAAGAGCCTCTAATTATGGTTTAGATATGTCAATAGCTACTTTCTAAAATTACTTCTTATTATCTTTTTTTATATTAATTTTGATTTCTTCTATCTTTCTTTATATTATTATCTTAACTTATAATTTCATAATACACTAACGTCTCAGGGGTCTCATTTGGACAAGGCCAAACCACCTCAATTGATGTTAGACAAGTTTTTTTTAATTGGTGATATCCCTAGTTGATCACGTATCCTCGTTTTGGACTCGATATGACCATAAATTCAGCGTACCATATGTATTTCTTTAATACTTAACTGTTAAATATGATATCTTTTTAAGGCAATATTCTACCCCATATAGCATAGCAGGTCTAATCGTCGTTTTATAAAACTTATTTTATAGCTTCTGCAATATTCTCTTATTATAAAGAATAACAGATGCTTGGCGTCACTTTAACCAATTTATTTTGATTTTATGGCTAACGTTCGCTTTAATATCTCTATCTATCTGTAGCATCGATCCCAGATACCGAAATATATTCTTCTTAGTTATTACTTGGCCTCTTAAACTTCACATCTCTTTTCTCATGTGTGATGGTACCAAAGTCACGTCTTAAATATTTAGTCTTAGTTCTGCTTACTTGGATTCAAAAGTTTACTGTCATAACTCTAGTTTCCTATTTACTTCTATCCAGTTCTTATCAATTAACACTACATCAAGGAATATCCTGTTGTAAGTTCATCTATTATAGATATGAGTTCAAGATCTTTGATGTAATTCTATTTTAATTGAAAAGTAATATTTGTTATCATCATTTATTAGAACACTAGTCATAATAATATTATTGTTCATATTTTAGAAATATTTTGTTGGGACTTTATATTTATACAAATCCCACCATATAATATTTTTTTAGTGATACTATAAATATGTTCTGAAGCTCTGCTAAGTAAATTTTACTGATCCCTAAACCGATCCAGAATATAAGTTTTGCAAAATTTTATCGATGCAACCGTGAATTTGGAAGCTAGACAGACAAATAATACTTGTAAGTCATCAAGATCAGTTGGTTAAGCTGTGCAAGAATGTAGCAAAGCACATCGCACTCGACAGAATTGACTAGTTCGATCCCACAAACAACACAAGGCAGAGCAATAACTAGGCAGAATAACATGGCATGTACCGTCGTCGTCATCCAGGGGGAAGCAGCGCCGGTGACAGCTTCCTCACGGGCACATCTGCTGCTGCTACAAGCATACGACGGCGGGGTTCTGGAGGTGGATGAGCGCCAGCGCACATTGGGATCTTCTTCTTCAAGAGCATCGCGAACGTCCTGACCTTCTAGCTCGTGTCGCCCCAGACATCGGCGAAGTTAACGGCGTACTCAGGCGTCCACTCACGCGATCTCCGGGCCGGCCAGCGTCCACATGCGGATCTGAGCGCGGTCGATTTGCACGCACCTCAGTTTGCCGTCGATCACCTGCATGCTGCGGCGCCTGCCAATATTGCTCATCATCAGTACGCGGTCGACAGAGGGAAACGGCTGCTCGGCGGGGACCGCACAGCCCTCCGGGAGCGGGACGTACCGCAGCACCGGCTGCTCTGCGGAGGTGTCGCAGGGGAGGAGGCCGTGGGAGATGACGCCGTCGTTGTGTCCCCTCACCGGTGCCCACCAAGTGGCAGAGGAGGACGGCGCGATCGTTGGCGGCCTCAGCACTGGAGCTCAGAGTCAGAGACCATGAACCACATCTGCCGATGAGCCCGACGTTGCCGGAGAGGTGGCTGCTGCAGTCGGAGGGGTCCGCAGCGACGATGATAGCGGCGTCAATGGCTGCCATACTTGATATCCGGGATGAATCCTCTGTTCCACAATGATGGTGGAGATGCTTCGCGGGTTGAGCAACCCGTTCTCGAGATCCTCCCCCTGCCGGAAATCCGGCATGGCCCCGAAGTCGGGTAGGGAGAGGCTAGGATGGCCCATCGCCTCTCCTCTGTCACCACATCGTCCTCTACTTTGGACATGGCTGGAGCATGCGATGCAGTCATGCAGGTAGGAAGAAGCGTTGTTAACTTCGAAAGGAGAAAGGGAATTCGAGGGCCCAGATTGGTTAAAGAGCTTCTCGTCAACTGAAAGAGTTGGCTCCACACAAGTGGCAAGGTGGAAAAAGTCCACCTCACATCCCTTATGGTGTGAGTTTTATTCGTATCTTCTAACTTATATAACATCTTTCAATTTATTAAAATCAGTGTAAATTAAAGTCAACTTACAGTTTGAATGATGGTTTTATCCTATATGGCAAATTGACATGGTTAACCCGTGTTAACATGACGTCCACATCAACCCTAAGCGTGTTAGGGTCTATTCTCCCATCTTCCCCTGATCTCTTTCTAGTGATTGCACGATAGCAAGTGGGACAGCGAAGCACATGGCAGGGGCGCCGCTTGCTACCTCCCCTCCGGTCCTCCCCCTTCTGGGTGCTCACTCGTCGGTGGTGTTCTCGCAGACCCCCAGAGGGTTGCCGACACACTATGCACCTCTTCTCTAAGGCCCGTCACCGTCACGAGATCTAGAATTCTCATAGGCTAGAGCTAGCACACTCATTACCCCCCTCTCCAACTCTCACCTTGGCCATGATGAAGTAGAGGGATATAGGGCCCACGACACTGCTACCGATCATCTTTCCCGCAGCGGAGACAACTTTTCTCCTAGAGCGGCACTAGCGATTAGAGGGAAGGCACGAGCTTTGTTGTCGACAAGTTGAGCTCAAGCATGATGGAGGAGAGGATGCTGGGGCACACAACAGTGTTCTTCCACATCTGTCTCCTCGAGTGCAGGCGGCTACTGTATGGAGTAGGAGGCCAACGACGTGCATTCATTCCCCCTATCTTTGATGAGAGGAAGCGGAGCTCTCGTGCGGTTCCACTATGGGGACAAACGGTTTCTCCAGCCAAACGGTGGAACCATGGTATGCAAGCTCACTGGAGAGAGGGTTCTTGGAGGAAGTAGGCAAAGAAGAGGAAGATGAGCGGCTCGGTAATGAAAGCAAGGCTGCCACTTGAGAGAGTGTCACACAGGAGATGGGCGCCATTAGGACACGGAGGCACGGGATGGAACATGATGGATATTGCTTAGTGAGGATGACCTCGCTCTCTCGGATGTTGCACTCTGTGAGGAGCCCCTATCCTCGGCCGAGGAGATCGGTTGCATGCAATTCATTACCAGTCATGGCTGCCGCTGGTCCCTTTCTCTTTCCTACTCCTAGATCTCCCTCTACACACTCAGCTACTCCTTATTTGTTTGACCAACATGTGGGTCTCATTGTTTTTTTTTAATTTGTTGACTGTTTTGCCATACAGGCACCACATCACACAATTGACCAACTCAACATGCTACGTGTGCATCACATAAGATGAAACTTCCTTCCAAACCACCAAGAGACTCTACTCTTAGTGGTTTTAATAGTTGGGGGACGTTATATACCCAATTTTACGGTTGAGAAACGTGAATAAAACTCAACCTATAGTTAAGGAACTTAAAATGTACTTTTTCCCTGCAAGGTGGATCAGAGCTCAATAAATTTGTCTTAGTGGGGCCTAAGGCTCATTTCTCCATGGCGCACACCGCGCAATGCCCATCACAACAATGAGCTCACGAGGAAAGTGCCCAACAAAATTTTTAGGTTTAATTGGATCCATTTCATTATAAATTTGCATGTTTTAAAAAATGCCATTACTTTTTATCTATTTGGAGCCATATTATTACAATCTTAACTAAATTTGAGATATGCCACTACCTAGCCCTTCGATGGAGTTATAAAACTTTTCAGACTGAATTGCCCTCATCTTATTCCTTAGTCTCCTCCCTCTCTCTTGTTCTGGAGCAAATTTGAGCAACATCGGACAACGGGAAGTGACGATGCCATCAGAGGCGGGGACAAGGGGGAGAAGGTGACCAAGGTGAGTAGGACGATGCTGCAGATCTGGAGGCCGGAGTGGTGGTGGAAGTGGCAGCCAAACAGGTGCTGCAACTATAGCAACCTCAGCAACTTGTTCCATAGCACGGCGAGTAGTCTTAGCATGGTGCCAAAGTTGACACTGCTCCACAACAACATAGACAGCAAGGCCTCCATGGACAGTGTCTCTGAGCTCACAGTCTGTGTTTCTCTAGATTGGGTATGAATTTATAGAGAGAGGAGTTGTGCTCTGTTTCTTGGAAGTGTTAGGTTGTCTTGAGCTCTCTTTGGTGTGTTGTCACGTGTGTAGACGTTTTTTACCATCTTTGTGAATGAACGCCTTCACGCAAATGAGTCTTTGCAAGGAAGTATCTTAGGTTGTGTACAACTTTATATGCCAAGGTTGACGAATGGCAAGGTTGCGCCTGACTTTTCGCTATTGTCATTGTTGGATCCACCCAGCCTAGGCCTCTACTGGTCGCACTCGATGCCACCATAGCATCACCTTTGAGTTCTCACCAGTGCAATAGAGAGAGAGAAGAGAGGGGAAGGAAAAATGATGAAGGAAGAAGATGAGGACAATTTGGTCCAAAAATTTTTATAACTGCATCAAAGGGGTAAGTAGTGGTATATATCAAATTCATATAAGATTGTACTAGCATGTGTCGGTGTTTTGAATCAACAAAAATTTAAGAGGGTGAGACCAAAAGTGGATGATGTAAAACACAAGAGATTTATATAGGTTCAGATCCTCAATGAGAGATAATACTTTACTCCTGTTTTGGTTGATTGTACTATGCTCAGTGTATTGATCTTGTTGTTTCATTATGATTCACTATTTGTTGCTATGCCCTCGAGGAGGTTCCCTGCCTACCTTACAAAGGGTGGGGGCAAGGTTATAAGATAGGAAACCTAGTCAAATGTGGCTCTGGTTACCTTATCTTTATATAGTAGTATTTGGCTAGGATTCTATATCCTGCCCACCTCCTATCTCTAGTCAAATATGCAGGTCTTATGGGTATCTGATACCTGTACTTTGCACAGTAGTTTCCTGAGTCTTTCATAGTCTAGTTATAGTTTTCCTTGTGGTTCATGACCAATATTGAGTGCTTCAACCCTTCTTACGAATTCTTTTCAAATGCTTCCTGTTTGAGTCCTCCTTCTTGGTTTGCGAAGAGACTATGAAGGGCTTTGTTGATAAATGAGTAGGTGTATCTTATAGATGTACTTATTAGATGTAGCTCCTGACTCTATGCTTAGTTAGAAAACAACTAAACGTAGAGTCAAGTATGACTATATCCGAAAGATAAAATTACTAGGTGTATCGAATAGGTGCACTTAATAGGTTAGCCCTTGATTCTGTGCTTAGTCAGGAAACAACAAAACATAAAGTCGAGACATTAGCTCCTTGTCACTATGTAGAAACAGCTTGATCAGAGCATGTATAGTACCAACCACACAAGTGCATTTGCCTCTAAGTACTTCAATCCCATGTGGTGTCTTCTCGAGTGGTATCCCATTGCACATCTTTTATGTATGAAATAAGAATGCATAGCTTGAAGCCAATTGAATAATATATTATGTGTTTTCAATCAAAACCTGCATCCTAAGTTTTATTGGTGACCAGTTGTCGGCTCTTTTTAAGAGCATGTGGTTGATACCTGAAAAAAATATGACACTTGGCTATTTTATAGCTAATAGGTTGTGCTATATATTTATAAATACTTCAGCTAGAACAACACCTAGATCACGAAGGCATCGCATCCAGCTTTACTCCCATTGGGCATGCCAAGTTCACCATTGTCCTTCTGTAAATGAGCCTCAAATACCTAGGCCCAAGCCCATAGAGCCTAAGAAAGTCATTTATGAATGGGCGGTGTAGAGAACCCTTTGTTCCCTACACCACACCTCTTTGTCTTTCTCGTTGAAACTATCTTGCACACCTTGCTGCTGCCCAAATCACCTCCGCTGCTAAAAAGCTAGGTTTAGGGATTCCCCTCCCCCTTCCTTTGATTCTGTAACTCTCCACGCCATCACCCATTTCGCCTCTAGATCCAAATCTATCTTCTGTTGACCTCATCTATGCCCGCCATGGCCGTCGCTCATGAGGAGGGTCAGAAGATCCCTTATGACGAATGGTAGACATCCACAGTGACCGAAGCCCACCTGCTCACCATGGTGAAGGACCGTGTCATTCCAGCAAATAACATCATCAATTGGTGTCCTACCGCTAATGAGGAGCTCCCTACTCTCGAATCTTATGAGATAGTAATCTTCAATTCTTTCTTCTATCGGGGTTTTGGGCTACCTACTTGCAATTTCTTGCAGGGTCTTCTCTATTTCTATAAAATCGAACTCATCCACCTAAATCTAAACTCCATTTTCCAAATTGTAGTTTTTGTCGATCTTTATGAAGCTTTCCCTAGTATTCTCCATCATTTTAATTTGTTCCATTGTTGGTTCTTTGTCAAACCCTAGCCTACCAAGAACAAACCCCCACAATGAGTTGAAATAACATTATCTCGATTTGCCACTAATAACCTCTCTGATAGGGTGGTACTCAAGATGGTTTTACTACTCTAACCCCAATCACTCTCTTCCTTCTTTCGTTGGTCTTCCTCCCAAAGTCCAATCCTCTTGGAGTTCTCTCCCCAACAAAAAAAGAGTTGGTTAAAGTCGATAAACTTTTGACTAAAATCGAAGCTATGAAGAAAAAGGATTGATCGGAGTATAGGTCACTCAACACTTCATGAAGACCCAACTACAGCCTCTCAAAGACCGAGTGCACTCAACCTTCGAGTTCTCGAGTGTTGAAGACCTTACCAAGGAAGTCAGTGAATCTCTTAAGGCGAAGAAGATTGCTAGGTGCCTATACAAGGTCTTCTCGAGTGGAATATTATACCCACTCGGGGGGATAAATATGTAGAGACATATAACATCCTCAACCTCCTACCTCCAGTTAGTATCATTGCTCTCTATCTTCTTTCTTTCATTTGCCATCAAAAGTAATTATATTGATTTGTCATGCATCTCATGTAGAAAATGCAAACATCACTCCCATCATCCTAGTCAGCAAAGTCAGTCTCCACGTAAGCTAGCCATGGGCCCCACTATCAACGAGCCAAATCCCAAGCGAGCAGGCAAGCGGTGGCTAATCATAGAGTCTGATGATGACAAAGATGACAACACAGCTCACCCCAAAAACAGCAACCAAACTATTGCTCTCCTCCACCACATTTGAGCCCTGATCCCTCCATGCCATCTCTGCCAAAGCGAAGAGTTGGCTTTAAGTTCAAGGCTTCCACTAGGTAAATTTGACTTCTTGCAAATAACAACTTGATAATCTCAATAGTTTTTATTTCTTATATTTCATCTATCCAAGAAGCCGTGTAATGATGAACCATATGGTGCTTCAGATGCACCATAGCAACCCCTAACTGGTGACCAGGCAAACGCCCAATCGAGTAACATTAACCAGCAGCCCTCGACTTGCACTTAGATGGACAACCAGCTGGGTAGAAAAGCTAGGCCCTGAGAAGATAGGCCTTCTTCTCCTTCCTATCAAGAAGCTCCGTAACTGCACCAAGCTACTCCTAAGCTTGGCACTAGATCTATTAACACAAATATTGCAATGCCAGACTCGGAGCCTACCGTGGATGTTGGATCCTAGTCGGAGCAAGGGATACCGAATACTTCAACTACTCCTTTTCCTCACCTTACATTGGAAGAAGACAAAGAAGAAATTCCTCGTAGTTCATTCTTGAAGCCCATGAGCGAAGACTTCTCTCCCTTGATGAAGATTAGCTGAGTGAACATAGATGGCATAGATGAATGCACTGTCCTCAACAAGAGAAAGGAGGAAGAAGAAAATGATGAACTAGTGTATCCATTGGACTAGTCACTCTTGCTAATGGATGTAAGTCTGCCTCCTATTTGTAAATACTTGAAGTTTTTCCTTTGTATCCTGACATGTTTTTCCAAAGACTCTATAGTCAATCCCAATCCAAGTCCAAGACATTATGCAAACTTGTCCTCTATCTTAACCAACTGGACTCTTGGAAGAAAGAGCTTGAAGAAATCTTGGCCAAATCTAGAGTGTGGGATAAACATCTGATGGCTAAGATCCAAGAACTACAAGACAACAATTTTGACGCTAGGGGATCATTCAGAGGTAAGTAATTAGACTTAATTACACTCCATCTTAACTCTTGTCCTTGTCTGACTACTAACTCTATTTTAGTTTGGAACTCTAAGATTAATGAGCTGGTCAATGCCAAGACCAAACTAGAAGAACAGGTTAATGCCTTCAAAGTGGCCAAGGTAGAACTTGAGGAGAACTTCAAAGGAAATTATATTCGAACTGCCTTTGTCATATCTGTTTTAATCTTGTCTTCACACTTCACCCTTCTACCTTATAGATTATAAAATCAAGACACGATCCCAATTCTAAGTTTTTGACTCCATGGTGAAACAAACCAAAGCCACTCAAGATGAGTTAGCCTATGCTTGACATCTTGCACTTGGATAGGTCTGGCTCAAGCTCTGGCGACATTGTCTAAGTGCTCCTCTAGGCCCATACTACTCCAGAAGAATTGAAGAAGCTGATAAAAGAGAAGGCAACACTTAGATCGTGCCAAACCCTTACCATTGTGAAGTCTTTGTACCCTAGAGTAGACATAGCAATAGTCGATGAAGGATTTGCCTCAACTTGTACTAAGGAACAAACCATTGCTCCTGTTGATGAAATCTAAGATATGGCGGCATCCATAGCTGACAATATTGAGCTGTAAACATTAAATAAAAAACTTTGAGTAGCATCTACAACTTTTGCTAATGTCATATCATTAAGTGTTTTGTTTTTATGTTTTATGTCTTATGTTTTTGGCGTTTCTGAACGAAGATTAGCACCTTGCATTATATAATCTATCTGACTAGCCCTAGAGTTGTAGGACTTGGTACAAAACAACCATTCTATACTCACCAAATGGAAATCATTAGAAAATAGAGCTTCACTATTCACTATTAATCTTACTTGTAGTTAGCCATAAATAATCAAAACAAACTTTGAAAAAAATTCATGAAGAGGAAACTTATAGTATATTGTATATAGCCCTCGATTGACTACTCAAGCGAGAAACCACTTGACGTAGATAGTCAGAGTAAAAGAAAATTACATTGATGAAACTTTATAAAAGATACAATGCCCAAGAATAGAAAAGACGTAGCTATTCTATATTCTAAGAGCTGTCCACAATGGTGCCATCTTCGCGCTTGAGATAATAAGCCCTCCAGCATGTCACTTCTATGATAATGTACAACTCTTCCCATTGGAAAGACAATTTATGTCTATCTTTGGTAGTTTAAATTTTTCTCAAAATGAGATCACCAACCAAGAAGGCTCGGCCACAAACATTCCGACTATCATAGCGACATAAACACTAAAGGTACTTAGCCGAATAGATTGTTGTGATATCTCGTGCTTCTTATGGACGATCTAATTCTTTTAGTAGGTCCTTGTTAGACTTGTCTTCGTCATACTTGTGCACCCGCAGTGACTTGAACTCCATCTCTATTGGCCCATTACCCGACTAGGTATTATACACAATGACTAAAGTATAGAAGGTAGTTCTTGAAACCACTATCCAGCATAAAGGTGCAACTGGTTAAATACTATGGCTTTGATGCCAGGAAGTACCATGACATTGGCTCGTTTGACTTGTCCATTACTCTATGGATGAGCCCCTGCCACTGAAGCAAAACAAATTTCAATACCAAACTCTTCGCAAAACTCCTTGAAGACTCCAATTGTGAACTGAGTGCCATTATTGGTTATAATCATGTTTGGTACTCCAAATCTGTATATGATTCCAAGGATAAAGTCCTCTGCTCTATCAGCAGTTATTGTGGCAACTCGCTTAGCCTCAATCCACTTACTAAACTTGTCCATAGCTACAAACAAATGAGTGAACTCTCCTAACGCCCTCTTGAATGGTTCAACCATGTCATGCCCCCATACAGCAAAAGGCTACGAAATAGGTATAGTCTACAATTCTTAAGCTAGGACATGTCTAGCGAAATACTATAACTTTTGCAAGCCCAGACAATCTTCTTAGTGCTGGTAACAATAGTTGCCAAAAAGAATCCTTGCTAATAAGCCTTCCCATCTAACATTCTTGAAGTTGTGTGATTCCCACATATGCCCGAGTAGATTAGATGCAACAATTCTTTCCCATCTCTAGTAGTGACACATCTCATTAGCATCCTAGAAGCACTTTTCTCATAAAGCTCTCCCTTAAAAACCATGTGGCTCTCACCTCATTGCTTGATCCACTTTGCTTTGCTATGATCTATCGATAGTTAATTATTCATCAAATATTGCAAAAACAACATTCTCTTGATGAGCCACCAGAACTTGAACATCACTTAGGGTCGATTCCTCCTTGGCTTCCTCCCCTTCCGTTTCCTTAGGCGTTGGCTTCTTGCAAGCAAACAGCTATTAAAGATGCTCAATAAATATATCAGTTGGAACTAATTTATGTTTTGATCTGATATTTGCCAACTCATCCACCACCTAATTATACTTTCGTAGGACATGCATAAGCTTTAGTACATCAAATTTGCTCTCTAACTTGTATACTTCTTGCAAATACATTATCATGTTTTTATCTTGGCAGTGAAAGGACCTTGAGTCATATAAAGGGGTGTGAATGTGCACATTTCTAATCCTAAAATAAACTAATAGTAAAAATTAGGCGGTCCTAATATTCAGAGTATCGGGACTAGCCTTTTTATCAGACAGAAAA
Source organism: Oryza coarctata (assembly GCA_030770085.1). Taxonomy (NCBI): domain Eukaryota; kingdom Viridiplantae; phylum Streptophyta; class Magnoliopsida; order Poales; family Poaceae; genus Oryza; species Oryza coarctata. Next base: position 6,743,239 of record CM061462.1, read on the forward strand.
ACTAGTCTAAAAATTCCAGACCTCCTTTAAAATGTCCTAGGGACACTCAAAGGAAGCGAACCTTGAGGATTAGAGAGGATGCAAGGCAATAAAATCACAGAGAATAAAATAGATAATGGGATGTTAGAAGATAAGTAATTTTTCACCAAAATTTACATCAACCAATCCTACGTCTCCGTTGAGGAGCTCTAAAGAGCCGGATCATGTTCGATCACTTGCCTCACCAAGTTCAACCTTAAAGACTAGTTTAGCATCTAAGCTCTTACCAAAGCATAGCACTTAGCCCAAGACAACCACCAAGGTCTCTACTAGGATACCATGCTCTCGCTTTCTATAGAGTTTTATCTACCAAACCAACCTTAAAAGAAGAACTCAGAAATTCACTAATATACCTCTAAATGGTTCGGAGACTCCAAGCTGATTTCTTTGTTTGACAGAAAAACTTATTTATAAGTTTTCACAAAGCTTAGACAGAAACACCCGAAACACTAGGAGAGAAAAAATAAAATCATAATGTGTATGTGATGTGGTACGAGTGTTCGCTCATTAAACTTGTAAGTATGATTGAACACTTGCTTTTCAAACCGGTTAAATTTGAGCCCTCTTAATAGTTTGACTTATCCTAAGGACTCAAGAAATAATAAAATTAAATTTTCTTCACTTCAAGTCCTTTCTTCTTTTCTAACCTTCATGGGGTCTTCTTTTCACCAAAATAATCTCTCACTAGACGAATTACTATGAGATTCTCAATCATAATATATCAGCTCCCTAATTTCTTATTATCTATCACTCAAAACCCATTAGACGGCATAGATACACTTTCAGGCAGAACCAGTCCTTCATGACTTGATCAATGACCAGCTGAGAATCTCCATGAATCACCAATCATCGAATACACAGAGATATAGTGATTCGCATCCCGAGAATTAATGCTTTATACTAGTCCACATTGTGCAATGTTGAAAAGTGTATCTGAAGAACATACTTTAGTCACTCTTCAGTCAAAGATATCAACACCACTCCTAGTGTAGCTCCTAATACCCACAGGGAACCATTGAAATACATTATCCAGTACTTAAGATTCTCCACAAGTTTTGTAGTTTGAACTTCTATCCACTCAGCCACAGAGTCGGCTAGGGCTTTAGATTTAATTGTAGTACGCGCCTTGAACAAGATATCAAATGCCATCAACTCAAGAGCCCACTTCGCTATTTGCCACGTTGCATCTTGATTGTGTAGAACATCCCCGAGTGGAAAAGAGGTAACCACAGACACTGAGTGCCCTTGGAAATACTGCAGCAACTTTCGAATTGTAATCAACACCCTATAGAGCAACTTCTGCATTTGTGGATATTGAATTTTCGAGTGGGCCAAAAGCTCACCGATAAAGTATATTAGCCATTGAACTTTTTGTACATGCCCATCTTCTTTGTGCTCCACAACCAGAATAGTACTAACTACCTAAGGGGTAGCCAATACATATAGTAGTAATGGCTCCTATGGTATTGGCGAAACCAGAACTAGTGGTGTTGTCAGAAATTTCTTGAAGTCTTCTAAGCCTTATTGTGCTCCTAGAGTCCATTGAAAGCTATCAACCTTCTTCAGCAGCTTGAAAAAGAGCATAACGCGCTTCCCTAGTTGAGAAATGAAGCAGCTGAGCACTACCATGTAACTAGTGAGTTTATAAATATTCTTCTAAGTACTCGGCGGCTCCATGTTCAACATGGCTTTGATCTTCTCTAGATTGGCCTCAATGCCACGATGCGACACCATGTAACCAAGTAGCTTCCTTGACGATACTCTAAAGACATATTTTTTGGGGTTTAACTTCATCCTAAAGGTTCATATTTTTAAAAGGTTTTTTCTAGATCAATAATAAGGTTTTTTTAGCTGCATCTTGATCACCAAATCATCCACATTAGCTTCTACATTGCACCTGAGTTGAGTTTGAAAGCATCTTTGAATCATACACTGGTACGTAGCCCTAGCATTTTCCAACCCAAAAGGATAGTGATGCAACAATATGCTTCGGTGTGATGAACGAAGACTTCAAGCAATTATCTTCCTTTAAACTAATATGATGATATCCCAAATAATAGTTGAAATAACTGAGTAGTTCGTACCCAGCCATTGAGTCAACCACCTGATCAAGGCAAGGAAAGACAAACAAATTATTTGGGCATGACACATGCTCTATTGTCTAGTCTTCTTCTGAACAAGGACTAGGTTAGCTAGCTAATTCGAATGGTATACTTCATTGATGAACTTGACTGCCAAAAGATTGGTCGAATCCTCCTATATAGTGTCATGTTTATCCTAAGCGAACCTATGAAGTTATTGTTTGATAGGCTTAGCATCCGACTTTATATCCAGAGAATGCTCAACCAACTCCCTCGGTATACTAGTCATGTCAAAAGATTTTTAAGAAAAAATATCTTTGTTAGCTAGTAGGAAGGAGATGAGCATGTATTTCTATTTAGGATCAAGTCCAGTGCCAATCAGTGCCGTTTTGGTAGGATCGGTGAGGTTAAGTGGAATCTTCTTTGTCTTGGCGCCATCATCTCCTAGCTTAGCAGTCTTTTTTGCTAGAATATCCCCACCTTGAGCAGTAGCCATAGCCAGTCAGATCTCTTGCTACCCGACTGCACTCTCTTAGGCCTAAGCAAGTTCGCAACGCTCCTTATCGCAAGTGAAGGTTTGCTTGACATCGCTGTGCAAGGATATCACCCCTTGTGGCCTTGGTATCTTTATCATCAGATATGTGTAATGGGGAACAACCATGAACTTTGCAAGTGCATGCCTGCCAGAATGGTGTGATACACCATCTTAAGGTCAGCAACCTTGAAACAAATGCCTTTTCTTCTAAAGTTGACTTTGGTACCAAAGGTGCCAGGAAGTGTGATCTGCCCGAGTAGCATTGAAGAAAGACTAGAGATTACCTTCTCAAACAGAGTTGTACTCGGCCTCAACTAGGAGCATGGGATCTTCTTCTCGTCCAGATTTTTTGAAAACAAAATATTGAGAGCACTGCCATCATCAATTAAACTTGCTTGAGCTTGATGTTTTTGACCACTGGGCTAGGACCAAGGGATACCGCCCTCGGTGGGCCACTTAGTTAGGATGATCTAAGTGGTCAAACAAATTTGCCACCTCAGACCACTGAAAGAATTGGGGTATATCAGTTGAAACTGTGTTGATCTCCCTGTTGGTTAGTTTCTGCTTTCTCTTGGATTCATAGGCTAAGAGGCCGCTAAAAATGTGATTCAACTTAGCCCCATGATCCTAAAACCCCATGGGCATTGAGTTGTCAGCTTTATCCTTTTCTCCTCTTTTCCTAAGCTGTCTTTGCCTCCACCGGCTTGATGTTCTTGAGATGTTCTTTAGCAAACTTCATAAGTATGTAGTAATCCTTGGCCACGTGCCATCCATTGGGATGGTAAGGATATAAGTTGTTCATAACTTGTTCATAGTCTTTAGCTCGCGAGCTCCGTGGTTGAGGGCAATCTGTCTGGCAATCAACTCCTTAAGCTTACGCTTATGCTCATGAGATCTAGAATAGTCTTCATTGTCTTTTTTCTCCTTGGGCTAAGATACTTAGCTTGTCCTCTTGCATGGAGGCAACAACGTCCGTAGATGAAGCATATAAATTGGTCATCTCAAAGATATTCTTAAATATAGTCACAGGCTTGCGAGTAAACTTGATGATGTATTGTTCATCCTTGAGTCCTTTCCGAAAAGTGACAATGACGATCTCATCATTGATTTCTAGAATTTTGTTTCACACCTCCAAAAAGCACTTGATGTACTTGCGAAGAGTCTGATTATCCACTGTTGAACATGATATAGGTCATACTATGACCCTAGACGTTCAAATGCTCCCTAGAAATTTGCAACAAATCACTCTTGAAGCTTGCCCTAAGAACTAATAGATCCTCGTGGAAACCCCCAAAACTAACTCCTTGTGGATTCTACCAAAGCGATAGAGAGATAGTTCACCAGAGCCTTGCTATCTCTCCCGGCTGCTCTAATTGCCAACGTGTAGACCGTATACCAAGATTATGGATCTATTTTACCATCATACTTATCAATTCTAGTCGGCTTGAAGCCAGCCCACCAATTCACTTGGAGTTGATCAAATGTGGAAGCTAGCACCCCTTTGTCAAAGTCATTGATGTAAACTAGAGACCTGTGTTGACGAGGAGATGTGACGAAGCGGTCACGCTCATCCTCCAAGTATCATTGCTCATACTGTTGCTATGTTCATCATACTGAACCAGATCTGGCTAGTTGTCCTCCCAAGCTGGATCGAATCTGAGTTAGAGTAGGAGAACTTGTCGAATTCATTGGTGAGAAAGTGCATGCTCTAGAACACCTACCTTGGAGCGAAGACAAAGCAGCGACTCTCTAAGTAGATTCCATTGCATTTGTCGATAGGAAACTCGACACAATCCCTACCTAACACACAAACTATTGATGTTTTGCATTGGCAATAATTTAAGAGGTAGTGCACGAGGCCTAAAGTGAATAGATGCAGAACACAAGGGATTTATACAATTTTAGGCCCTCGATGAAAGGTAATATCTTACTCCTAATTGGTGAATTATATTTCACTGGATATATTGATCTTGGTGTTTCTCTATGATTCGTTATTTGTCGCTATGCTCTCGAGGAGCTCCCTGCTTGTCTTTTAAAGTGTGAGGGACAAGGTTACAAGATAGGATACCTAACCAGATATGACTCTATTCATGCCGAATTGGTCCTCCGTGTTCACTGATGAAGGTCCGATGGAACATCGCGAACACACCAAGGCCTAGAAGATTTGCTTCACTCCAGTGCAAGTCCTTCGGCTTTAAGTTCCCATTGTTAGGGTGCTAGAGTTGCAAGCGTGCTAGTTAATTTGACCTGTAATTAACAAGGAGATAAACTAATGAATCAATCGACCGATAGGCCGATATGAACTCCTGCTAGCAACTGGTTGTCAATAAGTGCTGAAGCACTCGTCCATCGACTAGAAAGCCGATGAAGACATAGGCAGATGGCGATGAAGTGAATAAAAGATAAATCGGCTATAGAGCCGATAATGTTCTAGAATAGAGTATCGCTGTGAATAAGATAAAGGACCCATCGGATGCAAAGTCAATCGCGCTCTAAATAGAATGTACGATGAGTAACAAAAAGCGAGACCCGATCTTCTGAAAGTACGAGACCTAGTAACCACCGTGATGGTACTGTTAAAGCTAGCATTGATAGATTGGACCGAACCGAGATAGTATGAGACTGAGACTAACAACACAGAGACGACGGAGACTAGATCGGATGGGCGGACGGAATGAATGGGCGGACCCATCGAATAGCTAAGCCGATGAGACGAATTATCTGAATATATATGTATATTGGCTGAGAAGTCAATACACTAGGCATGAGGCTATGTGTATGGATAACTCATCGGTTAGCTACTCCAATAAAACGTCGAGTAAAGATTTATTGGTTTACGACTCAATCTACTATTAACAATCTAGTAGGTCGAACCTAACCGATGCAGCACAAGACTAATGACAGTAAAAAGAGTTTGATAAGCCGATAAATCTCACTCAAACATGATGTGGTCTATCCGATCGGACTAAGAGGTCGAATCTAACCGATACAGCCTTAGACAGAACAAATACACTAGGATAATGGCAGGACTTACCCCTTCAGCGGAGTTCAGACCTAACTAATATAGCTCCGCGTCAAGAGTTAGAACCCACCAATAAAAATCTAAATAAACTTGGGTAGCGATGCGCCGAAGATATATTATCTGAGAGATATCTTACAAGTTTCTAGGGGTCTATATTTATAATTACAATAGTACGACGCAGTTACAACAACATCAGACCATATTTCCTAAATATATAAGAAAAATATAACAAAACTAATTAAACATGCCTATCTTTATAAGATATCTTCTACATAGATAAAGTACCCTACCATATTTTCCACAACTCCTCAGACTCGGTTTCATCTGGATAACTTTTCGTCTTGTAATTGAACTCAATCCGTTCGATCAACTCTTTCTCTATATCAATCGAACTTTTTCCATAAACCAATCGACTCTCTAATCTTATCTGTGTGGCTTACCAAATTTTGGTGCAAACAGACTTCGGTTACGTTATCTTTACATAGTAATATTCGACCGTGATTCTATATTGTCATAAAAAGTAACATGGTAACCAAATTCTACTCTATTATATAGATACGGCTCACCTTTTATCTTTAGTCGGATAAGTAGCCCTTATGTGTATCTGATACCCATAGTATGGCTCCAAATAAGTGAATAGTAATGGTATTTTTTAAAAAAATATAATGGTACAGATCCAATTAACACAATTATTTAGCATTCTCTTAAAAAAATTTCCTTTTTTAATGCATTCAAATTAATTTAAGATCGGTTGAAAAAATTAAGTTAAGATAGCATCATTCTTCTACTTTTTACCGCAAAGTAGAACCGCTAGGGGCATCAGCCAAGAGGGGTATTTTTTTTATATTATGATGATGATGATGATGATGATGATGATGATGATGATGATGATGATGATGATGATGATGATGATGATGATGATGATGATGATGATGATGATGATGATGATGATGATGATGATGATGATGATGATGATGATGATGATGATGATGATGATGATGATGATGATGATGATGATGATGATGATGATGATGATGATGATGATGATGATGATGATGATGATGATGATGATGATGATGATGATGATGATGATGATGATGATGATGATGATGATGATGATGATGATGATGATGATGATGATGATGATGATGATGATGATGATGATGATGATGATGATGATGATGATGATGATGATGATGATGATGATGATGATGCAAAAGGGGTATTTAGAAACTAATATTGCACAAGTGTAAATGAGTGAGAGATATTGAACAAGCCATGTTGAACATGTAGGTTGGTTTAGCAGGGATACACGAAGCAAGCCCATCAACCGTTCGGTGTGCAATGAGTTTTTTTTTCAAACATATTTTTTTGGAAACCAAGTTTCTAAACCTTTGTTGTTATTCTCAAATTAAATGAATGAATTAATAAAGTGTTATAATCCAGTTATATATAAATATAAACTTTAGCTTTTAAACAATTGTATTAAGACATGTAGCTACGTATTTAAAGATATTATAATGCATAGTCGAACCTGTTATACAATATAAAATTTAGCCACGTAAATACATGTACCATGTTAAACAAGTAAGCCCACTCGTGACTAAGAGGCAACACTGGGCTTTCTAGGGCTCGTGTGGTCATGCCTCCGCCCCCTCCAACTATAACGGTATCATGCTCTAACTGCAACGTCACTTGGAGTGAGCATTCAGTCTGAAACTTTAATCCGGGTATTTCGGTCATTTTAATTCGGTCTTTTGAAACAGAAAACCGATCATAGCAACAAGAATTCTTGAACGGACAGTTCGGTTAACCGAATTTTCGACCGAACACTTGCAGCTATACCGTGCAGGCAGCAATGCAGCAAGTTGCAGCCCACCCCAGGACAACTTCCCGTGCTCACCTTGGCCATGGACGTACCTGTGCCGCGTCGTCGTTTCCGCCCTTGTCTTGCGCCGCCCCCGCCGTTGGCACCGCAAGATCTCGTGCCGTGTCGCGCCGCCGCCCACACCTTGGAGCAGCTCAGCCCGGAAGTGCGCTACCGTCGCCGTCGTTCTCCTGCGTAGTCCGCCATCGCTAGCGCCGACCTACCGGAATCTCGCATTGCACCGCCACCACGCGTCTTGGAGCAGTGCCGGCTGAGGGGTAAGGGCCCTAGCGCTGTGTCGGTGCATGACGTGCCAGAGGCCGGAGGGAGCGGGGGGCAAGATCCTCTAACCCTATCGTCGACGGGCAGCGGCGGCGGCAGCCCAACGTCGGTGATGTCCTGCCGTGTCAATTGCTCTTCTCTGGTTCTAGGGTCGTCGCCTCTCATCCTGAGTCAAGGATTAGCATGTGTGATGGCTTGCCTAATGGGCCTTCTGTATGGACGGGATTGGAATTAGCCAGTTGGGCCAGATGCGATCAGTTTGGTTATTTCGGGTAGCCACCAGACATGATGACCGATCTCACCGAAATAAGTTTGGTCCTTCAAATCCTATGACCGAAGTTACGACCGAAGACCGAGATTTCGGTTATTTCAGGTTCGGTCTTGTGTTCTCGGTTTTTAGACCCACCCCGGGACCTCGCCAGCCTGCACTGATGCACCTCCACTGCTCCTCACGCCCAAACATGACGGAAACCACACTACAACAATAGCAGCAGTCAGTCAATGAGTTGATAACTATTATACCAACGAGATTTGGGAAAGCAGGCAAGCAGGCAGGCAAATCTCCTACCATCCTCTTCACAACGAATTTATCTAGTTCTCACAACACAAATGGTTCAGGACAAGTTACATCTGGAACCGGCTAACCATGCCGGTCGCTACTAACGAGTGTTACACCAAGGTACAATAGGCAAGCACACAAATGGATCAGGACAAGTTACATCAGGAACCGGCTAACCATGCCGATCACTACTAACTATTGTTACACCAAGGTACAATAGGCAAGCAAAATCATCGATCAAGCTTGCTCCTCAACTGCTCCGGCAGTGAGGCTCCAAACACCTGGGCGAGAGCCATCTTCTGCCTCTTATTCAACCTGCACAGCTCCTGGCCCCTGCAGGACTTGCTGGTCAACAGCTTGCGCCCGTCGTCTACGGCTTTCCTTCTCAGGGAGCATAGTTGTGCGGACGGTTCCGTTGTAATCGCGCTATCTGCTTCTGCTTCGGCTTCAGCTTCATCTGCTCCCCAGTCCAACTCGTCATCGGTCATACCTTTTGAGGCCTCGTTTGCTGAATCAGGGACTTCACCGTTCTTGTCTTTTGCAGGTGCTGTCTCTGTGTGGCTGTCAGTCCCCCACCATTTCATAGTTTCCAAAGACAAGCCAGATGATGGAAATCCATACTCGAAATCGTCCATGTAGGTTGGGATGCCTTTGGTTTGGGTACCATGGGCCAAGATTGCTGACCCACTTAACACATTTTGTTTTCCTGGGGGTGAAACTTGTCCTGTCTTTGAACTTCCCTGTTGAGATTTTGCTACTCCTTGGAAAGCGCCTGGCAATCTATCAATACGTCCAGATTTAAGTATCAGAACAAATGCTGCAAATTGCTTCTTTACTAGTGATAATCGATCGTCATATTGTGCATGATGCAGAGAATTGAGAGACACCAAATTAGACTACAACAGTTGTAACTGGTAACAACAGAGAGAAAGTTAATAGCATTCAAGTGTGAAAACATAGAACAATATATACACAGCACCGGGTCAGAGAATCCCAGAGAGGGATGGTCTAAACTGTTATCATGGTCAGGTTTACCTGGTAACCAACCCAGTCTACTGCCCCAGCATCCATACCCTCAGACAGCAGATGGTCAGTAGAATCCTGAGCAATGAACCACTACAAAAACACACTGTATGCAAGTATTGCACAAATATTTTTTTCCAACTGACATTCATAAGCACAATCCTTGTTCACAGCTCAAACTAGCCACAAAAGGAAAAATAAAACGCCTAAGGATCATGAGACCAACAACCGAACTCGAGCAGTTAAATCAGACAAGCCAAAGCTAGTGGAAGTAATAGTTTACTAGACAGAAGCTACAAATATAATCAAAATTGTCATGTGCTTTTAGATTTAGAATACAGATAGCGATAAGAAGGCAAGCATGAGCATATCATTAACACTTTCTTTTGCACTACTGTTAACGTCAAAATTTGGTAAGTCCAAAGAAAGCTTGAAAAGACGATCGGTTTAGTAAAGAAGAGTCTGATTGTTACAGGAAATAAGCCGATTGAAGACAGCAAGAAATAACTCGATCTAATTATAAAAGACTATCTAAATGAGGTCGAATCTGAGAAGGAACCGTGAGACTCACGGCAGGGTATTCTATCTATGTAAATCGTATCTTATATAGATAAAAAGATTTAGTTAGTTTAGTTAACTTTCTTAAAGATTTTTTTTTATCTTTGTTAGAAAATAACGTTCGATAGTTGTTGTAAGCGCGTCGGACTCTGTAATGCCAAGGTATAAATATAGGCTCCCTAGGAGCCTGTAATAAAGATATCCTTCAATCAATACAACTTCGGCGCATCGCCACCCTAGTTCATCTAGGTTTTTACCAACGGGGTCTAGCTCTCGACACGGGGCTACATCGGTTAACTTCGATCTCCGACGAAGGGGTAAGTCCCACCACTGTCCCGATATATCTCGCTTTGTCTAAGGCTGCATCATTTAGATTCGACCTCTTAGACCGATCGGATGTATCGCATCACGTCTGTGTAAGGTCTATCGGCCTATCAAGCTCTTTCTGCCATCGTCGGTTTACGAAAGTGCCAACGGTAGATTGAGTTTTAGGCCTATAAGTCTCTGTACGGCGTTTCATCGAAGTGTTAGCCAATGAGTTATCTATACATTGAGCGCCATGCCAAGCACATCAGCCTTCCAGCCGATGCACAGCTGTCTTCAGATAGACGTCCTCTCATTGGCTCAGCTAGCCGATGGGTTCGCTTCGTCCTTACTTTAGCACAACCGATCCAGCGTCCACTGTCCCATTGTCGTTGGCCTCAGCCTCGTACTGTCTCAGTTAGGTCCGATCTTCGAGATTCGGTGCTAGCGGCGTTGTCACGGTGGGCGATAGGTCTCGTGCTGCCATATCTAGAGCGGCATCGGCTTTGCAACCGGTGTCTTTTATACAATTTCTTGTCAGTTCACATATGCCTTCATCGGCTTTCCAGCCGATGAACAAGCGGTACAACTTCCATCGGCAACCAGGAGAGATCCCGCGTGCTTTGTTGTTCTTTAAATACCCTTTGGTTCCTCTATCGGTTCTGCGGCCGATGGATCAGGATCTCGCTTTCGCTATATCTGAAGTCATCACGCCCTTCGTCGACATCTATCCACGCCTTCATCGGCTCCCTAGCCGATGGAAGAGTCCCAATATCTATCGGTGACTAGCCGATAGTAGGAACCATCCGGACGTGGCCGATGACCAACTCGATCCTAAAGGCGGCCAGCCGATAGCGAGAGCTCGTATCGGCCTATCGTCCAACGGATCCGTTCACCTCACCTCCTTATCAATTGTAGGGTCAAATTGACTGGCACGCCCACACCTGCACCGTCGCGCCAGAGCCGAGCGAAACTCATAGGCCCTGGCACGCGTACCTCGAGCCACGGAGAGAAGCCGATCAACCTGCACTGGAGCTAAGCAGACCTCCCAGGCGTCGGCGTGTTCGTGCCGGGCGCGCGAAATCCAACGCGAACAACTACATAGATTAAGTTAATGGTAATATTGTCTACAATAAGACGTGCATAGACTTCAAAGTTATACAGGATCCAGAACAGAAATCTTAGTAGCAGGTGAAAAAAAACTAACCTGGGTCAAATTCTTCTCAGAATTAATAAATAAATTTATAAAAAACAGATTGTCCTGTAAATTAGTTCCATCACTTAGAATACATGTATTAGTTGCCCACATATAGGTTCATAACTGTTGTTTACAACATAGTGCATTCACCACAACTTGAATCTGTTGGCAGTACAAGCTAGGATCAATCGCAATAGGAATTACCATAGGACACTGGTGCCATAGAACAGCCAATATTCAACTGGGATGGTGTTGGACTGTAACAGAAGATCCAGATCTACCATAGATGATAATTATCATTCCAGATAGATAAGAGAGAAAGGTAATGCTGGAATTTCAAGTACTACTTTCTTCACATCTAGAAATTGAACTTCATGTCTTGTACTAGTCAAACGTGATATGGCACTGCAATATGCATGCGAGTAGGAAAAGCTTTGAATTATTCCATCAACTACTTCAGTGTACTCTATTGATTCTATCAAAAAAAATAGCACTAGTAGGCAGTTGTATGTTCATGGCTAGTAAACCTTTGCAGAAGAGAGAAGATGTATTTATTATTGCATAGGAAACAGGGATAAAATATGGGCATCAACATAATCAAGGGAAAAGCACTACTCACACAGTTGATAGACCAGATGCGCTTAGAGCCTTCTGTTTTGCAATTTTAGAGATCTCAAGAAGTTCCTTGGCTTTCTCTCTTTCAGCGTTTTTTGTGTCATCACCGGACTTCCCAGAGACAAGCTGCAAGCACGAATATTTAAGGAAAAAATATAAATGATTAGATTGCAAAGAAGAAACTAAGAACAAAGCTAGGGAAATATACTGAACAGCAATATGTGAAAGAGAAGACAACATGGGAAAAAAATAGCTTTCAGACTGTAGGTGTTCTCTGCATGCAGAAGAGTAAAAACCATCTTAGATAACAGTTTGAACCAAGTAGCCATTGAACGACAAGCTTTAACCAATTATGCAGTTAGTCAACATATTTCAGTTATCAATTTGACCGGAAGGAGTATTTCAATTGGGGAAATTAACTATTTGCCACTCACCAGTGGTGGCTTTAATGATTTGCCATTTTAAATATGCCAATTAATTATTTGCCACCAAATAGACATACACTCTTAATAAAACGCCATGTTAGCTAGTTTCTTTACGATTTCCCGCCTAAACAATAGGTTCACCTATTATCCTTCCTGTTTTACCCTTCACCCCACCATGTCCTCAGTCCGTTTTCTCCACGGCAAGGCTGTCACCTCCAGTTCTCAATCAAGGCACACGTACCAAATACATCTCCGAAGCCACAGGTGACGTGATTGGCGCTTCTAATGATGGCCTTTTGTTTCTTAGCGGCAGTCCTTCTAGCAACTGATTATAGAGTAAAATAATTCATCCATGTGCTCGCCGCTAAAAAATCCCGCAACCAGAGAGGGACGGAGGCTCGGTCACGCGAAGACCTAGAAGATCTGCTTATCTCCAGTGCAGGTCCTTAAGCCTCGAGGTTCACAGGCGTACCAGTCAATTTGACCCTGCAATTGACAAGGAAGTGAGACGAGCAAATCCGATACAGGCGCTCGCTATCGGCTGGCTGCCGATAGGATCGGGATGCTCCTCGATCGGCTGGGAAACCGATGTGGACAGGTGTCGACGAGGGGTCGACCGCTAAGCCGATGGAGGAACCAGGATGTGCTTAGAGGATATCGAGGCGCACGGGATCCCTCCGGACGACCGAACAATGATTCATCGGCTGAAAAAACCGATGAGTGCGCATGCGGCCTAGGCAAGGATTAGCACAAGAAGGCACGGGCTGCAAAGCCGATGCCGCTCCGGATATGACAGCACGAGACCCGTCGCCCGCCGTGGCAGCGCCATCAACACCGAACCTCGAAAATCGGACCTAACAGAGACAGTACGAGGCCAGGGCCAGCGGCGATGATACGGAGGACGCCAGATCGGCTATGCCGTAGCAAGGATAGGAGCGAACCCATCGACTAGCTGAGCCGATGAGGGGACGTCTCTCTGAAGGCAGGTGCGTATTGGCTAGGGGACAGATACGTTTGGCGTTACGCGTCGTGGGACGCCCTAAGAAGCGTGCTTGCCGCCAAAAAATCCCGCGACCGGGGAGGGACGGTGGCTCGGTCACGCGAAGGCCTGGGAGGTCTGCTTATCTCCAGTGCAAGTCCTTAAGCATCGAGGTTCGCGGGCGTGCCAGTCAATTTGACCCTGCAATTGATAAGGAAGTGAGACGAGTAAATCCGATACAGGCGCTCGCTATCAGCTGGCTGCCGATAGGATCGGGATGCTCCTCGATCGGCTGGAGAGCCGATGTGGACAGGTGTCAACGAGGGTTGACCGCAGAGCCGATGGAGGAACCAGGGTGTGCTCAGAGGATATCGAGGCGCACAGGATCCCTCCGGACGACCGAACAGTGATTCATCGGCTGAAAAAACCGATGAGTGCGCATGCGGCCTAGGCAAGGATTAGCACAAGAAGGCACGGGCTACAAAGCCGATGCAGCTCTGGATATGACAGCACGAGACCCGTCGCCCGCCGTGGCAGCGCCATCAACACCGAACCTCGAAAATCGGACCTAACCGAGACAGTACGAGGCCGGGGCCAGCGGCGATGATACGGAGGATGCCGGATCGGCTATGCCGTAGCAAGGATAGTAGCGAACCCATCGACTAGCTGAGCCGATGAGGGGACGCCTCTCTAAAGGCAGGTGCGTATCGGCTGGGGGACCGATTTGTTTGGCGTTACGCGTCATGGGATGTCTCTAAAGGCTGATGCGTATCGGCAGAGGGGCCGTTGCGCTGGGCGTGATGCTCAGAGCATGGATAACTCATCGGCTAGCACTTCGATGATACGCCGTGCAGAAGGCTATAGGCCTAAAGCTCGATCTACCGTCGGCAGCCCCGTAGATCGGACCTAACCGATGCAGCACGAAACTGACGACGGCAGAGGAAGCTTAACGGGCCGATAGATTCAGCACGGACATGATGCGATACATCCAATCGGCCTAAGAGGTCGGACCTAACCGATGCAGCCTCAGACAGAGCAGGACATATCAGGATGGTGGCGGGACTTACCTTTCGTCGGAGATCGGATTTAACCGATGCAGCCCCGCGTCGAGAGCCAGAACCCGCCGGTAAAACCTAGATGAACTAGAGTGGCGATACGCTGAATTTGTATATGATCGAGAGATATCTTACATGTTTCTAGGGGGTCTATATTTATATCTTGGATTTACAGACAGAATCCGACGCGCCTACGACCATCGGACATTATTTTCTAGTAAGAACAAAGAAAATATTCCTAAAGAAGTTAACTAACCAGCTATACCTCTCTAATTGAGTAAGGTTACAATTTACAAAAATAAGCACCCTGCCGTGGAGTCCACGGCTCTTCCGCAAACCCGGTTTCATCTGAATAATCTTCCAATTTGTAACCGAGTATTCCTTTGCTGCAACATGATCGGCTTCTCCACTGGAGCTATCGGACCTTCTTTTAATCGAGCCGATCCTTCTCCTTCCTTTCTTCGGGCTTCTTGGACCTGATCCCGTTTGGATAATCCTCTGTCTTCAAGCCGATCCAATCTTCTACTAATCTGATCGGCTTTTCTACAGTTCTCCATCGGCTTTGTCTCAGTATCTCCATTGGCCGATGACTGCATTAAACCCTTCATCGGACCTCTCAGCCAATCGGTTTTAGCCCCATCGGATCGTCCAGATTTTGGCGTTAACACCATGTTACAGTAGTAACTAGTCAATACCAAGGATAAATAGACTTACATTTCTTCCATGGAGATTATACTTGATATCTTCAGCCTGTGTCAGGAAGAGCAATAAACTCATGGATAGTTGCCGTGGCGGAGCAAGTGGCAGTGTCACTGATCTGTTCTGGTTAGAGGTAGCCAACAGGGAAGGGGAAGGGAAGTGGTGTTTTACTGAGAGTGCACGTCTATTTAGTGGAAAATAATTAATTAACATCTACAGAACAGGGGATCTAGGGCATAGAATCTAGCAACCTCTTTTCTTCCATCAAAGCAAATTTCAATCTTTCACGAACATCTTCAAGTAGCCAATATCCTACATCATTCATTTTTCTCCATTCTTACTTTTGAGAGTAGTCTTGGCTAATTCATCTATTAAGCTAAGCCTTTGACTAGTATGATATGAGTTCGTAAAGCAGTTCACCAAGTAAATTGTTAAAGCCACCTCTATTCAGTGGCACTTTATTAAGAGCATACATCCATTTATTTGGATTGTTTTATTGCTGCAGAACATAATAAGAAAAGAGAGCACCATGTTTGCATGTAGGATACAACCACTGCATATTTCTATTTGCTCAGATAATCCCTAAATTAGAACGAGCATACAACTTTTCATTGTCAAATAGCTTTCTTCCTTCTCACACCACTGAATTCCTCGCCAGTTAGAAATTCAACACAATCACTAAAAAACACAGGAATCAGCTCATGAAACTAATCTGCTGAATTCCTCGTCAGTCAGACATTCAACGCAATCACGCAAAAACACAGGAATCGGCTCATGAAACTAATCTGGTCTGCCGCTTGACATACCAAACATACCTTTCGATAAGGCCACCTGACGATGCCGTGGCTGCGGCAAATCCTCTTCAACACGCTGGTACAAACACCTGCAAATCAAAGAGAACAACACAGGCCCCCATTTAGCTGTTGTATGACAAATCGATGCTCCTCAAGCGAGCAACGACGCTTCTCGTCCACATCTGAAGGACAGAGAGCGAGGCGGGATTACCGAGGATAGAGGCTGCCTCGGCGATTGGCAGTGAGAAGAGTTTAGAGATCTCCTCGTAAGACAACGACACCCTCGTAGGTTTCTGCTGCTGCTCCTGCGCCTGTGCCTGAGCCGGCACCAACACCGCCGCCGCCGGCTGCTCCTGCTGCTGCTGCGGCTGGACACTGGAAGCCATGGGAGCCGCGCACATAACAGCGCGGCTCGCGGGGATTCGACGCGCGGGAGCTTGAGCGCGCGAACCGAAGCGAATCGAAGATGACGCGAAGCGGAAAGGAGATGGAAGCGGCGGGGTGGAGTGGAGAGCGGAGAGGCCGCGGCGGTGGCGGCCGGATGGGTGGTGGGACGGATCGGATCGGATCGGCTCGGCTGGGTCGCGATTTGGGGGTTTCGCGTTCTGGGTGCGCGTGTCTGGTGGATGGATCCGGATGCTCCGTCTTTATTGGCGAAAGGTCACGTCACGATGGATTCTTCTTGGATTCTCTCCCGCACGTGCAGAGAGTTGTCTTTATTGCGCTGCTTGCAATTGCAAAACAAAAGAATACGTGTGGTCATGTAAATTAAATTGGATTATGATTATTGTATAGAATGTACCCCTACTTTTATGTCCTGGGCAAATTAAAATAGCGTGGCCAACTTTAGCATAACTATCCTAACAGATGTTTCTAGGGACCGCCTTGCCTGAATTTTTTTTATCCGTCAGTTGATTCTGTCTAGCTTTGGATTTGCATCTAACAGCAACCGGTCAAAACTAATACAAACTGGCACGTGAACCACAAAACCATTTTAGCAGGATAGGGACAATAGAAAAAGAGCAATGTTCGGGTTTAGTTTCACTAGCCTCTAGCAGGTTGTGGATCTGTTTGGTCTTTTTGCCCTATGTTTGTTCTGAGCCTATTGCCAAAACTTGTTTGTGGGATATTGTGGGCCTATGTTTGTTGTTTTTTTTTGTTTAGGCTTGCCCGTAAAATCAGTGCCAAAACGAAACATTAAGATCTCAAAAACACATAGAAGAAGAGAGAAGAATAGAAATGAGATACAAGGGATATATGTAGTCTAAGACTTCCACCAAAACATTTATCTTTATAAGTCAATTGGAAACAAGAACTTTCCCGTATATTGAAGACCGCATATAGAAACCAGATCATACAACACTACAGTACAAAGTGAAACAAATACACTTTTCTTTTGACTGACAATAGGCAACGAGAACCTCAAAAACTAGTTCTTGGTATGGTGACTTCCCATGATAAAAGGTCTTCTCCACTTTCAATGAATAGACCTCTCCTGCATAAAAAATAAAATCAAGAGGCTGCAAGGAAGAATTGGAGTTGGTTCATTGTTGCATCTGATGAACGATAGAACACAAGGTAACTATTCTGGTAAAACCGCTCCAAAGAACCAGCATTAACCTGAAAGGTTGGATAAGACAACAGTAACTACAATCATATAAACCACAAAACAATTGGGCAAAACTGTTTATTATCATCATGTGCTTGCAAAATTGGAGTTAGGAAGTGCTAGTAATTAGAGCAAGACAGACATATTCAAATATAAATTATCACATATGTGTTTTTAAAATTGGGAAGTAGCATATTCACATTAATTTGGCACAATTAAAAAACACAGATTTGATGATAAAGATGTTGAAAAGATACTGCAAAATAGATCAAAGAATACTTATATGAACTTGTGATCATGTCTTTTATTTTTCACTGTGTGGATGCAAATTTTCAGCAAATGAATACTTATATGAACTTAAAACGCAATGAGTTCAGAACAAAATCTTGATCATGTTTAGTCACCCCTCATTTTTAGCTAGAACTTTTTAGCTATAACAGAAACAAAAATCAGATGTTGTACAAAATTATAAGTGAACTTGCACAACTTTATAGCAGAAGTTGTACATGCTGAAGATGGCAACTAGCCAACTACAACAATATCGGAGTTCGATTTGCATACTACAACATCTTGAAAATTTGCAAATACAATTTAGAAGAAAAAAACCACAACCTTTAAAAAAATTTGTGAAAATATGCATCATGATCTTCTCAAATTTTATTTGTTTCTGTGCAAGTGACAAAATAATTTTATTTTAAAGATTCAATTATCAAATATTAATGAACCATAATAACGAATTAAAATATGGAATTATCATCCAAGCCTAATTTAAGTTTAGCTCTTAATCTATCCCTTGATAAGCCTAACCCAACTCCCTCGGCCGGGCAAGCTAGCCCAACATGGCCACCTCGCTTCCCAAACTAGGCCGGCTCATCTTGGTGACCTAACCACGTGCTAGCCAGCTGGCTAGCAACGCCCTAGTCGGTCGACCAACCGCTGAGCCGAGTCGGGGGACCGCTCGAGCTCAACCTCCTCGCCTTGAAAGAGCCGACCATTGCTGTTCGCCCATCGTCGTAGTCTAAGCTACCACCAGCCCTACCCTAGCCACTGGCGAACTCCACCCTACCCATCATGCCACGCCACCACCGAAATCCGCTGAGCCGCTACCTAACTCTAACCGGTGAGCCGCTACCGCACTGGCTCACCTTGTTCTGCCTCTCAACCACCCCTCCCGTGTGTTGCGTCTTACTTACCTCCCTCCCCGTTACATCGCACCACTTGCATAGTACTGTGTCACTTGCACTTCACCGTATCACGCAAGACCAGGCCGAGTTGCGTGCGCATGGAGACAAGGAGCAGAGGTCGACCGTCCCTATTAGCTGCTCCACTTCTCTCCCCTATTGCCTTTTCTGGTCTCCTTGTGCAATAGTAGCCGGCCCCTCCGTCCTACATTCTCACTATTGCCACGTGCCCAATCGACGAAGTAGCACTCACCTCCCACTTGTCGTTTTTCTTCCACTTGATCTCTTTTTTTCCAATCTTCTGCCTTTGACATCCCACGCCGCCATAGGATCTAGTGAGGGTAAGGATGCCACATTGATAGAGTGGCAACTTCCTCGCCCTCACCTACATCGGCCCCTACTCACCGCCTCCCTATGCTAGCCAAGGACGAGGTGGCCCACCTATAAATCGAGCTAGCAAGCACACCTCGCCCTATTTCCCTTTCCTCCTCCAGCTACACCACAAGTGCATTGCCTCCACCCCACCACGCTTCACCAAGCCGCTTTAGGCTACCATTCGAGGCGACACCGAGGCTAGAGCAGGCCAGCATGCCCTAGAAACGAACCATGAATAGGACGATCTACAAGTGAACCTCATCGTCATGTTGCAACCATGGCATGAGGATGAACTGCAAGCTCGAGCTTTACTAACCTATACCTCGATGCCCGTGGTCATGCTACTCGCCACTTTCGTGTGCAACTCCATAGCTGCCACACAGTGAGAAATCTAACTGCCATTCTCTCCCTCTTCCCTCGCATGTTGCCTTCCTATGATGCCATGGCCCACACAATTGTTGGGGCTGCCACAATAGGCACACCATTATGCGCTCGCTTGCACCCACACGTGCATCCATGCATGCGAGCCGCACTCTACCATGGCCGTGTGTGACCTCAATGAACCATTTGTCGCCTCCAAGGCATTTTCGGCCAAGCCCTCTCGCCGCCCGGTAGCCTAAGCCATTCCGTAGCCCTCCCGTAACCTAGTGCCATCAATTAGGACCTGACACCATCGCATTGCTCATGTCGTTGCACCCGTGACTAGTCCGCCAATGACCTAGCCCTTAGCCACCACCCTCGGTCATGCCAAGTGGGGGAAAACCTTCCACTAACCACCAGGAAGCCATCCCTATCTTCAAGTCGCCCAATTGTTTGTCAGTTCCGGTGAATTTTGCCGAAACCAAATCTTGCCTCTCCCATAGCCATAGGAGCTCCTAGCTCTTACCGTCACAGCTGCTTCTAACTGTTGTTCGTCTTTGAGTAGGCCTCAACAATAGTCCCTAGTACCCCTAGACCCCGCCACCGACCTTGGCTCTGCCACTCGGCCGTCGAATTGCGGAGTGCCATGCAATTGACCGCCCTGGCTGCCACACCCAGCTATTTCCGCCACCACGTGTCTCCTCAGTCCTCCTGTTGTCACTTAACGGTGGCTCATGTCCCTATGGGCCTCTTCTCGCCAGCCGTCCTAGCCTCTGAGGTAGCGGTACCCTACACAAGCTAAACCTAGTCGTATTGCTCACGTGTGAGAGAGAGAGTCCGCGAGAGAGAAAGAGAGCAAGCGGGAGGAGGAAGGAGAGAAAGAGAGGGAGAGAGACTAATGTGTGGACCTAGGTGAAAATGATTAAGGCTAATGAAAATAGTTAAGTTAACTAAAGAGGTAATATGTATCTATGACACGTGGGCCATGCCTATTAGTAAAACATATTAAAAAGTTCATTTACAAAATGTGAGACTGACATATGGACCAACCTCACCTAAAACTTTAATTAAAAACCTTAATAAAACCCGATGAGACTGACATGTGGGCCCCTAGCTAGGAAATGGTCAATTTGACCTAGTCAGCATTGACTAGGGCCCCACCTGTCATAGGATCTAGGAATTTTCCATTGGAAAATAATGTTTTATTAAATAAAATGGGGCTTAACCTACCTGTTGGTGAGACAAAGTATTTTCCTATAGAAAAATATTTCTAAGAGAAAAGAAACGGTTAGAACATGAGGATTTTGCATTTAAATTGTTTTAATTTAAATTTGAACCTTTAGAAGGCCATAACTCACTCATTTTAAATCAAATTTTGGTGAAGCTTTCACCAAAAATTTTCTAGAATCGAGATTTACCCAATGGCACTGGTTTGGCATATTTACAATTTTTTTTAGGATTAATGGCCTTATCGTTTAGACTTCTAGATGTGAGTTTAATTACTCGTTCACTAAGTAGTTATGTTTGTGAATACAAGACCACAACAATCAAGGAGCAAACCTTGATTAAGCAAGGCAAGTCACTACGCTCTCCTCCTTTAGCATGTTGAACCTATATTGCAAAATAATTTGTTTACAACAAAAATTGCATGCTAATTATAAAATACAAATCTGAAACTTCTTTAAGCTTTCCTTTTATATTTTATCCTATTACTTATTGTCTCCAATTATTTATTGTCAAGTTTAGTAGTCATTGTCTATATTATTACTACATGTTTGGATGTGATAATGTATGGACAATTATGGAGATGGTTGACAATATATCGCAAGATACACTAAAACTATTTGCGAAAACCAAAACCTACTAATAAACAAATTGATTTCATTGGGGTGGTTATGTGCAAAGATTAACACGAACCCTAGTTTATTAAGTATCAAGTCAAGAAGCTATACATGAAACAAACAGAGTATGACCATATCTCTCAAATGGGTATAGAATCAGAGGATTAGGCGACCTGAGTGGGGCGGCATCCCAATCATGGTTGGTTCTACTCTTGAAACGAATGCTATGACTAATAAATGTGAAACTTAAAATACACCTTATATATTATGTAACCACCGAGATGACATGGGTTCCAGGACTACTCTCACCATTATGCTGGAGGGGGTTGTGTGCTAGTGGTGCATGAGGGTTCATAGTCCTTGGAGTGGATGCTGCAATGTGAGGGAAACCAAAAGACCAAGCCGTGACAATTCTTATGTGTTGGGGTGCATCATAGAGTGTGGGTAAAGCATATATCCACTAGAGTGTGAATAAAACTAATCTATTCGAATAGTTGTGCTCACGGTTAAAGAAGAAATATAACTTACACTACTCTTAACTAGCCTCAAAAGTGTTAATCTTAATTATAATAGGCTTGGGGAATAAGTGGACCACCCTGGCATGCGGGAATGTAGACACGAGGGCAAACCAAAACAAGAGGAAGATTGGGAAGGTAGATGCGGCCCTCGTTGATGATTAAATAACTTAAACTTAATGTTTTTTTAGTTAAAACTGATTAGTTATAGGCTTGTAAAGTGATTTGTGAAAGATAGTATTATGCAAACAAACCAAGACATCCTTTGATGCACCTTGTGCCCTAATGCATTTTGTAGTGGTGGCTTGTTGAGTATAGTTGATACCCACTCTTACTTATTTTACTCTTCTAAAGGGACGCGTGTTACACTAATGAGGAGATTGAGTAGGAGTCATCTTAGGGATCTAAGTCCCCAATCAATGCCTATAGAGTTGAGTAGTTCTGTTGTAGCCTCGATACCACTTTTGTGCCATAGCCTTTTGGAACTTATGTAATGTAATCGACAGTACTCAGTCTATTCAGGTCCCATTCCAACAAACTTTGTAATATTAAGGTATTATAAGTCTTGAATGATGCAAGCTTTTGTTGTATCAGCTATATATGTGTATACCAAATTACAAATCTAGAGATTTGTTACTGTAAACATACGTGGTTTCCGATGTCAAAATTAGGGGCCAACACATAGAAGGAGACAATTACTACTTCACTAAATTTGAAAACACAAAGATGCCTAGAGAGAAATTCCAACATCTAGATAACTAAATTTTGCCCCCAAAAAACCATAGTTGGGAAATTATAAGTGTCATGTGTGTTTGTAAGAAAGAATCATAATACTGCCAAAAAAATAATACAGTGGTGTGCATGAGGCCAAATAGGCACACATCAAAAATTATATAAAAGCGAATTAATCGTTGCACAAATTTACAACTGAGGTTGCAAAAATTTATAATCAAATTTGAACATATTTGAAAATGGCAACTACAACAACTTGGGAGTGCAAAAAAGTTACATAGAGAAAATTTAACGGCATTTTTTACTGTGAATTGTAAACTGACCTATGGTGAAAAAGCATAACTACTAAGCTGCATGTTGCAGATGGTTGAACTTGTGACCTGACCAAACACAAACTTAGCCACACTTCCTTTTCTAAGAGTACATAACTAACAAAGCTAGCTACTATCATTTCCATTTGCCCTCCGTCTAGTTAAAGCAATTTTTCGGCAAATGAATGCTTATGTATGAACTTGAAATGCAATGAGTACAGAACAACATCTCGATCATGTTTAGCCTCTCCCATTTTTTGCAAGCACTTCTTAGCTATAATAGAACAAAACTCAGAAGTTGCACAACTTTATAACAGAAGTTGCACATGATAGAAGATGGCAACTACAACACTGTAGAGTGCAATTTAAAACTGAAATATATAACCATCTAATATCAGCTTATACAATAATGTTAATGTAGCATCTTATTATTCATAGAAATAGAATAGGCAGATGTACCTTCTTAGAGCAAAACCAAATCACAAAAAAAAATCTATCCATCATAGATAGGGAAACAAAATCTGCAATATATATATATATATATATATAACTCAGGATAAATGCTCAAAATTATTTCATTGACTAGAAACACATATATGCATGCCACTCAATCGTCGTCTAAATAATTTTCAATTACTGGAGGCTAGCCAATGGCATTGAACCACCATCTGATCCAGCATATTATCATCACATTATATTATTATACTATTTGAATGTGCCAGTTTATTCAAAGGATCACCAAGAGCTGTATAATATTTAGCACATTTCCACCAGAAATTAGCACAAGACATACATCACGTCATGAGAGAGAAAAAAAAGCGAGTCTTCGCAGAAATGAGAACTGAGAAGTACACAGATTAAGACATGCCAAGCTGGCAGGGTGTACATGTCATGCTAATTTCTATAAGCCATCAGAGTCCCAGAACCAGTTTTCGAACCAGTCCAGAAAACACCTATGCCACAATTCCACAAACAAACATTACCCAACCCTCACCCTAGAAGATATCATGTAAATTGCAGAATGGATCTAATATGCATTTCCAATTTCAACAGTCAAAGCACATGGTTGATCGTACTACTTGTTGCAAGTAAATCTGTGTGTGCCAAGATCTGCAATGCTTTACCAGTAGCTCGAGCAAACCAAAAGATGGATGGATAGTTTTGTAACAGGGGATGACCTGATCCGAGGGTGGAGTGGCGGAAGGAGCGGATGACGGCGTAGGGGAGGTGCTCCTGCAGGATCTCCACTTGCGGGCATGTGACCCCCGACGACGCCACGTCTAGCAGCACCACTGCTTAGGCTGCGCCATCATGTGACAGCGATAAGGACTTCACTTAACGGCAACCAGTACTGAGGCTTTGCACCACAACAGCAAATATAGAGGTGGGCAAGGGCTCCACGCAGTGGCGGTAGAGGCAGTTTTATGCTATGGCGTGGCAGATTTGGCCGAGGAGGCATCATCCTTGCCTCACCCTTCTTCCTTGTTTCCACCCTTGGCTGGATCCGGTTGGAGCAGGCGCCCTCCTCACTTCCCTCTTTGTCCCCGCCTCCATCGAGCACAATGGCCTATTAGCGGGGTGACCTCCCTACGCAATTCTATCGTAGCGCTACTACCCTTTGCAAAGAGAAAAAATAAGACAAGGGAAGCAGCCTCACAGGTTAACCAACTGTGGGAAAGTAGCCCATTACTCAAATGTATGCCCCACCAGGACCAATAATACACATAGATCATATCTAATGGCTGGAAAAAATAGGTGCATGCAAAATAGCGCTTGCTTATGGTCCTTGTTGTGAGATTCAAGATTTCCAATCTCATTATTGATATATGGGTGCTCGAAAATTTAATCACATATTTGTATACATCTGTTTTTCATCTTATCGTCTATATGAAAATCCTCTTACGTTCTATATGAAAATTAAACAGTTTTTATATATATATATTCTGATCTAACCCATTGGCAGAATCGGAATCGGAGGATTACACTTCAAATATTCATTATTAGCCTTTATGATTCACTCATCTCTACGTTCCAAACACCAAATATCATTGTTGTCATTCCAATCCTTAGCATGCACACTACTTAGTAGTACTATATATTCTTGTGGTTGTTTACCCTATTTCTCAGATTCCAAATGGGCAATCAAAGGTATGTAAGTGGCATGAGGCCCAACTAGAAATGTAAACAGGCCCAGTTTTGCTGGGCTGCAGCTCACTTGGGCCATTACGTTAGACACCGGTTAGCTCTTCAAGGCCAGCTTCCGGCACAGCGCCCACCCGCGCTGCGGCTGCTGCGGCGGCAACGGCGGTGGCTGCGTACCGCACCGTCGGCGTCTGGTCACGCCATGCACGTCGCACCCGTCCGCATTGGCGGTTTCTTCCCCCTTCAGGAGCGGCAGCCGGTCGAACGCTGCCGCGACGAACGTGGCCAGCATCACCACCACCGGCCCAGCGGCGACGAGCCCTCCCGCCGCGACGCCGCCGCCCAGCACGCTGCCACGCGGCCCTGCCAGGAACACCGCAGCAGCGCCGCCAGGGGACACAGCCGCTGGCGAGGGGGACGGGAAGAAGCACCCAGCCAGGCCCAGTATCTCCATCGAGCCGCGGAGCACAAGCGCGGGCTCCCGGAGCACGACGTCCGAGACGCGCCCGGACGCGCCCAGCACCAGCGCGCCGCACCGCGCGCGGCGCGCCACTGCGGCGACGCACGACACCACGTCGCGCCCGGCGGGGACCTCCACGACGAGGGCGCGCATCGCGCCGGGGCACTCGTGCGCAATCACCACCGGCGGCGGCTTCGGACCGCGACCCTTGGAGGGGCACAGCGCCGCCGCCCTGCATGACCGCAGGAGCTTGTCCGGCGCGGCCGTCGCCGCGTCGTTGGCGGTGACCATGCCCATGTTCACGTCAAAGATTTTTTCAGCGTCACGTACTTGGGGATGTTAATTACTTGGATTTTAGTGCGTTTTAAAGGGCAGAGGCCCGTGTTCTTCGAAGTAGCTCGGCTGTTATGCGGGGAAATAAGCGTGATGTGTTTTAAATGGTTTAGTATTCGAACATCCTAACAAGCACCCAACTGTCGCGGTGTTTATGTCCTGCAAAACATTTTCTGCAACATGCAAGTAGGTACATTACATGTTGAACTCAACATTTGGCATGAATTATAATCAATTAATCATGTCAATATGACTACAAAAGATGCAATGGGTGAAACCATTTTCAAGTGTATGTTTGGAGGTTGATCTTGTGTGTATCTGGATTCCAATACATTCCACTTGATGTTGTGCTGATCCAATTTGTATTTACCTGTTAAAGTTTGAAATGGGAGAGTGTTGGTTGGTGATCAAACAACTGGTGAATGATCATAACTTGGCCATTTCAGCATTCACCGATCAATATGTCTTGCATTTCAGCATTTACTACTTAAAAGGGACATACTGAATAGACCTGATCTACATTTGGAGTGTGTGTTTCAAAGTAACCGATGGGCTCAGATTAGAACACTGAAAACAGCTGTGGAAACTAAAGAAACACCAAACCTCTTTTCACAGTGCAAATGACTGACATGCTTTTGGCGATTACCACGACATCTCTTCTGTCAATACAGTTCATGACAATAGCGTTGCCGATGACAACAACGGACAAACCTAAGCAGAATCAGACGGCCATGTTGACATTGTTAAGTTCAGAAAGTGCAGAACTGTATCGGTAGCCATGGCCAGTGTCATGTTTCAATAATTGCAGTCAATACACCTTGAAGTACAAACATGGCTACTGTTAGTACTAATTTAGTATCCGACCACCGTACCAGTACTTCAAATCCCCCATGATCCCTGAATATACAATACACCTGACACACTTGTTTTGTTTTATAAACCTGATACGCTTGATCAATTGAACTTCCTACTGAATTATTGTATTCCAGCTGTGCGAGCTGCGGCTGCATAGCCCAATAGTCTGAACAGTGGTAGCTAGCTCAACACAACGCAGAGAGTCAGTAAGCAGAGACAGTGGTAGCTAGCTAGTGGCTCTTGACAAAATAGTTGCCCATCCTTTTCTTCAGACTTCAGAGTAAGCTGTTCGTTTCATCTTCCTTTTTTCTTGTCCAAGCTGCAAAGACTTGTGAGCCATGTTTTCTGAACTAATAATCCAAGTCCAAATCATGACGAGTTTCTTTCTTTTTTATTGTCAGAGAAAGAAGTTTCTCTTTCTCCGGCCTCGAACAGTCGTCGACATCGCCATCAAGCCTATAAATTCAAGGCAAAAATCGATCGATCTGGATCTAGACACAGAGAGAGAGAGAGAGATCGTCTACTTACTTGTCTCTCCAATATTCCTCTAGTTGCTTGCTTGTCGCTTGGTGACGACGAAGACGACGGCGAAGGCGACTAGTGGTGGTGGATTGGTTGGCAACTCTCGAGCCCACGTGGTTGTAGAGAGCAGAAGAAATATGGGGGCGTGTATCACACACATAATCGTATCCACGGTCAACGCCGTCCATGTTCTTCACCCAGTTTCCTTGCATCACCTGTACATCAAAAATCTTTCTTCTATTCCGATTTCCAAGTAGATCTCAGCTTTCCCTTTCCCTATTCTCAGCAAACTCCCATGACTTGATAATTAGTATCTGGTGCCCATATCCTTCCTTTTCCATGTGAGGGGCATATGTAAAGAAGTACAGCTAAAAAAAACTAGTAGCGTTCTTTTTAGCTTATTCCCACTGAATTATTGCAGGCATACTTCCCGAGCCATTCCCAAGCCAATAAATGGTGTAATATTTTTTAAAAAAATTCTTCACCAGTATTTTTTTAAATAATTTGTTTACTCATTTTCAACCATGTAATATATAATACTTAATTAATTATGGCCTAATTAGTCAGCTAATGAGTTGAGTTTACAGAGAGCAACGATGCTAGGCTGGTAAGTACGGTGTGCATGTTATCTAACCCTTATTTTCATGCATTTTATTTTTTA
Source organism: Oryza coarctata (assembly GCA_030770085.1). NCBI lineage: Eukaryota > Viridiplantae > Streptophyta > Magnoliopsida > Poales > Poaceae > Oryza > Oryza coarctata. The sequence continues at coordinate 6,771,170 of CM061462.1, forward strand.
TTTATTATGACGATACTATGTTTAATGTGCTATATTCCTAAAATTAATAATCAATGGTTTTTTATTCTACTATAAGTGACGTAGTTCTATTTGAATTGCTGGCTTAAAAATTAACACAAATCAATAATAAGGGGAGTTAAGTATTTGCCCTATTCTCATTTTTCTTTTTTAACAAACTTGTCACTATGTATGTTATGACAAAAGTCAAAGATATAAATTATTTTTATTATCTAAAAAGATACCGTGTGCATGTAAGAACTGGGGGCACTCACAAGAAGAAAATCGGCATCACTGTATATGAGAAAATTTTATCTTACATTCGTCAAAAGGACTGAAGGAGATTGATTCTCCTTGTTTTTTCACATTTTCCATTCTGGAGAAGATAAGAATACTAAATCACAGCAAAAGACACTTGGAAGTGTCCGGTATGGATTCCATTTTGGAACCCTTTAGAAAAAAGAACAGGCCTTTTCTGCGTCCGATTTGAATGCTTTTGCAGCTGAAGGCTGAAGCTCCCATACTCCCAAACCCATAGCCTTTCCCAAAGCCAAGCTTTTGCACACCCGGCCAGTTAAGTTTTTTCTTCTCCAATTAGGTACACCTAATTAATAATAAATTAGTAACCAATTTCCATAGGCATCATGGGCAAGCGGAGAGAGATGGGTAATGGGTTGCTTAGTAGGCACGGTGCTCGTCTGGTCTACACGGATTCAATCGTCGGCGTCAAAAGCGCCGGTCCAAGAAATCAGCTGCAGGAGACGTGCGGGGGGACGTCGTCGCTACCCCAAGCTTGCACCGGGCATCTGCATCCTACCCCGGAATGCACACTCTCTGTAGAGCTTTCCCCGTCTAAAAATAAATTTGATTTCTCATAAAAAAATTACTCAGAGAAAAAGATCTATGGATATCTTATTAATAAAAAAAATAATATTAATCGGGACAGGTAAGATATATTAAAGGATTAAACTTATCTGTAAATCAGATTGGAGTGAAGGTTTTAAATTTTGATTTATTCTGAGATAAAGTTTAAAATTCTAGAGAGTTCGTCTATCCGCATCTTCAAACTGGTCGGGTTTCCTACCTGATTTGAGCAAGAAGACTTTAATTTCCTCCTGGCTTGTACGTACTTACATCTGGTCAAAGGACCATAAATATCTCACCCAGATCATCGCGAGATTAATTCTAATAAGCCAGTCGATCCCGTGGTTTGTATTGTGATGAGATAGCTGGATAACCCGGTTTGTTAATAGAAAGGGGCAGGTGTTTTTGTCTATGTTAATTATCCGCTAACCTACACGATCAAGTTAGTCTAAGTAATTACTATAATTCTAACAATCAATCAACGGGGACACGTAGAACGTGCGTGCGTGCGGGATGGCTTGGGAGGTTTTGGCGATTTTTGATAGATAATTAGCTGCAGCAAGTCTCGTTCCAGGTTGACTACATGAAGACCAGACCCACCAATCAGGGAGGCCGCTTCGAGGGGGCGATGCTTTCATCTTCCAACCGTACGACATGAGCAGTTCTACGGTTATACCCTCTGACTCTTCTCTTCTTGATTCTTCTCTGGTCGATTGGAATTTGGAAATGCGTGGTGCGGACTCAGGAAATTTCACCTAGCATTTGAATTTAAGTAGCCTAGCTAGCTGCTTTCTTGAAAACTTTTGATTTATAATACAAGCAAATCTCTATTTTGGCTTATATATATAGTCTGGGGTACGAGTTTTTCTTCGAAACAGTTGAGACTTAGGAGTTTTGAAAGAATTTTCGCTGTATGTAAAAAGCCAATAGTAGTGGATGTAGGGTACTTACGAAATTCATGTGCAGTCAATGAGTCATGTCTTATTCCAAAACAGGGGCTAAACAATTGAGCTGCACATTGAAATCATGATTTCTTCTGTTGAAGAAATTACAAGCGTTGATGGTGCTAACGTTGAAAGGCATATGCAAAATCAATAAAAAAAGTTATTTTTAAGTAGTGCTATGTACTCATTCTAGTTTGAAAATAATTTGCCGTTTTATTACACTTTTAAAACTTCAACTATAAATAAATTTTAAAATATTTAGTTTAGAAAAATAGGATTAATCTTGAAAAGTACTTTAATAAAATTATATGTGTTGATAGTTCTATATATATTGTATAAAACCGAGTGATCAAAGTTGTTTTTAGAAGACAGTGTCTTTAACTAAAACAATAATTATTTTCAAACTATAGAGAATAATATATAGTGTTTCTGAGTTTGAGTCGAATAGCTGATCTAAAAATGAGGCGATTAATAACACAGAGAAGGGGAATTTGTATGATATACTCAATGCACCCTAGCTTCATTTCTCTTGGGAAAACGAAATGGTATAGGAATTTGGGATATATATTTGGATTCTACATGAACCCCTGGCTCTTTTGAAAGAAAATTCCTCCTACAAATACCTTTATATTTGTATATATATTATTCAGTATGATTTTGGATAATTAATTCAATGACCTTATAATTTTCCCTCGCCTGCTTAGTGATTCCCCATATACTATACTATACATGTTTACCGATTCAAAAAAAAAAAGTTTCAATGTGTTACCCTAAGTCTTTTGCGGCAATTTCTTAATCATCTATAATTCCTTGATAAACTCGGACATGATTATGAAGCATCATATTCCTGTATGTTTTAAAATCGTGCATGTTAAAGAGGGTCTTGACGATATTCTTAGTTGTCAATAAATGTCGTGTTTGATAAAATCAACGGCCAGATCCCAGATGCCTCTTCCAAACAAATAATAGCTGCCTTTTCATCCATATCGCAGTGTTGATTTTGCTTATACTAAACGTACCGTAGGGAACTAACCAACAACGCAACAAGTGCTGCACAAAAAACGTGCATGAACGTGACAGTACGTACACCACATGCTTCGTCAGCGCACACGTGCAAATCGATCTCGTTGAAGAAACCAACACTACAAATGTGAATAGACGAGGGAGAAAGCGAGCGGCCTACGTTAAAATACACTCATAAATCCAGCTGTTCCTGTAGCCTGCAGGGCAATGCACTACTCAAAATCTCCAATTAACAAATTAATCTAGCTAGGTCGTTGCTACATACGTGGTCATGGTGACAATTGGTACGTGGAAACCTTTTTGTCAACGGGCGATCGGTTGTTTACGCTGACATTTTGTGTCCTCCATGGCATCACGCATCGATCGATCGAGCAAGTTAATTACGCTAATTAATCCGTACCAGCTCCTCCATTGATTGCTTGATCTACGTTGGCGACAAGGTTAAGTCGCTCGAGACAATTGATCGATCGGTCCATACAGACGTGCAGTTCGGCGTCAGAACTCGGAAGAATAACTAAATCCTCCACGGTTGGTACGTGGTTTGAACTTGATCGCTTGTTTTTTTGGTTATATATATAAGCTGCGTTTCTCGTTCCACAATCGTCAGCGGATTAGAATTACTTCTTTCCCACTGGGAGGTGTAGAAGCTAGGAATATGACTGAGGGCTACTTTGAAATATAAGAAAATAAAGGGCTACTTTGAAATATAAGAAAATAAAAAAATACATAGTTTTTATAGAAATGCATGCGTAATATGGAGGATTTTATGAGACATAAAAATAAAACTATAGACATAATCGTTTAAATAGATCATAACGATCGGATAAGAGAAAATGATAAAAAATTTAAAATGTTACAACTCTTGTTAACTTTTCTATAAAATCTCTTATTTTCATAGGAATTTTATTATAAAATTAGAATATTCTAAGTCTACTATATTTATTTTTCTTACGAATTAAAAGGAGCCTAAACTAAATAAAATATTAGTTTAGAATACATAAACTTCAAAAATTAATGAGTGTCTCTGTTATTAAATATATGACGATATTATATAACGTTTGACTATCGCCTTATTAAAACTATATATTTTTTATTATGTTATAATTTATTTTATTATTAAATATAATTTATATCTTTTTATATTTATCTAAAAAAATTAAATAATATGAATGATGTAGCGTTATGAATCAATATAATTATATATTTATTAACGGATATAGTGGCATGCAACACGAGAGTTTTGTAGAGAAACAGACTACCGTGCGAAGAAATGAAATCTAGTCGTCCCGTGTAGCCCAAGATGGGGCGACCGTGCTTGGACGCATGGTACACAACAGCTCATTACAATTTTCTCGCTATCTCGAGATAGCAGTATTTCTGATAGTCTTTCTACGATGTAACTTGAGAGAAAAAAAATATTAGCTCTCATAGTCTAAAATAATAGCATTAAATACGAGAGAAGAGACCAAGAAAAATAGGAATAACTTTATATATCTATTGGATATGTTAGGTCTAATATGAATTTATAGCTAGTAGATAGTTAGCTCTACTATTATTAAACTTGCTCTTAATCCTATTTATTTAGGCTATTAGCTATGACAACTCACTTAATTTTCATTATTACATTTTCCAAGCTATATATTTTATAATATATATATATAAGTTTTTTTATTAAAAAATACATATATTTTTAAATATTTAATTAATAATACGCTAATCATTCGTATCGTTGCCGAGCCGCCAACTGCTGCAGCCGAACACCACATTTAAGACCTAGCACCGAACAGCGTCGCGTGCGCGTGCGACAATCCCCGTCCCATGCATGCAAGTGGAGCTTTGGACAGTTACGGACGCGACTGGTCAGCCTACAATTGCGAATGCAATTTGCACATAGCTTGATCCGCTGGGAGCTCAGTTGCCCGTTTCGGTGGCAGCCGACTCATCCCCACACACACGCTTCTCGTATTTACCACTCTTCTCTGTAAAACCAAGTCGGTCAGAGATCATCGGAAGCTCAGACAAGATCGTTCAAACGCAACCCGGAGTAATAACTTGCCGTTCCTTGATCCCCAGGCAACGCAACGACGACCGGTGCTCTGAAGCCGGGGCATGCATGCGTCCCCTGCGGTGCCGCGCATGTACCAGTACTACTCCCACATCAGTTGGGGTCAAAGGAAGACAGAAGTTGGGGAGGTCGAGGCGCGCCCTTTGGGCGGTAGAGAAGACGTGGACGGCCCTCGCGTAGAAACCGGAAGGAATCAGCTGGCCTTGCCCATGCCCCCTGATTCGCACGGCGATTCTCTCTAGAAGCTACCGATCCTATGCCCGTACGTACGTCCTCGTGCTCCAATCGCGGAGCGCCTGGTTGGACACCGCGTCGCCGATGTCCACGCCCACGCGACGCGACGGCAAGGAGGGGGCTCACGGATTCGCAAGCGAGGGCGGGCGCGGCGCCGGCTGTGCGTGGGCGGTCAACGGCCGGTGGCCAGCTTGCCGGTTGGGGTGGAGGTGGGAGCTGGCTGGCAGCTGGGGCCGAAGGGGTTTCGCCGTTTCGGCACGGGTAGAAATGAGCACGCATCGCACGGTGCCTTGTTCGGTTTTTCTCCTGTTCCTGCAGCACATTTCTTCTCGCGCTGGTGGATTTGATTCAACTTTTAAAATTTTAATCATCCATAACGATTAATTAGAAAAGATATACTTAGATTTGTCTAAAAATTACTATAATAATTATAACTATCTTTTAAATAATAGGAATGATGGTTTATATCTTTGACCACATACGACTCATTATAACCAATAGAGGATAAATAAAAATACTACTACTATCAATATTCGATGTGGGATTAACCCAACAATCCCTCTTATTATATGTCAATCCACATGCCTAGTAAATATACAATCCTAGAGATGCACTTAGTTTTCAGACTCTTTGGCCTTGATATCCCTTGTTAGCCAAACAACAATTCAATCATCCACATCTTTAGTTAAATGTTTTCAACACGCAACTTGAACTACACAACTTGCTGTTTAAAAGAAAGGTGCCCCATTTGGAACAATCCAGCGTAAGTAGATATACAGGCATTGCGTTGCTTTTTGGACCTGTGCTATCACCGTGTTGAAACTCAACCAGGATTAGGACCAATTTGGCGGACTTGCGAGAGAAACTGCAGCCTCTTCGAGCATGTGCGCTGTACATCCTCCGCTCTCGAACAAAAACAATTATTTCTAAAAAGTAGCGAAACTTTTGTTGCTACATATACCCTACTACCAGCACAAAGTTCACACATGCCAATATTGTCCAAGCATATGCCCTTGCATACACCGACTTTATCCCAACTATCAAAAAAGGCGTGAGCCAACTATTAGCTAGCTTCGTGTTAACAAAAATACCAGCAATCGCATCTTGAACCGTTCCCACAACATAATAATTCTCCTACTGTATACCCCTGCTTATTTGCAGTTCTCCATGCAAGGATGCAACTATACTACCGTGACCGTCTTATCCAAAAACGACGCGAAGATGAAAGAGAGAGAGAGAGAGGGAGAGAGGGGGGCTGCGTGCGTACTTGCAGCTCTCGGTGGCGGTGGGGCCCGGGGGTTTGGGCGGTGGGGGCCGCGCTAGTCAAGGGCGTTGATGTTATCTCCACGTGGAGAGGCCCAGCGGCCCAATCGGGAGCGGAGGTTTCGTGGAACGGTGGGAACTGGTCCCTGCGCCCATTGACCCCATCCGTCCCTAACCCTCCTCGAACTCAGAGCAAAATACACAAAGAAACAAATTTGTTTATACGTAACTGGTGGACCCAGACTGGCCATAATAGAAGATCTCGGAAAGTTTAGTAGCTGATCAATCAGGCAGCAGCTCCAGGTTAACCAGGCCGTACTCGTTTCTGACCAATCCAGAGCTGCCTTTTATCTTTTCTCGGTTGGGGAGCAAGTGATCTACGGAAGGAACCTTCTGACCGTGGAAAAAAAAACCCTCGTGCAGTACATGCTGACCTCAGTGTTCCTTCTCTATTGCACCGTAACATCGGTGCCCGTACCGCCGGAGATCAAGGGTATCAAAGCCCAGCCGTAGTAGCGATCAGTCGACACGTTGAGTGGCAGCGCGTACGTGTACGGTGCACCGTCCATCCGCCCGTGCAAATGCGCACAACCTTTTCAGCTACGTGGTGTGGTGAGTGACAGCGCGGCGGATGATGGGTGTTGAAAACTGGTGGACCGTGCGGGTGGGACTCGCCGTTGCGGGCTCGCTTTGCCATGGCGTTGCGCGGCGGGAGCCGATCGCTTTCCGCCGCCGGAAAATTTCACGCTTTCTTAACGAGTTGGGATTCTGATCCGGAAGAGAAAAGCGTCGACACGAACGTAAACGAGCCGTCTCCGCGCCTCGCCGGAGAGGATGATCCGGTCGCCTAGGCAACAGGCTCGAGTCGTCTCCTCCTCCCGCGGTGTCCAGTGGGGACTCGCCACGTGTGCGCCTCACCACTGACGCAGCTCCTGATGTCAGACTCGAGGGGGCTGCCCTTTTTTATACGAGCCTCGTCCCACCGGTGAGAGACTTCAGCCTCCCCCGCTCTTCTCCCCTCTCTCTCTAGGTTCGTTCTTTCTATCTCTCTACCACGTCGTCTTCTCTTCTCTATCTTCTCCGGGAAGAAGAAGAGGATCGGAGGAGGAGGAAGAGGAGCCCCAGTTGCATGGACAAGGGCCGCCTCGGGGGTTGCGGAGGAGGAGGAGGCGGGCTGCTCGCTCTGGACGCGTCGCCGCGCCCGCTCGGCTTCTTGAACCTGCTCTCCCCTCCGCCGTTCCACAGGACCATGGAGGCGGACGACGGCGGTGTCGGCAGGGCACGCAGGTCCGTCGAGGTGGACTTTTTCTCCGACGAGAAGAAGAACATGAAGAAGAGCCGGGTCACGGGCGGCGCCACCGAGGCGCTCGACTCCAAGGGTCCCGCCGCCGCTGGCCTCTCCATCAAGAAGGAGGACCTCACCATTAACGTTAGCCACCGCCTTCTTCGCTCGTTGTGCCAACCTGCCAGCCAGGCACCTGTTTAGTCATGGCGATCTAACGCGTGGCGTCCGTGTTCATGCGTGCAGCTCCTTCCCGCCGGGAACAACGCGAGGAGCGACCGGTCGATGGTGGTCGACGACGACGGGGCGTCACAGCCGAATAACGAGGAGAAGAGCCAGAGCAGCAACGAGGTAGGTAGCCGGCCGGTCAGCCGGTGATCGGTTGTACAGCCTAGCTAATAATCATCTCGATCTCGATTATTCGACGGGTTGACCGTGCTAGCTGAAACCGTCCACGCGGCGAACATGGTGGATCTGACCTGTGCTGACCCGACCGTTGGTCATGGATGGATTGCCCGATATTGACGCTCTCTCGCGCGCGCGCGCGTGTGTTTTGCAGCTCGCGGCGATGCAGGCGGAGCTGGGCCGTATGAACGAGGAGAACCAGCGGCTCCGGGGGATGCTGACCCAGGTGACCAGCAGCTACCAGGCGCTGCAGATGCATCTCGTCGCGCTCATGCAGCAAAGGCCTCAAATGATGCCTCCGACCCAACCGCAACCACCTCCGGCTCACCAGGTGAAAATCAGTGTAAACCACCCTATAATAAACGGTTATTGCACACCTACCTAGCTAGCCGAAGTGGAAATAACTGTATTTCCCACCTTGGTGTGTTTCAGGATGGCAAGGCTGAGGGCGCGGTCGTGCCGAGGCAATTCCTCGATTTGGGTCCATCCGGCGCCGGCGGAGAGGAGGCAGAGGAACCGTCCAACTCGTCGACGGAGGTCGGCAGCCCGCGCAGGTCGTCGTCCACCGGCAACAAGGACCAAGAACTCGGCGACAGCCCGGACGCGCCGTCGACGGCGGTGGGGTGGTTGCCAGAACGCGCCATGGCGCCGCAGCTGGGCGGCGCGGAGGGCAAGGGCCATGGTCAACAAGCCCAGGAGGCCAACATGAGGAAGGCCCGTGTCTCCGTTCGCGCCCGATCCGAAGCACCAATCGTAAGACCAGGCCACCAGTAGCAACCACAGCACAGACATTTTCACATCGAGTCGTGCTGAATTCCGAATCGTTTTGGTTTCGTGCAGATCGCCGATGGGTGCCAATGGAGGAAGTACGGGCAGAAGATGGCGAAAGGTAACCCGTGTCCACGCGCGTACTACCGCTGCACCATGGCCACCGGCTGCCCGGTGCGGAAGCAGGTAACCGGACACGACGACTCACTAAGATACGGGTCAAAAGGGTGAGAGAGAGAGAGAGAGAGAGAGTACGAGAGGCTGGGAGTTGTGGTAGTACCGTCTCGGCGAGGGTGTTTGATTGATCTAACTTTTTGTTCGTGACGGAATTGACTAACAGGTACAACGGTGCGCGGAGGACCGGTCCATCCTGATCACCACGTACGAGGGCACGCACAACCACCCGCTGCCGCCGGCCGCGATGGCGATGGCGTCCACCACGTCGGCGGCGGCTTCCATGCTGCTGTCGGGGTCCATGCCCAGCGCAGACGGCGCAGCGGGGCTCATGAGCTCCAACTTCCTGGCGCGCACCGTGCTGCCGTGCTCGTCGAGCATGGCCACCATCTCGGCGTCGGCGCCGTTCCCGACGGTCACGCTCGACCTCACCAACGCCAACGCCGTGCCTCTCAACACCGCGCGTACGGCAGGGCAGGCGCCGCAGTTCCAGGTGCCGCTGCCCGGCGGCGGGATGGCGCCGGCCTTCGCCGTGCCGCCGCAGGTGCTGTACAACCAGTCCAAGTTCTCCGGCCTACAGATGTCCTCCGACTCGGCCGAGGCTGCCGCCGCGCAGTTCGCGCAACCGAGGCCGCCGATCGGCCAGCTGCCTGGTCCTCTCTCCGACACCGTCAGCGCGGCGGCGGCGGCGATCACCGCTGACCCCAACTTCACGGTGGCGCTCGCGGCGGCCATCACGTCCATCATAGGCGGCCAGCACGCGGCAGTAGCCGGCAACAGCAACGCGAACAACATCACCAACACCAGCAACAACACGACGAGCAACAACACCAACAGCGAGACGCAGTAAAAACAAGTTCGGATCAGTAATACACATAGATTTCAATTTTACTCCTGTTTGTTCAGGATAGGTTCTTGATTTCTCTCCTTGGTTTTCATAGCTCGGCCGAGCTGTGCAGTGGGCACACGGTATACATTTTCTTTTTTCCCCTTTCCTGGTTTTGCAGCAGCAAAAGGTTGTATTAATTCATTTCTTTTTCTTAGTTCTTTTCTACCGCAAAAACAGCTGTTGATACTTCACAGTAATAATCAGTACAATAGTAAGTATAATAATTGAATCCTCCTGAGAATTTTGTACACTTGTGAAAGCAACAAACAAAAGAAACAATGACAGCTTACTGGATCCCTCTTCTCTACGTGTTTGTTCATATCCTCAGATCTTTTTTGTCTAACACTTTCATGGCTTGTTTTGTTTCGCTTTCTTCTCATTGGCCTTTTCAAACGAAGTCACGACCAGGCCCGGGCCGGCTAACTCTCGGTAATGCGATATTTGTGAACCGTAATTTTTTAGAGACCCCAGCGTAGACCCAGTCATTATCCAGCAGCTAGCTAGCCTGGCCTGTCACGTATATGTACTTTTACTATTACCGGTCTTCCATTGGACTGCACATATACTGAAAACGTTATGCATACGTTGGCTTTGAACACGGGGTATGTTAATTCTGTATGGACTGTGCTCCACATCGGCATGGACATATCCATTCAACAAGGCATTGTCGCAAGCTCGTGAGACGTAGAAGTGATGGTACTACGTACAGGGCACTGCCGCACTGGTCAGTTCTCAGTTGAGTAGTTGAGTGATTTGATAAGTCGCTCTGGGCTTTTTGCCTGGCTGGAGCACGGGCAGGCAGGTGGCGAGCACATGCGGGCGAAATGGGACAAATCATGGGGAGCTCGGCGTTGGCGCACCCGAATTTGACACGGAAGCTGCGACCCGGGCGAGTCGGCGTTGCGTCCGTCAGCTTTGGACTATCCTACCGGTTACATGACAGTTCGTTATTTGACGCGGACGCCATACGGCTGGGGGCCGGCCGCGCGTCGCGTTCTCGTCGTACGCTAGCTAGCTTGCTGCCGCTTGCCGTCCGCGACGGCAAAACCCACCGGCTCTGGGGTGATTTTGGCGTTGTCTGCAGGGTCGCTTGCGCGCGTCGTGGCCGGGCCAGCCGGTCGGAGTTTTACGGCGGCGCGCGTCCTCCGTCGTCCACGCGAGATTTTCCAAGTGAAGTCTACGCCTCGCGCGGGCGGCGCCGGGCGAGGGGGGTTTCAACGTTCACGTCTCAGGGTTTCAGATGTAAAACGGAAACTGCACGCGAGGTGCCGACGATAGATCGACCGAGGTGCATGGATGCGTGCAATTGTCAAACAGCGTGGAGAAGTTTTCAGGTACGAAGTAAGCGCTTTCGTCGATCGTTTATTATTAGCTCCTCTGGTCTGAATCACCGGCCCCTAGCCCCCTACGGTGAAATGCAGGCGATTTGCTGCCGCTGGTATGTGATTTTCGTTGTAGTGCTAGCTAGCTTTCGCGTGTTCTCAACAGACTGATTAAGAGTAAATAATTACCCATAGCTACTACCTTCGCTTGCGAAAACGATCGAATCTATATCCTTTAAGCACAAAATACATATCATGTACATGATCTCAGCAGCGTAATCTGACTTTCAGTTTGCCCTTACACCAACTGTGTTGCGCTATAGAACGATCAAACTGTTCGAATTTGAGGCTAATACACACAACAATAATGCCAGGATCTATTGACATGATAATAAACATTCGTTCAAGACATTTCGTCACATATTTTGCTAGAATAAAAGTTGGCGGTAAAAAATAACTGGTGAGTAAGATTCTCTCTCGTTTTGTTGTTGTTTTAATAGAAACTCATAGCATTATCCTTTTAAAACAAAAGTTTCTAATCCCCTTATATAACATGTATTACAAACTTTACAATATAATTATTAAAATTTATAATGTAATTACACTATAAATATGAGAGTTGGAGGTCCCATAATCTTTTTTTTATTTATTGAACAAACCATATGTTGTAGGCCTTATGGTAGAAACCAGATATGTAAATTATTTCTATTATATAAAAATATACCATGTAAATGTAGCTAATTTACAATGTAAAAAAATATTCTTTTTAAAAAAATATGGTGTAATCAATATATAGCTGGTCCCTATTTTATTTTTACAAGAGTGCCACCGCAATGCGTATAAATTTCAGAAGTTAGTTAGCTATATAAGACATATAGATGGATTATTCATCAGATTGTTGAAATAAATTATTTACTCCACAGTCACGTTTAAAAAATACAATTTCTTAAAAAATTAAATTTACTGTATTGCTTAGATTATTTATTTTAAACTATTTATTAAGTTTATTTATTAAAATATTTAATTTATATAATCAAAACAATATCCATTACTATAATCTAATCAACAATCTAAATTAAACGGAGCATAAGCTACAATGTAATTCATTTATGGGATACGAGGATTGATCGTACATCAACGATTATTTTTTTCTCTGGCCTCTATCACATAGCTAGTGTGATTCTCTCTCTGTTTTAATTCCATAATTACGTACGTGCATTCAACTAGTTAGTGAAAAATTTGTATACCTCTAATTACCTACTTAATGTAGAGGTATATTTATTAAGCTCATTAAGATGTAAGGACTGTGAAATCAAGCTAATAAAAAGATAAATATAGTTTGAACACATCATTGAGATACCTCAAGTCCTCTACATTTGTTAGGTTATGGCATTTATTTTAGGTGGAATTTCTTCAAACCATATTTATCTTTTTTTTTCAAAGTTCAAAAATGCCTTGGTATGTCTTCCACCTTTCCACCAATCAGAAAATGACATCTGAAGGCAAATAGCCGGCTATATGCCCGAACTGTCAGCTCTAGCAACTGTTTACCGGCCTGAACCTGAGATGTGTCTTGGTTTCTTTTTTTCCTTTGCAGAAAGGAACATTTATCCGGCACAGAACGACCAAGCTCGATGTTGCCGACAAGGCAAATCGGAAGTCACATTTTAGTCGTCATCCCTGTCTAGCACAAAGTTGCCAGTTGGTCTCATCTGTTGGCAATAAGCATAATAGACTTCGAAGAATACAGCTTGTAACAAGTTTGTTTTATTACACGTATAAATTTACTGAGCCAAATTTTGATCACATAAACCAAATTTTGCCCGTTGAGTTTGATGTGACTTGATTGTTTCTTTTTTTCATTTAGTTATTATATATAGAGATAGGTCCATATTTTGGACCTCAACTATAGTCTTATAGTCTTATCTAATTTTGGTACTTCAATCACTAAACTGTGAACACCCATCTTTTAAAATTGTTTACATTTCATTACTTGATCCAAATCAAGTTGGTACGTGGCATCTACATGAAGCCCACGTGGAGAAAAAGTGATGACGTCACTATACCAACAACAATAACAACATCAAAAAAAATAAAGAAAATATTAGAGACCATAAGTCTTCTTTACCTCCTTCTTCTCTTATACTCATCATACACATATGTTTTTATCTTGATTTGCTAACTAGGATGTTCTATATTGCAGCACGTCATTAAAAATCAATTGGTTTCAAGAGTTAAAACGTCCACATTAAATGCGTAGTCGAAAGAGCAAAATGACACAATTGAGGAAACAAATGAAGATTTTAACTAGGATATGATATAGAGGTTGGATGTAATTTTAGTATTGAAAAAGTTATTATATACCATGTTTTCTATGTGGCCAATTTGACAAACAATGACCAAATTTAGCTCCATTTTTTTCATTTAGTGATTTTCATCTAAAAAAGACTAAATTTAGTGATCTTCATTGAACGACCACTCACGAGCACTCCGCCTGTGAGTACTTGTCTAACCCGCACTATCAAGTAGTTCCCCTCCTCCGTCTTTGGCGTTCTCTTCGGAGATGAGGAAAAGGGGACATGCCTATGGTCTGTCTCCAGTAAGGTTCTTTTAATAAAGTATTTGGAGGTTCACGTATTTAGAGATCACCTAGGAAGTCTAGGGTTAGTTTTGTATAATGATAATAGAGTTTTGTTCGTTTAGAGTCTTTTGTTTTTTTCTACCTCTTTATTGGTGGCTACTCTGTTTTGTTTTCTAGGTCATCAATGGAGACCTAGGAAAGCTAGTTTGTGGGGTTATCAATGATCAAATTGGCTGTGCTAGATTGTGGTTTGTCAAATGAACGCAGATGCACGTGCTTTTGTGCATGCTGAAGTTGGTCATCGTTTTAGCTACGCTCATTTACTCGTATCTCTTGTGATATTTTAAGACGTGGAGCCTACTGGTTTTATTTTGACAGTTGTTTTTATCATTCTATGTCATGTAATCAATCTCTTTTTTTATTCAATATAAGCTATGTTGGTTTAAAAAAATAGTGATCTTCCATTACTGAAAAGTCAGTCAAATTTTCCCCAAGCTCAAGAGGCCTAGAGAGGACTTGTTAATCCGTAGTAAGCGGAAATTTTAATTGGGCGAACCAGAATACATTATATTGAATCCGAACCGCATGCATACATACCCCATACATCTCATGCTTGACTACACCAACGGATCGATCTGTTAGGTCGTCGCTGTATAAAGTAGAAAGCTAGCGTAGCAAGATGGAAAGCCCGTGGACCAGCTAGCTAGGCGGCGAGCGACGACGGCGACGGCGACGAGAGAGATAAAGGCGGCAGGAGACGACACGGCGCCAGTTGACTAGGCGGTCTCTCGTGTATGCGCACGGTGTCACCCGCAAATTGCCATGTCGACCACGAGAGCCAGCGGGCCCCGCCGCCGCGTCGCCTTGCAGGCGGCCGTCTCGATCTCCCGTCTCTCCCACGCATGCAGCGCCAATGGAGCGGTGGCACGCCGGCCCAGAGGATGACGACGACCACGATCGATGCGGTTGGTCGGTCTCGCGCGACCACGACGACGATGCTAGCTGGAGCATGGAGCGAGCCCGGAAAAGCCGATGGGCCAATGGCGACTCATCACTGGCCATGCCACCGCAGCACAATAGTCTCTCTTTTTCCCACGGTGTCAACGCGATGATGCGCGCTCGAGTGCGGGCCTTCGGCTTGGGAAGAACCGGTCGCTTGCGTATGATTCATTTGATGAGCTAGCTGGCCACCGATCACGTTCTTCACTACCATGCCGCGTCTCCTAAACTCACACAACACTTCTATTTTTCAATAAATAAAGGACAATGGAGCTTTTTCTCACCACACACTTTCTCTTTCCATCTCATTTTTCTCCACTCTTTCTGGTGAAAGCTGCAGTATATCACCACCAACGAGGAGGAGAAGAAGGACATCCCGAGTAGCTCCTTCAGCGACACCTCCTCATCGTCGCTGTCACGATCGCTAGACAAAATGCCTAACGATGATGTGGATAATGACTTTGAGTGGTACCCATTGAAGAAGGGATTTGGCTCCAATGATGATGATGAGAGCAGCACCACTAATGAGGATGAGGGTGGCGAGGAGTGTGTAGAGGTCAAGGCCGAGGAGCACTATTTTCATGGATGCCGTGGTGGTTGTGGCCTACATGGTTGTGGTATCGGAGGCAAGCCCTAGCATGACCATGGCGCCAGATGGGCCTAGTGTGGCTGAGGCACAGGAGGTGGGCTATAGCATTGCCATGGCACCGTAAGCAAGCCATAGCGTGACCGTGTAGTAGGTTGAGCCGCTGACAGGAGCAGAGGAGGCTCCCATGAAAGTAGAGCCTTCGGAGAAGACGGGCAACCGATCCCAATGTCAGGACCTAAATAGTGCCGACCACCGATGGCACCCAATGCCTGCTTTGGCATGGAGCTCACCATGAGTGCTTGCTCCATGACGACAACGAAGTTGACACAGAAGAGAACCCGCTCTAGCTAGTTTATTTTTTTAGTCTAAAGTATAACAAGTGAGTCCATGTAGAATATTTCGTTTAGAGAAATATCTTGTTTTATAATATATCACTAGGTATTATAGGTCTAGAGTATGTCAAGTGAGTCCAATTAAAATGTGTTATGAAATTATTATATGTTATATATTTTGTCTTTTATGTAAATTAATATATGTTATATATTTTTTCTCATACATATCTTACGTTGTTTATATTATAAATAAATATGGACTGACAAGTGGAGACATATAAATGTGGCTTTTCATCGATATAAGGTGTCAAAATTTTTTTGGAGCGGCTCATATACAACTGACTCTAGAGATAAATTTTATATTAGTAAAAAAATATAAAAATTTTATACGAAGGGTGATTGAGATTAAAATAGTTTCACACTGATCCTTACTACATTTCTTGTAATTTGGTTTGATCAAACCCTTCAAAACTACTTAATTTTGGATTCCCACTAATTTCATGATATTTAATAAACTAAAATCAAATGATATACAAGTAAGAGAATCTTGCAATGCAACAAATTTAATGTTAAATATACCTAACCAAACTAAAGCTACTATAAGGATCAGAAAATGAATTTACAATTGTTTTGAATTTATGAAAATGATTGTCATGGGCTACTTGTTTTTTGTTTCGCCTGTCCAAATATTTCAAACTATGGATAGTCTTTTCACAAGCGGTGCACACTTACAACTGGCAAGGAAAACAATTTTCATGGTCTGCTTGTTGTTAGGTCTACCTATAGAAAGAAATTTCGAGGCGCATGCTTAAAACCATGTACAAATATGGTTTTCACGGGCGGTTTTCTTGTGTATCCAACTACGTAAATCATATAGATATATAAATAGACCAAAGTAGTTGATAGCTCTTCGTTGTGGGACGGTAGTGGAGTAGTATTCTGTTTGAAATCACTAGTATTGACATTGCGAGCTAGATCTACTAGCATCACAGTTGCCTACTTGGTCCACCAGCACTGTCATTTTTGCCCACTAGATCTGCACTAGTCCTGCTCTACCCCTATTCCTCCTTGATCTGCACGGCAACAAAGTGGACCTAACAATATTGAGGTGAGTGCTATTTTCCTATCTCTCCTACCGTCGGTAGAAAAGTACAACCAAGTAAGTTATCCCACTGACCCTATCACTGGAGTTTCTAGCTTGCTTACTTTGTTGCTCAATAGGGTTTCATTAGATCTACTTGGTTTCTAACCTAGGGTTTAGGGTTTTAGCTAGCAACATGTAGGGTGTGACAATAGATCTACTCGGTTTCTTGTCTAGAGTTTAGTGTTTCAGCACATAATGGTTTGTATACAATGTTAGCTGACTATTTTGTTAAACTATCGCATAATGTTAAGTCAACAACATATCAATGTGGCTTTTGGATGGTTTAATCCCTATACTAACCGACTAAGACACGGTGATATGTCGTTGACAGGAATTGTGACAATTTCTTGATAATGTATATAAGAGCATGTATCGAAGGTACATCTAGGGCCTCTTGTGGATTTTGAGTAATAAATGATAAAAAATTATGAAGCTAATATATTATGATTAAGAATCTCACATTAATTTGTCTAGTGAGAGATTGTTTTGTTTAAAAAAAGACCCATAAAAGTTAGAAAAGAAAAGAGAAAAAGGACTTAAGGCGATGAAAATATAATTTTATTATTTCTAAGTGACCACTAAGATAAAACTCCATTCCTAAGTGACCATCGAGTTCCACACACTTAGATAACAAGCTACTATCTCCGATGAAGTTTGCTTTACTAAGCAAATTTCAAGCATAAGTTTGGTTCTTACTCAATTACTTCTTCACTTATAAAGGTGAAAATAAACCTTCACAAACTTTTGGCGACTCACCACAACTTTAAGAGCTCACCAGTGACTCCTAACCATCTAAGAGACCTTAATCTCTAAGGGTAACAAACACAATTAAATATTTACTTGCTATGAACTCAATAGCTCAAAGAATAGAGTGAAGCTCACTTGCTCTCAACCTCTCAATCTCTTAACTCAACTCTTTCTCTTCTCAAATCACTCTCATAACGAGCTACTACCAAGGGGATTTAGAAGGGGCTATTTGGTTTTAGATAGATCTATTCTTACTAAAATTCAGCCTCAAAAATAGCTGCAAAAGATGGAGGAGGTGAAAGAGTTTAAATACTTGAGCCCCAAAAACTAGTCGTTTCTCACAAATTCAATGTCCAAAATATCTGGCCAAAACCACTGGAGACTCCAGACAAACTTCTTTGTCTGATCAGTAAGGTTGTTTCGGAGTATTCGAACAAAAAATCCAAAGTCTTCGCTACTCCCCGCCAGTACCCCACAAAAATGATTATAATTCTGTTAACGCGAAAATCTGGACGATCCGATAGCGCTAAAGCCGATCGGCTGGGAGATCCGATGGGGCTAAAGCCGATCGGCTAAGAGGTCCGACGGAGGGTTTAATGCAGTCATCGTCCGATGGAGATACTGAGACAAAGCCGATGGAGAACTGTAGAAAAGCCGATCAGATTAGTAGAAGATTGGATCGGCTTGAAGATAGGGGATTGTCTAATCGGGATCAGGTCCGAGAAGCCCGAGGGAAGGAAGGAGAAGGATCGGCTTGACTAAAAGAGGTCCGATAGCTACAGTGAAGAAGCCGATCAGGTTGTAGCAAAGGAAGACTCGGTTACAAATTGGAAGATTATTTAGATGAAACCGGGTTTGCGGAAGAGCCGTGGACTCCACGACAGGGTGTTTATTTTTGTAAATTGTAACCTTACTCAATTAGGGAGGTTTAGCTGGTTAGTTAACTGCTTTAGGAATATTTTTCTTTGTTCTTACTAGGAAATAATGTCCGATGGTCGCAGACGCGTCGGACTCTGTCTGTAAATCCAGGATATAAATATAGACCCTCTGGAAACATGTAACATATACCTCGATCATATTCAAATTCGGCGCATCGCCACCCTAGTTTATCTAGGTTCTACCGGCGGGTTCTGGCTCTCGACGTGGGGCTGCATCGGTTAAGTCTGATCTCCGACGAAGGGGTAAGTCCCGCCACCATCCCGTTATGTCTTGCTCTGTCTAAAGCTGCATCGGTTAGGTCCGACCTCTTAGGCCGATCGTATGTATCGCATCATGTTCGTGCTGGACCTATCGGCCCGTTAAGCTCTCTCTGCCGTTGTCAGTCTCGTGCTGCATCGGTTAGGTCTGATCTACAGGGCTACCGATGGTAGATCGAGCTTCAGGCCTATAGGCTTCTGCACGGCGTATCATCAGAGTGCTAGCCGATGAGTTATCCATGCTCTGTGCTTCACGCCCAGTGCATCGGCCCCTCGGTCGATACGCATCAGCCTTTAGAAGTGTCCCATGACGCGTAACGCTAAACGTATCGGACCTCCAGCCGATACGCACCCACCTTCAGAGAGGCGTCCCCTCATCGGCTCAGCTAGCCGATGGGTTCGTTCCTATTCTTGTTACGGCATAGCCGATCCGACGTCCTCCGTATCATCGCCGCTGGCCCCGGCCTTGTACTGTCTCGGTTAGGTCCGATCTTCGAGGTTCGGTGTTGATGGCGCTACCACGGTAGGCGACGGGTCTCTTGCTGTCATATCCGGAGCGGCATCGGCTTTGCAGCATGTACCTTCTTACGCTAATCATCGCCTAGGCCGCATCCGCTTTCATCGGTTTTTCCAGCCGATGAATCACTGTTCGGCTGTCCGAAGGGATCTCGTGCGCCTCGATATCCTCTGAGCACACCCTGGTTCCTCCATCAGCTCTATGGTCGACCGCTCATCGACACCTGTCCACATCGGCTCCCTAGCCAATCAAACAGCATCCCGAACCTATTGGCAGCAAGCCGATAGCGAGCGTCTGTATCGGACCCGCTCGTCTCACCTCCTTGTCAATTGCAGGGTCAAATTGATTGGCACGCCCGCGAACCTCAAGACCTAAGGACCTGCACTGGAGATAAGCAGACCTCCTAGGCCTTCGCGTGACCGAGCCGCCGTCCCTCCCCGGTCGCGGGATTTTTTGGCGGCGAGCAAATTCCTTGCTTCAGAGTCTGTTTTAGACAATCATGGGATCTATGAAAAGCTTATTGAGAGGGCTATCCAACCCAATCAAAACCAAAAATCTAAAACTCAGAATAGGTTAAGACTTAGATTTATCTCAAGGAAGCACTTAGAGGGTTCACTTTGAGCACCATGATATAAAAAAAAACACATGAACGTTGCATCTCCTTAACAGTACGGCATTTATGTACTTAGAAGCAAATATAAAAGCTATACTTCTAGCAACACCTTCATGCCATCTTCTTCTTTTACCTTGAGGGTTATCAATGTCAACTCCATTTAACATCAGGACTATTCACCTACATCTAATTAAACACATTAGTCAAAAATCAATTATACATTTACATTGATCAATGCCTCTGATCGTCTTGATCTTTGGCACTCTGTCTTGCACTCTTGAAATGATTAATACTGATCTTTCACAACTTTGGATGGCATTGTATGGTCCATTGACGTGAAGCCTTCACTCGCCTTTTATCACCGTATTAGTCTGTTGGCGTCAAACCTTTCGCTTGCCCTCACCACCGCATGGTCCATTATAGCTAAATATTGCTTGCCCTTTATTGTCTTGCCATACAAAGTCACTCCGCTCTCTACATCTTTAATATCTTCTCTTCACCAATATATTCATCAATATCCTCATATTGATATTGGAACTGAACCTAGTCACTCCAACTCATAAAAAATAGTTAGTCTCAATATATATTATCATTAATCACCAAAACTTTCTATAACATAAGGTTAGGAGACTTGTTCTTTCAGCACCACGTACACCTTGGGGGTTTTGTTTTTTTCTCCCCATATTTTGGATATTTGTTTCTAGGCTTTATGAAAACTTGTGAACAAATTTCTTTGTTTAATAGAGAAATCAATCTAGAGTCTTCGGACATTTATATCGAAATCTTCGAACTGAGCTCTCTATCTAGCAAAGGCTTATACGGAGTATCCGGAAGTTTATACTGGACACTTCGAACCTCCTCTCTTTCTTGAAGATGAGTGTTGCCCATAGTCTCCGGACTGTTTGGGTAAAATCTTCGAACTGAGCTCTCTATGTCGGCCAAAAAGCCTATCTAGAGTCTCTGGACATTCTGTCTGAATACTCTAGAATTTGAATTCAATAAGTAATGCAACTTCAAAAAAGGTAAGTATTTAATCACACCAACCCCTTTTGAGGATGTGGCTACTCATTTATTTCTACATCACTCCTAATAGCTTTCTAGAGGTTCCCTACTCCACTATTTGGATCTTGAATTTAGTACACCATTTAAGTGTACTTTTTGGGTAATTTGTGAGAGATTTGATCTTGGGATTTGAGTGTGCACTTATGGATTAACGTTGGTAAAGACTTAAGCTTATTACTCTTGGAGGACCACCTCCTAAACAACTAGATGTTGCTCGTGAGGACTCAATGTGTGAATCACCTAGGTTTTCCTCACCTCTATAAGGAAAGAGATATATTAGTGAATTCCTGAGTTTTTCTTTAGATATTGGTTTGGTAGAGCAAGCTCCATAGAAAACAGGAGCACGGTGTCCTAGTAGAGACCTTAGTGGTTATCTTGAACTAAATGCTACGATTTGGTGAGAGCTTAGAGGCCAAACTAATTTCTAGGGTTAAACTTGGTGAAGCAAGAGATCGAAAGAGATTCGGTTCTTTGGAGCTCTTTAACATAGACGTAGGAAAAGTTGATCCAAACATTGGTGAAAAGTTGCTTATCTCCTACCATTCCATTACCTATTATATTTTCTGTAATTTTGTTTCCTTGCTTTCTCTCCGACCCTCATGGTTCGCCTCTTTTGAATATCCCTTAGACATTTTAAAGTTGGTTTGGAATCTCCGGACTATATAACCGGTAATTCTAGACTACTCTCTCTATCTGATAGAAAGACCGGTCTAGATACTTCGAACGTTTATATCAGAGACTTCGGAGAGAAGTTTAATTTCCACTGCTAGTTTATTTTAGAATTAAAAGTTTTCACATTCACCTTCCCTGTTTGACTCAAGATCCTTTCATGTACACAATGTGAGAGTATTACTTTGTCGATTTTTCGGACAATTGTGTTAATTTTTTTTATTAGAGAGTTCAATTAGAAAAATACAATGAGGGTATTATTTTGTTAAATTATAACATAGTGGAGGGCTAGCGACATCTCCATGTGGTTAGTACTTACACTAAACGACTAAGACATAGGAAGATGTTGCAAAGCTAGAATTATATTATTTTTGTCGATGCTAGTTGATTGATTTATCAAATTATCGTATATTGTACAGTATGATGCACTAAGAAAATTGCTTTTATCTATCTATTTTGCTTGCTTAATAGAATGGATGCTCTTATACCAAGCCATCCACCTGTTCTCTTACTTGATGACGACCACAAGTGGCCACTCCTGCACGAAGACCTAAGGCAGCTAATAGTAAATGTCAAAATATAAATCAAATTATTAACCAATGTCAAATTAAAAATTATTTAATTTTATAATCTTTTTTCATTACATACTGACCGTCTAAAATGGTTAAGACGTATATGGAATAAAACATATATCAATTATCCTGAGTGCCAAACAAAAATTATCAATGACGATATATACAAAGTGTATATTATTATTGATTAATATCGAGATGGCAACACCTTAATTACTATGCGAGCCACTGGCAGAGTATGATCATGTCTTTAATAGATATTGTCAAGAAAGCAACCAACCAGCTTGATGCACTAAGTGACCAACTCTTTAGTTCTTTCAAATTAAAAAGGACTTGAAGATGACAATAATGTATTATTTATGTCTCTTAATCTTTCCAACACTATTCGATTGAAGTGGTATATTAATATTGTAAGTTTAGTTACATTCATTCAAATTGTATTGATACTGATATTAATTATTATTGTCCTATATGTAGGGTGAGACTCATAAGGTGCTAACAGAAGCTATCTTGCAATAGATTTTATTTAAGATGATGAATGAGCTTGGCTATATATTCATTTTATATCTATTTTTATTTAGAGCAACACCAATTCATAGTCTTCATAGACTGATATATTGATGGAATACAAAGTGCTTACATACATGCATTAATTACCGTTGAGAACATATTTGGAGTTGATAAATTACTATATATATGTCATGCGATCTAGAGGTGAAGACTGAATTAAACTGTGTATGTCAATATATATTTTGCTTTCAGTATTGATATAGACAATGTGTATAATCAACATAATTAGCACTACTATCTTTCTATCTATATGAACGTTTAGTGAATATGAATGTAGCTGTGAATTTGTGTTGTGTTGATATTTATGTATGCTAATAAGAAATATGCCAATTTTGCATTTGTCTATGTCACTGCATATCAGAATTTTTATTTATTTTTCTATAATACGGTTAATAAGTTAGATCCCTGTGAAAAGAGTTTCCACGGGTGGATATCTTTAGTGTGCACAAATTATTTCATAGATAGCGACTGAAGATATTCGCTGGGCGGTTCTTGAAGCGTCTGAAAAAAGACCTGATTTCTGTAGAATCTTAGCTATAAGTGAATTAGAAAACACCCGTATAAAGTACTTATCCGCCGGACAAACGTTTACTTTAGTTGTGTGACACGCAGTGCATGCGCTTATTTATATGGGTTCTTCTTTGCCCATATGGGACGATAGATACATCCATAGATGTGTATTAATATGTGTAAAATTATTACTCCTCCCAACGTGATTATTGTTTTTTCCCTTCCAGATCAGATGGTACTCATATCGAACTTTATGAATAGCAGATAGTACATAACAAAGATGGTTGGAAGATGGATGGATTTTTCCAATAGCATATGGGATTCTATCTTTAAAAAAGCAAAGCATTTTAGTTCTTTTCCTGATATAGATTATAAATTATTATAGACACTTCCCAAACTTCTAAATAGCACAATTTTTGCGAAATCTTTCTTAATCAACATTTCGTATTTTTTTTAAATAATCAACCTATCAACTTTCTAAAATTTAATTCATTAGTTAGTGCCCTTAAATAAGTATTATAACTTAGTCTCATTCATAATACATAATCTATCAGAACTTTAGAACTTTAGAACGCACCGGGTCGTATGTGTGCCAGCTGCATTTAATTCTCACTATTTTTTAATTATGAGAAACATACATATCTAACAATTTTGGCTCAATATGCATATATTATTGAGTAATTTTCACACTTTAATAAAACTACAAATTCAAATATGTGTATCAAAAATTACATATTTAACACCGAATTTATCGTAAAGAATCATATCACAAAACTACATAGTGTTAAAGTTATAAAAAAAACCCTACAGATTTTGGAGTTTAGAATCTATAACACTATTGTTTTTTTTGATAAAATTGATATTAAATCTATAGTTTTGTGATATAATAGTTTTGTAAGAAATTTAGTGTTTAATATGTAGTTTTGTAATACATATCTTTAAATCTGTAGTTTACCATAGATTGATGAAAGTATTTATAGTTTTGTAAAATTTAATCTTTTATCTTCTAAAATATCAGTTCAAATCGTTTCTCGTTGCGTGTGGTTCAAATTTGGACTTTAAATTTTGTTATAATTTGAGAAATGAGGCCATGCGTCCGTAAGTTTGAAAATTTAAAAGGCTTGCCAGATATTCTGACTAATTCATTCAAGTAGATTATGAAGTCTTCAAGGTTCCATTTGAAAGTGTTAGGGCCAGCTAACAATGGTTTTGTAGGCACTGTTGCTATCGGTCGACAGCTCGAGTGCAATACTTCAATGTCCTATGCTTTGAGTCAATCCAATTCATTTGGCAAATTAAATTGGTGATTACTGCTCGCAGTTATCTGAAAGCTATTAGCTGTCAAATTGGTTGAAACATTTCGCTGGTGGCTGGTCATGCATGGAGCTACAGTATCAGATATGGCATGCAATGGTGACTGGGGTGAACAGTGACAATCCAAGAGAGTAATAATGGACTACCATTCATGCGTGAATAGTTTATAGGCAGCGCTGTCTACATACAGAGGTGTAAAGTTGTTCTATTTAGAACGAAGAAAATTCAAAATTTAGCTCAAAATTCTTGCAGGAACATGAAAAATCTCGCGTATATTTCAAACATCACCTGTTGGGAAGTAAAATAAAGAGGACTGATCGAACGAAAAATGGCTAGGTGCACTAATAGGTCAAAATTTTCGGTGAGACGTTTATGTCAGAAATTAATGGGTAGGGTACCCATTCTATCCTGCTACTACTACATTTGATGTTGGAGATAAAGATGCTGAGATCGTCTAAGTCAACTTATAGTTAGTTTTGTTGCATACTCCGATTCGCTAAAGCTGTGGTTGAACTACCGATTTGTACGTAGCCATCAATCCACTGCTCGACCAAATGGACCAATGGATTATACGGTGCCGTGCTAATGCGTGCATGAACCACTGGATGAAATTAAAATATCACTGCAAGTTAGTAGAAATGTGAGAGGATATGGCATTGTGATTTTTTTTTATAAATTTCATAGTCCAAATTACATAAAACCATAGGAATTTTAGCATGTGTCACATAATCCTATGCATTATGGTTCTAAAATTCCACAAAACCACACCATTAAATAAATTTGACATTCTCATATATCAAAAATTTAAAAAGCTTTACATGTAATATTTATATAATGGATAAAAAATTACTAAATTTGAGGTGTGATTGTAGAACTCAGAAGTGTAGTAGATTAAAGTCAAAATGATTAATAATATAGTTTTGTGAAATTTTATGACTATAATACATGAAATTATGTGTCACATGTCAAAACCTCTATGGTTTTGAGCAACTTAGACCATATTATCTAGAGTTGAGGATAGAAGACATGAGGAAACAATTGAACCAGAGTGTGATAATAGTAAGTAAAGTGAGGTTGAAAATCTACATTATAACACACTATTAAATAATCATGTGTATTGAACGGACAAAAATTACTCCATACTATATATTTATATATTGGTTGGTTGATAAACCATTTCACTTTATATCTATATAAAAATTGGTGGTTATCACTGAAGGTTTTTTTACATAAAACCGCCGTCACACCAAACTCAAAACATTAAAAAGTCTCAACAATAAGTAGTAAAACCTAATCAATTTTATAGTGCTCGAGTGAAACCAGACCCAAAGAAAATTCTCGATATACTATTCCAAGTCAGTATATAACTCAGCAAGTTAATGCCTGTTGGTTTCTGCCGTGAAAATATGCCTCTCGTTATATATCTATATCTCTTCTTCTTTGATTCTTTTTTATACCATGTTGTTTGAAAATTGAAGGAGCTAGGGAACCTTGCTTTCGATAGGTGAACGAATTAGCTGGACATAAAGCCATTAGACCACAAGAAGGAATAATAGCCCATGTCGGTTTAGGCGTACGAAGCTTTCAGGTAAACCTTCACGGCTTTCTTCTCTTACACTACTCAAACAGACGGATATATATATCACGTGACTTTGGCTTAGGATTATACATGCATCACCGTCAAACTTGCAGCCTCTAATGTTGAACTTGATTGACATTATCTAGCAAGAAATGACCTAATTCCGTTTAGCAAGAAATGACCAAATCACCATCACAAAGCCCATGGACACCATTCTTTTTTGAAAAAGTTCACTTTAACAACTATGAGCCTAACTATAATTTAGTTAGATTTGTACGACTCAACCACAAAAAGGGATAAAATGCCTTCCTCAAATATCAGTAATCCAACTTCTTGAACAGTTTTAAAATTGGTTTTGTCCTAATACGTGATATTTTAACTTAGTTTTTTAATTCATTCTAGTCTATAAAAAATAAACAAAAAATAAAAATCGAGGCGACCCACGTGTAAGTCTTAGAGAAAAAGGCAGCGGGGCCCACTGTTAGTGTGCAGGCGCCAACCTACCGGTACGGCCTCCACCGCTCGCACTCGCCGACGACCTTCACGTTGGTGAGCTCCGCAAGGAGCACCGCCTCGTCCATTGCGGCTACGGCGGCATGGAGAGCTCCCCGGCCGAGAACCTCCCGGCAAGGTCGTGGAGGTAGGCCGCCTTGCGGGCAGAGACGCCAATGGCGTAGAGGTCGGCGGCGGAGAGGGCGAGCACCGCGGCGGGATTGACCACCGCGACATCGGGATCGGCGACAGAGCGGAGTGCGCAAGGTAGTGAAAAGCGGGGAGGGAAGGGGATGAGATGAATGCCGTGGCATCAGTGGAGGCGATGACCGCGGAGAGGAGCGGGTCGGCGGAGTGGAAGTGGGAGAGCACCGCCGCGAGCTCATCCGGGGATGACAGCGCCGGAAGCACTGGAGGGACTGGCAGTGGCGATTGTACGGTATTAGTGGCGACAGATTTCTCTTTGGCTTGTGTGCTCTTGACTATTTTGCGGGAGCGGAAGGAGATCTTTCCGGTGGTGGTGGTGGCCTACTCCGGCGTCATCTCTCCCGAGCTCGAGCAGAGGAAAGGGGAGGACTAGTCGGCGGCGGCGAGGCCAGGAGGAGGGCAACCACAGGATCTGGTCTGAGCGAGGACGCCGCCTCATGGGATCCGTCTCGCCGCCCCTCGATGCTCGTGAAGGAGTAGTGTCACCGGAGCGAGTGAGGACCTCGATGCCGAAGCGGTGGAGGGGTTCCGCTGCCGGCGGCGCTGTTGGCGATGACCATGCTCTCCTCCGATCTGGCTGGTACGTGGAAGAAACCCAGGAGGTTGTCGCTGACCTTCTACTCGGTGAAGCTAGCCTCCGCGGTCTTGCTCCCCAGCGTTCCCTCTCTTTTCGATGCCATCTAACCGGGGGAGCTGGAGATGGAGCTTGGCTTCGCCGCATGCCACGGCTCCTGATCCGGCTCTCCTCCTCGACCGTCGGCTTGACGACGCCCGCCACTGTAGCTAAGAGCT
This sequence comes from Oryza coarctata, assembly GCA_030770085.1. Taxonomy (NCBI): domain Eukaryota; kingdom Viridiplantae; phylum Streptophyta; class Magnoliopsida; order Poales; family Poaceae; genus Oryza; species Oryza coarctata. The sequence continues at coordinate 6,798,885 of CM061462.1, forward strand.
GTCGCCGCCGCCGCCTATCTGGACGCTGCTGCGACCTCCAGCGCTGAGAAAGGAGGGGAGAGAAGAGAGGGTGGGGAGGGGACGATGACATGTGGGCCTGCTGCCTTTTCTTTCACTGCCCTGTGGGTCTCCTTGATTTTTAATTTTATTTATTTATTTTTTTAGACTAACATGCCGTGCAAGCGTAATGTTAACGACACGATATATAAAATATTAAGCTAAAGTGTCGCGTAGGTCAAAACTATCCATCAAAACTATTCTAGAAGTTGAGTTGCACTGTTATTGATATTTCAGGAAAGTATTTTACGTGATTTTATTTTTATAGTTAAGAGATATAAATTAGACTCAGTCCGAGTGGACTTTTTCCATTCCTTTGTACTTCTTTTTACCACGTATGATGTTTCAGTCTTGCAGCCCATGCAACGGAGCAGACGCGCAAGAGGCCCAAGAAAAGCATCATCAAGCCAGCAACGCATCGATGGGTGCGGCCTGCGCTCCAGCCTCCGACGCGTGATGGTCCGAACGATTCGTCCCATCTCTTCTGGGCCGCAATCTCTGGGAAGGTCTCAGCGATTAAGGCCCGTTTGGAACACCGGAAAAACTTGTGATTCCTGACAAAATCGAATTGTTTTGTTACTATCAAACTTATGCAAAACTCCAAAATAGGCAGTTTTTCGTACACAAATGATCCTATTTAATCTGCTCACTGTCACGGCAGCTCGCGGAGTTTGCTTCCTGTACTTATACAATCTTTGGCAGCTTGCCAGAAACAATCGTCTTAAACATTGATCTGTACACAAGACCATAGCATTTCTGAGTGAAAAAAAGGGGCTTCAACTAAGGACCTATATACTCTATGCATACACGTATACAGTATATGACATACTATATGTATACACATATACGGCACGTGCTAATTAACCAACTATGCAGTGTGCGCTTGTTCAAGTATCTTGACAACCTCTGCCACAGTTGACTTGTTGCAGGGTTCAGACTCGAGGCACTTCGCTTCCACTTTGAACACAAAACTTCACCTCCTCCACCGGGAACGCCTCCAGCGCGCTGTCGATCGCGTGCTCCTCCCTCTTCTCCTCCATCGTCTCCTTCACCTGCACACACCCACCGATCGATCCATGGATGTTAATTATCGCTAAGAGCTGTTACACACTTAATCACGTAATATCTTGTTTGAATTATTCATTGATTAGGCCTAACAGTATGCTTGACAATAATTAGTACACATGTGTCATTCATTGATCTTGACTTTGTAGTTTGTGGTACCTGATGATGATGGTCACTGCTAATGAACAGTCACCAACAAGCAAACTGTAGATGATGTGTACAACATGAACCGGATGGAAGGCTAGCCTCGTGCCGTTCTCAAGAAACGACTCGCCCGTCGGCCTCTTCCCGGTGAGGAGCTCGAGCAACACCACGCCGTAGCTGTACACGTCGCCCTTCGTCGTCGCCCTCCCGTTCTCGAAGTACTCTGCAACACAACACACGCCACGATCAGATCAGCCTACAGGATGAATGAATGACAGTGACAGAGAGCTACCCCAAGAAGCAGGTGGTGGTCGGATCACCTGGGGCGAGGTAGCCGAAGGTGCCGGCGACGACGGTGGTGACATGGCTGTCGTTGGGCTTCATGAGCGTGGCGAGGCCGAGGTCGGAGACCCTGGCCTCCATGTTGTGGTCGAGGAGGATGTTGCTCGACTTGATGTCGCGGTGGATCACGTGCGGGATGCAGTCGTGGTGCAGGTAGGCCAAGCCCCTCGCTACCCCCGCCGCGATCTTGCACCTCGCCGTCCACCCCAGCGCCCTCCTCGTCTCCTCCTTCCCTGTAACCACATGATCCAAGAACTCTAACAACTTAAGAACTCGATCAAGAACGTGACACAAATCCGATGAGGATGAACACACACGAACACAGAGGGTTTTGGTGCTGCAAAGCGACTGCTTTTTCTATTGATTGCATTCACTATATAAAGGAATTACCTGCTGTGTTACAAGGAAAAGAAAAGACCTGCTAATCCCAGCATATTCGTGATCAGTGGTTGCCATCCCAACCACCTGGGCCATGCCGCAATCTGTGGCCTACCTCTAATGGCGTTAGGCGCCTCTACCTTCTATAATTAGATGCTCAAGGACTTATTCAAACATTCTCCTCCTAAGTCCTGGAGCCACTAGCCTAACTTCTTCATGCCGATTTCACCACGGAGCTCTTGAAACCGAGAACGACCGAGCGCTTTTGTGAGAATGTCGCCCAGCTGATGCTCAGTGCCGACGAACTTTATGTCAATCAGCCTTCTGTCCCAGCACTCCCGGATGAAGTGGTATTTTACATCAATGTGTTTACTCCGGTCGTGATGAATAGGGTTCTTCATCAGTGCAATGGCGGACTTGTTGTCCACCATGAGCTTCGGTGCGCGGACAGCTCCTCCGATGAGCTCTGCCAGCAGACGTGCTAGCCAGACTCCTTCGCACGCTGCTCCGGCCGCCGCTATGTACTCTGCCTCGCAGGACGATAGGGCGACCACTTTCTGCTTTGACGATTGCCAAGCAACTGGCCCACCAGCCATGAAGAAGATGAGACCGCCTGTGCTCTTGCGATCGTTCACGTCCCCAGCTAAATCGCTGTCGGAGTAGCCTGTCAGCTGGGGCGCTGTTCCTCTTCTTTCTCCCGGACGGTAGTGCACTCCCCAGTGCACCGTGCCTGCCACATACCGGAGGACTCGCTTGACTGCCGCGAGGTGCTCCTGTCGTGGCGCTTCCATGAACCTGCTGAGGTACCCAACAGCATATGCTAGGTCCGGCCTTGAGTTACATAGGTACCTGAGGCTGCCGATGAGACTGCGATACTCGGTGGCGTCAACAGCCGGCGTCGTGCCCTTTTTTAGGAGCTTCAATTTCATCTCCATGGGTGTGGCACTTGCGTTGCACCCTGTCAGTCCGCCCTTTTCAAGGATCTTGGCGGCGTAGGCACTCTGTCGCAGCGTGATGCCATGAGCGCCCTGGGTGACCTCGAGTCCAAGGTAGTAGGACAAGAGCCCGAGGTCACTCATGCGGAATGTGCGCAGCATCTGTGCCTTGAACTTCTTGACGGCGTCGGCATCACCACCCGTGATGATGAGGTCATCGACGTAGACTCCCACGATCAGGCGCTCGGCACCTCTGCCCCGGGTATACATCCCGTGCTCGTCGATGCAGCGCGTGAACCCGAGCGCCAGCAGCTCGGCGTCGAGCTTTTGGTTCCATGCTCTCGGCGCTTGGCGGAGTCCGTAGAGCGCCTTGTGAAGGCGCAGCACCTTGTACTTGTGCTTGTCGTCGATGAAGCCGGGGGGTTGATGGACGTAGACCTCCTCTTGGAGCTCGCCGTTCAAGAATGCCGACTTGACATCCATGTGGTGGACACCCCAGCCGAAGTAGGCAGCGATGGCGAGCACCAGCCGCACCGACTCGAGTCGTGCAACTGGGGCGAACACTTCTTCAAAGTCGACGCCGGGCCGCTGCACATAGCCTTTGGCGACGAGGCGTGCCTTGTACTTGGCGATGTTGCCCTTTTCATCGCGCTTGACCTTGTAGACCCACTTCAAGCCGATGGCGCGGTGCCCCTGAGGAAGCTCGACCAGCGACCATGTCTGGTTGTCGCGGATCGACTTCATCTCCTCCTCCATCGCGCCGACCCAGTTGGGATCGCCCTCGGCTTCTTTGATCGACCTGGGCTCCTCCATACTCACGGCGTGGCTGACAGTGTGGAGTTCGGCCTCAACAGCGTCGCGGTGCTCCAGCCCGGGTGACGCGTCCGTGCCGAGGATGTTGTCGAGGGTGCGGTACCTGTGTACCACCTCATCGTCGTCATCGTCCAGGTTTGGGTCGGTGGTGAGCGGCGTCGCGAACTCGACGTGAGCTCCAGCCCCTTGCGGTGTTGAGAGCGCTCCCAAGGCCGTCGGCGCGCTCTGGGCGCCTGGCGACATCGTGCGCGGACCGGAGGATGTCGTCGCTGTTGGAGCCGGCGTGCGCGGCTCGGGAGAGACAGGCTCAGGGGCCGGTCCCTCAAACTGATGGCGCCGCAGCTCGTACTCCTCCGCGATGGTGAAGGGGTGGGGCTCGGTGACGTCCGAGGCTGCTCCCCATTCCCAGCGTGCTCCTTCGTAGAAGACAGCATCGCGCGAGACGTGAACGCGCTCGGCCACCGGGTCGTAGAAGCGGTAGGCTTTGGAGCCATCTTGGTACCCGATGAAGACCACCTTGCGCCCGCGATCATCAAGCATCCCGAGGTGTGGGCGCACGTTCTTGATGTACGCCACGCAGCCGAACACACGGAGGAAGTGCACTGGGGGCTTCTTCCCGTACCACGCCTGGTACGGCGTCTCGTCGGTGAGCGCACTCGTGGGCGCCCGGTTCAGGAGAAAAACAGCGGTGTGCACTGCCTCTCCCCAGAAGTGGCTGGGCACTCCCCGTGCGCGCAAGATGCTCCTCGCCGTCGCCACGACCGTCTGATTTCGGCGTTCCACCACGCCGTTCTGTTGTGGCGTGTATGGAGCCGAGTGGTGGCGTTGTATCCCCTCTCCTGCACAATATTCACTGAACGTAACCGAGGTGAACTCACCACAGTGCGTAGCGCCTTCAACTTTTTCCCCGTCTCGCGCTCGACGCGGGCTTGGAACGACATGATCGCCGCCGGTGCGTCTGCCTTGGAACGTAGGAGAGTGAGCCACATGTAGCGGCTCATGTCGTCGACGAGTAGAAGGAAGTAGACGTTCCCGGTCGGTGTCGCTGGCGTGATGGGGCCGCAGAGGTCGCCGTGGACCAGCTCAAGCTGTTCTGCGGCCCGGAACTTGGCCGCCTTGGGGAACGGCGTTCGCTTCTGCTTCGCCAGCACACAGTCTTCACAGACCTGTTCGACGTGGTCGATGGAGGGCAGTCCGCGAACCATGTCCTTGCGCCCTAACTTCCTGAGCGACTGGAAGTTGATGTGCCCGAACCGCTCATGCCACCTCCAGGCGACGTCGCCGGCGCGCGCGGTGAGACACACCGGGGCGACGACGTTCATGTCGAGGAAGTAGAGCCGGCTCGAGGAACGCTCCACCTTGGCGAGCAGTTGGCGTTGCAGGTCGAAGAGGCGCAGGATGCCGGACTCGATGAGGACCTTGAAGCCGTCCTCATCCAACTGCCCGATGCTCACGATGTTGGTGGTGAGCCGCGGGATGTAGTACACGCCCTCCAGCCGGCGGTGCTCGCCGTTCTTGCAGGCGAAGAGGACGGTGCCCTTTCCCTCGATGTTCACCACCGACCCGTCGCCGAATCGGACGGTGCCGGTGATGCCCGAGTTCAGCTCGGCGAAGACCGACCGCGATCCCGACATGTGGTTCGTCGCTCCGGTGTCGAGGACCCAGTAGCAGGGCCCCTCCGCCTCCTTCTCATCCTCCCTGAGATGAAGGAGGACCTTGGGCTCGGCGAGGTGGACGTGCGCGCGTGCATCGACGGCGGGTGGCGGCGGCGGCGTGGATTGGGGAGAGGAAACAGGCGACGCGATTACCTCCGTCTCAGCGGTGATGTACATCAAGGCCCGTTCCTCCTCCTCCTCGGCCTGGGCCACATGTGCCGCGGCCTTCTTTTTCTTGCCACGGCAGTCTCGGGCCCAATGGCCCTTGATGCCGCACTTCTTGCAGACCGTGCCAGGCGGCGGCTTCCCACCACCAGCGTTGCCAGCGCCCGTGCCGTGACCGTCGTGGTCGTCGCGTGTCGCGCCTTGACCGCCACGACCGCGGCCGCGGCCGTGGTTCTTCCCGCGATCGTTGGAGCCGCCGCTGCCACCGGAGCTCCCCTGCTCGTGACGGCTCTTGCGACGCGCCTCCCAATCCTCCTCGTAGAGCAGGAGTCGCCCCATGCCGTCCGTGATCTCCTTCGGCTTGCCGCGTTCCTCGAACACGCGCAGCCGCCCGACGACATCCTCGATCGACGTGTTGTTCAGATCGAGAAACATCTCGAGGGAGACGGCGGCTTGAGACAGGCGATCGGGAACCACCTGCAGAAGTTTCTTTACCACTTCGGCGTCGGTGATGTTGTCGCCGAGGGTGCGCAGGTTCACGGCGAGCGACGTGATCCGGATCCCGAACTCGGAGACGGACTCGCCATCCTTGAAGACGATCGCGCCGAACTCGCGGCGGAGCTGCTGCGCGCTGGCGTCGCGCGCGCGGCTGTCACCGACCCGGAGCACCTTGACGGCGTCCCACGCCTCCTTCACGGTCCGCTTGCGACCGAGAGTCCCCCACATCTCGGAGGGAACCGAACGCAGAAGGCCCGCCATCGCCTGTCGATCGTGCTGATACTCATCTTCGTCGGCGTCCTCGTCGATCCCGAGCTCGACGGCGTCCCAGACCCGAAGAGTCTGGAAGTTGACCTCCATCACCAGCGCCCACTCCGGGTAGTTCGTCCGCGTGAGCATCGGCCAGGCGACGTTCGCGGACGAGCGCTCGATGACGCGCTCGACGACGCGTGAGCTGGAGCGACGGCGGCTGTGTGGACGGCCACGACGTCGCGGCGGCGATCGCGAGGGCTTGATCTCGCTCCCACCGCTGCCATCATCCGTCGGCTTCTTCTTAGACAGCGACTGGGATGCCATGGCGACGGTGGAGAAACCAGCTCTGATACCAATTGACACAAATCCGATGAGGATGAACACACACACGAACACAGAGGGTTTTGGTGCTGCAAAGCGACTGCTTTTTCTATTGATTGCATTCACTATATAAAGGAATTACCTGCTGTGTTACAAGGAAAAGAAAAGACCTGCTAATCCCGGCATATTCGTGATCAGTGGTTGCCATCCCAACCACCTGGGCCATGCCGCAATCTGTGGCCTGCCTCTAATGACGTTAGGCGCCTCTACCTTCTATAATTAGATGCTCAAGGACTTATTCAAACAGAACGCAGAATTCGATGGACATATTGCCGTAGCTGCTTTGAATTTTGATACCGTGGAGGATGGTGTCGAGGCTGCCGTTGGCCATGAGCTCGTAGATGAGGAGGTTGAAGTGTGGGGCGGCGTAGTAGCCGCAGAGGGAGACGATGTTGCGGTGGTTGATGTTGCCCATGGTGTCGAGCTCGCGCTCGAAGCCGCGGTTCAGCTTCTTCACCGCGAACGCCAACTTCTCATCGACGCGCAGCCTGTACACGGAGCCGTACCCGCCGGAGCCGATGATGTCCTTGTTCGAAAGCCCCATGATCATGTCAGGAACGACTTCGGGCTCAGCGACTGCATCGCCGCCGACCGGAAGATCACCATCTTGCCACCTGCAGTAATAATCGAAGATATGATCATTCATTCATTCGCATCAACTGAGAAAAAAAATTCAACCAAAAAACAAGTCAGAATTAATCTTTTTACCTGTCAGGTTGTTCTCGATGATCCGTTTCATCTTGCACACGATGAACAGGACAGAGCAAATTGTAATGTAGAGTGCAACCATGGTAGCATGCATCTTCCTCTTCCAATCTTGAAGAAGTAACTAGCACCAGCAGCTTTGAGCCCTTGATGATTATATCTATATGTGCAAGAATCTATATCCTCAGCATCAGAGCATTGAAGAATTCAATGAACTCTGAAGTCTGAACCGAAGAAATGAACAAGAAAGCTTTTCAAAAGGGTAACAGAACAACAATCAAAGGCACTGCATGCAGCAGTATGAATGAGTTGTTCTCAGCTCGGGAGCAACAGAAATGAGGAGGCCTTCTTCTGCATGGGCTCAGCCGCTTTGGAATCATCAAGTTGTGGCGATGAAGATGTGAACATCACAGAGATTGGGCACATGCGAGTGCTGTAGAAGAAGCACAGGTGTCTCGATGAGCAAGCAGTTGGGCAGGATAGCTTGGGAAAATAAGTACATTGCCCAATCAATGGAGACTGGTTGGATCATGTGAATGGCAGGCAGACTCATCACTCATGAACACCACCCTTTTGATTAATGGTGCGCCAATCCAAATTTAATTATGCTACTGTTTACCCAATTCCTTTTGTTACACTGTTTCTTTCTTTATTTTCGTGTAGTATTTTTCATTGACGCGGAAGTTTTACTGTTTCAGAAAAGGTAGAATTCTACCAATAGTTTCAGAGTTTTTTTTCCCGAGGACACTAGCTTCAGAGTTAACATCAGAAAACAGCTGCATAGTTACTGACTTACTGTCTTACTGAGTATATATCCAGATTAGAGATGATATTATAAATTTAGGCACGAAACTATTTTATTCCTTGAATCTTTTGTGTCCATTGCTAGTCAAACGTTATCGATGCTGGCGTGTACTACTAAATTTGGCGGCTGATTCTGAAACTCGAACGTTCACAATCACAAAAGGCAGCTGTGATGGGAAAGCAACTTCTAGTTTGGCAGCGTCGGTGAGGTAGGGCTCAATTAATCTGTCAGTTTGAAGAAACATGTCCTGTCTGATTCGTTTCGTCAGTTGTGCAGTGGCGTACGAGATAAAATTGTTGAAAAGGTTGGCCTTGACTAGCTTCCAAGAAAATGGGGGTGTTAGTTGCCTTTTCCCTGTGCTGTGTGGTTGTAGTCCTGGAGCTGAACAAGGACCCTGCCGCCTGTAGTAGCAACATATCTATCAAACTTTTGTTTCAAATCACGTGATCAAACTGGGGAAGAGTTGGCAAATTCTGGACAATAAGGCAACGCGTTGTAGGAATAATTGCATAGATATGTGTGGTTGTTTTATTTTTTTAAAAAAAAGGGTTTTCTCACCTAGAGGGATATCCCCTCGTTTTCTCTAAATGCATGTAAATAATTACTGTAAATTCTAAATAAATTGACGATAAATATACCCTATACCGATATCTTTTCAGAATTTTTAATGACTATTGTATTTGAGATGTAAATGCACGAGGAGACATCCTCAAGGAGTTAAAACAATCTCCATTTTTGTTTTCTATAAAGCTAAGGCGACAGGAGCATCGCCAATCAATTAAGAGGAAGCAACAATAATTAAGGTATGCACCAAGTTTTGAAAACACATCCGTGACAAGTTTTCTTTTGGGTTGTTCGCTGTTATATGGGAAAGTAATTTAATCCCTTAAGAGAATAGTAACGTAGATAATTAATTGTGTGATATATAAATCACTCCACAAGCATACAAGTATAAGTTAAAACAAAAACAACAAATCTGCTTATAAATAGTGCTCGTACTAAATATAATTTACTTTGTTATTTTTATTTCTCAATTTGCAGATCAAGTTTAGAATAGAATTTTTGTGAGACGATATATTGCTATTGTATCAATATTACCAAAAAAATTTCAGATTTTTAATGACTATTTTATTGATATTTGAGATATTAGAATTGACGATGGTATGTCCCATCAATAAAAACAACTCCTTGTTACTTAAGAGTATATTTCACTAGTAATTCAAACCAAAACTCGAAACTTTTGACTTGGGCCGGTAGACATTTGGCCGAGATTCCCGTGAAGACTGAGCCTTCCAAATGGGCCATTAGGGAGCTTGCCCATGTACGGGTCTATTGTCAAACAATTTGCATAGGACATAACTGTGTTGAATCGGCCAACTGGTACTAGGTTATCTATCATGATGATCTTCTTTCGGGTTAGTGCAACTGAAAATTTGTACTATGTGCACACAGAACTCTCATTTATTCCAGGGCATTGGCATCATGCTTCGAACTGTGTAAATTGAAAGATGGCACGTGCAATCTCCTTCCAATGGCTATATATCCAGAGAGTCCATAATATTTACCTTTGCAATTGTCATAAAAATCGATACCCAAATCGACATCGATAACGGAATATAGGAAAACACCATAGAAAATCCATGTTTAAATTAAGTATCAACACGTGCAATCTTATCAGTCAATATCCATTAGCCCATCGGTACTTGCTCGACGACGCCATCTGTCGTGTGTCTCCCTCCCGTGACACCACCTCCTTTGCCGCTATCAAGCCGACAACCTCTCTGTCCTTAGCCAACACACAGCTGCTCTCCGCCTCCACCGCGGAAATGAAGCAGCCCACGCGGAGAGAAACGCCACGGCGGTGATGACAACGGCCGCAATCGTCGGGCTCAAGCACAACTGGGGAGAAGACGAGCAAGTGCGCATGGGTGGTACCGCACGAGGAACAAAAAATGAACAATCATCTCACCTATAAACAAAAAAGGATGGCACGATGTTTTTTCTTCTTGGTGTCATGTTTACAGACGAACGAGAACAATCTAGTGGAGAAAAAAAATGAAGATCAATAGTGGTAAAAAAAAATTACAGAGCACAGCTGCGAATTTTGGAGCAGAAAGAAAAAACATTGAAATTTGAACAAGAACGCTGGAGATCACGTCGTGTTCGTTCGTGCCACGGTCGCCACCCTCCCCCTCCGTCCACCAACGTGACCGGTTCCCATGGCGCATCTCTGGCTCCTGGGGAACACCAACCCGACTCGACGCCGGTGAACTTGCACAGCCGGTTATCGTCGATCCTCGCCATGGCCACACGCTAGCTCCTGGGCACAGTCGCTGGCTCCGTAACATGTGAGAGAAATCACGTGTTAGCAACCGGGGATGTTATACCGTGCGGATAGCTTGAACCGTCCTTTAACATTCTTGTTTTTTTAATAAAATAAATAGTCATGTCTAAGAGCTATATATATTAAAAAACGAAGAAAGTTATTTGTAGTAGGAATCACGAAATCTCCTAGAATTTTCATGTGTATAGATAGGGTGTTTGCACGGCAAAATTTCGTTAGTATATATAAACTTTGATATATACGTGCATGTACGTACAGCTGTCGTATATAGAATATGTAGCTTTAGTGTGCAGTTACACCCACTATTAATACTCAACTGATATATAGTGCTCTTGCCACTTTGTGGATGGCCCCATGGAGTTTAAGCCATATATCTTTGAACGAAATAAGTGACCAATCAGATAGGAGATCAGCGACCTAAATTGATGGTTATAATTAATCTTGGCAAATCATAAGCACTTATAAGCCCCAAAATTATCACACATAGATCGTGCTCTAGAAGATCCTGAGAAAACACTGGCCATGATCAGAAATTAGGGTGAATAATTTGCCATGCATGGTCATCTTTTGTCACCTGAAAACAAGCTAGTAGCTGCTACTCAACTCTAGCCATTACATTTTACACTGAACAGACTTCTCAAAAGAAGAAGATGATCATGGTGGTGTTTAAGGAGAGCATTAAGCTAGCATAGAGCCGATCGAGCCGTTCATCTCGCAACTATGGCAAGCAGGACGTACGAGCCGGTACTTTTGGTACGACCACGATCACAAGTAATCATTAACCATCAATCCTGCTCGCCACTACTACCTAAGCTACCTAGCAAACAGCAATAGCAATACACGTCGTACATACTCTGAGTATGTACTACGTCCTGTTCGTTGTAGTGGCAACACGAGGCTCAGCTCAGTTCGCAGCGAGCTGCAAGGCACCGGCACGTGCATGCACGCGTTGCGATCAGCAAATCACCTGAGAATGACCGGTCGATCAATCCGTCCCGATCAGGTGATCACTAGCTTGCTTGCATGCACGCGAAGCCCCTGCTTGTCGTCCCCTTGTCACGGCTGGTATATATGTTTTCACTTTTCAGGAGGAATTAAATCGAGAGTATATTCGGGCAAAAAAATTTCGGACGCTCGATCGATTGAAACCGACCTGGGACTCCCAGTCGGCATCAGTCTAATTCCAGCATAGTGCAACTGACTCCAAAATGAATCGTTACATCGACCTATATATCGCGCCCGGTCGGCCGCCACCATCGTCCCAATCAAATTTACACTCGTAGTTCTATCTCTTTTGTAATCTACAGCTACTACTATACGTGCACGCGGAAGTGTATGTACAATGTAGCCTTGGTTCGTTCGTGACAACTTTTACGTTGGTCGGCCATAATAGAATTGATGCGGACGCCCCCAAGTTTTGGGAAAGTGTTTTAAATTCTTAATGAGATGTCCTCTCGTTTATTCAAACGCTATTTAAATAGTTGTTATTTTTTAAAAAAAATTGACAACATTCATACCATATATATAAACTACAAAAAATTAAGTAAACTCAACTAAGACATTAAAAAATAAAAAAAAGATAAATCCAGCATATAAATAATATTGGTACAATTAATATACGAATTTGTCTGGTCATTTCTCAATGTATAGATCAAATTTAAATATGATTTTTGATAGAGTGGTAGATGTTGCTGTACTCTATATTGCCAAATTTTCATTGAATTTTTTACAACCACTTACATTAAATTTGAGAGAAAAAGTTACACAAGGGAACATCCTCTCTCAAGGGATTAAAATCTTCTCTTCATATTTTTGTATGTTTGAAGCTAGGTTGAAGTGTTGAAAGGCCAGAAGCGGGATGAATATATAACGATTTAATTTACCCCTAAAATAAATATAAAAAGTTGACCTAGTAAGCTATTAAAATCTTAGCTAAAAAGCTAGATTAAGATAATTATTAATAATCAACCTTAAAGTATAAGAAAGCTATAAGAAGCAATACCTAAAATTTAAATTACATTGCGGAAATTTAAATTGTGGAATTTAAGTGTGAAATTTAAATTGTAGAATTTAAGTGTGAAATTTAAATTGTAGAATTTAAATTAGAATGACAAAATTGATCCCAAAATAAACACTATTTTTATTCACTAAAATATGTTTACAAAGATTTTACAAAACTTACAAAATTTTCTCATGAATTATAAAAAAACTCTCCTAATATTTCTCTCATTTTTCTCATACAATTCTCTTTTCAATTCTCTCTTCAATTCACTTTAAAGGTGTAAAGTTTTTCTTTTATAGGAAAGGGTGGCTAAAAAAGCACAAAGACAAAGCCTAAAATACACAATCTTAGCTCAAGTGTAATTTTAACTCTTAATCTAATTCTTAGATAAAAAGTAAACGATCCAGACTATGCCATGTAGACACGTGAAGTCACATAGATGGATCCCTGACCGTAGAAAATCTCCTACTTAGTGATTCCTTCGCCCACACAAATCATGCGCTAACACGTGTCCCAAAAGAGATCCTATGAAGTGTGTTCTCTTTGTGCGTGCTATGACCCCCTCCCCCAGTCAGTCACCATTGCGCCTGCCATGCTTACTCCTGCTGGACACGCCCACAAGGAAGAGAGGATGAGACCGATTGGGCCTCCTGTACCGATTGGGTCATCGTGGGCTATCTCTTTTATCTTTCACATTTTCTTTTCTGATTTTCTTTATAATTTTTGACTCTTGCATACTTGACCTTATAAAGCATATTACAAAGGTCTTTTTACATTGTGTTTATTCACCATGTATCATTTTGAATTTCAACTAGTCTAGTGCTAATATATTATTAACTAAGGTTAATCTTTTAAGTATATGCATACAAACAAACCAAATAATAGAAAATAAATATCTTAATCTGACTTACATTATTAGTCGTTTACACTCACGTCGATAATCACAAGTCTCTAAACTAGCATGACAAATTATTTACTAATTTTCACCACAAATATATAAACAACACATGATGGCTACTTCTAGCGGGTGAGCGGAAGGCAGGAGTAGGGGTCATCGTGGGGCAGCAGGTCGTTGGTGCGGAGCACAGTGAAGACCATAAGAACTAGGGTGATGACGACGGAGAGGACGGTAAAGGCGAGCATGAGGGCGCTAGCCGCCGCCTCCCGCACCTCCTGCGCGTACTCCGCCGCCGCCAGCGCCAGCACCGTTAGCGGGAACGAGTACGCCCACCACGCCACGCTGAACCGCCGCATCGCCCTCCTGAATAGTGTCGGCCGCGACACCTGAATGCATGTAAGTGTTTAGTTCATGACATTTTTTAAATTGATGAAAAATTCAGGCCTCATGACATGAAATGCATTCTGAAGATTCTTCCTTTTTATCAGCTAAAGAGATTTGTTTATGGCTTAATTGATAACTAAGCATGATTAGTTGGCAGTGAGTCTGTAGGCACTGGCATGATACGTTCATGCATATATAGTTTTTTTAGAGAAAGAGGATGATCAGCATACGTGGCACCTAGTGGTATCCTACAGTCCTACACGATCCTGGTAGGATCAGTTCTTTCCCAGCCACTAATGAAAACGAAAAGCAAAAGGTGATCGATACAGAGCTAAAAGCTGGGGAAAAAAGAACCTCAAGGAAATGGAAAATGGATGGATGGAGCAGGATTTGATCATTTCGAGGAAATGCGCATCCCCCACTTCTCTTCTTCCATCCTTTAATTTCTCTCGCGATCTATAACTCTATATCATCTAATAGGACGTCTATTTTCATTGACAAAATGCATTCTAATTGTTGAAAGTTTTGGATCAATGGAGGAGTGGCATATATATTGTGATGGTTCTTCTAGAAATGGAATTTCTTATGGGTGTTGGATCAAGTAATGGACGGTTGGGATTGCACGCCATGCTGACTCATCACGTACGTGCGTACTCGTTCATGCTTGCGTGGAACGATGGAAACGTCGAAAGGTAATGGAGTAACGCTTGGTTTTGCGTGGCGCTTACCAGCGAGGCGAAGAGGAAGAGGGAGAGGAAGAAGAGCATCTTGCAGCATGTGTCGAAGGAGGCAGATATGGCGTCCCAGGCGAGCGACGCCATGCTCGGCGCGGCGAAGAATAGGAAGAACACCGGCCGCAGCATGGCCGGCAGCGAGTCGGAGCCGAGGAACCGCTGGTACAGCGTGACGAACAGCACGAGGTAGTGCGCGGCCCCCACCGCGAACATGGCGACGGCGCCCTCGTGCCACCCCATTTTGGCCGCCGCCCTCGCCGTCACCAGGTTCCCTATCACCGTGATGTGGCTAGCCGGGTTGGCCACCATGGAAAGGAACTTCCTGCCGCGGGTGAACCACTGCCCGTATATCTTGACGTCGAGCGCGAGGATGGGCAGCGAGAACGCCCACCACAGCGCGTGGTAGGAGCGCGCGTCGGGCCGGAGGAACGGCGCCGACTGCAGCAGCAGCAGCCACGAGATCCACGGCGCGAAGAGGTAGTTCATGGCGACGTGGTGCCGGAACTCAGCGCGCACGGCGGGGAACCGGAGCAGGCATCGCGCCGCGTAGAGCGCGCACAGCGCCACCAGCGTGAGCAGCGCCAGTGACCAGAGCAGCACGAACGCCGCCGACGGCAGCGACCGCACCACCGGCCCCAGTGCCCGCGGGTCCGTCGACGAGTCGCTCAGCGTCCGCCACAGCAGCGCCTGCCCCGACAGCGCCAGGCTAATGCGGAAGTACCCCGCGTGGAACCGCGTCAGCATGCCAAACCTCGCCACCACCACCGGCGCCGCCGCCGCCGCCGCAGACGGCTTCGACGCCACGCCGTCACCGCCGCAGACGGCGACGGACGAGGCGAAGGGTTTCAGGGAATGGGACGAGGTATCCATTGCGCGACTCGATCGATCGATGTCAGTGGAGAATGTGTGCGACGATGTGTACATGTTGCTTTGCAAGTGAGCTGGGTATTTATAGGGGAGTACGTGACGGCTAGTGTTCTAAAGCCAGGGTGCATGTGGGTGAGGCGGTAACTGAGGGTGGTGGTTTCCTGCAGGTTTTATTAATTCTGATTTTTTTTCTACATTTTTTCTAGCAAATAGGTCCTGCTAGCTGAATGATGCTGTGATGTGATGAAGAATGCTTATGCAATGTGGGCAGGCTACTTCTGTGGTAGAGACGGGGCTCGTATTTTGAGAAATTATTCTTGGCTTACGTTTCCTCTGGTTTGGGAACTAGCTAGCTCAGTTGCTCTCTTTTCGTCAGTGTTGTCTAAAATGTTTTAAACATTCTTCGCCATATAGGCTAGTACTCCTACTCCACCTTTGTAAAGAATTGAGATTACCACTGCAACGTAAGCAGTCATGTAGGCACTGTTGGATTGGAAAGTAACGGCCAAGATATTCCTGGGCATTATTTGACAAATACGGAAGCTACGTATTTCCTGTAGTAAATACTGTGGCAATACTGTTTTACCCGACGTGGCACATATTTTAACCGTTGGTCGCCGCCTCAATCCAACGGTGAAAAATGATTCCCACTGCTTAAGTTGCAGTCCCTATTATGACTGCACTAGATACTTATTCCTTTCTAAAACATATACATCCCCCTCTCTCTCCCCCTCTCTCTCAAATATAAAAAGTTTTTGTTTTCGGCAAAGTCAATGTTTAAAGATTTTGACTAATAATTGACTTAAAAATATATATGCGTTTAGTGTTATGGCTGTAGTATTTCAAAATATTTTGATATGATATTAATTTTATAGTTATATATAGGGATAAGTCCATTTTATATCCAAACTATAACACCCTCTAACTAATTAAGTGTGGTTGGGTACTAGGATGTGATGTTGTCTTGCTTAATTGGCTAACTAGTTAGTCTATTCACACTTTTCCATCCGACAGATTAAAATTGGCTACTCCAATTCCCTCTCACCCTCAAAAGGTGGTCTCTGTGCTGATCAGAAAATCCACCGATTATATGACCTAATTAACATGGTCAGATCATGCTGGATATAGCGGAAATATATGCATGATCAGTGCATGAGCAACAGCATGGCGCACCTCGACTCCAGAGTCCAAAGTCGTCCTCGTCTTTGCCGGTCGGCGACGACTTATATACCTGATATAGCGGAAACACAACCGGTGGAAAACTAAAGCACGCAGCATATATATATATATATATGGATATATATATATATGTATGTATATATATATATGTATGTATGTATGTATGTATAGGTGCAGGCAAGATAGCTACCACATCCAATATGGCGCCGCATTGTGGCCTCTGCATGTACATGGAGTGACAGACAGAGATGAGGTTTTGATCACTTGCAGATATATCCTATCTCTGCAAATCCAATGCCAACTTCACGGGCGGTGGAATTGGACCCCAAAACGGTTAGCACGTACTAGTATACATCAGTGGCACTCCTGGCTGTCCTATGGTTGTGTGCTAGTAATGATTGAGTCTCTGATTCATCACTTGTCAATTTTGGACATCCAGTGAAGATTGACCGAGCTGACGAGCATCCAGGCAAAAGCGGTGAGTTGAAAAGGTTGCTTGATGACTCGATCTCTGCACTAGTGATAGCATATATACAACTACGAGCAAAGCCTATGCACAGGGCAGGGGCGGAGAGACATGGGGGTACAGCTGTACCCCCAAATTTTTTTTGCAAAAAATATACTAAATAGCATGTATATTAGGCATATATATCACCAGTTGGGTCAAAATAGCTACTTAACGTCAAAATCAGTTCCAAGTAACGTCTCTTCACCGTCGGTCCACCTGTAGACCACACGGCCTATGACCCTCTGAGCCCATTGGTGCTCTTGAGACCAAATTCTGCAGAGAAGCTCGTCCCCTCTATGGTTGGGTCGATGCTCCTACCTCTCGTCTTACCGAACAGACGAACATCCTCGGCCACGAGCTCACGATCCACAGTCAACGCCGTGGCCTCTTCGTCCTCTCGCTTCTCAGCATCCATCCTCTATTCCTCGCTCTGCCCTCCACACACCTAGGTGTTGGGCGTCGTGCGTCAGCCGCCGGCCACCGCGTTCCTCGCAAGGTGTTGGTGCCCACATCGCCGCTAATGGTGACCAACGGCATCCATCACTCCATCAGCTGACAAGCAGGCGTGCATGCGAAAACGAGCTAGCGATTTTTTGGAAAATTTGAAAGGGTTCGAGAGACACAAACTAGTGGTGAAGACATAATATCTATTTCCAAAGTGTATTATAATATTTTTCTTCTTTATTTTGTAATTGTTAACATAAATGGGTCTATATTTGATTTGGAATGAATTATCAATACGCAATTTTAGCTATTATGGAGCTGGAATTTTTCCTATGCATCAATGCTTGAGCTAGTCTATACCACATCTCAAAAATCCTGGGTCGTGGCACAGCATGTACATATGTTACTTGACATTGCAGTTCAGGAAGTCAGGAGAAAAGAAAAAAAAAGGCATCACTTACTTGATGTCAAAATGGAGATTTTCTTAAATTAATGAATTATTTTAAAATGTGCATTTGTTTTCGTTTTCTAGAGAGGGCCTGAAACCCTGAATCTGCATAGCAATATTAATGGGGGTAAGGGGATTTCAAGCAGATATATCTAGTGATGAGTAAGTGCACACGTACGTCATACTGCTCACGATCCATAAAAGTGACCAAACAAACAGCACTTGATGGGATAATTAGGTAGTAAAAACTTAAACACACAGTTGGTGATATATATTAGTAAACCGTCCTATCCATGCCGAATATATGTATTCAGCAAACAGGCTTACCAGAAAGCGATGTTTGGCTTCAGTCAGAGTGAAGAGCTAGCTAGCCAGGATATAACCTATCTTCATCTGCACTTTGCATGCGCGTATATATAATTAATCTGCAGATGAGAAAGCTAATGGGATGTGAGTGGATCCAGCTGGTTGTAAAATATGTGCACAACAAAGTTACTCGCCGCCATCTGCTTCTTTGTTCAACGCATTCGGAGGAAAAAAGTAGTTTTCTTGCACGATAAAATTGCCATGAAACAAGCAAAAAGAGATCGGAATACCTGAATCATGGCGACGATTTTGACCTGAAGGGAGACGGGGACGCAGTTACACATTGCTTCAAGACTTCAAGTTGCTAAAAATGTAGACTACGTGTATATATATACGACATTTCTGTTTAAGCTTGTACGACCAGTAGCACTGTTGCAAAGTTTCAGTAATCTGTGAAGGTTCGCCATTTTGTAGTCTTAACATGCATTTCAAATTAGCCCCTCCTATCACGTTTGACTTTTGTATATATGTTATTTAAGATATAACTTTGACCATAATTATACTCTTTCTAGTCACATAATACTCATTGTTTTGAATAAGAACATGGTATTAAAAAAATAATTTTGACCACTATTTTCTATTACAATATATATATATATATATATCAACACATATAGGATTTTATCAAAGCATATTAATCTATATATATGATTTTTATGCTTCTAAAATAAGTATTTTAAAATTTATTCATAATTAAAGTTCTAAAAATTTAAAATAAATTATAGAATCGAAGAAAGTACCAGAATAAGTTGTCAGATCTCTTGTTGAAATATATAGGTAAAAATATATATATTTTATAACGGAAGGAGTAGTACAACTTTATAGATATTGTATATAATATTATTTTTAAGGAAAACATGCACATAACCATTTTACATTTTAAAATTAAACATTTTAGTTTAAAAATATGTGGTTTTTTTCTTAAATTTTACTACCTCTATTTCTTAATAATTGACACTGGACACTCTTTACTCATATTTTTTAATATTTACGAACACTAGAAATGATGTCATTATTAAAGCTGGTATACCTTCACTTTAGTCTAACAATTTAAGGGGCAATTAATTGTTAAAGTTTAAATGGGAAAGTCAATTGTCAGTTATTAAGAGACGGAGGGAATAAATATTTATAAATATGCTTTTAGCCCATCAAATAATTTAAATTTGTTGGATTCTCTAAATAAACTAGTTTCTTTGGACTAATGGATAATTAATGCACGTGCAAATATAATTTTTTTCGTTCTAAAGCCTTTAAATTTCTAAGGCCTAATGTAACGGTAGTTTGGTTTGACTGAACAGTGGAAACAAGGTACTAGCTTGTTGGTGAATTCAGCTGATATAGAAGGCTTTGACCTTCCTACCGTAATTCCGCAAAGCCTGCAAATCTTCGTCGCTGCCCCTGTATATGTGCGCATTCCTAGATCATGTTAGTCATCCACAAGAAAATGTATTTGTAGATTTTAGACATCTAAACATTTTAATTTTTTTAATCACCTAAAATACCACTTAGCAAAGGCTAATATTAAAATACTAAGTAATGTGTAACTGTAGTTTATTTCCTTTGTGATCTTGTTAGTCTACATGTTTTTACTTTCATTTTTATATTTGCTTGAATAAATTTTCTGTTGATTGAATGGGATTAATTGGCGGGTGGTTATCTATGTTATGTATTCAACAAAAAAATTATCTATGTTATGTATGCAAAAAAATGATGGCTGATATATGGTCCGCACTTACTGTACAGAGCTACAGAGCGAGGAGAGAAGACCCCAGAAAATACGTAGTGATCCTACGTGGATTCTTCGTCGGAGTGGGGCCAGTAAACCAACGCGCGCACCCGCTTTTACTCGTGTCAACATCCTACGCTCGCGGACGCGCGCACTTTGTTGTGTGTACCGAAAAATATCATCAGCTGCTGCGTGGCTCAGGTGGAGGTGGAGGCAGCGCAAACCACACAAGTTGTGACTCTTGTGAGCCAGCACTCCCGGACCCCTGGCCCGTGTGTGTGTACGAGTGCATCGCGTTCGGTAAAGTGTGTTAGGTCCCGGCCGGAAACCAAGCGAAACGAAACACGCGCCTTCAATTTTTGCCGTGTACCGTCGACGCCGCAACATGGCTACTTCCACTTTGGAGACCCAACAACAAATCGATCATGGGAGATTTGGGAGATCGACGTAGATGGCGATCTGTGCGGGAAGACAGGTAATGCGGCTGATCTATTAACTGTTCCGTGCAACCGCAAATCTTCCGGGCAAAGAACAATCAACGAGCTATCGGCTAGACCCGTCTGTTCGATATAAAGCACGTCAAAGCAGAAAGAGGTAGGATTGCAGGTTTTGCGCAGATCGAGCCGACGAGGAACGCGAGGCCATCAGCAGCCGTTGCGCCGAGCATGGTGCCCGGAGCCGATGCCTCGCGCGGCTGTTGCGGTGCGTCTGCCCCCGTAGGCCCGTACCAAGTTGCCCAGATGTGACAAAACCCAAAGGCTGGAGGATGGTGCAGGGGACGGGGCCACTGGTAGCTGTGCCGTCTCTGCGGTTGGGCATTTTTTGTTCCCCTGCCGGCTCCATCCACTGCACCAAAGTGGCAGACTGTGCGTTTCTCTGGGTGCATTCTTGTACCTGCGTGGAGTCATGGAGATCTCGAGCCAATCTGAGTATACTTTGTCTCTACTGATCTCGGTCTTTCTACGTATTCTGCACGTGTTGTTCTTTCCTCTCATGAGACGCTTTCAGCGCATAGTGTATATATAGCTGTGTTCAGTGATAAGCGGTCGCGCGTGCAGCTAGCATCCAACTGAGGCCTCGGCATGCCATCATGTGCGTGCGCAAGATCTATCAGAGTTGATCCGAAATGCCTTGCCAAGAGGCACGTACTTAAGAAACTCTGTGTGGCTTTTTATTTGGATAAAACAATTTTAATCCTTCTCTCCGGTAGTTAATTATTTAATTGATCGACGGATTTTTTTGAGCCGAGTTTAGCTTTCGTTCATCTGAAACAGATAACTGCTCATTCATCATCCACTTACACGCGCCCCCTTTCTCTCAGTTTTAAGTGTGCTAATTAATAATCTATCTAAAGCAATCAATCGCCAAAACCGTTTTCAGTTCATCGACAGGTTGGACCAAACGTTAGTGGGTCAACCAATGGGCCTAATTGAGGCCTAAGAGATCGCCGCCATTGGGTCCAATCTAGACGTAACCTGAATGGGCCGAACTCTAAGTAGGCCAGTAGGCCGACAACGTATGTTTTGGGCTGTACCACTTGTTCCTCTTCCGGCGCACGGTTTGGATCGCTACGCTGCAGACGGCGAACGAAATCTAGATGGGCTTTCTTCGTACAACCAAGCACTAGGCCATTGGCAGCATATTTTGCCCATTACCACTTACTGTTAACCTTAATCTAGCCCGACTATTTCTAATCTAACGGTTCCTGGGCATCCAGCGGATGGACGCATCAGCAAGGGGCTGATCCCCACTGCAAGTATTTTTGAGCAAGATGTTAACAATTTGAATTTCCAGACACTTGAATCCAATCAACAAATCCAAAGGAATACCAGTACAAACGAATCACCACCATTTAACCCCAGCTCCACGCAAAGAATCATAATCTCAAAAGGAAAATCGCAACCACAACTCGTGCCTGGCATGGCCCCGTTGGTTGTTACGTACGTCCGCCGCGCGGTCGCCTCCTTCTTCATGCATCTTGCCCAATGGTCACCGAGCACGCCGAATCGCCGATCAGCTCACGGCGTGTGGCCGCTCCACCGGGACGGGGCCACGGTTCCCGCCGTGAATCGCGAGGACGTAGAAGAGCTGCGTCGCCGTCAGGACTATCGTGAACGCCTCCATGGTTCCCTGCCAAATTCCAAAGGGTTAAGTGTCGATCACTTCACAAATCATTCTGAAAAATCTGACGAAATAATGGGGAAAATATGACCAAGACAATCTTACCAGCTTCGCATTGCGTCTGTCAAAGCTGATCTCCTGACATGCCAGCCTGCAGATCCACAAGGCCATCGATCACACCTTTGCGTCACTCTACACCATCAGCAACTCGAGTAATCATAAGAGCATGCATGTAAGTGTCAATACCCCATGGCAAGGACGGTGAGCGCCCAGGCAAGTAGCCCGGTGGTCGCCGCCGGCTTCAGGGAGTGGGCGTTCCAGTGGTGGATTTGGGTCAAGCCGACGATGCCGGAGGCGATGCCGACGACGCCGGCGAGCAGCGAGAACACGACGAAGAACCCCGTGGCCCAGTTGCCGATCGGGAAGAATATCGGGTGGAAATGTGCTGGCAGCTTCAACCCCGGAGCTGCAAAATTCACCAATAATTAAGCTGAACCTCAAAAAATGCAGGCCTAGCTACTATCCTGTCAAGATCGATCAGCTGATCAGCTCAAGCTTCTTGGACGAGGAGCTCAGCTGTATACGTACCTATGATGAAGCCGCGATCGATGGCGATGTTGACTGCCCATCCGCCGATGACGACGATGATGATGTACATGCAGAGGTTGAGCATCAGCAGCAGCAGTGCTACGGACTTCATGTTCTCGGCCATCTCTGCGAACTACGGGTGTACGTACGTGTACACTACCTGCTAACACGAACTGAATAATCTCGCCGAAAATTCTACCAATTAGCTGCAATTCCCTGATGCTTTCAGAAGCTGGACGGCTTCGTTTATATATACATGCACGGGGCGCTATTTGATTTGTTCCTTGCTTGCCTCTCTCCCAGGAGGAAGAACAACTCACGGGTAGCTCAAAAAGCGATCGAGTTGGGGGGACTTGCAGGCGAAGGAAAGGAGCCGAGTTCTTGAGTACTTCGCTTGTGTTGGTGTTCCTCCTCCTGACGCGTTTAGGTATGTGTACAGGTACAGACGACGCATATTCGATCGGCCATGTCGCGGTAATTCATCCATTGGTTGATCGATTCCTTTCGTTGTGCGCACGAGGTAGAACTAGAGGTAGCCGGAAAGCCCAGTTTGTTGTGGCCACGGGCCATTGCAGCGAGAAGGAGAGCCGGCCAGGTCGTGTCACTCCTTGGGCCGAGTTGGCCATTGATACAGTACTGGGCCATGGCGTCAAAGGACGGGAGACGAGTCACGCCATGTCAACACGTGTAATGATCTGACGCCCGGGCTGTGTTTGTGTTACTTGAACCGAACTAAACATCCAGCATCTTTAACCTCGGTACGCATATAGTTTGCGGTGCAAGATTAAGACGCCGGAATTAACTCATCTCTGTGCAGAGAATCTTATGCGTTCGTTCGTCGTGTGTTTGTTTCCGGAGGAAGTAATCGTGCGTGTATACATGGGTCGCCTGGCGCCTGAATCAATTAATTCGAACGTAACAGCATACGTTGGTTAATCATCATGAAGGTTTACCGTTACTAGTGGAGTATATTGCAGACTTAATGATGTCCTGCAGGTTAATTTATTAGCTATCTACGGGCTAATTACAAGTACGAATTAATCGTCCTTTTCACACCAGGATGATGAGATCGAGTGATCTTGCAGCTAGACCCGATGCATGATATATATGATAGGCATTGTTACAAACCAAATCACACATGATCAATTAGCCAAAGGATTAACTGCACTTAGGCAGCTATTAATGTTGTCTCGTCCCGAGAGACGCATATCCGTTCGGGAAGGGGTGTGTCCCTCCGGAATGGACGCCCATGGCCCCCCAATTTTCAGTATAAATTGTATCCCTTATTGTAATCATCCAACAGATGAAGAGATAAATAGAGATTCTTTCATCCACATTATGGAGTTCTTGATTTATAACCGGCATAGCCTGAATTCTTATGCATCACGTACGTGATGACGTGTCTTCTCTCTTGTACATACTTGTACATGCAGTTGACAGTTAATTACACATTTACACGTACATACGCCGTTCTGATTAATTATCGGTCGTTCATCGCACGCTACGCATGATGTACGCATGCATGCCTTCCTTACCTGCATGCACATACGCGATGAAGTGTGAATCGCACTGGTCAATTGAAGGACGTATGCATAAATATATGGGATATATATAGATCAAGTTAGGCATTTCGACGTAAAGATTTCTTAATTCAGTTCCAAGATACCTTTTTGAAACCGGCACGCGATTGTTAGGAGTACGTACTACGTAGTACGTACGTGCATGGGTATCGCAAAAAAGGAGAGAAGAAAATGGGTTGGATGAATTCTGAAGAAAACACTTGCCCAAAATGGCCCGGGCAGAAGGAAATTAAGAGACGAAAACTGCCTTTAAGTGAAGAGAAATATAAGATCAAAGAGTCAAAGTCAACTAATACAAATTGCACAGTAACCAATGTCTGGCTATGTGGTTTGCACTTTGACTGCATGTTAATTAACTAACAACCACTGTAAAGTAGTAAGTACATTATATTTAGCAACTTAATTAGCTGCAAAAAAGTCCATTTTTCACATTTTCTATGACAGATATTCTGTGCGCACCATTGTGTTGTTAGTTTGTTATGTAATCATGCGTAGCCGGACATGGTTTTGTACTTCTAATTCTGACACAACATACAATTTACTTTGGTAAAGTTAGTGGATGATTAAAATTTTGGTAAGAAATCAATCTTCAGTTCTTATATATATATATATATATAAAACTAAAATACGCTTTTTACTATGATGATATAATCTGTCTTAAGAATTTTACTATGCAATATAAATTACAGTAAAAATTTCTATTGATGAACGCATTTTAATTATTATGTTTAGCGTATTCGTGTGTGTATATATATATGTGTCAAATAGGAGCAATCTCCTTAGTTCTCAAGAAAAGAAAAATGGGTAATGAAAGTGATCGATAAATAAAACCCCAAAAGTAATCCTGGAATCTGAAATTTAAAATCAGCTTTAGATTATAATACAAATCGTTACCAAGCAGGGTAAAAAATTATAATATTAATTAATAGCACAAAAGTTTTTTAAGATCAATTTACACATACTAATTTGTTGTGCGAAATTTTTCATATTAAAATTGAAATTATAATAAAGTTGAAATTAAACAGGAAAAATCACCATGAGATCGTGTTGTAAACACTCCTGCAAGAAACCTCATGAAAAATAGGTTTTCTGCAGAACGGCCGATTGATACGTTTTAAAGATTTTTTTTGTATAATTAAATATGTGGTACTGTATATGTTTTTTTTTTGAGTATAGAGAAGAGGGAAAAGCTAGCAAATTAGTAAGATTTTAAAATATGTGCGATTGCCTTAAACGTGAGCCTGCCTACCATAGTGCAAAATTCCAAATTTATGACAAAAGACTAGAAGTTATGTAGGTAATTGCCCTTTCAGTACTATTCTTGCAGAAAATCAACCAAACTGAACGGCAAGTAACTTTGAGAAAATAATAAACCTAGGATGTATCTGTATTTAGAAAAAGGATCAAAGAGTCATCAATCAGACTATCAACCTAATTTTGTTCGGTCCTTACGCTTGACTAAGCGTGAGCGCGCGCGGGCGGCTTGGCAGGAAGCTAGCAACGCACAGGCGTGCACGCGTCGGCCAGCTAGTGGGCCCGGCCTGGCAGCGGGATCGCGCCGGGGTGCCGCGTGCGTGCTAGCGCGTGGAAACGCAGCGCCGACGCACAGGATCTGGCCCCCCCGGGACACATGTCGACAGCGAGTTGGCACGAGCGACGTGGTCGGTCTAGCGGCACGATCTTCTGCGACAACACGTGGTTACTCCATGTCCAGCGACGTGGCAAAATACAGAACATTTTATTGATTTCTAATGATCAAATTAATGAATGGATAAGGTTTAGCCTCATTTAGGGTTGAGCTCTAGAGACATTTTTTTGTCTGAGTGGTTTTTTAACCATATTTAGCCTTTATAAAAAGAGGTAATGGTAAAGGATGGGTGTACTTTGTAGAATCTTTTAATCTTTTTAATGTATTTGGAGAGAGTTTTAGATAGTTATTAAAAAATGTTCTGAGGATGAGATGAGTCATAATTAGAAAATACTTTGAAGAGCTATTTTAGAATTCTTGAAAGAATTTTATAATCTTTGTGAAAGCTATGTAAATATATTTTAATTAATAAAAGTGTGAGTTTCTTGTTTTATCTCTAACTATTTTAGTTTTTATTTGATTTATGATAAAAAGTACTAAATCACTATAGAAAAAATCTGAGAGATTGGAGTCCGTTAGTATTTTTTACACAATTTATTATTTTGTATTTAAATATCTGGATTTTCTATACACATCCATAACTCATGATTATGTTCCTGAACACTTAACTGAATAATGATGGTAATTCATGGTAATTTATTTCATGGTTTTTATATATAAAAAAAGAGGGATAAAAGTTATACAAATCAAGGATCTATATGCGCCTGTTCGTCTCATTATTTGAAAGACAAGAACATGCTGGAAAGGAGATGAATGTAGAGCGATTTATTTTGTTTTAAAATACCTAATCATGTGTATATATATATATATACACTTACTTTTTTCTCTGGAGCTCAACAATTAAAATGCTTTAAAACAATTTGGAATATAGGTATGCACTCACGTCGTATATACGTACTGTCATTTTTATTTCTCGATGGGTGCGTAGGAATTTGTATGCTGCCTCGCATGCACGTACATGAATGCACACGTCGCCGTGTCGCCGGCCGGCCGGCAGATCATCCGGCGTAGTCGCACAAGCCGAAGTTACATTTCTTGGGGCACTGGAGGAAGCAGTCGCCGCAGTTCTTGCTGTCGTTGACGAGGTCGACGCAGTGGCCACCGCAGCAGGTCTCGCCGTACTTGCAGACGTGGTTGCAGTTGCCGCAGTGCGCGAAGCTGGACTCGGTGTCGACGCAGGTGCCCTTGCAGCACGTCGCGCCGGGGCTCCCGGGCTCCAGGCACACCGACGGCGGCTTCCTCTTGCAGTCGTAGTACGACAGCGGCGGCGGCGAGAGGTTCGTGTTCGCCAGGAACCTGCTCGTCCTGATGAAAGCCGCCGCGGCTGCTCCGGCCGCCGGTGGAGGCACCGCCGCAGCGAGGGCGAGAGTGAACGCCATGAGAAAGAGCGCGGCTTTTCTCATGGCGGTGGCGGTGGAGATGGTGGAGGTGGTGGGCGACGCAGAGCGCGGCGGCGGTGGCGGCGGCAATGCGTGGTGGGATACGACTCTGCCTTGGGGAACGCCTGTGCGGGAGGAGGAAATGGAGGTAAAGGGGAGGTGGGGGAGGAGTGCTTATAGTTATAAAAAGGAGAGGCGAAAGTCAGAGGTCGTCGTAGCTAGGTAGCATGCAGCATGATGCATGATGCAGGTGCAGATGGTTGATTTGCACGGCAAAAGCCTGGAGTGCAGGGAGGGAGTGTGCGACGCACGGCTGTGGACTCTGCAAGCTAGCTACCCGGCCGCCTCTCCTTCTTGCCGTCACCACCACGGCGAGCTGATTTCCGGTGCTCCTGATCAAACTGATCAGCTTTAATTTAACATGCTCGCGATGGCGATCTAGCTTGAAGGCATGCGCGTACGTGTCCTCTGAATTCCATGTTTCTGAATATCAGAATATGAGTAGGCTGCTGATTACACCCTGAAGAACAGTTGAGTAATGACCGTGGTTACGGTAACAATGATGGCACTTTAATTAGGTGAAGAGCTAGCTAGTATGCTGCTACTGCTACTACTATCAAGCAAGCAAACTAATTAGCCGCCGTTCCCTCCAGGGGCACTTTGTTGGAGTTGCTGTTTAGACAGTTGCTGAAGGAACTACGTGCTGCTAGGGCGTTGGAGGCATGTTACCGGGATCGTCTACGATGCACGGCATACATTGGTATAGGAGCAAATAAGTTTTTAAAACAGTGTTTCTGTTATTGTTGCAGCTTTAACAACACTGATTATTGTCATGGATGCTTTGCTAAGTTGAAATTTGATTTGTACACATTATAAAAAAAGATTATAAATATACATATACTGGTTAGAGCTTATTTTTATTATAATTTATAGAATTCAAATTTGAATTTACATATTTGAATAGTGATATATTACATATTAATCTATCTTAACTATTTTTAAAAAAACTTTCATAACCATTTAATAAACTAGTAGACCTCTATCCAGTGATTAGAATCCATCTCCCTTAGCAACCTCATATTTGGCTCAGCCTGACATGTGTACTTATGTAGTTGACATTATATTCTTCAGCTTAATTTGGTACTCCCCCTCTGACGAGGTCGTTACGGGTATGGCGCAGAATAAACTAGCTAGCTTTACATGAATCAAATACAGAACTACTACCTGCAAAGCGCAGCACATTCTTAACTGAACCTGCAATGAGATGTTGACAATTCAGATGTATTCTGTCGATCACAAGGCCTAATCGCGCCCTAAGCTTGTGCATTGTGCTAAGACCTTCGTGATACTGTCTCTGTTGGTTGAGGCATCATCACTGCACTAGAAGCATCCTTAGAGAGGAGAGGAGACTGAATGAGTGCAAGTGCAAAAAGGCATGTTAAAAATTCTTGAAAGGCTTAGACAATTCAGATAACAGCAGATCTGTGGCTGATGCCGATGTCCTTCTGTTGAAAATGATAGGACTGCCCCCATGTCCACCTCCACCCACGCTAGCATTGGCGATCCAACCAGTGCCATCCACTCTCCTCCGACAATCTAACCCCTACGACCTCAATGGCTTATTAGGCATCCTTGCCCTGTCCTTGAGTCAACCCTCCATCGGCGAATTAAAGCCTGAAGCTTTCTGGACCAAGTCCCTGTTACCTTCGCCATTGTCATTCCAACCCACTGAGCTGTCGCATGACCATGACATCACCCAGGTACTAGAAACATCAAATCTGTCGCTATGCTCGTTGCCAAGCCGCTCCATCATCAACATTGACAGGGGATCTATGGATACGGCACCTTATTTTCAAATCTCCCCCAAGCCAGCTCCCTCCCCAGCCATGACTGAAGTCAGCCATTACTATCCCCATTCGAAGCAACCACTTCAATGGGCACAACTCCTCTCCTTAGTGCTGAAGCATTTATATCGTCATCTATGGAGCTACTACTAAAAAAGCTTAGCTACAACATCACCTCACTAGCTTAGATGCCCACAACGCCTTTAACCTGGGCGAGCCAGGTTGGAGTCAAGTCAGGAAGCGATACTAGTGAAGGATGCAAGAACATTCAAGTGGAGACCACAGGCCAAATTCAATCGATAAGACTCCATCCTTAATTACCGTGCCTAGATTGGACATCCTCCATCCACCTCCCTACAGGAATTCAAAGCCAAGCCTTCAAGGAGGTGTTTCATTTGCCTCGCCCAAGATCACCTCGCTGCTACTTGCCATGGCCCTGTTCGTTGTTTCACCTACTACTGCACGACCACCGTGCAAGAGACTACAAGTGAGATCATGATGGGCAGGATCGACTAGGAGCAGTTGGGTGTAATGCCCCCTCGGCAGGTCGCCAACCCACACCGTCGCCTACCACCGCTCATCCTCCCCTATTCATCGCCACCCAAAAAATCCCAACCACTTGCTCTTCGACGCTGATCCTCTCTGCACCACCAGCCACCCTGCATAGGCTAGTCTCAAGCTATGGCGCTGGCAGGAGTCAAAGGCAAACAACTACCTCCTCTGCTACTGGCAAACCCTTTGACTCCAATGGCCCTACTTGGTGGTTCAACTATACGCCTTATGGGAGACGTCTACATCATCCCTACATCCTATAGGATCGATAGCGAGCTATGTGAATGGAGGAAAGCACCGCAGTCACCTAGGCTATGCGCGCCCCTATATCCACACAAGCATGTGATGTCAAGCAATCATCACTAACAAGTTATATCTGCTACCTAGAGAGATGGTCATCACCCGCTACAACCCCAAAGCCTTCCTCATCAAATTTCATCATCGATGGCACTACAAGGATTGTGGTCCATTTAATCAAGTGGAGAAGCCTAGCGAATGTGCAAGGAATTACCCTCATTTTTCGCATCAAGCTCCACCTTGATGGCGTCCCACGACACGCTTGGATGCTAGATATCACCAAGCTGATCTTCGCCCACACCTGTGATGTGGAACAGATCGAGACAAACTTGATCACATGATGGACACACGCTCTAATGCTTTATGGGCTTGGATGACAAACCCAAGCACGATTCCAAAATGGTTGTGGTTGACCTTTACTAAGCAAGCAAATGATCCTCGGTTGACCATGGTGATCATCTCCAAAACTTTTTCTAAAGCGGTGGCAGTGAGGAGTCAAGCACTTAGCCATCATTCACTTTGAGGAGATCCACAACTACACCTCCACGGTGGTCGACCTCAACAATCAGGACACCTACTAGTCGACCAAGTGTCGCTTGCCACCCTGGCACCTTGGGATCCTGGATGGTAAGCAAGCCCCCATGTGTGTGATCGAGAATTTCCCCATCACCCATCCCTTGCCTTACCTCCACTTTGACATCCCTTGCTTCTGGCACTAGCATCGCTTCAACAATTAGGTCCACATCCATCATGTGAAGCATAGGCCGAGGTAAGAAGGCTCAAATTCCTGTTTGCGCTTAAATCTAGTTCCATGTAGCCCATGATAGACGAATGCATCCTCGACTTCAATGCTCCCAGGATGGCCTTGTCCACCGTGTGGCCGTGGTGCTAGGCAAACTCTAGCTTGACTATCACACCCTGTCCTTGCACCACCTAAAGTAACACTAGAGAGGGCGTGCTGCAGAAAATTGATATGAACCAACTTCTGCAAAACTACGATATTGGTATTAGTCCTAAGACACAATGTTAATACCCGTGGCCAACAAAAATGCATCATTGTAACTAAAATAATTTAGATAGATTATATCTTTAGGTCACATCTTTAGAATAACTTAAAGAGTGTAACCAGCAAGCAGAAAAGCAACAGTGAAACTTAGCGTAGCTAGAACACAATCTACAAGCAGCACTAGCACGAGAAAAGGAAAGGCCGAGAGGGTAGAGAGAGAGGGAAAGAGAGGAGGGAGCCATGTGGGCTAGGGAAAAGGAAAGGAAAAGTATGAACCTATTGAATAGTGAGGTTTGATAATTTTCTAATAATGGATGTGGGATAGAATTTGAAAATTGGATTTTAGGTTTGAATTTGAATTTGATTTTTGGGAACATCAAAATTCTAAGGGGTTTAGACAAGGCCTAGAGGACTAGATCTTGGAAAATTTTGAAATCGACTTGATTTTCTTGATGAGATTTGAGAGATGGTTTAGAAGAGAATAGGAGAGAGATGCCAATAGGATTTTGGATTCAAAATTTGAATTTTGGATTGGGGACATAGGAGAGCTATTTAGATTGGGATTTTGGAAGGAAAGGTTTTGAAGGACTTAGAATTAGAAGGAATTGCAAAATGAATCTTGAAAGTAAATTTAAATTCCAAGATTTGAATTTGGATAGGAATTTTTGGCTTGAGATTTTGGGGTCACAAGAAAAGGATTTAACTGAGATCTCTAGAACTTAGTCCTTAATCACACCCAAAGAACCATATTTTTTAAAATAGGGTTTTTATTAAAATAACTTTTAACGGTCAAAAAACTAGGGTGTTACATTGACGTAGGCAATGAATCCTTGTCCAATCCAGGAGATCAAGCCACGATTTCGCTCTAATAAGTCTTCGCACGGTTGAAGGAAGATATGGCGGGGTGCCAGAGATGCCACTAGGCAATGACAATGTAGAACATGCTAGATGTGCTAGAAGCCATGAAAGCCTCTGCAACAAGCATGGGCCGATGAACGGCCCATGCTTGGCCTCCCCTTAGCTAGTATGGGCTAGGACATTGGACCACACCTAGTCTTACAGACAAGGGCCCCCTTAGGCCTAAGAAAGGTGAAGCAAATGACACTCTAAAGATGGACCAAGTCCTTGGAGCCATCAATGAGGCCCACCCACTAGCCCATTTGAAGAAGCGCTTCTAGCCTTTCTCGTCTTTGAGGGCTTATGTGGCCTAGTTTGTTATTCTACCCATACCTTCCAAGACTAAGATGACCTAGTTGGAGAATGGGGAGGTGGCCTAGCTAGAGAGCATGGGTAGCTTGGGCTAGTAGTTTACCATGACCAACCATTTCACTCCATGTCTATAGGGAGACATTGGTCCAACCCATCAAGTCTTAACCATCCAAAAGGGCCTCTCTACGTAGCACATGACCTCGCTAATTGTGTCGATGGAAGGGCTCCTCAATGCACTTCTTTGGTCTTTGCCATCATGGACCCAGCCGAATCTCATGAACGACGATGGCACTCTCCTTAGGACCCTGCCACTAAGGTCCTAGCTAGCTCTTGTGAACAACGGCGGTGGGTTGCGGACGGTACAGCCAACCAAACAATGGTGACAAGCTTCTTGACTCCATAGGGCGTCATTCTATCACTGCTGTCACTTGCGTCATAGCCCCGCGAAAGAAGGAAGAGGAGATGAGAACAAGCTCAAGGCTTGCCAAGAAGGGCCTGAGGCTATCGATGGCAGTTAAAGCCTAGGTCAACATTTGTTGATGCCTTGGCATCCTCCCAGAAGGTGGTACTCTAATAGAAAAATCCCTAGAAGAATATAAACCGATGTTCAAAGGGCCGCCACCATCGGAGGCCATGGAAGCCCTCAAGTCTCTCTTGGGCCTTGAAGACACGAACTGTGCCGTGCGGGATAACTCGCTATTGGACATGTTGGGAAAAGGTAACCCTAATGATGCTATCAAGACCACGGAGGACAATGGCCCTGCGTGATGAACCGAAGCACAATGACAACGTCGCGTGAAGGGGCAAGACTAATGAATACACCGCCCTCTATGCTTTTTATGCTTTTGCGTCAAACCTTGATCGACGACTGATGAAGGGTAAAAGGTGATACAAATTTTAATATAAAAAACATTCTAAAGAGAGAAAAACCACAAAGATAAAATCAATATATATTTATAGACTAATATTAGACTAAGACTATTATTAAAATAAAACTAGTATTTGAATTATAATCCAACATTAATCATCGGAGAGCCCGTGGTGTTACCGTTAATGCAGCACTTACAAAACTCAGAGCAAGAGGCATACCAATAGACTTTCAATCTCCTAAACAATTTGGCAAAGTATGTGGTAGGCATGCTAGCACTGTTTGCGTAAGGCAGGAAGCTCCTCTCGCGGTGAAGAAGTGGAAAAACACTGAAAAATCTTTTCCTGGAACCTGTCTTCAATCTGGACTTTGTTGAAGGTCTGTCACAAACATGGCTTATTTTGTTGCAATGTAATTTCATTGTCTCTTGCATTATTAATCCGGCATGGCATTATGATGTAGGGCAAGTTCCCTGAGATCTCACTAGATGACTATGAATGTGTCATGGCACAATTGAGAGGCAGTACAATGTCAGACGCTACAATTTGTACGAGACCTACCGCACAACAAAAGCGCGCCCAAGATATATTGCACCTGAAGATTGGCAATGGTTGATTGATAACTTATGGAGTGATGAGCTGTTTCAAGTACATATTTATTATTTCTATATAGTACCATATGATTCAGCATTAATAGTTCATTAATTTTTTTCATAGAAGCGAAGTAAACAGAATTCCATAAACAAATCAAAGCAAGAGATGAAGTCACTTGTTGGAACAAAGTCTATAGTGCAAATAGCATCTGAACTGGTGAGGAAAACTATTGGCCGATCATATTTTTTAAAGTTTAAAGTATTTTAGGCATCAAACATGTGTAATCTAAACTTCATTTCTATGCTCTGTAATTGTAGAGAAACCCAGAGACTGGTGCGTGGCCTACTGCTGTTGAAGTCTGGAGAGCAACCTATATGAAGCCAAATGGGACATGGTCTATTCCTTCTTGGATCTTCTCTTCCTATACCCCAAGCATGCGCTCCCTATGAAACAGGAATCCTGCTAATTTTCTTCACTTGCTGATGAGGAATCGATGAGCTATTCTTGCTCATATTAATATTTGTTTATTTGGCTTTCTGCACACAAGGTTTAGAATTATTTGCTTACCCCTTACTTTTCAATGTACATAGAACAATCTTGAGGAAGCAGCTGAAATACGTAAGGAAAAGATTGGTGCTGCTCCAATCCCATTGGCCGAGCACTTTGCACTAGTTCTTGGTAGAAAGCCAAACCACTCGCGTGGTGTTGGTATTGGTGCAGTCAACCAAGGGGCACAAGAAAGGTATAGGATTCATGCACGAGCTGAGGCTGCTAACCAGCGTGCTAGTGATGCACAAAAACAAGTTGCTGTTTTGCTAGAAGTTGAGAGATTGACAGAGGCGAACCTTCAATTACGTGATGAACTGCGGTTTCAACGTGAAGAGCTAAATTCTCAGAGAAAAACTATTGAGGAACAGCGTGGGCATGGAACGTTTGATGGACCAGAAGCTGGAGGAAAGAATGAATGCAATGATGGCTCGCATGGGTGCTGCTGGTGCTGCTTCTTCCATTCCTTCACCCTCTACAAGTACACCAACCAACTAGGTAAGATTACCATACAGCATTACAATTGATATTGGTTCACTTATTCAATAGATTATAATGGTCATCTCATTAATGTTCTTGTAAAATTATGCAGATGTGGGAAATTGGCAATAAATCACTATTCATCTAGGCGAGCATCCTAGGAGTTAGCGTCGACATTATTTTCCATTCTTGATTTAGCTATCATTTTGATTTACATATTTAGATGAAGTGCTCTTTTAGTTTGAGCACATATTTCTTTCTGCAATAAAGGGTAGTTCTTTTTAGAGATAAAGGGTAGTTGGAGTATTGCTAGTGTTTTTATGTGTACCGCATTCTGCTTTGCAATTGATCGGTAAAATACGAAAAACTGAAATTGTTTAATCGTGGCAAAGAGTTAATTAATTATACAAAACTTCTCACTATACACATATACTGTAGTGATAAGAATTCCTTTGCAAACGTAGCATTTTTTAACCATTAATGTGTCATCTAATTTGTGACAAAAACTACTGCAATATGCTAATATTACCTGGTGAAAATATTGCCACAACAAAATGCCTTTTCCTCACAATAAATATATTATTTGGGTTAAAATTTCCTAGCTATGTCAAATAATCTCGTCACAATAACAAAGTAACTAGTGAGAACTGTTTTCACATGTAGATCAAAACATGTGATGAAAAATTTATCAGTATTGAATCATACAACCGTGACACCAACTTTCACTAATTACAAACGATAAGTGAGGAATTATTCCATCACAATTGCGAACATCTATGATGCTGTTGTGGTCACTAGTGCATCTCATATTTGCTACAACATTTTAACACTGTTGTTGTGGTCATAGTTACGAGATCGTTTTGTCACAAATATAAATATTACCTGTGGTGAAAAAATATCCATCACTGCTATTTGTGACGCCAATTTCAGTGACGACTCGCAATTTCGTCACAAGGTGGTAACTGTGATGAAAAACAGAGTTTTTTTTTGCGGGGATATCAAAAACATAGTTATAGTGACGATTTTTGTCATCGCTAAAAAGACAACCCCTTGTATAGGATCAGTAAGAGTTTTCTTGTTTTAATTTCTTTTCATCCTTGATCGGTCAGTTCGTGCATGCATATTGGAGAGGATAGAACACTTGTGCGAGGACTGCAGTTCGCGGAAGAATAAAGAGTCCGAGGCTTCAGCGTTACGTTCAGCTCGTAGATGTGTTTTGTGGGGTGCTGAAGCTGCGAAAACAATCTTTTCTGCAGAGAGATGGCCAGGAATCTGATTCCTGCAGAGCTGGGACCAGATGCGTACGTACACATGCGTGACTATTGTTATCAAAGTTTGATCATCTCCAAAGGTCTCTGTACTTGTGTTCTCCACGTCAACTGGTTGTTGTTTTGAGTTTTGACAGGATATATATTTTACCAACTTGAAAAATCTACCGTATACTCGTCCCATTCTAAAATATAATTTTTTTAATATTTAAATTTTATATCATAATATAATAATTTATGTGTTGATTCACATTATTCTTTTTTTTTCAATGATTCCTAAGTCAATAAAATTATTAGGAAAGAAATCTAAATAATTTAAAAATAAAAAATTAGCAAAATAAAAAACATTTTGACTTAAACTTAATATATGCTGAACAATCTAAAAAATCTATATTTTTAAATGAAGTGAGTAAAATACACCTACAACAACGTTCATGTATAAATTCACTCTGTTGCTAATTATGGAGCAAAAGCTTGCATGAGTAAAAATAACACCCGAGGCATTTTTTAAAATTAAATATACAGAGTATGCTGCTTCAACTTCAGATTAGCTCCAAAATTAATTAGTCTGAACTGAAATGCGCAGCCGCTATTACATCAGCTCAGGTGCTTAAGAAGTTAAGAGTACAGAATAATGGTGGCGTCTTCGTCCTACCCATCCGTCACGTAGTTCCACCTCGACCACCCGCCGAAGTAGCTATCCCACACGCCCTCGGCCAGCCGGTCCACCCGCAGCGCCGCGAGCTCCTCGTCGACCTCGCGGCCGCCGTCGTCATCCTCGCCGCCGCCGCCGCAGGCGGCAGCCAGCCTTCCGGCGAACACCACCTCCTCCCCGTCCTCGTCGACCCCGCGCTTCGTCCACCCGCAGCCGCCGGTTGCGCCACCTGACCTGTAGTGCAAGAAGCAGCCCACCCGTATGGCGTCGACGCCGCCCCCGCCGCCGGCGGCGGCGGCGGCGTACACGGTCGCGTTCGCCCCGTCGAACACCTGCAGCACCCCGACCTCCGCCCTGTCGCCGCGGACGAGCACCACCTCCTTCGCCGCGGCACCGCCCTCCGACTCCGAGGCGGCGACGAGCAGGTACACCGCCGCGCAGCAGATCGAGGTGGACGCCACCAGCGGCAGGAAGAAGACGACGAGCCTCAAGAACGCCACGGAGCAGAGAAGCGCCACGAGAACAGACATCAACAGCAAGAGAGAGCTAGAGCGCGCGTGAAACGAATTGCCGCGCAAGCGCAGCGCGCAGCCGTGCAGCTTGCCGCGGAGAGCTCTGAGCAAAACCGCCATGGCTGGCTTGGCTAGCTAGCTGCTGCTGCCTGAAATGTTTGCGAGGCAATTATGTTAAGCGTTGCGAAATTGGCCGTGCAATGTGTAATCGTTGGTTTATGGAGGAGAATCATATTCGCTGAGCACAATGTGTCGGGTCTTTGGATCATTTGCTTTTGCAAATTGAGCATAGAATCTTGTACTCAGCCTAGTGTAATAGGCTAATAGCAGTAGCACACTGTTGTGCTTAAAAGGAAGAAAAGGCTAAAAGCTTGACAGTTTTGATAAGGGACACCAACTTAAGCCCACTTGTTCTGGGCCGAAGAGAAGCTAACATTCTCGGCCTCCTGGGCTGACTAGTTGTCCATTTGGGCTTAAAACTACACGAAAATCTTGGTCTTTTGAGCAAAAACCATACACCAAGCAACTATACACGTACAATCTGCGAGACCGACAGAAATGTTTCTCGATTTGAGTACTCCAGCTCATATGATTCACGTGCGAGCGCAAAATTTTCGTCGTAATGTTCGCCGAATAGAGCTATCAATTCTTCCTTTAGGCGATGAACCGCGCGAGGTGGCGCAGTGGCGCGGCGCGCTCGGCGTCGAACCCTTCGAGCTCCGCCTCGGCCATGGCGCGGAGCACGGCGGCGTACTCGCGGGCCTTGTCGACGCCGAGGAGCTTCGGGTAAGTGGCCTTGTCAGCCTCGACGTCCTTCCCGGCCGTCTTCCCGAGCTGCTCCGACGTGCTCGTCATGTCAGGCACGTCGTCCACCACCTGGAAGAGGAGCCCGATGCCGCGCGCGTACCGCCGGACGCTCTCCAGCTCGGCGTCCGTTCCTCTGCCGACGATGGCGCCCGAGACGGCAGAGGCCTCGAGGAGCCGCGCCGTCTTGTGCACGTGGATGTACTCCAGCATGGCGAGGTTGACATGGAGGCCCTCGCTCTCCGTGTCGGCGACCTGTCCGGCGGCGCTCCCAAGCTCGGCGACCACCCGAAGGGTGCGCTCCGCGGAGACGCCGTGATCGCCGCAGCCCCGGACCATGTGGTCGAACGCGAGGGCGTGGAGCGCGACCCCGGTGAGGAGGTCGGTGAACGCGCCGAAGGCGACGTGGTTGGATGGGCGGCCCGGATGGAGGCCGTCGTCGTCCATGCACGGCATGTCGTCGTGGATGAGCTACATGGTGTGGATCATCTCGACCGCGCAGGCCACGGGTGTGACGCTCGCGGCGGCGGCACCGACGAGCTCGCAGGCGGCCACCGCGAGCACGGGGCGCACGCGCTTGCCGCCGGCGAGGACGGAGTTGCGCGTGGACTCGCAGAACCGCTCCGGGAAGCCGAGCGGCAGGGCGCGATCCAGCGCGTCGTGCAAGGCGTCGGACCTGGCCGACAGATACCGCTGAAAGTCGAAGCTACCGTCGATGCCGACGTCGCCGCCGTTCAGCTCCGTCGTGGCCGTGGCGGGACGGGCGCCCAGGACGCACCGCACGTCAACGGAGACGGAGCTCCCGCTGCGGCGGCATGCTGCCGGCGAGAGCAGAGAAGGGGATCTCTGGAGCGCCGCGTAGGGGTTTGAGCTTCGCGCGCCGTGTCGGAGGCAGCCGGAGGCGACCTTGGCCTGGCCGTGGTTTGCGCGAGTACGTGCATGTCAATCGCTGCGGGGAGGAAAGACACGAGGAAGAAAGCTCAGAGAAGTTGGACTGAGCTTAGCGCGGTTATTAACGTGTCAGGGGGATGGTGTTTAAATAGAGAAAAGTCATCAGGTGTGTAGATGAGTCACTAGTTCAGTACGGATTTAAATTTGAAAGTCAAATTCGTGGTTTTCACGCAGCCGGTGGCGTACATGACCCACTGATCGATTGAGCTAAGCCATATAAAAATAAACTAAATAACTAAACATATATTTATGAAACTTTTTTATATGTATTATTGACGGTTTAAAAGAGAATTAAAAAAATATACTATAAATTTCACAAAAGCTCATGCAAAACGTAATTTATTTCAATGAACCTTATGTTTTTTATACAAAATGTTCGAAAAAATTCCAGATTTATGTAAAATATTCATTTCTATTATTATATGGTATTTTTAATATATATATTCACATACAAGTATGAAGCTGAACATAATCCTCATTGTTAATGATAAATCAATCCGTTACCTACACACAAAATGATTTATACTTTTGATAACTAACGCATGTTGAAAATATTGGTAATGTGTATATATATTTTAAAATGTCATATAATATTTTTTTAACAATTATGGTGCTTAAATATATTAGACAAATAAACAGAGGTTGCTTGAAATGGGTTGCTTAAAACGAATTGTAATATATGAAGTTTTATGTTACGCATGCCGGATTTTGTGAAATTTGCTCATAAAACAAAATCTATCCTAATTAAGTTTCAAAATTTTAGCAATGGCTAACTGATGAACATTACTCAAGACAAGGAGACACGAAGAAAAAGATTAAGCGTTGGTTCTTCAAAAAGTCAGCTTAGTACGTGCTACTAAAAGGACATACTTAACGAAAAAGTGAGAAAGAAAAAGAAAATAAGCTCGTACTAACTAAATCTACTGTTGTACTCTGTATCAGCTAATTATAATATCTTCCGATGATATGGAGCAATGAATATGTTAATAGTCCGTCCTATTATAAATATTTAACACCTATAACAAATAAAAACTTGAAACTATATGGTAGGAATTGATGTTTGAATTTTAAAGATTTGGCCGAGTCTTGTTATAAACGGCAAATATGTGTAACAGGAGGAAACAAAACTCTCTACGGTTGGACTCGCCCTAAGTCGTCGCTCACGCAGCATAAATGGATCGTCCGTGCCGGGCGACCCCTGCGGTGTAGGTACAATATGTTCGCACTCCGTCGGTCTCGAGTTCCCGTCCTGAGCCATGGCGATCGAGCTACTCGATTGACCAACCGTACTGCGC
The DNA here is from genome assembly GCA_030770085.1 of Oryza coarctata. Lineage (NCBI taxonomy): Eukaryota > Viridiplantae > Streptophyta > Magnoliopsida > Poales > Poaceae > Oryza > Oryza coarctata. The sequence goes on from CM061462.1 coordinate 6,839,176, forward strand.
AAATGTCGCGCTCGTGGGTCGTCTGGTCTGTCCAGGTTGTCGTTGACGACGGATGACCCATGGTGCGAGACTGGCGAGGGCGCAAACCTGCAATTGACGCTACCTGCATGTGGTTGTGGACAAAAAGGTGGATGGCTCGGTTGACAGCACTTCAGTATGAGTGAGCCGGTTTGTATTTTTAAAAAAAAGATTAAAATCCAGCCTCTCTTTTGACCAAATTATCCTTAGTCAAGATAACCCTTTAGATACATAAAAAAAATCTTGATTTTCAAAAGAACTCTAAGTTTTCCAAAAAAAGATTTTCTTGATACAACATCCCAGTTTACTGTAAAAAATCATTTTTATTAGCTTTCCAACGCAAAAGTATCCTAATAGTTTCAATGCGCCACTCTAGCTACTAGATTGAGCCATCTACCAAGCTCTCTCCTACTAAAGCCCTCATAAAAAACATATTCAATGGCACTTTGCTTAACACACCTGCCAATTTAATGTCTTTCTTCCTTGATAAGTTATATAAAGAAGGGTAAATCTTATCAAAGAGGTGTTACCAACCAGTAATCTTCCCAAAAGCTCAGTTGGGATCCATTGCTAAGCTGAAAAGTACCACACAAAAGAAAAGAAAGGTTTCCTTAGCCCTTTAAGTCCTGACCAGAAATGAAAATCGCCAGATTGCTTATCAACTTGGGTAATAGTTTTTCTAGCCAAGTACTTTTCCTTAGGAAGGTCTTGCCAAACCCCTTCCTCTAAGCTTATAAAGCCATTTGCTAAGCAAATGTTTATTCCATGTTTCTAAATTCTTTATACCTAGACCTCTGCACTCTTTGGACTTACACAAGACACTCCATTTAGCTAGTCTATAGTTTCTCTCACGTTCATCATATTGTCAAAAGAATTTAAACCTATAATAAACTAGTTTATTGGGTATAACTTTAGATGCCACAATGAAAAACTACATAAACATAGCCACAACTGCTTATCACTGAATTGATTAAAACCAGTCTTCTCATAGCCGGTTTGTATTTAGCGCTGGGTTTCGGAGGTAAGTCGTGAGTCGTGACGATCGAGGATCGATCGATCGATCGACGACCGATCGCGATAGGAAGTGTAGTACTACTCCGTACGTCGCTAGATGCAGATGGATGGATTTCTTTCTACTTTTTTATTTTATCTTCATTGTTGCGTGGATCACGCGGAACACGCGCCGCCCGGACTGGCTCACCGCCGATCGATCGATTTAGCATGTGCAGATGTGCTGGATCGATCTCGTGGCGCGCGCGGGCGTCGTCGTCGTGCGCGTTCAGGCAATAGAATATTGTCGACCGCCGATGCGTCAAGGTCAGGGTCGCTGTACGGTCACGTAGCCAGCGTTCGATGAGTACGAGCGCTCCCATGCTCCACCAAAAGGTCACCATGCACGTACAACTAGACTCCTTAACGAGGTCTCTGTGCACGTATAATTAACGTGCTTAGGCTAGCAGCTTGTACCGAGCAGTACGGGTAGGGAAAATGGGGAAATAATTATGTAGACTGCTAGTTGATCCAACAATACTAACAAGTTTTACTCTCTCTCTCTCTCTCTCTGTTCTCAAATAACTCCATCTTTCTGTTTATGGCATAATTTAACTAGTAGTCACTTCATTTGGACAGATCAGATTATCTGAGTAGTTAACCAAGTAAGCCAACATGAAGTTCATGCTTGTTTATTAATGAGGTTGTTGTGTTCATCATTAATTTACTTGAGTAATCATCGCGGGAGTTTCAACCTGTAGCCATGCAAGCATGTCAGGCCTGGACTTGGCTATTCTTTTCTATCTATGCATGCAAGTGCGGTGATTGATTTGCAGAACCGTGCACGTACTACCGTCGCGTGTGTATGCGACTGCATTTTCGGCCTGGACATGTGCGAGGTCGAGCCGGGCTCCAGATTTCAGAGATATATTGTTGGTAGCTGATTTGTTGAGGTTGAGTCAGTTAGCGGGCTCGCGTGGAGTCACCAAGTACGTAGGAGTCCGGTTCTAGGTGTATCGCTATATATATTAGGCTAGTAGGTCAGTTTATTTCTCCCTCAACAATTATCAATCTAGTTTATTTTCTATTCTTTCTTTTTCTCGTGGCTAAGCTCTACTAACCCTAGAGTTTAGTTAATCCGTGCTTTCCCTATGAAAGCGAGCATGTTATCTTTTACCAATCCTTTTCGTCATATAAGTATAATATATATCTTTTTTACTAATATACGAGTAAATTACTCGTGTAATTCTATGAAAGTGAATTAACCTTGAAATTAGCTCAGCTAGATTGTTTTCATCTTTCAATTTTGGCGACTTTATTAATTACACCTCAAATCGTTAAATAATTCTATGTTGAACGTAAAAAATCATCAACGCTTTCATCATCTTATTTATCCAAAAAATAATTTTATCTTTCAATACATTGGGGTTTATTGGGTGACAATTACGTTGGGATTTATTAATGTGAAGGGCATTCTATTCTTTTTGATTTTTGCCTTTTGTATTGCTATGTTATGTATGGGCGAAAAATAAAGTTAATTTTAGAATGGATATAGTAATTTTTTACGCTAGAAATGATGTAGTAATTTTTTAGGCTAGAAAGGATGTAGTATTTTTTTAGGCTTTCTTTCTAATTTAAGTCTCTAGAGAGGTTTAGATCTATTAGGAGTAAAGGATTTATCTTCCATGGTGTTCATGGTGTTTTTGGAGTTAGATATAGTTAGAGTCTTTTGCTTTTTCTATGCTTTTGTTGGTTTCTATTTCGTTTACTAGATACTCAATAAAGATCATGAAAGGCTTATCTGTTGGGTAGCTAATGATCCAATCCACAAACGGCACGAGAGTCCAATCACCACTTGTTTGGTGATGCTAGTTTGCTTATTTGACAAAGAAATACGTGGAAGTTCCTTGATAAGCCTATAAGGGGTGAATATGTGAAACCTAAAAATTTGGCAAACTTTGCAGCGGATTAAATTCTTTCTCAAAGTCTCCGATCAATTGTTCAAAACCCCTAGTCTAGCATGATGGTTACACTCAATTCTCCAGAGGTTTCAAGGTAATAGAGATAAAGCAATTACCACAAGTTATAGAATTTGCACATACATATAAATGTTCAAATTACATGCAAAGTAATAAATGCGATAAATGAGAGAAACAAGAGAATTTTCACCGAAGTTTGGATTCAAGAATCCTACTCTCAGTTGAGAGACTTCATAGAGCTAGGTCTCAATTAACCCAAAACCTCACTAAGTTTGTAACCACAAGAACATCTATGTTTTCAACTTAACACCTAAAACTTGTAAATCTCCAAATGACCCCATGGTCAAGCCTTGTGAAGGGGAACCCTAGTCTAGCGGTGAGGATTGCTCAACCATGTAAGGTATCCACTCAAATGTTATCCATTTTTCTTATGGAGGTGGAGTAGAGCCTTCACAAACTTTTCTAAGCTTATCACACCTATTTGGAAGCTAGCAGGAGACGTCTAGTCAGCTAGGAGGTTACTCTCCAAGAGTAACAAGCACACAAAGGCTCGGCATCGATCTCAAGTGCTCATAGGATGAACTTTAGCTCAAGCGCACTCAAACTCCCAAAATCCTGACTCAAATCCCACAAAAGATTTATATCAAAACTAAGAGAGGGGGAAAGGGGAAGAGCTCCAACAAAGAGAGAGGAATTGAAAGATCAAATGGAAGCAACTGACTTGGAAAGGTGGGGGTTGGGTGGTATAAATACCCCTATTCCCATCACTAGCCATTACACATAGGCTACGTGATCCTAGAGTCTCTAGGCAAAGGGCCTAGAGCCTCTGGTCTACCTCAAGGTTGAAACAAGATCTAGATCTCAGGGTCTCTGAACTCAGCCTCCGAGTGGCCAAGGGTATTTCTTAAAGTCTTTGGGATATCCACCTGGAGCCTTCGGGGTCACAGGGAAGGGAGGCCGTAGGATGCACCTAGGGCCCCTAAAAACGACCTTTGGGTGGCTGGGAGGGTTTCTCAGAGCCTCCGAGGTATCTCATCGAAGTCTCTAGGCTTACAAGGAAAGAAGGCTTTAAAGCTATCACAGGGCTCATGAATTGGAGCTTTAGGCAAACGAGGAAGTTTTCCGAAGCCTCTGGGGTAATCACCTAGAGTATCCAGGGTAGCCAGATAAAGCCCATATTAGATAGATCAAGGAGCATATGATTTTGTACTTCTTATCTAAAAGATCAAGGATGAATTTTGAGCACTTTTGATCATTGCCTTATATTGCACACATCTCTCTTAATAGTACGACATGCCTAGACTCCAAAAAGCATAAAAGGATCACGATAAAACGTCAAAATCGCCATGGTGTCTTTTCTCTACCTTTGTAGAGATAGCCAATGCAAATTCTTTTTATTTTCTTTTGAAACTAACTCATGTTCATACATTTGGCGTACACGTTAGTCCCCTTACCATTTTGTCATCAATTATTTAAAACCCATATAGAGACCTAGATGCACTTTCAGCTCCTTCATTTACTTTTGCATGTGTTGGAATTGATTAGCGTTATGGCTACACTCATTTACTTGCATCTCTTAAGGTATTCCGAGATGTGGGGCTTTTTTCTCCTAGATCTTTTGTTTCTTTTTTAAGGCAACCATAGATTATTGTTTCTCGTCTTGTTTAATATAATCAACCCCATTTTGAAAAAAAAAATTTCAATTTACTTTAGTAGCTTCAAAGGTTTGCGCTGTTATACTATTTAGCATTCCATCCATATTTCTATTTAGTCTTCATAACTTTTGTCCTTTTCCCAAATACATAAGATGGGAAATGCCTATATTGCCCTTCATTCATCTTCTTCCTCTAGCTCTCGCTCCATTTCTGCTAATCGAGTTTGGCCAGGCATTGTCCAAATTCCATCTTCCTCTCTCTCCAAGCTACATAGTAGCTACAATGAGCTTACCCGCCACATCCGCCATCAAGCTCTAGGTTGTCGCCACCACCAAGCCTACACGTGGCTGTCATCATCGAGCTCATGTCAGTCATTGCCCTTGAGATCTTTTGTTGCTGTTGTCATCAAGCTCTCCCCAAGTTTGTCACCATTGTGCTTGTCTAGTCTATGACCCTCAAGTTCACCCTAGGTCAATGCCCTTCAACTCCCTATGGCCAGTACTACCGTTGAGCTCACCCTAGTCTGCAACCCTCAAGTTTCCTCGGGCTAATCGGATCGGTTCATTGCCTCCATAAACTATAGGTAGTGAGAAAACCGACACAACAAAGTACATATATTTTCTTACCTCGGCCCAAAACCCAATAGGCAACATAAAAAGGCCTAAGGTTGAGCCCCATGGTCCATTTTCTTAGCTGCATGGTGCACGATCTTCCCCTAGTCCCCTCCCTTCTCCCTAACCTCATAGCGCTAGTGGAGCAAAGCCACACGACCTAGCCAAGGTAGAGCACTAGATTGGCTCGAGCTAAAGGATGACATCAAAGGATCAATGCACCTAGATTGGGAGTGGCCAGCGACGACATCCTAGAGATCGGTTGCGATGCAAGATCTCATCAAAAGCGTCATGCTGGAGATCAATGGCGGTGTAGCTCAATAGTGGCGTGTGCATAGGTCGTTGTTAGCTTGAGATGGAGGTCACATGGTGAGTAAGTATCACACCATCATTATGTCTCTAGCAAATAATAACCTATGAAATTAAGAAAAAGTTCACTTTACATCCCTCAAATATGGGTTAAGTTTCATTCGCATCCCTTAATATTGCCAAGAGACTCGATTTGTATTAGTTTTAAAAGTTGGGATGCTTCATACCCAACCTATAGTTGAGAGACATAATTGAAACTCAACCATCTGTTTTGTGGTTGAGAGACATAATTGAAACTCAACCTATAATTGAGAGACATAGAGTAGACTTTATGACCAAATTACTAGCAATAAATCACGTGGAGCCCAACAATGCTTTTTGTTTGGGGTTTGGTCCAACCCGCATAATCCCTAGGCGTTGCGAGGCTTGCGCACTGGCTCACTTGTCACTAGATTTGCCACTCACAATCACCGTCCCTGTTAGAGGCACTTGCATCACCTCTCTTTCCCCTGCTAGGGCCTATGGGTAGTCACGATGGGTTCAAGACTACCCTAATTTTAGCCTAGAGATACCTCCTAACTTTAACCTAGTCACTTAGGCTCTAGAGCAAGCCTAAGAAGGCAGAAGCAGGAGCAGGCACTAGGGTTAGGACTAGGAGTCACTTGCAAGATCTCTCTATCTCTTGCCCTCTCTACCTTGTTGGCTTGCCAAGCCGCCACCATCGTCCGCTCACTCGGCTCAAGCAATGGAGGGTAGAGATGTAGCTGCGCAAACCACTGCTCTAGTGCTCCCTAGCTTGATGCCACAACCACATCTTACCATGGCGTTGTTACTGATTGCCAACATCTAGAGGCAGGAGCTCGAGATCCCTCCTCTCTTATGGCCTCACCCCTATTTGAGTGCCTCTATACCATAGTGCCACTTAGTGTCTATTGTCCTTGCCCGGCTGCACCTATGATGTGAAGTCATGTGTTCTAGTGAAGTAATGAACTCTGGTTCTATGTTTCTATAAAATATTTGTTATTTATGTGTAAGATCTTTCTTATTTGAACTAAATGCTTTTGATAATAAATACATTATTAAGAGCAACCGCAGAGGAAGATAGTGCCATTGTAATATTATGTTTATGTTTAAAATCTTTTGTATTTGAACTATCTATTGTAATATTTGCACATTTTGAACTTGCTAGTTATATTAGTCGATTACTGATATTATAAGATATTATTTTAATATTTTTATTATATTTTTAACTAAGTCTATACTTGTATATATTATTTGCGGTATTAGAATTTTTTTTATGTGATGTGAATTTGTGAACTAGCACTACCAGGGGCGTAGCTAGGAGTACGTAGGGTAGTTCTGGTGGGCTTATGACTATTACGATTTTGGCCCAGATACTCCCCCACCCAAAAAAAAAAAATCAGACTCAATAACGCCCAAGAAGCAAGCCCAATATACAAGAAAGCAGAAAGCAGAAGCAGGCGGCGCTAGGGTTGGAGTCGCTGCCTCGTTGCTTCGCATGCGCCGAACGCGCGTGACCGCGCCACGCCGCCGCCGTTCCTCCCCTCGGCCCTCGCCTCGCAGCCTCAGCCTCTCCTCGTCGTTCGTCGCCTGCCAGCCGTTGCCGTCGTCTGCTCGGTTCGATCCGCGGAGTGTGCAAGCGCGCACAGGCCACTGCGACCGCGAGGCAGGCGCGCTCGCCCCGACCGGCGCCGGGATCCCGGAAACCCTAGTCGGCTGGCCCCGGTTTATTGCCGTCCCCGCCGGCCCGCCCTGCCCCTGCCGGCTGCCGGGCTTTTTGACAATTTGTGATTTCTCATTTGCTCAGGTGAGGTGAAATGGTGAACTAGAACTATGAAATGAATCTATATTTCTTTGAGGTATTTTCCATTGCCATTTTGTGATTTGTGAATCAGTGAATGCGCTGCTGACTCGCTGTTTGTAGGATTTGCAAAACATGAAGATGAATGGGGATATTACATCACTTTGTAGGATTTGTAAAACATGAAGATGAATGTAGGATTTGTAAAACATGAAGATGAATGGGGATATTACATCGCTTTGTAGGGATTTTGTATTTGAACTATCTATATTGTAATATTTGCACATTTTGAACTAGCTTGTTAAATTAGTCGATTATTGATGTTATAAGATATTATTGCTATTTTTAATTGCTTTTTAACTAAACTTGCAAAATGTCATGCTTTGGTATGAGTAAAAGAAAATATATAATAACATGTCATAGACAAAATATTTTTTTATCAAATATGCTACTATTACTTGTTTGTTTATTTTAATATATGGTATTCACTTGATTCAAACAAATATTAGACTATTGTATAATACCAGAAAATATTAGGGATTAGTTTGTAAAAATGCAAAAGTAGTGGTGGTGGCAGAACCACCACCACTAGTGCCTTTTATAGTAGTATAGATTTGTACCTGTATATGGGATTTGTGGTATTCGGAAATTTTGTTATGTGATGTGAACTTGTGAAGTAGAACTATCCAACGAAAAAAATTTCTGGCTGTGCCATTAGGGACTACCCAACATAAAATTCCTGGCTAAGCCACTGCCCCTGCTGCCCCATGCCGCCAATAGCGACAGGACAGTCGTACACCATCGTCCCCCTGTCTCGGATGGCAACAGGACCATGCATTGCTTTGTCCCCATCAAAGGTGCAGCCTCCCTCACTGGCGGTGGTAGGATTGGCTCCTCGGTTCCTCCGATTGTCACAATCTGAAGCCAGTCGCATGTCTTTCCCATCTGCTTGGATCCTTATTTCGGCCTCCAAATTTCTATTAATTAGACTGGTGTTGGCTATCTGTCATGGAGATAATGCAAGTTAAGAATTGTACCCTAGCCTGGGGGCAAGACCACCTTAAAATTAGTCCAATTGCTCCACACGAAATGTGTACTAATCTTCTGAGTTTCTCAATTAGATCTCCTGTTATAATAGTGTAGCAGATCAGGTAAGAACAGCTTATGCTGACAAAACATGTGGAAAGAATATTTTTGAATCCATAGCAGTAGTTCAGTTCATAACTTCAGATATTTCTAAGTTTAGGAATTATCTTGACAAGTTTGACAGAGTAGCATTTGCACCACTCTTTGATAAATGTATGGTATAAGAGTTTGACATCACAGACACCAATAGGAATTGAACAAACACTGATTCACTTTCTTTTCCTTAAAGATTACATACACTAAATCATCAAATAGAGGAAACAATTTAGTGCCACGGTGGTCAAGATGGCTGGTCAGTCTGATCCGCATCTCTCCATCTTCTCACCCTCAGAGGTAATCAGGCCTACATCAATCCTTTCCTCATTGAATCATTTCAAGAACCTGGTTCTGGATTCATGGGTTCCAAGTTCATTTTGTTGGCCTATGTGCAATTGGTTGGTGCAGGTGGAGTTCGTGGCGGAGGATGAGATTGTCGAGATCGTCCCTAACATTCGCATGGAGGCCCTCAACATGATCTGTGTGAGTCACCTGTCCCTTCACTGGCATCTATTTTCATTCATTTCTATTTTTGAATAGTCTCGCTGTCCACTTGTTTTACCTCACATTTTGGAGGTTGTGGAGCTTACTTTTCCTAGGTACTTTATGAATGGTTAACTACATTATACTCAAAATTCACGTGTTTTGCTGTGATTGCTCCTCACTTCACTAGCTAGTGATAAATTCCTTTTACTGTTTCATTGACTATTGATTGCTTTTGCTCAGCTCATTTTCCAGATGAGGTTTTCTGTTTTCTGTTCCACATGAGGTTTTGTGCTGTTTGAAGTCTCAATTGGTCAGTTTTGGTAAACGCAATACTCATACTCACCAATTCACCATATAGGGGGATTTTGGGCCCTTCTTCCCGCAAATTGCAAGCAAAGTGCCTCTTTGGCTCGCGGTTGCACTCAAGAAGCGTGGCAAATGTACCATACGCACACCTGACTGGATGACTGTTGGTAAGCTCTTGCTTGCTTATCTGAGCTGCTTAATATCCTGTTTTATCATAGCCAACAGGTTTATACTATTTGCTGGTATAAATGAATATATCATAAAGAAAGGTAGCTCTGTGCCTAAACTTATTACTAGTAGTAAACTAGTAATGCATACAACCTACAAGACAGATTGCCTAGCTATTACATTTTGTTTTTCCTGAAATTGCTTGTCTGTGCACTCTTAGCATTTAATGTCACAATCTACTAGAATGATACTGTTTATATTTGACATGCTTACATGTGTCTTAGATTCTGAGTGCCTGATTGCATACTTGTCTGTTTTATTACTTTACATTTTCATGTAATGCGCGATCTGTTTCACCCTTTTAACTATTTGTTGCTAGACCGCTTGACACAGGTATTAGATGCAGAAAGAGAGTCACCCAAAGAATTTCAGCCATTGCCATTCCACTATATTGAAATATCTAAGCTTCTCTTTGATCAGTAAGTATTCATATTTGATAGAAACTCTGCAATTGTAGTTATTCTATAATAAGAATATGCAAAACTTATCTTTCTCTCTCTCTCTTTTTATGTCAAGTGCTCTTGATGACATTTCAGATGCATACCTGGTGAGTTACAGAAACCTTTTGAAGAAATTTCCACTGTCTAGTTGGCTCTGATGTTCTTTGGAAACAAAATTGCTTACTTCTAGCTGCATGCAGGTAAGATCTTTGATTGAGGACATCAGAGATGTCAGATTCCACAAGGTTGAGACTGGACTGGAGACAATATCTGGCCGTACCCATGCTGTAAAGGTATCTTCTCTCCACGCTATAGCTACTGTATCTACTGCTTGTCCTGGCTGCTTAGATTGTGTTGAGGCTATTCCGTGTGTTATACCTTTGTTCTATTTACTAGCATTTATTTTTTTTAAATCAAAAGTTTTTGTAGTGTATATAAACTATAAAAATTAACCTTTCTCATAAGCATCATTAACAACATAAGCATACAACTCCTCTATTTGTGGTGTCACACAATTGCCATTGTAAACTATGTATGCTTGCATGTTCTTTTCCATATTCTTACTCAATATTTACCATCAGACTTCTTAAATTATAACCCATTATCATCTTTTTACCTTGCTTGCTTCACGCGCATATATATATTTTTCATTTATACAGCTAAAAAATCTCTCTGCAATGGAAGTGAATATCATTCGTCCTTTCATGGTGAGAACTTTACAAGCATTCTATAAGCATGATAGCCCACAGATGATTCAGCAGTCGGATAACACAGGGAGCAGACCAACACCAGTTACAGACCGTGGTCCAAGAGTAAGCCTTCATTTTTTCCACATGATTTGTTCTGGTTTCCTAGAAAGAGTTGTTTGTTTAATCAAAATTCGCTCTAAGATGATATACGTGAATGGTTTCGTACCAATGGTGCATAATAACTTGCTACATAGAATTTAATCACAAAGAAGATACTTATTTGTTTCTTGAAATCAAGCTTCTGATAACATGTTATTCATTTCCACTGTGATCTATCAATAAACATTCATAATTTCCCTTCATTTTTTTGCAGAGAGATCTAAGGCGCAGGTAACAAGCAGGATGTGCATGTGTCTATCCCTTGAATGAAGATTGCAGTAAATGAAGGTAACAAGCAGACTGTTTGTAGATTGCAGTAAATGAAGGTACTTGCTCAGCTTGCTTGCGATGTTCTGTATCTCACTAGCTAGAAGCCAACTTTGTTTCCCCAATTTGTTGTGTGTCCCAAAATTATATATTAACACTAATGTGTAGGACCAATAACATTTGACATGGTTTTGTTTTTGAAGAGGCGAAGGTAGTAAGATACATCAATTATCTGTCAGAAAAAGGAGATTTCTCGTGTATTCTGGATGAATATAGTTTATGTGATATATTTTTACTATTTCAGGCATAACCTAAATCTCCTGACTATCTTCGAGTTATGATTTCTTCTTTGCGCTCGCTATTTTGTTTTTATCCTTTAAGGTGCTATCCTTTTGTGATTTATGTATGTGAATCTAAGCAGCCCTGTTAAGAACTGATATTTCTCTGCCGATGTATTTCTAAATTCATCATCAGATCAGATGATTTTTTTTCTAATTTGGGTGATCGAATCCACTTGCAGTTTGATTAATGATCACCAATTATAGTGGAACTACTGGGCAAGTATTAGTAACCCTGTTAACATCTTATTGTTAGGTGTTAGTTTGGTCATCATCAGATTGGGCAAAAACTGGTAGCGTCTCCTGGTAATACCGGAATGCCAGAAATTGTGCTCGGTTTGACTGTAATTGATACTAGGTGTTTTCTGACATAAGAATGCCCATCAGCCATCTTGAGCCGATGTAATTAGATGAACTGCATACAAGTTTGTTTTTCGACTTAGATCCGTTGTTGGGTGCTTAGGTGCTTAGAAATCCTGATCTCTCAACCTCCAACAGATTGGTTTCATCAACTTAATGTTTGGGACGGTACCCTGTTCTTTTTCTGAATTTGAAACACAGTTAAGACCGTGTAGCAGCTAACGCCGGGAACGCGAAGGTAGAAACGCTAGAAGGCTGGCCGGAGTTGGCAGAGACGAGGTGGCTTGGGGTGCACGCGCCGCTACCGACGGCTCGGCGGAGCTCTGCTGGCTACCACCATGGACCCGGTATAGGCCTAGCTTCGCAAGCATGGGCCCACTATAGTGAGAGATGCTTGGGCTGTCTCGATCGGTGTGGCAGGTGTGCCCTTTGCTTGGATCGCTACCAATAATTCGGAGCTTTCCAAGTTTACTCCGTCTTAGGTCGCTAGTCGCTATGATACACGAGTTCGATGGATAGATTTAAGGCGATTGGTTTTACGGTAGTAGAAGGTACCATATTTTTTATTAAAAAAATAGAACCTTATAACACCTAAGATACGCCTCCAGTGGCGAGCCAGAAATTATGGAGGCCTAGGGCTTGAGTAGAGCTTAACTAATGGGATATTGATTTTCTCAAAAAAATTACATGGTGGTTTACGAGGATTTAAGCATGATTATGAATGTAAGATTAGGGTTCAAGCCCAAGCCGTCCTAGGCTCGACTCTCTCTCCGTTTTTAAAAATACGACTTTATTAACTTTTAAACATATATTTAATTATTTTATTTTATTTAAAATTTTAAAATGTATTTAATAATAAAATAAGTAACAACAAAATAAATAATATTTACATAATTATTTGTAAGACATAATGGCATCATATATTTAAAAATAAAGGGAGTACAATTCTTACCTTCTCAAATAGTGTAAAATTGCTCAATTGAGACACGTGAAGACAAGGGATGTTGGGTTACACCGGCTCATGGGTTTGTTTGAGAAGTTTCTAGGTAGCTGTAGAGCTTCTGTTATAATTAAAAGCTACTTCAAACAGTTCAGTTTTTCGTCTATATTCTGAGAATAGAATTTGGAAAATAAAGTAAAAGCTAGAAGGTGATTTTCCTAGCTTCTCCGTATTCTCACAAGATGAATTTTTAACAGCTACTTCTTAGAATGTATTCTCCTCAAACAGTCCCCGTATATCCTACAGCAAAGCTACCAGCAAAAACACCGGCACACTTGACGTTGTTTGTTCAGACAGCCATCCCTCCCGATCATACTGGTGTTGTATTTTTTATTCTCCTTGTACTGTGTTTTTGTTAATCGAACGAAAGAGGTGTTTATTCTCCCGGCGAGGTGGCGGCGATCGCACCAACAACTGCCGTCCCAGCACGTGCATCGTCACTCGCTCCGGCGCACACCCGTGGTAGCGCGCCTTGGTCAGGTAAATTTCCGAGAAAACAACACCGGAGGAAGGTCACAAGAACTAGAGGAGGACTGGAGGTGAGGCAGATCATTGGACAAGGATGGGAATAGGTTCGGATTGGGATTTTTTTCCTTTCTTGCTTTGAAAAGAGATCTCTTTTCTTTCTTTGGTCCAGGCAGTGACGTTTGCAGTGAGAACAGCTTGCTTGTTCCATCTGATGATTACCTCTCCTATATCTAGGGGAGCTGTTCATCAGCTGACTCCCATCATCTCGCAAACTACAAGCAGCTAACAGAACAGAAGCAGCTCGAAAACTGTCGGCCATGGCGGGTGCTGATGAAGCTTCAGGAGGTGGGGACAAGTACCGGTCGTTCATGTACGGCGAGGGCGAGAAGGACACCGTGTGGAGGCTTGGAGCCCCTCCCAACTACGACGTTGTCAACAAGCTCTTCGAGGAAGAGAGAACAAAGGTAAATTTTTGAATCGATCGAGCTGGCCCTGCTTAATTTCACGATGATCACTCGTCAGAATTTATAATTAACGCCGCAGAGATCGAAGTAGCTGCTGTGATTAAGTTCAAGGCGTTGTTGTGCACCTTGTCATCAGGAATGGCCAGAGGAGTCCCTGGAAGAGAAGGTCCAGCGACTGCTCAAGACATGGGAGATGGAGCTCGTCCACAAGGTGCGACCCGAGGACCAGAAGAGCGTCCACTCGCAGAAATTCTGCGCGAGCACCAATGGTGAGAGCTCGTTAATCCGCTCCGCATGTGCGCGCGTGCGCGTGTGCGTGTGCGTCTTCCTTGTAATAATTAAAAAAAAACCATTGGTGTGGCTGCAGGAATGAAGTTTCTGAGCAAGAAGGAGGTGATGGCCATCGGTGGCTACAACGCGTTCCTGCAGACGAAGCTGCCGCCGGAGCACCGCATCTACGACCCGGACAAGGAGACACTGGAGTCCGGCATGGCCACGTTCCTGACGGCGTTCCCACGCGGCTTCGCCATCGAGGTGCTCGACGTCTACAGCGGGCCACCGCGGATCGTCTTCAGGTTTCGGCACTGGGGGTATATGGAGGGCCCCTTCAAGGAGCACCCGCCACATGGCAAGCGGGTCGAGTTCTTCGGCGTCTGCATCTTCCATGTAAGCTTTAGATTCCTTTTAGATAAGGAGGATGATTATATTCCTGGCATCTGCATTTAGGATGTAGACAGCCATGAAGTTTGAGTTTTTTTTAAAAAAAACGAGAGCCCCATTATGAGATGAAATAAACAAAGCTCAACAAGGAACAGAAACCCCCATTGAGATGAAATAAGCAAAACATGCACTAAATAGAAGCATATAAAGCATGATGCATTAAGAAAAAGCATATTAACTATGAAGCCTATCAGTAGAAGCTATATATGTCTTTCTTTTCCAACAGAGACCAGAGCGATCCAAATACCAGTTTGTCTACAATTGCCCGCCATCAGTTACTGTATTTTACCCCCTTTTGAGGGAGTTTATACTGATTTTATTTATCATTAAAAGTTGAAATCCAAAGCTTTGAATTTTTACCCATTACCAGCCAGAAAATTTGTAAATTCAAATTTTGAACATTTTTAAGTCTTCCAATTGATAACCACCACTTATGTACGTAACGCTGTTAGTTCTGTGTTGGCTATGCGGCATTAGGTCGACGAGGAGATGAAGGTGGAGAAGGCGGAATACTTCTACGAGCGCGGCAATTTCCTCGCGAGCTTCTTGAGCGCGCCTGCTGCTACTACTGAGGCTGCGCCAGGCTCAGGATGCCCTGTGATGGGAGGAAACTGAAGCACTGGGGAACCAGCACAACACATGTCACCCATTCGAATGTATCAGATTACCAACAGATCTGCACCCGCTTTTTATTCCATACTATATATTTGAATGTATCAGATTAGCAACAGATCTGCACCTGCTTTTTATTCCATCAAAATACAAAGAATCGTGTTTCTATGTTACAAAGTGCAAACACCACTTCAGGTGGGTACTTACAGAAAAGTTCTACTTGCTCTTTTGGTATGGAAGAACAAAGCTACATGGACATGATTTAACCATCAAAGTAGTCAAGTAGAAGTCTGACGAATAAAAGTTCAACCTTCTTATTTCAAAAACGTCCTCCACCTCCATTGTTGTATGGAGCATATATACAATATTTACCAGACTTTACCACAGCACAATGGAAGATAGAAGCACATACCAACGCTTCAATTGCTCTTATTCAAAGTATGATGGGATCATAGCCCTATTCATTCCTGCATAAAAGAAAGCTTATGTGACAAAACAGTCTTCATCAGACATAACAAGCCAGCTAAGATGAGATGTGGGGAGAACAGTTTGTGAGTATAGTACCTTCATAACTTGGATGTTACTGACAACCTTGTTCTTGAATCCTCAGCGACAGCTTCAATGAACTCGACAGTGTTCAGATACTTATCTTGGGTAAGGCGGAACTGATTTGTTGAATTCAGAAGATAATCTTATCAGAACATTTTTTAATGGAAAGCGGTACCATCGACAGGTTGGAATCTACAAGTGTTCTTGATAGCGAAACATCATTTTAACAAAGGAGATAAGGTGTCTACATTTGAACATTCAGATAAACAAATAAGAATTCAGCAAGGAGAACACACACCAGAACTGATGTCATGAGACCTAGTGATCCAAAACCTGCAGTTCAAGTAACATCGTCCTGCTCTTAGCAAAGAACCTTCATTTTTCTCAAAATAAAAGGTCAGAAGACACAGTACACACATATACTGAGAAAAAACCTTGAGCAATTAGATCGCTTTGCACATCTCCATTATAGTTCTTGCAAGCACAGACATAGCCACCTTCGCTCTTAAGGGCATAGGCCACCGTATCATCATTCATCAATCAGCAGGTGTTCATACCTGCCACGGCATGCCACATCAGAAATGTATGTGAATGGTTTCGTGCCAATTGTGCATAATAACTTGATGCATAGAATTTAATCACAAAGAAGATACTTCTAATTTGTTTCTTCAAATCAAGTTTCTGACACCACATTTACTCACTACTAAAAAATAATTTTCACAAACACCAAGATTTTATTTTTACATACAGGTAATTAAAAATCCATTTGTAATAATTATGGAAAACTTCTGTGGTCTAAACCCATCTAAAAAATCGATTTTCGCATATGATCACTAAAAGCACCACGTGTAAAATAATCATCAAATTAAAAGTCAACTCACCTTCCAGCGAGACTCTATTTGGCAGCTAAGTCCCTAGCCTCTCCTCTCTTCTCTCTTATCTCTCCCTCTAGTCTCCCTACCACGCCCATCACCACCCTCCTCACGGTTCTCTCAGCTATGACGGCAACCACGAGCATGATGGTGACGACAACTATCCTTCTCCACCATGCTTGAGAGAGGCGAATCCACCACCGACGCGCTCAGGAGAGGCCTACAGCGGCTGGATCTAGACAAACTTGTCAAAAAAGGTAGCGGCTGGATCCAAACAAGGGGGAGGGGAAGGCCTATAGCGGTTAGATCCATATGATGGGAGGAGAAGGCCTACAACGGTGGTCCCAGTGGCAATAGTGAAGGAGAGGGAGAGAAGTTTGGATCTAGACGAGCTTGTCCATAGTGGTAGTGACTGGATCCAGACGAAAGGGAGGAAAAGGCCTACAATGGCAGTCCTAGTGGCGACGGTGGAGGAGGAGGAGGGGAAGGCCAGTAGTCCTTGGTGGCTTGGTCTCGACGATGAAGGTAGCAACTGCGGCGAGGCCTTCGACCTAGCAACGACAACCATGACAGAAGCAAAGTCTTTTGTAACATCCTAATTTTAGCTTAGTTGTTGAAAACTATTTTAATAAAAACTTTAATTTCTGTATTATATACCAAAAATCTCTATCCAAAATTTTGAATCATGAGATTTGACTTTTAAATCAACCTCTCCTCTAAAAATTTCTTTCAAATTTTTCTGAGTCTGACAATTGAATTTGAATCGAATCTGAATATCATCTCCACTTTAGGAAACTCTCAAATAAATCTACTTGAGTCTATCCTACAAACTCTTTAGGAAAATCCTGAGTTCATATTCATACTCATTTCAATTTTTTTCCTAAAAATTTGATTCTAAAAATCCCTACAAAAATTAGGTCACCTTTGCTCAACTCATTCTCTCTCGCCCTCTCTTTCTTCTCTCCCTCGGCCTTATCTTCTCCCCGCGGCCCAACTGCCCTACCAACCCAACTCCTTCTCCTGCCTCTCTTTCTTCTTTCCATATCATAGGCTGCACACTAGGCTAGCCCAAGACCACCCTCCTCTCTTTTCCTTGAATCGTGCCCACCGGCCCATCTTTCCTAGCACGTGGTTACCCACACGGGCGCGCCCTAGCACTTGCTTGTTGTTCACTCTTTGCCTAGGCCCACTTGTCAGCCATTGCCTATCTGTCGTGTGCGCCCGCATGCTCATCCCTTCCTCGTATCATGCCAACATGCATGCAAGCTATTTGGCAAAATGCCAAACTGCTAGCCGACACCTCATCTCCACACACCCTCGCTCTGTTCCTATGCACCGCAAAGCCGTTCCTCTACCCGCACACACATCACATGCTCAGCAGGATGCCAAGCCGGCCATTGCCTCTACTTATGTGTGCTACGGCCCCACTGTAGCACGCTGCATCATGCCGTGCCAAAAGTGGACCCACTGCCGTGAATCCCGCCTGTCACCACTGCTCCACGTGCGAATCCCGCCAACCGTTACCCTATCCCTGACCCCATAGCTCTATCCCATTCTTCGGCCCCGTCTCCCACACCCCTACACCGAGCCGAACCGACCACACTTGGCATCGAGCCGCACAGCGTTGCTACATGTAGTAGTGCACTGTGGTGCGCATCATTGCCCTATCACTGCCAAGTGACATATGCTTTGCGTCACTATGGACCCCACTGACAACCCCCACACCTCGCTGCCTTGTCTCCACCCGACGGCTGCGGCTATATAAGCCAGTATGCCTTCTCTGCCTTTTCTACAAAACCCTCACCACAAGGCATGCCTTCACCTCCTTGCACCGCCTCTTTCCTAGACGAACGTTGCCTCCTCCACACCACTAACCTATGCCTCTTCCGTATCACTATCTGTGCCTCCTTCTCTGCCACCCAGTCGTCACTCTGCTTTGTCATAGACATCTCTACCGGCCTCTACCCTACCACCTTCCCTTCGCTAGTGTCACCACCTGCAGCTAGGACCCATCACCACGCCTGTGTCCCGCGCTAGAGAAGGGATAGCGAAGAGGAAGAAAAGAACTAGGGAGAAGGAAGAAGAACACGTTCCATTGACATATGGGCCCTACCTTAGATAATTATGTGAGGCCACATGCCCTCTTTCCTCCTAACATGTGGACCAGCTTACATCTCTCTTACTCCCACTAACATGGGGACTTGCTTCCTTAATCCCATATAGGGCGACCAGCTAAGCCTTATAAGCTAAGGCCCATTCTACTCATCAGTTTTTAAAGGTCCACTTTACTTCTTCCAAATAATCTATCTCTAATATGTGGGTCCCCTCTAGATAATATTCTAGGAGAATATTTCTCCTAATTTATTCTTTTTCAAAAATTCTAGAATATTAAATAATATTTTAAAATTCATATCTTTTCAACCGTAACTTTGATCGACTCCGTTCAACTTCTATACTTTTTCTAAAAATATTATCTATCTAATGGAACTATTATTTTATTAGTATTTTATTGTATTTTTTGGGTTTTATTAGGATATCTCTCGTTCCGTGCGTAGTTCACCGTCGAAAAATTCTCAAACATTGATTTTGAAATTTTTTTTGTTGACCGAGAGAAGACAAGTCACCCTTAATCATATTGCTCATAATTTATAAAATATAATTTTTATAATGTTGCATGCTTAGCGTACATAGTTAAATCGATCGATCTCGATTTGTGTGCAACCAATAGACCAACCTAATAATTGCGTTATTTTTCGTAATTTGTTGTTAAATCCTATTCTTCTAACTTCATCGTAATGGTGCCTAGAAGTTTTCATTCCTTGAGCAGTTATACCACTACCCATCTTATAATTTTGTTTGTCGTTATGGAAAAAAAAATTAGTTGTGAGACCTTTTGTGAAAACCCGACTCATGGAGTCGGTGGGTTTAAAAAGAGAAAATATGTGCGAAAACTCATGATGCAGAATCTCGTCTATGTGGTTTGGTTTGGTAATCACCCGTAAGGACCAATTTACTAAGGAATTACATTCAAATATTTTACTATATGACTATACGAGTATTTATGGGATACTTCTGGCTAATTAATTAGTTATCACATAAAAATTCTATATATCAATGGTTGTGGAATACTGAGAATGAGGAGATAGGATTGTGGATCTTTACTATCTAAGATATATGTAATTCTTGCCTCTTTTAAGGCAATCGGTTAGGAGTAGGAGACATCCCTAGTGTGTTCTAAGTAGATGAAGGTATAAGACTTGCCTAATATTTAGTTTGAGAGATTCGATCCAACTATATGACATGAAATATTTATGGGTTAGCTTTAAAAAGGTCTTGTCAAGAACTTCCAATACCGACGGGTGTTTGGTGTTAGTTTCGTGTTATGTGGGTAAAGCGTACAAACTCTGTAGTGCTTAATCTATTCAAATAGTTGTATCTACGATTAAGGGTGAATATAAGGTGATTCTTCTAACGTAGTTTTGTTTATCATTATTTTATAGAAAATATTTGAGTGAATGAGAACCGTTATCAGAGTTTGGTTTTGGTAATTGAAGAATGACCTTGGTGGTCGGGAACAGGTCTGTATGACCTAAAATACTGTAAGGCATCATAGAGTAGACTTTCCAAGAGAGAGTGGGAACTAAAGCTTGAGTGGTTCTAAGGAGCCAATGAAAATAAGACAGTGGTTTAGCTCCAGATAGAGTAAGATAAAGGTCGTATGTATGACTTAAGAATCGAGGTTTGTTAAGAAGACAGAAGATGAAAAGAAATTATTAATAAAACTAAAATTTTGTTCTCATGTTTGGGTTGTTGCAAAGCAATTCGTATCAAATCGAGATATTAAGTCACTTTTCAAATGAATTATAAAACTCACATTACGAAACATTTTCTAACAAAAGATTTACAAAATAAATCTAAATATTTCTTTGCAGCTTGTATACTCACGTTTCTCATAACTTATACGAGTATGAAAGTATTCACCATTTTTATTTTGTTGTTTTTCCTCTACCCTCCTTAAGTTTAGGTGAAGATGCTAAAGAAATTGGTTTCGTCTCTAAGCCCAAGGCATTATCTGTGGATATGATGATAAAATATAACGTATTTGGTTAGTTTTTTTAATGATTATTGTTTTGACACCGACACATACGATTCCGTTATAAATGGTTAGTTGTTCTTAGTGGTACGCTCTATCTCTTAATGGCTTTTTCATAGGGTTAGATTAGGGTGTGACGAGAAGTTACTTTAAAATATGAAATAAATATATTTTTTTAAGTTTATATTAATTAAAACTTAATTAATTAATAGCTAATAGATTTCTCATTTTATATACACACTCAATATTTATCCGAATCACAGAAAGCTAATGTGGTCATTTATGTGCAGATTTTTTACCAGTGCAGATAGTCGTACTCCTCATTTTTCCACCCCATCCACTGTTTCAGAGAAAACACGATCCTTTTCCATAGAAAAAACAGGTCAAAAAACCAAGAAAAAACCACTCAAAAAACCGATAAAGAAAAGAAAAATACGTGAGGAAAAAAAAATTGAACCACGTTCCATCCCGTCACGTGGCAACGCATGGAGATGTGAGTAGTAAAAAAAAAAAAACAGTCGAATCACGCGCGAATCGTCCATCGGAGTCCGGATGCGCAGGCGCCGTTGCGGTCCGCCTCGCGTCACACGGCCACACGGGAGGTGCACCTGCACAGAGAGAGCGTTTTTGTGGGTCCGTTGCACGGCGCGCCACGTACTGTAGAGGCTGGCCCGCGCGGCCACAACGTTGAAGCGCCCGCAAGTCGCGACAGCGGCCTCTGCCGAGAGAGCTCTCTGGGCCGCGCGAATTTGCTACTGTGTTCTAGAAGCCCACGCGGTTAGTGTGGGTACCACCAAGCGACCAAGAGACAAGGATGGGGGATAAAAACGGAGCGAATATGGTCAGGTAATGCTTGTATCATAATTTTTTTTATTTTTAGCTAGATACGAAAACAAATGTTTCTCGGAACAAGAAAATCATCTAAACTTCTAATAGAAATAAATATCATCACACATAATTAGCTTGTTTTATATAAAAAAAGTTCCATCCTAAAATGCTTCAACATATATAACAGTATAAATATATGTCTAATTGATATTATAAAATATAATGTATAGTATAATTTATAAAAATATTTACAAGTTTAAATAATATTAGTATTGTAGACTAGTATTGTGAGATGTCTAATAGGTAGGTTGAAGGTTTAGAGTTAGGAATAAATAGGATATGTTTTTTTTTGTCTAGCGGATATTCGAATATCACTGTTCATCATATCCATCGGAAACCCCGGTACTATATTCGTATTTTTATTTTAAAAAATATCTATATTTATATTCATATCCAGATTATGAGAATTATTTGTTTCAAACGATATCCGTATTCGTTTTTTTTCTAAAGTGGACCGAAACTATCTACTCTGTTTTGGGAAATGATCCTGGTCTCCTGTAGCTGGAGGTAATGTCGCCGTCGGGTGTTGGTTCTGAGAACCACAGAATAGTATGAGTCGAGTCCTAAAGAATAAGCTGGTTAGCTGATACTGATAGAATGCAAACGTACTTTAAAATGAGAAACGAGTTCCCGTTGCTGTTTTTCCCGATAACCAAAGCTTCCCAGAAAGTAGTTCTAGGGCTCCCAAAGACCACTAATAAGTACTTCCTTCGTTTCAGAAAGTAGTGTTCATCGTGAAATTAAGCAGGGTCAGCTCGATCGATGATTAGTGTAGGTATTTACCTTTGTTCTCTCTGCCTCGAAGCGCTGGTTGACGACGTCGTAGTTGGTAGGAGCTCCAAGCCTCCACACGGTGTCCTTCTCGCCCTCCCCGTACATAAACGACCGGTACTTATCCCCACATCCTGAGGCTTCAGCGGCAGCCGCCATGGCCGACAGTTTGCGAGCTGCTTCTGTTCTGTTAGCTGCTTGTAGTTTGCGAGATGATGGGAATCAGCTGATGAACCCCCCCTCCCCCCTCCCCCCCAAAATATAGGAGTAATCATAAGATGGAACAAACAAATCGTTATCACTGCAAACGTCACTGCCTGGTCCAAAGAAAAAAAATCCCCAATCCAGGCCTAATCCCATGTTCCCATCCTTGTTACCTTTTCCCGTGTCATTTTATACAGCCACTAAAATGACACTCACAAAAAGATTGAAGAAGAGCATTGGCCCAAGCAAAGTAAGGCAACCTAGTTTAGTCAATAAACAAACCAACAGAGATAAGAATCAACGTAGGCTAGTTTAGTTACTGTACAACCCAATAGAGATACGTGATTAGGTGTGCCCCATCTAAATTAGGTTTTAGCACTAGCGCTCAGGCCTGTTAGGACTAGGGGTGGTAATGGGCCACAGTCCACAGGCCCTTTTAACGGTCCAACTCAACCCTCATTCTTTTTTATCTCAAACACATATACAAAATTTAGCTCAATCTTTTTTGGACCAATTCATAAGACTTGTAGACTAAAAAATTTAGGCCCATTACCCGACCAAATTAGGAACTCCACTAATTGCGGCTATGCGAGCTGCCACTCGTGCAAAAGGCGCGTGACGGAGGGATCAAGGTGTACTGAGGCACATAAGCCACACATGCGGGGAGATGAGGTGCACGAGAGGGCAGAAGAGCGATCACTCGACCTGGGGCTATACTATTGCACGGTATACCGCGCTATAATCTCGCCCATTCTTTAAGGCTAATTATCAATTAATTTTGTTTTCATCTATGAGATTTACAGGATTAGGACATGTATAATTGTCATTAATAGTGGGTTTTTAGCCTTGTTAACTAGGAATATTTGCTGACATGATGAGAGAAGAGAGGAGAGACAAATATTGACTCTTAGCCATTATAAAATGAAAACTTTGCTCCATAAAGATAGGAAAAGAAAAGAATAGTAATAAAAAATATATTTTTATTGATGATTAGAGTCTTTGTTGTCCTAATTATTGTAAGCGTACAGTCTCTAAAGAGACGTGTATTACCTAGACTATACCTGGCTCTATTTTGAACATGCCCTTACTTCAGAGTTAATTTGATTCCGATAGCTCATAACTCCCAGAAAAGAAAACAGCTCATATGCTACAGTGCAGAGTACATCATGCCCCTGTTTTTCACGCTGATTTCTGAGATCAGGATTCTTTTTTGGACAAATTTTGGAGAGTACAACATGCCTTTTTGTTTTTTTAATAAAAGGCGAGAGGTTTTGCATATTGTATTGATAGAATAGAGAAAATACATCCGAGCAGTAAAAGCGCTGGACCTCGGGAGACGTCAAAAATGATTGGCATGCTACAAGTCCATGCCTTTACTCTTCCATTGGGGTTAGCTCATGTAGCCTGATCGTCCCCACTTTTATGTTCTAAAGATAATATGTTGAATATGTTATATATATTACATATTTATATTAATTTGTTACATTATTATTATTGATCAATGAGCATCATATATTACTATTTTTAAATAATTCATAATCATATGATAAATAAATATAATTATAAGATCAACGTATTAATGATTATGTCTCATTATAGTCTCGAGATACAAAATCGATATATACTTAATATTCTATATATCATTAGTTAATCTCAAGTAATATTTATATAGATTTATTAGACTTAAGATAATCATATTTTTCAACATACATGATAGTATATTTTGAGATCACCGAACACTACAGGGTAGTTATAAAAATAGTCTTTAGGTTTTTTTATAAAATATATAATGGGATGTGAGTAATTAATATAGAATTTGCCTCTCTTATTGAAGATATATCTTTGAGCCCCTTAATGTAATAAATTATGAAAGTGTATAATCATGCCAAGGTGATTAAGAAGTCGACCACTGGTTTATAATTTATCACAGGATCGAGAAAGTGATTAAGCTATTAAGAAAATGACACAAATCTCGTCTTGAGCTCGATCGATATCGTAAGATAAAGAGATTCGTACATAAGAATATTGCATATTCAACCAATATGATTTTTACGTATACTTTGGAGGTTAATATGCCTTGCTAGAGACCGCTATTAATAGGGTGACCGAAAAGATGTTTTCGGGTCGCGACCAAATATACATAAACCTATAGAGTCGCACACTTAACGCGTTGCTTAGATTCGGATAAGAGCTCAATTCAAATAGAGATTCGAGTAGATTCCTATTGAACTACAATCCTCTAGGCCAAAGTAAGAAAGCCTATATTTAAGGAGACAGAGAAGTCGAGGAGAGATACCTCTGTTTATCTCGAGCAAAGACCATAGCCGTCACCTTCTGAGCCAAACCTTAGCCACTTACAAGTGCTAGTACAACCGCAGTCAGCATTCTAGCCCCGGACGTGTCTATACCAGTGGAGGCGCTGTTCGTTGCAGTGTTGATTGACATCAAGATGGCGGCGATCAACTACTTTATCTACCACCTCAATGGGTACGTGGTTGGATTGGCTTCTCCAACCTTACTTATGCTACACTGCGTGTCTTATGATAATGATCTATGATCCTTTCTTCACATGATGTCCTAGTATGCGTGGTAGAATTTTTTTTTATTTTGTACTATCATAGTCTACGCTTTCCCCTTTATTACCTACATTGCTTGCTTCCTCTTTTATATCATGGTTGATGGCTGTCAGGGTTTTCACGACATGCCAAAAAATTCTCTTTCCACAAGTGCCAGCCACCAGGATTATCAAGGACTTGAGCGCTTTTTTGGTTGCCTTTGGGATTGTCATGAGATTTGACCACTAGTCCTTGACCGTATGGTAGTTTGGCCATACATTGACTTTAAAGTTCAAGTGTGCCCATGCTTGGACTGCCTTCCATATCCTTTGCAAGATCCAGCAATGAGCCGGTAGGTGGATTGCTGTCTCTGGTCTTGATCTACAGAGGGAGCAGATCTACTGGTTTAGTCATCCTTTTTGTTGGAGTCAATATGCAGTCCAAACCCTACTCTGTAGTACTAGCCAAGCATGAAACTTGCATTTGGGTAGGGCCTAGCATTTCCATATTACTTTGTGTGATGTCAAGGTTGTTGCACCAATGAATTGTATCTCATAAGCGGATTTTGTCATGTATTCTTAGCTGAGCTATTTTTTCTACTAATGATTGGAAGTGGATTTTTCATAGCTTGAACACAACCAACGGCATGCCAAGGTACTTAATTGGGATCTCGTGATCTAGTCCGGGAAGTTATTAAGGATTTCCTACAGCCACTCACTACTGCAACAGATCAGTGCAACTTGGGTTTTTTTTCATGTTTGTTTTGAGGCCTACTACATCCCTCAAAGTGTTTTAGGATGGTAACCGGATAGTTGACGTCTTCTTTTTGCGGCCTTATGAAGATGGCGGCGTCTTTTGCATAGAGGAAAGTGTGGATGCACGTTGTCCTTCCATTTAAAGGCAGGAGAAAACCCTCCTAGGTCGCCTTTTCCAAGACATGGTGTAGAGGGTCAATAGCCAAGATGATCACGAGCAAAGATAGAGGGTCTGCTTGTCTTAGTCCTTACCCATATTTGATGGCAATTCAACGTTTGGCCTGTGACATTGAGTTGGAAGCAGGCGCACACATCGTTTTGGGTGATGTTCATCCATTGTTGTACAATGCAAAGCTAGCTTTGAAATCTTTAGTCTAAAGCGGAGTAGCGATTGTCTCATTAATTCACTTCGATGATATCGATTTTGCAGCAATACCGAGGAAGCAGCCACCAGCGTACACACCAAAGCCATCCTCTGCTATCAGTACACACGGTTACTAAGGAAAAGTTGAGAAGCCTGCTATCATCGAGAAGGAGAGCTAGCTTGCCACTTCTATCTTGATCACGTATTATTCAATTTTTCGGTGAAATTGCTAAGCACATCAAAGTCAACGTACCAGGAAGTTTTTCTAGCATCACTCATGTTCCTGTTTACGTGAATTCAATTTCATATTGGGTTTTTTTTGCTATGTCCACACATAAGCGCACTAGGAAGCTTTTCTTTCTCTTTTGAACCTATCATATTTTTTATCTGCAATTTATTGTTCAACATGTCGTTCACTAAAATTGACATTGAGAAGTTCAATTGCAATATTAGTTTCAGTATATAGCATGTTTAGATGAAAAATATTTTTACACAAGTTGGTGTTCATAAAGCATTAGGTGCTAAACCAATGGGCATGACAGATGATAAATGGGAGAAATTGAAAAGAGTTATCCACTATACAACTCAGCTTGTCTATAGATGTTTTGCGCAAAGTTATTAATAAGACATTTGCGTCTTCATTGTAGATGAAATTGGAAACGTTATACATGAAGAAAAGTCCCACAAACAAATTACACCTCAAGGAATGTCTGTACACAATTTGCACGGCAGAAACTACCTCTATCCAGTTTTGTCTTAATGAGTTTAATTCACTCGTTATTGATCTTAAGAAGTTAGAAGTGAAAATTGATGATGAGTATAAGACTATTTTATTGGTTGTCTCTTTGCCTGCTACTTTCTTATGCTTTTGTGACAATCATGATTCCCTTAGTCTTGAGAATGCCAAATCAAATTTATTGTTCAAGAAGAAATTTGATATTTGATATTAATTCTATTTCTGAAGTTAAGATTGAAGGTTTAAGTTAGAGGTAGATCAACCAAAAAGATGATTATTCTATATTAAAGTCCAAATCTAAATAAGAGATGGTAAATCCAGATTATTTTGTCGTTATTGTAAAAAAACAAATCATGATATTTTTTATTGCTTCAAAATGAAAAAAAGGAAGAAAGAAGTAAAACTCAAAAGAAAAAAATATGCCGAGACTAGTTTTGTTGCCAATGATTCTGATGAAGATGTTCTAATTACCAATGCTAGTATAGATGATCAAACTACTTTAATTATTGACTTGGCATGCAGTTTTTATATATGTCAATATAAAGAGTGGTTTCTACTTATAATTCTATTGATATTGGTAAAGTTGTTATTGGTGATGGGCCTTCACTTGAAATTATTGCAGTTAGTTATGTTCAAATCAAGATACTTGATAATATTTTTAGGACTCTTTCAAATGTTTGCCATGTTTTTAGATTTTTATGACACAACCTAAAGGTTTAGCTACTCTGGAAAAGAGCATTTAGATTGTTATTTGAATAAATCTCTTTATGATTTGAAACAAGTTTTCAGGTAGTGGTATAAAATATTTGATTCTTTTATGATTGCACAATAATATTCATGCAGTAATTATGATAATTGTGCTTATTTCAAACAATTTTCCAATGGAACTTTTGTCTATTTGTTGCTTTATGTCTAATGATATGCTCATTGCTTCTCATGACAATTCATTAATTGATGAGGTGAAGGCTCAACTTAGTTATAAATTTGAGATAAAAGATCTTAGTTCTATAAAGAAAATTCTTGGCATGGACTAGTAAACTATTTCTATCTTAAAAAAGTTACATTGAGAAGGTACTTGACAAATTTAAATTTAATAATTGCAAACTCATATCTATATTTGCTTCGCACTTTAAATTAAATTATATTCAAGTTAATATCCTGTTAATGAAGATGATAAAGACTATATGTCATGTGTTCCTTATGCTAATGCTATTGGCAATCTCGTGTATGATATGATTTACATTTGACCAGATTTAGCTCATGCAATTAGTGTGGTTAGCATATTTATGCATAATCCTGACAAAGAACATTAGAATGATGTGAAGTGGATTCTTCGTTATTTGAAATGTGCTTCTAATTTTGGCTAAGAACATTAGAATGACGTGAAGTGGATTCTTCGTTATTTTAACTGTGCTTCTAATTTTGGCTTAATATTTGATAAGAATAAAGCGAAGATAAATAATGTTATTAGATTTGTTGATTCTGATTATAGTAAAGATCTTAATAAAAGAAATTCTATTTTTTGATATATTTTCTCTTTGTATGTTTTAGCCGTTAGTTGGAAGACTCCATTTTAGTCTATTAATGCTCTTTCTACTACTAAAACATAATATATTTGTGCCACTAAAGGTGTCAAGGAAGCTATTTAGTTACAAGGTCTTATTTCTAAACTTGGAATTCAATAAGATATTAATATTGTTTATTGTGATAGCAAGGGTGCTATTGGTTAGCCAAATGTGATGTGATATAACATATCGGACTGAGAGATCGGACTCAACTGATACAGACTTAGATAGAACCGATATATCAAGATAATAGTGAGACTTACCCTTTTATTAGAGATCAGACTTAACCGATGCAACCCCGTGTCAAAAACTAGAATCTGCCGTTAAAAACCTAGAAGAACTAGGATACCGATACGTCAAAGTTGTATTGACATGTGTAGATGATTTATAAGGTCCTTATGTGTTTAGATTTATACCTCGGGATTACACAAGTCTGAGATGGTTACGAACAACCTTCGGATGTTATTTACTAAAAAAAGAAAACTATCTTCGGATGTTATTTAGTAAAGAAAAGAAAACTATAAGAAGAAAATAAAATTAACTACTCCCGACTAAATATAAGAAATATCTTATAGATACAAAATCACTCTATTGTGGTTTCTACGATTCCTTCTTATATTCGGTCTCATCTGAATAATCTTACATCTATTGACTGAATCGAATCCATCTTGATCGGTCTTTACATCTATCAATCGGTCTTTTTTCATAAACCGATCGACTCTCTGATACTTAATCAAATTTGTTAGTGGTCTTTTTAACAATAATAATACATGATAATAAATCTCCATAGTAATTTAAAGCCTCTTTAATCTGACATTGATGATAGGTTTTTTTTAATGATATGTAAAGTTATTAGCACATAATTAATTAATTATTATAAGTTTAAAAATATTTATTTAATTTTATAAAGAAACTTCTATATAATTTTTTTAAAAAAAACATCATTTGAAAGGGAGAAATTTGCTATAGCCTGACCGAACGGGCCTTAAAATAAGTCGAGTTTTAGAGGGACTTGCTCTCTAGTCTCTAGGTTTCCTGGACCTAACGACCCCACAGCCCCCCGGCTATCGCCCCGTCACGCGTGACGCGCCGCCGCCCTCACCCGTCCACCCGTCCGACCCATCCTCCCTGCTGCTCCGTCCGTCGCGCGGCCTGGCCCTAACCCCTAGGCCGATTCTCCGAGAAGCGCACGCTGCGCAGCGGGCGGCGCCCCGCTCTGGAGCAGCCCCGGGCCCCAGGCCACAGCCTCGCCCTTCTCCCCCGCCAGGTGCCTACCGGCAAGCGCCGCCTCAGCCCTGGTGACCAGACTGTTCCCGTTGCGGCGAACAGTGAGCCCTCTCAAGGTGACAAACGGATGCCCTGATCCAATTTGTTCTTGGCAGTTTGCAGCAGCTAGTTTTTCCAATTTCTGAAAACTTGTTGATTGTTCTCCCGGCCGGCCCGGGCCTCTCGTGTTCTCATTTCCTCCGACTTCCGCCTCCCAGCATCACCAATTCACCGCGGGCGCAAGCAGCGGCTGAGGCGCACGGACCCCATCCCCTCGCACTCGAGACGTGGCAGGTATGCCCCCAAAACCATAAAAATTCAACCCACCTCATCCATTCGATTCGATTTTGCTCCATCCTTGTGCTGGAGAACGTAAGGGGAATGAATGGTTTGTCCTGGATTCAAAGAAATACTGGGCAGATTTTATGCAAACACATCTAGTTTTGTAGTGATGTTCAGTAGTTAATTTCCCCTGGAAACTCCATGAATTTAGAAATGAAACCTAGCTGCTCTTAATGTTTTATGGTCTGCATTTTACAAACATAATCGGTAGCTATATTCAGTTATTCATTCAGTGTGCAGTGTACAGAATTGCACTGGCACAATGTGCAGTACAGTTGAAGTAGGAGATGCTTAACTAAAGAAAGTTAACTACTTTGTATATTGCCTTCAAGTTTTATATTCACTGAACTTGCTTGACTACCATTTCTTTCTCACCGCTTCAAAACTATTGCCTTTTGCTGCAAGGAGATATTTTAATAGTTTGATACCTGTTTACGCATGTATAGTATATGTTTAATCATCTGATGGAAGTGGTTGATACCTGTTTATATGCTGAAATCTGCTGCTAATAAACTGTTTTCCTACACCTCTCAATTAAAAGTCCGAATGATGCTCTTTGGCAACAACTAAGAGGCATGCATCATACATAACGTACACTGACTCAAAGGTTTTGATGCAGTTCCTCCAGTGGTTGTCATTTGATGAGCATTTGTGTCTTCAGTAGGATTATATGAAAGGCCAATTATTTGTGAAATATTGCTTTAGATTATATTGGTCTCAATGAAAGAGGTGTACTTGGGGCCAAAGTTATTTGATGTTGTTCCTAATTACATTTATATTTGTTCAACTGTCCATATTGATTCTGCATGGTGTTATGTATGCGGCAACGCAAGGGGGTTGCTGACATATATTGTTGTTCCAATTGCATTATTGTGTTGACGTGTTTTCAAACAAATATTCCAAACCTATTCACTATTTTGAGCATAAATATTGTAAACAGAAAAATAACCAAGGGTATCATTGTCCATCTCCCTCTACTCCTCCCTTGTAGGATTTCTAGAGTTTATATCTAGCCAAACACTTTTTCAATGACCTCCAGATCCTCAGGGATCTAAATCCTAGAGGACCTAGGATCTAAAATTTAGGATTTTGAGCCCTACTTTCAGGCCCTTATATTTGCATCAAGTCCTATCCTCCAAAATGGAGGTCCATGATATCATCAAATCTGCTGCTGTCTGTGAAGGCCAGTACAAGAGTCAAGAGTGGAATACAATTATACATAATTTTTCTTTTCTTTGAAACTAGCAGGAGTTTGGATCTAGCTTGTGCTGTTTCTTATAAATTGATTAGGTGCACTGTATTTTCTCAGTTTAAGAGTCTTGTAAGTGAGAAAGACTCATGTATTGTATATTGGATACACATAGATACATGAGGTTACAAATATATATAGACAGGAGACTTCAAGAGTTTAAGGTGTGCACACTAAACTAAGAAGTCCTAGGCCTAATTAAAACACACTAAGTAGTACAAGTGCTTAGGCTGGCGCATGGCTGCAGCCAGAGCTTAAGGCGCATGCATAAAAGTTTAGGAGATAAACACAATTTGCTAACAGGTTCAAGGTGTGAATACTAAACTAAGAAGTCCCAGGCCTAATTAACACATACTAAGCAGCACAAGTGCCTAAGCCGGCGTATGGCTGTAGCCAAAGCCCAAGGTGCAGGCACAAGAATCTAGAAGACAAACATAACTTGCTAACACCCCCCGCAGTTTGAGCATCGATGCAGCAGACGTTCAGACTGGTTTTAAACTCAGTGAAGAGAGAAGATGGTAGTCCTTTGGTGAAGGTATCAGCATACTGAGAGGTTGTTGGAACATGGAGAACATGAACATCGGCAAAGAAATGAGTCAGAGTGGCAAACGTGTCAGATTTGAGACGAAGAAGGAACGTCCAAACATAGTGTGAGTAATCATCAAGTATAATTAAGTAGTATTTGAAGCCAGAAACACTAGCGACTGGAGAGGTACACAAATCACATTGAATAAGCTCAAATAAACTAGATGCCCGAGATGAAGATGACTGAAAAGAAAGTCGAGTATGGCGTTCTAACTAACACGCATGACAGAAAGAATCAATTTCTTTAGTGCAACTAGGGATAACAGAGGCGACTTTGGACAAGGCGTCATGACCAGGGTGGTCGAGCCGGCGATGCCAGAGTGAAGACAAAGAATCAGCGGCAAGAACGGTGGTGCTAGGAAGGTGCAATGGGTAGAAGGGCCCGGAACTATTGCACCTGATGATCACCTTCTGAGACTTCAGATCCTTCACAGAACAGCCAACAGGGTCAAATTCAACAGCACAATTGTTGTCAGTAGTGAACTGGTGCACAAAAATGAGATTCTTCATAAGTCATGGGAAAACAAGAACATTAGGCGCCAGTGGTGGTGACAGGGAGTAAGGAGCCATCGTCGACAATAATAGAAGGAGAAGGATACCGCGAAGAGGTAGGGTGTGAAAGAGTGCGAGAATCAGAGGTCATGTGGGAGGTGGCACCTAAGTCGAAATACCATTCGTTGTTCGGCGGCTGCTGAAGGGTCATAGTGCTGAAAGTTGAAGCGAGGAAGTGATGATCCTAGGCCGTCGGAAGACCAGTCTGCGGGTTGTAGAAGGCGGGAGGAGCTGAGGTGCCGAGGGAAGGCAGAGGGGCACCCTGCAG
Source organism: Oryza coarctata (assembly GCA_030770085.1). Taxonomy (NCBI): domain Eukaryota; kingdom Viridiplantae; phylum Streptophyta; class Magnoliopsida; order Poales; family Poaceae; genus Oryza; species Oryza coarctata. The sequence goes on from CM061462.1 coordinate 6,871,893, forward strand.
ACCGTAGTAGGCAGCAGGAGTGGCCTGCTGCAGGTACTGCTGAAACGGCGCCGACAGGAGCTGCTGCGTGGCCGGGAAGGCCTCCTGTTGGGCCAGCAGCGCCTGCTGGTGTGGTGGCTGGGCGGGCGAAGCACGAGGCGGGGGGCGTGGCCTAGGGATGATGAGCCATGGGTTGTAGGACGTGGGCCAAGGCTCACTCGCCCCCTAGTTGGGTGGAGCAGGCATGCCCGAGCAGCCGCCTTTGCCGCCCTTGTGGCCACCTTTGCCGCCTCTACTGCGGGCGCCATGGCCGTTGCCTTTGCCGCCAAGACCGCCCCCTTTACCACCCCCGGGCCGGTGGTGGGATGCCCAGAGAGTTACTGGGAGGCGAGGTAGGAGGACAAGGAGCTGCTATCTGTGTCGGCGACGAGAGCTGTAGGGGGAGACGAGGTTGGGGGCCCCATGGTAAGCTTCTCGAGGATGAGCTTATCGCAGGCCTCCAAGAAGGAAGGGAAGGGACGGCCACGTCGAAGATGGCGGCCAACGGAGGCAAATGGCTCGTTCAAGCCTCGGATAAGGTTGAGGACGAGAGAGCGGTCGCTGATTGGTTCACTAAGATCGGCAAGGTTGTTGGCGGTGGTCTTGAGGAGCTTGCAGTAGTCGGTGACAGAGAGGTCCTCCTGGACGAGCGTATGGAGTTTGGCATCAAGGATGAGGGCCCGCGCCTCCCAGTTGCCGAGAAATTGGCTCTCGATGGCAAGCCAGGTGGTACGGGCAATGACACCTTGGTCGCCGCGGCTCCTGACAATGTCGAGGAGGTTGTCGGAGAGGGTGCCTAGAGCCAAGAACGAACGACACAATCTATGCGCTTCCAGTTAGACGAGTTCAGGGGACGATCGTCGTGAAGGACATGGCCTTGAAGAGAATACTTGCCTAGGGTGAGCAGGAATTGCTTGCGCCACCGAGCAAAGCTGCCAGAGTTGATGTCAAGAACGACGTGGACAAGGCCGCGGATGTTCTGAACGGCCACAACTTGGGCGTGGAGGTTCAGAACCACGGCGGCCTCCTGAAGAACCATGGCGGCGTAAACTGAGGGACGAGGGCCATAGGAGAGGGAAGACGCGACCTCGTCAGCGTCTTTCGACGGGTCTTCAGGGGGAGGTGCGGCAGTAGCGCGCTCCTGGGCGGCGCGCTCCAGGGTGGCACGGATGCACACGGCGGCGGCGTCGCGCTCGATGGCTGTGGCGGTGGCCTTAGCCTCGGCCTCCTCCGTGCAGGTGAGGGCGGCGTGGCAGGCCTCGGCCACGGCGGCACGGGCGTCCTCCAACTAATTGCGCTCAGCGTCGCTACTAGCAGCAAAGAGGTGGAGAGAGCCGGCCATGGAGGGAAGAGAGGGGTGGCGCAAGGGCAGTAGGCTAGAGGGGGTGGCACTAGAAGTAGCATACTAGAGATGCGGAAGAAGAAGAATCGGGTAGAACCTAGACTCATGATACCATGTAAGTGAGAAAGACTCTGTATTGTATATTGGATACACATAGATTATAGAAGGTTACAAATATATATAGGCAGGTGACTTCAAGGGTTTAAGGTGTGAACACTAAACTAGAAAGTTATAGGTCTAATTAGCACACACTAAGCAGTATAAGTGCCTAGGCTAGCGCATGAGACAAACATAACTTGCTAACAGGTTCAAAGTGTGAACATTGAGCTAGGAAGTCCTAGGCCTAAATAACACACACTAAGCAGCACAAAGTGTCTAGGTCAACATATGGCTGTAGCTAGAGTTTAAGATACAGACACAAGAGTTTAGAAGACAAATATAACTTGCTAACAACTCTAACAGATAGGAAATTGGTGCAGTGCATAAGTCTTTGTATATTGATCCTCTTAGATTTTCAGTACTAATGCTTCAAAACAAATTGAATAAAGAAGAGTTAAGTTTTCTTCGTGTATTTCTTTACAGTAGCACCTTAGGATGGCATAGCCTTAATTGCGAGGTTCAAAAGAGGAAAGCTTTCTCTGATTCTTTATTAAAGGATAAATGAATGGTATATAATTACAAATAATGTATTCCAGGAGCCAGTAGGTGTTCAAATTGGAATCCCCTGAAGTCTGATCAGCTGAACCAGTGATCAACTCCAGCAGAACAGTAGAATCTCTAGTTAGCCAAAGCTAAAAATAGCAATGGCACTCCGTCGAGCACTGGGATGGTCTGAAGGGGAGGTAATGCGTCCAGAGTCTAAGCCTTGCTCCCGTTTGATGCGACAGACTGCTGGCGTCTTCTCCGTTGGTGGTAGCCTTGCTTTCTGGGTGCTCTGCCGCCTTCACTATGGTCATTGTTTCCTATCCATTTAATTCTCCATGTTTCATTCTGTTCTACGTTCTATGCATATTGCCAACAGTAGTTATTTGTGTTTCTTCTGTAGGTCCAAGGATAACAGTTCCAAGGAGTCTCAGGTGGGCATCATGCGGAGCAATCTCTGTGAGCTCGACATCAGCATTGCTCGTGCGACTCTTCAGTCCAGAGTGTGAGCCACAGAATATATCAGCTTATGACAAACTTGGACACAAGACTGGATAGTATCATAAAAAAAATTAGGTGTAGATAGCAGAAGTTATATGTACGTTTGCTGATTCAGCCCAGGAGATGTTTTTGCATATTGTAACCTGCCTGAAGACCTTCCCTCCAACTTCACTGACTACTGTCATGGTGTCTCTAGAGCTATGAGCTGGTACTTCTGCGAACAAAGATTGATCTGGGATGCTTGCCGAATAAAAAAAACACTTGCTCAAGTTGAAGGCATGCATCGTGGACAATGATTTTTATTTATTTTCCCTGAAACCTGATGGGTTTAATAAGTTTAAGGGAACACTATAGGTTTGTTGTTCTGTGAGTTTTATTTACTTGTTAAGATTATTCTTTGAAGAAAAAAGGAATGTCAACGAGAAAGTATTTTTGTGTGCATCTTGCAAGATGTTTACGCTCAATATGGCCTGCCCAAAGAACACTTCTGCTCATAGTTCGTACTTGCTCCACTATTCACCTCGAGTTGTCTCTGAAAATATGAACTGCTACATGTAGGATCAAGATTAATATCCAGTTTATTTGAAAAGAGAGAATACAAGCTAAATTGAATAGATGTTATCTGTTTTAAACACCATAAATTAGGGGTCTTTTTCTCATTCAAATAGAATTCGTCCTTCATGTCTGACAACGTGAATATGTTGAATCTGTTGTTTTGAAGAGAGAGAAACGTGAATTTGTTGTTTTGAAGAGAAAGCGAAGGGGACTGACAACGTGATTTTGTGAATTTGTTGCGACGTTATTTTGAAGAGCAAGAGAAAGGAGGGTGAATTTTGTTGCTTTGGGGAGAAGAGGAAGAGAAAACAAAGACCATTGGTATCTTGTTTACTCAGTCACGTATTCGCATCATAGGCTCACAGCGTCATTTCCAAACCCGTGTACAGAAAGGCGATAAAAAATAAATATAATACTGTTCCTTCATCCAGAGTACTTTTTTGTGTACGTCCGAGTTGGAGTTGCTGGCACGATCCTTCGCAGGTGGCCGCCGGTGCAGCTCAAACTGCATCCAGATCCCGACTTCGAATCGCGCGCATTATGAACTTGCATCGCTTGCTTTTTCCCAATCAAGCATCCAAACTGTGCTCACGAACGCGCGATGCGGCCCAAATCTTAGTCTCCTCGCGCCCCTGCTGATTCCCAACGAGATCGCGCGCGCCTGCCGCTACTCGCTCTGAGCTGCGTGCGCGTGCGCGGCGCTGGCGCGTACTGCTGCCCGCCGCCAGGCGCGCAGGGCCAGGACGACGCCGACGCCGACGCCGACGACTACGGCGGCGGGTGCTACGAGGAGCTGCTGCTGCTGCTGCCGGTCTCGACGCCGCCGCGCGTGCCGCGGGGCCTGGCCAGAGGGGAGGAGGACGACGCGTACGGGGCGGATGATGATGGGCTGGAGCTGACGACCAGGGGCGCGCCGGGGCTCAGGGTGGACGCCGACGAGGCAGAGGAGCATCCTGTCTCGCCGGCGCCGGTGCCGGCGGCGCCTGGTGGCGTCGGGTCCGCCAAGTCGTGGATATCCACCGCGATCGCGTCGGTCTACGAGAGGCTGTCCCGCACGTTTTCCGTGCTCCCGTGACGCAAGCTCACCGTGTGGCAATACGTCGTCTTAGACGCGATCACATCAGCACGTTACTACTGTTTGGTTTAACTTTTGATTAGGTGCGGTCCAACAGGTACGCTCGCTAGAGTGCTAAACTGTATATTTTTTAAAATAAATTCTATATAAAAGTTTTTTTAAAAATCATATTAATCTATTTTTTAAAATTTAAAATAATTAATAGTTAGCTAATTATATAATAATGACCTTTTTTGGTAAGCTAAAATAATCTCATCTCAATCAATTAAGAAATTTCTATATAATTTTTTTAAAAAAACTTATAGTTTAACGATTCGAAAGACACGTGCTTATAGAAAACGATGTAGTAGTCCAATCATAATTCAAATTTAACTTTAGTTTTACCTATGACTATTGTGCTTAATATCTTTATATCATATTTGATATTCAAGATATCATACTGATATCATCGGTTTCAAAGTTGATATGTGTATCCGAAGCTGATACCTATGGTATCGTGCTTATATCAATATGACATCATCGCATAAGGTGCGGACCAACCATATAATGTTGTCTGGTCTTTTTTTTTCTTAGTTGCATAGACTAGATCTGTCTCTTGAAGCAAACAATTTATACTGTGCGTTCTGACGAAAAAATAGGAAAGTAGATTCGGTTGATGAACTATTTATGTGCACGGGATGCAGGTTTAGCTGTTTGGTGATGGAACTTGAGTACCTATTGTTTAGAGCTACAACATTTGCATGTTTTTCACCTTCACTTTGAGAGAAAGCATATGAATATGGCACATGTCAGAAATTAAACAATAAATGAGCCTAGGTTAAAATTTCGAATGCATGAACACAAACGGCATGAAAACACAACTACTAGTTATTTAGAAAATAAAAACAAATTTAAGTGGCATTTCAAATCTATGACAAGTAATTAAACACTCACATGAATTTTCATACTCGCAAAGATGGTTTCCTCTCAAACTTTTGTTCGTATTTTGTCTGAATTTGGGAGCTAGTTGATTAACCCCGTTGCTAAAATGTCATCCACTTGAATACTACTCCCTCCATAGCTATACTTTGGGATGGATGAAGTACCTTCATTCTTCAATAATTGACGCTCACAAATTCAAACTTTGATCACTTTTTGTAATAAAGAAAATTAAAAATATGTGATCACTTTTTTTAATAAATAAAATTAAAAATATGTCATATTATCGAAGTGTAGCTTCACAAAATATAACCAGACAAGTTTTGTCCATTAAAATCTAATCATTTAAAAATGCATGCAATTTTCTATTAAAAATCCAGAAAAGGCATGCCTTTTGTAGCAGCATGACCTCCAAATATCAATATTTAGTGCTATGCAACAGTTCACATGAATCATGGCAAAAGCCAAACAATAAGAGTGAAAAAGATCCAAGAAAATTCTGAACACATGATGGCATAATATGTTAAAAGCTAGAGTTCAGTGGTTAGTCATTAGCTATGAAATTCTGTGTACTTATGTATGGTGAACATCAGAATATAGTTTGCAATTATCCTTTTACTGCTAAATGTTTCCTTCTTTAACTCCAATGATTTGTTTTTCATTTCTCTAGCGATGTATCTTGATTGACTATCTTCTTGATGAAGAAACTAGCTTTATGATGACGCAAGATTAATGAATGGTTGTTAACACGCAGGATCTTTTTTCTGTCAGACACTCTCCTCGTGGATTTTTTTGCACGTGGACGCTAAATCTTCGATCTATTAGTGTCATTGGATACGATATGGACTATACATTGATTCACTACAATGTGATGATACTTCAATATCCATATTATCAAACTGTCTATGAATCATTCTAAAATACAGGATTATATATGTAGGAAATTTTACATATTTTTTGAACTGATATGACATGATACTAGCTGATAATTTAGGATGGCCTCCCGACTCTCACATCAGGCATAAAAAACAACATGAGTGCTTTGTGTCCTTCCATATGGTTCTTGTGGTAAATTGCAGAAGAAACCAAAATGTTGTTACATCTATGCAGACTTGGGAGGGGCGTGCCTATGATTATGGTATGGCCAATCTGAAGGGCATGGGTTTCCGTGTAGATGACCTTGAATTTGATCCTGACCTGGTACTGTACTGTACTATTGTGTACTCCATAGTTCATAAGGCCTCAAGGTACATGCATAACCCCTAATGATACCATTACTCTCACAGGTCATCAGGGATCTAATTATGGATAAAGACAAAGGGAATTTGGTCAAAGCTGATCGTTTTAGCTACATTAAAAGGGCCATGCATCGCACCCAGATGCTTTCTACTAGTGTTGTGAGGTATTGATAAGACATTTTGGCAGCTTTACTGTAGTCCTGAGTCGAGAGAAGATAACAAATCTTATTCATGTCCATGAATAGTGAAATATATGGAAGAGAATTGGTGGATATACGGAAAGAAAGTAGATGGGAGTTCCTTAATACCCTTTTCTCCGTGTCAGAAGTTGTTACGTTCATTCAGGTCAATTACTTATCTCTCTATCTAATAGTGTTCGCTTCATGTTTGTGTTATGATACTTGACATCTCATTATCCATTAATCCATAACCATCGTTCACATGCGTGTACAAGAGTAATTTCAGTATTAGTAAAACACTTGATAGGAATTGCAGTCATGGGATGACGAATTCAGATAAAAAAATATGCTGAGTTCTGGCCTGGTTAGAGTTCTCTTTGCTAGGTTTTTAATGTTCTTGTCTTTTTCATTCATGAATAATGCTCCTTTGTCTCCGAGGGATCAGAGTTTGGACATATTTTACCTCATACATTATTTAATACACATTTGGCTTGCAAAAATAGTGTCCTGTGTGATTACAGAGGCCAGATTGTGATATAAGAAATCCAGCAAGGTTACTCTGATATCACAAAGGACAGTATCTACTCCTAATACATATAATTTGACATGATCAGCCCTGCTTGTTTCATTGAGAATATTGTTTCAGTTTTAATTGAATTCAGTGTGGTTAGACCTTCTGACATTTACAATATGTAGTGTGCTACCTTGAGCGTGTAAAACTGAAGTTTGAATTGATCCATATTTATATGGGCATGGGTCTTCTGTTCAGATGGTCGACAAGTTGGATCAGGGGTTGGTGCCAGCTGAACTTGGGCACTGGATTACAAAGGGCTGTACAACGTAATTAGCCTTGCTTCTACCTTTACTGTTGTGAATATTTGTTGCTGTAAAATTTTAAGGCTTTTCTTTTTTAGGCTGTTTCCAGGGCACTTTTTCGAGCACATGTAGAAGGTCAACTCAAGGTAACCTCTGGTAGTCATTACTCATTAGAAATGACAATACTCTATATGATTAATGTTTGTCTAAAAATTTCTTTAGCTGGTTGAAATGTAGAGTGAGATAATGGCTGAGCCAGAACGATTTATAGAGCCCGATCCTGAACTGCCTTTATATCTTCTGGATCAAAAAGAGGTTAACACACGGTCACCTTACAAGTTCTCATCCATTAGTAATCCTTTATACTTCCCTGCATTACTGCATTGCTGACTTTCCCCTTTCAACTCATCAGGCTGGGAAAGGTTGCTTCTTATTACTAACTCATATTACGACTATACGAACAAATTGTTGAATCGTGCATTCAATAGCTTACTTCCTGATACAATGAGGTCTATATATATATATAAATCTAGTGGTCTAACACCCCCGTAGGAGGGAAATGGACACAGAGATTGGAGCAAAAACTGGTAAACAAAGACGCGGGAAGGCCTTTGGTCATGATATCGGCGAACTGGTGTGTCGACGGTACATAAAGCACCCGAACATGTTCTAGAGCGATTTTGTCACGTACAAAGTGAATGTCAATCTTAATATGCTTCGTGCGTCGATAATAAATCGGGTTGGTGGTCATGTAGACGGCACTGACATTATCGCAGTAGACAACGGTCATGGAGGCGATGGGTGTACGGAGCTCCTGGAAAAGCTGGCGAATCCAGCAGCACTCGACGACGACGCGATACTCGACTTTGGCGCTGAACCGAGACACTGTAGTCTGCCATTTGGAGGACCAAGAGACTAGAGTGTTGTCGAGGAAGACGCAGTAGCCGAAGGTGGAGCGTCGGGAGTCGGGGCAACCCACCTAGTCCGTGTTAAAATACGCGGTGAAAGAGTCGATGGGGCCGGAGCTAAGATGTAGGCCAATGGATAATGTGCCCTTTTCGACACGCTCAACGGCTCTCGGACGCGAACCTTCTCCCCTCACGTCCGAGCCAGTCCAACATGTCCACGTGTCCACGGACACGAATCCCTGCCTCCCGGACGCGAACATATTCTCTTCACGTCCGGCCACTCCCTGCCTTTTTCGCGTCCGCCCCACTCCTTGGCCTCTATGAGTCCATGGACGTGAATCTTCTCTTCACGGACGTGAATCCTCGTACGTCCGTGACCCAACCACTCTCTGACCCACCCACTCTGTCCTCACCTACTCCCCATCGGCCAACTACTCCTTATCGGCTGACCACTCCTCACCTACTCCACTGCCTACTCCCTATCGGCCAACCACTCCTCATCGGCTGGCCGGCCCACTTTCCATCGGCTTCTCACATCCTTGATCGGCCGATCCGTCCTCTCATCGGCTTCCCCCTCCCATCGGCTCTTTGCTCCCGTTCTCCCGTCATGGCCACCGAGTCCGCTCTCAGCTTCGGTACTCTCCCAGTCGCCGAATCTGCTCCGGCCCTTGGTGCCTCAGACCACACCTCGGGCACCACCTCGCCGATCTTCTCCCCTCCCTACGCTGCTGTGAACGTGAAATCTCACGTTCCTATCTCCCTTGACCTTAACGCCAATTATTCCAAGTGGGTTTTGTTCTTCAAATCCCTCTGTGGAAAATTCGGCCTTCGGTCCCACATTGATGGCTCCGCTCCACCTCGCCCCGATGATCCTCAGTGGGATATCGCCGAGTGCTGCGTGCGCAGCTGGCTGCTCGGCTCGGTCGACGACTCTGTCCTCGACCTCGCCATGGACGATACCGACCCCACCGCTCGGGACCTCTGGGTGGCCATCGAGCGGATCTTCCTGGCCAACAAGCAGCCTTGCGCCATCTTCCTCCTCAACGAGTTTCACTCCATGGTACAAGGCGACTCCTCTGTCTCCTCGTACTGTCAGCGCCTCAAAGTCAAGGCTGCTGTTCTCCGGGACGTCGGCTACCCTGTGGTCGACTCTCAACTCGTCCTCGTCCTTCTGCGAGGCCTCAATCCCCGCTTCTCCAATACCGCCGATGACATCGCCAACGCCACACCTCTTCCATCGTTCACCCGGACTCATGACATGCTAGTTCTTAAAGAACTCCGTCTGGCCAATGATAAGAAGACAGTGGCCCACACCGCTTTTCTTGCCGCAGCCGATAATGGCTGCCGAGCTTCTTGCGCTGCCCCTTCCTCCCGTGGCCCTGGTGGCCATGGCTCCGGCCACAGCAACACAGCCCGCACCGGGAAAGGCAAGAGCAAAGGCAAAGACAGGATCTGGCAGGGTCCGACGCCACCACGACCTACCTCGGTCCCTACCCACCCTGCCGGTCCCACGGGTCCGTGGCTCTGCTACAACCCCTGGGCGCCCCAGCCCTAGCCACGCAGCCCCATCGGCTGGCAACCCGGAGTTCTCGGCGCCCATCCCCAGGCTCACCTGGCATCGGCTCCCGTTCTGCCGCCTCAGCTGATGCTACCGACCCCAACCACCCAGTCGGTTCCCTCCTGGAACCAGGCTGGCCTCGTCGCTGCCTTCAACCAGATGACGCTCCAACCACAGCATCCTTGGGTGCTAGACTCTGGGGCGTCTTCACACATAGCGTCATCGGTCGGTATACTTCGCTCCTGTCACCCCTCTTCCTCTCCTTTTGTCACCATCGGCAATGGTCACTCTCTTCCTGTCCAATGCCACGGTGACTCCTCTCTGTCTACATCCACCACTAACCTCCCCTATGCAATGTTCTTATCGTTCATTCTCTTATTCACAATCTTATATCTGTTCGCCAATTCACACGAGACAACCACTGCTCCATTGAATTTGACGCGTCTGGTTTCTCTGTGAAGGATATCCCAACCCGGCGATAGATCCTTCGCTGCAATAGTAGCGAAGACCTCTACACCATTCCCTCTGCGCCGTTCACCCCACACGCCAGCGTGGTTGAGATGGTTGAGAAGTCACTAGACATCCATGGAGATGAAATATTATATGTGGGGGTCATATTTACACAGATGTAAGCCAATCTAAAGTTCATTTACGATGGAGGACAGCGCTAATTTGCAGAGAACTAGAAGACGAGGTCAGTGTACTCTTTCTCACGGGTTTTCCTTCAGAACGGAATGAGAACTGTCAGCTGAGGGGCTTTAAAATCAGAAAGTATTGATAACATTAAATTTATGCACACTGATGATCTATATATGAGTATATGACTTAGCACTAAAAATTAGTTTTCCAGCTATATGTCTGTGAGGTTGAAAGTCTTTTCGGAAACCTTTTCTAATTACATAACTAATGTTTTCCCTGTCTTTTATTTGATTTCTTATACTTTTTGAGGAAAACATATTTTGAACCATGGAGATATAAAATTTATCCTTTAATTATCAGTCTTTAGTCTTTACGCATGTCCTGTTGTCTCACTTAGGTCCATAATATTTAGTTTTGACCTGTTAAATACCTTAACTTACACAAGAGTGCCACTTATCGGAGTTCTATCTGTTGGTGAAATATTGAAGTGACAAAAAAATGCCATGGAGGATATCAAGTCCTGCAATATATGATGCCATTATGTTGCTGATGCCTTTACTCTTTAGACCATTAACCGGCTTATCTGAAATATTTGTGTATATTTTGATTCTGAATTCGTCTGAAAGACTAACTAGAAAGGACAACATTTAGTTTCTATGCATGCTCTAGTTGCTGATAGAGGCATGTTCTCATGTCCATTGACCATTTTGTTGATAGTTGTTGTTGTTGTTACTTCACTCCAATTCCATCCATTGGACGCACTGGATATGGGAATCCGATCAAATAAGAAACATTTAATTGCATTTGTAATAATTTTTCGTAGTTGCATATGTAATTTGACGATTGAGAGTTGAGAATGTCTACAGGGTTAACTTGCAATTAGTGTCTTCCTCTTTTTCATTAAATTGAAAAGTGAGTGGTTATGATTTTGTAGTGGTGAATATTCTTTTATGAACCCCAGTTTTATCTCTATAAATGGAATTATTTTGTCCTCGTTGAAGATATGATGATATATACACATCAAGGGTTTCAAATTTTCTACATTATACTCCATTCATGTATTTCCAATTACAAGAACAGGTAATTAAAGTTTTCTAGATGATCTGTTTCCCTTTACCTTCAACATTTTTATTATAGTCATTTTGATTGGTTGAGACTTGACCTATCGTTTATCTTTCAGCTTATAAACTACAGCCAAATTTTAAATTTTAAAACTTACCTTTAAAGTTGATTTGGGGATTTTTTTTTCATCATAGTATTGGTAGGATCACTAAACAACAATTTAGTCTAGATGAAGGTATTTAACATATAGTAGTTTTATTGCTATTAAGCTATTTACATGATATGCATGTCTTTTTATAGGACCATTTGAGTCGGTTGCTACAATAACCCATATGCTACACTACCGACCATACACATAAAATTAAGACAACTAAGCACTAGTAGTCAATTCCTAGTTACCTTATACAACCTCAACTTTACAACTAAGAAATGATCACAAAGTAACCTTTCTTATTGACACAAGGATTATTTGCTAACATGTTGCTGATAAGCCGTTATGGTTTATAATCAACATAAGCGAACCGATGACTAGATTTTCTATTCTTTCGAATAATCACTGGAGACAAAAATTAGAGCAGAAAGAAAGAAGTGATAAGAATATTATATATATATACTGTTCGAACTTTTGATAGTAATTTCTTACTTACTGAAGTGATTTTCTTACCGACTAGCACTCTAGTTTTTTTCTGGGCTATCTAGTTCAGCTTTTCTTTACAACATTTGTGCTTAATCTAGTACTATCACAGGGGTCGTAGTGAACCATGTGTAATAACAGGGCTTGAAATTTATCTGATCTTATCTACTTGATATCATGTAACCATGAATGTATCCAGTTGTTTGCTAAATCTGCCTACATGAAAAACACTAAGCATATGTTATGTTTGCTATTACCAGATTCGTAAAAGCAGTAGAACATCCAAATGCTCTGACTTCCATGCTATCATCTCTTTAGCCCACTGTTCAATGTTTCTTCATAGATAATCACTGCCGCATACCCCATCTCAATTATTTTACCGCCTTTTCTATCCCCTGAACATGTTACAGACACTTGGGCATGGCGTGCACTCCTATTCCCGGAGGCAACAGCACTGATGTCGACGGGCTCTGCTGACATTCGATTCATACGTGGAGTTGAGAGAAGAATCGGTAGAGACAGAAGGCAGCTGGATGTGTGTTCGTGCCAGATTGATCTTCAATCTTCATGCAGCGAGGCAACCATTTGTTAATCTGGAACCTTTTCTCGTTACGTAGTGATGTTGTGTGTAGCTGTGTGTACTCAAGTGTAAGTAGAGTCATTAGCTTGTAGTAACACGATTGCAATAAGCCCATGCGGTCGTTTTCTTTCTGCTGGCCTACTCAAAAAAATTTGGTTTGGTCAGGCAGAACGACCGTGGAAAGTTGGGTAGGTATGTAATTTTATTATAAATCTTCATTCTTAGCGCCTGTTCTGTATTCTGGAACTCACTTGAATCGGTTAAATGCCAGAAAAACAAGAAGATATACCATTGCTGCAAGGAGTATGTTCTTTCGTGAACTTGTTTTGCGACTGACTGACAAGCAGCTGAGAAGGCTGACAGCGTGAAGCTCTTCAGTAAGTAAATAAAGCTCTTGCATCTGAAAAGTGAAATGAAACGGATTACATCTGAAATTCGAGAAAAACAAGTACTACTATTTTGAATTTGACTTTTCTGTAGCGAATTTGTATTTTGAAATTCGAAAAAAAAGACATTTCCCTAACGAATTTGTATTCTGCAGAATGAAAAGGGATTACATCTGAAATTCGAGAAAATCAAGTACTTACTCCTACCATTTGAATTTGAGTTTTCCCTATCGAATTTATATTTTGAAATATGGTAAAAACACATTATTTCCCTAATTAACCTGTATACGTGGTCAAACGGGCCGGTCGGATTGGCACGGTTCGGAGCACGCTCTAACACGTCTCGCTTGAGCGCATCGGCACGACCACTATAGCGAGCCGTGCTGTGCTGTATGTCGATAGCTCTGCCTAGCCACATGAGTCGGTGGTGGCCTGACAGGGTTGGCCTTTTAAATAAAAAATGGAAAATATATAGGAAATAGAAAAAATAGAAAAAAATAAATGAAGAAATATATTTTTAAAATTATAATATGGATGTTACTAGTAGACATTTATATTGGTTAAATATAATAATACATTAGAAAATAGGAATAATTTTTTGGGCTTAAAAATATAGAAAAATTAAAATTATACTAAAAATAAGAAAAAAAAAGAGAAAAAACATTTATTGATGTTGATATTATCTAGTTCAAAACTTTATCATATAAAAACTCATATTTAAGAAAATCATGATAAAGAAAAGAGCCTGCAGCCTATGGTTGAAAACTCAAAAAATCAAAACTAGCTAATCTTATGTGTATCCATCAATTCTAAATTCTTTGTGGAGTGTTGGGCACGCTCGTAGCTTGCTCTTGACAACAAGCAGCATTCCTATTACGTCGCGGCTTAGATTTTTTTTCTGCAGCCCTTAATAATTCTTCCATAAGTACAAAAGTCGATTTAGATGATACCGTAAATATGAGCACCATGAACATATTTGGACCTTATGATCATTTCACCACCGAGCGTATTGATTTCCTTTTGAGTAGCTATTCAAGCAGAAGAATAGTTCTTGAAAAGCAGCGGCAGTTCGTATGTCGGATGCGATGGGTGGCGGACGCGGACGGGGACGGGCGGTGGGAGCTGGACGTGGAGACGCCCGCGACGATGGAGGGCACGGCGCGCCCCGTCCCGGGCGACCCGCTGCCCCTCGGCCTCTCGCGGGGCCCCCGGGTCACCCGCACGAAGCAGCTCGACTTTTCCACCGCTTCATGGCCTCCCCGCTCGTCCCCTCCTTCTCCGCCTCCGGCGCTGGCCTCTCCATCCACCACGCGCACCTCGTCCACCTCTCCCACAACTGGTAAGTCCCCCGCTAACACCCCCTTCTCCCCCTCCTCCTCACGGTCGATCCTACCAAAAAAAGTGCTCGTCTCTACATATCTGGGATGCTCCAAGGCTGCTGCGGTTAATTAGGTAGCGGAAGGCAGCTTGCAATGTTGCAAAATTCAAGTGACTAAATGGTATCTTTACATATCTACGCAGCTCCAAGTTTATGCGGTAAATGGTATCTTTACATATCTACGCAGCTCCAAGTTTATGCGGTAAATGGTATCTTTACATATCTACGCAGCTCCAAGTTTATGCGGTTATGAGATACTGAAATGTGGTTTACAACGTCACGCAGTTCAAGCGTCTAAAGAACTAAGGTACGATGGCTGTGTTTTTGTGTGCTTGGTTTGTGTAGGTTCATTTGAGGTAATTGTGGAATCATTTTAGCTATGTAGTCTTCTTATTCTTTTTAACAGTTCGAGATTGGTTTTGGGGTTATGTCAATAATATTTGTTTGGAACCATAACCTTCTAGTCCAAATATGCCAATGTATGTGACTGAGTATGTGTCAAGATCTAAAGTGCAATGGTTATTGTACGCTCACCAATCATCAACACTCTGCTAGATGAACTATCAGTAGTAGATTTGTTCAGTTCTGTTTCTAAACACAATTTGGATATTATTTTCGTTCATTCCAACCCTTTCCCCTTATAGGCAAAAAACCTGTATAATTCAATGATTGCTTCCCCCTGATTGCGACATAGCAGCCTAGAGATGTTCTAATAGCAAATTTTACTTCATGTGTAAGATGTATCTGACCAAAACACATGTGCACTAGCATTAACAACCTGGTGTATTCGTTTCAGGTCTTTTACTATCTTGGAGCAGCTTCATGTACAAAAGCTTGTAGCTGTTGTGAAAGAGAAGCTATCAAATCGACAAGAGGTCCCCTGGTCCAATGATATCAAAAGGCACCTGATGATGTTATGTCTCTAGGTGTAGGCACAGAACTCTTGATTACACCAGATACCAGTTTGCTTCTGGAGCTGTACGATCTCAAGAAGGGGGATCGGGGCAAATTAATATTTTGACACAAGGCAAATTATCTGGATACTCTTTATGTTATTTGGTATATATTAGCTATTTCTGGGTATTCATGGGGCTTACACTGGGATTCTCAATAGAACACATTATATTCCTATATTGGTTAGGTATCTAGTTATGAGGGTTTGACTTGACTCATGGATAATTTCATCCTTCTTTATGGAATGACTAGTTTACTTAACTAATGATAGTTGTTACTAAAATGTTTGGATTAAAACTGAAGATTTCTTCATTGATTCCAGCTTCCTCATCAAAATATTACATTAGAAGCATCTTGGCCTTGATTATTCATTGATCAAAAGGGAGTGTACTGGGATGTGCCGTTGTCATTATCAGCTGATCTGGCTTCAGTTGGCTCCAAGTCTGGATTGAGTTATCATGTACTGTTGCAGCAGAATAGTGGAGAACCAAAATGTTTTGGTGGTGGTGAAGTGACCAGTGATGTTCTTGTTGCTCTGTTACCTGGGTTATGTGCTAAGGCAACTGTTTCAATTAAGAAAAGCATTGATGTTTGGAGGAAAAAAGAAGATAAGCTAAAAAATGTCCAGTCGTATGATGTATTTCTCTCAGATCCTCATGTTTCATTCACCAGGATCATTGGTAAGCATTCACCTTTTCCTGTTGTTGAGCTTCAGAAATTAGTTATGTAAGTTTATTTTAAGGAAATTCTCTGCTTCTACTTGCTTAGAGGTCCTGTTATTTCTTTCCTAGCTTCCTTACGAACGTTTTCATTCACAAGTCATGATGTCCTCTTTATTGACACATTTTCTGGATTATAACTCATTGATAGTTGAATGCATATGTTTTCTTGTATTGTGATGCATCTTGAGATATCACGAGTCAATGGAGAGTTCATTTTCAATGGCTAGTATACTATCAACAGCTTGGTAATCCACTTGTCCTATATGATTTACTGCCCAGTGTTTGGAACTATATCCATTGAGGAATCATGAACACCTATAGTTGAATGGATACATGAATTAATTGTATTTTTAATTCTGTAACCCTCTCTATTAGATTTACATGTTGTCAGCAGTGCGCAGAATAGTTTACTGTTTTCTACTTCTTTCTCTTGTTCAGGTGCAGTAGCCAGTGGTTCTTTTGGGGATTGCTCAAAAAGAATGTCCGTGCACAATGAAATACAAAAATCCAGTGCCTTAAAATATTTTGATGAGAGGAATAAGTTTGCTGCCTTTGCGGACCTCTTTGTGTCTGTTAATTTTACAGCTTAACAAGGGAATTTTCAGAGACTTTTCCTGGATTTGACAAGGGTAAGCGCCCGGTTAGATATATCCTCAGGATCATTGTTCTTACGTGGTGCTTCTCGGCTTGCGCAAGATTTCTTCTTCTCTCGACGCCCTGATTTAGAGACATTCCGTGATGTTTGTCCTGATGTGATTGTTTCTCTTCAACAACAGGTGAATCATATCTTTCTTTTTCATCAGCTTGTGCTCTGATACCTAGAAAGATAGAACTAGGAGGCCATTCTGTTTGACGATTCATGGCACAAATTCATGTGATCTATTTACTCTTTTGTTTTGCTTTCATATTTTCAAAATGGATATGGTTTCTTGCAGTTCAAGCAATAACCATTAGGTGGATGGATATTTTTCCTGACATGCTTTACTATATTAATTAGTCGATATTCCAAGTGATAATGGAAACAAAGGTATGAAGACTTCAATTGCACTGCCACTTTCGAATAGGGATGAAATTGATTCGGATAGTTTCCGATATCCAGACACATTTTCCGAAATGGATAGTCTCAAACGGATAATTTTTTGGATAGTACCAGATACAAAAATGAACATGGATATATTTTTTTGAAACGGAAACGAATACGGTAAGACTAGGATTCAACGAAAATCGGAAATGGTCGGAAACTATCTGGAGTTTTTTTTCCAGATATCTGCAGGTAGAAATCAATTTTCAGAAAAAACATGTACATGTACATAACTTTATCATATGAAGTCGAATGAAGACAAACTTTATATCAAAATTGTAGAGCTCGACGAAATCTACAATTTTGTTGTTGACAGCTTTATCATTTGAGATCATTTAGGGGTCTAAATATTCATTACAAAATCTCATATATTTTTACAAAATCTCAGAGCTATAATTCAAACGACTTCCGATAGAGACATGCTCTATATCAAAGTTGTAGAGCTCGACAGGATCTACTATCTTGTAGTTTACATTTATGTTTGAAATTATTTAAAGTGCAAAACGAGCATTATAACTTTCAGAGAGGTGAAATAAAATGAATAGCATCTTCAATCTAGACAACAGCAGCTTGATTGGTGAGATGTGAGATGGTAATAAGCTATGCGTGGAGGAAGAGGTCTTGGATTCAATTAAGGGATCAGGAAGTGAAAAATCATTTTCACATGCGGGTCTCATAAGGACCAATAACTATGAAAATCGATTTCACGAATGGTTGTGGAACCACCTACGAAAATTGATGATATAAATTTTTGTTTCTTCCGTTGATTCAGGAAGCTCAATTTGAGGGGTTTTTATATTCCGGCAAATATTCATTACCGTATTTGTTCCGTTTCGAATTCGCTTCGTATCTGTATTCAATAATATTTGATTCCATTTTCATATCCGGGGTTTTTGATTCTGATTCCGATTTCAAAAAAAAAAATGAAAATGAATATGGTAGAGTTAGTTTATGTCTGTTTCCGATCAGTTTCCATCCCTACTCTCCAGCAAGATAGAAAACATTGGTGTTACTATTATATACAAAAAAAATCATACGTATCTAGATTATCGATGTTTCTGTAGAAACAATTGCTTGACGTCCTAGAATATGTGCTACTTCAGATATCAGTTTTCCTTGAAATCAATAAGCTAATTAGTTATTAAGACGGTCAAGGGATGCTGCTCTAGCCTGCAGCAGAACTACATATGATACCATATCACCATTTTCCTGTTCCTTTCAGCACTAATAACTCATACAATCAACTTTGGAATTTATGATGTCTATCCAAAACTGGCATGGATAATTACTAAGTTCATACTTTAGAATAGGTAATTCCTCTACTTAGTGATTTTCTTGATCGCCAAATAATATCATTTACAAAATGTCAGTACTGCTTGGCACAGTCCACTGGTGATTTTCTGACTGCTGATTGCAGACTTGCGGTATTGGCATCTGTTTTATTGTTCCAGTTACATGTGCAAATGTGTAAAGCGATTATCAAAAACCGTGAGGTACTGGGACAACGCCAAATGTTAAGTAAAGCTCTCATATAATCATTAAGTAAGCCAGTGAATGTAGGAGAGCTTAATTATATGTCATCCAATAATAGCAGGCTACGTTTAGATATATAGCCCCATCTCCTAGTTCCTACTGTGATAGAAGATACCATGACGTGTAGTTTTAGTTTGATGCAAATCCTGTTTTATACTACTTCTGACGTCAATGAACACATTTCATTTACTATTAATAAGGTAAACATATCATGATTACATCCAGCACATCTAATTGCTGGCGGATTCTATTATATACCTTATTGGCCATTTTTTTCCCTTGTTGCCTGCCTTTTCCCTATCTTCTGAGAAAATAAATTAACTAGACAAGATGATTATGTTGCGTAGGATGCTATCATAGGAAACTTCAAATTCACACTGTTCTTTGTTCTCCTCGCAGATAGTTGGACCCTTCAGCTTTCGTGTTGAATCCTCATTAGCCATTGACCCTAAAAAACAAGACAATTTCGTTCGCGTGGACGACTCAGTTTTTGCAATTGACTGGGCTCTGAAGGTTCTGGGTTCCGCAAAGGCCACTGCTTGGTATTCCCCTAAGCATCAGGTGGCAATGGTGGAGCTCCGGTTCTTTGAGACCTGAAGAGTTTGGCTCAACGTATCACATAAACATAATTTTGGGCTTTCTTTGTCGTATTAATGCCAATGATAACTAGGTCAGATGACTGTAGATGTTACGCCGCAGTGTGTTCCGTCAAGGCAATTTGTAAATGTAATCAAGTATATCTGGGATGTCTTGCATTTACCTGCTGAATCGTCATTCTTGTGGTTGAAGTAGCTTGTGCTGTTTAACAGGCAATGGGCCTTAACGGAGTGTAGTTCTTAGACTGTTTCTGTAGAATAGTGTTGTTACGCACACATAAGAAGTCAATACGTGTCAACGAAACTATATTTCTAGTTGTTTTTTCCACTTCCTTTGGGCATTGGAAGAATACTTGTTGCAGTAAGTGCTCATCATCTGAAGGTTGCCCATGAAATCCTCTTATTGCTCGGACAGGCCGGAAGCAATAGCTGTACGGCAATGCTCTACCTTAAGTTAAAAAAAAAAAGTTGATGACAAAAATGACATGTTTCCGGAAAGAAATTCAGACATCAAACTGTTTTCATGTGAAAAATTCGAACACGTCTCATTTGTAATTGTTGATTTTATTTTGTCCTAGTTAAAATTTGAGCTTCACCACATACATTACTGAAGCAGTGTTGCTAGTATTAACCAAAAATATTGGTAGTGCCACTGTGCCAGAAACAACTGGAGGTGAAGGTTTTCGTTTGTTTTCTTACAAGTTCTTTCAAAAATTTCTGTAAATTTGTTCTAAAATTAAACTGGGATTCCGACGAAAATTTGAAAGTGGGCAAGAAAAAAATAGACACAAGCTGTAAAAGAGGAAAGCCTCAAGCTTGCAAGAAGCCCACTTGCAAGTGGGCCCGTGCTTGTGCTCCGCCTCCGCCGCCACTGGGCCATTTCCCCTCGGCCTCCCAGGCTCACTAAACCCTACCTACCGTCCTCGCCGCCGCGTAAACCCACCATCTCTATCTCCAGGTTCGCCGCCGCCACCGCCGCACCCGCCTCCCCCCATGGCGGCCGTCTCGAGAGGCCTCCTCGCGCGCCTCCGCCACCTCTCCATCGCGGGCCCACGTCTGCCGCCTTGCCGCCCCTTCTCCGCCGAGCCCCTCGTCTCCCACCCCGACGATGACGATGCCGGGGGAGGCTGCGGCGGCGAGGGCTCGGGCGGGGGACGGATCATAGAGGCTCGGGCGGGGGTGATGGGCCCGGACTCGCGGAGGACAGGGGTGATCGGCGTCAAGTGCGGCATGTCGGCGATGTGGGACAAGTGGGGCGCCAAGGTGCCCATCACCGTCCTCTGGGTCGACGACAATGTCGTCTGCCAGGTCAAGACCGCCGAGAAGGAGGGATTCTTCGCGCTTCAGGTGCTATGGATTTCTGATCTCTGTGTGAAACTCTTGTCGATGACATCGCGAGCCAGTGGATCAGCTGGTTCGTTTCACTGGAAATTAAATACTGGATCAAAAATGACAGGAGTGTTTCTTCACTCTTTCATTGGACTACTAAGATTTGGATTGGATTGTTTTTCTGCCGTTATAGGGAGATTTTCAGCTCCCAAGAGTGTTGAGGTCTGAGTTCCGATTTAGACATGAAATGGCGTAATATAAATCTGATCACATTGTAGGTCTTCTCCAATACCTGGTTGGTAATTCATTGGGATGTACTGTGAGCAGTAACTGAACTATATATTCCTGCAAAAGAAACAAAACCATGTAGCAATTTTCTGCAAACGTCTATTCCCATTGTGGATAGAAAAAATGCGTAGAAATGACAGTGCTTAATTTTTATAGTAGCACTATTTTACTTCTGAGGCCCTGCCACTTCCTAAATTCATTGCAACAACTTATTTATAGATCAAGCACCTGGTTCTGGGATTTTGGCATCAATGAGTACATGTCATGTATTTGCTTTTTCTGTAGATGACTCTTCTCCCCCATGAATAGTTCAGACACATAACATGGTAAACGTGTGCTCTTAGACTTTATTTTATTGGCCCAAATGTAAGCATGTAAATCTGTAGAGCTATTGCTCGTTAGCTTTGGTCCATTGCCTTCCATATTGCAAGATCTGTTTCTAACTTCTGGAACTCTTTTCCTGGTATTTATTAGCTTGGAGCAGGCCAAAAGAAGGAAAAACATCTAACAAAACCTGAAGTGGGCCACTTTAGAGCACAAGGAGTCCCTCTAAAGAGAAAACTAAGGGAGTTTCCTGTTACTGAGGATGCACTTCTTCCTCTTGGAACAACAATCACAGTTCGCCATTTTGTGCCCGGACAATTTGTGGATGTTACTGGAATCACAAAGGGCAAAGGTTTTGCAGTATGTATTATTTTCCTATCTATGTTTGTTTACTTCACTGCTTTGAAACGTGGTTGCCAACTTTCTTCTGCATTTAATAATGTAAAAAGAGAGCATCAGCAATTTGTGCGTCTACTTGAAATTGAATTGTATGGCATAATTCCAGCTCATAGTTGTCATCTGATTCTGTTCCAGACAATTACTTAAAGAAAGGCATTTCTGTGACTCTGCAAGCCCAGGGAAGAGCTGAAGCATGGAAGTCATTATTAGAATATTGACCAATTGTAATAAAAAGAACAGTGTAGTTATATGGTTGATGAAAAATATAGGGTCTTGTTGCAGTAGTTCAGTAGTCCGTACATAATGTAATTCCAGTTACTTTGGATGCTATTTATTTATAGCATCAATTACTTTGATCTCTAGTAGTTTTTTTCTTGATAGCTTAGCATATATGCTAGAAAAGCAGAACTAGGTGAGTTAAGGCTGAGAGGAAGCAATATAGCAATTTGATTTACCCTTCTCTGAGTTATTATTGTGCTAATGATAAAGAAAAGAGTTATATAGAGAAATTTCAAGAACCTGTAGGATCTGTGCTTGGTATTTGGTAAAAGCTAGTTCTTACAGTTGCTCCTGGGGACTTTTTTACCACATTAATGCAAGTTGTCAATGATTTGCAATGTTCAAGGCTTTAAGCTTAATTTCACGTTTCACTATACTATTGCAATCAAATATATTGATTTTTTACTCCATTTGATTAACATGTTCATAATACTACAATAGCATAGCTTCCATGTTTGCAGCTATTTGTATATTTCAGTATTTCACTTTCACAATCCATTTGTCAGCACTCCACAGTATGAATATATGTAAATTCTTAGAGCATAGCTTCCATGTTTGCAGCTATTTGTATATTTCAGTATTTCACTTTCACAATCCATTTGTCAGCACTCCACAATATGAATATACATCAATTCTTTAGCACATTTTCCTTATGTAGGGTGGTATGAAACGGCATGGTTTTAGTGGGATGCCTGCATCACATGGTGCATCTCTATCACATCGGAGCATCGGTTCTACTGGTCAAAGAGATGCTCCTGGAAGGGTATGCCTCATAATATCCATGCACTGACCACTTGATAATTGGTATACATTTCTCTTCCCTGAAGAGGCAGGGTAATTGCCACTAGAATATGTGGCAGCATAGTTTTTAATAGAATTTGCCCATCATAAGGATTAATCCTGTATAATTATTACTGGCAAGTTATTTCCCAATGCTTAAATTGATCAAAAGATAGTGCTTCTTAGCAGTGCTATTTTTCCACACCTCTAATTATTATTCCTTCATTGTTCATAATAGTTTCTAGGTTGCATTGCATATTGTTGTTACTGTTATGGTTAACCACAAATTCTATCAAGCGTGAATATGTTAGCGGTGCTATTTTTCCACACTTCTAATTATTATTCCTTCATTGTTCATAATAGTTAGTAGATTGCATTGCATATTGTCACAACCTAAGGCCATGATGGAATAACCACTGATGAGAGGATAGCCAGGCGGCGTCAGCTACTAGAGAAGAGATGTAGACTTAGCTTGGGGAGAAAAATGTTAGGGGAAGAGATTAGACTAATTCTGATTAATTGTCTAACTCAGATGAATATAATCCCATCCCTTATATCGAGATGGTGAGACTTAACCCTAATCTTATCCCTAACCGACGCTCATTTTAGCCCTAACCAACTCACTGCTACAGTGCCGACAGGGTACTGTTCACCCACTAGGAATTGGGCCTGTGGGCCTCGACCTCTTGGCCCAACGCCCATGACACATATTCTTGTTGCTTTTATGGTTACCCACAAAGTGCTATCAAGTGTGAATATGTTAAAATAGTAAGTGACACATACATATAGCCAAAAGCCCAAAACAAGAGTACATAACCATGCCCTATTTAAATGGAATCTTTATTATGTTGAACTAATAACGCCTTTCGCTGGAGATGCAGACCTACAAGCTAATGCTTTTTACATAAAATTAAAATGCACCCCAAATACTTTTAGCCGTTTGGCTTAAAATGGCTTGAAATTTGTTAACACAGAACTAGGATATCTTGATTTGGATGAAACTCAAATGGTTAAAAAAAGGAAAGCAGGGCTGCTGCAGCTTTCTTCAACTAGCTATCTAGGTATTGGTTTTAATGAAGAGATTGTTTCTCTTCGTGAAAATGAATCAGAATCTAGATATAGACAATATTGCTGTTGATTTGACTTTATCCTTCCCACCTACTAGTGGCCTCAACTTACAATATACCAACTGCAGGGTTCCTTATTTGCTACTTGATGTCTCACTGACATGTGAGCCTGGGAACACATGTTAATGAGAAATCCTGTGGCAAATCCTAGAGTGCACCAACGGAGCAGCAAATCATAGATTTTCCTACAGCAATAGAGCTTTAACATTGTACTCCTAGTAAACTTCTTCCTTGAATATGCTCAAGGGAAGTCCTCAAATGGTTTGTGGTCCTTATGAATACTCCTAAGTTTTTGTGAGAGTGACTCCTAATGGGATGAGTGAGTGAATCAGTAAATTTGTGGAGCAAAAGACAAATAAAAGCTTGTAGGACCTGATATTTTTTTGTCTAATTATATGGCATCCTCAAGGTATAACCTGCAGTTAGAAGCTTCTTTTCTGATAATTTTCCTTGAGTGACGTCACTTCAAGACTTTCTGTGCTACTCTTGGGCTGAACAAAATATTTTTTCCCATATCATAAGCAAAGAAATGCAGTGGTTTAAATTATCAGCTTCAGTTTGTAATCTGAAGCTGTTGGTAGGGATACAGTGGTGAAGTAGTTAATGTGTAAAGGAAACTGCCTGCGGCAAGCATTCTTGCATATATAGTTGGTAACATTGCTGTAATATGTTTGCAGGTCTTCAAAAACAGAAAGATGCCTGGACGCATGGGTGGCGTACAACGCACCGTGAAAAATGTATGGGTTTACCAAATAGACCCTGCCAGGAACTTATTGTATCTGAAAGGCCAGGTAGTTTCATCTGTACCTTCTCACTTAATGGTATATCTTGCTGAAGTATAGAGGTTGATATGCATGATATGTATTTTATCGTTTACTTTGCAGGTTCCTGGTCCTCAAGGCAGCTTTGTTTTTGTTAAGGACTCAATATACAAGAAACCTGACATAGCTAAGCTGCCTTTCCCAACATATTTCTCACAAGAAGGTGAGTCGGAGGAGCTCCTCGTCGCTTATCTTGGTGACATCGACCCATTCATGATAGCAGATTAAGATTAGGGCCTACTTTGGAAAGATCTCTCTGTTTTCTGTGCACTCCAGCTTGACCATCCGACAAAATTGTTTGTTAAATTTTGCATCCATATATGAGTAGTTGCTGGATTGCGAGTCATCCCATTGCTGGCCTGCCTCTGATCAATGTTGTTCCATGTACATTACTTGGCAAATGTGCCAGGGCCCTAGCTCGATTAGGGTTTTGAGCTGATTGTTTGACAGAATGGAACTTTTTTGTTCAATAATTTGTGTAATCTAAGCTTCAGATAGATATATAAAATTGGAAAGATCCACTGCAGAGATAAATGGATGTTACCATTGTACTGCAGTTCTATGGTGTATTTTCCTATTCAAGGTAGGTTTTGTGTTCCATGAAACCAGACAGTAACCTTTGATTGGCCTTCTCTTTTTAAGAAATGGGTTTGAGTAGTGTATGTTTCTTGCTGTAGGCCTGTAGATCATAATGTTACCTTATATCCTTGGAAATAAGATGTAACTGTACTGAAGTAGATAAATTGCAAATTTAATGGTGATCTTCTCTGGAGTTTCCTATGGTTACAATACCTATAAATCACTCTAATAAATGTAATTAGATTAGGTTAACTGTTACATTGAATAGCAACGAACTGATCAATGTGATACTTGAAATAATATTGTACTTTTATAAGTTTATTGTTTGATTTATGAAAACTAATGGTCAACCGAGAAAGGTAAACATGTCGAATTAATAGGAACGTATGAGCTTACATAAATCCCAATATTCGTTTACATGAATCTTGTACTTTTATAAGTTTATTAACGTATGAGCGTAAGTTTATTAACGTATGAGCATTACATAAATTCCAGTATACTTTGATATGAATCTTGTACTTTTATAAGTTTATTGTTTGATTTATGAAAACTAATGGTCAACTGAGAAAGGTAAACATTTCGAATTAAAAGGAACGCATGAGCGTTACATAAATCCCAATCCCAGTATACTTTGACATGATTCTGATTCTTATCAAAGATATAACTAAACACGAAAAGTAAAGAGCACATGACTACAACGGTTGCGATGAACTTATCCGGCCGTAATATGTACATTTGTCAACAAATTTTTAAAATATAAATATAGTATAATTATAATATAATTATATTATAACTTGTATATAACTTATATAAAACCTTTTAAAATCTTGTGATAACATGCTATATCCGCGGGGTCCAAACTGGAGCATGCGTTGTGTTTTTTTTCTTCCTCGCTTACATAAATCTAATGTTTAAAATTATATAAAAGTTATAATTACATATAATTTATAACGTAATTATATTTAAATTTAATAAATTTTTAGGAGAAAATAAAATCGAACCAAGGAGCTTCGCCGTCAGCCGTCTTGCTCGCGATGCACCAGCCCATTCTACCTGGTCTCGAACGGGATCTTAATGTAGTACGGCCCATATTATAATTGGGCCATGATGGGATTACAATACACGTGACTCTCATTTTAGTTGGGCCAGAACGATAATGTGACGTATGTGTGGCCCATTCTAGTTAGGCTGGAACAGAATTGTGATGTACGTGCGACCTTCGGCCAACGGGTGGCCTATTTTTCAAAATTTTTAGTTATATATATTTTTATTAAAATATTTTAAAAAATATATTTTAAAAAAATTACATATATATAATACAACGTTTGGTAGCTTTTTTATTAAAAAAACCCTCCTAGAGGACGTTAAATCTAAGTTAGTAAATACCCACAACCACTGATAACTACAAGCCAGCGGGTAACTAGCAAATTTGCAGATGGCGGCCCTCTTGTCATCTTAAGAAAGAGTGTTTTATCTTGCGTTAGGAGACTGCCTATAAAATTATGCGATATGACTCACGAGAAAGAAAGGGGCCTACTTTTTTTTGCAAACGATCTCGTTATCGCTCTCTGCTTGATCGTTTTTTGTCACTAGAGGGCATATGTAAAATTGCTAAGCTTGCCTATGGAAGGAGAGAGAGCCTAGAAATTTTGCAGGAGAACCCCTAACCATTCTTTGATAGACCGTTTTCGTTTGTACTGTATAAATGTCAAAAAGAAAAAAAAATATTTTAAATAAATCTATTTCTATTTATAGATTTACTTGTAAAGATTAATTAGGAGTACATAGAAAAAATAATTGAGATGTCTGTAATTAACGTTAATAATAAAAAAATATTATACCATTAATTAGATGACCATAGGTTTACACAAGGATATTATTAAGATAATATTAACAAAAACATTACATAATTATTGCAAAGTTTACATATTATGGACGCAATATAAATAATACAATTAGTAAGATGATATGGTCGCCAATTTGAAACCTGTGAAGATTATCATCTATCGTCCACTTATAGTCACTTGTTGTAACTGACTCTTTGCTTATACTCTACTTTAGTCTATATGTATTGTTCAATTGTTTCAAACTGTATAATCCGTACATATACTGTCACATGTGTATTTAACCCTCATCTAGGAATTAGTCAAGGTATATGACAATATTGATAAAAAAAAGTATAGGTCTTTAAACTAATATTTAAATGAGTACATAATTATTATATAGCCAGATAGAACCACTCAAACAATTAAAGATTTAAGCAACGAAAAAAAACTAGCGATGACGATGAATCCAACTCCACACGAAGCATGACTAGGACTCACCCTAATCCTTCATATCACCTTCTTCACTATAGAACTTCTCCTCTAATGATTGATTATTGTAAGTCGAATATATGGATTACTTAACAAGCTACACAACAAATATGTAAGTATATAGGATATAACCAAAAGATGTCATAATAGAACTATTTTGCATAAGAATATTTAATAAATATTTGAGAACACTAAAATATTTGGATAATTAAGCAATATTACTCATCATTGTACAACTTATCCTGGTTGTACAGGGTCAACCACTCCACACCTAGAGTTACAATAAATCTCTTAATTAGTTTAATATTTAATATTAATGAAAAACATGTGAGACTAATTAAAAAATATTGTTAGACTTTTACATAACTATGGGCATGGCTATTCGAACAATTTTACTCTAGCCAGAGATATACAAATTTACTCATAAGAGACAATACCACAACATGTTGCCATACACCTCAATAGTGGTACCTAGAAGAATTGTGATAGGACCTATCGCATAACACACCCAATAGAACGGTTACCAACTAAGTCCCCAATAGAGGTGGCTTAACCTCTAGACTAGAGAAAATCTTGGCTTACTATTGGATTTAATATTTCTATGACTTATGACTACCATTGTGGATTTATTGACATTACCACCAATAAAACACATCATAGTGCCTCCTGCTAGAACATGCTATGCTATAAGTATGATAAATACTTCGCAATAGTAGCTTGCAAACTACTTCTTAATTGACATAAGTACCATCACAACTATGTGCTCAAAATTCTCTATTTGGAAAATTATTAATTAACTAAAGATGACCAACCGTCATGAGCTACTATTAAATAATTATAATTAAGCATAAGGTATTAGTTATCACATAAGTGATTCTAGAGTTTCTAATTATGGCTAAACAACTACACAAAATATCAAGCTATTGTATAAAGTCTAATCTAATCATATTATATCCTAAAGTATCCAGATATAAGGTAAGCATAACAAGGAATATAGATTCACACCATCCAATGACATTAGAAAATAAATACATGTTTGAACAAAAACCATAGTTTAAAATATTGGATCAACATGCTCAAAGAGTGTTGAATCTATGTGACTTGACTTGGTGCTCTATAAAGACTTCTAAACTTTTCTGAACGAAGATGGGTTCTTCCAAAACGACAAAAACTAAAAAAACAAAACCAATGAAGACAATACATAATAATAGGTTGATATTTTTAATGGATATATCTTGATTTTTAGAGAATTTAACAACTTGGACTTAGGATGAATAAGTTATGATTTTTCTAATATTAAACCGATTTAAAGTAGAAATTAATTAAGGAATTATGATACAATAAAGAATTATTTTTGAATAGAAAAAAATTATTGTGTCACATAGACTCAGTTCACTGTGGATTAGATACATAGAGGTGGTCTACGGCCGAGATTGATTTGACTAAGGTTGACCGAGATCGATGGCCGAGATCAATTCTGATCTAAGGCTCGAGATGGATGCCACATGGGCATCCAACTAGCTGCCATGGAAGATGGGGAGGGCGACATGGCGTCGATGTGGACACGTTGGCAGTGAGCAACACAGAAACTTATGGTCGCCAGCGTTTTACGGCATGGCGATGCAAACTGAGAACACGTGGGGAACTCACTGGATGGCAACATTATGAAAAACAACAACGAATGGTGGCTAGCGACAATGATGAAACAACGATGGCTTTGGGTCATCAATGAGGGTGGCACTCCGGCGGCAGACGACAACCACAAACCAACGAACAAGGTGTGGATTCTCCTTGTAAACTCGGTGGCGACAACGACGAGCTTCGACTGCAACTACCATGGCTTCCCAACTCGACTGGTGTCAATGGGCAATGGTGGCACTCAAACTCATGGCACGACTAGGATTAGACAGTGTTAATGATATGCCCTAGAGGCAATATGGAGAATTGTAATATCGCATACTATGATATATAGATTTGTTTCTTGAAATAGATATTATTATTATTGATCAATGAGTACGTGACTAATTTATGAGACTCCTAATGTCAAATATTGCTATTTTTAAATAATTTTTAATCATATATCATATGAGAAACAAATATTATTGTAAGATCAGCATATGTAATGATTGACGATCATGTCTTATAGATCATGATATGAAGATACCAAATCGATAATATGGATATATGTTAGTAAATATATGTTGGATGTATCCGCTATGAGATATTGTAAAGATTTTTTATGTCAACAATTAATCTCAAATAGTATTTATCTAAAGTCCTTAAACTTAAGATCATCATGGTTCCCAACATACATAATAGTTTATTTTGAGACTACAAACGCTACTCCATGACAGGGTAATCATAAAAGTAGTCTTTCGATTTGCTATGAAATATGAAGTGCGATATGAGTGATCTAAGATAAAAATTGCTCTTCTTGTGGTAGAGATATCTCTAGGCCCCTCGATGTAATGGATTATAGAATTACATGGCTATGCCAAGTTGATTAAGGAGTCAATCACGAGTTTTTAATCCATCACAGGATCGAAAAAGTGATTAAGCTATTAAGAGGATGACACAAGTCTCGCCTTTAGTTTGATCGATATCGTAAGGCAAAGGAATCAAGAACTTTGTAGGTTCAACCGATATGATCTTTACATATACTTTAGGGTTAATATGCCTTGCTAGATACCACTATTAATAGATTTACTCGCAACTAAATATACGTAAACATATAGTGTCGCACGCATAATAGGTTGGAAATGTTTATTTGAGGATAGAGATCCAAGTAGACTCCTATTGGGTCATGATTCCCTAAACCCAAGTGAGAAAGCCTATATATAGAGAGACAGGGAGATCGAGGACAGATATCTCTATTCACCTCGAGCAAAAAACCCTAGCCACCACCTCTTGAGCCAAAACCTAGCCACTTGCGAGTGCTAGTACACCCGCAATTGGCGTTCCAGCCCCAAACGTGTGGATACCGATGAAGACGTTGCTCATTGCGGTGTTGATTGGTATTAGGATCACGATGATCGACTACTTCATCTACTACCCCGATACGCGTGTGGTTGGATGCGCTTTTCTAGCCCTACTTTCGCTGCACTGCACGTTTCATGGTAACGGTCCATGATTCTTTTTTTGCGTGATGTCCTGGTGTGCACAATTGAAATTTTTTATTTTATACTATCGTAGCCTACGCCTACTTCTACAGGTAGCACGGCTGGCTAAAGCGAGGATGGTAGCGAAAAGAGGAACAAATATGGGCTCTATTTGTAGAGGGGGAGATGAGAAATCAAGACTATTACAATGACTAGAGGCAATGAAAAACTAGGGCTAGCTGGTTTTAGGGATAACTTAATTCACGCTCGATACGATGTACAACGAATGCGGTTTTGCTCTGATTCTTGGGAAAAAGATAGAGGAGGGCAAGGGAATAAAAACCCATCAACTAATTTAACGTGGAAACAATCGGAGCGGCTAGATTTGATGCGGAAGAGGCGGCGGCGTCAAACTCTGACTCCAACCAGAGCTAAGAGATTAATCCGACATATGGGCCCTACTTGTTGGCAAAAGAGATAGGGAGGGCGCTAACAGGCCAGCTAGGCAATCTTGAGCTGGCATAGGATGGAGCAAATGTTGGCCTTGGCCACGCACGCATGCAAGAAAGGGGAGAGGTGCTGGGCCGAAATTGGCCTAGTGGCCTAAGGGAAAAAAGATTTTCGATTTAAATTATCCACTAAGATGTTGTTTCATTTATTAAAAATACTTCTCTTGCTCAAATAATTCCTAGAAAAATCCATGAGTTAAAGTAATAAGTAAAGTATTTAATAAAATTTTATCTAGCTTATTTTTATGTTAAATTTTTTTAGGATTTTATTAAGATTACTCTTTTAGGCTTTTAAATAATTTCTAAAAATGCATAAACAAATATATTATTAGATTAAATGATTTTTAGGGCGTGACAAGTGTGTTGATTTTTTTTCATGTCTATCCATTATTTGAATTCACATCTTCTTAGTAGTTCATATGGAAAAAAGTGGAGACATAGCTATTGTAATCAAAGTGATAACAAAATTAAAGCAAATTAGTGAAATGTATAACAAACCTATAATGAAATTGTTGTCAAGAATGTTTGGACAAATAATGTACCTTCTACCAAAAGTATGTTCACTTATTAACCTCACTAACTGACAACGATCACCGCAAGCGCACTTAGATTGCTCCCGACATGAAGGTAGTACAAGAGGTTCTAACCTCTAGTATAACCATTTAGCTTTGTGACGTTGTTCATACTACTCCTTCCTCGTCACATAATATTCGTTTGATTATAAGAGGAAAAACCAACAGCCCTTGGAGAACTAACGATTGGGGTCAAATACTAGATTTTATATATCAACACACTGAATAAAGCTATACATTGTTACGTAGATCTGACAAAGAAAGTATTAATTTAAAGAAAATATTGTGATAAGGAATAATTGAAAAAAATATATGGGAATACAATCTATACCTTATAAGAATTGTTTGGGTATTAGAAGAATCTTCTCCTACAAGTGTTAGAGTGTCGAGATGTTATAAACTAGCATCGATCACCACATATATAAAACGGATTATCACACCAAGGTAGAATTAGCCAAGCCAGAGGATCCATTCTATAGTCCAAATCCTTAGTGAAAGCGCGTTTAGCATCCATTATTCTTTGATGCTATAAGACATAAAGCAAACAAGTGGTGTGGATTTACAAGGTTATTAGCAGGCAGAAAT
The DNA here is from genome assembly GCA_030770085.1 of Oryza coarctata. Lineage (NCBI taxonomy): Eukaryota > Viridiplantae > Streptophyta > Magnoliopsida > Poales > Poaceae > Oryza > Oryza coarctata. The sequence continues at coordinate 6,904,213 of CM061462.1, forward strand.
ATTAAGGTGGACTTATATAGCATGGATCGTATTAGGTGTGGAAAACAGGACTGAAAGCGTTAAAAACAATGTAACATTCATGCACAAAAGGTGGCCTACCTGCAAAAATCACTTGAATGTGGCATGACATTAATGCACCAAAAGTACATGTTGAGTTGTATTGAAAGCAACGTGATAGTCACATGCTAAAAGTTGATTGTCAGGTTGTGTTGAAAGTGACGTGATGGTGACGCGTTAAAAGTTGGCAATCAGGTTGTGTTCAAAGGAACATGACGGTCACGTACCAAATATTGGCTGGAATTACTTAACATTAATTGTGACTCAGCAGTCATACTCACAGTAAGAAGTGAAGGCACCAAAAGTTGGTTATCATATGCTACCGGTAGCTATGCGCACACAAAAAAAGGTGAAAGCGACATGGTATTAATGCATAGTAAATAATATAGGTACGTAGAGCCAAAAAAGTTAATACAATTAGTATAAACTTTAAGTACAAATGGCACCCTAGGTCTGCCCTCTACTCCTCTCATGCGCTCACATGTGACTCCGAGGGTAGGTAAGGCGATCGGCCAGAACACTACAACTAGCATCGACCCACTGCATAGGAGTTGAAGTATGTGGCTCCTATGTATGCAATGTGGAGCTCCTGCAAGCTAGGAGGAGTCGAGCACACCTTGATATGTCATGAGGTCATTGTGGTTGAAGGAGTTATGCGCCCATTTAGAGGTGGCCTATCTAGATTCACCCACAACAGCGGAGATCTGCAGCAGTGTAGCCTAGAACCCTGTGAGAAGAATGGTTGAGGAATGCAAATTGGAATACCTTGAATCGAATGAAAATATGTAATGTGTAACAAACCTAAAAACCCTTGTGCCGACATCCCCACTCGCTATGCCAACATCCCCACTATGGAGGAAGTAAGGTATGACGTAGCAAAAAATTGTAAAGAGTATACTTTCTTAATAGCAGCGTTGCACAGCAAAAAGAAAATAATATATTTGAGCGGTGGATATCTAAAGTTACATGTGGGCTGCGTTTCTACAGGGCAAACTCCTAGTACAGCTGTCGTAATGGGAAGAACTACATCGATGACACGATGGATAAGAGCACAGAGGATAGTTCACATCATGTTATGCATTTTGCCGAAGGTAATCCTCTGCTCGTCCTCCGTCAGCATGACCTAGACCTCTAGCCATTGGCACATAGCCTCCAACTCACCATCAACCTACCACATAGCGTCGACCTATTTGAAATGACATGTCATTCGTTAGAGGCATAGCACATTTAACTGACATACAGAAGATTGATTGACTCACAATGTAGAAGAAGTCTTGATCATAGTGTCTAGGGTATGCATCTCACAAACTAGCTACGTGTGGCTGCGGAGCGTCATTAGTGAATGTCACGTGCGTGCAAGTGTGACACTAGTACCAATTGAGATACTCTAGGTATGACACCTCTATGTGCGAGCACTGCTTCTCAATGGCTTCCTTAGTCGCCAGCAACCAGTCATCGACGTACTTCTAGAGATGTAGAGCCCACAAAGTGCTGGCAATCTATTCCTGCTGATTATGCCTAGTTACAAAGACGTTAGAATATGTATGAATCATACAATCATAAGTTTAATTTTATATCAATACTTATTGGTGAATGTTTACCAGCATAGTCGGCATGACTGATAGAGGGTACAGCTAACGCAAACAGAATTATCGCAGCACACACTGTTGACTATGTGGCTCAACAAAAATATCGAACACCATCAGTTGGGTCATCAAACAATAGACTTGGTCACGTGTCCATAGAGTCGAAAGTCCAAATAGTGCACAAGCCTGCAAGGCTGTATGGTTGTACGGCTCCTAGACAACACCGTTCAGCTGCAACCGATTGATCTCCAACAAGAAGTCTGAGTAGGACATAGTGACAAGCAAGTGGGCTCGTCATCACTATAGAGCACGATAGAAAGTGTCGGCTAGTTATTTTTTAGGTAAAAATATTGAATTAACACCTTACATACCTAATGACGACACCACACTGTCTCTATCATAGGTAAGTCATCGGGAGGCCTCTGTGTGTATATATCATTGTCGTAGGCGCTATGGTCCACAACTAGTCGATTGATTGCAAACTACTTGGCCACCTAAAGCTACAGAAGTAGTGGATAACCGGTGATCAACGAACCTAGGTTGGTCTTTATGCATGCATCACAAAGACTACGGTACATCGCTACGAGGATAGTGAATCCCTAGCTCCACCAAGGTACGTTCCCGTCCTCAAAATTGGCGATGGCACGAATGTAGTGGATAAGTCCTTTGTCCACATCGTGGCCCCACCATGCTGGTGAACATCACCTAGCCAAAGAGCCACAATAGGCACGCCTCAAAGCTCCGTTGCACCGAGTAGTTGTCGGTCTCAAGATGGAGCTATTTCCATAAGTAATTAATTAAGCTTAAGTACATATATAACTATTAGTGATATGCCCTAGAGGCAATATGAAGATATTTTATATATTATATACCATGATTATGATATATTAATTTATTACTTAAAATAGACATTATCATTATTGATTAACGAGTATGTGACTTAATCATGAAACTTCTAATATCAAATGTTGCTATTTCTAAATGATCTTTAATCATATATAATATGAAGACCAATATGGTTGTAAGATCAGTATATGTATTGATTGATGATCATGTCTCATAAATCATGGTAAGGAGATACTAAATGGATAATATGGACATATGTTAGTAAATATATATTGGATAGACCCACCATGAGATACTATAGAGATTTTAGGTGTCATTAGGTAATCTCATATAGTGTTTTTATGAAGTTCTTAGACTTGAGATCGTCATAGTTCCTAACATATGTGGTAGCTTATTTTGAGACAAACAAACAATACTCCATAATAGAATAGTCATAAAAGTAGTCTTTCGGTTTACTATAAAATATATAGTAGGATGTGAGTGATCAAGATAGAATTTGCCGCTTCTATAGGAGAGATATCTCTAGGCCTCTCGATGTAATGGATTATGAAAGTGTATGGCCATGCAAAGGTAATTGAGGAGTCAATCATAAGTTTATAATCCATCACGAGATCGAGAGTAATTGAGCTATTAAAAAGATGACACAAGTCTCACCATGAGCTCGATCAATATTGTAAGGCAAGAGAATTCATACATGATAATATTATAGATTCAGCTGATATGATCTTTACGTATATTTTGGAGTTAATATGGCTTACTAGAGATTGCTATTAACAGGGTGACCAAAAAAGTGATTCTAGGTCACAACCAAATATATGTGAACCTACAAGATCACATGCTTAATGGATTGGAATACTTATTCAAATAAGAGCTCGATTCGAATAAAAATTCGAGTATACTCCTATTGGGCCACGGTCCCCTAGACCCAGGTGAGGAAGCCTATATATAGGGACGCGAGGATGTTGAGGCACGATACCTCTGTTCATCTTGAGAAAAGCCCTAGCCGCTACCTCCCAAACCAAACCCTAGCCGCTTGCAACTGCTAGTACACCTGCAATCGGCGTACCAGCCCTGGACGTGTGGATACCGAAGAAGGCGATGCTCGTTACAGCATTGATCGGCATCAGAATCGCAACGATCAACTACATCATCTACTATCTCAACGTGCACGTGGTTGGATCGGATTCTCCAACCCTACTTCTATTATACTGCGAGTCTTGTGGTAACAGTCTATGATCCCTCCTTCACATATTGTCTTGGTGTGCATGGTAGAAAATTTTTGTTTTATACTATCGTAGCCTATGTTTACTTCTACAATTACATCATAGCAACTAATTTATTTATAGTGAACTTAAGTTGCCACACCTAGATAGGGCTACCCATGGTTTATTGAGAGAGTGCACCCAGAGCGATAAGACTAGGCAGATACTGAACATGAACAAAATGTTCCTGTATGTCATCGCGCCATCTCTAAAGTTCGTCAAACAGACCTACTATGTCCCTCGTGCGAGGAAGACCCAGATACGATATGTCCTGAAGCATAAGGGTCATCTCCCCACATGGCCAGTGGAACATGTGCATCTCCAACCTCTAGCGGTCCAGAACTAATGTGAGAAGAGACTAGTCCGCGAACCACCGCTTCGTCGGGTCCATCTCATGTGTTGTGGCCTCGACTAACTTGCACAATGGAAATAGGCTAACCTCACATAACCTACAAAATAAGGCAATTATATCTATTATCAACAAGCAATCATATTTAAAGTTTTGGCAAATAACAAGGATATATTTTACCTAGCACAAAAGTTCAGGTCCACACGCATTAGGTGTTGCAAAGGGTGTGGACAGATGGTAGTCAGCATGGCGTTCTTGACTACTGAGAGGTAGGAGCGTTGTGACCGATTGAGACCACGGTTTGGCTGCTCCAATGTTTGGTACGCAATGCCTATATTCAAAAAGAAAGTTGGCATGATTCTCAAAAATAAAAAACAAAATATACAGTTCATATAACTGGTGATAATTCTTTTATTAGAGAAAACAAACAACAATTACGGTTACTATAAGTACGAAAGTATAAAAATTACGATACATATGTTTATATAACATAGAAAAAAATGTTCATGACTCTCTAAACTATAATAATTTAAGTTACACATCCATTCTTAATAAAAATATATAGACTTGCACTACATAGCTAAACTATGAGGTGCACGAAAATGCCTAGGGCTAGCTAGCCTTGAAGTTGTGCCTTCTCCCATGAGGCGTCTTCCATTAGCCCCCACCCGTGATGAAGGAGATTTCGCTGCACTTAGAACCTCCATATCTTTTGAACATTTTTTTGTAAGTATGCCTCACTTTGTCCCACTTGCTAGAAAGTTTGAACTTTCCACATGCTTCGGACTCATTCATGTCGTTGTGAATACATCTAGTCTTTCGGCGACCTGTATTGTCCCTCATTTTAGTTGGGTCTAGAATATAAAAAACATGAGGTTTTTCATCTATAAAAGATCCCTCAATGCTAAAGTCAAATATCTCGCTACTCCAGGTATGCAAGATAACTTTCTTTCTAAAATAAAGTGACATAAAATGACTGTCGAGTATTTCACACTTCGAGCTCATGCCAATAACATGAAAACATGGCTTGTGATACAACCTTAACTTTTGGCACAAGCACAAGTAGGTCTCGTCGTACTTCAAGACACACTCCTATACAACTCTCTTACAATAGATTGCACGCTTAGTCTTATCAGCACACAAGATTTTGAATCTATGTTGTTGTGTATCTTTAGGTATAACTCGACGTCCAGGGACTTTTTATGTTTTTCCTAGGTACTTCGTCATCATTATGCCAAACAAAATATCACTGTCTACCATAGAGGACCCAACTACTTTATACCAATCTTTAAAATACTTATATGTGGCATACATAATAAACTCAACAATAACCATAAGTGGTAGCCCTCTTACACCATACATTATCTAGTTATAAATCTTAACCAAATTAATGTTCATTATACCAAATATAGTGCCACCATCGAACCATTTTTATTCTGGCTCATTCACAATCTTGTGTGAATTTTCTAACATAGGATGTTGACCTACTTCTCATAAGATGATCATCACTTAAGAGTGGCCTTAAAACTTTGAGTGCCTCATCACTTATAGGTGTTGACCTTCTAGACTACTCATCTCTTTGTTTCGTTGTCAATTCGTCCAACCTCCTCTAATGTTTATTAAATTTTTTTTGTTGATTCTAGACATAAAGTCTCTTGAAAAGATACATAAGGTGTTTGGTCTTGAACTAGTTGTGAAAATTAGCACCCATATAACATATGCACCATCTGTTGCAAACATCTAGCCACTCTGGTGCATACTCTTTTTTTATATTGCCATCCCTTAAATATTCAATAGCCCACAGAAGGTTGGCATGATGGTCATGTATAAGTCATACACCTAGCCTCATACGTACAACTACATTCTTCACCCGCTTCAGAAATCAGTACTAGCTTTAAGTATTCTCGCTCTCAATAAAAGCCAAAGCCAAGGGTAATACCTATTCCCATCAACTCTAATTGCTTTCAATATTTGTCATATGTACTTTTTAATCAGAAATTCTCAGTTGATGCAAAGTATGAGACAACAATGCACAAATCCATGAATGCATGTACTTAATACGAAGAAAACCCTTTAAAGCACTCTGCTAAGGACGATTAAATGATGTGAGTGATTTGAGATCATAGTAGCTATCTGGATTCATCTGAAGAATGTAAGCTAGAGGACTAGACAAATTAACATGCGAAGCTTTCAATGTGCTAAAGCTTATCTTCGTAATTTTCTGTTTCTCCCTTCATGACTTCGTATAGGTAATTATGTACTTAAATTTATCTTTAATCGAGCTCTGACAGATCTAATATTTTTTTAACCATGATATAACTGAAATATTTTATTTGATATATCTATTTACGAAAAAATAGAGATTAATCGTCAAATCTAATATCATGATATTTCCTCACCGATATATTTTTAAATATTATGAACAAAACTGTATATCAATTTTAGAATGGAACTAACAAACCATGAATCTAATAATAAAATAATTTATAAATCTAGATCAATACTATGTATACTACTTCATTTTATCACTAAAAATAAAAATTTAAATATTTTACTTTCGTACTAATTCACAAGCTAGGGCTTCATACCTTCGCTTAGTCTCCCATCAACTCTCTCTTCTTTTTTCTACCTTTTTATTTAACTGTAATTTTATGTAACCATGAGGGGTTTATAGTCTGCCGTCTAAAATATTCCTAACAGAGTGGGGGTAAGAAATCAATATGCAAAATTGCTAGAAACCTCATCTCCTTTAAATGAGCAGACAACCTCTTAGAGAAAAAAAACAGAAAATAAATCCTATAAATTTTCTAACCATCAACTACCAGTCGTTAACGAAAGCTAACTTATGTTTAACACATCGAATTTAATGTCCTCTAATAAAGCTTTTTATAGAACTATAAAATTTTCAAAGAAAAATATACTTTAAAATATTATATATATATATATATATATAATTCCCATTTTGCAGGCTCTGGCGGACCGGCCGCGACGCTGCGTAGCCTGGGGCCGTGGTAATACACAGATGCGATGCGAGGGGGACGACGTCAGCAGCGCAGACTACGAGGGCGACGTCGTCGCCGACGCAGCTCGGTTGAGAACCGTCTGTCCGCAGAAACCCGAGCGCGTCGACGGAGGTAGGAAGAGGGGAGAGCTTGCGCAGCTGGCGACGGGGCGAGTAGGCCGGCCAATCGTCGGAGGGCCAGCGTGCTGTTCGCACAGCGGTCATGTCATTGTTTCGGTCAGTCCTGCAGGCTGCAAACGTACGTACTACGTAGGTATACGATCATCAATGAGCCGATAGTACGCAGACTTTGCCTGTACAGGAGGCACGTCTGTTATAAATCCGGTCCGGATATAGATCTCATTAATTACTTTATAGAAAATCTAAAATTGATGATATCAAAACATAATATTTACTAATAAAATTTAGCCGTAGGCTAATACTTAAGAAAGACTCTAACTCTACCTTTAAATTGTAACCTATTATATATACATATTTAACACAAGCTCTAAAAAAACTCCACCATGACAAATATATATCACGCTAATCTAAATATGTTATGAATCTCTGTATACCCAACTTAATTTGGTTTTAACTTCGTAGTTAATGCCAAGCTACCCAACGAACATATATCAGGCTCTATATCTTTAATTTCTTTCTTTAGACTCACCTACAACAGTGATATAACTTATCTTTTATTATTACAGTCGTCTTATTAACTGAAATTATATTCCTTTTTTAGTTGGCACATAAGCGGTATCTCGAAGACTATGTTCATCTCTATTTTTCATCATAAATTTGATTTTCCTACTCTATGACAAAATAACTTATGTCATCACTAAATAAACAAATTTAAATCCACTAGATCAATTCGACGAGAGAACCCTTTATTCCTTGAGTTCTACTAACCGAGATATACAATCTATAGACTGAGCCCATAATAATTTTAAAAGTTTATTGTTGACTTAAATCATCGAAAAAATTACTGACGTAATTTCATACAGCTCTCTCATAACAACCACAGAACCGAGATATATCAGTTAACACTACTAATGATATGTAATGGTGTTCCAAATAAAAAATAGTTTTCCCCGTCCAAAACCAAGCTAGCACATTTGATGTGACACACGCCCTTCTTGTGAAGAGTACTAGGCCAGGTTGAACAATACCACAATGAACAATATGAGCCCATTAAGAACCGTAGCAACAACCAGCCCAAGAAAAAATATATTTCCTTTTTTTTCTTCATGCCGATGCATCCATGCAGTCGAGTGCCTCTGCACCGCTGCTCACATCGACACTACGCTAAAACCGCATCCGGCTAGGAAGCAATCAACACCGTAAGATCCTTTGCCACCTCCACCTAGAGCTTTGCCACCACCTACTGCTACTATCCTCGCTCCATCCATGGGAAAGCAACGACCTCACCGTCCCTACTCACTGTTGTCGTTGTGTACTTCTCCAAGGACAATCAACGATGTCAAGCTTATCCTCGAGCTCAACACAATCGTGTTGAGCACCCACTTCCATCTCTGTGCTGCACCTCCTGGATTGCTGCTGCCATCATCGCTCCCTAGATCCACAACTACCTCTACTCCTTAGTGCTATCAGTAGGTGGGAGCCACTGCCTCCAACCAAGAAGCGGCTGAAGCCGATGCCTCCTCTCGTCAAAGATGGCCCACATTGAGTTCTATTGTTGCCTACATGTCACCTACACCAACGCCATGCATAGCTACCCATAACTCATCATCCAAACCGTCGCCACCCCTAAAGAAACATGTTTGATTTCTTCTCTTTGCTTTGGTGATTTGATCTCAATTGGTTTTGTAATCCTGTGGAAATCCCTCTTGTTGATTTTAATTTTGGATATGGAATCCGATTCAAGTCCAAAATTAATTCCACCTCTCAATCAACATCTAGGATCCACTTGCCTCAACTTCCGATTGACCACCCATCAATCTAGTCATGAACCGAAACCGACAAATTGTCATGCTGTCTTTATAGCCACTAAACGACTCAAGCGTTACATCTAGTTATCTTCTTGTCTAATGTAACTCATCGAAAGGCCTGAGCTACCTCGCCTAGAGTATTCAAATCCACTGATCAAGAACGTTGATCGCCTCTAGGTTCAATCAACCTTAAGCATCAAGACTAAACGTCTCTCCACTAAAATTAGCTCATTGGAAAGTTTGAGTCATCTGCTCGAAGTGTCCAATACCATCTATGAGATCACCAATCGCTCCCACTGCCATCAACCTAAGTGCTCCACCTTGTGTCATGTCCCTCCCTATACATCATGTGCAACAGTCACGATGTAGAGCATCTCCATTGCATCTATATCTATGGATCTTCCTTCATTGCTAAGCTCTGATACCACTTGTTATAAAATCAAACCCGATATAGATCTCGGTAGCCAAATGCAAAAGCACTCGATATAAAATCCAAACTTAATGATGACACCGAGACACGGTATTTGTTAACGAGGTTCAACAATATCCTAATCTCCACAACATTGATTACGGGCGCTCCTCCCCGATCCAGCATAATTATAGCGTATTTGGGTTACACGACCCTTTACGGGCTAAACCACAGGCTAGTCGATCTCTCGTATATGCTAAGTCATCATGTAGTCATAGTAGGATCGTCCCTCTATTTAAGAGAGAGCCTAGGAGAGAGTTCGACTCTAACTCCACTCTACACCTATTACAATTTGAAGTTGTAAACTGTAACTATATACATATATTCGATATAAACCCTAACACACTTTAATTTGGTTCGCAGACTGTTGATAGATTCATACTCATATCTACATTAGTCATATTTGAACATGTGTACCTAGGGCTCCTTAGGACTATAGTATTTTCATGCAACTTTAAAGAATCCAAATCGGTTGTTTGTAACACAAGATTAAATGTTGCTAAGTTACTTTGGATTGCATTCTTGTATGGATGTACCTCAATTCCATACGAATTTAGCATATAAGTTTCAACCCCATTTTAATTCTTTCAAGAGGTCTAATACATTTTCTCTCTCTCTAATTCATCCAAATTCCTTTGTCATTTTTTTATGATCTATCGAAACACATTATCTTTTAAATTCACATGCTTTACATTTCATGTGAGGTCAATCATGTGTTTTTCTCGAATCCTTTTATTTTGAAAAATATTTTTCACATGATTATTCGTTTGTAAATACTCAATAGCCTAACTATTTTGTTGTAGTCTAACCTTACCACAACTTAATTTATCACCAGTGTAACTTAAAAAAAATATAGCAATAATTTTATTGCCACAGATGTTATAATCCACACATGTCCTCAGCCAATGTTATTGACATAGAAATAGAAATATAAATATCATACATGCATATAGTTTTATTTTTAGTTTACGCGTTGTATAGGCATCGCATCAAAAATAAGACACCTGTTTTAAAATATCTATATACAGTGTCGCAATTTACGGCGTACAACTAACTAGACCGTTGTGTCTAAACAGTTGTACAGACTACAGGCTACGCCTCGAGTCATAAAAACCAACCGCGGCTGCGAGCCCATCCACACTGTCCACTAGCAGAGCCCACCAACCTACACGCTGGTGTCAGCAATGCGTCGCGCACTCGACTGGACCCCTCCCCTCCCCGGCTCGCTCACCACAACCCCCACTCCTCGTCGCCTTCTCGAACCTTCTAGTAGATTCCCCCTCCACCTGCTCCGCTCCGCTCCGCCTCCTCCTCCGTATTCTCCGCCGCCGCCTCCCCGAGCCGCCGCCCCCGCCGCGGAGCTTCCCGACATGGACGACGCCTGCGCCGTCTGCGCAGAGCCGCTCGAGTGGGTGGCCTACGGCGCCTGCGGCCACCGCGAGGTCTGCTCCACCTGCGTCGCGCGCCTCCGCTTCGTCCTCCGCGACCACCGCTGCTGCCTCTGCATGACCCCCTGTCCCGCCGTCTTCGTCACCAAGGTCGGCCCCGCGCCCCCCGTCCTCAGCCCTAGGGTTTTCGCTTCGCGATTCCCCCCCCCCCCTCCCTCTCTCTCTCTCTCTCTCTCTCTCTCTCTCTCCTGATCTCCTTGCTCGCTTGCGCTTGAGAGCTCGAATTGCGCGCTCACACCTGTCTGGTTTTTCTCGCTGGGCAGGCAATGGGGGACCACACGAAGGTGATCCCCGATTTCTCGGCTCTTCGCGGCGCCGGCGGCGAGGGGAAGGCCGGGGAGTACTGGCACCACGAGGGGACGCAGACGTGGTTCGATGACGCTGATCAGTACAGGATGATCAGTGCCATGTGTCGGCTCTCTTGTAGTGTCTGTGACAGCAACAGCAAGGAGGAGCACTCTGGTAAGGCGGCCAAGGCAAAGCGTAAGAACAAGATCCGGAGCGTTGATCAGCTCAAGGGACATCTCCTCGATCGGCATGGCTTGTACATATGTGACCTTTGCTTGGAAGGCAGAAAGGTGAATTCTTTTGTATACCTGATCCTACCTGATACTTGAACTATTGTTTGAAGTATGTGATATGTAACTATTTTTTGAAGTTTGTGATATATATTTTGTTTTGCTGTATTTCAGTTTGTCACACAAGTTTGATGTTTGTTTTGATGGATGTTTTAATTGGTTTGACAGTATTATTCATTGTGAATAAAATTGTTACTTTGTACTTTCCATTGCTAACTACTGTAAAAATAATTACTAATTAGGTACGTCATGGTAATTCTTTTCCTTCAAAATTCCCTTGTGCCCAATCCCACGATACATATGAGACAGTAATTTCCCATCTGTGTGCGATCAATTTATTATTAATTCTCATCTCCTTTAGTTGCATGATGCTATAAGTTATAACTTGCACAGAAATTTTTTGATTAACACCAAAGCATTCCTCTGTAGAGAAACATAGGGTTGACTCTTCACAGGGATTTAAGGGCCTATTCGGTTTGGAGGAATTTCGTGGGAATTTTGGAGGAAATGAACTATTTCCTGTGAAAAATCCTGTAAAATTCCCCCGTTCCGGAGAAGCCCTAAAGGTGTTGAGATTGAGTTACTTTTGCACAACTTCACACGTTTAGCCCTTGATTTTTACTACTAAATGATGATATATTTAAATCTGTTGCCTTATGTATAATAGCCCATATTCTTCAACCTTGTTGAAGTTCCCACACTTTTCTATAATGTAATATTTGAATGTCTTAACATGATATAAAGTAGATTAAAATAGTTGGTTACATTTGTGCTACATGTGCACAAATGGACATTTACTCACACACGCAAGCAAGCAGTTTTATATGGTTGGATGTCTTAAAATGATTACATAGTTGATACATTTGGGCAGTGTGTGTGCAAATGGGCATTTACAGATGCAGGCATGCACGCAAGTAGTTTTTTACATGCTTAAACTAGTTAGGAGAACAGAGGTTATATAGTTAATTAGGATTGTTTTTTCTTATACTCTAATTCAGAATGTGCAGCAAGCCCTGCCAATATCTGTGGTGATGTTTCACTTTATTTTTTGACATCTCCCTCTGTGCTTCACTGTATTTTTCAACCTTGGTGCACAGTCATTTGACTTGCAGCAATTCAACTATTTGTAAGCTCCTGTTGATGATTTGTAGAACTCCTATTGATGATTGGCATAATAGAAGTAACTGTCAATGTATTCATGTTGTCCTGCTGTTTTCCCTTTTATCAGCATTGCAAAATGTGTATTTGAATATAGATCCTGATTATCATGATTGCGTGGTAGATGGTGATGATTTGAGGGTGTACTATCCGGTCCATTCAAGCATTTGTATCAATCTGGAGCATGTTTCGAAGGATGGCGTTATTTTCAACTTCCATAATTTTTTTTAATACCAATTACTGTGTTTAGAATGCCTAACATGTTTGTAGCCTCATCCATGAATGTTACAAACTATGCGATAGTCCATGGTTTGTACTCCCTCCATTCAACTATATAGGGTGTGCTTTACTTGCATGCATTTTCAACTATATAAGGTGCACACTCTTTTCAATGTACTAATTTTTTTACTCACTTGCCTCTTTAACCTAGTTCTGCATCATAGCATTTAATGTGCATGCATGTAGTAAGTAGTATTCTCCGTATGAGTTGAGAAATGTAATTAAGGCAATAATTGAGGGCGTTATATTCCTTTTTCCCTGGATCATTGGTCTACGTGCAGAAAGAAAACACACCTTATATAGTTGAACAGAGAGAGTGCTTTATAATTGTGGTTCCTGACTTGTGTGTTGTCTCTGGCAGGTATTTATTTGTGAGCAGAAGCTTTATACAATGTCTCAATTAAATCAGCACATAAAATCTGGTGATTCGGAGGTGGATGGCTTGGAGGTTGAGCGCCATGGCTTTGGAGGGCATCCAATGTGTGAGTTTTGCAAAAGCCCATTTTATGGTGACAATGAATTATACATCCATATGACAAGAGAACATTTTTCCTGCCATATATGTCAAAGGTATTCTGCAAGACTGCAGTCATTATCTTTTGTTGAGGCAACAACATTATGCTGACTTTGTGATTGTTAACAGGCAACATTCTGGACAATATGAATATTTTAGGAACTATGATGACCTAGAGGTATGCTATATCAGGCTGGCATGCTTGTATGAAATCAAGTACTGTCTTAGATTCAGTCTGGACATGGACACAAACCCTGTGAATTTCAAATCCAACATCAACTTTACAACAGGGAAAAAAAGGATCAGATGAAATGTTGCATGAATAGTGAGCAATCCATAACATATCCAAATAAGTCATACTTGAATAACGTTCATGTGTTCCATCTAAATGTTGAATTATGGCCATCTTATGCTGCTACGTTAATGCCCATTTATATTTGATTTGAGATTACAATTTAGCATTGTGCTTGTCTGTATTCAGATGCATTTTCAGAGAGACCATTTTCTCTGTGAGGATAAAGGGTGCTTGGAGAAGAAGTTTATTGTCTTTGAAAGTGAAGCAGAGCTCAAGGCAAGTGAATACACAATCATGCACATCACTCCTTGGAAATGTCACCATTCTAGTTTTTTTAGTTGTGTATGCTTAGTTCATCTTTTGTTCTATTATTTATTCCATCCAGACGCATAATTCTGTGGAACACAGGAAGCACATGCCCAGTGCTGTTGACAATGGCTCATCGTCTGTGCAAAATGGCATTGCAGCTGTAGGCCATGGGTTGGGAGTTCAAATTGATTCTTCTATGGCACCATTGCGATCATTAAGCATTTCTTCTAGTTCTTGGCAATCATCAGAAACAGGACAAAGCTTTGCAAGAAATTGGGTACTTCAGCAAGCATGTCTTTCCCCTCTTATCCGCCAGGAGGTCCATGATGCTAGAATAGTCTCTGTTCTTCAAAAAGCTTCATTCTCTTCCCTACCAGCGCAATCAAGGAAAGCACCAGCATTTAGTCAGAGCTCAAGGACTGCAGCAAGGATTGGGGATGGGCAATTCCGTCCTTTATCAGTTACTAGTAACAGGAATGTTGCTGTAGCACAGCAGGGTACAAGAACATTACCTGAAAACACCCGTGTATCTGGGCTTGCACAATACAGCAAGGGGACTGAGAACATACACCACACTGTTCAGCCTTGGTTCCTTAAAAAAACTGTTTTGATCCCTTCTGGCTCAACAAGCCGCCATGTATATGTCCCAAGTTCTGCTGGAAATGAGAGGCAAGAGACACTCAGCAACAGCCAGGTGCTATCCAGTGTGGAGGACATTCGTGCAGCAAATAAAGCTCTGGTTGAGAAAATGCGGGCTGCATTAGGAATGGATCAGGATATGTACAATGCATTCAAAGAGATCGCTGGGGAATACCGACAAGGTGTTATCAATTCTTCAGAGTACCTTTCTTATGTAAAGCAGTTTGGTCTCTCGCACCTTGTTCCTGAGATGGCCAGGCTATTGCCAGATGCTCAAAAGCAGAAGGAGCTTGCAGATGCCTACTACACCAATTTGCGCCTTACAAGCCTCCAAGAAAATGGTGGGGGTGGAACCGATAACTCAAAACAGAGCAACCAGAAAAAGAAGGGTAAGGGGGAAGTTCCTGATGCCATACGAACCAGTAATGCTGCAACAGATTCACTGAAAGATAAGTTGCTGAATACTGCCATCAAGCTCCAGTCAAATTACATGCCCCAGGAAGGGTGTTGTGTGCTGCGAAAAGAAGGGTATAGAGCAGCCGATGGATCTTCTCAGGGGCTGCAACCTGTGCTGCCTTTGAAGGGTGCTTGGCAAAGCCGCGGAGGGCAGAGACTCTTCATGAGCAATGCAAAGAAGTGACGAATTGGTTTTGCAAGTCCAGATAGACCTGCCTGCCATCTGAGCTGCTACCAAATGTCAAGGTTTGTGTTTCTGTTGTGTCTCTGATTAGTTCAGGACATGAGTGCAGCAATCATGTGTGATGCGTTTGCATTTTGTGTGTGGTGCGTGCATTTGCTTGTCCATGGAACTTGAGACTAGATGGTCCACATCATACTGCATAGTCAAGTTTTGCAACTTTACATTAGTGCATTTGAGCTATATAAGGTGCTGTTATTGTCAGCCTCACGTCACGGTGAGGCAAAAATGATTCAAAACTTATTAGATTTTGTAAACTCATTTTAATAATCAGTTATGGTCAAAACCGTACCTCAATAGCGATAAAAATGTCAAACTCGTATTTCTGTAAATATTTTTACCGAGGAAGTGCTAATTACTTCTCGTACAAGTCGTATACTTAGATCGGAGACAAATAAACAGTGCAAGCTATGTCGGTCGGTCACTGCGTTGCCAACTATGTTGTGAAGTTCCAAATCCGAATTTGATTTACATCTTGCCATATATACATGCATGACTCACGATTAGCCACCCATATACGACATTGACTGATCATCGGCTGATCGATCCATCGCCAGCAAGAAGACACTGACGGACGATGGAGTCGCCGCCGACGGCATCGCCGGAGGAGATCGAGCATCAGGTGCGGCATGGGAAGCGGGCGCTCCGGGAGGCGGACCTGTCGGGGACGTGCCGGAGGGAGTGCTTCTGCGCCAGCTGCTTCCACGGCTTCTGCGCCCACGGCGCTAGCACCACCACGCGCCGGACCTCCACATGGTCTTCCCCGTCGACGTCGACCCCGCCGGCCGCCCCGTCTACGCCATGCACGACCCCGACGGCGGCGGACGGGTGCACCCGCGCTACGTCGAGGCCATCCTCGCCGCGAACGACTACGCCGCGCGCCTCCCCTGGGACGCCTTCTGCCTCCTCTGCCAGACCCCCTTCGCCGCCGCCGCCGTCCTCCGCCTCGAGCGGCGCGGCGGCCGCCACTGCGTGCACTGCACGGGCGACGAGTGGTGATTCCCCTACGTGGAGCAGCTAATGGACGACCCCATGGAGGAGGAGGACGGCGACGGCGACGAGCAGCTGCTCCCGGTGCTGACAACGAGGCCTGCAAGCAGTGCGGCGGCCCGCACACCGGGCTCGCGATGGTCGCCTGCTCCAACAGCTGCACCGAAATCTACCAGAGGGACCTCGCCGGCCAGAGGCGGTGCGTGCGGCCGCCGGTGGCCAAGCAACGCAACTAGTCGATCGGTTCAGCAGCTTCAGTTTCGGCTACTAGGTAGTACTAATTACTGCAATGTTCTGGTAATCCCTAGTTAGAGGCGTAATTGCTATGCTTTTGTTACTGCAGACTTCCTTTATTTAACGACTTAACGTTGATCCATTGGTTCAATGATGTGTGATAATGCTGCTCTCTTTATATCACTTTGCAACTCTATGTTAAAGGGTTAGTAGTGTGCTAATAATTTCTTCTATTCATTTTTACTTCATGTTTTTGTTATAAAAATTTTCTATATGTGACTTCGATTCTTACTTTGTTTTTCAGCATTTGTCATCAAAATGTTTATTCTGAATTAATATTCTTAGTTAACAGAATAACAGTAACAGGCCAAAGGAAAGCCCTCTACACCTCGCGCATCGACAACGGAGAAGAAAGCAATCTGGTGGGTTTCAAAAATCAACTACAACCACTCGATTATCATGGTTATCGGTCATCACGAGCCGGTTTGTACTAACAAACCGTTTTATAGACTAGCCAAGCTTTAAAAATTAAGCTGTAATTTAAATTTTGTTTGAATTTCACTAGATTTAATTGATTATCCAGTGATACACTTGTGATAACTAACCATTCAAACAAACCTCTAGTGAGTTGTATTCGGTCGGGCAATTATTAAAATCTTACTATTTACTATTTATGGATCATACCGACCCATATCGATGGGTATATTTTCAGAACATTATTATTCATAAAGTTATACCGATAAGTATGTTGTACTAACATTTATGTGGTAAAAAATTAATATTATATAACCAAGCTTACTATTTTTCTTTGCGAAGAGATAACCGGCTGCGTGGTAACCTCACTAAATTCAAATAAATTTAAAAAATAATTTAATTTTTTTTATAAATTTGGTCTTTTTTATAGTTTGCTGAAGTTATCACGATTACTATGTTTACCGTTGGGGTTGTACAGTAGCAGGCTTATTGGCATCCATATACAGTTAAACTTGTTTGCATCAGTTGAACTCCAACTACGAACTACTAGATGTAACGAGGGGGTATAGAGATGTGAAAAATATTGTCCTCAACTTGTCTTTTTTTCTACCCTCATGGTCAATTCGTCATGGACTAGTATATATTACTCGTACATATATGGAGTATTTATTTTCTCTGGTCTGCCTAGCTGTATCTTTTTTTTTCCCTCTGTGTAGAGTGACTGTAAACGTAGGATACAGTACACAGGAAAGGCGTTCATAAATGCGACAACGATAATAACTGTACCACCTATAGAACAATGAATTTACTCCTGACCCAGGAGTGTCTGTGCAACAGCATGTGGTAAATTAAAGTCTTGCATCTGCATCAACATTACTGCTAGGTTTCAGTACCCCTTTTTCTCTCTTTCTTTGTTAATATTGTGATGTTCATCAGTCATGTTGTCTCCTAATTAGTATAAGCTCTTCAGTGTAGTACGTATTAGCTTGTAGTAGTGTTGAGTTGCATGGCATTATTGTTTTGTTTTAATTAACTTGCTTCTAAATTCCAATTAATATAGTCAAGGAGAGCTTCCTCTCTCACACACACAATAGACACTTTACAAGAATTTCTTGTAAGTACGTCACTTCTCCAAGGGACAGTGGACCATATTCAAAACATACAAAATGCCGAGAACGATCAGTAATCAATATTTTAGCCATTACTCATACAGCAACACAATAATGATCACATTTAGCATTATTCATGCCTCGAGAACAGTGGTACTACTACATGATCACGAACTTAAACACAATAATAAGATGGATCTAAGTAAACAAACACAACCAACCAACAAACAGATAGAATCCTCCAATGCAAAGTAAAACACTGAAAAAGAGAGAGAAGGCACTACTAATAGAACGCTAGCTAGATAGTGCAAGCTAACTGCACATATAACGCGCGCGCGTCATATAACCATCCATGCATGCACGCGTGCGCTACATAGAGCACATTACCGAACCGTGCACAAGCGGCGGAGGCGACGGCGAGCTCTCATGGCTTCTTGGCCTGCTTGTCGACCGCGGAGGCGGCAGCGGGGGAGCCGGGCATGCCGCCGCCGAAGATGGGCGTACTGCCGATGCCGCCGAACCCGGGGGTGGGGCCGCCGCTGCCGGGGAGGCTGAACCCGGGGATGCTGCTGCCGCCGGGCATGCCGCCGAACGCCGGCACCGCGCTCCCGAAGCGGTCGAAGGGCGGGAACGTCGTGGTATGCACCACCGTGTCCTTGTTCTCTGTCGCCGCCGCCGCCGCCGCCGTGGTCATGATGTTCCTCGCCTCCGCCCTGGTCGCCGCCGCCGCCACCACCAGGACCAGCACCGCCAACAGCGCCATCATCTTGCCCGACTTCTCCATCTCTCTAGCTCACTCCTCTACTCTCCGACGACTCAAATCTAGAAAGCTGTGTCACGGCGAGTGTGCAACGGCTGCTTGCTGCTGCCGGTGTGGGGTGGGAGGAGGGAGAGAGGAGGCGAAAGGCTTTATAGCGGTGGGGATGAGGGGGAAGCATGGGCAGGGCGGGGACATTGACGAGGCCGGAGCAGCTAGCTCATCGATCGGCAGCGGGGCCGGGGCACGGCAGCGACCAGTTGGTGGGCGCCGTAACTTCGGCCGGCTGTTAAAGAAGGGGGTACCTGCTGCTGTTACTGCCATCCTGTGATCCCCATTAATTCTTTTGCTCTTACAGATCATCAATATAAATGTATATAATGGAAAGGAGAAATGAACCCTAGATCTGGTCGTGGTTGGGAGCTAGCACGCAGCTCTCTGTCAACCAAGCTACCCATTGTTCTCCCTTCAACTAATTAAAAGAAGAACATTTTTGAACCAGGCGAAAAGGAATGAAAATCTGTTTTAGAGTGAATAATTGGTTAAAGACAGGGAGATCAGAGAACTGTTTGGTATGAGACTTTGTATAAGCTAATTAAGAGTGCATGCATGTAGCATGCTAGCATGCATACTGATAGAGAATCTAGTTGATCGTGACACATTACACTATAGGATAGAACTCATGTGTATGTGAGTGATAATTAATGTGTATCATCCTGGCAATTATTCTAACAATTAATCATTATATTAATTGCCGATCGATTGATTCATTTCTTCGTTGGTATATATTATATATTTGGCTGTGTTGCCACGCTAATTAAAACGGATCATGTTCTTGAGTGTTCTTCTACTTTCACGGTGTTAATTAATCAATTAATTACTACGGTCAGATCATAACGTCATCGCCGCCTGCTAGTCTTCTGCGTACTAACAGCACAAATCCAGTACGTTTGATAAAGAATGGTAGGATCAAATATGTCAGACTTTACAGCTTGCATGCTGTGGTGTAGCTCTTCTGTTCTTTACTCCAGTTCTGACGATTAAATTCGCTAGCTGGTAGTATACCCATAACTTGGACGGAGCTTCGGAGGACTATACTGTGCTAGTAATTAGGGGAGGTTAAATTTCTCCTTAATTAATTTAATTTAGTGACTATAGCAAATAATGAGAATTATTACTGTTGTTGACTTTTAGCTGCTGGGGAATAAGCACAACTTGGTACTCCCAGTTTGTACTTTGCATATACACTGTTTATTGCATGCACCTGCAGATCGATTACTCCCATAAACAGATTTACGGGAGAAGTTAGGGAACTTCTTCACCTACGGGGAAAAAAGAGCTAAAGATTACTATATGATTAATTAAATATTAACTAAAAACTTAAAAAATAAATTAATATAATTTTTAAAGCAATTTTTTTATTTTTAAAAAAACCTGGTTTGAAAAATATATGCGTGAAAAATAAGGAAGAATAAGTTTAGAACCGGTGAGCTTTTGAAAGAAAGGTAGTTGGGTGACATACATGCCCTCATCAGGGATAGGCCGGGGTCATTGGCTCATAGCATTTAATTACACCTAGCTATGATTCCTAGTTAGCTAGAAAATGACAAGTCGATTATTCAGGTGTTCCTTTTATGAGTCTGGAAAAATGCTGATATTTTCTTATTGCCATCATCTCTCGACACGACTCTTCTTTAAATTAATAAAAGAGTGAAATGATTCCACTTTTATATGTGCATAAATTCCTTTTGTTCTTAATTCAATTTTCGATTGTGGCATTTCTCTAATGTCCCACAAGACACATGTTAAACCATTTTAAAAAAAACTGAAAACAAAGGTTATTGTGTTAAGTGTCGTCCAACCCTCTCTATAAACATGCATAATGGATCCATATACAACAACCAAAAATCCAATTACTCTTCTACCATTGGATTTGTTATTAGATTTGTTTGTTATTTTGTTTATTGATGTGTAGATTAAATTTAAATTTGTGATGTACGATACGATCATATATTTTGTCTATTTTTACTTTTTATTTGACCATGTATATGTAATAAAATAAATGAGGCCATACACCATCGATAAGGAAGACATTAAGATAGGTTTCCTAGCTAGGCTGTAGCCCCACAGGCAGGTGATAAATTATTTTTGCAGACTATCGATTTTACTATAAAAATAAATTAAATATTTTTTAAAAAATATTAACAAATACTAGGTAGAACAAATAGTCTAAGCTAATATAAAATTTTATTTAAAAAACTTACTTTAGAGACATTTAGAGAAAAATAATCAACGATAATAATTCAGGACTTCAAAAAAAAGCCCGCCGCCGTAAATCGGCGCACGCGTATGTGAATGGTTTAGACGAGGCGATCGAGTAGATCGATCAGCAAGTGGAGCGTCGACTCTATATATCGTCACGCATGTACGTCTCCTCGTCGTTGCCCATGGATAAGCGTATATCAGTAGCTCTCGCTGCGGCGCGCACCCAGACGGATGCGGCTGTGGTAATGGCCACTAGTGACGGACCCAGCAGCTAGCTGTGACGAGAAGTGCGAGATGACATGAGAGCCGTGCGAGATAGACAGAGAGGCACGCTGAAAGAAGAGAAAAACCGGCACGCTGCCAGCTTAAATTCCTCACCGGACACCGGACACCGGACACCGTCCAACCAGCCCAGGCCTCCGCTACCAGCCCAGGCCTCCTCTCCTCAGCCCAGAATTCGAGATGGATCGAGTGCTGGCTCGTTAACTTGGACTAGTTTTACTTCTTGTTCATTAGCCATTACTGGTGTACTCATCAGAACGGTTTCCTGCCCGCCTGGATGGTAGCCAGCAGCCGGCCGATCCTGTGCGCCTCTCAGCTGGCGGCTCTGGAATTTCAAACCCGTGTAATTAACAATACTTAACTTATTTGCTTTTGTTGTACTGCTACTCTGATGATACGTACGTACTCGTCATGAAGCATGAGTAATTCATGCAAGCTCAAGCTCAAGGTAAGTTGAAGCTGATATCGAATTTTAGAAGTTGAAGCTTTCGTTGCAAAGAAAACCTATCTATCTAAATTGAGAAGCACTAATGATATGGTAGCAAAATTTTAGTTAATAGTTTAAATCCTGATACTCACAAAATATTATAGATACGCTTACGCTTTCAATAAAAATTTATGTTAGAGATTTGCTGTTGCCCTATCTTGTGTTACACCGACGAATATATGAGATGTACATGTATAGCAGTATATGCAGCATGTGTATGTCTTTCATGTCATGAATTAAACACTACCACATATATGATTTTTTGAAAAACAAAATTTAAATCTCAATGCCAGTTTCCACTTAGATTCAAGCCTTCAACGGATAAAATGTATATTAATATCAGGGAGATATTTTTCTAAAAGAAAATTAACTGCAGGGAGACTGGATTTCGAGAAAAGGCCCGTACTATATATTGCCAGTGTAATCATCTGCTTGGAATAAAGGTGGTATACAATCAGAGTGCACTCTACTGTTACTACTTACAACTATACATGTATAGTAGTAGTACTAGTACTAGTACACAGTAGCACATGGTAGAATTGTAGACCTTTTGGTCAAACGTAGGGCAGTTGCATAAGGATAATAATATTCAACAGTATCTGCCGCCTAACTACGTACGTTAATCATACCTACATAGGGCAGTTTGTTGGTTTGATGCTCCGTCAATTTTAGTTGTGCTAATTATTGGACATGTTTTATGAAATAAAATTATTGGACAAGTTTTGACACTATAAATAAATTGAAATAATTATTGGATAATTTTTAACATCGGTTCCTTTACCCAAGAAAAAGTATTTATATTTTCCATGTTCAATAATAGATTTTGGAATTTCTACAATAAATTAGATAGGTAGCTAGGCTAATCTAGTTCCCTATACACAAGTCTATTGTCATTATACTGCAACAGTTGTACTGCAACGATAATACCTCGAGCAGGTAAAAATAGAAAAAAAAGAATTCTGCTAAAATGGAAAAGGGCTTTCTTTCTAAAGAAAAAAGATGCTAATTTTGATAAGAAATTGGTAGGGTAAAGTTGATAATACATGTTTGGATTGACGCCAATAAAATATAAGTATGTGGGTGATGTGAAAATATTTGGTAAGATAAATGTTTCAGGGTGTTTGATTTGCTATCATACGAAAACAAACTGAACAGACATATACTGACAAAGACAAAAACTGCAATATTGACTGAAGTTTGAGCTAAAGCATCGTGGCCCATGCACCAGCGACCTTTCGGCCCACTACCTAAACTAATTCTGACCGAAGATGACGGCCAACTACCTCAATATTTTAAATGGCTTTTTGGCGCTTTCGGTGCACACAAAATCTATTTAAATTGAGAAGCACCAACCATGTCATTGTAGAATTGTGCTTACATAACTTCAACTACCAGACTTTAAATTCCGATGCCTACAAATATTATGCATATACGGGTACACTTTCACTTTCGATAGAAATTTAGCTAGATCAAATATTAATTTATTGTTGGCATCCATCTCTTTATTCTTTAAATGTGTTAGGGGTGCATAGTCAGGTGGGTGTTGTATGCATATACAGTGGTAGTGCTATATGTACATCTTTCGTGCAATCAGGAAAAAAACCTATTTTATTTATTAAAAATCAAAATTTAAAGCTCAATGCCAGCTTAACTTCAACAGACAAAATGTATTTTAATGTCAGGGAGACCGTGATTAAAAAAACGTGATCTAAAACGACATCAGGGAGAAAATTTTCTAAAAGCAAATTAACTGCAGGGAGACTGAACTTCGACAAAAGGGCGGTCTATATATTGCCAGCGCAATTGTCTGATTGGAGAAAAAAGGTGGTGTACATTCAGAGTGCACTCTACTGTTATTAGTACTTAGGTATCTTAATTGCCAGTACAAGTAGAGTAGTAGTAATAGTCCTACTACAGTAGTACATAGTAGAATTATAGACCTCAGTCCAACAACCACCTTCACTCATCGACAAAAGCTCTTTTTTCCCCTCAAATTTTCTGAATTATAGTCGGTCCATGGCAGAAGCATAATAACACTCAACAGTATCTGCCACCTAACCGCGTACGTTAATCATGCGTAGATATAGTGCTAGCTTTGGCTAAATCCTCTTATAAAAAATTTCTTAGCGTCAATTATTGGACAGGTTTTGACACTACTAAGATGTGTCCAAAATATTTGGTATGATAAAATTTTCATAAAATACCATTTTTAAAATATATATATATAGCAAACTAAGCCGGCCCGTACTGAGTGACAAGACAATAACTGCGACATTGTGTGGTGTTCGGCCTTCTCTTCTGGCATGAGCTGGCCCGGCAAGGCCCATGGCCACATGGGCAGAGCAAAATCTCTTCGCAAAGACGGCAGCCGGAGACAACGTCGGGCCAGCGGCGGCGCAGGGCCGGGACCGGGAGGGGACGCTCCTAGAACGGAGCAAGTACTGAGCCGGCCAGGCAGGTAGACGTACAGAGCGTTTATTCGGTCGGTCGTCGTGGGGCGCCACGGCCACAGCCGATCGACGCTGCGTGATAGCTAAGTCACAGAGCTTGCCACGACGGCAGCCATGCCTTATGCTTGGCCCAGCATGGCGACGAAGACGCGATGGTCCTGGTTATGGTTAGGCCAAGAGCGGCGCCATGGTAGATGCATGTGTGATGTGTCGGTCAATCAGGAGACGTAGTACGTATGTACGTGAATCATGCTCGCCACATCCGTACTCTACTCCGTTAATCCGCCGATCCAGGGGGACAGTACGGACGTATACTACTCCATGGTACATATATCGACTGGTACAGATAAAACTATCACATGGGGTACGAGCAGTACAACGGCAGATATTGTCGGCATGATCTACCGGTCAGTCTCAGAGACCCAGATCTAGTAACCAATCTAGATAATGCATGTCGTTAGGAGAACTAATTATAACCGTGAAATCATGGATCGTGATGTAGTCACTAAATCCTCGACGACGCAGGCAGCTAGCGCCACCGGCGCCGGCGGCGAGCGGGGGACAGTGGCCACTGTTCCCAATTCCACGGCCACCGCGCGCACAGCATCCCCTTTCCCTTCTCTCTCTCTCTCTCATCGCCATGGTCCCTGCCTGCAGCTAGTATAGAGCAGCGTGAGCTCCAGTTCGACCAGGGAAGTGAAAACGGCCACGCTAATCACGGTTGACCGGCCTCAAAATCCGTGCCTGTCTAGCTCGTTATCATCATCAGCCCCAACGACGGAGCCTGCAGCATCTGGAGTTCTGGACATCTGGATCTCAGTTACTGATCAACGGGTCCCTTCTCCGGTTCTATGCCGAGCTTAGCTAGGAGTAGTTTAGTGGTTCGAGGGCTTTAAAGCAGGCAGGCGCCATCATGAGCTGCGGTGCTGATTGGGTGGGTGGCTGGCTAATTAGGGCTTAATTAATCGGGCCGGGCTCACCTCACCTGCCCCTGACATGGAGAGGTGGTCTTATCCGTATGGTGGGCAACGCCTACGAGGACGCCACGGTACCCGCGCGATGTGCTGCTCACCTGATTTCGATTTTTTTCCCGTTTGGGTCACTGGTGGGTGGGGCCCACGAGGCAGGCTCTGCTCTAAGAGAAACCAGACCAAAGGTGAAAGTACAGTTGGGTTGCACTTTACTTATACCAGTTAAGGTTATATTCATGTGTTTCATCTAGCTCTTTTTTCTACTTAGTCCCCGAAACTTCAACGATTTTTATACCAGTTTAAATAATAGGCTACTAATTAATTAATTAATATAGGCTTTATGATTAATATATTTTTTAAAAGTATATCAATGTTTTTCTTATTTTATCTAATAATAGAGGTTTTTGTCTTTTATTGAGTTTTGCCTATTTCGGATTTGTTCATCTAAACCAACCTTACTAAAATTTAACATATTTTGACGTTGACAAATTTTAATACTATTTGGACAAGAGCTTACTATTTTATTATTTTAGTAGAAAACTTTCACGTAGAGTAGTAATGATAATAACACGTTTAAATCTTTATTCTGATAGAATAACAATAATAATAATATGTTTAATTCGCTAGACTATATTGTTGAAAGTGGCAGCTACCTTGACACTCCATCTCATACGGGTTTTGTTCTTTATTAAAACTTTATTTAACTCAAACTTTATTAGCTATGTGCATCCTAAAAACAAAACATAGGCCATGAATGTAATCATCTTCCTTATTAAAAAAAGGTATTATTTTCTAGATAACGACCCTTTGATGCATTGAGGACGATTTCTGTTATATAGGTCATGAATAAAAATAGGGTTTGTACATAAAACTTTAGATTACAAAAGCACAATCCAAATCGCTTGAAACAAAAGAAAAGGAGAAATATAGAATTGAAATGCCTTAGAATCTTAAATTTTATGGATTGGAAAAACACATAAAAACTGCAGGAGTGATTGTTTGGATAGGGCGCAGGAAAAACACAGGACCAGAAGAAAGAAATAAGCATAAATATTTTTTTCTAAGAGGTTGAAGCTATTTTCTCAAAAATTCATGTTTGAGCCAATCAAAAGGAACTTTATAGGATCTTTAATAGCTATTCCTTTATCCAAATGACCATATAGGAAAATTTTTCATATGATTAAATTTCTCTAAAATTTCTTTAAAAATCCTTTGTTCTAAAGAAGCCTTGATATCTTGTGTATAAAATCCACCATTACTCCTCCCAATCGTTACCAACACCTCACTCACACCTTATTAGTTTACCTACTACTTCTTGTCTTCACCGTCAATAATAAGATCCTCTAGCTTTAATTTCCACAATAATGCATGAGTCTTCATGCACAATAGCCATAAATTTATTGCTTTGACAAAAAAAATTCAAAAGTGATAGGTATAAAACCTCTAAAGTCATGCAAGCGCTATCTGATTTCAAATATAAGTTGTGTTCTAATTTATACGTAAAATAGAAAAAAAAATCTACAAAATTTTAGAGTGAAAGCTCTTCTCAAGCTAGCACAAAAATACCTAGACAACGGAATAACGGTCCGGATCACGGGTATAAACACCCCGAAGTTTCATAGTACTCCGTCAGTAAGCCGACCTCGTGCCTGGGGTGCGCCAACGCTTGCTATATATCGTGTGTTCCAGTTCATTGGCAGCCACCAATCCACGACCACGCAACGGCGAGCGGGCGATGCAACGTGATGTTATAGGGCGTTTTGCAGGAGAAATCCACCGGGAAGCGAAAGGCGGCAGCGCCACTCGTCCGCCCGTCCGTTCCTTCCTTCCTTTCTCCCATGCCTGCCTGCTACGGCAGGACGGAAAAACGGACGGCTGGCACGTGTTAAACGAGGCTACGGCCATGCCGTAATACTGGAGTATGCCATGCGAGTGTGTTGGTTTGAAGGAGTATATACTAGCAGTATCTATGTCAACATTAGCATAATAAATACGGGTGGGCGAAGTAGAAATTTTCTTGGAGCACGTCAGAACCCTAGCGTGTTTGCCTACCTCAGTTAAGCTCTCGAACCATTTGACCGTAAATAAAAGTTTAGCTATGCTATCGTTTTCGTTGGAGAGAACTAAAATCTGCGGGCTTCCATTTAATTAGGGGAAAGGTATGCATGCATGACACTTCCCTGTGCTGCTTGCTTAGTGTACCGTTTACAGCGCAAAGAAAACCTTGTCTAGGTGTCTTCTCTTACCGAAAACAAAAGGAAGAGGCAAGCGCACTGCACACCGTAAGTACTGAGGCTAAGCTGTCAAAATTATTGCGTGTTTAGAAACAACCACCTCGAACTCTATAATGAGAACTATGTGTCAACTTGCTGACATTGTATTGTGTGGATATGTTCAACTCGAGAGGGAGTTCACAAATTTGACTGCCGACGTGACTCTTTCTTTCATGGTTTTGACAACACGATTTTGTCACTGCATACTAAAAATCGTTCCAGTATTTGCAATTTATACATTGCTTACGGTAGATTGTGGAATAAAGGGATAGCGCCTAAGGATAGGTGGTAAATGACCGAGGAAAAAAGGGGAGATAAGACGAGAAATAAGATCGGGAGTAGTCAATGATACCCACGGCTTATGATTTTGTTTATCCTGTTTTGGCAAGGAAATTGAACGTTTTCATAAGTTATAAGTTATAGCGATCTTTGGTATATCAATTTAATTATAGGTATTTTTAGAATAACAAGTTAGGGGATAGCGTGATCTTATTTTTCTACTTATCTATAGCTTTTTATATGACCCATTTTTATTGACAGTTGGAACAGATAGACAAACATATTAAGTGATAGTCTCTTCCATGCTAATTCTCATGGCTAGAAAAAAAAAGAGTTTAGCATGTTTATGACATGCTAAAACGTGAATACTCTGCACAAAATCTTATTAGGAATTTCTCAATGCGGTCATTCATAGAGTGGCAATAGCTAGCATGGAGAAAACAGTTGCCTTGTAGGGTAAGAGTTTGGATAGCCAGTAGAGAGAGTGAGAGAATCCACATGAACCCAAGACTGATCGGGATCACCGCCTATTCCTTTGTCATTTTGAGACCCACAACAGTGAATTGAAGGTCTAAAATTATCTCAATGCCTAGGTGGTTGAATATGCCTTTTCTTTCTTCGTAACAAATCAATCTTAAGTCTATATTAAGAAAAGTAGATGCATTTTTAATGTTGTGACAGCAGCCTAGAGGAGGCGAAGGAGCTGACAAGGAAAGAGAGGCACTATCCAGTTGGAAGCAAGGGTCACTGGCCCAAGACAATGACTTTGGGTCCAATCAGCCGGGGGCCATCAACAGTGCGATGGACGATGGCAACTCAAATAAAGATGCTATGACTCATAACGAGGGAGAGAAATTTGGAAGAAACGATGTAATGATAAAGTGACGCAGAGAGAGAATGACTTGTGGGTTCTTTGATTTGATGGGTTGTTATGCAAATTGTTTTCTTTCTATTGGGCCCTATTAATTCACTTTCCTAACAAAAAGGAAGAAAAAAATATTACACAGACAATAAATATCGAAGCTACCACATATGAAGCCACTGCACATTATGGGAGATGAAATTTCTTTCGAGTGTGACTTTGGTATCTGTGAGACGCCTTTTTTCCCGAGACAACATAACAAAATCATTCCCATTGTAATTACCCTTGGAGCACCATAATTTTTTTGATTCTTACGTGGGCCAAACTAATCCTATACCCTTGGAGCACCGTAGTAGCACGTTTCAAGGGAGACCAAAGGGGCACAGTTTGCCCTTGCCATCCTGTACAACCTCCGAGTTTCATCAGCATTTGAAAATTTTGTGTTAGAAGTAAAGAACTCTAGAATGTAGGATAAATGATTCTTGTATTCCATCAGTGAATGATTACAGTACAGGGATACATATTTATACAGGGAATCGGGACGCCATTGGTGTCCGTTCTGTCCCCTGAAAATTAGGATGTGTCCTTAACTGCCTAACTGCAGTTAGAGTTACTAATTGATCACATGGATGTAATCTGGACTGTAACACCCCTTGAGCAATTAGCTTCATGTGATCATCTTTGATTATCTCTTGGAAAAACTCCTCTAAAACCCTGTAGGAAAATTTGAGGAGAACCATAGTATGCCATTTAAACTCCTAGAGGAAAAATATAAGGAGAAAATGATATGGCATGTATGTGAATTCTCTATGAGAAACCTAGTTGAAGGAAAACTTATATGGGAATTTCAGAATAATGATTATGACTATTAGATTAGGATAACTTCCCCTACAACTATATAAGAAAAATATGAGAAAAACCATATAAGAAAAATATGAGAAAAATCATATAAGAAAAATATGATAAGTTTTTATATATCTTTGATATCTACTTTAAAAACCCATATAAAAAAATAGAGATATGATATATATTTACATTGATATATTGCCTCATTAAAAACCTTTTTATCAGAAATTTGATATGAAAAACTCATAAGATGAGAAAAGAGTACAACATTGCTTTGAACATATATATTCTATGAGATTACAAATCATTCATGGGCCAATTGTTAACGGTAGAAATTGGCATATTAGCATATTGGTATAGTAGTTTTGGTGTGTTTGATGAAAGCCAATGATATTTAATAAAGGCTAATGGTGATGTACGGTTAGAGTTGTTATATGGGTATGTTATTATATTAGTTATGGATGATATTAGTTTTTAAAGGCTAACAGTTGACTACACTATTAAACTTGGTGTACTGTCGAGTTACTAAATTACATGAATGTAATCTGGATTGTAATTTTTACATTTTGAATCAAGCGTACTACTCCGTGCCGTGCCTCCCCCATGGTCCTGGAATTCCACCCGCATCTGGCCTGACCCATCCCACCTGCGCGGCATCAACTCACCCGCTGGTCCTGTCCCTCCCCTGCCGCCGGTGACCGTTCTTCTGTGCACACCTCGAGTTCAAAACTCAAACCCCTCCACCCCGACGAGGGGCATTCTAGTCCTTCTCTCCAACCTTTATTGGAATCTTGCATCATTTGATGCGGCAAAAAAAACACGCACACCAACAACAATAACCTCCTCCCACCACATCGACGGGGACCCCCTCCCACCCCCACTGACGCTTGGGCCAGCATGGAGACGGGCCCTACCGGACAGCGAAACGGGCAGGAGAGCGCCCGACGCAGTCTAGTCCGGGCCGGTGGGGCCCGCGGGAGATTTGACCGGTCAAAAGGCGTGGCCACAAACCAAACCCCAAGGCGGCAGGGGGGCCGGCACGTGGGGCCCAGGAGGGGGCGTGGCCCCACCTGTCTGTGGGCGCGGGGGTCCGCGTGGTGGTGGTGGGTGCTTTGACTGCACCCTCGTCTTGGCAGGCAGGCGGAAATCATTTCGGTGTTTGGAGAGAGAGAGAAGAGAGGCAGAGAGGGGAGGAGTATTTCGCTTTGTATTGCGCTGCGTCCCGACAACCAAAAGCAAGAGGCCGCAGCTAGAGAGAGGTGGGGGGAGAGGGAGAGAGAGGAGGGGGGCAGCGAAGCGAGGTGAGCAGCCGGAGAGAGGAGGGGCAACGGAAGAAGAGAAGGAGCAAGAGGACGGCAAGAGGAGAGCCGGGAGGAAGAGAGGTGGAAGGAGAACGGAGAGGAGGAAGGAAGGAGGACGGAGGAGGAGAGGTGCGTGCGGGTGCTCGTTCTTGCTGTTTCGATTTGGTTGCTTTTCTCGCCGTCGCTTCTTCCCCTCTGTGTTTCTTTTTCCGGTTTTGGTTTGAGGCGTCTCCAAGGTGCGTTCGCCGTTCTCCGGGCCGTGGCTGCCCGCGCGTGGCGGTTTCGGGGGCCGATCTGTCTGCTGGGACCTACGTTTTCTCGGGGTTTCGGTGGATTTGCGGGTGGTTTCCCCTCGCATTTGCGACGGATTTGGGAGGGTTTGGGGGATTCTTGAGACGGCGGTGTGTGCTTGTGTTCAAACTTCAAACACGCGGATTTTTTTGGGTCTCAATTTGTGTCGGCGATTAGCCAGTGTGGAGCATTTATACGGATTTCCGAGGGATTTTCTGGCATTTATTGCTGCAAATAGGGCAACTTCTTAGCTTCGGATGGGACTTGGATTAAAGATAGACCATTTACGCCATAGATTCGTACCCAAATGCTTAGGTTTTTTTATCGGTTTGCCCATTCCCCTATGTTAGAGGCTCATATGCTTGCGTGAAACGACGACTGGCGCCTAGCAGATGTGGACGATTTCAAATTCAAGAATAGATGCGGAAGAGATCCCGAATTAGGAGGAGTTCGTTGCGTTGTGGACAAGGTCAAGAAATGTGACAGACCGCAGGATCCCTATTTTGGCTTGAGTAAGGCGATTTTGTAAGGGGAATTTGCTTAGAAGAAGAACGTGTTTGCGGATAGCAAAAACTGCTGTTTGTGTTTCAAGGGGAAGGCGCAATGAAAGATGCCTTTTGGTAGCTGTTTTTGGACGTAAAAAGGAATTTTTTCGATCCACGGTGTCTGTTGCAGAGAATAGTTGGTTTGTTACTAAAAGATGGTGTTTTAGTGCAAGTCATTCAGTGTAACCTCCAAGCATTCTCATATTTGTTCCTTTTCCTCCTGAGTCTTGGATGAGTGCATTTCCATTTGTTAATCTCTTGCTCTGCTCCTGATGAGTGTTTCGTGGTGGATACTAGGTCCTATTACCTGTGTGGCTTAGATGCGCTAAATTGTAGCACTGTGAATGAGCAATCCTTTGCGTTTGATGTGGACACTAACCTGTGTGGTTCCACTTTTAACAGATGTTTGTTATTGACGATCTCGCAGGTTGACCGATAGATCCATTGCGGAGTTCTGTGTTGATGCAAAGCTGACTCGCCATCCTTTAGCTTTTATAAGAGATGGCTTCAGTGGGGGTTGCTCCGTCTGGGTTAAAGAACAGCAGCAGCACCAGCATGGGTGCTGAGAAGTTGCCTGATCAGATGAATGATCTGAAGATAAGGGACGATAAGGTAAGTCTCTATTGTAATGAGATGTGTAATTTCTTCCACGTGCCATGTAAATTTGACTTTACCGTAACATGTTGAACTGAATGGTAAATTTAGGAAGTAGAAGCAACTATTATTAATGGCAAGGGAACAGAAACCGGCCACATAATTGTCACAACTACTGGTGGCAGAAATGGTCAGCCGAAACAGGTGATTTCTTGATACCATGTTATAATAACATCAACTACATTTCTTGTAGATATATCTTCCTTCAAGCCCATCGTGTATTACTTAGAACATATACCGTCGTGATTGTTCATTGATTATAATGCAATCTTCCTAACTCATATTCTTGGATGATCTTGCAGACAGTTAGCTACATGGCTGAGCGTATTGTAGGGCAAGGTTCATTTGGGATTGTCTTCCAGGTTAGTTGCAACATCTTTGGGCTTTCATATATTTCACCAGTAAGTTAAGTAGCTAAGTAGCCAACAACATTTTTTAGTACGTACAAAATTATTAACATTTGAAATATTTATATTATGTTACACTATAACCTTCTGTTGTTAATTTATTTCCTAAATATTTTTTAGGTCTGTAAAAAATATACACTTAATAATTATCTCATTTTGACCATTTTGCAGGCTAAATGTCTGGAGACAGGTGAGACAGTTGCTATCAAGAAGGTTCTTCAGGATAAGCGCTACAAGAATCGTGAGCTTCAGACCATGCGCCTGCTTGACCACCCGAACATTGTAGCTCTGAAGCATTGTTTTTTCTCTACAACTGAGAAGGATGAACTATATCTAAACTTGGTTCTTGAGTATGTGCCTGAGACTGTTCATCGTGTTGTGAAGCATTACAGCAAGATGAACCAGCGTATGCCACTTATCTATGTGAAGCTTTATATGTACCAGGTAATATTCTGTCTAGTAATCTTTTGGATGCTTTGTTCTTTGATTTATGTTGTAATTTATGTAGCTGCTTGCTACAATCCTAGCATGTTGCATAAAGTAGCAAGGCTACTTTCAGACAAACTAGCCAATACCATAACAAGCTGACTTTGAATTTAATTTGATATTTGTCTTTGGTGTTTGACAGATTTGTAGGGCATTAGCTTACATCCATAATAGTATTGGAGTTTGCCACAGAGATATCAAGCCACAAAATCTTCTGGTATGCTGGAATGTTACCCATTCATGTGCTGTTCTTAAGTGCTACCCTCTTATTTCTGTAACTTTATAATTGATGTTTGAACTTCTAATCAGGTTAACCCGCATACCCATCAACTCAAGTTATGTGACTTTGGGAGTGCAAAAGTCCTGGTAAGACAATTGAGTAATCCACAACTTATTATGTTTTAAGCAGTTACAGTATGGTCTTATCCTCCCTATGTTTCTAATTTGTAGGTCAAGGGAGAACCGAACATATCATACATTTGCTCCCGATACTATAGGGCTCCAGAGCTCATATTTGGTGCCACTGAGTATACTACAGCGATCGACATCTGGTCTGCTGGATGTGTTCTTGCTGAACTTATGTTAGGGCAGGTAAGTGGCTGCATTCTCTTTGCACATTTTTGCAGAAGTTTGTTGTTTACCACCCAGGACTTTATTGTTGAAGTTTGTATGCCTTACAATTGTTTTCTGATGGACAGCCTCTGTTTCCTGGTGAAAGTGGTGTAGACCAACTTGTGGAAATCATCAAGGTTGGTGCCAATTCTGGTGTTTAGTAGGCCTTCTGAGTTGTTCTGAGGCACAGAATTTTATAACATTAAAACTGATCACACCTTGCAGGTCCTTGGAACACCTACAAGGGAGGAAATTAAATGCATGAATCCAAACTACACTGAGTTCAAGTTTCCACAGATTAAAGCACACCCATGGCACAAGGTGCAAGTCTATCTATTTCTGTTATTATACTTTCAGGAATCGGCCAGTATCAGGTGATTAACTGTGCATGTGAAATATTTAGGTATTCCATAAAAGGCTGCCTCCAGAAGCTGTCGATCTTGTCTCTAGGCTGCTCCAGTACTCACCCAACCTAAGATGCACTGCTGTAAGTATATTTCACGGTTGAAGGACAGAAATACTACATAACCATGCTTAGTTCTTGAGATGATCATGCAAGCATTCATTTCATTAATATTTCTGTCACCTTGTCCAGGTGGAAGCACTTGTCCACCCATTCTTTGATGAGCTTCGAGACCCTAATGCTCGCCTTCCGAATGGCCGCTTTCTGCCTCCTCTCTTCAACTTCAAGCCTCATGGTAAGTTTTGGAACATAGTTGCACTTATCCTGGTTGATATTACCTGTTAAAATTGTTTAATCAAGCAGGCACTACAATTATACTGGCTATTCTGGTAACTTATAGCTTGAGAGGGCAATGGAGCTGTAAATAGCTCATTACTAAGTGATAAGATCAGCATCTTATGTTGACCCTTTCTTGTTTTTTCGCAGAATTGAAAGGAATCCCGTCAGATATTATGGTAAAATTAATCCCAGAACACGCGAAGAAGCAATGCTCCTATGCAGGAGTATGAGACTTGCTACCTAGTGGCACCCTGGAAATTTCGATGACAAGCGCACGGTCCCCCCCCTCCCGGACAATGGATTGTCAGAATATGTGTGCATGATGGTTGATGAAGATATGAAGATACGTTGTTGTTGTATGACCATCTTGTTGACCAGTGTAGTTGAGTAGCAGCATGTTGCGATGCAAAAACTTTGATATGTAACACCCCCCTCTCCTACTAACCCTCACCCACCTGAGAATTAAGATTTGCCATAGCTGATCTGTTATGTGTTCTAGAGCAGTTTAAGAATGTATTTATGGTTGTTGATCCATATGTCGGGATCCTTGTCTTTTCTTGGTTCTTTGTGCCCCAGACTGCTACCTGGTTTTTAGATTGTTCTGAAAATGCAACCTTCTCTGCACTTGTTTTGCTCCTGTGTGTATAGCCTGAGTGAGGATGTTCTGCCACATGATCGTATGGACCTGACCTGGGTAGTTTGATAAGTGCTTTTTGAGCCCTTTTACTCGTTGGTTTTACCTGTTTATAGTGGGGCAAGGTGTTTGCCTTTGTTGTAATATCTTGAATTATCTTGAATTTGATTCGTCTGCGCTTGCAGCCTTGCACCGAGAGGATACGCGTATCAAGAATGGAATGGAATTAGTTAAGCTAATACTGGAGTAGACTGGAATGGTGACGTAAGTTACAAGTTCATAGGAGTATTCCATTCGAGCAAAGTTCATACTTGTTATTTCAAAAAGAAGTATACTTGCTCTAGGAAAGTTCGAAGGGTTCTTTAAACACAGAAATTCCATAAGATTTACACACGAATAAGAAAATTCTTACGAAATTAGTCTAAAATTCCCTTGTTCTAAATGAGGAGTCCCATTTCCTACAGAAAATAAATAACATTTCTTTAAAGGGTCTATTTGGTTTGGAAGAATTTTATGAGAATTTGAATTATGAATTTTTTTTAAAAATCCTGTAAAATTTTGATGTTCCGTAGAAGCCTTAGATACCTAGCGTTCCGTTTCTAGCAGAAAGCTCAAAATTCTAGCGAAAAAGATTCTTTGCTTGTTTCTGTCGAATGATGTAAAGAACTATATATCTTTTAAGGATGAACACATGAATTTTACAGGGAATAGTTCAATTTCTCTAAAATTTTACCGAGTAAGGCTAAATGAAAATTCAAATATACTGTTGTTCGTAAGAACTGTATTCTTCAGGGCAGTTTGCAGAAGAGCAGAAACTGCTGGAGGGAGAAGATCTAAAGAGTAGAGAAGCCGGGGAAGGTGAAAAGGAGGCGGCGGCGGCGGAGAGGCTGGGGGAAGATGCCGCTGGGCAAGTACTACTGCGACTTCTGCGAGAAGCAGTTCCAGGACACCCCCGCCGCCCGCAAGCGCCACCTCGAGGGCTCCCAGCACCAGCGCGCCCGTGCCCTGTGGTACGACGCCGTCCGCCGCCAAGGTGCCCCTTCCTCCTCCTCCCCTCTCCTTGCTCGTGTCGCTACGACACCTTCTGACCGCTCTCACCCCGTCGTCTATTTCATCCGGCAGAGCTCCACGGCGGCGGCGCCATCGGCGTCTGCCAATACTTCGTCCGTACGGTGCGTACTTGCGCTCCAAGCGGTCTTACCATCCTTTGCAAATACTCAATGGGAGTGAATAGCAATTTATTTTGGGTGTTTTTTTGATGATGTTTGTGACAGGGGACGTGCAAGTTTGGGGATTCATGTAGATATTTCCACCCAAAGCCACCTCCTGCTAATCCGGGATCAGCTCCTTCTGGTGAGTATACCTTCTTATGCTCTGTTTTGTTTTTAATTTTTTTGGTATATTTTGGCAAAGATGCATAGTAAGATTCTTCAGTAAAAGTCTGATTGATGTTGGGTTATATTGTTCGTTGTATTTTGAACAACTCATTGGATTGCCCAATGGGTGTTGGCCTGGATTCTAGACTTCATTGCATACTGCCTCTAGGTCTTCACAGGTTCATGCAGTTGACCTCACGTTTATGTTGGTGCAGAAAGACAAGACATTAGCTTGATGTTAGCTTGGTGGATTATATTGCCGTGCAACTTAGTTATTTTAGAGGATTATCTGTCTTTGCCCTTGTTTTGGAATTCTAGCAATACTTTTTTCCTCCTTCCGTTTTATTTTATCTGAGACGAAGTAATTATCTGTAAGCTTGTAACCAAGTCTGTTGGAGTATATTTTTGCACCATTGTAGAGCACTGCTCAATTCTCTCAGTCCCATGTTGTGCACACAAAACAAAGAATGGTAGTATATTTGTATGTGAGTGATTGTGAATTGAAAAAACACAAAAGCAACTTTCATGAAATTAGTTGCCTATAGTACCATGCACATATTGAGTTTCATTGTCAGTTGTTACTACTTATACGAGCGCATGACAAATTTACAACATCATTGTTCCTATTTCTATAAGATAATTCTTAGAACTCCATGTAGTTCTAAGAATTTGGATAGGACTTAAGTCATGACTTGCCCTTTTATCATCCAGGGCCTGTCTCTGGAGCAATGGTGCAGCAGTCTAATTTTCTAGCAAGTCAACCCAATTTTGTTGGATATCAGGCAGCAGATGGAATTCTTTCTCGGGTGATCTTATTATGGCACACTTGGCAAAAAATAATATCGTTATTACTAGCTGGGGTAGTGAAGAAAATTGAATGTCTGACAATGCTTCCTCCCAAGTGATGATTGGATTTTGTTCCAATATGATTTCTCGTTTTCTATATTAATTAATTTGGGATCTGGTTCTTAGTTCTTACATAACTTTTTCCATTCAGCTTAGATTAAATCAATGAATAGAGACATTTGGTGGTTATTATATGTTAGTCAATCACATCATTATTAAAATATGAACTTAATGTCTTGACTCTCGACCATAGTTGCCGCAACGAGTCGTCAAAAGAACACTACATGCCACCTTTACTCTCGCTCTTTTTTTTGCAATATAGTTAAGTGTAGCTTGCATTTATAGCATATTTTAGGTAGATTGCTTTTGTAGCATGCCATGCCACAGCAGTTGGACTTGTGAAAGATTATTGTATAGATAATGTAAAATGAGGATAGAAGTGAATGAAAAAAATGGTTTTCACTGCGTGTTAATAATTGACCATCTGTCTCTCTGCTCTGTGCAGAAATAGATTTATTTCTTCAGCATGTTTTCCATCCAGTCACCTGTCATGCCATGAATCGAACACTGGCACTTGCCAGGCTGCCATACAATCATTGGATGTAATCCTTTATGCATGTAGGTCCAATGGTTGGTGCCAAGTGACTAATGTGGTGCAATGTTTCTAGCCAATTTGATTGCATCTGGGTCTGTTGGTTGGTCCCTTTTATTGACTAATGAGGGGCTAGATACTAGGACATTTAAATAATTTGGCTTACCCAAGAATCTGTTGTCAAACTACTGAATTCATGACAAGTGTGCTCAAAAGCCTTGCCCTAAGCAATGAATTCTGATGCTTTGAGATGCAAAAGCTGCAAGGGTAGCATATGTTTTAGTTTTTTTTGAAGTATTTATACTAGATCTCACTCTAGCGAGTTTCTTGTTGATAATATCACATTGATTTCGTTCATTTTTTCCACAGGAAACATTCTAGGGGGTCACACTTCATGGGGCAACTTGCCTCCGTCACTGTGGCCGCCTCCTGAAGGTGGCTATCCTCCCTTTCCTTTCGTTGACTGGGGTTGAATTGATGCCATATGTTGAAACTTCATGCTGGATATGCAGTAGTTCAAATGCACAAGGAATAATGCTATTGCTTTGTACAAATGGGTTTATATTAGCTGTGCGATAGTTCTCATATGCAGTGAAACTTGTACCTTTAGTGAACTGTGAACCTGGCTTTCACTTAAAATGCTCCTATTAGGAAGTGAGCCCTCTTTGTAGTTAAAATTGTGTTGTCCGGCCTCCTTTTGGCACTCTGAGGTCTGTAATTGAATGGGCTGGAAGCCTGGATGGCAGGGATTCTAGTCATCAACTCCATGCTTCCATAAGATAAGTAACACTACACCTAGTTAGTGTGGTTTCAATTTTGGTCTCCATTTACCAACCAACCTTTTCAAATTTGTAGGTGTGTTTTATAATCTGGAACTTTTGGCCAATTCACAGGGCCAATTGTGCATCAGCAATCAGGAAGATTAGAAGGCAAGTAGACAACATTGCATCACTCATCAGCCTGACAACTTTTTGACTACAATAAGGGGTAAAAGCCTTATGCTTTCTCTTGGTCTTAGAAGCAGCATACTGAGGTTACATTTCGCACTAACCATACAGAAATTAATCAACGTTTCTTCACACAAAATTACATTAATAGGGAAGGACCAGCAAATCTCCATTCGATAGACAGGCACACGGCTATATATATTATCCTGAAAAATGCTTGTTTGGATAAGTTTGATCAGATCGTTTGCATCCAAGCTGCCTGGCGATCGACTCCAGGCCACTGCAAGCATTCAACCAGCCACCGTTCCTCCTCCATATCGTCGTCAGAGAAGAAGCCGCATCGCCGGTGCATTGCCGGATGCTTCGAACAAAACCTCTCCGCCTCCACTGCCGCCGCTGATGAGCTGCATCTCCTCGACACCGACGCTGACGCCGATGCCGATGGCTCGCAGCAGCAGGAGGGAAGCCATTGGCTACTACTGTTCACTGCACAACGGCTGGCTCGTCAGCTCGCAATGACTGTTAGGAATGATGCTCAAGCAGCAGCTACTTACAGTGAGCTTTAAGTTTTTTGCCCACAGGTTTCAGGTAAATCTGGATTTCTTGCAAGGCATTTGCACTGTTCCTGCAAGGAATTTTTTGCTGGTGGGTCACAGAAATGTTGT
Organism: Oryza coarctata; assembly: GCA_030770085.1. Lineage (NCBI taxonomy): Eukaryota > Viridiplantae > Streptophyta > Magnoliopsida > Poales > Poaceae > Oryza > Oryza coarctata. Next base: position 6,944,026 of record CM061462.1, read on the forward strand.
GATAAGGGTTTGATTGCGTGGTGCTCTGCTAGTGTGAACTCTAGGTGAACAGAACCATTAGGGATGTAGTTGGCAACAGTGCTGTAAATCAAAATATCTGCTAGTTCTTCTGTTTGTTCACCCAACATTCTAGTTGTGCTTTTATGTGAAAAGGATAGCCCTTTATGCACGCACAATGTTCTGTCGTTCTCTCTGAGATTTTTTTCGCTTGGTTTAGCACAGTTTTGCACTGCATGGTTTGGTACTATGTTACCTAACTGAATAACTGAATTATATTCTCAATTTGTTCAATTCGTGCACTGCATTAGCAAGTCAAGTGTACGTCATGACCAATCTCTCTGTTGATCATACCAACTGCTGATCTAGGTCCAATACATTTTGTAAACATTAAAAACTTTTTAGTTTTAGTTTTTCCAAAATTTATTATCCAGCATGTTGTAACTAGAGTGTACTCTTATTTGTTTAAGCCGTTATAATTTTAAAAAATAACCAACATATTCAACGTATGCTCAAAATTTTAATATTAACCATAGCATTGCACAGGTTAGCGAACCTAATTTCTTCACCTCCATTTTTTCTTTTCTTGTGTGAATTGGAAAAACAAAGTGTAGCACAGCAACAATAGTAGTAATACGGACTAGCTCTATTAATAGCACCACATTTCTCAAAAAAACTGCATTTTTTACACTACAAATTATGTATATTTACATCATAATTACATTGAAAATCTCAAAAATTACCCTATAAATTTTAGTACTTACACGTAGTTTTGCTACTACACACTTACAAGGGAATTAGGATAAAAGCAGTTAATTATCATATTGAAAGAGGAGATAGGACAGATGGAGCCATAATTACATTTACATTAAAAAAGAGTTAGCAGTCAAAAGGGAAAAAAACTGAGATAAGTAAAAAAAAACATGACACTATATTTTTAGCAAAACTGTAGTACAACAGTGATTACTGCGTCAAGCCGGCACCATGTACCCGAGCTGGGCACCGTTGGATCCAAATCCACCGTTGGCTGATGTGCTGCTTACCACGGGTGGCGCTGCTAAGCTGGAGGCACTCCACTGGATCACACAGAGATGCGTGCCAAGCTCGCCGTGCCGGTCGCCGGCGCCGCCCCCCCTACGCCGCGGCGGCCGTTCTCCGTCTGGTTCCGCTGCCTCCGCCCCAGAACACCACCCATCCGTGCGCCCAAACCACCGCGCGCCCTTAGGAGAGGCGGCGGCGGCAGGCCTCTGGGACGCTCCTGGCCGGCCGTCGCCGCCGAGCTGTTCGGCGCCGGGTTCATCCTCGGCCCGCTCCTCGATGGTATCCACTCCCGCGTCGGCCTCCAGGCCTACCACAACGGCGCCGTCGACGTTGGCCCCCTCCACACCCACATCCTGGTGACAGCGACGCGTCCATCCATCCATTAACATTTCTTGCATCTTGCTCTTCTCTCTTTCCGGCGGCGGTGCTGAATCGTCCCCTGTGCCGGCGCAGGTGCCGCCGCTGCTCGGAGCGTTCTACTGCACCGTCGGGATGCTCCAGCTATTCTTGGACGAGAGGGTGTCGCCGCCGGCGGCCGGATTAAAGGCCACCGGGAGCCCGCAGAAGACGGCGGCGTCGCTAGTGTTCGTCCAATCGTCCCCGTCTGTGCGCATTCTCACCACTGATTCTCTGCTCCGGTGACTAATCTCCGACCGCCGGCGGCGGCGGCACGTGCGTGCAGGTTCCTGGCGCTGTTCATCGAGCTGAGCGCGGAGATGTACAGAGCAGCGGTGCCCAGCAACGTGGAGGCGTATGTGCTGTTCGCCGGCGCCGAGCTCGCGTGGCTGCTCCTCGACGGGACCTGGCTCGGCTTCGCTGTCGCCTGCCTCGTCGGCACCGCCTGCCCCCTCGCCGAGATCCCACTGATCAAGTAGCTACCTCCCAATCTCTGAACTCCCCTGCACATTCTCGATTCTCCCGTCAATGGCGTCGCAGTTTGGTTGATCTCAACAACAATTGCCGCTGCCGCTTGCAGGTTGTTAGACTGCTGGAGCTACCCCAACGCCGACGTACAGCTTCTTGGCGAGGTAAGAGCACCACATCTCACTCTCTGAAGTGGCTGCCATGGGAGCTGAGCTTGAGCATGGTTGCATGCAGGGGCTCGTGAGCTGGACGACGACGTGCTACTTCGTGTACACACCGTTCTTGGTGAACCTGGCGAGATGGCTAAAGGCGCAATTGGTGGTGGACGACGGCGATGACGCAGAGGCCGCAGCTCGGTGATGGAAAGAGAGCAAGATCACGCCACAACCATGGTGTCCAACTGAGCTGTTCATGCTCTGCTCAGCCACTGCCCACTGGCCACTGGACAGCACGCACCTGCAGGAGTGAGACAATTGCAGTGGAAATCACGCACATCAATGTACAGAGAAAGAGATAGCTAGCTCCTGAATCAGTTCTTTAGGTTCGATTAATGTTTAATGACTCTTTCTCACGAAGGTGTGGGCTTACTAATACGGAGAGGGTTCCGAATTCTCTGCACCTTAGTTGCATGGCTCCAAATTGATTTCTCCCGAGTAATCAACGTACTCTCTCCATTCCATATTACTCCTTGATTTAGCTTTATCCTAAATCAAATACTTTTTAACTTTGATTATTAATTTTTAAAAAATCATATCGTTTAACAATATGTATTTGTTATGATGAATCTAAAAATATATATCTTATTAGCATAGTACCTATATGACGTGATATCTAAATTATACAGTATGTAAGTATTTTTTTTCCAATTATAAAGCCTATGTGGGAACTAACACGAAGCACTGGCGAGCATATGAGTAGTAAGAAGACAGCGGTGTGTGAGTTGCATGGGATAAAGTGTGAAATCAAATGCTTGTGCATTGCAACAAAAAGAAAATGTGAGAAAGTTAAGTAAAGATAGAGTGTGATCACAAAGTTTTGGGTCGAGAAATATAATATGTGAGAGGTTTTACAAGATAAAAACGAGGGACGACATTCTATGGACTATATTCATGACCCTCCTGTAACCCCATTTGATGGAAGGCGTCCGCACGCTATACCTTAGCCAGATAGTGCAGGAGGAGAAGGCGGGTAGATCAAAAGGCAAACGTGGTATATTATTCCTTTTCGGAGATCACTATCGATGCATCTAACTAATGAAAGATTAATGGCGTATTTTGCACATAACTAATGAAATATTTACAATGCATTTTGTATATTAAGATGTGCAAAAAGAAGTACCTCATAAATTTAAGAGTGCAAACTAATTAATCAAACTACACACTCCTCTTAGCAATGGATTGATAGATGTGACGAAACGATCGATTGGATCGCACAACAAATAAATTGGCATTTACCACAGGGAAGTCTTCTTATCCTATTTGTTGGCCCATATTCCGATAGAGGACACACATGCACGACGAAGCGCTTGTGCACCCATCTGTGCTCCCGTGCTCAGATATGGACGATCCTTGTTCTTGAGCGTTGGGTCCATGGCCTCTGTATCGGCTGGGATATTCATCATTGCGACAACTGCGGCAAAGAAAAGAGTAGTTCTTCCGATTGTGCTACATGCATGCATCCTTCATAGATCCAGAAGGCACATATTAATTGCAGACTTTCTATGTCCAATCTAATGCCATCACGTTTGTTTTGTTTGACATGGGAGCAATTCAGAAGAACAATAAATCTCATCCGCCTGTGGCTGCGAATTGTTGTGGATCGAGTGTCCGGTGTCCAGGGGCAGAGGCGGTCCTAGGGCAGCTAGGGCTTGAGCCCTAGGCTTCTCTCCAAAATGATGTTGAAATCATCTTAAATCACCATGTAAATTTTGGAGAAAATGAACAATTTATTAGTTGAGCCCTAGCTTAGCCATTCTCTTTGATATTTCTGGTTCCGCCTCTGTCGGTGTCGAGATAATCTCAGTCGGCCAAAGCAGGGACTCTTTTCTTTTCTTTTCTTTTAAGAACACGTCAGCTGATCACAGAAATCAAAATTGGAAAGGATCAAGCAGAAGATGGGAAGGAAATCGTGGACCCAACGCTGAAGAACAGGAACCGTCGATGCATGGGGTAATTAGCAACTGTAATCGATGAACCATCCACCATCATTGACACCTCTGTTTGCCCCTATTTGTCCTTTGACAACTACACCCCGCTACCCAAATTGATCGTTCTGAATGTATGGTGTGTGTACAGTGTACTTAATTATTACTTAACGGCTCCGGCCCTGTATCACTTGACAAATCGCCTACAATTAACAGATAGCATCATAGACAAGGATAGGTGTTTTCAGGACTCTGCACCTCTCATTTGCAAATGTTTTGTGAATGATCTAAAATCTGACGAAGATTAATTAGCTACTCCGCCCGTGAAGATATGCACTAATCATTAACTTTAGGAACGACGTAATTAAACTTTTCATATTTTACCGTTAACTTCAATTTCATATGACAAATTTCGGTAGAATTAGAGCATGTCTGGTTGGATAACACACTTGACCAATTTTTCAATATATGGCTTGTATAACGTAAAATTTTGGCTAAGACACATGTGCCAAAGCTTTGGCAAGTACATGGGTGAAACGCTAAAAGTGTGTGGCATGCCTCAAATATGACAATGAGGCAAACGTTAGCATAAGAGAGTCAAACTTGTCATAGTATGGCAAGTTGTGACTATCAACTGAAAACGTAATATATATACTTCGTAAATATGGATAAGTGCGTGTTCAAAGATTCATAACAAAAACTCCTAATATTTATAGGTGGAAAAAGTACACAATAAGTTTTTTTATAACAGTAGCGCATAAAGTTCGATGGTTATAACTTCAATATTAACTTCAAAATTCTTATCGGAAGACCTCTAGAAATTCTCCCTACATTCTTCGGTACATTCTATCTGGCTTTCCATAGCTAAAATTTAAATTTTAAAACTTAATTTGTTAATTTTAATATTTTTTCATTGAGATTTATTTATATTGACTTTTAAATCGTTAATAACACATATATAAAAATTTTACTTATAAATTATTTTTTATAATAAACGTTATGGTTTATAATCATATAGACGAAATGACCAGATTCAAGAGGCTATATGTTCGTGCAGTTACTTACATCATCAGATTGTATCTAGCTTGTCAATTTTTTTTCTCAAACTTCTTATAAAACCATATGAATCACTATAAAATATACTTTTTTTCACACGAAGCATTCGTACACAAGAGATATTTGAAATATCATCTCGTGGCACAATCCAACGTCATGCATGTTTGTACATACAAGTAAAAGATACCTCACCTGACAGGCTGACACGTTAAAAACGATCGGCGTCTATATAAGAAGGTGGCTAGCCTAACACGGACAGCCAACGAGGCGCGAGGAGGAGACAACTACATGCAACACCGAGACAGAGACTAGGGCAACGCACGCTCGAGCACCATGCCGACCAATCACTCCTCCTCCCTCTTCAAGGCACTCCTCGCCCTCTGCTCCCTCCTCCTCCGGCGCCTCGCCGGCGCTGTCCGCCACCACCGCGGCCGGAACACGCCGCCGGCAAGCAGCGATCCTCCTCCGTCGCTGTCGCTGGACAGGGTGTACGGACGGACGGTGGTGGTGGACGTGGAGGCGTGGCTTCTGCGGCAGCCGGTGGACGCGTTCACCTACTTCATGGTCGTCGCCGTCGAGGCCGGCGGGTTCCTCCGGGGCCTCCTGCTGCTGCTGGTCTACCCTGTACTGTGCCTCGTCCTCGGTGACGACGGCGGCGCGCGGGGGAGGGTGATGGCGACGGTGGCTCTCGTGGGGCTGGAGGAGAAGGAGGTGTCCAGGGTTGGCCGGGCTGTGATGCCGAGGTTCTTCGTGGCGGCGGCGGCGGCGGAGGGGGTGGAGGCGGTGAGGGCGGCGCGGCGGTCGGTGGCCGTCAGCGCGACGTTCCCGCGGGTGATGGTGGAGGGGTTCCTGAGGGAGTACGTCGGCGTGGACGCCGTCGTGGGGCCCGAGGTGAGGTCGGTCGCCGGCGTCGTCACGGGTATGATGGACGAGGCGGACGCGGCCGGGGTGGCGGCGAGGAGGCTCCGGGCGCTGCTCGGCGGTGAGATGGCAGAGGAGGAGGGCAAGGCCGCCGCCGCCGGCGACGCCGTGGGGCTCGTCGGGGGGAGGAGTGGATGCACGGTGCACTACCTTTTCTCGCGTTACTACTGCAAGGTGTGTCCAAGCTTGTTGCAGCTCTTCATTTTATTTATTTATTTATTTTGCTGAGAGGCAAGGGGAAGTTGCACCTATGTGAATCTCCACCGAACTCTATATTACTCATTTATTCATTTGGAGATAGATAGAAATAGATTCTAATCTGTAAAGAAGATATTTTAAAACTATTTAAATAACATGTAGAGAAACGAGAGAACGTTTAGATTAAAAGAGTTTGCCCACGATTTTGGTGTCTACCACTTGTTGGGTTAGCGTGGTTTTATCTTCTCTATCGATGAAACAAGGCAGAGTTTTTATCTTTGTTTCGAAAATTCATCTCGATATCCATGTGTATACCATCACCTTATTTTGTATTCGTCGTCTGCTCACGTGTATCTCTTACAGGACATCGTGAACCGAAAAATAGATGGAGATGGACCCAAGTGAAAAAAAAAACTCGGTGTCTTTGGTATTTTCCATTGTAGACATCACGTGGTTTTAAATACTAATGCATGTTTTTGCATTATGTATAGTCTATTAAAATACAACGGCAGCTTATAAATCTTTGGAACAAAACAACTAACACCATTTTTATGAAACGGGTAGTTTTTTTTATAAATTACATAGAATATACACATGCACATCACATCCACACACACCCTTGAATAGCCTTCTAACACACTTTAAGAGACGAATGCAGGCATAAATTCTCAGTTTCACTGTTTCATTAAATCCTATTAAAAAGCGTCAAAATCCTTTGTACACACATTATAAGGCCACAAGCAGAAGTGAGAGAATCAAGTACATGTTTCGTCTTACAAGTGTTTTTAAATCACAGCAATAATATCATTCGGATATTATTAGGAGCAGATAGAAAGAATGAGTATTCATTCTTAGTAGATCTTAATCACGGTTCACATTAATTACTTACATTCTTTGGCACATCACATTAAGTAGCTTTTTTTACGGGAACATTAATTAGCTTTTTTTTCCTGGGGACACTAATTAGTTTTATTTTTCTAGGGACATTAATTATCGCTTTTTTGCTAGGGACATCAATTAACTGTAATTTAATTGGATAGTGCAAAAAGGATGTTCACCAAATTGAAAGAAAAGTAGCCAATCGTGGAGGTCATCTTTTAAGCAAATTAATGAGGTCGGCATGTGTCGCTTTCTACTTAATCTGTCACCTTTGTGGTATACTGTGTTTAGGGTAAATTTAAGTTTTTCTTCTGTGGGTGCAATCAATTATATAAAATTCATGCATGTAATTAAACCTTGAAATCTTCGATGATTAATTGATACAAAAATGTTACTCCATTTTGGCTTGTGAAAATTGTATTGGTATATTTGTGATAAAAGGCACTTTTATATAGTTATATTCCCCTCCATCCAAAAGTTTTCTATGTATTTCATTTTCTAGTTTTTCTAAATAAGACGCTCGTATTTGTAATCTTCATGTATCCAAGTCTTAAATGACGGGAGTGTCTCTTCATTTAGAAGTGCTGGATTAAATTTATCTCGAAAGCCAAACAGTCATCCTCTAACCCTATTGTATGTATATGAAAAAGTTTGTTGAATACGGAGTACAGATCGAGAAGTTAATTTCTCCTTAGTCTCGGTAACAAAAGCAATATGTAGGAGACTTTTAGATAGAGGGAGTGGCTTTTATAAATATATATTTAGAAAAAATAATGATGTATCAATGTCTAAAATAACCATTAAAAAAGTTAGCAACAATTTAGCACACTTGTTATCACAGAGCGTGACATGTGCACAATTAATGTCCTTTCATGTTACGTGCATGTTCCGATCCTTGCAGGAAACCTTCACGGCGAGTGAGGCCGACAAGCGACGATGGCGCCCTCTGCCGCCGGGCAGCAAGTGCGGCGTCAAGCCGCTCGTCTTCCACGACGGCCGCCTCGCCTTCCCGCCGACGCCGTCCGCCGCGCTCGCCATGTACGCCTACCTCCCCTTCGGAGTCGCGCTCGCCGTGTTGCGCATCGTCGCGCTGTCCCTCCTCCCGTACCGCGTCACGTTCCTCGTGGGCGCGCTCACCGGCGTGCACTACCGCCTCGTCGCTGGCCACGCCGCCGCCGGGGCAGGCTGCGGCGGCGGCGGCAGCGGGAGGCTCTACGTGTGCAACCACCGCACGCTGCTGGATCCGGTCGTCGTGGCGACGGCGCTGGGCAAGCCGGTCACCGCTGTGACGTACAGCCTGAGCCGGGTGTCGGAGATGATCGCGCCGATCCACACGGCTAGGCTGTCGCGTGACCGGGAGAAGGACCGGCGGAACATGGCGGCGCTGCTGGCGCGCGGCGACCTGGTGGTCTGTCCGGAGGGGACGACGTGCCGGGAGGGGTACCTGCTCCGGTTCAGCCCGCTGTTCGCCGAGCTTGGCGCCGACGTGAACCCCGTCGCACTCGACACGCGCGTCGACATGTTCTACGGCACGTCGACGATAGCGGCGACCAAGTGGATGGACCCCTTCTATTTCATGGTGAACCCGAAGCCGGCGTACCGTGTCGAGTTCCTGCCTCGCGCGCCGGTGGCGGAGGACGGCGGCCGCCGCGGCGACAGCATCCTTGTCGCCAACCGGGTGCAGCGCCAGATCGGCGAGGCGCTCGGGTTCGAGCTCACCAGGATGACCAGGAAAGACAAGTACATGATGCTCGCCGGCAATGAAGGCGTCGTGGCGGCGGCGCCCATCAAAGCCAACAAGTAGGTAGAGATCGAGCTCACTGGTTCCGGTCGTCGTCGCCGGCGATGTATCACACACATACACACACTCAATTGCCATGGGAGCAACTAGGCACTTGCTTCACACGGCTGTTACGATACTCATACTCGTGTAATTAAAATATATAAACACGAATATAATTTTATGATTTTATAGCTCATTTCAGTCCGGAGTCTGGGGTTTGATTTGAAGAAAAAATATTCTAAAACCATTAGCACTCTTAGTTATCCATGGATAAAGTTAACGAAAATCCTTAACCGGGCGTAAGATAAAAAAAATCGGACGCCATCACTCCTTAGGACTCAGGAGCAAGGCATCCACTCACCAAATTCCATCCATTTCTGTGTCTTTATCTCTCTCTCTCTCTCTGTGTGTGTGCAAGTTTGCATGGTGCATGTGTCTAGTCTCCAGCAAGCATACATGCATGTAAGGAGAGGCTCCAAACAAACAAGTGAGCTTAGTGAGTGCTCCGCGTCGCCCACGCGAGGACGGCTCGGGGCAAAACCCTAGCCACCATCACCCCCTCTCCCCCTCCGCCTCGTTGCTGTCAGAGCACACTACCGAACAACCGGGCGGCAAGCCGGGACGGTGGCGGCGGGGCCAAAAACCGGCGAAGCTCCGTCCTCGACGCAAGGAAGACGGAGTGTTGCGCGGCAATGGGATGGCCGGAGGCGGAGGCGGCACTGCTCGATGAGGGAGGCCGTAGATCCGACGTCGCCATGGCCATATCTGGTGCCCTTGTGGCCGGATCTGGCCAGGGGTGAGTTGCTAACGTGACACAGACAACGGCAACGAGGGCTGGTGTGATCGGCAGCCTCGGGAGGACGGTGAGCTGCCGGTAGAGACGGCAGGAGACTGGCGCGCTGCGGATGACGAAGACCCGTGTGAAACGGGCGGTGGCAGCGCAAGCCCGAGGGGAGGCCGGCGTAGCTCGACGTGTGTTTGGAGGGTGGCACGGCACGGGCGGCGACACGAGGAGGCCGTGGCCAGAATGGCACGAGCAGCGGCAGTGGGAGGCTTGCGCGGTGTGACTGGCGAACGGAAGGCTAGCGAGGTGACGGCGATGGGGATGGCGGCGACATGGGCTGTGGGACGTTGCACTGTCGTGTGGGAGATCCGGTGACATGAAGGAATCGAGTGTAATAATAATAAGTAGTCAAGCATGACACTAACTCTATACCATCTATTTAATATAAATATTTTTATTTTATAAATTACATCGAATTTTTAAGTAAATGTTTAGAAATCCTAAATTTTTATACGACTTCACAATAGTAAGTGGGTTAAGTAGCTATCTCGATAATTACATCCAAGTAATGACGATACCAACGATTATTTAGTGGAGTTAATAAGGATATATTCATTAATATTCTACGTAATAAAAGTATGACTATTAGGTAGATTCATCAGTTTCATACAAATTGAGGCTAGACATGATTAAAGTGTGATCTAACAATACATATTTATAAACAAAGTAATTTATAATAATTGTAGGTTCAAAATGTTGAAGAGTAGCTTAGTGTGTGGCTGTTCCTGGTGCAACGAAATTTGATACGAACACTCCTTTGATCACGACCTCTACATGTGAGGAACATAAATATTACATGGAGTACTCACTAAAACACATAAAATAAAAATGGCATTGTGTAAATGAGGATTTAGAAAAATTTTAGGATTAGAATAAGGTTAAACAGAGCAACGGATAAAAGATATAAAATTTTAAAGTTTAAAGGATTTTCTAAAAAATAAAAAGAATTATGAAAAACATATTCCCGAGAATATTCCTTAGCTAACATATGAGGCCCGGATGTCAGTGAGAGAGAGATGATGGTTTATGATAGACCAGATCTATAGGGTTGGCTGTAAAGGATGGGGTTATGTGGGTCACATCTCCTTTTTTTCTTTCCTCGTTCTTTCCCCTTCTTCATATCTTCTTCCTTGCTGAGCATTGCTCGGCATGATGAAACAAGAGCAGTGATAGCTTGTCAAGGCACAATGGTGGTCGAGAAGTCTAATGGAGAAAGCAAGATTGTGGTCTCACCATTTGTAGAAACCCTAAACGGTCAGAGACGGAGTTTCTATGTTCTGCTACGGCGGTTCCGGCAGTTGGCTGAGCTCGACGTGGTAAAAAAATGAAACCAGGGGATGCGATGGTGATGTCTAAGGGGTTTAGTTGATCACTAGTGTAGTGGATGGTATGGAACAAAGGGAGATAGAGAGGGAGCTCGTGGAGGACAATAATGGCAAGTAGGGTTTTAACTTTGGTTGCCATGGAGAGGAGAGAGGGGGTAGAGAGGATGGCAACAGTGTGGGCAATGGCCATAGTCTTTGTAGCCACCTTCGACGTTTTATGACAATCGCGTAAAACTTTTATTGATGTCTTTCCGTATTCGTCGCGATGGGACAGGACGCTGTTTTGTGTTCGTTATCATCTTATCCTAACTTTTTTCTTATCATTCTATGAGTTTGAGCAGAGAGGCTTCACGTGTGAGTCTTTATTTGAAAATATAAATGAAGCATACAAAGGCTATCCTATCTTGACCTGAGATGAATTGAAAGGATAAAGTAGAAAGAGCTGCATGGATGCATGCATGAGGCAACCTACTTTTTGCTCTTCTCTCTCCTTGCCACTGTATTGCTTGTGCGAAAATGTGTGAGGAAAGCTGGTAAATTAGCTGATTCCTACCTCACCTCAGTGTGACAAGATAGAAGATGGAAGGAGATGGAGTAGTTGAAAAGATGGATGATAAAGGGCTACAAGAATACTGATCATGTAGGTCTTTATTTGCACACGATTTAATTCGATGAGAAAAGAATAGATGGTTTGACCTGCACATGTACATGTGAAGGACAAAACTAAACTATATGAGAAAAATATTAAAATAGAAAATAAAATATTCACCAAGCAGTTGAGGCCTGAAAATAAAATTTAAATTTCTCGTATGGAAACAAAATTATTTACCAATACGTAGAAACAAAAATTGATATCTAAAAATTTGAAGATTGAAGGTTTTGAAAGTGGCAATGGAATTTAATCATATCGCTAAACAAAATTTTGAAATTAAAATTTTAGGAAAATAACAGGTGTTACACTTGTGATATACTCTTATACAGATGATGATCCTCTTACGGTGGTGTCTTGCCGTCACAAGATGACCTTGTTGGCAGGTTAGTGCAGAGAAGAGGGATCCACTATTCTCTCTCATCGTTTTCCTCTCCAACCCAATTGTGTGTATGGAGAGTGTACTAGATGTTACACACCTACTTTATAATCGGCCAGTGGCAAGCCACTAGCATGATGATTGTGCACTAAAGGTGCTCTGGTGGTTACTAATAATGGTAAGCATACTTTAGCATAGGAGAGCAAAAAGATTATGGTGAAAGCCTAGACTGCTCGGGCTAACAACGACAACGCATGTGGGCACTACAACCCCTATGGTTGTTGTTATAGAATCTCCCCTTCTTTCTTTGATGGATTTTTTAGGTGAAAATTATGTCCTAGCCTCCTTGGACAGGTGGTAGCGATGGAGTTCTTGAGATCTTATACTTTCTAGAGAAGTTGTTTGAAGATTGGGTGTCGTTGTACTATTTTGCTTTGCAACAGAGGGTTTCAGTTGTAGGCGTGTGGTGGGGCCATTTTCTTTTTTGCTATAGCTAGTTATACACTTGTAATTATTTTTACTGATATATCAATTCAAAATTTCGCACTGTTTTATATGGGTTGTTAAAAAGTGTGAGCTTAATGAATTTTTCTTCTAAATTATTTATATGATATATGATCAGATTATATCGTTGTTTTTTTTAACAAAGATCTTGATAACATAAATGCATGTGTGAGCGTAAAATATTCCGATAAGGATTTTATTGTATTTCACATTTTTAATTTTTAATGTTATATTTTTTTGATGTTTCAATAATTGGAATTTAATGTTTCTTCATACATGGGAGCAACATGTTTTAATTTGGATTTGGAATTGTTTTACCTTTTTTATTCATTTTTTATGTTGCTTCACTTATCAGGATGTTTCATTCCATATATTTCTAATATTGTTTCCTTCCCACCGGTTTCTCATATATTTTCTTTTGAATATTTTAATTACTAAACTTTTTTCTTCACAATGTATAACCTAAATATTTCACTAACGGTCAATGAAACATTTTGATCCCCGGTTTTTAGGCTCAGGTCGGGTGTTCGATCCTACTCTTGTCCATAAAATTAATTAAGCCTCACTAACACTAGCATGTTGCTTGGACACAAAGCTTGTGATGGGGTTTAATTTAACTAAAGAACAATGTCCTCCAAAGACTCTAAGCCAAAATAAATAAATAAATATATATATATAGAGAGAGAGTAAGGTTGGGATTTAGTACTGATGCATATATTAAGAGGCAGTGTCCTTATATATATGCGCACACATATTTTCTGTATAATAAATAATAAAGGGAGTTAATTACTTTGCATGACATTGTACCAGAACATCACTTCTAAGTCGTTAGATTGCACTATATATGTGGTTGGTCGTGTTACTTGGGAGCAATACTAATTATTCCGAAAATTGCATCCCTAATAGCAAGTCAACATTATTAGGCAGCATCAACATTGTTGAGGCCTATTCCATGTGGTCCATGAGATACCCACCTGTAGATCCTCGGATATCCACACAACACTCTATTCAAATTGTAATAATGAAGATTTGTGTAATCATGTAATTAGCAATTAGCACCAGCATCTTCTTTCCCCTTCCGAAAGGATCAATTAAGCATTATGTTATTTTCAATAAGCACGTCAAGCCATGTTACAGATGCATCAACAAGCTAGGTCACACTCCATGTAAATATCATGGGGGTTTATCACACGTAACAGCAGATGGCATGCATCGGCAACATTGCCCATGGCGTTAAACAAACGTTTAGCTCAAAGGCAATCATGGGATTATCACACCTAACAGCAGATGACATGTGTTGGCATCTTAGCACATGATGTTAACCAAGCAATTAGCTCCAGGTAAGCTTTTTTTTCCGTGTGTTTAGGGTAGGGGGTTGCGACATACGCCTGTTTTTAACTCTAATTTCAACTTTGTAATTTTCTCATTTTTTAAATTGAAGCTCACGTATGCGTTCATTTTATTGAGAGGACTTAACAATAATAACAACAACTTTTATCCTAATTAAGTTGAGAGTCCTTAACAATGTTAAAATTCATGTATGGCCTTCTAGATTTGCCCCTTGTTTTATGAGGACTTTATGATTTTACCCATGTTTTAACATTAAGAATTTTTACATGAATTTTCATTTATTCAATTAGAAAATACGTAAGGGTAAACACAGACTTGGCATGATTTTTTTTACTTATTCAGCTAAAAAAACTCCAATAGTAAACACATGCTTAACATGAATTTTAATCACAAGCATGAGGATAGTAGGTAAGTAGGGAAAATTCATAATTAGAGTTAAATCAGAGATAAGAATATAAACACCTTTTTTTTCTTGGCAAACTCAAGAACAAGCACATTACACCTCCGAATGCATATTTTACTTCCGAGCCCACCCACAAATACATGTTTTTTAGAGTAAATTGCACTTTAGACCGCTGCTTCCTATCAGGTTTAATATATACTTTAATTTATACTATGTTATCTTTTCACTTAACAGCAGATACATCATCGAACTTATAAAAAAATCATGAAATTTTATAAAATCTGAAGGAAATGTCGTCAAACATAGTAAATTCAACAAGTTTCATATGTTCTACCCATATTTTGCAAGTTTTATATTTAATTATATGACACAACATAGTACAGGTAAAACTTATTTAGATATACTTGATGCAAAGTGAAATAATGTACAGTCTACTTGGTAGAAAGTGCTTTTTACTCTTTTTTTATACACTACGGTAGTGTTAAACCACGCGCAGTGCGTGCTATAATGTATCACACACTCCAACTAAATTTTACTCAGGGTATACACAGTACATGAATACACAAATGCAAATTTTACTCCCAAGTCACACTGGGTGGTATAGTAGTTCCACACTCAGTAAACGATAACTAAGGGTAAATCCGTGTGCTTTATGAAATTTCTACCGAAGGGCATCCACCTGTATTATGTAAATGTGGTTAGGCAACCAATTTGAAGGAGCGTTCAACTTGGCACAAATTTAAGGATTTCGTTTCCTCTTTCCAATGTCTAGTTGATGGAAGTTCAGCAAGCCGAAGCAACAGAGATACGAGAAAAATGTACATCAACAGATACGAGCAGAAGCATATCCAGAATCGAAATTATTGCGACACGAACACGGCACATGACAAGATTGCGATGCATTTCTCCAAGGACGACTACGTCCAACGGCATGCGTGCATCTGGAGCATCGAGTTCATTTCCAGCTATTCTTTTGGACAAGTGTTCAGATCTAACTTTTTTAAAAAAGAAAATGGTCCATATCAAAGTAGTTCAGATAAGTACCTTTCAGGTTTTAAGTACAAAAGAGAGTACTAAGAAGTGTCAATCCATCGCTACATGCACGCATATATGGGTGCTTTCCTACAAGATCTTCATGATAACAAACCAAAGAAAGAAAAAGAAAAGGACAAAACTACATAAGAACAAACAGGAATTAATATTGCGCGTGTCAGGAAAGCACCCTCTCTAAAGTTATAATAAGGGAAAGAAACTGTCACGCCCGAGAAAACGAAAATTGAGAAGGCAGCAATACAGCTTGCCATTTGACAATATGTTTCACTAAACTTTGTACCATCAATGGATAGTAAATTTTATGGCCACCGACATGAACCCCGAATTACAAAGTTAAATATTGAGTTCAATCGTAATATATTCATAAAACATCTTTAAAGCTAATATTGTTAAGGTACTCCCTAAACCCTAAACCCTACTAACAGTCTTCTAGGTTCAACCTCGTTATGTTATTTAGATATTTGTGTTATTTGACGAGTTTAAAAGGGTTCAATTGCTTGTAACCAGACAAAGAACTCTGTTTTGATTGCACGGAGTAATTAAGATATGCCCTAGAAGTAATCAAATTGGGTACTTGTAGAGTTTGATTGGATTTAAATTAACTACATCCCTTTTCCACAGTCCATTGCACAAGTTAGTGTCCTACAAATAAAAATAGTTGGTTAATGATTAAGAACTACCTACCTTGCAATGAACACCGAACTATCTAGAACCTTCACTAGAAAATAAAGAAAAATACAACTCAACAGGTCTTTTTTTCTCAAAAACAGGAAAAAAGATCAACTCAACAGGTCTGATATGCCAATTTCCTAATAAAATTAGCAACACGACATGAGTATATTTATAGAAATGCATACCAGTCTAGCAGAAAAAAAAATCCACCAGGAAAAAAAAAAGAAAGGTGTAACCAACATTATTTAACACTTACAACATTCGTAACATCAACCATTTCATCGACAACAAAGATAAGCAAGAGATACATTATCTAAATCCATTTTGACAGTTCCACATCCCATTGTGATGGTACTGCAAAAGAATGAGCAACTGGAACACACATCGCTGCCAATATACGAAAATTCTTACCTTTTGAAACTACATGACAGAAAATAGGTGCTAAGCTGCTAAGACAGTACCACACCATTGGCTCATATTCCTCACATTGGTGCCCTGAAAATCCGGGAACCGCTCTTAGGTACTCAAAAATGTAAGAGAACATTCCATCAACATCTCTTAGTAAGATGGATGCTACCAAGTCCGTATCGGTTATATGTAGTGATTCGCAATCTGTTAACTACTTTGCCACACTTACCTGGAACACCACCTCAAGGACTTACCTTTGTGTCAGTCAGTTTCTCAAACTGTAAAAGTGGCTCTCTCTAAATGCATTTAAACTGCACAACTTATGGTGAAAAGCTAAAACAAATGTTGAACTCACCACTAGGCAAAAGCTAATACCACCCATAGGTCCTCCCAAAATCATCATGCCTCTCATGCTCAAACTCACCGTATGCAGCATGAGGCCTTGGGGCTGAATAGCTATCAGTAATATATGGATATGAACTCTTTGAGTCAATTGGTGGACCAGTAGCAGCAAATTGCGTAGCTCTCTGATCATAGTCTGGAATAGCAGTTTGGGCATAAGAAGTCTGCTGAGCTTGCTGGTGCCTTTTAAAACTTTGTTCAAGAAATTCATCCCACTTCCTTGCATGCATACTCCTCATGGCTGTCACTCTCTTCATGTGGTTTTCTCTCATTTCTCTCAATGACTGCATTGAAAATAATAATGACATCAGGAAATACCAAAGGGCAGTTTGTAGACATTTTCAACATAAAAAGGAAGATGTTAGAAAGCAATAGCGCTGCAAGTTATGAAATTGAAACCATAAAACCCTTTAGCGTTGAATACATCTAATTTCAAAACATAAGCCATTGCTAACAAAATGATCTGAATATGAAAAGTTGCCTGCTGCAGTCAATAGAACTCAATTAAATTAATGATGGAAATGTTAGTTTATTATAACATAGAACAACCAAAAGAAACAAATAACTAATCATGACAAGTGCTTTAGGTTGTGTTGTCCTGAAGTAAACTCCAACGTTTCATGCACATAATAAATAAGTTGCTGGCAAATTCGCAGATGATGATGGGATAATTATTTCTTTAAGGAACAAGAGAGAATCAATGGAGTCCACTCCCTGATAATTAAGAATTGAAGACACAATGGGCCCTCAAATACTATGTGGAATGTGGATTGATGCACTCCAGATTTCACTTCACATATTAATCATACAGTTATAAAAACAAAAAATGTTGAAAAACTAAGTTGAACAGAGTAAAGAGTTGGGAGGTTCAGCTGTTTCCAACTGAAAGGCTGGAAGCAGAAGGGCAAAATTATCCTACACGACAAAGTTGAGCAATCATTGGGTAAAGAACATTCTGAGCCCCCCATTTTCTTATTTTATTTGCAGTGACGGAAACACTGAAACATATAGTTCTAATAATATTCATGCTGTGGCTATACATAAAAAACCCTGAAAGTTATCAGTTTTCTTATAAAAGGAAGTAAAGAAAGCAATGCATTGTGAACTCTTTTTATCATGGACATATCAAACCACCATGTTAATCGAAAAAACAAGAACTCTTAATCATATAAAACCAGTGACCATTTTATATTGAAAATAAGTTACCTAACAGAGAAATGATGAGCCATTCAATATGCCAACAGGTAATTTACCTCACGATGCTTGTAGTTCTCTTCATCCTCCTCTTTGTCACAGGCTCTAGCTAAGTCCATAGCTTCTCTTTTGAACTTCATTTCAAGCTCTTCCAAAGTTTGAGGATAGGAAGGCAGGTCAAACTTAAGGCTTAATCGGGAATCTGTTCCACGAGTCTCAGTGCTCCAGGTATTTGGCACATATGTAGCCGCATATTGGTTATTCCCATCATTTGATCTAAGGGAATCATCAATATAGGAGGGTTGACATGGAGATTTTGATTGGGCTGGACGGCCTTTAGCTCCATAGTTGGCAGAAGCTTCAGCAAAAGGAAGAACATGCAAGGGATGCATTTTAGTTCCAGATGACTAAGATAGTATGACTGACACCTAAGTAGACTTTACTGTACACTGAAAGGAGGAATAATGCCAGATGCAATACACAAATTGCAGGTCATCCAAGTCATAGATGTCTGCCAAACCTTTCGATATGGAACTTGTTGTATTCAACTAATTTTGTCTGATCATAACCACACATACATCGAGTCGTTTGAGCACATAAATCTTGAACTTACCTCTAGCTACAAAAGGAACCAAACAAATTATACTGTAGCATGGTGGTAACCAACAAAAAGGGATCAGAGGCATTTTCTTTAGCTCAAATTGTCTAAAATGCCTGGCTCCTAATATTTGCCGATACAACAATAATAAGACCAGTGTGCTTGAGCGCCCTACCTTGTGGAGATCCTTTCGAAAACTTAGGCATATCATCATGTGAGCAGCCATCTAGAGGCCTTTCGTTATAATATCCTTTACTTTGAGAGCGCGATGCACTTCTTGGACTATGTGACCATCTAGAATCAGTGTGCCTTGGGCAAATATCAGTGGTAGTTCGCACAGAGGATCTCGAACGATCCCGTTTTGGACTGCTTGAAGTAATTTTACCTTTACCCTCCTGGATGATTTTATGAACAGTATCTACACCTTTTGCTAGTATTAACCTATCTTTACCACTGACAAACAGAAACTTCTCATCCATTCTGATTTTACACCCCACATCCTTCTCAATCTGACTTATTGTCCTCTCAGTGAATAGATCCCTGACTTGTTTATCTCTTGCTGGAACTCTTTCAAAAAAATCTGCATTTCTCCTATTTGCTCCCAGTGTGGATGGACAACCCTGTTCCAAAGGGGAAATTTTGTAAGCTGAAAAACAAACTGACACTTTTATGATAGCAAAGTAATGTAATATCTACATACTTCCATTCTTCCGATGCAATAGTTTTGCAAGAACGTATGTATATTTTGATGATAAGTATGTGCAACCAACGCATGTAAAACACTACAGTGTCTCTAATCAATGTCAAGATATATAGAGGCAACTCTCAGAGATGCTTTACAGAGATTCAATGAACATAAGGTATCTAGTGCACAAATGTTTGGTTTGGCAATCAAATTAGCATAAAATGATGAAAGATATGAAAGAATTTTAGATGTACTACTGAACTTATTTCTTTTGATATTAAAGCTTTTAAGTCCAAATTCACCATTGAGAGTAATGAAAAGGAGAAAGTTTGGAAATGATAAATAAAGGTGAAAGGGAAAAGGAAAATGAAAAGAAAAGGACAAATAATAGTAGTCACAGCATTTATTGCTGTCATAATAAACTTTGAGATTCAAGATAAAACATTAAAGGTTGATACAACACTACAGTAGACTAAACAACCTGTGTCTTTTTACAGAGCAATCTCCATTTTGAACACGCTAACTGTTAAAAAAATGTACTATATTTCAACAAGCCTAAGGAACAGGATGCATACATTTTCCAGCATATATCAAAGAGAATAATAGAAACTACAAGTGAACGGTGGGAATATCCTTATAGTGCAGCAGAGCTAATTTCTTAGGTTTGGAATAGTATCGATGCAAGACAACTAAAGCTGCATCGTAGTGTTACTGGTTGTTTATCAGGAAAGAAACCTGATGTTTAAATTCAATATTGAGTGTAACTCGTTACTGGCTTACGTCAGAGTTGAAAATACTGCAAGTAGATAAACCGATTCTAGTAATGCATTATGTGTCTATCTCAATCAGCATGCATGCCAGATGTAATTTCTTAAGAGAAAAGACTACCTGAGTAAAATGACCTGATTCTCCACATATTTTACAAACCATTTCTTCCTCCTTTCTCTTCTTCCAGTTCCTTTCTGTAGCTTTAGCTTTAGCCTCCCAGACCTTGGCTTCTCTGCTAGTGAAGTCGGTAGGGACAGCATTGGGATCTGGGGGCCCATCTTCCTCATCTGACTTTTCAGGTTCGAGGGGCCTCTTCTCATCATTCACTCTAGGTGCCACATTGTTAGTAGTTATTGCAACTGGACCACTGTATGCCTTCCCATAAACTTCATTGAATAGTTCATCATCAATTTCAGGACTTGGTTCCCTTGCCATTGGCAGATAATAATCTATTCAAGCTAGTCTTTGCTACGAAAAGCTGAGGAAATTGGAGGAAGAAGTTGTTTAGCGAAGGCAAAAGAAATATTTCAAGTCTGCAGTGATGTTTGCTTATCAATGTAAAGAAATAAATGCTGATGCACATAAAAACAAACATAGTTCCTAGAGGGCATTTTTTGTCATTGGTTGAACCATAATTGTTTTCTCCCTTAAGTCATATAAGCTACTAGGATGCATGTAGTAGTCATACTAGGATGCATGTAGTAGTCAAAATCATACAGGACATGCTCAATTTGATCACATCATTTGGCTCCAGAAAACCTACATTCCCTAAAAGCCACGAATCAGAACATGCTGTCTCACGAAGTCCATAAAAGCAGCCAATGAATAATACGACTACAAGTGGCATATACGACTAAAGATTTTCTTTCATGCTTCATGTCATTTGTAATGTAGAAAATTCTACCATTTCGCAGAGAGCAAAGAGAGCGCAAAGCAGCAAATCAATTCCGAACCCTATCAGGGTCCGCATAAGCAATCCCTAGTCATCTCATAAATCCTCGCTTTATCCTTGGCCAAATATATGCAGTGCGCCAACTCCAAGGGCGGCGGTACACTATTCATCCCCACTATTTCTACCGAGGAAAAAAAAAACAGCTGCGCGAACAAATCGAACCAATCCGTCTTGCCCTAGTCTCCATCCCTAAGAGCGCATCCCCGCCGCGCGCGCCCGACGGCTCTAGGCCGGGCGCAGCCACGCATCGACAGATACGCAGGTCCACGACTCCCCCACCCAACTGACCTGTTGATGATGGAGGCGCGCCTTCTCTGGAGCGGGGGGGGGGGGGGGGGGGGGCGGCGGGCGAGCCCGGCCAGCCCAGTGGTAGGGGCCTCCGACGATTAGGCCCTCGCAGTGGCCGCCGGCGCCGTACGAGGCGGACGCGGGGAGGGTGGGGGGTGGGCGGTGTGGGGGGGGGGGGGGGTGTTATGGGGGCGAAGCGGCTGGGGGTTCGGGAGCGTAACGCGGCGACCCGAATACCATGGCTAGATGGGAACAGATAGTTGGTGGGTCTTGGGTTTTGGGATGGTTTGGGTGGGCTCGGCGTACCAGGCTGTCACCGGTTATTCACCACCAACAATCGGTTTTGGACTATATGTTTATATAAAATCGATATTTTAGTGAAAAAAAGAAACAACCAAAGCTAGCTATTCCAATAGGAAAATCCTAGCCGCCATGTCG
This sequence comes from Oryza coarctata, assembly GCA_030770085.1. Taxonomy (NCBI): domain Eukaryota; kingdom Viridiplantae; phylum Streptophyta; class Magnoliopsida; order Poales; family Poaceae; genus Oryza; species Oryza coarctata. The sequence goes on from CM061462.1 coordinate 6,965,820, forward strand.
TTGTTCAAGCGCACCGCCATATATAGATGCATGAAAGATAATGAAAGTGTTGTTATGATTAACTGCTTCACGTTTTTTAGTGGGTACGGTTTAACATGATTAGGCAGATACCATAGGGTTAAGACGGCTATAATGTTGTTTAGCATCATGAGCTTAGACATGGTGACAATTGACGATCGGTATTATGGATGTGGCGGTAGCTTTTGCTTTATATGAATCGTCATTGAAATAAATCAGTGTGATCATGTGGTACCCTATCTACACATGTATTCATGTAGCGAAAAATACACAAATGGTGGAATGAATGATGGTCAAAATCAATGAGTATTCTATTTTAGGAAAAAATCAATAATTATTCTTAAATGGTGAGATTAGTAAGATGGGTGGTTAGCAGAAAACGAAAAGAGTGGAGGTAAAAAAACAGTACTCCTGCTCTAGGATTAATTTTTTAAATAAAATTTTAATAGTAAAATTGCACTCTTTTTTAAGATAGAGAAGCACGAGCTAGACACATAAAAGATATATATGTTGTTAATGATATATCATTAGAGATGATTATATCACGCGCGATGTTTATGCATTTATAATAAAGTATTTATAAGTTATTATTGAACAATGATAGTCTTTATGTTAAATTTCTGGTTGTATATTATATGAAATAAATATGATTACATGATCATATCTTATGAATTATAATGTTTAGACACTAAATTAATAATATGGATACGTATTAAAAACATGTTTCTAGATAGACTTAAGATATTGTAAGGATTATAATGTCCAGTGTTGGTGTAAAACTCTTGTATCTGAGATTATTATGGTTCTCAATATGTAGAGTTGATTCTTTTAAAAATGTCATATGCTACTTTGTAATTGGGTAATTATAAAGGTAATTTTTAAGTTTGCTATAAAGCATGTATTGAGATGTAAGTAATCAAGATGTGACTAAAAGTTAATAGAAAAGATATCTTCTGGGTCACTTGATGTAGATTATGAAAGTATATGATCATGTTAAAATGATTAAGATACAAGTAACAAAGTAATTTAATATATAATTGAGTGAATAATTAAGCTATTGAGAGAATGACACAAATCAGTCTTGAGCTTAATTAATATTGTGAGATACACTAAAAAATAGTCGATATTATCTTTAAGCATACTCGGTAGGCCAATACGTTCTATTAGTTGTTGACATGTGTAATGAAAAGACGTTTTTGGTTGTAATTGAATATGCATAAACCTATAGCGTCACACGTTTAGTAGGTTGGAACAAAATAATTGAATAGAAATTTAATAGTGACACATAGGGATTTGAACTGGACTCCTAAAAATTATTCTGACTAAGATTACATATATTTATGAGCTAGGGGTCGTGAGAAAAAGAAGACAAGAGGTCACCTATAAGAAACCCTAGCTCTCACTCCTGTTTCCGATACTCAAAACCCTAGTTGTGCACGGGTGGTAGCATGATCACACATAGCATTCCTTTCCTCGATGTGTAGATGCGGGTGGAGACATTGTTGCGTTGTGATGTTGATCAGCATGAGAACACGAAGAGAACACATGAGGAGGAGACAGTCAAATTGGTATGCTCTGACTCTTCTTTTACTGTTCTAACACATTAAGCGGTAATGATCTAACTATGATATTATAGCCTGCCCATAACCTTACATATGCATCAAATGAATTGATCAACCCATATTAATTCTATACGAAGCAGAAGAGCACTAGTGCTACTACTAATACCAATAGAAGAACAAGTAGCAGTCGATCAAGGAGGGCCGGGCACACTTAGTAATCAAGGGAGCTTGCTTTATACTACCACCGACCAGCCGCAACGATCATAGCTGAGGATTGTCTATCTCGTCCAGACAGGCTATGATGCCAGAGGGTTTATAGATTATAGTATTTCGGGAAGGAAATGCTCCCGTGAATGATACACACGAGGCAAAATATGTTTCTTAAATTTTTTTTTCTATTACATTGATGAGACCAGTTGTTTTAAATTCTTAGATTATTTTTTTCAAAATATTTAATTTATTATTATAATAATCTAAAATTGTTAAAATTGGAATCCTAGAATTGCACTCTATTAGTACTATAGTAGAATAAATCCCAGCTAATCACATATACGCATAAAAATCTATTCATCAAATGAACTGATCAACCTATCATTGATTCTTACACAAAGCAGAAGAACACTAGTGTCTAGTACTACTCTACTAGTACCAATCCAATAACAAGTCGCAGTAGTAATACCAAACTAATCAGCTGCTTATTTTTGGTGGCTCAGCCAATCAATCGACCAGCAGCTTGGCAATCGCATGGCCGACCTGCATGGCCTCCCGCCGGCGCCTCCACTCCACGACCTCCCCTGTGCAGCTTGTAGCAGGTCATAGAGTAGTGCGAGCAGAGATTGATTCTAACATGGCCGGCGCCCTTGTCAGCACCGGGCACGCACTCGCCCCGTGCCAACCAATCTCACTACAACAGTTTTAGCCTTTCTTAACGATACAATTTTATAAGAACTAGTGAAATTCTGTCACAAGTGTGTGTTCTGTGATGAACTTATGACGAAAGGGCACCCTTGCAGAAGCTTCGTCTAGATTACCTTCTATAACACAAAAAAAAGCATTTATCATAAACGGTTGTGATAATTTTTCCATTGTCAAGAATCCGTGACACTTAAGATCATCACTGATCAAACCAAAACCTTCAACAAACGACTGCTCTGATGTGATGCAGTCACATCAACAACTTGATGACATAGATTCGACATAGTATAATTTGCAATTTCTCACATTAAGCTAGCGAACTCAAAACAACTAAGGCCTAACATATAGTGGGTAATGGCCTGAGGAACAGTACGCCATGGCCTACTGTTTGGTGGGTTGAGGCCTAACATAACCGTGGGCCATAGCCTAATTTATGGTGGGTTGTGGCCCACAGAACATTACGTCACGGCGCATCGAACCATGGGCCATGGCCTAGCTTATGGTGGGTCGTGACCAAAGAACCGTGCACCATGGTCCAATTATGGTGGGCTGAGGGTCACCACCTAATGAACCATAGGCCATGCCTAAATAAAACATTGGGCTATGTTCTAATTTAAAATCTAATTATGTTGGGTCATGGCTTAATTTGATTTCAAATTAGGTTCAGCCATAGCCTGGTTTTGTCTAGCCTAGGCCTAATCTCGCTTGGTCCCAATTTATGTACAACATAGATCACCGGACAAAGGTATATGAAATATCACATATAAGCATCGGATGATCAAGATTATTTAAAATCTACTTCACTAGTCAAAAAAATTAATTTACACAACAGTTTACTTATTTAACAACTACATGTAATGTAGTTCATATATCACACCTTTAGATAAAGAAACATATTTTAGGGAGAACAAGTAACCTGATCCTAGTTGAAGCTTGTCAAACAATGAAGGAAAGCGTTATTATCTTCTTTCGACTTCTTCAACCACTCAATCTCTTTTAACATGGCTTTCAATTGTGTGTTTGCCTATATGGTCTTCTTCTAAGACATCCAACTCTTCCTGTTGTGCACCAATTTGTTGTCAAAGTACTAATGATACTTGATTATTCTTCTACACATTGACAACCACTCTTGATAAAGTGCAGATACAATCAGTGTATCCACACATTGGTAACAATACAATTAGTGTAAAATCATAGATGTTGCTATTTGCACGATTTATAAAATCGCTTGCCTATAAAATTGACACGAGATTCCTTCTCTTGATGGCTTATCTTCTTTCTTAACTGACAACACTCTATTCACTAGTATTACTGTACCTTCCTTCTAAGTTAGATACCATGTACACCATTAGGCATAATACAATAAGAGTTAGATCGAATGAGGGAATAAAAAGGATTAACAAAATGTAAGAATGAATTGTTGCCTTATGAACTACTCGTGTGGTTTCTTCATTTTCTAGAGGGGAATCGAAAGACACTTTTCAAATGCTACTTGTAAATGCTATATCAACCACTCTTGATAAAGTGCGGATACCAAGGTTTTGCATCATGGCATTGTTCCTCATAATATTTTTAATCCTCAGCTCAACATATGGCCTGGGTTAAGGTTATACCGATTTGTAAAACACAAATAAGTGTGAGATTTTTTAAGTGCTAGTATAAGCTCTAAATCTTTGTATGAATGAATGAGTCTACCAAGAAGTTAAAAAAAAGCCAATATGGTTAGGTATGGGGGATGCATAGTATATTTGGGACTTGCTGGAGATGCTCTAATACCAATCAAAAACTTCTAAAGGCTAAGGCTAATCTAGGGCATATCAATCTAGTGTTGTCCTTTTCAAAACGCGTAGAGCAATGAAATAAGACAACAAGATAAGAAAACTAAAACAATGGCCCATTTGTATCAAGTATAAACTCAACTACCTTACTACTTGAGTTAACCGATGAGAATGAAATGTGAGAAAGAAAGTATCTGGTGAAGGATGCACATTTCATAGCAATGACTGCCCTTATTCCATTGGGGTCTTGGGAAGGAGAAAGGGCTAGAAATTTTGAAATAGCAGTGCACTCTAAACATTTCGCATGTCATTTTTGATGGTGCATGAAATTTTGAAACAACAGCGTGTGCCAACCAGTTTAGGTGGGCTCTTCAAATTTTGGTGCTGGTCAAAACAAAAAGAGCAGACCATAGAGAACTCGAATTAAAAATTCTTTTTTATCTATCTAGCTTTCATTTAGCATAATCTAACCATTACAAAATTATTAGCTAACAAAGTTTAAACTATGTTGGTTAATGTTGTCATCCATATAATGAAAGAGGGAGTACAACATATTGGACTCATTACACATAATGAACTGTTGACAGTACAAAAACAAATGTCGGACGTATCGTTGTTCCTTTTCATCACTCTGGTAATCAAATGTTCATAAACCTGATGTACATTGTCAACAAACATCCAAATTAGTGCCAAGTTTTCAAAAAAAAAAGCATGACACAACTTTATTACTTCACATAACCAATATCATCGCAACACATTTTAATTGTTCATTGAACAATTAGGCATGCCATAGGGATCTAAGTGAGTGTTTCTATTTATTGCACTAAATGGAGTCATCACCGCTGGAGCTAGCTGTGCCTCTGCTGTAGGAGCTAGGCCCCCCATCCGAGTGGGTGTTTCTGTTTATTGCATTGAATGGATAGTTCATTGATAGAGTGAATGCACGCTAAATTGAATACCGATAACTGAACAACCTAAATGGAAATATCGAACAGTAACAATATAAAGTACAACATAATGAAGTTTGAGCAGTAGTTAATACACAAACCACTAAAGTGAACATTAGGTAATCAAACACCCTAGTTTTCATCGTTGTCACTGCCACCGAAAGAGGTTGAGCTGCCATCACTAAATCCATTGCCGTTGTCGCTGCTATTAGAACCAACAATGATCCAGCCTTGTTCTGTGGTGACCTTGGTCACGATACTGTTGGCCTCTGCCTCTACCTCATCCACTATTACATCATCGTCAATGTCCAAATGAACGTCTAGCGGCACCGTTGCCATGGAAAGGTCCATGTTGGGTTACCTTGATTTTAACCTAAGGAGTACGCGTGATGTCACTTCGATGACCACCACCTCACTATGGCCAGGGGACCTCACTGCACTACGGGACCACATCCTCCTCCACCCTAGGCTAGGACATCATACTAAGGTTTGACACCATTTCACAGATGCTATCCATGAGGTCCCTATTGTCTAGTTTGAGCATTTCCAGCCTAGAAATTCTAGGCTTCCCCTTGTGTAATGGTACCTTGAGAGTGTAGAGAACCCTCATAAGGTTGTTAGTGAGATATTTAATAACAATGGAGAGATCTACATGACAAAAAAATACATGATAAAATATATGATAGAACAAACGTGACATAGCCTAGCAGAGAGCGTTAATCACGCAAGCTTACTATCTTCTCATTTGCCACGAGCTTTTCTCGCATCTTCCTTGTCCAACTGTGCATGCTTGCCTTTCTGATCCATGTCTCCTTTTTTTTCCTTTGGCGCCTTTCCCTTCTCACCTTTAGCCATCTTCTATAGATAACACCAATAGAAGAGAATTAGAAGCGATTACATCTTGAATACTAAACTACAAGTAGGGGGTTCCTGAGTAGTGGAGGGAGTGGAGAGGATATGGATCTCAGTGTAGAGGAAGGAGTGGGAAGGCAAATGGGGATGAAATCCATGTGTTTTATAGTTTTGTTTGGATGTACTCAATAGTCTGTCGAATGTTTGTTTTTGAAACTTACTAGGTTGTCGAAAGGTTTGAATGGTGTTAATGACAGATAGGTTACACATGACTTTTCCAAATCAAGTACATGATATAGAGATCGTGCATGCATCATAGCCACTCATCCTGATGACTCCATAACAGGTTTGGGTATGTGTTCAGGTTGCATCTGGATACGGTTTTTGGGTTAAAAATCATGTTGTCTTAGTGATGGAGAAGGACAATGCAATTTTTGACTTTCTCTTCGGATTGCCAACATGCAAACATTCCCATCAGACAATCCCATTAGTTCTAAATACAAACACCACATAATATGTTGATTGCAGCTAAACAAAACTACATCTTTAGTTCTACTACTCAGGTGCGTGAGATTGTGTTTGCCTTATCCTTGAGCCTATGTAGAGGAAACATACTTTAGCATAATACCAAACGATAGCAAAGTATAATACTACTAGGAATAAAGATCAAACATTACTTATACTATAAACCACTTAAATTGAATAAGATCAACAAACTAATTCCCATCTCCACCACCACCGTAGAAGTTAGATGATCCAATGCCACTGCCGCTAGTTGTGCCTCTTCTTTTGAAGCCAGGCCTGCCCATGAAAGGACCAAACCAACCAAGCTCATGCATGACCGAGCTGGTGATCTTCTATGTATCATAATCTACTTTTGCTTCTGCATCGACGTTGGTGTCATAGTCCTAGGATTCCATCTCCTCAACTACCTCCTACATGGCCACGTCACACTCTACGGAGGGGTAGCATACCTTAATGCGACATAGTCAACGCACCATGAATTCCTTCATGGTCTCCTCTAACTTGAGCAAAGAGATCTCACGCAGTCATGAGATGAATGTTTTCATGTCGGAGAAACTCTAGCCCGGATATCTCAGATATCTTTGGGTTGTCTAGTCACACTCGGAGCATGTCTACCAAGATGTCTAGATGGTGAGCAAGGTGTGTCAGTACCTTCTTCAGACGTACATGAATAGAGATTGCACGATAAATGCTACTCCATGAAACAACAAAAGGGTTCATATCCTAACTCAGAACAGTAATCAAGTAAACTTACCATCTTCCTATTCAAGATGGGTTGCCTCCTCAGTGTACAAGGCATCCTAAAACCTCTACTTTTCCTTGTCGTCTACCATCATGGGTCGCTTCCCTTTCGGGTTGTGACCATCTCCTTCCTTGACTGGCGCCTTCCACTTGCCTCCATCAGCCATGTTAACTACTACACAAGTCAAAATTATTGCTATTGGAAAAATATAAAGCAGATTGGGGTAGGAGCACAAGAGGCGATCGAATAGATCAAAAACTTGCCTAGTGAGTATTAGGGTAGGAGATCCGGGAGGAGTGGTAGGGAGCTAGTAGAGTGTTTTTAGTTCTTAGGCTTATGGAGAGTGGTGTGAATGGAGAGGTAGTGGGGATAAAATCGAGTCGTTGAGCTAGTGTACAGTGACTATGCATTGTTGTAGTGTTAGGATGGTCATTCCAAGGACGGGGACTCGGTCTAGCACTCTAGCTTACTTGCTCTAGTGGCAAAAGATTATCCTCTACCTCTATTCCATCTCAAAATGTGCTCTATGAATGAGTATGTCGATGGGTGATACGTGACTATAGTATTTATAGGTGTAGGGTTCAGTCGGTGTCAAGGTATTCACGAGATAGTAACAAAGAGAGAGATGAGGATTTTCATATAGGTTTGAGCCTCCTAAGGATGAGTAATATCCCTACTATTGTTTATATGTATTTGGTGAGAACAACATAGAGTACAAGGTTGGATCAATCTACTCTTCTAGCCTATCCAACTAATATGCAGCAAACCTATACGATGAAATATAGTTGACAGCTAGCAACAAGGCAACTCTTTGGATCTTGGCTTAATGTGGCATGTGTTTGTCTTCTAATTTGATGCTCTTCCCTCTTGCAAGGCCATTATATTTATACTGATAGATATCTCCTTCTTTAAATATCACTCAGATGACTTTTTAGGTAATACTACTGAATAGGTTGATTCGTACCTAGATCGGACATCATAGTCTTGGTTTAACTGGGTACGGTTTCCTTTCTTAGTTATATGTGTTCTATCTATGGGGACATTGGTCTATATGTATTTAGGTATATGGTATTTCCAAAGATACCTTAGTCTAAGTATATGAGGTATGTCATTTCTAGGACATTAACAGTAGTCCGTAGCCTCTATAAAAAATTCTCTTCTAACACTTGTCTTGTAAACCTTAGAAGCCATGTTATTGAAAATAGAAGCATAATCGGAAAATATGCCGAATACGTTAAGTTCTAATAACTTTGTTCTACCATATGGGCCTAAAGACACTATTGTCAAATTTTGAATTTGTATAGAGGAAAAAATATAGATGTTCTCTATTATCTTGCTGGGAATATCTCCACTTTCTGCAAAAGTTGAATCGTCACCACACATCTCATAAAATCTAGTGGCGAGACTCATTTGAGGTTCGTTTACCATTCCAAACAAAATCCTAGCATCTTTGTCTTCCTTGAGCCCAACCTTTCTTCAAGACCTATTTTTTTCTAGCTTCTCGCACTAACACCCTAATGGATCTTCCCCAATCTAACATGGAAGACGAGGCGATAAAGAAGCTAGTGGTGGAGGGCTCAATTTCGAGGTGAGGCAACATGGACCAGATTGAAGGAGGTACCCATCATGAACCTGCAGCTGGCTTTATAGTGACTCTTGCAACTATTAGCCAATGCGACTTTATTCCTCATTCTTCCGAGTTCTTGTCTAACGTTCTTGATTTCTATGGAATCCATCTTCTTCATTTGAATCTAAACTCCATTTCTTTCCTTGCAATTTTTGTTCTGCTCCGTGAAGCCTACCTTAGCATCACTCCATTCTTGGATTTGTGATAGTACTTCTATTAGCTTCGAGCCATGCAAAAGTCGAGGATCATAGGTCACTATGGTTTCTGATTTTGCGATTGTCTCAAGGACTCATATATTCTAATTACCCCACTCATCCAAAAAAGCTTTGTGATAGAGTTAGTTCTCTATCCAACAACATTTTAATCCCCACCAAATCCCTAGTTAGAGAAGATGAGTGGAACAAACTCATCACCCCATCCCCTTCCCTCTAAGTCTTTATTGATAAGATTCGCACACTCAAAGTTTAGGATCTGACAACATACATGGTCGTTAAGGACATTGTGTGTCATCAAATTCAGCCTTTGCAACTCTGTTCTCATCCCGCGTATATGTACTTAGGAGACGAGGATAAATCCCAGATGTCACGTTGGGATATGTAGTATATGTATACTTTATTTCCTACACTTACCTAATATCATTATACAAGTTTAATATCCTGACATTATTTATGTAAACCTTGACACGATGGTCTAGAAACATGTTAGGAAGGTGGTGACGGATCTGCTGAGTACAATAGAGAATGTTTCCACGCCCCTTGCGACCTCACAGCCACCAACTGGAATGCTATTATCAATGAAAATTCCTACTATCTTAGCCCTAAATTCATTCTTTTTTACCATTGCTAGCAGAATATAATTATTCACGTGTGGAGATCGATCTACCGTGTTGGCTAATGGAGGTCCGATACGATGTGCCCGAACACACGAAGGTCTAGGAGATATACTTAGCTACAATGTAGGTCCTTAAGCTTCTTAGCGTCTTCGGGTTGTTGGAGCTGCGTACGTGCTAGTCAATTTGACCTTTAATTGATCAGGAATACGGATAGAGTTAAATCATTAAGCCAATCGGTCGATAGGCCGATACAGACTCCTACTATTGGCTAGATGTACTGATAGAGTTAAGATAGTCATCGGCTGTAAGGTTAATTCACTCCTGTTATCGACTGGTTGTTGATAGGGCTGTAGCATTCATACATCGGCTAGAAAGCCGATGATGGTATAAACAAATAGTGTGGAATAAAATAAAAAGATACATAGGCTATAGAGCCGATAACGTTTTGAATAATATATGCGATAAGCAGTGAGTGCAAGGCCCGGTCTTCTGAAGAAACAAGACCTATCGACCTCCGATGACGGCAGTGTCAGAGCTAACCTTGATAGATCAGACCAAACTAAGATAGTATAAGGCTAAGACTAACGGCACCGAAACGACAAGAGCTAGATTGAACGTACCAATTGAGAGAACAGGTAAACCCATCGGCTGCTATGGGCTATGGATTTAATGCAGGCATATGAATAAACTCATTAGCTAGATAAGCCGATAGAAGAAATAAAGCCCGCTAGATCATGATACCAACCCTATTTGATATAACCTTCATAAATCGGACTTAACCAAGACAGTATAAGGCCGAATCTAATAGAATTAGATCGATCACTAGTGTATTAATAGACAATATATGTATATCAACTAAAAAGCCAATACATTAAGTGTAAAGCTCATTATAAAGATAACTCATTGGCTATCTACTCCGATAAAACGTCGAGTAAAAACCTATTGACTTAAGACTTAATCTACTATTAGCAGTCTAATAGGTCGAACATAACCGATACAGTATGAGACTGATGACAGTAAAAGGAGCTTGATAAGCCAATAGATCTCACGTGAACGTGATGTGATATATCCAATCAGACTAAAAAGTCGGATCTAACCGATACAGTCTTTGACAGAGCAGATACACCATGATCATGGTGGGACTTACCTCTTCGCCAGAGTTTGAATCTGACCGATGCATCCCCGCGTCGAGAGCTAGAATCCATTGATAAAAAACTAGATAAACTAGAATGGCGATGCGCCGAAATTATATTGATATGTATAGATAATTTACAAGGTTTTATGGAGTCTATATTTATACTTTGGGGTTACATAAATTCCACACAAATATAGGATAAACTTTTTTAATGATAAAACAAAATCTATTTTAGAGATAAAAAAACTAACTAAACTTGCTCATCTTATAAGATATATTTTATAAAGATACAACCATCCTACCGTGGCTTTCACAACTCTTCCTTAAATCTAGTCTCATCTGGATAATCTTCTATGTTCGACTAAACCGAATCTATTTTCATCTGTACGATCGGCTATTTTCCTATATCAATAGGACTATTTTCATAAGCCAATTGGCTCTCCGATTCTATCTACTAGACTTACTAAATTTTAGTGTTACAATAACTTAGGTAATAATATCTTTATGATCTTTCGTTGTTTGATCCCGTCGGACCTCTGGTCAACCACTAACTTGCTGCCATAGACAAATAAGTAGCAGAGGATGTGACGACCCAGATAGTAGAGCAAATGAATATTGTTTTGAGTACTGTTGCGAAAAGTAGCGGTTCTTAGAAGAAAAAAATGTTATCACCATTCAACAGCTAGCCAAAACTGTCTAACAAACAACGGTAAGATTTTACTACTCTACCAAGTTGATCAACCCATAATTAATTGTTAATTCATTTAGACGAGAAGAACTGAAGAGCAGTTTATCTAGTATATGAATACCCATAAATCCATCTTAGATATTCAAGTAATAGGTCCTTAAAAAAGATAGTCCCTTCAAAAAAAAGAAAATAGCATTTTTTAATATAAAAAATATTTTATTTACAAATTTATATAAGCATTTATTTATTTATTATGATTTATTTTATCATTAAAAACACTTTAAGCAAGAAAATTCTAACAAATACTATCAACAAAAGCTAGGTTTTACGTTATGCTATTGACAAATGTAAGTTTAAGAAGATATCATCGTACAATCAACTTTATCAAATTGCCGTCGGTTTGCTGTTAGTACGTGCTAGAAAAAGACCATTTTACCCCTGGGTTAACACGGGCAAAATCCTCAGATCCACCGGCCTAGCAGTGACAACGCTGCCGACGCAGCTGTCCACTGCACCGGAACGGACGCACTTGTCTCCTCTACGGCATGCGCTGGACTCCCACCTGGACGTTCTCGCCCATCACTGCTGAGAAGATCACCGAGATGAAGTACACCTAAGTCGTAGCTTGCGAGGTGGTCCGGCACCGGCCACCGGCGACGCTGGTGCCGCACATCGCCGGCGAGGAGTTCCAGCTGACGAAGTGTTCCCGTCGGTGTACGAGTCGTCGTTCCAGGGGTTCCCCGACCCCGACGGGTTCAGCCCGGAGCGCTTCTTCTCGGAGGAACGGAGAGGGGATGTGGTGTACAAGCACAACTTCCTCGCGTTCGGCGCCGGCGCCCGCACCAGTGCGTCGGGCAGCGCTACGCGCTCGACCAACGACCTTGTACTCTTCATGGCGCGCGCTCTTCGTCTCCGTCGTCGACTTCCAACGCGACAGGACGGACTTCTGCGACGAGCCGGCGTACAGCTGCACATGCAGACCATCGTGCCGAGGGACCGCTGCGTCGTATAACTCAAGCAGTGTTGCGCCAAGTTCCCATCTTTCTGACCTAGTTCCCATGTCCTCCAATTCTCTGAGGCATTCCATCGAACGGTTTAACGGCACCTGACGAATTTTGACGGCGAGTTATATAATGGTATTTTTTTAGAAGTGGTACCAGTCCATAGTAAAATGTAGAAATAGATTTGCCGTTGATGTTTCTTATATTTCTCTATTTTTTATATTTATAATAATTTTTTAAATAAGAAGAATAGTTAAACATCAAAGACAACAACAACATTGTATATCTATCTAGGGTGTGTTTAAACGAAGGGGTTAGGAAACCCTACTCCCCCGACACATAAAACGGAGCGATAAATTAATATATAATTAATTAAATATTAACTTAAAATAAATATATATATTAATATAATTTTTAAAGCAATTTTTCTATAAAAACACACAAAGAATAAGATTGCATATAAACTCTTGGAGCTTGTGTGTGGCTTGATAAAACCATCAGCCACCCAATCATTCATAAAAATAAACCTAACATCAAAAAGTTTCTATGCAACACGCTTACGCACAAACTGGAAATCAATTTTAATATGTTTCGTTCTAGTATGAAATATAGGATTCGTTGATAAGTATGTTGTATCTAGATTGTCACACCACAATCTCGCTGTTGAAGGACATTGAACACCAAGTTCTTTCAACAAAATTTAAATCCAAATTACTTATACAGTTGTATCTGGCAAGTGACTTGTCCTCTACTTCAGTGCTTAATCTAGATACAGTAGCTAGTTTACGAACACTCCATGACACAAGATTGCTTACAAAGAACATGACAAACTTGTTAGTTGAGCACTATTCATCTACACATCTTGCCCAATCTATATCTAAGAAAACATTAACAAGCATAAACTGAGACTTACATATTTTAAGACCAATGCCAAGTGTAGCCTCAAGTACCTTATAATCCTTTTAACAACAGCCCAATTCGTCATTGTAGGAGAATGTAAGAATTGGCATATCTTAATGATAGGAAAGCAATATATGATTGAGTTAATATCAAGTATTGAAGAGCTCCAACAATGCTACGATAATTTGTTGAATCCTCTGGATCCAAAGGAATCCCTTCCTGAGCTGAGAGTTTCTTCAAAGTACACAACGGAGTTACAACAGGCTTACAATTAGTCATTCCCATTCTCTTCAATATATCATTAGTATACTTATCTTGTGATAAAACAATTCCATTGCTTGTCTTCACTTTTATTCTAATAAAATAGTGAAGATCACCTAGATCCTTGAGAGCAAAATACATCTTCAAGTCATGAAGCAAACTAGCAACTACATCTTGTGATGAACTTATAACAATTATATCATCAACATAAATCAAGACAAATATTATAACACTTCCCTTTGTATAGAAGAATAACAAAGTATCAACCTTGGATGAACTAAAACCAAGTTGTTGTAATTTCATAATTAGTCTATATTACCAAGCTCTTGGGGCTTGTTTCAAACCATATAAGACTTTATCCAACTTGCAAAAATAGTGTGGCTTAGATTTTTCCTCATACCTAGGAAGTTGTTTCATATACACATCCTCCACAAGAACACCATGTAAAAATGTGTTCTACACATCTAACTAACGTAGGCTCCAACCTCTAGAGACTACAATAGATAACACTTTTCTAATTATCTCCGCCTTCACAACTGGACTAAAATTATCTTCATAGTCTACTCCATATCGTTGTTTAAAGCTTTTTGCAACTAATCTGGCCTTGTATCTATCTATATTTCCATTATATTTTCTCTTTATCTTGTAAACCCATTTACAATCAATTAAATTTCTTCCTTATTTAGGAGGTACTAAATGTCAGGCCTTGTTTTTAACAAGAGCATCAAACTCACTATCCATAGACATTTTTCAATCTTTATGATTCCAAGCTTCTGCTAAATTTGAAGTTTCCCAGTGATGGTGAAACATGTATACCTGACACAACCTTCGATATAGATTTTTGTCTTGTGAACTCCACTTTGCAATCTAGTTTGCAAACGGTTGTCATTGTAGTTGCACCTAAGACATTTTCAATTGTTGACATACAAGATCTAGACGTGGCCACATCAGATTCGATCTATGACACCCTAAACTCTGCTAGTCATAAAGCATGGGTCAACATAGGCCAGGGGTCATCTTAATTACAATATTAATAGTCCTATAATACACAAGCTGGTACAAAGTATAATATGAGAATCAGAAATAACTAGCTTTTATTACTGAGAGTAGTTCTTATATAAGTTGATATTATAGACATATAACACAACATAGTTTTATTACATCACTAAGAGTAATCCTTACATAAATTACCATGATAGATAGATCTCAGATGGGCAACATAACACAAAAAGTAAAAGTAACAACGGTTACTAAGTGGAAGCTAACAACAGAAAGTCACTTAAGCCACTAAGCCCTAGTCACAACACCTAGGTAAGTAGTTTATTCCACAAGCCCGGTTTAGAAACTATGTTTGAAACCCTAAAAGTCTTCCTACTTTGTGTGCTCCTGAAGAAACTTCTTAGCGAATGGATCAACGTCATCTTCTCCAAACTCTCTCTCTCTATATATATATATAAGCAAAGAATGATTACTTTACATACTCAGCAAGCCTGAGAGAAATATGACATGTTTTGGCTTAATGAGGGAGACTAATTTTTTTTGTGAAAGCAGTCTTTTCTTTAAAGAAGTTATTTTATAAAACACTAGTAAGCCAAACTTTTAATTTTTGAAAAGAGGCTCATATCACGATCCATTCCACAAGTTACTTTACAATAACTTATCACCATGTTTATATATGATATTAACATTCTCAACAGTTTCTCATATTTTCTTTTATTAGTTTCTTTTTGCCTTATCGATACTTAACTATCAACCAAACATCATATCTTAACTATTTCTTATAGTTAACAACATTTCACAACTCGCTCATAACAATTTTTCATAGTTAAGAAGTTTTCACAACACACGCTCGCCTTCTCCACACTATGGCGCTATGGTGCCACATGGCACCCTAGGTCTCACGGACATGTTCCCGACCACAAAGGTCTACCATCTACCACACAAGCAGACTCTGAAAATGATTCTCATCCTAACAATCATGTTCACAAACCTGTGGTAAAGCAAAAGTACGCTATGAGAAACAACTCACATCCACCAATAACCACAGTCACAGCTATTTAAACAGTTTAGTTAATCTCTATAAAGGTTGTATGCTTCAACCACACATCATGAACTTCGTGATTTACCTAATACGTGCCAATCAAACATGGTTGGTAAATATGGGCTCACTACAAGGCTTTTCCAAAACTAATACATGAATATGTCATATCACATAGTTGGGTTAAATCTCTCAAAACTGAGTATTAGATAAGTCACATGCCCTCATCTACTTACGAAACGTTGCGGATGCATCCTACACCTATCCAATCACCTTAAAAAAGGCTAGAACAATACCCATCTTGGGTAGTATGATCTACAACACCATCTCTTTATTCCTAGCGTTTTATAACTATTGGCATATAAGATTTTTATGTGATAACTAATTACTTAGCAAGGAGCATCCCATAATATCTGTGTGGTCTTACTGTAATATGCTTGGATAAATTTCTAAAGGAATCGATACTTAATGATAATACGTAGCCAAGCCACAAAGGCATCGATTCCATACCATTAAGATAATACAAAACATTTTCATTTTACAAACATCTTGACATCACATTGGCTTTTAATTAAAATTTCAAAGTTCCAAGATTTTCCACACGACATCACAATCGTAAGCGGACTATCTTAGTAATTGCATCTAAAGAATGATGATATTGGCGAATATTTAATGAAGTTAATAAGTTAATAAGTATGGAGATCATCAATATCCTATATAATATAAATGCGACTACTAGGTAGATCCATATGTTTCATGCCAACCAATGCCAAACAAAATTATAGTGTAACCTAAGCAATGTAATTTTATAAATAAATTAATTTACAAAAAATAGGATCAAAGTGTTCAAAGGATGACTTGCCTTACTCCATAAGCGGGTTTTCTCCCATAAAGGTAACGACCGGATCTTTCGCATACTAGGAGCCTATGCACGGAAAGGAACAAATAAACAAAAAGTTCAAATAAAATGATAGAAATAGAAGTACAATTGTGACAATATGTAGATCTTATTTTTATAAAGATTTGAAAACTTAAACCAGGTCAAACAGAGTTATGATAGATTTTCTATGATTTTTTAAGTATCAAGGGATTTTCTAGAATTGGTGGAAACGAAAAAGGGATTATATGCATATATATATATATATATTCTTTTGTCTTCTTCTCTAGGTGGGACCCACCTGGTCAGTCACAGGGAGAAAAAGAGGCTCCTTCTTCTTCATCGGTTGCTCATAGGGCTCAGCCAAGCGTGGCAGGAGAGATAGGGCAAGAGAGAGGCTAGTGCTAGGCTGAGGTCAGTAGTGAGGGTAGCATCGGTGGCGGTGAGTTTTGGTAGCACCACGAGCTCACAGATGCTGTGACATGGAGGGGGACTCGAGAGGAAGGAAGGTAGAGGAGAGAGTGAGAGAGGTGAGACGCAAGTTGGGTAAAAGGGCTTGCCGGCACCTTTTATAGGCAACCGAACACAACGTTGAGGGGACAAAGGGAAGAGGTGTAGGATCGGCGAATTGGATCCTACGTTGTCATAAGATTCCAAGAGCAAATAGGGAAAGAGTGGCGGGATTCATAGCAAGGAGGGGCCGAGCTCGGCGTGGTGCGGTGCGACGCGGCGTGTCGGATGGATTCACACGGAGGAGGGTTGGGCTTGGCTCAGCATGGCACGACGAGGTGACCACACGTGGAGAGGGGCACATGGAGAGATTCGCGGTGGCGATGTGGTGCACTAGAGCAGTAGGGCCATGGTAGAGACGCGCGGTGCATGGGACGAGGTTGAGGCACACGGTAACATGCATTGAGGCACACGGGAACGGGCGTTAGCGCATTGGCTAGCAGTTCGGTATTTTGCCAAACAGCTTGTGCGCATGCTGGCGTGGCATGGGGAAGGGATGAGTGCACGGGCGTGTATGGCATAGTGGAGTGGCTAGTGAGCAAGATCCATATGGCACAGTAAGTGATAGGTGTGCGTGTAGTGGCATCAAAGTGGATGTGTGCATGGGTGAGAGAGAGCTAGGCCATGGACTAGCTCAATCATGGGGAGGTGAGGAAGATGGAGGTATGGCCTTGGGCTGGCCTCAGGTGCAGATGAGGAAGAGGGAGAAAGAGAGGCGAGAGAGAGAATGAGTAAAGTTGGGTTAACTAACGGTTGGACTGGTCGAGGGAGAGAAAGGGGAAGGTAAAAGAGAAGGGGTTGGGCCGAGGAAGGACAGGGGAGGGTGGCCTAAATGAATAGGAGGTCTTCTGATTTTTCCTGAGAATTTTATATTTAGATTTTTAAAGAGATTTTAGTGGATTTAAAATGAGTTTAAATTTTAAATTTAAACAGAATTTATTATGCTAAGCACGGGCGCAGCCGTCTGTGATGGGGCCGTGCGCGATAGCTGGTGATGCTGGAGTGGATGATTGCGGATCGCCGCCGGATATGCCTGGCGCGCCTGGAGAATGCTGGAGATCCGTGCTGCTGCTTGCTTCTGATATGTCATGTGGATCCTGCACGAAATGATTACCAAAACTTGCAGAATTTTCTGCAATAAGATATTAGGCGGAAGCATATCCTCTGCAGTACTGCACATGTAAGTACTGGAGAGGATCTCGTCACGTATTAGGCACATGGTCACCCCAGAATTAGGAAGAAAAAGGCTAGGTGTGAGCTCAATGGCTGACCGAAGCAATGCGCCAGCGTTTGGATGGAGGGCAGTGAGTGGAAACACATTTTCATCAAAAATTATATCACGGAAAATAAAAACTCGACCTACGGAGACATAAAGGAATTTAAAGCATATGTGGAGTGGACTATATAAAAAAATACATATTGTTTGAAAATAAACTTAAGTTTTCTCCGGTTATAAGTTTCAAATTAGGCAACAAGCGCAACAAAAATATGTTTAGAAGAGTACTCATAGGTGCGATTTATGAGATTTGTGGGTATGATAAACGCCTCATCTAGAACTTAAGTGTCATAGACACATGGGCAGAAGGACATAATCAACTTCAACAATACACCAGTGCTTGTGCTCTATAGTAATATTTTTTGATATTGAGACACGATGTGAGATGCATATCTTTATAAGAAAAGAATTAACTTCTCATATTTTCCTCCTAGTCTATTTGCATAGCAATAATTTTAGTAGTCTTTCAACAAGGTATTAAAACTCTTAGAAGTTTTGAATAGCTTAGACTTACTCTAATCATCAATAAAACTAACATAATACTTCTTTCTATCACCGAATCAAGAGCAGGATCCTAGACTCGTCAGTCAACCTCTGGCTACGCAGTATTTCTCGAGGACAACTGGGTGTCCTAGTCTTCCAAGCGTCAGCATACGGTCTCCAGATCGAGTGCCAAAGTTGAATATCATGCTGTGGCGAATGATGTTGCTGAAACTACCTGGCTGCGACAGCTGCTTCTTGAGCTTCGCCACCCCCTTGCAATGCTACCTTGATCTATTGTGATAATATCAGTGTTGTAGATCTCTCCGGCAACCGAGTGCAACATCAGCGGACAAAGCATGTTGAGATTGATCTCTATTTTGCTTGAGAGAAGGTCGTCCTTGGTCACGTTCGGATCCTACATGTTCCTACGACATCGTAATACGTCGACGTCTTCATCAAGGACCTTCCTAACTCACTATTTCATGAGTTTCGATCTAGCCTAAATGTTAGCGATGTTCTCGATTAGACTGTGGAAGAGTGTTAGTCTATTGTAATTATAGAAAATATAATTATAATAGATTAATCCTAATTAGTGGCATGGCTGTGTGGTTGTCTTGTGAGCCACCTTAATCGGTTTATATGTATTAATAATACATTGATAGAGAATAGAATCAATCATTATCACACTTTCACACGTTCCCCATCGGCGTCGACGAGAAGCTGACGGTGACGTACCCCTCCAGCGCCCGCGGCAATGAGAACTCCCTGACGAGGTAGGCCTGGGTGAGCGCCTTGGTGATGAAGTAAACGCTGAAGTTGTGGAGCACCGTGAAGCCTATGGAGGTGGAGACGGAGAAGCAGAAGTCCTCAGGCTCCAGCCCGTTGTACGACGACGGGTAGAAGTGGAGGTGGAGCCAGCGGCGGTCGTGAGGGTTCACCGAGAAGTTGTACATGTACATGGCGTCCATGCTGAACACCCGCGCCGTCATGTAGGGGATGGACAACGGCAGCATCGGCTCCACCAGCCACGTGTAGTTGTTTTGCCCGCCACCCACCTGCGCTCGTCCGCGTCCAGCCCGTCCGTCGTCGATCCGCAGTTGAGCAGGATCCTGTCCGCGGGGCTGTAAAACTTCGCCGTCTCGGCAGCACCAACACCAGCGGCAGCGGCAATCAGGACACGAGATAGTACTACCACATATTGCAGGGAAGCCGGAAGCCAGCCACTTCAGAATGCAACCACATCACCAAATTCTGCCTATGATTCCCATTACATGAGACAGCCAGACAGGAGCTATAGGACCAAAAAGGAACTAGAAACAAAATCATTTCCATCATACAAAACCACCGAATGTTCTTGTAACAATTTGGTCTTTCGCAGGTGGTGAATAAAAATGGAATTTACAACATTTACCTCCCAATAAAACTGGCTAGGTCACTACCCAAAACAGCTTCACAAACCACCACTGTCATCGTCCTTCGTGAAGATCTTCAGAAAAAGCCATTCTCGATATGTTTTCAGTCTCAAAGGGGCTGAGACCTGAAATGGGTCCGGAAGAGAACATGGATGAAGTGCCATCAGATTCATAGGTGGTTGAAGACTGCCTGACATTGGGACGCGCTGGAGGTGTTGGTATGGATTCCTGGAACTCCACAGAAGGTTGGACCATCTTCAGTGACTGCACCACCTCGCCCATTGTTGGCCTTTGGTTTGCCTCTGGTGAAACACAGGCTGCCGCAATTGTGCATACTCGCACAAAATCATCTTTTGGATACTGGCCACCAAGCCTGGGATCAGTTAGTTCTTCTAGCATATCTTTATCTCGTAAAATTGGCCGTGCCTACATAGTCAAAATTGAGCAAATAAGTATCTTTAAACCTATGCAGGGATAAGAATTTGGTACTGTCTAGTACAAGAAATACGTTGACATTTGAGAGATGGTTTTCAAAAACCTAATACCAACACCTGACAACTTAGACAGAAAAAGGTAGGTGTGACACAGTAGGCTTCTAGCGGAAAGATCAGGGAAACATTTGTGTAAGCTCATAAACACAGGCACAAAAGGGTGTACACAGTGCATATGAATAGAGAGGAACATAAAAAACATTTTTTTCTTTTTTTCAAAAAAGGAAACAGATTAGTAGCAATATTGCTCTAAGTCCATTTGTTTGGCTGCCTTGTCAAGACATATCCATAAACATCTAACATGCATGGATAATGAACTTCAGACGACAATTATCATACTAAAGGATCCACGTTCATAGAATTGTAATACAGTAACAGCTGAAGATAAGACCAGAAAGAAATCTAACCCATGTCACTAGATTTTCCTGGCCAGAAGGTTGTGACATATCCACAGGTCTCCTCCCAGTAAGTAGTTCAAGTAGAACAACCCCATAGCTATATACATCACTTTTTACAAGCAAGTGTCCTGTCATTGCATACTCTGGTGCTACGTACCTGAAAGCACAATAGTTAAATGAAGCAAAAGCAGAGCAGAAACATTTGGGGAGTAGTTCAATGTAAAGGTCAACCAGCTTACCCGAATGTTCCCATAACACGTGTTGAAAGATAATTTGCACGACCTTCTGGCGCCTGTTTGGCCAAACCAAAATCAGACACTTTAGCATGAAAGTCATTCTCAAGCAATATATTGGAAGCCTTGAAATCCCTGTGGATTACGCAAGGCTGAGAATCCTCGTGAAGGTATGCCAATCCCCTGGCAGCATCTAGTGCTATCCTCATTCTAGTGTCCCAATCCAAAGGGTGGTTAGCTCCCAATGTACCTGGAAAAATGAAAGTAGTCAGATACTCAAGTCAAGGTGTATCACAATTACATGATTACCGCTAATTAATTAAACAATGAAGGATCACATTCAATTGCAACTGAGTGGAACTTATGCAGCAATTTCCGAAAGAGAAATAGTTAACTCAATTAGCCATACCATGAAGCCAAGCCTCCAGGCTTCCATTAGGAACAAGCTCGTAGCAAAGTAGGTTCTGTGATGACTCACGGTTACTATAGTAACCAATGAGTTTCACAAGGTTTCGGTGGTGCAACCTGCTCAGCATCTCCACTTCAACTATAAATTCCTTATCTCCTTGGTGCCCTCCACTGGTAAGCTTCTTTATAGCAACAGTAGTGCCATCAGTTAGTACCCCCTTAAAGACACGGCCAAAACCACCTTCTCCAAGCATACTTGACGGATCAAAGTTGTTGGTTGCTTCTTTCAGTTCATCATATGCAAGGAACCTTGTACTTGTTGGGCGAGGAAGTGATTCCACTGCAGAAACTGCATCTGGCGTTCTTTGCTTGGCTGCACAGAACTGATAATATTAATTATCCTAAAAGGATGCTCCTACATACATAATGAACCAGAAAATAAGCATAATTCATTTAAATTTGGTCAAGAAACCAAAACTATCATGGGAGCAAGGACATGGTATCTAATTCCACTATCATTTACTTTTATACAATCTGAAGGACTAAAGCCAGAAATACCTTATGAATTTTGCAGGCAGTCAATGTGTGTGCAAAATATCTTTAACATTACAAGACAAAATGGCCTTAATTCACACATATTACTCATTTGTAACCTAGTCTTCCTTTGGCACAGCTACTGATGTAGCTTCACTGAAAAAGCAGAAATGTCTGAAATTTACTACTTTGATTAAAGATTTGTAAACTTTAAAGAGGTCAGACATGTGATTGCATTTGTACTTTTCTTGTAGCATAGTTGAAATATTAGAGATCACTAAGAACATCTCATGCAATATAACAAATCTATAGTTTTCAAGGAATGTAGCTGAGAATAGATAGATCCACACATACGTGTCTCAACTGGAGGAACCTTCCTTTTCCCTTTCCTGAATTTGCAGAGGCAAATAAACAAGGCAATCACCAAGACAGCAATTAGAGCACCAATAAATATGCAAATGATGGTAATCAAGCTCATGTGTTTTTCATTGCTGGTATCCACACTCTGTCTTGGTAATGTAGATGCTTGAGATGGAGAGGGTTTAGGTGATATTGTGAATGTTGGAGCTGAAATAGAAATGAAAGACCACGATATTAGGAAAGGAGATTTGTTAAAAAAACATAGGTACACAGCATACAGGCATGTGCATATAAAGAAATAATGTTTATATCATTCATAGGAAGTATCATATTGATATCATCAAGCATCGTTCTCTGTCACATCATCAACAATAGGAAGCACAGCCAAGTTCACCAAAGAAAATAGCACATTAACTGTATAACCAAGTTGATATACCAAGAACGAACAACCGGAATATGTATGAGAAACTGTGTAGTGTGTACAAAGTTTGCACTAGACCAACCAGTGCTAAACTCAAACTCAAAGCATATGAAGTATAAGATATGCGTATCTTAAGTAAAACTGGATGCAGATTAAAAGATGAACTCTATGGCTGCATGAAGGGTGGAGAGGGGCAGAACAACAACAGAACAATAATTAAGAAAGGAAGAGAAATGTAAGGAACTGAATATTGCAATTTTATTTTACTTTTCTTTTCTGCTTTTTCTTTGGCATTTGGAATAGTTGTGAATTGATTCTATAGAATGGAATATGCCAACCCACAGTGATTTTTTTATATTCATGTACTTTTTTGATAATCACAAACATATCAGCAGTATTACCACGTACTATATATATTCTTCAATTTCTCTAGCACGGTAGACAATAGAGATAAATTAAACAAGTTAAAAAAAACTGAAGTAGTCTTACAGTGATATCTACCTGAACACTAAAATAAACTGCAGCATGTAATATATAGAGCAAAGTCAAGATCAGTTAGCATTACCAGGAGCTAGAGCCAGTGGCCTGAACCAGGTCAAATTAAGAAGACTGTAGTCCCCAACTAGTACAGGGTTGATATGAACTGTATGCTGACTAAGTGAATAATTCATTGCAGTAACTTGGTCGGCTGAGAAACTAATTCCTGTGTGGGGAGCTATATACATTGTGATGTTTAGCCCAGAAGCCCCAACAACATAGAAATTTACAATCTCAAACTGAGTAACCCTCAGGCGGAGTTGAGAAGTAAGTTCCCCCAGAAATTCATCGCTCCAATTTGACGTCAGTGAAACATTTCGGAGGAAGAGCTCAACTCTTACTGGGTAAACACAATGGCAATCTTGAGTCCCTCTCTTTTGTACCATGTTTGGTGAACAACATCCTGGTAAAACAGAAGGTAAATTGTGATGTGAGTGACAGCATATCTATAGCTGTTAGAGAATACTACAAATCAAATCATTGTTAACTGTAAATCTGTGGCCAAAATATTTGAGTAAAATAGGCCACAAGAACAAGAGAAAATTCCAAATGCAAAATAAATGGGGAAAACGGTAAGGTTAAATCTCAATGGGCTATCTTAGATAGCCAGAAATAACTGAGAGAAAAAAGATGTCATATTGCAGCATAAGCATTTCTAAGGCGGACGGCACAACAATAGAATGTACTTCAGTATTAGCAAGGGATGAATAAAACTAAGCTGAAGTCCCACAATATACAAGGGACCATGTTCCATAAGGAAGTCAGAAGTCAGAACAAACTGCAAATAGGATAACAACAGAAACTATCATGTTTCAAAAAACAACAGCTTATTCTAAAAGATAATATCCATATTATAATTTCATATAACACTCTTCACATAATTCTTTAATTATTTTACACAAGATAACAACAGAAATACCAATGTTTACTTACCACATGCATTTTGTATCTTATTGCTTAATGTGAGCATAAAAAAGGGTTGTAGTTAGGCCAAATAAGCTGGACATACTAAAGAATTCTCAAGTGATCAAGCTGATAAGCCAAAATTAGGAACAGTAAAAGGTAAGATCAATGAGCATAAGCATAGATCATAGAAGCCAATTGTTCAAGTCAATACCAATAGCTCACAGGAAAGGAAGAAGAAGAGTGACAAATAGTACAAGTGAGAGGTGAGACAGTCTACAAATTGGCTTAGACCGCCACATGGAGTTTGCGAAGTTCCATCTCTCACTGCAAGCCTTTATTAAAAGCTGGTACAATGCCAAACAAATAGGTTATAAAACAACCAGCCAGTTTCACATCTGACACCAGTATTCAGAGAATCGGATTTGTCCACAAGCACCACAGCCACTGAGCATTTAAGCATGCTTCAAGTATTCAAGGTGCACCACGATACCAAACAGATCTAAGTAAAAGTTTTGTACATTCCAATGTGAATGTGGGTATGCACAATAGAGTTAACATTTCTAATTAACTATTAATAAGCAAATTACAATTGAATAATTTATGTTGATATCACTTGGTTGATCAGTAAAAATACTGCACAATTTACTCAAATGCCTACTGTTGATGTGCAATCAAAGAACAAATTCTTGGAAAGGCAAATGAGAAATAACCGCACAGGCATCACGTTGCGTATCTACTCAAATAACCAGATGGCCCTTTACGCATTGTATTTACACCACATAATTTCAAGTCATGCTTGAATAATGAAAATCATATAAAATTAGATGATTCCAAGGCTCTAACAATCAAACATACCATTGTGAGGAGATACTGGAGGTTGTACTAATCCAGAAGGAGCTGCACTAGTATTTGAAGCTGCATCAGGAGGGGCAGCATCTACATGAGTAGAAATTTCTGCTTCTGAGCGTCTGTTATGCTGCACCAAATTATCACCAGAAATAGAGCTATAGCTTGGTGCTGACATTGGAGGGTGCACAGATAGAGTAACTGGTGGTGAATATAGCTTCTTTCGTCTTTGTTCACCAACTGAAATACTAATGTCAACTTTAGCTTGTGATAACAAGGAGCGAACTGGTGTCCAACTTTGCGATGGAGATAGAGCAGGGGCAACCACATTTAGAGCTGATGTTTCGGCAATCAAATTGATTCTGGTAATCAATTCCAGAGTCAATACCACAGTCAAAAAATTTAAGAAGGTTGTCCTTAGAGCATCTTCCAAAAACCCTGCCAAGAAACAGTACAATGAAGAATCAACAAGTCAATGCCTTAAAGAATATGTATGTACATTGACACGGTTGCAACTAATGAATATGAGCACTAAAAAGATGTACAGAATCACCTTTTCAAGATGGTCACGCTAACACATAAATCAAATACTCTCTCCAATTTCAAATAGAAGTCGCTTTAGCATTCTCAACTCTTTCCTAAATGTAAGAAGTTTTGGAACTTCTAGGAACTTTCTGCAGTTATTCTTCCCTATTTGCCCTTGCTAAATAAATGCCACCCCTCTCACAAATAAATAGCTCATCTTTTCCAATGAAGTCAACTAAGTCATTTGAGTTGTTTTCTTAATTTGTGTCCACAAATCTAAAACAACTTACAATTGGAATCAAAGGGAGTAGTTGAACAACAGTTCACAAGCATATATTTATACATGTTCACAAATGATTTAAGTATAAGTAATGATAGTGTATGTCAATAGCAAAGGGGACTTCATAAGACCTCATCACATGGGTAGTTAAAGATTTTGCAGACCATGTAAATATTTCCATCTCGATAAACCACCATTATTTTGCTATAAAGAACCAGAAATAGTATCACAGCTATCTTCAAAGTGTTTATCTCCAGCTGATAAACTCAGCAGAGACAATGATGGTATATGTTGAACCTATAATGATGTTTATTACTCTGCATGCAAGCGTAATCTAATTAACATGGCTATGGTGGTGGCTTAAACATTTTTTGACTTGAGCTAATTAGTTCTAGAAAGACAAGTTATTGCCAAAAAACAAAAGAGCTTCCTTCCACAAGATGATAAAGGTAAAGCCATAAACACAAACTAAAACTTATAAGAACTCTCCCAGAAAAGGCAAAACATGAAAAACATGCAGTTCGCCTATTTTCTCTGCATAAAGTAGGAAACTTGCAGAAAACGAAGCAATGTGGGAATTCTCATCATCCCAGTAACAGGAGTTCAGGAATGACCCTTTTCTTGTAAAGGAGGATCCATTGGTATGAATTTGATAATCAATATCAAAAATTCATTTGCAATGACCCAAACTTAGATCAGGCTACAACAAATACAGACTAATGTCACTATCGTCGGTTTTAAAACCCAACGAAAGCTGAACTAGGGACATTCAGCTGCTTATCTGTTAATGCAGGAATTTGATTCAGCCTGTAAACAGGATCGGCCGACGAAAAAATAATGATCGGCTCGTGGGGTAAAGCCGATTGATACTATAGAAGAGCCGATCAAACAGGTGGAAGACGGATTCGCTTTGTTTGAAGACGGAAAGTTATCTAGATGGAACCGAATCTAAAGAGGAATAGTGGGGATAACGGCAGATTGGATGTTTGTATAAAATGTCTTACATAGGCTAAGCAAGTTTGGGTAGTTTTATAATTTATTAGAGATTAGTTTCCTTTTATATTCTTAGGAAATAACGTTCAGTGATTGCTGTAACCGCGTCGAACTCTGTAATCACAGGGTATAAATATAGACCCCCTGAAAGCTTGTAAAAAAAGATCAATCCAATAAACCTTCGACGCATCGCCACCCTAGCTCATCTAGGTTTTTATCGGCGGGCTCTGGCTCTCGACGCGAGGCTATATCGATTAAGTTCGATCTCCAGCGAAGGGGTAAATCTCGCCACAATCCTGGTACGCTTGCTCTGTCTAAAACTGCATCGGTTAAGTTCGACCTACAAGATCGGCGGCAGTGGTTCGAGCCGGCACCTCGGCGAGTCTTCGTGCGGCGTCTTGTCAGAGTGAGTAGCCGACGAGTTATCCTCACCGCAAGCCTCACATCTGTCTCACGTATCGTCTAACGATCAATCCGCTAGAGATCGATCCGAACACATCGGACGTGGCCTGATACTGTCTCGGTTCGGTCCGATCTACCAGGGCTCGTGTCTAACGTGGCCAGTGTCGAGATCTAGAGGATTTCGTTCCCCATCAGCTCAAACGGCCAATGGGTTTAGGTGTAGACTTGTGTTGGACGTTCGACCGGTAGTTAGCCGATAACCTCGTCTTTTTCCTCCCTCGTCGTTACGTTCAGTCTACGCCTCCGTCGTCTCTGCGCCGTTAGCCCTAGCCTCATACTGTCTTAGTTCGGTCCGATCTATCAAGGCTGGTCCTAACAGTGTTGTTACCACAGTCGCTGGTCCTCGTAGCTTCGCGGGGGATCGGGCCCCGCTCCACGCCTCAGATGCCGCAGAGCGTCATCGGCTCTTTGGCCAATAAGTCCTCTACTCTGTTCCACGCATGTATCTCTTACGCCATCATCGACTGTTCAGCCGATGCTCGAGCGCTGCCTTCCCTACTGGCACCCAGCCGATAGGGTGAGCCAGATAGGCCCACCGTCCGACCGGCTCACGGATCTCATCCTCTCTCTCCTTGTCAATTGTAGGGTTAAATTGACTGGCACGCCTTCGGACCTCGAAAATTAAGGACCTGCACTGGAGCTAAACAGATCTCCTAGGCCTTCGCGTGACCAAGCCGCCGTCTTTCCCCGATCGGACCTCCGTTCGGCTCGGTCGGACCCCCCCTCCCCCGCAGGAGATTTGGCGGCGAGCATTATCATATCATTTTTGTCCATACAAATCCTAGAATTAGACTAAGAAATCTTTATTCTGTATAGCAACCGATGTATCTCTGAACCAGTGCCATTTGACATGGAAGGTCCAAAAAATGTATAGCGCTTCTGTGGCAGAAAACCACTTTACAGCTTTAAGTAATTAATATGGAAAAGCTCAACAGGGAATCAAGAGCTATCCAGGGCATGGATTTGTATAATTCTAGCATCAGATAATATAAGGCCCGCTTCTTAGATCAGACTCCAGATATCCAGCATCGCCACGGCAGCAGAGAAAAACACTGAAGCCTACATACCAGGGCGAATGGAGCTGTATGACCACCATTCCCGCAACACCAAACCCAAATTCTCAGTCGGCCACGAAGTTGAGCTACCAAACAAGCGCGACGACTAAGATCCCGGAGCAACCCGTCAACCCTCCACCACAACAGTTGATTAGCGGCCTCCACGCACCTCTCCTCAAGCCCAAACCCCGTCGCATCACCTCTCCGCACAGGCAGGAGCCGCCGCCGTGTCGCGAACGCTAAACCCTCGGATTGCTCTACGCGCAGCGCGAAACACCGAGACCACGCCACCACCTAGCTAAGCCAGCAGCCGCAAGCGCGGCCGTCAAGTTAGGAGAGTTCAGATCGGGCCACTAACCTCGTCCGGAGCTCGCGCGCCCTATCCGCGCCATCGTCGGAGGCTCCCGTTGGCGACGGCGACGGCGACGGGCGGGCCCCGCTCCTGCTACTGGCGCCGACGCTGCGGGGCGCGCGCGGGGCGCCCCATGAGGCGAGGCGAGGCGAGGCGCGGAGGGGGCTGGGGTGGGGCTAGGGTTTCCCGGGACAGAGAGCTGGTCGGCTCGAGGCGGCGGCGGCAGGCGGGAGGTAGCAACTGCGGATTTTTTTTTTTTCCTCCTCTTCTCCTTCCCCTTTCGCCGTGCCGTGGTGATGGTGGTGGTGTGGCCTCGAGCTGAGCTGAGGTGGTAGCTTGCTTTTTTGCTGCTTTTTCCTCCTGCTGACCTTTTTCCCAATTCCGTTCCACTGCTCGAAGCTGGCACTGCCACTGACAGGTGAAACACCAAACCAGTCAAAAAGAAAAAAAAACTCAAAAGACCACCGCCAAATTCATCTCCCTGATGAACGAAAACTTCAAAATCTTAAATCAGCAATAAAACTTAAAATATTTTTTGTCATCATAGTATATTTTCTAGTCTTGATTTTTAAATTAACATCTATAAAAGTTTTACTCATTAGTTTTTTTATCTCTTAACTGCCCAGAGCTTTTTTTAAAAATTGTGCCCATTTTGAATCTCAAACTTTGAACTACTACAGATTTCCCATTCGTGATTGTAATAATTTTCTCCCTACATGCACGGCTCAATTAACGTGCAAGAAAAAAGAAAGGCATTCTACTCCAGTTAGTCTTCCTGCTGAGATCAAAGAAGAAAAAAACAGTGTTAGCCCACACTAAACTAATCTGCTAGGTTAGCATGAACTAATCAACCTGCAAATACCGCTAATTATTTTAACCATTCAAAGGACGATGCCAAGTAGGGTACAGCAAAGAGCCATAGATGCGTGTCACATCCCGGTAGACGAAGACCACATGCGTGCGGCCGTGCGCCATCATGGATGTAGCCTTTCTTAGCCCTGGGCCCAATGCACCCTGCCTGCACACTCTCCCCTACCAAACTGATGATGACACTTTACCTCTTCCACAATCAATCGGCGACAGCAACGATCCTCCTCAAGAGTGCCTCGCACATCAGTTTAATTCCTCCTGGCTAATCCTGGGTTTTAGCCATGGCTGTAATTAATTCTTTGTGTTATGTCATTTTCTTTGGATGGATGAGACAGAGACGTTAATCTCGGCAGGACGTCGCGGACCGTGGTTGATTTCGGTTGGCAATTTTGACCTGGGAGGGAGGAAGCCATGACCTTCTCTTCATTTGTTTGACTTTTGCTGGTCCGTATACAAATGGAGGTCAAAATCCTTTGTAAGTGAATTTTCTTAAGGTGGAAAAACTATGGACCTAACGGAACACGAAGTTGTTGTGGCAAAATAACTAACTTAGGCAAATACTTAACTGCATATCAGTTAAGTTAATTATGGAGGATTTGACAAGCCTAATTAAACTGCAGTTGAGAAAAACCTCAAAATTAAGCTATTTCTTGTTTGCATGATTTGTTTTGGCTGGAGTAAATGAATAAAAGCTATTGGGAAATCACAACAGTGTGCTTGTTACGCACTTGGTCATCTTAAGAAAATCATCAAGAGTTTTGGCAATTATTACGAAGGAAATTTCAGTGAGATTAACTTATGATTTAAATCAAAAGGATAAAAGTGATACGTTTGGTTGTCAGCTATAATTTGCCGTTATTTGCCAATAAAAATCACCTCACTTATGGGCAGTTAGGTGATCAAAATTATTATCACTCCTCAGCAAGCCTAAGGGATTCTTGCCACGATTTTTGAGTTAAACATGTGGAACTAATTTAAATTAGAAGAGAATCTTGTCACAGATTTAAATTATCTGACTTAAATCACCTAACTTTAATCACTAACATATGAGTCTACTCTGTAATGAACCTACATGTGATTAATTTTAGAGCCACCTGACTTAAGTCAGACGATCTCATCCTACCATGTCACAATTATGGCTATAACTAAACTATTCTTTATGTAGTCAAACTTTTAATCTTATCTCTTCATGGCTTCACCGCCAAGCCATTAAACTTTTGTCTGTTTGTTTAGGTGAGAGAGATATAGTTTTTTTCTTACATCCACCATGTTATTGTCATAATACTTTGTGTTTTATTTAGGCATGAACGATTCAATGGGTTATATAAATGTCAGGTTAAATTGGGTCGGTACTAAAAAATGAAGATATTGAAAAAAAAAAGTTTACGGACACCCTGCCTGTTTTCCTTTTGGGGGAATATGTCTCATTTACCCTGTTGAGATCGCTGATTGAATATGAAATTGAATTTTTTGCGCGGTGCTGGATCAAATTGAGGATTTAAGGGTGCTCTTCAAATCTATTTTTTTGCCTTCTATGTAAATAACAAAAAGAAGTTGTCGTGATAACATTCTATCTATAGTGGCTAGTATCACTACATATACCCCCAACTAAGTAAAATTGCAACAAAATTTGTTGCGCTGTTGGAATTCAGCCTTTTCGGTTAGGTTACGTTCTTGCCATTTTGTTAACTTGGCTATTGTCTATTTGTGCATAGCAAAAGACCATGATCCATCGTCCATGACAGCTGACGTGATCACAAATGCACACTTAAATCCTTTGGTTTGCAGATGCATGGTAAATGGTGATTTTGTTGCCTAATGCAATTTAGGTATTACTGTTTGTACAAATTTCCCGTGAAATTGTGTTTTCCCTTGTTGTCGTCAATGCCGATGGTAATGTTGGATTTTTAGTGTTGTCTCTTTAGGATTTGGCATAGGCTATAATAACATAAAACAAAAAAATTTATCTTACACATTAGGACAACATGCAAAGAGTTATCATGGACTGTTACCACGAGATACACAGTATACCAGAAAGTAGAGTTGGAGAAGCCAATCCAACTACGCATACATCAAGATAGTTAATAAAGTAGTCGATCGCTGCGATCCTAATGTCGATCAACGCCGTAACGAGCAGCGCCTCCATTGGTATCGGCACGTCCAAGATTGAAACACCGATTACGAATATACTAGCACTCATAAGCGGCTAGAGTTTGGCTCGAAAGGTGGCGGCTAGAGTTTTGCTCGAGGTGAACAGAGGTATCCTGCCTCGACCTCGCTATATATATGTTTTCTTACTTTAGCCTAGGGGATTGTGGCTTAATAGGAGTCTACTCGAATCTCTATCCGAATCGAGCTCTTATTAAGCGTGTAACCCTGTAGGTTCACATATATTTGGTTGCGACCTAAAAACGTATTTCCGGTCACTCTATTAATAGTAGTCTCTAACAAGTCATATTAATCCAAAAATATACGTAAAGATCATATCGGTTAAATTTGTAATGTTCTTATGTACGAATCACTTTGTATTACGATATCGATTCTTAATAGCTCAATCACTATTTCGATCATGCAATAGATTATAAACCTATGATTGACTCCTCAATCACCCTAACATAGCCATGTAGTTCTATAATCTTACTATATATTTTATAATAAGGCCGAATACTACTTTTATCAATTATAGAGTAGTATTCGGTAGTTTTAAAATAACCTACTATATATATTAAAAATCATGATGATCTCATGTCTAAAGACTCTACATAAACACTACTTGAGATTAATTGATGACACATAAAATATCTATCTCTATAGTATCTTATATCGAGTCTATTATGTTCATTAATATACATCTATATTTATCGATTTGATATGTTAATACTATAATCTATAAGATATGATCATTAATCAATACATATGCTTATCTTACAATCATATTTATTTCTCAGATGATATATGATTAGAGATTATTTTAAAATAATAATATTTGATATTATGAGTCTTATGAATAAATCGCATACTTATTGATAAATAATGACAATATTTATTTCAAAGAACAAATCAATATATTATAAAATAATATATAATATATACAATATATCTATAGTCCCATGACCATCTTGCCTCAGTGGTTTCTTTCATGAGGGTATGATTGGCTATGGGTTTCATGTCCATGGCGTCATTGTATCAACAGAGATGATGGCGATGTTCTTTAAAATAATAGTCTTCTAGCTTTTTCTTTACTTCATTGATGATCCATCCGGCACTGGTGAAGGGGTTGTGAGGGTTGTGATTGTGTCGACAGGAGCAGGTCTGGGTTTGGGATCGCTAATGTTTCTTTAGCAATTCAAAGGAGTTGTTCTTCAGGACAAACGACTATTACGTTCTTTAAAAGCCACTATGCAATTAAGGTTTATCCATATTTTATTTGGTTCTTTTTTCTCTCTTTCATCAGCGATAGGATCAACGGGAATATAAAACAATATAGAGTATCTATGGTTGTGATGGATGTGGTGGAGAAGACTTTGCCATATTTGATTGTAATCTTATTTTTTGGCACTGTTTTTTCTATAGTGGTTATTGTTTTGCTTAATATAAGTCCATAGGGCGTCTTTGTTAAAAAATACAGACAAAATTTATCCCCAAATTTTACTTTTGCTACCAAGTTAAATCTATGCATGTGTGTCCCAAATGCATCTAAAGTCAAGTTGGTAAGAAATGCAAAATGCTTCAAAAAAAGTTTTGTCTTTTACTGGTTGCGCGTTCCATGTAAAAATAGAAAGTTTGGCATTGGCAAATACCACAAGAACAGCCTAAAGCAGTCGACCACCGAAGTTCACTTGCCAGTTCTGCCACTTCCTACCACCCCAAGATGGATCAGCCTTGCGTGTATTTATTTCCCTCCTCATCTACGACCACCCAACCCAACCCTCCCTCTACCGCTGGCAACCTCGATCGATCCTACAACGCACTGATCAACTAGCCATTACCAATGACAGTACGTTAATAAAGGCCAGCCATGGCGAGATCATCGGCACACGTGACACTTTTCCTAGCTGTTGTCATCATCATGGTGGCATCCTACTGGCCCATAGCCGCCAGTGGCAATGTGGCAGTGGCGAACATATGCAAGAGAGCACCCCATACCCAAATTATTAAGAGATTTACACATTATGGATAAAATATAAATACAATATAAATAATGCAACGTGTTACATAATACATACGACTATTTAGAACTTGTGAATATCATCATCTATTATCAACTTGTAGTCACCCGTTGCTAGAAGAATTGACTCTGCTTGTACTCCACTTTAGCCTGCATGTATTATTTAATTGTTTTAAGATGTATGACACTTGTAAAGTTGTATGGTTTTGCTAGAGTAAATGACTCTTTGCTCGTACTCCACTTTAGCATGCATGTATTGCTTTATTGTTTTAAGATGTATGACACTTGTAAAGTTGTACGATTATTTTTTTCGTGTCTATTCATTGTTTGGATTCATACCTTCTTAGCAGTTCCTATGAGAAAAAATGTATATATAACTATTGTAGTCATGATGATAACAAAATTAAAATAAATTTAAAAAATGTATAGTAAACTTACAACGAAATTGTCGTAAAAATGTTTGGACAAACAAATTACCTTATACCAAAAGTATTGTTACTTATTAACCTCACCACTTGGCAACGATCACCACATGTGCACTTAGGACATTCCCACCATGAAGGTAGTACAAGAGATTATAGTCTTTAGTTTGACCATTTGGTTCGTCGATGTTGTTCGTACTCATCCTTCCTCGTCATGTACTGTTCATTTGATTCTGAGTGAGAACCAATAGCCCTCAAAGAATCAATGGCCATGATTAAATATTGGATTTTCTATATCAATCCACCGAATAAAACTACATATCCTTCTATAGATCTAACAAAGAAAGTATTGTATTAGTTTGAAGAAAATATTATAGTAAGAAATAATTGAAAAAAATATGTGCATGCAATCCATATCTCATGAGAATAGTTTGAGTATTGGAAGAATCTCCTCACATGAGTGTTATGTCTTGAGATGTCAAAAGCTAGCATCAATAATCACATATGCAAAATGGACGGTCACACTAAGATAGAATTAACCAAACCAAATGATCTCTTTTCTAGTCAGGATCCTTAGAAAGCATATCTAGCAGCCATTGTTCTTTAATGCTATAAGAGATAGAGTAAACGGATGGTGTAGGATTTGTAAGGGTATCAGCGGGCGGAAAACTTGAGCTCTGTCATGTATATAGAGGTCTTTATAGCATGGGTTGTGTTAGATGTGGAAAACATGAATAAAAACATTGAAAACTATGTGACATTCACATGTGGAAAGTGTCGTGCCTATAAAAATACTTTGAATATGATGTAATATTAATGTGTCAAAAGTAGGTTGTCGGGTTGTAATGAAAGTGACGTGGTGATCACACGCCGAAAGTTGGCTGTTGAGTTGTGTTGAAAGTGATGTGATGTTCATGCACTAAAAGTTGGCCGGCATCACTAACGATTGGTTATGACTTAGCAATTATGCACATAGTAAGAAGTAAATGCATCAAAAGTTGGTTATCGTATGTTAACGATAGTCATGCATGCATAATAAAGAGTGAAGCGTCGTGGTTTTAACACATAATAAGTGATGTAGGTACGCAGAGCCAAAACAATAAATACAAAATAGTGTAAATAATAAGTATAAAAAGTACAACATATTATACGCTAGTAAGTGATATAGATACGTAGAGACGAAACAATGAATATAAAATAGTATAAACAATAAATAGTATAAATGATACAACATACTACTAGCATAGTAAGTGATATAGGTACATAGAGCCAAAACAGTAAATATAAAGTAATATAAAGAGTAATTACAAATGGCACAACATACTACTAGCCTAAGGCCTGTCCTCTACCTCTCTTTGTTCTTCTGCCATATGCTTGCACGCGACCCTGAGAGTAGGTGAGGTGGTCAGTTAGGACGCTACGACTAGTACAGACCTACTGCATAGGAGTCAAAGCAGCAGCTCATGTGTGTGAGGTGGTGGAGCTCCTATAAGCTAGGAGATGTCGAGCACGTCTTCATTTGTTGTGAGGACATCGTGGTCGAATGAGTCATGTGCCTATCCAGAGATGGTCTGCCTAGATCTGCCAATGATTGTAGAGATCTACGACAGTCTAACCTAAAATTCTATGAGAAAAATGGTTGAACAATGCAAACTGAAAACCCATCATCGCTGTATAGCATGATAGAAAGTGTCATCTAGTTATTTTTTTAAGGTATAAACATTGAATAAACACATTACGTGTCTAGTAACGACACCATATTGTCCTCGTCGTGGGGAAGTCCTTGGGTGGCCTATGTATGTACATGATGTTGTCATAGTCACTGTGGTCCATCAGTGGTCGCCCAATCGTGAACCGCTCGGATGTCTAGAGTTGTAGAAGTAGTGGACAACCGATGATTAATGGATTTTCGTACAAATCCATAAGCTAGCAGGACTTTGCCACTTCCTTCGTCTTTTGTCAACCTTTTTTCTCTTTTTTTCTATTTTTAAGAATAAAATAGACTTTATAGGTAGCCACCCAAAAAATGTCATAACAAAGTACGTCAAGAGGGCTGTCCGTAAAATTTCCAGACCCCCTCCTCTTCCATGAGCCCCTAGGAGGAAAAACGCACAAAGAACTCTAAGAGAGCCATGTGTAAAAGTGGTAGGTCTCTCTCCTTCCTTGCACCCACGGTGCATTTTACGTACAGTCCGCTACTATAAGAAAAAACACTCTCAGATTGGATGGCAAGAAGGCCGCTAATAAACTTTGTAGTTCCATCACTCCGCTGTTAATATATGCTATCGGATATTTACTATATGAAATTTTATGTCATCTAGTGTTTTTTTAAACGAGCATTAGGAGTATGGTTATGTAATTTTTTTTAAAAAAATATATTTTTATAAATATTTTAATAAATAATATATAAATAAAAAATCTCGACTTCAGACTCCGCAGGAAGAAAAAAGAAGAAAATAAATTGCAGAGAATATTTGGATCGTGGCGTGAGCTTTTAACTCTCCCTTTCCCCGCGGCTACTAGGGTTTCTCATCTCGCTCTTTCCCTTCCTCCGCCCCGACGCCTAGCTAGGGTTTTTGCCTCTCCCTCCGCCGCCACCGCCGCGAGGAGCGGAGGCGGAGAGTAACCAGCCAGCGAGCCAGCCATGTCGCTGCGCCCGAGCGAGCGGGTGGAGGTGCGGCGGAACCGCTACAAGGTGGCAGTGGACGCCGAGGAGGGGCGGCGGCGGCGCGAGGATAACATGGTGGAGATCCGCAAGAGCCGCCGCGAGGAGAGCCTCCTCAAGAAGCGCCGCGAGGGGCTCCAGGCCCAGGCCCCAGTCCCCGCCTCCGCCGCACCCGGCGTCGACAAGAAGGTGAGTATACTCGATTCCCCCGCTCCCCTCCCCCGCCTCCGATGACGCTATCCCGTCGTGTCCCGGATATCATTTCTAGGTTGCTTTGCTGTAGCGAGCAGGCGAGGTCTCGGATTAGATGGCACTTTCGGGAGGTTTTTTGATTCGTGTGCGGTATATTTGTTTAAGTTTAACTGATGGGCTACTCTCATGAGTTCATGATATTAGTGTGCGGTTTTGTCTTCGGTTCCTGTCTATGATTGTGCACGCGAGTTCACCCCCGCATGTCTACTATCTTGTGGTGGAGGGTGTGTTGCTTTTAACCGTAGGCAACACTAGCACCAAGTTTTCATGTGTCGATTAGTCACTTGATTTCTGATTCTCCTTCTGTTGACAATATTAGAGGTATTGTTAGTTGTCATGATTGCAAACTCCTAGCGTTTGAAATGTTTACAGGTACGTGCCTACTAGCTCTAATGATCTAATTTTAGTTTTAGAATATGTAGATTGGGGGTCTTAGTATCAAATCTTCTACGAATTCACTGAGGATAATTAGTCAGGTGACCAGGACCTGTAATAATTATTGATTTTCGTGTTCATTTTTAGTGTATATCTCGCTGTTGTTTCATCATAGGTTTTGATAGAAGCATACAAATGGGCTAATGCTATCTTATATCTTTATAGCTATTTTTTGTGCTATGCTATTTCTGTTTTTCTGTTGGATGTAATTAAATTAAGGGCCTAGTGCAACTTTCCTTATGACTGAACCTTGTCTTTAGTACATGGAAACACAAAAATCATATAGTAGTGTTTCTGGTCATGTTCCTAGAGTTGTCCCACATTGATAACACATACATATATGTTACTGTTAAACTATCTCTGGCTGCTGTTTTTTGCCCCACCCCCAAAAGAGAGGGAAACTTCTTTTAAACCCTTTTTTGGGTTTAATAAGTGAAGTTGAGTATTTGATATCTCTGTTGAATGTTGTAGCTCGAAAGCCTTCCGGCTATGATTGGTGGGGTTTATTCGGATGATAACAACCTTCAGCTTGAGGCCACGACACAGTTTCGCAAGTTGCTTTCCATAGGTACTAACCTCTTAAATGTTTTGGGTTGTTATCTTGTAAAACTAATACTCGAGCAAAAGTTAATTACTAATTACACCCATTACAAATTTTAATCAGAGAGGAGCCCTCCAATTGAAGAGGTTATTCAATCAGGCGTTGTTCCTAGATTTGTGCAGTTTCTTACCAGAGAGGACTTCCCCCAGCTACAGGTGTGTGCCAACATAATATTATTTTCATTATCTGGTAGGTTCAAATAAAAATGGATTTGTTACGGTGGTGCCTTTGAATTAAATTTTGTAGTTCGAAGCTGCGTGGGCACTTACAAACATTGCGTCTGGCACTTCGGAGAATACAAAGGTTGTCATTGATCATGGGGCTGTACCAATATTTGTGAAGCTTCTTGGTTCTTCTAGTGATGATGTTCGTGAGCAGGTATCTGATCATCTCCTGACTTGTGTCTTTGTGCTTTCTGTACTCCCTTGATATTATTTTGACTGAGTGCATTGGTGGAGTTATTAATGCTTTTACCTCTCGAAAAAAAAATTGAAGGCTGTATGGGCATTGGGCAATGTTGCTGGTGATTCCCCTAAGTGCCGTGACCTTGTTCTTGCCAATGGTGCGTTGCTGCCTCTGCTAGCACAGTTGAACGAGCATGCTAAACTCTCTATGCTAAGGAATGCAACTTGGACTTTATCGAACTTCTGCAGAGGAAAACCACAGCCATCATTTGATCAGGTTTGGACAAAGTTTCTCTGTACTCTACTGTAGTTAGTAGGTAAAGACAGTTCCTTAACATGATGTTTATTGGGTGTCAATAGACTAGGCCTGCTCTTCCAGCACTGGCACGGCTTATTCACTCCAACGATGAGGAAGTTCTCACCGACGCATGCTGGGCTCTTTCATATTTATCTGATGGCACTAATGACAAGATCCAAGCTGTGATTGAAGCTGGTGTTTGTCCCCGTCTTGTGGAGCTTCTCCTGTAAGTGACAATGTTACATTACAATTTTCTGCCATTTTCCTTTAGATTCTTATTTTTTATTCTCATTTATACCCTTTTGTACTGTTTACAACATGAAGTCATCCATCACCTTCAGTGCTTATACCCGCACTACGAACTGTTGGAAATATTGTAACTGGAGATGACGCGCAAACTCAGGTATTGTGTTGATCTTTTTGCATCTTTAGATTTGACAGATTTTGTATCAGTTGATAGTAATGACTAATGACTCCTGAATCTTGAGCTTAACTCTTAGAGGTCATGTTCATTTCAGTTGATATTAAGTTTTAGGCTTGTTATATTTTGTAAAATCTATTGAAACATAAATGCACACATTTGTCATATATAGATGCACATGTTTGGCAATCTGACCTAACCTTTGTGTCCATCAATTAAAGATTTGTCTAGTTTGTGTCACTCAAGTACTTGAGATTTGTCCTCTCTCAGTATCACTTGAGATTTGTCTAAAAATTCGTTGCCTGCTTTGCAACAAGTTAGAAAGGACATTCACCTAAATGAAAAATTGCCAATACATAGCTGCTGTACTTGTTTCAGCCAAACTTGGCTTTTCTTATGGTATGCATCTTATTGTTTGAGTTTTAAGAGAGCTGAGAGAATTTTTCTGCTATGCTAAAGCTGGTGTGCATCTAATATGAAATATTTAGTGTAGATTGCAGCATGAAAGTTTATTGCTTTTTTGATATCCATATTGCCATCTCATCATCTTTTCTCCTTTTTTTTTGTACAGTGCATCATTGATCATCAAGCCCTCCCTTGCCTCCTAAGTCTGTTGACACAAAATCACAAGAAAAGCATCAAGAAAGAGGCTTGCTGGACTATTTCAAATATTACTGCTGGTAACAAAGATCAGATACAGGTGTGTACAGACTACAAAAATACTGACATGCTTATCATTCTACCAAGTCATGTTTTGCCGCTGAAGGATTTGCGTAGTGCATATATGTTGAAACCAATAGTTGGTGAATACATCTTAGTTTTAATTGAGTTCCCCTGCCAAACCATAAACACCGCACAATGTTCATATTCCATGCAAGGTTTCAGATCAACTTTTCCTTTCGTGATGATTGACACCTGTTAGCAGACTCATCCTTGTAGTACAAAGACTGAGAACATGGTAGTAACTTAAACCCTCATGCATGGTTTGTTCACAAAGTGTCAATGGCAGCCTAATCACTAGAAATGTTGTTGCCTGGGACCTGGGGTTCTTCGGTGGAAGAAGGGGAGGGGATGGGGGCATATGGATGATTCATTCACACAGTTGGGAACCTGTGCACTTAGCTGCAATCTTTTGTCCTTAACCTATAGCCTGTAGCTATAGTTCTTGTTGATTGTACATGTTCTGACATTTTCAACAATTTGCTGCATTGACTACCATAGGCTGTCATAAATGCTGGCATTATTGGTCCTTTGGTGAATCTGCTCCAAACAGCCGAGTTCGATATCAAGAAGGAAGCTGCATGGGCCATCTCAAATGCTACTTCAGGTGGTACCCACGATCAAATCAAGTATGCTCACTCAACTTGCACCAGTACTATTCAGCTTTATGCAATGCAATATGACTGTTTTCATAGTTTCATGTTAAGCTTCTCCTGGATTTGATATTGTATGGTTTGTTAAAATAGGTATCTGGTGACTGAGGGTTGCATCAAGCCATTGTGTGATCTTCTTCTTTGCCCAGATCCAAGAATCGTTACAGTTTGTTTGGAGGGTCTTGAGAACATTCTTAAAGTAGGAGAAACTGACAAGACCTTGGCTGCGGGTGATGTGAATGTCTTTGCCCAGATGATTGATGAAGCGGAAGGTTTGGAAAAGATTGAGAACCTGCAGAGCCATGATAACAATGAGATATATGAAAAAGCTGTGAAGATTCTTGAGGCCTACTGGATGGAGGAGGATGATGCAATGGGAGCTACCACAGAAGCTGCTCCTCAAGGTGTTACTTTCGACTTTGGCCAAGGAGGTGGTGCTGCTCCTCAATTCAAATAAATATAGGTATTCTCAATTCTCAACATGATTGTGTTTATGTGGGTTGTTTCCACTCTTACCATAAAACCTTTATGTTCTGATGTCATTCACTTGAGGCAACAAGTAATAATTTCAAATTTCCTCGACAGATTTGACCAGACGTGGTAAATTATGGCCACTGTGTGGGGTACTGAATTGTTCTGGTGGTCCAATAAGCTAAAGATTTAAAGGGAGCAGGGTTACATTATTTCCAACTGGTCTCTCGATTATCATATAATTACGTCTGTAACAGGGATTAAAGCCTTCAAGTCTGCGTTTTTCATCAGGCTGCTATGTAGTGTTTGCATCTTTTAGTATGGTGTGCAACATTTTGCTACTTGTATAGCCTAAGTCAAAGCTTCTGCAAAGCCATCACAACACATTCCTGAACCGTCTGGTTTTGAGTTTCATCAGGAGTGTGCTGAGTTGCAGTTTGTCCGAACATGTAAACCGTTACGCTTTTTAAATTATATTGCTAGGGTTTGTTCGATTCTAGTGTTATCTTTGCATATGCGTTTTTATTTACTACTGAGTACCTGTTTGTTTTTTATGGATGCTGTACGTAGTAGACTGAATAGATAACAATGGAAGCTAATAAACCAGTAAATTAAATTGAAACTTGTCGTGAAGTAATCACGAATGCTTGACAATTCAAATCATGTTTGTGCTAAAACAAATTGTGACATACAAGCAAACAATCCAAATGCTCTTATAATATAGCAAATCACCAAAGAACATGTTAGGCGGAAAATAGTAGAAAGCCTTTAAACATCGCTGTCTCTGCTTAGCTCCCAAGTTCTTAGAAGTCCCAAGCATTTCAAACAGCATCAGTGCATTCCTTGGTGACGCACGCCGCGCGGCTGGGTTGCACCTGGCACGCGGCCGGCGTGATCTCTGGCGCACTGGGCGCTGTTGTCGGCGGCGGGTGTGGTTGCGGGCCGTGCTCTGGCGGCGGCTGCTGGTGGTGGTGCGGCACGCCCGGGTGCGGGCCGCCGTGGCCGACGTAGTAGCCGCCGCCGCCGATGGGGTGCTGCGCCCGCAGCTTGTTCGTCTGCAGGGCCGTTACGTAGACGATGAAGCCGACGACGACGGTGATGAGGCCCAGGATCCCGGCCGCCGCGAACACCCCCGGGCGCACCCGGTGGCACACCGGCCGCGGCTTCCGCCAGTCGCTGACGTTGCCAGACTCCACCGCGATCCCGACCATGAGCATCACCTCCGCGAGCCCGAAGCAGATCCTGCGCAGCACCATCGACCGCAGCAGCAGCCAGCATTAGTTAGAACTTCAACCAAGCATGGCGTCATCAATGGCGGTGTGGCAGTAGTCGTTGACGTACCAGGTGACGAAGAAGAGGCTGCATGTCTGCCAGGTGAGCCTGGCGAGGTCGGCGGGGACGCGCGGGTGGCCCTCCGCGACGGAGAGCCCCGCCGCGGAGGAGTCCGGCGCGGCGACGGCGAGCAGCATGTAGGCGTGCTCGGCGAACATGGCGACGGCGAGCAGCAGGAACGCCCCGATGGCGAAGGCCAGCGGCGCCCGGCCGCTGGAGTTGTAGACGCAGACGTCCACCTGCCCCGCGCCGCCAACGCTCATGAGGTAGTGTGACGCCTCGGAGCGCGACCCCTCCGCGGCGAGGCAGAGGATGAACCCGACGATGCCGCAGAGCACGGAGAGCGCCACCAGCGACACCGCCGCCCGCCCGCTCGACCGCCCCGCCCTCCTCTCCTGCGCCTTCCGCAGTGACAGGTCGTCGTGCGTCACCGCCGGCATCGCCGCCTGCATATATCCCGATCCCGACGAGCTCAACTACACCAAGGAAGCAAGTATCTCGCCTGCGGGCTGCTGGTGCGGGCCGTCGCTTTTCGTGGCGTTCATATATAAGGCGGTGTGGTCCCCGGAGACGGGAGAGAGAATATGTGGTTGCACCGGCGGGAGGGGAAGGAATCGGGGGAGGAGGAGATCGGGGACGCAGCACGGGAGGAATCCACGCGCGCGCGGACTGTGGTGACTTGCACCGGGGGTGGAGGCGACATTCGGATTCGGTTGCTTTCAGCGCGGCTGCCTTGCCTTTTGGCGGGGAAAGCGATCGACTCGCTTTGGAGAGGCGAGCCTTCCGGTGCCAACGCGGCAGCGAATCGGAGGCTTGGAAAGGTTGGGTTTGGCAACAAGTTGGTGATGAATCAGCTCACACTCCCAACTGACCTGCACCTCAGTACTAGAGTGTGGACAAGTAGCCATGTTATACAAAGTTGTTGCAAGCGCAGGGTATCCTCAATGGGT
The DNA here is from genome assembly GCA_030770085.1 of Oryza coarctata. Taxonomy (NCBI): domain Eukaryota; kingdom Viridiplantae; phylum Streptophyta; class Magnoliopsida; order Poales; family Poaceae; genus Oryza; species Oryza coarctata. The sequence continues at coordinate 7,009,662 of CM061462.1, forward strand.
ATACAAAGTTTTTTTTTTATCTTGCCTTCATAAGGATGAATTTTTCCTTCGCCTCACTAGTCATTTGCAGATTTAGACCTGTCTCCGACGAGGATTCTCTCCATTAAGAATCTGAATATATGTGATACGAGCGCTTAGCAACAATTTAGCTCCAGAAACCTTGGTAGTGTAAGTTTTGCTCTACGTACTAACTTCTTTTTTTTACTAAACTCTTACTAACACCGATGTATCATGCTATGAGTATATCTAGATTTCCTCTAACTCCCACTGGGTTAAATCAAACGGGTGAGATTATGATTTGTAATGTTTTTTTAAGTACACGCGAGACACATATAATGAGATCGGCGGTTCGGCGCATACGGTTGTAACCCTCACAATATATAAGGTCAGCGGTTTGCCATGCATACATGGTTGTAATTAACCCAGTAACCCATACAAATCGAAATGGTATGTTCTTTGTATCATCATCGTATCAATGGCATCTCTTCAAAACGGACCGCTATATGAATCGCAGCCCATGTAATCCAGGGATGATCAGCTGCAGCGGCAACAACTGTTGGCCGTTTTCGCTGACGGGTGGACTGCCATTGCCAACACAAATATCGCAGGCAATTTACTGGACCGTACAAACGAAAAAAAGGCCTCAGTGCTACAGGCTGGCGGCCCTCATCTAAGCCCAAAACAATCTACTTGGGCTCTGCAAAGATGATTGGACCATCGTGCTTCAATACTCGCGTACGTCATCAGTTCATCACGACATCTTGTTCCCGACGCCGAAAGGGGGAAAAACTTGATGTGCCACATGAAAAATGCAAAAATATAAATAAAAGTGCATTACCTCGAGAACAAAAACAAGAGAAAATCCAGATCGACGAGGACTGAACTCTAATTACACATCGTTCGAGAAATAATTAAACAAGTCGAAAATCCTTATCGCCCCATCGCTTTCTTCCATTCCTTTTGCAATTTGCTACGTGAAGGCGAGTTGCTAGCTGCAAGTGATCATCCTGCCTCTGACCCATACCGCTCGCTCGAAGTCGATTGATTAGCTTGGAGAGGACGTGCACATCTGCTTCAGCAGTAGGTCGCAACCAATTACAATCCTCACATCCAACAACCAACATCTCATGCAATTTATTAAATCTCCCAAAATTAATACATAAACAACATTGCAAATGAAACGAATTAGTCTCGCAGAAAAAAAATACAGAAAGAAGCCAAGAACAACAACTAGTAGATAGCTAGAAATTAAGAACAAGAAGAAATATTGCAGAGGGAAAAATGTTAAGCCGAGTGATTTATATATCGATGGAAGAGAAATTGATCATTTGAAGGTGTTTTCATTTGTTCCATTGTCTCTCTTGCAGATTAGCAGATAATTGTGTATGATGTTCAACAGCCGACCACTAAACATGCATGCTGTCCTAATTGCCATTAAGCCGACAGGCCCCGATATCATCGACCGATCGTCTCACTCAATCCAAATATTTGGCCTTTTTTGGACTTGCAATCCAAGGATTTCTTTGGATAGTTTAGTTAGGTTGTCTCAATATCTAGTGCAGAAAAGCCATAGGAAGCTACTACTTTATGTCTTTATGCTTGTAGAGAAAAATGTAACCTGAACTCACACCAGACGCGTCTGTCATCATTTCAGGACATACGTGGATCAGAGGCAGAGCAAGAAGAAATTGCCTTTGAGTGTCCGCCCCCCGGTTACGCTGAAGAGACGCGCCTACACTTACCGGCACACAAATGTTTTAATGAAGTTGTGGGTTGACTTGATTCGGTTGGAAATTCTTATCAAGTTCTAAACTCTCTTTTTGAGTAAATTATGTTATAGTACACGAACTTAAGAGGATTGGTGCTTCAGTACACAAAAAACTTATTCCATCCGTTTTAATCTACTTATCATTCTAACTGATGTGGTAAATTATACTGCTACTCTTATTAATTGCATTTTAATTATCTTTTTCAAAGTAAGCATTAAAATTTCCTTATAGGAGTACTATGCCTAGAGATGACAACGAGACCCTGAACCCTGATTTTCCGTGAGGAAAGCATCCATTATGGACCATAAATGAGCCTATATTAATCCCCATGGGTCTCTAAACAGCCAAAATATCCTCTCATTAGGTAGAGCGAATTCAAGGAAGTTTCCCAGGTGCACATCCCAGCATCCCCATATAGCCCCGAGTATATATACATCTCCACCCTACAGTTTTATATAGGAAACTAAAGCTCAAAGTTGAAGCCCATTATATACATTATATAGGTGCATATATATATACATAGGAGCATGTTTTAATTCAAACTTGTGTAACGTGTGAAATCAAGATAAAATAGGCATACCGTAGCTAATCTTAGTAAAGTATAAGTTAGGAATGAAAATGGTTAGAAATGATATATTTTTTTTATTTTTTATAGAAACGTTTTAGCAGTGACTTAAATACAACGTGGCAAAAATTATAAAAACTAAATTTTACAATAAAAAAGTCAGAAATGATATCATCTTTTATTTTATTTTTTTACAGAAATGATATTGATACAGTTAGAAAATTTTGGTACCATTTTTATCCTCAGTACACCTTGATTTGGACGCCACACGCATACGATGAGCCATATGCCGTGCTCACTCTTTTGTTTTTGATAAGTTTGATGTTAAACTTTTAGAACTTTGAGTATAAATAAAATTTAAAATATTTATTTTAGAAGTATAAAAATATAGATTAATCTTGAAATATACATTAATAAAATATTAAAATTATATATATTGTAATATTTAAAATGATAATTATTATACAACCGGATGAGAGGACATATAAAGATACGTACGACACAATTACTACACTTACCGACACACAAATGTTTTAATGAAGTTGTGGGTTGACTTGGTTCGTTGGAAATTCTTATCAAGTTCTAAACTCTCTTTTTGAGTAAATTATGTTATAATACACGAACTTAAGAGGATTGGTGCTTCAGTACACAAAAAACTTATAAAAGTTACTCCATCTATTTTAATTTACTTATCATTTCTAGCAAATACTCATCTTTCTAGCAAATCACTAAAAATGGCAAATTATATTGCTACACTTATTAATTGTATTCTAATCATCTTTTCCGAAGTAAGCATTAAAATTTTCCATGGTTAGAGATGACAACGAGACCGTGAACCCCGATTTTCCGTGAGGAAAACATATATAGCTATATTAATCCCCATGGGGCTCTAAAGAGCCAAAATGTCCTCTCGTTAGGTACTGTGAATTCAAGGACGTTCCTGTCTTTACAGAAATGGTCCGCCAAAAGCCACGTCAGGTGAGTATGTTCGCCCCGACATATATGAAGGTACAGTAGATCTACTTCTAATATAGTTTCTTAAATTTCTTGGCGTCTTGTTGGAGTTTAGGTCGTGCTAGTTAATTTGAGTTCTAATTGATAAAAAAGACAGATAAATTTAAATCGATGAAACAATCGGTTAATAGACTGATATAGAATTAAACTATCTTACTAATAAGTTATATATCAGCTAGAAAACCAATAATGACATAAGCAAATAGTAAAAAATAAAATCACAAACATATTAGTTATAGAGCGATGATGCTCTAAATGAAATAGACGATAAACGATAAAGAGCAAAATTTAATTTTATGAAGAGACGAGACCTAACAATCACCGATGACTATACTATTAAAACCAGTCTTGATAAATCAGACTGAACCGAGATAGTATAAGGCTAAAGCTAATAGCACTGGAGTAGTAGAAAATAAATCAGTCGGATAGATCGGACCTAACCGAGATAGTATAAGGCTAGATCTAATAAAATTAGATCAATCGCTAGCAAATTAACTATGGATGATATATGTATATTAGCTGAAAAACCGATATGTTAAGCACGAAACTCAGTGTAAAGGTATCTCATCTGCTAGCTACTCCGATAAAATATCGCGTAAAGAACTATTGACTTAAGGCTTAATCTACTATCAATAGTCTAAAAAGTCGGATTTAACCGATGCAGTATGTAATTGATGACAATAAACGTAGCTCGATAAGCCAATAGATCCCACACGAACATGATGTGATATATTCGATCGAACTAAGAGGTCAGACTTAACCAATACAGTCTTAGACAGAGCAGATATACTACGATAATGGCGAGACTTATCCCTTCGCCAGAGATTAAACCTAACCGATGCAACCCCGCGTTGAGAGCTAAAACTTATCGGAAAAAACCTAGAAGAACTATGATGTCGATGCACTAAAGTTGTATTGAATTGTAAAGATGATTTACAAGGTCCCTGTGGATTTATATTTATACTTCAGGATTACACGAGTCCGAGATGGTTATAAATTATTTTCTAAATAGAAAAAGAAACTATCTCTAAGAAAATAACAAAATTAACTACTCTTGTCTAATTACAAGAGATATGTAAATATAGAACTAATCTGCCATGGTTTTCACATTTCCTTCCTAAATTCGATTTCATTTAGATAATCTTCTATCTCTAACTAAACCGAATCTATTTTCATCTGATTCGACAGGCTATTTTCTTATCCGAGACCATCAACATTTTTATTTGTATGATTGGTTTCTTCATTTATCAATCAACCTCTTCTCATAAGCCGGTCAGATGTTCGATACTTAGCCGAATCTGCTTATCAAATTTTAATGTTAACAGTGCCCGTCCCCGCATCCCCATATAGCCCCGAGTATATATACATCTCCACCCTACATTTATATAGGAAATAAAGCTCAAAGTTGAAGCCATTATATAGGTGCATATATATAGATATAGATAGGAGCATGTTTTAATTTAAACTTGTGTATGGTTTAGTTTTAGCTCATCTAGTGTACCAAAAGCATACGAATGATTCGCTGATACCACCTAAATTTACTGATCCAAATATGTAGCTAATTTACACTCAGATCTCATCATTTCTCGCAGCTCCTCTCGCGACAATTAAGTACAATCTTGTTATAAAAGAACTGCTGTACACTAGAATATGCTACTGAGTCTGTGACCATCGGTAATAAGTATTACAAATGCTATATACGGTGAAATAATGGAGATGGATTTTCGTCCCTCGGGACATCCTCTGTCGTTTCTTGTATATCATCTAAATAGTCACATTTTTTAAAAAATAAAAAATAGATTAATATAAGATAAATTGCTCCACAAATATGTATGGTAAAATTCAATTCTACAAATTACAATAAAAATAACAAATTAAACTAAAACTAAGTATAATTACATTTACGGGTACATTTGTTGTTATTTTTTTATAACTTATAGAAGTCAATTTAATTTATTATTTTGTTACGAATTGTAGACCTTTACATTTTATACAGCAATATATTACATATAAATTTATTTTATCAATTTTTTATAAAAATGATTGGACATCGAAAAAAAACAGTTTCCAGTGAAATAATTACTCTTGTAAGGCATAGATATACTTTACTATTTTAAGCCATTGAGAATGTATATCTTCACATTTTGTTTAATCTGTCTAAATTATGAGATTTTTTCGTTCTATCTAAATTTCAGAAATTTAGAAAATAAACAAAAATGATCATTCACCTAAATGCCACAGGTCCACATACTAGCGCAAGTCTTAGCACACGATCGAGACTTGCGTGTGGTTACAAATACTTGAAAATTTGATAAATTGACCCATCTAGAAAACTTATTCACAAAATAGACCACTGCCAAAACTTATTTAGAAATGTACTGGAACCTCAGTGCAAGAACTATGGCGTTGAAGTGACGACTTGGTGCTAAGATAGTGGCCACCGTAGACTCTCGGTTCAGCTGGCCCGACTACATGGCACAGTCAGCACCAAGTCGATTAGCGTAGATCTTACAAATTTCAGTGTCATCATAGTTGGAGCTGAGATAGAGGATTTCATAATCCCTTCGCCTATGCCCATCCATATATCATTCATTTTCCTCTAACAAAACTAGGGTTTGCGAGGAGACTAGGTGATTTCAAAGGTGAGTCTACCTCTTCCCCTTCCATTATCTCAAATGTAGTGATGAGTCCATACATTCTAAGTTAGAATCTTTTTGCCACCTCATGCCTTTTTTAAATTTGAGTTCGTCTGGTTATGCTATGAGTAGTTCTATTTGAGTCGATTTTTATTGTCCCTTGTTTGTGGGTGAAACAATGGTTTGTTCTTCCTATATATGGGATATTGGTATGTGTTTTGTTGGTGTTTTGAAATGGTAAGGCTTATTGGTGAACATTCAATTAGATAGTAGATTACTCAATCTCTAGCTGGCATTTGACTAACATATGAGAGGATGCAACATGAAGACATAAATTTGGCAAAGTTTGCAAGATGTCTACACACCAATCCGGTGGACATAGAACATAATATGGTAAATTGGATTTAATGTACATAACCGATGGACAAAGAGCCATTTATAAGTACATATTAATTCAGTTACATGTATTGCCATTACATTACATATCCATCGCCAAAGTCAAGTTTGTGAACAATAGCATTTAACCGTTGACTAAAAGTCCTACTTGCACTAACATAAATTATAGATATTACTTAGGTCAAAAAGTCTACAACAAAAGCTAAATTACATCTATCCCTGAGTCAGCCACAAAAGTCAACTAGCGTACTTGTAGGAAACATTTATTGCCAGTACACATACGTATGTAGCGTAGATGAAGTATCACAAGCGAAATCAACATAGACGTGATCATGCACAAGACGAGGAAACACTTCTCCAGTTCATTGTTCCTTCGATCCCCATGAGGCACCTAGAGGGGCACATGCGGGAAAACGGCGTGCTAGATAAAAGGGTTAAAAAACAACATAGTGGAAATAATTTAGCAAATGTGAATGCCATACTACATGAAAACCGCTAAAACCGTGAAGAAAATAAAAGCATGAAATTGATGCGAGTCTAGACAAATGGTTAGAACTATATGTAAGTGATACTTGTCGATGGAGGTGTGTTACCTAAGATCTAGCACATCAAGAGGCTAGTGAGGGACAAGGTGAGGGGTCGATGATGACTAGGGGCACAACATGATGTTGAGGGGTCACAATTCGGATGTCCTACAACAAATCAGACACAATATATTCCTTTAGTCAATAGGTGGAAGCCTTGACTTGATTGATGGTGTCGTTAACCATGGTTGTCCACATTGAGCTTCCCTCACCAAATGGGGTGCTACCCCTACAAATTACCAAGGTCCTCGAGGCCAGGAATCGATGATCCCTTCTCCTCACAATTCCTACCCGCGAAACCCCCCTTGAGCTACCTTCACCTATGCCAAAGTTAGGGTTGGATCTCTTGTGAACAATGGCCTCTATCTCCTCAGGCTCTTCCTTCACCTAACTAGCCTAAACCCTTTGGGGAAGGAGGGGTTATGAATTATGGAGGTGCATGGCGGAGGTAGGGCATCGATCGGAGTGAAAGCTGTCAAAGGTAAGTATTGTGGCAAGGAATGGCAATAGGCTAGCAAATAAGGTTGAGGGTGCAAGTGGAGGAAGAAAGGAGGCCATATCCTAGGTAAAAGAGGTTAGCACCAACAGTGATGGCGCTAAAGTGCAATACCTCAACGCCAACCGACTTGGTGCTATCGGTAGGTCAACATGCTTTTTTGGCATATTGTGTGGACGAGGGTTAGTGCTAACATACTTAGCATTGATGCCCCATGCCTCAGTGCTCTAGGAAAATATGCATGACGAGTTAGTTCTATGGTGAGGGCTTAGCATCAACAGGCTTGGCATTGATCCCTTGTACCTCAGTGAGGAGTTGGTACAAGTGGCTACCCTATAATTTAGGCAGCCATCTAGTGGTTAACGCCAAGTTGGTTGGCGTTGACTTCATGTATCTAAGTGCCAACTTGTACGGTGCTAACCCCTAATCGATACAAGATTGCCATGGCTCAAGCAAAGGTTCTGTTTACTGCCTACACACTCGAGGTTTTTGAACCAAATTGTCGCTGTTCAATCAAATAGGATAGACATCTCAAACAAGTTCAAACATAACATTGTTTCCACAAATAACTTCACACATAAACACCACAAGTATGAATCTAGCAAGTCCGAAAGTAAGTTTACACATATAACACCTCATTTAGCAAGTTCACACCACATCTAGAAAGTTCACAAGTTCTTAGGTTCACTAGCAAGTTCACACCACATAGAACCTGTCGAACACCTCATTTCTTTGGTCATTGGTGAGGATTGTTTAAAGTGAACCAGTCGGAATGCTTGGTCTTGCGATGTGGTAGCTCCAGCTACAATGCCTAGGAGGCATCACTTAACTAAGATGGCCCAATCTTAGCTTGCACCTCGCCTTCTGGCTTCTCGTGTCCATCACCTCCTTCCACAGTGTCACCTCTGTCACCAACCTCCTCGTCGTCTTATGGAGTGCCCTGCCAATGAGTTGATCAAGGCACTAACCTTGATGTCTTACTAGGACCATGACCATCATGGACTTGCTACACTATGGGTTTGGCCACATCGATAGCCATGCAACCAAGCCTTATTGCCATTTTGCTACATCTTGATCGGAGAACCTATGACAGAAAACAAATACAAGGCATTAATACATGTATATTTTGGAATTGGAGACAATGATGGCCGAATGCTGCATTTTGTAACCTAAAGAGCTACAGGTAAGGTTGAAGTCTCGCTCTCCGAACCAAGAGGCACTCATAGTGTTGCCCCTGCGTCGTTCATTGTTTGTAGAAGTTCGTTCGCCTATGTAAATATGGAAATACCTATTTGAATCCATAATGAATACGTGCAGTGGCGGGATTAAGGATTGGACTTACCACTCTATCACGGACTAGGGCATGCTCAATAGTGGATCCTCGACTGGTATGGGTGTCAAACTTGTTGTCTACCTCTTCTTCAGACGCCTCCTTCTCTATGTCATCAATAGTCTAGTTGAGATAGAAAAAGGCGGTAGTTCTCATGTAGCCAACTAATATACACATCAAACTGATGCCTGTTGTGCATTGTTCCATCTAGGTATCTATTATGCTAGTGCTTCAACCAATCCTGATAACGCCACTAGTGGTGGGCCCTCCAATCAATTATCTTCTTATTGCTCCGATGGTATAACTTGTGCCCAAAACTAACATTGGGTACCACATGGCGGTAACATAGGAGAAAGGAATTAATAGTTCAATGACTCACTTGTGAAGGTCAACATTGGTGGACGCCAGATCAGGTGGACACCTTTGCCTTCTCCCAAACTACCTCATGACTCTATGGCATAGCAAGAACTCAATTGCATGGAACTCATGTCATGGTGAATAACACACTTGTTGTTGATGCCCAAACTGGCAATCTCCGGCGACCTATATGGCTGCCATTCAACCTACATAAGGCAGAGGCCACTCAGAGTGCCTCCTCCAAGATGGCCTCACGATAGGTTGGCATAGCCACATCCAAATCTATAGTCATCGTAATAAGAACCACAAAGTATGGCAAAGGGAAATATTTGCTAACAAGTACATGGCCGCCTAAAGACTTACCTCAAGGAAGAAAACATAACCACTAAGGTTTGACCCTTTAGCCCTCCTTCGACATGCATCACACATTTGTCTGTATAGCCAAGCTAATGCAGCCAAGCTGCAGCTGTACTTCCCAGCTCTAGCCACAGCAGTGGGAGCCACATCTAAGAAGCCATGTCCCTACCACAGTCGGGGAAAAGCATACTCATAAACAAGTATAGGATGTAGGCTTAGCAATGCCGCTAAATGGTCACCTCATCCACATCTTCATTAAGGTCATCAAAAGTGGTGCGCATCCACTTCAAAGGGACCCTAGATGTCTTACTTAGATTTTGTCCCTTAGGGGCTATATGAGGTGGCACACTAGCACGTCCTACACCATAGCTTGCCAACCACATGAGTCAATCTTACTCACGACCGCTATCCCCATGATAGGCAGCCCCAAAATCATAGCAACATCCTCAAGAGTTATTGCCATTTCTCCATGGGGCAAGTGAAAGGTGTGGGTCTTGGGCCTCTACCGATCCACGAGTGCAGTCAACATGGGGGCATTATATGGTAGGTACACGTGCTACACTATCGTGGCAAAGCATAGCAATTTTGTGTCTCGGAGGTACAATATGTACCATCGGTCCATGCACATCGCAACAACATGACCCTAGATGCGGAGAAGTGGTAGTTCCTTCAAAACAAATTGAAACATAGTAATTACATTGGTAAGAAGCAATAAGCATGGGCATAATTTGTATGAAAAGAAAAGTATGCACCTCCCTATTGGCGATGCGTGGAGCCTGATGGTATGCTTCATAGAGCGGTTCCAGCCTTGGATGTGCCTCCATCCTGCGATAAAAAAGGAGTGATGGTTAGTATCATATACGAAAAAAATAACTCAAGTGTACCAAAAAAATTAATAAACTTGGAATAAAGGCATGAAAGAGCACATTATGGACTAAAAAAAGTTAACAAGGATTTGCAAATAACCAAACATAGGAGGTCACCTTAACATTGCTAACGCAAGGAACCCATCTATAACGTCTCTTTGATAGTGGATCTATAGATTTTGGATGGCAAGGACATGTGGTTTTCTTATGGCCCTCTTGGTGGCATATGGAACAACGGTTGGGAATGTCACTCTCAAAATTTGCGTTGTTTGCTCAAGGTTCTAGTAGGCCCCAAGAAAGCTCTATCCATATCATTGCTAAACTGTTTGGATATTCTTCTTCCATGAGTAGTGACCATCATAGAAATGTCTGACACGTAGTCCTCACCATCATATGTTGGCCATTGTGATGAGTCTAGGTATGGCTCAAACTTAGGTGTGTAAGTGTTCCTCAAGGCTATGTATGAAAACTCATAGCACATGCATGGCGACACATCCACATTTATCCCTCTTAGTCGACATACCGTTATCATATGGGAGCATGGCAATTTGTATTGCATAGGTCATTGGCAAGTTCAAGTGTTCAAATTTGCAATGACACAATAGTGACTGCCACCCCATTGCACTCATGTCGGGGTGACGCCCCTTTGTTCTGTCACCTTGTACTTTACTGCCTCAAAGTCGAAGCAGGTTGTCTGTTGCCCCAAAGTATTGCTTTTGGGGTGTTAAATTCTTTGAGCACCTTCTTAGGCCACATCACCCCTTCTCAATTGAATTAATAGCCATTTTATGCCTATCAATGAACCAAGTGTCAGTTTTGCTGAAAGTGTAAGCAATAATAGCAGTCACGAGCAACTTTCATATACCCCATAATATGTTGTTCAAACTTTCTATAAAATTGTTAGTCATGAAGCCAAACCTATGCCCATTGGTGTCAAACGATTGCACTTATTTTTCCTTGTGAGGCATGTTGTCCTCAAGCCACTTGCTAGGCTTTTGTTGGATCAAACTCACCAAACGGTTCATATCCAAAATGAAGATTGGTTTCTCATTGATTTGTACAATATGTTTGAACTTCGTCATCTAATCTTGAGCCACTCCTGCGCTATAGAAATTTGAGCAAAAGTGCATCATGCATCATCTCGGATGGATAGGCTGGTGCCTCTTGAGTTTATTGTTTATTGTGTTTAATACCCTAGGGTGACTATCTAAAATTATGCACATGTCCTTACTAGGACCAATCAAAATACTCTCTAATGATATGATGAACCAACCCTTGTTAAATTGTGCTCTCCTTATGAACAAGAGCAAATGCCAGTGGAACAAGCTTGTATCCAGCATCTATCCCTATATCTATTAGTAAAGTACCCTTGAACTTCTCGGTTAGGAATGTGCTATCAATTGCTATCATTGGCCTCAAATGCTTGAATGCCTCAACACATTGTTCGAATATCCAAACCGCACATCCAAATACATGCCTAGAGACACCGTCTATTATTCTTGACTTCTCAGGGTAGGCCTTAACTCGAAAAAACATGGAAGGGTTCTTCACTTTCATGGCATTAAGAAGCATCAGCAAGCAAATGTCTACCTTTTTCCATTCACTGTATTTTAGTTTCACTGCAACTTGCTTGGCTCACCAAGCTTTCCTATAGGATAGCCAGTACCGAAAGATCATCTCCATGACAATCGCTATACTGACGAAAGACATGGTTGGCTCTGTCCTCAAGAAAGGCTCCCAATGAACTTGGAAGTGAGCTACAGGTGCTTCCCCGATGTCTCGATGCTATATCAGGTGTGATCTTAGCCCATAGCTATTATCTTCCACTGATTTGAAGGTTGCTTCCTTACACAGACTTCCCATTTGCAGTAGTCATCAATGCAAGCCACATTGTACCTCAACTCTGAATTAGAGTGCTTCACACGGTAGGGACTATGGACATGAATAGAGTACTGCTATCTTCAACTTGTCCATAGATCTGAATTCTAACCCCTTTATTGGCTTCTCTCCCATTGAGTAAATTCCACCATCGTATTGAGGGTCACCATTAGCAACTGCTCCTTTGGCATTACTAAAATCTTCTAAGTGAACAATTCAAGGATCTTGTCCACTAATTCCTTGAACATCGCTCTTTCCTTCGTAGACATCAAGCCCACTAGATAATCATCAACTAAATTAGAGGCATAATCATCCTCATAGTTAGATCTAGCATTGGAGGGTTCATCAAGGAGATCGAGATCCAAACTCACCTCAATCATAGTGTATGCACACTCCTCGTAAGTGTAAACACTATCCTACAACAAATTACGTATGATAGCTACTTTCTTCTTATTTGGAAAATCATCAAAGCTGTCATCCTAAACATCCTCCTCACCATCTTCATCTTTCGCCATCGCCACTATCTCATTAGTCACCACTTCCTCATAGATCTCTTGCCCAATCGATTGATCCATAGGTATGAATGCATGGCTTGACAAACCCTTACTACAATCACTTTTGGTTTCTACAACATCATCACTCAAATCGTTAACGGGTTCATGACAGAAGATAGGGGAATCAACTTGTGGAGAACAATTAAGGTCTAACCATTCCACCTTGTGTCGCATTCGATGTACTTTTGAGGCAATGACCTCCAATGACTTAAATTGTGACTCCATCACTATTTCGGCATAATCTTCCCATTCGACCTGACCATTCAACTCTAGCATGTGCTTGTGCGACATATTCTCGGCACCAACATCATATCTACCTTGAATTGATACAGTCTCATTCATCCACCCCAACTCAACCTTCACACGGGACAGGAGCTCATCAAATGAGGGCTTAGCAGGAAACACAATCGGCTTAATGGTCATACCCTCAAATTGACTACCGTCGTTGATTAACTCGGTCACACTACCACCAAAATGCAAATGTACAACTCTATCCATGCACACACAAGAGAATTAAAAAATTAGTACTCCTTATTTGACACAAAAAAAATAACTACTATAACATATTAATAACTGAGAACATAATGAGCACAATGTAAATTATACACCCATCTACATACTACCAACCATTTGAATAACAAAATTTTAAACAATTAGTGTTCCAAATAGTTAATAGCATTGCAAATACCAGATAACACCACATTACAAATACAATACCATATCCAACAATACCCTTAATCACAACAATACTTTAAATCAAAGAAAAACATCCTCATCCCTAAAATTTATCCAAACTTTCTGACCACCTTACCCATGCAATTTCAAATGCAACATCACATACACAACCAAATATAACATCCTCATCCCTAAAAATTTTAGTAACACAACCACTAATAAAAATACTATATACTTATATCTAGGTTACTACACTCTCTTCTTTAGGGTACTACAAATTTAGAGACAATACAATAGAATGAACTGGTGAATAACTTTGGGATGGTCCTCTAGGCGAGATCCGTAAAGAAAACAACCAATTTGATAAATATTTGAAGTATTTGGATGAGGGGAGGAGAGAGAGGCGATATGGATATAGGAAACCGACTAAGGATAGAGAGAAGAAAAGAGCATAGATACATGTAATAGATATAAGATATAAGAGGTCTGCGTTGCCACATCGGATAGGACATCAGCCCCCACGCCATGTCGGCAAGTGGTCAGCGCCAGACGCTTGACACTGATATGTTAATATTTATCACCGTTGAGCTTGATATTGAGCTGCCGGTCCATTTTAAAAATAAGTTTTGGTATTGGTCCAGTTTGCGAATAAGTTTTATAGATGGGTCAATTGTCAAATTTTCTGTACAAATACCACCCCGGCCGCTAATCACTCCCCACGTCTCCTTCAAAATCTCCCCGCGTCGCGTTCGCCACCCCACCCCACACACACCGCTTCCCTTCACTCCGCCGCGGATGCAGAGCCACGCCATCGCCCACGCCCACGCCGGGAGCCCCGCCACCACCGCGCCATCCAGCCCCATGCGCCGCCTCTGCGCTGAGAACGACGACGACGATGGCGGCGGCGGCCAATTCTTCTTCTTCAGCGCCCCGGCCAGCCCCGTGCACTACATCCTCCGCTCGCCGCCGTTCTCCACGACGACGACGGAGCTCTATGCTCCCGCCGCGGACGGCGACTACGGATTCGGCGGCGCTGGGGACTTCGAGTTCGCCGCGCGCCAACATGGCGCTGGGGATGGCACCGCCGCGATGAGCTCGGCCGAGGAGCTGTTCGTCGCCGGGCGCATCCGCGTCGGGTGCCTCTTGCCCATATGCCAGGAGGCAGGCTTCGGGGAGCAGGAGTACCGCGACGAGGAGAAGGAGGACGGGGAGGGCGGCGGCCAACGGCCGCGGCCTCGCCGGGCCAGAATGGCGTCGCCGCCCCGGAGCCCGCATCTCGCCAAGATCGCCGAGCCTTCGGACTCCGTCGCGTCCTCGCCCTCGTCTTCCTCCACCTCCTCCTCGTCCGCGTCCTCCGCCAAGAGCAGTCGCCAACGGATATCGCTGCGTGACCTCCTCCTTGGCGGCACGGCGAACAACGACTCCGCCGCCACCGCGGCCGCCGCGGGTGCCGCCGCCGAGAGGTCATCGGGCTTCTGGCCCCCGTCCATCTGGCCGTCGTCGCGGTCCAAGAGGACCACGCTAGCGCTGCCCTGCCCGCGCACGTGCCCGCCGCCGCCGCCGCAGCCGGCGCGGCGGTCCACCTCGTCGGACTGGTCGTCGGCGCCGCGGCGGCGCACGACGTCGCTGCCGTACCGGCAGGGCCTGGTCCTCGGATGCCTCGGGTTCGGGGTCCGGAGCTACGGGCTTGCCAAGTCAAAGCATCCGCTTTCCTCACGGTAAAAGCGTAAACACAAAAGCCGCCTTCAAAGGGAAACCATCTACTCGCCGCGTTTTTCAGTTCGTAGCACTTTACAATCTACATAATCTTGAGGGCTTGCATGAAAAAAAGGAAAAGGATGTAAATTAAAAATTTTGTTCTGTTGCTTAGATCCTTTCGTGGCAATGCTACATTGATCCATCATTGCGTATGTGCATTAGTACAAATCCTTATGATGCATTTAACTGGCTATAATGATCTTTTGGCCTTTGGTTTGATGGGAACTTAATACTACTAATTATTGTTATTTTGTGCATGATCTAATAAAGTGCTTATTCTTAGTGTGTGGTGAAATATGCCTATAGGTGATATTCCACCATTGAGAGAGTAACTCTCATGCCTGTTTTACTTTCAAAAATAAATTAGCCTGACAATTGTCATCATCATCACCATTAAGTTTTCAAGTAGTTCTTGATGCAAGTAGTCTGTCGGCGAAGACAGTGAAGTCGGTAGCAAGTAGTAACAAGCGCAGGGCGAAATAAGTGAGGAGCCCAAACGAAACCTTTTCCTTGTCTCTTTGATTTGTTCATTCTGCAACCAAGATACCATGTTTCCATTGTTCAAGTGAAAATGATGAGGCCTCGCAATCGGTGATAGGTACGAGAGTGACGCTACCAATCCACTCCTATCAAGCAAGAAGCATTTTGATCTTGAATACTTGAAAAGGTTTGATCCAAGAAGAGGATGAATGATTAATGTTCAGACTTATCAGTCAACCTTACTGAGCATATATCTGCTGAAAACGACTCAAGTTTGGGTGGATCCATGCAAAATTTGTCAGAAATCGCCAAAGCGCCTTATAAACAGAAACCAAATGAATCGTAAATTTGCAATGTACATGATTGCACTAAACTCCTATTGCATCATAAGTCATAAAACCATGAACCCCAAACCCAGACTGCCAGACATCCCCATTGGACACAGATCTGGCAGATAACTATTCCAGAATAATATAAGCTTATAAATGGTCAACCTACAGTGAACCTGTCTGAGCTGGGTCCTTGGACCGTAGGATCAAAGTGATATGCTTCCATCTGGACAATGAGCATGCAATTAGTCTGAAACTTTGGATTACTATGTTGAGATTCATCATAAAGCATCTTAGCTCACTTCATCAAGATGCACACAGCTTTCAAGGATCCAACATGCAAGCGACAGTAACGATGCAGCACAAAGCTTTGGTTTGCTTTGCTTAGAAGGAGCAAACACAATAAGCTCTTCAGCAACAAAGGCACACGCTTGTCCTCACACAACCTAGGCTAATATGTCTTAATAAGCACCAATGCTGACCCTAAGTAACAGATTACTGAGATGACTGACAAAAACAGTTGGACAGATCTCAAAGCTAGAGAAATCATGAACATCAAACATGCTTTGTTGGCGAAATGCCTTCTATGTGATGCTGACCCCTACAGGAACAAATCCATCATCTGGCTGTTTGCAAGAAATTTAGTTCACTACTTGTGAAACGGTTAATGATTCGAATGTGTCAGCAGAATTTTTGGATTAATTTGGTTAATCATCCTAACCAAGATCGCTTATTGGATTACAACAATTATTTTTATTCTGAGTTTTATTCTCAGATTCTATCTGAGGGGTTTGCGATCATTGTAGAAATCCCATTCTCGCTACGAGAACAGTCTTGTCCGGAAGAAAAAGAAATACCAAAGTTTCAGAATTTACGATCTATTCATTCAATATTTCCTTTTTTAGAAGACAAATTTTTGCATTTACATTATCTAGCACATATAGAAATACCCTATCCTATCCATTTGGATATCTTGCTTCAACTCCTTCAATACCGGATCCAAGATGTTCCATCTTTGCATTTATTGCGATTCTTCTCAACTACTATTCGAATTGGAATAGTTTTATTACTTCAATGAAATCCATTTTTTTTGAAAAAAGAAAATAAAAGACTATTCCGATTCCTATATAACTCTTATGTATCAGAATATGAATTTTTCTTGTTGTTTCTTCGTAAACAATCTTCTTGCTTACGATTAACTTCTTCCGGAACCTTTCTGGAACGAATCCACTTTTCTAGGAAGATGGAACATTTTGGGGTAATGTACCCTGCTTTTTTTCGGAAAACCGTATGGTTCGTTATGGATCCTCTTATGCATTATGTTCGATATCAAGGAAAGGCAATTCTTGCATCAAAAGGAACTCCTCTTTTGAAGAAGAAATGGAAATGTTACCTTGTCCGTTTGTGGCAATATTCTTTCTCTTTTTGGACTCAACCGCAAAGGATCCATCTAAACCAATTAGCAAACTCTTGCTTCGATTTTCTGGGGTACTTTTCAAGTGTACCAATAAATTCTTTGTTAGTAAGGAATCAAATGCTGGAGAATTCATTTCTAATAGATACTCAAATGAAAAAATTCGATACCAAAGTCCCTGCTACTCCCTCATTGGATCTTTAGCAAAAGCCCAATTTTGTATTGGATCGGGGCATCCTATTAGTAAACCAATTTGGACCGATTTATCAGATTGGGATATTCTTGATCGGTTTGGTCGGATATGTAGAAATCTTTTTCATTATCACAGTGGATCTTCAAAAAAGAAGACTTTGTATCGACTAAAGTATATACTTCGACTTTCATACGCTAGAACTTTAGCTCGTAAACATAAAAGCACGGTACAAGCTTTTATGCAATGGTTGGGTTCGGTATTTTTAGAAGAATTTTTTATGGAAGAAGAGCAAGTTTTTTCTTTGATGTTCGCCAAAACAACTTACTTTTCTTTCCGTGGGTCACACAGTGAGCGTATTTGGTATTTGGATATTCTCCGTATCAATGATCTGGTGAATCCTCTTAATTAATTATTAAACAAAACTAATAAACTAGAAATGATTGATAAATGATCAAGGTAAAACTTTCACATTTTCCATTCTGAAATGTTCTCTGTACTATAATAAATAGAATAAATAGTAAGTGAATCAACTTACTACTAAAAAAATTAGTAGACTTCCTCTTCGGAATAGAAATAGGCTATTTCTACATAGGGAAAGTCGTGTGCAATGAAAAATGCAAGCACGATTTGGGGAGGGATTTTTCTCTATTGTAACAAGGAATAATTATCTACTCCATCCGACTAGTTCCGGGTTCGAGTCCTGGGCAACCCATATGGAAACTAGAAAGAGCAATCTGAGTTTTGAATTTTCACTCACTTCATTTACAAAATTTTTTGGTTTGGTGAATTTTGTTGTATGGATATCCAACTGTTGGGGCTGGCTTGGTTGACATTGGTATATAGTCTATATTATACTGTTAAATAACAAGCCTTCTATTATACGTGTGCTTGGGAGTCCTTGCAATTTGAATAAACCAAGATCTTACCATGACTGCAATTTTAGAGAGACGTGAAAGTACAAGCCTGTGGGGTCGCTTCTGCAACTGGATAACTAGCACCGAAAACCGTCTTTACATCGGATGGTTCGGTGTTTTGATGATCCCTACCTTATTGACCGCAACTTCTGTATTTATTATCGCCTTCATCGCTGCCCCTCCAGTAGATATTGATGGTATTCGTGAGCCTGTTTCTAGTTCTTTACTTTACGGAAACAATATTATCTCTGGTGCCATTATTCCTACTTCTGCGACGATCGGATTGCACTTTTACCCAATTTGGGAAGCTGCATCTGTTGATGAGTGGTTATACAATGGCGGTCCTTATGAGCTAATTGTTCTACACTTCTTACTTGGTGTAGCTTGTTATATGGGTCGTGAGTGGGAACTGAGTTTCCGTCTAGGTATGCGTCCTTGGATTGCTGTTGCATATTCAGCTCCTGTTGCAGCTGCTACTGCTACTGCTGTTTTCTTGATTTACCCTATTGGTCAAGGAAGTTTCTCTGATGGTATGACTTTAGTAATATCTGGTACTTTCAACTTTATGATTGTATTCCAGGCAGAGCACAACATCCTTATGCATCCATTTCACATGTTAGGTGTAGCTGGTGTATTCGGCGGTTCCCTATTCAGTGCTATGCATGGTTCCTTGGTAACCTCTAGTTTGATCAGGGAAACCACTGAAAATGAATCTGCTAATGAGGGTTACAGATTTGGTCAAGAGGAAGAGACTTATAATATTGTGGCCGCTCATGGTTATTTTGGCCGATTAATCTTCCAATATGCTAGTTTTAACAACTCTTGTTCTTTACACTTCTTCTTGGCTGCTTGGCCTGTAGTAGGGATTTGGTTCACTGCTTTAGGTATTAGTACTATGGCTTTCAACCTAAACGGATTCAATTTCAACCAATCTGTAGTTGATAGCCAAGGTCGCGTTATTAATACTTGGGCTGATATCATCAACCATGCTAATCTTGGTATGGAAGTAATGCACGAACGTAATGCTCACAACTTTCCTCTAGACCTAGCTACTCTTGAAGTTCCATCTCTTAATGGATAAGGCTTTTCTGCTAACATATAGCAATTTTTGAAGAAAAGAAAGCTAGAAATACCCAATATCTTTGTTTCAGCAAGATATTGGGTATTTCTTTTTTTTTATTTTGAATCTTTCTATTCTGAATTCAGTTAATGACGAGATTTAGTATCCTTTCTTGCACTTTCATAACTCGTGAAATGCCGAGTTGGTACGAATTCCCCCAATTTGCGACCTACCATAGGATTTGTTATGTAAATAGGTATATGTTCCTTTCCATTATGAATCGCGATTGTATGGCCAACCATTGCGGGTAGAATGCTAGATGCCCGGGACCACGTTACTATTGTTTCTTTCTCCTCCTTCATATTGACCTTTTCTATTTTTGCCAATAAATGATGAGCTACAAAAGGATTCGTTTTTTTTCGTGTCACAGCTGATTACTCCTTTTTTTCCATTTTAAAGAGTGGCATTCGATGTCCGAAGTATGGAGGTCAGAATAAATAGAATAATGATGAATGGAAAAAAGAGAAAATCCTTTAGTTGGATAAGGGGCGGATGTAGCCAAGTGGATCAAGGCAGTGGATTGTGAATCCACCATGCGCGGGTTCAATTCCCGTCGTTCGCCCATCCCATTATTGCAAATTCCAAAAATGCAATTTTCCATATTCCTAATTACGTATTTACTTACGGCGACGAAGAATAAAACTATCACTATATTTTTTCCTTTTCCTAGTTCTTCTTCCAAGCGCAGGATAACCCCAAGGGGTTGTGGGTTTTCTTCTACCAATGGGGACTTTCCCTTCACCGCCCCCATGGGGGTGGTCCACAGGGTTCATAACTACCCCTCTTACTACGAGGCGTTTCCCTAGCCAACACTTAGATCCGGCTCTACCCAAACTTTTTTGGTTCACCCCAACATTACCCACTTGTCCGACTGTTGCTAAGCAGTTTTGGGATACCAAACGGACCTCCCCAGATGGTAATCTTAAAGTGGCCGATTTACCTTCTTTTGCAATCAGTTTCGCTACAGCACCTGCTGCTCTAGCTAATTGCCCACCCCTTCCACGTGTGATTTCTATGTTATGTATGGCCGTGCCTAAGGGCATATCGGTTGAAGTAAATTCTTCTTTTCTCTCAAAAAAACCCTTCCCAAACTGTACAAGCTTCTTCCAAAGCATACGGCTTTCTAGATGTATATGACGATCTCTAGACAGATGGATCTTATATGAATCGTATGATGAAGTACCACATGAGTGGATATATAGGAAAGGAATCCAAATCTGCCGAATCGCTCATGTTATGATCTTCTACATCCTAGGTCTCCGCGTTCCGTCATCTGGCTTATGTTCTTCATGTAGCATTCAGATCGAATGACTCTATGAAATTACGTCGATACTTCTATATATTATGGGTAACGTAGGAGACATCCCTATTTTCCCCCGGGGGTCTTCATTACCACTGCTTAGCTTTCAATTCGCCTCTGACCATCAAATTAAATGTGAATAACCCGTCCTCCTCTCTTTGAAACAAGGGGCGCTTCCGGTTCTGTGCGTGCTTCAAACAATTTTGTCTTCTCCATATTACCATATCTCTAGAGTCAATAATTTTCTATGAGGAACTACTGAACTCAATCACTTGCTGCCGTTACTCAACAGTTTTCTGTTGAGGTCTATCCCGTAGAGGTAGTCAAATTGGATCAGTGATCGATTTCTAGGTTTCGTCATAAACCTAATTGGTTACTTCCAATTACGTAAATCAATAGTTCAAACCGCACTCAAAGGTAGGGCATTTCCCATTGATACAGGAACTTTTGTACCAGAAACAATAGCATCTCCAATTATAGCCCCTCTGGGATGTAAAATATAATAGATATCATATTCATGGAATACGATTCACTTTCAAGATATCACATTAGATAGATATCATATTCATGGAATATGATTCACTTTCAAGATGCCTTGATGGTGAAATGGTAGACACGCGAGACTCAAAATCTCGTGCTAAAGAGCGTGGAGGTTCGAGTCCTCTTCAAGGCATAATACGGAGAATGCGCATTCAATGAGCATTCCCTGTAGAAGTATTCCGAAAATCTGCGCCTGGCGCTCTCCTCTATCTTCTGAGGTCCTTAACCACTTCCCTGAGAAAAGGAGACAGTAAAAGCCAAAATAGACTAAATATAGCCTGAACGATCCTAAAAATCCCTCGAAGGAGATAATATAATAAAGAACCCAAAGCAGACGGTATCCTACTGCAAGGGTGGTCTTAAGAATCCAAAAGAGGTTGCTCAGAAGAGATAGATGTATCCCAACCTCTATTGCTCTCGCGTAAAGCCTTTTTTTTACGCGACAGGAAAAAGTGACTACGAATTCCCCTTTTTGTTTGCGAATCCCTGTTTGTATCCTTTGAGCGCACGCCCATAAGTAACGATCAAGGAAATCGATCAAACGATCCCAATACCGTGAAAGAGAAACTTCCCAGATCCAGGGAAGCTTATCATAAAGGGCTTCGACAAGGGGTTTTATTCGTTTCATAAAGGGCTTCGACAAGGGATTTTATTCGTTCTTTGAGCAAAAAGATAAAGATCGGATAGATTCGAACCGCAATTGCAAAGGTAATCACTACTATGCCAGCCCAAATCATGATCTTCACCAACTTGAATTTGGTTCTCACGCGAAAATCGCGAGTTGCAGAGATGAGAACCATGAAAAGCAAGATCCCGAATAAGAAAACAGAAACCGAGGAAACCACAAGAGTGAAGACTAGTAGAGTCTCGTCTTTTGTCATTCTTTGCTCCTTTTTTCACTCAATGATTCATTCGAATTTCCCGACCAAAAATTCTATATGTCTATTCATAGGGCCTCGTTGCTAAGTGCTACAAGATCTAGTGTACTGGAACTCGTGGTTATGGACCCGAATCCTTTAGTATGGAACATTGTCTTTTCCAAGTAAAAACCCCCAGTATATGAAAGAATGAAAAGGTGCTTTCGTTCTTTTCTTATGGAATAAGAAGCCCTCGTACCTTAATGAAAGGAAAATAGGAATTTTTCATTAGGTATTTGACCAAATAGGATCGTCCAGTTCCTATAGAACCTATCACTAAAATACCCGATAGGGCTAAGCGGAACGAAAAGGATTTTCCCTGAGATGGTAAATGAAAACGATTAGCCCCATACGAGGTTTGGGAATAAGTGATGAGCAAGGAATATACGTCTTTCTGCTAAAGAGGATCTATTAAACTCATAATTCATTAGATCCTTGTTATCAATGTCAACTAGGTATCATAAGTAAATGGATCCCGGTTGTTCAATCCTTTGATAACCAAGGTCATTCTTTGCTAAAGAGAAATGATCACTATGAGTTAGACTCAATAGAATTGGATCCATTCCAAATAGCGAGAATTAGGATTCTTGATCCCTCTCAATCTCTCTTTCAATTCGAGGATCCAGAGAGGTGTTTTCATAGTCATCTCCGAATATTTGCCATCTCCGAATATTTTCGATTTCATTTTTCTATGATATGTCTTTCTATATGAAAATTGGTTATTTACGATGTACGATGATCCCTGTTAAGCATCCATGGCTGAATGGTTAAAGCGCCCAACTCATAATTGGTAAATTTGCGGGTTCAATTCCTGCTGGATGCACGCGAACCGGAACGTTCCATAAGTCTATTGGAACTGGCTCTCTATCCATGGAATCTCATCCATCATCCATACATAACGAATTGGTATGGTATATTCATACCATAACATAAGAACAATAAGAACTCGAATTCTTATCTATACTGGAACTCAGAGCATAGGAGGGAAAGTCGATTTATGGATGGAATCAAATAAGCAGTATTTACAGAAAAAAGTCTTCGTTTATTGGGAAAGAATCAATATACTTTTAATGTTGAATCGGGATTCACTAAGACAGAAATAAAGCATTGGGTCGAACTCTTCTTTGGTGTTAAGGTAGTAGCTGTGAATAGCCATCGACTACCCGAAAAGGGTAGAAGAATGGGCCCTATTCTAGGACATACAATGCATTACAGACGTATGATCATTACCCTTCAACCGGGTTATTCTATTCCACTTCTAGATAGAGAAAAAAACTAAAGGAGAATACTTAATAATACGGCGAAACATTTATACAAAACACCTATCCCGAGCACACGCAAGGGAACCATAGATAGGCAAGTGAAATCCAATCCACGAAATAATTTGATCCATGGACGGCACCGTTGTGCAGTCCATTGAATGGTGCAGGATCTGCTGACAAACATGATAGAGAGATCGATGGTATAATGAGGGTGTCTAAAATAAAGTTCTTGCAACAAATGTAAAGATAAAAGCCCCACATAGTATTAGTTGTGTCCCATGTCAGACGAGAACAAAAGAAATGTTGATTCAAGATTATTTTATTGATTGATACAAAGAAATGTAGTAACATTGGGCATATGAGCTAAAATTGCATTCATTCCCAGAAGTATGCTCATGAACTTCAAGAGCTACATTTTCAACCGGATGAAAAATGTTTTTCCTCCTGAAATCTACTCTAGATGAACAGTCATGAATCGCTCATTCCCAGAAGTTATGCCCATGAGCTTCAAAAGCTACATTTTACCAACCAGATGAGAAAAGCATGTCATCCTGAAATCTACTCTAGATGATCAATCAGACACAAATTTGACACAATTAGGGGTGAGGTTGAAGTTTCCATATTTCAAAACACATGAAAAATGGTGGATACATCACTCTCTATAACAACTAAAGTCAATGCTACAGCCTGTAGGTAAACAAAGTCCAACAATTAACCAATCAATATTAGTTCTGAATGCTTCTGGATTTGGGAATTTGTATCTGACACACACAATTAACCATTTACACAGGCAGATATTTGCTCCTGTAAGCATGAATACGATGACAAATGTAACAATATTTACACATGAAAGTACGTCTTTTATGAGAATTGTACAAATTTTCGCTCAAGCAAGTATGTAACACAAGAATAACGAATCCCCACTATGTAACAAGCTTAAAAACCTTTGGTGGGGCAGCATCAGAATAGGCACGGTGCATGCACTATTTCTGGATTTATGTAAAAGATAGACAACTTGAAGATATGAAACCAGTGTAGCAAGCAGTACAGACTAACAATTCATATTAGTATTAACTGGAGGAAAAGAATGCAAGGAGCAACAATTCTCACCAAAGTTTTCACCAAAATCTGTGCAAACTTCAGCCCGGATGGTCTGGTTGGATTCAGCGATCCCAATAATCTCCATATAGTGCGACGTAGTGGCACCAGAGGCTCCTTTGATGGTTAGCTGATGACCATCGGTGGACAGCCCAATAAGCAACCCACCTTCCTCGCGCTGGGCTTGGACCACCGTGCGCACTCTTCGCCCGACAAACATCTTCAGAATCTCTCCATTGACGAATGCTGCAGGCCCTGATGTATCCATCTCTGCAGAAAGGGCGTGGCTTTTCATATTCATCAACACAATTCAGAACTACCAATCCGATTGCGCAAGCAAGCAAACAAATTGGAATTGCACAAATCTCCTACCCCTAGTCATTCTATCATACCTAGCAAGCACATGGAAAATACCTGCCCAAGTTCATTCAACTCCTTGATTCATTGAATCCAAGAAGAGCACAACCATCCGGGTTTTCAGTTTGCAACAAGAAAATCGATGCGGTTCCCTCCTTGATCACAACTAGTATTCCCCCAAGAAAATTCAACCAAGGAAACTTGCCATTCTCTCCAGCCATACCCTAGTCCTAAACCTAAACGATAAACCCTCGCACTCAGATATACTGCAGGGAAGGACCTAGCGTGAGGCCATCAAATAAACAGACTACATGGAAGGAGAGAGAAGGAGGAGGAAGAGGGAAGAGTTGGAGGTGGCGTTCCTGCTTCGCTTCGGTGGGAGACGGCGTCGGAGCTGGGGCGGCCGGCGCCGGCGGACGGAGGGGCGGCGAAGGTTGGGGGCTCCGGATTTGGGGAGGCAGCGGGAGAGGTCTACGGGATTTTTGAGCTCGTGGCGCTTAAAAGAAGTTTATTACGGAATTGACACCCACGCCCTGAATTAATGGCGCCAAGGCTCCGCGCCCTCTTTACTCTTTTCGCGCCAAAACGCCACCTCTTTTCCTCAGTTTCCTGGCACTAACCAACCTCCTTAGGCGTGTTGAATATTTGTTACTTCAGTTCAAATACTCTAACTCGATATTAGATAAAAGAAAAAAAACTCTTATCTATTAAAATTAAAAGGACATTGGACACCGTAATTCCAAATAAAGCCTAAATCAAATAAATTTTAGTGTGCCAAAAAGGCGTAACTCAATTACTAGTTAGGTTGGTGGAACATATTAATCCATATTTGAGTTTTTGACTCTATCGGCGATCATATGCTAATAGCGAGAATCGAAAGGGATCTCAAGTAAATTTGGTGGAAAGAACGAATTTATATAGGTTCAAGCCATCCGTATGTGTAATACCTATTTCTGTTGGATTTTAGGGTTTATCTCCTAGTAAAGAAAGAGTCTTATAGATTTAGAGTAGTTCCTCTTTCTTTTTCTTTTGGATTTCCTAGGAATTTCATAGTCCATGACTAAGTATTATAGCCTCCTAAGTTTGATTCTCCTTAGTTTTGGCTCTTGAAAACACCACATGACTGTGTTATAAAAGAGATGTCAAGTATATAGGAGTTACGTATGGAAGGTCTTGTCATTAATGTTTCGTATCACTTGCTCCATCGAGCTCAGATGAACCCCACGTGGGGCCCATCAAGCTTGGGCACACTAAAAGCTTGCCACATGCTCTTGCTTGATCCACACAGGTTTATTGGAACAGTCTTTACCGCATGGTGGGGGCAATAAGGTCCTCATGTTAGCGTCTAGTGCTAGTTGATAGGGGCCTTGAGGATCAAATATATCGCTTAAGAGGGGGTTGAATAAGTGTTTCCTAAAATTTCAAAACTCATAGTAGAATTAAACCTAGCCGGATAGTCCAGTACCAGGTCAGATAGTTTGGCTGGTATAGGATAGTCCAGTAGTTAAAGATTTAAGCAAATTAGCAAGATACAACCTTGAAAAGATACTCAAACACACTTTCTACAAAGAGCAAGCTAGTAATAGATAGAACTAAATAAGTAAACAAAGATCACTCTAAGTATAAGATAAAAAATGATAAATGCAAGATACAAGAGAGCAAAGTATACACCGATTTTATTTACTAAAGTTTGGATCTAACCGATCCTATGTCTCCATTGATCTCCAAAGAGCTGAGTCTCATTTAACCCTTTTTCTCTTCAAGTAACCTCTGGTGCGGCTTTGGTCTCTAATGAACCACTAAGACCTAGCTCCGTCTCCAAGTGACCACCAAGGTATCGAGTTTGAATGACAAGTTACAACTTCCGACAAGGTTTGCTCTACCAAACATCCACCAAGATGAAACTTGGCTTTCACTCTTATCACCTCTTCTCTTCTAAAGGTGAGGTAGAACTTTCAAAGTGTTCTCGAACACACCACACTCCTTAGCGGCTTCGAGATTATAATTCTTAATTTCCACACACTCTCAACTTAACCCACTATCAGCTCATAAGCTCAAAATTACAGAGAGAGAGTTGGGATAGAGTTTGGCCTTCTAATCAAGAACATAAGAACACTCAAAACTAAACTTTAGTACAATTAATCTTTAATATGCTCACAATGCTCTTGAACACTTACTTGGTTTGCTCACGGTGAAGAGATATTCAAAAGTCTTGAATTCCTCCTCTATTTGTTTCTTCACATTGTGTAGAATTTGCCAAAACTTATATAGGATCAGATAGTTCGGTACTAGGCTGGATTGTCTAGCTCTTTATTCTTTTTCAATGATCACTGATAGACTAGCTGTTTTGTCATAAAGGATCGAACTGTGTGCCTTTATTCAAGAGAGTCTGATAGCCCTTGGACTATTAGCCTTCGCTAGGCCACTATTTAGCTGCTTCCAAGAAAATGTCAACAGCGCAGGGATAACTGCAATAACTTATCGTGTCTTCCTTGTAGTAAAAATTTACAACTTAAATTCTTAGAAGAAAAACTAACAAGATTTTGGCAAAAATCAGTATTGGCCCAACTACATCTTCATCTCAACGGTACACCTGCCATTAGATGGATCTGAAGACCACACGCACATGGTTACCGTAGCCAAAAGCGGGCCGATGAGCACTTGGCCCAGTAATATCACGGCCTAAACAATGTGAGGCCCATACAAGCCCATACTCCACTTATGGGCCGAATCTTGCGTTGTGGGTGGATAAACCGAGGAGCACCTCTGCATGGGGCACGCGAGGTCTCCACGTAGAAGGCCTTCTCATCCGCTGACGTGTCCCGGGCATGCGCTGGACGACGCGTCCACGGAAGTTACTCTCCTGATCTTCTGCGGCTCACCTAGGTGGAAAATGGATGGGAGCCTAGCCTCCGCCGTGTCGCTCGTATCCAGTACGCTGTACGTATATATCGTTGTGGCGGCACGTGGTAAACGTATTAACATGACATACCTGACCGTACTTTTGTTCTATACTCCACATCTTTTCTTAAAAAACAAAATACTAATGATAACACATTAAGAAAAATAAATGAAATTATGAAGGTAAATTTTACAATCTTGTTCCAAAACTATGATTCTTATACACGATAAATTTTCACTAAATATGTATACATCAATTTTTGGAATTTTTGCATAAAATTATTAATTACTAAAATTACCTAATAATACCAAATTTAAACAGTAAAACTACAGTATGTGTCAAATCAGAGGGCAAAGAAACCCAACAAAATGCCAAAAAGAGCCTACCAAAGATATTAGACCGGTGCAAGCAACCGAGCAGATTTTTCTTCACGGTTTTTCTCTCGTCCCCACAAACAATCCCACCCCTCTCCTTCCTCTCTCCTACCTCCCCCACCACCATGGCGTTGGCGTGGTGTCTCCTCCCCTTCCCCCCCACCGCACTCCGCATATATAGGAGGTCTCCTCCTCCCTCTCTCTCCTCTCTCCTCCATTGTTCTTCTCCTTGCACCCGCCGCTGTCGATCGCCGGAGGCTAGAGTGAGCTCAGGCGAGGCGAGGCACTTGGTTGATCTCGAGGGGAGCACGGGCTAATCACGATTTGGCTAAACATAACCGCTCTATTATTAACGGTAACCTCGCTCGCGCGCGCGCGCCACGAAGTGGAGGAGGAGAGAGGGGTGGTTGGGGCTGTGGAGGCGCGGACGACGACGAGGAGGAAGCCATGGAGGCCCTGAGGTTCGTCCGAGGCATACGGCCGGCCGCCTCCGCGGCTCCGCAGCCGCCGCCTCCGGTGGCACAGCGGCACCAGCAGCAGCAGCAGCCGTCGCGGGGCGCTCTGCACGCGCCGCTGCTGCGGCTATGGCCGCTTGGTGGCGGAGGAGGAGGGGAGAGGACCGGTGCGGTCGGCGGTGCAGTTCGCGGCGATGAGGCGAGGAGCCAGCGCGCAGCGGAGGTGGAGAAGGAGGAGGAGAACAGGCAGGGGGAGGCGGGAGCGGACGAGCGGAAGCAGGGGAACTG
This sequence comes from Oryza coarctata, assembly GCA_030770085.1. Classification (NCBI taxonomy): domain Eukaryota; kingdom Viridiplantae; phylum Streptophyta; class Magnoliopsida; order Poales; family Poaceae; genus Oryza; species Oryza coarctata. The sequence goes on from CM061462.1 coordinate 7,038,840, forward strand.
GGTGCTGCAGATGCTGCGGGTCCAGCCGCAGTGGGTGGAGGCGGCGGACGCCGAAGCAGCCGGAGTCGGCGCTGGAGACGGCGGCCAGGAAGCGCGCGGGGCGGGCGGCGACGGCGACGAGTGCTGCGCTTCGTGCGGTGGAGGCGAGGACGAAGACTGCTGCGCCGTTGGCGAGGACTACGAGAGCGACGGCAAGGTGTTCGACCGCGCGACCTTCTCGAGGTTCCTCAGGAAAGTGTCGCTCGGGGAGGCCAAGGAGTTCTCCAAGATGTCCTACCTCTGCAACATCGCCTATATGATCCCCAAGATCACGGTAAGATCGAAGCATCAATGCGAGTGACTGCTATTCTACAATTCACCTACGCGTTAATCACAATCAATAATTGGTGGATTGTCTACACGCCAATTCGATTGCTGGTGATGGATTGTTCATGGTTCCGTCCTTGTCCATGCAGTAAATTCAATAGAAATGCAGGTTGTGGTATTATTAGGAATTCTTATTTAGTCTGTTTTGGCTTCTACTACAGTCTATGCATTTCCTTTACAGAGATGGTGAAGAATTTCCTTTACTGTTCTGAAAATTATACATTATGTCATTATCGATTATTCGTCCTGGTCCCCTCTTGTGCTTTTGGACCAAATAGTGGGGTCTTCCTGAAGGATTTGATGGGTTAGTGCCAGGCTTGCTTAATGCAATTTCCATAAGCTACTCTTGGAGTTATCTATGCCTGAGTTGTGTTTGTCTATTGTTGTATGTCAATTGGTTACTTCACTTGAGCTGCTGCTTCTGGCCTACGGATACTTATGTAGGCTGTGAATCGTGATCTTATTAATTACACAATTACCTTTCTGGTATCGCATAACTAGATTATGATTGCAATTTGCAAGTTTCCTTTCTGACATTCTCTGTGATACCAACTGTTTGCTTTCTCAGCCAAAATTGCTTCGGAGGTACAATTTGTGGTTTGTGACTTCATCAGTACAAGAGAAGGCCAAAACTGGTCTTGATCAGAAGCAGGAGTATAAGACTGAGAAAGGTGAATCTCCAGATCAAGAATCTGAAGTTGTAGAGAACCCTGAGGCAGGGAGCAATAAGAAGAAAGAAAGTGGGTTGGGGGTAAACCCCTTCAGCGCATACCATGTCATGTCGTCTGCTGCCTCTTATTTACCTTCACGGGCTATGGGCGTCATTCCCTTTGGTTCCAGGAATGATGGCAAGAACGATCCAACCATCATGGCCATTGTAAATGGTGAGAGTGGTGAAGGTTTAACCATGGATGAAGCTTCATTTGTGGCCACTACGAATTCAGTAACCTCCATGGTTGCCGCTAAGGAAGAAACAAGACAAGCTGTTGCAGATGATCTGAACTCATCAAGATCTTGCCCTTGCGAATGGTTCATTTGTGATGACGATCAAGGCAGCACAAGATACTTTGTGGTTCAGGTATGTTTTCTGCCCAATATATCATGATATGTATTGTTTTTGCTTTCCGTGGTTCATAAATTTTTCACTTTTAATTGGCAGGGCTCGGAGTCAATCGCTTCTTGGCAGGCCAACCTACTATTTGAGCCAATCAAATTTGAGGTATCCTACTATCCTGTTGGCCTGTCGCTGTCGCTAACATTTCTCAGTTTCTCATGAATGACAGATGGAATTAATCTTGTGCCATTTTTCGTTCATTGTGCACCTGCAGCTTCATTTATATGTGCATCATGGATTGATCAGATGTATTCAATTGATGCAGAAGCATTTGAAATTTGACATATTAGACGTAGGAAGGACTTGACAAATTTGTGTAATCTGAGGACATTGCGATGTTTTGCAGGGACTCGACGTACTTGTTCATAGGGGAATATATGAAGCAGCCAAGGGAATGTATCACCAAATGTTGCCATATGTCAAATCTCACTTGAGATGTTCTGGTAAATCTGCAGCATTACGCTTCACTGGTCATTCTCTTGGTGGCAGTCTGGCTCTGCTTGTGAATCTAATGCTACTGGTGAGAGGAGTGGTACCTGCTTCGTCGCTGTTGCCTGTTATAACATTTGGTGCACCATGCATCATGTGTGGAGGCGACCACTTGCTTCGTAAACTTGGATTGCCAAGAAATCATGTTCAGTCAATCACGATGCATCGAGATATTGTTCCTCGAGTCTTTTCATGCAACTACCCTGACCATGTTGCTAACATTCTGAAACTAGCGAATGGGAATTTCCGCAGCCACCCATGCCTCACAAATCAGGTAGGTTCATGTATCCACCTCAGTTAAAGTTTTCTTATTCATCTGATAAATTAGTTTATTTGTGCGGCAATAATACTATATGTTCCTGATTTTAATGACTGAGACCACAGAAAATTTATCTGATGCTTTGACATGGAGAACAAATAAACCCATTTGTTGGTTGAATCATACACTGAACCGTGGCTGTAATTTGAAGAGCTAGCATGATTAGCTATCACAATTTCAAGGACTGAAAAACAATTTTTTTTAAAAAAAGTAAAATAGTTAAAAATGCTGGCAAAGGACATTGGATCTTTGCTGATTACTGCAGTATGCAGCTCTTATGGTCATCACCACTTTGTTTTCTTGTTGTAAAATGTTCATCTCTGTTTGCATGTTAGCAAATTAACCGACCATGGTTGTAACCCTTTCTGTGGATTTCACTGCAGAAGCTCTTGTACGCCCCAATGGGCGAAATGTTCATCTTGCAACCTGACAAGAGACTATCCCCACACCACGACCTCCTCCCACCGGACAGCGGCATCTATCACCTGAGCCACTCGTCGTCGGGCACCTCCCTGCGGCAGCTCCGGTCCGCCATGTCCACCTTCTTCAACTCGCCACACCCGCTGGAGATCCTCAAGGACAAGAGCGCCTACGGCCCCAAGGGCGCGGTGTACCGTGACCATGACGTGAACTCGTACCTCCGCTCGGTCCGGGCCGTGGTGCGCAAGGAGGTGCGTCGACACCGGGAGACGCAGCGGGAGCGGTGGCGGCTCCTCCTGTGGTGGCCGCTCAGTGTGCACGGCGTGCTGGCTGGCGCCGTCGACCGGGCACGGCTCGGCCTCCTCCTGGACGCTGCCGTCGAGGGCGGGAGGGAGACGGCGAGGCAGGCGCGGACGCCCGCCCGCCTGCTGGTCGTCCTGCTGGTGCCGGCAAAGCTGCTCGTCATCGGAGCCTTCTTGGTCGTTGGATTGATGTGATGTGAATGTAGTTAGATCTCATCCGTTCATTCATTTTGTTGGTTTGCACGCCACACTACTACAGCATGATTCTTTCTTCCCGAAGTGGAATGCCATACAAGTGTCATACCCAGATGCCGATGCTCTGTTACGTTACTTACCTTTGAGGGTTTGACCCTAAAAGAAAGACCTATGGTAGATGATATGTTAATTAATTAATCAGACTCTAAATTAGATTAGAAATTAATTGATTAGTCTCCAGAGCTTGGCACTGATGTCTGTCTATATTGCCATTTCGTGTCTCTAAGCTATGTCATGAGGCAAGATGTATGAACTGGTTGGCAGAGAAGGCAACCGTATCGGAACACGTAATGAACATTCAAACATAGCTTACATCCTCATCAGTCTCCTGTATAACAAACAAGTGACAGGCATCCGATGCATTGCACCGTACGTATCTAGTACGCGTTGCTTGCCGAGAAACTATACCAGAGTTTGTACGTATTACGTGGAGAAGGGAATACGCGTACGATACACATCGCCTCTTTCTTTGGTTGGTTGGGCTGGAGCGTGCCACATCTGGAATGCGTCCTCAATTCAACCACCTCATTTCCGTCTCTATCTTGCACCGTTCTGAAACTGAAATTAGCCTTCTCCATATGCAAACTCTCTTGGGTTGCCAGATTGCCATTTGATCAAACGTTCAGAACTCGCCAAACCTTCAAATTAAAGCAAAGTTTCTTCGGTGCTCTAATGGGTAGTCTTCGTTGCCCGAATCAAACATACCAAGATTCAGTAAAGCTAAAATTTGGAGTTACTGAAGTTGGGGGGGGGTTTAATAATGAGGATTTTAATAAACTTACTTTTAGTAAGGCTAAAAGCTTGGTTTGAGATCTTACTACATTCTTCTGTAGTTCTGTGAATGGAAAGCTCTATAATTACCACCCAATTTTAGTAATGCTTTGTAAGATTACGATGGTAACATAGCTTATTTGGTTTTTTCCTACTAAAGTGTTAATGCCAACAAACAGAAAGTAAATACTTCAAGATAATTTTTGTTAAAAGACTTTATAATTCTTAGACATAATAAGACACTCTTAAATTAGATATTTGCTGTTGGATGACTTGAATAGGAGAAAGAAATGGTATAAAAAATCAAAAATATCCCGTGTCCCACATGTTAGCTCTCTCGTGTCATTTCCATAAAATTTCAACATATATACATTTATTATTTTATAATACTTAATATATATTTGTCTAAGTATTATGTAGTAAAGCGTGATGCATTCTAAAAACAGTCGGCACTCAGCAAGAAAATTGACGGTGAGTTAAGTTTTCTTCAGAATTTTCACCGAAATCCAGCAGGCAGCAGGCGGTAGAAAATCGACACGGCGACAAGCAGCATCTGACCGGTCGGAAACGGGAGCGAAAGATCGTTCGTGCCGGCATAAAAATCCAACCTTCTCTTTTTCTCCCCCTGTTCGTTCTCCTCTTCCTTGTGGCCGTCGGCAACCCACGACCACGAGCTCCCGCGCGTGCAGCGAATGGCGACAAGCGCCGCGTCGTCGTCGCGCCAATCCGGCCACCCTGGGGCCGACGCGACGCGACGACGGCATAGTACGTGCCGATCCGATCCAATCGGCGTCGCGTTTTCTCTCGCTCTCGCGCGACGGACGAGACGAGAGCCATATCTTGCTGGCTGCCGCCGCGGCGGTCAGAGAGAGGGAGCGGAACGTGTGGCGCACAGCCGGCGGTGGCGATCGGAGGTAGCCGGCCGGCGGCCGACGAGGACGACTACTACTTGCGCCGTTGCGCGCAAGGAATGCGTGGCCACCACTGGCCTGTACCACACAGATCGATCTGCTCCTTTTCGGCGTTTCAACCCTACTCGCGCGGAGTCAAATCCTAAGATTTGGTTTTCTGTGTGCATTTGAGATGTCAGGTTCTTTTCAAATACAATAATATCTTCCTAATACCCCTCTCTCAATATAATTACAGTTTTAGGAGTGAAAGAGAAAAAAATTTGTATAGATATCTCCGGTTAAACGAGTGACGAAGAGGATTGTTAAGAATAAGATAAAAAAATTAATGCGATATGATTAATGAAATAAATAGTTACAAGATAAAATTTAAATTTAGAATTACAATAAAACGGGTGTAATATTTGGAATTAGTGGTATTCCGAAACTTCGAACCTGCTTTTTGCAGTTTGACTTTGACAGGGCTGGCATCGGTGGGAAAAATTAACTGGATGCATGTTAAGCTTAGCTGTGACCCGGTTTATTCTAGCATGATTTAGCAAATCTTCCCATGTGCAATCAACTGGACAGTAGTGCTAAGTCAAGAAAAAGAAAATGACACGTGGTACTAAGTGTTGGGTAAGAAAGTAGGGATGCGACATATCCATACTATGGAAATTATTGTTTTCTATTGGTACGTTTATTTTTTAAACAAACAATTTTCTTTAAAAAATTAAATAAATTATTTTTAAATTTATAATAATTAATACTTGATTAATCATACACTAATAATTTATCATGTCTCACATCTAACTGAAAATCGCCTGCCAACCACCGGCTAGATGGGAGAGCACCGTGTTTCATCAGAGAACACCATATGAAATCAAATCTCATCTCGTACTTACACGATACCGTAAAACTCTACAGTCGAACGTAATACTTATCACAGCATACCATATGGAAGTCCAGTTTTATCCTTTCTTTTTATGAAGAGAACTTAGTTTTAGCACCACAATCTAAAGTGCAAACACCAAATGCAGAGTCGGTTTGATGACCACAGCCATCTCATTTTGGTTTTGCAAAAACAAGTTCAGCGGATGCACCACACAAGTAGTCAAGTACATAACCTTCAGGCCATATGGATGAAGCTCTGCTTTGTTTGGCAGTTCTAACAGGTAAATGAATGAATGGAGAGTTGTTCTTCCATGGCCACAAGAGTCGCTCTCTCTTCCGGGCATCGACAGCCCAGAGATTTGGATAGGAACTCCAGACCAAATCCTAGCCGCCAGATCATTGCTTGTCATCCGTTTTTGCGCCCTTTCCTTTTTCTCTGCATGCAAACTTGCATTTTTTTTCTCTCTGGCAGATGAGACCATGCCCACAATATTACTACTGCACTAGCCAAACTAGTCATTGGGTGGCATGCCATGAAATTGGCCATCTCCTTTTCATGTTAGGCGTGATCAATTAGTAAAATCAATTAGATAGAAAAATGTCTTTATTTGCATAACACGGCACTGGCTACAGCTACGGCTTTGATTTGCAAAGCGCCGGCTAATGCTTTAATTAGCAGTGTGATGGACATGGGCGAAACACGAAAGTAAAATGAGTGGGGTGGAGGGTCTACGGCTGAGGTAGACTAAGTGAGAATTGTTTAGGGGCCTTTGCCTCCGCTTATGTAAAATTGACATGGGTTAATATCCCCACTCGGTATATCCACCCCTGATGATGGATGGATTGTGAAAAAGAAAAAGAAGAGGAACTACTTTAGTTTTCCTTGCAAGACAAAAATAACTGTCACCAACGTTGCCTTTCGACATTTTCTTCTACTTCGACGGTGATGCATATGAAATTTGATCGATACAATGATCCATAGCTGATTTCAGAAGTTTGTTTTTAGTTTGATATACATATTCACCATTAAAAAAATCAATGGTTCTAGTGATTCCAAACGAGGCATGATAGTCAGCACAGCAAGAATCACAAGCGAGACGTCAGCATCAAAGAGACCAAAGTTGCCGATACACATTTCACTGGCTAGATAGCGTGAATACATTGGCTGAAATATCCTGTTGTCAAGAAATGATTCCAGCAGCCACATTTCTAACTACTAAGGTCACACAACCCATAAACAATCAAACAAATAAACCCCGTCATATATCTAGTATTAACACCAACTTACAGGCATTCGCTATCCACTAAGACAGTTTTTCCTTACAGATGCAGGTTTCTCCAACGCATCAGGAGAGTTGATAAAAAGAACCAGGGCCTGAATACTACTCCCACTGTGGACAGCAGCAGGAGCTGTGCTATTGACAAAGAGGAGAAAAAGGCCCTCTCATTTGATGTACTGGGACATCCATTTGAAGCCTTCGCCATAGCCCATCTTGCGGACGACGCTGCACATGAAGATCTCCAGAGGCCGCACGTTAGAGTCGGCTAAGTTCACGTTGCCCTTACCGGTGGTGAAGTTGCTCAGACCAAGGTAGTAACGGAGTTCCTCCTCGGACGCGGCATATGGAATGTCAATCTTGTTCCCCAGTATCAGGAAAGGCACAGTTGCAAGGTAATCGTCTGCAAGAAGGGCATCAAGTTCCTTCTTCGACTCTGCAAACCGTTCCTTGTCAGCAGCATCCACCAAGTAAACAACAGCATCAACCTACCAAACACGTCAGGAATTAAAAAAAGCCAATACAGAAAGCATATTAAAGTCACCAAATTCCACATAAGTTGCTACCAATAAGTAATGCCTAAAGCTTGGGGCAAGGCAATATTTCAATACTCAAAACAAGGAAACCGTGGTAACAATATTAAACCCCTAAGGACTAACATCTAGTTACCAAACCTATACACGAAGAACTGCATTGGTGGTCAGCATGATGGTGCACTCTGGCCTGGCCTATTGCTGGGTAGAATGGCTAAAACCACGTCGTTCATACAGACTAAATGGGTTGAAAAGATGCATTCCAAACATTTGCAGCAATTGTGGACAAAATGTGTTCCAGTAAATTATTCATAGGGACATAAAGGCTTAAAATGAACCAACAAATAGGTTCTCCAGCCCATTCTCACTAGTCCATGACTGCACTGCCAACATTCAATTTTCCCTATATCTTTGTTTTTCTGACAGAAAGATGTTAACACTATGTAATAATCAGTAGAGCTAACATTCAATTTCCCTGTATCTTTGTTTCTCTGACAGCAGGATGTTGATACTATGTAATAATCATATGAAGAGCATCTCGTTACACCATGATTGAAATGTTGACACCCCATAACCACAGTATCCTTCTTATGAAAACTGCTCCAGGAGATCCAAACAGAAGCTAAAGTGAGAACTGAACTCTGGAAGATACTGTTGCCATCAATATCGTTACATGTGCATAATTCCCCGGCATCCTAAAGGTATCATAACTCATAGTGGCCCCAGTAGTTAATCAGAACCAATTTCAAGACAGAATCAATTTGGGCAGAAATATTCACTGAAGCATTATCTCAGTGGCAAAAAAGTCCATGAAGTATCTATTCAGTAAATGAAGTGTTAGTCATGCATATAACTTGATAAATTATGTATTATAAATTGTGATCATGCAACACATCATGCTCATGATCGATATGACAATGTCACAGGTAGATATGGTTTCTCAAAATTGTTTGACATGCTTACAATAGATGATAATAGCTAAGCAGGAAAATATTCCCAGCAGGGAAACAAAAGAAGGCAATTGCACATGTAAAGAATGTTAATTAGGCCAGCTTTAAGAAAGGATGAGTTTTCATGCAAAAAAACTGGCATGTGAATTAGAAGTTTCAAGCAAGGAGAGTACAAGGACAAAATCATAAATTAGTTAAGCCTTCTACATTTTTAGCTGGAAAGCCAGAATTGCCTACAGCTCAGTACATCTGGACAACCTTGCAGATATACCGTTCAGACTTCCTACATTGCCAACATACCACAGAAAACTGCAACCTTAGCCTGTTTACCATTGGCGGCGCCCATTAATATATTGATGTTCACCAGGGGAAAAAAAGAGGGGGGAGTGACTTGATTAATAGTGGTAAACAGGGCAGCATAATAGTCTTTTTGGTGGTATATTGGTCAACAAGGAAGCATGAGTCATATATTTGGAAAGTTCTCCAAACACAGTGTTACATGGACAATTTCAAATTTTCATTATGAATGCTTTCTTTTGGAAAAAGACAAGAATAATCAAAGACTGATGCTAACAATCCATCTGGACAGGCTCCTACATCTTCTACATTTTTAGCAGAAATTGCCTACAGATCAGCATGTCTGGACAATCTTGCAGATATACCGCTCAGACTTCCTACATTGCCAACATACCACTGAAAACTATAGCCAAAGACTGTTTGCCAGAGGTTCACATAGAACAAGGCACTCATCGATGTCCTGATTCTTGCCAGAAAATATGAAGAGGAAAAATTGCCTTAACAGTGGTAAACAGGCCAGCATCTGTCTTTTGGTGGTATGTTGGTCAACTACGAACCATGAGTCATATATTTGGAAGGTTCTCCAAACACTGTGGTATGCAGGCAATCTCCAATTTTTTATGGTCCACATGCTTTCTTTAGAAAGAGAACAATATGAGAATAATCAAGATCGGTGTAAAGTTGTTCTATTTGTTGAAGCTTGTGATATGTTCCTTAGGCATTGTGGTCTAATGCATTTCTGCAGAAATTTGGAAAGGTATTTTATGGACTAGAGAGGAATAAGTTTGAAACCTGAGAAAATGATGCATTATCTTTTCAAAGAGGGTAACTTTTACAGCAAGATGGAATCATGCTCCAAAGTCCAAACTATTCAAGCACTGATCGATATGACAGATATGGTTGGTCAAAAAACATACTTACCATGTATGACAGTTGCTAAGCCATGAAATACTCCCAGCAGGGAAACAAAATATGACAACTTGTGCAGATTAAATACAGCAAAGGTCAACATAATGTACAGTTCCCTTGATCACAGGAAAATTCGCAAACTAATAATTTGCCTTGTTCTTGGCCAGAGGGAGCTTTCATAAAAAGCTGGCATGTGAACTCAGCAAGTTTTAAGCACATACAAAGGACAGAATTATAGATTATTTCAAGACTGCTAGATTTTTAGCTGCAAAATTGCCTACAGACCAGTATGTCTGGACAACCTTGCAAATATACGATTCAGGCTTCCTACATTGCCAACAAAACCACATAAAACTGCAATCTCAGACTGTTTACAGAGGATGATGTAGAGCAAGGCACTGCGCTCATCAATGTCCTGATGCTAAACAGACAAAATGGACTGGGAGAAGTTTCTTGATAGCGGTAAACAGGCTAACATCATAGTGTTTTTGTGGTATGGTATGTTGGTCAATAAGGAAGCATGAGTCATACATTTGGAAACCAAATAGAGTGGAAGCATGAGTCACTCAGACTTCCTACATTGCCAACATACCACTGAAAACTGCAGTTCAGCCTGTGTACCAGAGGTATTAACAGTGGTAACCAGGGTTCAGTCTTTGGTGTTATGTTGGTCAACTAGGAAGCATCAGTCATAGATTTGGAAAGTTCTCCAAACACAGCGGAACATGAGCAATTCCAAATTTTTATCGTAAACACGCATATTTTATTGAAAAATAACAAGATGAGAATAATAAAAAAACTGATGCTAATACATATTCCGTGTAACAAACAAACAGCTTTTTCCATCATCCTTTTTTTAAGTCATGAAACACTAGCATTAATAAACAATAAGCAAAAAAGCTAGATTTGAGTGTCTTTTTTGGTTTTTATGGATTGGACTTATGACACTACCCTCAAATTTGCAGTTCTTCATAAACTGCAAAAACCAAAAGGCCAGCTTAAACGCAGAAGATAATAAGACTAAGCTGAAACAAACAGGCCAAGTTTAACAGAGAAAAGTACTATGTGCAACTTTTTGTCCAGCTTGTATGAAATAAGGTTCACAAGAGAACCAATTTTTCTATTATAGCTAATGTGAATGCTGGAGCTCATGGCTAAAATTGAGGACCAGCACCAGCAAACCTATCCGATTGCTCAATCGGGGGATTTTTTTATTTTTGCAAGATCCAAATCGAGTAGCCGATAATGAATTAAATCACCGACAATTTCTGCCCATGATGTGAGCAAGACGACCGATTCTTCATCTATTCATATGCATCGTGTCTAATCCCCGATACTCCTCATGCCTAAACCCTAGTTCGTTCCAATAAAACAAGAGCTGCTTCTGACCCAAATCACCCCCATCCGTCGCACAAGGAATAAATCTAACAACACGTAACACAAAGGCTGCAGCAAGAGAGAAGGAAAAAAAAAGAGAAGAGCAGTTGAATCAAAGATAAACCTTGGCGTAGTAGTCCTTCCAGACGCGGCGGGCGATCTGGTGGCCGCCGAGGTCGAAAGCCTTGAACTTGATCTTGCCGATGCTCAGCTCCTCCGACGTCGGGTACTGCGTCGGCTGGTGCTGCACGAGCCGCTGCACCGCCCGCCCCCAGATCCACACGCGTCAGAGCCAAACCAACAATCCACAGTACAAATCTCGAGAGAGGGAGGGGGAAGGGGCCGACCTCGTCCTTGAGCATGTGGAGGAGGGTGGTCTTGCCGGCGTTGTCCAGGCCGAGGAAGAGGATCTTGGCCTCCTTCTGCCACAGCCCCAGCGAGGCCAGCACCCCGTAGAACCAGTCCACCAGGAACATCTCCTCCTCCTGCTCCCTCTCCGGCGATCCCCTCCTCCTCCCCGCACAGATCTGTCGCTCGCCGCCGCCTCCTCGGCCTCTCCCCCTCGGGTAGAGAGGAGGAGTATATTTGTTTGGAGAGAATTTCCGTTTCGCCTCGTGGGTGGGCTGGCGATTTGCTGGGGTTCTAGATTCTTCCGTGTCGTCTGCTCGCTTCTAGAACCACCTCTCGCACCACTTTTTAACTAATATTTGGTTTTATGGGCTCCGGGCGGCAGCTCGCCACGTCAGGCCCTATGCGCGTAGGCAGCCGTATACGTGTAGTCACTAAAATTGTGTTTTTTTTCTTAACTACTCCCGCAGTAAAAAAAAAACCTCGATTTCAACAGTTCAAAATTTATAAACAATAAAGCCATTTACCTACCCGAGAGAAATATTAAACGCAACGGTCTTTATCCGTCCCCTGACAATACTAATTTTCAGGACGTTTTATTTTTACTCTATTTAAATCTCTACTAAATTTTCATTTTTTTAAGTGACAGGGATTAGCATTAGCATTAGCATAGAGTATAATTATGTAAAATAATATTTTAAAAATTATGTTTTCTTTTTTAAAAAAAACAAGGACGCGGACTAAACACGCATGTACTTATGCTTTGGGTGACATCCAGTAAACATTAGACTATGGTAGGCTGGTAGCCGCACCTGTCTAACTTTAACAATTATCTATCTTTTCTTTTTAAAATTAAAAAAGGATGCCCTCAATCTAAATATTCACCATACGATACACATGAAAGAGGATGTACAGAGGGTATCAGTCCAATTTTGTGCAACACGCTACGTGTTTGTACCCACAGCACAGCCTATTCTTGATCTAATACTGGTTCACGCACCAGCGGAAGAACCAAACTGCCCCCTGCACAATCATTGCAGAATCGAGCTACTCTGGCCTTAAAACTCCTCCTACTTCATACTTTTATTATTTATATTTTGCTAACGAGGAAGTCACTCAATTAGATGTTAAACCATGAAACATGCGTAATTAACTTTTTTTTTATTATACGGAAGATGTATACACACTCATACACATCTACACAACACTTACGCACGCACCAACGAAAATGTGCCTCCTAAGGTTCAAAGTTCTAACACACATGTCCTGGAGGACAAGTGACGCCACATATCATTAAACACCCTTCAATTCCTTTCCAGCCAAATATTCCACCAGGTATGTACTAGGGCATCAATTGTTTTTAGCTTCTCCTCCTTGGGTTGTAATCTCCCCCATCGCTTCCCACCATTCGTGTAGGTTTCTGTGTCCTCCTTGCTGTGGTAAATTTGTCAAGTTTTTCCATCCACAGACCAGGTTCCAAACCTTACTTGTGTAAGCGCAGTCTTTTGCCAAATGCTCTGTCGTTTCGAAGGCCTCAAAACAGAGCGAGCATATCCAATTGCACGGCCATCTTCGTTTAAGAAGGTTGTCAGCCGTTAATGCCTTTTGATGCAGGATAAACCAGCCGAAAATTTTTTGTTTGGGCTCTACATGGGCTTTCCAGATGGGTTTCCAATTGTTCCTTGACATTGCACCACTGAGTTGTGCTTCATAGGCACTCTTAGCAGAATAGACCCCATTTGTCGTCCATTTCCAAGTGATGCCATCAGCTACGTTTGCTTACAAGGTCACCTCCTGTAAGATGTCGGCGAGATTGACAAGCTCATTTAGCAGTTCTATACAGGTGATTGTTCGCAGCACTGAGATCCAGTTATTGTCTGTTAGTTCGACACAAGCGTTCCTTCTTTTTCGTCTAGTCAGTTTGCATAGCTCCGGGGCCATGTCCTTTGGGCATATCTTTGTTCAAGCCAGTTATCTTCCCAGAAGGATGCCTTGGCTCCGTTACCAAGGGTTATTGTTGTGCTAGCCTGGAAGAGTAGAGTATCTTCTACTGTACAGGGTGTTTCCATTTGCGCCCATGGCTTTTGTGTCATCTGTGCATTTTAGCCGCAACCATCTAATACGTAGCGCCCATGCAAAACTTGTCAGGTCCAAAATCCCAAGCTTCTTGGCCGGCACACAATTTGCCAATTTGCCAAGCAACTGTCGTCCTTGAGTATGTTCTGGGTCTTCTTCTTTCCACAGGGAAGATCTCCTATCTACTTTTAGTCGGCATGACGGTAAGAAAGTATGTGGCATTGATAATAGGACCGATTTAACCAACGCTTTCTCTCCTGACTGTAGTGAAGAACCGGCCTTTTCATCTAGGTAGTCTTCTGCCGAGCTTGTCGAAAAGTGGTTGGTAGTGCACCTTTCATAATTTTCTTATGTGGTTATGTGGAGCAGTAGGACAAAGATCAGTGACAAATTTCTAACATCACTAAATTTTTATATGCTTTGCTAAAGACACGTGCGCTGCCATTAGGTCCCAGTGCTTTTGTGTTCTGTTTGATTTGCTAAAGTATAGTGTAATCATTAATTTCTTAGCTTTTTTCTTATGAAAATACTAAAATCATATTTTATTCAAACTTCAAAGTAGTCATCAGTCCAAACATCTGTCCGATGTTGCAAGCTAACGATCCGGAGATGTGTGCTGGACTGCTGGTTCATCTGTTGTTGCCTGGTGCTCTGTAGACTACAATAATCACTATGTGTCAATGTGGCATCTAAGCAGCATCCAACTTTGTAAAATTAACATGGTGTATCGTTTTTATCTTTCATACACAGTACATACAAGTTTGTACACGGAACACGTATTTTATAAATTTGTGTATGAGTATTAAGATAGACCCATCTCATAAGTGCATATACCGTCAACACAATTTACTTTTGAAATTGAAAATAACTACAATAACATTCCTTGTTAGATGACTATGGTCGTCGATGAGCCCTGAGGCGCTGAGCAATAGGGGTGTAAGTGGGCAATCTCGATATCGCATAAAAACCCGTTTGATAGTTCGTTTTCTATTTGTTAGTATAAAATTTAGAAGAAAATTTTAGAATTATGATAAGCGGAAGCCTGCTCCACTTCATCCTTACAGAGCAAAGAGTAGATTTTGCGACACAGCTGATGCTCGATTTTGCGGCATAGCCGATGCTCTACCCATATGTTGTTTAAACGGCCCTTAACTATTGATGATTAATGCGCGCCGGCTGAAATGCAAATACGACTTGTGATGATCAACTTGTCAAACTCGATGAGTGATTCAACACTGAGGTGTGAGGCGGACCAAAAATTTCGACCATTTCCGTATAATTACACCTATAATAAACGCATTACGAATTCTATTATTGGCAGATCCTAACCTTTGATCTGCTAAAAGAAGAGATCCTAACATTTGCTTCTCATTATACGAAGCAATCGGAAAACGAAGTCTACATGCAAGTACGATTTTTTTAAGCTGGCAACAACTTCAGATGATCAATGGCATCGCACCATGCCCATCTTTCAGATTGTCGATTCAATCGTATAAATCACAAAAAACCAGTCGTTAGCACACAAACTAATTCTCTCTTTCAAAGAACATAAGCAACAATCAGGCAGATGCTATCTCTTTCTACCAAAAATCCGACGATATTTTAAGGCATCCGCCAATCGCCGTCTTCCTTTTTTTTTGTCCGAACCACGACAACGAATGGGAAAATATGAACATGACGGAAGGAAAAAACTATGTATTGCTTGACAAGCATCTAAGAGAAGATAACTACAGCATCCGACCGTCCCAGTTATACTGAGGAAACCTAATTTTATGGGCTATCCCTATTACAAGATAATCTTTCATAACTAGGGTAACATCCGACGAGTTACAGGCACACCTGTCTTACGATTCCATATTTTCTGTTTGCTTTTCCAACAAATGCAACAATAACCTAGTCACATCAACATACAAAGAAGTCAATGTAAAGATTAGAAAAGATTTACAGTGAAGATCCAACCGGCATGCATATCTATCTTTGGATTTGGTCTGCAGCTGGGTTGCTAGTTGCTGATGATGTTGACGTCCTGCCATTGGGCACCCCATTTTCCGTGGAAGGTGTCGTTCCCCACTTCCCTTCAGATTCCAAGGGTTCAATCACTTTAACAGATCCATCTGAAAGCCCAACTGCAAATTGATTCGACTCCTGTGGATGTGCAGCGACAACAAGAGGGTAGATCGATGGATTGCTGGTGCAAGGAAAGATACAAGTTCTTAGATAAAGCTTGATGGAGGAATAAATAGCAATAATCCGCAACTTTCCAATGAGCGGAAATTCAAATGTAGGAACTTTCCAATGAGCTGGATAGAATATGATCAGGAAATACATAAACATTACATGTCAAGCTTTTTGTTGAGAAGTTCCTATGTTACCATAAAACTTCTCATTGGAACAATTGACTAACAATCTTAGTAGCCCTGAAACTAACAATTGACTAACAGGATAATGTAAAATCATAATCCTCAGATCTCAAACTTTGATTAATACACTTATATGGCATTAACTATTATATCACAGTGTTCCTAACAATGCAAAGGAGGGGTGGCACATGATGATGAGCACAAATGCACGAAAATAGCAGGTCAACATGCTAGGATGCTAGTACTACATTATGTATTGTAGCAATACATGGACAATCAGATACTGTAATTCAAAACTGTATCAGCACATCTAGTTTTCATATGGCCTTAGGTAAATTTTGTGCGTCTATCATACATAAAGGAGTACCTGTTTATGGCTGCAGAAGATAAGTATGCTGAAGGCGCAATTCGGCATCTTAATCTCAAGTTCTCCACATCAAAAATTCCTATGTTACCATCGGTAAAGGCAGCAAAAACCAGCTGGCTGTTGCGTGAGTATGATGCATGTGAAATGGGAGCTGACAAAGCATCCTGCGGTATCCACTGAAACAAGAGAGATAAGAAGAGAATTTAACAGACAAAAACAAAATGCTTTGATCAATTATGAACATAGGAATTATTTCCATTTTTGATGCATGATATATAGCTACCTGGTAGATTCTTTCCATTTTTGATGCATCATATATAGATAGCTGAGTCTCATGTACTACTAACAAACGACTACAGTCAGAGTTAAACTGGACCCAAGTATCCCCTGATGGAGTTTTCCCAGCTGGCATTTGAATAGCAACAGATTTTTTCTTTTCCCAAGTATCAGTGGCCCACACACAAAACTGCAAAGTGGAAAGAAAGTGACATTATTATCCAAGGGTGAAGTGGTTCACTGGTGAGAGAGATGAATAAACTAGCAGTCATACTGATCTATCAACAGAAACAATGAATGTAAAGTGTAAATAAGGTGTTATTGGCAGTAACCTGTGCATCAGCCCCTGAAGAGACAAGTATATGTTGACTGTTTGAAAAGGCCAAACCAGTTATCCTCCTTTGATGTCCTTTCAATCTAGTTTTGACCTGGAAAGAAAATAAAGCTCAATATAAATGAATAGCAGCGGCTCAATAAATTACAGTTAGTGCAAATTTTATGTATGCAATACCTCATCTACCCTGACATTGTATATATGGATGGTTGAATCTTCCATTCCAATTGCTATGATGTTATTGTCTTGAGGGTGAAATGCTAAAAAGGTTGACGCTGGAGGTGGTGGCATGAATGTTGTCATCACCTGCATGAAGGGAGGCATGATTAAAATTTTCAGAACTTCGAAATTTTTATCCAAAAAAATTATTGAGCATTACCTTAAATGTCATCATGTTAAACAATGAGACCTTCCCACCACATGCAGACATCACATAAGAATCATTCTTGGAGAGTGCAATGCATGGGACTGCATCCTCAGGATTGGTATCTGCTGTATCATTTTGCATGACAAGACCATTGTTTGGTTGCCAATGTTGTGGCACTACACTGGCTGTGGCCTGCTTAGCAGAATGGACAGAATTACACGCTGACCTTGATTAACCTAAACACCAAAGAGAGTAATATATACCTTCCCACTTGGATTTTGATCATTCCGAGCCCATTTCCAGAGACTTTGAATGGCATTGGACCCGAGTGCTAGCAAGCCAACACCACTATTGGTGTACAGAAGTCTGACAACCTGTATATATATGTTGTTAGCCTTCTGAACAATTACATGATGAGAAGTGCAAACTATGCAATAAAAAGTTGGATCAAACCTTGCTGGCTTGGTCTGAAGTTTCTGGCATTGTAGCTACACGGCATTGCTGGGGATTTAGAACCTCCATCAACTCCCAGGGTTTTGCTTTATCGGGCCTTTCTTCTGAAATTCTTGGCTTTATATCGATGCTTCTAGATGCTGGATCACCACCATTCTATTAAATCCATAATTAAGTCAGATTATGTTTCAATTGCTAACACTAAGGTAAGCAAAGAGGAATTAAACAGATGAAACTTGGGAAGATCTGTGAATCACTATACCAGCATAGGAGATGGCTTTGCAGGAGAATTCCTGTCTATGTGATCCATCCGACCAATATTAGGAGAAATGCCCGCAACAACAGGAGCACCGGAGACCTGTAAATGAAATATTCAGGGTCATGGATTTTCTAAAACTAGACCCACAACAATAGCAGGCAGCAAAGTGTGTGCAGGAACCTTCATAGAAGAAGCTTCATATTGCAGTCTAAATGCTTCGAAAGGTCGGTTTCCAAAAGCCCGTAAAGTTCTGAGTCCATTAGCATTTGCAAGTATCTTAAAACCATTGTCCACTGTAGTAACAGCAAGAAGATTGCCTTCTTTATTGAACCTCAACCGTGGAAGACCCTAGTAGAATGTACACAGTTTAGACTACCAAAAGAGAGAAAAAAATGTTAAAAACAATAGGGGACATAGACTAACCGGTAAGCCTCCGTCAGCTTCAGTAGAGGTAAGCATGGTTGTACTATCAACATCCCAGAACTTAATCTGATTATCTTCACCAGCAGCCAAAATGTGATTCTGAGCTGTGTCAAACTGCACTACGCCAGCTGACTTTTTACGAAACCCAGAATATGTCCTCTTGATAGATCCTTCACTTTCATTCCACTCAACCAAATATGAATCTCCCTCTTTACTTGTTCCACATGAGAACAACCTTCATTTGAAAGACAGGTAAATTAATACATCAACAATAACTAAAGCCAACTTTCGGTGCAGAAAGTAGTACCTCTGCTTACCTAGTTCCATCAGCACTATAAAGCATAGTAGTACACCATTTTCCTGGAGCATCATAATCTACCCTGGATCCCAAATGGTCATAAAGCCATGCCTTAATTTTCCCGTCGAGGGAAGTTGAGAAGATAAACTGCAGGGAACATAAGTATATATCATACATCAACACGAGAAATCGACATTAATAACCTTAAAAAATCAGACAGCCATAAATCTCCCATTTCCATTGAATGGACACATCAACAATCACTCATACTACCTCTGTTCAAACTTGAGTAGAAATTGTCTAGCTTATAAAATAAGTACCACAGCTGGAAATATCATATTCTGTTCAGAAAACCCACCTGAATACTCTCTTTGTGGTGAGGGCATATGGAATACACTGGTGCCTCATGCCCTTCAAATGAAAACAGTTTCTGTCCATGCATATCCCAGACCTACAAATAAATAATGAAGTTGAAGGAGACCAAGGCTAGGGGGGAAATTGAAGATAACCATCCAAGAAGCATCCAATACCTTTATCAGTCTATCATCTCCACAAGTGACAACACAAAGTTGCTTATTTGGCCGGGAGAATGCTATGTCATTAACTGCTCCAGAATGAGCGTCAATCTGACATGATGAATAAAAGGATTTAGTGACAGACTTGAACAAATAAAGTATTGTGATATTTATAAAACTGAAATTCATATGATTAAGGGCAGTTGGAAGTATTGCAGTACCTCTAGAACTTGGCGTGTCTCATTTGGTTGCTGATATGCATGTAGATGAATCAAATGTTTTGCAAATGCGACACCTTAAATCACAAAGGAAGCCTAAGCAACAATAAAGGGAAATACAATATCACTGGCAGAACTATAAAATGGGTACCAACCTATCAAGTCTCCATCAGGGCTCCAAGTAACCCGGTTAATGGATATGGAAGTCTCTTTAGCGACAGCATTCTTTTCACAGGAGGTAAAATAATGAGAAATATAAGATCAGAACTATAGATGTTTATACTGGGTCAACTAAAAGCAATAAAAAATACCTGAAATTGTGGTGAACAAGATTGCATGTCCCAAATTTTGAAGGGCTTTGAAAACAGTCTCTCACGCATACCAACCTCCCAAAGTGTAATTTCACCATTGGTAGATCCAACTGTGGAGAGTAATAAGCGCAATAAGAAAATGATATATCTTGTCTAGCTCAGTTTTATTCAATCGTTCATGGTTACAGAATCACACTTCTGTACTTAATATTGCACATCATTTTTTAAAAATATTTTAATAACATAAAGAGCTTGATTGTACCTAGTAGTAGTGTATGCCGAGTTGGATGAAAATCCATGCTGGTTACACTAGATCCCTGTGACAACGTACAAGCTACTGTCCTGGGAAGATCATCCACTGACCATGAAGGTTGGGGAATTGGTGCAGGATAGGTGGCCTGAACATAAGCATAGATGACTTTTAATAATTGATAGAAAATGCACCAGTCATATATCTTGTATGAAAATGCAGCATTACCTCATCAACACCATGTCCACTCGGCCTCAATCGCTTCATTAGTTGCTCAGATTCTGCACTTTGATAGTCTGTTATAGTTGGTCGTTTCATGATTGGGACAGCTGAGGAAATAGTATGTCATGAGAAGGTTTGACAAAAGAAAACAACAGATTCCCATCAAAACATGCAAACCTGAAATAATAAATGTTTCATGCACATTTATGTTGCCAAAGAGAACTAAGGCTTAATGTCTTAGGGGGAGTTAGATGTACTTCAAGCTAGAATGATTAGGCAAAACAGCAAAGAACCAAGAACCCACCATTGCTGAATAGTTTATGCCTGTAACTGTATCACATTCTATGGGCCAACAGGATTATCTAGTATCTCCCAACTCACTTTTTCTTATTTAGCAGTTTTAAACTTATAATTTTTAATTCAAAAAAAATTGAGAAAACATATCGAATCAGATAGAAAATAGCCATTAAGTCAGACATGTCAAATCAGAAAGCAATGTTCATTAGTGCAATGAATTAGGAAAAATTATCAGAGAAATAGCAATACCTAGTGTGAATAAAGAAGTTGTACAGTAGGAAATATTGAGGATTTAGGGGCAGAACAATATAATAAAAGAACAGTAAAGACTCACATTATCAATTAGCAAATAGCAACAGAAAAGTAACAGCTTACCTTGATTTGGCGGAACAGGTAGTGATGATGCTGCCACAACAGCAGATGGAACAGATGATGTAGCAGCAGCAGCATTTGCCATCCAACCAGCTAAAGATGGACCAGCAGGAGGAGGTTGGAATGGCTGCGTGAATGGATATATTGAATAAAAGTGACGAGGCATTCATAAAATCATGCATAGAAGAAATGGTAAATCTCAAACATACAGTATGAGCTGTAAGTGGTGGGTATGTGCCACCGGCCTTCGGAACCGCTGCCAGTGGTACAGAAACTGGTGAAGCACGAGCTCCATTTGGCGGAGTGCAGGTATGATCAGTGAACAAAGTCTTAATATCTGGATTTGGCCGAGGATTCTTACAAAGCTGATGCTGCCAGTTCAAGCTGCAAATATTGCCATAGAATTATGGACTCACGTATAACAGAAAATCACAGTGAACTGCAAACAGGTCATATAATGAAACAAATAACAATAGTATATACAGTCAATTCCAAACCTTTGGTTGATTAAAGTCCGCAGGCGTGATGCCTTGAGAGTTGGGAAAACAAGTTTTTCCTGGAAAAGGGGGTTCGCTTCAATTAGTTTTTTGAGCTCAATCAGCATTATACTGCGAGCAGATTTGGTATCCCCGTACTTAGACAGCTGTTCATTTTCCCTGCAAGAAAACAACTGATAATTGGTAATTTGACAGTTTTATGACAATAGAAAGCTAAGAACATGACAATATAAGGCACGGTAGGTTGATTAAAAAAAGGCATGGAAACCGCTGTTAAAAGCAGAAGTTCAAGTAATTCCACAATCAGTTGATAAATAAATTCAAAAGCGATAACAACATGCAAGTAGTAAACTCTTACTAGAAGCTCTTTCCAAAAGGAAAATATATTCAGCATAACTGAAAACTCCAAAATGCCTAATTCGAAGTAACTACAACTGGATTATGAGAGCAGGTTTGTGCAGCTTCTGTACTGGAGTGCCCAGTCAACTACTACACATTCAATTTCATGCTCTATCAAAAAACAAAAGGATCCATGCCCTACTTTAGTTCTCCATGATCAAGTTGCGGCTGCACCAAGCAGAAACTTAAAATGCTCACGAAGTATGTCGCTTTAAGGAAATGCTTTCATGTTCTGCTCAGCAGTGTGAACCTATGAATGATCCATGTGCTCTACTAAACCACCAGTCCACCACTACCTGGTAAGTGGTAACTAAAAAATCAATTCAAATCACATCAACACCTCGTTGTCTCTGTCAACACATTTTACATTTATTTGGTGTCATGGCTCAGATAAAGGAATGATCTAAAGAACCCTAATAATGCAAAATTCCACTAGCAAGATTATCAACACACTCACATAATAGTCAACAGAAAATACAAGGCAAGATGTAGTAAGAACCTGAAATTCTCAAGAGTTAGAAGCTGTGTTATCTCTTTATATAACTCCTCATTGAATGTCGAGAAGACTTTAAGATCTTTAACAAGAATATCTACTGCCTTTGCTCTATCATGCCTGTTAGAAAATATAAATGAATATGAAAATTAGTAGAAGTTATATCTCACTGAGTGCCAAAAAGATGGAACCCAAGTCCTTTTTTGGTTGAAAAGGGGACTTTTCCTTCAGATATGAAATTATACCTGTCAAGTGCTTCCAAATACTTCTGCTTTCTGATCTCAAAGAAGATCTTCATAGAATACCTATTGTCATCCACCTTGGTGAAACCTGAAAGATATTTCTCCACTTCATCCCACTCCCCAGCATGGACCTTCTCTTCAAAGTACTTCGTGTTGAAGAAGAACCCTGACTCTTGCTCAAGCCTAAAGCAGAATGTACCATATTAGGAAATTACACCTTGCTAGACCAAACCACAAGTTCAATGTACCATTGCATCCAACATAAAAGTTGTGACAATGGACGAGAATATTAATTGACACATGACAGTTTATTTCCCCCATCTTTTCGTAGAGCGAGCAGCAAACGAGTGACTGCAGAGCACAAAGTCCTTTGCAATTCTTGAGCTCATGACGGAGACCTTCGGGTGTCAAGGTGGACACTCTAATTCGGACTAACCTACCGTATGTGACTACAAAGTCTAAAATGTACTCTATAAACTTGAGCAGAAATGACAGAAAGTACAGAACATAAGTTCAGCAACAGCGTATAATTGTTTGACTGCGTGCTCAAAATTTGGATTTTTCCCCCTCAATAATTCTCAATAATTTCGACGGGGTTGATGCAATCCAGATAAATGACATCGAAAATTATTGACTCAGTCAACACAGCACAAGAGATTATAATGACAAAACCAATCACCGAATTAATCACGTTGAATCTAGAAGATTCAATTCTTCAGACGAATTTAAGCAACCGACAGAGAATAGGATTCGGGACTAGAAAAAACAGACAAGTTTTTTCCCGAACAAGGGAAAGCGGAAAAAAAAAGCCGGCGCATGTGTGCTCAAAATTTCAAATCGCCCCTCAACTATCCCAATAAAATAAAATAAAAACTATGACAGAGCCCCTCCCAAAAAAATCGATATTGATCAAATTGATAAAATAACAACCATCATGGAGAAAACCACGAGGAAAAAAACTCTGACCAACCCAGCAAAAAAAATGAAACTTCGAAAAAAAATCCCTTACATAATAACAGATCAAATAGAGCGATTTTTTCCCGACGAACTCAAAGCCAATAACAAAGCACGCACAAACACTCGCGAAACAAATCCCCAAAAAAGGAGCAGAGTCACCTGCGCCCAACCAACCACCCACCGAATCACCCAAAAAAACAGAAGCCCACGGGGCCAACCCAACCGGCGAACGAAGGAACGAGAGAGAGGCAGAGGCTACCCACTTGTGCACGGTCTCCTTGAACTTCTCCTCGTCGAGGAACTGGAGGATGAGGAACACGAGCTCCCGGCTGAGCGACGACATGGCGCCGACCGCCCGACCCCCCGCCGCCGACGCCGCCGAAACCCCCCCCCCCCCTCCCAACTCCGATCTGCCGCGGGGGCCTTCACCGCTTGACAGCGCGGACCCGGAGCGCGTCGCCGCCGGCGCGGAATTCTAGGGTTTCCCCGTCGTCGCCGCCTCCCCTCGTGAGAAGAGAGAGAGATGTGGAAGGAGGAAGGGGAGAGGAGGTCGAGAGAGAGAGAGAGAGAGGAGAGAGAAACTTTAGTCTCGCTTTCTTCGATGGTTGCAGACCTCTCGCCCTTTTCTCTCTCCCCACGCCACCCCCAGTGCTTATCAACGATACGCAAGTCAGCTTATATATAATTACTCTGTCCTATCGATACGCGCAGTGTCCTATGCGATACGCAGGGAGCAGCGGAATCGAAGGGGGCGGGATTAAATCGGGTGGATATTCGTGAACTGGCGTCCGGTCGTGAGTGCGACGTGCGGGCAGCGGCACGAGAGAAGCCGCGGGCTTTACCTCGCGTCTCGCGTTCGATTCCGGTCGTAGCGCGAGATGAGCGCGAGACAAGAGGATACTAGTACGCTTTTATAGAGCGGCGAGATGAGATGAGACGACGAGACGGGAAGTTGCAGGAGTGGACGCTTCCGTTGCTGCTGGGGTTTTTCTTTTCTCGGATCGGCTGCTGCTGCTCGGATGGATCGCGTGGAAGAAGTAGCACCGACCGACTGAAATAGATAGGGATGGACCCGCTGACGTGTTCCATCCTTGTTTTAGCCCCAGGATTTATACATCTAATTTCATTCATTGACGACAGTTCGATTCCATTAATTATTATTACACTGTGCTAAGTTTGTCTGTACATATTTTAAACTGGTCACGCGCAATTTTCCGCGTAAGCAGCGGCTGTTTTGCCTATATTTTGCTCGTATGGCCATTTTATAACTCGCTCATGTCCTTGATGACAAAAAAAAATTAGAGTAAATGAAGATAACTATTGTGTCGCTTTTCTTCTCATGAATATCTTGCATTACACTGTGTGTGGCTCCCCCATGTAAACAAACCACTACCAACCTAAGTAACCAACTGCTAACCGGACCACAACAAAAGGGAGTAGTTAGGTTGAAATGCTATGAATTGAAATACGAATTTAAAATTTGAATTCATTTTCAGCCAAACAATTTACTGTTTGGTATATTAGTGGCCATGGTAACCTTATTGCTGAGCCTCCTAGCCCACCTTGCTATCTTGCTCCAATTGGTAGTTAAAACTCTTGCTAAGCTCTACCTACTAGAATACCTGGTTTTTTCTGGCTATGATCATACATATGTAATGTATCTGTGTGTCATTGATTTTTTTCAATAAATAAATACTTAAAAACTAGTATAAGATTTGATATCCATGGCTGCCATGGTTGAGAAATATAATATTGAAGATTTGGCAGTTGAACAAATTCTTATGTTGTAAACTACACTTTAGTCAAAGCGATAAATCCAGTAGTGAATACATTGGTATCGGCTAAAATAATATATATTTTAAATCATGAGAACTATATTTATTTATATAATGTTTTATACAACTTATATATAAAAAATAAAACCTTCCGAAAAAAACCGTTGAGGTTGATATTCAAGAATTGGTATTTTCTTGTTGGGGTGGGTTTGATAGAAGTGTACACATTAGCCATCTAAAAAGTTAAAAATAAAAAATTATCGATTCGAAGACCGATAAGCAATAGGTTGTTAACCATTGATTATCTTTTTTTTAATTCAACAATCTAGATTAAAACATTATCTCGTCCTGGTTACCAATTTTTTAGTGTCTTTTTCTAACTAATATTCATAACTTGGCACTGAGTGATAACTTATCTCTTCTTTGGACCATTCTGTTTTTATGGTGTAATCGCCAAAAAAAAAAGACATTAACTTTAGCCCCGTCACCTACGATATGATATCTAGATTTCCTGAAGCAGGGAAAAGAAAACGTTTGTTAACCCCCCCTACTTTGGCTTAACCAGAGCGTGGTCTCCAAACTTTATCCGGTGCACCCACCCGAAAGTCTGTGCCCGTGCGGCGTGGGTGCTGGTGCGAGCCACGAAAGCGTGCAGCGAGCGAGGCGGGCAGGCATGTGGAGGAAACGGGTCTCCAGCCGAGAAAGGAACAAGCGGAGATGAAAACGGGCAAGCACGCTGGCCGACACGCTCGGCGCCTCTGCCCCCACACCCCGACCCAATCCCAGCCAACGCGAACGCAACGCGTCCATCTCTTTCTCGTCTCGCACCGGGGCGAAAACCGCGAGACCACCAGCCACCGGGCAGGGCAGCACGCGCGCTCAAGGAGGAGACGGCGAGAGGGTGGGCGTGGGCGTGGGGCCCGGGCCAGCGAGCGAGCGCCGTGGTGGATCGTCGGACTGGAGCACACTCTGGGAGCGCGCGCGGGGGCCCCCGTTCCCAGCAACGCAGACGCGACACGAGTCCGCGCGGGCGGCGAGGGCCTCTCCCCGTTCCGGCCGCCGATTCCGCGGGGTGGTGGACGGACGCGGTGGGCGTGGGCCGGGGCGGGGAGGAGTGGAGCGATCGACACGGCAAGGCGCGGGCGTGACCCAGCCAGCACGTGCTCGCGTACTCCCTCGTCTCAAAATACATACCAACTTACTACACTTCGCCTATTATATTATTATTATTATTACTATTATTATTATTATTATTATTATTATTATTATTATTATTATTATTATTATTATTATTATTATTACTACTACTATTATTACTATTATTACTACTACCACCACCACCACCACTTACGTACACTTCTAAATCTAACTCTAAAAATAAAGTTTACAGTGGATCTACAGAACGATTCGAATTCCACTCTACTTTATTTTTTAAAGATTAATTTAGCTTACTTCGTTTTAATTATTTTATAGAGCTTGATTAGGCTATACATCTCTGTGGAATGTAAAGCTGCGGAGCCCTGCCAAATAAGCCTAAAGCGACTTTTACTGCTAGGCCGTGGTGGTAGAGGAGCATCGCTGCGAGCGGTGGTGCACTTACGCGAACGCATGCGGCTACGGGAGATTCCTTCTTTCTTTTTTATGGAAATCCGACAAGAGCAGTAGCTGCAGGGGAGCGGTGCGGCGTACTGTGTACAGTCGGAGGGGGTGTGGTGACCTGCGGTGAGGGGTAGGGGGCGTGAGACACGCGTGGGCATGAGCGCGACGCTAGTACTAAAATGTTCCCACTTGTGATGTGTCTCGTCGACCAGTTTTTTTTTTTTTTAAAAAAAACAAATCCTTTTGCGGGGGTGGACGGTCGTGCGTGGGCAACCAAGGACAGCCAGGCGGGTGGGTGTGTGCAGGTGTCCAGCGACCGTCGGATTCTCTGGTCAAGTGCAAGTGGGCGCCTCACGGCTTCACGGGGATCCGTACTTAGCTGTCTTTCCTGGGTTCCTTTTTACTCTAAACTCTCTTTTAGGGTAAATTACGCTTGCCGCGCAACAAGTTGGTAGATATATGTAAGCTATTATATAAACTTGAAAAATGAGCTTACTAATGAAACAACTTGCACTTGATTAGTGCGTGTGTTTTTATCCAAAATAAGTGCCACCTAGGATTTATATCCTTTTCTTGTTTTTGTTTGTAGATTCAATTGCGCACGTCTCCTGTCCTGTACTCAGGATTTTTTTTTAATTTAGGGTTCAATAGGAAATGGATAATCCTTATGAGTCAATGTCAAATACTAGTTTTCTTGTTCTTTTTAGGGATCAGTTTGGCTCGTGTCTAAGAATCTTTGCGCATACTTTATTTTACAGTGTTAGTCTCTGTAGACAGCACAAGATATATTTGAATTGGTAAATTTCTTAAAGTATAATTAAGCTAATTTGCAAACTTTGTTTGCTAAAAAAGAGATGCGTGAAACTCTAAAAAGACTACGGAGAGTAGTAATAAATATCTGGAGAAATTTCTACAGAATAAACAAAACCCAAATATACATGTGGTGCAATTGTTCGCTAAGAAAAACATAATTGAACACTTACTTCATAACTCAATCTAATATTTATATACATCAATTCTAGAAATTAAGAAAAATAAAATACACAATATCAAGTACTTTTCGATGCTTTTTTTATGGTAGGAGTTTCTTTTCATTAATTCATTTTTTTAAGGGTTAACTTCTGTGCTTTTCTTCACTTGACACATTAGTCATCTATCATCCAAAAACCAATATGGGGTCTAAATACACTTTCACAATCAAGCTGAATAACAAAAATATTCACATAATCAGGCATGTTGTCTAATCCCTCCTCTAATCCCCACAAAGTCAACATTTACAAAAATCACTAGGAGAAGAGAAGAAGGAAGAGCATGGGCGTAGTCGTCAACGAATAAGATGGTAATGAGGAAGGGAACTGTCACTGCATTTGTAAAGAGGACTACCACCATCGAACCGATTGGCTAGATTTGATGGACCTAAGCTTATGGTGGTCAAATCTAACAGCAGCCAAGCTCTAGAAGGCGGGATCTAGTGGTCCTCGACCTTTAGATGGTCATTGCCCACTAAGCTCTAGGCTACCAGATCTATCACTCCCTCACCCGTAGCATCACCTCCTACCCCTTAAACAGCCACCTCCTACTCACATGCCAGCCTCCCATAAAAAGAAAGAGGAGAGACAAAGAGCTAAGAGAGGAAGAGGCGTTGCGTGCAAGGAGGAGGATCGACAGTTATGCGTGAGAATAAGGTGCTATAGCAACGATAGCAACAAGGAAGACACTAAGAGTAAAGGAGCCAGAGATAAAGAGTGTGCATTGAAGGTGAGGGATAAAGAGGGTTCAGAGTGCAGGCACCATAGGGGCTAAGAGTGGACTTAAAAAAGACATACAGGGCTATCTTTTTTATCGGCTCGACTCGATCGCAAAGTGCTGGTTATTTTAAAAACTGTCACTTATATCTCACATATTAATATTGATTTATTAAAAAAATATTGATATTATTAGCGCAGTTATTAAATAGATGCAAATTTTTAATTTTAAACCTACATATTTATCAAGAGTGTATGAAGAGTATCATGTGTGCCAGTGGGAAGAAACGTTACGGGAAAGGAGAGAGGCATCTAATAAGGTTAGTGGTCAGACCGTTGACCGGATAAAGTGTGTGACGTGAATAACATTCTAAAAGCATGCTTTTCTGTCAATTATAGTGGTACAAGAGCATTTGGCGTTTTTATGACAAAGTTCACCCGCTGCCCATGTTCCGTGACTAGTGTACATACAAATAACGTAAGTACTATGTACAAATTATGTAGTAGTATGGTTGTTATGGTCATGTCCTTTCATACCCTTCTCTCTCACTGTAGTTTGAGTGCTTTCTACGCTGCTCTGAAATATAAGTATTAAAAAATATATATTAGGACTAACAAACTATTTAGTTTAAAGTAATCCATGTCATTATACACCTTTATACTCCTATGCAATAGCAATTGGCAAATACGACAACGCCTGGCTACCCCAATTACTCTCACTATCTCAATTAATAAGACGTGGTCATATTTAGTATGCTCTCTTAGTACAAAATTATAACCATATATAAAAGTAAATTTTAATGTCAATCCAATAATACTATTTTTATCAAATAAAATTTAATTTATATTACAATAGTTATTGGTCAAATATAAATATTTTAAGAGTTACAATTTTGAAATACGTATGCATGTTATTCAGTGTGACGGAGAGAGTATATGTAACGGCAAATGTGTCGTTTGCTTCGACCTTCTCTGCACAAGCATTAATTAGCGTTTCTTACTACAATTGTGGATAAAAACGAGTAGCATTGGACTCTTGTCTGCCATCTAATTTTTCTCATGGTAGTTGGTCGTTATATTACTTGCGTCCATGCAAACATCAGCTAACACCCTCTGTAGTTTGTAGGACAATGCAACAAATCCACGAACGTACGGACAAAACGTATATATAGTACAAAGGGGCTTTTCATGCATGCTTGATGTAGAAGCAATTGTAGTCTAGACTTCTAGACGTTTGTCATTTCGTATACTCTGCTCCTTTTATCTCAAATTAACTTTATTTTTTACCATCTAAAATAATTTTATTTCTCAGATAATTATTGCGTTAGAGTCTACGAAAGTAAAAGATAAACATATTAGAGTTATTAAAGTGAAAAATAATTATATTAGGTTTTGTTAAAGTAAAGTACATTTTTGTATTTTTATTTTTATATTAGTATGTGTGAGATGTGGAAAAATAAAGTATTTTAGGATGAAAGTTGTATTTTTAAGTGAATAAAAAACTGAAAAGATATCAAGAGAAAAGCCCCGTAGTACCAAAAACGAGCTGTCCGATCTTAAGCTCACGTCCCAGAGCTGTCGGCGCTACCAGCTTAATTTAGTTCATCAGCTAATTACTCCATTCAGCCAAGTGTCATTTTAGAATCCGTACAACCAACCTAAATTATTTTTTTACCATAGCTATTGCATAGAATAATATATACTTAGGCATATGAAAATAACATATCAAAATGTTGTTTTATTGACCTTAAAATATCTATAACGATACTTGCTTGCGACCAGGCTGTAAGGACGATAGGGTAACCGCGGACATTTTGCTGATCCTCTCTCTTGTTTTGTTTGAGCTCTCAGCTAACATAATATCACGTGGGTGCCTAGTCTAATTGTCATTTCCCGCCTCTAACTTATATAATGCCAACTTAACTAATTAACCAATTAAGTGGATAGTGTGGTAATTTTCTGCATATAAATATAATAAAGAGTAAATTGCCTATGAGTATAAGAACTTGATGGATGAGTGCGATTTAGCGCTATATATATATATATATATATATATATATATATATTTGTGTGTGTGGGTGGGGGTACCCGTGCATACACGAATCTTGACGCGATGAAAACTGTCTAGAAGTGACCGAAACTTGAGTATTTCGTATTAAAGACACCGTACTCATATAGTCAGGTTACCGCGCTACCTTTCCCCATACAGGCCGGCATTCAGTTCGGACAAGACGTGCGTACGTACGAAGTATTACGAGTTCACGACGACTCTTCAGCACGCCTTACTTAATTAACGTCGGCAAGAGTAAATTCTGGGAATAAGACCTCTCTAGCTGACGCTGATCTCCTGCGAATGTGCGTGCTCACCGCTAGCTAGAGGGAGGCGATGGCGACGGCCGATCAATTGGGTGCCGTGCAATTAGTGCTAAGAAAGCACCTCACATATTGTTACGTGGGCTGTCCTGGTTATTTTTGGAACGTCTCCTTTAATTTGCATCATCAAATATATAAAGCCGTCTCTATCAAGTCCTTGTTAGTATTTTGGCAAGTGGCGACAGCCGACAGCTAGCTCGGAAATTGTTTCCGTCGACGGGTTACCAACGCATAGTTTGTCCGGATAAGCACGAGACGGTGCCAAGGTAGTACGTGTAAAAGTCCGTTCTTTTTGCTTCCCTGAGGTGACCGTGGAAATGGAAGACGAACTAAAATAAACATGCAAATATTCCATCCATCCCAAAACAAGAAATTCTGATAAATGACCGAACAAATAAAAAGTAGAACAAATAAAAAGTAGATAAAATTAAAGGAGATGATTCTGATTTGTAGGTAAAGAAATAAATGAAGATGTTATTATTGGTTGAAATGAGAAATTAGGTAAAGAAGCTACTATATTAAAATTTTTAATTATTACAGTTGCTATATTTTAAAATGGTGATAGAGAAGATTTATGAGAAAAAAATTCTAGGAAAAAGGAAAATATGTGCACATTTTTAATACTAACTTATGCCCCTTTGATTTGTAGGAAAAATATAAAAAATTTAAGAGATTTCAATCCTATACGAAAAAAATTCGTACGAAGAACTTTAAAACACAGGATTGAATCACGTACTCTACTTTGAAATCTGTATGGAATGAGCAATGCAATAGAAATTTTAGAAAAAAGTTAGCAAAATCTTCAATCACTTGAAAATTTTCCTTTAGCCCTAAAAAACATAGAAAATTTAGAGAAATTTAATCTTATAGAAAAAATTCGTATGAAGGACTTTAAAACAAAGGATTGAATCCTATTTTTTTCTTTTAAATTCCTATGAGTGGACACTTCTATAAAAATTTTGGAACAAAGTTAGCAAGAATTCTAATAAAAATTTTCTTTGAGTCAATCTCTCACATCCAATTCCTACGTTTTTCCTACCACTTAATCAAATGATAATTTCTGTGTTTTCCTATTTTGTACTTCATTTTACACTTACATTCCTATCGAAATTGTATGTTTTTTCTATTCTTTTATTTTTTTTAATCATGATTTTCAAAAGAGCCCTTAAGTCTATGTTTCATCCAATTTCTATGTTTTTTCATACGGTATACTAAAACAATTGTTTCTATTTTTTATGTATTTTACCATCCTCTATTTTATACTTATATTTTATTAAATCATATATTTTTTATTTCTTTGTTTTTTTAATCATACGTTTTAGATGAGCACTTTAACGTTGCCCACTTTCTACCCGCAGCCTTATTTCATCCGAAGAAAATACGGGATTGAGCTAGGTACCACCTTACAGGTACAATTAGAGAAACCTCCTGTCCGAATAAAAAAAAATCAGACTTGCAAACCATGCACGAAGACTAATAGCTGAAAGGTGTAGCTGGGACACTTATCCTGAAAGTGGTTGGGTGCACCAAACATCACTACTACTGCAGCAACATGGAAGGATGGCAAGGAGTAGAAGAGAACGGTCGCAATCAGGCGAAGGAGATTGCAGGCTACCAAAGCTAGCGGCGGTTGCCATCATGCGCTCTAACCGGTGACCGGAGACCGGGCTACTCTGACGCCAACGCACGCCGTTTCCACGCAAAATGTGCGGCAGCGGGCGTGACGAATAAGGTTACGTAGTATAGTGATACTGCACAGCTGTTTGGTTGATGATTGATTTTATCACAATTAACATTGTTAAAGGTAGGCTCTTCTTATAAAATGTGGCTCTCAAATCGTTGTTTATAAATATAATAAAATTAGACATCAAATTAAATATATAACATATACTAATAAAATATGTCAATCATCGTTATAATAACGGTGTGGCTAAGATTTAGCGTAGCAAACTCTAGCCATCAGTTATCCTGGAAAAGGCAGGTAATAGTATTATTTCAGCAACCGACAGTAAAATCGAAGTAAAAGAAAACAAAAGAATTATAGCCTTAGAGTTTTTTAAAAGCTGAAACAACGGAAAATTTCTAAATTAATATTAAAATTATTTTCTAAGAAGTTTTATTTTGGTTAGCCAAAGCTGAAAAAAAACAAGAATGAACGTAATATTAATATCTTTTTAAATGCATGGAAAGTGTATCCAGCAACTGGTCAGATTGGACAGCCGTTCAGGCTCTGCCGCTAGCGTCTCCACCACCTATTGCCGTCGAAGATACGTTACACGATGTAATATGTATTTTTCTCTTAAAATACGTACATAATGTTAAAGTTTTGTTGAGTTGTATAAATAATATCAAATACTACTATACGTTAGCCACTAGTAGTAGAACTGTACTTTTTAGATGGGATACAAAGCGGCGTTTATTTGTGATTAGGGTGACTAGTTTAATGGGTCAGGAGACAGGATATGTCAATCATTGATCGCACGAGAGCTACGCAGACTACAAATGGCAACACCCGAATGGGCTGCCTCTTTTTGGAGGAGGGGACAGGTCCTATCGTTTAAACAAAATTTAAACATTAAAACTTAATTTTATAATTATTTTAAGTTTTTTTATTATAGTTTCTTTTTTATTGATATTTAAGTCGTTAAAAATATAAATATAAAAATTTTAACTATAAATTATTTCTTTACACTAATAATGTTTTTATATTTGACCAACCGATAAGACTTTGTGGCCACTCTGCACTGTCCTGTTCGTGGATTTTGGTTCGTACCGAAATGATTACACATAAACCAACGAATGAACAAAGTACTAAAGAATCGGGCTTTGGACACGCTAGACCACTGGTAGCCACTAGTACTAATATCCCATGCTTTAGCTTAGTCAGTTCATCCTTCAGCATTGGATTATTAGTCAGAAACTGATTATAAATTTTAGGAATAATATTTAAAGTATATTTCATAAAACTACATATAATTTGACTAAACTAGCGTAAAATTAAAGTATTGTATCATAAAATACACTAAAATTTTCACAATACTATATATGTAATAGCAAGTATTATACAATTATTAATTTAATATTAATGTTATCATATATTTTAGAGTTTAAAACATTATCACTAATGTTATATTTAAGCTATAAATGTTATAGTTTTATAATTAAATTGATACTAAACTTATAATTTTATAATAATTTTGTTAGTTTTATGATACTTTATCCTAAAGCTATATTTTTGATAAATTTATTGTTAAATATATAGTTTTATCATACACCGGTTTAAATATATAGTTTTGCGATAGTTTAGTTAAAGAATCTGTTTTATAAAATTTATTTTAATATTTATGGGTTTTCATCATCACTTTTGTTGCTATCTGTTATTTCATGATTTTCAAGATGACAAATAAAAGAGATACCTAAAATAATTTTTAAAATCAAACTTTAGAAATTTAAAAATCATTTTTTAAGGATAAAATTTAAAATCACTTTGGATTATGATCTACGGTTGAACCAAGCACAGACTATCAGCTATCCTGACGAGAAGTTAAGGTACAGTGAAGTCTTCCGAATGTCTTTCTACCGCTTGCAAACTACTAGTATCATTTCCATTCTATTTTGTAAATGTTATAAGGTGTTTTAGTTTAATCTTAAATCAAAGCTATTTAATTTCGACCAAGTTCATGGAAAAAAGAGAGTAAATTTCTAAAATCCTGTACTCTACTATAGGGATATTATAGTTAAAGTTACATAAAAAAGTATTATAGTTTAAGTTGTGTAAAGCTATAAGGATGTTTGCATCTCGCAAGTAACCTCAGTTATTATATTCTACAGTTCCACAAAACCATGTTGTCAATCAATTTTCCTTTGATCTACGTACATATGAGTTCTAGACTTATATTCCAAAGTTTACAAGTCTTTTAATCTACCATACAAAAGTTGTAGTATCTAAGTTCATTATTTTTTTTATTTTGCTACAATATTAAGTTAGATTGATTAACTGTGTGTTTTTAGACATTATGACTATAGTACTTAGCATTACGTGCCATGTGCTAAAATTTATGTAGTTTTGTATAACTTAAGTCATTATATGTATGGCGTGAAATTTACTCATAGAAAAATAATTAAGATATACAATACCAATTAAATACACTATAAAAACATATTTTATGGTGGATTTTAATAAAAACAATTTCATGTTATAGATGTTATGCATTTTTTTATAAATTTGTTAAAAATTAGAGATGTTTGTCTAAAACCAAAACTATAACACCTAAGAATAAAGGGAGTAGTAGCTACCCCAACATTAAGATTCGGGGTTTACGAGTGCATGATATGACCGTTCTCTATTGATACAATCTTTGTTAGACGGTACAGTGGCAAAAAAAAAAAGACAAACGAAGAAAAAAAAAGTCCTTATAGGTACAACGCAACAACCGACCAAATCCACCATGGAGAGACATGTTTTGTGCATGTACTACTACAGATTTGCCTTTCTTGTCATGAGCAACATGATTATAATTTAAGAATAATAATCCCACGAATTGTCGAATAACTCGTGAAGTACAACAAAATGACATATCACATATGTGAAAACGTTTTGCCAAAGATTTTCTTAATCAGCGTTTTGATGGCATCATATTATACTATCGCAGCTACAACTTGTCATGGATGTCACCCCAACAAGATCGGCCCAACAGAGTCATCCATGTCGAAGAACGACATATCAAATAAATATCAATGTAATTTACCAGGAGATAAAACTAAAACTTTAACATGAAGCCTTCTGTCTATGTTCCATTTACTGAACTGTAACAACCAAAATTACCCAACAAGATGATACAACAACAGTTTACACGGCTGCGCTTAGTTGCCCACAAGCCCTTCTGCTGCTGCTGGTCCTCTGTTCTGCCAGTATTTGAGAGCATAGTAAACGGAAGAGACGACAAGGACTCCCAGGACGATGTAGGTGATTATTGTGGTAGCACCAATTTGAGTGGGGCTCTTCTTCTGCTTGCTTTGTGCCAGCAGTGCCTTTGGCTTGATCTTGGCCATGGTGCACTTCAGATAATGCCAATTAAAAAAAACTCTAATCAGCATAGAGAATTTTTACAAGATAACATAGAAAGACTACTGTGATTTTTGCTGCACATCATAAACAACATAAAAAAAGAATATGATTAATTTTTAATCAACTGCATAACAATCATATTAACAACTGAATTTCTGAGATGCATCAGTTATGTTATTTTTTTGAAAGGGGAAATGCATGTTATTGCTGCGATATATTATTTTCCATGAGTCAAGAATGTACAGCTCACCTTTCTAACAGTTTAAAGCTAATAATCAAATGCTTAATTCATAATGGATGTCATCCGATATTTAAAATTATTAGGAATATCTTAACATGTAAGCATCTGTAACAGAATCACACCAAGTGTCATACAACAATAAGGGGGGCTGCTTTTATTTCTAGCAATAAGCTATGGAGCTCGAAGCTGAGAAACCTTGATGTTTCATTTTTTTATCGTCTGTCCAATCCATTTTACAAAGGAACAAGGTAAAAGGAGTACACATTTATGTTTAATCAAAATAGCAAAAGCGGACCAAAAGTGTAGAGGTCCGTCACTATGGTAAAGATAGACCAAAAGTGTGGTGGTTCATTTATCCTTTTCTTCAGCTTCATTCTATGAACTCACAACACCATAGCATCACCGAGCAATTTCAAGAGATAAGATCCGAACAAATAAGCTAACAAATATTATACAGCTAACAATTTCAAGAGATATTATACAGCTAACCATAGCTTCATTCTATAAGCTACAACCCCTCCGAACAAATATTATACAGCTAACAATTTCAAGAGATAAGATCCGTTGGTTAAATATAAAGTTGGTAATCTTGCTAATTGCAATACTAAGCTTCTGACATATTAAAAGGAGAAAACATAAATCTAAATGATTAAGGAAAAGAGAATTCAACCATAAAGTCAGGAGGATATAACAAAATAAGAAACAGGCTTGTACTAAGTTCTATCTTGCACCAATTCATGCCAGGAGGAACGAACATACGAACCATTTGTTTCATTACCATGTGAGCAATCTACCGCACTAGTGTAAATCTACTCTGACATGTCCCCTCAAATCACTCCGATGTTATTCCAACCATTGCTGTTCGTAGTAAATTTGGAAAACACAGAATAATCAACCATTTGACATATCTAGCACCGCATAATAAACCATTTGACATATCTACCACCACTTCATTGCCAAAACAGTTGCTCCAAATCTTAGCGGAGCCGCAACCATCCCAATCCTCCGTCGGATCAAAGCAAAGCAATTATTTCCGCAAGAACAAGTACCATACCGCAACCCGTGCTCCAATTTGTAAGACGGAATTTTCTCTCAACACCGCCCTGATCCCCTCGAGGCTATAGGGGAAAACTGTGAGATCAGATCGGGTCCAAGCGACGGCAGCGGAGATCTACCAGAATCAAATCAACACCACCAACGAGAACAGATCTTGGATCCAACCAGGAGACACGAGAGGCCGCGACCCCGTAACAGCCCAATCCTAAGATCCACGACGGTAAAAAAAAAAAAAATCCTCGACCACTTGCTCGCTAGCGGGAGATGAACCAATCGAGGAAGGGGAGAGGGGGAAAGGATCTGGCGCACCTTAATCCGTAGCCTTCACCCGGAGTTGTTGCCGTCGAACGGGAGGGCGGAGGCGGGATTTCGAGCGCGGAGGAGCTGGAGTCCAGGCGAGGATGACGAGGATGCAGGTTGTGCGCGTCGCTTTTGAAGGCGAAGAGGAGGAGAAGAATCGTGGACGTGGAGGGGAACAGCTTGGCGCGTGTGTCAGGGGCAGTCCTGTAAATAAAGGATATTGAGGTAATAAAATGGGGAGATTTTCTGGGCCGTAGACTTTTCTTGGGCCCTAGGATTTTTTCCGTCCTTGGACTTGTCTAGCCCACTAGCTTTGAACAAATGATTTTGCACCCACTTTTCTTGAGTTCCAATACACTTCCGAAATCTCTAAAAAAATAAATAATCACAAAATCCTCTAATATTTTCTCTCAGAAAATTTTTTTTGGAGGATGTTCACATGAAACTGTATATATCTATTGTTCATCAATTACATGTATCCATATGAGCTATGCGTATTACTACTAGTATATACTTAATCCAAAAATAACATATTCTGGTATCCAATTTATAATTAACCAAACCAATCGAATAATTGATTTTTTTTTGTGTATGCGTCGTCATTTCCTGATGAGGTCAGCGGTGAAGGTGACGCCGGTGGAGGGCGCCCAGGCGAGCCCGTCGATGAACCGCCGCACGGTGAAGTGGCCCGCAACGGCGGCGTCCATGATCACGTGGTACCCGGGCCACCGCACCCGGCCGGCGATGTTGGCGCCCGGCCCGTAGTTGCGATACTCCCCGTAGAAGAGCGTGCCGAGCTCGCCGCCGTCGCCGCCGTCCCACTCCAGCCACCCGCGCGCCTGGACGCCGGCGCCGAGGTAGGACTCCATGACCATCACCCGCGAGAACGGTTTCCATGGCCGGCCGAGGTAGGTCGGGTACTTGGCCTCCAAGACGCAGCCATGGAGGGAGAAGCCGGTGTTCTGGTTAGGGTCCTTCCGCCCCTGCGCCGTGACGCTCCCCGCCGTCTGGCCGGTGGCGAGAGGCAAGGTGGAGATGGTGGTGCGCTGGATGAGGGCGATGCCGTTGCCGAAGACGAAGTCGACGGTGCCGGAGATGCGGCAGTCGCGGTAGAACTGGCGTAGGGAGTGCGTGTAGAGCGTGTCCTGGTGGCCCTCGACGGCGACGCGGAAGAGAGTCCACCCGCAGCGCCACCGTCCGGTGCGCCGCCGGCCCTGCCGTGTTCCGGATCGTCACGTCCCGCGCGATGAACCCCGCCCCCGACACCGCTGCACGCTGTGGTCTCCCGCTCGCCGGCGCCCATCGCCGGAGAGAAAGAAGATGAACAGTGCTCGGTGGAATAACTCAACGCAAACTCACAACACAGGAAATTGGTGCCACACAACTACTCGGCTTTTTTCAGACTCTATTGATAGGTTTATATACATGCAACAGGCAGCCCGTGACCGCTCAAGACTCGGCGCCACGCGCGCCACTTCTCCCTACTGGATCATGCCATCCCACGACCGAACAAGTAGAGCATGAAGCTTCAGCTATGACTCGACGAAAACAACGGAGAAGACACCGACGTGACTTGCCGCACCGCGAACTGAGCGCGATTCTGGCGTACATGACGCACCCATGACGGGTTCTGTTTATTGGCCAAGAATAGAACAAAGTAGCTAACTGAATAACGCTAATCCTGGACTGAACTGACTGAATGAAACTAACAATCTCCCCCTGAATGAAGTCATTTCAGCCCAGGTTGATGACAGCAATCTTCTCACGAAGCTCGCAGAACCTTCCAAGCGACTTCGTCATCAGATCGGCGAGCTGCTCCTGTGAGCTCGCAAACTCCAGCGAGATGCTTCCCTTGTCGACATTCATAAATGAAATGAAATTTTTTATCAATATGCTTACTTCGATCATGTAGCACAGGGTTCTTGCTGAGCGCGATTGCAGACATATTATCCATCTTCAGTTGAGGCGTTTGAGGATCGTTGCCAGTGACGTCCTTTAGGAGCCTCGTGAGCCACACCGCCTGGCACGCTGCTCCAGCGCTCGCGATGTACTCCGCCTCACAGGATGAGAGCGCCACCACCTGCTGCTTTTGGGACTGCCAGGCCACCGTCTTCTGTCCCAGGAAGAAGATGATGCCCGTCGTGCTCTTCCTGTCGTCGGTGTCTCCCCCAAATCGCTGTCACTATAGCCGATTAGGTTGTTGTTGTCGCTCGACAACTTGGGGTAAACGATGCCGAACTCGATTGTCCCGGCTATGTACTGGAGCAGGTGCTTTACTGCCGCCATATGCTCCTGCCTTGGCTTCTCCATGAAACGACTCACGAACTCCACCACGAACGATATATCTGGGCGAGTGTGAACCAAGTACCTGAGACTCCCCACCAAGCTGCGGTACTCAATAGCGTCGACCAGCGCCGTCGTTCCTTCCT
This sequence comes from Oryza coarctata, assembly GCA_030770085.1. Taxonomy (NCBI): domain Eukaryota; kingdom Viridiplantae; phylum Streptophyta; class Magnoliopsida; order Poales; family Poaceae; genus Oryza; species Oryza coarctata. The sequence goes on from CM061462.1 coordinate 7,078,920, forward strand.
TCGAGATCTTCAGACATACCTTCATGGGGGGTATGGCAGGGATTGCACCCGGCCATATTTGCCTTCTGCAGCAGCTTGCGCGCGTATGCCGCCTGCCCGAGAGTGTTTGCAGTTTTGGATTGCCTCACTTCGATGCCTAAATAGTAGGACAGCAACCTAAGGTTGCTCATCCTGAATAGGCGCAGCATCTCCGCTTTAAATGCCTCAACTCCGCCCTCCTTGTCTCCCGTGATGATCAAATCATCGACATAAATGCCGACGATCACCCGGGACAGACCCTTGCCACGGGTGTACATACCATGCTCACTAGTGCACCGCATGAAGCTGAGATCACGCAGGCTTGTGTCCAGCTTCTGATTCAACTCCCTGGGACCTTGACGAAGTCCATAGAGCGCCTTCTTGAGGCGCAACACCTTCTTTTCATGGCCAGCTGCAGTGAAGCCCAGCGGCTGCTAGACAAAACCTCCTCCGCGAGGTCACCATTGAGAAACGCCGATTTCACGTCCATATGATAGACCAGCCAGCCTTCTTGAGCAGCGACGGTGAGGAGCATCAGCATCGATTCCATCCTCGCCACCGGCGCGAAAACCTCCTCAAAGTCGATGCCGGGCTTCTAGACATAGCCCTTCGCGACCAAGCGCGCCTTGTATTTCACAATTGCCCCTAGCTCGTCACGCTTGATCTTGAACACCCATTTCAGCCCGATTGCTCGGTGTCTAGGCGGAAGTTCGACGAGGGTCCAAGTGTCATTCTGTTCGATGGACGCCAGCTCGTCGAGCATAGCTTTCCGCCACACTTCTTCTCCACGCGCCTCGTCGAAGGTAGTGGGCTCATCATCAATGGCTAGCAATAGCCCCGCGCCATGCTCCCCATCATCCTCGCCAGGAGCTAGTGCAGTTGCCAAGATGTCCTTCATCGTCCGAAACCGTAGTGGCGCGTCGTCGTGGTCATCGTCCACCACCGGCTCCCCAGCGGGTGGAGACACGAACTGTACGCCCGGAGGTGTTGCTGGTGTAGACGCGCTTGATGCAGCTTCTTGCGCTGGTGTCGTAGGCATCTCGATGGGACCCGCAGCTGGTGTGGAGGGCCCCAGCAAGATCGGCAGTATCGACGTGGACGACTGCGGCGCATGCCCGTCGCTCGGGACGAACATCGTCACATACGCGACGGTGAACGGCTCCCCCTGAGCCACGTCCGGCGAGCCTCCAACAGCTTCCTCCCACCGCCACGCTCTCCCTTCATCAAACACCGCATCACGCGATATGTGGACGTGGTCGGTGCTCGGATTGTAAAACCTGTACGCCTTTGTACCGGGCTTGTAGCTGATGAACGCCATGGGAATGCTCCGGTCATCCAGCTTGCGCTGGTGACCACCAATGTGCAGTACAGCCGAAGACACGAAAGAAATGCATAGCTGGCCTAGTACCATACCAGACTTCGTAGGGAGTTTTGCCGTCCACGCTCCTTGTCGGCGAACGGTTGAGAATGAATACGGCGGTGCTCACCGCCTCGCCCCAAAGCCATCCGGGCACGTTCATCCCTTCATCATGCTCCACGCCATCCCCAGCACTGTCTGGTTGCGCCTCTCCACCACACCGTTTTACTAGGGTGTATACGGTGCGGTGAAGTAACGTTGCACGCCATGGTCAGCACAATGCTCCTGGAACACCTGCGCCGTGAACTCGACCCCGATCCATGCACAGTGTGCCCAGCTTCCTCTTGGCTTCCTTCTCCAGTCGCGCCTGTCCTTCGACGCCAATAGGACCAGCCACATGTACCGGCTCCTGTCGTCCACGATGAGCAGGAACATGCGCTTGCCACCCGGAGTCACCGGAGTGATCGGACCGCACAAGTCTGCGTGCACAAGTTCCAGCGAACGAGTCGCGTAGAACCTACTTGCCTTCGGGAATGGTTGCCAACGCTGCTTCCCGACGAGGCAACTCTCACACAGCTGCTCCACGTGGTCGATCGGGGGAAGACCACGCACCATCTCCTTCCTGGATAGTAGCTTCAGTGTGCGCTCCCAGGCACACCGGAGAACTGATGCTAACGTCGAGGGTGTACAGGCGATTTGCGGCGCGCTGCACCTTCACCAATAGTCGTCGCCGTTGATCCCAAACGCGTAGGACCCCATCCTCGATCATCACCTTGTACTTGTCTTCGTCCAGTTGCCCCAGGCTTATGATGTTTTCTGTTAGCTTGGGGATGAAGTAGATGCCAAAGAGCTTCTGGTGCTCCCCGTTCTTGCAGCTGAGGAGGATCGTCCCTCGCCCCTGGATGTCGACCATGGAGCCATCACCGAACTTGACAGTGCCACGCACCCCGGTGTCGAGGATCCAGCGCGTTCTCCTATCGCCGTGCTTCTCACTGAGCTGGACGAAGAGCTTGTCCTCCCGAATGTGCACCTCCTCGATCGACGCCGACAACACCGTCGTGACGTAGGGTGTAGCTAGCGCCACAAGGGCCGTCGTGGCCTCCGTGTTCGGTGCCTCATCGGTGAGCACCCACCGCGTTACGCCTCCATCGCCGACATGGACGCCCACCGTGTCACTAGGTGCGTCACATAGCACCGGTGTCGTCTAGTGAAGCTCGGGGCTGAGGGAGATCGACGTGATCCCCATCATTAGTGCACCCTCCGCATCGGCTTTAGCTACATGGGCTTGCTCGTCGTGCTTCTTCTTGCAGCACTCACGGGCCCAGTGCCCCGTCTTGCCATAGTAAGCGCACTCGTCGTTGGTGAGCTTCTTCTTCTTCTTGTCACCACCGCTGGCGATAGACTTGAAGCCGCTTTCGCTCCCCCCACTATGGGACGAGCCACCGTTGCCGCCCCCGCCTTGGGACGAGCCACCGCCCCGATTGCGCCTCGGGTTGGACGACTGAGGCCGCCCGCCTCTAGTCTCCCCCTCGCCGGAGAGTTGTAGCTGGGATGCCACCCACGCCACTAGTTCCTCCTCCGTGAGGTTGAGACGCGCTATAGGCCCGCCGCCTCCACCGGTGAGATCATAGCGTTTCTCCGTCGCCTTTAGTCTCCCGATGAGTTTATCCACAGACAAAGCATCGAGATCCAATAAGGTTTCAATGCCCATGACGATTTGGGAATACCTCGACAGCGTGGCCTGAAGAAACTTTCGAACGATCTCCGGTTCAGTGTACCCAGCATCCAGGACTTAGAGTTGGGTGGCGAGGTCAATGATGCGCATGGTGAAGTCGTCCACCGTCTCTGAATCCTTGAACCGCAGCGCGTCGAACTTGCGCTGCAACGTGTTCGCCTTCGCCTGGCGCACGCGATCCACCCTCAGATGGACCTTCTTCAATGCCTCCATGCTGCCTTGGCGGTGGGCTTCCTGGCAATGCTGCCGAGCAGCTCCTCAGGAACCCCCAGCGCGATGGCCTCTAGGGCGTTCCAGTCATCGACGAAGTCGGTGGCGCCGATGTTCACCGCCTCCCACAAGTCCCGCGCCTGGATCTTGAGTTTCATGAGCACTGCCCATGAGTAGTAGCTGGTTTTGGTGAGAAGGGGTACTTGTGTTTCCCACCCTCCTCACGCACGACCCGGCGTATCACCAGGTCGCGATCGCCATTGCCGCTGCTCGAACCGCTCCCGCCGAAACTCCCGTGTCGCGGCGAAGTTGAACGGTGTCTCCGTCGATCCATGAAAGCAGCAGCGATTGCGTGGTCGCGTGTCCACCATCGGAACCTAGCTCTGATACCAGTTGTGGTCTCCCGCTCGCCGGCGCCCGTCGCCGGAGAGAAAGAAGATGAACAGTGCTCAGTGGAATAACTCAACGCAAACTCACACGATCAACACAAGACATAGGAAATTGGTGCCGCACAACTACTTGGCTTTTTTCAGACTCTATTGATAGGTTTATATACATGCAACAGGCAGCTTGTGGCCGCTCAAGACTCGGCGCCACGCGCGCCACTTCTCCCTACTGGATCGTGCCATCCCACGATCGAACAAGTAGAGCATGAAGCTTCAGCTATGACTCGACGAAAACAACGGAGAAAACACCTATGTGACTTGCCGTATCACGAACTGAGCGCGATTCTAGCGTACATGACGCACCCATGACGGGTTCTGTTTATTGGCCAAGAATAGAACAAAGTAGCTAACTGAATAACGCTAATCCTGTACAACTGACTGAATGAAACTAACACACGCGCGCATATGAAAAAAAAAGAAACACCAACTCAGTTACAAACTTCAATTAAACTCTCATTTAAATTTGTGTTTCGATTTCATCATGGCGCTACAGTTAATTTGGATTTAAGTATAACTTCCGGTCACTACATACACTATAAATGTGTGGAGACTCTGCGAATTCCTTCTGCTTATTTGAAATTTTTTTGCAAGAGGATGGATTGTCTATATGTAACAACCCTTAAAATCTTATAAATTCTAAACCGTTAGATCACTTTGAGATTTATACAGCAACACCCAATCCTAATCCCTCTTCAGGAATCTTAGTCCCAATTCTGCCACCGGCGCAACGATTCAACGCTTTCCCTCATGCAGCATGTGTGCTCTGCTCGCCTCTGTGCCACTGCCATACCACCACACCACCACTTGGCTTTGCCAGCTAGCTGAAAGGTGTTAATGACGCTAACGAGGCCTCCTCGGCTGGCCTCCTCCCCTCCTCCCTCTCTATCTTCTCAAGCTGATGGCGATAAGATGCCCTGTCTTATCGTTTTCCTCATCTCTGGTGGCTCTCTGTCACTAGATTCGCTACCACTAGCTACTGCTTTCTAATCATAAGCATGTTTTGCCCTTGTCGTCCTCCTCCATCCTCATAGCTTCAATGACACCTCGCCGTCCGTTCATATCTACCGCCCATCACTGAACCGCTGCATTCTATGAACATCTCTTTTAAGCCTGACGATCTTCTCCCTCTTTCTCCTCTCCCACCGCAACCCGGAGCTCTCGATTGCCATTCGTCGGGCCACCACTAATCAACTCCTCTTAAACTTTGAGGAAATGGACATGGATTTGAACCCAGTGATTGGCTTAACTTCGTGTGATCCTGCAGTTTACGCCGTCGTGACCATTAACACGATGAGCGTTCGTGTCACAGGCGTCGTCGCTGACGAGAAAAAACAACAATCAATACGAATAATCCAAAAAATCGGCTGAGATCGTCAAACGGAACAAACAATTTTCGACAAATATTTGATATTTGACCGTGACATTCTGCAAGATAATAGTACGACTAGTGTCCAGCACTGACAACTGTTGTTTGTTTTTTTTGAGAGAGACAAGAGTACTGATAGTTGTTGTTAGGACATGTTGGTAGTGTCGGTCGATGCCTGATCGGGCCTCGCGCACGCAAGAATTTGCCGGAAGAATCGACGAGTTTTTGCCGGTTTGGGCCATGCTTCCGGCGCGGTTTACATGGGTGGACGAGAGCATGAGCTAGGCTAGCTGGACCGACCAAACCATAGGCGCCGTAGGCCACATCCCACAGAGATAGAGAGCTAGTGGCCACTTCGGTGGCCGGTGGCAGCAGCACGGCTCAAGGTTGGGTTATTCGCTTCGTTTTGCTTGCAGCTGCAGGCTCCCCCTGGATTCGCATCATCACACGCTGCTTGCCCCAGTGATCGATCGATTCCGAGTCGTTTGTAGATGTGTTGATGTGATTGTATTGCCTTAATGTAACTAGTTTCATGTCACCAGAATCGGATGCTTTTAGCCATAGAATCTACCATTGAAATAATCATCACTTTAATTCAATCAAAAAAATAAAATATCATAAACTCATAATTTGTAAAAGATTGATATACTAGTATAATCATAAAAAAACAAATATAAAACCTAATAACAATTAGAATACGTAATGTGATCATCTAGATACACCCACGTTATTAGAGCCCGAACCTATTAGGTTGTTGTTGTTATTGCCATATATCACATTGTTATTTAACACGGCAGTAGCAGATCGTTGTACGGCTTATTCTTGCTGACGCCGGAGGAACTGCTATTGACAGAACCATACAACTTTATGCTAGGAGACCGTCCTCTTTGATTATAGGAGAAGACGTATTTGAAGGAAGAATAGACGATATAGTGAAAGCAGCGAGTAGTCGCACCAAGTGCTTCCTAAAAATCTTATTCGTCCTCTCTCAATGCAGGACCTCGAAGGATGATGGTCTCGGAGATCTGCTCTCTTGAGTGCTGGTACACACTGATGAACAGGATGAGGAAGACTAGAGACGATGCGGCTAGAAAGCCTAGGCCTAAGAGCATATTGGTCTTATACCAAGAAATAGTGATGAGGTTGGTATATATAGTTCGAAGGTACGTGACTAGGGCAGAGCCCGAAACCGACATGACCCATATATAGAAATTGACTCGGTTATGACCTCAAAATGGCAAAAGGTGATGACACAACCCGCATATAGAAACCGACTCGGTTACAACCTCAAAATGACAAAAAGTGGCGTAGTGTAGTCGCGGCTCATGCCATACCTTGGATCAGACCGAACTGGCCTAGCCCGGCGAGGTGAGCGAGCGCGTGTGTGGTTCTCTCTTTCCCACTCTCATTTGTTCAAGGAGGGGAAGAGGAGCTAACTTATAAGTTGAGCTATCTCTTTATCAACTAGTAAAGTAGGACTAAATGATCCCACTCCCACCTCTGCTATATAAGTCTTTAAGATTTTTTAAATTTTATTATTTAATTAGTTGGACTATGTCCTAAATTTCATCCTCTACTATCAATGTTATTCGATCCCTATCTCCTCTATATGGACTTTTGAGATTTTTAGAAATTTTCATTTAATTAGTTAGGCCATAGGCCTTAGATTCCATCGATCCTCCACCAAACCTTAAAGGTCTAATAAACTTTGAATATTTTTCAGCATACAACTATAAGTTAAACACCCGCCTATAACTATAAGCTGCATTTACCTGCAACTTGAATAATTTGCTACGCCTTGAATTGCAAGTCCTGTATAAATAAGTTTTACGTAGAGTCAAACTAATACATGGCTGTCGGTTAGGCTATCTCTCTAGTGTGGAGCATATAAGTCACTCTCTTGGTCTCTTCATAAGCTTCATAGAGATCACTCAACTCTCACATACTACGACCAACAATCGGGCTCACATAGGTATATTATTTCAAAAGTATACTCTATAGGATGGCACCTCTCAATCTCACAAGCCACCATAATACATTAAGAAAAACCAAACAGCCATATAGTGATGATAAAAGTAATGCATCTTCATATAGAGAGTGTCTTAAGAGTTTGTACTCTTCTCTAGTTACCTATGACTTATTTTTACCAAACCTAATTCATAGGATCTCCGATCACATAGACCAAGTTACCACCATGAAATAACTCACATGGATCTCATACCCATCTCCTTTGATGTATTTTCTATTACATTATGTGATAAACCCTTCGAGAAGGGGTTTGCCATATTCTTAGCCGTCTGGACATATCCTAAGACTATCACTATAGAATTTCTCAATTTCCTAACAATTTTTAAGCATCTTTTTCATATATCTTGAGAACTTTATATTATCTTTAAAACTGTTCACTTTGGTGATCACCGTTTGATTATCACAGTTCATCATAATAGCTAGTATCAGTTTTTAAATCACCGATAAATCCATCAAAAGCTTACACAGTCACTCTGCTTCAATAGTAGCTTTATCTAATGCACTAAGTTCTGCTTACATGGTTGATCTTATTAAAATGGTATGTTTGCAAGACCTTCATAAAACAACATTGCCACATAAGGTGGAGACGTAACCACTCATGGCCTTTAACACATCTGTATCTGAGATTTAATTTGAATCACTATAACCCTTTAGTACCGATAGGTACCCAATATAGTAAATTCTAAAGTTTATCGTATCCAGCAAATAGCGCGTCACATGCTTAAGTGCATGCCAATGATCATCAATCGGGTTCAAAGTGAACTAGCTTAATTTACTAACCGCAAATGAGATGTCAGGTTTTGTTGCACTTGCTAAATACATAATAGAGGTAATAATTTGGGAATATATCAATTGATCTTTGGCAACGCCCTTATTCTTTCGAAACATTAAACTATGATCATAAGGTATTGAAGAAGGATTACCACACATGTACCCAAAGCGGTTAGCACTTTCTCCACATAATAGGATTGCGATAACATAATTCCATCCTCATCCTTGATCAATTTAATGTTTAAAATAACATTGGTTACTCACAAATCCTTCATATCAAAGTTTTGAGACAGAAAAGTCTTGATACCATTTATCACATTAATGTTTGTTTAAAAATCAGTATGTCATTAACATATAAGAACATGATAACTCTCTTACCCTCACCATGGTGATAATACACATATTTATCAACCTCGTTTACTATAAAGCCTATAGCAGTCAAAGTACTATTAAACTTTTCATGCCATTGTTTTATAGTCTACTTGAGACCATACAAGGACTTCAATAGTTTACACACCTTCCGTTCTTGACCTTTTATTGTAAATTCATCAGGTTGATCCATGTAGATCTCCCTATCTATCTAACCCTCCGTTAAGAAAAGCCGTCTTAACATCTATATGATGGATGAGAAAATTGTATGAGGCTGCTAAGGAAAATAGTACCCGAATAGTGATCAGTCTAGCAACAAGAGCACAAATATCAAAGAAATCCTTGTCTTCTTTTTGTGTGTATCCCTCTGCTACAAACCGAGCCCTATATTTTTCAATAGTACAATTAGGTCTAAACTTATTTTTAACACCCACTTGCACCCTATAGGTTTACATCCATATAGTCTCTCTATAACCTCCCAAGTTCTGTTAGCTAGGATAGAACACATCTTGCTACGCACTACCTCTTTTCAATAGTCTGTATCTGGAGATGCATATGTCTTGCAAATCAACTAAGTAGTATCATCAACAAGGTAGACAATAAAATCATTATTAAAGGATTTAGAAATCCTTAGCCTCTTACTCCTTCTCAGAGCTTCAGTCACCCTTTTTATGACTTTATTCATGTGGTTGTTCAAATGTTTCAAAGGTTTTAATAGGTTCAGAAACTGTTTCAATAGATATTTTATACAAATTTTTCATAGGAAATATATTTTTAAAGAATGTAGTATCAGGAGACTCAAAGATCGTATCAACATGTATGTCAGATATATCTTATTTAACCATAAAAATATATAAACAATACTATAATGAGCATAACCCAAAAAGACACAATCCATTGTTTTTTGCCCAAGCTTGCACTTCTTGTTGATTGGCACATTAACCTTTGTCAAGCAACCCTAAGAGCTCAAGTAAGACAATGATGGCATTCTCCCGTTCTATTTCTCATATGTAGTTTTCTCCTTATTTTTCATCAAAACTCTATTCAAGATAAGTCAACACAACCTCTCCCACCATGCCTTAAATAAATTGTAGTGTCAAACATGGCATTCACCAAATCAGGCAATATGCAGTTCTTTCTTTTGACAACCTCGTTTGATTGGGGTGAATAAGGAGGTGTCATCTCATGAATAATACCATGTTTCTTATAAAATAAGTTGAAATCAAGAGATAAATATTCATCTCCATGATCTAATCTTAGTCATTTGATTTTTCTGTCTAGTTGATTTTCTACTTACGCTTTATAGGTTTTTAAGTAGTCTAAAGCCTCATCTTTAGTTTTCAACAGATAAACATAATAAAATCTAGTCACATTATCAATTAATATCATGAAATATATCCTTTTATCTTTCATCAACACACCATTCATCTCATAAATATCAAAATAAATGATCTCTAGAGTTGCCAAATGTCTCTCCTCAGCAGTCTTATAAGGCTTACAACATTGTTTTTGCTTGTACACAACTTTGCACTTAGAACTTTTGATGATGGAAAGTTTCAGTATTAGATTCAAAATCACAAGCTGAGAAATAAAACTAAAATTTAGATGACATAATCATGAGTGCAAAATACTGGTCTCACATCTATTATTAGCATCACAAATATGATTCACCATCTTATTATAAAAATCCATAAAAGAAAAATAGAACAGTCTCCGCATTTATAGCCTTTACCAATAAATAGTCTATGTCTAAACGCTACTTCTTTATAAGACTCAAAAATCAACTTAAAACCATCCCTTAGCATAGGGGAACTACTAACTAAGTTTTTGCCTATAGAGGGCACATGCTGTACATTCTTTAGCTGCACGATCTTTTTCGAAGTAAACTTTAGATTTACTATACCAACACCATGAATAGAAGCAAGCGACACGTTCCCCATCAATACAGTTGACCTGGTTATAGCCTTATAAGAAGAGAACATAGAATAGTCATCACACACATGAACATTAGTACCCGTGTCAATCCACCAATTGATAGATTGACTCACTAAAAGAACAATAGGTAAATTACTGTACCCAGTTAAACCATCCATAGAGTTGCCAATGGTAACGGTGTTCATAGCCTTGGAAGACCGCCTCAGTTCTCACTTTCCTTTGCGGTGTGGGCACCTCTTTGTTCAATGCCCAGTTTCACTACACACGAAATAGGGTTTGTTCTCTATATTCTTCTTGTTCTTAGTTGTTTGCTTAGACTTGATCATCTTTTCCTTGTTCTTGCTATGGCTAGGATGACCTTTTCTCATAGTATTGGTAGCCGAGTGGTTCTCATCTTCACCATTGCTTCCATTATTTGTGCTAGCTTTCTCTTCAACATTAAGAGAAGTAATCAAGACCTTGACCATGATCTTCTCTATCTTGTGTTTCAAAGATTTAAAAAGGTTTCTCCATGATATTGGCAGCTTAGCAACAATAGTGCCAACTACAAACTCGTCAGAGAGTGAGCAATTGATGTGTGCGAGTTTTCTCGCAATACCTTGTATCTCATGAGTCTGTTGTACCATAGAACGGTTGTCCACCATCCTATAGTCTATGTATTGCTCCATAATATATAAAGCACTGTCTTTTTCATAAACCCTATACTTGACTTTAAGGGCATCACACATCTCCTTGCTATCAGCGATATTCATGTGAGCATCACAGATATTGTTAGACAAAACAACTAGGGCGCTTCCCACAAACAGTACATTGGTAATTGTATACCTACTTTCTTCATCAAGAGAAAGTGGGCCTGTCGGCCTACCCTTAGTGATGTGGATCATGACCATAGATGTAAGCCACAAGAAAGCTTTTATCTGCCACCTTTTGTAATGCTCACTGGAAAATTTATCAAGCCTCAGAGCATTATCAAAGCTAGACGGTTGTAAACCAAAGTGGCTAAAATAAGGTTTTTAGATTATTGGAATAATTAGCATTTTAAGTTTTATTCTAATTTAGAAATAATAGATCATGATCTTATAATCGTAACAGATTGATCTACTAATATGATCATGAAAAAAAATAAATATAAGATCCAACAACAAATAGAATGTGTTTTGTGGTTGTCTAGAGCCAGTTGCTTGATTAGAGTCCAAGTCCATTATGTTGTTGCCGTTGCCATCCATCACAGTAACAGTAGATCATTGTGCGGCTTGTTCTTATTGACGCTAGAGGAATTGCTATTGATAGAACTGTATAGCTTCATGCTAGGAGATCAACGCTAGAGGAACTACCATTGATTGAACCACACAGCTTCATGCTGGGAGACCAACCCTCTTTGTCTTCGGTCATGGAGGAAGACACATTCAAAGGAAAAAGATAGTGTAGTGGAAGCAGCGAGTAATCATGCTGAGCGCTTTCCAAAAACCTTATTTGTCCTCTCCTGGTGCAAGATCTCAAAGGGCGACGTTCGCCCTCTCCCCCTCTCTTGGTGTAGGATCTTGAAGGGCGACAGTTCTGAAGACCTGCTCTCCTGAGTGTCTTTGCACGCTGACAAACGGGATAAGGAAGACTAGAGACGCCGTATGAGGAAGATTAGAGGAGCCAAGCACTTCCCAAAAATTGCGCTAGTGCACGTCAATGAATGTGATAAGTGTTCGTCCTCTCTCCCTCTACTAGTGTAGGATCTCGAAGGGCGATGTTCGCCTTTTCCCCTTCTTCCAGTGTTAGATCTCAGAGGACGACAGTTCTAGAGAACTACTCTCCTAGGCGTTGGTGCACACCAATAAATGGATGAGAAAGACTAAAAATGCACTAACGAACGGAATGAAGAAGACTAATGAATGAGATAAGGACCGTCGGTGCACATCGACATAAGGGATGAGGAAGACTAACGAACTAGATGAGGAAGACTAGAGGCGCACACTAACAAATGGACTAGAGGTGCACGTTCGAAGCGAAACTGGTTCGTCCAATGAGGAAGACTAGAGGCCTTCCAAAAACATGCTGGTGCACGCTTGAAGGACACATCAACAAATGGGATGAGAAAGACTAGATGCACCAGACGCTTACCAAAAATGCACAACATAGTCACGGGTTGTGCCCTGGACCAGACCAGCAAGGTGAGAATGCACGTGTGGATTGCCCCTTTTTCCCTCTCATTTGCTCCAGAAAAAGAGATAGACATATTCTTATAAATTGAGCTATCTCTCTATCAACAACTAACAACTAGTAAGATAGGATTAAATAATCCTACTCTCACCTCTGCTATATGAGAATTTAAGATTATTTATTTAATTAGTTGGACTATGGCCAAAATTTCATCCTTTATTCGATCCCTTTACTTAACGCCAGGGGGTAATGTTTAGGGAAAATTCGTTAAAAAATTCAGAGAAAACTTGTTGCTTCAAACAGGAGGTAGAACATATACAGCCCATGGACTAACTGGCGAGGAGCGTGGGAGTGGCCCCGCAGCCCACTTGACACAATTCCACAGAAGACGCAACCCAAATTAGCCCGGTTGGACCAAATCAATTGGAAACGTTGAATTGGATCCTCCTAAGGCTCTGTTTGAAACTCACGAATTTGATTTGTTTCAAAAAAGAAAAAGAAATGCACGAATTTTATATGAACTTTGTAAAGATTTTATAAGAAAAATAATCCAATCGCAGAGAGTCAGATGAAACGGGCGAGTATACACGCATTTTCTTTTCTCAAGACAAGCCACGTTTAAATTTGAAAAGTGATTACAGCACTACTTTTACAAGAAAGAAATATATAAAAATTACTAACACAGTTCTTGTACGCTGCAAAACATACCAGTAGAGGAACACAACCATAAGACTAAATAATAGGAAAAAGACAACTCTAGGCTACAAACCTGCAAGCGGCCATTCATGGCGTACGTGGTCACGGAGCAGGCGGGCAGAACAAGAAGCGGAGCCTATCGAGGCGCCGGTACTTGATGCCGACGGCGAGCACGGCCATGACGGCCGCCCAGATCAGCACGTCCATGGCGAGCGACGTCCCCAACTGCGACGTGATGAACGTGAGCACGAGGCTGGAGTACGCCACCAGGAACGGCCACTGCACGGCGCGCGACAGCGACGGCACGCCAGTGAACAGCCCCAGCGTGAGCAGCATCGAGCTGCCGAACCCGGCCCAGCTCGCCGCCATGAACAGCCAGTACCGCGGCTGGTGCTTGTCGCGCACGATCGGGTCCCCCGCCGCGTGGCTCCCGTCGGCGTCGTCGTCCTGCCAGTACCCGCCGGGGATGTTCGTCCCGAGCTGGTACGTCAGCGCCGTGATCAGCGTCGCCACTCGCCACCACCAACAGCGTGTCGTTCTTCTTCGCCCCGAAGCCCGGCGCGTGGCTGCGGCCGCCGCAGCCGTTGACACCGTTCTCCGGACGCCGGTTGTCTCCAAGCTCGCAGCCGCCGACGCCGTTCTCCGGCCGCCGGTTGTCACCCATCTCGCCGCTCTCCGCGTCGGCATCCATCCTAGCTCACCACTCTATATCGAAGCGCAAAACTTAGATCACAGAAATCAAGAACAGTCAAATTCTTGCAGGAATTAAGAAAACGTTCACTAACCATACCTTTTGATTGTAAGCACGTAGTAATTCAGAAAACATTCACATCCACAGACATTCAGAGGTTCGTGTACTTGTTTCAAAGATGCACACAAAGACGCATATATATAGTGGAAAGATTTCACGGTTGATGCATTTTTTGATCGCTATCAATCATATTGCTAAGGTAAGGTAATTTCTCTGAAGGAGATGGGAAACACAACTGGAGTTGCTAATACCACTGTCCAACCTGCAGTTGTGGACACTGGTAGCGCGAAGACTTCAGTGGTTCAGTGCTCGTCAAACAGTCAACGTCAAATCGCAATGAAATTGTGTGGCGCTAGATGAACTTATCATAATCTTTTATATATATATAAAATAAATATATAAAATGTTAAATGATTATTGGTAGGAGATATAATTTTAAGAATAGAGAATTCCACTACTATATATAAATATAGCCTTATATATTTAATATATAGCTATATAAGAATAGAGAATTCTCATTCTATAAATATAGCATTCTATATTTAACATCTCCCTTAATTTGAACGATATAACACTAAGTTTAGATTGCACCGAAAAATACTAAATGAAGAGGCCGGTAATAGCATTGTCATAATATCTATAAACTGATCTTTAGAAGATATGAATCATATCAAGTTGTCCAGTTGATACTCGTTCATGAACAACGTGATAATCAACCTCAACGATCTTCGCCGATGATAAAAAATTGTGTTGGCAGACAAATAAGTGGCACTAATATTGTCACTCCATAAACTGGGTGGTCGTACCTATGAAATCCCAAGCTCTCGTAATAGCACTTGAATCTAGATTAATTTTATAGTAGCATCAGCAGCCACATTGTATTCAGTCTCCATACTAGAGTGAGAGACCTTTAGTTGTTTGCGTGAACTCCAGGAGATAAGATTGCCACTGAAAAAGATGGCATAGCCGCCTGTGTTGTGACGATCATCAGGATTCCTGGCCCAATCAGCATCTGAGAAGGCACTAAGCAATGAAGAGTCCGACATGGTGAACTATAACCCTATGTTAGCAGTGTCATAAAGATACCAAAGAATATATTTGACCGCTGTCCAGTGTACAGTAGTTGGAGCTGATAAAAATTGGCAAACTCTGTTGACACAGAAAAAAATATCAGGTCGTGTCAGGGATAGTTATTAGAGAGCACCAATAACACTCTAATATCATGTAGTATCTTTAGGTGAGAGTTTGTCACCACTATCGAGCAACAGCTTCTCGCTGGGAACCATAGGAGTGGACACACCTTTGGAGGTAAGCATATTAGTTCAGAACAATAAATCTTGTATGTATTTATGCTGTGTTAGAACAAGCCCATGAGGAGTATGTCATACTTCAATCCTAAAAAAAATAACTAAGGGTGTCAAGATCTTTGACTGTATAATCAACCTAAAGTTGTGTAAGGAGTCACTTAGTAGCAATAGAAGATGAGCTAACTATAAGAATATCATCAATATAGATAAGAATATACATTTGAATGCCTATCTTGTTAAAGATGAAAAGAGAGACATCGGCCTTTGAGGTTGTAAATCTCAGCTGCGAGAGTTTGGAACTAAGGAGAGAAAAACATGCATGTGGTGCTTATTTGAGGCCATAAAGAGACTTATCCAGCTTGCAAAGATAATCAGGATGTTGAGAATCGACAAATCTAGGGGTTGTTTCATATAAACATCCTCGTGAAGAAGACCATATAGAAAAGCATTTTGAATATCAATTTGCCGAATAGCCCAACCACGAGAAACAACAAACGACAATAAGAAGTGAATAGTAGTATGCTTAACAATTGGACTAAAGGTATCATCATAATCAACCACATACTGTTGTTTGAACCTTTAGCAACTAGACGTGTTTTGTAGCAATCAATGGACCCATCTGTCTTTTGCTTGAGTTTAAAAACCCATTTACAATCAATAACATTAAGACAAACACGAGAAGGGACTAAGTGCCATGTTTTATTGTTGAGAAGTGCCTAAAATTCATCATCTATAGTCTGACGCTAGAGAGGATGCTCCATAGCATCAACATAAGAAGTAGGTTCAGGGGCAAAAGACCAAACCACAGAATATGTGACCATTCCATCAGTACGTACTTTGGGGCACCTGATATTATGTCGTAGTCATGTACCGTACAGATGGATAGGAGGTGCATCATCCACGGCACTTGATTGGGCAGCAGTAACAGAGGGAGCAGAAGAATCCATGGCATTAAGTCTCGGTTGATCAATAGCCAAGGGCTTGAGCGACGCAGGCACACGATTGGCGAGCGGGGCACCCAAATCAGTAGTACGACAGGTGCTCCCGAGGTCAACTCACGTGACAAAGATATGGTGGACAACAGTAGCATTCCTTGGAATGGAGGTGCCTGATTTTCTGCATCCAAAAAATTAGCAGGCACAGATGCATGCATATGATCACAATCCAAATTAGTATTGTTGTTACCCAAATGCAAGGTGCGCAAATAAGGATGGAAAGGCTATGGTTGCAAGAATTAGGAAGTGTTGGGGGATTCCTAGTGAAAGGAAAAACACTCTCATCAAAAATAACATCTCTAAAAATATAGACACGATCGGAATCAGTGTCAAGGCACTTGTACCCCTTATGCAAAGAACTGTAGCATTGGAAAACACATTACTTGGATCGAAAAGAGAGCTTGTGTTTGTGATAGGGACGAAGATGGAGCCAATAGGCACACCCAAAAAACTTTTAGTAATGAATAATTGGGTGGTGTATGAAAGAGACGTTCCAAAGGACTTTTGTTGTTAATGACACGAGTAGGAAGATGATTGATGAGGTATGTGGTTGTAAGAAACGCTTCATCCTATATTTTAAGGGGCATGGCAACATGAGCTAGAAGAGTAATGCCAGTTTCAACAATACGATGGTGCTTGCGTTCAGCAAACCCGCTTTGTTGATATGTGTGAGGACACGATACACGATGAGCGATGCTAAGAGAACAAAAAAATTGTGTTATGAATTTTCTGGTATTCCCCACCCTAATCTTATACGATTGGACACACTTAATTTAGTATCCAGAAGGTGGGCTTCTGTACGATTATGCATCAAATAGATATAAGAAAATTTATTGAAATCATCAATAAAGCTAATATAATATTTAAAACCCCTAACAGATTGAGGTGTAGGGCCCATACATTAGAGAAAATTAGTTCTAAACGTGATGAAGACTGATGAATAAAACTAGTGTATGGCAATTGATGACTCTTGGCTAAGTAACATTCATTACAAATTGGCAAAGGTGACTCTCTTGCACACGGAATATCATTGAGACACAAAATTGACTAAACTACTTGGGATAAAGGATGGCCAAACCGTGTATGCCATTGGGCATGACTAGTAGAGCTTCTTACTAAGGCATGCTTGAGAGTAGCGACATCAGACAGTTTGATGAGGTAGAGGCCAAACTCATACCGCCCTTAATAGAAAAATACCATGGATGGAATTCAAAGAAGATGTTATTATCACAAGAAAAAAATATCAATGGAAAGGAGATGTTTAGAAATATCATCCACATGTAAAATATTGCGTAATGCAAGAGGACGAGCAGCAGTATTAATTGAAGAATGACTAACATGCAGAATCTGCAAACCTGCGTCGTTGCCGACTTGGACTTGTTCGCCTCCATGATAGCATTCACAAATAGTAAGATGATTGAGATCACTTGTGATATGGTCAGTGGCATCCGTGTCACTGTACAAATTGAGATCAATCTTGTAGGAGGTAGTTGCCATAGCTGCAGAGGGAGGCTCATCGTAATAGGACTTATCCATCCTATATCAACACTTGATGGTGGTATGACCCATCTTGCTGCATATCTGGCATAGAGGATGAGAAGAATTATTGCGGCGATCACAACGGCCATCAGAAGGACGAGGAGGCGCATCACCTCAGGTATATGTAGGATGACCACGACCACAATCCCCGTGCCCACAGTTCCTCTACTGGCCACCACGACCAGCATAATTGGCGGAGGATCCATGATGCAGCTACAGTTCGGCCTGATGTTGCAGTTGACGGGCTTCAAATGCCATCAGATGTGCAAACACATCATCAAGCGTAATGGGTTCACTCTTAGTTGTCATCAAGGTGATGAAGATGTCATAATTAGGGCCGAGACCGGCGAGGAGATACGACACCTCATCGTCGCGTAGGGCAGAACTGACGGTGGCCAGCTCATAGGCCAGCCCTTTGATCTTGTGAAAATAATCTATAGTAGAGAGGTATCGTTTCTTGGTCATGGCAAGCTCCACATGGATTTAAATGGTGCGAGCGTGAGTGGCAGAGGAAAACATCCGCTGCAGCGTGTCCCATGCCTCCTTGGATGTGGTAGCATCAACCACATTTTGGAGGACGTCCTCAGAGATGGAGGAGACAAGGCCACTAAGGACCTGTTGATCTTGATCATACGACTGGTCATAAGACGGGTTTGGGACCTAGTTAGCACCGGTAGCAGTTGAAGAGGCAACGAACTTGGTAGGTGCAGTGATGGATCCATCAAAATAGCCCATAAGCTTCATACTTCGCAGATAGATGAGGAGCTGGACGCGTCATATGATAAAATTATTTTTGGTGAGACGAATTGTAACGGTGTGGTGGAGAGGAATTGATGCAAAGGTTGTCGCTATAGTAGATGAGGTCGTGTTAGAGATGGAGGGGAGAGGAAGAAGATGTGGTAGACATTTTTCAATGAGGAATTCTTAGCTCTAATAGCATGTTGAATTGTGTGGCACTGGATGACCTCTACACGTCATAATCTCTTTATATATATATAGAAGATGGATATATGAAATGCTATATGTGTGATCATTGGTACATAATAAGCTATGAGATACACTCTAAAAATAGAAAATTATCTTACTATATATATCATTCTATATTTAACACTAAGGGCTGATCTTATTAAACACAATTAAGTTCAGAGTTACATGGGCATTATGCAGTCGTGTGCAATTAGTGTCACTGTCAGCAAAGGGCAATTCTTTCCCAGAGAATTTCCAGTGTAAATTATGCCTGGATGGTAGTGGTACCTATGGTACATTCGCGGAGTTGCGTAGTTCGACTCGTCGCATAAAATCCTCCAGTCTCATCTTTCTATATATATATATATATATATATATATATATATAATCAAAGAGATCCTTCTGTTGAACATTTTTAATTTATACAACCTTCTTTGGGTTCTCAAAATCGAATTTATTATGTTGTAGAATAGCAATGAATGCAGATGTAACACCCTCACCCCATAAAAAAAACCCAAAAAACTGGAATAGGAGCTAAAAAGATATCATCAAAGATGTACAATAATAGTACCGGCATGTGAAAAACGATGACCCGGATTTCTGAAGACGTTCACTTGAATTTTGTTCCAGCTCCAGATCTCCTTTCCATAGACAAACTGAAACCTGAGTAGAACTGCCCGTCACAGCTTTTACCCAGTCTCACAGAATGCATAGTATGGCCTACACATGCATCTACTGAACAACCTGCAACTCAGTTTTTCTGTGGGTGAAATTAAGGGTACCACACTATCACCAGTAGTGCCAAAAGTGAAGAGATCGAAAACGGGTTAGAACGATAAATTACAAACAAATTGCGATGGTTACTGACCAAATCGAGAAACTATTATAACCCAAACTCCTCGTTCTTACAACACTCACTCAACGACACATCACGGATATAAACAGGGCGAGCGCGCAAGGCAGGAGGAACTAGAGTGACAAGAAGCGATTATACTTAATTACTTTATATAAACCATGCAACCAGGCACACCATTCATCACATACACCAACATGGCACAAGACCAGAACGCAACCATCCTCCTCCAGGCAGGAGACCAGGATACATTCCTGACTTCAAGGCAAAATTAAATCAGGAAGGAATACTTCGCTCTAAGCTCAACCAGACTTAGGAGCCCCAGTTTCTTCCAGGATGCTGCCTAGGCTGCAAGGACGATTATTACTATGAGCAGGACCACCCCAAATATAACCAGCAACAAGCATATCTGCAACATAAAAAAGGAAACAAGTGAAACGTTACATGTTGGAGTGAGTGCATATGGAAGATATTAATTGGTGCTAAAGGGGTCCAAAAGTACCAGCGAAGAGTTCGACTTCTGGGTTTTAGCAGCTTTAGAGAGTTGGCCTTTTGCTTGCGTAGTCGCTACAACAGCATTCTCGATATGGGTGTCAATGTCATCTGCAGTATAGGAAGAGAAATACAATCAGACATAATATACCAGAGATATGAGCAGTCTTGTGCTTCAATGTATGAAATAGCACATAATACCATCCGTCATCCCCAAAGGTACCACATACCAATCATTTGCCCTTGATCATGGACTAGAACAGCAAGATCTTTGAAGATTTCATTTACTTCAGTAATTTGGTGCTGAATCTCTTGTATTCCTTGGTCCCTCTCCTCAATGATAGCCTCATTGAACACAATCTCATTATCCAAGAAGACTAATTCTTGCCTACAGTAAAGCAAAAAATATTGAGGTTACCGTGTTCACACATTTGCAGAGGAGTGAACGTGTTCACCCATTTCAAAAGGAGTGAATAATGTTCTAAACAAAATAGTCCAAAGCATAATCCATAGACCATAGTACTATCAATTCACCTTCTTGATTCTAGAAGCGCTGTGCGTTGCTCAGCCAACTTATCAGCACCATTGTTCACCTCGCTTGAGTTATAGCTGCAAAGAACAAGCCATTCTAGATTACTCATATGCTGACAACATACTGGAAGAACTTCAACAATATATTATCATAGACCAGCTTCAAAAATATGTTATTATTATTAAAGAAAACTAACATCTAATGAATGTGAGGTACAGAACTTTGCAATGATCTAAAGTACCATTGAAGGGGAACGATTATAATTTACAGACCAAGTAAAAAAGGAGATATTTAAGAAAATAATGTTTTGCTGTTTTACTTGAAGACCCAAGAAGACAGACCACTTGAAAGTCGTTTTATCATTCTGAGAGTTTTATGAATAAGACAAACTTCATTGCAAGTTTGGTTAGAAAATGAATTTATGAGTGATTGAAAGCTAGGGCTGCGGGCTGAGAAAGCGGACCATGAACGAAACGCTAGATATGGAAGGGTTATACAGGCAGAGAAACTTCTGTGCTACAGTAGATCAAAACAGCAATATAAACTATTTGGATAGGATCAGATATGAATGCTCATCCTGTAAATGTGCACCAGAAGGTGTAAACAGAATACAGTTATGATCATAACTCATAACAGGGTGGAAGAAGATTTTCTTGTTGAATAACTCTGTACTGCACTTTATAACACCCTACAAATATACCCTACACTCCTACAGATATGCAAGGACTGAAGAGAGCAGAATAATTAAAAAATGACAGATGTACCATTTTGCAGTAGGTTGGAACAAAACAGGGCATATGTAACTGTTAGGGTCATCAAGCACAGCTCATTGCTATTATATCAATTCCTAAGATATGTGATGGCCACTGGAGTCTTCCCGAACTTGGCAGATTAAAAACACTATTGTTCCATTCAGGAATTTTATTAGCTCAAGAGAGATTATTCAACAAAATTATTCTGCAGAGAGTAAGTACAATGTAACAGGCTACTGTAGCATTAGCACACTACCAAGAAAATGATAAACAACATGCCATTAGCCATATTATTGTAGTAAGTTCCTCTTTTGTTCAAAAACATAAGATCCCAAGAAGAAAAATAAGCAGGTATTTACAGCAATAAGTAGACCAGCTGACTAGCAGACTACCTTTGTGGCAGGCCCACTTGAGAAATGAAGGGTGTATAAGCAGCTTCTCTCTCTACCGCTAATCGTTGAGCTTTCTGAAATTCTTTCAGAACTGCTTGGAAATCCTTTGCTAGCTTTGCATCAGCAATCTTTTTGCTGGCCTGTAGTTCCACAATCCATACATAGTATCAAGATATTGTGTAATACTATCAGCAAAAAAGGAATATAAAGATGTTACGTAAAAGAGTAATGAACAAACATAGGCAATCAATACTAAATAGCAGCTGACATACGAAATTCAAATGCTACATTTGATCTCATATTCATGATTCTAAGATCTGCTTCTAGATTATTTCTCCAGTGGCATTCCAACACACTAGAAAATATCAAGACTGAAGCATATTGAGTATTTAAGAAAAACTTTAGTTTTATGCGCTGAGGGGAATCACTGTTCATAGAATCATAGTAGTCAGGCAAAACTAAGATTTATACAGATAAAAATTCCCAAATTATAATATTTCACTCAGAATATAAAAACTGGATAGGTTCAGTTGCCAAAACAATATGCATCATTACACTCTTTTGTACTTCCAAAAAAGATGTCTATATTGAAGGTTTTCTGGTTCAAAAAGCAGCATTACATGTTGCAATTCCATTTTGATTTGGTGCAAAAGGTGAAGAGTACCAAAATGCTTCTGGTTTCAGCCATACAAGATTAAAAACCGTTCGAATTCTGTTTTGAAAAAAAAAACTTCGACAAAGATGCAAGAAAATCGAGACAAATACTTACACTGACTTCGACACGATGATCAGCCTCACTAGCTTGTTTAAGCTTCTCCGATGTATCCTTCACCAGTTGCGTTATTTGTTGACGTGTCTTGTGTCTGCAAGCAACACCAACAGAAAGTAAATCGACCCATCAAACCAATAAGTAACTAGTCTGAAAAACAGAAAAATGGTTAATTACAGCCAGGCATAATACAAGTTACTACACTCCAAAATATAAGAAAGCATGCCAGGCCATACATGTCATAAATTGCATCAATTTCAGTAGAAAGGAATGGGAAAAACATCTTATTTGAGGTCATCGGATCTATTCATGTACCAGGAATGGCCTGATTCATCAATTCTACCTAAGCGCAGCGGCTATCACGCAAACATAATTGCTTGGAGAGGATAAAATACAGGCAGGGCTCCCCAAATTGAATCCCTAAGCGATTATCACGAAGAAAAGGGGAGATGCGATCCCTAAGCAGCCCATAATAAGAGTCATCGGTTCATCGCATGGATCCGCCACAGAAACATAACCTAAATCGAGATCGCAATCACACAGCGGAGCCGCACAATTCTCCCCAAATTCATCACGCGCACCCAAAATCGGAGCCCGGATCGTAAAATCCCACGTCCCAAATCCAACCAAATCCGACAGACGGGGGTAGGTAGAGTATGATCGGGGGTGAAGGAAAGCCTCACATCCTCTCCCGGAGGTCGGGCGTGTCCTTGGGCGTGCCAAGCGTGTTGACCAGCCGCTGGAACGTCGACACCGCCGTGTTGATCTGGAACACCCCCGACGCCACGGCTTGCGACGCCCCTGCCCCGGCCGCGGCGCCCCCCGCCCCAACCCGGCCGCCCCTCCGCGGCAACCCGCGGGCGTTCCCCGCCTCCAGGTCCTGGAAGCTCATCCTCCTCCTTCCTCCCCGCCTCCTCCGATTCGAATATCAAAATTCCCGGCGCGCCTCTCGCCGGAGAAGGAGGAAGGGGGAATTGGGGGCAAATCGAGCCGGAGACGTGGCCGCCGCGTCGCCTTCCTCCTCCTCTTCCTCGCGTCGCGCCTGGCCTTGGCTTTTCTTTCCTTCGCGTGGAGTTAATTTGGGGGATTAGGGATTTGGTGGTGGATTCCGCAATTCTCTCGGTGGGATACCGCTCTGAGCCAAGGCTCGAGACGCTAATTATGCTGTTCCGCGCTGGGATGCGGGCCCCACACGCCAGGGTCCGGGTCAGCCTCGCTGGCTTTCGTGGTGCGCGCGTAGGAGTGGGCCCGTCTTAGGTGGATTAATTAATTAATTAATTAAGCTGTTAACTAGAGCACTTGGAATCTGGTAGTAGTAAACCAGCCAGTAGTAATACTACTAGTATTCTCTTTCTTTTGCTGGTTAAAAAATATTCGTTGAACGTGAGACTTTACAATACGTATAACACTTACATATATACATTCTCTTCTTAGAATGTTTAATGACATTTTTTAGTTAATATGCATGGTGAGTACACCCGAAATTTATGTGTACATGATAATTCCTGTTAACCAGAGCATTTGGAATTATTAAACCAATTAGTAGTAATACTACTGTAATGCTCTTTTTTTTAAGGTAAATATATATTTTGAAACGTAAGGGGCTGTTAAAAATCGGAACATTGGGACAGCATCGTGGGTTAATCTTGATTTAAGGAAGAGCTCGACAATTTGGGCTTTGATTTGAGCAAGTGGTAAGAGTAATTAACAATCCCTTTGTCGGATGGGAGAGACCGGCGGCAACGGCGACGTGAAACCCAAGGGAGGAGGAAAATAGATTAGTGAGAAGGATGAGCAACCTTAGAATGATTATTGTCAGCTCAAAGCTGTGGAATTGTGGATGGCACGGCGGCCGACTATAAAATCTTTGATATTTCACGTCATTTTTCATGGCCTATTGGGAACATGATAAATTGGGGTTTTTTCTCTTAATTGAATTGACTCCTTTAAGCCTTTTTTTTCGTTCATGGTTTTTGCTGGATGAAATTCTCTACTTAACTCTCTTTATTAAATATTTGATATGTAATTTTGACCACTAATTTTCTAATTACTTTTGTAAAAAAATATAACTACTTCTGGTCCTAAATGTAGACAATTTGAGACGGATGGAATAAAAAATTATAATATTGTAAAATTACTTTAAGAAAAATCAACACATGAATTTAGTAAGTTTAGAAAGTGATAGAATAAAGTTAATAGTCATATATTTAAATACAGAAAAAATATTTTATTTAGAAAAATTATGATCCAGAGCAGTACATGTAAGTACAACTATCCTAGCAAATTCTCCTTGGATGGCACTAAAATTTTAGCCAGAGGAGACAATGTGCCTTTGAAGCAGGATCGATCATGGATGTTCCGCTTTATCGCAACTGTGGAACACTGTCTTCTCTGTCTGGGTGTGACACAGGCATGGACTTAATGATGGGCAGGCTGAATGGGCCACACTATTTTTTTTACATTTTTGGCTCTTTTTAAAACTTATTTTATAAATAATCCAAGAAAATAGCCTATTCCTGTAATAAAATAAGTTTTTGAAAATGTCAAAAATGTAAAAAAAATCCAGAAATGGGCCACGTATCCAAGTTCTCTTCTCCATCTCTTCTTCTCAAAAACAGAAGCTTCAGTTGCCCTAGCTCTGTTCATTCCTACTCTAGTCGATGAAACTTTGACGTTATACCTTCTTCTTAATCTATTTTATTATCTTAAAAACACATGTCGGTTTTGACCACGAGTAGTCGAGCTTCGACCACTAATTCTAAGCAACATTGAAAACTGACGATATTTTGCGTAAGATATTGGAAAATATATTTTCGATCACTACCTAATTACACTGTTCTATTGTTGCATGATTAAATTGATTCCATTGGCCAAAGCTTGATAACTCAATAAAAAAACTTTATATGCTGATACCAGAAAGGTCAAGTGAGACAGCGTCACAGGGAAAAGAAGAAATAGTTAGTTGTAACTGGTAACATTTCTAAAAAATCTAGATAGAACTATTCTAGATAGAGAGCTCTAGGGCACGAATTGAAAAGAACTAGTTCTAAGTAGTAGTTTAGTTCACCCGAGGCAACTAAATTAGTTTAGCTAGGGTTTCTATCTTCAGGTTTAGGTTGTATAGACGACGCATAAAATGTATTTACGAATGAATGTCTGCAATGACTAACCAATACATGTTTGTGGAAGTGAATGAGTTGAGACATATCTTTTTCAACTTTTTTTCAAATCCAAAAGTCCAATATTTTTCTATAAATTAGTGAATTAGGAGAAGCTCTTTATGCAGAAAAAGAAAGAGCAAGGCACTATTTCAAACTTGCATTCGAAATACAAAATATTTATACAAATAAGGAGAGAGAAGATAATGCAGCAGGATTGGCAGTTATCACGAACGGCATATATACTCGTACAGAAATTTAGTGAAACGGAAACTCCTTGCAGCATCTTGTTTTGCATTCTAAAAGTGTAAGAAAACATGAATTCATGTTGCTCTGTTTTACATCCGGTTACTGCACAAACGATTTCCTTTCGTGTGATTACTTTTAACCTTTTGTTTAGGTTTAATTTACTGTTGAGTCAAATCACTCGATGCAGAACCGAGCTACCTACTCCCCGGCGAGCACGGTGACCGTGGACTTGATCAGGTCTCATAGGAAGAATTCATCGGCAGGAGTTAAAATGGCCGGAAAAAATTGCAATGCACGACTCATTCCACGCATTCACGATCCATGCAAGGTACATTAGATCCGTTCAGATCGTTACATCTTCCAAACTTTCAAAGAGTTGAGAAAAAGAAACCACGCATTTCTGAGTCAGAGCTTCCATTTCTTTAATCTTTGGGGAAGCAATATCAAGAATCACTAACTGTTTCAAGAGGAGCGCGCATGTACTAATTTAATGATCTTATACAAAAATTTTACACTAATAATTTGGAATGTCGAAATTCTGGTCGATCTCACCTATATATGGAGCTTTTGTTTCCTATGAAATTCTAGCAAAATTTATATGCGTGCTTGCAAACATACCGTAACTTCCATCAGATATGTTTGACTAGTTGACTTGAATGGTTCAATGTGGCAACGCTTCCCCGGTCATTCATCTGCACCTTGAACCTTGATATGTTATTTTTCAGTCAATGCATACGTACAGCCTACTACTTCGGTCCCAACAAAGGCTTTATTTTGTTGGCTTCAGAGTTCAGATTTCTCCCTTTTCTTCCCGTGTAAATATTTTGTTCTCCTGAGCAGAGTAACACTAATATAGTTTTTTCCTCTGAATTTCAGAGATCGACAGAGATAGCTAGCGAGATCACCTCACTTTGTGGGAGTGGGACAAACAAAAGGACAAGGTGTTGTCTGGCCCTCGGCTGACAACATCATCAGCCGGTTCATCTCCTTCCCTGTCGTCAGTTTCTCGCAACAATTAACCCTGATCGTGCTTGGATGTTCTCCTTCTTATTGGGCACTATGATGTTGGAGAGAAAAACTTGGTTCGCATGAGTAGGGCTAATCTGATCAGCCGCAACACCCACAACACAACTCTATCACTGGCTACTACAAATGCAGAGCAGCCGCAGACACAACCAGCTGAAACGATCAGGACCAAGAGAGGGTGCAAAGGCTCTTGTCCCAATCAACCAGTCTCCCTTATCTTGCATCTCAACGAGACAGCGACCACGCCAGAATGAGGAGGTCGGTACATCTGCATGTTGTTGTTGTCTTGAAAGCATGCTACTTCGATAGAAATGTTTAGATTAAATATATGATAACCAAATGCATAGATTTGTTGTAGTTAAAAACACCTTTTCCAATACTATGATCTCACAAGATTATATAATTATGTAACGATAGAGATTCGTGACCAATTTCAAAGTTTTCTGCAAGGAAGAGTTGGACAGCCGACTGCCGCAACAGCAAGTCGAGCCTGCCGCCTGTTCTCCGTCCGGCCCCCACCCCCGGCATCCTCGCTGGACAAGAGGAGGAAGGGGGTCCGCCTCTCATCCATCTGTAGCAAGTGTTTAGGTTTTAATAGTCTTTAGAGATTAGATGTATTAGTCAGTCTAGGGTTTTCTTTCTATGGCGCATATGGAGTAGGTTTGTTTAGAGTTTTTTGCTTTTTCTATCTACAATTTGTAGGTGGCTTCTTCATTAGCAAGACCATCAATAAAGATCTAAAAAGACTTTGTCTGCCGACAATCAAATCGGCGGCGGCAGATTTGGTGTTCGAGTTACCGACTTATTTAATGGCATCGGTTTACCAATAGTGAAACGCATGATTTCGACGATAGGGTATGAAGTTAACATACCATAAACTATGTAGATAATATTGATAAGCGCACAACCTAGGCATGCATCTACCAAGGCAATGTGTATGAGAATCCCAAGACTAGTCCATTAACACAATTTGCTGTGAACAGTCAACAAAAGTGGAATAGAAGGCAGTCCAGAAGTAGAACATGTCATGGACTTCATACATGGTATATAAGCTATATAAAGAAAAAGAGTTATAACTATTCACAGTTACCGAGATGTAATCAATATTTTCTGTTCTTGGATGCTTACTTTCTGACTTGCTGTCCAATTTATCAAAAATCAACTCAATGTGTTAGTGAAATAGCGACATTGTGAGTCTAAGATGCTTTATACATATATGTGACTATATCCAATATCTATCGGTCTTGTTCTTTTTCTATCTTAAGGGTTAAGGGTTAGTTACAGTAACTTGCCCTTGCCAAATGATCATTATCACCTTAACCTCCTATAACTTAGCCTCTACCATCACCCACTGTCATTGGAGCTAGCTGGGAGAGCCAAGTCACCGTCCCACCGAGGAGCAGCATTCTAGGGTGGTGTGGCATTGTGCTTGTGGCATGCCGACACACCATTGCCTTGCTGTGGTGGCTCTTGTCGCTCGAGAACTTGCGCCGTTCCCATCTCACAGACTCGCTCATGTTACGTAACTAATAGAAATAGGGTTAAGAGGAGACGGGATAATAGGACATGTCGTCGTGGGTTAGTTAAGAGAAAGTAGGTTAGGATGTTGGATAGATATTTTTTAAGGCCTAACAACTTTTTTGTCCAACTATTTGTATACATGATTAATATATACATAGAATTTTTTGTAAAATTTTTTTATATAGCTGTACCACATATCCCATGGTAGGTCTGTCTTATGTTTTGTTGTTCTATTGGAGGTATTGAGTCTCATTTTTGTGTAAATAGAGCTATGATGTTTTTTATTTAATATAATCTACCCTGTTTTGCAAAAAAAAAAATCGTGACCAAAGCTATATCTCAGAGATCATACGAATATCCAAAACGATATCACACAAGTAGGACTACAAGAATTCCTGACATTTGAGTTTATACAAGCGAAGCAACCAAGCAAGCGGCCATGCGACGCACACCGGCCAAATCCTCGCGATGCAGCGCAAACTTTCCCAAACCCTACTCACCGGCCCGCCCGCCCGCGCCAGCCAGTGGCCACGTCACTCCCAAACACGTCGGATAAAAATTTCCCCGCTACTACTCGGCCCAAACAACCACCGTGCTGGCGCGCGACATGGCGGCGGCGGAGGTGAGGCACCGGCGGGTGGAGGTGGCGAGCGGGGTGCGCCTGCACGTGGCGGAGGCGGGGCCGGAGGACGGGCCCGCGGTGGTGCTCGTCCACGGCTTCCCGGAGCTCTGGTACTCGTGGCGGCACCAGATGGCTGCGCTCGCCGCGAGGGGGTTCCGCGCCGTCGCGCCCGACCTCCGCGGCTACGGCGACTCCGACGCCCCGCCTGACGCGGCCTCCTACACCGTCCTCCACCTCGTGGGGGACCTCGTCGCGCTCATCGCCGACATCGGCCGGCCCCGGGTGTTCGTGGCGGCGCACGATTGGGGCGCCGCCGTGGCGTGGCAGCTGTGCCTGCTCCGGCCGGACCTGGTCACGGCGCTCGTCGTCCTCAGCGTCGAGTACCACCCGCGGAACCCCACGAGGAGCCCGGTACAGACCCTCAGGGCCGTCTGCGGGGACAACCACTACATTTGCTTCTTCCAGGTAACCCTTTCTGATTTATGTACGACACAGGCAGAATCAGTCCAATTATTGAGGAGTATTTGTTCTTCCCTGGCAATGAGTAGCATTGATGGGTTGCAACTTGGAAGACAGTAAAAGAATCAGAGCAGTTATGAGATACTATGTTCTTATGTGCTAGCAACATTGATGGTTGTTCCAGGCTACTTAAATTGGTGAACAGCTGCTGTCTGATGGAGGGATTTACTATCTTTGTCAAACTGATTACTTATCAGAATTGCTAACCTTCATTCAACAGAAATTTAGGGTGAATTTATGTTGAATCCTCCACCGTTGGATCCGCGTGGCAATTCACACCACACTTCTCCTCCAGCTCTAGAGAGATGGTGGGGACAGATGGCGGCAGTCCGACCAGTAAGAGTCCCGGGTTAGGGTCAGGGTGGAAGGGGGTGGGGGAGGGGGGAAGGGGAGGGAGTTCGCTGGCCTTTGAGGGATGGCCATGGGAGGCGGCGGCCTGGTGGTGGGCAGCAGAATGGGCTGGTGGCGAGGCAGCGCCGCCGCCGCCGAAGCCGTTGGGTCAGCAGGAGGCGGTGGGCTGGTGTTGGTGGCAGGGGCAAAGCAAAACGAGTGGTTAGGAGGTGGGGGAGGTGGTGGCGTCTCCGGCGGCAGGGAGCTACCAGAGATGGGGAAGATGGTGGGGCTGGGGTGCCGCTGCTGGCTTAAGGAGGAGGAGAGTCAAGAAGGGGTGAGGTGGGAGAGGGGAAGGGAAGGTATGGCGGGCCTCACTGGCATGGTTGGCTCCTTTCCAGCATTAGCGAGGTCGGGTGGTGGTGCGTTGGCGGTAGGGGATCAGGCAGAGGAAGAGAACTCGATCGATTGATCTAGAGTTTGAGATTTGTGGCACAGTCGTGGGGAACGGGAGGAGGAGAGAGAGGGAGTTAGGGTTTAGAGGATGCACGAATCTTAAAGTAGATCCAACGGTTAAAAAAAATGCAAGATGTGGGGTGGGATTTTCTATCACATGTTGTAAAGGCAGTTTCCATTACCTATAGCTGTAGATATTATTGAGACTTCGCAAGGGATTAGATTTGAGGTCTTTGCCCAATTGACATAGAGTACTCCTTCTGTTTCAAATTACTTATCATCTTAGGTTTGTTCTAGGTCAAATATGTTTATTTTTGACCATTAGTTTTTAGAAATCCGTATAGTTTAACAACATGTGAATTATATATTTTGAAATTATTTTTTATGTTGAATCTAAAAATATAAATCTTATGATATTAAACCATGTGAGTTTTAGATATTGATGGTCAAAGATTAAAATGTTTGACTTAAGAAAAAACTAGAACGATAAGTAATTTGAAATGGAAGGAGTATAAGAAATGGATTAGTACTGCTATTATTTAACTGACTGGTACTACATAACGATGGAGCAATGACTAATGTTCAAAATGACTGGTTTTTTATTTCTTAGAAGGTAAGTGTGACATGCAGCCCTCTTGCTAGTTCTCGATACAAAGGTAGCATTATGTATTTCAACTTTTTTCAAGTATACACATAATAGCTACATGTCATTCCATTTTGAAGATGAAAGATCTGATACAAGCGACCTGGGTACCTTTAACATAGCCAAACAAAAGTGGAGGAGTTAATTACACAAAACCATGGGAACGTTGAATGACCTCAACATCATAGGTAGGGAAATTGGAATTTATCATTACTGCATTGCCAAGTTACTGGGTTCTTAAGGGTCCAAAGGATTATTTCTTTGAAGTAACCATGTTGTTCTATGAAGACTGACCATCCTTTGAACAGTCATGCTGTTGTTCTTCTCATGATCCTATTGGGTAATATGCTTGGTAACTCCAAATTCCAATATTATACTGAGCAACATAATAGTAATACCTGCTTGGAGAGCTATAAATATTTTTTTTATGTGGAGCTATAAATAGTTGATTCAGACGCATGAGAGTATAGTCGATCTTGAAGAACATTGATGACTCCTGTTTCAGATATAATAGTCTTATAGTATGACATTCTCTTTACCCTTTTGAATATTGAATTCAGCAGTCCGTACTGTTCATTCAGTGGGAAGGGTATCTGGAGTTGTGCATAATCAGCTGTTTACTTAGATAACAATCTGTCATTTAACATCGTTTTATATTTTGTTTGTTGGAAATAATTATGCTTACAAATTACAGAATTATGTATGCAGAAACCTGGAGTGGCTGAAGCTGAATTTGGTCGAGGTGATATAAAGTGTCTCTTGAAGAAATTCTTTGGAATGCGCAAGCCAGCACCTCTGATTATACCCCCAGACAAGACTTTATTTGACTCAATTGATTCAGATGGTACTTGCCCTGCATGGCTGTCAGAAGAAGACATTTCCTACTATGCTGAGAAATTTGAGAAGACAGGATTTACCGGAGGATTGAACTACTACAGATGCATCGACTTGTATGTCTCTTGGTTATACAGTTCATTGTTTTATTCATTCTTCATTGTTGTTAAGCAAGGAAAGCTTAGTTTTATTTCAAGGGAAGATAATGCTTAAGTACCGACATGATATTGTGTACAGGGGAAAATCACTCGAAATGCTGGCTATAACTTCACTGAAACATGTTCTTTTTCAAACAACAGTAAATTTGGCATGTATGGCTGAACTACATTTCTATTGGTGCCGGTGTCTTCAATACTTTATGAATGAAGGTTTTTTATCCGAGTTATTTTAGGCGTTTGTGAGATGTCCCTCAATGGTTTTCTGTTCATGCAGGAATTGGGAGCTGACTGCACCATGGACTGGAGTTCCAATAAAAGTTCCGACAAAATTCATCGTTGGAGACCAGGACCTTACATACAACATTCCAGGTGTGAAAGACTACATTCACAAGGGTGGCCTAAAGGCAAGCGTGCCAACTCTGGAGGAGGTGGTTGTCATGGAGGGTGTTGCCCATTTCATCAACCAGGAGACGCCTAATGAGGTTTCCGACCACATTTGCGGGTTCTTTAGCAAGTTCTGATATATGCATAATCTCGTGGAGCCTTCTTGATTGCTAATGTACTGTAAAAACTACATCCAGATTCCACTGCAGTAATATCTTACAAATAAAAATGTCGTGTATTCTAAAATCAAGCAGTTTTTGTTCATGTGGTCGATAGTGTAACATAAGGAAAATACTATGCATACGGCATTCTACTTACGATCTTTGTACGATCGACGTGGAGGGCGCGAGGTAAATAAGATGGAGCGCGCGCGCCGATGCAGTCCAAGAACCCATGGGCCCTGAAGCCCATATCCAGATTCGTTAACATGTGCCTCCGATTAATA
The DNA here is from genome assembly GCA_030770085.1 of Oryza coarctata. NCBI lineage: Eukaryota > Viridiplantae > Streptophyta > Magnoliopsida > Poales > Poaceae > Oryza > Oryza coarctata. The sequence goes on from CM061462.1 coordinate 7,111,695, forward strand.
AAAATGTTTGCATGGATAATTTGCTTAATCTAGGCTGGACCATATGATAAATTTAATGTTAAGCGTTGAAGTACAATTACCGTATAAGATCGATTACGAAGAAAATTGCGGGTGATGCTAGCTGGCGCACGTGCGCCAGGACGGTAAGTCGTGCAGCCCAACCGTACGTCAGCTGTGCTTACCACTAAGGCTAGCGCTTAGCAATAACTTTTTATAATAAAATACAAAAAATAGTTGAGTTGAAGGTTTTAAAATATGAGTTGAAAGTTTTAAATTTGGAGGTTAAAGTTTTAAAATTTGGACATATTTTTTTAAAAAAAAACGAGTTCAAAATTTTAAAATTTAAGTTGCAATGTTCAGATTTTGAGTTCGAAGTTTTAATTTTTGAGTTGAAAGTTTTAAATTTTGGATATAATTTTCAAAATTTTGAGTTAAAAGTTTACTCATTTTTTCAAATTTGAAAATAGACTTTCTGTTAACAAGTTTACTCAAATTTTCCGATTTTTGACGGTGAAAATAATAGACACATATACTGTACGCACGCATGCATGTAGCGTGACCATTGCCAATTAGCAACTAACTGCCTTGCTCGACATGCATAGATATGGCCGAGTCCTTCTGACACGAATGACAAGTCCATAGAGCCCATTAGGCCCAAGAGCCCACACGCGAAGGCGCAGCTGCGCCGGCCCACACGCGCGTGTGCGCTGCCGGCACAGCTGCGCCAATTAGCCTTTGCGGAAAATCGTACGTTGATGTTAATTAACTGCCCAGTAGCTAACTAGGATTCATCCATCGGCCTCTTGTTCTTGTTGAGCCACTCACCGTGATCCGAATTCCCGCTCGGCCTTCTCTCGAATCGCTTCCTGCCGGAACCCACAAAGAACTGCTGAGCTCTTCCCACGTCGCACGTTGCTACGTAGCTTTCAGTAAGGGGGGTATGGGAGATTGCCACACCAGCACGCCGAAGCGCGGCGTGTCCACGCCGAGGACCACACCGCCCGGTGAGTACGTCCTGCATCCGCGACATCGGGAGACGCTCGTCGTCGCCGTCGCCGTCTTCAGCTTGCGCCTGTCGTCGAACAGGCAGCGCGGAGCGTCCATGGACGGCCTGCACGTGTAGTACGAGCTGTCACGTTTGGCGTCGCCGAACACCCGCGTGACACGGCGCCACGAGCGTGTTCACGGCGGCGAACATCGCGAAGTCACTGATCCCGTCGAAGAGCATGACGGCGATGGCGACCAGCTCCGGGCAATCCTCCGGGTCGGCGCCGCCGAACGCGAGGACGCGGAACATGTACCAGAGCTCGGGCCGGCGCAGCCCGTCTAGTGTGACAGGCCGTGGCGCCGTGCCCAGGCGCATCGCGTGCTCCGCCGTCCTGCAGATGATGACCACCTTGCTGTCCCCGTTCTCCCGGCGAACGGACCAGCAAAGCCTCCTCCATGGCTCCTCTTCGACGTCGACCACGACAAGGGACCTTGCGCTAGGATCGATGCCAAAGCTCCGGTGCTCGTCATCGACGTCGGCCGCCGTCAGGTCGTCGCTGCTGAGACTGTGGATCTTGGCGAAGTACTGCCTCACCCCGCTCGTCGATGCAGACGTGCTCGACCAGCGTTCGCTTCCCGACCTCCCGACCACTGACGACGGGGAGGACACCCGGATTCGGGTCGCCGGCCGAGGAGCAAGCTGGCCGCAGCAGGAAGTCGACGATCTGCTGCATCTCCATCTGCCGGCCAAACATGCACCGCTCCACGAACAGGTAGGCGCTATACGGCTGCCGGGTCAGGCGAGGGCACCCGTCCAGGAGCACGACGAGCTCCTTGGCGCCGCCCAGCGTGGCCTCAAGCTCTCCACGACCGTACCGTCGCCAGCACCACCCCCCAAGGAATCAGACAAGCTGAGCAGCTGGGGCTGGCGCCGACGACGACGGCCCGCCGGCGCGGTGGCCCGTATCCTCAGTGCGTCGAGCGCGTACGTGGCCCGGCACATCTCCCACCTCAGCTTCCTGAGCTGCAGCAGCATGCCCAGGCTGGTGACCTGCCTCCCCTCGGCCTCCTCCATGATGACGCGTGCTCGCAGCAGCGCTCGCTGCAGCCTGGCGCCGTCGGCAGCGGCGGGGTGCTCCTGGTACTTGCTGATGAGGAAGGAAACGAGCCGGCCGACGAAGTCGCTGGTCACCGCAGAGAGCAGAACGTCCATTGCTGCTGCGCCGTCTGCAACTGCACTCTCTTACCACTTACCAGTGATACTTATTTCTACGAGTTGCATCTTAAAAGAATTTGAAAAAAAAATAGTACCATAGATCACAGGGAAAGTCTATTTTGTATCTCGTGGGTACCTCGTTCTCATATCACCTTAAAAATAAAAAAGATATAAAATTGATCAATATGTTATATATCAGTAAATATACAACTTCAAAATTTACACATATAAAAATAATAAAAAAATTTGGCTACAAATTGTACACACTATTTACATCCAAATTTTTTATTTTTTTCTAATTGGATAGATTAAATTTGAATTTGCATGTGTTATGAAATGATATATCTCATATTGACCATCTTATCAATTTTTAAAAATAAATTATAGCTTTTTGAGCAGCATACACAAAACAAGAAAAATGCCCCCTCGAGGGAAAAAATCCTAGATCATAATGTTATATATATCACTTTATAAATATGTAAAACGTAATTCTAGACACCAAAAAAGAATATATATATATATATATATGGTTGCTTACTACACATAGCTAAATGTTGTTTTGTTTTATGGGACGTGTAAATTAAAATTAGTTTTTGCATTTGTAATGTCAGAAATCTATACTAATATTTTTTTTATCGCCATTTGGGTGATATAGAAAAGATGAGTGCATGTATACTCGAATTGTAAACGACTCTTTCACTGGTATCAGTGGCAGTTTTTTTTACGTTTTTTTAGTTGCAGATATGCAGTGGTGGATATTCTGCTATACGTGCTTCTTTTACTTTTCTTTTATCGTTATTAAGAAAAACTAACCTTCGGTGATATTATTAATTAATGACGAATACCAGAGAAAAAAATGTACATAGTTTCTGGTTTCTTTCGAAACGTCACACCAAGTTTCTTTCACATTTAACCATGCGGCCCTCTTTTGCAAGCGTAAACAGTAAATGTTGACAATAAGATGAGCTAATCCTTATACGTGTGGTGTCGTGTAAAGTCTGGAAATACGTATGCTGAGCGGCATGTGGTTTGACTGTTCAGGGGAAGCTAGGTATTTAAATCAAGTGAAGAAAATTCCATTCAAGCATTATTACATTTTTCTAATCGCAAGGACAGCAAGGATACTGGCCCCGTTTTGCAAGTTGCCATCGCAATGCAGGTTTTTCAGGTTATTATTTTTTTTCCAAAATTCCACAAAATTTAGGCTGGCCTAGAAAAAATAGCGGAGTAAATAAATATCACAAAGTTTGCTAGAAGTAGGCATGTTTTGACAATAACTCATTTCTCACTGCTGCATTTTTTGACCAGCTAGTAGAGCTCACTAATTCCGCTCTAGTTACACTATTGGCCTGTGCAAAGAAAAAAATTGGAGTCAATTTTTACCCTACCATATTAATTAGCGCCAACCAAATTTTATGGTGTAGAATTTGTACTAATGAGTAAAAATTGGTAGCAAATGAAACATCCATGAGGTGCTATTGAAATTGTCAGAAATTTTTAATCAAAAAATGGACTTCAATCCAACCAGTCCTATATGATTCGAGAATTCAAATAACCTTCAAGAAAGGAACCATGATTTTCTCTAAGAATACTTGGTGTCAGTATTGTGGCATTCTTATAGATAGGGGCATGGTTCCCCCAACCTGGGGATGATGACTTCATGGGATGGTGGCTAGAGTCTCGAATACAGATGGACAAAGTCAGGCACGAAGAACTTCGACATGGATATAATCCTAGTCACCTAGTTGATATGGAAAGAGCATAATGCAAGAGTTCTCCAAGGAGTTGCAATGAACCCAATTGAGATGTGCTCTACAATCGCGGAGGAATAGAGGACAGGGTAGTAAGCAAGCCTGCTCGATGGTGATGCAGGAGGGCAGGATAGAGATGTAGCATCATCAGGCGTGCGGTGGTCATAATAATGTAAGAGTAAGGCCAAGATTTAAGACGTTTTAGTGCTTGGACCAATAGAAACTTTGTGTTTGTTGGGTGTGTAGTTCTCCTCAACGTCATGTGTTGATGTATCTAATACTTCCCTCAAAATCTAATAAATCTGGCCAGCTTTCCTTCGCCATAACATTTTTGGCTATGGTCGACATATAACCATGTAGACTACACCAGATTTTACTTTAATAAGAAATTTGCTAAAAACTCACGAATGTGATTGGAAACCTCAACAAACTTCTCTTGGTTGATGAAGTGACCAGCTCCCTCTATGACAATCACCATCCTGTAGATTCAGAAATTTATGAGAAGAGTAACTAAATTGCACAGGTACTATACTTTACTCTTTATTTAGTTTTGAATAAACCAAACCAAACAACTAAGAGTCCTTAATTGATATGTTTTATTTAGTATGAATTTTAAGCACTGTATATTGTTATTGTAGTACAATTCACATAATTAAATGTTTATTTTTTCAATGTAATAGTTTATGTAGAGTGTCTAATTAATTCTTATTGAACATACATAAGCGTGAGTAGTTCATAACTGATGAAAAACATTTGATTTTGGTGAAACTTACGGTTGACAAATTGCTCGGTAAACCAATCAAATAAAAAAATTTAGAGTGTCTAATTAATTTTTATTGGACATAACGTGATTAGTTAGCCTAACCGATGAAAAACAGGTTTTCGTGAAACTTCGAGTTGACAAATCGCTCGGTAAACCAATCAAATAAAAAAAATTAGAGTGTATAATTAATTTTTATTAGACATATATATATATATATATATATACGTGAGTAGTTTACATAACCGATGAAAAACACTTAGTTCTCGGAAAACAAATCGCTCGTTAAACCAATAAAATAAAAAAATCAAACTGAATTTCATTAAGAAAATAATTATTCGGATTTAACTGGTTTTTAACGTGTTTCTAAACAGTTTTCAGAAGAGAAAAAAAACAAACCAAACCAAATTGCTAGTGAGCGATTTTCCGATCCGGGTAACGGCTCGATGAACCAACCCTGGATGGCTGGATGGGAGAACTGGGCCGTCTGCCTCCTTGAGCACTGCAATTGGCTCGCTCTCCCCCTTCCCCCCCACCACGCCTGGACTCCGCTGGAACGCGCACGCCCACGGTCTCGTCTCCCCGACCACCACCATCTCCTTTTGAAAAGAGGAGAGAGAGAGGGGGGAGGAGAATTTCACCACTTCACCCAAGCATCCCGACCACCACCCCCGCTACCCCAGCCAAGCGTACGTGGCCAGGAGAGAGGGAGGGGGAGAGATTCGCGGCAATGTCCGACGAGGCCAGGCGCGTGCCCGGGGGCGGCGCGGCGCTGAGGGCCTCCTCCGACGTCGACCGCAAGCCGGCCGCCGCGGGGTCCCCGCCGCCCGGCGCCGCCGCGGGGCACAAGATCCAGCTCAAGAGCGCTGACATGAAGGAGGAGATGCGCCAGGAGGCCTTCGACATCGCACGCGTCGTAAATATTCGATCCCCCCCCCCCCCACAACCACCACCACCACCCTCCTGACTCCTCTGGATTTCCTGTTCCTGATTTGGTCGCTGGCGGATTACTCCGTTCGGGGTTTGGGGGCGATTTGAAATGGTTTCTTTTTTTTCTCTCTAGGCGTTCGAGAAGCACACCATGGAGAAGGACATCGCGGAGTACATCAAGAAGGAGTTCGACAAGAACCACGGCCCTACCTGGCACTGCATCGTCGGCCGCAACTTCGGTACTTCTCTCGGCTCCCTTCTTCTTGCTGGAAATTGCTTTGGTACGGGGCAGCATGTGGTGATTTATGTCTGGTCCACTCGTGTTGATTGCTTATCCGCGGCACAATTCCATGTGCTCTACAACTTATAGGCTACCGAATGATAGAAGTCGATATGTGTTTGGTCGATAATGACAAAGAAACAAGCCTTGTGAAATCTTCCTCCTTGTATTTTGGTTAAGGCAAGCCAAGTTAGCACTTAGGACATGCTAGTGCAGACTGTAGAGTAGTGTGATTCCTGGCCTAAGGGGCTCAAATTTGATTTATTTTTTTGTAATTAACAAGATAAGTATTTCATGAAATTTGACTCATCCTGTTTGTCAACAGATTAGAGTATGGTGATATTGATTGAATCCAATTATCCAACTTAGCAATGCCAGTAGTCAACTTTTTGTGTTTTTTTCAGCTTACAGATTTCGAATGTATGTTCTAATTTTTCTGTATATAAAACTAAGCTGGAGTAAATTTCACCTGGTTCCTTTGTTTATTTAGTTATTAATCAATAACACGTGCTTCACTTTGCTATAGCCATTAAGCTTAGATCCACAATTCAGACATAGTGTGCCATATTATGTACACAAACTGACTCGGCATGGCATGTCACCAGAAAAGTCAAGTGCCATATCATGTCACATGGTAACATATCATCTGGAAGGTGCATATCCCATTATTGACAAAGTTTAGAGATCTCTGATGCAACTAGTAAGCTCGCCCAAATTGTGAACTTGGATTTAGGATAGGTGAACAAGGGTTCAATACCATATCCAACAAGTGCATTGACATTATCAGATATACTCACTCTTCCGCACATTTATTGTAGTTTCTTTATTGCACTTGAGTGGGTCCTTAAACAAGTATCATATCATTTCAGTTCTGCTTCACATGTCGTGCTGCTAAGCACTAGTGGGCTGTTTTTTTCCTGTAGTTGCACATCTGATGCTTGCAGCCCTTTTTTTCAGTTCTAGCTTGTGCCTATTCAATATGTTAAATAATGCCAAACAATTGTGGCAACCAGAAATTTTCAAGGTAGTTCAAGCGTTCAATGAATCCTTGGACTGTCCTGGTGTATCATACTATCATGTAAGTCAAATCTACTGTACTATGAAAGGAAATAAACAGAACAGTTCTGTGATACACCAATAGTCTGATACACACTTTGTCTCTTGTGCAAACTAGTTCCTTTTCTCATATTAGATTTTCCCTCGTTTTTACCACCTGTTATTATAAACTGGAGCAGCACTTCAACTTTCTTTTTTCTAATGAAAAGATATATCGACCAAGAAGGTAACTATGAGAACATACCATTGAATGATTGACCTTTGTTAGCTTTCCTTGCACCCTGAAAAGGGCTAGGTGTATCATGCCATAGGACTTTAATATGCCAATTACTTTGGTTAATCTAGCTTTCTCATCTATATTTTATTTAGTTCTAATGTCATATGTACTAATGTACACATGATGCCCTTATTGGCATGAACATGATAATAGTTGTCAAATCTCAAACTGATGCCCATCGGATGATCTTGTATTTGAACATGACATACCGGTTTAATTTCATAAGCTGTGTTAATTTTCAAGTGTTTCTAATTGACTCCGCTAACATGAGAGGAACCCTACCTTCCATTGCTTCTCTTGTACGAAGTTAAAATTTTCCTTAGTAAATTGTATTTGTTAAATAGAAGAGAGTAAGCATCCAGCCATCTGTAGATATGATGGGTGGAGTTTTTCATAGCATTTTATCTTTTGTCCTTAATTGACCCTTATCTGCTGTACATACCATTTTTGTAACCATGGATAGTTTTAGTCTCTGCCAACTATTTAGATGGGCCTCAACTTCTCAAGGCTTGTATGATACAAAATACCAGCGTAACTAGTCCAGTCTTGCTGTAAGTTCTCTGTTATGGATTAGTTTGGTTTGTGTTGGTTAATCTAAGCCAAAAAAAATGTGGAGACATGTTTCTCTGGCTCATGATCCAAGGGGTTAGCCTCCGAAGCTTGTATGATTCACTGAAATTCATTGACCTTTGTGCTTGGTAATGGAAAATCAAGATGAAAAGCACCATGATGGAATTGAATTCAATTTTTAACCTATTCCTTTGGTTGGTTTAGGGGCGATGTGGTCATGGGAGTTGGTTGTGACTTCTCAGCATGATTGGAAAAACCTAACTGCTGAAATTTTAGAACAATTAACTTAAACTAAGTTATTTTTCATTTGCTTCCTATTGTTATTATCTCACTGTATTATGAGCTGCCATCAGTAGGTTACTGGTGTATTCAAGTATTTAGTGTTGTTACTTTTGGTCTGTTGATTATTGAAATGGTTGCCAAATATAAATGGGTACTCAACTATTTATCTGATCTCCTGGTTTCTGTGTTCTCTCTAAGATGCTCTTGTATGCATCCAATCCCAAAAGGCCAAAATTTCCTTGATCTGACACAGTTCCATTCGCTGGTTACATAATCTACCTCACGGCTGTAGTAATGAATGCATGCCCTTGTTTCCATTTGATGCATTTTGAATGTTATGGCCTACAATTTCACCAAAGCCTTTTTTGCCTGGTACAGGGTCCTACGTGACGCATGAGACAAACTACTTTGTGTATTTTTACATCGATTCTAAGGCCGTCTTGCTATTCAAATCTGGGTGATTGGCGTAGCTCCTATCCCCTGCACTTGTTGTCTTGTATGCCCCTTTCCTCTGCGTTGTCTGCAACCAAGCTGGAAGCCTGGAATTCTGAGAGCCTGCATGTTGATGAATCAGCCGCAGATCTTTTCCATATTCCAGCAATGTGAGATTAGATTGTGTGTCTATTTTACGCCTGATACATCTAGGTGGTGTCCTGACATTGCTTTATTGTAATCTGATTGCCGGAAAGTCAGACAGGTTGTCATCAACAAGGTAAAACTTGTGCTGATCTGCTTATATTATGACTGTCTGGAAAGAAGTTTTCATTCTCTGGCCACAGGGTTGTAGAAATTGCAATGGTTCCAATGAATGATACCCTACATGAACTGCCTACATATGAATTGTCTCCATGGATTAGGTTCCGAAAAGGAAATATATATTTTTGCAAGGTTGCATCATGTGAAATTCTACAAGACCATAATTATACTAACAGAGCAATCCCTGTGAAAATCATACTAAATTATTATCGATGAATGGCTACTATAAATTCATTATATCATTAAATTCCTGGTTAAGCTTAATGGTGTGAGTAATTATGGACATTAGGACACTTGTAACTCTATCATCACACTACATACTATCGTCATACTACACTATTATTTCTATCTTAAAATATAGTCAGTTGAGAGCGGTGGGGTGGTCAATTGGTTGAGATGAGAAATTTGTTTGAGATGAGAAATTAAAAGAGATTAGGATGGTGATCGGTTGAAAAAGAAAATAGATAGATAAATTAAATTAGATATGTTGTGATTGGTTGAAATAAGTAGGTAAAGAAATGATTATATTTTAAATACAAATTTTGGACCTTACTAAAGGTAAAGGTAGTTGTATTTTTTGAGACAGAGGTAGTATTTGTGTTAAAGCATTTTAAGTTCACTACATTCCTGTACAATCAAATACTCCTAGGAGTACATAAGTGCATTCTCATTTGAGGGTTGGTACTTTCAGAAGCCAAAATGTTTGGTTTGTGTAGGACAAAGAATATGGCATTTCATATTTTGATGAGAAGTTTTGTATATGCATTTATAGGAGTAAGTATAGTATGTATTTATACGAATATCTATTGTTTTGAAAAATAAATGCAGTAGATCCTCATTCGGAGCTGTTTTTTTTTAAGAAGCCAAAGCTTGCGTTCGTTGTGCAACGAAGAATAATGACATCCCATATTTCCGTGGTTCCAACCATCGTTTTTGTAGTGCAAGTATCATGTGCGCATATAACAACCTGTCCTTGATTCTTTTTCCACAATCATATCGTACAGACCATACCTACCTTCTAGGGAATTGAGCTAGCCCACGCCCCTACCCCCAATTTTCTTCCAGACCTACGCCCGGCCTTGTCGCCCACCGTCACCGTTGCCGACGACGATGGCATACAGAAAAACAACGAAAATGAAGGCGATAAGGTTAAGGTGAGTTCATAAACTAGTAAAGTATAATTAATTATATATTTTTTAAAAAATTATAGAAAAGTTATTTTAAGGAAAATAACTAATTTTCAAATTAAAAATAATTAATACGTAATTAATTATGTACTTATCTCATTTTAAGTATCTCAGCCCAAAACTGCTCTAAACACGTCTGACCTCATTCATGGATGGCAACAACTCGACCTAACCTGCGCACCTCAGCTCGTGATGTACCCACATGCTGCATCTCTCCGCCGTCCACGTGTCCAGATCGCCAGCAACGTGGCGTGAGGATTACGCGCGGACTGCACTGGTGAGTGGTGACTGGCCCCAGATTTCAGCAGAAAGAAAACGGGTTCAAGTTTGCCGCTCGAAATTAAATTTCCCTCATGCCAAATTTCAGATTACTGCGATTGCGACTGCGAAATTTGCATGGACACCGCATGTCCAGATTCAGGCATCGTTTGATGCACAGTGATCTTAGAAAGGATTTAACACAAATTTGACGTGAAACAGTTGAAATTGAAGGGAAATTAAACTGCTTTATTGCTTCTTCCATGGTGAAAGTAAAAAAAAAAACAGTAGTGAGACCCTGCTCGCTGTTACATGAGATGCACGAACAAGCAAACGAACAGAGCATCCAGCCCACACGCACGCAACACGCAGGAAGGAAACGGCAACACGCGTCGTTGTCGTCGTCGTCGTCGTCGTCGTTCAGGTTCATGCAGCGGAAGCGGCGTGCGCGCGGTCGAGAGGTGATGAGTTGACGCGGATGGATCATGGATGGATGTCGTCGTCGGTCGGACGGAGAGCGAGAGCTCGCGCTCATCACGCGCGTGCGTAGCTGCGGGCGAGGTGCGCGGCGCGGAGGTCGGCGGCGTCGACGCCGCCGGCCCAGTTGGAGGGCCGGTAGTGGCCCGTCACGGGGTCGGGCACCCACGACACCTCCCCCGCCGCCGCGGCGTCCGCCGACCCCTCCTTCCCCTGCATCATCTCCGCGCCCTTCCCTTCCACCGCCGCCGCCGCCCGCCTCATCGCCCCGGACGCCACCGACGTTGCATAACCCCTCGTCGTCGGGGCCACCACCTTCGCCGCAATCGCCCGCGCCGCAGCAGCAGCAGAGCCGGAGAGAGCGAGAGCCATCGGATCAGCCTCCGGACCCGCCCGACTCACCACGATCGGACGGCTGGTGGCGCTCCGCTCCTCTCCCTCTACTGCGACTGCGCGTGTGAGCCCCGTGTGTGTGTGGGTGAGGGTAGGAGGGAGGCGGAGACGCGCATTTAAAGAGGCGAGACGGCTTTATTTTTCTAAAAAAATATTTTTTTTTCTGGGCGCCACGTGGCGAGGGAATACACCGTCAAAACCGGCGGGCGCGGGCGGCACGTGACGGGTCGAGGGAAACGTCGCCGCGGGTTCGGCCAGTCGCACCGCAGAGACTGTCGACGGGTCAGACTCGTGGTCTGGTTACGCAAAGCTTTGCGGGTTCGTGTAAAATCATTAACGTGGTGTAAATACGTATGATTAATATGAATTATATATATATAAATAGTTACGTGTAATTGAATTAATAAAAAGTCTAACATGAACATGTAAAAATGTAGTACTAAATTCAAAAAAACAGTGAGATTAAACTATACTCAGAAGGATTAATATTTAGAATATCAGATAAAGTTGAAATATGAGTTCTTCACAACAAATCTCACAAATCGTGTGGGTAATCACCAAGAAATTACAGAAATAATTAAGAAAGAAATTAGATGAAAAATAAAAAAAATAGGATAGTAAATAGTATACCTAGCATACAATGTGCCCATGAGGCTGTGCCTCATCCTGATCTCGTGGAGTGCAAGTAGCGGTAGGCCGAGGAGGCAAAAGCAGCTAGCCCAAATGGCTCATGCGGCATGTAGCAATATATACGTATAGAAATATTCAATTTTAATAAGAAAGAGAAAATATTTAATTTTAATAAATTGAATTAGATTTAGAAAGAGAAAATATTCTTAGTGTTAGAGAGTTTTTATATATAAATAAATATAGGATTAAGCAGATATAACTTAAAAAGAAAAATTAAGGTTTTTTAAGAGAGAAGTGATTTGCGTATATTTTGTACATAAAAGTAGTTTTGGTAAATTATATTGTTTTCTTCTCAGTCCTTCGTAACGGCAACGTGAGGATGACTATCATTAACAATTTAACAATTTAATTGGGATGTTTTATTTTCGTTAAAAGATTTTATTTATTTATTTATTATTATTTATCCTCTCTAATAAGCTTGATTTTCTCTGATAAGCTGACTTTTACGTTTGTACAGCCTGGTCCACGCCATACGAGTGAACTGATGATAATGGTCGTACAGTTTTAGTCTAAACAAGTAAAAACAAGTTTGATAATATAACCAACTAAACCTATATAAAAAATAGCGTGCCACTTTGCATTGTAACCCTATATATTTTCTTTTGCTATTAATTAGTACAAATTTTATAAAATCTTATAGGAATTGATTAAATTTCCTTTGAAACTCATGCAAAAAATAGTACAGTTTAATAATTTGGTCAATGAAGTTTTGAATTCCAGTTTTACATAGGAGATCGCATTATCGAGAAAATTCTTCTCTTTTTTTCATCCTGCATAGCCTTTGTCTGTCTAAAATTATAATTAAATAACTAATGACAAAAATGATATTTATAATTTTAAAAAATTTAAAGTGTTCCAGATTTTTGTTTTGTGAGGAGCTACGAATTTCTTCCTATGACATAACAAATAGTGTAGAATTGCTAGTATATATACAGCCTTACCCCAACCGACAGTTAATCGGTATTACAAAGATTAGACTTTTGTAAAAATTAGACTAATAAAAAAATTGATAGGAAGATCTACTCCTCAATTTGTACAAAGATTAATCAGTACAGTATTACAAAGATTGGTATAAGGCGATAACCCAATATATTGAACTCTACCAAATATTCCAATAGTACTATACATTTCCTCCTTTCTAGAGACCACAAGCCAAATATTTATAAGTAGTTCTGTCTGCGCAAAGGCCTCTCGAGACCATCCTATTGCCTTTGGATTGAAAAGCACTGCAGCCGTCACAGCTACTAGAACAGTAAGGCTCGATTGGGAAACTAACCTAGCACAGAAATGATAGCACGTAAAACGAAATAATAAATTAACATATGATTAATTAAATATTATTAAAAACTTTAAAATAAATTAATATAATTTTTTAAAAGCAACTTTCTTATATATTTTTTTAAAAAATACATACCATTTAATAATTAAAAAATATGTGTGTAAAAACGAGAGAATTAAGGTTAGAAAAAGGATGAGCCAAACAGACTAAAGAACCTACGGGTCCATGGAGATTGTCATAACGATGTTAAACTTCGGCTCTACGGCCAATGGATCAAGATTTTGTTTTCACCACACCCGGAGCTATCACGTCCTTCGTCAATATCTGTCCACGCCTTCATCGGCTCCCCAGCCGATGGAGTAGCGTCCCGATCCCTATCGACAACCAACCGATAGCAGGAGCTATCCGAACGTGGCCGATGATCACATCGATCCTATTGACGGCCAGCCGATAGCGAGAGCTCGTATTGGCCCATCGTCCGACTGACCCGTTCGCCTCACCTCCTTATCAATTGCAGGGTCAAATTAATCGGCACGCCTGCACCCGCACCGTCGCGTTGGAGCCGAGCGAACCCTACGGGCCCCGACGCGCGTACCTCGAGCCACGGAGAAGCCGACCGGCCTATACTAGAGCTAAGCAGACCTCCCAGACGTTAGTGTGTTCGTGGCGGGCGCGAACAGAGCCACAATTCAAGCATAGGCAGGTGCCAAGGCTCCCCAGTCCCAATCATGTAGCTGGTACCTTGGCCTTGCAAGGTCAAGAACATGATAACCAATAACATAAGGATTTCCCCACCCCGGTGAAAAGAAGAAAATGGCAATGGTATTGGCAGCATAGGTTTGATCTAAGCCCAAGGAATATACCCAAACTAAGGCTGGTGTACTACAACAAACACTAACGATTCAGGATTGCAGTGCAGTAGTGTTGTCAAGATCTTGACAGAACCAAAGATGAAAAGAAACCTGAAAGCTCAAGAGCTGGGAAGCTAAAGGTGAGTAATGTGTATCCTCCTTTCAGCCAAAATGCCTATTTATAATGACAAAAGGGCACCAATAATGGCAATGCTTATCTATTTGTTCGGACAAGAGCTATTTTAGCTAGGCCAACTGTTTAGACTTACCAACTAATAGACAATACTGCCGGTGAATCTTTACAATACTTTTGATATAATGCCTAACTCACCAATCCAGAGACTGCTCAGGAGCAGATCCCAATTGTATAAAAAGGGGTGGCAATATGGAAGAAAGGAAGAAAAAGGAAAACTTTTCAAGCCCTATACAGTTATCTAGTAGAAACATGAAGGAGATCTCACCACTCACCAGGCATTGCACGAGCAGGATTTCTTAAGCATGTGGCACCACAAGAAGTGATGAAAACAGGATGAGATCTCCATACGCACAGATGAAGCTGGCACATTGATCATGTGATCTCCACCGGAAGAACACACAAAAGTATCATCTTGTCATGTATCCCAGTCAAAAGAACCACCGTGATTGCCTCACATTAGAAGAACAGAGTCCTTTCCTCTGCCACTCCTACTGCTGAAGCATGATATCCCGGCCGGCCCTAATATCTTCATTCGTGCCGTCCGGCACTGCCTGGCCGCTGCGGCCGCCGTCGTCCTTGCTGTGCTCCCCGTGACACCGTCTTGAGGATCCCGAAGATCCTGCCAGGAGGCCGCTCTCCCTGGCCACCATCAGCTCGTCCTCCAGGCTAGCCTGCAGGACGTCGGCAATGGACATGCGGCCTTCACAGTGCCTGTCTGACAACGACGGCGGCGCCCTTGTGGATGGAGAAGAGGAGCAGCAGCTACATGGAGAGGAGGAGCAGCGGCAGCAAGGCTAGGGAAGAGGAGGTGGACGCGGTGGCGATGAGGAGGTGGTGGCGGCGAGGACGGCGCCGGTGGCGCGGCAGCCGCTCGGAGCGAGTAGGAGGAGTACGATGCGCCGATATGCTCCGCGCCGCCATCGCTCGATCTACTGCCGTGTCCCAATCTGTGCGCCGTGCCGCCGCCGCCGCTCGAAGAGCCACGCCGCCCTCTTATTCATCCGCTCCATGCCACCGCCGAGCATGGGGAGGAGCGCGGTGGGGAAAAAGGAGGGGGGAGGTGGAGTGGGTGGGGATCGCGAAGGGGCAGGTGGCGGCGACGTGGGAGAAGAGGTGGAGCAGGCGGAGGTGGTAAGCCGGCGACGGCGACGAGCAGGAAAGGAGGCGTGCGGCGTCTGGATCTCGGGAGCGGAGGCGGCGAGGGGAATTGCGATTTTTTTTTTTACTGCAGGGACATCGGAGGACTTCTTTGCAAAATAAATTTATAGAAGGATCAAGAAAATATTTCGCCTTCTCTTTTAAAAAATAAAATATTTCGCTAATTAGAAGATCTAACGGCCTCTAACATAGAGAAGAGAAATCTGACGGTCCATATTTAGTTGATGACGTGGCGCGTTAATGTTTTGAGAAATCCTAAAATCAGGTTGCGCCACGTGGAGATGCTATGCTAGATGCTTAATAACTCGCCCAGGTTTCGATAGGAAGAGATAATATTCTCTCTTTCTATTTATTTTAAAGCGTATAAAAAGTTAATTCTTACATGAGCCTCTCTCCTTCACACATATTTTTAGTCTGCTTATAGTTTAGTATTATATTTGTTCTTCAATACTACTTTATTTTTCTTCCTCTTATTTTTAACAATTGAACAATATTTTTAACCATTGAGCAATAGCACTCCCCCCTCAACCTTTGTTTTTGTCTCCGTAATAATAGATATAGTATTTCCTCTCACCTAAAATATAATAATAAATTGCAACTGTCACAGATATCAACAAAAGATTACCATTATCTTTTTATTTAGATCACCCCAATGAATATAACCCATACACTCAATGGGATTAGAGATACTGAGAGTTGAGGATTTAAAAAAACAAATTTAGGAAAGAAAGATATGGTAGTAATTGCATGTATGCATGTATTATGAAACTTGAAGAAAAAGTAATTATGGCCTATATTTTGAGATGAAGAAAGTACTTTTTAAACTCTTATTTAATATATTTTTGACTAGCTAAAACTACACTTCTTAATGACCATGAGAGTACTCTTATTTAATCTGGTGGGATTCGACGTCGCAGGAGTGACAGCCGCTGCATCTGGACATGGCGCAACCGGCCCCTCGCGCCGACGGGCACCAGCGAACCCCGCAAAAAAGCTAAACGCGAATCAACTAGGGCCACGCGCGCCGCGGCTAGCGCCGGAAATCGGACGGCGGCGACGCCTTTCGTGGCGCGATGCGATCGCGATACTCTCGCATGGTATGCGTTTTCGTTTTGGCCAATCCCAAAAGCTTACAAGAATAGGGAGGAGATACCAAGGTGTCCCCCAACAAAACGTGTCCTTGATTATAATATCATATAAAACCTTTAGCTTTTCCCGTCGCTGCGCCGCCCATTGCAGCTGCTACAGGCAGCAGTTATCGCTTCGTTCGTAGCCATTTGATTTTTTTGACAGTCGACGTGTTTCTCCGATCTAAACCACCCATCTTTCACGTCGCATGAATTCTACCGAAGTAGAACAGAGGCCCAGCGGCCCGGTCCCATCGAAGAGCCCTTTCCTGTCCCCTCCACTATAGATGTGTTTGGTTACTTGTACCAGTCTAGCCTGGCTTAAATGAGACATCTACACTGATCACGGTCTTGATGGGTGGGTGCAACAGGAGTCCTTTGATTGATTGTATCAGAAAGATGGTCCAACTGATGTCTGACGTTGTATTAGAAAGGAGTCCTTTGTTTGTTTGGTCCAACCATACAAG
Organism: Oryza coarctata; assembly: GCA_030770085.1. NCBI lineage: Eukaryota > Viridiplantae > Streptophyta > Magnoliopsida > Poales > Poaceae > Oryza > Oryza coarctata. The sequence continues at coordinate 7,128,643 of CM061462.1, forward strand.
ATTTGTTTGGTTAATGGCATCCATTGAGTTTGGTTATCTCTTTTTTTTTTGGGTTATCTATGATGAGATTATCCCTTATAATTCATGATAAAAAATATGTATAATATTCAATTGACTAAATTTTTTAAAATCTATTACGTGTATAAATGAGAAAAATAAATAGTGAAGTGACTATATCAATCACATTCTCGAGTACTAATTAATACACTAAGTTTCTTCTAATATACTATTGTTTATACTGTGAATCATTGATATATAGACTAATAATAATATAGCCACGTATCAAACAATTAAAATGTTTAATCTACTCCGTTGTGTCTTTGCCCCGTATCCCCTCCCTTACCGTGCTGTGCTATTCTCGTCATCGCTCCTATAGCGTTGCTGCCGTCCACCTACGCGTCGTCTCCATTTGACTTCTTCATGCCGTCGTCGTCCTCCGTGTCTCCACACCGCTCCTACATTTCTTCTCCTCTTTGTGCATTGTTTGTTTAATCTCTGAAATCGATAAGCTTGGTAGTAGCAACCACTCCGTCTCATCGTCGTTGCCTGTTCACCGTCACCCTCTAGGACGATATCCGTTGCCTCTTGTAGCTCCACCACCCTGTCTCATCGATTTTCGCCTTATCTAGTGGTGTAGTGCTTGATTCAACAGTCTGGGGCTTGAGATCAACGTCCAAGCGATCCATCCGGTGGAAGTGCTCTGGATCCACTAGAGCGCTCGATCTGCCGCCGTTGCGCGTGAGCTCGACGGTCAGACGCTCAATCCGGTGCCGCTGCAGAGGATATGGGGAGGATGCCACGCCTTAGGCTTATTGAGGCACGGGGTGTCGATCTGCGGTCGGATGAATTACATGTAAGACATGATTTAGTTACAGCACCGGTTGCTTCTTCTCTTCACCTGCTCTCTTGTTTATCCACGTTAGAAACTCTAAGCCCAGCGACGTGGGGCGACTCTGGGGTTCACGTCAGCCTCTACTGTGGCGATTTCACTGGCGATGTGGTGTTGGTTTGCTACGTGTGCGAGCCTGGTTGGCTCGGCTCGTAGTAATATAGTACTTTCCCCTGTTTCGTAAAAAAAAAGGGTGGGATATCAAATTTAGCCAAATTTCCTCTTCCACTGCAGGCTGTCAAGTGATCGGAGCAGCCCATTAACCCCGAAAATTCCAAGGCCCTTCACCGTCTCAATCCACCGTTCTCCGGCTATGTGGCGGCTACCCCTACGGTTCCTACGCTCCGCCGCCGCCGCTGCCACCACCACCTCACCCCGACGCCCCGTTCCCTCCTCCCGCGGCGGCGGGGGGCCTGCCCCTCCTCCCTTGCCGAACCCCGCGGCTATGGTTGAACTCTCCCGGTGGGGGCCGCCGCGGAGGGGTTACTCGCGGTTCGCGAGTGGGTTCACCCCACTGCAGCCGAAGCCGCTCGGCTCCATCCTCGACATCGAGCGCGCCAACGGCCTCTCCCCCGAGCACCTCGTCGCCGCCTGGGATGATGTCGGTGCCTTCTCCGCCTCCTCATTTCCTTTCGTTTGTTCCCCCTCCTCTTGTGCTGTTCTGTTCCGTTTCTTGATGTGCCATTGATGAGATCCCCTCCGATGTCTGCACTAGATAAATTATTTCAAATTGTTTTTAGCATTACCACAACTGCAAGTTAAGGTATCTAAAAGAAAGAAGAAATCAACGAAACCAATCGTCCATCGGAAACCTTGGTCACCAGGGATTTGTTGAAAATAACTTTCTAGCATCTTTGTTTATAGGGATGCTAAGAATTACTACTAAGGAAAGAACATAGCGACCAATAATTTATTCGTGTAGTTTCATTTTCTGAACAAATATTGGCCGAACATCACGATATATGCCAATGGCGGAGCCATGATATATTGATATTTGATAATGGAGGAGGGGAGGGGGTGTTGCAGACTTAGATGTCACAATCCAACATGATAAGTGAAAAACCAACAAATGAACAAACTTCAAATAACAATATTGCAGTTTACAGATTATTCTAAGACAGACCTTTTTTCTCCGTTGGGTTTATTTATGGAGTATATATTTTATACACTAACATATCAATAGAGATATATAGTTGGCACTGTGCCAACAACTATGCATCTTTGACTCTTAGCAGCTCCACCATTGATACTTGCACTGTAGTGGAAATGTGGTAAGATGGAACATTGTAAATAGTTGTGTTGAGATCATCTTGCGTACTATGGATCATGAGGGTGTGAGGGTAAATTGAAGAGAGTCCAGGTAGGCTAAACTACCCAGCACTCCTATATTTTTACACCTGCCTCTTCTTTTAGGGTGTGATAACTCTTTTCACCTCCAGGTGGTTAGAATTAATTACACAATTGGCTGACTAGCTTTTTTTGTATGCGTAAATGATACATAGGACAACACTATACCAGAATAGTCCAGACTCCAGTACTAAAATGTTCCATTCTGATAGGGAAACTGGAATCGTAAAGCATGAATTTTCTATTTTTCACATGCTGTCAACTGCATTATGTATTGTTAACTCATCTTTTCATTTCATTTTTTTGCAATTTACTTGGCTCAATTTTTGTTTCTTGGAACATTAGTATCACTTGGGAAGAGGTCATATAGGTTCATCTATGAGTGCAAAGCTTTACCATCTCATGGAGCAAAGATCAGCCACATGGTATTTCTTTGTTGATTGGAATTATTTGTTTTAGTGTTATGATTTTTTGTTTGCTTCGCCAATGTCATTTCATTTTGTTTGTAGTCGGCATTTTGTTCTCCCTTTGTGGAAAGGAACTGGATATACCACCATGTTTATGCAAGGTTATTACTCAGTCTTTTGCGTATAGTGGTAACTATCTTTTGTTGTTTCACTAATCTTTGTGTTCAATATAGCTTTTCTCATATCTCAGTCTCTTACGTAGCGTATGCATTTTGAATTTGCAAGTTAATACGACAGTGATTGGGATTGGTCAATGTGAACCTAAATCTCGTTTACCTCTTATTCTGAAAGTATCTAACTGTATGTCAAATTTTTTGTTGATTACGCTAAATGAAACAAGTGAAATATCCTTTTTTGGGGATATTTTGATCAAGGATGTAACCTAAATCTCGTTTACCTCTTATTATTCTGGAAATGTCTAACTTTATGTCAAATGTTTCATTGATTACCGCTAAATGAAGCAAGTGAAGTTTCTTTTTTTTTGGAATATTTTGATCAAGGATGGTTGATGCACTGACACCACATTAACATGATAAATTACTGCTTCACCAGAATTGTACATAAATGCTACACATCAGTTTAATATTCATGCTATCATAATAATGTATTTTCTTGTTCTGCACATTAAGATGTAGTGGTGCATTACTAATTGAACAATTATATGTTGAACCCATGCCCTGATCCATTTTCTGGGGGTGGAAGTAATTGGTTATATTTCATATGGTTCATGTTTATGTCTAATATCCTATCCACATGCAAGGTAGTGAGGCTGTAGAACCTAAGGTGCTGTAGCCATTTTCAGCATTTGATGTTTATGTTTAGTATCCTACACATTTTTTTTTCAAAAAAAATGTAATTCTAATTTCTAAAGTATTTCACGGTGACTGATATTTGTTTGTTTTCCTGTTACTTTGCAAAGGAAAACCATATATAATAGGTCTGGGTACTGTTTTTCACCCCTTCTGTATATCTGGTTTAATTGATTTAAGTTCACTAGAATTGTCAGCATGTTTTCTAATATTTAGGATTTTTGTTCTATCTTTCTGATTGAACATCCCAGTTCAGATGCCACATATGATCTTCACCGGACTTGAAGACTACAAAGCAAGGGGCACTCAAGCAAGCCCTTACTGTACAATCACTCATTATATAGAGTTTGCAGAAACCAAGGATACAGTGCTTATCCGAGGAGATGTTGTTTTCACCAGTAAACTGACTGATTCAGAGGCCAAATGTCTTTTAGAGACTGCCCACTCGTTCTACCTGAATGATGTGAGGTACAGGCTTGTAGAGCGCTTCAACAAAGAACCGCATGAGTTTGAGTTCAAAGATGTCCTTCAAGTGCTTGAAATGCCAACCATGTGACAACATTGAAGACCTGCAATAACAAAGTTTCCTGGAGCATGTCAGTTTCACACTGCCAATGTTGAAACTAAATCTGTTTCTTCCCCCATTTTTGCAGTAGCAATGTCTTGAGTGAACTAAAAACACTGGTTATCACTCTGAGCTTGCATGCTAACTGACCAAGTGAGCATTCATTCCGGGTTGTGTGGTAGGAATAATGCCATCAGAAAATTTTGTGGATGTGCTAAGCAGCTAAAGCGGCAAGTCCTAGGACGAAAGAATTCCTTGGCTGTTTTCCACGTTTCTTTTGAGTCTCTTGGTTCAGTATTTGTATTCCCTTTTTTATTGATAAATCGATATCAATAACATGGTGTAACCAGAACCCTTCTCTACTCATAACCATGACCGAGAAAAGTGAGTGGCTGGGTCTTATTCGTGTAAACTAAACCTTTAGTTAGGTGGTGTTGTTTTTGCTGTTCTGAACCTGATCTGACTTTTGTTAAGCAGAGTGCAGGGCAGATGTGACTTGGGATTCTGCGAGTGCTAAAAATTTGGACACATTTTAGAAACTCTGTTAAAGTAGCTGCACAAATTAGTTGGATATTTCATTGCAAGATTGTAAACCTAATCTCATCAATTTTTAAAAGAAAGGAGCGAGTACAGTGCATACTATGCAAGCTTGATTTATCATGTCAAAGTGGTCGAATCACAAGTTCACAACGCAATTGACATGCATCGCATTTTGTTAATTTCTCTTAGATAGGTTATCCTGTTCGCTAGGAAAAATATTCATACAAGAATAGAAAAAATGTAAAAATTAAAGTGGCATGTTTGTCTAATTCTACAAGAATGAATAAACATAAGATGATTTCTTTGATAACGTTACGTGAAACAAATAAAATAGGAAGGTTGGACCTTTTGTTTATTTTTCTATAAAATTGAGCCATAGGAATATAATCTTATGAAAAATTTTCTATCCTTTTCTATGAATCAAAGGTTTCCATAAGAAATGTTTTTAGAAAATTGGTAATCCCCAAATTTAAAGGGCCCTAAAATTGGTTTCTCATTAACAATACTTATATGCACTGCACACCGATGAACTGGTGAGGACCGGAAAATACGGATAACAGATTTGATGTTCCCCTCGACCAAAAAAATACGGCGCCGGTGGCCCCCATAGGGCAGCAACACAGCATGAGTGTCTTCTTTCCATGTAGGAGTACTAGCAATAGCACTAGCAGTAAGTAGTTTATTATAGGGCACACAAGAGTGGCAGGTACAGCCACAAAGGTAGACTACCAAATAATAGCCGGTCTCCGTATCACCGTAAAGTACAAGTGGATCGATCCATAAATCTATTTATAGGCCAAATAACCACTTATATATATATATATATCAAATAACTACTTATTTGGTTTATAAGTGAGTTCGTGAGTCCACTCACTTGCACCATTATATCATCATAATGTGATGAGTGAGCTAAGTTAAACCGAAGGTATACCATATCTTGCATGCATAACACAGGGAATCAGGGAGCGAGCATCCTCAATAAAAGACGACTCTATATGCAATGCTGTGGTCGTGTACCCTACTCCGTAGGTCAGTTATTGCACGTTTATAGATTCTCATATTTGTAAACATGTTACATATGTCTGTAGCTAACGGACGGACTTGACGGCTATTAGAGATAACCAAAATGGCTCATCATTGATATGCACTTATCTATAACAACTTATAGGGATAATTTATTACATATATCTATCTTATCATCATATCTAACGGCTTATGATTTAGAGCCTTATAGATTTTTTCTATAACCGTTATAAAATAAGCATCAAAATCGATATTAGAAATCAAACGTGAAAGAAACTTCATAGAAGATTAAACATAATGACGACACCGATGTATGATATTTGTTAACAAAGTTTAACTAAAGTCTACGCTCTTAGAGCATTGATTATAAATACTGCTCTTTCATCTAATATAATTATAATATATCAGAGTTGCAACAAGCATCAAGCAGCAATGTCCCGACTAGCCATTTTCTCTCGTCCATGCCATGCTAATTCATCATACTGTTATAATCGCTGGTGCTTCTCTATTTAATAAATTAGATGATAACTCCTTAAATAATATATTCATCTTTTGTTTTAAATTTAATTCAATCTAAACTATAGTTAGATAATAAATTAAACTCTTCATACATGACGAATTAAATCATTTTTCATCGTCTTATAAACCGAGCTAATAAATTCAACATCTACCCTTCTCTTCTCTCATCTTTAGACTTTATCTCAAATCACTTAAAAATATTATTTTAGTGATGTAGATTTAACTGGCTGTTGCCCTGGTCATCTTGCCCTCCCACGACTGCCTCTGCCAAGTCGCACTTGCCTCGCATGGCACTGCTGCTATGTATCGTTATTTGCATATACCATGGCCCCACAATACCGTAACACAAGCATGTTCCAATGCAACGTGTTCATCTTGCCTTTGATCAAATGCATCAAGCCGTGCATACAACCCACCTCATGTAAATCACCTCGACTCAGCCACCAACAGCCAAAGACAAAACCAGTCCAACCACTACCGAGCCGGTCTCTTCTTTCCCAAGAAAAACAGCTTCGGTCACTTTGGTCAAAGATCAGTCAACGTTCTCGGTTCAGATCCAAACCGAGTGTCACACGCGTCTCTCCTCCGGCATGAGCGGCGCCTGCGCCCACGGCCCCACGCAGGGCTCACCGAGCTGCGCCACGTCGTGATCCGCCTCCGCTGACGCCGATTCGCACTAACATGCATCCGTCCGGGAGCCACTAGCTCTGCTCCTTGTCGGCCCCAACCGGAGAGAACACCGTCGTCGTCGTGGGAGAGCCCCGGCCAGATCTCCTCCTTCCGGCAGAAACCGTCACCGCTTTCTTAACCAAAGCCGGCCTGTCGAGCTCCGCTACCTGCACCGTCATCTAATGCACCAAAGGTTCATGCCCCATAGCTTGTCCGATAACATAAATTTGCTCTTCAATTTTTGATTCACTACCCTGTCAATTTAGTCATAAGTCGAAACCGACGAATCATCACACCATCTTCTTAATCGCCAAACGACCCGAGCACCACATCTGATTACCTCCCTATCGGATGCAGCTCATCAAAAAGCCTTGGGAAGCTCATGGAAAGGCCTGAGGTACCCTATCCGAAGTGTTTGACTTCACTAATTACCGATCACGTCTAGCCGCAATCAATCCTAAGTGTCATATTTGACTGTCTCCCCATTAAAAATAGCTTGCTAGCGCTCGAAGTGTTCGACACCACCAATTGGATCGCCAATTGCTTTTACTGCCATCAAACTGAGCACCACATCTAGTTGTCTCCTTGTTAAAACCAGCCATCAAATGGTTTAGACTGTCATACGAAGTGTTCAATCCATTGATCAAATTCTGTTGATCGATGTCATACTTCACCTTACTTCAATGTCTCTCCCTAGATATTATATGTAGTAGTTGCGGTATGGGCACCTTCCTCACACTCTATCTATGGATCTCTCATAGGATTTGATATCACTAGTTATAAAACTAGTCTTGAAATCGACATCAAAAACTAAGCGCAGAAGAAACATCATAGAAGACTTAAACATGATGACAACATCAAGGCAAAATATTTGTTAATGAGGTTCAGTCGAAACCTATGTCCTTGAATCACTGATTATATGCGCTTCTCCCTGATTTAACATAATTACAGTGTATTAGAGTTACAACGCTTTTGGAGTAGCAATACTGCTGATCAGCAGTTCCCTCTTACCTATACTAATTCGCTATATGGTTACAACCGGTGATATCTCTAAAAGAGAGTCTAGGATAGAGTTCAACTCTAATATTTTTCTAATATCTAAATATAACTCTAAGTATTAAACTTTAGCTTACTATATATTCAACATAAATGGCTTCTCATTATGAATTATCACAGATGATAGAGGTCATATGTATAATACTATGAGAACAACCTCTCTCTTGATTTCTTTACCTCCTCATCAACAGCTTCCTCCTCAGTGTTGTTCCATATCTAGCGCCATCACCGATGCTTCCCCTTCCTTCCTAGTGCCATCGTCGATTGCCTCCTTCACCTATGATGATAATGATGCGGACTCTACGACATCGGAGGACAGGTGTGCAGTGGATTCGACCTCCACAATGACAGGGTGTGGAGGATCTGGCCTCCATGACGATGAGGCACAACGGATCTGACCTCAGCGATGATGACACTCAACATATTTGAGGACGCTTGAGGAGGATGAGTAGGAGGTGGTGGTAGGGGATAGAAGGAGGATGCTAGCGACAAGAACGGCAACGGAGGAACCCGGTGGTGGTAGTAGCCTCGTCTTTTGTCTTGCTAGTAATCGACGAGCCATCGGGCGTGGGCACTATGATGGTGTCGTGGTTGGCAAATGTGGAACCCTAGACAACACCAACACCAACAACCTTGACCTAGAGGGTATCGTCTCCTCTTGCCGCCTGGCCGCATCTCTCTTCCCGAAGCCATTGGATGAGCTAAGGACGTCTAGGCGAGGAAACGAGAATCCCACGCTGTTGCTTTACCGGTAGCGTGACGATGGCTACAACAACACTAGGTTCATCGAGTGGCGGCTATGTCTTTCGCTTTGTTTTTTGGATTTTTCTATCAGTAATGACTTAGAATTAGGAGGTTTGTTATAGATGTAGAAGATCTATATCGGGTGAAAAATTGTTATAAATGAATTCTTACATTAGCAACTAAAACTCTTTTACAGCTTAAGGTCGAAGAGCGTGTGCGCTATTGTGTGTATTGTGCAAGAGCTGTAGAGTTTGAGTATGAACCACATGATGAATTTTCAAAGATGGAGGTGTCTATTTCTATTTTAAACAACTTATCCATCCAATTTCTGAAGGATGTAATGTAGGAAACCAGAGATCTCTATGATATGAGAAGAAAAAAACATTCACGCCCTTCTATCTCTTTTTATTTTTGGCTTGTATTTTATTTGTGTACCGAATAATTGGGATCAATAGTGCCTTGTAACATTATTCTGCCAGTTATTATGAAGTAGTTAATAAATCGTGATGGACATTTCATTTCATGGTCAGCTCAAAATTTTTTATTGTATAATTGACCCGGAATAAAAAAGTGGTTTATCTAAAAATGAAATTTAATGTCCTTCAGCTTGTATCCGACACTTCACTCTTGTAAGGAGGTTCAAATAAATAGTATTACTCCCATACGGTCAAGTATGTGTGACATTGGGTGATGTATTAATTTTTTGTAATCCCAGTATCAAATATACTTGTTCGACGGAAGTAATATTATCCTATGTATTTATAATACATAGACAACACGTCAACAGCTAAGTTGAACCTATGCAATTACACGTGCCATCCACATGCATGCAGAAGATCCGTGGCCGCAGCGTCTTGGAATCATCATAATTAACAAAATACATCGATCGATCGATCGCTAGTGCTATCTTGCCGCAAGTAACCAACGAACCGGCACTTAAACCATAAAGTGCGCGAGGAGCTGAATGGATGGTATGATCCCGTAGCTAGCCGTAGTAGAGCGGTTTCCGGCCGTAGGCTGGCCGTGCACTCAAAGCAACAAAATCAAATGAGGCTGCAGCTATACATGACCAAATGGACCGGTTTAAGGTTCGGTTTAGACAGGCTATCCCGATTTGATCTGATTGGTCGGATTATGTTTAGTCCGAAGGCGTGACTCGTTGGGCCAGCATAATTTTATAAAATTTTAATAAATTTTCTAGCTTATTTTATATTTTTTTCCTAACTTCCTTATTTTTAATTTTTTAATTTTTTTAATTTTTTTTACCTGCTAAATAGGTTGTCGTTCTTGATCGAGCCATACCGGTCCGTTCAACAGTTGGACCTAACCAGATTGTGTCCAATCGGACCCGTACCGGGCGAGCCAGGCCGCCCAGCCAAAACCTGCCTGCCATCACCAACGAAAGGCGGCAGCGGCAGCAGCAGCAGTTAATGCCAATATGCCGTCGCCAGCTATGGTGCTCCTACTATCATTCTGCCCCAACCGCCGGCCAAGCTATACATCGGCTGTTGTGTTGTGCTGCTGTGTCAGTCGGCAGAGAATGCAGAATGCATCAGAAAAGAGAAGAGAGGAAATTATATATCCTGATATGCTTGCATCAACTTTACCCAGCGTGCAGGACAATTAATGGCTTTGGAAAGAGTTTATGCATGCATAAGCACGTGAGCATGGGTTTCTTCTAGCCATGGGTTATGCTTTGGATTTTGTACTCATGCATGCACTTTCGAAAATATACGAAAAGGTATCTATATAAGCGTGTTATAATATCACTATATACTAAAATTTATAGGAAAATAAGATTATTTAATAAAAAATATCTGAGGAAGTGGAAAAAATGATTATGTTTTTTTTCTTTTTTTAATAAAGTTTTGCGATTTTTATAAGTGTACACCTGCAAATTCTAAAGAAAGTTTTTCCTAAGGCACAATGGCATAAGTTTAGTAATACTACTTGGTACAACTTATTAATGTAGAACTTTTTTCTAATTAGAAATTAAATATTATGCGTTTCAAGCATGTCCTTAAGAAACATATTATATATACTAATTTGTACATGTAGATATGTAGCCATAAATATATATACTCCCAAACATAATATCTAAATAAAATATTAGAAAAGTATTTATGCAAGAATAACGGTGGCAACATAGAACCCCTAGGGGTTCATCAAACTACCTGGTCAAATAATATTAGCTCTTTTTTTTAAGAAAAAAAAAGGGACCGTGTACTCCACTAAAGCCAAACACATTTTTTTGAAGAGATTTGTTATCATCAGCCGACTAAAATATTTATAAAAACATTCAAAATTTCTGAACATAGACGTGGAGGTTATTTAGCTTTGGAGTTAGAGTGAAAGTAGTGAGGATAGGGATGAGGTTAGGGGATATCGGAGGTTATTATTAGTAGGGGCGATTGACGGTATGATAATATTAGGGCTTATGTGGTGAGGGAGGTGGTTCATCAGTGGTGCTGTTGCTACAGTTGGAGAGGGTGTGTCGGTGGTGTTGGTGATGGGAGCATGCAATAATGGTGGGGAGATTTAAGATTTGAGACATTTGTTTTCCGTCCGATTAGGCCGTAAATGTGATTGATTTCTCAAATTTGTTCAACATGATGTCATAAAGACTCTAATTTAAAGATTGAGGATCGTTACGGTACCAACCCAACTTAGCTTGGGAATTACTGCTTAGTTCGTCATGCTTAATCCTAGAAAAATAGTCATAAGTGATTTTTAAACTTGATATAGAGAAGTGGATTTGAATTCACCATCTTCATTATTAACAACAAAGCAATCCCATCGCTAGTTTCTTCTGTTTACTCGCAACATCATTGGAGTCACTCCAATCACGCGCGAACCGGCAAAACGCGCGCATGCCAACTTTGCTTTGCTTCTCAAATGAGAACATCAGATCCCGACTGCTGCTATTACTCAATCATTTTTGTGTTACTGGTTCACTAACCGCGAATAGCAGAAAAGGTCCCGACCGATGCACAACGCATGAATTCGAACATATCAGAATTAGATACACAACTCTCTGGTATCAACATCCATAACACTGTTCGATAACATCGAAATTGAATTGCTAGCTCCTCCATTGTACAACTTTGCCGATAATTGTGAAAACTCTTTCAAGGGAGTATCAAGTAAAGTTTCTGATGAGACGGCAATTTTTTTGTCCCACTGGACATTCAACAACACAAAATCCTTTATTCACTAAAAACATGTCCACATAGGCATCTAGCCCTCAATACCGAAATAAAAATTTCCTGTCTGATCTGACATCTTTCAAATTGGCCTGAGATTCAGAAGAACAAAGCCTGCAGAAATTCTAATCAAAGATGTACTGTTTTAAAGACTACAACAGCTTGACTCCAGCTTCTCTAACAGAGTCTATGACAGCCTTGACTTTCCCATGGTACTTCTGCTCTCTCTTCATGTGGATGGACACAGCAGGTATGCCCTTCTGCAGCAGCCGCTCGCCGAGCAGCTTCCCGATCTTGGCAGCAGCAGCGACATCGTGAGTTGACTCCATGTTCGGCCTCAGCAGCTTCTCCTGCGAACTCGCGGAACAGGCGACCGTCGCCGTTGGGGTGTGAACGACCTGGGCGGATACATACTTGTTCGAGAAATGCATCCTTAGCAGGTAGGGCTTCAGAAACCGCGTGATTCTAGCTGCCCTTTCCGGTGGAGGGATCACCATAGTTGCTGGGATCTCTCTCTGCAACAAGATAACAAGAGAGACAGGGCACGATTTCAGTTGGTGAAATATGCGTACAAGTGCTCACATTAAGACAACACAAGTGAACAATGTTACTGATTTGTACACAGTTTGAATTGTAAGCTGGAATTCAAAACCAAAACATGAACAAACAGTAGAGTGAAAAGGAACAGTCTTTAGTCCGGCCATGCCAATCGACGATAAACAGGTAAGTACTCCAAAAAGTTGTACTTCAATCAGCAATGCAAGCATGTTTGAATGGCCATATTGCAGCAGCAGCATCAGCAATGCAATTGCATATTTGAATGGGCATATTGCATCGTCATCAGCAGCAGCAGCAGCAGCTTATGCTTACTAAAGCACAGAAAAATGCATCTAAAACAGCTATTAGTAGGAATTCAGGCCTGCACCAGCGCATCAAAAACAAATTCGGGCATGTCCAACAGACGCAGGTGAAAGCTCACCTCGAGACTCATTGGATCAGCTGAACTAACCCCACCACCCCAAAATAATCTCCTTGGAAACAAACAGCTATTAGTAGTTCCATGGTTAGGCAAAGAGGGGAACTTTCCAGATCTAGAAGAGAAGCTAAGGGTTAAGGCGAGGAGAGAAGGTGTGGGAAGAGAGGCGTGAGAAGGAGGATGTGACGTACGTGTGCTCACCGCGGGGGGGGGGGGGGGGGGGGGGGGGGCGCAGCAGGACGACGCCTGCGCCGCTGCCCACAGGGTGGCCGCTGCGTGGGGATCGGCGCTGCTAGGCGGCGGGCGGGCTCGCGAGGAGACGGGACGTAGTCGAGGCCGAGGGGACGCATCGCACGGGAGATCGACTGGGCTGTTTGAGCTTCAGCGATATGGGCTTTTCTATGGCCTGCCTGGCTGAAAAAAGATGGTGAAGAAGCCCTTCAAGTTTTGATCAATTGCTGAGAAGCCGTGGAAAAAATAAATGGGTACATTATATATATATATGTTATTAGCAATATAAAAATACTTGGCTATAAAGAAAAAAACTTAAAATCAACTTTAAATTTTAAAAATTAAATTTAGTTATTTGAGGGATGGAGGGAGTAGCAAATAAACAAATGATAAAGTAACTTAGCCAATGAGATCTAAGTCATTTCACCCTCTAATAAACTTATTTAATGCCTGATAATTTTTAAACTGAGAGATCAATGATTTATCATTGACTTTGCCTCTCTATATGCTAATAATTTTACCAATTATTTCCATAATATGTTATTGGACCGAATAATTTTCCAAAAATAACTAAAATGCTTTTTAAAGCATACAAGAATTGATAATTGATTGATCCACTAAAAATTTAAAAAAATGAAAATTTCTCCATGGCCTCTTTACACAATGTTGAATGTTGTTTGCATATTTTAAGATTTTTTAATGAAAATCATGTTTCATATGTAAAAATATATTTTTGTGCCACAACCATTTTTATGTAATTGATTCCTCTTTCAAATGCTATAAAAAAGTTAAAAAAAACAAAAAACATGGAAAAATATTTAAAAACTTTTATATTATAGAAAGAGACCATAAAAAAGTTTCCTATTTTTTTGAAACTTATAGTAGGTTTGAAGATTATTTTAGGCATTTTTTAAAAGTATATAGTCCAATGGTATGATATAAAAATAATTGATAAATCTATTTTTAGATTATAAAGATACATAAATTTGATGGTAAATTGTTGAGTTAGAGGAAACTCAGTGACACGGAGATTCTCTCTTTCAAATTTCTACTGCTCTTATTCTTTTCCGTTCTCACCCTCGGCTTTTACGGTTTTACGCCCGTGAGACTGTAATTTACCTCCGCATTCCGAGAAAAAAAAACCGAACCCAAGCAGGAAGCGGAGGAGATCAGCGGCGGCGGCAATGGCAGTGGCGGGGCTCAAGCGCTCTCTTGACCTCGTCGCCTCGCACCACTTCCCCGAAAGCGAAAGGTACAAAGGTCGCCTCGCTCCCTTAAACCCCAAAACCCTTGCACTAATTTGTTCTTTTCATCCCCTTCTTGTTGTTTTGCAGCAAGAGAATCCGCATGGCCTGCAAGGTTCTCGTGCTCGCATCGGTTCCTCAGTTTCCTCCTTTGTTGATTCGCGGTAACGAGTGGTGGGGATGGGGGTGGTTCGTGGCAGGTTAAGGCGGAGTTTGGTGCGTTGAAGAATTCGCTGGACGATCAGGGACCTGGGGAGGGGAAGCCGCAGTCGGTTCTTCCAGGTGAAATCTGCTGCTTTTTTCCTCGTCTTAATTCCTTTCTCCGTGTTATTTTGCCTGCGTCAGGGGTATGTATTGGGTTATTTTTCTTCTTTGTCACTCATGAGATCACCTGTCGCTAGTGATGAGTAAATCTCTTGTTCCTTTGAATCTGCTCACTTAGTAGAATCCACCCTACTTGTATGTCTTCTTCTGTTGGTTTGTACGTACCCTACTTGTATGTCTTCGGTTGGTTTGTACGTGATGAGCTTCTTTTTGTCAGAAGCAACCAAATGATTCATGGAGAGAGTTTGTAGGGTGGACATGAAATGGGAGGCCTTAGGTAACTACGGCTTTGCATAATATTTGTTAAGGCTTAGGACTGAATAGAAAGAGAGATGTTAATCTGTTAGGGGCTAAGGGCATCTCTTGTTCGTGTTGTTAAAGAGTGAAACACCATATCAGGTTATCACCGAGCATCCATATGACCATATAAGAACCCTCTTCCCTAATGCAAGAATGAGCATTCTCAATCTCAAGCAGCGATGCTATAAAATTAGCACTTTATGCATCCTACTTGGAAAAAAAGGGCAATTTTTTTTGTTAAGATTAAATATCAAGTGGAGGAAACAAATCGAGGATAGTCCACATGAACATTATGTTGAGATGAAGTATTCATATTTCATTTTTTATGATCATGCAGTTATTTTTTTTTCAGGTACACAGGCCACAAAAGATGCTCCTGAGAAAGGTGTTACCGATGCTGTTGTCTCTGGATTGCGGCGGCCTGACAGGTTTGTTCTCTTGTCTATGCTTTTATGCTTGTATGGCAGACTAATGTTTATGTGCTGCTCTGGCAGTAATTGTGTAGTATTGATGTTTGCATACCTTTGTCTGAATCTCAACATCAGCACTGGTGGAAAAGAAAAGGATACCAAGCAGATTTGGACACCCAGCCCATGCTCCTTAGAAGAATTATAGGGTATTGATTTTGTCTTCTCTATTTATCAGTTCACTTTATTATTTTTTTGAAAACCAGTCACTTTGTACCTTTTTATCGTGTTAGCGAGATATATCCCATTTTTATTTGCCAGCTCAGTTGGTAGCAAGTGTGACTGAGGACCTGTGGATCTCTTTTGTTGGCTTCTCTGAAATTTGCTTCATGGTTTTTCCTCTGATGGAAAGTTTATTCGATGGAGGTCTTAGTCTGTCTTGGAATGAATTCTAGGCTCTGGGCTCTGCTCGGCTACATTTAGATTAAATTAGTTCAACTGCAAGACATTAGACTTTGCAAACATGCTAGGCTTCACCTTGGGCTAGCCAGGCTACATTCCCACAGAAAAACTTCACACAACAGAAAACCCATCAAAGTTCAGTCTGATAACATAGATATCTAGCTTGTTAGGGCCCCATGGACCCATTAGAGCTCACAAAAACAACAATACAGAGGAAACAACAACGTACCGAGCATCCATAGTCCCATCAAAATGGTCCTATTGTAGTAAATTCAACTGAAATCACAGAAGTTCCAATTGAGCAAAATGTGGATAGCCTCCCATTCTTTTCATTCAAATGCTACCTTAAGTATTTTAATTACTTCATAGGGTCTGCCCTTGGCATTTTCATGTATGGTATTTGGAAATTGTTGTTGTTGTGTGGTTAAGAATAATAGCTTTATTTTGCATGTGCATGTAGTTCTAATATCCACACCAAAGTCATTAACTCTGAGTGCACTTATGCATCTATTCTTTGAAATAGAATGCCTTGTAAAAACATCTTAGTTCCAATTACTGACAGCAATATGTACTTCATTTGTTTTTTTCCAGATGATTTCTTGAAACTGAACGTAGGTCATCAGTGGTCACTTGGGATCTGCGCGATCTGTTGCATTTGATCCAAGTAATGAATGGTTCTGTATTGGATCTGCTGACAGAACAATTAAGGTGAGTTCAACTTGCGCAGTTGTGCTTTTTGAAAACTGAAATTAAATCCATGCATGTTTTTTAATTTTCCATACTAATTCCAAATGCAGCAGGTAGCTTTCTCAATATTCTTAAATAATATTTTCATGCAATATATGTTAAATGCGTAAGTACAATGCACAGAATATTTCATACATGTGGAGTGGAATGGTGATACACTGATTCATTGCCTTTTTTTCTTCAGAATTTCGGATAGACATGTCATAGTTTGACAACATACCACAACACCACTTGCTATTCCTCTGATAATGGCAAATGAGGCTCCATAGGTCATTGAATCAGTTAAGTGATATTTTGTGAGTCCTGTTCCAAGAGCTGATACTACTAGTATTTTGTGTACTTAATAGTACTAGGAGGTGCTTGGGGCTAGTTTTGAGCTTGAGATCAAGTGTCTGCACATTTTTTAATGTTCTATTTGCATCCTGCATTGTTTCTTCAGTTCTTGAAATTACATTGGATCTGATAGGTTAGTTATCTTCTACTTTGTCTTTGTGGATGAACTCCTGGGAGGATTAAAAACAGTGCTTATGTATTATCTGGTTCTGGAGCCATCATATGGCTTTTACTAGGTCAGGTGTTTATTCTTATCTTTTCTCTGACTAATTTGAGTGTTGGATCTCACAGCCTTTGTTTGGCTTCTTTCAAAATTAAGATCATGCTAACCTGTATGCTGAGTCTACAGCATAATATAGCATATTACTTTTTTTCTTTAGTTCATTCATCCTGTTGTGTTGTAGATATGGGACCTTGCATCAGGAACTCTGAAGCTTACACTGACTGGTCATATTGGACAAGTGTGTGGTAAGTTTTTCTTGGATTTAGTTAGCAGGGGCTTCTCATCATCATGTCTTAGGCTCTGTTTGAAACCTAGTTTAGCTTTTGCTTTTTTGCCGCACACAAAACGAGAAATGCTATTAGCGTATGATTAATTAAGTGTTAACTATTACAAACTTGAAAAATGAGTTTATTTGATTTTTTAAAGAAATTTCTATATACAAAGTTTTTACAAAAAATGCACACTTGAAAAGTGTGTTAATGGTAAACGAGGAAGTTGCAAATGCTAAGCGAGGAAACCAACTAGAAGTCTAGTGAATGAACATGTGCATTCATGTAGGACTTGCTGTTAGCCAACGTCATCCATATCTATTTTCTGCTGGTTATGATAAACAAGTGAAGTGTTGGGATCTTGAACAAAACAAAGTTAGGCTTACACTTTTATTGTTAATCCAGTGCAGTATATAATTATTGATGGCATATTGGCTTTCTTGTAACATCCTGCTGGTTTTGCTTAAGGTTATTAGGTCTTACCACGGACACCTGAGTGGTATTTATTGCTTAGCTCTCCATTCAACAATTGATATCATACTGACTGGTGGTCGAGAACTCGAGATTCAGTCTGTCGGGTATGAAATCACTTTAAGAGTTGCTAATTATGCAAAGTTAGCATGTGGTCTTACATCTTAACTTGATGCTTTAGGTGTGGGACATCCGGACAAAAGCACATGTTTCTACTTTATCAGGTCATGATAACACTATCTGTTCAGTGTTTGCCAAGCTCTGGTAAGGAACTCAGCTTTTCACAGTTCACTGGAATATTGAATTTTACTGCTTAATATTTTCATCGATTGGCAGATCCAACTTTTAATTGAAGTGACTTTGATTCTTATCTACAGTATAGGTTAGTGGAGATGTTTTGCACACATTTGAGTTTCCCTTTGAAAGTTCAATGCTAAACAATTAAAGAATAATCTTTGATATAGGGATACACATACATCTCAGACATCCTCAAACTGTGTTGCTACTTATGCTGGGCTTGTAGGTTGTGCTTGAGATAGTTTTTTTTTTCTTATATTCCTCAGGTGCCTGTTGTCTTATGTTTATTTGTGGTTTATGCAGGATTGCTTTTTTGTTTTGTTTTTTTTCATCATTTTGTGGTTTGTCTGTTTTCTCCTTATCTGCTGTCGACATAAATGTACCAATTCACTCATAATTAATCAACATTTTAATGTTTTCTGTTTATCTCACGGTCCACAAGTTGTCACTGGTTCTCATGATACCACGATTAAACTCTGGGATCTCATAGCTGGTAGTTCAACTGTCAAATTTGACAATGTTCACTTAGCTTTTCTGTATTATTTCTCTGTTATGTTTGTTTGTTGATTCCTTCAGGAAGGGCTATGTGTACTCTTACACACCATAAGAAGTCAGTTCGGGCAATGGCACTGCATCCAAAAAGGTTAGTTTTTTCTCATGATTTCATTGTCACGTAGTCCACACTGCTCAAACTAATAATAACCTCCTATGCAGGAAATCGTTTGTCTCAGCATCAGTGGACAACATAAAGAAGTTAACCTGCCCAAAGGAGAATTTCTGGAAAATATGATGTGAGTCTCAATATTGCATTTACATATTTTGATAGTGTAGTAGCTCAATACATCCTATGTGCAAAAACCGTAAGATAAAAGAATTATGTTGACTGTTGTATACCATGTACTTGTTTCTGAGGTGGTTGTATACCATGTACTTGTTTTTGAGGTGGTTTTGGTATGTTTCAGGCAAAAGTTCATGTTTTTTACTGTCTTCTTTCCCATAACTGTCTTGGCAATGGGAGAGCACTAAAACATAACTATGCACACTCATGAGAGGGGCACCATTGCTAGGATGGACTAGGAAGAAAAATCATAGCAGATCCTTACATGGTGCTCTCTGCAGATGAAGTCTTGATCATCAGAATTGTAGTTTCAATGTCAAAAGTCTTAACATGACTATTTCGTCAACTTGTAAATATAAACATGCCACTGAAGCATATTGTCTCCTATCACCTGCAGGTCCCAGCAGAAATCCATTATAAATTCTGTGGCTGTGAACACTGATGGTATATTGGCAACTGCAGGTATGTATTTGTGGCCTTGTGGCAGTGTCCTACTTACTAATTACAATTTTCCTTATTCTCTTTATGTTAGTAATGTCTCAAATTTTTTGTGTAGGTGATAATGGAAGCCTTTGGTTTTGGGATTGGAACACTGGGCATAATTTTCAAAAGGAGCAGACAGTAGTCCAGCTTGGTAAGCATTCCTTGGCATCATACACTGGCTATTATGTAGGATAAGTGACAGGGCTGCGTTTTCTGATATGCCATAATATTCTCCTCTTATGAGCGGTGCAGGGTACCCCATTTGTTTCAGAAATGCTGTTTTTATTCTGTACTTATGTTTGCTAAACTATTGCAGGCCTTCTTTATTATTTATTGTATTCGTTTTTAATGAATTAAATGCTTGTCTTTGGCATCTCCAATTTTCAGGGTCGTTGGAGACTGAAGCAAGCATATGTGCTCATTCTTTTGATGCCACCGGGTCCAGGCTCGTGACGTGCGAGGGAGATAAAACTGTGAAGATGTGGAAACAAGATTCAACAGGTACTACAGCATCAAGGCGCCAAAAGATGTTTTGAGTACATTGAGTAGTGTTCCTAGCAGATATTGTCATATAAGTTCTGATCGTTCTAGCCGCTCGGTTTCTAACTTAGAATGTACTATCACTGCTGATTAGATTGTATATGGTTGGTGCATCTAGATTATAACTGTCATTATAGCATTATAAATAGCTACAATGATGTATATTTAGCATGCGCTTGTAATGATTTTGAATCGCTTGGATAAACTAAAATTTCCTTTTTCAGCTGTGAGACAAAAAGTTCCCTGTGGACTGTGGTTGATCTCATATTCGTACTCTGGGAGTTGTGATGCGTAATCACCGAACTGAATGCCAGTAGGAGGATGCATGCTAAAGATGTAAGCAACTGGTGCTGATACTTGCATCCCTCTTGGATAACCGGGGGTGTCCGAGAACCATCCAAGAGTTGCTTCATCAAACATAAATGATTCACCCAGAAATAAGGACTCTCTTGCCAATCTTTCCACCTACAGAAAAAGCAGAAAAAAAATACATCTGAAAGTTTACCTACAGCAGCAATTTGGACGCTTTCATTCTTAAAAATTTAAGAGAGTTATATATACCAGCCAAAAAAACTAAGTCCAACTTGAGCCATGTATTACGCATATTAAGTGGACAGTGGTTTTTAGCAGAATAGTGTGTGGAGGGAATTTAAATTTGTTATGGAAATTTACCTGTAACTGAACAATTTTTGTGTTATTCATGATCACGATGACCTGCAAATCTGATAATTTTTCTGACAAGGTCTTGATGGCAATATGTTGGAAAAACTTCTGCAACACAACTAGCTCGCTGATTGATTCATTGGAATTAAAAATCAGCAAGCCAAAAAACTAATCTCAGTTTTGTCCATGGAACTGATAGTTTTTGTTCACCTCCAATGAGTAGATGAGAGGGATCAGCCAAATTCTGTAGAATCTTGAGGCCCTTAGTCACTGGATCAGACTCAAATGAATCAAGACCAGGTGTACAGGCAATAATCTTGGTGGGGTCATAATAGTTACAAAGTTTACAAGCGAACTGTGAACTTTTATCATTCATGACAAGACAAATGTGGTTGTTGCAGCACACCTCCTAAGTGAATCCAAGTGAGAATTCTCAGCTCCTAATGAAAGTGAAATCATATTCTCTAGTACCAGTAACTTGATGGCGAAGACACATTTGGTGGAATTCAGAAGGTTGAAGGTACATTGGAGGATTTATTTTCACAAGAAAACTAGGTCTAAATCGGTGAAATGTGCCCATAATATCACCATCTGTTCGAAAGGAAGGGTTAGCAACACATATCTCGTATTGGAAACAGAATAGGACGCACCCCTCATATTTTTGGTAACACTGTACACTCCTAGGTATGTTTTTTTTTAACACCAATCACATTTATATATAACTGCAAGGTGCACCCTTTCTACTATGTCTTCTACATTTTCCAAATCATATTGGAAAACCTTACATGGAAAGTACGAAAAGGTAATCAGCATATTTAAAAAATATGAACATGTGCAACCAAAATATACAGAAGATCAAGAGTGAGATTACCTACTGCTACAAGAGTGCAGTTCACTTCATAATTTTTTTATAATGAGGTACAGGTAAAGGGCGTACAAATTTCACAGATGTAGTTAAGTGCTGTTGGCACAAGATTATGAAATGCACATCATCTTCAGGTTTAGCAACAAAACCATTAGATGCCTTCAGTTCATGAGTGTTCACCACATTTATCAGACAATCCAGACGATACTTGTCCTGCAACATATGGAGAAATAATTTTACTTATGTAAAAGATAGTCCCACCGCAATTAATACATATTTACTGGAAAAGGAACTAACAGAGAACTGTTTAACTGCTAAAAGAAGGAATATGATGTTAATATATGGCAATTGACACGAGCCTGAAACATAAATGTTGAATCAATTATTAAATGCGTAAGGCCTGTAGATATACACAAGGAACATGATTATTACAGATATAATATAATGTACCTTAAACATACGCTGCCAAAATTGAAATGCACGAATATTTCCAACGACTGTAGCTTCCTTCTTGCCAATTTGCAGGTCGATACCCTCCTCAAAGTAATTGTTTCTATATATTTTGCACTGTAAAACAAAACGTACAACATATAACTACTACAACATGACGATGCAAGCATTAGTCACGATGCAGCAAAAACACATAGCAATTGTTGGTGACCAAAAGGTTGGACGATAGGCAGGGGTTGGATGTCCAGCATGATGCTTATCAGAATTCCTTCATGGATGGAGCCAATATCAACAAATTTAAGGGCAAGAACAGAAGCGTCAAATGAGAGTGGCAAACCATTAAGAAAACGTGCATAAAAAGTTGGCTCATGACGCCCTCTACGTGAGGTTGGTTTATCCAACGCACGAATTTGAAGGAGAGATTCCAGTGCAGCTTCGATAACATCCAAATCTGGCGGGCCAAGAACTTATTTGCAGGATGACTGTCAGAAATGTTACATTATTTTAAGTGCAAATTATATGATTATCGGGGTCACTCGGTACTCCCGGTCTCTCGATCTGTTGCTGTGGGTGGATGCAGTGGACAGAACCCCTGCAGCCAGGGACCGAATCCTGTTATCAAAGCTATTCTGAAAATAAAAATGATTTGTATACTAAATCTAGTGCAAGTGCAAAACAATGTTGGAAAGGAAAAAAAAAATTAGAACTTCTGCTTTTGGCAGATGATGGCAAGCCAGGAATTTCTGTCTCCCCAAGACGAAGAGCAAGAAGATCTATAATGCATACATTAAGACCCGAATATATACAAGAGGGGTCGTGTATATATATATATATAATCCAGACCAGTGGTATGTCTAACACCCCCACAGTCGCAGCGGGAGGGGAACGAATGCAAAGACTAGATTAAAAACTGATGAACAAAGGCGTGGGCAGGCCTTTAGTCATTATATCGGTAAACTGATGTGCCGATGATACATGGAGCATCCGAACCTGTCCTAATACGACCTTGTCACGGATAAAATAGATATTGATCTCGATGTGCTTGGTACGTCGGTGATGGATCGGGTTGGCGGTCATATAAACGGCACTGACATTGTCGCAGTAGACAACGGTCGCGGTGGAGAGGGATGCACGGAGCTCCTGGAGAAGCTGGCGAAGCCAACAGCACTCGGCAACGGCGCGGTACTCGGCTTCGGCGCTGGACCGGGACACTGTAGTCTAGCGTTTTGAGGACCAGAATACGAGAGTGTCATCGAGGTAAACGCAGTAGCCGGACGTAGAGCGTCGAGAGTCGGGGCAGGCTGCCCAGTCCGCGTTGGAGTACGTGGTGAGGGAGTCAATGGGGCTAGAGCTGAGATGCAGCCCGCTGGAGAGGGTGCTCTTCACGTAGCGTAGAATGTGCTTGAGCAGCGTGAGGTGAGGTTCTCGGGAAGCGTGCATGAAGAGGCGTACTTGCTAGACAGCGTACGTGAGGTTGGGTCGGGTGAGTGTGAGGTATTGGAGAGCCCTGGCAATACTCTGATAGTGAGAGGGATCGGCAACGAGGGCGCCATCGGCAACGGAGAGTTTGGCTTGAGTGTCGACCGGGGTGGCCGTGGGGTGACAATCGGCCATGCCTGCATGCTGGAGGAAGTCGATGGCGTACTAGCGTTGAGAAAGAAAGAGCCCGTGGGAGGGAGAAGCTGATGAGAGGACGGATCGGCCGATCAAGGATGTGAGAAGCCGATGGGAAGTGGGCCGGCCAGCCGATGAGGAGTGGTTGGCCGATGGGGAGTAGGCAGCGGAGTAGGTGAGAAAAAAGTCGAGATCACTAGAGGAGGATCTCAGATGAAATAGATCGAAGGGAAAACATGTCTCGTAAAAAATGACGTGACGAGAGCCGATGACCCATCGGGTGGAAAGGTCGAGACATCGGTATTCCTTGTGAGAGGTGGGATGGCCGAGGAGAATACAGGCGGTGGAGCGGGGAGCGAGTTTGTGGAAAGCTGTGGCAGTGAGATTTGGGTAGCAGAGGCACCCAAAAACACGAAGGTGGGAGTAGTCAGGCGCCGTGCAGTAAAGAAGAGCATTGGAAACGTTGTTTTGAATGGAGAAGCATGAACGCCGATTGAGAAGGTACGTCGCAGTAGCTAGAGCTTCGGTCTAATAAGTGACAGTTAAGTGGGCGTGAAGTAGCATGGTACGACTGATGTTGTTGAGGGTGCGAAGGAGGCGCTCGGCTTTGCCGTTCTGAGGAGAGGTGTAGGGGTAGGAGAGCCGGAGATGGATGCCCTGCGAGGTGAGGAGATTTGTAACGGTATGGTTGATGAATTCCGTACCGTTATCGGCTTGTAAAGTCTAGATGGGGAGGTTAAACTGAGAAAAGAAGGTGATCGCGGGAGAGATAGGAAGAAGAAGAAACAGGAGCGAGAGAGCGAGGAGAGTATCGGGAAGAGGGTTGGCGACGGGAAGAAGACGTCGAGGACGAGGAGAAATAGGTCAACTCGCTGGAGGGAGAAGCTAGCGCGCCAGAAATATCTAGACTTGCTCTGATACCATGTAAAATGTATATAATGACTAAGACTCCGAGCGTATAAAGGAAGGTCGGGTCTATATATATATAATCAGGTCAGAGGTCTGTCTAACACATACATCAATATATGCAGAATACAACTTTACAGGTAATCAACAACATGTAACGGTGTTAAATAAGTTTGCGATTTATGCTGAAAAGTATTGCAGGCTTGCAGCTATGTACTTGCAAATAGAAAATAAGGATAGCGATAACAGGACAACAATAATTCCATGTACTGTGTACAACGTCTATCATTATGTCTGTTAATAGGAGAAAATCTTCACAGCTCAGAAACATTTAGCTAAAACACAGCTGAATTGCAATTCAGAAAATTGTACCTTACGACAAGACTTTGAGACCTTTATAGTTTGAAGAGCTTCGTCAGTGTCAATGCTGCGATGGAGAATGTGTACCTTGAACATTGAACTAGCAGACAACAGACGAATCCATTGCTGCTCCAAATCATAATATGTAGGAAGAAACACCAAAATACTCTTCCCAATGTCTAGCTCATTTTGGTGTATATGCAACAATAACTTGTAATTTATGAATAAGTTCATACACATCTGGTTTAGACCAGCATCAGCGGCAGTGTCAGGTCCAGAGCAGTATTTTGTTGATAGTGATTCAAAGTCCATCTTGAGAATACCAACAATCTGTGTAGCATTTCATAGCATTACGTATTAAGCATGTGAGCGATAAGCTATACGGTAGATTGCATTAAAATAGAAAAAACAAGGAAACAAACTTCTAATGATGACGATAATTAAGTTGGCCTAAACTAGGAACCGACAGTAGTACCGTTAAAAGTTCAAATCAAAATTTTAAGTTGTTATAGTTAAGAAAAACGGCTTAAGTAGATTATTATGATAGTTCAATGATAGAATATTAAAATCCATGTTACAAAAACGAGCCAGTAGAAAATACAGGAATAAACTGCAGTATGTGTGGTAAATTGCTAATCACATACCATGAAGGCAATAAGGTACAATATGCAACTTGGACTAGAAATTGAAAAATTTTCTTATTGAAGTTTAATGGTATTTGAGTGACTTTCTAAAGTCAGATGTAACATTTACCTGCTCAAAGGTATAGGACTTCTCTCTGAAAAATGCTACCGCGTGGACTGCTAGGAATGGCAATCACCTCAACGCTTTCACCCCCTCCAATATCTCTGAATCATTCCTTATATCTTGTGATATCAGCAGTGGCAGACATCCAAATCAACCTATGTCAAGAGTGGCATGGCACGTCTTATCAATCAGCAGGAAATTCGTCAGGTAGATTGGAACCATCACTACTAAAAGATGGTTTAATGGAAAGCATTAATGCAAGTCACTGCAGCACTTACCTTAAGTCATTCTTTTTCATCATAAACTGCTTGACACAGGCAAGGACACGGTCAGATTCCACTGACCTTTCATGTATTTCATCGAGAATAATAACTTTATAGTTTAATGCAGCAATGCCCTTTTCACGCATTTGCTCCAATACAACACCAGCTGTTTTGAAAACAATTCTTGACCTGATTCATGCATCGAGCAGGTTCGAAAATTTTGTCAATCGACAAGTGGGTAAGAACATATGATGCAAGTATGCGACTGAGGTGGATAAGATACTCGAGAGAACGAGTAGCCCTGTTTTATATGTTACTACTAAAATAAAAAAAATGATTTATCTCTTTTTTAGGTGGTTATTATCTCTTTTTTTTCTTTTTCCCTTGATGCATTATTTCCGGAGCTGTCTGATTTCTGAAGAAAATGAAGAGAAATTCCCCGAATCACCCAAGAACTCTGAACCGTCCTGCGTTCAATGGAGGAGGTTAGAGCAGGTAAAATAGAGCTACTGATTAGCATATAATTAATTAAATATTAACTAAAAAATTTAAAAAATAAATAAAATTTTTATAAAAAAACACTGTTTAACGTAGTGAGGTGGGAACACTCGGTGCCAAACACACCCACGTCTGCTTACTCTATTCAGGCTGGCCGTTCCGTCTATGGGCCTGATGGGCCTTCAATGCGCCCAGTGTTTTCCCAGCCTGAGGCAGTTGCGAGAGTGGTCGACGGCTAGGGCTGTAACCATCACGCGACATAATTATGTACTGGTCGAATTAAAATGGGGCTTGAAATTTGTTCTATAAGCTGAAACCAATTACGAACGAATACGGTATAACCAATAGCCTCACGACATCACATCAAAACAATTTTTTGCGCAAACGCACCACTGTTCAACCGTACGACACTGTCCGAAACGAATAAGTCAGATAGCACTTGACGGAAACTTGCCGCTCGATGCTGAGAACACTGAAGCAGAGAATGCTCGTGGACAGCATATGGGTAAATAAACACTCCAAACAGCACAATCTAAGTATACTCCTGAAGAATCAGGAACATCAACAGCTCTACGTTGCTCTCTGGGATGAATAGGTTATGTAAACACAATAATATTCAATAGTCGAGAGTTCAGACATCAAACAAATTGTTTCGAGACAAGCCAACTGCTGACTCTTCACTGGTAACTTCTGAACCCATGAAACATTTTTCGGTCATACCACAAAATGACAAAGCAATGCTAACTCCACCAGTCCATTCTTCCCCGTCCTAAGCAATCCGTGTGACACAAACTACCGCAAAGCCTTAAAAAAGCGGCAATCCCACATGTGACCTTCCCACTCACCCACGTCCGCGGCCCCCACCTGTCATAGCATACAGATTGGTTATCCCCTCAGAACAAAATACAAACTAATTGGGTAGAGTGTAAATTCAAGCAACGAAGCACACCTTTGTTGCCACCTTTACCTCCAATTCCTCCCCTTCCACGGCCACCACCGCCTTTGCTACCACCATCATCCTGGCCACGCCCAATGCCTCTGCCTCCAGGTTTAGCTCCTATATCACCTCTTCCTCTTCCCCGGCCAACGCCTGGTGGCCTCCTATCTGCATTTACAAGAGCATAGGCAATTCATGATTGCACTTAACTTCAAAAGGTGACCAAAAAGGTGAAACTCTCCAGTAATCAGAAAATCAGAATAACCAGATACAAGAAAAGGGGAACACAAGGTTTCATGAATCACATCAACAACACTGTAGATGTAGGATACTGCACTGTGTCAACGTGCATTTACAGATTGATTTGACGCTATTTTCACTGTAAAGTGTAAACATGTATGTATTCATTGCTTATTTTGAAAATGTAAGTTTCATTATGTTTGCTAAAAGTCAAGAACCAGCCCAAGTAAAGAACTGCAGTTACATTACTACTTGCATGCATACATTCATACGAAATGTCTCTAGCAGATTTTATCATCTACATACATTCATATAGTGTATTTCTACTAATAAAAAAAATGAGTTATGACAAAAATAATCTCTTGGAAACTGAATAAGGTCAAATTTATTTCCAATAATGAACTGGAGTTAGGCAAAGTTCATGAAGCAGAGGCAACTAATAACACAAGATTATGATTTAAATATTCCATCAAGTTCATAAAAAATATTAAAGCATCTAACATATGCGAGGCCCAATGTGGTTTACAACAGCTGGAACAATTGGGTGCATACCTGATCTGCTCTTTAAAGTCTCTTCCTGGACCTTGTCAATCACCTGTCATAGAAGTAAACCCATGCAATCAGGATTGGAAAGCACGGATAAAAATGATAATGCTGGTGTATCAGCATCATGAAGGTAGTACAGAACACATGGTGGAATGACATGGAAAGATAAAAATAACCAATCAAAATGTGCTAACATAGCCAAACAGAATAAATGCAGTAGAAATGTAACATTAGGTATCAAGATCATCCCATTAGCTATTTGACCTCTAAAAATAAAAATAAAGAGTAAAATAACGAAATGAAGAACACAAGAGATATCTAGCAAGAGATGAACTGATGGCCTATTCTGCTTCGGGAATGAGTAGGTGAATTAAACATATGATCCTAACTCTGAACTTAACTGTTTGATTGGGAATGTAATAGGTTGGTCCACTCCATCATCTCGTCCCTCAAAAGTACAAGTTTTGTAGAAAAATGAGGAACCAACTAAAATTGTGGGATGGTCCCACGATGAACCAACTCACACTAAGATTGTTTGAATACTCAAACCAAACAACCCATAACAGAGCACGAGGAAACAGTAATCTCAATCTTAGTGATCTACAACACTCCTGTTAATGTCTGTTTCATTGTACTAACAAATATGTAGCTTAAGATTAAGGATAAGGATAAAAAGGCTGTCTAGCTCCAGAAGATCGGGTAAAAGTAGAAATTCTCCCTCTACCATTTTGATTTTTTATTGCAGTTACGGAATAGGGATTGAAAGGCTGGTTAAACTCAGAATTGTTAAGTGTGGGCATATCTTGGCATTCCCATTTGTGCTCTGCTTCTACATTCCTGGGTTAAAAATACTAGTGACATATTTACATCCATATGATGTAAATGGCTATCTGCTACATCCACATGATGTGGCCTAGTAGAAATGTATGCTCAGGTCTACTATCCAGGTCATGGTTGTGATATTTACTTCTCCGTAATCTGAATTATTCTCAATGTTCTTTGGCTGTGGGAAAGTAGCTTAACATACAGCAGAGTTGGAACATAAGTATTGTCATAATTCATAACAGGAGATTTGCTTGGTGTCATATATCACAGTGATTTGAAACCAAGAAAATTCATCAGCCCCTTGTGCAGAGTTGACAGATAAAATGCACAGTGATTTGCACGTAATCATATTAAATGCTCTGCTTATCTTAAGAGAAGTCCTCATTTGCTCAAATCATTTTTAAACACCAGAAGGTAGATATCAGTTAAATGGCATAAAATAACTTATATAAATCTAACGTGAGAGATTATTCAAACATAACAAGAGACACACTGGCACCCATGAAGATTTATCAGGGGAAAAAACTAGAAACTGAAAGCTGACCACAAAAAAATTGCACACCACATAGTGATTTTGTTAGCAATTATGGTATGATGAATGCTAACAGAAATAAAAAGCCTGATTATGCAGATGGAGAAACAACATACATGTCTAAACAACCAACCAGCAAACTACAAGCACATACATAAACAAGAATCGACATGTTCAAAACCCATACCTCATCAGGAACCCGAAGATACTTGATGGTGTTCCCACGGATGTAACATTCTGGCATCCTCCAAAACTTATCACCATCCTGCAATCACGACCATAAACAATGAGAAAACATCATTCACAAACTAAACGATCAAGTTAGTTGGAATCAAATGACCCAATAAAAATGACACAATTCAAAATATAAGTTCCTACTATGTCCACATCAGGTTACAGAAATATGAAGTCTACCTTCTCCACTATAGAACAAATGACAACTTCCCTATTTTCCCGAAATCCAAACAATGCCATTAATCTTTTGTGCCTACCAAAATCTACCAGAGAAGTGAGTCGGGGATGCGAGATTTCACCTTTGAGGTGCAGATAACCTCCCGGAGGTGGATGTTCATCCACGTGTCGCAGTTCACCAAGTGCCCGTTGTACGTCTCGCCGTTCTTGAGCTCCACGAGCTAAAAAAAAAATCACAGAAAAGTTCCGAATCCTAGCCGATTAGAAACCAAACCAAACCAAGAACCACAATCAGGCACGCAACAACGCGAAGCAGGCGGATCTTACCATGGGATGTCCCTGGGCGGTCTTGAGGAGCGAGAGGGGAAGCTGCGACACAACACAAACACGGAATCAGACACGGGCCGCGTCACGGGGGATCGAGAGGGTCTAGAGATCGAGACAGAGACGAACCATCTTGCCCTAGATCCGGAAACCGGAACGCCGGACCGGGGGAGGGATGCCCGCCGGGGGGGGGGGGGGAGCGGATCGTCGCCGGCGCGGGGAGGAGGAAGGCGAAGGCGGCGGCGAGAGGAGAGGGGATTCCGCGGGGGCAAAACCCTAGTCGCCGCCTCGGGCTTGTTGGGTGGGAGGCGAGACGAGGAGCCGACGAAGAGCTCGCGAGCCTGCCCTAGTACGAGCGCCGAGCAAAACAAGTTCTGGTTATACACCGACTATACGACTTCTTATCCCTTTGGAAATTAGATTATACGCCGCATGTACGGTGTATTTCCTGAAGGAGACAAACCGAGAAGTCCCTCAAAATCATTTTTTAGGAAGTTGTAAATACTAATTCAGTTCCAACATATAAGTATATAAGTATTTGTAGGTAGAGATTAATATCAAGTGAAATTTTTTTATGCCTATCATTAAATAAAAAATAAAATAAAAGATGGTTATGGCAAGAGGGTGGTTAGGGAAGAGAAATGAGAAAATTTAAACAAAAAATAATTGATATATAATGTTAAAAGCAATATAGACTTTAAATATTAATAATGCATATATTTTAAAGCGAAAGGAGTATGTTCAATAGATATCATTTATCTTTCGCATCATATATTCTGTTGACATTCCAACCAGGAGTCACCTTTCTTATGTCCTCTTCTCCCCTTCCATATTAGCATAATGTCTAGGTTCTATGGGCTATCATAGCAACTTTATACATCTCACAAGCTGTTGACATTCCATTATGGCCATCAAGGCTCTCGAGTTGTTCATTTGATACCTATGATCCTAGGGTCTATGTGTGAGCCAACTCAACACAGAGGCACAATCTTTTGTATTGTGCTGGTATTGGGACAGTCAAGTAACAGGGCGGGGCTGGCATAGGGAGCCCTAAAAATTTTTACTATATGTTTATAGAAGAGGATGGTTGGAGCTTCGTTTAATTTGTTTAGCCTCCGTACTACTTCTTGCTGAATCCGCCTATGGCAAGTAAGTATTCTAGGCGAAATTTATATCGCTAGGTATTGATTGTAGAAATAATAAGAAGTGTTGCATGGTGTACCCTGTGATTCCCTAAACTAGGAGAAGTGAGAACGCATGAAAAGAAAGTAAAGACGCCAAGTTAACTACAACTGTTTAAAGATTTGATACGATTTAATTACAAAATCAAAACGGCATTATTCGGTTATGACCTTTTTTGTAAAACATATTTTTCGGAGGGACCTTTTTGTACAATGTGTGGTCCTATCCTCAAAGACCTTCCCCATCCTCTCTTAACAAAGGAAACTAATCATGTCCCCTTTTCTTCGTGCAAAATGTTCCTAGGTACACTGACTACACAGAAGATGAAAAATGACAGCCCAACCTCAGTTTGGTGGCATTACCAAATGACTGTTTTCCTAATTGCACATAACATGTGTTGCTAGCCAAAGATCACTTCCATTAACCCACCTTGAATTGATCCTCTCAACATGAGTCATTTTCACCAAAGATGCAATCTTTTTATTTTAGGCCCAAAATATAATTTTTTTCCAAAGTAACACTGATTAAAGACTGGCCACCATATAGTGCCTGATCTGACCCAAATAAAATGAAATTAAACAAAATCAACTCGGAAAGGACAGCTCAACTCGACAGATGCCGATGTTTCTTTTCTTACAAGGTAGCTTGCATGCATGAATTTGGCCTCTGAAGATCATAGCTAGTACTACATTTTTCCACAACCTAATCAAAGAAATATATTTCCCCTTAAAATTAATGACCATCTGCCTCTGCCCACAGAAACTATACCCAGAGGTAAAAATCTATCAAACATCTCCCCATATCTTTACTGGAATATTCAAACAAAAACCAAAAGGACAGGAAAAAAAACTCATGCAAACACAAGTAAGTTTGCATTCATACGCAAAGCATAATCTCAATTCGATTACTTTAATTTCACCCAAGCAGCATAGAAAACACCATCCATTAGGACCATTACGCATCTAATAAATCAAGCATGAGGCAAGCAAGGACACTGAGATCTTGATAGCTATAGCCCAGCTCAGCTTGATCAAGGACACTGTTTTTGCTGCAAATTACATGGCATTGGAGGATTAATTAGCTTAACCAAACGGCAACATATATAAATTGATCATCCCCTGCACTGGGTGATGGCGGAGCAGCCGCGGGAGTAGGGGTTGGCCTCGGCGCCGGGCTGGCAGTTGTAGTAGGAGGCGCCGCGCTGCGAGCACGGCACGCTGTCCCGCCGGAGCGCGTCGTATCCGATGTACCCCGACCCGCTCTGCAGCACCCGCCGCTTGCCGCCGCCCATGGCCGCCGCCGCCAGCTCCTCCTCCCCCTCGCCGTCGACGCCGAAGTACTCCATGCACTCCCCCACCGTACCCCTGCACGTCCTCCCTGCCCGCCGCATCACCACCGCGGCGCCCTCCACCAACGTCACCGCCGACGCCGACGCCGACGCCGCGGCGAGGAACACGAGCGCCACGGCCGCCGCGTGGAGCCTGCTCGCCATGTCGATCTTTGTCGCTAGCTAGATGCACGGAGCAAGAATGGTGGAAATGGCGTGAGGTGTGAGGTGTGAGGTGAGGCAGGGCAGGGTTTATATGGTGGTGGTGGCAATGGCGGGAGAGGACGAGGCAGTAGGTGAGAGCAGATGGAGGCGATGGCGCATCGCGTCGGCGTCGGCGTCGGTGTGGCGCTGTGGCGTAACAGCCACCGTTGGTTGGTCTGGATCAAGATCAAGATCAAGATCGATCTCGCTGTCGATGATCTTTGCAGTCGTATGCAAATACAAATGATTGAACGATCGAGCAGCATTATTCTTCACTCATTGGGAGTATGACATCACGCGATGGCGTTTCTGAGCTACTAGCTCTCACTCCTATTGTATTAAGATAATTTATTTCATTTTCTTTTGCCAGGAAAGGATAAATTTAATATATAAGGATGATTAAGGTAATTTCCATGCAATGCAAATGGCACCCTGTATGCATGGCAGCAAGACACAAGCAACATTTTAAAATAAAAATAGCAGCATAAATCGGGTATTACCCCCTTACTAAGTGTATGATATTTCTCTACTCTCTCGTAAAACCATGCATCTTAGTTGTTTTCTTATAACCCTCGGATAACTAATTTATGGTTTAAATCGTCTCTCCTCTTTTCTCGTAAAGACATGTGCTTTGGATGATCAATCTATACTCTCATTTCTCTCATAAACAACATCATCTCGATTGTTCTAGTATTTTTGTATGATTGATCAATGGTGCATACGCAAAGCAAGTCACGTCGTTTAGCTACAAAGCAATCCATCCTATAACTAATTTCTACCATTGTCATATACTACAGCAACGCGTGAGATTCCGTCTCGTAATAGGATAGGTGCACGCCATATTCAATATTCAACCACATTTTTTTTCTACAAGGACAATACTAGCTCCAGTACTGTTGATAAGTTGATCATGAGATTTTATCCGGCAACATAATGCAGATACACATGCACATCACGTACGTACGTACGTACGCGCTAGCTATACCTAATTAATTGTCCGTGACGGTACATTATCAGTACTGCCAGACCGACTAAACGAGCTCCGATCCTATGGTTTACTTGAATGCTACGATAGTACTACAAGATAGACTGAAATTAATACGACCTTTGATTAGTATCAAAGTAATGATCCCATACAGGAATTGAAATGTCGTTGCTCAATTTAATTAATATAATCAGCTTGACAACAGTGTCAAAGTATGCAATTATGCAGCGGTACGCGTACGCAGTCTACGCACCCTCTGTTCTCCGGCGCTTTGCTTGTCTTGCACATATCTACTGTGTCCAACACACTTAAACTCTAGATACGATGCAGCCTTGCAGGGTGTACCCACAGGCTTAATTACCAATTATACATTGATCCACAGTGTTGTTAGCTCGTGCATGCATGTGTCGTGGGCTCCTTTCTAATGCATACGCTTGATATGTATTTCACCGGCCGGTTGCTTGCATCCTGGATTTGTGATCGCCTTTTTACAAGAGACGACGTGCAGGTTATTGCAAACGACAATTACTATCACTACTTCAAAAAATAAATCCATCCCTGTCACCCCCATCATCGTCGGTTCACGCTGATTCCCCCCTAAACCAATGGTAAACCGGAATTGGATGATTCGGCCGGTCTTTCCCAGCCCAAGTCCCACAAACCTCCCTCTACCACAGAAAACCAGAACAGCTCCAGGTCCAAACAGGACTTATGTGCCGGATTATCCCTTCTCGGGGTTCATCTGTGCTGAATGTGATAACCGGCACCATCGATGACTCTAGAAGAAAAAAAATACATGGAAACCAACAAAAATGAATCAAATATAAAAAGTGATAGAATATATTATACCATCGCATAATACATATTCATAAAATTCATCATGTGTATTTAGAAATTCAACACATAATCAAAAGGCCACCCCTTGCTGCTGTTCACCATAATGAAGAAGTTGCCCACCTACTACCTTAATAATCGCCAATGAGATTAGCGGGAGAGAAAGGAGGGTAGGATGAGGAGGACGAGAAGGAGAGGACGAAGGAAGGCGCTAACCTTTGATTTAGCGGTGCCGCTAAGGACAAGGCTTGCCGAGTGCTACGATAGAGAGGAGAACAAGGAAGCTCCAGTTCTAGAAAGGGAGGAGAAGCAGGCCAAAGTCGTCTCTAGTGTAGTTAAGGAGGCAACGCGAGGGTTAGATCTGACTGTCCCTGAACTTAGGCCCGTTGAACTTAGCATCAGGGCTACCGTTATTGCCATGGCTAACAATTTCAGCAGCAAAAGCCGAGTCTATGGTCGGCAGTGAGAAGAGGAGAACATGATGTCTCCTTTCCCTTTGTCGGGTCTAGACATCGCTCCCGGAGCTACTGTCATCACCACATTGAGGAGAGCCAGGCCACCACCTACCGATTTGGCTTATAGAGGTAAGGAGAGAGCCAGAAGAGAGATCAAAAAGGTAGAATGTTTGAGATAGAGTGAATGGCCTACGAGCCGGAGGTGGATAAGATCACTTAGAAGATTTTTTTTTCAGCGTCACATGCTTGGCTCTAATTTGTGCTGAATAAATAAAAAACAGACACGTGTGATTTCATTATTTGTGTCAGTTTTTTAATAAACTGTTACTAAAATATTTTTTTATAAAACTGGCATAATGAGATGGTATAAGTACTGCTTTTAAATTAAGCCCCATCCAGAACGATTACTCATACTTGGACAGTATCGGAACAGGTGGCATTTCTATTCCGGTCAATTCTGGCTGAAATCTGGCTAGAACAACCGGAATTAATCGGTATTTGGAATGGAACGATATATCACTAGATGGGAATGGTACTTACTGGCCATTCCGACCGATAAATACCAGAACGGAATTGGTAATCTTGATCAAGGCTTCGTTCCAACCAGCTCAATAGATAAGCCTTTTTGGCGTGTAAAACGAAGAGAGCCATTAATATATTATTAATTAAGTATTAATTATTATTTTTTAAAAAATATTTATTTTTTAAAAAATTCTATAAAAAACGTTCTTAAAAACATATCGTTAAAAAACATGATTTAAAAAAAACGAGGTGGTAGACTAAGCTTATTAAAACTCAGCCTAAATGTCCCAATCCGAGCCTTGCTAGTTGCTACTTGCTAGGGCTGGCTGGCACGGGTATTTACGGCCTTTTGAACTTTTAATGGCGCGCACCACGCAGCTATCGGCACAACATTGGCTTAGCTTATGTTTGCTCGCTCATCGATCGGTTGTGCGTAGTTACTGTCACGCATGCACAGCAAAGCGTGAACTATGGATTGATGTGTCAATTGCCACTACCGCTACTCAAGATTACCGTACACTGCATCGTAGCTGTTTTCAGAAGAAAAAAAAAAGAGATGTAGCTAGAGCTAGCAATTAATCAATCAAGTATATATGATGAATGTGTTGTAATTTGCAAATGGCTAAAGCCCGTATAAAAAATAGTTTTTTTAAAAAATTGTTAAAGTTGTATCTCATAACACGTAAACTTCAATAGAAAACCATCTACTTATATATATTCTCTTAGCTTATATATATATATATATGTTAAAAGATAACTATAGTAACATGTACGCGCTCGACTTACTTGACGGTAAGGCCGACCAGTTGGAGTACATACGTAACATATAACGGTCCATCAAAATTATACCATTGTAGACTGATTTTCTTTTACAGTTATTTTGTTACATCAATAGTTGTTTCTTTTTTTATTGGATACGTATGATTTACACGATCGTGTAGACGTTTTGATTACGTATCCTGATATCTTTATAAATACCAAATCAACACCTTAACTCGAAACACATGAATAATGTCACTGTTATGTTATTGTACGTCGTCTACTCTGTCCCGCTCATTGACATATTAGTGGATCGGGAGAGTAGTTCTTTAGAATCTCGTTCTCGTGAAGTCTAAAAGATGGCGAATAAGTTTTAGTAACTACTCATTGATCATTTATTACAGCTTATTTTTCTTTTCTGTCAACTATGATATGTCAACGTTATCATCTTATACCGCATATCATTCATACAATACACAATACCGACAGTTGATGCTATTAATGTTCCATAATAAAACCGTTGGTACATACACATTATGTCTTTTATATTTAATTTATTTATGTGATTATTGTTATATATATATGTTATATGGTCTTTTACTTTATATTATTAATATTTTCAACAGAATGTTCAATGTTGCATGTAGCAGAGCAGGACACCGGCCGGCCGTGGTAATTAAAAAACAACATCATATATTCATTTGTGTATCACACGAACTAACGTACGTGTATATACTTGGTGCGTGAATTTAATTAATT
This sequence comes from Oryza coarctata, assembly GCA_030770085.1. Taxonomy (NCBI): domain Eukaryota; kingdom Viridiplantae; phylum Streptophyta; class Magnoliopsida; order Poales; family Poaceae; genus Oryza; species Oryza coarctata. Next base: position 7,165,827 of record CM061462.1, read on the forward strand.
TAAGGTGGAACTACGTCTCTGTCCTGAACTATATTGATTTCAAAAAAAGATTAATTTTTTGTTTACAGAGGCATTTGACATTTTAAGGCAATATTTGTTAAACTTTTGAAATGGACATTAATTTTATGTGAAACTAGTATACCCATACGTTGTAACCGGTTAAACTGATATAATTAGTGGTGGATAAAATATTAGATCCGATCGTGGCTTATGGACTAAGAGAGTGACCGAGGATAAAATATTAGATTCGGTGGTTACTCACGTGGAGTGTACTATGTGCTGTGTGCACTGGAAGGAGAAGTTGTAAAGAGAACGACTTCTTTTTAAAGCAGTAGAGAAATAAATTTATAAAATATAGGTTATCATATTTTTAAATTTGAACTAACCACTTGAGAATATATTGATGGACAAAATTATAAGATCTTGATCAAATCATGTTCTGCGCACAGGAAAAATACTTCGGGGAGGATTTATATATGCGTACTATAGGAGATGAATTGAAACGCAGGAAATTGCAGTGGTTACACCGGCAGATTTTTAAAGTTTAAGCCAAAATGCAACGTATGTACGAAATGGTTGGTACGTACCGACCGACCGATCTAGGTTGCAGCGATCCGACGCGTCAAAATTTATTCAATTCCTTCCTGTTTGGTGAGAGGCGACCAGGCCGGTCGATACACGGTGCGACCATTGTACACTACACTCGTCTTCACAAAGGAAAAAAAAAGAGGAAAACTGTAGTATACCCCACCGTACGTGCTGCGCTGGTAGAAAGCCAAAAGGAGGCTTTGAGCACGTACGTGTCTTCACTTTGGCCGACAAGCCGATTCCACGTAGCTAGCTAGCATGTCATCTAGCGATCGAATCGAGAATTTTCAGAATATGTTACTGCAACACAATTCGTACCACTTTCATAATATACCATAGGAGCGGGAATTATTTCATTTCATATCACTCTCTCCTATTTTCCTCAATTTCTCAAATTACTTTATATTTTCTTTTCTCATGTAGACTGACCGGGACGTTTTTACCCCTGGACTCATGTTATATGTTAGGAGAGGAAAAGATACATAGTGCTTGCATAAAAAAAATTCTATTGCCCATCACTCTGAGTGAAGACGCGCCTAAGCGACCACATCATCGCATTGCCCCGCTCCGCACCTTGCCACTCCTCTGGTGCCATGGAGACCCTGCAGGCAAGAGTGAGATCGATCGGGACCGTCGGAAGTTATTTTAGATGGGAGCTATGCGGTGACAAGGGCGATGGCAACGATGGAAGCACCGTTGCGGTGAGGATGATGGTAATGGCGCATGAGGACCACCGCTCTGCCTCGATCCATATTTTCTTTTTTGATAGCCCAGTTCAATTAATCTGAATGGAATGAAGTAATTCGTGCTGGCATATTATGAAAGTGATATGAATTGAGTGACAAATCCTGAAAGATGGGCGAATTGAGTGGCATATTCTGAAAATTCTCGATCGAATCGAGATTAATTTAGTACTACTGCATGATTCTTACCTGAAATATTTACGGTGTTCTAACTACATTTTTCTTTTTTACAAATGCATTGCAAGATCCGTGTGCATAAATGCTAAAGACCATGGTTCAGTTCCAAGGTGTGGAAATGGAATGCCCAGTCTCTAGCAGCACCGCTTCTCATCTATTGCCAGCAGCGAGGGCTACCCTGCTGCTCTGATCCTCCTCTTTCTCCTTCTCTCGCATGCTTCACTCTACATTTACCGCCAGCAATGCTGTCTCCTGCTGCTCTTCCTCTTCCTTCGTCTCCTCCTGTTGCTCCTCCTCTCTCGTTGCTCCACCTCCTCCTATCACACGGGGAGGGCAAGGGCCACCGTTTCCATTGTCACGACTAGAGGACGAGGGAAGCTGTAGCTGTTGCGCAGTGGGAGGAAGAGACCATGGAATGAGGATGGTTGAACAAATAACTGCGACCTCTCTATTGCTCGTTCGCGGCAAATTTAAAACCCTGAAATCTCAGTCTCCACTACCACGAGTTCGGTACCACAAGTTCCCATGAGCTTGCTCCTGCTAATCCTATCTGTCAGCCCTTCAATCGGTGTTGCTGTGGAGATGACCAGTGCCAAGCACTGACAACTCCGGTGGTTGCCACATCTCTCCCCCACTGGTGAGCTCTCCCCCTTTCTCATCTAACTCCTGTTGTTGTGCTTGGGCTCCTCTGTAGCTAGTGCTGTGTTGTTAATTTTATTGTTCTTGTGATGCTTTGTAATTTGGTCCTATAGGCTACTGGAAGATTAATTCTGCCGGTGCTATCGTATGATTGATCTCTTCTAACTAAAGTTTCTAGTACAAGATTTGAGTTATCTAGAGGATGCCTATATGCTTATGAATGGAGTGCTTGCAAGAAGCACAAGAATTTGCAGTACAGAAATTTAGATCACACTAACATGATTTGGTCCTTATATATACTTGCATATAGGAGAAAATGGAGATACTGGAATGGTTAACACACTAGCATCAGGTCATTATGGATTTTCTATTGGTTCCTGATGATTTCATGAACTACTTCCAAATTATACTTAAACTGAAGAAATGAAGATATACCTATGCACATGCTACCCATATAAATCCAATAGGTTCACTATTAATTACATTGAAGAATTAAATGCATTGGTTGATCCTTGATAGCATTCCATTGATAATGAGATCCCGTTTCCCACTGTGGGATAAAATTTGTATTGATTTACACCTATGAAAACTAATAGATGCCATGCTCTAGCCTAGAATCATTTGCTCTAGATGCTCTGCTATAGAAGCCTATTTCTCTGGATTTTTGATCATTAACTCTAACTACTCAATTTGATTCCCTTTACTGACCTGCTACGACATGATCTACATATGCTTTACTTGGCATAAACCTGATCAAGTGAGGTCAGATGAATTTCTATTAAGTTCTTAAGGTTATTTTTATTAAGGTTATAACTAATTCTAACTAATTATGTAAGCAAAATTCATCCAGCAGAGTCTTTAGTGAATCTTGTCTCAGATAACTAGATATAGATGAAGTTCTTCACCGAAATGCATTTATATGTTGTTTCTAATCAATTTAAAATGTTTCTTGCTATGAGGCCATGTGTTTGAGATATGCATTGGCTTATACTAGTTTGGTTGTTTCTCTGGATATAAAGACAAACCCTTTATAAAAAAAATGTTATGTGATTTACGTGGATCAAGTAATTAGAATTAGCATTGTACTAATGTTTGAAATATTTTAGGTTGGCTCTATGAGCAGTAGGGATAGACATGCAGGGTGGTGGGCCTAATTGTCATGTCTTAACAATAATAATGTGATCTGTAAAAGTATGACGCATGTTCTATGCCTTGTCTAGGGCTTGGCAAGTGTTCGACTACTATAATGGAGTAGACAGTAACTAATAGTGGGACTCTCAAATGGCTCTAATATTCTTATATTCTTGGCTATCGGAAGTTGAGGGTATCATGTGGATAATCTAGACAGACGCTATAGATTCGTATAGTATTTGAATACAAGATGACAGAGATTTAATATTGCTATAATTTTAAAATCTTGATCTCTAACTGTTTGCAAATAAAATATTTATCAAAGTAGAGAAAAACTATAAGATAATTATTATAAACCATCATTGATGAACACCTATTCCTTATATGTCTTGCATATATTACATTTAAGTTGCCTTGGTTCGTGTCCATTTGGGTAACTTGGTACTCACCTTTTATATAAAATGTGGTTTAGAGAATCAACTATGCACCGAGCAAGTGCAGGGCACGCCTTAGCACTTCTACATTGTCTCCAGGTGGGAGAACCAGTGCTGGAAACCATCTTCATCCCTTCTTCTCTCACCCCTCTCAGCTCAAATCTGATACTCAGTAGATATCGACTGATACCAATAGTTAAGAGGGGTCTGATTCCAATTGGTATCAGCATAGTATCGATAGATATCGGCTGATACCAATGATGTATTAGTCATTACCTTATAGATATCGGTTAGTAGCTTTAAGTTACTGGATCTAATACCGATAAATATCAAAATAGGATACCTGCTTGTTATCATCCCATCTGAATGGATCCATGGTATAGCAGCCCCTTCATAATAATACAACTCATTAGATATGAATCAGGGCTACTACTTTAGTATAATCACAGCTACATTTTCATAGTGGATTATTGTTGATTTAGGATGGTTTTGATTTTAAGCCAATGAAGTCTTGCCAACTTTGTAAAAAAAATATTGAATATAGTTTGTTTAGTCTTGTAGTTGATGTCAAGCTATGAGATATTATTTGTTAGTATCTATCTAGCATTATAGATAACTCTAAGAAGAGATATTATGTTTGCACTCGAGTTGTAAATATTTTTATTGATTCGAGAAGAGAGATTAATATTGTTAGATCATAATGGAATGGATGTAGATTATAATGGGGTAAATTGATTGATAAATTATAAAAAGAATATATATAATTATTATATGTATAAAAAGTTGTATATCAAATCTTATTTCACTTTAAAATATATTGTATATAAATTACAGTTGTATGCATGAAAAAAAGTTGCATATAACATCTAATTTTATTTTAAAGTATCCTATACAAATAATTATATTTATAAAAATAGAAGATAAAAGTTGTGTATCAAATCCAATTTTAATTTTATCCACGAGAGATGCACATGACATAGATTCTAGGATTTGGAATCTAAATATGTGAAATTTGTTTACTTCTTTTCAGATTATTTACCAGATTGTTAAAACATATTATTTGCTCCACACTTTGAAAAAACATTTCACAAAAAATCTTTCTTCTATTATTGCTTAGATCAATTGTTTTAAATTAGCAGTTAAGTTTATTTATTAAAATATTTAATTTATTTCTATAACTAATAACATTCTGCTCATTAATCCATTTCAAACCGAGCCGATAATCTATTTCAAACCTAGCCGATTCCTTACCGTCCGGCTATTGGCATGATTTTCCACCGCACCTACACCATAATAAGCTAGGCACCATCTGCCATGCATGCATAAACCGATTAATCACTAGAATCAAGTACAAACCTTAAGATAACCCATGGTAAATTGAAGGCCCATGCACTTTGCGAATGGGAAAGCTCAGTCGTCTGTTCCGGTTTGTATAGTTAGGCTTCTAATTATATCATTTTGTCATCTAAACAAATGCTAGCTGTTGGGTGACTTGCACTACTTTAAAAATAATTTTTATAGATGAGGGTAAAATATTTTTTAAGCAACTAAATTAGGATCGTCTGTAAATACCCTTGTCCAGCCTCACCAAACCATGCCAATCTAAAAGTGGAAGTCACGTTCTACCATCGTAGATAGTCCATAGACAGATAGAAATACTAGTAAACTAGATAAGCTAAAATAAAAGCAAAAGAGCAGTGACAGTAGGCATAAAACATAAAGCACTAAGATAAGCAGTGGACAATAACCCCATGTAAGTCGTATTTAATCTGCTTCTAGAAGTAGCCTTCAGTAGAGGAGTCAATATATCCCTTCTCAAACTCTATATAAATATATAATAGCAAGGATGAGTACTCAGTGTACTTATCAAGACAGGAAAAAATGACATGCAAGACTATAAACAAGGTTGGTTAAATGTTTATTTTTAAAACAATAAGGTTTTTAAAATGTTGTTTATAAAACACTGGTGAATCAAGTTTTAGTTTTGAAACGAGGCTCATTCCTCACTCCCTTTTACAAATTGCTTTGTAATAACCTACCACAATAATCATGAGTGAAATGTCACTTTTATATCATATCATATCAGCACCCATAGTAGATAATCCACCTGAGCCATCTTAACTCGCAACTAACCATCTCAGCCCTCAAAGTAAAATACCACCTAAACCATCTTGGCTCGCACTTGGCCATCTTGGCCCTCAACCTTCTCGGCATACCAACACGGCCATCTCAATCAAACCACAATTTGGTGCTAATCGACTTCCTGGGTCACACAGACTCGTTCCCAACTACGAAGTTTGTTCGTTTGCCATAAGACAAACTCTGGTAACGACAACCCATTCTACAAAACTTTTCTATAAAACATTTATTTATAAACAACACTATACTATGAGAAACATCTCACATCCACACATAACCATGGACATAGCTGCTTAAACAATTTAACTAAACTCTACAAGGTTGCATGCTTTACCCATACGCCATAAACATTCCGCTTTACCCAACGCATGTGGATTAGACATTGCCGATAAAGGGGAGTTCACTACAAGTTTTTTTCATAGCCAAACCATAGACATCCCATGTCACATAGATATGCCACTCTCTAAAACCAAGGCCAATCTTAGGCCATTCTCTACTCAGGACACGCCGTATAGTATCAATTGTATCTCATAGTTAAGACAAATCCTATCTCAGAAGAATATCTTTATCTTCCTATCCCAGCGTTTCATAACTATTAACATACAATACATTCATGTCTTAGCTACTTACTCTATCAGAGGTATCCTATGCTACCCATGTGGTTATACTGTTTTATGTTTGAATGAATTTTCTAAAGGGATAAATCCTTATAGATGGTGCGTAGTTAAGCCACTAAGACACTAACTCTTGTATCATCAAATTTTTATAAAGCATTTTTTTTCACTTTGTAGCCAAGCCAATATCTCACCAGGTTTCAAATAAACGAGTAATGATTAATACACAAGTTTTCTTTCTTACTTGATAGTACAACTATAACTATAGGCTTTCTACCCTGGTATAGTGGGTACTGGTGAGTATATGGTGAAGTTAAAGGTTGAGTCATATATAATATAAGTGTAGCTACTAGTAGGATCTAACAATTTGAATGTGAATTGTGGTCAAATAGTAAATAAAGTGCGATATAATCATACGATTTAATAAATAAAATACTTAATTAAAATATAATTACAAGAAGTTGTTAAGGGGGCTTGCCTTGGTCTGTTGTGGTTTCTAGAGTGTCAAACTCCTGTATGAACCTTCCATTGGTGTCAGGCCCTATATGAAAAAAATAAAACAACACATAAAACCATTACTGAGCATAAATAAACACATACAAGTATATAACCATTGCATAGAGGAGGATTTTAGAACTTGAATGGGATCAAACAGAGTTACGGATAAAAATATATGAATTTTTAAAGTTTAAAGGTATTTTCGGACGGGTAAAAGGATTAATTAAAAATTCGGAAGGAATATTCTATAGAATATTTTAGGTTGATGGGTGTGGCCCTACTATAAGGAGTAGAAAGTGGTCCATGGTAGACAAGCCCACGGATAGGCTAGGAGAGAGAGTAGGGCCATATGAGTATAACTTCTTTTTCTTTTCTTTCCTTTTTTTCTCTTTCTTTTCCTTTTCCTTCTTCCTTTCTTCTTTCCCTCCTCTTCTCTTCTCCTCCTGTCACCTCTCCCTCTCTAATTCCCTCTCGTGCAGGTAGCGGCAGGCGGCGAGCAGCGCTGGTGCAGGAAGGCGGCGGGGCGGCATGCTCATCAGAGGATGTTAGGGATGGCGTATACAGGAGGAGCGCACACGGGAGGTACGCCCGAGCGGTGTGTAGCACGGGAAGAAGGCGGCGACATGATTGTAGAAAGGGGCGGCGGCATAGTCGCAGCTAGGAGCGGCAATGCGAGGAAGGGGTGGTGCCAACGCGGAAGGGTGCTAGGGCATGTGTGGTGTGGGGAGGGTTTCAAGGCGGCTCTGGCATAGGAAGCCAGGGCGGCGTGTTGGTAGAGGAGAAGGGCGGTGGCATTGGTGAGGGAAGCATCGTCGGCATAGAAAGGTGGCGAGGCAGGGACAACATCGGTGCAGCTACCAGGGAAGGAGGAGAGTAAGATCGATGGACATGGCCACCTTCCTAGCACGACGACGATGGCGGCCCTCTTGGTGGTTCAGCTCGGCGATGATGATGACTCAAAGTGGTGAAGATGTGGCGTATGAGAGGTGAAAGGTATTATCTGAGACTTTAAAAATTCTTATAGTCTTCTTGATACACCACCGAGGTGAGTACAATGAGTAGGGTGGCCATGCTTGACACTGTCACATCCTCTCCCTTCACAGTTCCCTCTCTATTGCCTATCTTGCTTGGAGTGTAGGAGTGGGTATCCCGCTTGGAGAGAAAGAAAATAGCAAGGAAACACTAGCGAACTCATAAGAGCGTAGAAAAATGAAGTGAGATTGTGACTTACATATCGACTACGTAGTGCTTATAGTGGATAGGTGGTAGTTACAGACACACTGAAGAAAGGATAGAGGTGGGAATATTTGTTGGATGGTTGGAGTTTTAACTGGTATTTTTAATATCGTCGGATGGAAGGGAAAATTATTTGGTAAGACTGAAAATTTCTGAAATCGAAATAAAATTTAACCTTAGAAATGTAGATAATCAAAACATAATTTAATTTAATAGCATAATGAAATAAAATTTTTGAACCACAATGTTAATAAAATAGCGAACCTTACAGGAACACGCATTCGGTAGCTAGTACTCCCTCCATTCGAAAATATAAAAATCCAGTATGATGGGTACTACGAATCTTGTCACACTTGCATTGGCTGACCATTTCTGTATCCGGTTCTGTCGTTGCCATGTCCCTCCATATATACTCTATAGAAAATTAATTACTAATTGTTGCAGATCACATTGATAATTTTTTAGGACCAAGATTAGGGTGATCTGGTGTAGTGCATGCATGGCTAATACATAGCTCCTACCTGCAGCTGCGAGCTATATTGGATCATACGTCGCCGTGGATTGAAACCTCCAAGCTCTGACCTAATCGGCATTGATCTATTAATTAAGAGATCGTCATGGCATCTGTTTTTATCAGCTGTCCATTAATTTCGTGTTTGGTCAATTCGTTTTTTAAAAAAATTAAAATGAAAACGAGAGTTTACCTGTGTACGCGATTGGTGGCAGCAGGCCGTGATCATGTATTATTATACTTGTACTATTGATGGCTACGCGGAGTCGCGGACACAAATTTCTGCCAATAATTAGTTGTTTAGGTTTGTTTAATTTTGTAGACCATCGTTGACACACATTGTCGTGCATGATAAATAGGTATGTTTGACTGAGTTAAACACCCAGTACATTGGTTCCTGGCCACATCCTTAATTATGGCTAAAAAGTAATGGTGATTGCGTTTCACTGAAACCACCCTCTCCTAGTTATGTAACGGAGAAAGTGCTGATGCCAAATATGCTCAAGTTTTTTTTTCGTATTACAGCAAAACCACGATTTTAAAATATTTTATAAAAAGTAAAAAAAGAGAATATCCTTTAGCCAATTTTCCCTACGTAATTAACAGTTTTGCTAAAAATATATCATCACACTTTTTACTTAATTAGTAACATACCGTACGTGTAATAGGCTAATCTGCCCATATAATTAGAGGTGGGTTAGAAGGGTAATCGAGAAACATTCGATCCGGTGGTTACGTAAGTGGAGACGTGCTGCGCATTCTACTTTTACTGTAGTAGAGATTTCAGTCATTTTTTCTCATAGAACTGTTATCTCTTTTCTATGTAATTATATTTTTTTATCACTGCTATCTCCTTTTCTTCTCGAGTAGGTAATCAATTGTTTTTATCCTAGTTCTCTTGTAGCGTGTGTATAAAAAATTTACAATGTAAGTATTGAAATTTGTAGTGTAAGTTTTAAAACTTATAACGCAATTACAATAATGTAAGTAATTTATAGTATCGTGACAATTTTACTTTTGTTAATGGAAAATACGACGCCGTAAATGTTCTTGTCAACGCTTGTACTCTTTCAATCTCAGGACACAAAATTGTTTTGGCATATACTTTGCTGTCAAGGAATGCTCAAGTTGTGGCTTGTTGTGGACCGTAGGCCCAAGGAATGCACACGTTGCTTGGTGAAGCTAGCCGATAGATCATGGGCCTAACACGGCCTGTATAGCGGCATGTAGTTTATTTTTGGGCCCATTTCTTAGCAGTACAGGGGTCCCCAGCTTTTGTTGGTGGCCTGGCCGGAGGTCGGTGACAAGAAAATTTAACTACTCTCGAGTTCAATTAACATTTTGTTACGGATAGTTCAATGAACAAATCAAGGCGATAATTAACCGTCTTTCCCTTATGCAACTTAACGAAAATTCAAAGCAGTGAAAGCTCGCATAAATGTATATAAACAGTGAAGACGTTTACATATGAGAACAGAACAGGATCAATCAAGCAAACAACATGCATATATATAGTAGGTATCTAGCGATACACACAGACACATAATTAAAGACCTATGGCATCAGCCACACTAGCTCGTACCCACATTACATTGACTCATGTACATGGCACAAACACACATAGATGCAAGTAATATTAACACACTCCAATCAATTAATACCACAACTCCACGAGAGGAAATCTAAGCAAATCGATCAGACACGACGACGCATTCCATGAACTCACACTGTCACACACACAGTCATCACAAGTATAAATTCAGAGACACGCCATAGATGAAATCAGCAAGAAGAGACGACGACGAAGGCGAAGACGACGCATATGCATGCATGCAAGGTAGACGACGGCCACCATTGCATGCGTAGCAAGTGACAGAGATATATACAGAGAGAGAGAGAGAGATAGGTTTAGGCGTCGACGACGCGGAAGGAGTCGCGGTTCTTGATGACGATGTCGTACATGTGGACGGAGGAGAAGGCGGCGAAGTCGGCGGGGAGGGAGATGAGGTCGAGGGCGCCGCGCTTGTGGAACTGGAACAGCGAGGGGTCCTCGTAGTAGCGCTCCCACCCGAGCGCCGTCAGCCGCGCCTCCAGCGCAGCGTACGACGCCACCACCTGCCCGCTCGGCGTGTGCACCAGCGCCTTCCTCCTCCCTCCCGCCGCCACCGCCCCCGTCCCCGCCGTCCCCTGCTGCTTCTCCACCAGCCTCACCACCCCGTTCTTGAACACCCAAACCCCAGACATCTTCTTAATTAATTTCCCTCTCTCGATCTGAATCTAGCTAGCTAGCTAGATCTCTCTCTCTCTCTCTCTCTCTCTGATTGCAAGATTGTCTGAAACTCTGAATTGCTCAGCTGATTACAAGATTGAAGAATGTGCAAGCGAGCTAGCTATGGATGATGGTGCAAGATAGTTGAGGGTGGTATTATATAGAGGAGGAAGAAGAAGAACGTTAAGCTAGCTAGGAGCTTAGAAAAAGGGTGTGTGTGGGTCAGAGGTGACATGTGAAAGGGAGACAAGACAGAGATATGATAAGCACATGTATGTACAGCTAGCAGATATACTAAGCTACTACTGTGTACTAAATATACTAAGCGTGAAAAAGAGGAGGAATTTTTTTTAAAAAAATATGTAAAACGAGATGAGCTATTAAGCATATAATTAATTAAGTGTTAATTATTTCAAACTTAACAAATATTATATTAATATAATTTTTTAAACCAACTTTTATATAGTAAATTTTTATTAAAAAACTTATTATTTTAGTAATTTAAAAAACATACTTATAAATAACAACGATAGACTTTGTTTCTCTTTATCTTTCTCTGTCAAACACAGCCTAGAAAAATATCTTAAAGGATATGTATATATATATATATGTGTGTGTGTGAAACTGAGAGAACATCAATAGGTTTAGTCTTGATAATACGTGGGGTCGTAGTTAGGTTAGGTCATGATAACAAAGATGCTGTAGCAATAGCTAGCTAGCTCTGCTCTCCCCCTCTCTGTCCATCCCTGTGTTTCATTTGTTAGTTAAGGATTCCTTATTTAATTCCCCAACATTATGTGCTTGATAAGCTACCTGGAATATATCTGTGAAAAAGAAAGAAAAGAATGAACGAAAAGATCGATCGGTGTGTGTGCATGGATATATACCTAATTGGAAAAAAAATGTCAGCTAGCTACCTAGCTAGTCATCGTACAATCTCTAAAAAGAAGAAAGAAAACGAAACTAATATTATTCGCTAATTTTTGGGACAAACTAAAGTCGATCAACATACATGCATAACATCCACGAGTCTCGATTATCGACCCGGGTCATCGCCTGATCACGACACGTATAAAAGAGAGGTAAAAAAACCATATCGGCTGTGCATAGCAAATACATGATTAATTGGTTAAATCCTAATATCTAGGCATCTTGCTTGGACCACAATAATAAACTAGTTATATATCTCATAAAGCTAATTTATGTCACAGTGGATTGATACATAGATAGAATTTTCTTATGGAAACAAAAATAACTTATGATGCCTTGTAAGAATCCTACTACTTTCTTTTTCTTAAAAACTAAAGGATTATTTCTCAAAGAAGGGAATATGATTCACTTCCCACAGTTTACTACTTTACTTAGGATGCTTTCGTTGGTGAGGGTTTCCAACTCTTATCTCTCGTTTTCTACGCACATATTTTTTCCATTAAACGATATAATTTTTATATAAAAAATATTTTTAAAATTATATTAATTTATTTTTTTAATTTTTAATTAAAAATTAATTATACACTAATCGGTCATCTTGTTTTTCATGCGAAGTGAAAAGATTCCAATCTCTACCGACTAACGCAGCCTTAGCCATCACACAAGAGAATTTCAGCTGTACGTGCGTCCCCATCTCTTTTCGAACATTTTTTTTCTGGTGAAAGTGAATTCTTGCCGATCGACAGAGCTAAGATCACCTTTTATCAGGAACAAAACCAATGCATCTAGTTCATTGTCAAGAATATATTTTGTGTACGGCTGGACGGAATTTTTATCTTATATTTTTATTGCTCTAGCTATATTGATTGACAAGCTCAAGCATCTTCTGCAAAAAGGAGATTTTGGCTTATCTTATAATGCTAAATCTATTTATATATGTAACATTATTTCCATAGTGCGCACGCAATGGCGCATTAATTTGGTTATTGTTTTGGTTCCCTTTGTGATAATATTGGTGCACATCTGTCCCTAAAATTTGGCACATATTTGTTTAATGGAGGCCTGTTTTGGTTGTGTTGTACGGCAGAAAAGTGAGCGCCCAAAAAGAAATGTTTTCAGTGTTAAAAGTTACTTTTCAAATTTGTCTGGCCGATATGCTAAAAGTTGGCGTTAATCTTGCTCCTCAATCTATCGATTAATCAATAGCAAGGTGCCATGACTTAACCTAAACATCCATTGTATGCTTTCGGCTACTCGTTTTTGTGTAAGAGGTACCGAACATAGTACTGTTTTAAAATTTTTAGTACAGTGACTGCGTGTTGTGACAGATCACACATAAATATACCACAAGTTCGAAGTTAAATAAACATGATCACCGACTTTTCTAAACTGTTGCAATGCTTATAATCATAATATTGTTGGATAACTAGCAACTACAATATCATGGTATATATGAAATGTTTTCTTGACAAATCTACACATGGATATGCTTATTTTTCTTTATTTGTTAACAACCAATGTTTATAGTGTGGGGTTTACTTAGATATGGGACACGTAAAAATTTACAAATTTTTAGTCACATAAAACTATACATGGTAAACCAAAAATTGCAGTGCTATACAATATGAAATTTTAGTTATTTTAATTGCAACGTTGTTGTTATATATTGTTTTACTTTATTTTTATCTATGTTTGAATTTTTTGCATGTAATTTTGTAAATTTTGATGAATTATAAGTTTATTTCATGTAACTTTGTAAATTTTGTACAAAGCTACGATTAGACACCAAAGCGATCGAACAATTGATAATTAAGAACCTACCTCACCTATAGCCATCAACAAAAGTTGCACATTTTGCCCACAAAAGACATACACACATTCTAAAACAAAAGAATGATATGAAGGAATATGTGTGGAGAATGAAGGGATTAATAATGAGAGAGACATGCATCATTTATCCACGAGAATATGGTCATTCATTTGACAAGCAATGGTACGGCATGAAGGATTGAAATAAACGTGTGGCTCAAAGTGGTAGAAGAACCTATATCAGAAAATTTTGATCATGATCTTAAAACGAGTTATATATATATATATATATTATCAGTTGGATATATGTCTTTTGGTTGAGGTTACCAACTTTCTAATTTGTGAATGGCACCTTTCGTTCATGAGCTGTCGCCAGTATACTGCTGTAGACTGTGGATTGCGATGGAGAAATTCTAGACGGGGAATCGTATTCGATCGATCGTATATGCATGCATGCATCTGCATGTGTCCACACATATATTCTCACTATAATATATGAACCTGTAGCAGACTATGTGCATTCAGTGGGAAACACTTTAGTGTGGTGGTAGGCGCTCGTGTATATGACTTTACTTGTTAGGTTTAAATCTTTGTATGTACAATTATGCACATACAAATTTGCTTTTAGCAGAAATGCGCGCACACGTGTAGATATGCTAATTCCACTAGGAAATTTAACGAGCTCATGGATTTACCGCTAGCTGGAATTGTCTTTTAAGCATATGTTAAAGTGAGCGTACTTATGTGTTGTGTGGCGGTGATGTACAATACATCTATCGCATGATTAACCAAGCAAATAACTGAAAATCTAGCGGCTAGCTAGCAGTTAGCAGGCTGAGGTCGTCCTAATTATTTGACGAATTAAACACACACTATTTGACGAATTAAACACGTGCTATAGCTCATCGTTTATACGTGTATAATTGATACGTTCCTGCATGGGCAGGTTGATGGACTAGCTGGTCGTCGATCGATCGAATCATATGAATATCTTTCGTGTGATTGATATTCTCCCCCCTTCCGTTCAGAATATATGAGATCGATCGATCGAGTCATCTATCTTGCTAGTTAAGTAGTTTTTAGTTGCCTAACAGTGTACAACTTAGGGTATTATATTCGATCTGATTAGTACCCTGACTAGGATACGAGTCGCTAAAATTTACTACAACGACTAACTACTGCCGATACCCCTCAAACGAATCATCAATTGACAAGGTTGATGTGACATTTTGTTCAAAACTTGGCTTCTCCACGTTTCACATTTCGTTTTGACGATCAACCATGTGGTAGAAAAAAAAATTGCCATGGTTGCACTCACTTTATTGGATTCATATTATTGGAGAAAATAGGGAATTTTTTTAGTTTGACTTAGGTTGAATTTTCATATTATTGGAGAAGATGAACCGGTGCAATGGTTTTTCTTGCGATGCGACGACGACTTCTAGCAACAGATAAGATGTGGCAACTCGGTAGAGGTGATACTCTACGACGACGGTATGAGGCAATGAACACATTCGCACTATAGAAACATTAGATTGTCTAGTGGCATGAGACCGTGTTTGGTGATGACAAGGCAACTGAGTGGACTAATTACATTCCCTTCATTTGCTCATGGTGGAATGGAAGAGCTTTTGCGGTTGGTGCAGTGGCCACAAGAGGGCATGGAGGCAAAAGAGCGGGCTAGCTCCGTATTTCCGTGAAGTTTGAAGCGATAAGAAAAAGCTTAAAGTTAGTCTGCTAATCTTTTCTTTTAGTTGTTGTTTGTTTTTTTTGTGTTTCTTAGTAATAAGATTTAGAGTGAATGTACTTGTGTAACCTTTAACTAAATATCTTCACTATATAGAGGCTAGATTTATATTCATTACCTAAAAAAACCATCATAAAAACACTTCCCACTCAACACCTGTTACCCTAGCCACTAACGGTAAGGCAAGAGACGCACACAAATTAAGTCTCGACTCTGGTCCTATCTTGGATTCGTGCTAATCTCCAATCTATAATTGTGAAGCGTAGGTGCTAATAATATATTTCCGATCTAGGATGGTTAACCGATTGCTCTTCTTGGAAATCGATTACAACGGAATATTTATGTGTAGGGAATATATGTCGAACCTGCCAATATATATAGCTCGCGAAGAGTTCATTTGCAAAAGTGAATCGATCCGGTGCGTGTCGCTGTATCACGTGCGCGTCAACTTTAATTTTACCAAGCTTCATGGCACACAACTCTTGCCATGACATGCATGCATTTCGCATACCATTCTTGAATGATGCCTAAGGATGCCACGTCTAAATCTAAACAAATTATGGTATGAAGCAAAAGTGTGGCTACAAAATAGTTAGTCATAAGTATGGCATAGTTAACTCTAAAATTGAGAGTATGACATGAGAGACATAAGGCTAAGTATAGCACGACACAACTGTATCAACAAAACAAACAGACGCCAAAGAAATTATGATATAAATATGACATGATAAAGCAAGGGGATGAACCAAACACCCCCTAAATCTCTCACCAAGCATATATGCGTCAACTTTTCCACTCAATTGAGTTCTAGATGCTACTAGTATTAGACGATGCCTATATCTTCTCTTGTCAATCGACAATTCGACATGACGACACCTGCACTGGGTATGTATAAATGGATGCATAATGCGCTTTCTGGAAGATACTTTCCAAGAATATAATCCGGATCAACTCCATCTCGAATGGCTTGTTGGATGGTTTCTATTACCTCCAAGGAAACGTTAAAAAGAAAACCATAAACTAGGGCATGTTAATTTGGTTTGACGAGGACTATGAATACACCACTTGTTTGGTTTGAGGAATGGAACAAGGCTTCGTTCGTTTCTGCGGATATATGAGATTATCTCCGACACGTTTTGCAAGAATATATTCGAAAAACACGTGTTAATGAAAAATAAGAAAAAAAATCTAAAAGCTGAAGCAGAAACGAAGGCAGCCTAAGTTTGTCCACTACCTCATTTCTCAAAAAGCTGCTAAGCTATTAGACGAGGAAGGGAAGATTTCATAATGGACCACACCATCCTAATAGATATTTGATTTCTCAAACCAATCAGCCTATTTAAAGTTATACTTTCATGGGCCATGTACGTCGAAAGCAGCGAACATCCAAACTCAGACGAAAAAAGATGAGCATACAATCGGCATAAACTAAGGACAGGACACGTATTGCAGGGTTCAAACATAAGTCGGATGCAAATGACTAAATGAGCAATGATGATGCAGCAAGTTAGCCTGGGGCGATTCAGTTGAGGGTTCCAAGTGTCTGATTACAGTTTCTTGATCCCAGTGCATGTATGAATGTGCATATAGCTGAAGTCGAGATTGCATAGATATGTTGATTAAAAATAAACAGAGATTTGGGCAAGAGCGGCCAAACCAAATAACTTTCAGACATGAAACTCCCTGCAGTGGTGCACACTCAACGGCCTACTCCGCCGATAAAATTATGTACCGAGGTGATGGATGCAGCTCTGAATCACAGTGCAACGACAGTTAACCAGTTAACTGGACTTCGGAATTCGGAATTCCCCCCTGTTTCATTTCAGACATGAAGAGATAAACGGCAAGTGAATGAGCTTGCCAATGCCTATCTATCTATGATGAATTTATTCTGGTGGCAAGATTACCACCTTGGCCATGCCTTTGTCAAAGTCAGTTGAAGCCTTATTCACAATGTGTGGGGGTCCAAGTGAACTGTTGCTGAGTGGGTAAGTCTAACTGATGCAAAAAAGATGAGATCTCATTCACCCTATGCCAAAAAAAAGTCCCAAGAAGCTTGCTGAAGGTGGTTAGAGCTCTCCACCATGAGTTGTAACCACGCGACCAGCTCCAGAAGTTTCAGGTCGGGTAAGCATGTGTGGCACATACGCTTTTAACATTGCTCCAGCAGGTCCGCATGTAGTGCCAGGTGACGCTGATTGGTTGGCTGAAAATTCTTTGGTTAGAAGGCATTCTGGCCGCAACTCAGAAGATGAAGGTGGAGCGACAGAAGCAACAGCGAAATTGAGAGGGTAGGGAGCAATAGGCAAATCAGTAATCAATGACGCTGAAGGGCAATAGCTTAGAGTACCCATTGGGTGATCAAACTTGCAAGTGGGACCAAATTTGCAAAATCCATGCTGTGTATAGTAAGCACATGGTTGGCTACCCTGCAAATCAAGGAAAACTTCAGATGAAAAATTCAACACCAAGTGCAAACAGAAACAAATAAGAGGTGTAATGAATAATGCCATATACAATAATAGCTTGTGTTCATAAGGACACGGTATTAATGTTCATATTTTATCAAAAGGAACTCACAGTCACACTAGATTCTACTTCGATTGTCATCACTTACAGAGACGATTAAATGCTACAGGTAGTTCCAGGAAAATATATTGCAAATCACAAAAAAAATGAGATATAACTACAGAATTAAAGGCCATTGTGACCATTGAAAGGTTGAACATATAACTAAATGAAATTTACTAGCTACTGACAGCACATCACAGTTCACAACAAAGGGCATCCACTGTTGGTCAAATTATTAATAACTTTCCAGTCTTCTGCTCTTCTTCGTGATGTCATGCAGAAAAGAATTTTATCTTCTAAGTTCTATCAAAGGGTTTATTTCCTTAGCAACAAAAGATACATAAAGGCAAAGATGTAGAGTACCACATAACAGAAAATTCTACATTTTCAAGTTCTACCATTAGTCTCTAGTAGCTACCATTTTTCAGCCTGCTGCAGAGGACATCAATGTGCAAGCAAACAAGCATCCACTCATAAATTGGTACAAAATATTAAACTGTGACTAATCAGGGGGATGTCATTTTGAGAAGAAACAAGAGAATAGAATACATATTCAGGAGATTGACTCCAATAAACATCAAAAAGGGACAATTGAGTATTGCGCAACAAAAATAATGTCATTTAAACATCATTAAATACAAAAACATGCGATAATCATATATTCCATTAACAACTAAATATATCACTACTTTTTAACAGTATACTTTAAATTGCAACCCGGAATGATTTAAAAGAATACAATAGATCACATTTGCATTTTGTATTGTTTGGGAGTTCCTGCCATCTAACATATTAATTATTTATGTGTGGACGCAGGAAAACTGTAAAACATTCCACTCAAATGCAATTTACAGTTGACATTGAATTTCAAGCAGAACCAACTAAGTCACACAGGATCAGTAAACAAAGCTATTGCAGTAAATGAACAGTTTTTCAAACTTCAATGGAGGTGCCTTGGCTTCACCAATGTTTTAGCCAAAAAAAATGAAACATTCAACAATAAGTTCTTATATGATAGAATGTTACTAGATGCAACAGTTTGTAGTTTGGCATAAGAATCTCCAATGTTTCTAGGCCTCCACAAATATGCAATTAGACTAAACCACATGTGTACACCAAAATCCACCCATCAATTTGGGTATATCAATACAAATAAACTATATGCCAATCTTATCAGGGACAACATATCAAAAAGTCCAGACTCAAGCAGTATGCATTTGGACTGACTATCCTGGAAACAAACATGCTACATGTTGTCTCCATGCTACATGTAATTTAAGTGTATAAAGATTGATCTATTTGAGCTACTCACCGGCCGAAGAGGAAGACCAAGAGGACTCAACAAACAGTTAGACTTAGGTGTATTCAAATACTGGGGGTGATGATATTTGCATGCAGATCCAAATTTACAACTCCCTGTCTTCAGGTAATACTGGCATTCAGGTTGCCCAGGTCGCGCAGGAAAGGCAGGTTCTTGTTTACTAGTACTTGAAGGCATGGCTGAAGAAGATAACGGTGCATACTGACTGCCATAAGTGACTGCAGATGAAGGCCCTTGGTGTGATAAGCCATAAAATGGCCCTGCTTGGACAGTTTGATGTCCCCCAGCTGATGCAACTTGGTTCACAGGTGACTAAGAACATAAAACAGAGTAAAGAAGTCAATACAGATTATTTTTCTTTTTCTGACACTCACATCAGCATTATTTGCAGCACAAAATTAAGAAGTAATGCTCAATTGTTCTTACAACAAAAGTATGAATTCATGTTAAATTTTGTGGGCCACTTTGTAGCCTTTCTTACTGATCAATGTTCTTATTGCATTGTGATGAATATAAATGTTCAAAGTGCATCCTTAATAAGAAGAAAATAATTTGCTTTCTAGATAGTTTGTACTAGATTAGCAGATCCATTTTATAATTTATAATATGACACCCTTGCTCGATGATCCACTACATGTGGTACAAAGAAGAAAATGACAACTGAAACTTACAATGTAAGGGTTCCATCCCTGCACTGGTACGACTGAGGAAGGGAGCATCATTGGTGGATATGAGCCTGACAAAAATGATCCTGGCAAAACAGGAGGCCTCCCCATTTGCCAGCCAGCAAGATGTGGATATGGATGAGAGGAAGAGATAGGCCGATGTTGAACTGGCAGATACATGTTAGGTGTCTCTGAAACTTCAATTTCTGGGTGATGAAATTTACATGTAGATCCAAATTTGCAATGGCCAGTTTTGACATAGTAAGAACAATCTTTCTCATCCTGCATGTTGAAAGAATTTTTCATCAGAAATTGAAAAAGGAAGGCCACTACTTTAATAAGAACTGATCGAATGAATTGTCTCACCGAGCGTAGAGGGTATCCACTGGAATTTAACATGACTGCTTGTACAGAACTTTCCCTTGGGTGATCATACTTGCAATTAGAGCCAAACTTACAAGTTCCATTCTTCATATAGTACTGCAGTTTTTATTACAAAAGTTAACTGAAGAACATCCAGCACACGACACAGAAATCTCATATCTGTAGCCTATAAATAGGTAGCCCACTTCTATAGGCACGTTTTTTTATTTCATTTGACTATATGAGTGAGAGCTTGTGCAAAATGAGGATCAGATAAATTACCTCACAGACTGGTTGCCCTAGCCGTTCTGGATACTCTGCTGAATGTGTGCTCTTCCCACCTCCATTTAACTAATAAACAAATCACAGTACAATTGTTCTAAATCAAAAGCAGGGTAAAATACCTTGAATTCAATCCATTGCCATGAATTCATAATTTTTATACTCTAGCTAAGGCTCTAAGCTTTACCACCAGTTCAATGCACATGGTCATCAACTTGAGCTATAAGCAACATACAAAAAAAAGAGGTGAAGTGTTTGCCAACAGAAATAGGACCAGACGAGTGGCTAGGCCTGCATGTGGAGCTCAGAATTGTCCACATCAACCACAAGACCGAGACACCAAACTAATCAAGCATCCATCGCTACCAACAAAGGCGCAATCAACTTTCACTTCCATGCGCACAAGATAAGATCCCACAGGCCATAACTAGAATTAATTCTCAGCGAGAGGTTTCAGGTGGAAGCTCCCCCTACAAATCAACCAGACGTAATCCAACAAACCGGTCGTTGTCACCGTAGCTAAGTCATAGCTTCACCGGAGGTGAAAGAAGCAGAGAACGAGAGGATAGAAAGAAAAAAGTAGAGCAGCGAGGGGGGAATTGGTGCTCACCGCTGCCGCTGCGGCGCGATCGCGCGGGTGGTTGTAGCGGCAGTTCTCCCCGTAGCCGCAAGCCCCCGTGCGGAGGTAGTAGACGCAGTCCGCCTCCCCCGGCCGCTCCGGCAGCCTCGCCGCCACCGCCTCCCGGCCGCCGCCCAGCCCCAGCCTCCACATCGACTCTGCAGCAAACAAACAAACAAGCAGAACACAAAAACCTCACAACGCCGCAACATTCGAGCTCGAGCAGACGAAGATCCAAAACCCTAGCCGCCGAGCAGCAAACCCCCACACATGAGTCGGTCGGGAATTCCGCTCCCGTACCTTCGAGTCCGGTGTCGGTGGTGCCGCCGCCAACCCCTCCTCCCTCCCCCGCTGCGTACGGCTCCATCACCCCCGCACACCGCGATCGGAGCCCCCCGCCCCTCCCCCAGCAGCCGGCGTCGGTGGAGGCGGAATCCGAGCGTGAAGGAGGCCGCAAAATCGGAGGCCTCCTCCTCTCCCCACCAAAATCTCGGCGTGGCGTGCTCCGCACTACTACTCCTCTCTCTCCCCCCTCCTCGCGGTCGCGGTTCGTGCCGTACGCTCTCGAGTCTCCGCGTGAGTGGGACAGTGGCGGTGGTAAGAGCGTAGGAGTAGGCGCCAAGGGGAAAGTGGCAGGGAAGGGAGGGAGGCGATGGTGATTGGAGGGAAGGGGGCGAAACGGAAAAGAGGCGAGCCGCGTCTCCCGCATTGAATGTGCGGTTGTCGTGACGGTCGCTGCCACCACCCTCTTCCGCCGCTGCTGCGGCTGGTGGCACGCGCCCCTGGCTGGTTGGCTGGCAGGAGGGCCCCACCGCGTCACGTGCCCTCCTCCTCTCGCCTCACGGAGTAGGAGGCGGCTAGCCTAGTGGAACTGTAGCTCTTTCTTGCGTGAGAAAGGGAATGGTTTTTTTTTCACACAAACTCTTTTTGATATTGTTTCTTACCACTATTAGGTAAACTAACGGTGTTATTGAAATATAATAGTTGATGGACATGATATGAGTTCCTGTTTGGATAAAAATATATATTGGGTTTTGATTTATCACTTAAGTTTGTATAGTAGACTAGATTGATGGTTTTATAACAATACAGAACAAGAAAATCACAAACTTAAAGCCGATTTATTATAGATTTATTGGTTAACCCAATTTTAATCTGTTATGCCACTTCTCAAACAAGGAGAGTAAAAAACCTTAGACATCCAAGTGAATGATTTTTAGAGGAAATAAAAACCATCCACCAATTCACTCTTAATGCTAGTGTTGATCTTGGTCGCCAAGAATATTATCAACATCTTACTAAAAATATTGTTTATAGTTCATAATTGTTGTAGCAATGTTGTGGCTAACATCCTCCTCATCAAGGTAGCCTTCGTTGATAGAGGCAGCACTAATGCCATTAGCAATACAATTTTATATTGCTAGTAGCTCAAGCAACGACCAATGGATCCATCCATTCAATAATAAAGTATGCAAGACTGAATATGGATGTTCAATAAAGAAACAACATATATAGAGCATACAAGAAAGCTCCCATGGGTCAAAGTTACAAATGTCAATATCGATGATGATGTGTATGAGGAATGACAACCCCATATCACTATCTTAGTTAATTAACAATCAATTCCTCGTCTATTAGGTGGAACTAGAACCCTAAGGAATCTTCCATGGGTCAAACTTGTACATGTCAATATCGGCGATGATGTGTACGAGGAATGACAATCCTGTATCACTCCTCTTAGGTAATTGACAACCAATTACTCGTCTATTGGATGGAACTGGAACCCTGTTGACCAGCCAGCCAAGGGCATGATCTATATAGCCATAAGTGAGAAGAGGACCTATATGCTAGCTATTGAAATGTTTAGTTTCTTGTCTATGGTGGTCGTCAAAAAAAGATTATTTTTTATAGTGGCATATTGAAGGGGTGGCAAAAAAAAAAGGTGTGCACGTATTGTACGGTTAGAGCTTGCGTGACTTGGCTTCAGCTAGACTCCATCATCCCTATGGAGTATCGATAAGGAGCTTCGCTCTTTGGTTTTGTTTCTTTCTTGTGTGTGTTTCTTTTTATGTGCATTAATAAATATTCTGATTTGTAAAGTCATTGCACAAAATCACTTATGACACCTTATTATAGATTGTTTTGGGGAGACTCAATGGTCATGCAATGTCCTATTTTATTATTTCAGGTGGTGTAAAAATGTTGAAACTGTACTCTCTAACACACATAGGGTAAGTCAAGAAAAGAGGTGTAATGGGATACATCATTACAGCTAACCACATAAACCTAGCTACCATTGACACATGTTGACAATGAGACTTGCTCATCAAACAAGTAATGGAAGAACACAAAAAGGCACAACCCTCACAAGTTTAAGTTTATGTAAAGGTGATTTTCTTATTGGCGTGTAGATACGGTTCCCTAGGAACAACGTAAAGTCACTTAAATATTTATAGTATAATGACACTATAGAGATGGTTTGTGGTGGTTTTATAAACGTAAGCAAAATAATTTGGTAGAGACATTTTTTAGACAATGTCTAATTTTTCTATGTATAAAGTCATTTTCTTGATGCATTTTTATCTCTCTAGAGGCATTATTTAGGAGACCAGTTTATGTTCAGTAATCACCTAAAAGGATAAACATTTGTTTGCCTTTAAAAGTTGACCATATTCTTATTTGCCCTTCATTCTCTTAATGATATGTGGGTCAACATCCCATGGGTATGTAAGGGATCGCATGAATTTGAAAGGACAAATGAGGGATAATGTAAAACACATAAAGATTAGCGTTGAGATGGTAATTAGTCCATTGAAGACCATGGTTGTGTTGTTTATCTATTGAAAATAACGTCATGTTTTTTTTAAAAAAAGAGTTTAAGTACTGGTCGTAGACACGTGATTATTATTTATTTATGTTTCATCCTATTATTTTACATTAGTAACACAATCTAGTGCTATTATAAAATGCTTCCATTCCTTAGAGGCAAAGGAAAAAAGCATGTCTATAAAACGCTTCAAAAAGTATATATTTATTTTATAAAATGTCTCTCTGTTTGTAGCAACAATGTGACAATAGGTATCTATGTGACAGTTCTGGAAATATCTATAGAACACTATATAGACAGACAAAATATATACATATACTGTTATAAAAAAGCTTCTACATGATGTTTGTGTTATAGTTACGTATATAAGAACTACCTTACCACCGCATAATTAATTTTTTGTATTCTTTCTATTTTTGTGTGTAAATCTAATACCAGCATGCAATCCATATATACTACAACAAAACCACATTTGGGGGTGTTTTTCAAATTGCCTTAAAAATATGTTCAACATTATCTGGTAGATATATTTTGAGACACATTAATTTTGTAGAAAGTGTCTTTTCAGACTACTAAAATTAGAGTGTCTTTTCACACTAGGAAAATTAGAAACTTTGTGTTGAGTAAATATAATAATACAAGCCACAATAAATTGATAATTATTTTTGCTACCCATCATGTAATTAAAAACATCAGTCAAATATACTCACCATCTATCCATACGTGAGATTCGTGCTCTTGTCGCCCTCTCTAGTTCTGGCGTCTTCTTCGATTACACAACACAGCAAGGTAGAGCTTACCTTAACCATGAGGGGGTGTTAGACCGGTGGTGGCAGAAAGTCCGATGATAGGAGTCACTGGAGATAGGAGAGATGTGGGATAGGAGAATCTTACTTAGAGTTGAAAAAAAGGTAAGGTAGGGAATGGGGTAGTAGGGAGGGAGGCGACAGAGTAGGTGGCAACGATGTGCTTAAGCAAGGTGGGAAGAGAGGGACGGTGGCGACGGATTAGGCATAGGGAAGCGAGGAGGAGAGAAAGGGGAGGTGATGGATTAGACAAAGGGAAGCGAGAAATGGAGAAAGGGGCAGCGGTGGTAATGGATTAGACAAAGAGAGTAGCCAAGTGGGAAGGAAGGGATAGAGTTAGGTTTATAAGAGTTGTCCTAAATTTTAAAGTATCTCTAACCATTCAAATTTTTAAAAGTAAAACAAGTTGCACAAATAGACAACCCATTCATAATGATGCAATTAGGCCACGGTCCACGCGTTTCGGTTAGTAGAGAGGAATAAAATAGGTATGGATCCCTTAGACTTAGCCTCAACTCCACCATGTGGATTTGAGCTAATATCAACCATTGTTTCTTATCCACGGTATAGAAATAATTAAGCATCACTATCTTTGGTAAATCTATTTTCATCCCATCAATAACTTCTTAAAAAAAGTTAACATGTACCCGTTAGATCGATGACGACCCAACCAGCTAGTCATCAAAGACATCGGCATAGCACATAGAGTCACGTACAACATATCAAGAAAAAACCACAGTGTCTAGACATGTAACAAGAAGGGTCTTACTAGGCAGCACATCACTACGCTTATTTGAAGCCACCATCAACATTTGAATTCATATTCATTATCTAGAAATTGGGCAGCGACGATTGATTGATTAGCCAGGCACCATTGGACAGCAACAACTTTTATCTCAATTTGTCTCTTGTTCTTCTGCCTTCTACTAGTTGGCTGGTACGGGGGCTACGGCCTGGTGGCAACACGGCCATGAGGTGTGCTTTTTCAATGGTTTGTACTCTGAGATTCAATCGTGAACGCTGAGACCACAGTAGCACATCGGGTTGCATCGGGCCTAGGGATGCTCTTGCTCGAGCGGTCAACTTAGTGATACGAGGAAGATGAGTGATGATGGAGTTGTGAAAACACCAAGAGATCCGCACCCAAAATATTATATGGGTCCGTCAGATAGTGCGATGGCTCACTACTAGCCACACTGAGGGTACTCAGGCGAGAAACATCACAAGCTACCCGGTTGTCATCAGGGTTTGACCGCCTAAAACGGGCAAAATCAAAAGAGAACATAATTTCCTTTTGCGTTTACTCTTACGACCTGCAGTTCCGTTACGTGCTTGCGTCATTGCACATAGCTCTACGGCCTGGCAAAGGCTACTTTTTAGCCCGAGTTCTAAAAAATCTTCTCGGATAAGCTGTTTTCTTATTCTCCATAAACGCGCTTTTTAAACTAAGAAATAATGTGTTTCGTGTAAAAATTCATTTTTTAAAAAAGTCATTAATATATTTTCTAAATTTAAAATAATTAATACTACTAACGACTCGTCTTGTTTAGCGTGCTACTTATAAGCTCAAGCCAACCCTGTAAAGAACAGGGCCTTAGGCTTTTTCTCCCATAGCAAGAACGAACTATTCGCAGTAATTAAAAAAAAAGAGAAAATAAAAAGATGACAGAAGCACGAAAATGACTTCATCTATACTACCATTTCAGTGTTCCAGCAAGACTTTCATTAAATAAGCATCTCTTGTCCGTTACAATGTGCCTTGCTCCAGTATAGACACATATGTACTTATGTAGTTTCGAGTCTCATGTCCGTCGAAGATATAGATATATAATATATGACAATATACAGAACCAAGAAAACGAAAAGGGTGAACTCCGGAAGCTGGACGAGCAAAATCCAGTAGCTTCTGCATTGTATGAGATTCCTTGCCTGAGAATTATTTACCGAGGGAATGGATCCGAGTCTCCCAGTGCCGAACTGCTGATGCGAGCTATCCAACCTGACATTCAAAAACCTTCCCTTTTTCCCGTTTCAGAGAACAGAAGAACGCAAAAATTGCAAGTGAATCGAGCTTGCTTGTAACCTATGAATGCTTTTATTGAGATGGCAGAGAAACACCACCCTCGCTGAGCCTTCTCTACAGAGGCCACAGCTTTTTATTCACATTGGATGGGCCTATCAGAACTGATGTGGAAATAGGCAGAATAGATTGCATTAGCGGCGCCACATATAGTATGAAAGGGGAAAATCAAGGAGAATTCAAACCAACCTGTGTCAAGTGATTGAAAAATTGTGCTGAGATCTCTCTCAGAAAAATCAGCGACCACCACCAGGACTTGAGCTACCACCAGATGTTGTGTTA
Organism: Oryza coarctata; assembly: GCA_030770085.1. Classification (NCBI taxonomy): domain Eukaryota; kingdom Viridiplantae; phylum Streptophyta; class Magnoliopsida; order Poales; family Poaceae; genus Oryza; species Oryza coarctata. Next base: position 7,193,108 of record CM061462.1, read on the forward strand.
GTCTGAGCACGCATCATGGTGTCTGCTGGGAAAACCCCTTTTGGCAATATTGATCCAACAGGCTCGGATACTGCCATTGGCGATGTTACTTGGTTGACAGATTGATCTTTGGTTGAAATATATTCTGGCCTTAAATCTGGGGAAGATGAAGATGGAGCCAATGTGGCAATAGAGAAGCCAATAGGATATGGGGCAATTGGCATTTCAGAGAGAGGCAATGCAGATGGACTGTAGCCAAGCGTACCCATTGGGTGATCATACTTGCATGCAACTCCATATCTGCAATACCCATTTTGGGCATAGTATGCACAAGGCTGAGCCCCCTGCAAGTTGAGATAACAGAAGCAGCTTAGTAAGAAACCAAGGATCATCTTCTCTATGTAGCAAAGATAAACACATAATAGGTCTAAGTGCAATCAACTTCTTTCAAACCTACTACAGCAAGCCTGACACTACACATGATTAATGCACAGTAATATACTCCAGATGTACAAACCAGATGAGCGAAAAAGAATATATGAAGAATATGTGCTATCCCTAGCACAGATTTTAAGAACTGTGTAAATCTTTTGGGCAGTGCAAACTAATTTACGATATCACACTGATAGACAATTAGTATGAGGTTGCAACTAAACAAGGTGATCTTATAAGACCTTCAAACTAATTATAGAAAAGAAAGTAATACCGTCAATGGATATTTTAACAATATATGACATATTTCGCTACAAAGAAAGTTAAATCAGACAGTAGCATTTTAAGTTATGCATATTAGGCTATTTAAAGTCCCTGTATTTGTTGAAGTCACTTCAATCAGATAGTGATATCTGATTTATGGGAATATCTGGGAGCCCCTGTTTTGACATACTATAACTTGCTGAATTACACTGACGTGTGGGCCAAACACAACCTCCCATCCTCACATTGAATGTTATTCTCAATTTATACATGTTCAGTGTTGTTGAGTAAATTTTCCCTCTGAAATATTATGAATGCTTTATCCAATCACAATAAAAGTTACAAATAGATGCAAAACTCAGGAGGTAAGTTTGAACAATGAATCTAACTTGATACATTCAAGTTTCAACCAATCTTTGGTCCATAAAAGTTGCATACTACTAATAAATGACAACATGACACAGTTAATATTTCTAAGCTAACCAATGTTTTTATTAAGTAATCAATTATGTTAGAGCATGAAGAGCAGTTCCATGATCTCAGAATGCCTAAATACTCAGCCATGAAAAAGCTTACAATGCCCGTTAATCTTCTTCTTTTTGCGATTACAAGGAAGATGCACACATGTACACACACAGAAACATGAGCACGTGCACAAGTGCACCTCCTCTGACACATACTCAAGACAGGAAAAGGATAAATCCGTGAACCTCAATAAAATTCCTAGTGAAAGTGTGCATAGAGAACATTATCACTTGAGAGGCTTCAACAAGTAGTGAACGTAATCATATGACTAGTTCCTACAACCTTCTTTTTTAAAAAATAAAACATATGGGCAACCCTTTTTTTTTAAAAAAAGAAACAAGAAAGAAAAAGCATGGACACTAGGACTATGGAAGTTCAACCCCACTCACGTATTAGAGGTTTCAAGGTACTCACCGGACGAAGCGGAAGACAGAGGGGGTTGACCATATAACTTGATTTAGGTGCACTCAACTCTCGGGGATGATGATATTTACATGTAGCTCCAAATTTGCAATCTCCTGTTCTCATGTAGTATTGACACTCAGGCTGCCCTGGCCGCTCAGGGAATCCATGCTCTTGTTGATTGTTTCTTGATTGTCCAGTTGAGGAAGCATATGGAACGTAAGGACCACCATAAGCAATTGTAGAGGAAGATCCATGGTGCCCCATGCTGTACACAGGTCCAGCTTGAACATTTTGTTGAGCTCCACCTGACACTACAGGGTTTACTGAAGCCTGTATCAAATAGAAGATGTAAAACTGCGATGAGAAGACTCCATCATGGGAAGTGTCAATTATTTTGTCCCATCTGATTGTTTGCTTAACAGTTAACACTGTCTGGTTATTCAGGTAGCACATCAGTGAATTCTTTCCAGCTCCTGCCTAAAAGACAAGAAGCACATTCTCCATCTTTCAATCTAGATTACAAGGGATCTGCTTCATAATTATAAATTATGACACAAGGATGCTGTTGTGCCTCATTTGTTGATTCATTTTGCATTTCATATAATAAGTTGACTGTCATGCCCAATTTGTTTATCAGTTTTGCATTTCTAGGTATGCTATTTATTTTCCAAAATAAAACATGAAATTCAAATCAATTACCGGATAAGGGCTCCATCCTTGCAATGGGATCATTCCAGATGAGAACATCATTGGGGTGTATGAGCCTGGCATATATGATCCAGGAACTACAGGTGGTCTTCCCATTTGCCAATTTGCAAGAGAAGCATATGGATGAGGGGAAGCTAGAGATGGAGACTGTAATGGTGGGTAAATTCCGGGGGTCATCGGAACACCACCAAATTCCGGATGATGGAATTTACATGTAGATTCAAATTTACATTGCCCAGTTTTCATGTAGTAGGAGCACTCCTTCTCACCCTGCATTTTATTCGTACCAACATCTCTTTTTCAAAATAGGAAAAAAACTTATGAATAAACAATATTTTAGAAGAGATTTCACACCGGGCGTATAGGGAATCCACTGTTGTTTAACATAACAGGTAGTACAGCTCCATCTTGCTTAGGATGGTGATATTTGCAACTGGTACCAAATTTGCAAGTGCCAGTCTTCATGTAATACTGTAAAACAAGGAAAAAAATAATTAAGGCCAACATTTACATGTCATATGACATGATACTAAAATTGTTATGTCCTTAGCAATCTCGGCTAATTATTTCAGTTTTATGTTGCATGCCCTGCCTACCTTCCAGTCAGCAAGCAAAGAACAAATGGTGTTAATGCATGCTTAGGTGATGGCTGGTGTTTTTTTTTTTTGTTGCATAAAAGGTTGAGTACCAAGCTGTTTAGTTTGAGTACCTCACATATAGGTTGATCCACCCTTTCTGGATAATCCAATGCTGCTGCATTCTTTGCACCTCCACCAAACTACATTTTGAAAAAATAGCAACTACTTAATTTCGATGTTCCAAATTCAAGTGAAGCTTTACTACCTATAGACTAGCATAGGCAAATATGGCATCCCATGCCCACAGACAAACTAATCAATTTCTTAATGAAAACAGAAACATGGAAACTGGATAGGCAATATCAATAGACATAAGTTTCGTAAATCTTTTAGAAAGATCACAGTTGCAACAGAAGCATGTAACTTATAAAAAGAACTACTAATTGGTTGCTATATCTTTTGCAAACCCAACAAATGAGAAAGCCACAAAAAATCAGGATGGAGAGGGTAAGCTATCAGCTAAAAGTCAAATATAGTATAAAAAAAAGGACTGTTAATCAACGGTAAGAAAACAGACAAGAGAGATTTTCAAGTCCATAATCAATGATCCTACATGTCTTTGTTTTGGCACATTTGATTTAACCAACCAAATTAATGACACGGAATGGGAAAAAAGGGATATTTTTCATGCTATCAGGATCAACGCAACATGATCTTACTTAAGGAAAGACTGATTACAGAAGTGTGACATCGTCAGATGTATGCAGTAGACCCAGTACAAAACAAACCAATTAAGCAAAAATTAGTAAACACGAAGCACCCAAAAAAGCAAAATAAGTAAACATGAAGCAACCAATAAAGCAGGCAACCTAGAGAACGCGTTCAGAGCTTCTAAAGGGATATTCAAGTGCTTTTAAATTGCAGAGGTCCACCTCCACCACGAACCCAAACTCTAATGCTGCTACCTGATGAGCGCTATTGATACGCCGGAGAAGATCTCGATAGTGGCATGCCCAATTTCGAGCTACAGAAGAACTACATTAGCCAAATCACTAATTGTCGTTCGCATGGAGGGCTACGCTGTCACACCACCTCGATCGCATGGAGAATCCACCCTAGAGCTTATGCCTCATTCACGCACGCGACAAAACAACAAACGCGCGAGCGCAACGAACAAGATCGGGAAGAGAAGCGCGCGGGAGAGAGAAAGCGCGCGAAGGAGGAGAGGGCGGGCTCCTCACCTCAGTGCCGCCGCGATCGCGCGGGTGGTTGTAGCGGCAGCGGTCCCCGAAGCCGCACGCGCCGGTGCGGAGGTAGTAGACGCAGTCCTCCTCCCCCGGCCGCTCCGGCAGCCTCGCCGCCGCGTCCACCTCCCCTCCTCCTCCGCCCAGCCCCATGCTCCACATCGGCCCTGCAACCAAAACAACAAACCAACGCAGCTGCTCATCCTCGTCCACCCCGCCACCGCGGCGCAGATCCGCGCCCCCGTACGGACGCTGAGATCTAGAGCTCCCCCCAAGACGCGCACAGTTTCAGAAACAGAAAAAAAAAAACAAGACGACCCTGTACCTTCGAGGCCGGTGTCGGGGCTGGCGACGCGGCCGCCGCCCTCCCCCTCCCCTTCTCCACCTCCACCAGATGCGGCGGCGTGTGGCTGCTCCATGCCGTCGGCGGCGGCCATCGGGGTGGGCGCGCGGGGGGCGATCGGAGTGGGAGGAGGAGATCGAGGGGTTTTTGTTTCCTCTTATTCTTTCTCCTCTCCTTTCTCTCACTCGCGTTTCCTTTCCTTCCACCCCTCTGGCGTGCTGTGGCTACTGCTCTCTCTCTCTCTCTCTCTCTCTCTCTCTCTCCTTCCTTTTTTCCGCTGGTTTTTGCAGCACCTGTCCGGGTTTCACACGGGGTTGGTTTCTTCTGTTTTCTCTAATTTTCCCCTTTTTATATATATATGTATATATATATATATACCTTTTTTTCCTCTAATTTAATGGAGTTGGGATGGTGTGGGAGGACCACGCCTGATCTCGGGGTGGATCTATCTATCACTCGCTCTTCACAGGGGAATTGATGGTGATTTTCCTCGTTGCATAAATGTGGGGGCAGTAACGGTTGAAGTTATAAGCTTCATTGCTTTGCTGGATGTTTGTGGCAATTGAGTGCGAGGAGGTGAGTTATCTGATAATTACGATGAGGTATCTTTGTGATGCGTCTGAAATGATCCTATTACACAAAGTGTGATAATGTGTAAAGTATGTCCCTGTCGTCACGAATTGGTAAAAACGGACGCGTGCTATATATTTGATTTGAGTGTAGCAGCCATATTTTTGTTTTATGTGATATGTGTTATCGGTGGAGTCTCAGTTGCATCCAAATTAATTTTGTTTTTTTAGTTTATGTGTACTTTCTTGAAAACTTATAAGTCATAAATATATATATAAGATGTTTAAGTAAAGGCCAGAGGTTTCCAACGATGTTCCTCAATTGCGTGTCCTATATATTCGTTAGCTTTGTGTCAATAGCATTATATCGAAAATTATGTTGAGTTTTAGTCTTCTTGCTACCACATGAACCCCGCATTTCCATGCTAACCTGGTTAGTCATATCCATACTCATATTCCACATCAATTATGACATATATGTGACTATTTCATTACAAACTAGACATAGACAGAACAACTAGGGAGACATGACTCCGCATGCTCCATACACCCCACATTCAATGTATAATTTATACACAATAATCACTAAAAAAATATTTTTTCACAAATTTGCACTAGGTTTTTTTACAAATGTATAAAATAACATATAATTTAGCGCTAAAATTAGTTTAAAATATATTAATTATTTAGCAAATGGTACAATATGATTCTTTCCTGAGATCTCTTAGAAATAATTAAATTAAATATATATATGGGGCACACTTATTTTTAGGAAACGAGAAATTCCCGCTACATAGCTTTAAGGATGTGTTTTAAGGTGATGATTGGATTGGCTACTTTTTTTTATTTATTGTAAGCACAAACGGTGTATTTTTTAAGTATTTTTTTAAAAAAATCAAATAAATTTATTTTTTAAATTTATAATACTTAATAGTCGTTTTATATGTCAGTGGAAATCTCAACCTCCAAGCCGTTTGGACCAAGCCTTAACAGGTTATGTAGAGCCCATTTACATAAATCTATAACGTTTCATTATATTCTCTTTGAAGAAAACTAATTAGCCTAATCCTCTAGTTTAGCCATAACAAAATATCACCGGCCAAGGGTGCTACTGCTGCTGCTGCTATAGCCATAGCTTGCACTCTCATTCTGCTGCATTGCCCTGGAAGCATCACACACAACACAACACATATATACTCCTACGCCTAACTGTCCTTGATTCCGGCAAAAGTCAACTGATATCATCATGCCGCCGCCACCGTCGTATTAGGCTAATTAGTTTTCTTGAAAGAGAATATAAGGAAACAAACGGGGGCACCGTTAGGATAGTTTGTGCGCTTGAGAGATGGGGGCGCTCCTCAGTTTTTCAGCGTGGCGAACGTGCAGGGGGCGGGGGGGCTTTTTTGATTTTTTTTTCCCGCCTTGACACGTACGTACGGGGGCCCGCGGGCAGCCGGATCCTATGCCCGAATTTCGTCGCGCCCTGCGTGCGGGTTTGTCCTCGCTGATTAGTTAATTTATTTGCTGGTCTATACATGCGCACGCCGTTGGTTAGATGCGTCGTCGAGGTGGAGGTGGTGGTGCTGGTGACACTTTCTTCCGCTGCAGTGCTGTTTTCTTCCTCCGTGTAGACTTTGCTCGAATGTATGTTAACGTAGGCTCGTGCGAAACTACAGAGGTTTTAGCCCTCTTGCTGCTGGGTGCGTGCTTCATTGCTCTATCCTTTGGTTTCGTACCAAACCATGGTGGCCGTAAGCGGTGGAGGATGAAAAAAAAATAGAGGTGTAGTCCAGACTAGCGTAAGATCGGTGCACAATAAAAAAAAATTATACGACACAATATTATTTTAACAAGTCTATATTAAGCACGGCAACAACTTTAATCACAATCCATCATCCATTTGCAAACAAGTGTAAATTGAAGAGCAGGTAGTGAAAAATTCCTGAACTCAAGTAATGAAGTTTTTGGCAATATATCGCATACAGGACTAGGAAGAATAGATATATGTAAAATCTGCAAAATAAATAACAAAGATTAGTAGATTATATTTGAGGTGGATAAGATAAAGAGAAACCAATGGAATGAGATGTGAAAGTATACCAATAATAAAATAATTAATTGTGTCTAGGTCTAAGAGATTTAGGCAATTGCATTTGCATATATTTCTTTCTCTAAAATGTTTTTTTTTTGATTTTTTGACGATTAAGTCCTTTGAATCTCTCTCAATGTAGCACATTATTAAGTTATTGAGCCTACTATCCGACATCTTGGTGCGTAGTTCCGTCTTGATAATCTTCATTGCCAAGAAGGCTTGCAAGATCATGATAAGCTTTGAACTTCTCAAGCAATCACACATAAAGGATAAATGTCTGTAATTGATTTCTTATACTCTTGCCATGATAGATCTCCATAAGCCCGACAAGCTTATCTACATCAAACTTAGATAAAAAAAATCTCTAGATCAAGAAAAGCAAAACAAACAAAAAATTCAGAGGATACCTCATTAAAACGATGATTCAACTATATAGTAATAGCATCTATTATAGTATAAAAAGTATCAACATGGAAAAAAGTTTCTCCCCTCTTTTCTTGATTGATTAGACCTTAGTATTGGATTATCCATATTTGGTATTGGGATATCATTTTCCATGCAAAATGCTTTGACCTCTTCAAGCAAGGGCTCCCAACCATCATTTCTCAAATTGATCAGACAAGTTTCACATCAACAACTAAGGGCATAGCTTGAAGGATATTCTAATCCTTTCTTTGCAAGGGAAGTGAAAGCTCGTTTGTAAGGCAAAAAATTTACAACATCAACTTCATAATGAACACGAAGGTAAATGACACTATTATTGCAACCAAACCTCCTACCCTTGATGGCTTACTCTAATCTTTATGAACAATTTCTAGAACATGTATCATTGAATCCCACATTGATTCAATACGAAGCAAAGTCTTGTAATGAGACCCCATCTTATATATCTAGGTCTAACCAATGATGTTTATTGCTTCTTTTCTCTTCCCGAAGAAATCTTTCCACTCTCCAACTTCTTCGTCAAATTTCTCTTATGATTATCAAGCAACAAATCCATTCTCTTGCATGATGTAATAGTAGAGTTCACAATCATGGACACATAATCAAAGAAATCCTCTATAGCCAAGCAACAACTTGAGATAGCAACAACTACCAATTGCAAATGACAAGCAAAGAATGGATATAGAAAGCATATGTGTTTTCACCATGAATTAGCTTTTGAAAACTATTGAACTCTCCTCTCATATATTAGAAGCTCCATCATAACCCTGCCCTCTCACTTTTGCAATCAGTAAACCATAATCACTTAGGGCTCATTTGGATTCTTAGCTAGGCCTATCCTATCCTAGCCTTGCTTAGCTATGTAGCTGTTTGGAATGAGAACAATCTTGCCCTAGTGCAAGCTAGCCTTGTGGGGCAAGAAAACCTTCATTGGCAATGGCAAACCAATTGGCTCACCTTCAATGACAAAATCCACTCACGTGAAAAGTTGGCGATAGGGACAAAATGATTTCCTCCGAATATTGCAATCTTCAACAACTCACTCCTATCTTGCAGCCCTCTTTCTCGATTCTAGGCTTACATATCTAGTCAATTTCGCAACCCTCTTCCTCCACCCATCTTGAATTATTTAGGCATGTTCAGCTCATCATCTCCACTCTCCTCTCTCCTATGATGACACCAGTAAATATAATACCCCCTTTGGACTTTGGAAAGTTCACCTAAAAGCTTCAAAAGATCAACTTGATTAGGAAGAGCTACAAGAATTATTAGGTAAGAGCCTAATCGATTTGAGAGGAGATGCGAAACTCCAAATCGATTTGATAGAATTCTAATGTTGCTCTATAGGATAGGACTTGCATTGGAGGTGTACTATCCCATGGGCTCCTAGATCTAATTGCTTCTTGCTTCTTTCCAAGTAGGAGGACTTCTGTCATTGCTAATCGCTCCATCTTCTAACTCATAGAGTGTACTAGTTTTGATTTGTGTGCTATTTTCACCTTTGATCTTCTTGCTTTGCTATTGATTTTTTTTCTTATCGAGATTGTCAATGGTGTGTGCAGTGGTGCTTCCTTGCTGTCGGCATCATATTACAAAAGGCATTATAAAGTGATGTTTACTAATGTAATCCTTTAGGCAAACGCATAGTCATTGAGTAGTATGCTCATCTATTTATGCTATTTGTCATCCTAATATAGCATTTGATTGATTAAATGGTATGGAAATTTAGGTACACAAAAAATTGAATTGCCAGAAAGGTCCTTTTGATCCATCCCAAAATGGTTCAATGAAATAATCATTATAATATTTCATTGTTCAATTCTTCAAGACTACTATATATGACTTTTTTTAGTAAACATGGTTAGAGACCCAACTATTTCACTTGATGCTTCTCTAGAAATTCAGTGAAATACTTATCCTATAGCAATCTCATTTCTATCTTATACAATTACATAAACCATCACTAGTCATTTTTGTGCTCTATGCTTCCTGCCCATGGTGTACAGAACAAGTAACTAATTTTTGTTATAGTATGTAGAAATGTTTTTTCTCATTCTATACTAACTGCGACCACTAATATATGTGCTCATTTAGTTCTCTGTTATGTTCAGCAGATCTATATAATTTTGTTGTATTCTTGATTAATTATAGATGTACAACAATGCACTAATTAATAGGAGAATTGCATTCTTTAGTGCTTTCATAGTGGCATATTGGACGCTGATCATATATGAGCACAACAATAGGGACCCTATTAAATATTCATCGTTAGAGAAAAATAAATAGAGGATGCCCTATTTAAAAAAGCTCCATTGTGGTAAGGAAAAACATTGTATTTGTGAACTGTGCATAGGTAAATCAATGTTCTTTAAACTGTGCCATAAGTTGTGCACCATGGGAGCATTAATAGATACTTGGCATTGTACTATGGAGAAACAGGTTGCCATATGTCTCACTACATAGGAAATCATTAAAAAAATAGTGATATCAGTTTCCATTTCACAAGATCTGGTGAAACTGTGAGTTAGAAATTTAATAAAGTATTATGTGTAATTGAGCATCTTAGACTAGAAATGCTTAGGCATCGCATGCATGATACATTATCAAAAATTATAGGCAACCCACGATTTGATCCCTACTTTAAGGTATAACATTTTTCCCACTTAATGTAAAATACAAAACATGTCACATATCTATGCATGTACTTACTTGGTTGGTGATTGCATAGTTAGGATTGCATGGGCGCCATTGTTGAAACTGATGTTCCATGCAATGTTCCATCTCGAATGTTAGATAGATTCATGGTAGAAAACCATTTCTTACAAAAAAAATGTTTCTATTGCAGTTGATTTTGATTTGATATTCACGTATGTTAGTGCTAGCTAGGAGGGTTTAGCACATGATTCAATGGTCCTGAGAAATTCTCTTAAGCATCCTAATGGCATATGAGTCCCAGAAGGTTGTTGCACATCTAACAATTTTCCATTTAGAATATTACATATGCATAAATCAATAGTAATATTGATCATGCTAATCATACCATAATAGGCAAGTATTATCTCGCAGATGCTAGGTATGCTACTAGGAGAGGATTCCTACCATTGTTTTGTCAAACCCAATACCATTTGCGTGAATGGAAAAACAAAATCCTCAACTTAAGACACTCCTCTCTTTGCACTACTATTAAGAGAGCTTTTGGAGCTCTAAAAAACTAATTTAAAGTTCTCACAACTAGGCCATATTATCTCTTTTGATCACAAGTAAGGGTCATCATAGCATGTTGCATTCTTCACAATTGGATCTTGCAAAATAGTGGTCTTGATAAGCTAGTATATTCTAAAGAAAGGTGGGTTAAACATTATTCAAGATCAGCTAGCCGAGTTCAATGTGATTTGGGTGAAGAACAAAGGGATGTGCTCTGAGATAGGGATAATATGGCAAGAAGGATGTGGAGAAATAGGCATAATGTTAGACGTCAATGATTTGTGTTGTGGACACTCTATATGTGCATTTATGTTTTATCTTACTTTAGGAACTTATATGCCGTGTTAGTTCATACAAGAAACATACATTTGATTTGTATTGCATTGTTAGATTGTACCTTTGTTTTGACTTGAAGATTTGCTTTCTTTGTTGGCATGATCTAAGTGGCTAGGCAACTAAATCATATCATTATTGGCTTGGTATCATAAATTTTTTATTATTTCTACAGCAATATGGCTAGCAACAATGTGTTTTAGCAGCCCTAGGTTGTGGAGAAAATATTACGATACTACAAGGAGAAGATATAGACTGATGGAAGACAACTTGTATTTAAAAGAAGTCCATCATGAGGAATGTGCAAAAAAAATTATTGGCAAGCATCACACAAACTTCTCAAGCCAATAAGTTTATCACAAATTTCACAAGTTGAAGGTGATACTACAGACAATGAATTTGAGTGGCACCAACTTTGATGATGTTGAGAAAATAATCCTATATGATAGAAACCAAAGTTGTTCGAATGACTAATGTGAGTGTTCTACTATGTTTTTCTTGCAAATAACTATCTTTTTACACTATATGATGTCTTTCTTGGCATGTGTAGGCCAAAGATAAAAGGGCTAAATTCATTAATGTCCCTATCCATTGGTATGATGAAATGGAATTTACTTTTCAAGACAGTTCTGCAAATGCCATATGGCCACCCAATGATTGAAGATGATGATTGGTGAGAAAAATGGCAGTCCTGGTGATGTTGATCCTTCATTACATTATGACTTAGACTACTTTCTAGATCAAGAGAGCATCGTTGGAAGTAGCGCATCTTCTAGGCATGCAAAAGGCAGCAAAACTGACAAAGATAAAAGTGTTAGAGTTGATAATAATGCAGTTAATGAGATAATCGGTGCTATGGATAATATATTTGAAACCATGTGTTTCACACATGTGACACATCCAAATGAGTCCATATTCAAGATAATTGATGAGATGAAAGAATACCATGTCATGATTTGACTTGAGGTGCAGACTTATCTTGCAACCCATGAGAATATAGATGCCATGTTGAAGGGTAGGCCACTCGATTCTATTAAGGAATATGTGGTCCAATGGATAGTATGTAACTCTTATGTGATTTGTTTGTTGAGATGCTTGAATAATTACCATGCATTCAAGCTAAGTATTTCAAGAATGAAACATGCAATTTAAGTTTTTTTACATAATTGATATGCTTTGGTTCAAAGAATTATTTGATTCAAAAAATTCTTTTAGCATATATCTTTGCCCTTTTTAGTACTTTTGTACTGCTCTTGTCAATAAATTATTTGTGAAAAAAAAATTATGCAAGATTGTTAAGTATCTGTAATGTTCTTGTGACAAAGCCATATGTGGAAAAAAACATGATCAATGTGGAATGCTATTTTGCTACAAAAGGAAAAAAAAGCAGCAAAAGTACTTTAAAGAGCAAGCAAGGTGATTCATGGAGGAAACGTCTAGCCACTAATCCTTGCCATATAATACAAACCAACCAAATAAAGGGGAAATGGCAAGCATGGCAAGCAATCAATGCTTGCACTTACCTAGCTAGGCTAGCTAGGCATTCGAACCAAACGAGCCCTTAGTGACTTAACGGAAGCTTTCTTTAAAGCTTCTAAGATATATCAATGACATGCTTGGTGCCCAAAAATCTTTCAATTACTTCTCTATTTTTGTTCACATACCTACAACAATTAGTTGATTAAAAACCATAAAGAATAGAAACGAATGACCAAACAATTAACAAATGAGATGAGCCTTCATTTAGCTCACAACTATAGCCATTTGTTCTTTGATTGATATATCATGAGATTTGTCAATAAGAATCAATAATAGTTAATCCTTCATCTCTTTGCTTTGTTGTTTTTGTGCCCTCTCTGTATAACAATTTGCAAGTTCTTTTTGAATTGTCCCAGAAGTCATTTTGGCATTTTTAGGACATAAATCATGAAAAACTTGCTGCACTTTGTCATACATCACTTTCAACATGTCAAGCAATTCTAAAAAAAATCCTATGCTCAAAAAAGAATAGGATTCATTGTGTCCATTGAATAGTTCATCTTGCAATGCAAGATAACTTACAATACATAAGGATGTATCCAAATGAGTTTCACAGTTGACTAATGCATCTTCACTAGGAGTTGTGACCTTATGTTTCACACTTGCGCTTTGATTGTCAAAATCTTGACATGCTGATCTAGCTTGATTATGGATGCTATTAGCCCTACCAACATATTTTTGAAGTGCTAAGTAGGCATTCTACTATTGCTTAAACCCAACTTTTGTGAAGGTATCATAGCCAATTTTTTCATCCATTCTCCCATGTTTGAAAAGATAGCATTAGAAGCAATAAGCCCTATCTTGCTGCAAGCTATATTCCAACCAATCATATTGCATAAACATTTTTTTGGAAAGCTCCCTTTATCACTTCCAATAAGAAAACTATGGCCACTTGGTTGCATTGGACCCTTAGCTATGAAAACCCACCTAACTTCATCTTTAATATTGGGAGCAAATCGATCCATTGGAATATGAAGACTTAGATAAGAAATAATGTGATCTGGGTTGAACTCGATTATGCATTCAAATTGTTCTTCAACTTGCTTGACAACATGCTCTTCCACCTCTTCCAGTTGCCTTAGCCCGACATCCTCCCCCATCTCTACTGTAGCATTTCCGCTTGCATGAGTACTTGGGTTTGTACTACTAGACCCCTGTTTGAAGTAACTCTTCAAATCTACAAAAACAATTACACAACTGCAATTTCAATAACAAATTTATACACTTTAAATTTGGAATGTTAAGAAATTCTCAACTAACATGTACCTCTTTGTGATGCCAAGACCTTTCCCTTCTCCTTTCTATCTATTTGCTACCGCCTTGCTGCTTGCTGTTGTTTGTCTTGCCTTACACCCTTGCCCTACTAGTTGTTGTCAACTACCTGTTGCCGCTTGCCTTGTCCTAGTGCTCTACTAGGTGTTGGCCTATCGCATATCATGCCATCGCGACGACGCAAATGCCATGGCTCTGCACACTGGCACCTAGTGGTTGCGCCCCTTCACGACGTCCGCCTACCCTTGCTACTACTGGCTACTATATCTATGCCCGGGCCTTGGCAACTAGCGCCCCTCCGTGGCTCTGCCTACCTGCTTGCCGCTGCTACCTCCCACGCGCCTGCACCGTTGTCACTCATTAGTCGGCTTCGACGCTGCCAATTGCCTAAGCAATGAGAGCTAAGGAAATTTTGAGCTAAGGTTCAATAGTCAATAGAGTCAATACCCACATTAACACAAAACAAGCCCAATCAGTCTACTAGCTAGCAGCAAGCAGCCTAGCATTACGACGCACCGACACCTTTGCCCATTGCTGTCGAGTCGTCTTCTCTCAATGTGGCAATGTCACGCTCTGCGCCTGGCTCTGCCGAAGGAGGAAAGGTAGGCAATAGGTGGCGTGAGGTATGACAAGTGCAAGACCTCATCCTACCTCGTCCTTTGCTACCGGTGGGCTCACGTACACACGTCGTTTAGGCTGGTGAGTGGCATTTTTTTGCTTATTGGAGTTATCTCAGGGTTCTTCGCACTTTTATTTGATTTCTTATGTTTGGTTTGATTAAAAAGATAAAAGATTAATGATTTATTTTTGAAATTGTGGATAACAAATTACATGTCAGGATAGAACTAAGAGACTAGGGGAGCATTGTTTCAAGAGGAGAAGGCTAGATAGATAGAAGCCTAGGGTAGTATAACCAATAGTGGACGGCTAGTTGGACAATATCATTGAGTGAGGTTGGGGAGTTAAGGTTGCACTGTAACATAAGATGTGAAAGAACTAATGTTATTTTGAATTAATATAAACTATTTAAAGTCGCCAAAAGCCTTTTGAATTAATATAAACTATTTAAAGTTGCCAAAAACCAAGTCTGTGGACAACTTTTTTAAAATAAATATGGACAAATCCACTAGAAGCGTGGTAGTATTCACAAAGAGAAAAAAAAGAAATTTGGCTATGTATCATTTTGAAATATGATAATAACAAACATTATGAGTGAAGACACAGCCCATAAATCATGCGTCCGTCACTGATTATCACCTCACAAGTATGGTTAAACATACCGGCCGTAATGTCAAGCCAAACACACCTTTAAATTCGACCTTTTTCTCAGAAAATTCAATCTTTTTTCTTAAAGACACTGTATGACTACAGATTCAATGGTTGCTCGTATGATTATGAATGTAAATCCATTTCTTTGCCCTTGATTTCTCCGGTTCAGATAGAATTGATTGGGCAGGTGATGAGAACGTACTACGCCACATTGTCCTACCCCGGAAAAAGGCAAAAGGACAGAGGACCAACAGAAAGGAGCGAAAATAAAAAAGAGAACAGATCACTGCACAGTGCAAAGACTGCACAGCCGCAGCCTGCACTGCACTAGGGCAATTCGCAGCAAAGGCTAGTACTGGTACTAGAGCAGCCTATTGTACTCTCTTGTGGACCGGTGCTACAGTGTTGGCCCTGATTGGAATATAATCGAGCTGAGTTGCCATGGGCCACGGTGACTACATGCTGGGCAGCTCAACCCTTTAACATGCCATACCACCTATTTACGTGTTGTTTGGTTGAGTGTCACTTTTTTTTTCTCTCGAAACACGGTATGCTTATATTATAATCGTGTACACAATTATTTTTATAATTGAAGGCTGACCGATATATTTTAAAATTAAGGAATCCATTATATTATCGTTATTGATGTCTTCGTTAACTATCACTGAATAATATATTGCTAAAATTTTTTAAACAACTATTTATTTTATTGTCATAAGTTGTTAGCCACACACTCCAATCATCATGATTATTTTTTCTTAGCTTGTGTAAGGTACATGTGGCAACAAATTCTTCTCCAAACCTTAGCAAATGCTTGGCAACGTGGTGTGGCATTATTTGGTATCAACCAAACAGGTTCTAAATCTTCCTCCCTAATATATCTTGTTGCTAATATTTCTTTTCCTTTTTACTGTATTTTATCCATGTGTTTTTATTGTCAAATTTGGGGCTTGAACGCAGAAATTTTATATGATTTTTTAAGAAACAAATTTAAGTCTTGTGATTTTTTTTCCAAAATCCTATGCTTAAAAGGAACTTATATTGATCCTCACTAGAGTCTACAAAAGCAACCAGTCATTTAATATTGTTGCCTAGCAGCTTCATCAATAACCATGATAACTAAGCGGTTGGCTATGAAAACCAATGAAATTCAATTAGAATTTATCAAAAAAAATTGAATTTCTGAACTCAGTTAATTTTATCGAGTGGTTTCTAAGATGTGATCGGCTCGATAAGGCTGATGACGTTCCTAAGGGACGATATACTTCATTTGGCTCATGAATTTATATTTTAAACACCTGACTACCTCTATACTACTCCGTACATTTTTATTCCTCATTACTAATCTTGATGTTCAAAAATGTTGCTTCGAAAAAAAAATCTTGATGTCCAAAATTAGATATGCTCCTCGCAAAAAAAAAATCTGCTCACCCATATCTTCAGGACAAAATTCTACGCGACAGAGATAGCATGGGATGCAAGGCATCGAGTACACAAGCCCATGTAGCTGTCTGGGATCGCGTCTACGCCAGCCTTTGCCCACTGAGTTGGCCTGCTTCTCGTCAAGTCGCGAGAGATGGAATGGTTTTTGTGGTGAGGGTGATGTAGAGCGAAAGGGCACGAAGGGCAAAAGCTCCGTGAACGGACGAACTAGTGCGGCGGTGGTTGCTCGCCGGAGGAGATAAGGTTAGGGTAAGGCAGAAGTATGCGAGCGTATATAGTTGTGGCGTTATCTTCTCTCACTAAAAATATTTTAACTTTTTTAGCATATATATATATATATATTGTAATTTTTTAAAATTGTCACATCAAAACCATACCTACCAAAAAACAAGCGGATAGTGCCATCCAAGCGTATTGACTTAGAGCAAGTATAATATGTGATTTTATTTTATATTGGCAAAAATAATGAGCTTATGGGGGAAATAAGTGAAGAGAGAAACAGAGAGAGGGTGTGTGAGCTGGCGACAAAACAGTCGTCGGCTACACACTCCATCGCGAGAGAAGCATTACCAGGACCTGTTCACCAGGTCCGCCTCTAACCGATTCATGTCGTGGGGCCCACGAGAAGATGCATGGGATGAGAGAAGTTTGGTGACTAGTCAGAATATTTTAGATATATGCTACTCCCTTTTATTTAAATTATTTATTGTTATAGTATTGTGTTAAATTAAACATCTATATATCTCTATTAATTTAAAAAAATGCTTATAGTTTGACAGCATGTGAATTATATATTGTGAAATTATTTCTCATACTAAATCTTAAAAAACATAAATATTACGATGTTAAACTATATGAATTTCTAAAAAAACTAGAACAAAACTATAACTTAAAAACGAAAGGAGTATATTATCAAAATGCCAATGCAATCCTCATTCATCATAATACAATAATTTCAAAAACTATTGGTGCTTAAAGTTGAAATAGGTAGTTAAGTGTGGGTCTTAACAATAACAAATACTTCATTCGTTAAAAATTTAGGGCGTATTTTTACTGTTAAAAATCGTAGTCATAAGAAAAGAAAGTACTTTCGATCAAGAATCATTAGTATCATTATGGCAAAACCTAAATAATATTAGGATAATAGGTGATCAAAGCTCAAAACTGAACCATCAAAATACACTTATATTTCTAAACTGGGATTTTAATTATTTTTTAACCTTTTAATTTTTAATTTTAAAAATAAATCTTACTATACAAAATAAAATACAGTATGGTTTACAAAATAAAAAGTAATATATGAATATAAAAAAATGATTGTGGTTGTTTCTGCTGCCGCTGCTGTTCAAAACTTAACTAGAAAAATAGTCACTATTTCCCACTATAAAAGGCATGAAAAATTCAGGTTTAAGACACCAGAGAGTCTTGGACTAAACCCCCATCACATAGTTCACTACTGTACTCCTACCATATCAAGAGCAGTGCCAGTAATCTCTGCAGCCGCTCCTCGAGAGGTGTGTGTCAATTGCTGTTAAAAAGATAAGCAATAAATCAAGATATTAATTATAGTAATAAAATCATATCATCTAATATACATATGTATAGTAATCAATATAATAGATAAAATACGAAAAACATGATCACACGTATTGATAGTCATATTCTAGAGCGTTAACAACAACGGTAGATATCGCATGGAGTGAAGAGAAAGACGAACTATAGTGGATGGTCAACGAGTAGTCTCGCGTAGCGCTTTTCAAAAACCTTACCCGCTCTCTCTCGATGCCGAACTTTACAAGGATAAGGTTTTGGAGACCTGCTCTCTCGATCCGCTGGTGCACGTTGACAAGCGAGACGGAGTAGGTGACGTATGACAGCGCAACATAGAGGTGGCCCTAGATTGTTTTCGCATATATCGATTTGAGGTGGCGGCTCGGTACTTATAGAGATATCAGGACACGTGATCAGGATGCCTGCACGACATTCATAATGCTTAACCGAGCTGGATAAGTCACGCATAACCTATTCGGACTCCACACCACTCTAACAAAAAATGGATCAACCATTTGATGTAGCAAAACAAAACTCTAAAAAACAGACACATTTGTGCAATCATAAGGGCCCAATTTTGATAGACCATTCACGCCATATCATGTAAGCACGCTGTTGCCAGCAATCATGCGTGTACGTTCTTCTAATTCTCTTCATATCGCATGACTCAATTGGCTAGAAGAGCACCCACCCTTATAAGGGGGTCTTTCTCTCCTAGAGCTAATAAGATGGTACTAAAGATTCACATGCAACCATTCCTATAAGATAGGTCTTTCAGATTTTTCTAGGAATTATTCTTCATATGAGCCTTAGCCCATTTTCAATATCCGACAATCCTCCACCAAATCTCAAAGTCTTAAAGAGATTTGCCATTCTCTACTGTATTGTTTATATACTAGTGTTTCGATAAATATCGGTTAAGGTTGAACAATCAACTAGGTCACTAGACTACATTTACTTACAATTTAAACAATAGACTATGCCTTGAATTATAAGTTTTGTGCAAGTTTCACCCAAAGACATGAAATATACTAGGCCGTGAGTAGCCTACACCTCAATTGAAACATATAAATCATAGTCTCTTAATGAACTTCTTAAGAGATTTCTCCAAACACTCTATACTTTGCAACTAACAACTCATAAAGGTATGCTCTTTCAAGAATACTCTGCAAGACAACATTTTTGTTATTTAAAGCGAACAGAACATATTAAGCCATTGCCAACCTATCTTGTAGTTTGAGAATATATGTATCTTCACATAGAAATGGTTCTTAAAGTGTAATTTAATCTAGTTAACTAATGGCTTGATTTTTCTAAATCCTAATTTACAGGATCTTCGATTATATAAGTTGGGTTACTCACATGGGTCTCCAATGATCATCTCCTGGATAAGATGTAAATTGACTCAATTTTCTCACAACAAAAGAGATATTAGACCTAGTCACGCTAGCTAGATACATAAGTTAGTCAATGATCTATAAGTATTCCAATTAATTCCTAACAATTCTTTTGTTCTTCCGAAGCAACAAGCTAGGATTATAAGGTGTTGAAGAAGACTTGCTATCATAGTAGCCAAAACGACTCAATATCTTATCCACATAATGAGATTGTAAGAGTGTAATCCTATTTTCACCTCTAATGAGCTTAATGTTTAGAATGACAACAGTTACTCCTAAATCTTTCATATAAAATTTTTGAGACAAGAATAATTTAACCTCATTAATCACCTAAATGGTTGTCTTAAAAATCAGTATATCATTAACATACAATAACAGAATAACTCTTTCACCCACACCACGGTGATAGTATACACATTTATCTACATCGTTCACTATGAATATAAATTTCAAGCTATTCCATATAAATTTCATCATCTAGCTCTCTATTAAGAAAAGTTATCTTAACATTCATTTGATAAACAAGAAGACCATGCGAGGCCACCAAGAAAAGTATTACTCAAATTGTATTCAATCTAGCAACAAATGAGTAAGTGTCAAACAAATATTCGTCATCTTTCTGTGTATAGCCTTTAGCCACAAGCCGAACATTTACTTTTCAATTGTAACATCAGGCCTAACCTTCTTTTTGAGCACCCACTTAGACCCCACAGGTTTGCACCCATAAGGTCATTTTGTCACTTCTCAAGTCCCGTTTGCGATAATGGAATCTATTTTTACTATGAACGGCCTCCTTTCAGTAGTCTGTATCAGGAGATGTAAAAGCTTCTAGAAAAAGACATAGGAGTGTCATCCGTGAGGTACACAATAAAATCATCAATAATGAACTTAACAATCATTTGTCTCTTGCTTCTCTGAGGAGCTTCACTGTCATCTTCCTTAGTAATATGTTTATGTGTATGTTTAGATTATTCTAATGGTGTGATCGAACTTGGAATTATTTTAGAAGAATAACTAGAAATGTTATGTGTATCCTTCATTAGAAAAATGCTCTAAAAAATATAGCATCACGATATTTCATAATTGTACTAACATACATGCCAGGCACCTTAGATTTGACTATTAAAAATATATAGGCAATGTTATATTAAGCATATCCTAGAAAGGCACAATCTACATGATAGGTCTAAGTTTGTGTTTTTTCATTATTGGTATGTTGACTTTCACTAAGCACCCCCATATGTACAAATAAGAAAGTGATGGTTTTCTCCCAATCCATACCTTGTATGGAGTTTTGTTTATATTTCTGTTATGAACTCTATTCAAAACATGATTCGAGGTTAATAAGTCCTCCTTTCACAATGCCTTAGTCTCTTGGTATCTAACATGTTATTTACCAAGTCAGTTGGCATGTGGTTTTTCCTTTCATCAATTCTATTAGACTTAGGAGAATAGAGAGGCGTTCTCTCATGTATGATGCCATGTTTCTAACAGAATAAATCAAATTCATTTGAGAAAAACTCACCACCATGATCTGACTTAGGTATTTTTATCTTTCTGTCATGTTGGTTTTCAATTTCTACCTTATAGACTTTTAAATAGTCCAAGGCATCAACTTTCATTTTCAAAAGATATACATAGTAAAATCTAGTAGCATCGTCAATCAATACATGGAATATCGTTTTTCACCCTTCGTCAACACCCCCATTAATTCCGCAAAGATCCAAATGTAGGAGTTCTAATGGTGCTAGGTTTCTCTCCTCGGTAGTCTTGGGGGGTTTGCGAGGTTGCTTTGATTTCACACAATTGTGGCACTTAGAACTTATGATAATGGAAAACTATGGAATTAAACTCATATTAAAAAGTTGAGACATCAAACCAAAACTAATATGACATAAACGTTAGTGCTAAACATTAGTCTCATCATCAACACTACCACAAATGTGGTTCACATATTTATTATAGAAATAAGAAAGGAAAAAAATAGAACAAACCTTCTCACTTATAGCGTTTACCAATAAAATATTCATGTTTAGACCTGACTACTTTATTAGACTCAAACATCAACTTAAACCCATCTCTACATAGATAGGAGCCACTAACGAGATTCTTGTCAATAGTAAGAACATGGTGCATAATTTTTCTCAAATTAAACATCAGATCTGTTGTGCCAACACCATAAATAGTAGCATGTGAACCATTCCCCATTAGGATGGAGGAATCCCTAGTGACCTGATAAAAAAAGAAAATAATGAGATATCAACACAAATGTGTACATCGCCCCTCGTATCAATCCACCAATTAGTTAATTGATTAATTAAAAGAACAATAGGGAATTACCATATCCGCTTCCTTTGCTAGTGTTGCCAATGGTCACATTAACAACATTAGAAGTCTATCTTCTAGGTGCTCTCTTTCACGTGTGCTATAGACACTTCTTATCTGTGACTAAACAAGTCACACACACACAAACCAAGTTCTATCATCTTTCTCATTATTGTTATTATTGTTATTCTACTTCTTAAAGTTGGTGGTTTGTTAGGATTTGACAAACTTTTCCTTGTTCTTATTTGGTGGCTTCTGCATCACATTAGCACTAGACTATCCACCATTTCCCTTTGATGCACCGTTCTTTGCTCGAGCTTTCTTTTCAACATCAAGATATGCAATTAACCCCTCAATAGAGTCTTCCTATCTCTTGTATTTGAGTGTAGTACTAAAACTCTTCCATGAAGAAGATAGTTTTATAATAATGCATGCGGACACAAATTTGCCGAGAAGGGCACACTTAATAAGTTCAAGTTCCTTATAAATGGTTTGTATTTTATGTGTTTGTTCGACCACAGAATGGTTGTCAACCATACTAAAGTCGTGAAACTACTGCATGATATACAAGTCATTGCTAGCATCAGTAGCATCAAATTTTGTATTCTGTGCATACCATAACTCCTTAGCATTGGTCATATGTATGTACACTTTGACTAGACGACCACCAAGAACACTAAAAATGTATCCTACAAAAATAGTATTGGCTTCCTCAAATTCTTTCTGTTATTTAGTAGAGAGAACTCCTTCGGGTTTGTTAGTATAACCTAGAAGCACTTCATAGCCGTTAGCCACAGAGTGACCCTGATCTATCATCTTTTAAAGTGCACACTAGTAAATTTATCCAGCCTCGGTGCATTAGCAAAACAAGCAATTGAAAAATTGTGGTGCCTATAATAAGATTTTTAGATTGTTAAAAATATAAGCAGATGTAGATTTTATTTATTCCATATCTATAAATAAATCATGACATTAATCGTATAAAGTAGTAGAAACACATCATGTGATCTAAACATATATACGGCAATAATCAATATGAATAAATTAAATAGAAAAGACATAATTTACACATACTGACGTATATATTTTGGAGCTTTAGCAGTAGCATCGTCGGTATCATGTAGTATAGGACGATAGAGTCACGTGCGCCACACTCACCGACGATGTGCCCGTGTGGCGTCAACATGGCCACTGCATTCGCAAATGCGTACTCACGTGGCCACCATGTTTGCATGGGCATCCTATCATGGCAGCCACGTGACCACCATGTGTGCTAGCCACGCACCTCCGCATGGGGCTCGCCTATCAATCGTCCCAAGGGTTGACCGATAGGGCCCACAGGTTAGCAACAAGGCCCATGAGCAGTTCGTGTGCTCGTTTCACAGCGGACCGTGAAGGTGATGCCTAGGGTTTACGTCCCATGGACCTAGTCCATGCACTTGCCCACACTGACACCAATAATCCGGTTTTTCTTAAGAAAAATAATTAATAAATTTAAAAATTTTTATTTAAACAATATTTAAACTTTGGATGGCCATATGTTGTCCATACGAACTTTAAATTGACACGTTCAAGTCTCTAATTTTTTCTAAAAATGAGTAGAACCCATTTATATGATTGTTTAGTGCTTCTTATGAGGCTTTCTTTTAATCTTATCTCTTTTCTTTGCATTGGTCATGTAGACGTTGCAGATTCCAAAGAGCCGCAGTACGTGGAGGTTGATTTCAAAGATCTCAGCAGCGAGCAAGACAAGTCATACCATTTTGATCATATTGATAACCTATCATTGCAAAAAAAATTATTTTTGTTGAAATTATTGCATTATGCTTTATTAAAATTAGTCACGTAAACACTTGTTTATTTATATATACCTACTATTCCTTATTATAACCTTGTTATTATAATTATGTATATTATAACTTGACAACCATAGCTAACAAAAACCACTAATAATGACTATATGGTACTTATTGGTAACTTTAGAATAATACTTAGCCCTGTTTAAACTAGAAAATTCATATATTTTTATAATAGTTTCTTTAGAAATTATCTATAACTTCGGTAACCTTGTGATTAAAGCTTTTATAGTTGTGAACTATGGTTCTCCATTCAAAATTTCTAAAACCTAATTTCGGCAGGACACGAGGTGCATGGTTTAGATAAGACCACCTTGGTCATCATAAGAACCGATCTTTAGGCCTCGATTATGAAGTATAATCCATACAATTATCTGTCTAATGAGTAAGGCTTAGCTTAAAACCTAATCTAGTTCAAGTCAAAAGGACACGGATGAGACGGAGGAAGTGTTGGTGCACATACCTCTCGGTATAGCCGTAGTCGTACGGGGAATGCCTAGGAGCATAGACTGTCTCTTCTGTACCAATTGGTACTAGCCTAGGAGGTCTATGTCAATTCTTTTGATTAAGGTTAGGTTAGGCGGATGGTTATGTCACGACTTTTGACCATGAACCATGGTTGTATGTGGCATAAGGTATCATGAGGAAGACGTATCTGATGGGTAAAGTGTACATATCTAATCAAAATAAAATTATTTGATAGCCACACCCTCGATTATGGGCAAACCTAGCAATGTCCCCAAGTTAGATGTTTTTCTTCTTTATGGTTTTATAACTCTATGGATATGGTGAAAGTTAAGTGTATGTTGGTGTGTGTCTTAGTCTGTACCATGGTATGTTTAAGTTTATGTCAGTATATAACTTGTCTTTAAAACTTAGTATAATCACGTTGGTGCGTGATTTGGTAAATAACTTAGCTTTGTAGTAGGATCGTTTTTAGTTAAAAATCTGCCTTGATTAACTAATGATTTAAAATTATTGTTTCATGTAAATGAACCATATAATTATCATCTCCTTTACTCTCTCAAATTATTTGTGCATTGTTCTCTAATATAACTTGTTGAGTACAGTGATGATACTCAAACTTACTCTTTTTCCTCCAACCTAGATGAAAAGTACTAGGTTGCTGAAGCCTTTAAAGTTTAGCTCATGCCTACCATCAAACGCCTATAGAGCCTTGTTAGTCTATGGTGGTTTTTATTTGTTTATCTTTGAGTTGTTGAGCTTTTACTAGCCTATGTAATAAACTTGTTAACACTACCGCTAGTATACTATAATATTTATTTTTCAACTTTGTAGTGTGTAGTTTGCCTCCTACAATTTACTACCGCATTTACTCCAAACAGCACTCCCGTTTCCTAGTCCGAACTTACAAAATAGGTCATCGATTGCTTGTTACAGTAGCTCGCTCTCCCACAACAGGTTTTATCATAAGAAATCTAATCAGTGATTGCTTTCATCTGATTAGGAAGATCATTTCTAGCAATTAATGTAACTACTAATAAGTAACACATACGATGGCTAAAAGGACTGGAAAACTAGTACTACTTTTTCGACAAAATTTGAACACTAAAATATGTTAAATTTGCAGATGGAGGAAGTACATACGCAAGCGCATAAAAAATAAAAAAAGAAAACATTTACCTAGATCCCTGTTTGTTCCACAAAATTATTGGGTGTGAATATTTTAGGATGGTCTGTACTCGTAGTAGAATTGATATATGGTTTTTTTCCTCATCAAATTGTTCATATTTTTTTATACTACCAGCTAAACATCTGAAATACTGATATTAGAATTAAGTGAGTATAATCATTTGTATTGGTAGTATAGTGTATAATTTAATGGCTAAGATCATTTCTATAAGTGATATTAAGAATAATACTAGTGTAGACTACTGTAACTCAAAAAAAAAGGGTCAAAGCAAAATTTGATGAACTAGCTAGCAACTCGAGAAATCATACCGGCCAGTGATACTTCAAGATGGCGATCGAGTTTACCTTTCTAAGCTGGAGTAGCTCGATAAATACGTGTGCGGAGCTCATTCTCAAGCCATACTACTTTAAGTCGGTTGTGCGTCGAGCTTGAAATTGGACTTAAGAAAGATAGACAATGACATTTTTGAAGAATCAGGTATGAAAATTCATCGAAGATAGGAAATGCATATAGGGCGGTGGCCCATTGAGGGAGGAGGACATTTGCGCCTGAGAGTGAACTCCATATCCTTTACGGCGACTAACTAGATACAACCGACATATATTTGGGCAAAATACTAGTGACAGATTTCTTGCTGTTGGATTGCACACATCAACGGGTGAGGCTAAAACAAAAGACAAGCCGATCCATTAGTCAGACGAACTGTGAACTATGTTACATAATTGGTTATAGCTTTTACTGAAGCAAAAGAGTAGGATTTTCATTATCTTAAAAAAAATTAGTGGCTAGCGAAAAGCGGCCTGTAATTTCCTGGCGTTCACTCGAGCGTGTGCCATCAATAAACAATTCAGACCAACTTTGGACGTAGTAGCCTTCTGTGAATGAAATTTGAAACGAATTAAATTAATTAATTAAAGAAAAAAAATTCTATGAACTTTTTTTTTCTATCGGGGCTAAACCGACCCAGAGCAGAGCAGGCCCCAAAACATGCAGGAATGCAAGGGATGAAGGCCCGAAAGTCATTCGCGCGCGAACCTTGAGAAGTTCCCCGCGGAAAATCGTGCCGGCCGCAACAGAAGTTTGGAGGCGCTGCGCCTGCCTGCGCGCGTGGTGTGGGGGTTCGGATGATTGGATCCGAGATTCCCGCGGCGCCGACGCCCTAGCTTAGAACCCCTTCGCCCCGCCGTCTTCTCCTTCATCCTCCTCCTGGTGGTGGTGGGGGTGGCAGAACAGAAGCCCCGCGCGCGCTCCCCGTCGATCTCCATGGGCATCCTCTTCCGCCATAGCCGCGAAGCTAGCTCGCTGGCCGCCGCCGCCTCTCCCCTTTTCTCGTAGTGGCTTGCATCGTAGGCCTTAAGTTCGTTGTTTCGACTCGTCGCGAACAGATGGATGCTGGCTGTATCGGCATGATTTGTTCTCCGGGACGACATCTTCGTGCTTCATCACGGTTCTTAACGGCTCGGGGCACAGTGACTTGTAAGAAAATAATTTTGATCCCTCTCCCTACATTTTTTTTTTTATTCGGGGATTGTTAATTGGTAGTAGTAAGTAAATTAACTACCAGTTGCTCTTTCTTAACGTGTAGATTTGATATTGACGATAATTACCTACATTTTAATAGTTGTATTCATATCTGTTCCATATTACCACTAGTGGTTTATTACTGCATCACGAAGTGTGCAATTTGGATAGTGTTACCGTATCAAAGTACTACTGTACTTTGTATCTTTTTTTATGCGGGAGTGTTTAATTCGTTTAATTTGGGAATTAATCTTGCAATAAACACAATTTTCTGCCCAACATAGACTTCACTGAAGACAGTACAATCTCGTATGACCGAGACAAACACTCTGATATTTTCAAACAGGGCGGCCTAAATATTCCAGTTTGACCTTGGCAGTAAGAATATAACTCTACTATTTTCATAATTGTTTACCACGTACTGTTTCTCTGGTAAAGGAAATATTCCAGGGAATACAGACATGCATACAAATTCAATTAGGTGATTGCAACATCTTATTCTCCAGCTAAATAGTTACAAAAAAGCGAAAAGTCTGTTATTATGGTTTGTTACTTTCTTTGGTCAACCCATATTGAGGATTTCAGATTGATTGGATTAGGCGCAGATGATCCCTTAATCTGCATAAATTAGCCCACCTTGACGTGTCAGCGTCATTGGTAAATCGTGCTACCGAACAAATCACGCTATTTTTTTATATGTGAAAAAAAACCACATGTTTTGAACAAAGCTTTTGAGACCTTGGATGTGAAATCTGTGGTGCTAGAAAATGTTAATAACGGTACTGATTGAATGACGGTAAATTTGTAGTCTTGCCCACGATAAACTCTTAAATTCAAGTTTGCACCTGGAAAGTAAGGGAGCAGTGATACGATATCTGCCTCATAAAATTAGTTGCAAGGGTTGTACACCCCAGATGAATCTGATTGAGTGATGGCGCGAAAGGCACTTTTAGCTTAGATGGGACAAAAAAAGACTAAATTTGCAAAGTCAGATGATTCTTCAAATTAATTTCTGGAGTGTTCACATTCCTTTGCTCGATATACCCACGACATTTATCCACTTATGCACTGATGTTTCTGTGTTTTGTCCTTAGGCATTATCGTATATCATAGAACGCGCACAGACCTCCGACGAGTGTCACAGGCAATGATATTGAACACAGGAAGACGTAGTAGATTATATATTTGAAAGTGGTAATAGGATGTGGTCCTGGACCTCAGTTGGTATGGCGGCGGAGCGATGGTATACTAAACAGTACGAAAAACAGATATTTTTAATCCTAATCAATTAAACCGAGAGATTTACGTGATTACGTTTGGCCTTTGATGAGGTGTCACGGACAATAATATTAAACATAGAAAGACGACATAGATTATATTTTAAAGAGGTAATAGAATGTCGTTTAGATCTCAGTCGGTGTGATGACGGAGCGGTAGTGTAACCTTAAATATAGATTTTTACTATTAATTTTTACTATTAGTTAATTAAACTGGGACTAAAAATATTTTTAGTTCTGAATTGCTCATGACAGCCAGCGCAGCCACTGACGCACAGCCGATCCCCGACAAGGCAGCACAGATACATGAGGATGAGGATGATCTTATTGGTTGCCTCCGACCGCCCAATCTCCCTGCGGATGGAAGGCTGAAGTGAAATTGAGTTGAACGCCTGAGAGACGGAACAACTCCTTCCAGAAGTGGCTAGTGAAAAACCGAATCGCAGTCGCTGGCTGATGATGGAAGCAGGCACACCATGCAGACGGACAATTTCGTCGAAGAAAGCTTGAGTCACCGAGACCGCCATGTACGGGTGTGACAGGGGGATAAAGTGGGCATATTTGGAGAAGCGATCCAGCACTGTCAGCAGTGCTGACTTTCAATGCACGCGGGGCAGATGTTCGACGACGTCCATGGCGATATCAGCCCATACTACGGAGGGCACCGGTAACGGTTGGAGCAGGGCGGGGCGGCAGAAGCTGCTCCACCTTGTTGCGCTGACAAACGGTGCACGCGCGAATCAAGTCCAGGGCTTGGCGCTTGTCATGGGGGACATGAAAATCAGCGCGGAGACGGTGAAGTGTTTTCCGCACGCGCCATGCGCCAGTGTGAGGACGGCCGGCACGTATGATGATGTCGACGCCACGTGCACGCGCCAGTTTGGTGCCCACTGGTGCTGCGGAATCGTGGGGGGAGCCACTGGTCGAGGAGGCAAGCTGCCGTGGTCGGTGCGGATGATGCAACGGCGTCCCCGAAGAGCCCGAGGAGCTCGCGCTCATGTGCTACCAACTTGGCATGTCGTGGCGCGACAGGCTTGCTGAAGAATGCCACGGGCCCTTCACCAACACCGCACCGAAGCCCGATCCTGACGCGTCGCACTCCACGATCATCAAAGAAAACGAGCACAAATCGTCAGAGGAAGGGCGTGAGAGCGTCGTCCATGATTGCTTGGAAGGTATCTGGCGCGTTTGTTAGGCTAAACGGGCATCGCCAGCAACTCGAAGAGGCACTGACGTGTGCGGAATGCCGTCTTCTCCAACGTCGTCCGGGTGCGTAAGGACTTGATGGTAGCTAGACCGCATATCGAGCATGGTGAAGAGCTGCGCTCCACGTAGCTCATTGAGCAGCTCCTCGACCACCGGGCGTGGTAGCCAACGCAGAATCGTCACGAGCCGTCCTTTTTCTTGATGAGCAACGCGGGGGATGAGAACGCAGACGAGCTTGGGGCGGATGACCCCGTGACGCAGCATCTCGTCACACTGGCATTCCCACTCATCCTTCTGCAACGCGGCTGCCGCGTGGGAACGGCGTTGCTTGGGACGCCGAAGCTCCTTGCTGCTGTACGGAGTTGCTGTGTGCGGTGGTGCTGTCGTCGACCACCTGCTTGCCGTCGCGCTGTGTCGCCTCGACGCGACTGACGGCGAGGTTGAGTGCCCGGACCTGCTTGGCCTGCTTGAAGGCCGAAGCTTGAAGCGTGGTGATGCGATCAGGGAGGCCCTCTACCAACTAAAAAAATTTTTAGTACTAAAACACTGTGTTAGTAAGTTTCTGTTTAGAGCCTGACTCGCCTGTGCACCGCTGCCACCATGGCTTCCTCGCCGCGCTGACGAGGTCTAGGGCCTTGCCCTGTTAACTCTTTCAAATATAATCTACGTCGTCTTCCTGTGTCCCCGTGACAAGTTGGCATCAGAGCTGGTATCGTGCCCATGGGCTCGCTGCAAGATCAGATGGCAACGGCGCGATGGCAACTTAAGAGCTCACCAAGATGGCGGCCACGCTGCATGACAACACCAATGCCATGGAGGTCATGAGGCCGCTGCTTGCTACCTCTAATCAATTATGTATTTTTTTTTGGACTCGATCTATTCTTATATTAGTATAAATCCAACTGTTCGCATCGGATCCCGATGCAAGTATGCTGACGTCTACAAGATCTGCTTAGTTCTAGTGTAGACCGGTCGACTTCTCTCCATAGCTTGAGGTACACGCATCGAGGCCCATAGGGTTCGGTCGGCTCCAGCGCGACAGTATGGGAGACGTGCCAGTCAATTTGACCCTGCAATTGATAAGGAGGTGAGACAAACGGGTCAGTCGGACGATGGGCCGATACGAGCGCTCGTTATCGGCTGGCTACCGATAGAATCAATTTGGTCATCGGTCACGTTCGGATGGCTCCTGCTATCGGCTGATAGCCGATAGGAATCAGGGCGCTCTTTCATCGGCTGGAGAGTCGATGTAGGCGGATGTCGACGAAGGATACGATGCCTTCGGGTGTAGCGGACGCGAGGCCCTGATCTATCGGGCGCAGAGCCGATGAAGGCATAGGATTGTACACAGAGATTAGCAAGGCACGTGAAATCTCTCCTAGCAGTCGACGGAACCTGTCGCGATCGTTCATCAGTTGGAAAGCCGATGAAGGTATATGTGAAATGGCAAGAAATCGTATAAAAGGCACAGGCTGTAAAGCCGATGCCGCTCCGGATATAGTAACACGAGACCCGTCATCCACCATGACGACGACGCTAGCGCCAAATCTCGAAGATCGGACCTAACGAGATAGTACGAGACCTAGGCCAGCGGCAATGGGACGATGGACGCCGGATCGGACGTGCTGAAGCAAGGGCGAAGCGAACCCATCGACTAGTTGAGCCGATGAGTGGACATCTCTCTGAAGATAGGCGCGCATCGGCTAGAAGACCGATGTGCTTGGCGTAGCGCTCAAAGGAAATCTCTGAAGATTGGTGCGTATCAACCGAAGAGTCGATACGCTAGACGTGACGCTCAACATATGGATAACTCATCGGCTAATACTCCGATGAAACGTCGTATAGAGACCTATAGACTTAAAGGCTCATTTTACTGTCAACAGCCTCGTAGGTTTGAACCTAACAGATATAGCACGAGACCAACGATGGTGGAGAGAGCTTGATAGGCCGATAGACCTTGCACGGACGTGATGCGACATCCGATTGGCTTAAGAGGTTGAACCTAACCGATGCAGCCTTAGACAGAACAAGACATATCGAGATAGTAGCGGGACTTACCCCTTCGCCGGAGATCGGATCTAACCGATGCAGCCCCGCATCGAGAGTCAGACCCCACCGGTAGAAACCTAGATAAACTAGGGTGGTGATGCGCCGAGATTGTATTGATCGAAGGATTGATAATTTACATGTCTCGGGTCTATATTTATACCCCGAGTTTATAGAGTCCAATACGTTTTTAACAACTATCGGATGTTATCTCTTTATATAGATGAAAGAAAATATCTTTAAGCTAACTAAACTATATAAACCTATCTAATTCTAATTAGATAAGATACGATTTATAAAAGATAAAATACACTAACGTAGGTTTTACGGCTTCTTCGTAAACTCGATATTATCTTAATAATTTTCTACTTTGGGACCGAATTTTTTCTTACTTTAATCTGATCGGCTTCTTTCCTGTACCGATCGGACACCTCTTCAGCCGATTGGACCGTCTAAATTTTAATGTAACGGTTAGCTATTAAAGTATTACGTCTTTTTAAAAGTAACGTTTTTCTCCATAGCATGCACGTCTCCGAGCCCTCCTCTTCTCAAACTAATCAACAACTTACCTACAACAAACTCTATCTAAATAACCAACTTTATCTCTGAATGATCCATCCGTGCGAGCTGCTGTCTTTTCACGACGTCGATTGTATGCAATGCCCCACATGACACGAGGTTGGAATGCACGCACTCCAACGTCCTGTCCATCAGCGCTACGCACAGCTTCGTTATGGGGTTATCTATAGAGCACAAATATCAACAAAATAGTTATAAAGAAACGGAAGAAAATTATGATTACGGGCGAGAGTGTGTGTACAGGGGATGTGTGCCTGCGGACGTGGTGCGACGGATGCGAGCCATGAGGTTTTGGATCCGATCCCTGCGGCGCCGACGCCCTTCTTCATCCTCCTCCTCCTGCCGCGGGTGGTGGGGAGCGGAACCCGCCCCCGTCTCCATGAATCCTCTTACGCCGTAACTGCAGGCTAGCTAGGCCATTGGCGGCCTCAGCTGCAGCACAAGCTTCTCCCTTTCTAGCAGCGGATTGCGTCGTCGTCCAAGCTCCAGCAGCAGGTGATTCTGGTGATCGTCTGCTCCTCCTCCTCCTCGCGTGTAGGCGCGTTCGCCTGGCCCGCGCTCGTGCACCTCGCTCGGCGACACCGTGCTTGCTCCGCGTAGGCGCTTCAGGTTCCTTGTCTCGGCTCCAACGTCGCTAGCAACGACGGATGCTGGCCGTCGCACACTCGCGGCTCTGATGATGCTTAGTGGGTCCCGCGACTCGACGGGATACGGTTGTTCTTCAGGACACAGGAACTTCCTCATGCTTGGTCACGCCTCTTAACGGCTCCGGATACAATTCGTAAGAAAATTTTGACCCTTTTCTTCACTAAGGTTTTGTTTCAGAAATAGTTTACTTGAGAGTTGCTAATTGCTGGTAGTAGATTATTACTCGCTGTTAGTTTACTGCACTGTAGGTTGTATATCTAACGTCTAGTTTACTTGCGCGTTGGTAAAGGGCTTATATCTATTCATCCTTCATCCATAATCCTTATGACTACATATTAAAAAGTGCGTAGTTTGGATAGTATAAGCTACAGTTTAACTTCACCATATCATATCGAATTACTGCAGTAACAATGTTAATGTGACATATATTACTATTTGGGAGTATTTTAAGTCGTGTAATTTGGAATTAATCTTTCATTAAGTTTTTTCTTCTTCACTATGCTTCCAACAAAATTGATATTTCAAACTGGGCGGCCAAAATAGTCCAGTTTGACCTTGGCCGTAATAACAGAACTTAACTATTTCCAAAACTCTTTGTCACTGTTTCCCATGTAAATGAAAATTTCCGGTGCATACGGATGTATGTACATGTTATCTATTTCGTAGCTGATCGCAACATCTTAACATCCAGCTCAATAGTTATAAAAATAGAATAAATTCTAGTTCGGTACACTTTTAATTGCCATGGTTTCAATCTAAATCATACTTTGCCTAAATTTTACTTTTGGATTAGTAAATTTTTTCCTTGTTGTATTTTGAACTCACTTCTCGAGCATATAATAACTTCAAGCATTTTAGTGATCCCCTCACTTAAGCGGCATGCCATATGGTGGATAGAGAAATGAGTTGGGGTGGCCCAAATTTTAATAAAGATAAAAAATGAAAAGATTATATAATGTGATAATAAAAGATAGCCGATACGTAATTCACAAATTGATTGGATTAGGCTCAGATGGTCCCTTATTTTGCATAAATTAGCCCACCGTATCAATCGTGCTACCGGACAAATCACACTGTTTTTTTTTCTTTATTAAAGATGGAAAAAAATCACACACTTTGACCATGCATGATGTGAAATCGTTCTAGAAAATGCTAATGACAGAGCTGGTTGAAGGACCTTATATTTACAGTCTTGCACACAATAAACTCTTAAATTTCAGTTTGCCCCTAGAAAGTAAGATTAGACATCTGCCTTTTTAAAATAGTTGAACAGGTCGACCAATGATGGCGAAAGACATGGACTAAATTTATGAAGTCAGATGATTCTCAAAATTCGTGAATCATACATTTGTTTTATCCACTTATAAGCTATGTGTTTGTCTCAATATATTATCGTATATCTTAGACCAGTGAAACAATCTCTTTCTACTTTTTATAGAAAACAAATAGCATATTTATTTAATAGGTGGCTTTATTTCAGCCTCACCCTACTTTTTGTCATGTCCATAAACCACACACTCAACCAAAACAGGTGGTTAGCTAGTCAAGCATTTAAGCTCAAGAGTGGACTCCAAGAGGGTCATAAATAGAAAATAACCAGTTTATACAGGGATGTGAATGCAATTCTCTCATCTGAATTAAATTAATCCCCTAATATAATTGTCAATTAACCAGGTAAATCAGTTTCTCCCTGACATCCCCATCGATCCTGACTTTGTCTGCTCCCCTGTTTTTCCTTTTGGCCACTCTTTGAGTTTTTTATTCTGTTGTGGGTGGAGACTTTCGGTTTGGCCGCAATCCACCACCCTATTCCTATCCATCCTTTTTCAGCTTCTTCTTTCTTTTTCTTCTCCTCCTTCTCGACTGTCCTGAGGGAAAAAATCGATTTTTTCTTCTCTTGATGGTTGCTGCGACCTTCGATGCCCTTTGCGGAGTGAAATTTCTCACCGTGGCGGCTAAAAATCGGAGATTTCTGTCGTTTTGGTTCGTCTTTGGTGGAGGTTTTGAGCTGGATTTATGTGATGGGCTTCTTGGCGTGCTTGTTCCCGTGCCCTCAGGAGGAGGAGGGGGACGATGAGGAGCCAAGAAGCAGCCAGCGAGTTAGCTCAGGTGAATTGATGATGCGCCTGGCTCAGGGGATCTTTTTTTTATCCTTTTGGTGAAAATTCTTCTTATGTTCTTGCTTAATCAGAGTAGAAATGTTTCCACTTGAAGCAGTTCTTGTGGAGCTAAATATACTCAGGTATAAGAGGGGCTTTTCTTTCATGCTGTGGAAGAAAAAAAGAATCAAGCTCCGTGATCTATTGATCCCAATGATTATGCTGTTCGGTCGGGGATGATTCGGGGTTGTATATTAATCAAACTTTGATTTTTTTTAATACTAGACTTGTTGCAGTCAACCATCAGAAATTTTCAATTGCTCACTCCATCTTTTGTTTTTTGGTTTGTACGGGGAGCAATTATTCTCACAATTCATCTGAAGTTACACCAGAGGATCCAAAATTAGAAGTTGGTTTGCAAGTTTGGAGTTCGTAGTTTCACCACCAGAAGAGGATTAAAAAAAACATGAATTAGTTGAAGCGGAATTAAAATTATGAAGAAGATGAACACTGTAGTAGAAAAGGAAACAGAGTGGGTGAAAACGAAGAAAATTGAACACTATAGTAGAAAAGGAAACAGTCTGGGTGAACTCGAAGAAAATTGCTAATTTTCTACTATTCTTGTTTTCGATTTCCAATTCCATTTCTCTTTCAGGTTGTATTATGAGTCTATCTTCATTAACAGTGGATATGTTCTTTTCTTCCCTTGGAATTTCTCAATAACGGTGGAATATTCAGAGTCATCAGAAAGTTGCCCACTGAAGACTGAAGGGTCGATTGATATGGTTGGAATCCGTCGAAATAAGGAGCATGGTGAAGCAACGATCTTCACTTTGCGCGAGCTTGCTGATGCTACCAAAAACTTCAGCAAGGATTGCCTTTTGGGCCGAGGAGGATTTGGCAGTGTGTATAAAGCATTTCTCAATGATAGACAGGTTTGTATTTTCTACTCATAAACTCAACTCATTATGTACTTCAAGTCCCAAGTTATTCCGTGAGCATGAAACAAGTTTTTCCAGCAACATTACTTTGAATACTTTGTGATATTGATAAAAGAAACTGTTCCTTTGGTCAAAATTGATGGGAATGCTTAGACTATTGATGTTATAGAAAGTATTGTCATGCTATATACCCTTTCTGTAATTGTCTAATTTGGTTCCAGCATTTGCTGCATCGCAGGTTGTTGCAGTTAAACAGCTTGATCTAAATGGGCTTCAGGGAAACAGAGAATTCCTTGTGGAGGTTCTCATGCTCAGCCTCTTGCATCATCCTAATTTAGTCGAGTTGTTTGGTTACTGTGTGGATGGAGATCAGCGATTGCTTATTTATGAATATATGCCACTGGGATCACTAGAAGACCACCTGCACGGTTAGTATTTTATTGGAAATTGTATAATATCCTCAGTTAGCATTCAGAAAAACCTGAAAGTTCCCTAAGAATATGTAGTATTGTTAGAAAGCATTTGTTGTTTTTCATTGTTCCATCATCGTGATTATGTTGTTGATTTAAAGCACATCCAAGTACTTGAACATGGTGACTGTTCTAAGCTTTGAAATGCTATACAACTTTCCCTGACAGTTTTGCTGCAGATTGTCTTCTAGGTGAAAAGAAATAGAAGAACAAATAGCTCATGGCACCACTTTCAGCATTTTAAAGAGCAGTAGCTGATACGTAATAACTTCAATATAGAAAGTTCACAATTTAGTATTTTTGATTTACAAAAAGATGATATATTTAACAATTGAGTGTTGCAGAAATATATATGTTATATTGGATTTGTAGTAATACGAGAATAGATCGAGTTCAGAACGATGATACATACGATCGGCTAAGGGTAGTACTAATTGAAGAAATGTTTGTTCAAATTTGGTTGAGCTGGTTTAAACATATTTAAAGAAAACTCCTAAAGACAATAGTCAAAATAATAATATAAAAAAAAGATAGAGAAAGACCAAAATCGATATGAAAGAGACAATAAAAAGATATTTAAAAGATTAAAATATATACTTGAATAAGAGTGTTTGGAAAGTAACTTTTTACGTGATTGAACTATGATTTGAGGTTTATATTGGTTTTTAAGTCTAGACTATTCTAACTTGCTTAGGACTGAAAGGGTTTGTTGTTGTCGTTGTTTGTTGGTTTGCGCTGAATTTGAAGTTGTTGTCTGCGTTCTGTTTGCACTGAATTTGAAGTTGTTTTCTTCATTTTATCTTGCAAAACAAAGCAATTGATTTTCTTCAATGCTGCATCCATCATATACTAAACATTTCAATTTCTATTCTATTCTGTTATCTGAAGATGGTTTGAAGTAATTCCTATAAATTCTAAATATCTCAACCTTGTACTTTCAAATGGCTTTTACTATTCCTTACTAGAACATCATTTGACCTTTTCCTTATGTAGAAGTTACAATTGTTTTTGGCATTGAAAATTATTATTCAGTATTTCAGTAAACCCTAATTGTATATGATCCCTATTAGTTTCAATCCTATTGTTTTCTGCATCTGATCAAAAGTCAAAGCTAGCATGTAATGTTCAACTTTAGGTAGATCTGTCTAAGAATTCATTTAGGGGTATAACTTTTCAATGATATATCAATCGTATACTAGATAAAAATGGTAAGGACAATGGTACATAGGGTTTACCTTTCATAACCACGTTTTTTTTTGTTTGACGAGAGGACAGCAGGAGAGGCCCTTGTGGTGCATATTCAATAAAGAGATAGATACATACAAGAACCATAACCACTTGCCTTTTCTTTTCATTGCTGCAATGTCATTGTTTATCAACTTTGTGTTCACCTCTGCCATTAGACCAAATGGTTCAGTAAGAACTAAAATGCTTCTTGACATTCCAGTATGCCTTTTACCTTCCTTGAAGTGTTATTAACTGATAATAGATACCCTGTTAAAATCTGCTGCTGATGCTTTTGACAGATCTCCAACCTGACCAAGAACCACTAGATTGGACAACACGGATGAGGATTGCTGCTGATGCAGCTGCTGGTTTGGAATACCTGCATGACGAGGCCATTCCAGCTGTTATTTACCGGGATATTAAACCGTCAAACATTCTTCTTGGTGAAGGGTATCATGCAAAGTTGTCTGACTTTGGACTTGCTAAACTTGGTCCTGTTGGTGATAAGACTCATGTGACTACCCGTGTCATGGGGACACATGGTTATTGTGCTCCTGAGTACCTCTCAACTGGAAAGCTTACGATCAAATCTGACATTTATAGTTTTGGTGTGGTCTTTCTTGAGCTAATTACTGGACGAAGAGCACTTGACTGCAATCAGCCACCTGAGGAACAAGACTTGGTCGCATGGGTATGTTTCTGTCAATACCAGAAATCTGGGAAATGTTATAATAATCATATTTCACAAAGAAAAAAAAAGAGGAAAAAAGATGTATCGTAAAGGGCAACATTGAAATAATAATGACTTACTTAATTATAGAAAATACTGCAGAACTTTTTCTTCTGTGGACCTTTATTTTTTATAGCTATCATTAACAGCTAGTAACAGTTAATTAACAGTGCAAGGGTGGGTACTGGTGGTATGTACATTTTTTTCAAATATATAGTGTGAGCTATGTTCTGGGAGCAAAGTAAATTTTATTGTTAATTAACCTTCTTGTATGCATCCTAATGCCTAGGGAACAGGAAGTAGATGTCTCAATCTCGTGTGCCCAGGAGTTTCTTCGTTCTAGGAAATGAATCTAATCTTTTTTCTTAACATAGGCCTCAGTAGCAGTTAAATAACCGTTCCTCTAATTTTATGGGCATCCTCATAAGGAACTGTCCCTTTTTCATCATTTGATCCCTTGAGTGTAATTATGTTGTTAATGTTGAATGTTCTATCTGTCTGCAGGCCCGCCCATTGTTCAAAGACAGAAGGAAATTTCCAAAGATGGCGGACCCCTCGTTTCATGGCCACTTCCCAAAAAGGGGTCTGTACCAGGCATTGGCTATTGCAGCAATGTGTCTGCAGGAGAAAGCGAAGAACCGTCCTTCCATTAGGGAAGTTGCTGTCGCTGTCTCTTATTTAGCATCACAAACATATGAAAGGCATAACATGGCTGCTCACCGTACCCTACCTGGCCCTTCTGTACCAAGAGTGCTGGATGATCAGATAAACCAAGACACTTTGCCCAGTCAACATGGAGCTCATATGTCAGCACATGCCGGAACGAATCACATGGTACAACAAGTTAAGGAGAATTGCTGGAGCAGTTCGCATCGATCAGGAAAGGGCAGAATTGTCCCAAATGGTGTTGATAGAGAGCGTGCGCTTGCAGAGGCCAATGTATGGGCCAAGGCTTGGAGACGCCAAGAGAAGACGAGCAAAATGCTGTAAACGATGAAAGCTTCTTGCTACGGGCTCTATTTGATCTTAGGAACAGAATGACAAGGTATGCACAGATTGCATACATTTTTGAAGAAAATGCAGACTGAATAACTGTTAGAAGATGATAGCGAATAATGGTCAGTGAGTTCTTCTGTAGACCTACACCAGAGTGAGTGCTTAGGAGATTTCACCGGTGATGTCTACTAAACATCCAGACTTGTTTCACTGCATACATGGATTCTTATTTCTCATATAGATAATGTAGTTTCTATAGGTTGAAGTCACAGGAGGGGCTCTGTACTTGTAATAACCCCCCATAACAAAAGTGGCAGATGCAGAGAATACATATTTCTTTTCTGTAGTTGAATGTTTCTTGAGAATCCATGTACATGAACTGGTACCGTAAGTGCTACAGCATATACATTTTCAGATGATTCTTGGTGTTAACTCTCCTTGGCAATTCTCTGTTCTCATCATGCAGCACAGATGAAAGTGTGATAGTCTGATAGATTTGTGAAAAAAAAATGCTGAATAGTGATGCCTTGGTGATCTGTTCCTCTGCAGCGAATTGTTTCAGAGCTGTTGCTCTTTACGGTTTTGTCATGCAAGAATGGATTAATGACATGTTTTTCGAGCTCTTAAATTGTGTGATTTTTACAAAAACTTTCTATATATAAATTTCTTTATAAACTACTTTAAATTTATTTTTTAACTTTATAATAGTTAATTCATCCTCAAATAATGATCACAAAACCATTTAGCTATTAAGAAAAAAAAGGCTCTAAGAGGCTAGGTGTAACCAGCAGAGGCTGTGAATCAGTCAGGAAATCGCTGTAAAACACAGGTGGATTGACGACGGAGCAGTGGTCCATTCTTAATTTGCTTCATTTGTCATTATATTTTATCGAGTTACATGAATTAATCAATTGCTCGCTCGTGAAAACGATGTGAAAATCTGTGATCGGACTTGGGTATGGAACTTCTTTGTTTGAACGAAAACTTAGCTATAAACTCATCAAATGACAACTTTTTTTTTCACCAAATGATCATGGTAGAGCCAGCTAACTCTGGAACACATCAAAATACATTATGCCGTTATGTATCAAGAGAAAACCGTTCATAAAAAACAACACATAAACCGTGTATGTCTAGTAGATCTCAAATAAGTATACCGCTATTATTCAAAGAAATCAATACAAAGTAACCCATATGCTTGTAAGTTGTAATGGATCTCAAATAAATATAACGTTATAACAACGTTACCATATACAGACTACAGTACAATATATCGATACAAACTTCAACAATTCCACAAAGAAACCATCGCTACCACCAACAACTCATTTTTTTTATGAGAAAAGTTATGAACTGCAGATTCTTCTCTATACATGTATATGCACGGACCATACAACAGTACTGACCAAACCAGAAGATCCATCACATAGATTTTTACACAAGAACACGTTAATTAATTTACTCCCGAAAACATGAAGAAGAAGAAATCACGAGCTAGCATCATGGCTCGAACAAAAAAAAAGAAAAAAACACAAGAACTAAAGCTTATAAATCAAACTCGACCTGTACCTGCAGTGTTCTGCATGGCTTCGCGCGCCGGTCAGTACATGCAGATGCCGCGGCGGCGCGGCGGCGGTGGGCCGCCGGCGAGCAGCATGAACACGAGGACGACGATGGCGACGACGAGGATGCCATTGAAAAGGTTCTCGTCGATGACGAGAAGGCATAGCTTCCCCATGAAGCCGAAGAAGAATAATAATGATGATCGCCTCCGACTTGATTAGCTCGATAGCGAAGCAGAATGCTAATGAGCAATGATCTCTAGTAATCATCTTTTATATATCGAGGTGTGTGTCAGAGAATGCTTCTGTCTCTCCTTCCTGGGTCAACTTACAGAACAAGTCCAGTTCGTTTTAACTAAATCTTAATTTTTCTCTCTTGCGAGTGATGTTGTAATAAACTAATTAGTAGTAATAAAATCGTGTGCTTAGCCAAAGTAAAACACGTTTTGCCGTTAGTTGATGTGTGGTTAGTTTATTTTATGGTGTGTGATCACGTAGTGGTTGTGGTCTAATTGTCTGGAGAAATTGTACGGCGTTTTGGTTGGTTTTTGTTCGAGTTTGGTGATATTTCAATACCGGCCTAAATCGCGGGGACTGTTCATTGACATATCAAACCTAGATTGTGGGAAGATTTCATTGGAGATATATGTAGTTGGTAGCCTATACTTTTGGAAGAATATCTTTGGGACAAAATCACTCTTGATAGAGGCCAGTTGACCAAACATAACAAGTATAGTTATCAAGAAAAACAGTTGATTGGTGTTTGATTTGAGACAAATCTAAACATACTTCCAGCTGTTCTTTTTTCTTTTTTGGAAATCTTTCCAGCTGTTTATTAAATTTAGAGAAATGGAGAAAATAAATTTCTAGTGGATCTTTCCACTTGTAATTAACTTGTCAATCTCATGGACCACACTTCTCTTTTATTTATTTACACCTGTCTAAATAACTGTTCTTTTGTATTCATGGATCATATGAACTTGCCAAGAAAAATCACTCCCTTAGCAATTTGACAAGGACGTAGCTAATATATTATCATTTATTAATATGAACAAAAGGTTGGTGTAGTAGAAGAATTATTATCACAAATTTGACAGCATATGCAAGTTGCAACAACGACTTGAAGAAATTTAAATCCGGTGGCGGTATGTGCATATATCATCATCCTTATTATGTCAGACCATTGACATCATATATATATATATATAAAAGAAGACATGAGATCGAGTTGTAATTACAAAATATGTGGTGCAAAGCATGCTTGAACAAACATACCCTGTGTTTGATCTTGATCCCTACTAGCTAATTAATCGTAATTAACAAACTAATTTAATGGACATGTGATCCAACACCTGAGCTGCTTAAAGTTGGAAGCTTTATGATATGATACAATAAGAATCTGGTTAATAGACGACTGGTCAAGTGATCAGTCCAAATTAAGGCTCAACGTTTGTACCAAATACACGGCCTGGTTTATGAGTCAAATTGTGGACGAATTTTTCACAAGGCACGGTTAGTGAACTTGTCATCGACAAGTAGTTCTTCCTAGATTTTATTCATCTTTCTCAAGGGCCATTTTTCACTCTGGTTCAAGCTAAATCAACTAAAAATACATTTTTTTTCTAGTTCATATTGGTGATGGACAGATAGGTCGCTCTCCGTTGATTCTATTCAACTCTTCTAACCACAGAATAGATCATTCTCAAGGGCCAAGTGTTCTGAAGAAATCAGTAGATGCAAAACGAGCGTGTGGAAGATTCAGTGCAAATGAGGGAGAGAAGACTTGCCTAGTCAAAGGTTGTCTTCTAGGACGGAGACGTTCGGCCCTGTTTGGGGGAACGAGATTTCGACAAATAGCTAGTGGTTAACTAGCTTATAGCTTATGAGAATTTAGAAAAACCGATTTTTTTTCTTTTAGTTTTTAATTATTCTAATTCCATAATACTTGTTGTTTTAAATAAGGGTAAGATCAAAATTTTACAACTTTGATTATTAATAATTTTTTAAACTATATATTAATATTGAAATATATTTTAATAAAATCATATATTTGCAGATATATATATATTGTAATAGAAAATAACGGTTAAAGTTGTTTTTTAAATAACATGTTATTGGTCAAAACGACTATATTTTCTGTATTTTGTAATTATAAAATCTGAGAAAGAATGTAGACTATTTTATAAGCTGAAAATTTTAAAAAGTTATAACTACCATAAACCCTCCTAATAATATTCGAGATCAGTAATAAAGACCGAGAGGATATATATGACCAGATTTCAGAGTTGTTGCCTTCTGCTGCTCCACCACCACACACCACACGTATGCAGAACGGCAAAAGAGGCAGACAGGGCTCAAACATGAAAGCCAAGTTCTTGTCTGATCTCTGTTAACTTTTACACAAACATGATAAGGGAGATAAGAAAAAAATGCATCAGCTGTGTACTTAGAACATTATTATTGTCTTGTTATAGAGAAGAATCATATACGTCACATAGCAGGTTGTTTAATTCAAGGCAAATAATCATCTGAAAAATGGTATGATTAAAACTCAAAAGAGAAAAGTTGTCCAATGACGATCATATAATCACCGTAGATTTTCCCACCCGAGAACTCGGAGTTATTATCTAGTAAAAGGGACCATTATAGTGTAATACTGCGGCAGCTAGGTTCATAGCACCACGGTCCAATTCCAATATAGTCCTCCTGGTTTACAGAATCAGAGCTTTATAGACATTCATAACAATAAATTTCCATACGTTGCTTGGTAAAATAAAAGGGAGTGTACAAATATACGTGATTAAGGACTATGAAGTTCTACAGAATTGCATGTTGAGAAACTGAAAACTGAAACGCCAACAAAAATTGGCAGGGGAAATACAGGGAGGGTTTGGGCACCAGCTGTCTTTCCAAATTTGGCTAGAAATACTATACTGAACAGCAGCTCCACGTTGCACATAAATAAATGATCACACAATAGATCCCATGCACATTGGTGAGTGAAGGTCCATCCCTTCGTGGCAAATTAGCATTTGAGAGCAGCCAATGGTGTGCCCATGCTCATAGCCTGGTGCAAGAAGAGTGAAGGAATACAAGGACAAGGCCCTATGAACATCACTTGCACAATGACAGCCACAGCCTGCATCTGACCAAACTTCTGCTCAACCACAGCGAGGTAAACGCTGCAGTTCAGCACCCAGGTATGAGGCGGCATCAGCAAGGCGGCTATCATGTGAACCCTTGAATGTCGACACGAGTGCTTCTACTCGCATCAAGGCTGATAAAGATATTGACACGATCATTCCTTGTGCTAGATATTGCCTGCAAGAGAAGGCTAGGCAATACAGTAGGCGAGTCAGCCTTAGGAAGGTACCATGCTTCAATAGGTCCAGAACAACACTCAGTTTATGAAGATTGGTCAATAAACCCACCGTAGCTTCCCGAGGTGCTGCTTTGAGTAACAATACCAAGCAGTCTGATGCCAAATCGCTTATATGTGGATCTGAACTTCCAACTAGGTCAAGGAAAATGCCCATATTGCCACCAAAGTCACATATATCCATGACGCATGATTGCTGATCCACAGCAATGCTCATGCTGAAGGCACTATCAACAAGGAGTGCAGGCTCATTGGAAAGGGCCACAAATTTGTCACTGCCGATGCCAT
Source organism: Oryza coarctata (assembly GCA_030770085.1). Taxonomy (NCBI): domain Eukaryota; kingdom Viridiplantae; phylum Streptophyta; class Magnoliopsida; order Poales; family Poaceae; genus Oryza; species Oryza coarctata. The sequence goes on from CM061462.1 coordinate 7,237,503, forward strand.
GGATAATGAATGCTCTGCAAAGTTCCAAGGTTGGTTCAAGAAAATCGTCCATATCTTTTGCAGTCACAAACTCCAGCAGGTTCCCTATTCTTCTCACTACTTGAAGCTGAGAAAGAATATTGGTGTCCATATCAGGAGCAGATGCCAGAGCAAAGCAAAGCTTGACATTACTTACATTTGCATTAGACAAATCTCCTAGCAAAAATTCAAAGCACCGGGATACTGTTGCTTCATTGAGAATATCAGAAACCTTAACATAATCATGCTCCATCAGCATCACCAGAAGTTTCTGGGCATATATAGGTATTGGATCTTCATCCTCTGCAAATGATGGATACATGGGGAGAAAATACTTCTGAGAGATCATTTTCAGGTCAGATACTGTTTGCTCGTTAGACGTCAATGAAGAGTCACTGAAGATCACAATCATCACATCAGACAGTATCTTTAAACACAGGAATCTGGCATCACCATCTTTATTGCCCTTGTACAAGACAGATAAGCTTGGAAGGATTCGACTTGTGAATATTTTGTGTTCATTAAGTATAACAGAAGGCTCCTCCGTGGCTGCCTCAAGAACCCTCAATAGTGTCATTTGAAAATCATCCCGAGCCTGGACGTATAAGATACACATAAATAATCAGACAAGGTCAAGATATTGTAAACAATACAGTGGTAGTGCAAAACTGTTACGGCAAGAGCCACAGCACACCATCAAAAGAAAGGATGTGATTGGTTTGACCCTGAAGTGCAGTTACATAATGAATGTGATCGCCATGTTTTTTCACCATAGCATAACCGTGTGTGCAGTTCTTAGATCATACTAGAAATATTCAAGAGAGAAAAGATCATAACCTGAAATGGTGCTTCCAAAATTTTCATAAGATTTGCCAACTGAAACAATACATGACTCGTCACAACTCTGTGCTTGAATGAAACACTACCAAGAAGATGAAGGATAACAGGAAACAAATGAATTGTGCTCTTTGGATGAGTGCGTCCAGTTAAAGCAGTAGCAGCTCCATGACGCTTGCCTCCCATAACCTGCTGTATATCACTAGAGACAGTGTCAAGGATGCCTGGGACCAATGAAGCAACCAACTGCACAAATGCTTCTGTGCATTGATGAATGAAGCCTTCCTTCTCCTTTCCCAATCTATCAACTGCTGATAGTAGTTTTGCATTGCAAAAGAAATGAGGAAGCCATCTTCGACTGTTCTTGCAAAGAAGAGCAACAAATAGAAGGGTTTTGCCACGAAGAACATCAGTTCCCTGTTCTATAAGAGAGATGAGTCCAGGAACTAACTGCTTCTCTTCTGTTAATGACATAATGTAGCGGTTCATGGTTGGTATGATCTGGCTGTTAACTAATGATGAGTTCAGAAGATTCAAACTGATATGCTGCTCGCGTGAATTGCCTTTAAGGATTGTGCATGCGATATCCTTGAAGGCCAGCCTCTCCAGTATTAAATGAATACAAGATGAGCTGAAGCGAGCTAAGCGTGCCAAACAAGATCCTGCAATAAGTCTTGTATTCTCCTGCTTCCCAGTTGCTCTATAGATGTAGCACAGGTGATTGATTACATCTTGGGAAGCAAAACGTGAAGTCCAATCTGTCCCTTGGCTACAGATGTTATCAATGGTTCGTAAAGCATAAAGCTGGGCTAGATCATCTTCTCCTTTACGCAAGATAGATGACACCAGCGCAATTACAGAACTAGGAACCTGCACAACTTGCAAAGTAAAATCATTAATAAAACACAGCAGTTAATGTCATAGTTGTGAATCAAAAGAAAAGGATTCCTCACATGTATATATATCATATATATATACTACTTGACCAGTAAGATATGAAAGTAAAGGTCTCATTAATTCATTACCGCTATTACATAGCTGACTTATATATGGTTCCACAAATACAAGAATATATCCATTAAAAGGCAACCAGGTTAAAACACATGAAAAAAAATTGGTATGGAATTATGTCCCTTAAGTTGATCAGGCCATTCATTTGTGTGGAGGCAAAGTTCAACCTATAGGTGAGAGCAAAGTTATCAAATTACAACAACATCAAAATCTTTTAATCTTAAGCAAATTAGGATAAACTAGAAATAAAACTCAACAAAAACCATATATCAAGATTTAGATATAAAAATAACTATTTTCTATGCACTTTTATTCAAGGACAAAACTTTAGAAATATTTTAACATTTCAAGTCTCTTTTTACTGTTTTCTTTTATATTAATTTCGATATTCTTATATTTCTTCTCACATTATTATTACGCCTTAGGATTTTACTATGCACAGTTGTCTTTGAGGATCTCTATTGGATATGTACAAACTATCTCAACCGATGTTAGACAATCTTTTTTTTAATTGGTGATACCCCTAACCTATCACGTATATCATCGTACCAGATCCGATATATTTTTATATACCCATAAATCCAACGCAAGATGTACATATCCAAAGCACTTAAATGTTGAATATGTTGTCTTTTTGTAGACTAACATTTTGCACCATACATCACAAGTCTAATCGATATTCTATAATCTTCTTTTAACTTTTAGGGTACCTTCTTATCACAGGGAATGTTCGATGTTTTTCGCCATTTCATTCACTCCACTTTGATTCTATGGTTAACATATTCATCATTATCTCTATCTTTCTATAATATCTATCCTAAATAACGAAAGGTATTTTTCTTATACACTACTTACCCTCAAAACTAACATTTTGTCTCATGTGTAGTAGCACCAAAATCACATATCATATATTCAATTTTAGCTCTACTGAGTCTAAAAACTTTTGACTTTAGAGTTTGCCACCATAACTCCAACTTTCTATTTATTCTCGCTCGACTTTCATCTAGCACTATATCATTAGCAAAAAGCATATACCAATGATATCCTCTTGTATTTCTCTTATGACATTATTTATGACTATGTAAAAAATATAAGGGCTTAAAGCCAACCATTGAAGTCCTATTTGATAAGGGCTCAAAATCAACCATGTCAAAGTTATCAAGTTGCAGAAACAGAAATTAACAAAGAGATCCACCCACAATTCATGGACATACAATCACTAAAACTAACAGATAAATGTAATTTGAATCACTCCTTATTAGGTTAGCCATAAACAGGACTGGTATGTGGTTTTCTATAAAATCATACAGGTTTGACTAGCAATAAACATGTACATAGACACAAAAATAAAGAAAAGAGCATGTATACAAACATAATTTAGTCTATATCTTGGAATAGTTATGAAGGTGTGCAGTGTGATTACGTGGTTATGTGAAAATTCAATACTGCAGTATATACTTTCAACTGAAAGAAGCTTCCACTTCATAACATAAACAGTGAGCAATGCACCTACGTCCAAGAAGGAATCAGATTGAATCAGTACAAGCTCTTAGATATTTCTAGCACCAGTAACTTGCCATTGATCTTCTAACTGCAGGTTACTATATAAGATAGCCTAAGCATATCAACCAACAACATGCAGATAACTTAATAAACATGCAGACATAACATACTCATCATTTTGGGTTTCTAACCTGCCAAGAAGCTGTGGCCCTGTTGTCCTTCAAAGGGGATTCTTGGGCATTGATTTCTTTGGTATCTTGATCAGATTGAGTAGAAATGTAGAACAGTAATTCTCCTAGTGTTGCCATACAGAATCTCCTGAGTTTATGCTTGTCCCTTAGACCATCTGATAGTGCATTAAAAATCCCTGAACTTGCCAGCTCTATATCAATGATAGTGGAGTAGCGTATCAACAGTCCCATAAGTGAAGCAATTTGGACACGTAATACTGAAGTTTTTGACAGTCGAAGCATTTTTATAAGCAACAGCATAATTGGACCATTTGTGATTATATTTGCAGCATCAGAATTGATGCTTAACATCTCCAGGTATTTGATGATATTCTGTTTCTCTGAAACCTGAAAAGTACCACTTAAACTCTGAAGTATCTGGCTATTGAATGCATTCATTTGTTCCCATGGCAACTTAATATAATCAGCAGCAGGAAGAACTTCAAACGGAAGAATAGGGACTGTCTCTACAGCTTTATCTCCTTTCCTACTAGGCATAACTGGTTTAACAGCAAGATCTGTCGGATGCCAGAATGCTGCAGAGATGTCAGATGGCTCAGAACCAGCTGCAGCACCTGAAGTTGTCTTTGCTCGTTGTGCTTTTCTCATACAAATACTTGGTGGAGTGGCCACCACATCAAGATTTTCAGAACAGTTCTGCTCAGTTTTTATCATGGTTTCAGCCTTAACTGGGTCTTCATCTGTGAGCATATCCATCTGATTACTCATGCAATTCACTTCATTTCCATCAGTGCTTTGAGTAGAAAGTTTTTCACCTTCTGTGGATCCAGGATTGTCTGATCCATCATTGTCATCAGGTGAATCACCTTCTGGATTTTCACCAAAATCAAGTTCCATATCATTGTTTTCAATCTTAACTTCAGTCTCATTCTCAGATGCTTCAGTAGGGTGTCGCCTGTAGTTTTCCTTGTCCTTTTCCCTCTGCAAATTCCTCTTAGCTATGCGAGACATCCTGAGGATATTTACACCCTTCAACCCATCAGCCTTACAGGAAGGCTTTGCATTATTTTTCTTACCACTTTGCACATTCTTTACAGGGGTGAACACCTTAGTGGAATTTTCGTCCTTCTTCCGTAGGCCATCATGGGGCTTGGGTGGTGTGGACTGTCTATAAGGTTTATCACCATTTCTCTCAACTAAATATGGTGTAGCAGAAAGTTCGACCATGTTGTCAAAGGCAGGCTGAGGAGGTAAAGGAATAATTGACATTTTGCTCCTCCAAAAGTTATGCTCGCATAGTTCAGACCACTGTAATCTTTCAGCAGGATCTTTCATGAGTAAGCAATTGATCAGATTTTGAAAGGATCTTGATGAGTTATCAGGCAAAGGTGGTGTAGGATCTGAAATTATAGATTTGACTAGCTGGGTAAATTCATTAGCCACAAAAGGGGGCCTTCCTGCATAGCATTCATACAATACACAACCAAGTGCCCAGAAATCTGAAGCATATGAATGCACTCCTCCCTCTCTGAACAACTCAGGAGCCATATAACATGGAGTCCCCTTCATAGGTTGCGGCACCTACACGAGGAGAAATTAAGCTGGGAAAATGATCAAATGTAGATGGTAACACAAGGAAATGAAATGAGATACAAAAGGAAAATGGAAGCTCACATCTCCAGGATCGGTCTTCTCTATGTCTTTCAAACGCCTTGCTAATCCAAAATCGCACAGCTAGAAAATTAAAGGAATGTATATCGTTAGTTCCAGGCTATTGCCTCACTGTATGAATTATTTTCCAGTGATCCAGTAAGTACCTTCATGCATCCAGATTCATCAAGTAAAACATTTGATGGTTTCAGATCACAATATATAATTCCTTGTGAATGCAAGAACCTAAAGTCCAACATGTTTTTGGCAAATAAGATTTCACACATAATACAATAGAAATAATGAAACAAGGAAAGGAACTTTACTGAAGAGCTTTCACGAGATCATAAGCCAGGTCATGTAAAGAATTTTCAGGCAGCTTCTTATCCTGCAGGTCATTGAAGAAGTGGAAAATGTTCATATGCAAATATACTAACACAAAGTACTAAAAAGTTGGACAATGATTTTTTACCTGTTAGTTAGACAATGATTTTTCCTTCCATTATACTACTTCCATTCCAAAATATAAGAAATTTTAGGGTTGGACACAGATGTTAAGAAAGTAAGTGGAATTAAATGAAGGGATGTTATGATTAGTTGAAAAGAGGAAGTAAGTGGAGAAATTAAATAGGAGAAGGTTATGATTGGTTGAGAAGAGAATGTAAGTAGAGAACTTATATTGAGACAAATTTTGAACACTAAAGTTACTATATATTTTGGGATGGAATGCCAACTATAAACAAAAAAAATGAACATGTTTTCCTTTCTTTTTTCCTTAAGGAGCAATACAAAAGATATATCAGCATGCAGACAGAAAAAAACTTGTAAATGAAGCAAATGCAAATCAATTACTAACGTATGCAATTAAACAGCTGACAGCATGCTTTGAACTAGAAAATGGTATGGCACTTAAATTGACAAGCAAGATACCTGCTCAAGCAAGCCCTTTAGGTCTCCACCAACGCAATACTCCAGTATTAACCAAAAATGAGCTGAGGTTTCATACCTGATACAACAGGTACAGGCATAAGTATGGTTTGTAGCAGAATGTTAAGGGAACAATAACGAGGAATGCAACCAAACTGCCAGACTAGTCATTATTTTTTTAACAAGTGAACTGCTTGCCATTATTGCACCGCAAGATCTGCCAACATCAATAGATAGGTCAACACTAGTCCCCTAGAAACGTACCATGAGTAAAATTTCAGAACATTCGCATGATCTAAGGAATGAAGCATTCGGACCTGCAAAGATAAGTTCAAAAGTACTATTAATGAAGTAAGCAAACATCCTCATTCCTCAGGCTCATGAACTATTTTTCTTACCATTCTCGCTGAAGGATTATTTTTTAATCGAAGACTAGAACATGTGCTCATCTTCTATCCAGAAAAATATTACCTAAACTACTGATCTTCACCCTTAAGCACTTTGCTCAAAGAGACTCAATAAGTACACATGTACCTCAAAAAATAAAATTAACAAAAAGAAGGTACATTCCTGAATAAATAGCACAACATTTGACAGCCTACAAAATGCAACTTATCTTGCCTCGTTTCATCTTCTCTAGAAATGGCTATAAGAAATACAATATTTTGCACAATTATCAGGAAATCAAAATTTAAACAACATTCCTAACTCAAGCATGTAAGGTTCTTTCCCAGGAAATAAATAGCAATGCACTTAGTACATCAAGATATTATATAATGAACAGTGGGTAAACTCTGCCCATTTAAACAACATCAGCTTTCAATGAAACTCTACAGAAGCAGGAATGCGTGCCCAGAAAATCGCAGTTAACGAAAACCACGGTATCTCTACAGTATAAACAGTTACCGAAACTATCAATTCAATCATGGATATCACGATTTGCTTTCGAAAAATCCATAAGCGCACAATCAAATCACTCCAAGGACCATTTCACGGACCAAATTAACCAGTCCGCCGCGAGGCCAAGCATCGGAGAGCAACACCAACCAGCGTCCGATTCAAAATAGCCCCCAAAATCGCGTCGGCGCATGCCTATCATCTACTGATGAGCAGGGAGACGACGCCGCCTCACCTCATTGAGGACCTTGGCCCGCTGAGATTTGTCGACGCTCTTGACGGCGAAGTACTCGATGCTCTTCTTCTTCCGCCCCTTGTACACCGTCTTCCGGACCGCCGTCGCCGCCACCGCCCACAAAAACACAAAAACAATCAGAAATCTCTCCAATCCGCACCCACGCCGTCCCGATCCGAGCGGATCCGGGGCGGGGCAGGGGGAAGGAGCGGAACCCACGGACGAGGAAGGCGGAGGTAGCGGGGTTACCGAGTGCTTGCCGCGGCCGATGGCCTCGTAGACGTGGAAGTTGTTCATGGCGGAGCACCACTACCACCACCACAAGCACCGGCACCGCCAGGAGGAGTACCCCTCCTCCTCTTCGACGGCTAGGGTTTGCGATTTGAGGCGTTGGAATGGGAGAGGAAGAGGTGGGGGAGAGAGAGAGAGAGAGAGAGCGGGATTTCGATTTGAGATGGGCGCTCGATCGGATAGTTTTGGAGTTTGGGGCTTTCTGTTTCGGCGCCCCTCCTGCTGATTTTTCAAACCTTTATTTTTTCCGTCTTCGGGTTGTGCTTTTTTTGTATGAAACCTTAGCTTTTCTCTATATTAATATGAAGTCCCCGTGTTGCAACTCAGGGGACAAGTAGGGTACAACGGCTACAAGATTTCTTTGCCCTTTTTTGAACGCAACAGCAATGGAACATTAAAATTGTTCATAATACCAAGAAAGTGCTTTTTTAAAAAAAGATTATCGTTAGAAAAAAATTTAAATTAACTATTAAAGTATTACAACCGTTCAATTTAGCTTCTCAATTTAAATATTAGATATTTTATATCCTAAACTTTTTAAATTAGACACCAATCCTACGTGACATACGTGTAATAACATTTTACCACCTGTCAATCCAGTCAACAATTTGAAAAATAATTTTTTAAAAAATATAATGGTGGCCCCCACATGTCATATCTTTTTACTCACTCTCCCGTGTCGAGCTCCCCGTCGCCTCCCCCGTCGAGCTCTCCCTACCACCACCATCCGCGAACTCGCCAACTCCATTAATGTCCTCTGCGAACTCGCCGGCAACCGGCTGCCGCTCGTTGCATTCATCTGCCATAGCATAAGCCAATCAAGCTCCTCACCTAAAGAGAACACGCGCATGCATTGAGCAGGCTAGGAGCAACACACTGCCGGCAAAGAGATGCGCTCGTGCACATCAAAGGCTGCGACACCGTATAGCATTTCGAGTGGCTAGCGGATGGGATCCAGGAGGCTCCGGCGACGGGGCTAGCGCCGGCGGAGACGGGAAACCCTATCCGGCAGCGGAGACAGGCCACCGAAAGCAGGGTGCAGAAGGCCGATGAGGGCGGCGAGGCCGGCGGAGCGTGGTCCAGGAGGTTGGTCGTCGTCGGTGATAGGACCAGCGGAACGCTGGTGAGGGAAGAGCCGAAGGTGGGGCGGCGCTGGTGGAGCGCCGCCAGCAACCGGGGCGGGGAGGGGGGAGTCGGCGGGGCTGGAGCTCGGCGAGGATGGCCCGGCAGATGGAAGCGATGCAAATTATAAGTCCTAGAAAGAAGTAGCAATGTGGTCTTGTTCTCTGAGCAGAATTTCGATTATCAAGTACTGCATGTGATGAAGCACACTGATTCTGCTTATCTATGTTAAGGGAAAAAAAACAGACAAACTAGTCAACACCCAACTCTTCATTTGATACATATGGTACAAATTCAGTTGTTGCAGTAATGGTAAACTGCTTTGCTTCAAGAATTTTCCTAACAAAATTGTGGAGGGAAAGATGAGATGCACACAATTTTAACGATGTTACCTAAGTGAGGGAAGATTGGTTCCAAGAGAATAACAAATGAAAATTCAATTATCATGTTACCCAAAGAGAGAATCTCCTGCCTGGCTTAGGCGAACAATCCTCAGAATAATTATTAAACCGCAGGTGAAAGTGTGAGAAAGTGTTGCGGAAATTTCAAGAGTTGCTGGCTTCCATAATTAAGAAAATGGTATTTCTCAGCGAGGGACTGCACATGCTGCATATACTTTCTGGGCCATAGTATTCTGGAGTAAACAACCATGGCATATTCCTATCTACCTCCTTAGAGCAAAGCATCAATCATCATATTGGAGGTAACAATACGAAGCTGAACGTCCTTCAAACATAAGCTCTGAAAAAGGGAAAAGAACAAAAGGATGCGTCAAATTGCGCTAGCAAACTGTACCCCAAAATACCAATGCAACCCAAAACAACCAAACATAAGTGTTTCCAAATCATATATCCCAGACTCCCAAGTAGAAGTGAAGAAAGGAACGAGAAATTCTACGGGTGCATGAAAACAAAGCTTGATTCCCTAAAATGTGGTCTTAGCTCATCACTTTCATTATCTTAAAAGTAGTCTTAATTTATAAGTATGCCAATCTAGTTATCACCAATGAATATTATCACAGTACATAGATATCACGTTCATGCATCCATGTTTTGACGTCATTTCCTTCAACCAGTACTTTGATTGTGCTCTTTCCATGTTTGAAGATATCATCAATATTTAATAGGAAATTAGCGGAAAGCATCCATCCGCACAGAATAATACATAATCTTTGTTAGAAACAGAAAATCATTGAAAATGAAGCTCAAATTATCAGTAGTTATGGACTGATAGCAGAGCAGTACAAACAAATTTCAAGGCAAAAAAAAGATCAAATGATTCCAGATGAACTAGGATAAAATGGTCAAGTAGGATTCAAATAGCAGCATGTCAACTCCACGAAAACTTCATTTTTTCCTAACGTATATTAAGCATCTATAAGGACTGAAATCCATATCCCCTGACAAGAAATTTAACTTCAGGTAATTCCTCAAAACAAGTTCAGTTTTTGTTACATTAAAAGATCAGAATGAGTGAATATAGAACGATTCACTTTACCTTAAAATAGACTATTAAAATCTTAGTTATTAAAAAAATAGATTAACATAACAACTAATAATCAATCTAGAGATTATAGTTATAAAAAGTTAAATTTCTAGATAAATTCTTATGAATTAAGAGTATCAATCGGTTGAGAATTCTTAAACCTTATCACGAGTCATAGATGTTTATCACAAGATCTAAATATCTAGAGGGGGTAATACTTGGATTTAAATTACGGAGTAGAAATTAAATTGCAGAACTTAAATTGAAATGATAAAATTAATTTTAAAATAAACACAAATGTGTTTAGAGAGCTTTTAGAAAACTTATAAAATTTTCATAAGAATTCCAAAAGAGCTCTAAAAAATTCTCCTAACCTCCTCTCATTTTCATCATAAAACATCTCTGAATTCTCTCAAAGTTATCTCTAATAGTGCTCGAAGGTGCAAGACCTCCTCTTGCCTATACCTCTTTTTTTATAGGCCAAGAATAGCTAGAAAACCACTAAAGACAAAAGCTAAAATATTCCTAGGCGAAATCCTAGCTTAGGTGAAATTACAACCGTAGATCATATCCTCAAAACTAAAGGAAACAATCTCAGATTGTGCCACATAGTCAGCCATATGAAGGGCTACAAAGTCGACTACTAGGCATAGAGGATCCTAGCTGCTCAGCCATCTATGTTGCCTATGCCTCTCCCGCATCGACATGCATCGAGGATGGATCCCGTGTGGCTACCAGCTTAAGTGCGTGTGCCGATGCCCATGCGTCGCTATCGGGTCCCATGATCTATTCCTCCATCTCCCGCGCCAATTAGCGCTCGTGCTTGGTTGCCGTTGATTTGTGCCTTCATTTGCACGCCGAATCTAGTGCCGCCACATCGCCACGTCGATCCTGCATTTGCGTCACCTCCCGTGCAAGTTCACGCACGCCCTTGTGCCTTTAAGCTAGGCTGCCACATCAATGATCTTGCTGGGTCGGCTCCCAGGCCATTGTTGCTCCTACTTGGGCCGACATAAGGAGGAGGAGGAGGCCGCTGTGCCATCCTCTTGGCTAGCTCCTTCTGTCTCTTTTTCTTTTTTTTTCTTTGTCTAATTTACCACCAAACTACAACCATCAGTTCACTATGTATACTTGTATGCCACTTGTTACCTAGTATCCTTACCATGCTAGATCTCAACTTTCCTTGATTTTGGTCCTAATCTATTGTTGATCAAGGTTGATTAAGTACCTACACATACATAGACCAAACAAACCGTAGGGCACATATGTTGCAACATGATCTGTATTAGTATATGATCGCACTTACAACACTTACCACTTTTCTATCACAAATATATAAACCAATATATGTTTTTACAATCTCTCTCTTGATGAAAACATTGGCAACACAAATCAAAGTCTTAAAATTTAATTTTTAGAAATTAAAAGCAAATAACTTTGCAAGAGTCAACTTGAGAGAGTGAAAAATCAAGACCAAGTGACTAGAGAAGAAAGAAGTAGAATGCAAAAGGCCCCCCTACATACCTAACTTCCACTTTCACCGAGATCTAAAGCAAGTATTGATTTTCAATGAATATACTTTTATTTTAATTTTTATTTCTCTCCCCCTTTGACAATGGAGATAATCAAAAGCAAAAATACATGAAATAAGATATAACTTACACATTTTTAGTTCATAAGAGGTTTAAAAGTTATCTAAAGACATCGATACATAAACATAAAACATTTATGTAGCAGCAAGTGCCACAACCTAGCTAAAATATGCTTAAAAGAACTATGATTTATGACATGTAGATCAAGTTTGTATCATAAGTAAGTAAAAAGTTTTCAACTTCATTAGCAAGTTAAAGCGCAAAGGCCATCACTAAAGTAGGTTAAAAAGATACAATCAAGCTCATAAATATGCTTTGCCTACTTAATCAAAACAATTAACTCATACAATTCGTGATAATATCAACTTTAAGGAAGCATCAATGTGTAGCACATGATAGAAAATTTAAGCTCATTTTCACTTTTAATTGTTTTTTATGTTTTTAACACATGTAGCACAATAGTGATGCTACTCATAATCTTATTTTCAGCCGACAATGTTATCCTCATCATACGTTTCTGTCTTAGTCTCAATCAGGATATGTATATGAAGTTCCCAGTATAGGCAGTCTTCGTGCTACCTTCGAAACCAGTCATGCGTAAATACATTCAGTAACCTAAACAAATATGAATGAATGTATCCATGAAACATGTAAGTAAAAGTAGCACGATTGATACAAAGCTTAAACATAAAAGTATGAGCATTTTAAATGCATGTACCATAGTTGTTGTAAATAAAGAGTAAACATGACATACAGATAAAAATGATACTTCAAAAAGAGTTACCTACTAGATCAAATACTTGCATATTGATTAAGTTCAAGTTGATTTCGATTTAAACAAGTTTCAACGTGCTTGATAAATATGACAAGATCATACAAACTACTTAAAAATATATAAGTTAGATAGTAAATCAACTTAAGATAAAAGTAACATATGTTTGAATAAAGATTAACAAAATATAACAAGTAAAGTTCTTAATTTATTGTATAGCATATTACAGTGCAGAAAAGAACAATGATGTACTATGGTACAAAAGAGAACTCCCCCTTAATGCAAGCCATAGGGGTGAATGACCCCTAATTCACTCCTCAGCGTTTCAAAACAAACATAAGCAAGAGGTTTTGTGAAAATGTATGTAAGTTGACTATCTAATTCAACAAACTCTAGCATAATATTGCCTTTCTCAATATTCTCTTAGAAAAAGTGATATCGAATTTCAATGTGCTTAGTCTTTGAATGTTAAACTAGATTCTTTACAATGTTAATGGGAATAGTATTATCGCAAAGTAAAGAAACACTAGAAAAGGATAAGCCATAATCTTTCAAAGTAGAAACCATCCAAATAACTTGATTGCAAGAGCTTGCTGTAGCAATATACTTAGCCTCAGTTGCTGATTGAGCAATAGAGGATTGTTTACGAGAAGATGAAAAGCCTAGAGAAGTACCCAAGAAATGACAAATGCTAGAAGTACTATTGCGATCAATCTTACACCCAGCAAAATCAGCACTGGAAAAGGCACGAATCAAAAGAGTGGAAGAGAAGGAGTGCCAAATACCATATTTAAGGGTAGAATTGATGTAGCGGAGAATGTGCTTGACTACTTGACGATGAGAGCTCCTTAGAGGTGCCTAAAACCTTGTGCATAGGCACACGAAGAAGTAGATGTTTGGCCTTGATACGGTTAGGTATAAGAGGGAAGCGATCATGCTTCGGTACTCACGTTGGTCAACTGCCTCACCATTCTCATCAAGGACCAATGTTGAGATAGTGGCTATTGGAGTGGCAATCAACTTGCAGTCATTCATCTTGAACTTAGTTAGAAGATCTTTGGAGTATTTTGTCTCATGGATGGAGATGCATTTCTTTGTTTGCTTGATTTGAAGGCCAAGTAAGAAGGTCAATTCTACTATCATGCTTATCTTAATTCTCATTATCTCTGAAAACTTGGCCATAAGAGTATAAGAGGAGTCTCCAAAAATGATGTTGTCAACATAAATCTAAACTAGAAGAAATCCAATGCCATCCCTGAGAATGAAAAGAGTTTTATCCACCTTTTCCATTTTAAAACCACTTTGAATCAAAAAGGTTTTCAATCTTGCATACTAGACACAAGGAGTTTATTTTAAATCATACAAGGTCTTTTCAAAATTGAAAACATGATTTGAAAACTTAGAGTTTTCAAAACAAGAGGTTGTTTGACATAAACCTTTTCTTCTATAACACCATTCAAAAAGGCACTTTTACATCCATTTGAAATAGTTTGCAACTTTTGGAAGCGGCAAAAACCAAAAAGATTTGGATAGCTTCTAATCTAGCAATTGGTGCAAAAGTTTCTTTAAAATCCAAGTTCTCAACTAGGGTGAAACCTTGTACAACCAGCATGACTTTATTTCTGACTATAGTTTCATCCTCCCCCTATTTGTTTTAAAAAAATCCACTTGGCTCCTAAGACATTATGACCTAAACGAGACTTAATTAGGGACCAAACTTTATTTGTTTCAAAATTTTTCAACACATCATGCATGGCATTGATCTAGTTCTTATTAGATAATGTATGACAAACATTTTTAGGCTCAAAAGAAGCAATAAATGCAGAATGGGCAAGGTCATATGATCGATTTCTAGTTACCCTCTCACCTAGGCCTCTGATCATCGTATAAGACGGATGTTGGTTCTAGACGTGTCAAGGAGCCGTTAGTCTTGAAGTGCCTTCATTAGTCTCCTTAGGTACAGCTGATGAAGATAAAGCAGCTGGAGCTTCTTCTGAAGGTGATGATGTTGTAATAGGGGATTCACCTTCTAGTAAGGATGGTGTAGTAGCTAGAGGTGGAAGGACGAAATTAGTATCATTCTCATTAGAGTCCTCAACAAAGATGCTCCTAGTCATATCTGGAGATCCTAAAATTTCTAGTCTAGCAACTAGGTTAGCTTCATCAAAAGTGATCTCACATGTCTCTACTATCTTGTTAGTTTTAAGAACATATACTTGATAGACACGAGAATAAGAAATATAACTTAGAAAGATAGCATCAGAAGTTATGGAAATAAGAAGCATAGCTTAGAAAGATAGCATCGAAAGAACGACTTAAATTTATCTAAATTTTTAGGTTTGAGAATAAAACAATTACAACCAAAAACCCTAAATTATAAAACACTTGGTCACCGACCAAATTTGAGCTCACAAGGTATCTTGTGCATGGTAGTTCTAAAAAAAACAGATTCAAGACAAAACAAGTAGTAGAAATAGGCTCAGTCCAAAATCTCCTTGGAGTATTGTACTCATCAAGTATGGTTCATGCCATCTCCACATGAGTGTGGTTCCTTCTTTCAATCACACCATTCTGTTGTGGAACATTGGTGAGAAAAATTGATGTTCAATTCTAGAAGAAGCATTATAAGATTCAATAGTAGAGTTTTTGAATTTAGACCCATTATCACTACGAAATGGTCAAAGAGATTCTAAAAACTCAAAAGCCAGTCAATGAGCTAGATCATGAAAGAATCTGAAAGTTTCCTCCTTTGTCTCAAGAAAGTGGATCTAAGAATAACGAGAGAAATCATCAATATTCAATAGAACGTTCCATTTGCCACTAACTGATTAGACCCTTGTAGGACCAATTGTATCCATATGAAGCAGTTGTCTTGGGTTATCCTTCATGACCAAAGTGACAAGCTTATGATAAGAAGCCATTATCTTGCCATGAAGATAAGGTGCACAAACCAAATTTTTAGCAACTTTAGTCCCCGAATCAAATCCAGACTATTGATTTGAGACAAATGCTCAAATCTAATGTGACCAAGATGTCGATGCCAAAAAAACAAATCTTGATTTTCATAAGCAATAAGGCAACGAGAGGATCCAAAAAAGTTATCAATGTTTGCAAAGAAAACACAAACAACTTAAGAGATGTTGAACACAAGAGACTTAGAAGCATCAAAAACTTGATATTGATTTTTCTTGAAATGTAACTCGAGATCCTAATCACACAACTGACATTGAGAGTAGGTTGTACTTGAGCTTGCTTACTAATGACATATCTTTCAGCATGAACTTAGCATTGACCTTGATCGCCCCTTTACCCATCACACGTCCACTACTTGCATCCCCAAAAGTGATAGCCTTATCACCAGATGTATGAGTGTGAGAGGTAAACCACTTGGCTTCACCGATCATGTGGCACGAGCAACCTGAGTCCACCAGCCATGGTTCAATTCTCCCACTCGAAAGTTCTACATATAAGATGCAATAAATCTCGATGACTTAGTACTAGGGTTAGTGAGAAAAGACTTATGTATCCAATATTGAGTCATGTAAAGCTTGAGAGATGTTCATATCATGAGTTTTTAGCTTTGAGTAAAGCTTGTCTACCGTAAGTTCACTCAAAGGCACACTCTCTATAATAGATATAACTTTCATTTTCTAAAAACCACAATCAAGACAATTCAAAAGATGATGAGTTTTCCCATTGTCAGTGAGTATCTTGTCAGATCTCTAATTAGAAACAATCTTTATCTTATCAGATCTCAAATTAGAAACAATCTTGTCAAAACGCTTGAAATAATCATTAACGGACTCTCCAATGTTCATTTCAAACATCTGTACTCTTTTTGAAATTGGTTTTGATGAACCAATTTAATTTTATTAGTATCTTCATGGAAGTTACACAAGATTGTCCAAATCTGACGGGTAGATGTTAGATACTATATACGGTTGAACTCATTTTGTCCCAACCCAATAATCAACTGAAGTTAGCATTAACCTACTCTAGATTTGCATTAATGATGGTTGTATTATTGAGTATAGTGTAAAACATTGTCACCGTTTTTCACACTTTGTATCCTAACAATTGGAGTTATGCTTTCATTTGTGCCTTCTAATAAATGAAATGTCCTTAATTGAAAACATGCATTTTTGCATAGTATCTCTCGATAGTGTGGTTTATTGCCACGGTTAAGTTATAATGAACTTAATCGGGTTCTGATACCAATTGAAAGACCAGAACACACTATAGAGATGGGTGAATATAGAGTGATTTGCTTTGACCCTAAAATACCTAGAAATCTTGATCCGGTTAGGTTATCAAAATTTTAACTATTAAAAAATTAGATTAAGATGACAACTGATTGTCAATCTAGAGGATATAGCTATATGGAAGGTGGACTCATAAATTATGAGCATTTCTCAGTTGAGGGTTTTGGAACCCTATCACGAGTCATAGATGCCTATCATAAGATCTAAATGACTCTTACAAGATCAAAATACTAAATAACAAATAGTGCAAGACCTTAATCTTTTAGAGATTTTAACCTCTCAGGTTTTGCTCTAAGGCTATATAGAGGTTGATTGATTTTTCATTATAAGACAAATCAAGAATCAAAAGAGGAAAACTCATACCATAAGTATAGAAGGAGCAGAACAATACATAGAATTTAAATTACGGTGGAAAAAATAAATTGTGGAATTTAAATGTATAATTTAAATTAGAACGATAAAATTGATTCTAAAATGAATATTATTTGATTGAAATATGTTTACGGGGCTTTTAGAAAGCTTACAAAATTTTCTCAAAAGTTTAAAAAAGATCTTTAAAACTCTCCTAATCTTTAAAACTCTCCTAATCTCCTCTCATCTTTCTCACAAAACTACACTCAATTCTCTTAAAACTCTCTCCAACGGTGCTCAAAATTACAAGACCTCTCTTTACCTTTTCCTCTCCTTTTATAGGATAAGAGTGATTAAAAACCACTAAGACAAAAATAAAAATCCCCCTAGATCGATTATCTAAGTAAGAGGAGATTAGTTACAATTGAAAAAAAATTCAGTTAGTTTGTTACTCAAACAGGAGATCTTCTGCCTAGCTTGCACTAGATGATTCAAAATTTTAGATCGTTCATACACTGCTGCCGGACGTCCATCAAAATTAATGCCTCTATAGCTTTCTTGTTTAAGTATTGTAATTTAAGTATTTTAAGCATTGCATTGGATGCCCATATCCAATGCAAGCCATAACACTTTCTTGTATGCAAACGGAACACATGAAAATTCTAGGGGCAATAAGGTTAACTTTTTGTTCTTCAGAATTGTATAACTTAGTCACATGAAATGGAGAAGAGCTGTGCCGAAAGAAACATTCATTTGATGGCATGATATCTATGTAACATTGTACCTTACATGTAGAACAAAGCTCTTCCGCCGACGCCAAGGAAGGCAACAGTGGCACTATCCCATTTATACACGAAACTCTTCGAAAATTGATCATCTTCCCGGAAATTCGATCTTGTAATGCTTCATACTCTTGGTCCACCAGAGATTTTCTGAAATCCTAATAGAACTTTAAATAAGTAAAACTAAAATTTTTATTTAATCATTATGATGGTTCACAGGTCGACGCAGGTAAAAAAAAGGGAAAAGATAGGCATGTACTGAGAGTATAGAAGGAAGATT
Source organism: Oryza coarctata (assembly GCA_030770085.1). NCBI lineage: Eukaryota > Viridiplantae > Streptophyta > Magnoliopsida > Poales > Poaceae > Oryza > Oryza coarctata. The sequence goes on from CM061462.1 coordinate 7,255,709, forward strand.
TATTAAAAAGGTTCAATTATGATTCTTACAATGTGGTATCATTTTGCAATTAGAAAAGGTCTTTATACTAACTGTGTAAGGCTTGGCCAGAAGGGATGGTTTCAACAAACATAAAACTATATTAACAAAAACAAAGATTCAAGATCTATGTGTACTAATTTTCTCCAAATTATGTTTATAAACAATCAGCACTACATTTGCGCCTTTGCAAAACAAGTTCTGAATGGCCTACCATATACGAAAACTGGCTCTATTATCTTAACCTATTCACCACTGGGAACATCAGATTTAGAATTAATTAGTTACTTGCAAGCAATTGTTTGCTACTGAATTTAATTAGGAAACTAAAACTCAAAGGTAGAACGCTTGCAAACAGGTATTTCGTCAATCACGAACTAATCGACACAATGTGGCTAACACGTTAGGCAAAAAGAGCAATTATAACCGTACATATGGTCGCTAGTGCTCTTAGAATATTTAGTGACCAGTAAATAGACCCAACTGTCCATAACACCACTTAACAGTGACACAAGAGAAATTGCACAGTAGAAAGTTGGCATGAACCGATTCCCATGCAACCACGATGTCGGTATCAGTCCTAGGACAAATACTGATACCCGCGATCAATTAAGATGAATCATTACAACTAAAAATAATTTAGATATAATATACCTTAGGAGGTCACACCTTCAAAGCAACTTTTAAAATATAACCGAAGTGTAACCGGCAAGTAGAGAAGTAGCAAAAAACTTAGTGCATCTAAACCTAATACACAACTAATAGCTTGGGATTAGGAAAGAAACTCTAACATTTAACTTCACTTCTGACTTCCTATGGGAGGGGGAAACACAATAATGGTTGAGTATATATGTACTCAACAAACCATAGAAAATGTGAACATACCAGTTTCAAAGGAGTGTTGGGTTTGCTTCGTAGACTTTTAAAAAAATATTAAAAACACTAAGTGTGGGGTGTTTAATATATGGTCAAAAACTAAATGGGTCTTAGATCAAGTAACAGGCAAGTCCTAAACTTCTTATACTCATAATCCCACAGGTGCATCCTAGATGTAACTTCAGCGACTCTACGTCTAATGACTTTCACACACATCCATAGTCTACTAATTACTTAGTCAGAGGTGCTTCATTTTACCCACTTATGTGGTCGCACTGTGAGATGCTCGGATGAAATTACCTAGGAATCGGTCCCTATATGCGAATACAGAGCATCACCACCAAGACGACCACTTTGCATCACGAGTTTCACAAATAACTTTTACTTTGCAAAATTGCGGTCATCACGTGTTGGGTTTTTCAAAGGTTTTGAAACTCGTTTTTCCATATCGACAAACAAGTGTGTTGTGAATAGAACAGTCAACACCTATGCTCGGGGCATGGTCACCAAGGTACCATGGGGTAGAGTGATAAGCGATAGAGGTATCAACATTTTATAGGTATTATGAAACTAATAGGTAGGTCCATCAATTTATCAAATAAAGTATTTTTTAAATTAAGAGCAATACGATCAAACTGAGTGACTTGACCTTTGTCTTTGACTTTAGAGGCCTTTAAGATTTCACATCTAAAATAATTTTTGTCGACACTGTCTACGCACAAAACAGAGAAAACCACACAAAACCCTAAAACAAAAATACTATTATTGAATAACTAATAGTGCCATTGAATAGATCTTAATTTTAGAAAAAAAATAGAGACTTTAACGGGGTCGATCCAAGTTACGGATAGGGAGATACAGATTTTTGAAGTTTAAAATATTTTCTAAAAAAGGATAAATGATTAATTGGAATTGAAAAAGAATATTTCCAAGAAGATTCCTTGCTGACAAGTGGGTTGGGTGGCTATAGAGTAAGGTAAAGTAGACTTTGTCAATGGAGTATAGAGAAAAGGGCATTGGGCTTCGGCCTGCTGAGCTACCAATAGGCCTTGGCCAAGGGGTAATGAAGGATAGAGAGGTGAGAGAGACCCGATATACTATGGCTTTGTGGTCCTCATGGTCGGCCTAAGAGCTATTGGCCTAGCCCAAGGCAGCCATGCCTTGGCATAGGCGGGCCCACCGTGGCTACCACATGGCATTGACAAGGGAGAGGATGTCATCTAGAGATCAATGGCTCATGGCAGCCAATAAAAGCCGATGAAGGATGGCGAGTTGAGGAAAACAAACCACTCCATCGAAATGAGTGAGGGATGAGAAAGGTGGTGAATGGCTTGGACTGGTGAATGGAGAAGCAACAACGATCGATGACGAGATGCCGAGGGTGGCGGTGAGAGTTTTTGGTAGCTCGCTGGCAAGGTCACGTGGTGGTGGAAAGGTTTTTGGTTTGGTCAAGGGTGCTTGGAGGGAAGAAAGGAGAAGAGAGGGAAAAACTCATCGAAGAAGCGTTATCTCGATGGCAGAGGTGTGGCGCTCAAGCTTGAACTCAATCCGATGTGGCAGTTACGGCTAAGGTGGGGAAAAGGAGAGGAAGGCCGAGGCTTTTATAGCCAAGCGGTGGCGCTATGTGACACCGAGAAGAGGCAGTGGCACACAATATGGTGGTGGTGCGTTGAGTGGGATGGCGCGAAGCACTGTGAGGCATAATGAAGCACGGCGACAGGTGTCAGGACAATGCAACAGGCGGCGACAAGTTGTGACAAAGGGGTAGCAAGGTGACAAAGGGTGGCACGGTAGCGAGAGGTGCCTATGCGGGGGCAGATAGGAGCATGCACATGGTGGCGGGGCTACAACTTCTTATGGTCAAAACACCATGTAGGCAGTGAGCTTGGGAGAGAAGCCGAGGAGGAAGACGGCTGCACGTGGGCCTGTTGGGCAGTCATCTGCTGCCAACTTGACGGGTAGGTCCCACTATCGACCGAATGGGTATGTAGCCAGCGTGCGTGTCGACTCGTGTGCGGACGAGTATGTGTGCGAGGGGAGCCAGGGGTTGGGCTTGTGTGGCAGAGCGGGCTGCGTGAGCATGGGCTTGTGCGAGTAGGCTGTCAAGGAGGAAAAACAACCACTAGGCCATGTGGCATAGGAGAGCGAGGCCGACCAGGTCGTGGAGCTAAGTTGATGGATGTGGAGGCGGGGAGAGAAGGCCGAGTGGTGATGGGTTGGGCTGCTACGGATTTGGCTCGAAAGAGAGGAGGAGGAGGAAAAGAGAAGATGGTGACCCATTTTAAATAGAAAGCTTTGGTTATTTTCTAGGGAAAGTGTGGGAGGGAAATTTTGATGAATTTGAATTCAAATTTGAGGTTTGAACCAAGGAAGATTGGAGAACTTTTAGGGAGAAGAAATTGAAGGACTTCTAGGATTAAAATTAAGGAAGAATTTTGAATTGCAAAATTTGAATTTTGGGATTTGAATTTGGATGGAAATTTTCGGGCTTGAGATTTTTGGGGTCCAAGGGAAGGGATTTTGAGATCTTTGCACTTAGATCCTTAACCACACTCAAAGAATCAAAAATTTTGCAAGTAGGGATTTTATTTAAAATAGTTTTGATGGCCTGAGAACTAGGGTGTTACAAGCCTACCTGCCTTAAAAAGAATCTCAACCTAGAGATTTGAAGTATGGGGAACATCTGGGGCTACTAGGGGAGAACTTGGACAACCTATTAAACTAGGTCTTCGTTGATCCTTTAAGGCTTGGTACTTTAAACCTTATTCTTTGGGTCTTTGCAAAAGCATCATCATCTTTGTAGGTCCACGTTGATCTATTACTTAGTCTACCATGTCTTGCTGTAGATTCTGCTCCTCAGGTGGAACTTGTTCCTCATCTATTTCCTCTTTTACCTCATTGAGTTGGTCTGTTGGAATCTCTTTCACATCAATGTGGTTTAGACAGGATCTCCTGAAAGCTTGTGACATTGATCCGCTGATTTGCAAAGCCATGCTTTTGTGGTCAAAGGTAGGTGCTCCATTACTTGCCACCTTGGATTGTACTGGTCGGGTATTGCCTTGACCTTGAGGGCACTATTGAGAAAATGTCCTAGCTGATGGCAATTGTAGCACTCCACTTTGTCGAAGTATGAAGGGTTTCTAACTTGTGGGGTGGTTGTCATGGAATTACTACCTCCTCTATTAACACTACTAGCACTAGTTGCTTGTTGGGTTGGTTTAGGGATGTATGGGTGAGGAGCAAGACCACTTGAAAGGGCATACTAGGTAGTGCCTTGGTTAAACTATCCAGATGGATTAGGACTTCAATAGGACCGTCTATGTGTTGAAAACCCATATGCAAGGCTTTTCACTTCCGGATATCCGCTATTTCCTTATTAGCTTCTTCTACCATTAAGGCCTTGTTGATCATGTGCTGAAAGGTTGGAAAGTCGTGTGCCATGAGCTGAAGTCTCAACCCAACATGCATTTCTTTTAGGAACCTTCATATTTTCTTCTTGTCGGTGTTACTTCCACTGTGGCATATCAAGCCAATTTATGGAAATGACTCAAGTATTTGTTGATACTTTCATGTCCTTGTTTGAGATTATTGAATTCCTCCTTTTTCATGTCAATTATACTCTCAGGGATATATGTTGCCTAAAAAGCTTCTAAGAATTCTTTCCACTCGATGGTTGCAGCATTTTCATGAGTGGTGTAGTAGTTTTCTCACCATTCTACGGCTGGTCCCCCTTAACTGATAAGCCGCAAAGAGCCACTTTTTTAATAGTGTGTACTGTACTAGGTTTAACTTCCTTTCCACGTCCTTAAACCAATCATCGGCTTTGACTGGTTTGACTGTGTGAGAGAACTATGGTGGATAGGACCATAGGAAGTCTATCAACTTGGATCTACCATTGGCTTGGATAGATTGTGGTGATTGTGCTTTCCTTGTTGTAACCCATCTAGTGTTTAAGCTATTCCTTGTAGGATCTGGGTTTGCATAGGCATAAGTTGCTGAAGGTTCATAGGAAATGGTGGAGGTGGGGGTAACTCAGGTTGGTTTTTACTTGCATTTTGATTGACTAGTTCATTCGTGGCTTCATGTCCATTATTGGCCATTTCATCGGCATTTTGATCATTATGATTGACTATGTGAGCCTAGTTTTCCTCATATCCAAAGCGTGCAGGAGCACAGGTCTGACAATGGGGATGAACCATTCTAACCATAGAAAGGTCAAGGTAAGAGAGAAGAGAAGAGAAAAGAAAGCTACCCAAGAAAAACTTTCTCCATTCTAACCCTAGAAAGGTCAAGGTAAGAGGGAAGAGAAGAGAAAAGAAATCTACCCAAGAAAAACTTTCTCGCAAACTAAAAGAGAAAACTAGGTGTGGCAAAGTCTCAAACTGATAGACACCACACAAGAATGGACTATTAGACATGACACTCTCACACACTCCTATTGAGTTCGCAACAATTCTAAGGTCAACTTCTTCAGGCTTTCACCAGCTTGGCATTCCTTGGATGATGCAGAGGCTTCTTGTCTTCAAGAGTAGGGAGGTATCTATCTTTTATGATTTTTGAACAGAATGAGAATAGAAAATTCTTTTTTTAATCCAAAGTAGGAGGAGGCAGTAGAAAATTTTCACAAGTAGTCTTTGTATTCAATATATTATTCTTAAGAGCATCCTATGGGAGAGGGGGTTTTGTTCCTAAAATCACTTTGATACAATCTCTTATTACACCCTGCTCTAGCACCACCTAATAATGACACCAGAGATAATGCATCGTAAAAAGTTGGCATGAACTGATTCACGTGGAACCGCGATGTTGATACCAATCCTAGGACAAATAATGTTACCTATAGTTAACTGAAATGAATTATTGCAACTAAAGATAATTTAGATAAAATATATCTTAGCAGTCACACCTTCGGAGCAACTCTTGGAGTGTAACTGGCAAGCAAAGAAGCAATAACAGAACTTAGCATGGCTAGACCCAATCCACAAGCAATGGCTTAGGATTAGGAAAGAAACCCTTCTTCTAACTTCACTTCTGATTTCCTAGGGAAGGGGGAAAACAACAACGGTTGAATACATACATACTCAGTAAGGCATGGAAAATATGAACGTTCTAGCTTCAAAGGATGATTGGGTTTGTTTCACAAACTTTTGAAAATATTTTAAAAATACTGTGTGGGTTGTTTACATGTGATCAGAAAGAGGTTCTCACCTCAATCCTGTCCACAAATTTCTTTGTAACAACTTAAGCGGACAAATCAAATTGATTAAAACTACATTGTCAGTTGCCCTACTATGACATTGGTGCATAACCTTTTGTCCATTAGCAATTCTAACTCCTTTCTCTTTGTTAGTATCCTAGATATGACATAACTTCTATACCTGAACTAAATCATCTCTAAAAATACTGCATACCAACATATAGATGGACATGTGTCTCTAAAGATGTAAATGTATATGACTAAGGAAGAAAACTATGCTTGTTTAAAGTAAGACCGTGAACTCCGATCTGGGGATAAATCAACCTGCTCAGTTGTATTAGCTAAAGAGTTCTCCAAGTTTTACATGGAGAAACGATGGCACATACTAATTGTATATACTAGATAGAGTATATTGCTCCCACCTTGTAGTCTGTGTGGTCCAAATCACCGAATACGTATAAATAAGAGTAGAGCTATTACTCATATCAAGGGCCCAAATCCGTATAAAAATATCTATGTCTTCTTCTCACCACTATCTAGCGAATACTTTGGCATCAACTAAATCCTATATCTATAAGTACCATAGTCAGGTATCACTCATTGACACTCATCCATTAGTTTCTTTTCACTTTCAAACCATCGGATATCATTCCATCTCACATCTCATCTTTGTTTATCATGTATACTAGCAATACAGTTTTCCAAATAAAACATTTTAAAACTAGGAGTGATATGATCAAAGTGTGACTTGCCCTTGTCTTTGTCTTCAAAGCCTTCAAAATTTCGTGTCCAATATAATTTCCGTTGACGTCGATTATGCGCTAAATAGAGAAAACCACACAAAACCTTAAAAAAACACTATTATTAATAACTAATAGTATCATTAGGTATATCTTAATTTTAAAAAAATAGTGACTTGAACGAGGTGAATCGAAGTTAAAAAAAGATAAAGGATTAATTGGAATTAGAAAGGAATATTCCTAAGAAGATTGTTCAATGACAGTTGGGCCAGATGGTTATAGAGTGGGAAGAGAAAAGGGCCGCTGGGCTTCTAAATGTAATCAATTGCTCACAACAATCAATAGACATCTGTGAAGGACATCAAGCCTAGGAAAACAGATTGCTTCATTGGAGCAAGTAAGGGATGAGGAAGGTGGTGAATGGCTTGGATTGGTGAATAGGGGTATGACGGTGATTGGCGACAAGAGGCCAAGGATGGTGGTTAGAGTTTTCGACAGCTCGCTAGCGAGGTTGCGTGGTGGTGGAAGGGGTTTTGGTTTGGTCTAGGGCACTTGAGCTTGGAGGGAAGAGAGGAGAGGAGAGGGTAAAACTCACCAAAGGAGAGGAAACATGGTGATGGAGGTTCAACACTCGAGCTCGAACTCATTTTGGCACGGCGATTGCAGCCAAGGTGGGGAAAAGGAAAAGGTGGCCATGGCTTTTGTAGTTGAGTAGTGGTGCTACGTGACACCTAAGAGAGGTGGTGTCACATAGTATGGCAATGTCGAGTGGGGCGACGCGGGACACTGCAAGGCAGCACGAAGCATGGCGACTGGCGGTGAGACAGTGGCGATAGGTGGTGATGGGATGGGACTAGAAGGCGGCATGGCAACAAAGGGTGGCACGATAATGAGAGGTGCTGAAGCGGAGGCAACTAGGAGCACGCGCATGGTGGTGGTACAGCATCTTCTTGTGGTCAAAAGACTAAGCAAGCAACTAGTGTAGGGGAGGGAGCCAGAGAAGGAAGACGGCCGCACGTGGGCCTGTTGGGCAGTTGTCTGCTGCTGACCTGATGGGTAGGCCTCTCTACCAGCCGAATGGGTAAGTAGCGGGCATGCACAAGCTAGCTAGCGTGCGAATAGGCACGTGCGCGCGGGAAGCCAGGTTGTAGGCTGGTGTAACGGAGCGGACTGTGTGAGCGTGAGCGGGTGTGAGTGGGCTGGCAGGGAAGGAAAATGGCCACTGGGCCGTGTGGCATGGGAGAGCAAGGTTGATCAGGCCATGGAGCTGGGCTGACGGATGTAGAGGCAGGAAGATAAGGCTGGGCGAGGATGAGTTTGGCTGCTGTGGCTGTGGCCCAGAAGAGGTATGGAGGAGGAAAAGAGAGTATGGCTGTCCAATTTAAATAGAAAGCTTTGATTATTTTTTAGGAAAAGTGTGGGAGGAAAATTTTGATGAATTTGAATTTTGATTTAAATTTAAATTTAAGGTTTGAGCCCATGGAAGATTTGAGAACTTTTGGGGAGAAGAAATTGAAGGAATTCTAGAATTGGAATTAAGGAAGAATTTTGGATGAATTTCAAATTACAACATTTAATTTTTAAGATTTAAATTTGAATGAAAATTTTTAGGCTTGAGATTTTGGGTCCAAGAGAAGGAATTTCGAGATCTTGACGCTCAGATACTTAACTACATTTAAAAAAAATCAAAATTTTTAGAAGTATTGTTTTTATTTAAAATAGTTTTTAACGGCTCAATACAGAATTTGGTAGGTATCTCGACGAACATGGTAGTACAAGAGCCTCTGTCCCATTTTGTAGGGCGTAAAAATTTCTTCCGAAAGACCAATACGTGGTTGTGTACAACGTTTTTTTTCCGGATATACCTCTAATTAAATGGCATGCGGAATTAATCTCGCCGCTCCTCCCACAGCACATGCATGCATGCAGGTTGGATCCTGATGAGTAACGGCTGCATGGTTCGCGGAGTAATTACCGTGTGGTTGCATGCACATATCAAGCGTTATATGCATTACTAATGCAAGAGGGCATTCTCGGAATAATAGCAACAGGAAAGATGGCGCGCCCTATAATCTGGGACACCACGGAAATTTTTTACGCCCTACAAAATGGGACGGAGAGAGTACTAACCATTAGGGCATAAAAACGATATAGGTTTTAACTGGAGACAGCCAATCACATTGTAGCAATCGCATGCCTGATGCTTCTTCAGGTAAGCTTCATGGTTGGGGGACTACAGCAATCAGTTCGGCGGGTAAAGAACGCGAGGTTGCAGCAGTTCACTGCCTAATTGTATTTCTTTCTCAACATATTCCATTATCGACCTGCAGAAGAAGACATGTGAGCAGAGCAGGGAGTCGAAAGGAAATTTTAGTTTGGCGATATCCAAGAAAACAAATACTATAATCCAAGCACATAAGCAGCAAAAAAGGGGGGAAAAGATGTCCGTGAATCAGTAGGAAACAGTAACATAGTTATTTGCTTGATTTCTTACAAAACATAAAATTGGTAACAAAAAGAATTTAAATTATGCTCACGAAGGTGTTATATTGATCCTCGACATTTTATCAACCTTCTACTGCTCTACGGTTGGAATTGGAAAAGGATAATTATTATGTTTCTTCGCAAAATTAAACAGCCGAACCATTATAGCGGCTAAAATGCACATTCACAACAACTGGTTGGAGCAGCCCCCTGACGAGTTTTTAGTAAGATTGCTCAGTAATCAATGTTAACATTGACAGACTTCGACCTACAATTGCCACGCCGCATTCCCCAAAAACTTCAGTTGAGGTACCATAGTCAACCTAAGGAGTAAAACAAAAACAATCTTCAACCGAAATATAATTAAGTAGAAGAGAAGGTGACAAGTATATTCTTTCAGAACCTTAAGGCCATGCCAAGCATCAACACGATTATATAATTACCATGGATTCCTCTGCATTTGTGCGCAGTAGCATAATACAGCATCAACAGATTCTTCATAGTCATAATGCTTATAATTGAGTTTTCAGACTACCTTGACACTCAGCCTAGCTAGATTTAAATTAAGGTAGAGCTACTTAATGATACCAACAAAATAAATGATAACACGGCTTGTCTCATACAAATTACTTGCAATTCAAATCTTAAAAACTGCTCACAATATTTCTTATTGTATATCTTATAGCTGAACAGTAAAATAGAACACAGCGAAAGGCATTTCAATCCGAGAGACACAATAAGGGACACAATAGCAAAGTTCTCTATGAGAGAAGTCCAAGAACAGATTGCACCAAATACCTTAGTTTAAAGTTTAAAGCGATACAGAGTAGGGATCTGCAGCATTTGGATTTTCTTCCTGGCCAAGAGCCACCACAGCTTTCTTCAGAAGGGCCTCAATCGACAGGTGAGTTATCAACAACCTTTGTTATTGCTAGCCCATGCTTTGGTTCTGTTGCAACACATCTTTGAAGAACATCCTTTTGTGTATCAGCGTTTCCATGTTGTAGTTCGAATTTATAGTACAAGGCCCAAAAATCTCCAATGTCCAGAACAAGAGTAACAGCTCTGTTCAACCAACTCCTAGCTTTATCAACCTTCCTGTCATGCCAGAAAAGTTTAGCCACAGCTGCAATGACATGGGGATCATGGTCACATCGTTTTATAGCATCTGAGCTCTTTGCTTTACGTTGCTATAGCTGCAGCCCACAAAATACCACTTGTTGGGCACTCCTGTAAAGCCTTGGCTAGTAAAGCATCAGCTTCCTTCTTGTTCCCGTGCCTCAATTCAACTCGAACTGCTCAAGCCAGAGTTCAGGCGTAGCTGGGTTCTTCTTTCTTGCCATGGTGAGAACAGCACGTGACTTAATCAAGGCATTTATCTTCTCTAGATTAGCTAGAGAGAGCCAAAGAGGGATGCAACTCGGGCAGTGCTTCAGTGCATTCTCATAAACCTCCTTTGCCTTGGCTCCATGACCAAGCCGGTCTTCCATTTGCCCAAGCATTAAACACAATTTGAAGAATGATGGGAATAACTCCAAACCTTCCTCCAACAGCTTCCTTTCCTCGTCTACATTCCCTTAACTCCCTTTCAACAATGGCAGATTTCATCCAGACCCTCAGTGCCTCCTCTTTCCCTGGCCTTTGACAAAAGAATTCTTGCTTTCTCTGGTTCATTGTTCTTAAACTCAAGCTTGAAGGCAGCTAACCAGATCTCCTCTGAATTGGGGAGAGAAGTGTAAGCTTCCTGAAGAATGGCTCAGGCAGCTGGGACGTCTCCAGTCAACCATTTCTCCTTTGCACTCATAAGCCATAACACTTCTGCATGTCAATTGTATGTAACAGCCTTCCTAAGGAGATTATAAAGAGACTCCTTGGTCCCATGCTTCTTCTCAAGCAGAGCCGATTTCAGCCAAATACTCTTCTTGGAAACAAAGACAGAGCGCATGCGCATAGATGATATGGGCTGTCTCAATTGAACACGCTTCTTGCATTCCTCAGCCAGCAACCCATGTGCGCTTTCTGTCTTCATCATCAACACCAATGCCAATAGCGCTCTTCACAAGCCTGGCAAGTCATCACAGATCCAGCACGCTCAGCAGCTTCGCTTACTTTAGCCATGTCTCCCTGTCAATATCCAATCCTTCTCTCTGTAAAGTTTTTATAATTCTCTCAATCACCTTGTTTACTGACTGGATGTTTCCATTAGCTTCCTCCAGCTTTGCAGCTGTAATCCAGATAGAAGGCTCCTTAGGGAGCTTTTCTCTTGCCTTGTTAAGTACCTTCTTTGCTTGGTCATACGTCTCCAGCCTCGCTAGGGAAAACTACAGTTCCACATGGAGTGGGCAGCACTCCACAGCCCAGTGAAGCAACAGCCGTGCATCCTCCTCATGTACAAGCTCTACTACTGCTTTCCACAGCCTAACTGAATAAGGAATGTGCTCCAACCCTTTTCTCAAAACCCTGCTCTTATTCAAATCACTAGTTTCCAACTTTGCTGCCTGCAACCACAACTTTATAGAATTGGGAATTGCCTTCACACCCCTAGTAATCACGGCCTTTGCCTCGTCTGGGCTGGCCAGCCAGCATGCCTCGAGCCAAACACCCTCATTCATGGGGCACTCCTCAGAGCCACGCTGGATGAGCCGCCAAGCAATCTGAAGCTTGCCGGCAACCACTTAAAGTCTAGCAGCAACAATCCATCCTGGTGGATTCTTTGGGTTAGTCTGTGTCACTGACTTGAGCAACAATCGCGCCTTTTTTATGTCAGAAATCTCGGCGTCACTAGTAATCTTCATACTTTTCAGGTCTGTCAAGTAACCCTTTGGATCAACAACAGTTAGACCAGATACCGAATCCGACAACCTGTCCAGCTTCAAAGAAAGCACGGTGCCACGACCTTCGCCCACAGCTGTCAGATAGGTAACCGGAGTCTGCGCTCATGGCGTCTCCGTGCCACTAGCAGCACGGCTCTTGGGGTCCAGTGCGGTGACATGCTCATGCTCCTGCTCCTGCCGGGCCTTCTCGAGCAGGGTGTCTGGCACCGGAACAAAGCTCTCAAACCGCTTCTTCTTGTTACGCAGCGAATAGTCCCCAATCTCTGGTATGCTTTCCCACTCCTGCGTTGACAAATCGACCAACCTCCGCTTCAAATCAGCAAATTGCTCGGTGATCTTAGGGTTGGACGCACGGCACTTCTCGATCTCCTGCTTCAACCGCGCCTCTCACAGGTCCTTCAGGCGCGAGTCCATCCTCTGGTCGATGCTCCCCCAGACCGCATCCGCCTCGCGGCCATCGTCGTCGTAGTCGGCGTTGGAGAACAGGTCGGCGTCGTTGCCCTCAAACTCGTCGAACTTCTGGTTCTCGACGTCCCCCTTCTCCTCGTCGCTGCCATCATCGTCCCCAGGTGGCTTCCCACGGCCGCGCCCGATGGCGGGGGCGGCGGCGGAGCGGTCAGGCAGATCAGGCGCCGCGCGGGCCGTCCTGATATCCGAACGGGTGGTGAACCAAGTGGCGCCACGTCCCAGACCCGCCACGTAGTTGGGGGGCGGCTTGGAGTTGAGGAAGTCGTAGCGCGCGGGGCGGGCGGGCGGCTGCGCCGACGGTGGCGGCGGCGGAGGAGGCGCCGCGGGGGCCGGTACGGTCATCCCTCCGAGCAGGGGGAGGTGGACGAGCAGCGAGGAGGAGGCCGAGACCCGGAGGGACGCCAGGAGAGGGGACGGCTCGGCCGGGAGGAAGCGGAGGTGGGAGAGGTAGAGCCGGAGCTGCAGCGGCGGGAGCGGGACGCAGCCGCAGACGCGGGAGGCGGAGGCTGTGAGGTCGGCGAGCGTGGCGGTGGAGCGGTCGAGGTCGACGTGGTGCGTCCTGCCGTCCGGCGCGCGGAGGAACACCATCGCGGCGAGCCGGCGGCGGCGACGGCGTAAATTGGTTTGTGTTTTTGAGGTCGTGAAAGGAAGATTGTGCCGTTATTAAGATGGACTCTACTATTTGACGGATTGGCAAGTCGAGTCGGTGGCAACGTGAGGCGGTGTGCCACGTGGGCCTTTCCGAGCTTGTCTTGGTACGTGGGGTCGTCGATGACAGGATGATGGGCCTTTTTGGTCTTGGACCTTTGTTTTTCACCATACTTACCGTAATATAAAGGATTTTGGAGAAACCCATGTGATGCAGCTGCGTTGATGACGCACACGCACTTATGGCCGCGCAGCTGCGCCTTCGCTTCATCTTCCGTGACCTTCTATGGGCCTAGGCTCTTTTATTTTTCTTTTTCTCTATTATAAGTGAATTAAAATTGATTGAAACTTTATCCAAATTCTGTATTTGAAAGCTTTTGATAGATTCAACTCAAAATTTTAAAAACCTTCATCCAAATTTTAGAACCTTTCAACTCAAATTATAAATTTTTTAACTCACATTTGAAACTTTCAATTCATCTTTTTAAAACTTTTAACTCCAACCTTAAAACTTTCAACTCCAAATTTAAAACATTTAACTCCAATTTAAAACTTTCAACTCATATTTTGAAACTTTTGACTTAAAATATAAAACTTTCAACTTAAAACTCTTAAAACCTATGCCCAAATTTTAAAACCTTTCAACTCAAATTTGGAACTTTCAACCCCAAATTAAAAACTTTCAAATCATTTTTATTATTTTATTAAAAATACTGTAGTATTTAGATCTGCAACAAAAGTGGGACGTACCGATGGCACCGACTTATTCTCTCAGCCCACGGGCATTCATGGGTATTCCAATAATTTTACATTTTAAGTTTGTTCCATAATATTAGAGGTTTTGATGAGTTAATTGTCACATCAATCAACTTTAACTTATATTTATTCATATCTTATCCTCACTACTCACCCACAACCAACTCTTTTTAATAGGGCATCCAAGTATTCTATCTATTCTTAATCTCGATAGTATATTTGTGACTGACACTGTGCCCTGCCATAAACATTAAGGACGTATACCAAAATCAAGCTTGCCAAAGTCTAGCATTGCTAAATTTTGGCACACTTTAATAATGCACACTTCAGTATTACTAATTTTTGGTAATGCTAAATGTGCTTGGTTTGTAACATACCAAAAATTTAATAGTTTTTTATGAGAATAAACTGTCGAAAATGCTAAATTTTGGTAGGATGACAATACCAAGAGTATGTTTAGCTTGTTACCCTATTAAAATTTGGTAAAAAAAATCGATAGTATTGAAAGTGGTTGTAACTGAACAAGTCCTAAATATAAATTTTATAATGGGAGGGAATAGATTCAAAATATAGTTTTATTTGCTGTTCAGTTTTCCCCGTGTTATTGGCCTTTCATTGTCCTTATGTCAAATTAAGCAGATAACGAGAACATGAATCAGTAGGCGCCATCTTCTTTTCTAAGATATATATATATATATTTTATGTTAACACGCTTTTTAAATTATAAAAAACTTTCTATATAAAAATTACTTTAAAATATCAAATAAATCAAAATTTTAAGGTTGTAATAATTAAAACTAAATTAATTATACGCATTCACTTATCACAGAAATAAACGGAGCTAAGTGTAAAACTTAAATGCATTTTCTCTTCAAAAAGAAAAACTCTAAATTATTTCTTCCAATCAGGAGACTTAGTTTACTGGACAATTTGAGTACACTACACGTAGAGTGAGTAATTGAAGTTTCAAGTCCATGAATCAGCAGTACAACCGGCCGCATCTTAGCATGCCTCATCAGCATACATCACTGATTAAGAAAGAACATGCTTTGGAGTTATCGTAGTTTGGTAGAAACTACACAAAAAATTACTACAAAAAATGAAAATGCCACATTCCAAAGAGGGCCGAAATGACAATTGAAATGCACAAAAAAAATACTCAAAACACCTTTCCAAGTTTTAGATCATATGTTCCTGAAATGCCTGCTAAAGCTGCAACCACAGTAACTCATCAATCGCCACGCCTTTTTTATATAGAAATTAACAGCTACATCGCAGGAACCCCATGGGAAAAAAAAAACTATAACTGCCCTTACAAATTAGGTCGTTGCACATGTTTGTCAGGCGATATCCTCAGAAACATCCTAGCTAAAAGCCGAGAGTTCATTAGAAGAGTCAGGCATCATATGAAGAACACCCAATGTGATAGGCATCCTGAGGATCTGAACCAACAGTAGAAGTCTGATGGTATGGGCGCTGGACAGGGGGTAAAAGCAGAGTCGAAGACTTGTCCATCAGCAGAAGCCGTCGGCATTTACTGCATGCAAAGTGCGTTAATTATACAGCAGAATGTAGAATTGCAACGATAATGCAATGGACATCTGTTAGATATATAATATGTTTTACCTGCAAACTTTTGTAAATAGACTCTGATAATTGGCAATCCAACGCTGCAAGAGGTTAACATGTTAAATAATTAGCATTACAATGCAACGTTATTGCATTAGGAATGTTCAAAATAAGGAAAATAACGATGAGTAAAAACAATTTTAATGAACCTTTGAAAAAAAACTGGATTATTCTGAACAATTTACCAATTCTTGTTGAAACTTACCAGCAACAGAGAAAGTGCTTTACTGGGCTCCACACTGAGAAAGTATTGGAGTGCTTTATCAGCATGCTCCTACATATAATCAAAACAGTGTATTCGTTACACTGAAGCTTTACTGTGTCCTCTTATTGGAACAAATATTAAAAGAGAACACAGAAGAAGCATTTACCGTTACATGCTTAAAAACACGATGCACTGACAGGCCTCTTGCATGTAGGTAACTTCCTCTCTAATGTAAGATTCACTTCATTTGTCAACATTAAAAAAAGGTATTGTGCATCGGTGCCCAGTAATTGACAAGTCAGCTTTTGGAAAACATGATTACCTCATTAAGAGAGAAGAAAGCCACAGCATCGGGATCAGTAGATCCTGCAGGATGCAGTGACACTACAGCTCTAAATATAGGAGCTAGCAACTCAATTATTGCAACCTGATCTATTGCAGTTGTATCATGGCCAGATCCCAATTTGCTCATGTTTTGCATGTTCAGCTCCTTAGATGGATCCACAAAGTCATCATTCATAAGAGATGCTAACGATGCAGCTCTTTTTGACCAATCCAACCGCTGGTATGTGAATATTTTCATGCTAGGAACTTCATTTTCTAGATTCTTTAGTATCTTGGATAAAGTTTTTTCTTCAAGCTCCCCATTGCTTGCAGGCAGCCTTGGCTTTTTAGTGACACCAGGTTCACCATCATGCAGATGGCTAAGCCCTTCATCATCTAGATGAGGAAAAAACTTTCTTTTCTGGTCAGTGAAGGCCTTGAGAGCTAACCTGAAAACATCAACGGGTTAGCATGAACCTGAAACTGATATACCTCTGAACATTATAAACACATAATAAATGGATAGCGAAAATTCCAGCCTCCATTAAGCAGTGGCATACATTTTAAATGTATAAAAGGTGAGTATTACACCCAAAGGGGCTAGGGACAATCGTATGTGGCTGATAGCTGTTAAGTTTAGTAGAGACCCATTTTTCTAAATACTTCTCACAGGGACTGATGGATGATCCAAAGGTTTCAAGCCTTCAACATAAGTATTTACATCTAAGCACAGGAATGAACGGTGTTGGAATATTTCCAATGCATTCTTTGTAAAATCAAAATAAAATATGGATACAAAAGCACTCACACACCCTGGAAGGATGTAATTACCATATTAGAAGGATTAGAGAAATGAAGTGCAAAAGACATAAAAGAGGGAAAAGGAGAAATAAGCAGCCAATCACTCAAACTCAGCAAATAAACGCAATCACATATACAAGTCTAATGTGCCAACTGCAAGCACTGAGGCATCATGGAATTGATCAGTGGTCCACAGCAGTACAAATTTATCGGCAAAAAAAAATCATATATCGCAGGCAGAAACAACATGGAATAAATATCCAAATCAACATTTATTGTGGCAGCAAACATACAACACAAAAATGATGGTAATGAAATTACCTAGTTCTGTCAACAGCTGATGCACCAGCTTGACCTGCCAGCTGACGCTTCCAAGCATATGCCACAACTGCACCATCTGGACAAACAAGTGGCATGTGCAAGCCCCATGAATTGCCTCTGGCTTTAAGGGCTCCATTTAGAACTCCAGACTCTTCCAACTGCCTTCCTAACAGCAATGGATACATATGGGTGTGATGGTGGATGAATATGTTTACTCAATTTTGATTGACAATTTGTGCAAAGAGGGATATTTGGATAGATCTTTCTCTTTGCTTGAAGAGATGGATAAAAAGGGGATAAAGACTGGAATTGTATCATACAATGCAATAATAAATGGTCTATGTAAGGTTGGTCACACTGAGAAGGCTGTTGAAATATCTGAAGGTATTGTTGCTGATAACATCACATATAGCACGCTGTTACATGGTTACATTAAGGGAGAAGATGCAACTGGTGTAATGGCAATAAAAAGTAGGCTTGTGAGTAGTGGGGTTACAATTGATGTTGTCACATGCAATGTACTTATGAAAGCACTATTTATGATTAAAAAGGTGGATGATGCCTGCAGCTTGTTTCTTAGAATGCCCGAGATGACATTAGGGCCTAATATTGTCACCTATCATACAGTCATTGACGTGATGTGTAAACTTGGAGAAATTGACTGGGCACTGCAGCTGTTTGATGATTACAAAAAAGATATATCGTTCTCTAGTACAATAGTGCACAATTGCCTGATTATAGCATTGTGTAATGGAGGAAAGGTAAACATGGCTGAGCAGATTTTTGTTGATCTTATCCAAAGAAATTTAAGGCCTGATTCATGTACTTACAAGAAGTTGATCCATACGCGCTTTAAAGAAGGCAGTGAACATGGTTTACTGAATTTCATTCTTAAGGTGGATGAATTAGAAATTGACTTCTTTTCATCTATATGTAATTATGCTTCTGCTTTCTTAAGCAAAAGGGATTGCTACCAAGGAGCATTGGATGTTTACAAGCTTCTAAGAACGAAATCATTTACTGTGACTAGCAAAACATGCTACAGGATACTCAAGTGCCTGCTCCGAAATGGTCATGAACAGACCATCCAGCCATTGTTAAGTCAGTTCATTAAAATTCATGGCCTGCATGAACCTAGAATGATTAATATGCTGTCTTGCCACCTCAGCAAGAACAGTGTTGGTGAAGCTATTTGGTTTTCCAATTACATGGACAATGGCAGTGTTCCTGTCAGAATTCTAAGAGAAGCTGTATATGCACTAAAGAGGGAAGGTAGAATTCTGGATGCATGTAACTTTTTGAAGGAAGCTGAACTAAATGGTTATTCAGTGGATCTTGCCATGTACTCCATAGTAGTGGAAGGCCTTTGTAAAGGTGGTTATCTTGAAAAGGCATTATACCTATGTGAAAGCATGAAAAAAGAAGGGATTCATCCAAACATTATCATCCATAACTCAGTTCTGAATGGTTTGGGCCAGCAAGGATGCATTCTGAAGCATTCCGGCTCTTTGACCACTTAGAAAGCAGCAAACTGCTTCCAACACTGATCACTTACTCTATACTTATAGCTGCTTTGTGCAGAGAAGGTTTCTTGGATGATGCATATGAGTTGTTTCAGAAAATGTCCAACAAGGGTATTAGACCCACTACACGTGTTTACAACTTGCTAATAAGTGGTAATTGTAACTATGGGTTAACTGAGAAAGCACTGGAGCTTATGTCACATTTCGAGGAAATCTTTCTACTCCCAGATGCTTTTACACTTGGTGCAATAATTAATGGACACTGCCTGAAAGGTGACATTGAATCTGCATTAGATTTCTTTAATGAATACTGTCATAAGGAGATGGTTCCAGATTTTGTTGGCTTCATGAGCCTGGTCAAAGGACTCTATGCAAAAGGAAGAATGGAAAAATCTAGAAGCATCTTGAGAGAGATGTTTCAGTGCAAAGAAGTTGCAGAATTTATAAACAGCGTTGGGGATAAGATCCAAGCAGAATCTTTTGTTGGCCTTCTATTTTCTGCATGTGAACAAGGGAGGATTGATGAGGTCATGACTATCCTAAATGAAGTGGTGCTCATGTATGTATCCTCTTCAGATTCTAATAGTTGTACCATGCTTAGTTACCTGAAGAAGGTAGAGATACCTGAGGCTTGGTAGAGATACCTGAGGCTTGTGATCGTATGATGGATTCTGGACAAGTTTTATGTTCAGCTATTTATGATGTTTCTAGCGATTGTCTTGGTGGAACTTGTGAAGGCATGGCTGGCATGGTTCAACCCACAATAGATGGAGCCGAGAATTTATAGGATCGAAATAATTAGAGGGAGCGAATGATCGCGAAAGTTAAAAATAAAATTTAACAAATCTTTCTAATAAAAAAAATCTGAAAAATCACGTTTTCAAAATATAGAACACTGTTTCGTCACTTATTAGATTGTAGTCGTAGATCCGTAACTTCAATCGACTTAAAATTTTATCAGTAAAATTTACAAATCTAACTAGAATCACGTCAATCAAACTTCTAAATTTCGAGATATTAATAAAACATAATAAAAATTGATCAACAGAAATTAATTAAACCAAGATATATGGAAATTAATTAATCTAAGAATAATTAACCAATCACTCGAAAAACACCTTAGCTAGATTTTAAATCAAAAAAACCAACCCAAATCATAAAGAAAAACAAATCAATCTGAAATCGATTGCTAGACATACACAAAAAAAAATAAAAATAGAGATTAATTACTACATTAATTTACCATTAACTTTACCTTTATTATCAACATTATGTTTAAAAAAATTCTAGCAAGATGTCCTGAAAAATCCTAACAATTTATCCATTTTTTATAATCTAAAATAATTAAAAAATTCTAAAAGAAAGACCACACAGGCCTTGATATTTCATAGCTACTACTTGCTTATTCTCACTAGTTGATGCAAAATCAATGCTTGCCACGCCATTAGACATACGGAAGTCCACAGAGTCTGACGTGTTTCTAAGGAAAATCCGCTATCCCTGTCGGCCATGCTATCTGCACCAACCACACATCAACAGTTGTCCCGCCAAATCGCCATCAACATCAACCGCACATCGACATTGATCGCACATTAGCCAGTCACTACATTGTTGGGCCTATCTGTCAGCCATAGTGCTCCACGCTCTCATGCTCACCCGCACTCACACTAGCCACCACCACGCTAGGCCCGGCTTTCAGCCATAGCGTCCTTGTTTGGGCACGCACTCACTAGGCCATCTCTGTGTCATTGGCCTGTTACGTTGGCTTGCTTGCTCGCCGTCGTCAATCCATATCAATAATGATCTGTAATAATAATAATAACTTTTTTCAGACATAGATTCTCACAACATGACCTAAGTCAATATACAAAGCGCACACCATACTGTTATGATAATTTTAATATAAATTAATTATGCAATACCAAATTTATCATTTTTATAGTTTTTTTTATCACTTTTAATTTCATAATCTCTCTCTTGATGAAAACATTAGTAACAACACAGAAAATATTGGCAACAACATATGAATATTGAACTGTGGCATTTACCTTTCAAAAAAAAAGATTAAATAGAATTTATGTGTAAACTCTCTCGCTCTTTTTTGACAATGAATTCATCAAAAATATATGAAGAAGAAAAGTTTTTCAAATTTATACCAATTTTATTTTTTATTATGAGCACCACAAATCATTAATGTAAACAATGATAATTTATTACAAAACTATTTGAAAACTTATAAGCATTACGATGATTCACTTCATTTGTGCTTTAAAAGATTGATAAATCGATTGATTTCAATATAATATAAATTGCAAGGAATTATATACACCATTAGTTTTACATTTTAACCCATTAAAGTCTATATCTTTTGAAAATTTTAAACTTAAGATGTATGTTTTGGTTATACACAACTTCTTTTAAGTTCATACCAAAGTGCAATAGTAAGCAATCTTATTTAGAAGAAGTATGATAATGTATTTTTTTATCTTTCTTATATTTTTTATATAGTACATAATTTTGATCTTTCTCATATTTATTATAGCATATTAGCACATTTAAAACAAGATCAAAATAGATAAGAAAGTTCAATCATGTTAAGATTTAGGTCAAGTTGTCATTCTACTTAGCTAGTCATACAAAGACCAATAACACACAAATAAAAATATAAAAACACTTGAACATTATGACATAAACATAGTAGTAAATAATACATATAAATCATATGTAGTACTTATTATTTCCTTCAATATAATTTTTTCTTTTAAATAAAGAAAAAATGTTACAAAAGGTTAATGCTTCATATCAAAACATGAATGAGTCTAAGTTATCCCTGAAGACGAGTAAAACAAAAAGAATCTAAAGGTTTTGTAAAAATATCTATCAATTGATGTTAAGTATACACATGATGAAGTACCACATTTAAGAAAGTAAAATCTAATATTAATATATTTTATCTTAGAGTATTGTACTAGGTTCTTAGCAATACAACTGGTACTTGTATTATCACAGAAAAACGGAACATTTTTCAAAGTAACACCATAATCTTTAAGTGTAGCTACTATTTAAAGTATTTAAGAACAATAACTAGCAGTAGCCATATACTTAAATTTAGCAGTTGATTGTACTATAGAGGATTATTTTCTACATGACTAAGTAACAAGTGAATTATCAAAAAGAAATAAGCACTAGAAATACTTTTTCTAATAGTCTATACCTTCTAAAATTAGCATCAAAAAAGTTCTTAAAATAATACACATGAGGATACAGATAGCTATATGCCAAAATCTTTAGTCCCATAAATATACTTAAGAATTCGCTTAATTGCTTGAAGATATAAAGCACATGGGGAAGCTTAAAATCATGTACATAAACATAACACAAATTATATATTTGGTTTTAAAGCAGCAAGACACAAAAGTGAACTAATCATACTCCTATACTCATTTTGGTCAACTGGCTCACCATCTTTATTAGGATGAAGTGTAGATGTTGCTTCTATGAGTATATAATGGGTTTGTAATTCTCTATTTTAAAACGACGTAGAAGATTCTTCGCATACTTACTTTGATACACAATGTATACTTACTTTGATACACAAATATATCTTATTTTGTTTGTTTGATTTGTAATCCTAACAAAATGTGTCAATTCACCCATTATACTTATCTCAAATTTACTGCTTATAGTTTTTTAAAACTAAGACATTAAAACAAGATAAGGATAACCAAAGATGATATTATCTACATAAATTTGAATGAATAATTGATCATTGCCTCATTTAAGAAAAAAAAGGTTTTGGTTACTTTTTCCATATTAAAGCCCTTTTTAAGTAAAAAGTTTTTAACCTATCACATTATGCTTTTGTGGCTTGTTTTTAAACCATACAAAGTTTTAACAGTTTAAAAACATGATTTAGATATTTAGCGTTTCAAAACCAGATAGTTGCTTAACATAAACTTTTTGATAAAACTATTAAAAAAACACTTTTTACATCCATTTGATAAACTCTAAAACCTGTAGATGTAGCAAATGCTAACAAAATTATAATGGCTTTAAATCTAGTAACATAAGCAAAAGTTTAATCAAAATATAAGCCTTCTAATTGTGTAAAACCTTGAACTACCAACCTAACTTTGTTTCTAATAACTACACCTTCTTCACTTTATTTATTTTTAAAGATCCATTTAGTTCCAATTATAGAATGATTAGGAGATGGTGGTACTAGTTTCTAAACCCTGTTACATTCGAAAATTTTCAATTCTTCATGCATGGCATTAATCCAAGATTCTCCAGTTAATGTATGTGATATATCTTTGGGTTCAAAATATGCTACAAAAGCTCAATTAGTATGAGAGTTTGGATCATTAAACCTAGATTGTGTCACCCTTTCATAAAGATTACCGATGATTTGTTGAGATGGATGTCTTATCTGAATGTACAAGGGAGCTGTTGTTTCAGGAACTTCATCATGTTCAATTTGAGCTTCTATTTACACAGAAGATGTTAAACCTTGATAATGCTAAGTTGTTTGTGAAGTTGTGGTAGGTGTTGAAACCAATTCAATTGATTATGTGGGAGAAATCAAAACTTCATCTTCATCAACAAAGATGTTTTCTCCCTAAATGTATATATCGGTACCTGTAACATTTGGACTAGTACCTGGGCTAGTCTCATCAAAGTAACTTCATAGGTCTCTATCATTTTGTTAGTTCCAAAACTAAAACACGATAAGCATGTGAATGAGTAGAATAATCAAGAAACATACCATCAACTGATCTAGCCTTAAATTTATCTAAATTACTAGATTTCAATATAAAACATTTGCATCCAAAAACACGAAAGTGAGACACACTAGGCCTAAGAAGTTTTACCAAGTTTGATCTTAAAAACACATGATTTGAAATGTAGCATGCAGTATATATAACTTCAGCCCAAAATTTTCTAGGAGTAAAGAATTCATCTAACATAGTTCGAGTCATCTCAACCAAAATTCTATTTTTACTTTCAAATACGCCACTTTATTATGGTATTCTAGGTGAAGAAAATTGATAATCAAGACCTCTTTTAGCATAAAAGTGATTAAAAGAAGAAATTTTAAATTCTATTCTATTATCACTTCTAATTGCTCTAAGAGCTCTTAGGTAATCAATAGATAATCTAAAAGTAAGATTTCTAAAATAACTAAAAACCTCATCTTTAGATGTCATAAAATAAATACACATATATCTAGAGTAATTATCAACTATCACCAACACGTACCACTTACCTTCAAAAGATTGAACTCATGATGGTCCAACGATACCAAGGTGTAGAAGTTTTCCTGGTATATTTGACATCACCATAATAAGAGATGAGTGTGAACTTGTATACATCTTATCATGTCTACAAGAAGAGCATACTATATCGCTATCACTCTTAAGCTTAGCTAGACCACATATAAGATCCAAACCACTAACACATGTTAGATGATCAAAACCAACATGATTAATTCTACGGTGCCAAAAGAATAAGTCTTTAAAGCCATTGGCAATTAGACACATATGCTTAATAGAAGATAACACATCAAAATCAGATTTAAACACTCTCCCAAAATATGTAATATTAAAAACAAAATCTCCTGAAGCATCTAACACTCTGCATCTATCTTTCTTAAAGCACATTTCAAGGTCCTTATCAATCATTTGTGAAATAGAAAGTAAGTTATATTTCAAGTTCTCAACAAGAGTCACATCCTTAAATATAAACTTATCACTTATTATTACTATACCTTTAACCACAACCATAGAAGCAGAAACATATCTAAATGTTACCTTTTCAACATACGATGCTACTATGAGATAGGATAACTAATGTTTGTCATTGGGAATATGGCATGAGCATCTGAAATCCACTAGCCATATGTTCTCCTTTCTCGTGCGAAGTGACTACATAGAAGAAAATAGAGTTAATAATATAACATTTAGGAATTTAATACTGAGACACACAATGCACACAAATAGACATAACATTGTATTTTTATGCAAAGGTTTAGATTTGTTATTACTCATGTCAGTAGAACCAAAAGAACGTGCTTTTTTTAAATTTGCTTAGCCTTTTCTCTTATTTGTTGCTTAGTAAGTCTAAAATATAATTCTACTTTATGTACATTTCTACCACAGTGAGTACAAATATACTTAACTTTATATTTACTTTTAGTAATATAATCAGTATTTGTATTAGTTGTGCCAATACATGATATGTTAACACCAAATCTTGAAGATTGTCTTTTTAGGTTCATCGGCTCTCTCAATTATACCACTACCAAGTGATTTAATAAAAGTTAGAGTATAAGTCTTAAAACAATCATAAGGATCATAATCCAAACATGTTTTAAACTTTTGAAAAGTAGTCTTTTGATTCAAGCTTTTAGTTTTTATCTTTCCTTGCAAGTAATCAATATGCTTTAAAAGAGTAGCACAATTTTTACAAGAGACAAGTTAAAAATTTATTATTTTTACCACAATTAGAGCATGAAAGAATCTTATAAGTAGTAAGATCATCTTTTAGTTAAGTAATTTTAACATCAATATATTTTAACTTCAACTTAGGAGAATTGTAATTATTACAAGAAGCATATTATCAACTACACAAACATGTTTATTATTTCTTCTCTTTTTTAAGCTTAAGATTCTTTAAAGTAGAAACATGTATATCTCTAAGAGAAATAAATTTAGTATAAACTATATTATATGATTTTCAAGAATCATCTATAGGAGTCAATTTTAAGTCTTGCAATTTTAACATTTAATTGTTCAACCAAAATATCTTGTTTTCTTAATCTTTTTATCTCTCTTCTCTAATAAAGAAATAATTTTTTTAAGAACACAAGCTAAATTATCATAAGAGAGTTCTACCTTATTATCGTTGTCATTGTCGATATCACTATTGATGATGTTTTTACTACATACCATCATATATAATCCAATTAAGTTTTTTTTACCTTTAAGTGTAGCATCATCGTTATTCTTGGTGTTCATATTGCTTAAATTTATCTGTTCAAGAGCAAAAAGAACATGATACACTATCTTTTTATTCAAATATCCTTTTTTTATGCTCTTGAGTGTTCGCTTTTTATCACTCTCTACCTTATCTTCCTCCTTATTTTCATCCCTATAAATTATTCGTAGAAATTTTATATATTTAAGATGAAGGTGATTAAGAGAGTCACAATCAAAATATCTTCGAGATTCTCTACCGTTTGATCTTTTTCTAGATCAAACATTTTACAAAGCTCTTGTGAAGCATATGGAGAGAGTGTCAAATCATACTTGGTAAGTTATTCTAGTCATTCATCAGTTAGTAAAGACAAAGAGGAGAAATTATAGCTAGATAAAGAGTTATCACTAATAGAATTACTAGTTTGTGAAGCTAAAGCCATTGATTTCTAAGTCATATTTTTTCTAGCAGAAACATCTAGCTCATGAGTTTTTAATTTAGAATAAAGTATATCTAATGTAAGTGTACACATATTAGTAGATTCTCTAATTGATGTTATCTTCATCTCTCGTATAGATATATCTAAAACTCCTAGTAGCGAGAATTTTTAGTCTCAGAATATATAACATTAATATAACACAAGTTACTGAGAATCTTATTAAAGCATGAGCAAACAAATCATCAAGAGATTCACCAGATTTTATCTCAAAATGTATGTATTTATTTTTATACATGTCCTGACATATCTCTTTTACTGTTTTTGACTATTTGTAATAATCATAGTGTTCTCTATACCTCATATGTTGACTTGAGATACACTACATGGTCAAATTCACTTCTTCCTAGCCCTTGAATAACCAAATTTCTCACCTTGCTGTTATCCTCCACCTGTGGCATGTTCGCTACTATCACTGCATCGTTTTAGGGAATTTAATATGGCTTATAGATATTCTCCCATATCGCAAAGCCTTGAGTTTAAATGTATGTTTCTATCTTAGTCTTCTAATACTAAAAATAAACACTATAGAAAACATAATGTTTGGTGGAATACCTATTCATCCATATATTTTCTAATCATCAGTTAAGATAAATTAATAACTTTGCTTTGATACAACTTATATGATCGACTCACACTAAGACAATCAGAGTGATCGTGGAAGTCAAAAATAAACTTAATAAATCTCCCTAATCACAAAACCTAAAAACATATTTTCAGAATTTGGATAAAACATTATTTCATCACTAAACAGATTATAGTCATAGATTCGTAACTCCAATCAAATTTAGTCAGAATAAACTAAACAAAACTTACAAATAAACCCAACTAGAATCATGTTAATCGGACTTATCGATCTCGAGATATTAATAAAATAAAATTACTAAATAGAAGATAGACGAAAATTAATTAAACCCTAATTAATTAATAATACGAGCTCAAAAATAATTGACCAATCGAAATTTAGAACACTGAAAAAACACACTAGCTATGATTTTAGATCAAAATAACCAACCCAAATCACAAAGAAAAACAAATCAATTTAAAATCAATTTCTAGGGATAGACAAAGGTGAACGAAAAGATAGATTAATTACTGCACTATCATTTAACTTTATTGTGCTTATAAAAAAACTCTACCAAGATACCCTGAATAATACTAACACTTTACACTCTTTTTATAGCCTAAAATAATTAGAAATTTTCAAAGAAAAAGATCTCAAATCCCTTGAGATTTCGTAGCCACTACTCAGCCTATTCTCAGTCGCTGGATTTGAAATCAACACTCTAGATTGAGCTACGTCATCAGATACACGAAAGCCTATGGAGTCAGACGTGCTTCCGTAGAAAATCTGTTATCCCCATCGGCCACGCCACCTGCGCCAACCGCGTGTCGATAGTTGTCTCATCGGATCACCTGCACATGCGCGCACGCCCACTCGCCCTAGTCACCGCAACATTAGGCCCGCCTATCAGCCGCAACACTCTGCACTCTCGTGCGCACCCGAGCTCACGATAACCACTACCACGCCGAACCCGCCTATCAGCCGCAGCGTCCCTATGTAGGCTCACGCTAGTTAGAACGCCTCCACACCATTGGCCTGTTACGCCAGCCTACTCGCTCACCATTGCTAGCCCACATAGTCGGCCTGTTCATTTGCTGTCACCAGTCCATATTAACAATAATCTAGCCCAACAGTGACCTAAGTCAGTATACATAACGCTCTACACTTTGCTATCATAATTTTAAAATAAATTAATTATACAAATATCAATTTTAATATAGACTAATTTTAATATAAGCTAATTTTTCATCATTTTGATTTCATATAATTTATGCACAACAATTGATGATAGTGACATTTACTATGATAATTTGTTACGGCAGTCTTTCCATGATGACTTTGACACTTATTATCCAGCAATTGCTTCACTTTGCTTAAAAGGGGAACTGATTAGGGCCAACAAAGCAATTGAGGCAATGCTTCAGAATTCTAGTTGAATTTGGTAGCTAGTTCATTCTGTTAGGGAAGTATTGCTGGTTCGTGGTATAATCATTGGCAAATAAAGTGTCTTGTAACTTGTAAGTACATCATGTTCTTTTAGACATAACTGATGCTTGGTGATGCATACTTGAGAATTACGAGATATCTTAGAACTACTTCTTTCCTGTGTTCTGTAGGCGAGGAAAATATTTTTCAACATAACTGTCTGTCTTGGCAATTGGCAAAAGAGGGTTCATAAAGGTGGAATTAACTATTCACATGCAGGAACGTTTCTCTCTTCTAGCAAAAATGATCTGTCCTTTTTCCTCGTTATCTAACCTTTACGGTCTAACTGTTTTTGTCTCTCTTTACAGCACTGAGTAGGGCACCCTGGATGAGAACCCTGACTGTCCTCAGGTTCCAAACTTTATTAGTTAGAGAAGACCTCTGATGGTGGACATTCATGTTGGTCAATTGTTGTGCATATGTTTGTCCAATTCTGTGACATTGTTCAAGATCCTGAAATTCAATGTGTATCTTGTTGCATTCAACTCTAGTATCCTCAGTTGATATGTTTGGCATTTAGGTTTTTTCCTTCCTAATTGACAGTGGCTTCCTATGTTCACATTCCTGTGTATTCAAATTCAACTAGACAACTATGGAGTATACCAAGATTCTATGATTAAAGAAAAAACATTGTACGAAAGAAAGGGGAGACACTGTCAACCGTGATCCTTTTTATGCATCCTTTAGAGGAGCTATGTTCTTTAACTTCTTTTAAAGAATGTACTCATGTGAATGTTCTCCAGACACATTCTCTTAGTAGGTCATAACTCACAAGGTTGACAAAACCTACCCTAACTAAAACACAGCTTACTGGCTCGCTGACCTGCTCTACTTGTCGGTCATCTCCACCTGTAGGGCTGTAGGATTAGGTGTTCTGAAACTTAATGACCAAAAAGCCTTTAGTTCATTTTTTAAAAAGACTTTGTGGCCATAAATCCTTGAATTTTGTTGATGTTCTGTAGCAGCCAAATAAAGATGAGACTGTTACTAGTTCATAAATCCTAGAATCACGTTGAAATATATCACTTTTGCCTCATTTTCTTGGTCTAGAAATTGGATGGCTTACTTCTTCCATGGTACTGTTGCAAACTTTTTGAATTTCATACTTTGCATACCTTAGTGGTAATTGGTGTGAAATTGGTCGAGTCATTTTTTTTGACCGGGATGGTCAAGTCATGTTTAGAGTTTAGACTAAATGATTACATCAGGGACTGGGATATTTCTTGAGATACAGCATGACTACATGAGTAATTTGTAGGTATCTCTTACAAACTACATTATATTATTTTGACAGGTGACAAATGTCAAAGCTAGCGCGGCTGGAGTACTAGTACAACTCATGAAGAGTAGTAGGTCGATATGTACCATGAGTTCGGACTCCAAAGTCAGAATTTGGTAAGTCAAACAACCAGATCTAGAACAACCAAATGAACTCATTTTATATATTGAATTATTGAACACACGTGTTTTGCAACGCAAATCACAATAACACCAATGATCAAACAGCCTTGACGCATTACAACCAGCTTACTTATTTGAACAAAATATGCCACCAGCATCTTGTAAAATTCAGCACACAAGACAATCTCAGTGGTAGTTGTTGAGCCTCCTGCAGTTCTTCCTGATCTCCCCCTGTGATCCAGTCAGAGGCGAGATGTTGCCCATGTTCACCATTGACTGTGCGAAGTGCTTGAAGAAGAGATTGACATCATCAGCATATGCCTTCACGAGTGCCGCTGTTTCGGCGCTCTTGGTAAGCAGGACCTGATCAGAGCTGAGAAGGCCCTTGCCAGACAGGATGTTCTTGAAGTAGAAGTTGTCGAACTTTGCGGGGCTGACAAAGTCTAGCGGGAAGAGGTTGTTGTCACCGCCGGAGCGGGGGCACCCCTGCCTCAGCTGCGCCGCGTAGGACGCATCCAGTGTGCTGTCAGCCATGCCATTGCCAGTCTGGTTGTAGAGCCTCTGCCGGAAGCTGATGCACCGAGACATACCAATGGTGTGGCCACCTGCACGCACCCATGTTGTGCGATGTAGGAAAGCTCTGGCACGAAATGATGAATGGACGGAGCTGACAAAATGGCATCAAGTTCACCTGAGAGGGTGACAACGTCGACGACGTTAAGGCCCTGGCGCTTGAACTTGGTGATGATGGTGGGGAGGGTGTTGTTGGGAGCTGGGATGTCGTTGTTGGAGCCTTGGATGCTGGCACCCAGTGAGTCCCTCCGGCCAAGTGGCACATCCCAGTACGGGCCACCAACCTGCAGGTTTGAGTGCAAATTCAGGCACGAACCCCGATCTGCTGAGCTCATCCTAGGAGCAGTTCTTTTCTCTAAACTCATACGGAAATGAAATAACAATAATAATAATAATAATAATAAAAGGCCATGTTCATTTCTCCTCCTATTTCTGAATGTGACATTCTTCCGTGTGGTTGTGGCTTGGATAGAGTTATCTCTGGAACATACGAGGACAGTGGAGTCGCGTGCGGCGAGGGCGAGGATGTCGGCGCAGGAGACGGTACCGGGGCAGGCTGCTTCGAGGGCAGCCTTGATCTCGTCGACGACCTCGAAGCCCCTGATGGAGTTCAGGTTGGGGTTTGACCCCTTCTCACTGATGATGGTGGTGCTGTTGTCCAGGAGCACGGACGCGTCACACCCCTACACAACGTTGAAAGATGTTGGAAAAAGGTATTAGGCACATGCAACGGAACAGCAATAGAGATTGATTTAGGGTCCTGTACTGGGTGAAGGTCCCTGATAGATGAACATCGCATCGTGAGCGGCAATTGTTGTGCATTTGAATTAAATAATCATCCTCTCTTTGAAAAGAAAAGAAATAATCAAGAAATCATGGTACGGACTAATCATATCGCCAAGACAGCAAGTAGTGGTCGCATGGGCAATGTTGGTAGGCTATCTTATCAGTGGTAAAAGGTTCGCCTAATAACTATAGATGCTTCAATGCTCCTAAGATACCTTTTTTAATACCTAGGTACAAATATAACAATGGTTCAATATCGTACAGTAAGAGTTTTTGTCATGTAACGGTTAAAGTTGCATTTGCAAATACACGTCTTTTTTCATACCTTTATATGGATTTAACCCTTGCAAAAGTAAGTGAAATGCATATCGTTGTCTTTCAAGCATACATTCTAGATGCAGGAAGCATACGAATCATTTAAATTATGCTTTGGCAGGCTACACTGCAGGCGCTAGGTTAACCGAGGACCATAGCTTTGTGAAGACATGTAAAGAATGCTACAGCAGAAGAGAAGCACAGACCTTGACAAAGCAGTCATGAAAATGCAGCCTGACCAAGGATGCTGCCATCCTGGTCTCCCTGGCCACCGCCTTTGCTACTATGGACTGAACGATCTTCTTTGCCTGGGGGCATGAGTGGTCATAGAACTGCGGGAACAAGCCATACCCATACCACGGGTTGCCGTGGGCGGCGCTGGCGAGGAGGAGGGGAGAGACCAGGCAGAGCATCACCAGGCAACCCATGGACGTCGCCATGTCGGTAAACCTTTGCTGCACTGCACTGCACTATGTTGCAGGTAGGAGAAGAGAGTCGCTGTTTGCTTGTTTCGACTTCTCTTCTTGCGGGTGGTGAGACGAGGAGGGCAGGGGGGCGGCATATATAGAGCCTGTGGGGGCGGTGCAAGTTGGAAGGGTGGTTTGGAGCAGTGGACGGTGAGATGCAGCAGGGCAGCTGGGTTGTTAGGGTGATGCGTATAAAATAAGTCAGCTAGCTACGCATTTTGCTCAACTGCTTCGGTAATTCCATCAATCATCCACTACTGGTAACTCCAACTTGCCTCCGAGGCTTTTCACTTGTCTTGTTTTGTTTGGGGCTTCAGTTTCAGCGAAGTCGTTCGAAGATTTAATGCTTGCCATTGTCAACAAGTGTAGATGGAGTGATAACCTATGAAAAATGAAGCTCAATATAGCTTAGCAGTTAGCGAGAAGATAAAATGGTAGATTGATGAAACAGCAAATGCTACTTAAAAAATAAAAATAAGCATTCCAGTTAAACATTCATATAACTGCTTGTACTATGAAAAACTATAAAGCAGCGCTATGGTGATTATGCTGCCTATGTACACTATACAATATCTTTCCACGCACACAAAATGACCATTTGCGATGTTAAGATACTGTTGAAAACTTTGATGGATTATACAATATTGCACCCTCCTGTTTCAGAAAATTAGAGATGTTGTTTTAAATTACCACAATGAGGCAATGCATATGCGCAAAGATATATTAGTCGTCATTCTCACTTTAACCTTTTTGCCTCACAGTAGGCCCATACCTGACAGGCTGTACTAGTATGTATATTCCCTGGACCATATCCAAAATCTAACCTCGCAAAACACGTGACAATTTGCACATCATATGTGAAATCAAACTGACAAAGTACAAAAGCATACCCAAAAGCAAGGTTTTGCTTCCGTA
Organism: Oryza coarctata; assembly: GCA_030770085.1. Taxonomy (NCBI): domain Eukaryota; kingdom Viridiplantae; phylum Streptophyta; class Magnoliopsida; order Poales; family Poaceae; genus Oryza; species Oryza coarctata. The sequence goes on from CM061462.1 coordinate 7,288,511, forward strand.
TTAATCCTACTTTTGTTATACACAAGTTTCGTTACAGATCAGACGGCTCTGTTTAACGCAATACCCTATGTATGCCGGACTATTCACATGGATGTTTTCTATTGTTGGTGGTCATCAAACTTGGATTCGTATCCCTGTCTTTGTGGATCAAAAGTATGATGCTACATTTCTGTATATTTATTACTGTAAACGTTATTACAAAGGATAATCTCTAAGATTTGTCATATGCGTGGAGATTATTTGTCTCTAAAGTCCGTGCACAATATATATTTTTTGTGTTTTGATGGATCAATGCCTTTAGGCTTTCATGTTTGTTTGTATAATACCTGTTTGGTCCCAGTAATTATTGTCTAATGTACTCACAACTCATATGGTAGGGCATTACCATGGCAAGTACACACGCCACATGCCTCAAAGGAGGCTACAGATTTGGCATCCCTACTGCCGAAACCTTAAGAGGAGACAAAAGTGAGATGGGCAAGAGTACCTGCTCATTTGACTTCTGTTGTGTAAGGCTCATGACTCAATGTGGCAGTCATGCTTACTGTGTAAGAGAAGGCTAAAGTTTGAATAGGTCTTACACATTTCTTAGAAGCTAACCAACACAAAATTTTCCAACCGGATTGAAGATAATTTGACATTGATTTCTTATAACTTGTACCGATGTATACAGGACGTAAAGACTAATAAATGATTGGTTAGAGTGTTGCTAAATGTATTTTTCTGATTATACTTTTACCAAACCCCGTCCCCATCTGCTTGTAAGCAAGCTTAAGTTAAGAAAAAGATACTATTAGTATCCAAAGTCCTCTAAATTACTCATGTTTTCCACAATATTAATTAGCTCACATGACATTTTGGCAACTTGTATTATGAAACACAGCAAGTAAATTTAATAATGTCTATTGGAATGGAAGCATACAAAATGTCATACTAAGAATGTCTAAGGTCATAGTAATGATAGGGGATTAGGGGATTGATCACAGATTATGGCAAGTTGGTCACTGCTTTGTTGACTGTTGAAACAAGCCCATGGCTTCCAAGGAATTAGATGGCTAGACAGTTTTATTTTTTGAAAAGGTAGGCAGGAGAATTTAGTTTTTATTTTTAATTATCTGCCTTATTTTGCAAGTGCTGTGTGTTGTTGGCGAGGGGAGTGAATTGTGCATGTCTTTTCCACGTTTCTTCTGGAAAATATTTAGCACTTTTACGCAATCTGAAGCGTGCATGCAAATGAATATTAATTTGACACTCGCTTAAAAAAAGTTAACGGCATCATCTATTAAAAATCGAGCAAGTATATGCTATGATTAGAGTGTGTTGGTTTATAAGCTACACTAATTTATGTAAGGCTCATTATATGTGACTAATCCCACTAATGCCACATTCCATGTTTAAAATTTATCCACAAATATAAAGGCCTTCTTTGGATCAAAGGAAAATCAAAGAAATTGCATTCCTATGTATTCAATTACTATAGCATTGTTTTGGATCGAGGGAATGACTCAAAGAAAAATCATAGGAAAGCTGAAGGAAAAGTTCTTGTGCCACATATTCCAGAGGAAAATAACAATCCACTCTGAGCCCTTTGTTTTGTTTCTTTTGTGTTGATGGAGATAATCAAACAACTCGAGTATAGGTGAGAAACAATATTTTGCCAGTAGTGCTGTACTTATTGATTGCTGATTATACTCTAATGTGTGAAGTTTGTTTATTAGTGGTTCAAATCCTCTAAAAATCACTATATTTTCCCTGTGCCTTGTCCAAACACATATTTGCACAAGTTTTGTATGTTTTCGGATCCTCTGTTTTGCATATAAATTTCTATTATATTGTTATGTTTTTACTATCCCTAACCCTACGTTCCAAAAAAGCCCTAATTATTCTAGAGTATTATCACATCAATCATATTTTGTTTAATTTTTTTATCTTATCCTTAACTACCCTCCCATTTCTATCCATCTCTTATCTAACGTGGTTAATTGCTAAACAATCAAAAATATTTATATTTACGATCAGAAGAACTGCATTATATTTCTTTGTTGTTTTGAAAATGTTTTTATAGCTCAATCGTATTTGAATTTTCAAGTACATGGTGACATGCATGACAATTAAAGAATGAAAAGGAAAACAAAACGAACTTTCTCATGCAATATATTTCCCAATCATCTCCTTTTTTTTCATTTTCGCAACAACTAACCACTCTGACACTCTATTTTATTCATGTCACATCAATTTGTTATAACTTACAACTCGATTCTCGAAAAAGGAAAGAAGAGGCAGGCATGCATTGAGCCATGAGGAAGCATGTGGATTGTACTCTAATCATCACCTATTAATTAAGCAAATTAAATCACATCTAGCTATCTACTCCATACATCATAGATAACCGTAGTGCCCCATAACCGGTATAGTGCTAGCGTATAAGTGACCACTGGTAGGGATACTTAGTATACCAAATTATATATAATCTTCTAAAAGAAGATAATAGTGGTGACGATAAATCTACCATCAAACCAACTCTATTTTATTTTTATAAAAGTCGCACTTTTATATTACGTAACAAAACAGTACTTCTAAATATAAATTTATTATACAAGGTATCTATAAGGATCCGTTGTTCTAAAATCTCCACAATTAAATTAATTTGTTCCAAATAATCCATATTTATCTATTACAACGCCTATTCAGACAGTAAGTACATAATTGTGCAAGATACCAATAGTACGAGAGCACTAGTGTACCAACTACGGGGCCCCACCCCAACTAACATGCTCGTCTGCTTCCATCTGGCTGTACGGCCTTTTCCACCTGCTATGCATGCAGCCGGCACCTAAAACAGATCAGACTGGCCATGGAATCTCTGGATAACAATTTGACTCAATTTGATTTTGATTAGTACGTGGCAATTGCCAATTATATGGGACCTACACCTACTGAGTGACTGAAAAGAAAGAAAGAAAGCGAAATGCATCGGCATGGCTATGCCAGCTAGGCAGCTACTACTTCACTTTGATCATCTGCACAATAATATGTGTTGCTCAGCTAGCTTAACTAACTCTTTTTAGGTCAAGGGGTCATAATCTTCAGTGGCTTGCTGTCGGTTGTATCAAATCCAACCAAATTAGTTCTTTTTTGTAGTTGTAAAAATATCTTGCCGTGATGACGAGAGTCCTTTGTGAAAAGGCTGCAGCGGAGTGCTAGATAGCTAGTGCCACGACACAAGCGATTGCTAAGGAAGCTAGCTAGCTATTGTTAATTAATTATTAAGTGGTGCACACGATTAAAGGGGAAGTGAGTGAGGGACCTACTGTATACTGCCAGTTACAAAATTTAAATATTTTTAGATTATTTAATAAAGATTAAGTTTAAATAGAAAAAACTTTAGTATGTGAATCTCAATAAATAAGGGATGGGAGGAAATATGTGGGAGATAAAATATAAAGAAATTTAAATAAGAAATGATTAATATGAGAAATAGTACTATAAATAATGTTAAAATTATTATATTTTAGAACAACACTTGCGAAGTTTTTATATTTTACAACGTGTAATGATCGTATAAGCATATAGTACTAACAAACTGTAGTTCTGTTACAGAAACTAAGATTAATTAACTAAGGCGTTTACCTAGCTATGCTAAGCTATGTAGCTAGGTAGTAGAGATCTATATATCTCAGAGTTATAGCTAGCCAACTTTCTGAGGTGATGTTAACAAACGAATAATGGACGATCCATTCTTAGATCATCTATCTAACTAACAATCATTCTACCGAGTATTACTAGATACTTGCGCACTTATGAAGACCTCGATCTATCTGTCGATAGATCCATCGAGTGATGGCAATGGTTGAAAGGTGCAAATTAACCCTTCAATTTCTTCTTCTTTGACAGCGATATCATACCTATCGATCGATCGCATGTTGATCAACTACTCGCCATGCATGAGATCGGAGGGGACAATGCAAATTAACTCACGACGCCTAGCTAGCTAAGTCTCCTCTACTAAATGCATGCATGTTTATTAGTTGCTATAGCTACTAACTAACTACCTGGGTTAATTGCCAAATTGAGATGACTAAATAGTGGATATATCAAGCTAATAAAAGTGATGAATGCATGCATGCACGCACGCTAAGCTAACTATCGCCTAATATAATTGGGCACTCGCGTCCGTGTAGCATGCGGCTAGCTATAGCAGTGTGTGTGTGCCTACTGTTTATGCCGAAAGTTGATTGGATTATGTTTCTCTATTAATTCTCACGTACGTCACGTCCCGTATGAATTGATTGCGCCGACTGGTCGGCCAAGCAGGCAAGCACCACTGGCCGGCATGCAGCCGCAGCCATATTTTCCGGCGCACCATTAATAACGGACGCGACCTAGCTAGCTTAATTTGGTGTATACTCCCTCGGTCAAAAAATAAATCATTTCCAATGATTCTCAGACAAGTTTTAGCAGGATAGGCAAATGATTATGGTGTCCCCATTAATATTTTCAGTTGTATTTTTCAAGCTCTAACTAAATATGCATAACTTAGCTTTATTGATTATAACCCTATAAATGAAATTTGTGTGACAAATTTTAAACGTTAGAAATAAAATCTCTGTGTGAGAGGGTAGTATTTGATGGAGGAGATGGAGAAGCTAAGGGATAATGGATAGAGAGGCTCACTGGTCAGCCAGTGTTCATGCGGCTTGGACTATTTAGGGCTAGCTCCTTTAAATAAAATATAGGAATGAAAAACGTAAAAAAATAGATATATGATAATAATACAACTACGAGTAAATATTGGAATTCCTGTGGAATTTACTATTAAAAAACGATTTTTATATTTATATAGATGTGTGTACAAGCCGTCACTACAACAATAACATCTTTAACAACTCTTTCTTGGAGATTACCAGCATCTTTTCCAAAATTTATCTAATGACCCTTCTCACGACTCTTCAGCTATGAGTCACCATACGACCATACTTCGTGACCCTTTGAATGACACTTGCTTGATGTGTCTCCATCTAGCTCTATGTTAATGACAATTTAAGGGGTCATCACATACAATTTTAATTACAATTACAATATACTAAAAAACATTGGGTAAGAATAACAATATTTAATTGAGGAGATAAAAAGTGTACTTTATGGAGAAAACTTAATACAAGGTCCTTGTGAAAGTAAATATATTTATAATTTTTTTCAGAAAATGGAAATTAACATGTGTTGTAACCGTAACACTAAACACAATTAGTTTTGGAAAAACTGCGATGAAGTATTTATTTTGTCACATAGGAAAAAGATGACTGCCCTCGGCACTACAAAAAAAACGGCTTACCATGTTCGTTCGATCCTCAAACAGACGGACCAGATGAGTTCTCTCTGTACATGTGAAAACCCAACCCTCTGACCTAGCCAAAGCTTCAGCTCCTCTCCGACCGCTGCTCTTGCCCTCTCCGGTGCCGTCGCGCCTCGCCCTCCAGCCAGCCGGATCGGTCGCCATGACCTTGGGGGCGTCGGATCTGGCCTCGCCGTGGTCGGGAGCTGACTGATCCGACCACTGCCGGCCCCGGTGACGACAGAAGGAATGGGAGCGCCCCATCTGCTCTCCGGCAGGTGGCCGACCAACGCTCCTGTGCGGCGACGCCCACCTCCTCGACGCCGTGGCCTGCGCTCTTGTCGACAACCTGGCTGATCCATCTCAGCTCGCCCAGCAGCTCATGTGGCGTGATGTGCTTTGCTTCCTCCGTGGAGCCATTACTTCAAGTTCTGGAGCCGGATCTGGTGGTTGCTATTTGAGGTTTTTTTTTTGCTCTAACCCATATATTCAGGCACACATGTAATACATCTGTCTCTAAGTAATTTCTATTCACTATTTGTTTCGTTCGCATTTAGACGATTCAACTATTTTGTAGGTCTTAATTCTTCCGTTCATTAACCTGATCTGGTAATCTACTATAATCCTTTTTCCTTGTCTCTGCTTCCAATATCGTTCGGTCCCCTGGATCTGAGCATAGATGTTCTTGATGATTGGTGAGTGTGAGCTGAAGCAGCATTATTTTCCTTTAATTGTTCCTGACGTTATATATATTCAATTCCATGCCACTTCAGATTATTTGACTAGATCAATTTATGTAACTTGCAAGAATCGAACAGCAGAAGGGAATGAAGAAGGGTGGGGATCATCAGTTTTGGCAGTTCTGCATGTAGAACAGGAGTATGTTTATGGATTTATGATGTAAATTTAACATTTAGATTTTTGTGATCTGGACTATGTTTTAACTTAAATGTAATTGATATTATGAAATATTTGTTGACTATTTGGGTAAAAATATGTGTTCATGAAATGTAATTGTGTTCTAGCACTGGGATCACAGTGGGATGAATTGAAGAGAATCTTTTCAAGTGAAAAGTAAATTGATTTGGTTTTAACAAATGAAAAATTAAATTTTAATAATGATGATTAAAATTAAATTAAATTATAAAAGATATCTATGATATATATATATAAATAAATAAAAGATGGATTTACGATAAATATGGAGGCACTTGAAAGGTCCCTGTGTTGACACCTCTTAAAACAGTCGACTATTCATCTCTTACCTTTTTTTGTCAACCTCTCAAAGAGGCACCAAAATTACTCAGGATTCTTGGAATGAAATCTAAACAACAAATAAAGAGTTTTCATAAGCATGTATTCTTATAGTGGATGTAAACTATATTTTTTCAGACGACATATATGTGTATTGTCGTTTTATATTCTTTGCACTATTAATTTAAGTCTTTAACTACATCTATTATCATCAGTTTTTATACGGACTTCGATTGCTTTCTCCTTAAAAGATGAACTACTAGACGTCGGTCACGTTCTCCATTACCACGCCATGCTTCCTTAGTTCTTAGGATGTGTCTATTTTTTAATAAATAAAGGGCAATAGGGGTGTTCTCACCATGCTCTCCTTATTTCCGTATCACTTTTCTCCACTTTCTTCAGTAATAGCAAACTCACCGTAGCATCCACAGTACATCACCACCAGCAAGGAAGAGGAGAAGGACATCTTAAGTAGCTCCTCTAACGACACACCCTCGTCATCGCTATCACCATCGTCAGGCAAAATGCCTGACGATGAAGTGGATGGTGACTTCGAGCGGTGGTATGGGTCCAAATGTCGAGGAAGTGCTTCGACTTCGACGACAATGAGAGCGACAACGATGACGAGGTGGGTGTGGAGGAAGAGGCGCCTAAGGAGAGTGCGGAGGTCTAGGTGGAGGAAGAGGCCTCAATCATCGTGGACGCAGCAGTGACGGCGGTTTGCGCGATCATGGTGCTGAAGGCGAGCCATAGTCGGCCAAGGCGTAGGGGGAGGGCACCTGCGTGGCCATGGCATTGCTGGATGAGGCATAGACTGGACCACCGGTGAGCGCAGAGAAGGCTCTAGCAAAAGCGGAGCCTCCGAAAAAGGTATGGGACTAGCCCCTAGAGCCCCCTCACCAGCACCTAGTGCCTGCTTCGGCACAAGGCCGGCTATGAGTGTTTACTCGACAATGGCGGAGAAGTTAGCGGTGATAAGGACACATCATAACTAGTTTAGTTTTTTTAGGTCTACAATATAACAAGTGGACTATGTAGAATATTTTGTTTAAAGAAATATTTTTGCTTTGTAATATATCACTAGGTATTATAGGCCGAGAGTTTGTCAAGTAGGTGTCCAATTAGAATGTTTTATGAAACTAGATCTTTTGTGCAAATTAATATATGATATATATTTCATCTTGTACAATATAGTATCTTATGTTGTTTACTTTAGAAATATGGATTCTCACTAACAAAGGGACATGTAAAAATATGGCTTCCCAGTGACATGTTGTCCTAAAATTTTTTGAGCAGCTCTAGCTGTCTTCGGAGATAATTTCCATATTATTAAAAAATATAGAAAATTCATATGAAGGCCGATTGAGATTTAAAAAGTTTTACATTAATCCTTACTACATTTCCTATAGTTTAGTTAGATCAATCCCTCCGGAACTACTTAATTTTGTATAGATTCTCACTAATGTCATGATATCTAACAAATAATGGTCATATGAAAGATAATAAATAGTGAGTGATCATTTTAATGCAAGAATTTTAAGGTTGAAGATTCGTGATCAAATTAAAGCCCCTATAGTAAGACTATATCTATTTACCTTGATTAAAGTCCATATGAATTTTCTATAAATTTATAAAAAAAATTGAATTTATTATCGCGAGCAGTGCGTACATACAATCACCTAAGAAAATGGTTTTTTATAGGTAGCTTGTTATTTTGTTCACCTGTATAAATATTTTCAATGTGTTTAGGTAGGCGATTGTTGGAGATATCCACCTATAAAAAATGTTTTTCACAAGCAATTTTCTTACTCCACCTATGTAAATCATTTATACATAATAAATAGCCCAAAGTGGTTGAGAGTTCTTAGTCTTAGGATAGTATTCTGTCCAAAATCACTAGCACCTCCATTGCACGCTAGATCTGCTAGCACCACTGTTGCCTGCTAGTTCTACCAACGTTGTCATTATTGCTTGATAGATCTACACTCCTGCTCTTCTCTGACACCTCCTTGACTTGTATTGTGGCAAAGTAGACCTAACCACATCGAGTCAAGCGTTATATCGAGCGACATCTCTCCTACCATCGACACAACACATCCAGGTACACCGTCTCGCTTACTGCTATCACCGGAGTTTCTTACTAGCTTGTATGAGGACAATTGCTTAAGCAAACTTGCTTGTTGCTCCACATAAAGTAAGCTTGCTTGTTGCTCATTGGGTTTTCAATAGATCTACTCAGTTTCTAGCCTAGGGTTCAGGGTTTCGGTTGGCAGCATGTAGGATGACAATTGGTATGCTTGGTTTCTTGCCTAGGGTTTAGAGTTTCTACATGAAGTGGCTTGGATACAATGTTAATTGATCATTTTATCAAACTATCACATAGTGTTAGGTCAACGACATTTCAATAGATGATTTAGTGTCTATACTAACCAACTAAGACATGGCGATATGTTGTTGACCTAAAACTATGTCAATTTTTTAAACTATATATAGTAGGGTTCATTCAAAAAGTTTCTTGTTAAGTACAAGGGAGCTTGTATACAATATAAGGGTATTATTGTATCAAATTATCACATAATGGTATGCCAACGACATCTCTGTGTGGTTTGGACGGTATACTGCATACAATAACCGACTAAAACACATGGAGATGCCATTGACCTAGAATTGTGTCATTTTTTTGATAATGTTAGTTCATTAATTTGTCAAATTATCGTATATTGTAGAGTATGATACACTAAGAAAATTACTTACATAATTGTTTTGCTTATTTCACAGAATGGCTGTTCATATACCAAGCCACCCACCTAGCATCTTACTTCATGATAACCACTAGTGGTCTTCACCCCTAGACACAAGACTCTTACTAGTAAGTGTCAAATATGAATCAACTTATGAACCAATGTCAAATTATAAATTATTTATAGTGCATGGTTTTCCATTATGTCTTTTGTAGTATATTGACCATCTACGATGGTTAAGACATATATATAGTAAAGCATATATTAGTTATCCTGAGTGTCAGATAGAAAATATTGATAATGGTACGTATAAAGTATACACTATCATTGATCAATATTGAGATGGTAATATCCTAATTATCGTGTGAGCCATGGGCAAAGTATGGCCATCGAGATACATGTCCCTTTTAGATACTATTAGAAAAGCAATCAACCAGCTTAAGGCATAAAGTGACTTACTCTTCCATGACTTTAGTTATTTCAAACTAAAAGGACTTGAATATGGCGATGATGTGTAGTTCCTGCCTATTAGACTTTCCAATGTTTATCCGATTGAAGTGGTACATTAATCTTATAATTTTTAGTTATATTCTTTCTAATTATATTGATACTAATAGTTATTGTAATTATTCTGTGTGTAGGGTAAAGCTCCTAAGGTGCTAACGAAAGCTAGCTTACAATACATATTACTTGAGTTGATGAATGAGCTTTAGTACACATTCACTCAACCTGAGCCATATTTGGTTGATGATTTCAAGCACTAGTAGTACATCTATTTTTGTTCGGAGCTAAACCAATTCACAGTCTTTTGAGCCATATTGGATTGGTATGTTGATGCAAAAGAAATTACTTACATATATACATTAATTATTGTTGAGGACCTATTTGGAGTTGAAATTACACTATATATATTATGCCATCTAGAGGTGGAGAGTGAATTAGTATGACTAAAAACTGTATATGCTAATATGTATTTTTGATTTAAAGTGTTAATATGGAAAATGTGTTTGATCAATTTAATTAGAAATAATATTTCTCTATCTATGTGAATGTTCAGTGAATATGAATGTAGCTGTGAATTTGTAATGTGTTGATGTCCATGTATGCTAATAAGAAATATGCCAATCTATGAGCATGTATTGCTGCATATTATCTAGATTTTTATTATTTTATCTGTGAACATAGGTGGTTTATAGGTTAGATTCGCCTGTAAAAAAAGTTTCCTCGAGTAGATTTCCTCAATAACTACTTATACAAAACGTATCCTATAGAAAGAGACTGAATATATTTGCCTGTGTAAATATAATTCTTGGGTGGTTTTTGATGCACCTGCATAAAGACTTGATTTTTACAGCCCTTGGTTAGAGGCGGGTTAAAAAACACCCATATAAATGGTTTATGCGTTGTATAGACAAATATTTTCTTTCTATAGTAGTGATTACTTCCTCTGTTCACAAATATAATCATTTCTACCTTTTAGAATTTGTCAAAAAAAGCATTCCTATGTTACTTTTACTGATTTGCCCTTCCACCCCTCATTAACTATGGACCCCTTTCACAGTTGAACTTCCTATCACATTTAGTGAGGGCATTGTCATAAAAATTCTAAAATCTCTGCTAAAAAGTATAAATGCATATATTTGTAGACGGAGGAGGAAGTAGAAAGGATAGGGAAAGTAATTTTCTATGGATTTCTAATTAGCATTTTCTATAATTCAAAGGGAGCTACAATATCAGATCCTTTGAAACTTTAAATCCTAAGTTTCTTCCTCTAAAATCCTTTAATCCAAAGGAGGCATTAGTGTGCGAGGGTGGAGGAGGAACTGGAAAGGAATCTACTATGATATATGAGGAACAATGCATGCTTGCTTATATCCAACCACCCATCATGCAAATGGTTTAAGAAGTTATAAAAGAAACATTGTGACACATGGAAATTGGTTGACAGGAGGCTGGCTGGCTGTCTACTATCTCCCTCCCAAAAAAATTTGACAATAGGTAGTAGATAGTTACTCTCACCGTTAGCTACTTCCAGCATTTAAATTTTGTTTTAAAATATAGAACTTTAAGGGGTGTTTGTGGTGATGAAATGTCCAAATACTCCTAATCTCCATAACCCCTTACCCACCTACGATGACAAGGATAAATAATGAAGGATAATCTAGTCTTTCTTCCTTTTTCTTTAATCTTTATTAAAAAAGATAAGTAGTTAGGATATTATACTCCTTCCGTCTATAATTTTAGTATAAGAATTTATCTTTAAAAGTGTAGTTTTTAAGTGGTACATTAGACTTCTTTAATACTACATCTTTTTCTTCTTATATTTAGTTATTGAATATTCCCTCTCCTCTTCTTTTTCTCTATATATGTTTCTGATCGGTGAGGTAGCAGACTCAAAAACCCAAGAAACCACGGACATGAACCCATAGTAAAAAACCAAACCGGACTAGTGGTTAACTATTCTTTGTTAGGACCATTCATACAATCAAACTGAAATAAACCAAATGTTTTTGGATATAAAACGATGAACCAGGTTGATTGTGAATCAACTATTCTCTAACTCTGGCTAAAACATGGGCCTATGGGCTAAGAAATACCCAAGTACATGGTATTCCAAACATACATGAAAAAATAGAAGGCTAACATGGAATAGAATCCTAGCCTCTTAGTTTGACTGCTCACCTGGATAACGAACTACCCTCATGACGAACTAACCCACCACACGAATGTGCTCAGGAGGAATATGCATAGCATATAGGTTGTTCGGTTCAGCGGTTGACCCGGCTAGACCAACGGTGTGACCGGCAGATCCGTGAACGAGAGGTCGGCTGGTCTGGTTTTTTTTCTATGACATGAACCCGTGATTACTCTGCTTCACCCGCCCGGGCAGATAACCGGTGTTGTCGTGAATCTCCAGAAGATTGGAAGGCCATATATTGCCGTGCTAAGACAGCAACGCCCTCGCACATGATCTGTATTTCTAGTTTGTTTCCAGAAACTGACCAGTTAATTACTAGTTTATTAAGTAGGACGTGCAATTAGGACGTGCAAAATTAATTAATTAATTAGGCCGTGCAATCGGAATCGTCATTCATCGCGTCACTGTACGAGTGACCTGTGGGTTCCAAAATGGTTGCATCCCAAGGTTCGCCACTGACTGAATTGCTTTCTAAGCTTGGCCTGAATTCTGAAAAACCCGGACAGAGCAGCGTGCTGCATTTGGCCGAATGCTAATTTCACAACTTCAGAGTGTGTTGCTCATCGATATATCCAACTACCCAGGCGTCCAAAACAGATTAACAGTGGTCGAGCAAGATAGGATGTACTGTTCATTGATACATATTCACCACCGACCAGGTGATAGCTACTGTTAACAGGCACAGTCACACAGTTATTCAGACAGCGATCGAGATCTGCAGGCCTAGCTATGTGAGAGTTTACTGTATTCTACTCCGTCCATTCCTGAATAATTGTCACCACTCACCACGCACTATTCACATTTCAACTTGACCACTCCACCTAGGGCTCCGAGGCTAGCATAGAGTGAGGCTCAAGCTCAGCTCGTACGAGCCTCGAGCTTTCTCGAGCTTGGCAGATGCATGCAGATTGAATAGCCTACTGTACTACGTATGGGAAAGATAAGCTGGATCATTTTTTTCAGAGAGAGAGAGAGAGGCTGAGGATGTAACTGGCTGTTGACTTCTTGCTTCAATTGCTAGGAAAAGGTACTTCGTACTAGGAGTAATGGCCTAAAGGGCAATGGCCAGTGATGCATTGATCAAGGTATCCCGGTACACACCACACAATGCAACATTAGTTGGGAAGTGAGCCAGGTGACTAGTACTAGTACTACTACTACTAGTAGTAGCATTTGAATGAGAAATTGAACGAGGACGGAGACAGAGCCAAATACTCGACGAGCTATTCGAGCTCGGTTCGACAAGCTCGGGCTCGGCTCGAACTCTAGACGAGCCGATATCGGCTCAAGCCTGCAACGAGCTGAGTTCGCGCAGCTCGCGAGCCTTGAGTTTTTTGACAGCCGGCACTCGTCTTTTTTTCAAAAAAAAAAAACAACGAATTCTTAAAAGGTGCTCTATTATGAAAGTACGTTGCATCCTGAATATATAAACATTAATCTTTCGTTTATCGTAATTTAACTAGTTAAAAAGTATTTTTGATAAAATATTTAAAAATTATTAATGGTCAAGATCAGAGCAGTGGCAGTCAACAGTAGCAGTATTTGGAACGAAAGGGCCGAGGGAGTAGTATTCTACCCCTGACAATACTAGATTTTGAGTAGTTTCACAGTGATCTCTACCACTGAATACTGATCAGCACAAGGTTGAACTTACTTTCCTCGCGGCTAACAAGAAGGAATTTTAGTGTAATATGTTCCATTTTTCTCATATGAAGAATTTCTTTTTTAAACTAACCGGAATAGCTGCTAATTATAATACAATAAGAAAGAGTAACAAACTAGACAAGTTATAAAAAAAATAAAAACTACCCTTCAACGAAAAAAGACTTGCCAAACGGCACAAACAGTGGCTATCTGGAGAACCAAACTTACAACACCATTCCACTAACAACTAAAATAATGATAGAGCCCTATGCACCATTGCTAAGCTTACCACTAAAGCAACACACCAGCTTATACTTTGCAAACACATATTATCATTGAGGTTTGTCGTCCTAACGACACAACAGCTTCGACTCGTCACTGTTGCCAAGCTCGCCGCCAAGACGATCAAGCAGCTTCGACTTTTCATAGAGGATGTCGGCCAAAGCCACAAAAGCTCCACTTCCTCCACACAGTCAGAGCTAGCGCAGATTGTCATTGTTGAGATTTGTCACACCCCATAATAAATGAGCTTTGACTCCACCGAGCAAAATCAAACGAAGGGTGCTAGTCACCCGCTGCAACACAACAGAGTTGAAGTAGGCGAGACCTCGTCAAATCTCCTAAGCCTGCATAGTTTCAGAGGTGACACAAAAGGCCATCAGCAGCCACCACTACACGAGGAAGATTCTCCGAAGCAGCCTCCATAGAGGATGCGACGTGACACGTTGCCATCGCTCGTTCATAAGCTAAAGTAAGTTTTTCGCTTAGAGATCGGTATGGGCGAAGAGGGAATAAAAGGCAGAAACGACGTCTCCAAGGAGTAAAGACGTGCCACTGTTAACAATGTCTTGCCAAAGTTTTCATCCACGATTCCTCTTCCAGCTCCATACAACCAGCCAGCACAATAACTATCATTTTGTTGGATAATCAAATGTGTCGAAATTCTCATTAGATTTGGTGAGTGGTAACATTGATCAGGTCTCGTGCGATTTTAAACTTTTTGTTCTTTCATGCATGCATAAATATACACGAAATGGAACGGTTAAAAATTCCTAGTTACCAAATCTGACTTACTGCGCTACTTAATAGTAATGTGTACATGTGCTTTTCTACTCAAGCTCTCTCAGTTGTGTTACAAGGATGGACGTGTTTGGAGTAGCTACAGCTAGCTCCAACATTTTCCATTTATATTGCCAGGGATTATTTAGAGAAGTAGGTTGAGCTAACACTTTCTGCTCCCAACATGTATTTAGAACACCAAAAATGCAAAATCAGAGCAATGAAAACCTCAATTATGTGGGGTGCCATACACAAGACAGACATGTATATAAAACCCTACTATAAAATTCTCATTTGCTCTTCAATTGGAACCAATAATAAGAGACCAAAAGGGTTTAGGTAGGTCAATTAAGCATGGCAAGGCATGAGACACTAGATAGTGGCAACAGATGATTGATAGTAGTGCAAGACAAAAGCAGCCACTAAATCAGTAGAGAATATCAGGTACACCCAAAGCAATTCCATCCATGTTTCTTACCACAACTAGCTAGTGGAGTGGATGAAAATGGAATGTTGCAGTTGAATCAACATGAGTTCTATAATCTTTTGAGAATTCTTGAGTTCTATAAATACGAAGTGAAATGCGAGAGCTGAAAAACCAGAGATTCACAGCATCTCATTCAAGAATCCAGAAGCTGATCTCATGGCTTCATCCAAGATTGTTCTTGCTGCAATCTTCAGTGCTTCTCTGTGCTTCACTGCAGCTCTTGCTTTCCCTGCTCACCATGAGGGTGCTGCTTACCCACCAAAGCCAGTTCTTTCTCCAAATTACTACAAGGCCACATGCCCACAAGCTGATAAGATTGTGGTTTCTGTCCTAAAGAAGGCTATTGCAAAGGAACAGAGGATTGCAGCTTCCCTGCTCAGGCTCCTTTTTCATGACTGCTTCGTTCAGGTTAGCACATTGCAAATGCCTTTTTTTTTCCTTCTGGAAAACAAAATTTCTAGAAGGAAATGTTCAGTGTTCAGTCATGTGCCAAACATCGAATTGTTTTGCATTATTAGAACCATGATTTCTTGTACAGCAGTCAGTACTGTTGTAAATGATAACTGATTTTGATCGGCTCGATGAAAATTCAGGGATGCGACGCGTCGGTTTTGTTGGATGACAGTGAAGAATTCGTAAGCGAGAAAAAGGCTATTCCTAACAAAAATTCTATTAGAGGATTTGAAGTTATAGACGAGATAAAGGCTGCACTTGAAGAAGCTTGTCCACACACAGTCTCTTGTGCTGACACCATTGCCCTAGCTGCCAGAGGTTCAACAGTGCTGGTAAACCTCTCTGCTCTTCAAATCCAAAAAAAAAAAATATTTACTTCATTTTGCTCCATTTAAAATATAGACTTCATTTTTTTAAGAGAACAAAATAAGAGAATTTCTGAAAGCTAATACTTTTCATCATCTTATTTGGATGTATATACAACACTGTCATTTCAAGTAAAAATGTCAGGCAGCTCTGTTTAAAATTATCTAACATATGCATGATGAAAATTGATGTTTTTTATCTCATGACAGAGCGGTGGCCCATACTGGGAACTTCCACTAGGAAGGAAGGATTCAAAGGAGGCATATATGAAGTTAGCAAACAAGAACATTCCTCCCCCAAATGCAACACTGCATCGTCTTGTGAAATTTTTCAAAAGGCAGGGACTGGATAAGGTGGACCTTGTGGCACTATCAGGTATGGAATTGCACATATTCAGTGTTGGAACTAAAATTTTTGAGGTAATGTAGTAAACAAATTTCTCGACGGAATAAAAAGAAGTGATTTATTTTTACATGTTCTCTACATCAGTTTCTTGTGACAAGTTTAATCTTCAAGTACTGTAAGAACCTAGAAAATATGAGAAATATTGAAACAAAATAACTAGTAATGAAATCTGCTAGAAATTTAGGCGAACAAGATATATAATAATATATTTAGCTCCTGGTCATACTCGATATAAGGATGTCTCAATTAGGTCAGCAGCATAAGAATTTGAAACTAAAAATGCTAATCCAAATCATCCTCTTGCATGAACATAGTTGAAACAGCATACATGTTCTCTTCAAACAGATTCTTTACATTTCTGAATTGACAGGAAGCCACACCATTGGAATGGCTAGATGTGTGAGTTTCAAACAGAGGCTCTACAACCAGCACAGAGACAGCCAACCAGACAAAACGCTAGAGAGAATGTTCTATTACACATTGGCTTCAGTATGCCCACGCAAAGGCGGTGACAACAACTTACGCCCACTTGATTTTGCCAGCCCTTCGAAGTTCGACAATACCTATTACAAGCTGTTAGTTGAGGGAAGAGGGCTCCTCAATTCAGATGAAGTTCTGTGGACAGGAAGAGACCCAGAAATCGCCTATCTCGTCAGAAGTTATGCGGAAAATGAGTTGCTGTTCTTCGAACACTACGTGAATTCGATAATCAAAATGGGGAACATCAATCCCCTCACTGGTTACGATGGAGAAATCCGCAAGAACTGCCGTGAGGTTAACAAGAACATCTAAGTACATAAAAGGGGTTCAGTTTGCATCCATGTTCTTTTGCTTCTGGTCATCACTCATCAATGTAATTTACAGATTATTTTTCCGGTTTGGATGTCACCATGCAAGTGTGGTGACATGAGGTGTAATTGCAGTTTGCAAGCCCTTTCTGTTTTTTTTTCTCAATTCATCTGTGTTTTTTTTGGTACTCACCAATGTAATTCCAGTTCTTTCAATGAATGTTATCACATCTTCTCTGAAAAGTCGCCAATTTGTGGAGCTACGTTCCTCTGTTCGTATTTCTTCAGTCACACAAAATGTCAATTAATTCTTGATTTTTGAATTTTGTCAGAATAAAAATCATACATAGCAGTAACACTGGCAATATCTCTTGATCTCTTCCAATCCAAGAAATTGTCTGCTAAGTACAACTTCTATACATTTTTTAATTGAAAAAAGAACCTAATTACCACATTCATTCATCAAAGGAGAAAATAATAAAAAAAGATCTAGACATTGCCATATTTAGAAGAACATCTTGGTGGTCTGTTAATTTGTTGTATGAAATAAATACCAACAAAATAATTACGTCTCCACAACATAATTAGTTAAATTTTACGGTGCTTAAGAGTACCTAGAGATACCATTTTTTTATTTTTATTGTACAATTTAAACCTGAGATAGGAAGGACTCAACTATATGACATGCAACAGACACCAGACCGATATCAAGCTAGCTAGCCACTCTCTTCGTAGAGAAAATAAAAGCAGCTGCTAGTTCTGGGAGATACCTTCTTAAAAGGATCCTAAAATCATTCACATAATTATGGGTGCACACTTTATAGTTTTGGTAGCACTGGTTGAATGTTAGTGCATTGCAGCAGATTTTTAGAGAAAAATACGCATTTTAAAAGCCGTAAATAAATTAGCCTTGTTCTTTTTCTCTAATCATCCAGTAACTCTGAAAGACAGATCCAGTGGTGGTGGGTAGCTGATTCACCACTCATCATTCTTTTGAAATGGTATATAGTTAATTATACATCATAAATTATATTTATATGTATAATAGCTGAAAATAAAGTATTTTAGGAGTGGAGTAATGTAATAACACGTCAGCAAAGAACAGTGACAGTGCGATGCAAATGGAGTACTCCTGTCTAAGTACGAGTAATTGAAAAAAAACATATTTAATCATCCATCATCCCGCGCCGCGCGCCATGAGCACGCGACGACGACACCTTGATCATATCCTCCTCGACCCGACACGGCGGAGACGCCGGCCTCCGCCGCCGCTCTCCCCATGGCAATGGCTGCTACTCCTCGCCGTTGGCGCCGCCTTCTCCTTGAAGCACGGCGGCCTCTGCCGCAGAGACCGCCGCAACCGGTCTTGCTTCCTCCTCCCCCTCGCCGCCTCCGACGACCCCGCACCGCCGCTCCTCCCGTGGCGGCGGCCACCGTACTCCCCACCTCCGGTGGAATAGCTCTCCTCCTCGCTATAGCTAGAGCCGAAGCCCGACGACGAGCCGCCCCATCCTCCTCCTCCTTCCTCCACGTCGTCGTCGTCCCGGTGGCGGCGACGGCGGCCGCGCCGGCGGCGCACGCGCTTGGTGCTCCGCAGCGTGCGCCAGAGCAAGCGCGGTGCCGCGCACAGCGCGTGGCAGCAGCAGGAGCAAGCCGCCATGGCCGTCTTGCAGGCGCTCTTCAGGACGCACTTGCCGCCGAGCTTCCACATGACGAACAGCACTGCGAATAATCGAGTTGGGATCGAATCATACGGAGAGATCAACACGCTGCTAGAACAAATTAAGATGAAAATTTCCACCCCTTTGAATTCGAAGAAATCGCTAGCAACTTACTGACGTAGGAGAGGACAAGGAACAAGATGAGTTTGCCCAGACTGAGGGCGCAGAGGTGGTCGATGAAGCAGAACGCGTCCCATGTTCCCGAGCAAACACCACTAGACGATGATCAAGAATTAAACAAAGCAAAGATGCCGTCAAATCAGCGTGCAATTTGAACATCATTTACACGGATTAATTATTCTCTCATCAGATGCCATGCATTCGATTTCCAGAAACAAGTTTTCTCAGAGAAAGAACACTGAAATTGATTTCAGTAAAAATTCAAGTGCTTACTCGCAGGAGACGTCGAAGAGGGATCGGAATGGCGCGGACAAGGCGTTGCCGACGAACGTGGCGACGCCGTTCGCCGCTGTGCCGACGCCGCCGCCCATCGCCCTGATGCGGTGGTGAGGGTGTGGTTGCAGGAACGAATAACAAGGAAACCGCCTTAGTAGCTACATAAAGTTTTTGTCATGATAAATTTATCGGTATCATTTTTACATATTAGTATCTACTTCCTTCTCACCATTATTTTGACATACATTTAACGCTTTATTTTATTCGATAAATTTTATATAATTATATAAAAATATAAGTTATATTTAAATTACCTTTAACGATAAAACAAACTATAATAAAATAAATAATAATTATATAATTTTTAATAAGACAAATTATCAAACATATATATAAAAAAGTTAACAACATCACACGTTAAAACTAGATAGTGCTACTTAAGAAATAGCAAGTTTTAACCCTTAGCACATATATTAAAAATGTAAAAAAAAACTTAGATCGACTCCTTAGCATAAGTGAAGTATAGGCCTAGACTGATTGTAGTGCTACTTAAGAACATAGGTAGTTTCTATTTCCATTGTGAGTTTTAGCCCTTAGCACATATATTAAAAATGTATAAAAAATTAGATTGTCTCCTCAGCATAAGTGAAGTATAGACCCGAACTGATTGAGGATATAATAAAGTTTAAAAGGAGTAGAGATAGTATGATATTTAGTAATAAAAGTTATATTTTATAAATACTATGTTATTATATTTGGGATAAAGTTTAAATAGTAAAAGTTATTATATTTTGGTTTGGAGGGAGTACTATTTTAACATAAACCCATGTGTCCGCTAATGAACATGCACGTCGATCGGATGGTCATGACAATGGTGGCATTGCTGAAAGAGCCACCACCATATTTCATAGGAGCATCTAAACTGAAGAGGTGATAAGCAATGCTCCGGAAGCTCAACAGCTGATAAAGTGCTGAGTTTCTTTGGTACCATGTGCTGCTGCTTGTGAGGTACCAGGCATGCGTTCTCATGAAGCTTGGTCCACTAACCTACTAACCTGATCACGAATGAGTAGGTTCAAATAAGATCTGCTCTAATTACATATAAAAAATATAAAAATATGATGTATAGTAAAACTAAGAACTTAACTCTATAAACATTGAATATATATATGTATAGTCCAGTGGTAATGAAAATTACATGTAAATAATATAGTTATTATTTAAAAATTTCATAGTTGGAGCAAAAATATTTATTACACCAGGTGAAAGTGAAAACTGCTGATTAAATTAGGTGGAGCAAAAATACTAGGAGCAGTTGTAAAATTTCACAGGTACTGGAAATAACTAAAAAAATGATATTATGTTGTATTCATCCAATCAGCTATTTTTAGCACTATCCAATCATGTTTTAATCATACCATGTCCAAGTTTTTCTTAATATGCATCAGAATAAGCTTTGATTATTGCCCTGTCCGATCTGCATTCTTCTATTTCTGCCCCTACATGCATGCACTAGTAACACCAGAGTTCATGACATAACACCAAACTCTAACCTTGACCTGAACATACAACATCTATAGTTTTTTTGGACGAAGGCATCTCTATAGTTTTTGATCAGTTTAGATGCAATAGTTTTGATACTATGGTATTGGTACCAAAATCCTTATTGATTACCAGAAACTAATTAAAGATAGAAAATGTTTTACATGAAAATGATTCACGGAAGTGGATCCAATTACAACATCATATATCCTAGTCCTTCCATCCCGACAAATGCAATTCTAGCAATGACCATATGAAATTATTACTCCTGTGAAATTACCTGGGTGCCCCTATTACTAGTACTCTCCATAAGCTAGAATTGCACTCTTTTCGGGACAGAGGGAGTACTTTGTTTCACTTGAAGCTTAGGTAAGTCAGTAACTAGAATCTGTTTAACTACTTTATGGTTCTTTCATCACACAATTTCTACGATTACCTCTTTCGAAAATAGAGTTCTTAAAATATATGTAGATGCCCTGATCCGACAGGTGAGAAATAGTACAAATCCAAGACTCACAATTTACAACAGATATCAACTTGAAGAATATATATGTAGAGAAGGGGGATCGGAAAAACCAGACTTCCATTTCATCCATGCATCTGGAATGGCTATAGGGTGTTTCTTTTATTCCCAAATATTCACACTGACAAGTGAGTCTTCTGGCCCATGCATCTGTTCTACACACACGCGCACCCCCGCTGCTGAGCACAAACTGGTTACTCAAGCAACTAGATCACCCACAGGCAGCTGGGCCCAACCAACCATATAGGCTTTAAAATTTATAACTTGCAGAAACCCGCCTAAAAAGAAGTAAACTCGCTGTAGACCTTGCATCTTATATTGAACATGCTGAAAGTTCTTTTCATGAAAGTGATCAAGGTGTCCAATTGTATTTGCTTGGGTTTATTTAGATAAGCTGGAGCTTAAATAGGCTAAACAAACATCGTCTCATTAAAAGTTAAGGATAGTTTGACATGATAATACCTGAACTGATGATGAAGTTTTTCAAATCCCAGTTGAGTCAAACCAGTATAAACCTAGGGTAACAAAATTACTTGTAAAACAAACTGAAATACTAGTTAAGAGCTCCCAAAATAAGAAAAGCCAATCAGTCAACACTACCAACTCTGATGACCGGGGATGGAATCCAACACTGAAACCCTTAAATACTCTTGGACCACTTTTAGGACAAGGGATAGCAAGTTCAACAATCACCCTGACAGAAAGAACCACATTTAGTCAGCAGTCAGGCACACTAGAATTAACACCATGATGCCACAAGGATATATGAGACAAGACAAGGAATTTTTTTTAAAAAAAAACAAGAAGAAATCATGCATTTAAAATATATCATACTCATGTTCAAATTTTATTTTCTTTGCTTTAGAGAAACCATATTTATATAATCATATCAATCATATTCTCTACAAAGTTCAGAACCATTCGGCTCAAAGAAATTTACATCCTTGTCCATCTGTTCCTCTTCTTATTTATGAAAAAGTTTGTGATAGGCCACGTCAAAATAAGTTTAATATAATGTTTTATTCTGTTTTACAGGATATTATCATGGGCACGTACACATTAACAGCACGGGAATAATTTGGATGAGAATTCCTAGATTGGATAGTAGTCTTGCTTAAATTATTTTGTTTATTAGCAAACACAAAATTTTCAGAATCCAGTTGCCACTTTCACAGTAATAATTCTATCCAAATGAAATATCCCAACTTTTACATTTTTTAGGGAATACAGAAAAGGGAGAGCCTCACAGTTAGTATAACAAATACTCCAAAATAGGGATGTATTTAAAAGAAATGACAAAAGGAAATTAATCAAGGCATTGGGTAAAATCCACAACTACTGCATCAATTATCAGAAAGAAATTACTTCACTCAAAATGCAAATAAAGTAAACTTTCATGGTTACCTGCATATCAGTTCATCATAAGATATGCTACAGATGCATCCCTATTTGCCTATAAAGTTATCAATTAACTTTATTTAGTACTTCCCCCAAGAATCAGCAATTGATTAATAGGCAGCCAACAATAATAAAAAAAGGGTTATATGCACCCACAAAACCCAGAAATTGGGTAATCTTTGAATTCAAGGTCGAGAAGAATTAGTTTGTAACATAGAAAATAGTCAGAGGAAGATAATAATATAAAGATGTATGGAAACAAGAAACCTTTGCATGCTTTATTTGGGCATTGACTGCATATGATGTTTACCTGAAATATGTTAAAAAATGCATCCATAGGCCTACAATGGGACCACAAAAATCCAAATAAATAGTGGACATAACAAAGAAACTCACCAGAATTTAGATACAAACCTGTGCTGTGCGGCCCATCTTCTCAAAAGTTTCACAGTGCGCTAGGTCTCCATTTTGGAATGTCTGGAATTGCAATTGTGGAATTAGAAAGTGCATGCTTAATTTATGATGGTAATCATATCATATTTGTTCAAGAATGCATTTACAGTATAATTATGATGCAACCTAAAAGAAACAAGCTGTATGCACGAAAATCATAAAGTCAACAGTAATTCAAAAAGAATCATGTGCAAATAACCCAGAAGTAACCCAGATTTGAGTTGCAGAAAACTGGAACCTAGGTGATGGGAGTATACACCCCCGCCTGCCACCATGCTAGGCTCATCCATGTGCTACTTATGAGAAAATTTGAGTGTGTCAATGAGAAAGGATGGGAACTTGGCATGCATATAAGAGAGCTTATAAACTATACGTATCAGTCTAAAATATTATTAACAACAACAACAAAACCTTTTAGTTTTAAATAAGTTAAGTTAGATTAGAGTTAAAACCTAATATTAGTCTCAAATTAAGATTCAGATATATAATAGTTATTTTTTAAACAATTCCATTTAAGTATAAATCTTTAGATATATCTTAATTTTTTAAGTCCTTTTTTATTATATCTTCTTATATAAATTTCGGTCTTTACCTATCTTTTTTTATATTATTATCTTGACTTAGAATTTTACAATATACTAGTGTCTCTGAGAGTCTCCTTTCGATATTGCTAAACTATCTCAACCGATATTGCTAAACCATCTCAACCGATATTGGACAAGTTTTTCTTTAATTAATGTTGTTCCTAGCCGATCATGTATATCATCGTTGTAGACTCGATCTATTCTTGTATGACTATAAATTTACCGTAATATGTATATTTCTATAACATTTATCTGTTAAATATGTCGTCTTTTTTAGACTAACATTCCGTCTCATACAGTATAACAGATCTAATCGTCGTTCTATAAAACTTACCTTTTAATTTTTACAGTACCCTCTTATTATAAAGAATGTTAGATGCTTGGCATTACTTCATCCACCTCACTTTAATTCTATATCTAACGTTTGTATCAATATCCTCATCCATCTATGATTTTTTTTAACACTACAAAATACATAATAAGGCATAAAGACATCATGTGATTTTTCTTGAAAAAAAGTTGCCAGCAAACCAGACCAACACCTCTAAACCCTAACAGTTCTAGGAAAACCACAGCGAATGTTCTATTGCAGATGTAGCCCCGTTCTCAACTACTATGTATGTGATAATGAGTTATTGTAGCCATTATTTTATTGTAGACAAAATTGATTCATATTCATAAAACATTACCTGAATAAAGTCAATAGGCTGTGAACCAGTTAGAAAATTGTGAGAATTGATAAAATGCCCAAAATCCACATAACCCTGAAAAGGGTGAGCAAAAGATCCACATAATGACCAAGAGAAAAACATTTGATGACAAACTGAAAACTAATGACCATGTATATCAAAATAATAAATTAGAACAACTAGAATCCAGGAATATATGTTGGCAGTATGGAATATAATAGTTTGCATATAGCAGGGTGAAAATAAAACAGAGGATAGATAAGCAGATGGATGTTGAGTAATTGCAGTCTTTAACTGAGTATAAAGTTGTATATGAGAAATTCTTTTGCACATAATGTTGGTATTTTGGAACACGACTAATTATTGTTTTTAGAATATTTACAAACAACTAAGTTCGGTGAAAATGTAATTCTTTTATCAGGTTCTCATCTTTATCTGATATTTTGCCTTTCGAAGAATACAAAGAGATGTATTTTCCCATTACAAATGGCATTTCATGATGTCATCCCACTTGAGATCTTCTCTGCACATCTTTGCAGAACTCGACAACCAAATCAGAATGCACCGAGCCATGACATAATGATAATGCAACATGAGTTCATATCTGTATACACTTGCCATAAGTCCATAATTGAATCTATGTGTAAGTAGGCTAGAAGATTCTTTAGCATCTTATAATGAAGTTCTGGTAATCACCTTTTCATTATATTCAAAGTTCTCACCGACTGTCTGTCTGGCGGCAGATTAGGAGATAACAGTTTGAAAGAATTTGATGTTGTTTCAAATGTATAAGCCAGAGAATATCACGGGAAAAAGGAACTAGGATACAAAATCGACAAGGTGGCTATCATTGTCAAAGGTAAAACAATTTGAATTTGGAACAACAATGATGGCAGTACCTGGGTAACCACCAATAACACTGCAGCAGAAAAAGAAAATTATAAGGAACTGCCAGAACCAATAACTACCATTGGTTTATAATAACTAATATCAAACTTCAGATTGGCACAAACATGAACATGTGTGTTAACAAAATGAAAGTAAGTGAAGAAAAAAGGAATATTGTATGCACGGAAATTAGAATTATGTGGCGTGTAACTTTTATATTTTTTATGAATTATGAAACAAGA
Organism: Oryza coarctata; assembly: GCA_030770085.1. Classification (NCBI taxonomy): domain Eukaryota; kingdom Viridiplantae; phylum Streptophyta; class Magnoliopsida; order Poales; family Poaceae; genus Oryza; species Oryza coarctata. Next base: position 7,314,174 of record CM061462.1, read on the forward strand.
AATGACTCTTGCATAAAGTTGTTCAGAATACCAATATGCAACATATACTTCAAAAAATACTTCAAATTATATGTTTCTTCAGTCAATTGAACTTTTATCTTCAGCAGAACTTGGCCTCACGTTGCACCAGGCCTTTTACACTTACATAACCCTCCAACTTAGCCCACCCACTTCATTTTGGAAGTTGGCTTCCAGAATTCTGACAGGAAACTATAGTTTCCAGGCAAGCTAGGTCGGGCAAACAGTCCATAAATTTCATAATGCCCTCTTAGAAAATAGAAAAATATTCTCATGATCGAAAGTGAAGTAGACACACAGTGCTTTTAAAAGCATAAGGTGAATAAAAGTACCTATGATCAACGAACGAATGGCACCCATAGGATAGGATGCCAATGTTTCCCGGCCTGCCAACATCCCTATTCAGTTTCAAACAACAATTTTCGGTTATAAACGTAGAATGTACTTTCAACATATGTAGAATGCACAGAGAACCGATGTAATGCTACCAAATTGTTTACCTGGTGTTGAAAAGAAAAATCATGAAACTAAACTTCTGCGATCAGGTCACGATGGAACTAGCAGGCTAGATTTTGTCAGAACATAAGAGCAGGCAGAACGCTCTACTATGGCTAGCCGGGGGAGAAGGTAGTGGCTTGCTGAGTGGGACAAACCCCTGGCCCTCGGTAGGATACTGGGATGGCCCAGGAAACAGAGCACCTGATTGAGACAGCCCAAATGGCAGGACGGCGGCGGCGGCTTCCCGGAATCGCGCGACAGGCACGGAGACCCCAGGACCCCACCCTCACGGCAGAGTTAAATGGATAAGGCGGATTGCCAACCCGATGGACTCACGGTAAGTCGGCGACCGCTCAGAAAATCTCTCAGTTTAGGGTATAGGTCAGCGAGAACACACCGCGGCGTTCCGAGGGTGGCCGGCCGCCGGCGGCGAGAGGCAGAAGGCGCACGAGCCGCCGCGAGCGTGCGCCGCTGCCACTTCACTCCAGTCCACCGGCAAGCGGAAAGACCAAAGAGAATAAAAACTAAAATAAATAAAATAAAGTAAAAACAAAGCGCTCAAATGTTGTGTAGCGAAATCCAGGCCGTCCGTTTGATCCAACCCCACCACCGTTACCCCCGCCCCTGACCAGTCGGCGATGGCGAAGCCCCCGTTATCGGCGGCGTCGGCGTCGGGCGTCGCCGGCGGCCGCGGCCCGGCCCACCGCCACAGGACCCGCCTCCTCCTCCTGCTCCTCCTCGCCGTCGCCGCCTGCGCGGCCACTGCGGGCTTCCTCCTCCGCGGTGCCATGCTGGACCCCTGCGACGACGCGCGCGGGGGCTCGGGCTCGTCGGCGGCCGTCGCCACCGCCCGCACTGGCGCCGTCGCGGGGAGCCCCCTCGGGTTCATGAGGTCCAAGCTCGTGCTGCTCGTCTCCCACGAGCTCTCCCTCTCCGGTAAGGAACAGCATCGACGAATCGCGCGATTTGTCCAAGATCGTTCATAGATTTTGGTTTTTTCTGCTATGTTCTATTGAGTTGTGGCTACTCAGGATTTTTTTTGTTTTATTTCCTATAGCAAACAGAGCGATAGGAAAGTGAAATTTCTACTCCCAGTGCTCAGCACGAACTCATGATCCCTGAAAAAGGGAAAAAAACAGGAAATTCGGATTATCACAGATCACAAATAAAATTGTTGAATGTGTCACTCAGCTTCAGTTGTTTATAAGCTGGAAACTTAGTTTGGAAGTTTTAGCATATCTACCCAGTTCTCATTGTCACAGATCTCATAGAATTGTTTGCTGTTAGTGACATCTGTAAGTATGTCTACTGGTGTTACTGGAAACACTTTTGTTTTGATGCAGGCGGGCCATTATTACTGATGGAGCTGGCATTTCTTCTGCGGCAGGTTGGTTCGCAAGTGGTGTGGATAACAAACCAGAGATCAGAAGAAACAAATGATGTTACATATAGCTTGGAGCATAAGATGTTGAGCCATGGAGTGCAGGTATGTTCTACGCTGCTTATTTGGGTTTTGTTCTGCAAATTACCCATACATCAACAGAATATCTAATAGGAGCCCACATAGGCGAAAACCACCGCCATACCATTCAAAACTACCTTAAAAAATGGTTGAGGATGCTACTTGTCCGCAATGGTGAACGCAAGGTCAAAATTTAGGGGGTGCTAGTGAAACGAGATTATTTGCTAAAATAGATGATTTACATACATGTTTTCTAGATCATGAAAACTTCATTGAGATTGAAATACATCTAAGCCTTCACTCATTAAATCATGCTGTCATTACTAAAGGGCACTACAACTTGTATCACTGAAAACAAAATTATGCCATATCCATATATCATTTTCTTAGGACTGAAAGGCTGTGTTGTTGTTGTTGTCGTCCATTCATCATTTTGTACAAACAACAGTGATCAATAGATGAGTTGTCTAACTGCACTAGAATTAAGGAAAAAGAAACTTACCTCTCGCTAACAGTAGTGGTTGGCTCCATGCCTAAGTGCCCAACAAAAGTTCGCCGACAATGCAACAGCTAGTACAAGCAACCAATCTGCCTATGTATATGTACACTATAGAATAAACTTGTGATTGATGACGTGCTAATGGTATTAATGGGCTTTGACTAATTGACTCCGCTACAAATAAAAGCCCAAGTAAGCCTGATTACCCCAATGACCAAGCCATCAGGCGATGAATGCGCTCACGCGTAGGGGGTGCTTGGGCCCCCTTTGCCCTCCCCCCCCTTCCAGCGTTGCATCCGCCACTGCTTGTCCGGATTTGGAAGTTTGGTGTGAAAAATAACAGGTTTTTTCAGGGTGAAAATTGGACTTTAGAGCTAAGTTTTATGGGCAAAAATGGAGTTTTTTCAATAAATGATAGTGGAAACAAAATTATTGAATAAATCATGTGGAAACAAGAAACTGAATTACCACAATGTAATATTTTAGTTCTGAATTAGAACCTATTTTAAATTTTTAGAGAATACTATATTGATTGTTTATATTGGCCACACAACGAAGCACAGTGGATTAAAATATTACACACTAAGGGAAAATAAAGGAAGGGCAGAAGTCCCTTTTACACTTCAAACTTCCAAGGACCAAACAGTTCAGTATAGTTTTGCATGAAATGTTTAATCCTTGAACCAGTGTCTTGTAGCATGCTGTATCATGCTTTTGCTCATGTGCATTGTTGAGTTTTAGTGTACACTGATAGATCAATACATATATTAACACTAACGGGATTTTTATTCCATCATTCATCTGCATGTTACTATATGCACAGAAGCCATAATCTTGCACTGAAAGTTTGTAACTGATTAGTATGCAGTAGTTTTATACTTAAGATTGTTGATAAATCATCTTGATGGGGCGATAAATAACTACAGATGAATATACTCCATTGTTATTGCCTTGTAGTCTTGGAGTGGTAGTTTTGAGTTCTCTTGCTTGTTTATTTTTCAGTACTGCTAAATTTGATGTTTTACATACTAGTTGCTGTCCTATCTTGGTCTCATGTACTATGATTACCCTCTTAAATTTGTTCCAAATGGCCGTTTGCTCCTGAGATAATTACTAAAATATTTGAAATGATTACTATGCAATATTTGATGGAATAGGTTGGAGTACAAAAGAAAAACAGCTCCAAATACGTTTCCTTCTTTTGGCAGACTTAACAAACATTTTATGCTCTCGTTGATCTTCACACTATCACTGCTTGTTTCATAGGTATTGCCTGCTAGGGGACATGAGGCAATTGATACTGCCCTAAAGGCTGATCTTGTTATCTTGAACACTGCTGTTGCTGGCAAGTGGCTTGATGCTGTTCTAAAAGACCATGTTTCCCATGTTCTTCCCAAGATTTTGTGGTGGATCCATGAAATGCGAGGACATTACTTTAAGCTTGAGTATGTCAAACATCTTCCGTTGGTTGCTGGAGCCATGATCGATTCTCAAACAACAGCTGAATATTGGAAGACCAGGACTCATGACCGTTTGAAGTATGTGCAAAATTATTCACATTATTTCTAATATAAATGCTGTATCATGTACAACATTATATTCTCAAGAGTATGCCACCGTTTCTGCTTATTGAACTTGCTAGTGCTTTGATATGATTTATTCTTCTTCAATAAGCCTATATATGAGGTTTTACTCTATAAAATGGATCATAATAGGCTATGATCAAAGGTTTGTTCAATGCTTTAAATGTCATAAATTCCTAGTCCATTATTATATAATTCTGATTTGCTTCCATGTAAAGAATACAGATGCCACAAACTTATGTTGTTCACCTTGGGAACAGTAAGGAGTTAATGGAAGTTGCTGAAGATAATGTTGCAAGAAGAGTCCTACGGGAACATATCCGTGAGTCCCTTGGAGCACAGAATGAAGATCTCGTGTTTGCAATAATAAACAGTATGTTCCATTTGTAGCTTTTTCCCTATCATTATTTCAACTTGATCGCACCAATTAATTTCTCTGATTGATGTTATAATACAGGTGTTTCACGTGGAAAAGGGCAGGACTTATTTCTTCAAGCATTTTATCAGAGTCTCCAGCTCATCCAACAGAAGAAGTTAAAAGTGCCCACCATGCATGCTGTAGTTGTGGGAAGTGACATAAATGCTCAGACCAAGTTTGAGACACAATTACGTGAATTTGTGGTGAAGAATGGGATTCAGGACCGGGTTCACTTTGTAAACAAGACATTGGCAGTGGCTCCTTATTTGGCTGCAATTGATGTGCTTGTCCAGAACTCTCAGGTGAGTCATAATTTTATTAACACTTTCATTTTCTCTTATTTTCCCAGTTAAGTGATGTTTTGTGATGCAAACTGTATGCCTTTTGTGTATTTGCATCATAGTATGTTCTTTCTCTTTGTATTCTTTGTGTGCACGCGCGCGCGTGTGGAATCAATCAACTGTTGGTTAAGTGAGTATGCTTCGCCTTCTAGCAGAAGTTGAGCCCTTCAATGTGATTTATAATTTGTGCCCTTTTTCCTATTTTTCGCGAGAGTTTTGAAGCACCTCTCACGTTAAGAGTAATACTAACTGTTCATTATCTCATCTGGTTCATCTGGTAACAGTAAGCTTGATAACTTGATAGGTTGAACCAATCCATGTTATGGAGTTAATCATATTATTCTAGTGTATTCTGTTAGAACTATTAGCCTGAATCCTAAATAGCATCCGACTTATCTTCTTTCTCAAAACATGGTTAAGTAACTTACAGGATAAGTTACTTCTACGTAGAGCATCCTCCAGTATATTAGCATAGAATGTAAGGGATTTTGTTTACTTCTACGCAATACTGACATACCATTTTGATTACTTTCTATAGCTTTTGATTTTTACATGGTCTCATGCTCAGTAGCTCACCCATGACCATGTGTTGTTTCAGCGTGGCTAGGAATACCTGTATCAGTCAGACGCATCAGTAAAATATCTGGAAGTGTTGGTCCATTTTTATTTACTCAGTCCGTCCCATAGTCTAAGGCACGCACACATTTTAAGATTCAACTCTTGAAATGGTTAACCAACAATTAGTCTAATATAAATTAAATTTATTTGATGAAGATAATATAATTGTATTGACATTTGATTTTACTTTTCTATGGTTATGATTTTGTTGTTACAAACATTGAAAGATTTGTTTTGAAGACCGTGCCAACTTTGACTGTGCCAACTTTGACCGTGCCTTATACAGTGCCACAATGATCAGTAATAATGCATATGCTTGCTTTTCTATTTTCTTAACCTTGTTCATTATGGCTAACAAGTAATACCAGCCTCTATTTTAATAGTTGCTTTTGTCCAAAGAAAAACATATACTTGTATAGATTTGTTATTCCTGGATTTCCCTCCAACTTCTATTTGGAATGTTTATGTATAATAATAATGTCAAGTTAGATCAAGTTAATGAGCAGAGTTGAAAGCAATGTAAAAATAGGGTCTGCAAATAGTTGAAAGGGCCTTATCTCCAGATTGGTCTATGGGTGTGCCAGTTGCAAAGGGTTCTGTTGGCACAGAGCCCTGCTCCTCCTGACTAGAATTCTATATGTTAGGTATCAATAAATACAGCTCAACAAAGCTAGAACGGGAAAGAATATCCATAAGCTGATGTGTTATTGTTTTTGCTGTTCTTTTCGTACTCAGGCCCGTGGAGAATGCTTTGGAAGGATAACGATTGAAGCAATGGCGTTCAAGTTGCCAGTGTTGGTAATATTTTTTCCCTCTCTCCCTCTCTCCCTCTCTCTCACCCTATCCATCCACAAATACAAGTAGTTTTTTACATTCACTAGTCTCCAGTGCAAGACATGAGTACAGTTTTTTTTTAAATCAAAGTATATTAGCAAAAAAAAACTATGTATCATGATTGTACTCGGGAATGCAAATCCAATGACACTAATTTCACATGATCCATTTATATAACCTCACAGTTCAGTGGTCAAGATTTTGAATGGTTAACTGCATATCTCAAGATGACATGTATTTATCGATGAAGGGAGTATAATTTTCTACTTCTATTAATCATCAATCTGCCAGCTAGAAAGCCTTATCATAATACTTCCTTCGTTGCAAAATATAGCTAACTGTTGATAGAGTAGTTCATTTCCCATGGGAGTTATAAAAAAACTCCCCACGTTCCAAAGGAGCCCTGGAATGTGGGCCAGTGTGCCTCTGAATACAGAGTTATTATTGGCAATCATGATCTTGGACTCAACTGTGGACTGTCTGACCGTCCCTACAAATCCTTGGTTCTTGAGCCTGCCATCCTCTGTTTCAGCCGGCATTTTCCTGACTCATGCTTCGATATGACAAATTCATTGACTTGGTTTAATGACACTACACCCTCCTATACCTAGGGCACGGCGGCCGGAGGGACAACGGAGATCGTCTTGGATGGTTCAACCGGCCTTCTGCACCCTGCCGGGAAGGAAGGCGTCACGCCTCTCGCGAAGAACATGGTAAGGCTTGCAGGCCATGCGGAGCAGAGGGTCTCCATGGGGAAGAAGGGCCATGACAGGGTGAAGGAAAGGTTCATGGAGCACCACATGGCTGGTAGGATCGCGGCTGTTTTGAAGGAAGTTCTGCAGAAATCGCGGGAACATTCTCACTCTTGAGCTTGCTTTGCAGTGTCCAAAATGGCATTCTCAGTTTCTGTGCTAACATGTCGATCAAGATTTTACAAAGTCCAAACTCGAGTTTTGACTGTAACTTGCTAGTTGCTACCTGTTCCATATCCACCCTTTTCCTCTCTTTTTTTTTTTCACGTATCTCCGGTTTGCTTTGTTTTCTTTCTTTCTTCTTTTTTACTTTTGGTTTACCTAGTAGGACTGTAGGAGTGGACTGGAGCCATCCAACTTTACAACATCATCATTCTAATTGGTCATTTCGTCTTGTTGACGTGCAAGTAATCTTGCTGTTGTTTCTCTTTGCTGAGGTTGCGTTAGTGTTATCCATATACGTGTCAGGCTGAAACTTATCCTCTACAGCAAACTGGAGGAGTCGAGGAAATTGTTTCTTCGAATCTCTAAACAGTTGTTTATGAATCCATAAAGGATCGTTCCTAGTTAATTCAGTGGGCAATGATATGGTAAAATTAAATTACTAGAGTACAAATCATATCCATTGTTTGAGACATTCTTGATTTCTTGCCATGAAACAATATATGTTACACGCACGGCACGATCGCAATTCGCAAACAAGATTTGCATCAATCGCCGGCAACTTTCGGCGCCGGTCTTTTCTTCCCCAGCTTGTACCTGACCATCCTTAGGATCCTCAGGAACCAGTAGGCACTCACCAGCTGCAACCCCGTCGCCATCGCCTTGTTGGGAAAAAAAACAGGGAAAAAAACATCAAGCCTGTGTATATGTATAACTGTATAAGTACTACCATGCAGAAATGGTAGATGAGAATTTGGTATGCAGTTGAGATTCCGGTGAAACAGAGAGAGATATGGACTGAATTGGTCAGATAATGGATAGAGCATCATGGATTGATGATACCTTAATGAGGATGGGGTTGTCTGCCGTAACGGTGACGTACGTGAGGTATGGCCCAAAACCCATTCGTGCGACCGAGAATATTACGGCGAACAAAACCTACACATGCAGAATGAACACACACACACACACACACACGAGTTTCTGTCTTAAAAAAGACTATTTAAAACTGCTAAAATTTTTATAAATTCCAGCGAAAATTGGACTAATTTATTTGAAAGCTCGATAAAATTGTGCTTTTGAGGAAAAAAAGGAAGGGAAAACAAAGAGGCGATAGATGTACAAACATCGACGAGCAGGTTGAGGTCGGTGTCCTTGACGCCGAACTCCTTGAGAATCTCGCGGAGGTGCAGCAGCGGGCTGGAGATCTCCGTGACGAACAGGCTGGCCACCATCTCCGTCCCGCACTGCAGCGCATGATTAACACAGCCTTCGTACGTTAGTATTAGTTGTTAGTAGCAACTAACCGGCCTGCTTATAGCAACTAATTTAATCGAAGTCGTAGACGTAATTAGCGCTTAATTACCCTCCGGTAGGCGAGGCCGGCGGCGATGCCGACGATGCTGACGAGGTGGTGCACGGTGTTGTCCACCCTCACGTCGTCGTTGAGGTAGCAGCACGCCGCGTCGTACACCATGTACGACAGCGTCACCGCCAGCGCCTTCATCTGCGCACCGCCGCCACGGCGTATTCATACGAGGAGGAGGAGGTCGTAAATGGAGATGCGTACACGACGGACGTAGTACGTACCTGGCGCGGGGAGGAGGCGGCGGCGAGGGGGCAGACGGGGCAGGACCAGTCGGGGACGGAGAGGCAGGCGAGGCAGACGGCGGCGACGGCGTGCATGGTGGAGACGGCGCGGTTGCAGAAGTCGTACGACCGCTTGGGGAAGAGGCCCCTCACCAGCAGGAACGCCGTCCACCAGAACGCCACCCCGGACACCACCCACCCCACCATCGTCGTCCCCTCCACCGCCACCTCCCTCTCCTCCGCCATCAAGATCGAATCCCCCGAGAGATCCACGCACAGACGCAGATAGATGCGAATGCTGCTGTGCGGCGGGCGGCGTGGCGCGGGGGTGGTGGTGTGTTAAGGAGGGAATCGATGGATTAATGGGGAGGCGGTTGGGGACGGGTATGGGTCGGAGTCAGGTTTTGCTTGCGCGGAGGCGGACGAGGGGGGGGGGGGGGGATCGTCATCAACATCAATATGGGAAAGCAACGCTTTACGTCCGATCCGTTTGTGGGTTTTTCTACTGCTGCTCGATTTTGATTGATGATGGTGCGCGTGGATGTACGTTACCAGGAAGGCTTTGTGCTCGTCAGGTTGGAGTAATATCGTGATTCACACTCGTCTACGTTTTGTACACACGCTATAACATTTCTCCATCCATTCCAAAATAAGTATTCAAATTTTATTTTAAAATTTTGTAGTATTATTTATCTATCAATCACATATTACTTAATTTCTATCTATCTTACCCTCAACTAATCTTCTACCCCAACCACAACCATAATAGAGGATGCTTAGTTAATTTTAACTCTCTTAATTTGTTCTCTCACTTAGTTATTTTGGGATGATGCACGATCTCAGACATCATCGAGCAGATGATTTGAACGTGCGAACCACCGTGCGTGATATATAAACAAAGGGGAAACAAATTCACTGGGAGTTATAAATATTGACTTGCAATGGGTTTTTTTATTTAATCCTGTAAACGGAGATACTCCCTAAGAACAAAAATGTGAAGATGACTTCAGCAATAGCATATTAGTGTTTATTGTCGTATGTTTCATAAGTTTATCTATTTATGTTGTGGATGTATCACTATTTAGAGCAAACAAGGCTGTGTTCTAATATGCTTTTTTAGTGGAGCTATATTTTTTTATCATGAGCACGTTTCTCAAAGTATGTTTTGTAAAAACTTTCTATATCAAACTTTCTTTAAAAAATAAAATAAATTTATTTTTAAATTTATAATAATTAATACTTATTTTGTGTGTAGACCATAAGTTCATCCTAAACTCCATATCAAAAGCAGCCTTTGTGACCATGTCATCACCATCGTTTGAGTGATTGCCGGATAGTAACCACAATAATTGTCATGGTGGTGAAACCATTTCCAAAATTATCTAAGGGATAATTTGAGTTTGTTTTGATATTTAAGATGGGATATTTAATCTACATATAACAAAGGATGATACCAAACATTCTCACAAGATTTTTCGGTAGCACTGAACATGCTCGTCAATAGATTTTACATCTTCTAAGTCATCCTTGTTGCCAACCGTTATCATTGGTGGGCTACCTTTTCCTCCTTAGGGAAAGTGTGACAAACAGTATAAATTAATGATTAAATGTTTGAGCTCAAGGTCGTTTTTAAAAGCTATTGCACAGTTTTTTAGATAAGGAAAGTAGTTACTATAGAGAATTTATGTATAGTACTCAGAATTAAACAGGGGGGACGAGCATAGGATGGTCCTCCCCTAACATTTTTTTATGTAGGATTACCTAATTAGTCAGGTAACTAAACTAAGTGCATAGCCACATAGGCGTATATTAGGCCCCCTCCAAACCTTGGAGTTTTGGCTGCTGCTCATCGTGGGCAAGAGAGTAAGATGTGCCATTAGGTTTGCCTCTTTTACGTCAATATGTAAATATAAAAAACATAACAGACAACTAATTAACAAGATCCGTCTAAATAGGATAATACTAAACAAATATTAGATTCTAATATTTATGTTATATATACAGGTAGATATTTGTCAGGCTCTAATTGGTATCTCATCAGCACTAGCCAATACTTACTTAAATATGGTACCTATCAATATAAGCTGAAAAAGGGATGGAGATAGTTACAAGTATCGGTTCTCCCACCTAGAGACAACAACAGAGAGCTTGGATGTGCCAAATCCAGTGGCCAAGGATCTCAGAGTCTCAAATCCGTCATAGATGAGCAACGAATAGGCTGTAGATCAACCATCCTCATTTCCTTTGACTGTTTCCTCTCTCAACACGTGGGCTGTGGTGCCCCACACCCTCCCTCAATGTGAGGGCTGCGCTTCTCTCATCCTCCTAGTCGTGATAGCGTCGGCGGTGATCCTTGCCTTCTCTACGTAAGATGATAAGTAGCCAGAGGAGTTAGAGGAAAAGGAGAAGCAATAGGAGACAGCGTTGTTGGCTGTAAGTATAGAGCGGACTAGATGAGATAAGGAGCAGCAGATGAGAGAAAGTGGAAGAGCAGGAGGGTGGCCCTCATTGCTAGGTGCAGAGTAGCGCTGCTAAAGATTGGGTATCTCATTCTCACGCTTTGGAACATGATCCGGTCTTTAGAATTCCTGAAAATTACATATTAAAAACTTAAAATTTGCGTGTATTGTCAAGCTATTTATAGTTATCACCGAAAAGTTGGTCGGGAATCCGCCACCAGTGATACTATGGTGAATTATGCTCAAGTCTGCACATATACAGCTATACTTAAACACGATATGATGGGGGGCATTCATTTTAACCAGCTACAATGATAATTACAGATTTAAACACTTAACAGTGTGGTGTGGCCGTTGGACACTGTGGTAGCCTGGTGCCCCTGGTGGTACTACTACTGGATAGTACTCCTCGTTTCTAATAAAACCGATATGAGTTTAAATTTTATCTTAAAACAAATTAGCTCCTTTTTTTTTATCTAATTCTGGTTCACAAATCGAGAAAATCTATACCTTCTATATCTTACTTACCCATCCTATGAATAAGCAGTGTTTTAATCCTTTTCTCTTATTTCTATTGTTGCCTTGGAATGGTACGAGTCTTTTTTTCATTAGAGAGAGTATTACACTACAGCAATCTCATCACGTGCAAGCTGAACTGTTGCGATTTCGACCAAATCAAGTCGCTTTTGGACTCCGCGAGGGTAATTATTATATTGTCCAATTAGGATTCGCATTAAATAAATTTCGTTCTCACAATTTTTTTAAAAATACTGTTTAAACGTGCATATATATGGTTGATCTGTTTTCCATCGCGTGTTAATTAATTAGGGCCTACTTCCTCACCATTTTGTATTTTTGGTACTGCATTTAACATGAGACAGCAAAGCAACTGGACTAAATTTAGATCGTACGTAGACATGGTTGATGAATGATGATTGCGATGACACTATATATATTTTGGCTCTTTTCTTAATTAATTCACCGCATGAGAGTGTAGCCATATCATATAGAAGATTGAATGTAGAAGATTCCTTGTAGAAAATTCAGCTCAATGTACTGAATTAGGTTGCATTATCTCAATAGTCAAACGGTAATGTTCCTCTTAAAAAGATTCTTGCTCTTTTTTCGAAGTGGCACATTTTGCTATAGGACATCGTGATTTCATAATTTTAGCTGTAAGACACTATAAGAGTGAAATTTTGGAGGGTATTCGGTCTGAAAACGTGTGAGAGGGTCCACAGTTATACATTATACATGGTGAGACTAATTGCCCGTGACATATTGTTCTTCTTCCTTAGCTCGGTACAAAACAAGCAGAGGGAGAGAGATGGAGGGAGTTCAGGCACTAGTGTTTCGATGGTGAAACAATGACGAGGATGATGGCATGACATCTCCCACGACATGACACATCCACATGTGGCAGAGGCCAGCAATGAGGAGGACGAGAATGACCAAAACACAAGAGGATAGGGTTTGGCCTTGGAGGAGAGAGGAAGAGGGTTGGCAGTCTCTAGTGGTGGATGCGACCAAGTTAGTGTGTTAAAACACATTCTTAACAAAGGGGACCCATTTTTACTGTAATTATAGATCGAGATGGAGTGTAAGTGGTTGGTGGCGGCAGTGTGGATCCTGAGCAGAAGAACTAACGTGGCAACCAACTGCAGAGACGGAGAGAAGGGGAAAATATAGGGGGAAAATCTTTAGTAAGGTGATGTAGTGTTGCAGCAAGAGGAGGCCAGTGGCGGTGGATTGGCCGGTGACCTTGGTGATGACTCGATGAAACTGGAGGGGAGAACGAGCTTGGGAGCTCAATTGTTTATTGGGCAAAGAGGAGGAAGGGAAAAGGAAGGGATTGATGACCTCACTTGCTTAAACAAGGCGATCGGAGAGGAGATCGATGGTGGTGGCAATTCGATCATGCGCTAAGATTAGGGATAAGCCGCCTACTGGTGTTTGAGTTGGCCATCTCGAGTGACTTTGGTTGACATGGTGGTTATGCGAAATGCTAATGGTGCAGGCAAGCAAACATAGGAGGGCAATGGCGGTAGCTTGTGTGTGGGTGCGGGTGAGTGGAGCAGCACGCCAGGGGGAATTTGGTCTCACCATGTGCAATTGTGGGCCCTCTCTCACATCATCAAACCGAATATACTAAAATAAAATAAAATAATGGATGTTGTGTTGATAGACTAATTACCCCATTTACAAGGTGTTTTTCCTCAAAAATTTACTCTTACAGTGTTTTACACCTAAAATCATAAAGTCATGATGTTATATAATAAAAATTTTATTTTCAAAAAAAAATTAAGATTCACTATGCTTAAAAACAGTGGCGAAATATTGGATACGAGTACGGATCAGACGCCCGATAAAATACCAAAAATCGGGAGCCCTTCCTGACCTCTCCCACTCACCCTGAGTGCAATCAGTGAATCCCTCCCATCTTACATGTATATAGCACATCTCCCCTACCTCACGTGTATCTAGTACTAGGTGGTTTAAGTGTTTTTAGCAAATTTAAAACTATTTTTTCTTCTAAATTACTTCAATATACCATCCAATTACATCACTATATTCATTACAATTAATTTTTTACAACAAGATCAAACATGATTATATTCCAATAAAAAAAATTTAGCTCTTTTTTAATGGATTTCTTTTAAATGTTGCATATGGTTTTATTTAATGTTTCAATTAGTATTTTATGATATTTCATTAATTAATTTGCAAGTTTTTTTAATGTTTCAATAGTTACAACTTAATATTCATATATGATATAAAAATATTATAAAAATTTTCATTTTTACAAATATACTATATGTTGTATATATCTTTTCCCCGATATTTCACTCGTTAGGAATCAATGTTTTATACAGTGATTGTCCATGTTGCAATCCATATTTTTGAATGTTATATTTCTTTGAAACATTTTATAAGTGAATTGAAACATGAATAAGTAAAGAAACAATGCCTGATTTTTCTCATCAAAATATAGTTGTGTGAGGTTGTGTTGTAAAAATTTAATTATATCAAATACAATGGTGTAATTAGATAATAGATTGGATAATTATTTTACACGAAGAAAACATTTAAAGAAGTGAGAGGGAGGTGGAGAAAAGCATGCAGACAATAGATACATGGATGCACATCTATCTTATACGTGCTAGGAGTAGAGAGCAGAGAGACTGAGAGGAGAGCTGAAGTGGAAGGAGGCGTATACGGATGGCTAGCAGAGGGGACGCGGGCGCCCGATTTTTGTTCCCGGATAGGGCGGCCCATGCAAATCATTGTCCCAAAATGTCAGGGTACACTTGGACCATTGGAATTTTATACGTTTTTTAAGGAAAAGATTTTCCATGTCCTAAACGTGCCCTTAATAATTGTTGCTTGCTCTAGAGCTAAAATATGGTGATCACCAGCCAACTGCATCGCTAGACCCAATTAATCACGGCTTTACAGTTGCTGTACTAGCTTTATATATCGACAGGATTACCTTGTTCATGTGCTCACAACTGATATGGACTACCAAACATTTACCGATATAAGTGAAACATTAATTAGCACCAACATTTCATTAAAAAACGAAATAATATTTTTTTCTTTAATTATCTTTCTTTTTTTTTCTAGATTTTAGGCACCTAAAAATTAGAATTACATGTTGCTAAGCCTAGAGAATTGCAGTGCTATGCATATATGCAATTTTAGTTTATTTTGACTATAATTGTGTCATTGTATGTGTATGTGGTTTTATTTTATTTTTATCTATGTATGAATACTTCAATATGTAATTTTATATATTTTTATGAATTATAAATTTATTTCATGTTTAAAGTTTTATTAAAAATGAGGGATTTTGTTCTTACTAAGTAAACGTAAGAGTAATGAGAAACCATCCATTATCATCTCTTAGATGAGAAAATTTTAGAGATTCCAGTTACCTAAAATCTAGACATTCTCTATTAATTAATAATATGCACTTTACACCAATTTAACCACACTGTTATTTGTTGAAATTAAAACTTTAATAGAAACAAACGCTCTTTAAGTGCATGCAAATATAATCTATTTGGCCGGCCAGGTGCATCTTTAATATTAAAGGTTAAATTTATTTTTATTTTATTGTTAAACGGCAGGTGGTGACGGGTTCTACCCGAAAATTTATGACAGCGCAGACGACATGGCAGGTATTGGATAATGTACGGGCGTACCGGTGGCTAATTAATTATACAGGAATTGTCGGTTGAAAATAATGCACGCACTCTTTCTGGCTTATACGTTGACCATCATTGAGGGACACTCATTATAATAATTTATGGGTTTTTTTAAAAGGGAACAGTTAGGAGTGTTTGACAAGGGTTCCAGATTAATAAAATGCTAATCTGGATATGCCTCATATAAGATTTCCTCCTGAAAATCGTTTAGTTAGAGTTGAGCTCCAACAAAATTAATTATAAAATAATAATGGAGCATATTTTTTAAGTAGAAAGAAGGCACTCTGCATCTACAGTTATTTTTAGTTTTACTTTAGGTCCGGCTCCATTTATCATTATCATTATTATTATTATTATTAATTTAACTTTATCTTTTCCGTTAAAAAAATAAAGTTTGGGAATGCTCGTTAACTAGCAAGTACTGGACCTTTTATTTTTTATTTTTGGCAACGGATGGAAAAAACCGGCGATTTAGCCGTGTCTGACGTCTAATGCAATGGTGCATCCTATAAAAAAACAACGAAATGCGAATATGAAATCAGCAGTAATAATCTAATGTTGTCGTTGAGCTCGAAATATTATATTACTTGTACTGTTATACAACAATATGTAATGAGGCGCACATACCATTTAATTCTGGGCCTCTTCGCTCTAATTGTGCTATAAATCTTTGGTCCATGGCAGCCATCAATAAATACCTAAGCCTCAAAGCTAACAAACCGTACGTGCTCTGCTTGTTTTTAGCCTCTTCTGGGCCCACCAAACTCAAAGATGCCTCAGGTGACACTCTTACCGAACAGCTCATCTGCGACAAGCCTCAACTGTCATCACTAATAGCGGGGCCCTCAACATAAATGTGCGGTCAGATATAGAAAACTTATATGTGACAGGTCCGGATCTGTCAGTGGTCATCTACTACGGGTTAGAATAACAATCTATCAGATAAGGTTCATCATCATTACGTTGGATCTACAGCCTCTTACGGATGATTTATTTATGACAGGTTTTTATTAGCGTAATTAAATCATCTTTAATAAGATATTTTAGTACCACCAATAATAACTATCGGTGACGGATTAGGTGTTGAATCCAGATGTGACTTTCCTAGTTACCACTTATCTAAAAGAAATAAATTTGTTTTATCGGCTAGTCTCAAATAATTTCTAATCATGTCTACTTAAAAAATAGAAAAACAAATATATTCCTATAACCACCCTTGAAATTCTTAGATATGGCTCACATAATTCCATCAAATATAACATTCGCTGCAAGTATCAGAAACTTACCAAACCGCCTATACATATCATAATATGTAAATTCAGTTCAAATTTTAAAAAATAATAGAATTATTAGTGCAAATATCATATATTATCAAACATATGTAATATGTACATGTCATTTAACCGTTTGTTTTACACAAGCATCGAAAATTGTTTTATAATAATTTGCCACTCTTAGTATTTCAATGGAAGCGACCTTTTGAAGATAGACTTTTCTAAGTAAGAATATAGCTATTTCTTCTATACTGGTCTCAAAGTTGTGCTAAGGAATATTCTTAACATTTGCCTTTAAGGGAGGTGTGAAGTTAGTATTGTAGGTGCAATCGGAGCACTAATCTATAAAGTAATCTTAAATCAACATAAACATAAACCTTAGGATCTAATGAGGTCAACTGGGTCATCAAATTTTTCATGTTACCGTACACGTGCCAACTACAAGTTTCTCCAACCTGTTGACGGAATTTGAATTCCTTTGTTGACATACAAATTCCACACGGTGTCTAATGTAGCTCTAAGAGGTGAAAAATTATACTTCTCACTTATACAAGAATTAAGGTAGTAAACCCTGCTCTATTTCGACACTATGACCATGAGAATCCAATAAAACCTACAATATTAATATTTTGGATATTAAAAACTCAACTTGTACACATCATAACATTCAATATAGTAGTAGCTTTGCTAAATAAAATTATTGAAGAGCTAACACTAAATAAAATTATTAAAGAGCTAACACACTCATTATTGATTGTGTGCTAATAGGATAAAGTCCTTGTCCTAGTGGGCCTATTAGCAGTGGTTGATGTAATCTACCACCTCTTCCAATTTAGTCGCTAGTTATGCCTCATTGACCTGTGTTGGATCTAGGAATCCTACTTAACTTCTAGTCTTATGTGCCTCCTAGGAGGATAATTCTATTTACAAACATTCTATATAGATTGTTATTAACATATAAACTAGTTATTAATACTTACAAAGAGAAGCACATTAGTAGGCCCGTGTCCACCACTTGCAACTTGTAAAGGTTAAAGAGATCATCATAGCGGGTGACGATAGGAATGGCTCTTGGCTGTGCTTACCCAATATCAATTGTTTCCTATTGGCTGTTTCCAAGTTACTCATCATGTAGTACTTGTGCAGCTCTTGACAAGGAGTACCCATGTTAGCTAACTCATTGTTGGCAACCAATGGTATGCCTAGCATGAAGATGCTTTGATCTAACCTCTTGGGATCTAATGACACTACCTTGTACTTTCCTTTTCCTTTTCTCCTTCCACGAATGTTTCTAGTAGACACCATTGATGGTGTGGAATTAGCCTTTGTTTTTTTTCAAGAGAAAATTTAACAAATGCCATTAACAAGATTCTTATTCAAAGAAATACCATTAACGAATACAACTTTCAAGAAATGCCATCATACGAGTTAGTTTGTCCTAGAAATACCATCGCCATCAAGGTTCCATCCATTCATTTTCGTTAACCCATCACATTTTTTCTATATTCCTAAAGTACCCTTACTAGTATTATATACTCAAAATGATTCCAAATAAATCGGTGTGGCAGTGGGACAAATCAGGGCAACAGAGCAAAAGTTCCAGTTAAGGATGGTAGCAGTGGCTCTAGCGAGTGAGGCGACGGTGGCATAGGTAGGCGGGTAGCGATGAGCGAGGCGATGGTGGCGGCACAGGCGGGTGGCGATGGCGACCGAGGAAATGGAGAGCTAGGCAATGGTGGTGGACAATGGTGGCAGCAACGAGCGAGGCAACAACAGATGGTGGTGAGTGAGGCGATGGTGGTGGATGGCGATGATAGTGGCAAGTAAGGTGATAGCAGCAGTGGCAGCATAGGTGGACGGTAGCGATGACACAAGATGGTGGCAGCTGTGAGAGCGAGATGACAGTGGCCAATCCCCTTTCTTTTTTTCTTTTTCTTTGCTTTTCCTTGGCTAATGTACAAAGAAAAAACTTACACAAAATTATTTCTTCCTTTACCCATTCATCTAGTATATAAAAATATAATCATCTATGAAATTTTGGATATATTGAACTAATTTATCTCAAAATGCTTTTGCCAAAGGGTAAAATTAACTTTCATGTTGAAGAATGCAATGCCCTAATATTCTTAGGGCAACATGATCTTTTTACATGGGCTAGTAGAGTGGAATGGATGCAACCCTGACGGCGATGGCATTTCTGGGACAAGTTGGCTCGTAGGATGGTATTTCCTGAAAGTTACGTTTGTCAATGGTATTTATTAAAATAGGACGCTTGTCAATGGCATTTGTTAGATTTTCTCTTTTTTCAAAGGAGGAAGATCTATGGCCATTTTAGCGAAGTTCATATAGTCAAACCCAAAATCAATGGGTTCTTCAAATGGAGATTCGATGACTGGAGGACCTAAAGGAGCTTGACCTAAGGAGCTCTCGAGATGGACTTGCTGCTTGAGCACTTGGTTGAGCTTGACGAGGAGCCATATTTTTGACAATTTGGTCTACAAGCTATTGGATAAAAGTCTTATGTGTAGCATCCACTATGTTTATTTCTTCAGTAGATGGGATCTGTAGAGGCCATTTAACCAAATTATCCTTTACCATGTTAACTAGGACCTTAGCATGTCGAGCCACCAAATCCATGTAGTGCACTTTAGTGTCTAGAGTAGGCTTGTAAGCTTGATCCTTGGTGGCATCACAACAAAATATTGGTGTCATCATAACTTGTAGAATGCACATAGCTATATCCTACGTGCAATGCAAGCATGTTTATAGAAGATGATTAATTAAATGGACAAGTTAGAACAAGCATACATAGTTTTGTGATTTTACATTTACATGGTCGACTGTGGCTGGAACTAATGCATGTTCTTGAGCCGCCCTAGTAGATGCAAAACTACTTGGCCATTGTGTGGGGCTCACTTCCACTTGAGTAGTGGGGTGGGGTTCTCTAGTTTTTTTTTTTTGCAGCATTTCTTCCTTATGCATAGCCTCAACTTCTTCTAGTCTTGCATTAAATTTCTAACTAAGTTTCTCCTTCACCTCTTCTAGTCTTGCATTGAATTTCTGACTAAGTTTCTCTTTCACCTCCTCCTTGTGTTGTTCTTTCATACAAACCTCTTTCTACGTCTTAGTTAATTTCTGCTTCTTGTATTGTGCATAGTTAGCTTTTGTTGTACTATACTTGGCCATCCCAACATTCCATAGTACAGACGAGACAATTCCTCTAGTACAGCCAGGGTGTTCAGGGTTACCGAGTGCCTTTGTGAGGATACCATATGTTGATAACTAAATTTAGCAATAAGACAAATCTATAGCAAGTTGGGCTAGATTTGGAATAAATCAGAGCTTTCCCATGGAGCCCGATCGGACCGCCATTGTGAGGCTAGTTAGATCAGAGGGTGAACTACGGTTGGACCACAGTTGTCCAAGTGGTCAGACTGGCAACCTCGAGTCTAAGTCCAATTAACACAATTTTCATATTTTCTTACTTGGACTTGATGTTTCTTAAGTCTTAATTAATATCTAAAGCTAAGAGTATATGGATAAGGCCATGTAGAGGCAAGAGCAACCTCTTTATAAAGATTATGGCTGATTTGATTCCCCATGACAATTAACAAATTGAATTGTTATATTTTTCTACTTTTTAGCCATATGTTCTACTTTACCTTTTGCCTAATACTCTAATTCATTTATTTTTATTGATTTACACTGTAAATCGTCTGTGAGAGTGCGATTCTCTTTGTAGGTTTATCCTATAAACCCTTTGATTCACCTATGAGATAGTTGATTATCTCTAAATCGATCTAAATTAGCTTAGAAGCTGGTTTTTATATCTAAATCGGTTGCACTATCCTATTTAATCTCTAAAATGATCTTTGTCTTAGTTTTCCTAGATCACCTCTAACAACTCCATTTACACCATAAATTATTAGGTAAGTCCGTGTTAATCGTAAAAAGGCGTCAATACAAATTGGCGACTTTGCTGTGATGTCAAAAATTTTGGCTTAGCAATCCGATTGAATCAATTTACACGTCAACCGCTGCCATCACGTTTCTTTCTTGTCAAATTAATCGATCAAGTGAGGGCCTGTTTGGAACGTACGAAAATAAAACATGAGAATAAAATACATGAGTAAAAAAACATAGGAATATAAATGCAAACCAGAAGATTGAAAAACACATCAAATACAGATGTCGGGGAAGTTGGAACGGAGGATTTCTAACAATTACTGTAGCAACTAATATCTTCATTTACATTGCATTATCTTGTACGCTAACTAATTAATCTTTTCTCTACGCGTCACTCCTGTCTCACACACAACTCCACGCCTCGTGCGGGAGCTTAAGCAGCAGGACCTTCGGCGGCGGCGGCCGTAGTGCGAGGAGCTCGTGCAGTGGCGTGCGTTGGTTCCAACGATGCGGAGCGAGATCTGCCGCTGAGAGCTGAGGTTGCCGTGGGCGTGCGGTGCGGATTCCGGTGGCAGCAAGAGCTTCGGCGACGACGTTCTTAGCTCCGGCAGCAGCAGCAAGAAGGCCATAACTGCCGCCGTTTGCTCGCTGATGCGTGCAGGAAAGCAAAACAAGAGATATGGGTGGATTTTTGTTTTCCTGTGTTTGGCTGTGAAATGCAGGAAAGGAAAACTTCCCTTTGCTTTTGGTTTGCTCCAATTCCTTTGAGCCAAACGCGTCTACAGTGGATTTTCCTTGGAGGATTTGAAACCTTTGAAAATTCTCCGAGCCAAACAGGCCTGAATAAATCTACTGCGGCCATCACCGTGGTAATCAGCTCGGCGCCGCCATCTACAGACGTGTGCGCACGTGGAGCAAGCAGCAGCAGCGTTCCTCTAGGTTTCTGTGCATCTGTATATATATAGAAAAAGGTAAATCATCAACAGAAGCTGTTGCCCTTGCATCGGCTAATCTATTTTTTGGTGGATTTTTGCTTGGTGCACACACTAATCATACCAAGAAGATTGTTGGTGTTAAAAATCGCCAACACACGGTTGGTTATGGAGAACTGTTAACACCGAAATTTGATAATCTCCATAGATAGGATCAGAGAGCCGATCGATTTATAGAATGATGTCGATTGATACATAAAAAGAGCCGATAAATAAGAATGAATTTGGTTTAGTCTAAAATAGAAGATTATCTAGATAACACCGATTCTAACTAGTCGTGAAAGTCACGATATGATATTTGTATTTTTATAAGATATATCTTGACAAATTTAATTTGTTTTGTTAATTTTTTAGAGAGAGTTTTCTTTTTTGTTTAGAAAATAACGTTCGGATATTGTTTGTAAACATATCGGATTCATGTAATTTTAAGATATAAATATAGACCCTAAAAACTTATAAATCATCCACATATATTAATATAATCTTGGTGCATCACTATTCTAGTTTATCTAAGTTTTTACCGGTGGGTTATACCTCTCGACACGGGGCTGCATCGGTTAAGACTGATCTCCGACGAAAGGATAAGTCACGCCACTATCCTGATGTATCCGCTTTGTCTAAGGCCACATCGGTTAGATACGATCTCTTAGTCCGATCGGATATATCACATTAAGTTCGTGTGGATTCTATTAGTTTATCGAGCTCCTTCTACCGTCATCAGTCTTGTGCAACATTGGTTAGATCTGACCTACTAGACTGTTGATAGTAGATTAAGTCATAAGTTGGCAGGTCTTTACGTGACGTTTATCGAAGTAGTCAGCTAATGAATTATCCCTATACTAAGCTTCATGCCTAGTATATCGGCTTCTCAGCCAAAATACATTTCTCTTGCCTAGCGATTAATTTGCTAGCGATCGATCTGATTCTGTTAGATCTAACATCGAGATCTAGCTGGTTTCGTTCTCCCCATCGACTCAGCTAGCCGATGAGTTTACTTATATGCCTGCACCGAACCTGCAGCCGATAGCAACTGATGGGTTCACCTGTTTCTTCCGTTAGTATGTCCGATTTAGCTCTCGTCGTTTTGGTATCGTTAATCTCAGCTTTATACTGTCTCAGTTCGATCCGATATATACAGACTAACTCTAACGGTATCATTATCGGTGGTCGTTGGGTCTCGTCCCTTTGGGCGATTGGACCTCGCTCTATACTGACTGTCGTATATTTTATTAGAAGAGTCTTTTACTTTATTCCTTGCTATTCATCTATACCGTCATTGACTTTCTAGCCAATGAATAAGCACTATAGTCCTTATCGGCAATCAGCCAATAGCATAAGTGCATCGAACTCACAGCCAATGGCTATCTTAACCCTATCGGCACTTCCAGTTGATAGCAAAAGTCCGTATCAGACTATCACCCAATTGGCTTGGTGATCTAACTCTAGCAACCCGAAGACTCTAACGAACCAAAGTATCTGCAATGAAGCTAAGCAGATCTCTCAAGACTTCGCGTGTTTGGGCACAATCGCATTGGACCTCCATCAGTTAACTCACTCGCCCTCTTGACGTGCCTTCACCCGATCCAATCTCCTTCGTGTGTGAAAATACTATTTTGGCACTCTCCGTGGGACAATAAAAAGAAGCACCACACTGGAGCTAACCAGATTTCTCATACTTTCGCGTAGTCGCATAATCGCATTGGATCTTTATCGGCTCACATTCGCTCATCCTCTTGGTGCGCCTCTCCGTTGGGTCTAATCTCCTAGCACACAAACAACAACAGGATAACCATTGCACTTTCATGGCTACAGGTGACCGAATTTTAGGCAAATATGCAAAGAAAAATTAGATTTATCTACTCATAGGAAAAAAGAAAAAAAAGAACAGAAAGAGAAGGCAATGATTTTGTCGATTGAGCTAGGGCGTTATCAATCTGCCTCAACCCTAAATATATATAGGGTGTCTGGTATTTGGCTTGCCCATACTTTAATTACACGTCATTTTAACTGATCCAGCGATGGAACAAAGGAAAATACTTCTTAACCGTAGAAAAATCTGACTGACCGGTTACTTTCCATGCTTGCACCCTGAACATCGGCTAGCGAGATTTTCTGCAGTTACTTAACCTTGATTACACAGCAAATCCTGGAAGAAATTGATTCTACCGATCACCTTTTCATGCATGCCAACCCTTATCACGATCTTCTGTGCCAACATCACCACTCTGCATTTGTCCTTGAGCTTTACCATACACAGAAAATCCCAGAGGAACTTTATTTCTGTATGAACTGCTTGGTGTCCATTGAGATCTTCTATGCACACAAAATATTGTACCTTTAAACATCACAAAAGATCCCAAGTGGATTAAATAATATTGCTTAGAAAATTGGCTCTATAACCACTAGTTTTCAATTGTCTAATGCTATCATAGTTTTATTCTATGCAACATACGTACAACATCTATTTCCACGTGACTAATTATGCGGGAATCGATTCATCTGAAAAACTGACTACTGATTAGACCTGACTTTTTATAGTCAGTCCAACCACACCCATAGCCGGTTAGACTGCGTCCCTGGTTATCGGTCAGTCTGGTAATCCCTATGGTTGAACCATGACCCCTATGACTAGTCCAATTGTATCGCTGACCACTGGTTAGAGTAGGCATTAGGCCGAGTTATATGTATCCTGTTAGTACTGTTATCCCATTATTCGAATGTTATTCCTATTATTCCACTATTACATTAAGTACAGACCAATGTGATTATAAGCCTATTCAAAACCATGGAATTAACGCATTGGCACAAAATATACATTATGGCAGGTTTATTCTCAAAACCCTATTGCACTCGTACCCATTAGATCACAAGTACAAGAGGATAATGAATGAAGGCCAGAAGTTTTTGAAGATTTACATGAATGAATACGTGCGAAGCTTTTAAAATTAAACCAAAGAATTAGACTAGTTAAAATTCTTATCATAATTACTTTGATACAATCCTATATTCTCATAATTTCAAGGTGCTGGAGTTCATAAAATTCAGCAATGAGGATAATAAAATCACTAGGAAACATATAGGCCAATTTATAAGAAATTGTGGAGAAGCAAGTAGTTATGATATTCTTTAATTGCGTTTATTTCCTTTATCTTTATTTAGATTGAACACAATTAGGGCAGAAGCTCCATGATTATTTCTATATTAGAGAAACTCAACTTTGGCTATTTAACATGGCATTGGTTGCACAACAAGTTGATGAATCAGTGGCCGATTACATTAGAAGGTTTATGGATATTAAAGACCGATGTTTTGGTTATATAATTACTGATAAATTTTTAGCCAATATAGCTTTTTTGATGGATTACTTAACCTTATTAAACAAAAATTGAATGGCCATGTATTATTTTATGTTAATCAAGTTTTGCTAGAAGCTCTATCTATAGAAAGTCGAGTGGATGACAATAGTTCAAGTGCTAATTTGGACAATGATACAATAATGAATATAGCCGAACCACCTGATGGTTCGGATTGTGTTAGTTTGGACAATGATATAATAGAAAATATAGCCAAACTAAACAACGTTTCAGATTGTATTACAAGCGAATGTGAAATATCGTTGTTATCCAAGACCGAATCATAGATCGGTCCTATTAAGTGTTGATGAAATTATTGATAGTGTCTTGCAGGATGGTAACAAGATAGAGTCTAAAGCAACATTGCATACATATGAAAGGTCATATCCTAAGCATATAGATTCAATTCCATACCCGCAAGGATTTGAGGTGCCCAACTTCACAAAATTCATAGGTGAGAGTAGTAGAACAATAATTGAGCATGTCGTCCAATTTATTGATCAATGTGAAGAGTTTGGTTGCGATGATTTATTAAAGTTGAAATTATTTCCTCTTTCTTTGTCAAGCTTTGCAACTACCTGGTTTAGTTTACTTGCTCTGAGTTCAATTTCTATGTGGTCATAGATGGAGCATGAGTTTCATGATTATTTTGGAGATACGAGCTCAAGAGGGCAAAGACCAGCTGTTGATTCATTAGTCTCTTGTGAGACTATTTTGGTTACACCAATGGTTAAGACTAAAATTGTTCGTCATTCCCTTCCTACTATTAAAATAGACTTTGAAAATAAGAAAATATTGATTTGGTCAAGTCAAGCTAAACCTACAAGAGGAAAAAAATGTTATTATTGGAGATCATAGGCCCGAGATGGTTACGCTTAAGAATGCCAAGGCCAAACATTATATGGTTAAGAAAGATTAGCCGTCTAGCTCTAAGAAGAGTAAAAGGCCAAAGCTTACCTTTGAGATGCTTATGGTTAAGTACAAGAAGGTTGGTATCAATGATTCGATAGTCAGCCTAGTAATTTAAAAAGACCAAGATCGCTTTCTAGGAAGAGATTTGGTCAAACATCAATGCAACCGGAGCCACCAACAATATCAACTCCATACAAACCTCTGATTGTGACTCCATGGTATCCATATCCAATGTCGCCACTCAGTTATCCTTTTATATATCACATACCATGGAGGGCTCAATCATCGATGCCATTTTCGTACTCATCACCTATTCAATTTCATCAAGTATGGGCAGAACCACCAAGGTTAGTACTAAGTCATCCATCTAACTCTAGTCAAGACCGTTTCCCACAAAAGAATTAGTCTGGTAAATCAAAAGTGAAAAATGTGAAGAAGGTATAGGTGAGAAAAGAAACTAAAGCTTCAGAGGTCATTTGTGCTAAAGTAGAGCTGTGTAAGGTCCCAATACCTGTTATAGATACAATGAAAATCACACAAGCAAAGAAGACTAAAGCTGGAAATTCAAACACTTGTTCCAGCGGTTCAACCAAGACATTATGCCGGTCTGACCGATGG
Organism: Oryza coarctata; assembly: GCA_030770085.1. Taxonomy (NCBI): domain Eukaryota; kingdom Viridiplantae; phylum Streptophyta; class Magnoliopsida; order Poales; family Poaceae; genus Oryza; species Oryza coarctata. Next base: position 7,340,671 of record CM061462.1, read on the forward strand.
CATACTGTCATCACCGTGCAAGGTTAGTCTAACCAACATCTTCCAGAATTGATCGAGCCGAGGCTGGTCGAACTGGCGTTGTCAAGAAGTGCCTGAGCACAATAAGATAGATGCCTGTTCGACTACTATCCATGGCCAGTCTGACTAGTCCTTTATAGTACCAACTCGACGAGGTCAATCAAAACGAACTCCCAAATAGGTGACTTGCAAAGAGAGTTGAGGAAGTTTCTAGCATGACCAAAGGTTAAGGAAGTTTCTACCATGACCAAAGGTATCAGAAGTCACTATCTAGCTCCTAGAACTCAACCATAGCCCAAGTAGTTACCTTCTAGCTTATCTCATTCTCAAAAGAGGAGGCTATAAAGTCTTCACCCAAAAACAAAAAAAGGAGGGGCCGAAGATACGAAGGACAGAGTATGCAATAATTCCAAGCCTTCAATAGTACATAAACAAATATGGAGGCCCAAGGTTACAAAAAAAGAAAGACTGATGCTTTCATCAAACTACAATGGATTTGATTTGTTCAATGAAAGATCATCAGTCATTAGAGGTGGTTCTTCTCCATACACTGATGTAGGTAATAGTACGATGTCTTCATTGCCTTTGAAATTGTGAAATCATGACGGTCGATTTTGCTTCAAGGGCAAGACATCAACATGCTAGTAAAGGGATCGAGAAAAATGGATGGTGGGGCATACATCATCACATTGTTTGAGACGTCACTCATTGAACACCAAAACAAGGTATGTGATTTTAGAAAAGTTGTATTCATTATGCTTATGCCAAGTTAAGCCAATGCCTACTATATAGCACTATATTTTGCTTGTCCAATCAATATTATTAAATACATGATCCAAAGGCCACTTCAAATGGTAGAATTGGCAATGTTTTGTATGCTTTTTTTAATATGATTTGGCTTGTTTGTCTTCTTTAAAAGGCCAAATTATATTTATTTTTATTGTGTATCACCATGTTATTATTGAATCTAGCAATAAGATCAATTTTGTTGATATTACATAGTGGAAGTTTTGCTACTTAGCGATTTGGTTTGTATGAATGGCCAATGTATTGGTTTGGTTTTATTATCACTCAGTTTTATTTTGCAACAATGGTCCTATTAGAATATCTTACATCTATAGTTTGAACCAAATGCTTATGTTTTAAATTGTGAGAATCCATGCATGTGAGATATTATTTTTGGTGATTCATTATTAGTTATTCAACAAGTGGTTGGGAGTTTTCAACAAATAGCCATTTGGTTAAGTATGTAGGCATAGTAGTTCCTTTGGATTCTAATTTCTTATATGCCTAGAGGAGAAATATGTTGATCAATGATTTGACACAACAAACATTTGGTTATCAAGATTAGGAGAGGTAAATTCAATATATTGCAAAAGCCAATGCTTGATTATGGAAAAGAAAGAAAAAATAGCAAAGTGATTACGGACCAAGCTAGTTTAACCATTTTTATATGGCCAGGCTGACCATTGCTTCCATGATGGTCTGACCATGGCTACAATACTAGTCTAATTACAATGATAGGGTCAGTCCAACCGTGGCTTTAATGTCAGACCAGATGTAGAAATGATCTAACTACCATTTTATTGTCGGTCCAATTAGGGAATTGTAGCCCATAGCACTTAGCTGGGGGCATGGGCTCAAATATGATTTAATAAACTAATTAGTTAGACATGATTTAGTTGATATATCATAAATTTCAGTTAGCAATTGGAGGATTCCACTTGTTGAATGTTTAAAAGATCCGAGCAAGAGGGTTCATCAGAGGAATTTGGCGATAAGAATTCAAAACACTTTGCTTATTAAATAATTACATCACCAAATAATAGAAATAGTGCTTTCAAGGTATATATTTGGATGCCGGTTGGCAATAAAATGGAAACCAAAGTCTCTATCACTAGCTGCTTGAGGCACTTGGTGATGTGTCATCAGGCCAGGCGGCCCTCACAAGTGTCAATCGCCTTCAAGCAACGCCTATTACGAACCCAAAGGAGAGCAATATAAGGACCCAAGCTCCCTTCCCCATGCTGAGCTCAGGGCATCCCTACCGCCAAGCTCGGTATCTCCGAGTAGCTCGAGGACACAAATGGTGCATTTATTGCGATGATACGTGGCGGGCTGCTATGCTCGTCCACACATAAGTTTTCACCAAATGCGATGAGACCCAAACCTACCCAATGTGTGACCAGGGTGATGGTACAGTGCCTGCACAACCATCATGTGCACCATCATCACCCCTACTAGAGGCATGAACTATCAAGCAGTGCAGTTGACTACCATACCGCTTGATAGGGCCCATCGCCTTTCTGCACATATCGCCACCTACAACTGACAAGTGAACCCTATCATCAGGAGCAAGACTCCAGACTTCCACCTCAAGCTTCCTATGGCCATGCAAGACACATGGTAGGATGGAGTGGCCTTATCCCAAGCTAGCCCTTATAGGGCCCATTAGGACTCGATGACTAGGACCACTCGACAGTAAGCGACAAGACCTCCCATACCTAACCCCAATGTACTGTGGTTTAGTTTCCAATGTTCAACCATTGTGCTATTCTTTCATTGACTATAAGAGGAAAATCAAGGCCTTCAAGAAAAGAGGTCCAAACCGAAAAAAACGAGCAAAGGCACAAGCTTTGTAACTTAGACTCTCCACCATGATTATATGAAGAACATAACAGAAGTAGAGTATTACACCTCTAGGTGGCCTGAACTTATATAACTATTTTCTCCCCATTTAGTATCACCTAAACTCTCGTCTAGCACCCATGCTCCTAAGGTTGAACCCATAAAGGGGGGTCCATTGATTCTTTGCTTGGTCAATCCAAAATTGCTATGGATAAAGTGCTTCACATCATTTGTGAAATTTATCAATCAACTTGGGGGATAAGTTATTTTGCCAATTGGCTCTCCTAGGTTGAGTGAAGTGATTTATCGGTCAATAAAAACAATATGTTGATGATGATGTGGTGACCGTTAAATGTTTGAAAGCTTTAAAAGGTGTTGAAAAGATGAAAAGAGAAGGGTATCCAAAGCCTATAACAATAAAATGGGAGTAAATTGTTTCAAGATTAGAGACTTGGTTTGAAAAAAAATGATTTTACCGTTAGGATCCAAGTGCAAAGAGCTCGATGGGTAATTATCTAATTGGGAAGATCTATACCAACTTGTGGGAATCATTCTTAGAAAATTACTGCTTTGTTAAGACATTAAAAAAGAACGATCTTCTAGACTCTTGGAAGCACATATGGCCGGTAGAGATTGTCACCCTAAGGCCACATGTTCTATGCTTTTTAGCTCACAAGTTTACCAAAAAGGTAGGGAGCATATGTTAACAACCAAATTTAGTACTATGACAAATTCATAGCAAGTTTGAGCCAGATTTGGAATAAACCAAAACTTTTCTATAGAGGTCGGTCGGACCAGAGGACGAACTGCAATCAAATAGCAATTGTCTAAGTGGTCAAACCGGCAGCCCTGAATCCGAGTCCAATTAAGTCAATTTTGTATTTTGTTGCTTAGGTCCAAGGTTTCTTAAGTTCTAATTGATCTCTAAGCCTAATACGACATGGAGAAGACCTATAGAGGCAAGACCAACCCTTTATAAGGGCTATGGCCAATTTGATTCTCCACCGATAATCAACCAATTGAATCATTCTACTTTTCTATTTTTAGCCATGTTTTTTACTTTACCATTTATCTAGTACTCTAGTTCTTGCATCATAAATCGCTCGCCTTCACTGCAAGAGTGTGATTCCCTTGGTAGGTTTGTCTTGTATACCGTCTCATTCGCCCATAGGATGGGTGGTTATTCCATATCGATCTAAATTGGACTAGAGGTTGGTTTTTATCTCTAAATTGGTCGAACTAGCTAGTTTAATCTCTAGACCCATCTTGGTTTGGAGTTTTTCAAGATCAAAGTGGGTGCGAACTCCGTTCACACTGCAAATCATTAGGTGAGTCTGTGTTAGTAAAAAAAAGGCACCAACATCATTCTCGTGCCTCATCGACATGACTTTGCTTTAAAAAATTGTTGCTCAATAATTAAAGCAACCTATAGTTTAATGGAAACTTGTTAAGAGCATGTGCAATAGAATCAAGAAATCTAAACAATATGCAATGAGAACTAACAAGTTGCTAATACGCCACTACATCAGCTAGATTTAGGAAGGTAAATGTTCTGTCGGTTTTGCTTTTCCCTCATGCCCTTGCCCAATTCCTTACTCATTCCTCAAGGATGTCAATGAATAGGGTGGAGTGTTAGATTCTATTGCAACCTCATTCTCCTTGTATCATTACTCTTTTGTCTCAATATGCCCACTAGTGCAAAGTTAGTGTGCCTGCTCATTAGTCTCGAGTAGCCTGTGCACCTCACTAATTGCTTAGAACTCTGGTTTAGTTTTTAAAGCCACAAAATCATCCCATAATTCTTGCATGATATGAGGGTAATTGCCAAATGGAGTTGAGTGGAGGGGATTGAATACATACTTGTTAATGAGCTTGTACTTGATATTCTTTTATACCATACCCATCTTTTGTAGTGCCCAATACTTTAGAGCATCCTCATCTTCTGATAGGTTGTCATAACATTCCTTAAACCTTTCCCTGGCTTCTGCCTTCTTTGAAGCTAGTACATGGTTGATGTTCTTTTGTAGGATGTTAAATTATCTCCTCTTGAGAACTCCATATGAATTTATGAACTTCGCTATCACTGATCTTGGTGCTACCTGTAGTCCAGTGGCGTCAAGCTCTGTGATTGTTAATTTGGAATCTGGTAGCTTATTATGTGTCCTAGGGTTGTGGCTTGATGTGGTTCTACTAGCTCCGACCAACATGTTTGGACATTGTTCAAACATTTCCAGTTACATATATTAAAATGGCTAAGTCATAAATAATAAAATTTATAAACATTCCTAAAATTACATATTAAAATACCTAAAAAATAGATAAATTGCATAAATTTCCATAAGTCATAAATATTGAGAAAAAATTCCCTAAGTCATACATATCCAAATTATCAAATAATGCAAAATTGTGTCTAAGTCATACAATCCCTAAGTTAGGCATCTAAAAATATTCCCTAAGTCATACATATCCAAATCATCAAATAATGTAAAATATTGCCAAAGCCATTCAATCCCTAAGTCATGCATGTAAAAATGTTCCCTGAACCATTTACCTAATATTTCTAACCATTCCTAAAATCATCACATAAACCAAACCATTCCTAAAATTATCACATAATCTGAACCATTCCTAAAATCATCATACATATCAAAATCATCAAAAGAAAATCATAAACATTCCTAAAATTATCACATAAACTTAACCATTCCAAAAAAAATCCTTAACTTATAAAAAAAATCATACATATCCCATTCACATTCATATTCAAATTCACATTCCTAAAAATTATACATCTAATATGCCACATGTCATTCAAATAATATATACTTTCCTAAAATCATACAAATCACATTGAAAAAAAAGCTAAAAAAAAGGTGAGTTCAATCAAACCCTAAACCGAGAGCGATAGATCTGGGAGCTCGAGCAGGTCATTGGACGTGGCTCGAGGAGGCGGTTGATGAGGCTGATGGCGCCAGTGTTGGCAGCTTAGGGTAGCGTACTTGGGGAGGTGGTCAACAAGGCCAACGACGCTTGTAGAGTAGGCTTAGGGCAGTGTGTCTAAATGATGGGGGTTGACGAGACCGACGGCGTGGGTCGAGATAGCTCGGGGCAACACACTCAGGGTGGCAACGCCAGTGGAGGGAGCACGATGGGTAGGGGGTGGCCCCGGTGGTGGGAGCTTAGGTCGGTGCTAGTGTAGGGAGATCTGGGCTATCGATGGGCTTGACAACAGCAATGTGTAGATGGGCTCGAGAGTTAAGTGTGTAACTATGTAGGGAATAGGGAAACTAACCCTAAATATGGGTCAAAAACCGATCAAAGCTACCTATGACGGGCAGGGTTCCGAGCCCGTCAAAGGTGTGCCTCATTTGTGACAAGTACAAGTACAAACACCGTCACATGTAATCATCTGTGATGGGTTCAAAGAGAAGCTCATCACAAGTGTGGCTCATTCGTAATGGGCTTTGACCAAAGCTCACCAAAGGTCAATCATCTATGACAGGCTCTGTATAACCGCCCGTCACAAATGACTTGGCTAACTTTGACTATCTTTGACTTAATTCTTTTTTGGTTTTCTATGTTATGTGTTGATGGTTGACCAATATTGACTATGGTTTTTTAGTAATTTAATACAACCTATTTTTATTGACACTTATATCTTAACTGCTTGAGGCGCCCAATAGCTAGTCTAGTTGGTCTAGCGAGGAGTGCATGGGGCAGCATAAGGAAATAAAAAGAGGGAGAGGCATACAATAGTACTAGTTGACTAGCTGTGCTACGTGTCAATATGCATGGTCTATAGAATCTTTTTCCTATAAGAATTCTATAAGGTCATGAGTACCATCCTAGCAAATCAGTGTGATCTCTAAATATTAACAATATTTAATGATTCAAAATATTAGGGCTTGAATTACATAAATATGCTTTCTTGGTGACCTAAATGTATGTACATAACCATGTCTTTTGTGTGCTCATCTAGTTATATATCTTGGCCTACATGGAGGTGTAATTTGTAATAAACATCATTGATGACATTGTCAACTCTAACAATTATTTTTTTGCCCTTCCTAATGACATGTAGCTTCTTATTTGCTTGGTCTATTATGTAGAATATTTACACAACTTGTTTTATGAGAATAAATGGTTCATCCACGTATTCAACCTTAATTAGATTGACAATTGTGAAACCTTGCTTATCAACCTTAACTCATGTGCATAGATTGATCCAGCGACAACAAAATAACATCACTTTGAACTTCACATAGTCCAGCTCCCAGATTTGCTCTATGAGACCGTAATATGAACGGCACCCAGGTTGTTCCTGAAATACCTCTATACACACCCGATTGTTTTGTATTGTGGTCTTGTTATCTTGCTTGATGGTGTAAAATGTGTATACATCGATATCATATTCTTACTAGGTGTCAATATCCCATGATGGGTCTATTGCCAACCATGTAAGTGTTTCACTTGTGCTGCTGGTCAACGTTCTAATATGATTATTACACTATTCATTAAACGAGAGTTATGCTCTTTGTTGATCCAGCTATTTGATTGCCTGTGTTTTTCTATCGAATCTTCACTAAATGCTCTTCAAAGTGTGGCACAACTTCTGCCATTTGTTGGAGGATAGTGAAATGAGCATGGCATAGGTGACTTGATCTAGGACAATTCTTTTTGTCCCGATGGTGCCAATCCTTAAGAGCCTTCCTTCATGATGAGACCTAGGAACTCCAATTGGATCAGTCTCAGACATGTAATCAACACAAAACTCAATTACCTCCTTAGTGGTGTAACTTTCAATAATGCTCCCTTCCGGTTTGGCTCTATCGTATGTATGACTTCATAATTCCCATGTATTTTTCGAACAGATTCATCTCCCTAATGAATGCAAGTCCACATACTTTTATTTGCTTCACAAGATGGATAATGAGATGAACCATGACATCAAAGAAGGATGGGAAAAATTCATCTCTACATGACAGAGGGTTTTGACAATATCTACCTACAGGGCATCAAATTCTTCTAGATCAATAATCTTCTAACCAATGTCATTGAAGGAGTACAATCGCATAATCATATGATGCACCTTGATTGGCAAAATATTTCTAATTGCGACTAGTAGGAGCTATGTGATAAGGACATGACAAATCATGGACTTCATGCCAACTAGTTTCAGATCGTCCATTGAAACAAACTTACTAATACTTGATGAATAGCCTGAAGAAACTTACTATCCTTCAATTATGCTAACATATCCTTATTCTCTTCCTTTGACAAAGTGTTGCAAGCTGGAGGAAGGTATACTTTGCATGTATCCGAAGTTTCTGGTGTGAATTCACTCCAAATTTTCATATCTTATATATCTTGACGTGAATTTAGTCTATTCTTTGTCTTCCTAGGAATATTTAATAGTAATACAATCACAATCTCATACACATTATACTCTACATGCATCAGATCAATAAAATGATGGGCCTCAAGATGCTTCTAGTAAAGTAGTCACCAGCGTATAGATTTTTTCTTTCACAAACTCTTCTCTTTTTTTTGGTCTTAGTAGCTTTCTTTTTATTTCCATAGTCATTACATGCATCTCTCACCATGTCATGCACCCCGGTTCTAGTCAAATCTGCTAGATCACTATCAAGCTCTTCGTTACTATTAAACTTTTTTTCAATCTTCTATATGACTGATATAGCGGGAGCTATCTTCTATGACCCATATAGACCATCTTTTGCGAGTTCTTTAGCCACTTACTACATGTTTATTCCTTGCAATCTAAGCAAGCATTTTTCCTTTATAGTTTATCCTAAAGGGTTACCAAGTTCCGAGTAGTTGTTAATGATGCAGAATAATAGGGCATATAGATTTAAGTTCTCCTACCCATATGCGTCCTAGGTTTGCACATTGTCTCTCTAGAGTATTTCTTAGTCATTGATTACCAGTTCTAAGTTTACATCAATATCATTGCTAGGCTATCTATGTCCATGGATTAGCAAGCATAGCATAATGTACTTCCTTTTGAAGTGTAACCATCAAGATAGGTTGTAGTTTGCAATAAAGACTAGCCAAGTGCTATGGTAACTATTTTCTGAAAGGATCTATTTCACCCATACACAAAAAAGCCTCATGTTTCTCAGGTCTACTATGAATTTGAGATATATCCTATCGATATTCCTTCGTTGCATCAAATATGCAGGGTACCTTAGTTTACCATTGACCTTTCAATCCATTGTATGCTAACAAACTAACTTTCTTAGGATTGGCAAACATTTGCTTGAAATGATTGGCGATAGGGGGATACCACACAACCTTCATATAACCACCACTTTTTTTACTTTTTCCTTCAGCATAACTGCTCTTTCACTTGTATGGAGAAACATTGCATACAAGGCAAGCATACAAGTTGGTGTATTCGTTGTAGTACAAATGTTGTCGCTTGGACATATGTGAATTCTTCATATCTCTAACCCCAATGGGTATATCATGTCTTTGCTTCATATGTCATCTTGGGTAGTGTATTCTCCTTTGAAAGTAAGTCCTTCAACAGACCCAGTAGTTATGTAAAACTCTTATCTGACCATCTATTACTTGCTTTAAGCTTCAAAAGATCCAAGGTAGCAGATAATTTCATGTGTTTTGTCTTACATTTGGCATACATAGGTGTCTCCGAAATGCTCACCAACCTAGTGAACTTTTTGTAGTCTCTCTCGTTTTAAGTTGTCTCCTCAACATCATGCAGCATTGTCGACATCAACTATATCACCACCCAACGAAGAAGGGACAAACATGTTATCTTCAACTTGTTTCTCGTTCTGTCCACTGGTCACTTTATCTGAAATATTTGTCCGCTCTTGCTCTCCATGCCTGATCCAATATGTGTAATATTTTATGAATCCACTGTAATTGTACTCTTTTGACAAACATCTTCTTTTTTTCAATCAATGCATAGACAAGCCATATATTCATTATACTTTCTATTTGTGTTGTCCTTAAGAAATCTACAATGCCACTTCTATGCTCTTCACTCAATTCGATGACAATCGATGACAGCTATACATCCAACTTCGGTCCATCTATAGTTGTTAAAAAATGTTATATTTATAGTAATATGTATTACGGAATTGATACACAAAACGTTACATAATTTACCTATAATGTATTTTTTTCCCTTCAAATAAAGAGCAAAAATTTGCTCCTCTAACCACCTACCTAAAGTTTGAATATTAATTGGGTTGGAATGACCATTTCACTAAAGGGGTTGGTGTATATATAGTGGCTACTTACCTATGACAGTCCATAAATGCCGTCACACATGAGCGAGCGATTATCTGTGATAGATTTGGTTATGACCTATCACAGGCACACTATAATAGGTCGCAACTTGCACCCATCACAAGTGAGAGGTCATCTATGACTAGACATCCCTACAAGTCTTATCTATAATAGACACTTTTACAACCCATTAGAGATAAGGTCCTTAGGTCACACTAACTTGTAACACGTGACTATGTATGATTCTATATTGGTGTGGTGTGGTTAAGTAGATTTGTATGAGAATATCAGTGCGGTTAAAGCCCCACCTGAATTTTTGAAATATACTAGTGTTATGCCCACGTTGAAAATGGATATAAAGATAAACGGACAAATGATTTTAAGGTTTCTTTATATCCGGTTTTTTTTATCGGTCAATTTTTTTAATGGGAACGTAGATTTTTTTAGGGTTGGTTTCCTTTTTAGGCAGTGTGATTTTTTTTTATATGTGAAAGTGCGTTGGCCAATAAGGATGACTCTGCCTTTACTCTTAAAGAGTAAACTGCATGGACGATCCGACTGTGCATATCATGGTACATACCACGGTCTGTGGACTTTGTCCTGACACATGAGTCCCGCACAAGAGTAAGGCCCACATGTCGGTCTCTGTAAGCCTTCTCCCCAGTCCCCACCCGTCCACTGTCGCCGAGGGAGGGAGAGAAGAGAGTCGCTGCGGCCACGCTAGCTTGCGAGGCTCGACTTCGAGGCAGCAGGAAGCAAGGGGAGCCGGCGATGGAGACGCGGTCTGGTCGAGGATCCTAGGTGCGGGGAAGAGGCCAACAAGCTGGAGCCCGACGGCCGTGACGACAAAGACTAAGCAGATCGGCGCAAAGGCGGGCAGTCCACGACACGTTGGCCCAGATCTGGGTGGAACGGAGTCGACAGCGGCAGGGGTGGAGCGGGAGATCGACGGCGACGGCAGCGGGCGACTATTGATGGCTTCCCACGGTGGGGGGCACCGACGGGCATGGACGGACGTGGGCCGCGACACGCGGTGGTCCGCGAAAGGGCGCACAGTCGCGGCGGCGATGACAAAGACGCGCGGATGTGGAGAGCCCTGGGACGACGAATCGGCGGCTGCTACGTGAAGCCTTGATGAGACGAACGAGCTTGCTGCCGCTAGCTCAAACTGACAACAAGCTGGTGCTTATTTTTTGATTGTTGATGAACTGAACCAAAAGAAGATTTGCTGTGCTGCTAATACTACTTGACGTCGCCTGAGCCACCGCCTGATCCATCGCCGGACTTCATCGACCCGTTCGTCGGCTTCGCATGAGCGCTAGGAACCTCGGCCACTACTTCATCGTCCTCAGAAGCCGCATGAACGCCATTGTCGTCGGGAACCTGAAGCTTCCATTTCTATAGCCATCTCCCATCGCCGTACGTCGTCGCGCAAGTCCCCGCCTCCGACCTCCTTCCCCTGCGCCGAGCCCGCCGCCGGCCACCGCCAAATCGAGCAGAGGGCGTGGCCGCCGCCCTCAACGGCGGCAGCTGCAGCGGAACAAGAAAGAGGAAAATATCAAGGGATCCCATAAAAAGAAACGTCAATGTTGAGATGGAAATAAAAGGAAAATAAGGGTTTTATTTATCAGCCAGTGCTGAGTTAATGATGATGTCACGACTAGGCTCATGTGACATGTAAAGCGCCATATAAGATGTTATGCTAATTTAAAACCAAAATAACATATTTTAATAAGTTATGATATATATATATATATGTATGTATGTATGTATGTCTTTTAAATATATTTTAAAAATATAGAGATCACTCGCTTTAAAAGTAGTAGATTTACTAGTAGAGATAATACGAGATTCGCCGCTATCTACGAGTAAACTTCGGAGTAGTCCTAAAAGTTCGGCCACCAACTCAAGCTGCTTGCTCATCTCGTCCGTGCATGCTAGCTAGCTTGCACGTCTCGTTGACAGCATTACCAAGCGATATAGGCTCTCATCGATTGCCATTTATCTAATTAGTCCTAACTAAAATTTTAATTTTAAATTTTAATTTTAAAATTAATTTTAAATTTTTATCACAATCTAGTTTTCAATACTAGCTTTTTAAAAAAACAACATAAATATGAAAACTTTATCTATAAGTTTATTTTTTTCATAGCTTATTAGCCATTACTTAAACGATGGTAGCTAGCGACGAGAGCCTAGTACAATTAAACTGTGAACGTGTTGGTCCTATAATAATTCTGATGCAACATGCGTGGTGAAGCTACCACTCCTACCTACCTACTACCAACAGCCGATGATTTTTTATAATTCTTTGCGGTGCGATAGTCTCATCATAATATTTTTTAAAAAACGAGGTTAAGATTAAAATTTTAAAAATTTAACTACAAATAAATTTTCAAATATTTATTTTAAAAGCATAAAAACAATATATATAGATTAATTCTAAATTTTACTTTAATAAAATTATATATTTATAGATATTTTTATATAAATTATAATATAAAACAGTGGTTAAAGTTATTTTTTAATCAACTTTTTATTCAAAACAATTAATTATTACGTAACGGGGTAAGTAGCACTAAAAAAATGTGGCACGTACTCTCTTCAGTTAAATTGAAGCTATACTTTTCACAACTATCAACATGTAAATATATTAATCGTGAACCATATGCATGCACGATACTTGGTAGGCATGAGACGGCTGTCTGTCGGAAGTACGGCAGAGGAAACAATTGCCCAAAAAGCGATGCTCAGGTTTTATATGTATGGCTCCATCGTTTTTTTATAAATAATAAGCGCGTAAGTAAAAAAGTCATTGACATAGACATATAATTAATTAAGATTTAATTATTATAAATTTTAAAAATAAATTTATTTAATATTTTAAAATATTTTTTAATATAAAACACACCATATTTAACAATTTAAAATAAAACCTGACCATCTGCAAGCTGCTTTGTATTCTCGGAAGCAGTGTTATGACGGCAGCATTGTCATTGTTTACAAAACTACGCAATTAGCGAGCTAATTATGGGCTGTTTATTTGGTTTGAAAAATGAAATGTGCTTATCAATCATCGTCTCATCCCCAAAAGTACATACTAAGAGTCCCAAAAAACATGGATTGGAGTTCACCCCACCAAAATTCATGGAATGATTATTTATCATACTCTCGTCTATTTCAAATTATTATTCTAATTTGTATTAAGTCAGAACTTTGGACATTAATTTTTAAAAATATATATAGTTTAACATTATAAGATTATAATTTTTAGAGTTACCTTTAGAAACACTTTCATAATATATTTGTCTGTTCATAAATGTGCAGTGCTGTCAAGGCTAAGCCCGGTCTGAGGGGTGTGAAGATTTTTAGAAAGTTGGTTTTAAAAAAGTTTGATCTGGTAGTTTCTAGAAGATTCTGGAAAATACTAGGGACTAAAGTGTGTACATTTTTTTTTCTAAATAGTAGCCTGAATAAATTACCACCTATATTATCCGTATGATTTGTTTTTCCTCTGTGAAACACAATTACTTATAAATTACCCCTACGATGAACACACACAATGCACACTCTAACCGTCTTCGAGAAATTAAACCAATATATTTTAAGATTAATAAAATCACCACAAACACTTTGTTATCAATAAGCATGTTACTTATCACTAAAAAAATAATAAACTAGCCCATTGACTGAAAATCATATAATCTGTTATCTATTATTATCTTACCATCGGTAAATATTAGAAATTAGTAGTACAAAATATAGATATTTTTCAAAAAAAATCAGATAGAATAAAATTTAACAAGGATGATAAAAGTAGTTGTTAAATTTGGCTTCTAAACAGTAATATGACATAAAATATTACAGGCATGAATGGAAAATAATGATGAAACTCTAATGATTATCAATAGACATGTATGGTGAAATGAGAGTTTTTATTTTTTTTACATTTTTAATTTTAAATATAAATTCTCCTAAAACTTATTTCTAAAATCAGAATCTTTTGACACATCACCCCACATGAAACAACATTGTCATTCCACCCGAAGTGAGTATGGCAGTTTTGTTTTGCATGTCAGAACAACGTAACGAAACAATGCTGCCAAGCTAGCTAGACCGGTGTGACCAAATAAGACTATCACGATAGGTAGATCGGCATGGTAACAATGTTTCGCTAAGCGGAGCGAAAACGCTCAGATTTAAAAATAGTTTTTTAAAAATGTATTTTTAAAATTAAAAATTAAAAAGGTTCAAAAAATTAAAAAAATCATGTATAATATGTCGAACCACTGATGCGCGGGTGTACGATAAAAAAAAAAAACCTCCATCTGTTATTATTCAATTACCAATGGACATTTCACTTACGTGCCCTACAGTAAGTTATTGACCCACTGCCGGTTTTCCCTCGCTACAAAAGCCCACACTGCAACACAACAGATTATCACTTCCACACTCGGTCCACGTGCTAGTTTAATAGCTCAAAACTTCAGGTGGGCTAATTTTACGTGAACCAAAAATTGGAAAAAGTATACTTATGACTTTCAACTATAGCCTGAGTATAATTCGTACCCTCTAAGCATAAAACAGGGTATTTCACATCCCCTAAGTATTGAAATCGGTGCAAAACGAATACATGGTCAGTTTTGACAATGATTTTATCAGACATGACCAATTTACTTTAGTCAACAAGCTACAACAAATAGAAATAATTTCTCATGTCAGCATGAGAGGCTTATTTCCCATCCCTCCCAGGCAGTAGCAGCTAACACACAGTACTAGGAGGTGGTGGTAGGGACTAAGTAGTGAGCTTCAACAGTGGTGGCATACTGTGTACCCACACATATTTAGTCTGGGCCGACCAAAACAACTGCCATGATGCCCTATAACCTAACCACGCTGTCCCTAGCATCGCCTTCTCGTCACCCCTAGACGGTCAGGGTTTTGGTCAGTGCGAGGGTGAGAAAGGGCAGACGAGGTGTGCTTGCTTAACCGAAATTCCACTTGACACAACACGTGCTGTCATAAGTCAATATGTTGAGTCAACATGTTGACTAGGGTCAATTGTCCACGTATGATGAAACCACCTTACAAACCTGACTAGGTACTCGTTTTGCATCGGTTTCAATATTTGGGGACGTGAAATAACTGGTTTTAAGGTTGGATGTCATGAATGCCCATAGTTGAGGGAGTCAGAGTGTACTTTTTCCCCGAAAATTGCACGAAAATATGGGCCAAATTTGCCAGCGCCTAAGGGCCAGATTTGACACCTTAGTTGGGACGAAATTGCCCGAGCATATAGGCCAAAATTGCCGGCAGATATGGACCAAAACTAAGAGACCATACAGGCCGAAACTACTTGCTGGCCCCTACAGGCCAAAATTACCGTCGCTTCTGCACTAAAATTACCCACGCACATGGGCTAAAACTACCCACGGATACGGCCGCACGAAAAAGACCTCCATTATTTAATCAGAAGAAATGCAAAACAAGACAGCTGAAAAAGCAGTATCGTTAAACCATTCAGATCCTAGAGGTGATCATGCCTGCCCGCTTTACGCTCGCCGGCCGGAGACCAAGATACTCCGCCGTGACTGGCTTGAAGACGTGCTCCAGACGCTCGTCGCACTCGAGCGCCGCGGCGAGCCGCGGCCATATGTAAGCGCTGACGATCCACGACCCGCCGCCCCCGGGCCGCGCGACGAACTGCACGTACCCCGTCGACAGCCTCGCGCCGCCGGACATCGTTACTGGCATCGCCATCGTCGCGTCGCCGAAGCCGAAGTCCGTGTCGAGGCGGAACGATGAGAACGCCGTCACGCTCACCAGTGGGCTGCCCAGCCCGACCACCGCCGTCTTCACGTACCTGTCCGACCTGTGCTCCTCCACCCAGTTCACCAGCTCCTGGAAGTGCTCTCCGTACGCCGGCGCCGTGATCGCCGCGCGCGCCATGGACGCCACGGCTGAGAGCGGCCGGCACTGGATCTCCTCCACGCTGGCTTCTTCCCCGACCACGAAGGTGATGGCGTTGCCCACGTAGTTGGGCATCACGGCGCGGAGCTCCGGCGACCCCGTGAGCCGCTGCCGGCCGTCCACCCACCACCCCATTCGGCAGCGCATGTCCGAAGTGCCGGCGACCATGGCGAGAGCCTTCCACAGGTAGGCGGACACCGCCTGGACGCGCGTCGCGCGCACGCCGCCGTCCCGGCTCGCCTCCTCGCGTAGCCGCGCGATGTCCGCCGCCTCGACGTAGTGCAGGCGCTCGACGAAGCTGTGGTCTCGCGTCAGGAAGCTGACCAGCCGCCGGCGGTCGAGCGGCGTAAACGACGCGTCTAGGGAGGCGCAGTACGACGGCCTGGTGCGCGGCTGGAACACCGAGCGGTCGTGGCTCGGTCGGGACCCCGGAGCCAGCGTCCCCGACCGCTCGAGCTCGGACCACGCGGTGACGATCATGCACAGCGCGTGGCCGTCGACGAGCACGTGGTCGGTAGACCACGCCACGGTGAAGCCGCCGCAGGCGAACGACACCAGCTGCACCGACAGCGCCACGTCCTTGGCATGCGGGAGCTGGATCTTTCTTAACGACGCGCCCATCGTGCCATAATCCAGGCTAGAGAGAGCCACGTCAACCTCGCCGACGACGAGCTCCGCGCCTTGGTTGTTGCAGTGGACCTCGGGGACGCCAGAGACCGAGCTGGTGACGATGCGACCGGCGAACGGGAAGAAGTAGTTGAGGAAGTCCGGCAAGCCGGACGCGAAGGCGGCGGCGACGTCGAGGAAATCGCCGCGGGGTGACGCCTTGGGATAGATGCAGAACATGGAGATCTGCAGGTTTTGCTGCGGGAAGAGGTCGAGGTTGGAGACGGCGCGGACGTGCGGCTCAATGAACTCGTCGGAGGCCTTCACGAGTCGCCGGCTCACGACCCGGACGTGCAGCTCGCCGCCGTTGACGCAGCTGGGCATTCTTCTTGCTGTATACTCCTATCTACTGCTTGCTATAGTACTGTGCATACCACGTACTTTTCAGTTGGTGGTAGCTTGCTGATTGTCAAATGACAATGTATATACTACGCATGTTGGTGTGCGCGCTTCGTGGTCCTAGAGTCGAAGGAATCTTGTGTTTCTCGACAATTAACAAGTTAATCAAGACGAATATTTCGTGGAAGTGCATTGACATGGACGCATTCATTAGGACCAAAACATTAGGACCGATCAAAAGTTTTATCAAAATAAATGAATAATGGGACATCCAAACGGTGAAATTGCTCGTACATCGACATTAATTGCTTGAACTTTATCAACCCGAACCTTCGTTGCATCGATCACAGTCATCATCGAGATCCGGAACACCAGTGTTGAAGATGAAAACACCAAATACCAAGGAGGTTGCACCAATGAAAAAGGAACTACTCCCTCATTTGTAGCTTTAGCTTAAAAAATTATCTTAAAAAATAAAAGAATTAATAGACGAAATAAGTACATATTTACTGGAAATAAATTACCTCATAATAATAATAGACACACAAAGAAAATTAGCACCTCTGACTTTAATCTACCATAGTGGACGTTACCATTGTCACGGTATGAGACAAGATTTATATACCCAAAAGAGGTTAAAGGTATGAGTATCAAGAACATCCGGCCACTAGGCTTGGCCTTGAGGCTCCTTTGGCCATGGCACCGTTGGATGCAACCCGAACACTCTTGGTTGGGCTGCGCTCCAACACCCACCCACCCCACCCCGTCCTTCAACCTATATTCTTGCTTTAACTCAGCAAGCACAGTGCATGTGAGCAATAGATACAGATCTAGAATTGCCTTAGGTCAGATCACGGCTTAATCAATCTCCACCGAAACTTGAATAATGCTATATAGGACAACCTATGGGTGTGTGACATCTGAGGTGGCTTACCTCCACAAGTCATATTAGAGTACCTAGCTATTTGGGGGATCGTCCACCAGACACAGCTGTAGGTCGGCACATAGGACACAAATATTCAACATTCAACACACCCATATTAACACAACTACAAGCCCAATGGACCCAGGGTGAGGAACCGCCAGCTTTTTTCTCGCTTTTGCGTGCGTGCCTTGGCAAGTTTGCAGCGCCACCGCCATGTGCTCATGCCGGAGTAGGAGGAGAAGGAAGCTATGCTAGACGGTGGGGGGTACTCGTGGCCAGCGCGAGGTATGGCTCACGCCAAACCTCGCCCTATCGAGTTGTCTACCACTGGACACAATCTCCTGGAAATTAACCGTCGACGGCTACTACTCCTATGCTTCAGCATATGGCATGTTCTTTGAAGACAAGTTGAAGTCTCTATGTGTGAAGATCTTCTGGAAGGCAAAAGTGACGGGGTGTTGCAAGTACTTCTTCTGTTTGGCGCAGCAGGGGAGCTGCTTAACAACAGACAACCTCGTGTCACGCCAATGGCCGTGCTCGTCGGCAACCTAAAACTTGTCGCTGTCTCTTTTTTTCCAGTGCAACTTGATGCGGCAGACATGGGACATTGTCTGATAGAAACTCCGGATCGGTGCACAGCCTTCGTATGATGACTTGGAGTCCTGGTGGTACGATGCCTGTCAGGGCTTGCCGAAGCCGAGTCGTGGAACCTTCGATGCTGCAGTAATCTTCATCTCATGGATGGTAAAAATGCCCGTGTGTTTCAGGGAATTAGTCGTTTGGCGTCAGAGTTAGCGGATGCAATCGTGGAAGAATGGTGGTCATGGCGAGTAGCTGGTCTGGGCGGTTGTCTGGGTTGGAGGGCGGTGTGCTGTGTCTGCTCCCTGAAGCAAGACTGTGTGTGGTAGTCCATGCTCTAGTCATAGTTTAAATCCTTGTGTATTTGTGATATATATACCATGCTCTAGTCATAGTCAAAATCCTTGTGTATTTGTGATATAGAGCTGCTCCCATCAACAACCATGCTTGTTGATTAAAACCTGCACAGTTTGTACAATTTCTTTAATCTCAATACAGTTCGCCCAGCTTTCCGACGGGCCGGCGAAGTTTATCATAGTTCGTCCATCGTGCCGTAATCCAGGCTGGAGAGCGCCGTGTCAACCTCGCCGACGACGAGCTCCGCTCCTTGGTTGTCGCAGTGGACCTCGGGGAGGCCGGAGACCGGGTTGGTGACGATGTGGCCGGCGAAGGGGAAGAAGTGGTTGATCAAAGACGGCAAGCCGGACTCGTAGGCGGCGACGACGTCGTGGAAGCAGCCGATCGAGAGCTTGGGGTAGACGCAGAACGTGGAGACCTGTATGGATTGCGGGAGGAGGTCGAGGTTGGAGACGGCGAGGACGTGCTGCTCGATGGACTCGTCGGAGGCCTTCACGAATCGCCGGCTCACAACCCGGACGAGCAGCTCGCCGGCATTGTTGTTGCTGGCCATTCTTGTTGCTGTGTATTCCTACTTGCTACTGATACTGGGGCAGTGCTTTCAGCTGGTAGAGTGATGGTAGCTCGATCGCAGATTGTCAAATGATGGTGTATTTGTGTTCGTGTGCGACCTTCGTGAAGTCATAAGGATATTATATTTCTCGACAATTAAGGCGAATATTTCGTGGTAATGCATTGACTTGGACAGTTGGATGCCTTAATTAGGACCACAATTAAACGATATGCAGACTTGGATGATATATGCATTGCCCTAGTTTCGCAGACACATGCATATATCGTCCAAAATTGAAGGGTACCAACATCTTCACCGTATGTATCTCACCCTAGTACATGCAATGCAATAGAGATGACATCGTAAACTCACCAGAGCACCGCCATCAGCTAGAGACAATCTCCAAGCTTCACTCGCACGACATCGCCGCTACCAGCTTCACCACATATTATGGCGCTTTCTAACTGGATGATCAAATAGATAAGAAATATTATAATATACTATCTGATAACACTGTTGATTTTGGATATAACGTTAAACCATTTGTCTTATTTACATTTTTTTCATATTTATAGTAAATTTTTAAATAAGATAAATAGTCAAACGTCATGCCAAAAATCAACAGTTTTTGAGAAAAAAATTGTACTTTTAGAATCTTGGTACCAACAACCCCTGCAAAAATTGGATAAATCAAGACCTCACCACCGGTAGTCTTGTTCGCGCACACGCTGCTGTCCTGGCTCACCTCCTCGCGTAGCCATGCGATGTCCATTGCCTGGCACCTTGACGTAGTACAGGTACTCGACGAAGCCATGGTTTCGCGTCATTAAGCTCACCAGCAGCTGGCTAGTCAATTCACATATTAATTGGATCGATATATACATGTTAGCGTGGAAAGCATGAGATATTCTACAAACATATATTTAGCAAAAATATCACATATACTATATTCTATATGAAAACAAAATTTTAAATAAGGATAGAGTCTTAAAGTATATAAGGAAGAAATGCCCGACTACAAAAGAAAACAGTCCTACTCAAAAACTACGAGAACCGCTCGGATTCGTATCCAAATTTATTGCATAAGGGCACTGAGGATATAAATATAAGTTCTTTTAAAAAAGTAAAAAAAAATCATAATATTGTAACTCAAGGTACATAGTCGTAGATTAGGCTAGGGTTTTACTGGCCATCCAACTCATTAGGGCTTTTGTTCAGCTAAGGTTTTCAGCTTATACTTATAGATATAGTGAAAACAACAAACATAATATGCTTTTTTTAACATGATGGATATAGGCCTATTTCTCACCAGGGGCTTAAATCTCTATCGTTGCTCTCTTTACATGCCCTTACATTTGCCGTACCTTATATAGATAAACACAGTAATCAGTATCAATCCATAGATAATATAATAACATCTGCCCTACTACTACTACTTATACACCACACACTTAGAGCATTATCCAACACTGATACGGTATTTCCGTTGCACGCTAGATTTGAAGATGAAAACACTAAACACAAAGGAAGTTACAGCAATAAAATTTCCGGAATCTATCGATAACGAAGGCATAGCATTGACTAGGGTGTTTCTTTTATATGCTTGAGATGCTTTTCTTTTAACACGTAGTGTGTTTATAGCTTCTCGAAGGTACAATAACTTACGGTAAACTCCAAGCTTTTGGCTAATTGGTAATTCCAAAGGACAAATTTGTATGCGAACTTGTGCACCAAGTGCCATCCATCCAAAGACCAGGATGCTATTACCCCCATAGCTGAACTGTCACCCCCATAGCTGAACTATTATGTTTGTCTATAAAACACCACTCAACTCCAATACCAAGTGTTAAACCTCTCTTAACTTTTAAAACCATTTAATTTTACCCTATCTCATTTCTGATCGGGGTGGTTTTCACTTATATGATGCTTACTTAACAAAAGATATAAAAATAATCAATCGCTCCACACAATATCACTTTCACCAAAATATTTTATTATGGGAATCATGGAAATCAAAGTCCTATTTTTCAAATTCTATGATAAAAAAAATTAACAAATGATGAAAATATCTTATTCTAGGAAGATAATTAGTTGGAGGGTGACCATTATCTGAGCACTACCTTACCTTATCTCACAAAAAATATCGCAGTGGCTAAAGTTTTCTCAGCTAGATGGGGGATTTTTTGATTTAGAAAAGCCTTTGGAGGAGAAAGATTACAAATGTGGTGAAAAGCAATACCATTAACTTGTCCTGAGGGAGAGAGGAAACTATAGGAGACATGGAAAATTATTTGTTAAGTCATTCTCTGCAGCTTTAAAACTAAGGAGATTTATCCTTTTAAAAAATTTTAGAAATTCAAAATAAATTAGGAAGTCAAAATAAATATAAGAAATAGTTTTTAAGCGAAGATAATTTATCTAGAGGATAATAGAAGAAACAAAATAAGAAATGTCAATTTTTTAATAAGGAAGAAACTCTTCATTTTTAGAATATCATCTAGTTATATTTATCTAGAGTGTTATAAGTTCTGTTTTTAACCTTAGTCAATTGATAACTTGTGAGATTTTTTTAGGTTTTGGCTTAGAAATTTTGATAAAAAAAAACACAAGTTGGTGCATCGACTGCTGTGATGATATTAATCTTTATATGAGTAGGTGTTATCTCTTAGGGTATATAATATAACATAAAAGTTATCTATTGTGCCACTGTTTTTGTGTTTGTAGGATGTATAAAGCATGTGTGCTTACTCATAATACACATGAAAGAGCGTTAACTTTTCTTTAAAGATGGCCTGAGTTAACTCTATTTCTAAAAAGATGGAGTTTAAATGCTGATCAAGATATCTGGGCACCTCGTATAACTAGTTATTCTACTTATATTCATGAAATTTATGTATTTGTGCACAAAATTTTTCTTTTTAGTGCTATTTTTTCTATCATACCTATCAATGTACAAAATATGCCATTCTCCATAACATTGGAAAACATCAGTAGTCATAAGAAATACCCATATGACTACAGAAAGCATACCTTGATCAGTCACGTTCAACTAAGATAACGAAAACAAGACAATTTCGATAAGACAGCAAAAGTCCTAGTCGAACTCGACCAAGACTAAATTGAAGAATACCAAAATTATATATACGAGTCACCTTAGGGGACCTAGAGGTATAAATATCTAACCCTAGGAGGTTGCAAGAAGGCACACGTCAACAAAACCTGACACAACCCCCAAGTTGAGCCACCACAAAGACGATACAACGCCAATCCGTAGATCCAACCCCAAGATCCATCGAGCCTGATCGGATGACTTCCTCAATACACCCACCGATCAACCAAATTCACTAGAATTACCCACCGATCAACCAAATTCACTAGAATTACCGATGATACTAGCACATAGATCTAGATTAGATCTACATAAACATTTATAACTATACTCTTTCTATTTCAATAAAAACCGTCAACCCAACCAATAGGATGTATATTTATTACTCTGAGGAGGACCCACATCAGCATAGAAAACTCTCTTGCTTCGACTAGCCTCTCTCTTTAGAGAGACAACATGTCAATTAATAGCACTACCGATCTTTGTTTTGACGTGGCAGTGTTGTTTCACCACTTAACTAGACTTGCGTGGTTAAAAGGTTTGGATTTGGCAATAAATTTTGGGAGGGTTTATTTTTAAAAATTAAAATTAAAAAGGTCAAAAAAAATTCCCATGGTGTATTCATACACTCAATCTATATCCTCTTATCTAAGAATGCCAGGTGGTGTTTTTTTCACAAAACTGACCGTTGTACACTAGTAAATTTGCATATAACCTTTTATTTTCTTCTCTCTTTATATGGCAGTGGACACGGGTATGCTGAAATTCTTCTCTTTGTAAGTGCAATATGTTCTAATAACATTCTATATAGAATGGTTCTAAACAAAATTGTGCTCTTTGCAGGTTATATTGAAATGAGGCACGTAGCACAAGAAGGTAAGTTGGATTCCTTGATCCAACAATGGTGAATAGGACACAGCTAGATGCAAAACTAGACAAGGTCGTAGAATATATGAACTGGTGCTCATGAGCCCATCAAGACAAGGACTATATCACATTAGCATGCAATCAATACTAAGTGCCTTAAACTCTTCAATAATTCTATTTAGCAAAGGTACTAACTATGTTAATTCTAATAATGCATACAAGTACAGTTTTTTTAAAAAAAAACTATTGAACACACATGCTTCATTGGATTCTCATGCTCATAGTACAAAATAGAATAAGATTTACTTCCTTAGCTTCCGTATAAATGACAAGCATGATTTTAAACATTTTAGAGCTACATTAGATGTCGCGTGGGAACCATATATCCAAAAAAAGGAGATAAGCATAAAGAAAATAATGAAGTCTTCTATCATCACATTGACTTCAAATGATGTCAACGGAGTAGCGAAACATGTGGTTTGCACGTGTTGTATAAGATAAGGGCCTTCATGACCATGGTAAACTCGTTAGATCCCAAAGGTTTATGCTTATGCCAATTTAGGCTTTATATGCTAGCGATGTTATTGCACCTTGGATACTAACTTTACTCTCCTCTTACAGACACAAGTTAGGAACATTCGACATAAATAGAGGAGAAATAGTTGCCTTCTTGCTTGCAGAAATAAAATCTCCAAAATGTAGCTTACATATGAAATAGAGACATACAATTTTTGTGTAGAACAATTCTTGATTCCATGAATGTCTCAAACAAACAATTATGTGACTAAAAATGTAACATAATTGTTTAACATTATGTGACATATGTATTACTTCTTTCAAATTTTAACTAAATTCAAAGGTTACGAGGGTTCTCTATGCATGGGAAGTTTGGTAAATTAAATTGAGACTTGTCACCACTAATTTTTAGTGTACGGAGATTTGTTGGAATGTATGAGAAGTATATGTCATTATGGATGTATATATGTAAAGTGTATGTGACTATGGATGTGCATATTTGAAGTGTATAAATGTGGATGTATGTTGCACCTGGGTGTAGGATATATATATATATAGAAAATCTATTCTACACCTCCCAAGGACCAAACCCACATCCTACCTTAGTAAAGGGTGGTCAAAACATGGTCAAAGCATTCTCACTTCGGTCAAATCCACCTAATGACTTCCCTCCATACCCCCACCTCTTTGTTGTTTTCGTCTCATAAGAACGGTGTAGTAACAGAATGACCACTATACCGTAACACATTTGCTTTCTCATAATAACGTCGTTAAAATATATTTACGACGGATTTAGTTTTATAATGTTTTTTAAAAAAAATCCTTATGGTGCAAATAGTTTGAAAATATAATATGTGATGTGAAAGATATAATTATTTATAGTTTAAAATTTTAAAGATATCACTTGTACTTAGCTTGCTACTATGTATCTTTGTGTGTGTAGTGAGAAGTATTATTAGCACGTTGTGCCAACTAGTGGCCATGTGCCTCTCCCTACGTAAAACTCAATCAACGGAGCACATTACCATAGCCTCACCTCTCTGCTAATTTTCTTACCAAACATTTTTTTTATTTTGTGTAATTTTCATAATAATGAATCAAGGGTCAACTAAACTAGTATTTATTCCTATTTGCATTGGCTTGTACAAAGAGATATTGAGCCAGAGGTCATAGATTTAATTCTTGGTAGCACTATATTTTTTTGATGGAGGATGTGTGTGGGAGGGAGATCGATGGAGGACCTAACAGCACAGTAATATGGACAATGCAGCAAGTTCTTTGCATATATGACCCCCAAGCTGTCTTCGTACCTCCACATTGGCAGTCCACGTCGGCGCGCGAACCGGGTCAAATGCCATTTGGACAGGCAATGTACGGCTAAGTGAGTTTAGAGACCAAAAATGTGTTTTCAGAATTTAGAGAGCTAGATGACACAGCCCTGCAGTCGCCCGTGCACTTTACTTGAAATAAAAAGTAATGTCCAATCACAAAGCTTCACTAGCTCTATTGACTAGAGAAACTATGGATCATGAGTTTTCTTAACAATTTTTTCTTTTATTTTTGTGTAGGAGGGAAAGGAAAGGGGGGACCGGTTTTCTAGGGGAGTCTGGTTTTATTGGAGAGAAAAAAAACCGAGAAAAAGGGAAGGAGAGATCGACGTAGGACTGCATAATCTTAATAATATAATGAAAGCCATGAAAGTAGAATTAGTAACAGGAAAAAGAAAAGGTATGGCAAAGATTCAGTAAATGAGAGAGAAAGAGAAAGAGAAAGAGAAAGACCAGCTAGCAGAAAAATGGCTGATCATTCATACAATTATATCCTAAACAATATAGGTACATGGGTATTAAGAGAAGAGATTTTAAGAGACATGTAAAATTCCAAAATAAAAAAGTGAAGGTGACATATTAAATTTAGCCACACATGATGCTATTAATTGGTCAAATATTATTAGCATTTGGAAAGGGTTAATAGTTCAAAAATATATACAAAATCAACTTAATATAGGAACAAAGTAAAAAAGTAAAAGATATGATAATTTATTTAGAAACACTTTTAGTTAAATCTACAAAAGTACTATAGAAGCAATGGATTGAAAAGAATCCTAATAATTATGAAGAACTAAAAAGAGCTGATAGCAATCCATATAATTTTGCAAATGTAATATTCAATATTATTATAGCTAAAAATTAAAAATTAGGTTATACAACTTTGCAAAATAAAATGTTAAAGAAAATAGAAAAAATAATAATAACAAGCTGGAAGGCAAAAAGAAATTTTCTCAAGACTATTAATATAACGGTACAATTGCTAAACATGGATACAACAAGAAAAGAAAATAGTAGAGAGATATTTTAATAAATTGTATGATCCATTAGGAAGCATAATTTTTAAATAATATAAAAAAGAAACCGAAGGAGCTGAAATTAATATCTCTCAAGTAATAACCTTTGTATTTAAACAATTAGTAAAAATATGTATGGTACACAAGCCCAAAGTTCTATCAAACATTCTAACTATAATTTTTTAATAAAATAGTATAAATACATATAGAGATGAGAGGCCGAGAAGTAAAAAAACTAAAAACATTAAAATATAAATAGTAATAATATTAGTAAAAAATAAGATAATAGAGCCTATTTTTTACATAAAAAAATATAAGGCGATATAATCTAATAAAGACATGATAAAACATGTAGAAGTTTTATATGTAATTCGCCTGACCATTGAGTAAAGTATGACCAAATAAAAATAAAAAAGGTATTTAGAGTAAGAGAGTTTTAATTAAACGAAAATATACTAGTACGTGATGATAAAATAAAGGATGATAAATCAATATATTCAAACATAGAAACGGATGAAATTAAAAATATTAATGAAGAATATAAATTAAGGGATAAAGAGTTAGACTTAATTGATGAATTCATAGAATAAAAATTGAAATGATGGATAATATAAGTTGTGAAAATGATTGGGTTAGAGGAAAGTGCAATTATAATATTAAATGTACTTTCTATATTTATTATACAAGCCAAGATAATAGAATAACTTGTAGTATATGTTAAAACAAGCTTATACTGAATAAGAGCAAAATAGAGAAAAGAAATATAATTAGTATCAGATGAGAAAATACTATCCAGCAGAGTACAAATATTAGAAAATAGAATAAGTAAATTAGAAAGAGTTAGAAAACTTAAAAACTAGTTATAATATTAAGGCATTGCTAGAAATTAAGCTATACAAAACACTAAATTTAAAAAACAATTGGTAACGTTAAAAAATAATAATACTTCAAAAATAATTCAACTAAAAGAAGTTTAAATATATATTAAAAGAAGTTTTAGAAATAAGGATCCCAGTGAAAATAAAATTATCACTACAGATATCATATAAAATATTAGCACTAGTACAAAGAATATTATTCATAATAAATACTTCATAAAATGTCTGAAATATTTCATGCAATTGATGATAATAAGACAGAACATTTTACAGATATATCTGAAATAAAAAAATTTGCAACTAGTTAGCCTATAATATTGAAATATATATCAATGAGACAAAATATATAATATAGATGATATTACAATAAAAGACTTATCAATGATAAATGATGATATAATAATAGGCTTAAGGTTCCTACAATAATTACAACCATAGTAATATATGAGCAAGAAATTATATTTATTCCATATCAAGTTCATATATTTCAGAGGTACGAAAGTATGGTGTATCCAAAACCAACACCAATCTTAATCTTGATAGCTTCAACCCTAAAGAAAAAATGAAATAAGTGAAAATATAGACAACTAATATATAAAAAACTCCAATATAGAGTGTGTTGGGCTACAATCATTTGAAAAAAAAAATTGGTATAAATATATTAAGTCTAAAAAGGATATTAAAAGAATTGTCCAAAGATTAGATACATTCAAATAATATGATTGAAAATATGAGAGAAAAATTGATTATCTATAAAAATAAATATAATAAACCCATACTATTTCATTAAAATATGCCCAATAAAAATCACATCAAAGGATATAGAAAAATTTAGAATGCATATAAAAATTATTAAAATTAGAAGCAAGAGATAAGAGATAGTACGAGTCCACATAGGTCGACGGCTTTTACAGTAATAAATCATGCTAGAAGTTAGCGGTATGGTCATCAATTATAAAATGTTAAATGATAATACCATATAAGATACTTATAATATTCCTAATAAGCAATAGATAATAAAATATAAGGTAGTAAATATTTCTCAAAATTTGAGTTGAAGGCAAGTAAAGATGGTAGAAGAATATATAGAGTGGACTGCATTTATACGTCCTCAGAGCTTGTTATGCCCTTTTTTTAGAGAAAAATACAAAATATTTTGTATTAGTGACTTATTAGTCTTGAGCTTATTGCTCACTTAGAAATATTTTTATAAAGGTAAAACTGAATGGGTTAATTTTATCTAAGAAAAAAAATAAAAATCTGTAAAGAGAAAATCAATTTTCTTCATCATAAAACAGGAGAAGCTAAAATACATTTATAAGACTATATTTCTAAGAAAATCTTGAAATTCTCTGATATCATGAATAATAAAAGAGAATTATAATAATTCTTAGAAATAGTAAATTATGCTAGAAATTACATAGAAAATTTAGAAAAAAATGGTCAAAGATACTTTGAAGATATTAGGTTAGTAAGAATAATAAAATAAAGGTTTAAATGGTTAAAACCTCTAGATTTACCAAATAACTTAATTATTGAAAATGTGTCTCAACAAGATTGAGGTGCTATATTAAAACAGAGACTCACTAAATAGTAACCTAAAGCAAAAGAGAAAAATTATAGAAATGTCTCTAAAAATTATAAATTAAAAATTATCAATAGTGCAGATTAAGAGATACTTGCAATAATTAATATGAAAAATATTTTTAGAATTTATCTACAATCAATTTAATAATATAAAAAGTTCTACTAAGAGATAGATATTATTTGAAGATATTATTACTAAAAATAGATACAATGTTATATTTAAGCATAACGGAAAGGATAACTAGATATACTCTCTCATTTACATATCTTACAAGCGTGAAGAATTCAATAAATTATAATAAAGTTAAATTCTTTATCTTTGGAGAGGATAACAAGTTTAAAATAATTTCACTAAATTACTACAAATTTAAACCCCAAAACCACATAATCTTAAATGAAGTTTAGAAATTCAACTTTGATAATTTTTTATCAATATAATAATAATATAGAAGAAAAGAGATATATAATATTAATATTAAATAGTCTCGCTAAATATTTTTATATCCTAAATGAATTAATGCCGACTAAAGACCATCAAATAATACAACATAAACCTATATATGTGGTGTTTGATGAAAAGCTCGTATGAATATATCTTTGAAAGAAATAATATATCATGAAAAAATATATAAGGATATTGATGAGAGACCAATTCTTAATCCGTGTTATTTTTACATGCTATATCTAGTATAATATAAATTTTTGATTTTCGTTAAATATATTTTATATTTTTCTTAAAAAAGAACATGTGTATTTTTTAATCCTAATAACATAGCAAGCCTAAGGACATATAAATACAATTCACTCTATATATTCTTCATCTTTACCCATCAAAATCCAGCCTTCCGATCAAATTTTGAGAAATATTTGTTACTTTGTGAAAGAAAATACTGCCTCCGCCAATTGATCACTAGGGAATGAGAGTAGAATGAAAGATATGGGTAAAGATCGGTGTCGTCTGCGAAACTAACTCAATGAATATCGCCCAAGTCAATACATATCTTTATTTTTGGTTCTAATTAAAAGCATCGAAGTCAATGCATTACTACGAAATATTTGTCTTGATTGTCAAGAAACACAAGATTCTTTTGACTTCACGACGGTCAAGCACTAACACATATACACCATCATTCGACAATCAGCGATCTATAACCACTCCACCAGCTGAAAGCACAGCCCCATTAGCGGTAGCAAGTAGGAATACACAGCAACAAGAATGACTAGCGTCAATGGCGGCGAGTTGCTCGTCCGGGTTGTGAGCCGGCGACTCGTGAAGGCCTCCGACGAGTCCATCCAGCCTCACGCCTTCGCCGTCTCCAACCTCGACCTCCTCCCGCAGACCATACAGGTCTCCATGTTCTGCATCTACCCAAAGTCACCGACCGGCGGTTTCCACGACGTCGTCGACACCTTCGCGGTCGGCTTGCCGTCGTTGCTCAACCACTTCTTCCCGCTCGCCGGCCGCATCGTCACCAACCCTTGCTCCGGCCTCCCCGAGATCCACTGCTACAACCAAGGCGCAGAGCTCGTCTTCGGCGAGGCCGACGTGGCTCTCTCTAGCCTGGACTACGGTACGGTGGGCGTGTCGATAGATAAGATCCTGTTGCCGTACGCCGGCGACGTAGCGCTGTCGGTGCAGGTGGTGTCGTTCGCCTGCGGCGGCTTCACCGTGGCGTGGGGCACCAACCATGTGGTCGTGGACGGGAGCGCCCTGAGCATGCTCGTCAGCGCGTGGTCCGAGCTCGCGCGGTCGGGGGCGCTCGCCGCCGGAGCACGGCCGAACCACGACCGCTCGGTGTTCCGCCCGCGTGCCGCGCCGTCGTACGGCGCCTCACTTGACAAGGAATTCACGCCTTTGGACGGCGAGCGCCAGGTCAACGTCCTGACGAGCGACGAAAGCTCCGTCTTGCGCCTGTACTACATCGAGGCGTCGGAGATATCCCAGCTGCGAGAGGCGGCGAGCCGGGACGGCGCCCGCGCGACGCGCGTCCAGGCGGTGTCCGCGTACCTGTGGAAGGCCCTCGCCGCTGTGGTGGGCGCGCGCGACGCGTGCTGCCGCATGGGGTGGTGGGTGGACGGCCGCCGGCGTCTCGCCTCGCCGGAGCTCCGCGCCGCCATGAGCAACTACGTGGGCAACGTCGTGACCCTGACGCTCGCGGAGGCCACCGTGGAGGAGATCCAGCGGAAGCCCCTGCCGGAGGTGGCGTCCATGGCGCGCGACGCGATCACCGCGCCGGCGTATGACGAGCGGTTGCAGGAGCTGGTGGACTGGATGGAGGAGCACAAGGCGAAGCGGTACGTCGAGACGGCGACCGTCGGGCTGGGCAGCCCGACGGTGACCGTGTCGGCGTTCAGCTCCTTCCCTCTCGACACGGACTTCGGCTTCGGCCACGCCGTAATGGCGACGCCGACCGCCACGTCAACCGCGAGGCTGTGCACGGGGTTCGTGCAGATCGCCGCGCGGCCTGGAGGCGACGGGTCGTGGATCGCCAGCGCGCTGCTGTGGCCGTGTCTTGCCGAGGCGCTCGAGTCCGACGAGCGGCTGGGGCGCATCTTCAAGCCGGTGACGGCAGAGTATCTTGGTCTCCGGCCAGCGATCACCTCTAAAATCTGAACTCCAGTGGAGTTTGACCATGGAGACGTGCGCCGTCGAACACCACCGGGAGGTGACCGTGGATCGCAACGATGGATCTCACCTATCCTAGATATATAGAGTTTTGATTTCTCAAACCAAACAACCTGAAGTGCACCATCAGCATCTTGTTTAGTTTTAACCGCCTGGTTCATGTTACTCTACGTATCCATTAATTACTCTGTTTCTACTTACATGTTCGCTTTGTCACGGTTGAATGTTATTATTCAATCTTTGACCACCATCTTATAAACACTTAAGTCACAGCAAGTTTGAGATGCATACATAAGCATGCTAAGTATGCTCATATTTAGTAAACCAATTGAGAAGAGGAAGAGAAAACAGAATGGAATATGTGCATTTGGTAGCAATCGGGTATCAGTATCACTAATCGCGAGGTATCAGCTTGTGTTCAGCAAACAGGGAAGGTGTTAGCAGGAGAGCACTGAATTGGAACACTGCAGCTGGGGGCGGTTTTAATCTACAGGGGTGGACATCCACCCGCCTCCCTGACCGTCGGATCATATGCCGGAATGTATTTCACCCAAGCAGATGTACACCATCAACTGTGTATTTTATACTCCCTTATATTTAACCAGTTTTATAAAAAAAATATAACAACATTTATATTATCAAATTAATTTTATTAAATCATCTCTAAATATATTTTAATACTATATTTATTTTATATTAAAAATATTATTATATTAGTAAAAAAACAAACATGAGGAGTAGTACATTAAACGACCAGTGGACCAGGCATACCCCATACCACCGCGCGCTATTCGCCTTGCTCGCCTTCCAATCTGCGTGCAGCAGAGGCGCCGCCGGCCCGCACCCCATCAGCCGGTCCTCCAGTCTCCAACGCCGGCGAGCGGAGCACACGATGCAGCGACCCCAACCTTTCATGGATCTGCGACGGCACAAGGGGAGGGACAGGACATGGCACCGCCCAACTTCATGGAGCTTCCTCGCTGCTCCTACGGAGCATCCAACGACCAGATCCGTTATGCCGACGATCAAAGGTACGCACCTATCAGCCGTTCCAATCTCGTTTGGGATCTGTTTCTGAAGGGCTCCTTGGGGACAATTTACAATGGGAGTTCTATTTGGAGTTCTTACTGTTGTTTCTCCCGCCTGAACAGCTTCTTCTTCGTTGCTTCTCATCTCCATTGTGGGACTCGTGCTTCTTTTCTGGGGATGCAATCATGCAACCTAGTAAATCTGAAGGTTTCATTCCTCTTCTTTGCTTCATTTATTTTTTCCTTTTGGGCTGTCGTAATGAGAATTTACTGTATTATTCGATTTCAACATCTTATAGTTTTACTAGATTGGAGACATTCTCCCACCAAATCTGAACCTGTCCAGCTTACCCAGTTCATCACCCTATTGATTATCCTTGTCTATCTAACACAACATTTCTCATTCTGTAATAAGCCAAATGTACTTGGAAAAGGAACGTGAATAGTCTCGTGTTGGAAAAATTGCTTCTCCCCCCCCCCCCCTACACAATCTGTAATAAGCCAAATGTACTTGCTCTTGTACTCTAATCTCCTTGCAGTCCCCCCGCGGGGTGATATTTAAAAAAATCGCGTTCTTAGCATCTTAATGAAATTTTTTAGGCACTGTCTTGTCTAGTCTTCAGGTGGCTGAAAATTCCAAAAAATTCAGTCGCTTTTTTGGTACCATTAGATATGTCATTAATGGTTCCTCTTAAAAACAGTAGATAGATCTATATGGGTGGGCTTTAGTTTCCTGTAGACGTTTTTGTTCTTTTGTGGCCTTTGTACAAGCTTATGATGGGCTCTCAAAAACTGTAATTGCCTTCCTGTGTGCTTCTTTGGGGCTTTTTGTTTGTATTCTGGACAAGGACAACATCGATTGGGCTTTAAAAAACATACAACAAAAACCACAAATCTACATAGGTCACAGATGAGAAGAAAAAAAAATCTACGTAGGGTCCAGATCTGATCTTGCAAAGGAAAAAACCAAACGAACAGGAGATGGGAGATCAAGAAATCGCCATTCAGTCTCTTGAAGATATAACATAATGCATGCTATCAAAACCAGTCTCTGGAACGAAAGCAAATTTGACTGCATTCACACATGTGACAACCTATTAGTAACAAAAACATGCAGAATCCCGTTAAAACCTTCAAACCGTAACAAATTGCACAACATTTCATTAAACATGCAGTGTTTAATGCAGTGCAATTTTAACATATACGATTGCGTTTTTTCCTACACATGAGTTCACAAAAAAGTTGTTCCTGCTAACTGCTAGCTGTAACAATCAAACACAAGCTGACATACATGCTAGCTGCTCAAATTACTACAAGAAATGTTCATACATGCTTGGTGAAATTACTGCAAATCCAGCAATTCAAAATTGCCCAAATCTGGCAGATAACTTTGCAAGCTAAGCTGCTTTAGATCTATTTGAGGAAACAAACAGAAACCAATAGCTCCCATAGAGCCTTTTTTTAGATAACCTCCCTTATATCATTTACCAAACAAATATAGCTTCTCCACAACCTCATCTATGAAATAGTAATACAAAAAGTTCAAATTCCAAAAAGTAAATACAAATAGTGCAGAAATTCTGACCTGAAATCGTGGTGCACACTGAACAAATGCCAGCCTCTGCAGCTTCCCTGCACGCAGCAAGGATGACATTTGAGAAAAGGCAGGTTTCTTAGATTTGTTTGAGAAATGCAGCAGGATCAATAAAGTGCCCCAAAAAAGGCCTTTACCAAAACATAGTGCCATCATATCCCCAAAAACCTCACCTAAAAACATGCACAACATTTACATAAAACTTGCAGCATTTAATAAAGCGCAACTTTAACATTTAAGATGTGCAAGTGTAAACATTTTTTTTTCGTTTGCACCAATGAATATATGAAATTTCGAAAAATCTAATAGTGCCCTTTGCTGTTGGCTGTTGCACCTATTACTAAAAAGAACATTGATGCTAAATAAAAACAACGAATCTAAATCATTTTCTTGTATTAAAAAGGTGATGCTAGAATAATGATAATCACCTGGTTGATGTGGCCACACTTCTTCAAAGCGGTTGACAGCCTCCCTAGGGGGCAGCCGAGCATAGCACCTGCACAAAAAAAACAATGGAAATATTCACATGCTGAACTCAGCCTACTCTAAAAAGGGAGCATTATAATGGGAACGGATGCAACAACATGAGCCTCATAAAATACATGATGGTATTACTAACTATAAAATACATGATGGTACTACTGACAAATCACAGGCAAAGGACACTAAACTTTCAGGCAAGGCATGACATAGACCAAAGCATCAGATCAAAACATAGTGAAACAAATCTGTGTTTTGCTGTTTCATGGATCAGTAAGATATTCTTATTGAACTAGATTGGCAAGTCAGAAAGAAAATTATGCCTCAAAAGTTTATATCATAAGGTAAGTTCATGCATCTAATTGACTAATCATCACAGCCAATCTGCTAATTTCTAAAAAAAAACACAACCTGTAATGTGCTATTAACAACAAGATTTAATATAACTTGTATATTCTTATCTAGTGCAATTACTATACAGGTACTATAATCTCAGTCTACTAGAGGTACTATAATCAAATATAAGGGAAAAAACAAGTCTCACAGAAAAATATGGAAATTTTATTGGAAATACACATCTTGTCAGCACCCAAATTCAGCACAAACACAAACCTTATGCACACTACTAGGTGCTTTTGACAAATCAACAAATCCATTTGTTGCGATGGACACATGTTGCTTCTCTTCAACGAATTAGAGTGTTGCAGATTTTTTTTTTTTTTGCATTCCTTAGACATACAAGATGAGTGTATGTCCCCCATTTCAAGTTAAAGGATTGTCTCTGCAAAAATAAACAGAGATATATTGGTAGGGTGCCTTCTTTTAGAGAGGATTTATCATGTGCCACTTTGAAACCAAATAACTAAATGAAAAATGAACCCAAAATCAAAATTGACAAATATCACACATGCACAGAAGTTTACACTAATAAATATCAAAATTTGCACTATCATTAGCATTGCAAAAATATCAAACTTAAT
Organism: Oryza coarctata; assembly: GCA_030770085.1. Taxonomy (NCBI): domain Eukaryota; kingdom Viridiplantae; phylum Streptophyta; class Magnoliopsida; order Poales; family Poaceae; genus Oryza; species Oryza coarctata. Next base: position 7,375,990 of record CM061462.1, read on the forward strand.
ATGCCATTTTGATGTATATAGACTGCTAGCCCATACAACATGTTCAATCTGTACATGCATTTTAAGTGATGGATGGACCCGTACCTACTTGTCTGTCTATCCTAGCAATTTGCAACCATCACCATCTATGTGTTAATCAAATGTACTAAACAGTCCAGCTCTGCTGCCGATGGCACCACCTCCACGTCATCCGGTGCCGCTGCCCCTATGCAGCCCACACGGGTCGCTGCTAGTGGCACCACGCTGACCATGAGTGCTGCCGATCCTGCTGTCCCTATTGCTCACACACAGGTTGTCAACAGTGGTACCGGCCGCACAGTTGCCATCCGACCGATCGTCATCCCTCCGGTTACCAATGCGCACTTGATGCGCACGCGTGGCAAGGCTAGCATCGCACAGCCCATGAATTACCTCAACCTCCACACTGTGCCTATGTCGCCTCTTCCTCGCTCTTTTTGTGATACACTGTCATACCCCAATTGGCGATCCGCTATGCAAACTGAGTATGACGCTCTGATTGTCAATGACACTTAGAGTCTTGTGCCTCGCCCCCCTGGCATCAATGTTGTGACTGGCAAGTGTATTTATCGACATAAATTACTCGTCGATGGGTCTCTTGATCGTTACAAGGCTCGCTGGGTACTATGGGGTTTCACACAGCGGCCCGGTGTTGATTATGATGAAACATTTAGTCTCGTTGTTAAGCTTGCGACAGTTCGAGTTGTTCTCTTCCTGGCATTATCTCAGAACTGGCTCATTCATCAACTAGATGTAAAGAATGCATTTCTCTATGGCACTCTCACTGAGACAGTGTACTGCGTACATCCCTCTGGTTTTGTGGATTCTTCTCGCTCAAATTTTGTCTATCAGCTCAACAAGTCCTTATATGGTTTGAAGCAGGCTTCTCGTGCTTGGCATCACAGATTCGTCTCTCACCTCGTGTCACTTGGATTTGTTGACATAAAGTCTGATACTTCGCTTTTTATATATCACCGCGGTCTAGACATGGCCTACTTACTGCTATATATCGATGACATTGTCCTCTCAAGCACATCATTAAGGCTCTCCAGCGTGAGTTTGCTATGACGGATATGGGTCAGCTGTATCACTTTCTGGATATTTCTGTGACACGCTTTACAGATAGTCTGTTCTTTTCTCAGCGGCAGTACAGTTAGGATATTTTAAAGCGCGCCGGGATGAGTGCGTGCAAGCCATGTAGCACGCCTGTTGATCTACACTCCAAATTATATGCTGATGAACCGTCTGTTACTGACGCTACACAGTACCGCAGCCTAGCTGGTGCTCTGCAGCATCTAACTTTCACCCGACTAGACATTGTCTTTGCAGTTCAGCAGATATGCCTCTATATGCATTATCCTCGGGAGCCGCACCTCACTGCTCTCAAGCGAATCCTACGCTACTTGCAGGGCACAATATCACTTGGGCTGATCATACGCCGATCTTCACCTATAGATCTTATTGTTTACATGGGCATCAACTGAGCTAGCTGTCCTGACACTCACCGGTCGACCTCTGGCTACGCAGTATTTCTCGGGGACAACTTGGTGTCCTGGTCTTCCAAGCGTCAGCATACGGTCTTCAGATTAAGTGTCAAAGCTGAATATCGTGCTATGGCGAATGGTGTTGCTGAAGCTATCTAGCTGCATCAGCTGCTTCTTGAGCTTCGCCACCCTTCTCGCCATGCCACCTTAGTCTATTGCGACAATATCAGTGCTATATATTTCTCCGGCAACCCAGTGCAATATCAGTGAACGAAGCATGTTGAGTTTGATCTCCAATTTGTTCGAGAGAAGGTCGTTCTCGGCCATGTTCGGGTCCTACATGTTCCTACGACATCGCAGTACGCCGATGTATTTATCAAATGCCTTCCTACCTCACTATTTCAGTAGTTTCGATCTAGCCTGAATGTTAACGAAACCTACTATAATTACACTTGCTATAATTACAATAGGCTACCAATATTAAGTTTATGCAAATTTCTACACACCAGGCAGTAAAATGAACTCACTTTGAAGCAGCCAAATAAACTAACGTCAGCTCATTCTAAGAATTAAATTGAAAATAAAAAAATGACTTCCTATATGTGGAATTCGGATAAACCCTCTATTACATATAGAGGGAGAACAGTGCTAATTTAAGTTGAACCAAGGATGTATGTATTAAAAGTGATGAGAAAGGCATCCATACCGAATTAGCAACACGGCAGGTTCACATTTGCACACAATTGAATCAGCACTCGAACCACATTAAGCAGGTCAAGCTGCCTGCTTGCGGACATCAGGGCGTCTTCCCTTCCTTGTCAATGCACTGCAAGCAAACATCCTCTCAACCACACTAAGCAATCTAGAGGAAAGAAACAAAAGAAGAGAGAATTATCTTGCCTCAAGACCTGTGCCCCGCCCCGGAGGGCCCAAATCCCTGTCATAGTTGACCTGCTGATATGATTACTACACACCAAAACAAAACAAAACAAAAAAGCGGTACTACGAATCAACTCGCCCCCAAAATTGGGGATTTTTGACGGAACTATTACTAAATAGATGATGAGGGTGAACGCTCCATGGTTAATTTGGCGGAAAGCCCATCCAAACAATGGAAAACACGTTGAAGCATCAGCAGCACAAGAAGTTACACACCACGAGCAACACTAAGCTGCAGCGGGGAGGGCGGGAGGGCAAGCTATCCCCGGCAATTTCCACTTAGGGCAAGACGAAGCGAGCAGCAAGTTTGGCCGGCTCCTGCGACTGCGAGATCCATTCCAGCAACGGCGCGCTCCTCCGCCACCTGAGATGAACTATGGTGGTTCCTCGCCTGCATCGGTGGGCGGGGCAGCGCTCCGAGGGCCTGCTTGACTCGCGGAGGAGGTCGTGCATGTGGGGACGAAATTTGTTACACTCGGAGCCGACGAGCGGCGGGGAGGCTGCTACGTTGCGAACGATGGAGATTGGGGAGAGATGGGGAGACCGGGAGACTTGTGGTCGCTGGAATCGGCGAACGAGACGGCCCCCTATCCAGATCCGTCGTCCTCTCCTTCTCTGGATTTGGCCGCATGGCGCCCAGATTGCGAGGAGGGCCTGACAATGGCCACAAGGGGATGAGGTGAGGCGGTGGATGCAGCACTGCACCTACCGGAGGAGGAGGAGGAAGAGCGACGGCGCGGCGAGCTAAACCCTCTCGAGAGAAGAAACCGTGTCGGTGGCAACACGGGTAATTTCCCTCCTGAAAAAGCGTGGGCGGAACGCGATCGTCCGATCAAAAAGTCGAATAAAAAGTACCCGTCGGATGTACGGGCGTACTGCCATGCATGCGCGTGTTCGCACGGGAGGGACGAGAGGGGGAGATTCCGGGGGTTTGTCACGTTTAGATAGATTATATGATCTAAAGGCTAAAACAACTCCCTTCAGTGAAATTGTAATTGTTTGAGGTAGTTCTAATGATCTAAAATTAAAAATTAAGAACCTCACAGTTTAATCGGAAATCGATGGCAAAATGTTTTTCCTTAAAATTTTTAAGGTTTTTATCTAATTTATTAGGGTGTAACGTGACTATATACGAGTTAATGTTAAATGAATTTTTAAGTATATAATAATATATAGTTAATGTTAATTATTTTAGTGCATGATGTTCAAGGTGAAATACATTACGGCAGTGTTTGCTAGGTGTTTAGTTATGCTACTGCACGAACAAGATGATAGTTTAGCGTATGAACTAAAAATTAAAAATAGATTAATATGATTTTTAAAGCATTTTTTTCTATAATTTTTTTTAAAAAATACGCCACGGTTTAAAAAGCGTAGATTTTTTATTGGTAACCATAGCAAAAGAACACGGCCTACATGTTCATTATAGGTGCACCGGGCACGATCTAGTGATCTCATGGCGACTCAATGTATAACAACACGCTGCCAGCTGCCGTGCCGTGCCGGAGTATCGAGAGGCTGGCCGGCAGCGTTGTCATCGATTTATTACCTCCGTTTCTATTTACTCCTACTTAAATACTACTCCATCGGTTCTGGAATAACAATCAATTTTTGCCCCTATCCTAGGTAATTCCATTTTGGATCCATCCCTTTCCCCGCCCCTACTATTTATTTTGTTAATTCCATTTCCTAACAATTGCCAAGGCCCAATTGGTCACAAATTTTCAACTGCTACATGTCTCCAAAAGACCTGGGACGGAGGTAGTAGATTGTTAACTTGTTTTGCATGCTACGGTTAAAATGCCTATTATTTAAGAACGGAGGGAGTAGAAGACACAGTTGACGTTATTATTCAATCTTTGACCATTACTTTTATAAATAAATCGATGCTTAAGTCACAGAAAGTTTGAGATGCATATATGTATGCTCAGAATCGGTCATTCGAGTGGAAATAGAGAAAATAACATAATGGAACATGTGAAGTGGGTAGCAATCCCGCTGGTTTATCCTTCACAATTTTGGGTATATAGTTCCAGCAAAGTACAAAATCAAAACAATTCACATCTTTATATACACATGCTAAACGTCAACATTCCTATTTGAAAAAGAAGATTCGACGCTCCAAGAATCCAAAATACTCTGCAGCCCTGATTTATAAGTTGGGTGAAGAAGCCTTACACCAAGTTCCTCTTTTAGGCCAGCATTAGAGACCCGTTTCTCAGTAGCTACAATTCTGTCCTGAGTAGCTGGTACTACGTAATCCATTATCAGACTAGGATACTTTCTCTCAACCAAGCTCCGAGCAAATGCGAAAACCTCAGCTCTTGGGGCTGGGTCATCATCCACTACATTGTATATTCTCCTACAAAAATGAAGTTGCCAAACATGTGGAATCAATAATCAACCTCCAAACAACCAGAAAGATGTAAATTGGCAGTGCCGTCCCATTTTTGTTCTTGAACTTGTGAATTGCAAGGTAACACTACCGGATTAAAATGAAACTTTGAAAACATGCTTGAAGGCAGAAGAAACTGCACAAGGTAGTAGCAGTTGCAAAGGCTTGAGAAGAAAAAACCTTGCACTTGTGATGCTCATGCTAGCCAGGATAGCCTGATAAATGTCAGCCACATGAATCCGTGCAGTGTACTGTTTGGTTTCCCTCAATTTCTGTCTTCGTGATAAAGATTTGCTCTTAGTTATTGTATCCACAGCACTGCCAAAATCAACAGAATCATTGCAATTAGGAGATAATCAGAGTTATAACACTGATACTTTCAGAAAAGAAAGTATCAGGAATTGTAACAAAAGACTCAGATGAATAAATTTACCCATTTCCATCCATTACATACTTCACAAGTTTGTAGCACAAGTTATAAAAAGTGACCATATTGGTTGGAACCAGATAAAAAAGTGCTCCAAATCTTTAATTTCAAAAGGTCGATTGTATTGGTGGAAATCAGAATTTCAGTAGAAGTCATGCATTTCTGGAGTAAACATATTCGAAGAGAACAAAATAAAATGGCCTGAAATATTAACAAACTGAAACCTTCTTCCTGGACCATATATTCCACCCAAACGAAATATAAAGGCTGATAGATCTAGGTCATCTATAACTTTCAACCATCCTTTTTCGGCAGCATATCTTAATCTGGCAGAGTCGCTCTTCGGATTCACCGTATGACTGCATGTATAGCAGATTCTTCAGCTTTCAGTTAAACAATCATTGCAGAACACTTACAGAAAGCCACTTAACTTACTCCTCATCAACCCATGCACCACCACAATCACCATAAACACCTGAAAAACAATAACAAAAATTACAGGTTATTATATGGCCAAAAAGAAAAGTTGCAACTTTGCTAATTTATGATATGTTAGGTTACCCTGAAAAGCTGGTATCCACTTTTAAATGCTAACTATATGTAGTACTTACTTGTTGAAGAAAGGTAACATAACCATTGAAGATTACTGTCCTTTAGTGTTCTTTGCAGGTTGGAATGTGAAGAAAGCAACTGTAGATATTAGATGCAAATTTAATCATTAAGGTAAATTCAGATGGAATTCAAGTCAATCAAACTGACGTCAACAAGCAATTGAGATTTGAGAACGTACAGGATCACCAATTCCAGGGATGGGTGGAATGGAGATAAGCATGTGAGTTGCATCTTGCAAGGACTGGAGATTTGCCAGACTGGAATTGACATACACATCAGCAACCATGTAAACTGATTCAAAACATAACAATGCACAGGAACACAAAAAATATGCAACACATGCTGAACAACAATGAGGGATGGTAAACATCAAATCGGCACAAAAGTTGCAATTACTATTGTGCATCTAACCTAGTGAGCTCGATGACCAGCACCTGCTGCTTGTGGCATCGAAGACCGAAGCATCCATGCCCAGCATCTCGAGCTCCGTCTTCTTGGCAGGGCTGGTGCACGTCCCGGACACCCTCCTGCATCAATCCAGCCACAAATCGAGAGGAGTCATGAGAACCAGACGGCAACAGATGCAGTAAGGGGGGCTTGCATCTGCCACTCGATGAGGAGCAGGAGAATGGGGGGAGGAGCAAGGCAGGAAGAGGGGTCAAAGCAAGTAACCGACCATCCTTGCGCGAGGAGGCGTTGGGAGACGTAGCGGCCGACGAAGCCGGTGCCGAGCACGAGCATGTGCCCAGGCCTCGGCTGCGGAGGCGCCGCCGGCCTGGGGGAGTGGACGCCTCCTGGGAGAACCATGGGGATTGGGATTCCGCAGGGCTAACTTCTCTGTAACGGTAAAGCTTTGTCGGTGCTCCCCGCGCCCGTCGCCGACCGCCGCCTTCCCCTCAAGCTGCCGCTCCGCGAGTGAGCTCCTGCGCCCGCGAGCCTCGCCGTCCACGCGTGCCCCTGCTCTCCGCGACCTGCTCTGCTGCGTCACTTCACCTGATTCTTGCAGAATGACTATTGTCTCGGTTTATTTGTCCCACGCCTTTAAGTCTGATTTACTCCTCTTGAGTATCAAATTTACATCTCGTGAGTATCACAAAAGTAAAAATTATCCCCCTCACCTCTAATACCTGACATTACGATGATTCTAGACTTGCGTGACATCCGACGTGGCCACGGACCCACCTGCCAGCCTCTCTCATCTTCTTCTTCCTCGCCTCTTCTTTTTTCTCTCCACTCTCCACTCGCATGACGGTGAGGAGGCGCTGGTGTGAGGAGCCGGAATGGGGGAGGCCGGGGGTGGCCGAGAGAGGAGGAGGGAAAAGAGGTCGCCGCCGATCTATGACGGGAGCGACTGGATCGAAGCGATGGTACCTGGATCTGAGAACGGCAGCCATGGTTTCTGCCCCCTGCCGCTCAATCACGCCGCCTCGAGCTCGGTCTCGTCGTAGTCGTCGGGTCGCACCTCCCTGTCCTGAGCTCGGCTTCCGCCCACAGCCTCCCGTTGCACCGCCTGCGCTCGTGGTCGGCAGCCATGGTTTCTGCACCGGCAGAGGGAGGAGTGGTCGGGCACAGTGGTCGTGGAGTCGAGACCAGCTGGAGGCGGCGTGGGTGGAGGCCGGCGCGGATCTAGAGGCGGTGCGGCGGCCTCTGCCCTCACGAGTAGATCGAGCAGCGCAGACAGGGTAGGGTCAACAGCCTCGTCCCTTTTCTTCCTCCTCCCTTTCTCTCTCTATTGGGATGGAGCTCCAGCTGCGCGCTTGCTCCCTTCGATTTCAATGGCCGCCACCGCCATGGAGCTTGGAACCAACGGGTGACGTTGCTCCTAGGCAGCGATTGAGAGGAGGCTGCGAGTGAGGGCGGCTCTATCTCGCCGATGAGGTGCTCGAGGCCTCTGGTGGAAGGGAGCTCCAGGCGGCGGTCAGGCTAGGGTGGCGGCAGCAGAAGCGGGAGTTTCGGGAGGGGGGATAGAGCTGGGGAAGAAAGAAGGTGAAGAGAGGATGACGGGTGGGGCCCACCAAGCTGATTGGGATACCACCTGTCAAACCATGAACACAGGACTAAAACCACTCCTAAATTCGATTGGAGGGTAATTTTTTCGTTTTAAAAAGTTTGTGGGTATAAAATATTAGAGTTGGGAGGGTTACATCGTATTTTTATAATAATTAAGAGGACTTAAAAACATTATAACATATTGTTAAAATTATTTAATTTATTTCTATGATAAAATCTATTTTCCGTGGTAATAATTCGGGCGAAAAGTCTGTTTACTGTCTCTTCGCTTCTTCAGTTCAGGTCAGCACGTGCAAGAAAGCAATTGAAATTTGAAGGTCTGTTTTCGTTGTTGTGCAAGGTAAGCTAAGGGTGTCACATAAACCACAGAAATTGCAACCTTGTTTTGCATTGTTTCAAATTGATGATTTTTTATTTATTATCACTGTAGCATCTGAACAACTGATACAAATTCCAAGCAGGCCCGGCCCTTGTACAGTTGTGCCACCTACAAATGTTACACCGCTGCATTCTCTACAAGGGCAGCTTGCAGTTCACTCGCAAGCTGAGCACAGCACTAGCCGAATAACCATGAAATTGATTTTATTAGTTGCAGTGCAATTTGAATAACTAGTTGTTCACGGGGCAAGAATACAAAATGCACTGTTTTATTGGAAACACGAATTAACACATTCATGTTTGTTTAGAGACCAAACTTGGACGTGTATTGCAGACTAGTGCCATTGCAACGCGTCAAGAGCCTGCTTGTGGACTCGGGCGTCTCCAGATTCCACCACATTGAAAGCTACAAAAAAATATATGGAAACGTGGAGAGTTCAGCATGAAATGTATAAACAGGAAAAATGCACAATTGAAGCAGCACCAGTTTTAGTTAAATTACTAGTGGCATGTCCATTCGTTGCAATGGGATCTGGAGAAAAACTAACAGTTTTACAGGGTTAGTTTTTTCTATCCGGTTTTTTGTTAAATCGATTTTCAAGTAGGAACTCCGTTTTTTTTGGGAACACCGGTTTCTGGGTAGGTAACTTTTTAAGGCACTGTTGTTTTCTTATGTGGGAAAAGTGCGATGGTTTAGGGGAGGAGGACGACTCTGCTATTAAGGTAATAGAGATAGTGCATCCTAGCCTTTAGACCAACTATTTTATGATGAAGAAAATATTGCCTATCAGAGGGGCTTTGCATCAACAGTGGGCGGGATGCAATGCCAATACGAACAAATTGAAATAGATTTTGTATAGTCGTAATGCAAAGACTGGAAATTATACTTTCAGGCCGTGATTCCACAGAGACAGGCCAATGGAGCTTATTTCCTTTCCAATCTGTTATTGAACCTCCAGCTCCTTCAATCACTGGCACCACTGAGAGAAAATCGTATGGCTGCACAACAGAAACAAATAAACTACTTGTAAAAAAACTTATAGAAATAACGCTTGTTGATCCGATGAATACAAAAGGATGGTAAACCAAGTACTGCTTCCACACTGGTCAACCAAGACACAGACGAAATGAACCCAGCTTAAATAGCTCAAACCAGACTCAGCTTGTTTGAGCCTGGTTTGTTTCCAACCAGAAAAGAGAGCGAAGAGCATAACCCTTAGTGATTGTAAAATAAAGAAACTATTACCTTGCAACCAAAAAAACACATCCATGGTAGAGTCATACCTTCAATCCTGATTCAACAACAAGATCCACAAAACCAGAAGCAAGAAGAGCATAGGCATACCAATCGCAACCATACAGTGGGACTTTGACCTTGCATCAGAAACAAGTGAAATAGTAAATGTGTAACATCGATGACTACAGCAAGTTTACTTAATGTAGAAATCACAATGTTCAATAATCCATACCTTATCTCGTACATATCTTCAGCTTCTCCTGCAAAAAGATGTGGACTTGTTGTATATCTGACACACAAACGCCATTTGCAATTATACACAGGGAGCAAAGATTCAAGACTGTAATAAAGATTCAAGACTGTAATGTCATATATGATGCTTAATATCTTAGATCTAATTCCTCCATTTCAAAATATAAGGAATATTTTAAAAAGGGTGGACACAAGGACTACTATGATCTTGAATCAAGAGAATGATGAGAAAATAAATATGCCATCCTTGAATAGTGAGTGTTACTTATACAAAAGAGAAAAAAGACATGACATGTGTGGAAGGGCAGGAGGGCGGGGGGTCAAATGTCAATGAATTCACATGTATGTCTTGTGATTTGAAAGAAGAAAAATGAATATGCCTTATAAAAGGAAACGGAGGGAGTAAAATCCAATACTCTTACTTGTATCAGTACATTGCAAGTGTGAACATATATTTCTTGTCCATTTAAGGTTGTTTTCTTCCCATCCACCCCAACCCATCTTACTCTCAAGATTGGCTGATCAATAATGCCAATAACCTAAAGAAAGGAAGAACAGAAGTCCAGAATAAGTAATAGAAAATCCTCGCAAAAAAATAATAGAAAGGGAATATCAAATATCTATACAATACTAAGACCAGGTGTTCAGAAAGAGAACAAATATGAAAATGTGTTCTTTAATTGAATTAATGTTTTGGAAATTACATCAAGGTACCATGTAAAGGTAGTTCACTGTTGGCAATATCAACAGATTCAGGTTAAGTGTACATATTTTTACATTACCAAACACATTTACTAAATTCTGCTCACAAAGTGGTGAACAAGAATGAAGAAATACAATGGAAACAAAGACAGCTGGGCATGGGCAAAGAAAATTAGCATACCGGCTTCCCCTTGTACAGAAGTGAAATAAGAGTACCAATCAGAGGCTTGCCTACAAACAAGTAAGCAACCAGCATAGTTACATTCAAATTAGTTTGGCCAACTAGGATAGCACTTAAGATTCAATACCAGTTATGAAGTTTTTCGTTCCATCTATGGGGTCCAAAACCCAAACATAATCAGCAGACTTCTCCACACATCTCCAACCATTTTCCTTGCCAAAACTGAATTATACCCAGTAAAGAAAACATTATTTATCATGTTGTTATAGACGCATCAGAATTCAAAAGTGAACAAAAAACTGTAAAATCATGCCAAGCAATCTCACACAACATGGGAAGGGAAGCTCTTCAGAATGACTGACAGATTCTTCCGCTTCTCTGTCCGCAATCGTCACAGGACCTGGACAAAATTCAGTGAATCCATTTAGAACGCAAAAGAGTGAATTGCACATTGGGCCACCTTTTATTATCCTACTTTCACCTTGGACCACCCCTTGAGCTATATTTTCACTTTGGATCAATTATATTTACTTAGGCTGTATTTTGAACCACCCTATCTATTCATCCCGTTCACCCTGTCTTCTCGTCAAACTCCTGAGTCAATGGCAGCACGGCGCTCGTCTGCTTGCTAGCAAGGCAGCACTTGTCTGCTCAGCGCTCGGGTATATGAAGAAAGGGAATGCAGCAGCACCTGGACAAAATTCAGTGAATCCATTTAGAGAGCAAAAGAGTGAATTGCACATTGGGCCACCTTTTATTACCCTACTTTCACCTTGGACCACCTCGTTGAGCTATATTTTCACTTTGGACCAATTATATTTTTTTAGGTTGCATTTTGAACCACCCTATCTATTCATCTCGTTCACCCTGTCCCTCAAACTCCTGAGTCAATGGCAGCACAGCACTCGTCTGCTTGCTAGCGAGGCAGCGCTCATCTGCTCAGCGCTCGGGTAGATGAAGAAGGGGAATGCAGCAGCTCTTGATGCTGATAAAGGCAGGGAAGGGTGACAAATGGAGGCAGAGAGCATCAGAACAATGGACCAATAAAATTCCTCTTTTGTTGCCTCCAGTTGATGTTTCCCTCGCTTGATTCTCTTCTATCTTGATTTCAAACTATTTTTCTTTTTTTTCGATTTCGAATTCTCTATGTGAATCCACACCCTTCCCTCAAAGCGAGCTCAGGCGTGCCGAGGCAAAGGTGGAAATCAAGCTCGCTGGTCAAACTTTATAGCTTTACCTCCACCTTCACCAGCACTTCACCATTACCTGCATCGACTGAAGCTTGAGCTTTGCCTTGGCAGCCACTAGCCAAGACGATGAGTTAGATGATGATGCATTGATGCCAACCACGTGAGTGCACTCTAAACTTGTAGGCCTTGTGGTCCAGCTACGAGAACTTCAGTAGTGCTCAATCTCATGATCCAAAATTTTATCCAAGTGCTCCAGCTCGAGGACAGCAAGAGCATGAAGCAGACGGAGAGGGGAGGAAGAGAGGAGGAGATAGAGCTGGCAGTGAAAATGTGCGCTAGTACCTAGCCCATTGTGAAAGTTAGGCAAAAAAATCTAGTCCAATATGTAATTCACTCAAAGCAAAATAACCCCAGTGTTCAGCTTGGCAGAAACTTAAGTATCGCCGCTTTAGCTTAGTAAAAAAGAAGCAAATATTTGTCTTTTCAGTAACCTAGTTTTATACAATACTCAGTTTTCTAGCTCAAATGACAATATTCGGTTTTGAAACTCCAAGGATATCACGCACTCTGATCCTCCTTCTCGATGATCTCGACGCGCTGCCGGAAGTACTTCCGGAGCACCTCCCCCACCGCGTCCGCCGCGCTCTGCACCACCTCCACCAGCCGCTCCACACCCAACCCCTCCTTATCCGCCGCCGCATCCACCTCACGGCCGCCTCGCTCCGGGTGCCGGAGCCCGAACCGAGCCCATCCTCCGATGGCCCGTCGTCACCCCGCAAGCCCGCACCGCCGCCACGGACCCGGGGAGAAACCCTGCGCGGAGGTGGCGCGGGGCGGCGCGAGCGTGGGGGAGGGGCGAGGCGGGTGGGACGGTGGAGGTGGCCGGGTGCATTTGGGGCAGGGAAAGCGGCGGCCGCGGTGGGTGGGGAGGCGAGGATTAAACGGTGGCGTCGAGAGTCGAGCGGGAGGGAGCGCCGCGGCGGCGGCGGCGGTGGATTCGGTTGGTTTCGTTGGGTTTTGGCCGCGCCGTCCGCCTGCCGCTTCAGGTTGAGGACGGCCGGATGGGATTTTGGTTCTTGCGACGATCAGCCATATGCCGTCCAAGTGTCACATCTCACATGGCATTTCAAACAATATTCTGATCATCGGTTACAAAGATTTTGAATGATAAATGCTTCGTAAAAGCAAATTTACTACTACTAATGCTAAATAAAATCATAATATGCTTTTACATTGGTCAGAATATGCTTTGAAATGTCAATTCACATAGATGAATTTTCGCAAGCACAATTCCCAAGCTTTTAAATGGTTTTAAAAAAAATATTTTTTACTAGTATTTCTTACAATTTTTTAAAAATCAATATTTTACCTTCCTGCTATTTAATCCATTATTTTGTATCAAATAATTATCATAAACTCAGTTTCATGTATTATCCATTAGCAGCTTGGGCCTAAAAACAATGATGATGAATTTAATTGGTTATGTGTCATCTATGTGACTCAACAAATTATGGTAGGTATGTAGTATACATTATACATGTATTTAAAAAAAATAGAGAAAGCGTTTTCATAATTAAAAAAGCATAAATGTAATTTTCATTTGTTGATCATATTTTTTGTTGTAAGGTTAAACTTATTTCAGGGGGTGAGACTAGCCATGTTTTTTAAGCTTTGAAACGGATTGTTTGCTACATGCTTAAAAAATATGTTTTTTAAAAAAACTTTATTATATTGTATTGCTTAAGCCACTTATTTAAAACTATTTGTTAAATTTATTTCTTAAAATATTTAATTTATTCATATAATATAATCCATTACATTAATCCACTCAATATTAATCTAAGTCAAACGAGGCACAAGAACTTTCTATGAATTTTGTTTTTATGTTGAAAATGCCGAAGAGCGGGATAAGAGAAAAGTAGGTTAGTTTGCACACCAAAAATAAAAACGAGAAGAAAAAAGGTAGCACCGATAGACAAATAGGATGCCACAATGTGGCCATCTAGATTCTAGAATTTGAAAAGGGTCCTACATTATGCTAACACTGAATTTGAGGAGAAAAGTGGTGGTTGTAATGAAGCTGATGACAGTCGTGTTATAAAATGTTAGGTTGCCTGTACTAGATCCATCTGAAGAATAGGTTAAGAAGTGTCTTATCTGTAGTTAAGCTTGGTATGCTAATATAAATCATCTTATAGCACTAACTATCTAAGCTTACTTGGTGCCAAGACTCTTTACTCTATTATACTGATAACTGATGTTTGTATCGACAAGTGACAACGAACGACTCTTCCAGAAAATAATGCAGAAACACGTAAGCGCCGCACGCACACATAGCATTTGCTCTCACTATCTAGAAATAATTTTAATGAAATATTGGGCATACGGAGTTGGAATCAATTTGGAGAAAAATACAGATTAAGCTACATTTGTTATAACACAAAAAAAATTACATGTGTACCGGCTTTGCATCATATTGAAGCCCTTATATTACCCTCCCAGAAAAATGAATATTTTTCCTTGAATCCTCTTAAATCAATATATTTTAATGAAATGATGTGAGTTAAAACACGTGCATTTGTCCCACAAATACAATTCCTGGCTGCCTATCAGGCTCCTTGCTTCCGAAAAGGCTACTGGCGATGGCGATCAAAGAGTTGGGTGATGTGGAGATTCATTAATTAATCACTGCTCCAAATTAAAATTCTTGTTCTTTATGCAACATTTATTATATATCGTGAGTCATAACCACACATCCCCTTCAGAACGGTGAGTAACATCTATAATTGAAAAAGCTAGTCTAAATGACACAATCTGAACTACTTAATAGATGCTCTAATTACTCTAGTACCATAACACCAAATTACCAACCTTAACGCCTCCTTTGAAACAGTGGATGCGAAAATCCTGTAAAATCCATTCGTTGTAAAAAAAACTTAATTCAAAGAATTTAGACCTGGTATAGAGAAATCCTTATGATAGATGACAGTAGAAATGGAAGCATATATTCCTAAAGCTCGCATAGTTGTATGGATATGTGACGCGTTTACTTTTTGTTTTTTGTGCTAACAACTCCCACCAAGGAGAAGGCGACGTGAGAATAAGGTTCGTCCGATCGATCTAGAAAAAGGATCAAAACCCCTAATTATTATTACAAGAAAGAAAAGCAAAAGCCGCCGAGTCGCCAAGACCCGATTAGCTCCTAATATCATCCAGATACGCATAATTAGCATACGCAAAGCAAGTGCTCCAAGCTCCAAAGTCAAAATGGTTTGGTTGGTTAGTTTATTAGTATCTGATACCACTAGCACTACTAATCAGGAGGATGAGAAAAGGTTTGGTTGGTTAGACAAAGGAAGACGACGTACATGCCAAATCATGCAGGAGAGAGAAAGCAAGGCAGATTGGCACGCATCTGATGCAATGCCGGAGGAAGATCTCGAGCAGATTGCAACGGAACAAAAGGAAACGGCAGAGCAGGAGGCCGGGGATCGATTACCGCCATTGGCTTTGTGACGTTGGCTGCTGCCCTCTTTTTCCACGTAGATGATGACGCACGCCTGCCAGGAAACCGGGTTTATAGCCGCTTGCATTATTGCCAGCTACGCAGTCAAAATCTGGGTGTGGAGTGCGAGGATGGTGTAGAAAGGATACAGAAATATATTCAGGCTGCGTTAGTTAGTTGTTGGGTGCTGGAAAAGGATTTTTTTGACACGAATTAGCATATAATTAATTAAGTATTAAATAGAAAAAAAATTAAAAATAGTTTAATATAATTTTTAAAGTAATTTTTTTTAAAAAAAACGTTCAATTTAGTTGTTTAAAAAACTATAGAGGGAGCAAAGCTACGAGTAGGCTGCCTTCGTTGTTATCCGTTCCCACACTCTCCTCTTCTCTTTTTTTTTCATACACGCTTAACTAAAAGCTCCGGAGACTGCCAGTGGGCCCTACGCGCCAGCAACACGGGGAGGACAGGTCGCCCGCGATAAGCAAACGACCCGGGGCCGTACTATATAAGCGCGTACACCCGCAGCGCAGCGCGTTCACCCCATCCCGGCCGTTTCCTCGCTGCTTCGCCTGCCACGTCACCCACCTCCGCCTCGGCCGCGGCCTCGTTTTCTCCTCCACTCCTCCGCGCCGTCTTGCTCCATCCATGGCGAACCAGTAGTCCACCCGCCGCGCGCGAGCCAGCTCCGGTTGTCACCCGCTCGTGCCGGGGGCCCCGGGGAGTCGTCGCGCCGCCCGCGCCGCGCGGCTCTGCTTCTTCTCGGAGGTGAGCGAGTTGACTGCCCCGCCGCGCCGCGCCTCGCTTCGCCTCTGTCTCTCTCGGTGGCGTGTGTTTGGTTCGATGCTTTGGCTTGTTCTGCGCTTGACGACGTCCCCGTCCGTTGTTGGGGAGATTTGGGGATTCGTCTTGGTGCGGGCGATTATTGTTGTTTAGTGATGCTGTTAGGGTTGTTCGTCTCGTTTCGGGAAGTGAGGGTTTCGGGTGCTCCTGGGAGATTTTTCCATGGGAGGTCTTCGTTTGGGGGTTTCGATCGGTCACCGATTGCGGATCTTTGCCGCGAAATTTTGCTTTTTTTCCCCTGGGATTTTCGATTCGGGGGCCAGATTCTTGGGGGATTCGAGTCGCGCGTAGTGAGGAAATGGGGATTTTTTGCGACCCCGTCGAAGTTCGCGTGGATCGGTTGGTTGTTCGTGCGAACAAGTGGTTCTTGGGAGTAGTTACGTTCCTGGGGAATTTGGCCATAGAGGCTTAGGATGGCTGCTCTTCTTCAGTGCTTCAGTCAGATGATAAATCAATTCATTCCCGATTTGTGATTTCCCAGTTTAGCTAGTCTATAATCAGGTATCACCCCACCTGGGTAAATGTGAAATTTGGAGTGAGTGCCTTTTACCATTCTTACATTACTTTTAGAATTTCCTCTCTCCACTTGCTTTCAACCTGATTGAATATGTCAATTACTGATATGGATTTCCTATTGAAAATTTAAGTTATTACTACTTCTTTGCTTTTAACATATCGTACTGATATGTTAATTTGCATATGCTCTATGCACTTCTTTGCTTGCTTGGAATTAACGCACATAGTTCTTTCACCACCTGCTGTCATGCCCTTGTCTTCTGTAAGACGCAGGGGATGTTAACTCCGTGAGCACACTAAATCCGTCAAAGTTACTAATGCTGAAGTGATGTGCAGAGACCATTCCACATTTGGCTTTGTGTTGGGAATCTTTTCTATAAAGATTTATAACATTGTCACTTATTTTTTTTAGTTTTTACGCAGTAATTCTGTGGTAATTACCCATGTGGTTTTAGATTCCCACTGATCATGTTTGGTGTTCTTGGTTCATGCACAGATTTGTACCATGGATTCTTTGCGTGACATGGTCCTTCCACCAGGATTTGGATTCCACCCAAAAGATACTGAACTCATTTCTCACTATCTGAAAAAGAAAATACATGGCCAAAAGATTGAATATGAGATCATACCAGTGGTGGATATATACAAGCATGAACCATGGGATTTACCTGGTAAGTGGAACATTTTTCCATGGTACTCTATTGTTTCGATCCAGAGAGAATGCTGATGAGAAAAGAGTCAATATTTGATTATCAATTGAAACTAGATAATGCTTTGCTAGATGGAAACATTCATGTTTGCAAGAACCACTGGAGAATGCAGCAGAATGTTTTCTGTATTCAGTGTCAGTTCTTAGTACTGTTGCATCCTTTGCCTTATATATTATGCAACTGATTGCCAATTATGTATCTTCTCTGTCCAATACTCTGCCCTCTTATTTCGATAGATGAGTTTCTTTCTATTTTTTGGCTTCCTTGTTTGTATGCCGCTTGAATCCTGATTATGTAAACTGCTGATGATATTTCACATTACAGCAAAGTGCAACGTTCCAACCCAGGATAACAAGTGGCATTTCTTTGCTGCTCGTGACAGAAAGTATCCTAATGGTTCTCGGTCAAATAGGGCAACAATTGCTGGGTATTGGAAATCCACTGGAAAGGATCGAGCCATAAAAATGGACAAGCGGACTATAGGAACGAAGAAAACTTTAGTTTTTCATGAGGGCCGGCCCCCCACTGGGAGACGTACTGAGTGGATCATGCATGAGTACTACATAGATGAGCGTGAATGTCAAGCCTGCCCTGATATGAAGGTATTGAGCTAATTATTAAGGTTTTAAAGTGGCATATTTAGAAAAAGGTGAGAATTATTTTGTGGCTTTACATGACATAAATTAATTTGCACTGTACCTTCTTGCTGCCACTCTTCAGAAAACTTGCTGTGTTAGAGGATGTAAATATGTAATCTTATGATTTGCTGCCTAAGGGTGAATTCCAGTATGCTAATGTAGGGCTTTTATTTTATTGTTCCTCAGGATGTGTTTGTACTTTGTCGTGTTACCAAAAGAAATGACTGGATCTCAGGGAATGGCAATGAGTTGGACAACAGTGACCGTCATCCAGAACCAAATGATGCTACTCCATCAGTTATCGGTACTGAACAGCTAAATCCTGCTGCTGCATCAGTTGTTTGTGCTGAACAACTGAATGATGAAGCTACACCAGTTACCATTGCTGAACCAGTTACTGCTGCTGAACCACCTGACGGTGTTACGACATCAGCTATCACTGCTGATACACCACCTTCTAGTGATGAATTTAATATAGATGAATGGTTGAATGAACTATTTGATCCTTTCTTTGACCCTGAACAGAGTCTGGCTTCTGCTGATCTGTCTCCGGATGAACAAAATGTTGAATCATTGGTAAGTTCCTTCACACTCACTGTATTTGCAGGTTAAATAATTGAATGGATGAATCATTAGAATGTTTTAGGGACTCCTCCCTATGAGGAAGTACTATTGCATAAACAAGAATCTGTTGGATAAAGCTAACTTGCTTGTTTCTCTTAATAAATTTGATCTTTATTGGTCCACTTGTGCATACTGATTGCTATTTAATATATCTGCATAATGCACTTCTAATAGACAGTACTGAAGAACTTCACAAACATATAGAAACCAAACAACATTACATTATAGTAACGTTTCTGAGCCTGGTACAGCACTAGTTACTGCTTGGAAATTGATAACTAATTATGAAGCATGTGACTGGTGATGATCTCTAGAGATACGTAGACGTAGGCAAATCATAATGTTGTGGCCAACATTTTGTCTGTGACTTAGTATGGCTGGCTTTTTTTTCTTTTGCTGGTTGACAAAGAAGATTTGCTTAGTATTGTTGTTATTTTTTTAGGAACTCTGAAGTAATGCATTCCCATGGATAATATTTGAAACTCATTGAGAATTATTATGATTTGTTCATACCATGGTTGACTTTTTTAAAATAGCCATGATTTGCATATACCATGGATTACGGTTTGTTCCACCTCTTCTGAGATTTCTGCCTATTGCCAAGTATCTGGTCTTGTATCAATGAGGAAACCTTGACTGTAGTTATGTTTCCATATAATGTTCTTTTTTAACACATACCTAGGAGTCAATGTATTTTCTACAAATCATGAATTATACTTATATCATTGTGCTGTGCATGCTACTATGTTTGGATTGCAGTTCTTAGCCTGTGCATACTCTCATTCCACTATCTTCCTTTTGAATTTACAGAACCTAGGTGATTTGGCTCCGAAGGTGGAACAAGACTATTCTAGTCCTAACGAGAACATAGCAGATGATACGGAGTACCTATTGCCTGAAGATGTTTACAACATACTGCACCCTGGTACAGATGACTTCAATATGCTCCAGGATCCTATGGACCAGGAAGCTCTTGCTCTTGCTTACCAGTACCCCACTGGGGGACTAGATTCTTTTGACTTTGCAAACAACTTCGGGAGTGGAATTCATACGGAAGAACTGTGGTCGCCCCAGGCTAACACTGAACCTAGTCAGTCGAATGAAGCTGCTGATAATGGAATTACAAAACGTTATCGTCTTGGCAAAACACCTGCAACTAGCTCGCCACAGTACAAGGGTAAAACTCTGGCTAGAATGAAGGTTGGAATCAACAAGATGGCTACGAGTAGTTCTGAATCTATCAACCAGATTATCCAGTTTGAGCACTACAGTGGTCGTCTTGTTGAGCACCAGAAGTACCGAGCACATGATGTCACTCCTACCAATCCCTCAGACGCAGGGAAGCCAAGTACAGGCCTCAGCAGCAATCGAGGATTTCTCAGGGTCATCCGAAATGCATTTGCAGGCTGTTTAGAAGCTCGATTGAACATCATACTTATTGCTGTTTTCGCTATTGGAGTTGCCGCAGTAGCGCATCATGTAGGCCAGCGCCTTGGATTCAGCCTATAGCAGAGAGAGCAGCAGCATGCCTAGTTTTTAGATTCGCAGGTTACTGGGTTTCTATGCTTGCCATCTGGAGAAACGTACACAAAACTCCGATCTTTGGTTGGTGCAGAACATTTGATGTCTGCCCCGGTTTTGTGTTGGTTTTGTACATATTAATATCTTAGGTTTTGGTCGACTTTTGTTCTGGTATGCTAGTACTATGTTGACGAATGTAGAAAACCTCAAAAAAAAAAGAGCAAAAGAAAAACAATTACAGTAAAAAATTATATGATTTAACCGCTTGCCGTGTATGCCTGTCTTTGTCTGTTACGATGACATGATTTTTTAATACATGCACTAGTGAGCGACTACGGCATTGTTAGCGTGGACTTTTCAGAAAGACTACAAAACGCGATACCGTTAAGTGCGGTGCGGTATGAGGTTAGTTTACATGCTGATGTCAGCACGGTACTAAGCATTAGGTCTGGTACCGAGTCTATGTCATAACAGTATCTCAGTACTAAGGTTTCGTGTTAACAACAGCACATGAACTATACCTCACACCGTGCGCTAGCATTGACTACTCGTAGGTAGGGTGTTAGTTTGCTTGAAAGAATCGCATCATGTATGGCTGGCTATACGAAACACTGCACCGCAACGTATTACAAGAGGTACTAGTTTGCAAAAGGGATCTAAATGACGGCTAGAGAACTCACTCCAGCACACAACCAATAATACGAAACCACAAAACATAATGATCTAGACTGCTGGGATGCTGGGATTATATAACCTTGCAACCCAGCAATGGACCTTCGGTCTCAACTCTGAAGGCCACCATCCCCTTTTCTGTTAGATTACTCGCTATTAAACAGCGACTAGGCTCTGAAATAAACCTCAGTAGCATAGTATACTATATCAACTGTTATTCTACAATCGAGACCCATTCCAGCACGACAAGTGCTTGCGCCCGAATATGACCATGGCTTGGAGAAACCTTCGATGCGGAGGTCGTTCAACAGCCATATCATATCATTTGCACCAATTTGGCTTGACTTCAGCTCCCGCATGCTTGCTCGCTTGGGAGTTCAACTCCTCTTCAAGTGGATTTCTAGGAAAAATACATGGGTAAGACAAGCATATTTATCTTTGTAATCATATATGGGCAGGGATGCGATATGACAGTTAGATTTCTCTTTTGAAAGAAAAGGACAGCTGGTAAATTGCATTTGGAATTGAATTTACATAGTACAAGAATGGGAAACTGCTCACCTCAACGATGACTGGCAGCTATGCTATTCCCTCCAGTGCCTTGCCCAGAAGCCCTTCTTTCTGGCTGACTCGCTCTCTGAAATTGACAGGGATGGTCGAGAGCCAATTGAGAAATGTCTTCTCAAAAACGGGCGACTAAACGAGCCCTTCAAGCTAGAACTTGTGCCTAATCTGGGCTCTCTCCTACTTTCCTTCTGATGCTTAAAGCTCCCATCTAGATTAGCATCAACTATCACATTTTTAGGTATCTTGTGCTTTGCCTTTGATTCTAACTTCCCAAATAGCTTCACTGTACATTTCTCACCATGGGTGCATACAGGACAAGGGGGATCATATTTGTCAGCTTCAGCAGTTAAGCTATCCAAACAGTCAGCATGGTAAACATGGCCGCACAATAAAACAGCAACAACAGCCAGTTCCTGAGCATTCCATGTGGACCGTTCCTTTAATAGCTTTAAACATAGCTTGCACACCTCTTGGTCAGGTGAATGTGTAGTACGATCAGAAGCATTTGATCTTGTCATTTTACTGGAAACAGAACCTAAGAGCTCACTATCAACTGACCATCTCTCTCTCCGAGATGATGCGACCATTTCAGAAAATGTTCGCATTGACCAACCATCAGATGACTCGCCATGCGATCCTGCCGCAGATAAATCATTGCTGCAGATTGAGAGCATGGAGGAGGACGGCCTTCCTTCAGGAGAGCCACTCTCGTTGAGAGACCTGAGAGATGGAATCTTGCTGTCAGAGACCTGTCTATACAGTTGATACCCTGGTGATCGACGCGCTTTCCTCATTGAATCTGCATCTGTTGGTAGAGAATGTCCCCTGGAGGATGATGAAGGATCTGCTCCAGATATTGCGGGTGGCGTTGAAGGAACGGAGATTGACATCTTCAAATCTGAAGCCACAGTTACCATGTCTAGCGATTTCATGGAAAGCTTTGCCTACAAAATATGTTGAAGAAGACAGCTATCAAAAACGGTGTGTTTCAATCTTGCAAACTGCATAGAACTTAAATAGCAACAGCTGCTAATTTCAGTTATACTAGCTAAATACCTGTGCATGGCAACAGGATTATAGTAAAGCCCAAAAAGCAAAATAAAATTATTCCCACTCTAATCATCATATCATATTTGGTACAATTTTGTACATGTATGTCGAGCTACAGAGTTGCTCGTAGTGATGAACAATTGATATAAATTATCCACATTGTATTTGATTCATATAGTGGACACTGACATCATGGGCCCACATGACAGTGGTGGTGGTGGCAGAACCACCACCACTACTAACATTTAAAGTAGTATAGATATAGATAGATTAGTATTGTATACCTCAGGGGAAGAATTGCTTGTGGTTGATCTACCTGTTGAAAAAAAAGTAGTAGAAATCAGCAGAGGAATTATCAACAAATAGCTGGTGAGGTGAAAACTCCTCTTGCTGAAGCCTATTGTCTTCTGCATAAGGATGATAACTTCTATCTTACAGCTTTACAGGTAAGTTAAATGTATGGACGGAATAAATATCACTGAATTATCGATTAAAGACAGGTCTATGTACTAATAGGTACTGCACATTCAAAATAATAATTCCAGACTAGTTATGAACACGGTTTCAGAAATCGGTATTCGCAGAAATGAGTCTCATGGGCTCGATAAGTAGGTTACCATAATTTACTGGATGAAAAGTATCCAATCCAAAAAATTGAAGTAAAATAATAGTTACTGTGCGATAATGGTTACCGTAACTGCCAGGAAAAAAATGTGGCTATAACGGATCCACAAAATTCTAAACTTCAATTTTCAAATTTCTTGAAGTGTTCAGGCTGGCTTGCACCAGTAACAGTCAATAGCTTTGGAATGGTAACAAGATGGTTACCACTGGTTTTCCGAACCTTGATTACAAAGAAATGAAATATTGCAAGCCAATTAAAGTTCCCTTCGGTAAAGGCACCCCCCAAAAAACCATGCCAAAAAAGCGCGATGTGCATGGTATATACCACTCCACCTTCAGAGATACAATAGAAGGTTTCAGCAATGAGCACCAAATACTAGAGCCTAAAATTTATTTCAAGAATCCTATGAACACACAACCAATAAGGCTGTCATCTGGAGGTGAATGCCAGGAGTAAAGCCTGAGCTACCAAATTAAACTTCAGCATGCAAGGACTGAAAATGATCAGCATATGCAATACTTCAGTTTACACAGATAACAAGTGGAAAAAGATGAGGAGCTGAATTAAACACATGAACATATTGGATGGGTAGATAAGAATGCCAACTAGCAAAAAAATGGAGTGAGATAAGCTGATGTGGGTGGAAACAGAATCTGTGATCAGTTAGGATGCTACACTGGTAAAAGGGAATGCAAATTTCCAGATTCATGGGGAAATGTTCAGAAATAATGTTTAAATTCAGGTAGATCCTGAGCAGGATCTACAACTTTTACTTTGCACCCTTGCTTTATAATCAGAGGTAAATTGGGCCCATGTATGCATTTAGAATTATAATTACATTTGAATATCAGTTATAAAAGAAATACACGAAACAAGTGGCAAAGGCAACAAAATTGAATTTGGCAATATTCCCTATTTTTCCTTCCAATTTTCTATTATGGTACAGGTGGTAGCTTATCTTCTACTGGAAGTGAGTTGCGCAATAAATATGTTGGTAAAGCAAATTAAAAAAGTTAAACAAGTCAACTTTATTCTAGTAGCATCATCTAGCTCTGGAAGGCAGTGGAAATGCATCAAATGAACATAGGTGCAAGGATTCAGAAGTAAAACGACATGTTAAATCAAAGTGCCAGTCAGAAACAAATTGTTTATGTTAAAAAACAAAACAAATGGCATATATTTTTGTTGACTCAGTTCTTCGACCTTTATGCTTGCATTCAACAACATTAGTGAATAAGGTCTTCATTTTGTTGTCCTAAATGGTAATCGTGTCCATGTGGGTTCAATAACTTCATTATGAAGAGCATCAAAGTTGAAATGTTGAATACCATTCTTCAATCAGGTCAAGGAACGCATAAAGAAACACAAGAGAATGAAAGAATATGGGAACAATTTATAAATTTACCTCTAAGGTCAGATCTTGCAATCTTGGATGATTCCCTCTTCCTGTCAGATTTATGGCACTTGAGCTTGTTGAACATATCAGAAGGGCTACCTCCATTAGAAAAGCCATCAGTTGGTGCAATTGAACCACTCTTTGTTTCAGGTTGAATGCTTCCACTACTATGGCTGGAAAACAAGGCGGGTATTTCCATTATGTCTTCTATGTGTGTGCGGTTGTCCCACCGGAAACTCCATGATGGAGAGTGTCTTACATTCCTGAATGTTGACACTTCAATTGGAGTAACACATGGCTGAGGCCTCTCTTTTGCAGCTATACAGCAATTAGCTCCCATATTTATTGAGAGAAAGAATTCAATACGTGTTGATCATCCAAATGCTGAGAGCTCATCAGTGTGAAGCAAACTCATGGGCAAAATGTAATGTTATCATCCTTCCTAGCTGAGAGAAAGAAAGAACAACAATAAGGATATTTTAACCAAGGAATGAAAAAGGCAGGGAAATTTATCTATGGTAGACAGCACTTTGAGCAACAACAGAAGCCTCTAGAGGCAGTTAAAACATCAAAAAGAAAATAAGGCCCAACAAAGCAAAAAAAAAGGCACCTACCTAGTCTAAAAAGAAAGGTATGGCTGGAAATTATTAAACTTCGCTAACAATAAATTCCTATCTAGTATATAATGATCCTATAAAAAGCTGCGTACAGAGGAGGGGTGACCACATACATAGGTTGATATAATGATGGGGATTGGGGAAGAGAGGAATTTAACTTAAATAAAGAAATAAGATCTAATTTGGGGGTCCACATATTTAATACTTGTGTATGGCCAGATACAATTCATCAGTCCAACTATGAGAATAAATCGCAAACATCATGCATGACATAATTTTCTAAATACCTGTTGCCCTATTCAATTTTGCAGAGTCTAGACATTAATTATTCATGAAACCAGCAACACGATCTACATACATAAGAAACCACTCATGCAATTTCTATACACCCCACGAGCTGAACATCAGCATCCATAAAGCAGCCACTTCACTTATTCACAATAAGAAAGCAAAAGAAAAAAGATGATTGTGTATAATTGAAGGAACAAACTGGGGAAGCTGGCTAACCACATAGGGTGCAACTATGTGACGGAAGAAAGCCAAAATTAGGTAGACCAGAATCAGGACATTCCAAAACTAAAACACACACAAAGGGCACTGATTCCTCCCACACAACACTCTAAGGATCTCATCTTAAAGCTTGTGGACTGAATTGCAAATATTTAACATCTCAGTCATGACATAGCTGTATCGGACTAAAGTAATACAAAAAAACGCAACATGCCTATTTATCAGTCCGATTCCATATAATGCAATAACAGGCACGATTTATCATGAAAAACTTGTTTTTAGATAACAACAACATTTTCACAGCTTGTAATTTAGTTCCAAATTCTGAACTAACAACAAATACACCATTCAATAGTGATGGTACATCTAGCTGGTAAAATTGGGGAAAAAAGACTAACATATGAGATCAGGCTCAACATATTTTCAAATTATGCATAAGACAGGGAGCAACGCACAAACAAAGCAGCAACTTTCGAGCAGTGGAACGCAAAGTAGCACTGATCAAAACCCTGCCACAGTTCCCAGCTATCCCACTGATGCAAGACAACCACAGCAGCACCGAAATTACCCCGTTTCCCGCACCTACCGCAACGGAACCCACCCGAAGCGAATTACCTCAGAGCACCAATTAGGACCTTTGGCCGTGCCAAATTGTCAACCACACCAAAGCTCCACTGCCGTCGCAGAGGAAGACGCCAGCACAGGGAAAGTCCGGATCTAGCAAGGCCCCTTCCACCATT
This sequence comes from Oryza coarctata, assembly GCA_030770085.1. Taxonomy (NCBI): domain Eukaryota; kingdom Viridiplantae; phylum Streptophyta; class Magnoliopsida; order Poales; family Poaceae; genus Oryza; species Oryza coarctata. The sequence continues at coordinate 7,402,349 of CM061462.1, forward strand.
GCGGTGCACACCCCCACCCCAGCGAGCGCCTCGCCTACCTCGCCCTCGTGAGTGCCGAGGCTGCCTAGGGTTCTGGAGTCAACTCAAGGGAGGCGATGCGATGCGATTGCGAGAGAAGAGAGGGAGAGGGAGAGGGAGGTAGGGGTGGGAGGGAGAGTGTGGGTATAAAAGTAGGTGAGAAAAGAAAAGAATTCTAGTAGAATGGGTGAGGAAAAAAAAGAGGAAAAGAAATATTGCTGCGGCCACTCGGGTGGGTGGACACGCGGGTGGGAGGTGGGCTCCGACGCTTCTCGTTTCTCGGCTGACGACGTGCGAGCTTGCGGGGCCACATGCCTGCCGTGTGTGCCATTGGGGCAGGCCCACTTGCATTGACTTGTGGGGAGCTCGTGGCCTTTGGGGACTATGGGATGCTTGTTGGTCGAGCCGTGGGCTTGTGGCTTTGGGTTTGTGGGCCTCGCTGGCCCATGGGCCCACTCTAGCAGTGGTAGTAGCACATATGCCACTAGGGTTAACAATGGGTCGGGTCGAGCATGAATAAAAGAAAGGAAGGTCAGACCTGACATCTCTCGCACAGACTAACGATGGATCCAGGCCTCGGGCCACCTAGACCAAACTGAGGCCTGGGATTCCAAGGCCACTGCCTGCATTTTCCACCATATAATAGACTTGCTAAGCACAAGTACAATGACCTGTCCTAGGTCTTGGGGCTAAACCTGGGTCCGTCCCTATGTTCGGCCCACGCATGATAGCCTTGGAAGTAGAAATCAGTGCATATACCCGATAGGAATGGGCAACCTGGTGGGTACCTAGTGGGATTTTCATAACATGAGCAATATCTATATGGATAAATTAACAAAGAGAAACACAATTAGATATCCGTTACTAGCTCATATATACATGGACAGGGACTAACAATATACAAGAATCACAAGTGGCTGCTCGCCTGCTCCGTTGAGCATCATCATGGGAGGATATTGTCCACTATATACATGTTGGTCAGGTTTAGATTACCAAAGGGTATAAAAGAATACCCACACATGTCCACTAAGATTTCGAACACTAGGTTAGACGTGTCCATAGATAAAAAATTAAAACACACCCATGCCTTGGTAAGTGTGGTACCGCGATTACTCATACCCACGGGTAAGATTACCACCCCTACGCACCCCTATACAGTAGCTGGTGAGGCCTTAGTGCTGCATTTCTCAACCCAATGCTGGTGGCAAACCAAATAAACCCTAACAAGATCTTTTCTTTCAAAAATTGGATCAGTAAATTAATTTACATCAACTTGGCTAATCCAAAAGAACTGAACATAAACAATAAATTTATTGCACCTAGCAACACGCTTAATGGCACAAGTCATAAAAACCTAAAGCCAAAGTAGCCAACACTAGGGCTACGTTCCTTGGAAGGAGAAAGAGAAAACATATCTCGTTTTTAGTTTTTAGCTTTTCGAATCGTTAAACGGTTTGTTTTTTTAAGAAATTTTCTATAGAAAAATTGCTTTAAAATCATATTAATTTATTTTTCAAATTTAAAATAATTAATACTCATCAATTAATCATACGCTAGTGACTCACCTAGTTTTACGTATCTTTTTCTTCTTCTCTTTTTCCATATATTTATTGTGGAAAACTCAATATGACTTCACTTATATAGTATATACAGACATATCTTCATTCCATCCATGACTCCATGTGATACAAACTTCAAGCTAGAAATACCATACTTGCACAATTGCAATCCCAAGATGGTACTGCAAACTAGTAGCAACCTATTATCTTCAATGAAGAAATGTAGACAAGACTTCATGAAAATACTAGTTGGTAGGGGCATTCTTAGCTATTATATTAGAGACCTTGAGAGATGACTGATGGGTGCAAAACTATAAGATGAAAGCAACCTCAACAAAAAGGCAAGAAACAACAGTGGAAAGCTTATTTAAGAGAATTGTAGGGACGGTGTTCAACTGTTTCTCAAAATTTCTGGGAGCTGAATCCCCAACCAGGGTTTCAATATCTGCACCTGCAGATATAAAAAATGCACAAGAGATGGCTACCTTGTTGGTGCAAGAGGAATCAAGGTAAAAAAAGGGGATATGATATAAAATAAGAAACAAAATAATGCAATGAGGTAAATTAATCTAAAATAGTATGCATAGAAACATCATGAACATGTAAACCATGCAAAAATCCAATTGCCACTTTGGTTTTATAGAGTTAAAAAAATCACAAATATGTTGTAGGCATGTGAAGGTCAAGTGTATCTTGTAGGCATGTCACCTTAAGTTCGTGTGTTAAAATTCACGATGTTCTGAACATAAGGACACCTTCATGTTAAAGTTATTCATTTCCAAAGGTGCCAGCTACTTTACCTATGTATAACAGAAACCACCGAAACTAAGATAGATAAAAAGATGCTCGCATGTTATTTTGGCAGCAAATTTGGTAGAAAAAAGTCTCACCGTGGTGGGGTAAACTATGTGAAGGAAGGCATTTGTAGGTACAAATCTCCCAACATCAAGATATTCCAAAATTATGACACACTCAAAGAGAACTTATTCCTCACGCACAACACATACATGAGCATCTCATTATTGTTGACTGAAATCAAGAAGCTCTAGAAACTACAGAGTACTAGTACAAGGCTGAAGAGTGAATGCCAAACTTTTTTGGTGGGTACCAGGTCGCAGCACAATGAGAAAAGCAAATGCGTGTTTCACGGATGAGTAATTGATTCTACACAGTTTATCAGATTAGATCATAAGACTAAAGGAAAACGATGTAAAGGAGCTACTGCATGTGTGACTACGAACCCTTTTGAGCCATCAACATTACCAATTTTCACGTACCAATCCAACAATAAGGCAGACAGTATGGTTCATAATCAACCAAGGCTTTCGAGTTCATCTACGAAATCATACGAGTCAACCGTAATCATGCATCGACGGTGGACGCGACTACTCCGACGGGCAAATTTACATCTTTTCATCATAATCGATACCACATCAGATAGAACAAAACAAAAAAAATCATATTCCAATCGACCGCATAATTTAGCAATCAAACGGATCAGATTCCAAATTCCCCCCACCTCCACCCAGCCAAAAAACAGGATCCCCAAAACCGAAAATTCTCAGAAATTACCTCGAGTCGGTCAACAGAAAAAATCGGAGAACCTCGCAGTTCCACCGAGTCGATCCCCGCCCGCCCGGAGGCAAAGACTAGGGGTAGGGCCCCCCTCGCCGGGCAGAGCTAGGGTTACGCGGCCTGGACACGCGGAGGAGGCGAAGGCGGCGAGAGGGAGAGGAACGGGGAGCGCGTGCGTGCGTTGTTGGTGTAGAAGGGGGAGTGGGTACGAAGACTGGTGCGAAATGGTATTTTTCCTCCCCTCTCTCTCGTGTTCCGCGGAGACGAGGAAGGGGAAGAAGCCGCGCTCCGGGCACCCGGCGCGGGGCCCGCGGGTTGGGGGCACCTGGGCCCACCTGCATGGGCGTGGAGGTCTCGCGGTGTACGTGACGCGGTGGTACGCGTGGCCGTAGCTCGGTTCCGAGGAGGAGGCTTCACGGTGAAGGCTCGCGCGGGACTCGTCGGGGGCCACGTGGCCGTAGCGAAGCCATGTGCGGTGCAGTGTAACGTAGTACGGACTCTAGTTGGGCCGTTCATGGGCTGGAGAGATCTGGGCTTGTGGGCCTATATTTGTGTCTCGTGGGAGGATGGTTCGCTCATGGCAGTTCGACCAGTTTGGGGGGGCAAATTGGCCCATAAAAACTGAAATCTCTAAATGAGGTTCTACTAGTAAATATTTGCTCCGGTTAAGTACTCCCAACGACTGGATGGAGTATATGTAAAGTTTATCCTAGCTCATTTAAATTGTTTAAAATTAAAGCTGTGTAATTTTTTTATGATTTTTGGTCTGTTTCTCTAAAAAGGTAGCAGTTTTTTGATAAATTACTCTGTAGAGGTTCAATGGTGGTGCCCAAGGTTGGGTGCTCGCGCCCATTTTGGTTCACTCCGTCATGCGAATGGGGAGTGGTCTTACCCTCTTCACCACATTAGCCGATCGAATACCAAATAACGTCATAGACAATCTGGTACGGTGATTTCTAGCCATTTAAAATGAGAGCAGACAGTCCTTTTTAACTTAACTTAAATAGTACAAAATATAAAATATATAGATGTTGTGCCGCTCTAAGTAAAAATATGCGCTGTAAATTGACATATGTCTTTGCATCCATTTGTTATTTGAAAAATACGATAAATTTTTTGTCAGGTAAGAGGAGGTATCTAATTTTATACTACAAGTGTTTTTTCTAACTCTCGGTACCTACTAAGGACTGTAAAATCACTCAAAAATCATACAATGTATATACTAATATATGCACCCCTTTTTATTTCCGCGGATGAATTAAGTTCAGCCAAATCGAGCCAACTGGGACTAACTAAAAACCAAAGGAAAAGATTGCACACAGTACTAATAGTTAGCATGCATGCAAATTTTACACATATGATCAACATACCTCCTATATAAGTATGTATTAATTAATAATCGTTCGAACTTCCGAATAATCCCAAAACAAATAGCATGCACACATGATACTGATGTACCTCACACACACACACATATATATATATATATATCCACATGTACGTACAACTAGTGATACACATATGATCGACAATATTCCATGATACATACATGAAGTTTATTCGATAAAATATGTGTGGCCGGCCCAAAGTAGTATATATGTAGCACCTAATTAACATATCGAAATATATCATGATGAAGTGGCAATGATCACATATATATGCATGATATATATTGATCACATATACATGCATGGATACTATCCATGCCACTATAGTTAGTTAGGTATTTCCTTGGCGTGAGGCTTAGCCATGGTTGGGGTAGGGTCGTAGGTCCCGTAGTCATTCGTCTTCACCTGCCTCAGAATTCTCTCGTGGACCATCACCAGCATTTCGTCGTCTTCCTGCCCTTGCATGGATTCATCAGACGTCTCCTGCATGCCATGCATATATGCACGCACACATTAATTAATTAGCTACATGCAGATTAAGACATTATAGAAGACAGTAATTTAATTTTCTTATAATTACATAAAAGACGCGTTTGCAAACAAGCACACAGATATATATATAGAACCATGCACGCACACCATATACACATATGTAGGTGACTGCACTCCTTAATTTTAACCCAGTATATCCCTCTTTCTTAATAATTACAACCACAAATAGGAACTACACCACGTCTAGCCACCTTATCAAAATAGTTTTAACCGTTGGATTGACGAGTCTCTGCGATATTAGCTGTAAGATGGAACTCCCCTCCACTTCCCCCACCAACTAAAACGACACCATTAATCCCTTCTCCACCCTCTAAAAACTATTTCATCTGACAGCCAATCGGACACTAATTAACATCAATTTTGGATCAGTGTTACCATTCCATTCATCTTATTGTTCAATTTTATATGCATATATATGGTAATGAAAAATATATATTTGTGTACATATAAAGCGTATATGTTTTGTTTTACTTGACAATGCCTGTAGTCAGTGAACAGTTTTCGACGTGCCGATCATGGACACAGGAAATTTTTCTACGTTACATTCATATAGATTCCCGTGGCAACAGGCACAGGATGTAAACTAGTTAATTTAATTTAACAGTAGGAACCGTTTGTATGCCCACATTTAACATACCACTTTATAATCAATCCTTTTAAACATGGAAAAGGGCAGGGCTTACACTGAAAATTTTCACGATAGAGTGCATTGGAACGTTATCTTAAAGAAAGTGCATTGGAACATTTTGCAAATAGTAGTACTCAAGTTGACACAGCAATATAACTGGTTCGCTTTAATTAAGTAATATAATTAATCTAGATTTCAGAGTGTATATATGTACTTCTAGGAGTACGAATTAATGACCCCTAACTAGCTAGATATATAATATCTATGAATGAGCTGTTCGATCTAATTAATCCACGTAACATTGTATAGTTCTACAATGTAACAACTGTCGTGTGGATCTAATCTAATGCCTTCACTTCTTCGTCTAATCACCTGGAGCTAGCCACATGCAAATTTCTTTATTATCAGGTCATTACGAACTAATGCAAATTGCAAAATGTATCTTGTTATTGACAAACATATTCAGTAAGCCTTAATGGCATATTCAGCAAATTTTCTCGTCGCTTCAGTACAATGCATGACTAACAATATAACTTTGTTAGATTTTTAGATCATGATAACTTCGTTAGATAGATTAACAGAAATATAAAGTGGTAGATATATATACCATTGATTTAATTTGATGCTTACTGATCAACGTCTTCCTCCCTCCTGCATCAAACAAAACTCCAAAAATCATTAACAAAAACTGAAATTGGCAAAACAAACGTGCAAAAAACTATGGCTTCTTCTCATGTATTAACAATCAAAAGAACAGGAGAAGTAACGAGATCTGAATATATATGAAGCTAGCTAGCCAACTAGATTATCCATTATCTAGCTTTTGTTGAAGTAAAAGCCGGGTTATCCATTATCTAAAAAAAAGAGTTAGCCAGCTGGACGATTAACCTGCAGCTACCATGGAGGTCAGGAGGAGCAAAGCGAAGACGGCGACGACGACGGAGAGAAAGCTAGACCTCTCGATGGCTCCCATGGCGTGGCCAGCCGGGCGCAAGGATGGAGCAGATGCTCGATCTGTCACCTAGGTTTCCTCCTCTTGAAGAGAGATCTCAGGAGGAGACGAAGCAGCAGCAGCAGCAGCAGCAACAGCAGCAGATGTGGCTGGAGAGGAAGGAGTAGGAAGAGAGCCTGCCTTTCCTTTCCTTGGTTTGGACAGAAAGGAACCAACCTGCAGATGTGAGTTGTCTGAAGCAACAACAAAGAACAACAGAGAATGCTGCAAATTGTTACTATAGTATTCTTCTTCTTCTTCCAATATTCTCCTCCTCTTCTTCAGAGATGGAATGATATGAGATGATGATATGATGGGGATGTGTGAATCTCAGTAGTGGAGTCCCTGCCTGCCTAGTGCAGGTTGCCTGGTGTTTATTAAAATCAAAAGGCAGGATTAAAGGGAATGGTCAGTGCTTCGCATTGCCCTATGGATTTTTTTCAGAGCTGGCCCTGTCATCATTAGGCTTGCTGGTGTGGTGCAGCCTGTTTAACTTAATTAGCCCCATAAGCCAAAGCAACTAATACTATGGCTTGTACGGCTACATACATGCATGCAAGTATAGTAGTCCCCCCATAATTGAATAATTAGTCTAAGCTGGTATACTAATCTGCAGTCTTGGAATGTAATAATGGCATGCTGTTTTTTTAGAAAAAAAGAAAATGCCCTGCAAGCAATCTAATTGTGGCTAGTGGTGGTTCATCATATCATTCTTGTGTGTGCAGGTAGGTAGAATCAGGGTTCTTTATTTCATTGACAGAAAAGTTTACAGGCATCGAAATTGCCAGTATTAGTGAAAATTCAAAAAATTCGCTAATTTCATTATAAATTTTCAAGAAAAATTTAAACTTTTTTTAATGAATTTGGCTGAAAATTAACAAAACATCCAAGAAAAGTATTGACAATTAAAGGAATAAACATAACTTGTTCAAAATCAAGATACTATTGCCTACTTGCATCAACATTCAAGATATTCAGTAAGCAAGCAAAATTTGAAAAGTTCCTAATTTTTTTAGCAAAAGAGAGATCTCTGCAAGGTTGTGGTACATGGGACAGACATGCATCCAACATGGTGAGCATCAAAAGTTTACTTGACTAGCTACCTTGAGGTAGAAACCATGGTGAGCTATGAAGGTTTCAAATTAAAGTCTGACTAATCACTTTTCAGGCATGCAAGGGCATGGAATTATGGTATCTCTACTTCAGTTATATACTTTTTTCACAGAATACTTTTAATTATAGCTTAACATAGTTTTTTTTGGGAGTGCACGTAATTATATGCAAAGATGACAGTGTTAAGCAAAAATATTCAGCTAGCTAGTTAGGAGTCAACATTATGGGCAATGAAGTAAAGTATTTAAAACACAGAGACTTTACATAAAACAAACTGATCAAAGGAGGGTGGCCGCCTTGTTAGTGGGGAACTGCTTTTCCAGCTTGGGAATATTATGTTTCTCTAGCTAAGTTAGGAATAGTGTTGAAAGGACAATTGGAGCTAACACTAGTGGAGAATAAAGACACCATGCATCATGGCTGAACCTTTCCTTTTTGAAGATGATAAAAGTATATACTAGTAGTCTAGCTATGGTTAATACACATCTCTATCCCATCTCTGATCGAACTGTAGATGATATGATGCAGATGCAGGCCAATTTGCTATAAAGCTGAATATTGCTAACTCTCTCTGAATCTCTCTGATCAGTATGATATTTTCAGAAAACTTGCTGTCACACTTGGGTACTTTTGACCATACTTATCATGAGGATTACTCATGATAAGTACTATAATGTTAGTAATTTGTAATGATAATATAATGTTGATACAGGTGCATTTCATTTGTGCAAGTGCTTTCTTGAGAAATGGGAAAGCCAATCTGGCTAGTCTAACATATGTTTGTTCAGTTGTTTGGTACTAAGGACGATTGAGATGATGAAAGGAATTGAAATTCAGTCGACCTGTGGATGATGACCGGTCAGGTTCAGATATATTCTAGATTTTTTCAGTATGGTTCGTCATGGACAAACAGAATAATAATGTTGTCGTTCTTTGGACGGCAAGGCTACCCATGCGCGTTTTTATCTTGTTTTCTTCTCTTTCTTGGTTGCCCCAGTGAATCGAAATACAATCATAGCAGAACATCTGCAGATTGGATTTGAATCATCGGTGTGACTGATGCCATAATAAACCCCTTTCTGAATCCAAATGAGCAAATTAAGGAGAAACCTGACAGAATAAATCCAAGTGTTTGTTCTGAACTTCTGATGGTGGGAAGGCCATGATGGAGCTACACTAGTGGTGGGCGCTACTGTTTGGTACAGATGTTGGGACAAGGTGTGCCTATACCAAAGAGACTTTGGGGACTGATCTAATATAAAAGAATTTAGTCAAGTGATATGGTTAACATGGTTGCGGTATGAATGAAAAAAAAACAATGCAAAACCATGGGTTGAAAGTTGGAAGTTGGAACAAATGATATATAGACAAACATATTTTTCCATATTGCTCCTTTTGCCAACATTGGAGATGGAAAAAGGAACAAAAAAATAGGGGCATATTTTAGAGGGCTAGACATATTAGCAAGCACCAGGAAACATGTATAATCCAAATACCTCTGCAAACAAAACAACCTCAGGAAAATATTTCTGGAAAAAAAAACAGCTTCAGGAACAAGAAAATGCATACAGTAATGGTGAGAAGATCAATACATACAGTCAGCTGAAACAATGCATCGAACTATGGACGGAGCTTGATCAGAACATCAATCTTATTAATCCGGCCGGCTGCTCAAGACGACATTATTAAGTGGTCATTAGACATCTGGCAGACACGACTGTGCTCGATCGGCAAAATTTAGCAGTTATTAGAATGATAATAAACTCGATCAGACATGGTATATATATGGGTAGCGCTAATCGCTGGGCAGATAAGTATGTATGGACCGTGAGAGCAAAAGTAGGGTTCAAAAACATTCGACAACATCGCAAAGAAAGGACGGCCACAGCAGTTGATTGAACTGCACAAGAAACGGAGAGACGACGACACTTGTGCTGTTGTGCATGCATTCACTGCCAGTTTTCTGTAGGATGTGGTATCTTTTTTTTTGTCCTATTACAACACACCCGAATGTCACACTTACACATCGCTACAGTACCTATGACACATTTAAATTCTTATTAAAAGTGTACTCACTTATAGCTAATATTAATGATATTAATGGCCACTAAGATTTAAACTACGACTCTATCATCATACGCTTTTTAGTATTTGTAGTAAATAGTATCATTGGGCTAATTACCACGTACCTTTATATTTAAATATATGATGACACTATATTGGCTAAACTTTGACTAATACTCCCTCCATTCCTCTGTGATTAGCATATAAGTTTTTTCACGAAGGAAAACTTAGCTTCCATGTATTTCGTTTAATGTGAGTATGTGGTAGAGAAAAAACATGAAACATGCAGATTTTAACTCCCCCATATGCAAAAGAAACGAGCGCTTGACTACTCCAAATGCCATGCATACAGACTTAACTTGCATACATAGATGCAATAATGCTGCACGCCAAACGAAGGGGCCAACGCGTGCAACCGAGACACAACCGCTGAAGCAAGGTTGTGCGATGATCAATTTAGAAATTCTGATTTTTGTTTATGTGATGATTAATCTGGAATGAGGGAGTATTATTTACTCAATTACTTAGTTAACTTAAGTGAAAAGTTAAGTGGAAAAAGTATAATTAGATCTGTCGTCAAAAGTATTTAGTGTGTCTCGTATATTTATCTACTTGCATAAATATTTTTAGAAAAAACAAAGTCAAATGAAATAGCATCGTACACACCAAATTTCAATTATTCTATGGAATTAATTCAGCCCAGATCCAATCGACTTAGAATCAGGGTTTACTAATATGACCGGTCACCATAGATACAGCTCCTTAGCAATTTCTTTCATAACCGTGAAAACCATGTGGTTACCAATAAAAATCGGTAAAGTTTGGACAAATTTTATTAAAAAAAATTTAGTTTGATTTATTTGAACTTGACGAAAAGGCATGTACCCTAGTGGTTATAGTGCTCAAATAGCACCTCCAGTCCCAATATTTGACGGAGCAAATTTCAAACTTGATTAAAAAAGTCACTCATTGACTTCTCCAATAAATATGTGTTAAGAATTAAACTATAGAAACACGGATTAAAAACCAAAACATAGGGACGAGTCCGTATGTGGAAGCTGGACAGAGTTCTGTGATCTTTCTTAGCTGGTTTGGTTGAGATTTCTTCTTCTTAATAAAAAGCCGTGGGAATGGTCTTTCTCCCATCGGTCAATTTTTTTTAACTAGCCTGCTTTATCAAGCGGTTTCTAAATATGGGCTGGTTGCTAAAATTGTGATGACCAAGCAGTTATCATAGTTTTTTGAAACCTTGCCTAGAATGCAATGAGAGGAAAAAGAATTCTACATGGCTTAATTAGTCCTTTACATGCATTATGGCACAAGAAATGCTATTTCTAAGAGTAGTGCGTCAATGAGATCAAACTTTTGCAAACTTAAGTTAAAGTTATAGGAGACACTGAACTTGATCTAGGTCCTGTTTGGGGAGCTTCTAGCAGAAGCAGTTCTCTTAGAATTTCTCCTCAAACAATCCAGTTTATCACTCCGATTCTAATAATCTGTAGCTATAGAATCTAAAAAATAAACTAAAAGCCTGAAGCTAAGAAAAACCAATATTTTAAGATTCTCATAAGTTAGCTACCAACCAGCTCCTTCTCAAAATTTTAAGCCCCTCTAAATATGACCCTATAATAAAAGAATAAGGTTGATATTCTACTTGACCGGTTTAGAATAACCTCTCAGATACACCAACTTAAACTAGCAAAACCAGTTAAGATACGAGGTTGGTGTAGTGGATAGGACGGCATCGTTGGAGATCACATATATAGTGGTGGTGGAGGACGTCGGTGTCATGGAAGTAGACAGAGGCATTATTTATGGTAGAAGAGGACTGTGCAGTCGTGAGTACGCAGGAGTTAGGACATTGGCGCCATGGATGGAACTTCCAAGCAAGAGATGCTTCACTTTACTATGGTGCTTCGTTAACTACACATCAGTTGGCGCAATGTTTTAGTTTTGTCTTAATTGAAACTTCTCTAATTTTAACCAATTTTATAGAAAAATAGATCAATAACTATAACATTAAATTAGTTTTATTAAAATCCATCTTGATAATGTATTTATTGCTATTATAGAAGTTAATTATTTTTCTACAAGCTTCATAAAAGTTAAAGTGACTTAGGACCAAACTAAAAGCATCGGAACGGAGTACAACCTTACATTGTTACTACTACATACATGTTGTCAATTGCACCCTAATTATACATTGATCCCGCAAAAAAAAATTGCACGCTAATTACATTTACCATCTTTCCCTGCATTTTTTTATTACAATGCTAACTCATTACAGAGATACAAGCACTGACAAGTGACAACCAACTCCTGTCTATTGACGCCAAAAATGGACTACTAAAATTTTTGCTCCTGTCTATTGACACCAAAAATGGAGTACTAACATTTTTGTTCATTGACTAATCTTTTTTTTTCAGGAATACGCACGTTGCGTATCTTTGTATTAAGATCGAGAGGTTTCCATCCAGCTTACATGTAGACACCCTGGGGAAGATAGCGCAATATCTCGCGGTTGGTTGGGCGACCGGGGTGTCGTCGTCGAGGCTTACAGCCAGATTGCCGCCTCCTCGGCAGCAGCGCTGGCTACCTCCCGCCAGGATCTTTGCTGGTTGTTGCGTTCTTTCCATATTTGACCACGCGCCGAGGATGACCGCCGTGCCAAACCCCCGTCGTCGATCCTTGGCGACGAGCTTCCTGCTGCTGGTGAGCGCCAGCGTGCTCACCCGTGTCCGCAGGTTCAGGTATTCACACGGCGCGCCTGAACTTCGAGGGCGCCATGGATAGATCTGATCCATTGCCGGTTATGGAGCTTCTCCCACCGTTCTCCTTTTCCCGGCGCGCTTGGGGAGCAGCTGGTAGAGCTTCGGGGCAAGTTCACGCGCTCAAACCCCTTCGAGACAGTTGTCCTCCCAGACTGCACGCCGTGGAGGCTGAGACAAGATCCTGTTCGGGGCTTGGCACGGGGATGCGCAACCCCGTCCAGGATCTGTCAGCTGTGGACCGGCTCGCCCACGGCCGTCGTGCTCGGAGGGCGATGCCCATGAGTCGCACGTCATGAACCCCGAGACCGCCGCACTCTGCTGGCGTGCAGACGCCTGACCACGCCAGGCGACAGTGTCTGCCATGGGCTTCCTGGCGCCCTTTCCAAAGGAGGTTTCTTCGAATTCTGTCAATGCCTTTGATTACCCAGGTTGGAGGGTTGATCGAGATCAGGAGGTAAAATCGTGATGGAGCTGAGCACCGACTTTACCAGGGCGATTCACCCAATCGACGCAGTCTGTTCCGCCTTGTAGCAAGGCAGGCGTCGCATGACCTTGTTGACCAGGGGCTGCAGGTCCGCTCTTGTTGGGTTGTTGATGGAGAGTGGTAGCCCCAAGTGTTTGCACGGAAAGCCGGTGATGGAGCAGGGCAGCTCTGCTTGGAGGACATCAAGGTCGTCTTGTTGGTATTAAATTGGGATGGCCGAGCATTTGCCATAGTTAATCTTCAATCCTGAAGCCTCGCCGAAGATTGACAGGATTTCTTTGATGGCTTCAATTTCCCCAGTCTGTCCGGAGAAAGAGGACGACGCCGTTGGCATAAAGGGAGACCTGACAAGGGATTGGCAAGGAGAGTAGGGAAGCTATTTTAAATCGTCGAGGTGATATCCTCTCATTTGTCTAAATATTTATGAAAAATTCTAAAAAAATTAACAACATTCATACACAACACACACATATATACACACACTTTATAAAATTTTAGGTTAAAACTCAACTCACGTTGAGATATAAAAAAGATAAGTTAACATATGAATTGTAATGTTATTATTCACACCTATTTAAATTTAATTTTTAATGGAGTGTTAGATGACACTGTATTTTTTTAAAATTTTTTTATAACTATTTACATTAAATTTAGAAAAAAAAAGATACACGGAGGATATTCCCCGAGGGATTAGGGAGTAGCATGCCACCCCGTTCCGCTGTAGCCATCATGGAGTTGAGTACGTCCATAGCAATGACAAGATCATTGGCGACAGTGGGTCGCCTTGCCTGACGCTGAGAGCTCGGTTAATGGGTGGCCCTGGTATTCTATTAAGCAACACTATGGTGGAAGAGGTGCGGAAGAGGATGCATAGCCATTCTTGCCGGCGACGACCAAAGCCCGGATGCGCAAGCACTTCCAGTATGAACTGCCAGGAGATTGAATCAAAGGCCTGTGCTAGATCGAGCTTCATGAGCACAGCTGATACCTGGCTGGAATGCAGTTTCTTCGCCAATTGCTCGACTAGCATAAAGTTGTCGTGGGTGCATTTGATGAAGGCACTTCGATTCTGTGGCACCGGGTCTTCCAAATTCGGCGCCAGGAGAAGTGACAGAATTTTGGCGAAGAGTTTTGCGAAGCTGTGGAGCAAGCTGATCGGTCGAAAGTCGTGAGGGGACATGGCATCTTCCTTCTTGGGCAAGAGGATCAGATCGAAGGAAGAGCCATCCATCCGATGCAGCTGATCCAGAGCTTCCATGATGCCACTCTTGATCACATCCCATCAAACATTGTAAAAAAACCCTGTAAAGCCGTCCGGCCCTGGCGCGCGGTCGAATTGGACTATCATGTCAGTTCGCGCACCATGGCAAGTTGCAACTTGACGTTGCCAACCCACGGGTCGTTCCAGCTTTGCAGAGCTTTCGCAGTGGCCCGAAGCTGGCAAGCAAGCCGGTGGATGGGATCGGAGATGTCAAGAGTGTTGCGACCATGCTGCCTCGACCGTTCCGAGGAAGCCATCCTGTTTCGGCCAAAAGGATTCGAATTGGAATCGCTTCTTCCGGCCATCCGCCGGCGAGGAGGCCAGTAGCAGGGAGGGGGGCAGTGGTCGAAGATAGATATTGGACAGGAGTGCATGGAGGAAACAGTGGGGTATGGCACTCCAATCTTCAGAGCCGAAGCAGCGATCTAGACGTTCGAGAGTGGGTGGTGTCCCAACCATTCGACCAGGTGAAAGCGCGACCGTTGAGGTGAGTTTCTTGCAGCTCCAAATCATCAAGCAATCTCCAGAATCGGCCCATCATACGCCTGTTGAGGGTGACGTTGTTTTTGTCCTGGTCTTGATAAACGAGATTAAAGTCGCCGACTAGCAACCAAGGATCGGTGAAACCGCTCCATGAGTCACTGATTTCTTGCAGGAATCTGACTTTTGTCTGGGTCCTCTTGCAGTCCATAGACCACGGTGATCCAGTGGGACATTCCATCGCAGAAATGGAGGCGAGCTTTTAGGGAAAACTCACCCCCAGGAAGCATTGTCGCAGGAAGCGACGCTTGGATCCCACCCCAGCAGGATTCCATTCGCAGGCAAGTAGTGAAAGCACGATAGATTAGGGCCCCAAATCTGGCCGGCCATGGAGGTCGAGATTACATCAAGCTTTGTCTCGTGGAGACAAACGACCGCACATCTCCGACTAATCTCTGACTCACTAGATAAGCCGTTCCAGGAGAAGACAGAGGATGGAGAAAAAAAATGAGTAGAGGATAAGTTGCAGCGTAATTTTATGAACTTGCAACTCACCTGAACCTTTTTTTTGAGTTAGTCAGCAGAAGTTGCGTTGTTATCTGTCACCAGATCGACAATACTTGGGATATGACAGATCATGAACCAATCCTTGCCTGTATCTTTTCTGCAGTTCTCGTTCAGCACAGAGGTTACAGCAAGTGACAGTCAACTCCTCCAGTGCAGTCAAGTGTTGCAAACCAGTTGGCCTTGAGATCAACTTTGGGCAGCAACTTATTTAAGGAGATTCAAGTGCTATAAGATCACCAATCCACTCTGGAAGCGTGTCCAATTGAGTGCAATTTTTTATCTTCAGCTTTCGTAGCGTAGTAAGGTACCTGATGGCTTTTGGGAAGAACACGTAGCGTTTCACAGTATTAATTCGACGGGTTAGCTCCTCAAGTTTTGTCTGTGCTGCAACATTGTCCACTCTCTGTGATGCAGATGATGATCCAAACATCTTCCCAACTGAGAATATCTCGCTAGTGTCGGAGACTGACAAATCTGCTATAGCATCTGGAACTGGAAGGCATGGTTTCGGCCTGAGCTTTGGGCATCCTGTTGTAGTTACAATTTTAAAGAACAGGAAACATAGATCTAGACCACTGAATTTGTATATATATATAAATTCGACCTCTTTATAGTTTATATGATATTAGAGCAGATTTAGACATACTCGACGCGCTAGCAATCCTCTCATCGGCGTGTCAACGCTTTCTCCCCGTCACATATCTTCTCCTCCGGTATTCTTCCTCTGTCTTTTCGTCTCAGTTCTCATCCTCTTCGTCTCCTCCGCAGACGGTCTTTCTCCTCCTCCACCGTCTACTCGCCTCCTTCCACCACGTGACAAGGAGACGGCCTCCATCCGCTTCCTCGCCTCGTTCAGAACCACCTTAGCTTTTTCCTTGCTTCGGCGCACCTTGCCTTCTTCCGATGCTGGCGCACCTCTACGTTTGCCGTATCCATTGGTAAGACCCGTTCGCCCTTCATCGGCTGGAACACTCCCTCGGTTCCCGCTTTTTTGACACGCTCACCTACTCCCGGACACGAAACTTCTCCACTCGCGTCCGAGCCACTCCAACACGTCCACGTGTCCACGGACGCGAATTTCTGTTTCCCGAACGTGAACCTCCTTTCTTCACGCTCATGACTTCTCCGGTTTTTCAGGTCCGCCCCACTCCGTTACGTCCACATGTCCACGGACATGAAACCTCAATTCACGGACGCGAACCCTCTCGCGCCCATGACCCACCTACTCTGTCACCCACTCCTCGGCCACCTACTCCGCCAACCACTCTCATCGGCCACCTACTCTCATCGGCTACGCATTCCCACATCGGATCTCCCTATCGGACACCCGCCTCTCCCCATCAGCTCATTACCTTCATCGGCTTGTCATGTCCCGCTACTCTTTCATCATGACCACCGAATCGACTCTTAGTTTTGGCACTCTTCCAGTCACCGGATCCCTTCCGACCATCGACGCTCTTGACCATAACTCGGGCACCACTCCACCGATGTTCTCACCACCTTACGCCGCCGTCAACATGAAATCCCACGTTCCTATCTTCCTTGACCTCAATGCCAACTATTTTAAGTGGGTATTCTTCTTCAAATTCTTATGTGGAAAGTTCAGCCTTCGCTCTTACATCGATGGCTTCTCTCCACTTCGACCCGATGATCCCTATTGGGACATCATCGAGTGCTGCGTGTGCAGCTGGTTGCTTGGCTCAGTCGATGACTTTATCCTTGACCTTGCAATAGATGACACCGACCCCACTGCTTGGGATATTTGGGTGGCCATTGAGCAGATCTTCCACGCAAACAAGCAGCCACGCGCCATCTTCCTCCTTAATGAATTCCACTCCATAGTATAAGGAGACTCTTCTGTCTCCTTGTACTGCCAACGCCTAAAGGTCAAGACCGCCCTTCGTGATGTTAGCCACCCTATGGTCGACTCATAACTTGTCCTTGCCCTCCTGCGAGGCCTCAACCCTCGTTTTTCCAATACCGCCGATGACATCGTTAACTCCACACATCTTCCCACATTCACCTGGCCCCATGACATGTTAGTTTTCAAAGAACTTCGCCTGGCCAACGATAAGTAGACTATGGCCCACACCGTTCTCCTCACCGTAGCCGATCATGGCTACTCCAACCCTATCGGCTATCGCCCACCGTGTGTTGCTACTACCTCTCGTGGCTCTGGTAGCCATGGCTTCGGCCACGACAACAAAGCCCGCGCCGGTGGTAACGACAAAGGCAAAGGGAAGAGCAAGGGTAAGAGCTAGAGTGGTTCGATGCAACCGCGTCCTGCTCTTGTCCCTACCCTGTTCGCCAGCCCCATGGGTCCGTGGCTTTGCTACAATCCCTGGGCACCTCAACCCTAACTACGAGTCCCATCGGCTGGCAGCCCAGGGTCCTCGGCGCACACCCTCAGGCCTACCTGGTGTCTGCTCCAGTCCAACCACCTCAGCCAATCACACCGACCATCTAGTCGGCTCCCTCATGGAACCAGGTTAGCCTCATCGCCGCCCTCAACCAGATGACGCTCCAACCCTAACACCTCTGGGTGCTGGACTCTGGTGCGTCATCCCATATAGCTTCATCGGACTGTATATTACTCTCTCGACACCCTTCCTACTCCCCTTTCATCACTGTCGGCAATGGACAATCTCTCCCTATCACATGCCACGGTGACTCCATTCTACCTACACCCGCAACTAATTTTTCACTCCACAATGTCCTTATAATTCCTTCACTCGTCCATAATCTACTTTCTGTTCGTCAATTCACCAGAGATAACAATTGCTCAATTGAATTTGACGCTTCTGGTTTCTCTGTGAAGGATATTCCGACCTAGCATGAGATGCTCCGATGCGATAGTGGTGACAACCTCTACATCATCCTTGTTGCGCTGTCCACTCCTCACACCAGCCTAGCCATCTCCACCAGCTTGTGGCATCTCCGCCTTGGTCACCTTAGTCCCGACACTGTTGCCACTCTCCGTCGCAGCGCCTCCATACAATGCAATCACAGTAGCTCCACTGTTTGCCACTCTTGTTAACTTGGCAAACATGTACGGTTGCCTTTCTTCCTCTCTATGTCTTGTATCTCTAGACCCTTTGAATTAATTCACTGTGATGTGTGAACTTTCCAGTTAAGAGTGTCTCGGGTTATCAATACTATCTTACATTACTTGATGATTATACACACTATTGCTGGACGTTTCCCCTCACAAACAGGTCCGAGATTACCTCCCACCTCATCAACTTCACAAACTACGTTTCTACCCAATTCGATCTCTCCATCCAAGCCATCCAGGTCGACAATGGTATGGAATTTATAAACCATACCATCTAAGCCTTTCTCACATCCCGTGGTACTCACCTTCGCCTCTCCTGCCCCTACACCTCTCCCCAAAACGGCAAGGCCAAACACCTTCTTTAAACTTTAAACAACATCAGTCGCACCATGCTTCTTCACGCCCATCTACCTGCACCCTACTAGGCTGAAGCGCTAACCACTGCGACCTACTTACTAAATCGGCGTCCTTGCTCTTCCATTCGTAACAACATTCCTTACACCCTTCTGTACCACAATACGTCCGACTACTCTCACTTACGCATCTTTGGGTGTCTCTGCTATCCCAACCTAACAGTCACCGCCCCTTATAAACTCGTACCACGCTTCACCGCCTGCATCTTCCTTGGCTATCCTTCTTCCCACAAAGGATACCGTTGTCTTGATCTCTCCACCCGATGGATTATCATCTCCCGCCATGTCGTCTTTGACAAGTCCTGCTTCTGCTTCCCTTCCGGTTTACTTCACTGTGGACCCTCGTCTAGCGACCTCGACTTCCTTCTAACCAACACGGTACCATCCCGATATTCTCCACCCACCCCACCTCCGCACTCTCCATCGGTCATTCCTGAGGATCCCCTAAACGACTATCCCACTCTTCGCTCCACTGTCACCCACATCGGACCTCCATCGGCTCCACAACCCCCATCGGCCCCCCTACTCTATTGGCTCATCAACCTTCATCGGCTCACCAACCCCTATCGGCCCCCCACCCTCCATCAGCTCAGGCTAGCCTCGTCCAGCCCTTTCTCCAAATCTACAGTCGCCGATCCCGAGTCGATACCACCCTCCCCCCTTTCGACCCTGCCCCACCACCAACGCTACCATTGGACCGCGCGGCCCCTGCTGCCTCCACCTCCTCTCATATGGTAACCCGATCCCAAACCGGGTCCCTCCGCCTTACCCAGCGCTACGGGTTCTCCGCAGTCCACTATGCCGTCCCACCCATCCTGGCTACTCATCGTTCTACCTTGGCCGATCCTCAGTGGCGTGTGGCCATGGTCGATGAGTACAAGACCCTCATGGACAACGAGACCTGACGCCTTGTCCCTCGTCCTCCTGGTGTCAACGTTGTGACCGGTAAGTGGATCTTTAAACACAAGTTCCACTCCGATGGCTCGCTTGCTCGACACAATGCACGCTGGGTAGTCCGCGGCTTCTCTCAACGTCCCGACGTTGACTACGATGAGACTTTCAGCCCTGTCGTCAAGCCTGCTACCATTTGGGTTGTGCTCACTCTCGCTGCCTCGTGCTCCTGGCTAATCCATCAGCTCGACGTGAAGAATACATTTCTTTATGGCCATCTGATGGAAACAGTCTACTGCCAGCAGCCTCCAGGCTTTGTCGACCCATCTTGTCCTGGCGACGTCTACCTACTTCAGCATTCTCTTTGTGGCCTCAAACAGGCCCCTCGGGCCTGGTATCAACGCTTTGCTACCTATCTCCGACAGCTTGGCTTTATGGTCTCCGTCTCTAATACGTCCCTCTTCATCCTTCACACCAAAGACACCACTGCCTACCTTCTTCTCTATGTCGATAACATCATTCTTACGGCGTTCTCGACAACTAGCTTACAGCACATCATGGTCCGACTCCACTCGGAGTTTGCCATAACCAATCTAGGTCCTCTTTATCACTTCCTTGATATCTCTGTTACGCGCTTTTCCCACGGGCTATTCCTTTGCCAGCGCCAGTATGCCATAGATCTTCTTCAGTGTGCGGGTATGGCCGAATGTCACTCCACCGCCACTCCAGTCGACACTCGTGCCAATCTCTCCGCCACCGACTTCTCTCTTCTCACCGACCCCACCCAATACCGGAGTCTTGCTGGTGCTCTCTAGTACCTTGCACTTACACGACTTGATCTCACTTATGCCGTACAGTAAGTATGTCTCTTTATGCTTGCCCCGCGTGAACCTCACCTCACGTTGCTCAAGTGTATTCTTCGCTACGTAAAGGACACACTATCCATCGGCCTACATTTTAGCTCCAGCCCCATCGACTCTCTCACCGCGTATTTTGACGTGAACTAGGCGGGTTGCCCCGACTCCCGACGCTCCACCTTCGGCTACCGCGTCTTCCTTGGCGACACTCTAGTCTCTTGGTCTTCTAAGCGCCAGACTACAATATCTCGATCCAGCGCCGAAGCCGAGTACCGTGCCGTCGCCCACGTCATCACCGAGTGCTACTGGATTCGCCAGCTTCTTTAGGAGCTCCATACACCCATCGCCTCCGCGACCATTGTCTACTGCGATAACGTTCAGTGCCGTCTATATGACCGCCAACCCGATTCATCATCGATACACGAAGTATATTGAGATTGACATTCATTTCGTACGTGATAAGGTCACTTTAGGACACGTTTAGGTGCTCCATATACCATCGACATACCAGTTCGTCGACATCATGATCCAAGGCCTTCCTGCATCTTTGTTTACCAGTTTTCGCTTCAGTATCTGTGTCCGTTCCTCTTCTGCTACGACTACGGGGATGTTAGATCATTGAACTTATATATATATATCCGATCTCCCTTATAAAAATTGAGGTCTCAGTTCCACTATATACTATATTTCTCTAGTTATGTTACTGCTGAAGTTGGCCAGGTCTCTAGGTTAGGTATGTTAATGGAGTTCCTTCAGTGACAACTGGTCCAACACGCTTTTCTGTCCTTTCAAAATAATCTCAGAGCTCTTGCTATGGGCACCTCCAGTTAGGAATTTTGCTTAAATTTATTGGGACAAGATTTGGAAGGCATGACTCCATGCTGTTCATCACACAACTGGGAATTTTTGTGCCCATGTAGCCATATATTTCAAGGACGTCAAAGATTATCAGGTGGCACAAGAACTTCAAGAAATGTTTCCATTTTCAAGATCGTCCGGGGAACAAGGAACGGTCCATGACAAGGCCAACTTGCCTAGTTTTCTCTTGTTGCTCAAGCTTGCTCTTTTGGCAGCAGTTGTCAGGCCCATCTTGTATGATCAGAACTCAATCCTGAGCTCACCAGTTAGATTGTTTAGCTAGGTCTTTCAGCTCTTCGATACTGCTATACCAAATCTATTAGTTTAGTCCATCGCCCAAATCCATTAGGCAGCCTGTTTAATGAGCGGCATCGGTCATTTCTTAAATATTTCAGATTGGTGATGCTTGTCATGGCATCAGGTAACTTAGCAGCTAGGTTTCCAGTTTCCACATCCAACAAGCTTCAGCCGATCCCACTCTTCGTCAAGAAGAACCAGTAGGTACTTGTTCCTCGAGAACGCCATGGACAAGAAACGCTCGATGGCTAAGGTCCAGGTTGGTCGCGGCGACGATCGCCTGGACCAGCGTGGCGAAGGCTGAAGCCGGCGGCGGACATGGAGACCCGGATCGATGCGGGGGTCGAACACCTCGTCGTTGGTTGGCCCTCCGGTCGCTGAGCGCCAGCTGCGCTAGCGTCGTCTTGCCGAGGCCGACGATGAGGAAGTCTCGTCGACGTCGTGAGCCATCCTTGAGCCTGCGGAGCCAGTCGCCGCCGCGCGCCTCGGCGTCGGCGAGCACGCCACGCGCGGATGGTGGCGAAGTAGGCCTCCATGGCCCTGAGGTCGGCCCAGAAGGTCGCGAGGAGCGCAGGCTCGGCCCACAGACCAAGGAGCCGAACTTGGCCCAGCACCTGCCTCACAATGCTACGCCATGGCCGTCGCTAGCTGCTCGCCCTCTCCTTCTCAGGCTTCGTTCGATATCGAGTATGGGCTGAGATTATTGCTGGCACGTGAAACGAGGAGGATGATTAGCATATAACTAATTAAATATTAAATAGTACACACTTAAAAATTAATTTTTTTTGATTTTTAAAATTTTTTTACATCAAACATAGTTTAACAACATGCTCGTCAAGTAGGTAAACTAATTGCCTTACGTAGTAAAATTTAGAACGCCGCTACTAAATACACTTAGACGTAGAAAATTACTTTCAGCAACTAGCATTGACACTGTTATATTTGGAAACTGACGCACTGATATTTCTTGACTGAAGTCTAACTGCTGATGACCGAGTCGAGAATTCAACATCCAACCGTGTAATCAGACAATTTACTGACATGATATAGCCACTGTTAACAGGGTACGACAACGCAAGTAAACAAAAGAAAAGGTCAAGTACACATTTTCCTGCTTTGCTGGCGATCAATGATCATGTTTTCATCGTCTGTTCACAGAACTCAGTTCGTTAACCAAATACTATTACTTCGGATGTGCCTGATCAGGCATAAATCATAAAAAAAAGGAAGAACATTTCTGAAATGTCACAGGTACATGTCACACACTTCATGTAACCAAATGAGCAAAGAGCCCTAAAGTAATCACAGTAAGAAATCAAGTATATCCTCTCCCATCAGCACACGACCTTTGTTCGTGTAGCACGGGCATTGCATATAAAAATATACTCTGACGAGTGACATGCAAGTCTAAGAGTAATAATTGTTAGTAACAGTACTAAATGCCATGCAGAAATGTGGAGATAGCTCAGCCAAGTGATATGATGCACGCTAACAATGCTAATCACCAGCTTATACCACCCCCACGAACAATATACTGCTAATTATTCCTCGACAAGAAAAGTCCCAAACAAATCAATCCTCACCACTGAATTCAAAAAAAGAAAGAAAGAAAGAAAGAGAAAAAAGAGAAATAACATTATTATCCCCACCAAATGAATTAATACTGCGTGATCTGCACAGCCACACACCACATGACAAACCTAGAGGCATAAGAGCAGTAACGGCCATGGTCAAGCACCTCAAGCTAAATCATCTCTGACTGGACTCCATTATGCGCACGTTCACGCCTGTCATCCCTTCCAGCCTGTCCTTCATTATATCTACAAAGTGGCCAACCATTTCATGGAATTGCTTCAACCCAGAAAGTGGCAAGATTATCGACGAACGATCAGCTCCAGCCACCTGCAGTTTAACAGGCTGTAAGAACAAAGCCCTTGCGTTCTTAAAGGTTTGAGATACCACAAAGTAACAGACAATAGTAGGATACCTCAGAAATCCTCAAGTAATGACCCCTGTTGTTGCTTCCAAGGTCAAAGAAGAACCTCTTTTGATCTGCCCTTATGACCTTAGACATGCCCATGCCACTAATTTCTTCCTGAGGAGGCAAATCAACCAGGCGTTCAACATCTACCTCTGGTCCAGAAGCAGATTGACTTCCATGTCCAGCTATAAATCCAGCACCGACATCATCAGAAAGTCCAGGAAGGCGCTCTGGAGGTTCCAAGTGTTGCTGCCAAATACAATTGCAAGAATTTAATAATGATGTCATCTGAGACTTCATGAATATGTCAAAAAATGTTAGTTACTTGTACCTGATTAGGATGGTTTGGTAGAACATAAAGTCGGGAAGCCTCATTGTTTATTTCCAACAATACATTTCTGAATGTTTCCCAACCTTCTTCACCAGAACTACCAGCCGGAACAATGATTGTACTACGGTTTCTGTTGACAGATGCCTCTGATACCTGAAGAAAAAAGTCAGACAATAAAATATAATAGGTATGTCAAGATTGGTCAAAGTATGTGTAGTTTTATGAAGTTATTCTTAATTAAATTTCGCCTAGGTGACCCTTGATCATTAAATGTAGCAATCAACAGCATGCTTAATTGGGAATTGTTTTATCACAACCATGACAAGTTTTAAATGCATAGAGTTTGATATATAAATAAGGAGTACAGAGGGAAACTAATTATGGATAAGGAAAGAAGAAACACATTACAGAAACTAATGTGGTTTCCGAATATGTTACAGTAGTTTTTAATCTGGAGAATAATATTTGCTCCTACAGAACATCTCAACATGATATTTGATTCCACCTGATAAATTCCCCAAACACAAAATGTGTAAGAGACCGTTTGGGGCTACTTTCTAGAGGCAATGCATTATATACACACATAATCTTCTAATCAAGTGTTCATCCATGTAACATATTTAGATTTTTAAATCAGAAACAATTCAGCTCGAGATTTCAAGACCCATGATGGCATGATATTTATGTGCAAAATGTTCTCCATTTTTTACTGCTAACATAGTATATTTTTTCCTACTGATTGCATCCTTTGGAGTCATTTATCTGATTTCATATTCTTAGTCCAATTTTAAATTATTAGACCATAAAAGGATATATTCAGTTCCTCAAATATATTGCTCAAATTAGCCATCATGATTAAGACACAAGCATCACAGGCATTCAGGATTTAAACTCAGTCTACATTATATAAGGACAAACATCATCTTGAGAAAGTAGAAACAAATTGGCATCACCCAGTTCACATACAACATAAAGCAGACACAATATATTCAGATTAAACAGTCAAACCAACAGAATAGCACGTAGCTCAGTTGGCAGAGAGCTGAAGTGCGATCCTGCCAACCTGTGTTTGAGCCCTGCTTGGCGCAGGTGCCCATCACCTCCTCAATTAATTTCCAGGATGGAATATGTTGCTTCTTACTTAACACTTAGTATCCACAAATAGTCAAAGCAATATGAGCATTGATCAATCATGTATTTACTTCTCCCACTTTTGAACCACAAGTGACCAAACTGGATAATTATGATGACTAGTTCAACACTCTAAAAATGTCAATGTCGTATGAAATAATGAAAGCTATAGCTCATTCATTTCAGGACACTGACTGTCATCAACACAAGATCAGGCAATCAATGAAATTTGAAAAGTGTTAGATGAAGAACATAACCACAAAAACAAAAACTAATCTGCAGCTGCTTGCATTTCTATGGAGTCCAGGCCAATTATATATACTACTCTCTCCTGTCAAAAAGTACATGACATTTGACTTTTCTCACAGTTTTCAACGTGTGAATTTAACCACAATTTTATATAGAACGTTTATACAACCAAATAGTTTTATGTGATTATGAAAGTGCATTTCAAGACAAAATATAACATTTTTATGTTTTTTAATAAATATTTTAAAAGCCATTGATAGTCAAAGCTTTAAAACTTGACCGGATCTTATACAAAGTTTAAGTTTTGCTGGCCCAGAGAAAAAAATGTCAAGTTTTAATGACTGGAGGAGTGGAGGGAGTAGTCATTAGTGATGACATGAGCAAACCCATAACACCATATTTGCAATTGCTAGTAGTTACCAAGCAAAAATTGGTACTTTTAAAGAACAGTGCTCTACACAATGGAGTAATGGCATGACAAGAAAGCATGATATGCTATTTTCACCTAGTTGGCACTAGCTTCATTAGTAGTAGCTGGAAATAACAACCAGAAAAAAGCGAGACTAAACTCTGAGCAAGACAGAATTACTAAAGTGGAAAGTCCCTTTTTGGTTCTGCATCTTCGAACTCTGTTCCTCCCTAAAAGCCTTTTCAAAACCCCAAGCACCTCCCTTTACTTTGAGCCTTGGCCAGAAGAAAAAAAAATCTTGTGGCAGTGCGACACTGCCAGGTGGGTCTATGCTGCGCATATCAATGGCAGAGAAAATCGATAGGCTTGTACCAATTGTTAATCAGCGTGCCTTTTTAGGACATTGAAGCAGAGGACCTTTTTTAATCATACAAAAGGCTGAAGTCAACTTTTCCGTCGCTAAATTTACACGCCTAACTTCCTGTTCTAGCTAATCAGAACCACTCCTCAACAATCAAGTTCGCTACACAAATTTGGCAGGTTTTTTCCTATTAAACGCAGACAAATTTAGAAATTTCACTGGTGAAAACACGCAGGCAACGTTTCGTCAGTCACCTACCTTGAGGAAGCGGCCTCTCTTGTTCTCCCCAATATCGAAATAGAACACCTGCGCGCGGCGCAACGGGAATCGAAATAAGCAACAGAGACAGCGAAAAAAAATCAACGGGAGGAAATCAACCGGGGGAGCAAACGTGGAGAAGAGCTCGCGACCTTGGTGTCGAGGCGGAGCTCCTTGCTGTAGGCGTCGCGCTCGTCGGTGCGGATGTAGTAGTCGAAGAGGTCGAGGAACCAGGCGACGCCGGCGACGGGGACGATGATGGTGGAGCGCGTGGCCGACGTCTTCTCGGAGATCTTGAGGTACCTACCCCGCGGGTTCTCCTTCAGATCGAAGTAGAACAGCTTGTGCTCGAACTGCAGCGTCTTGCTGACGAGCTCCACGTCGCCCCCGACGCCTCCCCCGCCGTCCATGGCCTCCGCCGCCTCGAGCTAGGGTTTGGGTTTAAATTCACTCGAGTCGTCGAGTCGAGGCTCGGATGAGAGGTTGGGAATCGGGATAGATCTCGCGAGGTGGGGGCGTTTACCCCGCGAAGGAAGGGTTGGGTCCCCCCACTTCACTGACAGGTGGGGTTGGTAGTTCGGTGGGAGGGGCAGAGAGTTGGTGGGCGGGACGGATGGGTTTGGGTGCGCCCGTGTGCGCAGCGGGATGCTGACCGCGCGGGTGGCAACGTGGCGAGTTGTGATTGGTCGACCGAGGACGCTGACATGACCGGAAAGGGTAAAGGTTTGTACGAGTAGACAGCCTAGAGTGTGTGAAATGGTTTCGGCAATTCCGGCAATGGCTGCGGTTAGCACCGTAGCTTCATCTGCGACAGGGTGAATATTGAAGAAGAGCTGTCGGATCATGTTCTACTCCACTAGCCTCTTCATGGCCATATACAATGCAAACGGAGAGGAGGGGGGAGGCGTTTGGAGATGTGAAAAAAAAATAAAATCAAATTATTATGACTAACTAGAGACACAGTTCTTTATGGTTGATGGGTACAACCAGTAAGTTGATGGGTAAAGCTTACTATTGAACTTGCTCTTTCTGAGAATTGACGGTGATTTTTCACTATAAATTCACTAATATTAGCCTTATTCACTTGGCATATGTGGCTTTATCATAGTATCGCTATTTTAGTCTAGTGTGAATTTTACGATACTTTAACATAATAAAATAAAACTAATTCAAGCAGCTCCATTCACATAGGTGCAAGTTGCCATACACCCTCAGTCCAAGCCCAGTTAGGTGAGTGAGCAAGCGCTTGTTACTTTAAGTTCTCTCGTCTCATCATCTCATGCCCTAGTGCCATAGAACTATAAAATGGTACTTAAAATTCACATGTATGAGGCCCCATAAAGAAATTTCATAGGATTCAAATTCTATAGGATTTTTTTTCTATTTTGCCCTTTGAAACAAAGGATTTGAGCTTTTCAAATCTTATGGAATTCATAAGGAATAGCTCAATGCATGTGGATTTTAAAAAAATAGCAAGACCTTTAACCTCTTCAAAAATTCCTTCGAGTCTATTTCTCTTATCAAATTTCTGTATTTTTCATGAATTCTATTCAAACGATCTTTCTTATATTTTTTTTCCATGTTTTGTACTTACATTCCTGTTAAAATCCTATATTTTTTCTATTCCCTCATTTTCTTAATCATGGTTTCAAATGAGCCTTGAATATATCACTTTTTATATGGTGGGTGTTTGAGATTTTTCTAGGATTTATTTTTCAACTACATGGGCTTGACCCACATAATTCTTAAACATTCTATATCAGACCATATAAAGCAATTAAAGGAATTTATCACCCATGTCGTCTCATTTTCTCACTAATTAGATCCAATGGAGGCATCATGGAACTCCCAATTTCTACAATATCCTAATATCTGGTGCTGAGTTTACTTTACTTTTTAAATGTCCAGATAGTTTGCCTTAACTGCATTGTTGCCATATGTGAGAAAGAAAAATAATTGTTGCATTAAGAATTCCAGATGCACGATTCCACTTCTTCGTTACCTAATAAAGACGTATATATGGTTTATCTAATTGTATTGCTTCAAGAGTGTTATTTTAGATAAACTTTACTATAACTTTTTTTTAATTAGTGACGTGAATTCCACATGAATGCACACTGACAAGTAAGAGAAACGAAAATATTTGTTCTTTTGGAACATAGGATTGTAAAAACATAAGAATATATTAGGATTGTGGATGTAAAACAGATGATTGAAAAATATAGTAATTTTGAAAAAGTATCATGTTTGGAACGCAGGAATGTATACAATATAGGATTCCTAAAGTGATCTCATTTGCTTTTACCTAATGAACAATTTATTCCATAAACTAGTGGTCAATGAGACCCAAAGCCAGTACACACTGCATTGCTTTGGCAGAGTAAATGCTCATTATGGAGCTTTGCCACGTTCTTCGTGGACAACAATTTTTACAAAGAGGTTGGAGTAGATGTTGAAATTCTTGTGAAACTGAAGGAATAGGATCATTCCTATGACCAATTTCTGCATTCCAAAGGCATGAACAGTGAAACTTCCTATAGGATTTGTAATCCTATGTTTTCCTCTAAATCCTCCAATCCAAAGAAGCCCTAAGGTTTGACGAATGAGGGAATAGGTTGTATCTTCATCTCATGGGCAAGTCCAGACACCACATGGACGGAAGAGGGAATGAGAATGACCAAATGATGAACACAGCAAGTTAACTATTTATTGTTAAACATGTAAAATTCCTGTGAGATTTTTGCTTAGATAGCTAGCTAGCTAATTTGAAAAACCAAATTATGGTTCCTTCAGAAAGCAGGATAAACACAAAAATTAGAAAATACAGGATTGAATTATCAGGGTTTCTTGAATCCTTAGGATTTCAATAATACATGAATTGTTCAAATAAGTTGTTTGTATACTTCATAGGAAATGAATTTGGAGAGAGGAAGACACAAATTAAGATTCTCATGAGGTTGGAGCTCATGTTAAAAACCTCCAAAATTCCTATGAATTAAGACAATCTGTATGAATTTCTTAGGATTTTAGCATAACCATTCCTTTGTTCCAAAGGCACACATAGAAAAAATGGATTTGCTATAATTGTGTCAACATTTTTTTCTTAATCACAGTTACAGCCGTTTGATCCATGTTAAGATCCGTGCTTCTATCCGACCGAAGTACACAGCGCTAGTTTCCTCGCGAAGAGCACCGCATGCAGCAGTGTGAAAGGGGTAGTTAAATTAACCTTTTACTTCAAGAACAGATGGAGAGAGAATAACAATATCCTTTTTTTTCTATATAGTTGGTACACTAAGTGCAATTATGACTATAAAGCTGCTTCAAGAAAGAGCCACATCATCCAAATAATCCTAGCCGTCAGATTTTATTTGTATGGTTAGATAGCTATCCTAGATGTGAACTTTCCCAGATATGGCCCAAATGGACAAAGAAACGGTGCAGCCCATAGAAGCCCATCATCTTGCCTCCAACCTTTTTGGCTCCCCCTCCCCCCTCCCCACATACACAACTGCTTCGCCTCCCCTCACGACGGTCGCCAAAAGTAGCCGCATCACCCCATACCACCAACGTGAGCATGAGCGAGGGACCACAGTGGTGTTCTCTGCTTCGACTTGGTGTCCATGACCCCTCGCCTTTGGCTCGCTCCACCCACTTGCATTCTTTTAGGCATCGTTTCCACAAGCATTGAAGCTAGCCACCGCCAACAGTGATTACGCACCATGGGTAGGCCAAGCATCAACATTAATCAAGAGTAGGCGAGCATCCAACCTTCACCGATTTATACTACATTAGAAATTTCCTCATATGTTGATTTGCCAAATTTTGTGATTATCATCTCATCTGATCATCACAGGTGGACGACATGGCCACAACCTCCATCAAACAACTAAGCAGATCCATGCAGGCAGATACAACACGGAGCCTCTCTAGCCAAATCCCTAGAGCTAGCCAGTCACTACAACAAAGTTGGTTTATTATGACGAATATCCGTATGACAAAGGATGTAATTATCATTTATAGTGTTCTCTTATAATGAATAAAACCATGCTGTCATAATCTTCATTGTGCCTCACATGTTAATGACGATCAGTGAAATTATGTCATAAAACATTGAAAGAATTTCGTCATCTAAATCTAGAAAGCCAAGTAACCACCACTCAATGAAAATCTATGACGTTAATGTTACTCTATGACAATTCGGTATCTATCATAAAATGATTACTGCATTATGACAAAGAAGTCATTTGTCATATATTTGATAGCACAATGTTTTCATATACTCTATGATGATTCAATCACCATAGATTCTTTAAACATATCCATATCCCACTACAGCTACCTTCTCCATTTCCCCATTCTTACTCGAATAGGACATTGGAAATGATGGGAGAAGTTAGGGGTGCTTTTACATACTCTATCCTTTCTCCTCGTATCTTCCACCATGTTTCTTGGTGTTGTTGACATCTTCTAATAAGAAGGATCTAGCTAGCACAACATTTCCCATGTGGTATATGCAATCGAAGGTGAGTTATATGGTTTACATTTTTAAATTTAACTTTGAGAGTTCTTTGAATACTACAAATTACAAATGCCAAAGTCAATTGCTTTTCTTTCTTTAGTTTACCAATCTCATTCTCTTAAGCCCTCTATACCTCGTCTCAACAATTTGTTGAAAACTCTAACCCTACCTTTCTACACTGAAGATGTTTGATGAAATGCTTAGACGAGACAATTCTTTGTTCCTATACTTTTTGTATTCTATTGTAGAAGATAAGTTTTTTAAAAATGCTACCCTAGTAAAACAATGGAAAATGTATTAATTAAATATGTGTTAATTTTTATAATGAATTATTTTGCATAGAATATGAGGATTGATATCAATATCAATATCAATATTTTTGTTCTTAGGGTAAAATGGTAGAAGTTGGATAAATGCTTTGCCATTCACTCCTACCTATGTAAATGGTGTGGCCCAATTTATGTAATTTGTTGGAAATCATTTAAATAAAAATGGTGAAATATTTTGCCCATGTCATGGTTGCCTTAATCATAAACATAAATCCCAAGAAGTGGAAGATCATATTCTTATTTATGGTATGTCGAGGAGACACTCAATGGATATACCATGGAGAATCAATAAATGAGGGTCAGTTTGAAGTTGATGTATATGATGGTGAACATGGTTATGTAGTAGAACTACGAGCGCTAGTTGGCAAAGGGCTGGAATGGTTTATGACAACTCTGGAGAAAAGCAAAAAAGATAAGGATAATGGAGTTCCTAGTTTGATTGAGGATTTGTACACAACTGCAGCAAATGGTGAAAATGGACCTAATATATTTGTAAATTTAATTGAAGAGGCCAAGGGTGAACTTTATCTAGGTTGAACTAAATACTCAAGACTATCCTTCTTGATTAAACTGATGCATTTCAAGGATTATAATCAAATTACCAATTCTAGATTCAATTCTTTGCTACAATTGCTTTCTGCAGCACTTCCTGATGGTAGTACTTTGCCAAAATCATACATTGAGATCAAAAATATACTTTGGGAGGTTAATCCTTATCCGAAGATGAGTCTATGATACCAATTAAAAGGATCTTAAGTCATACAGGTCAATGTACACACTTTTAAACCTAAAATAAAATAGCAGCGAAAATTAAGACTCTTTTCAGAGTATCCGGACCAGCCTCTCTGTTAGACAGAGAGACTTGTCCCGAGTCTCCAGATATAGGGTTCAGAGATTCTAGACCTCCATCAAAATGCCCAATGACACTCAAAGGAGGCCAACTCTGAGAGTTGGGAAGGATGAATGGAAACAAAATAACAGAGAATAAAATAGGTAACGAGATACTAGAAGACAAGCAGTTTTTTACCGAAGTTTGGATTAACCGATCCCACATCTCCATTAAGGAGCTCTAGAGAGCCGGATTGCACTCGATCCTTTGCCTTGCTAAGTTTAACACTAGAGACTAGTTTGATCTTCAAACTCTTACTAAAGTGTAGCACCTAGTCTAAGGTAACTATCGAGGTCTCCACTAGGACACCGTGCTCCTACTTTCTATGAAGCTTTCTCTACCAAACCAACCTCTAAAAAAAACTTAGAGATCCACTAATTTACCTCTTTCCTTACGAAAGTGAGGAAGACTTTCACAAATGTCCTAGGTGATTCACACATCAAATCCTCATGAGAAACACATAGTTGTCTAGGACGTAATCCTCCAAGAGTAACATGTTCAAGTTTTCACCAGCGTCGATCGGCAAGTGTTTACCCAAATCGCAAAGTTCACTCTCTCACAAATTACCTAAAAGACACACCTAGAAAGTGGACTAGGCATAAGATCTAAGAGAGTGGAGTGGAGAACCTCTAAAAAGCTCTTGGGAATAGTGTAAAAATAAATGAGCAGTTCCCTCTTAAAGAGGGGGTTGGTAGTGTTAAAAACTCACCCCTTTAGAAACTATCTGTTACTCACAAAATTTAAACTCTAGATATCCACATAAAATGTTCGAAAACTCTAGACAAACCTTTTGGACTAAACAGAGAGCTTAGTCTAGAGATTCTGGCCAAAGAATCCGAAGACTCCGGATAACACTTAGCTTCGAGATAGGAGGTTTGGAGTATCTAGTCTAAACCTCTAAAAACTCTGGACATGCCTCTCTGCCAGATAGAGAACTTAGTTTGAAGATTTGCTCTGAGCTGATTTTTCTATTTGACAGAGAAACTTCTTCATAAGTTTCTATAAATCTTGGACACAAACATCCGAAACACTAAGAAAGAAAAACCAAAACTCTAAGATGTACGTAGTGTGAGTGCTCGCTCATCTAGATGTGGAAATTTAATTGAACACTTGCTTTTTAAACCAATTAAACATAAACCCATTTTAGTTGTTTATCTTATCCTAAGAACTCAAGAAATAATAAAATTATATTTTTATCGTTTCAATTTATTTCTTCTTTTCTAACTTTTATGGGGTTTTTTTAATCAAAACAATTTCTTACTAGATAAATTACTGCAATATTCTCAATAATAACATATTAAGTTCTTAATTTTTTATCATCTATTACTCAAAACCCACTAAAAGATCTAGATGGACTTTTAATTATGAAATCATATAATTTTCTAGCATGAATGTGCATGGAGCAATCCAATTTATGATGGTTTTACTTATCCTGAGACCAAAAGCACCGGGGAAAGATTTTCATGTATATATGCAGCCTATATGATCCCTTTTTTGAATTGTGTAGCTTATGATGTATATGGTGCTGAAGTTTTTTCATCACGTGCAGCTTTTATTGGGGGATTTCATGACTATCCTGCATGTGGCACTATGTCCGGGTGAAGCACAAAGTACTATTTTGCATGTGCAGATTGTGATGAGGAACCTTGCTTGGAGCCATTGAGGCACAAATTTGAATATGTTGGTCACCGCCAATTCCTTCCACACAACCATCCGTGGAGGAGAAGCAACCATTTCAACGGAAAACAGGAAAAAAGGGATATGCCAAGAAAGTTTTGAAATGCTGAAATACTGGAGCAATTAGAGAAAGTTAAAAATGTCACCCCGGGTAAGCATCCTGCCAAAAAGAAGAGAGAACGTGTAGACAAAAATAAACCAAATTGGTATGTAAAGGTTAGCTTGTTTGATTTGCCATATTGGTCAGAACTAAGTCTACCGCACAACCTTGATATTATACATATAGAGAATAACATTTGTGATAATATTTTAGGAACCTACTAGATATAGATGGCAAGTCAAAGGATACGATCAGTGCAAGACTTGATTTGCAGGACCAAGGTAAGAAGTTAGTTACACTTAAAAGATAATGGGAATTCCTATAGAAAGCTAGCAGCATGCTATACCATGAATAAGGAGCAGAAGAAAATTTTCTGACAATTTTTAAGTGGTGTAAAATTTCCGGATGGATATGCTTCTAACTTAACAAGATGTGTAGATCTTGATGGATATAAAGTGAAATGATTAAAAACTTATGATCGCCATATATTACTACAGTGCATTTTACCTGTTGCCATATGAGGACTCGTGAGAAAAGATATATATGAGACAATTGCAGGGTTGGGAACTTCTTCGGGGAGTTGTGTTCTAAGACTCCGAAAATTGATGTCTTGCAACAGTTAAAAGCTGAAATTCCAATAATTCTTTGCAAGCTTGAAAAATAATTTCCACTAGCATTTTTTGATGTAATGGTTCATTTGGCTGTTCACTTACCAGATGAGGCAATTTTTAGGGGTTCTGTTCAGTATGGATGGATCTATCCCATTGAAAGAAGTCTAGGCACTTTAAAGCATTTTGTTAGAAATAAAGCAAGACCCAAAGGATCTATTGTAGAGGCGTATATTGCTTCTGAATGTTTGACATTTTGCTCAAGATATTTTGATGATATTCAAACAAAATTTAGTAGAGGAGAAAGGAACATAGATGGGAGGTAGTACATTTTACCAAATGATCTCTCAGTTTTTTCACATGGTGCTAATATACTTGGAGCTTCTATCCTCAAGTATTTACATAGTGAATATGATAAGATGATTTGGCATGTACTGAATAATTGTGCTGAGATTGATCAATATATAAGGTAAGTTCTTGTTCCCTGAATATTTCACTCGCATC
Organism: Oryza coarctata; assembly: GCA_030770085.1. Taxonomy (NCBI): domain Eukaryota; kingdom Viridiplantae; phylum Streptophyta; class Magnoliopsida; order Poales; family Poaceae; genus Oryza; species Oryza coarctata. The sequence continues at coordinate 7,437,520 of CM061462.1, forward strand.
CTTTGCTCTGTTATAGCTATTTTGTATTATCATCTTTTAAATATGCTCACAAAATTTATATCCCTGTTTAAGTTTATTTAGAGATGTACTGGAGCAGGAAAATATAGATGATATCAATCGAAGGATAGAGAGAGAATTTGCACAATGGTTTCAGAACCAAGTAAGTGTACCAGTTCTTAACTTCTTTCAATCATTTATTTTTTTCAAGTACTATAAACTAACGTTTCCTACGGATTCAAGGTTTACATCAAGAAGGATCAGTTCAAATTAGTGAAGGCCTCTACGCATCGTCGCATGATCCAGACAAGCGTGTGAGATCATATTTGTCTGGCATTGTAAATGGCATCCGATGTAACATAGTAGCTCGTGAGAAGAATAAGAAAAGTCAAAATTATGGCATCAAGACTGAAGGTACTCAGAACAATGAAACAATAGATTTCTACGGTGTCCTCATAGAAATTATTGAGTTGACTTAAATAAAAAACAATAACGGACTCGTTCAGTGATTTTGTTTCGATGTGAATGGCACGATCTCGTGGGAAAGAAGTATCGTACGAGAAATGATGGATACCTAAAAAGCATTAATGTTGAAAGTCGTTGGGACAAGAATGATCCATTTATTTTGGCCACACAGGAACCATAAGTCTTTTATTTGGAGGATACAAAACTAGGAAAAATTGGCGAGTTGTGCAGAATTTCAACCATATACATATATTTGATGTGCCTGAAATTGACAGAACCAAGGAAAATGATACTAACCTGCAACAGATGTCTGAAAATGCATACCAGCAAGATAATTCTTCATCTGGAGTTTGTGTGCTGAATTATATTGATATTATTATAGAAACTCTGCACTGTGACGATGCTAATAGTAGCAATATTGAAGCTATAGTTATGGATAGGATTAGCAAAGAAAATGAGGGTCCTACAGTTAGCGAAACTGACAGTGAAAATGCAGATAAAACTCTATTTTAGCTGTAGCGGTGCTGAAGCCAATGACCCAACAAAGTCAAGCGATGATGAATACAATGCTTATAGTTAGCAAAATGCAATTTATCACCTTTGTTGTATGACATCAGGATATCAGTGCCATGCTTCTGAAATTTAATATTCAGAATGCTTATCGATGACAAGAATGTGCTAAATTTATAAGACAAAATAGACAAAAACATCCTAGATATTTCCTATTTTATAGAATTTTGGCAGCATTTGGATGTTAACTGGATTAAGTTTTTTCTTTAATTTTCCCATACATAATCACAATTTTGAGCAATCGACTAGAACTATTAACTTATTTAATAACAAATTATATAGATTCAAAGAGGACTTAAAAAAACCTTGACCAGTGGGTCAAGACGGTTCAACGAATTTAATTAAGTCGAGATAAATCCCCCTAAATGTGGCACCCGACTGGGCACCCTCAACCTCACATAGAGAGGTCAGCCGCCTCTTACCTGGGGACTTCACCACTTCACTACAAGCGTGTTTGCTTTAAAGAAGGCTAACATGGTCCATTATGACTAATTCCCCTACAGATGGACATATATATCTATGCTACAAGTAAAAAAAATTGTCTTGTACAATAATAATCTTTTTCGTATTTTTTCAAGTGAATTTTAGTACATTATTGAGGTGCTAACACTAGATATTCTTCCATGTGAATAACACATGAAACCATTTTAGAAGAAACAGTTTAATTCTCATGTTCCGAAAGGTGCATTACTAATTTGTCTAATACGTGTAACATGTAAAACTCCCAAATAACATTCATTGAGTATAACTTCACATTTTAAATTTTGTTTGAATCACACAAAATTTGTTGTAAATGTTCAATTCCCATAGGAGTCGGGACAATTTCCCATCCAAAATAATCCATTAGTTGGTTAGGTTGCAAGACCTCTAGAACTTTACATAAATATTGTTTTTAAATTTTGGAGAAATATGAATTTTATTTTGCTTGGCCTTAGCCCTAAAACTGGCTATTCTATCTACTATTTTACCTTTTTCAACAATGTACAAACAAACTTGGTTATTAAAAAAATGGTAATGAACTTTCCCTCTAGAATTCCTTCCAAACAGTGACTAAAAATTTCGTGGGGTCACCAAAACAGAACATGAAAGGGCACAGCTGCCTTTAGGTTTTCTGCCTTGGCTCTTCTCTTCCATAGGACAATTTTGTAATTCTCGTTGTACTATATAAGTTGCTCCCACCAGGATTTCTCATCTCCTTCCATAAGTGCCTCCACATGCTGCCCACTTTCTACTTGCAAATCAAGGGTTTTGCCCCCCTTCTTCTTCTAATCTTTTTTTTTGGTAGAGTAGCATGTAAAGATTTGTCACTGCTGACTGATAGCAACTACAATATTTTGTTATGCGTATTAGTCTTCAGCTGATGCATTACTTTTTATTTTTATATGTAAGCCTGCCTTATTAATTTTACTTGTACCATGCTTAGTAAGTATATTTTGCAACTCTCTGTACACTATACTTGTTAGCCAGATTTGCTTCAATTGTTTCATTATGCAATTTTAAGGTACATTTATAGGAATCATGATTCCAAGCTAGATGGGACAAAAAGTACAGTAAAAGCTATAAAATTTCGGACTTAGTTTTGTGTTCTTATTCCCCTCAATATTAGAAGCAATAGAACTTATAGGCTACGAGTGGAAGCGGAATGACAACATAAAGAATAATGAAGCATAGGTGAAGTCCCTAGACTTGTGTAAATTAGCAGCATCTCCTAGCTTGCCCACCAAGAGGAAGAGTAGCAATGAACACACAAAATGTCATAAGAACATGAGCAGAGAAGACGAGTGATCTGAATCTAAATATGATCCATATCTTAATAAAGGTATTGAATCTGATGAAGATGAGCTAGAGCTTGAGGCGGAAGGAATAATACATGATGTGCTTGAAGAAGAGATATGCAAATCTACTAGGCCACAGGTTAAGGTGCTAATATTTTTATAAAAATATGATACATGGGTACAAGGAAATCAATTGAGATTTCATTTCATTCCATTTGGATTATTGTTGGTACTAATATGTAGTGATTTTGTTTTACATGAGGTACTAATATGTATAATGCTTTTGTTTTCTTGATCTAGTAGGCTTCTTCCATGGCTCCTAGAGGTAAACGCCATTCAAAAGCACCTAGAAGCAGTAATGATGTAGAATCCAATTCTACAGTGCACACAAGATCACAATCATCTGCATTGAACAGCCCACAAGTTGATGGAATGAATATGCCGGCTCCTTTCAACACTTCAATAGGAGGCCAAAGCCAGCTAGGCAACAATCTTGGCAAGGCTAATTCAACTTCTAACATTGATCATGCTACAATTGGTGGTGATACATGTGAGGGTCTTGCACAAGTTCACTCCAATCTAGCACTGCTCTAGCTATTGGAGGTCACATAGTTTTTTATTTGTTATATGTGTATATTTCTTCTAGCATATGTCTCGAACATATTTGATTGTTAGATACACCTCCTTCCAAGATATGTGATGTGTGTAAGAGGACTATGGGTCATGGGCTTGATAAGATAAATGAACGACAAGACAATAGGATGGCTATTTTTGTACCTGAAGAGAAGATACGGTCTGAAAATCCAATACAGACTGAAGTCTAGCATCTAAATGTGGTGTTGCCCTTAGAGATCATTTGCCTATATATCCACACTGGAAGTACTATAAAAAAAGTCCATAAAAATGATAACAATGAAGGAGCCATAACTGAAGACATTGATCATATATCAAAATTACTAGGTTTATTAGCAGTAAGTGTACCATGCCTTTCCCATCAGTTTTCAAATTCTCTAATTAGATGCATTGAGACTAATATTTTTGTATATATTATTTTATTATGCAAGATTAGCTGTTGATGTTAACCATGATGGACCAAGCAAAAATGCATGTGAAGATATAGTTAAGAGGGGTGTCAGACAACAACGTTACAATCTGAAAAGGTAGTACTTTAATGGACTATCAGAGAAACAAATCCTGTAAAGAGGACCACCAAATATACAGAATGATGACTAGGTAAAACTCCTTAAAAAGTGAAATGATCCAAAGCACAAGGTGAAAATCTCATAAACTCATATGCTCTAAAGTAATTTACCAATGTGATGTCTAATAATTGACCTTTTTATTGTATTTTCATTTTAGCAAACCTGTGAGAATAACAAAGAAAATCGAGGCCAGGTCAGGCTTCACCAAAGGATAGGATCTCGATGCCACCTTGCACACCACTTCTCTCTGGTAAGCATGTGTGTATCTATTTTTATCAAATAAAGCATGTTGATGTAGTTTCAATTCATAGCTTATACCTTCATCTTTTAGAAATCAAAGTTTTAAAATAAAGATTCAGATGCTATTGAATTATTTGGGAAATGTATGAATAACTCAAAGAAGGGTTGTACTAAATTCGCAAAGCAAGTCATTGTAAGTTATTCTCCTTCACTTCTGAAAATCATTGCCTATCGATATATTCATACTAAAACTAATACATATCACGATAATGTTTCTCCAATGTGAGTAGATTTATATTTGTTTCAACTCTAGAATTCAATGGTCCTAACTGAATAGGGATAAAATTTAGTTTACATCTACCTTCCTAGATGCATATACTTGTATAGTAATTGATTGTTGCTGTAGGACAAGATGGAATTAGAAAAGCTACGTGTACCAGATAAAGGTAAAGAACCAAAAGTCTAATGAAATTCTCAGCTAAGTGAGCAACACCAGCCAATTCATTCAAAACATGGACATTCCTTTACCATCCAAGAAAGAAAAAACTGTTTCAAGTGGCCCGATTGATGAGATGATGTAAGCTGAGAGAGAAGAATCTGCTAGGATACAGGAGGAATTGCATGTTCTTCTTGAGCGATGAACATGCTAAAACTTCATTATCTTCGTCACCTAAACTCTAGCATCACTTGATTCATTTCATCAACTTTATCCAAAGTGTCAATAATCAATTAATGAATCAAGACAGAATAATCTAACCTTTATGAATCAATATTCAATTAATGCTGACATCAAGGCTCTCGACAGCATATCATATATGCACGCACCTACCTTTGGCCCGTCGTCGATTGCTTAAATATTCCTAATAAGATGAGATATAGATCCTAGGCGGATACACTGGAGACTAATGAAGTTAACTATTTAAGGTGGTTGACAGAAAAATAAAAGCTTGTCAGCTAGTAGGCAGCGTAGGTGAAACTTTCTAATCATCAATCAGCTTGTCGGTGAGAAAACACAGAGCTATTCTTCTGGCCCTATATAGAGGCTGGGTGTGGGATATATAGGCTCTAGCCCCTTTTTTTACGGTTGGGATAAAGGGAGTAATTTTTTTAGAAAAAGGAAGTTTTTATTAATCTTAGACGGTTACATTAAGCAATAGAACTATACTAATAACACCCCCGAATAAAGGGAGTAAATACGTTTCGAATGCAGATTAATCAGTCCTCGCAGCTTCCGTGGCTGGCTGCTTGTTTGAACCTGTTTGTTCTCATCTTGTTGGCCTCTATTCTCATCAAAGTTCTAAAAAATGTGGGTCGTGCTACAGTCATGCAGCAGTTATTACTTGTTGGTTAGGCTGTTTTGCATACTCCTGTGGGTCTCTTACTCTCTTATCACGCATTCCATTATTGTCAAGTGGCTAGTGTAATTAATATCTCGATCCCATCTCATCTTTTGAGTAGTATACTTTCTCGAACTAGGACGATCTATGGCATCTCCTAATTCTTGAATCAAACGAAACATTTCTAGGACTGTTGCTGGATTATATTTTGACCTTTCGTTAATGATTTTACAGTTTGTGGTTCTAATTGAAAAGGTGTAGTGCTTCTATACTACATTGACTATTTCCTTTTCTTCTACTACTTGCTCTCTGTAACGTACTTTGTATTTTTTTTCTAACTTATCTTCCACTCCTGACATGGCCATAAACTGATGAACACCTCCCTGCCTTCTCCTTTTCCTTCAAAAGAAGAAAAGAGGCGAAGAAATATGTTACTCTTAGGCTTTACTCACCTGAGCTCAAAAGGTGGATTGCCAGCGAGAGAAAATGCAAGCAGGAAGATTAAAGCTATACATAGGGGAAGCAGTGTGTACTCACGATTATACGATTTTTATGGCCCAAATGGCATAGCTCCATCTTTCTGTGCTCTGGAAAGATAGAGTTTGATCAGGCAATATCACTACTAAATCTGCACATATATAAACAATATGAACGCCATGAATTCAAATACAGACTTTCACGGCCGAGAGAGTTTTTTTATAACAAACAACTCGCATCAAATTAGCAGAGTAAAATTTTTTTCAAAGAGTAAAGATAAATTTCACATATTATGGCATTTGTTGTCCAACAAAAAGAAGGGAATATTCATAATTCCTTCTTGTTGGATGTGAATGTGTCTATAATTTTTTCCGTTCAAAAAAAATATGAATATTCACTTCTCCTTTTCATTGGACAGCAAAGAGTACAGCAAGATCCAATAATTAATAAATAAAATAGAGACATGCCATATCCCTACAAAAGGCCGATGGGTGCCTGATTTTATTAGTCCACAGTTTGTCACTGCCTCACTGATGAAACTCACCTGTTGAGACCCACTTATCAGTACAATCATGTGTCCCTTGCTTAAATGCCACACTGGACTGTCTTGTGAATAACAAATGCATTTCTGGAAAAAAAATATTCTGGAAGAAATTTTATTTTATCCGCAGGCTCCTAATTACACATAAAAAGTTATAGCTTGTAAGACAACCTTAGCATCTTCAGTTCTACCCTACAACCGTTGAAGTCACTGTTAAATACACAAATGGTTGCACTGTTGAAATTAAAAGATCTATCTACTCACCCAGTTTTAAAATATTAGCCACTATCAGTTGGCTAAAGTAACACCTGCTATTTTTTAAAAAATTTGTTTCGTTGTGCTATTAAATTTTGTTTCAATTCTCTAAATTTTTGAGGAAGTTTTATTTTGATTTTCAAAATTTTTGATCATATCAAATAATTTTCTCTTCCGTCTGACAATATTAAAAATACTCGTTTTGGACTCCGATCACCCGACTGTCTTCCATCTTTTTCCACTATCCACCCACAAGCGAGATTGCAGTAGACATGCATATGTGCATACTTCATCAAATTTCTCCATAAGAACAGGCAAACCACAAGCATATACACATACTCCTATCACCCATGATTTTACACTAGGCCTACACGCACACATCCCCCACTCCAACTCTTTGCACTCTCACTGGCAAGGTCATCTAGTGTCTCTTCGACACCTTCATCCATCACTCCAAGCAGAGGATAGGCAGCAAAGAAGAAGCAATGGAGAGAGAGGAAGATACAGGAGCAAGCATGGTCATTTTCATTGTTGCTCTTCTTTGAATACACCAAGTGAACCATAAAGTTTCTAGTGACTCGAATAATACCTTCACCTTCTGCATGCTCTATTTTCGCCACTCCGAGTCGTCATCGTCACCAAGCCAAACCACCAAAAGGGCTACCATCGTTACCGCACCATGAAGGTATCGACGTATGTCGGTCTTCTTTTCCTTCCTTCCCTGGTAGCAGCGTCGACGCCACCTCCCCTCTCCTCTTTTGCCTACGCTCCGCCCTGGCATCCTGTGTCGACGTCGCCTTGACGCCCTCTCCGTGCCATGCGCGCCCCGACGCCCTTCCGCATCGCCGCCACCCTTTCTTTGCATTGCCACTCTCACTCGCGATAGCGTCACCATCCCCTTCAGCGACCGCATCACCGCCTCCTTCCTATGATGCATGCTGCTTAGCTATACATCCCACGCGCGCCCCTTCTACCGGCGCCGCCCCCGACGCCCTCTAGCTCGCGCGTTGCCCTGCCGCCCTTATGTGCTAACGCCACTACCGCCACCTGCGCAAGAAGGATTTAGAGAAGGAGAGGGAACGAGAGGAGGAAGAAAGGAAGAAGGAAAACGAAAAAAAGGGAAAAAAGGAAAGAAAAGAAAAAGAAGTGGGACCCATATGGGCCCCGTCTCTCTCCTAGCCTATCCGTGGACCACCCTCCACTCCTCACTTATAACCGGGCCCTACCCATCAACCTTGATCCTTTTATCCATCCAAAAACCCTTTTAAACTTCAAGATTTCATATCTTTTTTTTTAACTTCGTTTGAAGTCTCAAAATCTTTCTAAAATACTCCTCTATGCATTAGCGTTGTATTTTTATATGTTTATTTGTGCTCAACTGTTGTTTTATATGTATTGTTTTGTTTTTTCTCGCATATAGAGCCCAAGACCGACAAAGGTTTTATGCGAGGTTTGACACTCTAGAAACCAGAACGGACCAAGGCAGGCCCCTCCTCTTGACCACTTCTTTGCACCTATATTTTAATTAAGTATTTTGTTTATAAAATCGCATGATCATGTCACATTTTACTGTTTAGCCACGACTTGCGTCCGAATCGTCGGACCTTTATAGTAGTTGCACTTATATTATATAGGACTAAACCCTCAACTTCACCATGTACTCACTGGTACCACCATACTAGAGTAGAAAGCATATAGCTATGGTTGTATTGTCAAATGGGAAAGAAAACTTGAGTATTCACTATCACTTGTTTATTTAAAAACCCGGCAAGATGTCGACTTGGTAACAAAATGAAAAAAAAAAGTTTTTTTTATAAAAACTTAATGATTCGGGAGTTGTGCATTAGTGGCTTAATTATGCACCATCCATAAGAACCAATCCCTTTAGAAAATTCATCCAAACATAAAACAGTATAACTACATGAATAACATAGGATATCCCTAACAAAGTAAGTAACTAAGAGATAGATGTCTTGCATGTTAACAGTTGAAAAACGCCAAGATATGGAGACAAATGTATTCTCCTAAGATAGAGGTTTGTCTTAACCATAAGATACATTGGTGCTATATGGAGTGTTCTGAGTATAGAAGGGTCTAAGACTGACATGATGTTTAGTTTCAGATAGTGGCCTAACTGCATGATATGGGATATCTATGATTTAGTTATGAAAAAGTCTTATGGTGAACTCTCATTTCTCGGCCATGTCTGATCCACATGTGCTAGATAAAGTTAAATGCTTATGACATGTAAGTAAAGTGTGCAATATTTGTAGAGTTTAGTTAAACTGTTTAAACAGTTATGTCCATAGTCATGGTCGAATATGGGGTGTTTCTCGTAGCATCGTTTTATTTCTAAATACATGTTTTGTGGTAAAGGTTTGTGAGATAGATTGTCGTTACTAAAGTTTGCATTTATGGTGAACGACTAGCCTTCGTGGTTAGAAACAAGTCTATGTGACTCAGGGTGTCGATTGGCACTAGGTTGTGATTTGTCCCAAATGGTCAAGTTGGTATGCCAAGAAGGCTAAGGGCTAAGATGGCTCAGGTGGTATTTTTATTTTAAGAGCTGAGATGGCCAGTTATGAGCTGAGATGGCTCGGATGGATTAACTACTTTGGATGCTAACATGACACGGTTTAAAAGGAATTTTTTTACTCATGATTATTGTGACATGTTATTATAAAACAACTTATGAAATGAAATAATGTGTGAACCTCGTTTCAAAACTAAAACACAATTCACTAGTGTTTTATAAACAACCGTTTAAAAACCTCGTTGTTTTAAAAACAAATATTTACCTAACCTTGTTTATAGCCTTGCATATTATATTTTTTTTCCAGCTTACTGAATACACTGAGTACTCACCCTTACTATTATATATTTATATAGAGTTAGAGTGAAGATACATCAAGCCATCTACCGAAGTATACTTCTAAGAAGAGGTTGAGTATGGCTTATCTAGGTTTTAGACCTAGTTTCTAAAAGCCTATGGATCATGTTTACTAGCTCTATGTTCCATGCCTTCTACTGCTGCTTTTCCGATTTTGTTTTAGTTTATTCTATTTTACTACTGTTTCTACCGGTCTAAAGATTATTTATGATAGAATATTTGAGACTTACAACAATATTATAATAAAACCTTGTTACTTTTAATTTTTACTATTATTCTGTAAATATCGGTTAATATATTGTGGGACTAATACTATCCTGATAGTTGCGCCACAGCCAATTACTAATAATACGTCAAATGGTATATTAGTAAAAAAACTAATTTATTATTAAACCGTTTATATATGTGTACTGAACTAAACTAGGATAGAAAAACTTTAAAATTAACTTTAAAATTAAGTTTTAAAATTTAAATTTTAGTAGCATCATATATGCTATAGAGCAAACAATGGGCCAGAAAGATTTCTAAACATAAAGATTTCTAACTTGTTTAGCAGATATTAAGGTTAAGGAAAAAAGACCTTAGTATCCATCAATAAATATGATGTATGATGTAGGTGAGGACAAAAGGGTAGATGGTGTAAAATGAAAGAAATTTAAATTGGATGGGATTAATGGAACATGTAGTACTATAATTAGTGCTAAAAATTATTATATTTTAGAATAAAATTTAAGTGCTAAAAGTTCTTACATTTTGCAGTGGATGGAGTACGTATTTAGCACACCGAATCAAAAAAGAACAAGCAAAAGATTAAGACTTTTACATACATTTATCATGAACATACCTGGATATCTGCAAAGGCTGCAGGGATCATCTCATGAACGAATCAATACAACAGATTGTACAGCACTAGTTGCCCTGCTGACCTCACCATGCTGGTCAGACAAAGAAATATTACAAGCCCAAAATTGACGGGGAACAGTGTTTGTCAGTAAGAAACCACTGAAAAAATAGCATGGCCTTTTGTTTTGAGCGATGATCACAAGATGGATTAGAATCCAACATTTTCAGACTACAGTCCCACCTGTTGCTTCATTGAAAAGTTCAGCATGGCACATGGTACGTAAGCTTTTTTATGACAGCAGAACGAGAATGGTTTTCATTAGCCAAGTACCACATCCACCCATTAAATGTTGTCGCCATGTGCCACGGAATATAATCTATCATGAGCTCTGCCATCCATACATTAATCACCGTCTCCACTCCCTCCCTGACAGACAAAACACGCTGAGGGAGTTACAGCTGTTGTGGTTCTGACTGAGCTTGAGCTCCCTTGACCAAAGAATTCCAAGCAATGGAGCATATGCTGCTTTGTTTTGTCAGCTTCCTCCGGTATGTACAGATGGCATAGATGAGATAGCAAGTTCCACAGCTAGGTATCCCAAGGTCTTTATTTGATCTGCAGTTATAAGAACAGTTTTGGAGGTTAGCAACTACGGTGGATTGTACTGTCAAGATTCCAAATGCTGAAACAAACAGGAGGTACTTGCATAATCTGATCTAGAATCTCTCTCACTAGTTGTGTCGGTTGGCACTCTCACCTTGATGGTGACATGCTGATGGATATATGGAGCAGAAAAACTGCCTTGAAGGTGAAAGAGCAAGCTGAGGACTCAAGGTATCACTAAGTTTCTTCTCTTCCAATGCTTTCAAGCCTTACTTCACACTTCAATTACCCTGCAAGAACAAGAAATGTATTATTTCCTTTATCTTGTTTCATGATCGTTTCTGTTTTATCTAACCTAGGAAATGCAGTAGTTAGAGGCCTTGAAGTAGAACTGACCTTTTCTTGAGAAGTAATAGAGACCAACTCCAAGAAGGATTTAAGCAATGTAAGGGTTCTCCAGAGGCAGCTCCCACATCCAGCATTCTCCTTGCTCTTGCAGTCCGTAGACATTTGACTGAGTATGGAACTGAAGCTTGTGCAGGTACGAGCTGCAAATATCTCATTATCCTTATAGATATATAGTCTTCATGTTGTTCTTTCTATATCCTTCTCAAGTCTAACTGCAACAAAACACTTTGTCAGACATTGATTAGAAAATCATCGCAAAAGCCTTGGTTGTCAACTACATGTGGTCAGAATAGGTTTGCTGAAATAGTCCAGTTTGATTCATGCCTGACTTCAACAAAACCCTTCTTTTCTGATTGATCTTATAATCCCATTCCACAATAGCAGGTGGAATCACCAACAAAGAAGCAAATAGGACCAGCAGGATAGAGACCAGCAGCAATGGTTCTTGGCAACAACTGGTGTACTATATAATGGATGTGCAACCAGCAAGAACCATGCGGAATCTCCCAGATACAGTGTCATCCCTCATGGGGTTCAACAAGCAGCTCACACCTAGTTGGATTGAATCAGTGTCTCACATCATTGAAGGGTTGTCACCTACCAAGCCACAAATGAAAGAAATGGTTGAGAAGGCTGAAAATATCAGTGATGACAATACAGAATCAGAGGGTAAAGTTAAAAAGATTCAAGGTATGCACTTCTAATCTTGCCCTCAAAAGCTCTAAGCGTTTCTGAGAATTTCTCATATTTTGTTCGCTTACAACAGATGAACTGGTTTCACTTAATGCTCAACTAAAGCAGATAACACTGCATAGGAGAGAAGCAATAAATAACTATTTGGATTTGAAAGGTTGAGCTTTGTTCTTGAATTTTCTATCTGAAAAAATTCGTTCATGTTTGGTTTTGTAAGCTTCAACAAAGACAACCACTACATGTTGATTGGCATGCCTTTATTCCACAGGAAATATAAGGATGTTTTGCCGTATAAGGCCTTTTCACCATGAAGAAAGTTACAGTTCGAGAAAACTGTTCACTCTGGATGAGAGTAATGTTTTCCTCAAAGTTGTTGAAACCAAGAGAAAGCAATACAAGTTTGATAAGGTTTTCAGTCCATTATCAACACAAGGTATTGAATCAGACCAATACTTAATAAAAGTTGAACAAATTATTTGAATGCAAGTCAGTTTACAATAGTATGCTTTTCCAGGTGATGTATTTTCCAAAGTTGAACCAGTGATAAAATCTGCTTTAGATGGCTACAATGTTTGCATATTTGCCTATGGTCAAACAGGTAGTGGAAAAACTTATACAATGGTAAGATTTTCCCTATTGATCACTTTTATTCCCTCCATCCCCTCCATGCACAAAAGGATAAATGAAAAGTATAAACATGCCAAACCGACTGAGAATTCAAATGTTTTACTTACAGTTCATTACCATATGAATTAGGAAGGCAAGCCTACAAATTTGGATGTCATACCACGTGGGATTCAAACACTGTTCAACCGAGCTTCAGAATGCAACAGGTTTCTGTTCACTTTCAGTATGCTTGAGATATATATGGGGAACATACGAGATCTACTAGCCTCAAGAAGCAAGAGTAATGGACTTAAGAATGTACCAAGGTAATTTTCTAAATTTTTTCGAAAGGAAGATACTTTTTGCAAAATAAATAAAGATAAAAATAGAAAAAGGAAAGGAAATTAAAGTATCTCAGGTACGTCGGTTCTAAATAAAATGAAAATTGGAGCCAGTTCTTGACTATGATGCAGTCATGCAGCCACAAAAATGAACCAATAACAAGTGCCAATTGTGTGTCTGTTGTACAATTACATTGAATCCCAAAACACAAAATGTATTCGAGATATGATCTAATACATTTCATGAATGTGCTGACAGACAAGAATCTAATATAATTTGATACGTTTTTTGACTTAGTTGTGCCCTTGTTTTCTACCTAATGTTACCAAAGCATTGACAATATATTGCAATTTTGGATTTCCATGTGCCTGCCACTGATACGAGGCTGTCAGGGTCACATATGTTCATATGTAAGCAGGGTATGGCACAGTGTTAATATGCAAGCATCCATACCCAATTCCCCATTACAAAAAGGATAAAAAAAGGAAAAAGGTGTACCATATTATTGACTTCAAGTAACAGGGCTTCCTGTACTTCATCAAGATATATCTCATATCAGCTGAAAACCATTAAAAATACTAGTTTTTTCTGTAAATATGGATAGTTATGAGAAAATGACACAATCATGCAGTATAATTTTAGTCAATATGCTGCATACAGATGTGGCATAAATAACAAATAAAATGAATGTGGTCTATGATTTTGTAGAACCCAACAGGGTTACCGGGACTCACGAGCCCAAAATTTTTTTGCCATGTTGATGCAGGTCAGACACGGTACAACACGCATCTGACGCTGCTGGCGGAGTCCAAGCACAGGGGGTGAATGAGGGATGGGATCGATGCGAGGAGCAACAGCAGTAGGGGAAGGGGAGGAATGAAAGAGCTGACCAGGGGGTGGGACATCGTCATCGTCCCCGACTGCTGGTGTCGCCAGAGCCACCAAACCCGACGGCCAACACCGCTCAAGGACAAGGAGTGGCGGTAGCAGCGGAAGAGGGAGAAGCAGAGGGGATAGAGGCAACAACGAGGGGTAGGGGGCCCACCAGAGTGGAGGAAGAGTAGGCGACGAAGAAACGGCGACAACGCTAACAAGATTAGGGATGAGGAAGGGGATGGGTTGATAAATATCAGCCATCATCTTCCATTTTAGTCCCTGGACTCGGTAAATATTATGAGAAGTTCTTCATTTAATTGAAATCTTCTATATTAATCCTAAAGTTTATATTTATTTTCAATCTAGCCCTTGATGATCCACTTTCTATCCCATGTCAGTTTTTTTTAATTAATAAATTACATATATTAGGTGAGTCCCGAATCCTATTTTTTAGAGTTTGCCAAGCCGAACACCTGAGTCTGAATCAGACTCTAACTCGCAAGTCCGAGTCCCAGTAACACTAGAACCCAATATTGAATGTTTACCCCTTTCAAGGATCTAAATGAAAAGATAGCCCTTTCCTCTCAATAAAAGGAAAGAAGATCCTACAATCATTAACTAGTGAATTTCTTTGTGTTGTCCCCAAACTTTTGGATATCACAGGTTTAACTCGCTTCTATAGATCTGTGCACAATTATAAACTTTGAATCTTTTGAATTAAACCATTATTTATTGTTTCTGTGCATCCAGCCTCTCCATTAAATCAGACCCTGATGGAGGCATTGAGATCGAAGACCTGGTAGCAGTTACTGTGAATAATTTTCAAGAAGTGAAAATATTATATGAAGTGGGGACCCATCTTAGATCAACAGCTTCCACTATGGTGAATTCTACATCAAGCAGATCTCACTGGTAAATTTTTTATTTTATTGCATAAAAGCATTTCTTATTTCTATAGCAATTTGAATATCGAACATAGTTTGCACCTGACTGAAAGGGCATTCAATTAAAAGTTAGGTGGCAAATGTTTACAGAACTATCTTGGATGAATAAAATGGTTGTTTTTAGATAGAGAACCATCGAATAATCGCTTTCCTGAAGCCCTGTAACTTTATTGTTCATTTATGCAACAGTTTGATTCGCATCTCATTGACTTCCTTGAATGCGACTGAGAGAAGAAAAGCAACGAGTAAATTGTGGATGATTGATCTAGGTGGGAGCGAAATACTTATAAAGACAAAGCTACTGGGAAAAGGCTCAAGGAAGGGAAAGACATAAATTTGTCTTTGTCAGCCCTAGGTGATGTGATTGATGCACTACATACTAAAAAACCCCATGTCCCTTACAGGTAAATGAAATTCATAATGCACTTGGTACATGGCTGCCATTTCATCAGAAAAATATGGCAAACACTAACATGTTGCCCTTACAAATTTGCAGAAATAGTAAGCTTACACAAGTATTGAGATTCTCTAGGTAAAGTAGTTCATCAGTAACTATTTCAAAAGGCATAACAACATTTGTGGCTGATTTGTTTCACAAACCCATATTTTCACAGCTTACCTTGACATATTCTTGTTGACAGGATGTGAATCCAAAACTTTGATGCTTGTCCATATCAGCCCAAATGAGGGTGATTTGTGTGAGATAATTTGCACCTTGGGTTTTGCAATAAGAGTGAGAAGTATTCACCTGGAAAGTGAAGAACCACCAGTAAGATTTTGCTCTTACCATTATGATGAGTGTATGTGCAATAACTACCCGATAACTATTTTACCCATTAAAAATAGCATAAGCCAAACATTAATTAAGGTAATAAGACAGATAATGCTCTCATATTTCAATTGGCAAAGGGGCAGCTTCAAAAACAAGATCATTTTTATGAAAAAGTTGACCTCTGTGTGATCAACCAAAATTAAAGAATACTCGGTTTGTATTTTTTACAAAACATGATATTTGCATTAATGAACACATATGAAAAAAACTTTTATGTGAATTTTATCTAACTCGACTAATAACTATACAACATGTTTTGATCTCAAACAGGAGGTGAAAGCAAGGAAGGAAACATTATTAATAGATTTAGGACAGAAGGTCAGTGATTTGGAACATGAATGTGAAGATATTAGAAGAAAAATTAAGAATCTTGAGGAGAGCATGGAGCATTTGAGAGGACCTCAGCCAACTATTAACTCTAATTTTGACATGTCACATCTATCCAGTGAAGAACTGAAAACAGATGTATCAAGTAATGTGAGGAGTTCAAAGAATCACAGAGAAGTCTCTTCCAGGCTACCAAGGTTCATGAGGCCAACTGCTTCTAGCCAGCACAGGATAGGCTTAAATAATTGCATTCCTGTTATTAACAGTCAAAAACCACCAGTACCACCAAGGAGGCGGCCTTTCTCAGTTTATGCTGAGTCTGTAACGGTTCCAGTAAATGCTGCCCCTTGGCAATCAGAATGCAGCACTGAATGCAGTATGTCCATGACAAGTGACATGAATTAGACACCAAGCATACGAGATGGAACTGAATGTAGCCTGGATGCATCAGAATATGAGATTAGACAGGTGATTTTCTCAGAACATGAGAAATCATCACATGATCAAGTGACTTGCTACACAGATTATCAACTTGCGGAATCTACAGATATGCAGAACAAAATTGAAGAAATGGGAATTGTAGACATTGACAATTGGCTCCACCAACAAATCGTTGAGAAGACTAGCACATGTCTAAGTAAACTGGTGCTAGATATTCCTGGAGTAACTAAAGATGAAATCTATGTTTCTAGTATTCCTTCACCAG
Source organism: Oryza coarctata (assembly GCA_030770085.1). Lineage (NCBI taxonomy): Eukaryota > Viridiplantae > Streptophyta > Magnoliopsida > Poales > Poaceae > Oryza > Oryza coarctata. The sequence continues at coordinate 7,454,450 of CM061462.1, forward strand.
CTACTATGGCATGCACTAAAGCTGATAGCCAGGTAAAGGATGAAGGAATGGGCTTAACCCTTCAACCCTTAAGGGACTATGTTGAGGATACAAAGCAAAGCAAGACTGCTAATCAATTCACAGCACAAGAATTATGCACTCCACCATTTAAATAATTTTGCAGCAACAATGAAGTGAAGGGACATAAAAATGAACATCCCGTGTACCATGGGAGACTCAGAAGGTCATTACAGGAAGAACTGGAACATTGCATGCTAGAGAAGCTAAACAAGGACTCAAAATCTCACAGGTTCCAGGATGAGAAGCACAAAATAGGTAAGGTTCTGCCTTACACCGGAGAATGAGCATCTAGGATAATTTATTTTTTCATGGAAAAAAAAGGCACCATGCATCCCAGTACCATCTGGATTTATTGAAGTTGCTCCTAAATTTGAAACCATAGTAAGAGAATGCTTAGCAACAAAACATTTTAGAATATGCATATATAGATGTAGAAAAGTTCATGACACCAGAATTGCACATGGAACAACATAAATAAATTGTACTCCACATCAATCTAGTTGTATCTTGGCAAACAACCACAAATGATCCAAACACTTAGAATCACATTTTTGCAATATCTAAGAAAACTCCATGCAATTGGTGCTCAGCCTTTCTGAAAAGGTACTCTTGGGTGTATATTAGACCCAAAAAAAAACTCCACAGATGAGCCATGTAGCAGACATGGTGAGACAGCAGGTTTATGCATGAAAGAGAACCTTAAAATATAGGTAGACATTGCAATTTACTGTAATTGTTGTTACATATAGGTAGTAAATGTAAAATCTACAGGAAAGCTTTCCAAAAAATAATTGAATAACAATTTTGCTATAGAATTTACTCCTAGAGTGAAAAATAGAATAAATATTTTAAGTAAACTTCAGTACATAGAAACTGAAGTTTCTAAAGTTCAGTTGACAACATGGAGACTTCCACAATAACATGAATATTGTACTTTTTAGCTAAATATCTCAGTAAAAAAAATCATGCAAAATTTCTCTGTTTTAGTAGTATCATTTTGAACAGAATCCACAACTAGCATACAAATTCTATCATTTATCCACTTGGGACTTCCACGTGTCTACAATCTACACATAGCTCTTGTTCAATAAACTATATTACCGGTTTATACTTCACTGCAGGGAAGTTCATAAAGTTCTTTCAAGCTCTTCAAACAGCATGGATTGGTGCTCTTCAAGGACTGGGAACTGTAAGCATTGGATTAGAGCATGGCTTCTTTCAGTGTTTGACACTCTAAAGTAACTAGAATCTCATCACTTTGAGATATAGTATTCAATTTTAAGAGGAACTACTACAGAAAGTAATGCTCTCGGTGTATATTGTACCATGAGCACACAATGAAATAAGTCCTGCCAGTACCACAACGGCAGGTGAACTGCTGATTGATGCTAAAAGAGTTCCTTTGATTTCAGATGAATTCTTTCAGAAAGCCAAAAAAATTGGGGTATATGAGTAAGAATGAAGGAATGATCATACAAGAAAATTAGCATCATTCTGTCATACAGTAATTGTTAGTTTGTTACAATATATAAGTATTGCGCTGCCCTAACTGTGACAAAGAGTTGTTTTATAGTTCTAAAGCATTTCAGCTTATTTGCCTCTGTACACCTAAAATAAGTTAAGTGTCTTAGTAATCAGTATTCAGTAATGTGTGGAATAAGTACTTAATTAAAGCAGCAAATCAAATCATTGCTAAAGTTGAAAAAGTTGAAAAAGGAATGGCCAATCTATTCTACATACATTGCTAAAGGAGAAGTCTGATAAAACAACCGGTCAGTCAACATCAAGAAAAAAAACTTCTGTTTAGATGTTGCCCATACCTTTAACTGAAGAAGAAAGGCTTGGCCAATTTTTATCCTAAGAAGACTAAATCTCACATCAAACAACTAGTCAATCAAGAATCAACTCTTGAGTTTCAACCTTGCACATGCGATGAGTTGGCAAAATAAGACCCTTTCTAAGTTATCAGCTATGTTCAATTATCACACAATGCAAATATGTCTCTTTCTGAGTGTACCAAAGTATGTTGTCCTCCTTTAACACAAACAAGTGCTTCAATGCTTCATAGAATACTGAGCATAATCACTGGAATCAGTTTTACCATCAAGGCGTTTAAGGCATTGTAATCACTTTTGTTTTGCCAGAAACAATGATTAAGTATGAAGCATTGCATCAGGTATCTTCTGTATCAGTCTGAGTCTGACGGGAAGGATGGGGTTTAACCACTAGGAGAACTTGTAAACCATGCCATCAATCTCACCAAAACTTCGATTGTGCACACTTGGTATGTGATGGAACAATGCTCTTACTAGATGATCTTCATCTTACCCTTCTTCAGTGCCATGCAAACTTTCGGGGAGCACCACGATATGACCAACAGATTTTATGTTAGTGTTGATTGCACATAGAACTTCACATATCTTATGCAAGGAAGGATGAGAGCCATCTCTGGAAGTGAACTCATGAACCATGCCATCAACTTCAATAGAACTTGCCCCCGGCACATTCCTTAATCCTCTATCTCTCATTGATATTCGAAGTTCTCTCACAGCATCCCACCTCTCCTGTTCTGCATAGATATTAGATAGGAGAATATAATTCCCACTGTTGTGAGGCTCGAACTTAATCAGATGCAACAAGGCTTGTTCTCCAAGCTCTGTATCACCATGAATCCGAGCAGCAGCAAGAAGAGATCCCCATATTGCTGCATTTTCCTTGAAAGGCATATCCTGAACTAAACCACAAGCTTCCATCAAACAACCTGCACGGCCAAGTAGATCAATCATGCATCCATAATGCTCAACTCGTGGCTTAATTTTGTACTGAGACACCATAGTTTTGAAGAACCAGCGGCCTAAATCAGTCAGTCCAACGTGACTACATGCCGATAGGACTGCAAGAAAAGTGACATCATTTGGTGAAACATTCTCTTTCTCCATCCTGTGAAATAACCCCACGGCTTCCAGACCAAGGCCATGCATTGCAAATCCAGCAATCATCGTAGTCCAAGTCACAACACTCTTCTGCTCCATGCCCTCAAACACTTCCACCGCTCTCTTAACACTCCCACATTTGGCGTACATGTCGATGATCGCATTCATCAGTGGTATCTTCTGGCATAACCCCCGTCGCAGAACAAATCTGTGCACCCACTCCCCCAAATCAACCACACCAAGATCTCCACATGCCGACAGCACTGACAGCAATGCCACCCCATCAGGTTCGATCCCCTCCACCTGCATCCTCCGGAACACCTCGATCGCCTCCTCCGGCTGCTTCATCTGTGCGTAAGCCCCGATCACCGTCGTCCACGACACCACGTTCCTCTCCGGCATAACATCGAACAGCTCGCGCGCACGGGCCAGGTACCCGGACTTCACGTAGCCATCGATCATGACGTTCCAGGAAACGATGTCCCCGGAGGCCGCCGTCTCATCGAACACTCTCCGCGCGGAGGCGACGCTCCCGCAGGAGCAGTACACCTGGACGAGGCTGGCCGAGGCGTGCAGGTCGGCGGCGAGGCCCGCGCGGAGGAGCAGGGAATGTAGCTGCGGACCGAGCCCGACCCCACGCCCACCGCGGAGCCGCGCGGCGGCCCTGAGGGACACGGAGGGGTGGACGCGGCGGACGAGCGCGACCACGTGGTCCCGGAGCGGGAGGCGGAGGGACGCGAGGAGGAGCGCGGAGACGAGGCGCGTGTGGCGGTGCCCGCCGCGGGGGAGGAGGTAGGCGTGGGCCTGGAGGAGGTGGCGCGAGGAGGCGAGGCGGGGGAGCAGGGAGAGCACCCGGTGGATATCCGGGGCCAGATATGGCGGCGGCGGCGGCGGCATGGGCGCGGCGGGGTGGCGCGGCGCCTGCGCCGCCGCGGTGGCCGGCTGCGGTGGCGGTTGGAGCTCGTGCGTTCGCGGTGTGGGCGCGCGGCTTCACGCGCACCCTTTTCTCTCGCTGTTTTGGGCCTATGGGCTTCAGAAAAATCGACGCCGTATTGGGCTGGAAGCCTGGTACGTGTACGGTGTTGGGTTGATGTGCCGAGATCTGTATCGGCACGAGCTCGTAGATAGATTAGGTCCATTCGGATTGTAGGAAATTTTTCAGAAAATAATTGAAGGGATTTGCTAATTTACAATTTTTAGATAACAACTATTTTTTATAAAAAGGAAATGTTTTTTATTTAATTATAAACAACGCTTTTAACTGATACCATCATTTTTTGCCTGAATTTTATTTTTACAGTAGTTTTTACAGCGACTGGTAACAAAAATGATTTAGATATTTTATTCTAAGGGATATTTTATTCTAAGGGCTATGATTGATAGGAATGCAAGTGTAAAACATAGAATTGCAAAACACAGGAAAAGCACACTAATGACCCTTTGATTAAACCACAGAAAAAATAGAGGAATTTGATAAAAGTAAAAAGGCATGTTTAGGGGAGATTTAGATTCTAAGAATTAGCTAGTGGAAATCTAGAAAACTAGCTTATTGCTTCTAATTCATTTTCTAGATTCTACAACTATATTTTCTCAAAATTCTTTGTTTATTGTTTGGGGAGCTTTTGATTCCGAGAAAATCGAAAGCTGCCAAAAGCTCTTCCAAATAGGCCTAAAGGCTTCAAGAAAACTTTTCATATAGTTCTACCTCATGTTAAGGGCTTCTTTGGACGCATGAATCTAAAACACAAGAACAGAAAAAAAATGCAGGATTGAAAATGTCGTGGCTTGTTGAATCCTACAGGAAACAAAAATCACAGAAATTGTTCAAAATGGTTGTTTGGATGTCTCATGGGAAAAGTACAGGAATTTTAAGATTAATATGTTGATTTATTGGTGAGAGAATGGAGAAAGTCAAAGAGAGTGTATCGAAACTTTCGAAGGAATCGTAAACATGAGGTTGAACCTGTGGGTAGAAATCCTCCAAAATGTGGAGTAAAATTTTCTATCCTATGAAATTTCTTTAAACCAAGACTAACATCCAAAGTCTCTCAAAGGATTTTTTTTTTCCTATGGATTCTATTCCTCTATATTTTCTATAAAATTCCTTCAATCCAAAACAAACCCTAAGTTTTCTTCAAAGCATGAGACATTTCAAGTGTGTCCATTTCTTGGATTTAAAGGACCGAAAAAATCCAATAGAAACGAAATCCTCCAAAATTACTATAACTTTTATTTGAATCAAAGAGGTCAAAGTGGCCATGTATTTTTCTTACAGTACAACTCAAGGAGTATAATCGTCCAATAAACTTATCCTTTTATCTAAATTGTTTGCATTGCCATTTCTAAGGCACGAGGAACAAAAAATAAAATTGCGATGTCCCAAAAATGTTATGAGCTGGCTGCACGAACGGTGGGCGGCTAGCTTTAGCCCCACCCGATGCCCAGGAGCCAGCCAATGCAGTACACCGTTTCTTCTCTCGGGTTCTGGAGGCGGCTCATGGATCGCCGGAGTCGACGCCCATTTTAAGCCGCTCGTACACACGCCGCCGTATACGCACGTGATCGAACGGCGTGGCGGCCCCATGCGTACGTGCACATCATATCGCCGCCGGTGCCGTACGATCGACGGCGACGGCGGCGGCGACGACGACGAAAGTGGCTTTCAGATAGGAAGGGAAATAAAACGAGGAAGAGATGTGACAAGAGGGTCGTAAGAGTTGTTGCCGGCCTTTGCCGGAAACGGCCCAGCTGATCTACTGTTAGTAGTGGGAGTATCATCATCTATGCCGGGCGTGCGTGAGCGACACGGTGCGTGGCACAGTGCGCCACCGCCGTTTCGCCGCAAGCACCAAGCGAGCACTATTGCTGCGATCCAAGGTTATACTTGGAGTTTTTTTTTAAGCAACCGGCACAAGATAGCGTTAATTTTATTGAATATAGTAGAACTAAAAGTTATTTACAAGTGTAAAGATAAATGCAATATATATGTTGATGAAGTTATATGTGTATGATGTTCCTCACAAGAGTTTAAATCATATTATCTACTAATATTACGCATGAGTTATTTTAGTATAATTTCCATTATCATTTTTTATTATAAAAGGATTGTATTTCAGTAACTGATGCAATGTCAGGAATCTCTTACAGTTCATATGCATGCATCTAAAAACATTTTTCGGGCCTCATTGCAGCATGATTGTATCACAATCTCGACGGCCTGTGGCCCAGGCGACCAGTGGCGCAAACGGCAGTGCAATTTGCAACCTGCAACTTGCAAATATCATGATCAACTTACACTGATACACAGGATAACTGATCAGCTGCCAGTTTCAGAGAAGCAAATGGTTCTAGGAAGCTATTATAATCTCATCATCCGGACCGGACGTATGCTCTATGGCCGCAGATAAATCGATCGACTCGATCTTCAGATAAGATCGACGACACAACGTCACACGTAGCATTACGTATCTTATCTTTCAATCGAACTGAATTCAAAGGCCCTGAGCCGGCAGAGACCAGATCCCTAGTGATATCTCCAAATAAATACAAAAGCCAAGTCAAGCAGAGTACTGCTGATCGTAGTCATAGGATAAGGTCGATGGCAACCTTTTTTTTATCGGAAAATGTTGTTCCTGTTTTATAAACATAGGAATATTTTTTCCTATTTATAAAAGTAACGCACTACGTTTCTCGACCTCATCAACCAGCGAATTTTTTGACTATGTCACCTATTCATACTGCATACTACTAATTATCAAATAGAAGTCAGAGAACCAGCTTAATTAACATAAGCAATAAACGCGTGTGCAAGTTAATGAAGGGATGGGCACTCTCAATCTGAAATAGGCATGGCAGCTAAGCTAGATGATCAACTTACGCGGCAATTAAGCTTGCTAACCGTATGCTGGCTTCATTCACTTAACTGTGCTAATTAGCTTTGGCCAAGAACAAGAGCTAACTAAACTGAAGTGTGCGCCGCGTCGTCGTCGTCGTCGCCACAGGGCGGCCTTACATGAGGAGCAGGGGACAAGATGTAGCCAAGGACAACTTGCCGGCCGATGATCAGATCGATCAGACCAGCTATCTACAGCTAGCTGCATCCATCCATCGATTTACCGGCAAGTCATCCTTGGCTGCACCATGTCCTCCGATCCCAATGCAAGGCCGCCGGCGATCGAGCCGCGAAGATTCCGGCTTCCATCTTTGGCAGCCATGGTTGGCACCGTAAAATGAGAGGAGGAAGAAGAAGAGGAGGAGAAGAGAGTGACATGTTCAGAGAGCGACACGCACTGATGGGACTTATATAGACGCGTGCTCTGATCCTTCCTAAACGGGCTTAACTCGAACAATTTAACACAGTAAGAGTGCAGTTAAGTGTGGCACAGAAATTTGAGCAGGACAAGTCCTGGAATCTCTGCGTGTGTGGATCAATGGAGAGATAGCAATGATCGATCGGTCCCTGCTATTAAACGACTGTACCACTGGACTGTATATATAGATCCGATTCTCACTATACATATTCTTATATAGTATCAGAGTAAGTCTAGATATCTTTGGCGCGCTAGCATTCTCCTACCGACGAGCCAACCTTTTCTCCCCGTCATCGATGTTTTCTCCCCGTCGCCGACCTTCTTCCTAGTACTCTCTCCTCGCTCTCTCGTCTCGGTTCCTTTCTTCTTCCCATCTTCTCCACAGACGCTTTTACTTTCTCCTTTTTCCACTACCCTCTCCCATCCCTTGCTCCTCCACGCGACAAGGCGATGGTCTCTATCTGCCTTCTCCTCTCGCCTCACACCCGTCTTCGCCCTTCTTCTTGCTCCGTGCATCCTTTCTCCTTCGACGCCGGTGCACCTCTATGCTCATCGTCTCCATCGACTGAACTCATCCGCCCCCCATCGGCTGGACCTGTCCGTCCTCCATCGGCTGGAACCCTCTCTCGGTTTTCGCTTTTCCGACACGCTCAACGGCTCTCGGACGCGAACCTTCTCCACTCACATCCGAGACACTCCGACGTGTCCACGTGTCCATGGACATGAATCTCTGCCTCCCGGACGCGAACCTCTTTTCTTCGCGTCCGGTCCCTTTCTGAGTTTTTCGTGTCCGCTCCACTCCTTGGCCTCCATAAGTCCACGGACGTGAATCTTCTCTTCACGGACATGAATCTTCGCACGTCTGTGACCCAACCACTCTCTGACCTACCTACTTTGCCAACCACCTTTTCCTCACCTACTCCGCTGCCTACTCCTCATCGGCCAACCACTCCCCATCGGCTGGTTGGCCTACCATTCCCTCTCATCGGCTCACTCCCCATCGGCCTCTCACTTCTCTGATCGGTTGATCTCTTACTTCCATCGGCTTCTTGCCCCTGTTCTCCTCTCGTCATGACCACCAAGTTAGCCCTCAGCTCTGGCACTCTCGTAGTCGCCGAATTTACGTTTCTAACCAGTTCAACCTCCCCATCAAGGCTTTACAAGCCGATAATGGTACAGAGTTTTTTAACCGTATTATTCAAACCTTCCTCACCTCGTAGGGCATCCATCTACGTCTCTCCTGCCCCTATACCTCTCTCCAGAACAGTAAGGCCGAACGTCTCCTTCGCACCCTCAACCATAAGGCGCACTATGCTGCTTCATGCCCACTTACCTGCAACTTACTGGGCAGAAGCACTAACCACTACGACTTACCTCCTCAATCGGCGCCCATGCTCCTCCGTTCGCCACAACGTTCCATATACTCTTCTTTACCGCACGGTGCCCGACTACTCCCACCTTCACGTTTTTGGGTGCCTTTGCTACTCAAACCTCATTGCCACTGCTCCTCACAAACTCGCTCCCCACTCCACCGCCTGCATTCTCCTCGGCTATCCCTCATCTCATAAGGGATACCGATATCTCGACCTTTCCACCCATCGGGTCATCGTCTCTCGTCATATCATCTTTGATGAGATATGCTTTCTCTTCAGCCTGCTTAATCCGAGATCCTTATCTAGCGATCTCGACTTTCTCTTTACCAACACCATGCCGTCCCGGTCTCCTCCACTGTTCTTCCCGCCGGCCCCCTCATCGGCGGCTACTGAGGACTTACTGTTTAGCTATCCCACTACTATTTGGTCCGATGTCACTCCCATCGGACCCCCATCAGCCCCACCACTCTCATCGGCTTCGGCCGATCCTATCCCCTTTCCATCGGATACCTTATCCCTATCGGCTCCTCAATCCTCATCGGCTCATTTGCCTCCATCGGCTCCCCCATCCCTATCGGCTGCTCCATCTCTATCGGACCGACCAAACCGATCAACCCATCCAACTCTATCGGCTCAGGTCGATCTAGTTCCGCCCTTTCCTCTCACATATAGTCGCCGATCCCGAGCCGATGACGCCCCTCCCCAACCAGTTCTCCACACACCTACCACACTCCTATCGACTCCCGTCCCCTCCACCTCTTACATGGTTACCCGCTCATAGACCAAGTCTCTCCGTCCTACCAAGCGCTACGGGCTCTCCATCGTCCACTGCTCTATCTCGGCCATCCCAGCGACTTCTCATTCTGCCCTAGCCGACCCTCAGTGGTGCGTGGCCATGGCCGACGAGTACAAGGCCCTCATGGACAACGAGACCTGGCGCCTCACCCTCATCCTCCCGGTGCCAACATTGTGATCGGCAAGTGGATCTTTAAGCACAAGTTCCACGCTGATCGCTCCTTTGCCCATCACAAGGCACGCTGGGTAGTTCGGGGTTTCTCCCAACACCCCGGTGTCGATTATGATGAGACTTTCAGTCCCATCGTCAAACTCGCCACTCCTTTGCCCATCACAAGGCACGCTAATCGCTCCTTTGCCCATCACAAGGCACGCTGGGTAGTTCGGGGTTTCTCCCAACACCCCGGTGTCGATTATGACGAGACTTTCAGTCCCGTCGTCAAACTCGTCACCATCCGGGTCATTCTCACCTTGGCTACCTCGTACTCCTGGCTAATCCATCAGCTTGACGTGAAGAACGCATTTCTTCACGGTCATCTAACGGAAACGGTCTACTGCGAGCAGCCTCTAGGCTTCGTCGACTCCTCTCGTCCCGACGATGTCTGTCTCCTTCAACGCTTTCTCTACGGTCTCAAACAAGCCCCTCAGACGTGGTACTAGCGTTTTGTTGCCTACATTCAGCACATTGGCTTTGTGGCCTCTGCGTCCGATAGCTCCCTATTCACTCTTCATATCGGCAACGCTACCGCCTATCTCCTCCTATACGTCGACGACATTGTTCTTACAACGTCTTCGACGTCCCTCCTATACCAGATCATGGTCCGACTCCACTCCGAGTTTGCCATGACCGATCTCAGTCCCCTCCACCACTTCCTTGGCATCTCCATCACCCGTTCTTCTCACAGACTCTTCCTTTCCCAGCGCAAGTATGCCATCGATCTTCTCCAGCGTGCGGGCATGGGCGACTGTAACCCCACGGCCACCCCGGTCAACACTCGACCCAAACTCTCCGCTGCCGATGGCTCACTCGTCGTCGATCCCTCTCAGTATCGAAGTCTTGCAGGTGCTCTCCAATACCTCACCCTCACACGGCCTGACCTTACCTACGCCGCCCAGCAAGTGTGCTTCTTCATGCACGCTCTGCGCGAACCGCACCTCGCGCTGCTCAAGCGCATCCTGTGCTACGTGAAGGGCACACTCTCTAGCGAGCTGCACCTTAGCTCTAGCCCCATTGACTCCCTCACCACATACTCTGATGTGGGCTGGGCAGATTGCCCCGACTCTCAACGCTCTACGTCCGCCTACTGCATCTTTCTCGGTGACACTCTAGTCTCCTGGTCCTCAAAACGCCAGACTACAGTGTCATAGTCCAGCGCTGAAGCAGAGTACCACGCCGTCGCCGAGTGTTGCTGGCTTCGCCAGCTTCTCTAGGAGCTCCGTGCACCCCTCTCCTCTGCGACAACGTCAGTGCTGTCTACATGACCACCAACTCGGTTCATCATCGATGCATGAAGCACATGGAGATCGATATCTATTTTATCCATGACAAGATCGCACTAGGATATGTTCGGGTGCTCTATTTACCATCGACATACCAGTTCGTCGATATTATGATCAAAGGCCTTCACACGCCTTTGTTTACCAGTTTTTGATCTAGTCTCTGCGTCTGTTCTCCTCCTGCTACGACTGCTAGGGGTGTTAGACTATTAGACCAATATAGACTCGACAGTTAAAATCTTAATTTTACTGTACACATTGTTACAGTTGCACACGCAGTTGCAGAGCAGGGTCTTCTACTATAAACGTGCAAGTGAACCTACAGTGCATCATCAGCGAATTACTGCGTGCATGATTTTCAGTCCAAGCGTCACTGGGTTTCCCTTATCACCGGTAATCGGGCTGCTAAGGACCCAGTAAACAACCAAGTACACAGAAATTTAAACAAAAATTTAAATTGCTGGTAAATTTTATGTGATTTTTTTCTAGACTTGTCACGTAAAGGTAACTCTTCTTATATGGTAAAGCAACGATGAGCATGAATTATTTACTTATTTTTCTAAGATAGGTTTATAATTTTATTCAATGCTTAAAAATAGGGGCTCTCTCAAACTACTTGTTTTGTTATCGTCGTAGTGGTGGACATATCCATTGGACAGAATGAGTTGGCCAGCCCAACTATATCTCTCATCACCCCAAATATCTAGAGCCCTCTTAGATCATTCATATTAGCAATCACCCATTAGCTCATAGGCAATCTTATCAAATCGATGAGTACTCTAGATCAATCATCATTTCATTTTCTTATTTTGCGATTACACGTCCATTCGCCCTAGCCCCCTACTATCCGTCTCAACGCATGTTCTCTTCGTATGCACTGCTGACTATGCCAGCCACCAATATTAGTCTGCATGTGCTGACATCGTGCCATGCATAGACATGAGAACACACGTCCACATCTCTATTAGTCTGTCCTGCAACCTACAATATGGTACTCGTCTGTCTGGTGCCCTAGACGGTATATGTCATATTTGGTTATGTTTGTCAAAGTATCTTTGCCCCATCTATATTTGATATGCCCATCACTTCAAAAAGATTTCTATTCCTCTAACGGATTGTTAGCCTCTTCTAGTTTAGACAAATCTGGCCGAAACCGAAAGGAGCACTCAAAGCATGGGTGTGACTGCATTCATGCATGGGCATCTCGATCGGTGGTCGTGCCATGTCCCTCTAACTCAATAATTTCTTTCTATCGTACTGTAGTATATGTGTACTATACGTTCAACGCCGATCTTCCCATACCTCCTGGTTTTGTTTGCACTGATCGACTCAAGAACAGCTCAACTTATAATTATTCACCATCTCAATAAAAAGATAATAGCTCAATCCAGAAAAGCAAAAAAGGCAATTAAGTACATACGATTCGTAACCGCTATAACATACTAGTACTGTATTGTTTTTCGAACTGTTTCAGATCATGCGCATGGCCGTTGTTCTGAGTCCGGAACTGCTGTTGGCCTACCCTAAACAGATTTCAAACAAACATTAGTGGTAATGGATGCCATGGAGAGTTACCCAAACTGAATGACGAGTTTGTGATGCCCAAACAGCTGGTTTTTCTTGTTTCCTTGCAGAATTTCAGTGATGCTGGCCTTTCGTTACAGAATCCAGTTTCTTTTCAGATATTAGCTACAAGATTATCACGGGCACGTTTTTTAACCTGTTAAACTTTTTGAAAAATCATTCTGAAAGGTGTTTTAGTCCAACATACGATTCTGTCGATTCATATCAGAGGCTGATAAGCACAACCGATTAGGCCTTCCGACCTGTGATTATGTGTCTGTCATTGGGCCCTAAATGCCATTTTCTAAAGCCCAAATTGTCAGGTCAGGCAATTAGCATTTTTTTATGTAGAATATTTCTCCTTGCAATTTTCGCGTTGTGATTTCATTATTTCACTGATTTGTGACGGATCGACCACAACCCAAACCACGGTTCACACTTGTGAACATGAGCGCATCTGCACATGTTAGATCTTCGCGTCGTCATAACGTCATATATTATACTTTGTCCAGTTTGTTCCAGAAACTAATTCTACTCCAGAGCGACATCATACATGCCGTTTGTCGTTGCATCTGGATATTTTTACGGACCAAATCTTGATTTGTCAAAACTCATTAAATTCGGAGTTTGGTAGTACGGCACCCGCCGGTTTGACCACAATAACGAATGGTTAATTGCCAACAGCAAAAAAAATAAAAAAAAACTGCCGCTGAATCTATGGCGCAGAGAAACTAGAGCATCGGGGGCACCCACGCCAAGAGCATCTCGAAACATGATATAACCAAGACAAAAAATGGATGGCCAAACGGTGAAATCGAAGATCGAAAAATGTGCGGCGAATCACGGGGGCGAAGCGGGCGGGGGAAGAAGCGCGTGCGCGCTGCGAGGAACCGTGAATATCCGGCGAAGGTTAGCTCTCGCACACCAAGGTTAGTCCCCCCGGTTAATCAGGATCAAGAATCCGGGGATTCTTTACATGTGTGTTGTAATCTTCGATCACAAACATAAATGGAAATAGGTAATGAAAAGAAATTTTCCCTCGCCAATCCTTGGAGTTAGTACAATTGGCTTAAAAATCAGTACAATGTTTACTTAATATAATCTCCGTTACAGTGGTTTTGTCCTTAGTAGTATATATGAAATTAGAGAGGTAATAGTATGATTAATAATCTTAAATGTTTTGTTTAGAGAAGACCCAAAGAAAAAGAAAAAATGTGACTTAAATGATAAAAATGTAATTTTATTTTTTTCATAAGTCATTAAGAGTGGATTAAGTTTAACTGGATTAAAAAGTTTTCAATAAAACTTCTAAATCGAAATGATCGAACACTCGCACCACGTATACTTTAGGGTTTTAAATTTTCTCTCTCAGAATTTTCGATATTTGTGTCTAGGCTTCGTAAAAATTTGTGAATAAGTTTATCTGTCAAATAGAAAAATCAGCTTGGAGTATTCAAACATTTTAGCCAGAGTATCCGGACTGAGCTGGATAGAGAAGCCTATCCAAGAGTCTCCATAAGTTGAGTCTCTGGTCCATTTGGTCAGAGTTTTTGACTAAGATCTCTGTCTAGGTCAAAAGACATGTCTAGAGTCTACGGACATGTTATCTGAATACTTTAGAATTTAAATTCTGTGAGTAACGGCTAACTTCTAAAAGTGTGCGTATTTAATCCCGCCAACCCAACCCCAATTTAAGGGGTTGTCTACTTATTCATTGCTACTTCATATCCAAGAGCTTTATAGAAATTCTCTGCTACACTCTCTTAGATCTTGAGCTCAATCCACCCTTTGAGAATGTTTTTTAGTGATTTATGAGAGATTGGATTTGGGATTTGAGCAAGCACTTTTAGATCAACATCAGTGAAGACCCAAGTTTATTACTCTTGGAGAATCACCTCCTAGATGACTAAGCGCTATTTATGAGGATTCAACATGTGAATCGCCTAGGATATTTGTAAAGGTCTTCTTCACCTTCACAAGGAAAGAGATATATTAGTGATTCCCTAAGTTCTTCCTTAGAAGTTGATTTGGTAGAGTAAGCTCTATAAAAAGTAAAAACACGGTGTTCTAGTAGAGATCTTGGTGTTTGCCTTGAACTAAGTACTATGCTTTAGTGAGAGCTTGAAGACCAAATTGATTTTTAGAGTTGAACTTAGTCAGGCAAGGAATCGAAAGAGATCTGGCTCATTAAAGCTCCTCAACAAAGATGTAGAATCGTTTGATCTAAACTTCAGTGAAAAATCATTGTCTCCTAGCAACCTATTTTCTTTTATATTTTCTAGGATTTTATTTTCTTACTTCCTCTCCAACCCATAAGATTTGCCTCCTTTGAGTGTCCCTCAGATATTTTTAAGGAGGCTCGAAATCTCTGGACTACACAACCAAAGACTCTGAACTAGTTTCTCCATTTAACAGAAAGATTGGTCTGGATACTCCGAACTGTAGGACCAAAGACTCTGGAGGGAATCTAATTTCCGCTGTAGTGGATTTCATATTTAAAAGTTGTACATTCACCCCTCTATGTAACTCAAGGTCCTTTTAACATGAATGTCCTCTCGAACGATGAGAGACCACTATGGTAGGATGATAAATTGACCAATTTCTTTGACCACTATCCTGAGCTAGCACCCACACTTAATTACTGACCCCCTGGCATCTTAGAGGCATATTACTTTTAGGTGGTGTATCGGATACGACTCTTTCTCAGGCTATAGACTAAATACTCTCTCTATTCGGCTATTTTGGGGCTTCTATTTTAATCCGTTTTCTAGTCAACTTCCACCTACACTCCATAAGTCAACTATGAATACTTAACGGCACAAAGCGATATGTGACCAACATACCATTTTCTAGATGCATATTGCAATATATCATTTTCTGGATGCATGTAGCATAATAAACTATATTATGTCTTATCATGCGATTAGGTTGAATAGGGGGTAAGGTGAGGGACCCTACACCAACAAGCCCCTTGCGAGTGAGGGTGTAAACTTGTTTTGGCTGAATCCATGCTTTGTCGAATATGCAAGATCTCGTTGTCCCCCTATTTGGCCAAAATTTAGCATTTTGCTCATCTTCTGTATTTATTGCTTTAGAAACTTTTTTTTGAAATGCCGCCTTGCATTCCATGCCCTAGCACTGTTTCACCTCTGTCCCCATTGGAGGGCCTATATAAGGTCACCCCTAGGATGAAACGATAAAATTTTCTTTCACTGTTGTCTCCCAGCTTCTCGTTTATTAGTTTTTGAGCTCTCTTATTTTTGAGTTATTCATCTTCAACTTCCAAGCCCAAAATCTAAATCAGCTTCATTTGCTCATTTCACTTGGTTTTTGAGCCATGGGGAAAAGTTTGAAATCTGTCACCAAGAAAGGAAAATCGAGAAGTGTTGCCATTGATACTAATCCCAATTCTGGAAACCGAGTTGTCGGCTAATTTACCATGATTGAAGCCCTCATGTCCAAGATGATTTCTGAGGGGTAGATCTCAAGCTGAGAGAATGTAATTATTCCAGGAGACGAAAGTGAGCCTATAACTATTCACGTCGGATACACTATCATCTTCCAATCCTATTTTGATGCTAGGCTTTGGTTTCCCTGTACTCAATTTGTTTCATAGGCACTCGGATTATACAAAATTGAATTGTGCCAACTTGTCCCAAGTGCATTCATCCTCAGTGTTTTCGAGTGAATGGTTATGAGCCACAATATTTAGCACTACACCCAGTGGAATCCATACTTTAGCAAGATGAACATTGTGACAAGGCCCAACAGATTGGAGTATTGGTCCATCCCAGCAATTCGAGTCAAGTAGGGCAAAGAGTGGCAATCTAGGTCTATTGCAAGATTGAGGCCACAGCGGACTTTTCAAAGTACAAAGCTCTTAGCTTCTCTAGCACCATCTCTAATTTCATGCTAGAGCCATGAATTGAAATACCAAGCATATACTCAGATATGGAGGTTTGAATTATTGAACTCGCTTTATGCTATAGCATGCACGACCTCGTCGAGGAATCTTCCCTACTTATCATTTGGCCCTTGGAAAATGAATGGGAATTGCTTGTTGGGTCCTTACCTAACAATTGCTGGCACCAAATTCCACCTCTAGAAATCGACAAGAGTGTGAAAGGTAAATTCTTTCTTTCAACATTTCGATTTTTATGCCTTTTTTGGTCTACCGACCCCTATTTTGAACTGCTTTACTGACTTGATCATTTTTGTTTTATTCTTAGCCTGTTCACTTGTCAAGGATGAGAAAGTTGCTATAAAACTTGTTGGCCCATACACATCAGCAGATCATGATTCCTATGTGAAGCAACAAAATCAGATCAGGCACAACCATGTGATAGTAGCACTTGGGAAGGATATCCTCACTAGGGTTTTCGTGCAGTGTGGATGCAGCACTACTCAAAAATGCCTTGTTTCTGCCTCATCCTAAGAGCATAAAGACAGCGAGGCCAATAGTTCAGATAGCAATAGTAGGAGCTTGAATAGCACGTCTAGCGACACATTCACTCCGCCACCAAGCTCAAATGTGGCCCAACTGATGCTCTTCGAGCCGCTAAGGGAAAAGGGGTTGTGGATTCTTCAACTTCTCATGCCCCTAAGAGAATTCAAATTGCACCCCCAAGTGACTACTGAGAAGACATGTTCGATTATAGTCTACCTGCCATTGTCTCTCCTCTTCCTGTTATTGGTGCTTCAAAAATGCAGGTTGGGGCTCTCTAGCTTGCCACTGGTAGTGAAATGCAAGTTAGGCATCTTGAGCCTACCACTAGCAGCGAAGCAAGAAATATGGAGATTAAGGCCAACACTCCAGAGAGGCATGTCGACATCCTTGAAGAAGACAACAACACTATCCTTCTTGGAGAACAAGTCACAGAAACTAAATCGGCAGTCGCAAATCACATTGGATCACCAATTGCACTTAAGATGTTGGTCAAAGATGCAATTGCTGCTAGTCCATATGTTGCTACCCCAAATGATGAACTTTTCATGAACGTTTTAAGCATGACTGGGAAAAGGTGCCATGCTAGAGGCTTGAGAAGGATGGGTATTCCCACTTTTCTTACTTCTACTAGCTCTGAGAATCGACATCCACATCTTACCCTTGAAGACCTAAAATTTATGTCTCCTCGTCGCTATCTCCCTAATACTATTGCTCCAAATTATCACAGTAGAGTTGGAGTGGGATTTTGTTGAGGTGAACGATATGAATTCTTCTTGTCTTACTCTTGAGATTGTTGCTACTAAGGTATTCGATTTCTTCCTTCGCTAAGTTTCACCTTGTAGTTTTCGATTTGTAATGCTTACTTCTTTCGTTTTGATTTTTAGACACTTTGTGCCACGCAGCTTCAAAGGAAAGTTGCAAAGAAGGTTTTCAAGAACATATGCAACCACGACGAGGTGAGCCAAAACCAAATTGTGAAGCTCAAAAATGATAGATAGGTTATATGCCATTGGATTGACAAACTAAATGCATAGAAAGCCAAAGCCCACAAGTTGAGGAGGGAAATGAGGCAAAGTTGAGATGACATTGTTCCGAAGCTCAAAGAAAAGAATAGTGAACTCGAGCGCGTCTTGGCCAAAAACGCCAGGCTTCATCAACTCAAAAGTTCACTTGGGGCTGAAGCTGTATATTTAAAGAAAAAAATGTAATGAGTGCAACTCCCTGCTCGATCACCAAGTGACCATGCTTGAAAACCACTAAGATCGAATTCTCGATGGATGTCAAAAAGTGCACAAGATATTGGAGGAACTTAGGGCGGATTCCACTCTTCTAGAGGCCGAATCCAATATAAGCAAGCCGGCTGATTGGCTTGGAGAGGCCACCAATGGGTTGGGCATGGGTGTGCCTCAACTTGCTTCTAGATACTCTAAGATCTCTATTGAGGCCCTGATGGCATCATTGTATTTGAGCGGCTATAGCCACATTGGCAACTTGAATAACTCAATCTCTCATCTACTCACTGACCCGAACAGGTTTCTAGTTCGCAACAAGGTAGTCGTCAGTTCGACAATTCATGTGTTTCAAAGATTGCACTAGAGTCACCAAGGCTACAATGATATTCTTGCATCGCTAAGGGTGTCCTTGAATCAAGCTACGAAAACTGAAAGGGCCAAAAACACCAAGTGCCAAGCTTCGCAACCCAAAAACAATTATGAACCTAATTGGCAGGTGTGAGCCATGTTTGACAATCGAATTAGTCAAGTGTCAAAAAATTCTTTTGGGGTCGAAAACTATTATGTCTAGTACATTAACCTATAGATGCTTTAAGCTTTTGTCTGTGATGGCTTGAATTTATATTTATGCACTATTTTGTGTACTTGTTGTGTTCAAGAATGTAGGTTGATTTTTGCTACAAAAATGATCGCTGGGCAGTACACATTAAAGCATGTTGCCTATCGGTCTTTCTAGAAGCTTTCTACCTCTGAAGCTTTTTTGTTAGATGAAGAAACTTCTAATATGCACTATGATGATGCATATTTGTTTACATCTTTGTTTTTATGGTCGAGACAAGAACATGCTCATGGTAATTTTTGAGACTTTGTTCTCAAATTTTTCACCATCGCAATTTTCATAACTTAGAAAGCATGGACTTTTGGAGTATATTTAGGCCTTCTTCTAGGCAACAAGGTATTTGTGCTAGACAATATTCACTTGTTACTGTTGAAGAAGAAAATTTTCCCTCTTAATATTGTTTTCAATTCTTCAAAATAAGTTATATGCCTTGTACTTGTAACTTGTACTTTAATAAGCAATGAATGATATTCTTATTGCTACCTGTCATTTATAATTCCAAATGGAAATAGCATGTTTAGTTTGAATTGAAACACCTGTTCATTTCCATCGGCGCCGACACATAATTTCTTAGCATAGGCATCAACATGTGTCGAAGCTCACCGTCCCCTTACCTCAAAAATGGTACTTATGAGAACATGTGAGCATTTTTGAGTTATTGGGCTTGAAAATAATTTGAATTAGGCGCATTTCGAACGGTGCTCACACTTACAATTTTTTAGCGTAGGCATCAGTATGGGCCAGAGCTCGTCATCCACCTTACCTTAAAAAATAGCACTTAGGAGAACATATGATCATTTTCGAGTTCTTAGGCTCGAAAACAATTCAAATTAGGCAAATTTCAAATGGCACCCATACTTACATTTTTTTAGTATATGCGTGAACATGCGCCAGAGCTCGTCGTCCCCCTTACCTTGAAAAATGGTGCTTAGGAGAACATGCGAGCATTTTTTAGTTCTTAGGCTCGAAAACAATTTGAATTAGGTGCATTTCTAACAATGCCCACACTTAGAATTTTTAAGCGTAGGCACCAACATACACTGGAGCTCATTGTCCCCATTACCTTGAAAAATGATGTTTAGGAAAACATGCAAAGTGCAAGGGATAATACATAAGCTCGAAAACAATTGTGGCCACTTGTGTGTTCTCTTTTTTTTCTTTTTTTTTACATATAGAACTTATTGAGTGAAAAAGGTATTCCATGTATGCTCTAGCTCTTTCTCATCCAACTTGGCCAACCTGAATGAGCCTATGCGTGTTTGTTCCTTGATGATATATGGACCTTCCATTTCAATTCAAGCTTTCCTACTGACAATGCATTTAACACTTTCTCGAGTACTAAGTCACCTTGCTTTATGCATCTTGGTCTCACTTTGTTATTATAATGCTTCCTTGTTCCATCTACATATTTTGCCATCTTGTGCATGGCCCCAACCCGCACTTCATCCAAATCATCTAGGGATACTTCTCTCTCTTTTGTATCCCGTTGCTTGAAAACCACACGAGGAAAAAAGACACTTATTTCGCTAGGTGTCATTGCCTCATCACCATACCAACCCAAACAGTATCATTCAAGTTGCTCATACTATAGTTATTCACAAAGCCAGTAATACTAACAACAAGTCTTCCGGCCATTTCCCTTTTGGTTAGTTCTATGATATTTCCTTTATGACTTTGATTATTTTGCCATTTGCCTTTTTCACTGTGCCATTTTCTTGGGGATGACTAATCGACATAAAATTTATCTTGAGATTTAGCTCTTGGCACATCTACTTAAACTTGTCGGACTTAAATTGCTTCCCATTGTCAGAATCTCTTTTGGGATTCTAAAGCGACATACTATATTCTTCCACACAAACTTTTGTGTTGTCATAGATGTGATTCTGGATACCACCTCAGTCTTTATCCATCTTAAAAAATATTCAATGGCCACAATGACAAAATGAAGATCACTCTACTCTTGGTAATGGTCCTACAATATAAATTCCCCACCGGTAGAATGGCCATGTAGGAGAATTGGTTGCATTTTAGTTGGTTGTGCTTTAGTAATTAGGCCATGTATTTGGCACGTCTTGCATGTTTTTATACACCTTTCTGCGTCTTTGACAACGTAGGCTAGTATATGCATTGCCTTATCACCTTGGCTGCTACTGACCGTGGTGCTTGATGTGCACCACATAGTCCTTTATGGATTTCTACCGCCATTCACATTCTTTCTTTATTTTTCACATACTTTAACAATGGTGTAATGACTCCACTCTTATACAGTTGCCCATTTACCACTTTGTACTTCTTGGACATAGGCTACATTCTTTTCGCTTCTACTTCATTGTCTAGGAGCTCTATTTCTACCAGATACTTGTGTATTGAGTCTCTCTAGTCTTGTTCATCTTAGTCTATGTACATTACATTTTTTCCACTTTTGGTACACTTGATGTGGTCAAAATGTCAAAGAATAAGTTTTCAAGCAACTAACTCGAAGCTATCACTCTTGCCAATTCATCGGCTTCATTGTTTTCCCCATTGGAATTGACTTTACCATTATGCTCAAAAAATGTTCCTCATTGTTCCTTACTTCTTGTAATTGTTGCATTGTGTCATCTTTCTCTTCAAATGTTTTGGCAAAATGCCTAGTTACCAGAGCTTCGAATATGTTTGAATTATCAGCCTTCGAGCCCTTAGTGCTCTCGCCTTCTTCATCGCCAGCAAAATTCCTTCATATTCAACAATTTTATTTGTTGAAGGGAACAACTAGATCGAATATCGCAATGTTTGCCTTATTAGCGTCTTGATGATTGCATAAGCCCCTACTCTGTTGGCAATCTATGATTTGTCTGAGTACATGATCAATGGCTTTTTATCTTATACTTCCTTTTCTGCCTCAACGGAGGTTTATTCTACCATAAAATCGGTTAATACTTATGACTTTATGGTTGTTCTTACTATATGCTTCAAGCCAAATGGTAAACTCTATTGCCCATTTTGTTGTCCGCCCAATTACTTCCTTGTTGGCCAAAACTTCCCTAGTTGGATATGAGGATTGCACTATGATTTTATGTGTCATAAAGTAGTATTTTAGCTTTCGAGATGCCATAAATATGGTATAAATTAACTTCTCCATTTCAGAGTATCTCATTTTTATTCCTTACAAGGCTTCTGATATAGAGTATACTAGTATATTTTTTTTCTCTTCTTGCTCTTGCACCAACATGTCACTTATATTTTTTTTCTCTTCTTGCTCTTGCACAAACACGTCACTTGTCATTTCTAATGTAGTTGCTATATATAGCAACTACATTTGTCCTGGTTTTAGGCTTGCGAGGGTGGGCATGCTGTGCAAATACTGCTTCAATTTATTAAATATTTCTTAACATTCTATTGTCCACTGTAATTCTACCACCCCTTAATGTTTTGAAAATCTGTAGTCCCTTTTTAGCTAATCTTGCTAAAAATCTACTCAATGATGCCATTCTGCCTGTTAACATTTGAACTTTCTATGGATTCTTTCATTAGCTTCAATCCCCATTTTGTCACAAGAAAGCCTAGAAACATTCCTACTTGTACTTCGAACACACTTTTGGTTCAACTTTACTACTGCATTATGTAAGTAGTCAAATGTCTCCTATAAATTACTTCCATGTATTTTTACCTTTGTGGTATTCATCACTATGTCATCTACATATGCCTCCACATTTCTATCTAGCTGACTTGCTAACACTTTGCATACTAGCTTTGTGAGGGTTGCTTCTATATTCTTCAAGCCAAAAGGTATTCTTATGAAGCATTATGGACCAAATGGTGTTATGAATAATGTTCTCTCCTCGTCTTCTTTTGCATATAGAAAATTCATCAACTCGTATCCTGTCGTTGAATCTATCAGTTGGTCTATTATGGGTAGTGGAAAACCATTCTTCAGACATGCCTTGTTCAGGTCTGTAAAGTCTATACACATTCTCTACTTATTATTTGCCTTCTTTAGCAAAACTAGATTAGCCAACCACTCATGATGCTTTACTTTCCTTATGACTTTTGCATTAAACAACTTCTCCAATTCTACCTTTGTAGCCGTCTGCCTATCTGCTGATATCTTCCTCAATATGTGCTTTTTTGGCTTGCAATCACTCTTCACTGCTAGCTCATGTTAGATGAGGTTTACATCAACTCATGTGAGCTCTTCTAGTGACTATGCAAAGACATCCATGTTGAACTTGATCACTTTCAAGATTTCTTCTATATCTTGTCAAATCTTCTCCATTTAGCATATATATTTTTGGCTTTTCTAGGCTATTGGCACTTTCTTGTTTTTTCCTTCTATCATTTTTTTTCACCTTGTTATATGGCATCTTGGGGTTTTCGCATCTTGCTATGTGTACTTTTGAGGTTTTTGTTCCACGGTATGTATTCCCTTTTGGTTAGACATTCCCATCAATTCAAACTTTCTTCATTCTCCCGGCACCACTTCCAAACCTATTTTTCAAATTGTCTCTACTTGTTAACCTCCAAAACCCTTATAGTGACACTTTCATCTTGGTTGACCTATTCATGGGTATCTGTATTTTTTTGAATGCATATAGGAACAAGACATTTGCTAAACTTCCTTCATCTATCAAAACTCGGTAAACTTCACATTGTGTAATGTCCATAGAAATCACCAAGGGGTCCTAATGCAAAAACATAATTCCCTCAGCATCTTCTAGCCCAAATGATATTATGGCACTTGAATATATTGGTTTGGCAGTTTGTTCCCACATGGTTCACTTGCCTTACATATGCTTTCCTTTGTCTCATTAACTCTATCTCCAATGAAGATCCTCCAGTTATGGCATCTATCACCCTCTTAGTTGCCTCCTCAATTACTTTCACCTTGACTACTGGTGCGGCTTTGATAAAATTTCGAGTATTCTGATCTTGTCTCCTACCTTATTGCTTATTCTTATATTTTTTAGCTTGCTTGGTCAAAATGTATGGTATTGTTCTATATTTCTTTACTGTGTGTGCAAAGTACAATATTTGTCGAACTCAAATTGTATATTCTCCATATTCTGCCTTCTGTCCTGATTTCTCCACTTATAGCGTAGAGTTCGATTCTTATGGAAAGGTCTACCTTCCTGATTCACATAATTCACTTACTTCTTATCATACTTATAATTCTTTCATGGCTTATATTTCTATTTCTCATAGCTTTCATTATGGACCATATTATGTTGTTTGGTTTTCAAGTTACCCTTCTTGAGTAATGCTACTTATTAAGCATCCAGCCTTAAGTCATCTTCTTCCCCCTAGCAAAACTTTCATCCTCTCAAACAACTACTTGGAAAAAATCAAACCACAATGGTCCCTTCAATAATTCTCTCTTCACTACCGGTATGATTATAACATCATCAGACATCTTGATTTAACACCGAACCCTTTCAAACTTCAACATGAATTCCCTTATTGTTTCTCTAGGTAGTTGTCTTATTGCATATAGGTCATCTGGCTCCTTTGCTTCATCATATGCTACAATAAAAAATGTCTGAAAAGTGTCTCTCATGTGCTCCTAGGTGTATATGGGCATTTTTGGTATTGTTGTGTACTAGGATAGTGATGCCCCCTCTAATATAGTTAAAAGCATCTTAGCTTTTGTTATATCAACTCCTCCTGCTGCTTCTACTACAGTTTCATATACTTTCAAATATTCACTTGGATTGGTATCTCTTTTTTACCTTGTGATATTATGTATCTTGAAGTTGGATGACCAAAGTACCATTTGTAAACTTAGGCTTAACGGACTCTTGTCTATGATAGTTCTAGCCCCTTGTATTTGTTGTAATTGATATTACTGAGCGGGTTGGTTGGGTATATGGATTTGTGTTGGGGGATTTGGGGTGTTGTGATATACTGATTGTGGGATGTTGTTGTTCAGGATAAGCTGGTAGGGTACATATTGCGTGTTGCCTTGATGCTCTTAGAATTGTTGTAGGTTGACCATTTGATATAGTGTTGGTTGCATTGGGTAGTACTGACTTAATTAGACATATCCATGTACATATTCGGCCTAATGCCTGAAGAAATGCTTATAGCAAATTATGAGACATTTGATTGGTTGAATATAGTCGATTGGCTAAATGTGAATTGTTCATTTAAGAAATTGGCCTGGTTTGGGATATAGGATGTGTTTGGGGTAATTGCTTGAGTTGAAGTGCGTGGTAGATTTAGAATGGTTGCTTGATTTGATGCATGTGTCGGGTTCGAAGCAGTTGTTTGATTTGATGCATGTGACAGGTTTAAGGTAGTTGCTTGTGGGTTGTCTTCCTCTCGCTATTTGTGTCGTTTAGCTTTGCATGTCTCTTAACCTTTGTAATTCTTTTTGTATTTCCTCAAATTGCTCTTGATTAACCATAAGAGCCCCTTTTGCCTATAACATTTTAGACAATTACACTTCAGTCAAAAGTATATTGCCTCCTACTGTCTCTCTAACCGTTTTAACACAACGTCATTGTTCATATTAGTGGTGTTTATGTCACATCCAATAACTTGTTTTCTTGTTCTTCCATATATATCCTTCCACCTAGATTGTTAGTTGATCTTGGTTGTTGAAATATATAATTACGAATATGTTCTTATTCTCTATAGCCTTGGGTATATTTACTTCTTAAATTCACCACCGACTTATCTCCTCCCCACAGATGACACCACATGGATCATGAATAGATGGTGAAAAGATTTATCTTATAAGATGAATTTGAGTTAATATGTAATCAGTTTTATCTCAATTTTGAAGTTTTAAAAATATCCTTAAAAGATAAGAAAACATTATAGTAGGATAATAATTCGTTACCCGTATAGTACTGATATTTTATGTATCGGATACATAGAGGTTGCAACTTATCATTTTCTAAATACATTAATATATTATTTTCAACATGTTATTTTTAACATAATATTTTTTAAACGCATATAATATAATATACCATATTTCATCTTATCATACAATTACAAATAGTAAATAGTGGGTAAGTTGAGAGACC
The DNA here is from genome assembly GCA_030770085.1 of Oryza coarctata. Taxonomy (NCBI): domain Eukaryota; kingdom Viridiplantae; phylum Streptophyta; class Magnoliopsida; order Poales; family Poaceae; genus Oryza; species Oryza coarctata. The sequence goes on from CM061462.1 coordinate 7,480,289, forward strand.
CAACAATATGCCTCGTAAAATTCAAATTCATAGAACAGCCATTTGCTCGGCTGCTCGGTTCAGATAAGAAAACAGGAACAGATAATCGAGACGACGCAAAAGAAGCAACGCATCAAATAAAAAAAAATTGGATGAACTCCTTTGGAGAGCAAGATTGGTAGCAAACTGAAGCAAAAGAAAACAAATCAAACAGAACCCGCTCGGATGGATGGATACAATCCTCAAGACGGTCACGAGCGCCGCAACGAACAGTGAAGGTGAAGGTGAAGGCTGCTGAGAGCTATCGGTAGGGTTTGGGAGGGCATTTATAGATGGAGGAATCAACAGCAGCCGTCCGATCGATTCCTTGGACTGTTTTATCAGTAGGGTTTTGTAGCCCGCGTAAGCCCAAGCCCATGGGAATGGTCTCCAAATGCAGAGAGTTTACGTCTACGTTCTCCGAGGAGATATATACTACATCCCAGTCTTTTCGTTGGATTAGATGATAGATTATACAAAAGAAACAAAATAGTAGCTTTATGATGTCATATCTAAAAAATCAGTTAAATCACTTTTACACTGTAAATCTATACTTATATTATAATTATACCATAAAATTAAATCGTTTTTACATTGTAAATTATCTACACTCGTATTATAATTACACCAAAAAATTTAAAAAATATTATTTTTCTAATACATAATGTATAAAAGAACTAGGATTAAAAGTATTTTATTATCTACTAAAAAGAAGAGATATGAGAGAAGCATATTTATATATAGGAGAGGAAGCAATCACATAAAAAATTGACTAAAATTGAGTGAAAAATGCGACACCATATTTTTGCAAATTAATTAATATAGAATTGAAAAGTTGTTTTAAAAAAAATATATGTAAAAAACTTTTGTAAAAATTACACCGCTTAAAAGCATGCCTGTGATACTGTGTAAAATCTGTAGGAGAAAAGGTACGGACCTACGATATGATATCTCAAAGATACTAACTTTGTCATAAAATGTTAAAACTACAGCTATTCCACTGAAAAAAAAGGTTTTCAAAGCGACAAAACCGATCTACAACCTACGACTTGAGCGACAAAACTTGAGCGACAAAATAGCCCAGGTCTCAGTTCGTGTGGTTCATTCAAAAGATGTTACATTCCACGGCTAGTACAAGTAGAAAGTGATTTATATTGGTAAAGCCCTGTCGTCTGTCGACCAAGCTTGGTCGAGGGCATTCTAGCTAGGCACGACCAAAAATGTCCTCTTCTTGACACATAAACCAGAACGATACATAGTAAAATAGTTTCAGCATATCATGCATGGTGCTGCAGCGCTCGAACCTCATCACAAAAATGCAATTGAGTCGATCAAAATGCTCAGGAAATTCAAGGAGACACCCTTCCTGCAAAGCTCCGAGGGTGCTGACAGTTCAGGGAAAATTAACCTCTCTTCTCCTGACTCCTGAGCTAATGATGATACTGCCACTCTGCGATCCTAACCTTCTTATTCTTCTTGGATTTCTCCACTGGCGTCTGAGGCACCTCCGAGGTCGTGCTGCTGTCGCCACCACGAGCCTGAGATCCTTCGGCCGACTTGCCCCATGCATTTGAGTGCCTGCTCATCGCTAAAAATCCCACGACCAGAGAGGAAAGACGACTTGGTCATACGAAGGCCTGGGAGGTCTGCTTATCTCCAGTGCAGGTCCTTAAGGCTCAAGGTTCGCGAGCGTGCCAACCAATTTGATCCTGTAATTAACAAAAAAGTAAGACGAGCGAGTCCGATACAGGCGCTCGCTATCGGCTGGCTGCCAATAGGATCGGGATGCTCTTCGATCGGCTGGGGAGCCGATATAGACAGGTGTCGACGAGAGATCGACCACAGAGCCGATGGAGGAACCAGGGTGTGCTCAGAGAATAGCGAGGTGCACAGGATCCCTCCGGACAGCCGAACAACGATTCATCGGCTAAAAAAACCGATGAAGGCGCATACGGCTTAGGCAAGGAATAGTATAAGAAGGCACGGGCTGTAAAGCCGATGCCGCTCCAAATATGACAACACGAGACCCGTCGTCCACCGTGGCAGCGCCATCAACACCAAACCTCGAAGATCGGACCTAACCGAGACAATACGAAGCCGGGGCCAGCAGCGATGATATGGAGGACGCCGGATCGGCTATGCCGTAGCAAGAATAGGAATGAACCCATCGGCTAGCTGAGCCGATGAGAGGACGCCTCTCTGACTGCGGGTGCGTATCGGCTGGAAAACCTATACGTTCGGCGTTACGCGTCGTGGGACGCCTCTAAAATCTAATACGTATCGGTCGAGGGGCCGATGCGCTGGACGTGAAGCTCAGAGTATAGATAACTCATCGGCTGGCACTCCGACTATAGGCCTGAAGCTCGATCTACCGTCGGCAGCCCCGTAGGTCGGATCTAACCGATGCAGCACGAAACTGACGACGACAGAGAAAGCTTAACGGGTCGATAGATCTAGTACGGATGTGATGCGATACGTTTGATCGGCCTAAGAGGTCGAACCTAACCGATGCAGCCTCAGACAGAGCAAGACATATCGGGATGGTGACGGGACTTACCCCTTTACCGGAGATCGGACTTAACCGATGCAGCTCCACATCGAGAGCCAGAACCCGCTAGTAAAACCTAGATAAACTAGGGTGGCGATGCGCCGAATTTGTATATGATCGAGATATCTTACATGTTTCCAGGGGTCTATATTTATACCCTGGATTTATAGACAGAGTCCGACACGTCTACGACCATCGAAAAATATTTCTAAAAAAGTTAACTAACCAACTAAACCTTTTTAATTAAGTAAAGTTAAAATTTACAAAAACAAACATGCTGCCGTGGAATCCATGGTTCTTCGCAAATCCGGTTTCATCTGAATAATTTTCTAATTTGTAACCGAGTTTTTCTTTGCTGCAACCTGATCGGCTTTTTTACTGTAGCTATCGGATCTTCTTTTAGTCAAACTGATCATTTTTCTTTCTTTCCTCGGGCTTCTCGAACCTGATCCCGATTGGACAATCCCCTGTCTTTAAGTCGATTCAATCTTCTACTAATCTGATCGGTTTTTCTACAGTTCTCCATCAACCGATGACTACATTAAACCCTCCATCAGATCTCTCAGTCGATCGGCTTTAGCACCATTGGATCTCCCAGCCGATCGACTTTAGTACCATCGGATCGTTTAGATTTTGGCGTTAACGGTGTCTCAAACCTGCTTTCATCCCTTCTCTTTTGTTTGTGTTTGTGTGCGGGCTTGGCGCTCTGTTGGCCCACTGATAACGCTGAGACTAGGCTGCTGCGGTTCTTCAACCCACTAGTGAACCGAGACTTCGTCTTCTTTGAACAACCTGGAAGACCGGACAAATTCTGATCAGTGACGGCAACTACTGTTTACCAAAGTGTTCTATTTATCAACCGGTGGTTATAATAGAAAAAGAGAAAACACTTCAGCTGGTGACTGGAAACCTTTATTAACTGAAAGTGCATACGTTAATCAACAGAAATAGAAACTACAGAGCAATTTTATCAAGGCTTGTTCAAAAACTAAGCTGGCAATAGATGGGCTTAGTATTTCTCTCAGAACAGTTCTTCCATCTTATAATACAAGAGCATGCATTGCATCATTGGCACGAGTCTTCATAATGTAAATCAGGAATTCGGCTAATCTCAACTTTCAATGATGCCCAAAAATCTCCAAGACAAATAGTATGTTCATCGCCTCATTACTGTCGATGCCAAAAGATTGAACAGCAATATGCACTTACAAAGTTAAAATCTCGTGATACTGGATTTCTAGTTAAAACAGGAGGCTAAACCTATACAAATCTAAGTTATTCACTAGTAGTCAACTGGAATGGCATATCCTGATTAGCAAGTATATATAATACATTAACATAGACAGCAGAAGATGCCTGAGAAAATGTACTCACCTGCAGATTTCTTACTGCTAGGAGTAAGACTCCCCAAACCTGGCTTCTCTAGTTCTTCAGGGTCAGGATAACGAACTAAGCTAACTAGACGTGCAATCTTCCCAACTGGAATTTTTTTAGATTAAAAAATATGCATATAGTAAGTTAAAAGAACAATACAAGAGTACATAACTGCCTTTCGGGAAAGGAAGAGATGATACGTATGTTCTACCAATTGTGCTATCAAGCATGACCAAAATCACAAAAATCAAATATGTCAACAAACAGCTCGATTTAACAAGACTGATAACAAGTAAAAACAGCATTCATGCAAAATACTGCAGAAATAAACTGCAAGGTTGGTATTTCAGCACAACAGCTTTTGCTTCTTATTCAGATGGAAGGAAAACAGTTGCATCTGGTTGCTCAGCAGCAAAGCTGACAAGATCATAAGATTTCCCTGCCAAATTAAGAACAATAAGTACAGCTCAAATTTTGGGGAGAACTTTAAATTGTTATTGCCACAATAATTTAAAAGCGATGAGCTGACGATCTTAACCAATGAAAAGAAATTAGAGAGCCTAGCTACTAGCCTACTGCTAGTACTCTGACTGATGTATGTCATCAATCTAGCTTCAAATCACGGAGAAGCTTATGGACCATTATACGAGGAAGCTGAGAGCAAATTTCACTTCACCAATCAAACTTCTGAGCATCCACTAAGCATAAAAACTTCTATATGTAAATTAAATTATAGCATCTTAATTCCATTTCTATTGAAAAAAACATTTAATAAGCATTAGTTTGTTCATTTGTTGCCTAAAGATTAACAAGCAAATAGTACACCAGGAACTTCCATAGTTCCATGGTGACTAAAAACTACAACTAATACTTGAAAGCTCTGCAAAACACTACTGATCATCAACGAACCAGCATTAACTTCATCTTCATACAAAAATGAGAGGCAAGCTTGACCATAGAAATGCAAGCAGTTCCGTTGATAGGATTAACATTGTTTGGGATTAGTAATGAGAAGTCTAGGTGTGCTCTTTGGGAAAACTAATCAATAAAGTAAAAGTGTGATTGCATGATCAAATACAGGTTGCATCGAACTATAAAGAAAGTTGAAAAACCTTCAAAAGATGTAATCGATCAGGTGTGACATAGTTCATTGAATATATCTTACCCGAGGAACTCTCCAGACTGCTCAATTTTGCATCACCGTGCAACTTAAGAGTAAGCTCTTGACCATGAAAATCAGATGCATCTAGCTGCATGCAACACAGAAAAACGTTAAATTCAAGATCCCATGTGCAGCATGCCACATGGCACATAATGAAAATAATATCCACATTACCTGATTTAGAGGTCATTGTATTAGCCAAAGTTTTGTTGACTCTGCTTGTGAGACGTCAAGCATAGCCTCTTCGCTGTTCTCCTCAAATGCTGGTCCAGGCTCATAGCTAGAATGATTGGTTGCAGCAAAGTTAAAATAAGTTACAGACAATACAAAAAATTACCAATAAGTGTATATTTGACACAAAATTCAATACAAAAATTCGCAACTACAATTTTCCAACCTACCTTATCTCATATTTGAGGCATAACTGTTATTCAGAGTGGAATCAGAACTACCAAATCCACAAATTCGATATACCGTTACAAGTTGCAAATCCACCTGATAAGTTTCGTTCTGAACAAACATTGCCTAGCTTTACTGTAGATAAATGCAATGCTCAAACAAAAGCATTCCTGCTTTTAAAATTGTTGCTTGGATGTGGTTTTGACTACCACCCTTCCGGTCATTTAGTCCAAAGGCAATCATTTTGATTCCTCTAAATGAACAATTTTCAGCTTTAACTCCCAAACTGATGAATGGCCTAGTTTATCCCCAAACATCCTACAGGAACGCAAGGTAATCGACTATCTATCCTGGGAGGAAATGAAGGCCTTATTGGCTCCTAGGACGAACCAACACCAATGAATTGTCGAACCAACACCAAGGAATGGTCGAGTAAACGAGGGGAGGTTGATCATACCGGACCCTGCTTGATGATCCCTTCACCATCTCCACCACCAAAGGAAGCCCCCTCAGCTTCTCCCGCGATCCAAGCGCCCGACGTGCTAACGAGAAGAGCAACTGCTACCACCGCCTCACACGCACCAACAAAACAGTGGAGCGAGGCGAGGCCACTGGGGCGGCTGCGGAGCTCAGGCGAGGGAGGGGAAGGAGGAGGCTGCTTCGACGCAGCGCCGGCGCGAGTCGTAACCCTAAAACCCCCCTGGCTCGCGAGGAAGGAGAGGAGTGCGCCGCCGCGCCGCGCAGCAGCAGCAGGCCGAGCGCCTTGATGTCTTCTTTTTTTTTTTTTTTTGAAAATTCAGTTTATACCATACCATAGGTGGAGAGTCAAAATCACAGGATATACCACAGAAACCTTCCCTATTTTGCTTCGTGCCAAACCTCGGCGCGGCTCTCTTTGGTCTGTCTATAGCTTGACCGTTAGGTAGTGCTCGTGTCTTCCGTTAGAATCCAGCTGGGTCCACATATTGGTCACGCGAATTGACGATAATACCCTTCTAGTCAATCTAGACCTAGCTCTTTCAACTCCTCGGTACCGCCGCTGCCACATTCCCCGTCTCATCCCCCATGCGTGCCAGCGCCGGCGAAGATCCTAACCACGAGCAGGAAGGAAAAGAAGCTTCGATTGGAGAGTGAATCTCTTCGGATTTGCTTGATCCTCGTAAAGATGTTTTTTTTTTGAATCTGATTGTTCATTCTCGCTTTATTCTATTTTAGGTTTGGTGTTAGAGGGAGAAGACAACGAAAAATACGGGTGCATCTACTTTTTCTTCGTAACCACCTCCAACCAAATTACCTCCGAGAGAAGCTACAACACCTCATATTTCATAGCCACCGTCAAGGACAATATTTTTCAGGCTTGCAAAAAACAAAGCTGCTATTGCTACTACATACAAACTGCTACAACTACTTGAAAGAAGAGGAATTTTTTAAACAAATTAGAATGTTGCTACTGCGAAGATTAGATGTAGAAGATTCTATCCCCTTTAATTGTGTTTCTGATGGTGCGTCTCTTTCTTGACTTCCATCATGATCTTTTTCAATGCATTGCTTATGCTAGAATTGTGCTCTGAAAAATTCTCCACCATGCATCTGAACTCTGCATCCATCTTCCTGTCCACCTTGCCCAGTTGTCCTTGCCCTCCTCACTGCTACTGTTGTTGCTCCTTCTAAGACCCTTAATCAAACCACGATCCATCAGATACAGCTGGTACTCTTATTTTCCTGCGATGGTGGAGCATCAACTGTGAAGAAGACGAAGAAATGGAACCGCACAGGAGGGCATTTTCGATAGAATTAACTCCGTGAAGGCCAAACTTAAATGGTTGTGGTATAAACCGAAGAAAGTAGTGCTGGGCTATGGCACAACGCAAAACTAAAAAGAATCTGTGGTATTTTGTGATTTTGATTCTCCGCCCGTGGTATAAACCTCCTTTTTTTTCTTTTTTCGGGCGGGTCCTGTTGCTTTCGTGGACCGTGGCTTCTAATTGGGCCATACGGATCACGTCTCGGAAACCTGACACATGCTTTCATCTTCGCACGGAGGAAGAACGGACGGCGAGTAGTGGCTCGGGCTTGGTTTGTTTAGCGTAGGAGCTAAAGCTCATGTGTCCGAGAAAGAAACCTGAACCTGAATTCTGAATTCAGCATCTGGCATATTTCATAAAGGATTAGATCATATACCCTCAATTTAGATCGAAAATTATGGATTTATTATCATATGGGTCATCTAAAGTCACTATATGTGAGGCAATAGGGTAGATACTAAATTTCAATATAAATGAAAGGTGTATGATTAAATTTTACTGTTTCACCATTGGTTCATTCGAATTCGAATCATAGCCATCCGTCGGATCGGATGCCACGATAAAATCTTTATTATTGGAATAACTTTTCACTGCCTTTCCGATGCCACGGTAAAATCTTTATTATTGGAATAACTTTTCACTGTCTTTTTTTTATGTGGCGGGTGATATAGGTTTTTAATTGCAAATTGTACTTTCGATTGTCCACTGTGCAGGTTCCAGGAAATCGCTTTCAGAATGAACGGTAGCAAAGAATCAACTGTAAGGCTGAGTTAGTTTTTGCGTTCTGAGACAATAACTCCTTTTTCGTTAGAGTATTTTTCAATCTATTAAATAATATATTTTATTAAAAAATTGTATATAGAAGTTTTTATTTTAAAAAGGTTATAATAGCTAATATTTAATTAATCATATGTTAATGATTTGCTCTAGCTATAAACAGGTTCAAATCAACCATCCAAACGAAGTCTGCTCTGTAACACCTTTACGTTTTGCCTATTGTTTCAATTATTTAACATATGGTTAGTTGCAAGTTCTAAGACAAGATGGCAATGTGACAAATTGATATGCGTTATTGCATTTGCTTCGAGCTGGCTACTACCTTCACAGAACAGGATAAGGCGACGGGGATCAAACGGATCGTCCCATTCATAATTGCCCCATGCGGACCATATACTTTGAAGACAGTACTGCTTCCCTGAAATCAATTCGTTCACGTATGACACCGTCTCGACGTAATAATTTAATAAGATTTAAGTACTAATTTTTGTTTATTTATTTATGTTCGGGATAGTCTGCATAAGAAAACGGAGAGATCTAAATTTTCGCAACTATTGTTTGCCATTGGAAGTGGAAACTATCCTGATCAACTTTTAAGTCTGTCTTGTTTGAGGAGTTTAGGATTCTAAAATGCAACCTTGCTGAAGGAGAAGCCTACCAAAGCAATTTTCTAGGCACTAGAAATGGCGATCGGAATGTGGTGTCCTTGATTGATTCTTTTGCAGCGGTGCAATTTCAGGTTGGTCAAGAACAATTCTCTCCTAGTTCCCCTGGCTGGCCTCCTTTCATGAGGGTGAATCCAATCCTGAATTGGTCTTACAGGTTTGTCTCCTGATCATGTGAGTCGATCCAACTTTCATTCTCTTTTCAGAGTTGCCAATTCTAATGCTTTGCTGTGACAGTGATGTTTGGTCTTTCCCCTTAACCTGCAAGTTTAAGTACTGCAGCCTTTACGATCAAGGATAACATGTTCTTTTTTAATAGTTACACCTTTTTGGTACATGTTAGGTTTCATCTTCCCCCGTGGGTCATGGTGCAATTTATCACATCATTTACAAAATGAAGTACTAGTGGTAACCTAACAAGATTCTACTCCTAGTTGTTCCCCTCTCTGCTTATATTGGGGAATATTGTTACTTGGGCATTCTGATTTCTGACCTTCAACTCGTTTTTCTACTCTTTCATGTAAATCTTCAAATGGATGATGCATTTGATTTGCCCTTGATATGATTTCAGGTACACTTCTATTGGCAGCGTACATGATACTGTCCCAAACGCACAGCTGAGTGATGGCCCAGGCGTGTTAAAACCGGCATACATGCTGCTAGATGGAACGCTTAGGTTAACAAAAGAAAGAAAGATAAATCTGCTGCAAGCAGTGCCATCAGCAGCACTGATGCGCCACGACAGCAACAGACGAGTCGATTGTAGATGAAACCATGAATCTTACAGAAGTAGAGTACATATAAACAGTGAGATTTAAGGACAAAAATTGCGGGCGAAGCGGAGTGTTCTTCTTGAGTCAAATTCATTTTTGACCAATCTTGTGTACAAAATTGACAGTATATATATTAATTCTCCAATACCTCTCTATGAATATTATGCTCGCAAAATCTTGTCGAGAACTTGTACCCATATAATTGTAAAAATGGTTGAAAAGAATAAAGAAATATATTAATGCAATGGTTGCACATTTGTGTATACACATATAACCCTACTGTCTATTTCTTTACCTTTTCTTAGAGAACATGTTTTTTCCTTGACTTAAAATTAACAGAAGCGTGAGATCGCTGGGTACCATCTCTTTCAACTTTGGCTTGCGTTCTCCATAACGATATTTAAAATTCAGTGCTGTAATTAACGAACTCTCCCACACTTGTGTTCAATTCGGCCACGCCACGGCACAAACGCAGGTGCATTTGTACACATGCGAGAATAGCTTGTGTTATGGACGTTGTTGCTCGTTGGCTAGCTGCATGGGCCGTCAATGCGAATGTGCATGCCCATCCAACATCTACCTAATCTGCAGACGGGTAAGGAGTGCATAGTACGCAGTCACAGAACCTCAACTTGTTTGGCTTGCCATGCTGAACAATCGCAGCCCATGGCCATAAGCCTTATTAGTAATTAATAAATAATTTATTCATAATATATATATAGCGATATAAAAGTTAATGTTGAAAAAAAACTATATTATAAATAATATAAAATCAATTAAAAATTAAGTGTTAACATTTAAATTTCAGTAACGTCTGATTGTTTTGTGGATAAATGATGAGGAGGAGCTCAGATCTGAGGTCCCACTTGTTGGAACAAACAGCACCAGAACAGACCACCACGTCAGCGGCGTGCCGGGGTCCACCCACCCGAACGCGTGCGCGCGGGCGAGAAAAAAAGGCATCGGAAGAGTGGGAGAAGAGAAACGATAGAGGGGATTATCGAACGAAAGCGAAGCGGAAAAAAAGATCCCAACGCAGAAACAGCATCCGCAACGTGGAACGAAGCCTCCCTCCTCTCCGCTCGTCCTACGCAGCGCGGCGGCGGCTGCGGCGGGCGGCGGCAGCCGACGCTCTCCACACTACGCGGCGCAGCGGCCGCCTTGTTCCTCTGCGGTGGAGGCCCTGGTTCTCTCCCCGGCAGCCCGTGATCTCTACGCCGGAGGAGGAGGGGGGAGCGGGGGATGGAGATCGACCGGGCGGTGCGGGCGAGCAGCGACCGCCGCCTGCGGACTAAGTACGATAACGCCGTCTACGTCGTGCAGCGAGCCTTCGCGCTCTACCGGTACGCCCTCTCTCCTCACTCCCCCTCTCACTAGATTGGAGACTGGATTCGGGGGTAGCGGTGATGGTGGCTGTGCCCTAGCTCGATGATGATCCACGGGGCACGCGAGATTTGGGGTCGGGTTGGTTTGGCGCGCGTCCTGTAACGAGTGTCTGGGTTGGTTCATCCAGCTCGGATTTGGGGATATGTGGTATATAACAGATGGGAGTTATATCGACTTGGGGGTTTTACTTGTTAGATCCCAAACTGCAGGTCGCCGCAGCTGTCTAATCCCGATATGCATTCTATATCTGTGTGTCCTTACCAACAGAAAATTTATCTCTCTTTGTTTGCCTCTGTGCCTGTTCGATGTCTTAATCCCCTTTGCACAATGGCGTATGCTATTCTGAACATCAACTAGCAATATAGGACGGTCCACACTATTTGGATTGGCTGGCACAACAATTGTCTAGTCTCAATTGATTGGATTTTGGCTGGATTCTTCTGTCACAAACTATCTTTTCAGCTGATTCAGACCACGGATTAAAGAACATGTGTTTTGAATGCTGTCCTGAAACAACGGGAGTAGGTACATTGTTTTCATTGTTGGTTAGTCAGGTTGTATCGGCTGTTCTTACACCAGTTCTGATGAGCAAAATATTTATATATTCTTTTTGTGAGTTGTAAGCTGTTTCTTTTTTTAGTCAACACTGTAACTAACTGAAAACCTAGTTTCTTTGGATGAAAAAGGTGACACTAAATCAAACTACATCGATACGGGGAATGAAAACCCATGATGCATGTTTGTCATGTCATCTTAAACTGGATATATTTCAGGGAAGGTCCATCCAGTGCTTCCACATTTCTTTTGTAGAGGATTACATCTGCAAATTTTGAGATAAATAATCTGAGTTTGCTATGAAAATATGTGCCTACAGGCTTTAAAATTGCTTCCAAGATTACATGCATCGATTCATAAACTTTAAATTTTAGTTTCAGTTTCTATATCTCAAGCAGCTCAGAATATGTAATTCGAGTGAAAATGCAACACTGCCTACCAAATTCTTGATGATGTCGAGTGTTTGAAATCACATAGTTGAAGTCATATTTATACCTGGAATAACTTGCTGAAAACTTCTTGAATAACTGGAATGTGGGATGTCCAGTTGTGTTGAACATGTTATAAGTAATAGCTAGTGGGAAGTTTAAATGCCATTGCAATACACGAGAACTTAGTCTTCTTTGAAAATTTCAATCAGTTATACCTGGATTATGTGAATAAGGCACAAGGCAGATGTTCCCAAAATGCATATTGATAGATTTTTTGGCAGTATATCCTTTATTTTCCCTATTTAGTTTTTAAAAATGGTTCTGCACTTGGCCAAGATAGATGTTGAGAGGGTGGGGGTTGGTTTGAATGCCCTCATTTTATGTATACATTGAATACAGTAACATCCTAAATCTCATTCTCAGAAATTTCATTTTCCAGGTTTGTGGAAGTTGCCTTCAGCTTTAATGGTGGGAAGGATTCAACTGTAATATCTTTATGATCTCTCATGATTTTCATTTTTCTTCTGTATGTTAAGTGACAGTTTTTGTCTATTAGCAAGTTTAACAAGATACCAATGCTATATATCAATAGGTTCTGTTGCATTTACTTCGGGCTGGCTACTACCTCCACAAATCAAGCTCTGGTGGTGAAGTTGAAATGAATACTGTCCAAAACTGTCCTGTGCGCACCATCTATTTTGAGAGCCCTTGTGCTTTCCCTGAAATCAACTCATTCACTTATGAAACTGTCTCGACGTAAGAAATCACTAAGATTCATTTTCTTTGTTTATTTGCTATCCTTGAGAAGTTAAATAAAATATTCTTTGTCCTCTGTTCTCTGCAGTTATGGTTTGCCACTGGAAACTGTCCACTCGGATTTTAAGTCTGGCCTAGAAGGCCTATTGAAAGAGAGGCCTACTAAAGCAATTTTTATTGGCACTAGAATTGGCGATCCAAATGCAGTAATTTTCTTGTTCCCTTTTTTAGCTGCTCTTCAGATCTTGATAGACTTGTTATGTCCAATCCTCATGCCCATAGACCTTTCACTTATTGATGTTCCCATACTCCCGATAAACCTATTACTTACTACAGTTTGGGATTATAGGTTGGTCAAGAACAGTTCTCGCCTAGTTCACCTGGTTGGCCTCCTTTCATGAGGGTCAATCCTATATTGGACTGGTCATACAGGTCTTCCTCCTGATCATGTAAATCAATCAAAATGTGCCTTCTAGTCTGCTAAATTCATGTGCTAAGGAACACTATACTTCTGTCTCAGGGATGTTTGGTCTTTCCTCTTGACCTGTAAGGTGAAATATTGCAGCCTCTATGATCAAGGGTAGGTTCTTTTCCATGTTCAGAATCCAAATTTGTAATGGTCTGTATGCATACCTTCTATTGAATGTTTAGTATATCATTACCTATAGGTCAAAAAATGCCATTTATCATGTTGTTGCTGTAAATAAATTTATATAAAATGGCTTGTGGGACATCAGCTATGTAAAGCTACCTTGTAATTTAAGCCACTTGAGAGTACTATATAGACTTTCATATAACTTTCTAGTTTATCTTACAATGTCATGTACTTGTGTTGATTCTAGGTATACTTCCATTGGAAGCATATATGATACTGTTCCCAATGTGCTTCTTAGTGATTCAGCAACTGGGAAAAGCTTTAGGCCAGCATACATGTTATCAGACGGAAGGCTTGAAAGAGCTGGTAGAACAAAGAAGAATATTAGTTCTGTGGCAAGCAATGGTACAAACAGTACTGAGGTGGAACAGATGATCTCACGCTCAGCGTCAATCATTGTAGTCGGTGACGAAATATTGTGAGTAATCTTTCTAAGTTGTCTCTACAGATATAATTCTGCCATTCCAAGGTTCTTGCAGTTCCAACAGCCTATTTCTTTGGCAATAATGGCACCCCTGGTCTCTTTCTCTTTCTTTTTGAAATTTATGGCACATTTATGCTATTTAGTTTCTTTTTTTGGCATTGCCTTTTGGATAAATGCAATAATTATATTTCATCGGTAGTTTGGACTCCGACGAGCAAATGTGATCAGCTGTGTGTTTATACCTCTCCAGCTATTTGATATGATAGAAGCATCTTCATTTCTAGATGGGAGAATGATAATGGAATGAGTTTCATTGAGCCATTTGTCTGTGTTCAGAATCATTTTAAGTCAATTCAAAGTGCAACCAGGCATTCCAAAGCTCAAAATATAAGGATTTTTCTTTACTAATGTCAGAGAATTTGGTGTTGCCATGATGATACCCTGGTTTGTTGTTTTTTTTTGTGTGTAAATGATTCCTTATTGACAGTTGTTTTATACAATTGTTGATACATGTGCATGGTGTTTCAGGTTTGCCACAGTTGAGGATAAGCTAGGTTCAGCCTTGTGCAAGAATCTCCATGCAATTGGCTGGAGAGTTTCTCATGTAGCGGTTGTTTCGAATGAAGTAAGATAAGTTAAATGAATCGAAACAGTTGTATCTCCTATAGGCTCCATGTGGGATCTTGCAGCCTACTTGCAACTGCTGTGAACTATGCAATCTACTTGCCAACTTTGTCTGTTTTCTGGTTTTCTGGCACGTAAATCTAACAGAAATTACCTGTGATTGTTATGCAGATTGATTCTGTTGCTGAAGAAGTTGAACGTTGCAAATCTACAGATGACATGGTTAGCTTGTAGGCCTTTTCATTTTATGAAGTTTTTTGGATTAATGTGTGTGATGGTATTCACATTGTATTTCAGGTGTTTCTTGTTGGAGGACTTGGGCCTTTACATTCAGACATTTCGCTGGCTGGTGTTGCAAAAGCATTTGGAGTTCGTCTGGTGTGTTGATTGAAACTTTTTTGCTGTAGGATTTCTTATAGTTGGTCCCCAGCCTAATTGTTAGTTGTTATGATCACCTTTGTCCTTCTGCTCTTGTTCTGCTGTGCCTCTACTTTGTGCTGAACTTCTGCTCTTTAGCGCTCCTTTATTCTAAAATTGTCTTGCTTCTAGTGATTACGAGTAATTCAGCAATTCCTTTTTAGAGTGTTCATTCGTGTTTGACTTTGTATAAACTCATTGTTCCTAGTATTATTTGGTGTATTTGCTGCATTTCTTATTTCAGATGACAAATATAAAGCTTGCTTGTTGCTCTATTGGTTGCAGTTTCACATAAAAATCTTCTTGTGAAAGCCCTTTGAAATATAGAAAGTCCTCAGTGTGCATAGCTTTCAGCTCTCTTGCTGGTTCTGTTGGAAAAATGTGCATAGCCTTGAATTGTTGTCATACACTAAATGGTTGCTTCATGAATTTCACTGAACAAATGCTATTTACTGTTATCTACTAATGTTTGTTTTGAATTTTCATAGGCTCCTGATGAAGAGTTTGAAGAATATCTTAGTCAACTGATAGGAGACAATTACACTGGTGATCGAAACGAGGTAATCTGGTTTACAAATACTATTAAATTCTTGAATATCTGGTGCTGTGCATGTTTATTCTAGCATGGTGCAAGCTGCAGTATTATCATTTAACTCCACATCTCTTTCAGATGGCTTTGTTGCCAGAAGGTATTACGGAATTATTGCATCACAAAATGCTACCGTTGCCATTGGTACGTTATGTTGTTTTAATGCATTTCATTTGAACTACTTCCGAAATACATATTTGGTGAACATATTTTTGGCTTTACAAGGGTTGTAATTTCTCCAAAGCTAGCATGTGCCAATGATATGAACTGATGCAGTAAAGACACATTTATTAGGTCACATAGCCAAAATCCCTTATATTTCATGATAGAGGTATTAACATATATCCAAAGTTTAGTAAGTATGCCTGAATGAAAAGTCTGACATCCAATTAGGAAGTGAAAAAACACCTACTGTAAACTATGTTTGAAAAAAAAAAAGAGTTAGCAATTGCTTCTCTTTTTTTTTTCATTTGCCTTATAGATAACTGGTTTCTTATGCAGATCAAATGCAAAAATGTGGTCATTCTTGCTGCGACTAATGTGGATGAGCTTGAAACGGAGTGGGGTTGTCTTCTAGACACACAAGAGAGTGGTTTAGTGATGGCTAAACCTTTTGTGTCAAAGCATCTCAGCATGTCGCTATTAGATGTATGTCTCTTTGACTCGGTCAGAATTTGCTTTGTTTTTATTCTAGTCATGTTATCAGAAACAACTCCTTCATATTTTATCCCTGTCATTTTCAAAATAGATGTTTATAGTATGTTTGGTCTTAAATTAATTTTACTTATCAATATTTAAAATAGAACAATGTAAATGACCTCTATTGATGCATCTCAATAATCTTGATTTTGACCAAATGTTATGCCTTGTGATTGTTTCTTTGTGTTGCTGTTTGATACTCCACTATTTGTCTTTACCTTCCTATGATCCTAGATGTTACTTTCCTGGCATTTATCAGATAACACTTGTTAATTACATTTTTACGTTTAATATCCACCTTTCTCATTAATTTTCAAAAAGAAAAAACAATTTTACTTCTATGTTTACTTTTGGAGAAGTACTTCATTATGTATCTGTATAAACTTTTGCTGTGTTCTTTTTCAGGTTAAAATTGCCCCAGTGGTTGCAAAACTATGCATAGATTTCTCTGATGTATACATAGGTATTATTTGATGCTCCCATTATTTTTCTTTGTGGGAAATGATTTTGCAAATTTTCCAGTGCTTTATATATTCTTTCTGACTTATCTGATCTCTTTGGTGGTTAATGTTTTTGACGTGCAGGTTGTCATCGGATCTCAAGATCTGGGCCTTTGGTTGTGAGTTTTGTTGGAAAGGTATGTGCTTGATCTCTTTGTAGCAGACTCCGTTTATTCCACAGAACGGCATACTAGCATGTAAAACTTTTATCTTTGTGAGCTCTTGGAAATAGCATAAGAGAAGGCAACAAGGTACTTTTTGGCACCCTTGTTTTAATCAAAGCAAGACAATTGTTAACCACCAACAACTAATTTGCATATAGATGTAAGCTTGTCCTGTTTGTGCACTAATGGGGACAACTTAGTTTCTAGTAGTCTATGCTTTCCAGTACAGAGTACAACATTTAATTCCCCAGAGCAGTAGTTTTACAGAGTTCATTTATTTACTTTAATTTCAGGACAAACAGAGGGTAGAAGCAGCTGCAGAGAAGCTGACGAATGGCTTTGAAGGACAATTCTCCCAAGTTGACAGTTGCAAATAAGCATTCTGAGTACGCACTTCGATATTCTTCCTGTGTTCTTTCTGCTGGAAGTTCTGAAATTGAGCAGGGCTAATGATGCGATACGGTGCTCGGATGGCTTGATCCAACGGCCGGATCTGGACTCTGGTGCTCCACATATTATTTAGGAAAGGAAACAGAGAAATTTTGTCCTAGAAGTTTAGAAGTTAATTACTGAATCAAACAGTGGAGGTGCTCTGGCCTTCAGCTGATATAGAATGGCAGCTTTTATGGGCGATATTTTGACCGGGCTAAGGGCTCGTAATATTCTTTTGGAATTCAATTCAAAGTAGATTATATTTTATAGCATCCAGTTCTTCCATAGTTCAATAATTTAATCATGGAATTTTTTTACAATAAGCACGTTCAATTCAGGGATAATGTGCAAGATTTAGTTTCTGAGTTACTCAGGTTTAGTTTCTAAGTTATTCCCAGAAATCATAAATGTCAGCATATAGGCTAGAGATCTACATGATTCCAGGGTTTATAAAACTGCGCGGTTACCTTATGATTATGGCGGTAACTATGCATGGTAACCATCTTAGTTTTTGAAACCTCGTGATTTTTCTCGTTTACCCCATTGGTTTTAGCGGTAACCGTGATAGTGATACCTAGCGGTAACCCTCCCAAAACGGTAGGGGAAACCCTGCATAATTCATTACTGGTTTATGAAATATTCGTAACCTGCTCACTCCCCTAAATTATTTCTCTTGTGAATTTTCAGATCACTTTGCCGATGGCATCTCTCTTTTTTCAGTTATCTCCATGCGAATTGTGTTTGAAGTTAAAATTTAGTGAAATGATAGAAATATCATGTTCCAAATACCTTTTAATTTCTTAATTGACTATTTACATATCGTACGAATTGACTATGTAAAATACGCAGACTTGGTACCTTAAGAAATTAGGGTTTTTCTCCTTCTAGGCGGTGGCTTTTGAGTCCTTCTCGAACTCTGATTTGATTCAAAGGTTTGTCTTTGACAGAGGCCTTATCGAGAGTATAGATCGGCTCTGAAACCAAGTTTTGTCCACATTTAGAGCCATGGTGAGTGGAAGTTCCATGTCGGGCAACACCGAAATGGCAAAAACGAAGAAAGTAGACACATATCAAGGACACGGGAAGAAGGAAGCAATTGAGGAGATGGTATAGGGATTAGACCTTAGAGAGGATGAAGAAGTGGATGTTGTGCTAGAGGAGGATCTTAAAGAGTTGGTAGCAGATGCCCGCTGGTTAGCCCTAGGTAGTGTTCACACAAAGATCTTTAGTCATAGGGCACTTTTTGGAAGCATGAGATCTGCCTAGAATTGTGTAAAGGAGATTGCATTTAGATCAATGAAAGATAACTTGTTCTCAATTCAGAGTAGGAATGAGTAATGGAGGAGGGGCCGTGGATTTTCCATGGTTGTCTAGTCCTTGCTCCATATGATGGCTGGTTGGAGATTAAATCTGTGAAACTTGAAACGCATCCTGCATTGGTTCAGATACATGATCTAAAGGAAAAGTTTAGGACAGGCAGTACTACCATGTAGTTAGCACGTAAAGAAGGCAATATCGTCAAACTGGACGTTGCTTCGGTGAAAGTCACTGGGGATGATGTTCGTGTAAGGGTAATGCTGGATGTTCAGAAGCCGATGATATGAGTGGCAAGGACTACAATAAATAAACATACGATGTATTTCAAGCTTATGTATGAGAAGATGCCAGTGTTTTGTGTTGTATGTGGCCTGGTGGGTCATATCACAAAGGAGCATGGCGATGGAGTGCACCTACCAAAGACAATCCAATATCCTGATTCATTGATAGTGTCAGAGTTCAGGAGGCATGTAAATTGGATGAATGGTGGAGGGGGAGGAGGAGGAGGAGGAGGAAGAGGACGTGGGTGCGAAAGAGGAAGTTTTCGAAACTGCCAGGGTGTTGGGCTTCATCAATTGATGAATATGAAGCAAAGCAAGATGAGGAATTAGTAGACACGACGTCTAGCCTAGTAGCATTTGGCATTCGACAATCTAATTCATCTACATCAAGCAAGAAGAGGCTTGTTTTGGAGAATGAGGACCATAAGGGAGTTATGAATAAAAACATTTTACCGTTGGAAAATGTGGATAGTAGAGGGAAATTGGACATGCAAATTGAGGGGGATGGGCAATCAAAGAAGACATCAGATAAAGAAGAGGAGTCCTCTACGTCAAGGGACAACAAAAGATAGAAGAAGAGAGAAGAAAATGTTGAAATTGACTTCACAACATTAGTAGCCTCCACGGAGGAGCTCCACCAGGCCTATTATGTATCCTAAGGTGAAACTGTAGGGGTTTGGGGTGACCCTGAACAATTCAAGACCTAGTTTGTATGGTCTAGATGCATCACCCAAAACCGGTGTTTCTAGCTGACACAAGAAAAGATTAGATATATGTGCAAAATCTAAAGACGAGACTGGGTTTAAGAAACTACTTTGTGGTGGATGGTGAGGGCAAAGGAGGAAGTATTTCATTGTTTTGGGATGAAAGTGTTAAATTTGATGTTAAATCCTATAATGTAAGGCACATTGATGTAATGATAACGGAGACAAATAATGAGCAATGGAGGGGAACTTTTGTTTATGGTGAACCAAGAAATCAGGATAAGCATGTAATGTGGATGCTTTTACGTCGCATCAGAACTAATGTACATGCTCCATGGTTGATGATTGGCAATTTCAACGATGCTATGTGGCAATCAGAACACATATCTCGTAGGTGATCTGAAAGACAAATGTTGGATTTCAGATAAGCCTCTCTGAATGTGATCTCCATGATTTGGGATAGTGGGGGTACCTTGGACCTATGATAATAAGCAAAAGGAGGAGCATAACATCAGGGTGAGGCTAGACCGAGCTGTTGCATCATCAGAATGGCTAGCTAGGTTTAGTCAGGTGAGTGTAACACATCTTGTCTCCCCTAGTTTTGATCATGTGCCTCTATTGCTAGAGACAAAGGCAAAGGAACAAACATGGTGGAGGGCGAGGGTCATGAGGTATGAGGAAGTATGGGAGAGAGAAGAATATTATGTTGACATTGTCAAGAGTGCGGTGGGCTAGGAAGTACAAAACCTTGGGGACATTAATACCAAGATGAAGAAGGTGATGTATGAACTTACTCGCTAGGGCAAACTGAAGATTAAGAGTATAAGAAGGATTGAAATGTACAGAGAGAAACTAGGTGAGTGTAGAGCAAGGGGCCTCCTCGATTCAAATTCAGAGGTTCAAAAGATTACAGAAGAACTTGAAGGGATGCTTCATTGTGACGAGATTTGGTACAAACAGATTAATCCGCTAGCGATTGATCTGGTTCTGTTAGATCTAGCATCGAGACTTAGCGGGTTTCGTTTCCCCTATTGGCTAGCTGAGCCAATAAGTTTACTTATATGCCTGCATCGGACTCACAGCCAATAGCAGTTGATGGGTTCACCTGGTCTCTTCGTCATTACGTCCGATTTAGCTCCCACCGTTGTGGTGCCGTTAATCTTAGCCTTATACTATCTCGGTTTGGTCCGATCTATCAAGGTTGGCTTTAACAATACTGTTATCGGTGGTTGCTAGGTCTTGTATTTTCGAGAGATCGAGTCTCACCCATTATTAATCGCGTACTCTATTTGGAGCGTCATCGGTTCTATAACCAATAAGTTCTTAAATTTATTCCTTACCATTCGCCTATGCCGTCATCGATTTTCTAGCCGATGTATGAGCGTTATAGTTCTTATCGGCCATCAGCCAATAGCAGGGGTGCATTGGACTCATAACCAATGGCTATCCTAATTCTATCGGTAACCAGCCGATAGCACAAGTTTATGTCGGCTTATTGATCGATTGTCTCGATGATCTAACTCTATCTCTCTTCCTTATTAATTAGAGGTCCAATTGACAATATGCCTGTAACTCCAGCAACCCGACGAAGACACCTCGAAGCCGAAGGACATGTATTGGAGCGAAACAGACAAGGCTCAAAGTATTTGGGCGTGATCGCATCGGACCTCCATCGACGAACATGGAGGATTGATTTGGCTTGAACATTTTCTTTGACACGTCCAGTGGAACAATCGGGAGTAAACTCTAAAGAGCCAAAGGATCTACACTTGAGCTAAGCAGATCTCCCAAGTCTCAGAGCGTGAGCTAATAGATGTCCAATACGATGGCGCATGAACAGTAAAGCAAGAGGAAATTAAGATAGAGTTATAAATTGAGTGTACAAATTTTGAAGAAAAATATCTAGGGCTCCTGACCCTAGACGGACGAAGGCAGAGAAATTTCAGTCGATTAAGGATCGGTTGTCTAAGAGGATAGACTGGGGAGAGAAATATTTATCTTCAGCAGCAGAGGAGTTTTGGTGAAAAGTGTTGTACAGTCTTTACCCACTTACACAATGGGAGTATTCAAAATGCTGGACCAGTATTGTGATGGTTATTCTCATATGGTTAGGAATTTTTGGTGGGAACATTCAAAAGATGAAAGAAATGTTAATTGGATCGTATGGGAGAAACTAACTAGTCCAAAATCTCATGGAGGGCTAGGTTCCAGGGACATGAAATGTTTTAACCAAGCTTTACTAGCTCAACAAGCTTGGAGGCTACTTACAGAACCAGAAAGTTTGTGCGAGAATCTTAAAGGCAAAATATTATCCAAATGGTACCCTTATTGATACAGCTTTCCCTTCGGTGTCATCCCCGTCCTAGAAAGGTATTCTGTACGGGTTGGAGTTGCTAAAGAAGGGATTGATATGGAGAATAGGAGATGGTCAATCAATTAAGATATGGCATCATCGATGGGTTGCACATGGTAACAAACTCGAGGTGTTACGAAAGAGAAACCGGAACAAACTCACTAATGTTTCTGAACTTCTGGAACCAGGCACGAAAGAATGGAACGAGCCTTTGGTCAGACTTCTGACAAAGGAGGAGGATGCTATGGAGATATTAAAAATTAGGTTACCTATGAATGACATAGCTGATTGGAGAAATCGGGATTGTTCACAGTTAGAAGTTCTTACAGACTGGCCTGGAACTTAGCCAAAGCACAGGTCTAGGCTACCTCTAGCATGGCAACTGACGGGGAGAGAAAACTGTGGTGGAATATTTGAAAGACAAATGTGCAACCAAATGTGAAGGTGTTTGTGTGGAAGCTCACATACGACAGACTACCAACGTGCGAGGATAAAAGAATACAAAAAATCGAAATATGTGGTACTTGCCCTATCTGTGGAGTAAAGGAGGAAAGTGGATATCATGCAATGGTGGAATGCACCAAAGCCAAAGCATTGCGAGATGCCCTGAGAGAATTTTGGATGTTGCCTGACGACTCACAATTTGCAATGACAGGACCTGCTTGGCTGCTTGTGTCGTTAGAAGGCCTAAACAACACTGACAAAGGACGTGTAGTATATGTTATGGAGGGCATGGTATCTCCGAAATGATCAGATTCATAGCAAAGGCATGGCCACAATCTGAGTCTGTATCTTTCCTTGTCAATTATGAAAACATACCATTGCCGACCCGACAACTAACTAATGACGTCAAAGGGAAAGGGAAGATATATGTTCAGCAAATGGAGAATTTATATCAGAATTGACCTGGGCAGATTGAAAAATTACAATGACCACCTAAAGGACATGCGAAGGTTAATGTGGATGCTGCTTTCAAGGAAGAAATTGGTGAATCAAGTGCTGGAATTATCGTAAGAGATCGCAGAGGCCTTGTAATGTTGGCAGCTCATAAACCCCTACATTTGTGCAGCTCTGCGGTGCAGGCTAAGGCACTGGCTTGCGTAGAGGGACTCCGAGTGGCGATGAAATGGATTCGTATGCCGCTAATCTTGGAAACTGACAACGCTGAAGGGTTTGTCTGTGTCGAACAAGAATCCCTCGAGATCGTCATGGGCAGCAACGATTACTGAAATGAAAGGTGTGAAGCAGTGTTTCCAAAGTGTGCATGTGCACGAGATAAGAAGAGAGGCTAATAGGTGTAACACCTCAATTTTTAACTTATACGTTAAAAACTATTTTAATAAAATCATAGTTTAAAAACAATGATTCTTTGGGTGTATTTTATGCCAAAAATCTATGTGTAAGATTTTAATTATGAGGTTCTATTCGCGCCGGATCTCGCGCGCCCGACGCAAACACGTCGACGCCTGAGAGGTCTTCTTAGCTACAGTACAGGCCGGTCGGCTTCTCTCCGTAGCTCGAGATACGCACGTAGGGACCCGTGAGATTCGCTCGGCTCTAGCGCGACGGTGCGGGTGCAGACGTGCTAGTCAATTTGACCCTATAATTAACAAGTAGGTAAGACGAATGGGTCAATCAGACGATGGGCCGATATGAGCTCTCGCTATCGGCTGGCCGCCGATAGGATCGAGGTGGTTATTGGCCGGTCCAGATGGTTACTGCTATCGGCTGGTCACCGATAGGAATTAAGACGTTCTTCTATCGGCTAGGGAGCCGATGAAGGTGTAGACAGATATCGACGAGAGATATGATGGCTCTGGGTGTGGCGAAAGCGAGATCCTAATCTATCGACTGTAGAACTGATGGAGGCACTGAAGGGTATTTAAAGAATAGCAAAGCGTGCAGGATTCCTCCTGGTAGTCGACGGAACTGTAGCAGTCGTTCATCGGCTGGAAAGCCGATGAAGGCATATGTGAAGTGGCAAGAAATCGTATAAAAGACATACTGGCTACAAAGCCGATGACGCTTCGGATATAGCAAAGGCAAAGTGAACTTATCGGCTAGCTGAGCCGATGAGAGAACGTCTCTCTGAAGATAGGCGTGCATCGGCTGGAATGCCAATATGTTTGGCGTGGCGCTCGAGGGGAGTCTTTGAAGACTGGTGCGTATCGGCCGAGTAACCGATACACTAGGCGTCGCGCTCAATGTATAAATAACTCATCGGCTAACACTCTGATGAAACACCGTACAGAGACCTATAGGTCTAAAGCTCAATCTACCGTCGATAGCTTCGTAGATCAAACCTAACCGATACAGCACGAGACCAACGATGGCGAAGAGAACTTGATAGGCCAATAAACCCTACATGGACGTGATGCGATATATCCGATCGATCTAAGAGGTCAAACCTAAATAATGCAGCCTTAGACAAAGCGAGACACATCGGGATAGTGACGGGACTTACCCCTTCACCGAAGATCAAAGTTAACCGATGTAGCCCCGCGTCAAGAGCTAGACCTCGCCAGTAGAAATCTAGATGAACTAGGGTGGCGATGCGCCGAAGTAGTTTTGATTGAAAGATGTGCTGATTTCTTTACAGGTTTCTAGGGGGTCTATATTTATACCCTGATATTACAGAGTCTAATGCGGTTACAACAACCATCGGACGCTATCTCCTAAAAATATAAAAGAAAATATCTCTAATGAAAAACTTCCTATATAAGATACGATTTATATAGATAAAATACCCTGCCGTAAGTGCTATGGCTCCTCCTTAAACTCGGTCTCATCTGAATAATCTTCTATTCTTAGACCAAATCTCTCCTTGATTTATCCGAGGCTTCCTCCCTATAGCAACCAGACTCTTCTTTTACTTCAGTCAATCTTTTCCAACCTTTCCTTAGGCTTTCTAAATTTTGACGTTAACAGGTTTAACTATTAAATTAACCACTTATCTAAAAAATTTCTTCCCATCTTTTTAAGTCCAATAATTGAATTTGAATCTGATTCAGATATCAACCCTACTCCAAAATCTTCTAAAATAAATCTCCTTAAATCTCTCACACAAACTCTCCAAGAAAATCTCGAGTTTAAATTCAAACTCATTTAAATTTTTTCTCAAAAATTCAATTATAGAAATATCAGAGTAAAAATTCTCATGTTCATTTTAGCCGCCTTTTCCATAGCCCATTCTCTCTCTCCCTCTCTTTCTTCTCTCCGTCGGCCTCAACCCCACGGCCTAACCGCTCCATCAACCTAAGCCCTCTCCTCCTCCTCTCTTCCCTCCCTAGGCCACGCAAGCAGGCCCACGCACCAGCCTTCTCTCCATCCTGCAAATGCTTGCCCGTGTCGCATTCACACACATGCCGGTTGCCCACCGCCCCACTCCGACTCACTTGCTAGCCACCCAACTAAGCCACGTCGTGACGTGCCAAACGCGGACCCATTGCCCTAAATCTCGCCTACTGCCACTATTCCGTGCGTGAATCCCGCCGGGTGCTACCTTGTCCCTAACCCCGTTGCTCCATCTCATCCTTCGTCCCCGACTCCCAGTCAAAGTTTCGTCATGGGTCCTGCACCCTTGCATCACGTTGAACCGACCACACCATGCATCGAGTAGCACTGTGCCGTGACAAGCCATGGCCCCTACCTGCTTGCCACCTCTCTACCTAGCACTACCGTGTGTAGTGGAGCATTATGGCGCACATCTTTTCCCCGCCACCACTAAGCATCATGTGCTTCGCATCACCATGGACCCCACCGACAATCCCTACACCTCGCCACCTTGTTGCTACCCAACAACTATGGCAATTTAAGCCAGCACGCCTCCGTTATCTTCCCTACAAAATCTCTTGCCACCAGGCACACCTTCACTACCCTACGCCGCCTCTTCCCCAGTCGAGCGTCACCTCCTCTGCGCCGCCGCCCTGCACATCCTCCGTGCTGTAGATTGTGCTTCCTTTCTTCTTGTTCAGCCACCACTCTGCTCTGCCATAGACGCCACCATCGGCCTTTGCCCTACCGCCAGGTGCCGCATTCCGCGTTGCCACCATTTCTACCCGTAGTTGGGACTCATGCCGCTCCTCCGTCCCATGCCAGAGGAGGATGAGCGGAGAGGAAGAAAGAATAAGAAGGAAGGATGGAAGAAGGAAGAAGAAAAAGACCCTCTAGTGCCACTGACATATGGGCACCATCTTGGGTAAGGTGAGGCCATGTGCCCTCCTTCCCCTACGTATGGACCAGCCCTCCTCTCTTTCTCTTCCTCCCACCAACATGCGGACCTCGCTTTCCTAACCTCAGATCAAACCGCCAGCCAAACCCCATAAGCCAAGGCCCATTCAAGCCAACCACCATCTCAAGGTCCACTTTACCTCTCCAAAATAATCTTTCCTTGACATGTGAGTTCCACTCAAGAGAATTTTCCTTTTAATTTTCCAGTAATTTATTTTTTTCAAAAAAATTTCAAAAATTCAAATGATCTTTCAAAATTCTTATTTTTTCAACCGTAACTCCGATTGACTCTGTTCAACTTCTAGAATTTTTTTAAAATAATATCTATCCAATGGCACTATTAATTATTTAGTAATTTATTGTCTTTTTAGTGTTTTATTGGAGTTTTCTCTCGTTTCGCGCATAGTTTGCCGTCAGAAAACTCTCGAACGCCTAGTCTAAAGAACTTCTCATTAACCAAGAGTAAGGTAGGTTACCTTTGATCATATTACTACTAGTTTATAAAATATAATTATTTGCAAAGTGGTATGCTTAGCACAAACAATTAAATTGATCAGGCTCAGTTTGTACGCAATCGATGGAACTTAGTATTTGCGTTACTTTTCGTAGGTTATTGTTAAATCCTTTTCTTGTAACTTTACCATAATGGTGCTTGGAAATTCTCACTCCTTTAGTGAGATATCACTGCCCCATCTTACACTTTTGTTCATTGTTATGAAAAAAAATTGGGTTGTAAAACCTTCTATGAAAACCTAACTCGTGGAGTTTGTGGGTTTGAAAAGAAAAAGGTCTGTGAAAACCCACGATGCGGAACCTCACCTATGTGGCTTGGATTTGTAATCACATGTAAGGACTGATTCCATAGGGAATTGTAACTAAGTATCTTACAGTATGGCTATACGGGTATTTATAGAATTCTTCTAGCTGAGTAATTAGCTAGCACATGAAAATATTATATGTCAATAGTTGTGAAACGCTAGGGATGAGGAGATGAGATCGTGGATCTTTATTGCCTAAGATATGTGTTCTTCTAGCCTCTTTTAAGATGATTGGTTTGGTATAGGAGACATCCCTAGTATGTCATGAGTAGATGAAGGTATAAGACTTGCCTAATACTCAGTTTTGAGATATTCGACCTAATTATGTGATATGAGATGTTAATGGTGCCGGTGAG